>OZ014507.1:68667722-71488574 GCA_963966075.1 Aphodius sticticus
ACACACACACACACACACACACACACACACACACACACACACACACACACACACACACACACACACACACACACACACACACACACACACACACACACACACACACAACACACACACACACACACACACACACACACACACACACACACACACACACACACACACACACACACACACACACACACACACACACACACACACACACACACACACACACACACACACACACACACACACACACACACACACACACACACACACACACACACACACACACACACACACACACACACACACACACACACACACACACACACACACACACACACACACACACACACACACACACACACACACACACACACACACACACACACACACACACACACACACACACACACACACACACACACACACACACACACACACACACACACACACACACACACACACACACACACACACACACACACACACACACACACACACACACACACACACACACACACACACACACACACACACACACACACACACACACACACACACACACACACACACCACACACACACACACACACACACACACACACACACACACACACACACACACACACACACACACACACACACACACACACACACACACACACACACACACACACACACACACACACACACACACACACACACACACACACACACACACACACACACACACACACACACACACACACACACACACACACACACACACACACACACACACACACACACACACACACACACACACACACACACACACACACACACACACACACACACACACACACACACACACACACACACACACACACACACACACACACACACACACACACACACACACACACACACACACACACACACACACACACACACACACACACACACACACACACACACACACACACACACACACACACACACACACACACACACACACACACACACACACACACACACACACACACACACACACACACACACACACACACACACACACACACACACACACACACACACACACACACACACACACACACACACACACACACACACACACACACACACACACACACACACACACACACACACACACACACACACACACACACACACACACACACACACACACACACACACACACACACACACACACACACACACACACACACACACACACACACACACACACACACACACACACACACACACACACACAGACACAGACACAGACACAGACACAGACACAGACACAGACACAGACACAGACACAGACACAGACACAGACACAGACACAGACACAGACACAGACACAGACACAGACACAGACACAGACACAGACACAGACACAGACACAGACACAGACACAGACACAGACACAGACACAGACACAGACACAGACACAGACACAGACACAGACACAGACACAGACACAGACACAGACACAGACACAGACACAGACACAGACACAGACACAGACACAGACACAGACACAGACACAGACACAGACACAGACACAGACACAGACACAGACACAGACACAGACACAGACACAGACACAGACACAGACACAGACACAGACACAGACACAGACACAGACACAGACACAGACACAGACACAGACACAGACACAGACACAGACACAGACACAGACACAGACACAGACACAGACACAGACACAGACACAGACACAGACACAGACACAGACACAGACACAGACACAGACACAGACACAGACACAGACACAGACACAGACACAGACACAGACACAGACACAGACACAGACACAGACACAGACACAGACACAGACACAGACACAGACACAGACACAGACACAGACACAGACACAGACACAGACACAGACACAGACACAGACACAGACACAGACACAGACACAGACACAGACACAGACACAGACACAGACACAGACACAGACACAGACACAGACACAGACACAGACACAGACACAGACACAGACACAGACACAGACACAGACACAGACACAGACACAGACACAGACACAGACACAGACACAGACACAGACACAGACACAGACACAGACACAGACACAGACACAGACACAGACACAGACACAGACACAGACACAGACACAGACACAGACACAGACACAGACACAGACACAGACACAGACACAGACACAGACACAGACACAGACACAGACACAGACACAGACACAGACACAGACACAGACACAGACACAGACACAGACACAGACACAGACACAGACACAGACACAGACACAGACACAGACACAGACACAGACACAGACACAGACACAGACACAGACACAGACACAGACACAGACACAGACACAGACACAGACACAGACACAGACACAGACACAGACACAGACACAGACACAGACACAGACACAGACACAGACACAGACACAGACACAGACACAGACACAGACACAGACACAGACACAGACACAGACACAGACACAGACACAGACACAGACACAGACACAGACACAGACACAGACACAGACACAGACACAGACACAGACACAGACACAGACACAGACACAGACACAGACACAGACACAGACACAGACACAGACACAGACACAGACACAGACACAGACACAGACACAGACACAGACACAGACACAGACACAGACACAGACACAGACACAGACACAGACACAGACACAGACACAGACACAGACACAGACACAGACACAGACACAGACACAGACACAGACACAGACACAGACACAGACACAGACACAGACACAGACACAGACACAGACACAGACACAGACACAGACACAGACACAGACACAGACACAGACACAGACACAGACACAGACACAGACACAGACACAGACACAGACACAGACACAGACACAGACACAGACACAGACACAGACACAGACACAGACACAGACACAGACACAGACACAGACACAGACACAGACACAGACACAGACACAGACACAGACACAGACACAGACACAGACACAGACACAGACACAGACACAGACACAGACACAGACACAGACACAGACACAGACACAGACACAGACACAGACACAGACACAGACACAGACACAGACACAGACACAGACACAGACACAGACACAGACACAGACACAGACACAGACACAGACACAGACACAGACACAGACACAGACACAGACACAGACACAGACACAGACACAGTTCCCCTTGTTGTTGGGGAATGGTGACACAGGAAACAGACACAGACCAGACACAGACACAGACACAGACACAGACACAGACCACAACAGACGACAGACACAGACACAGACACAGACACACACAGACACAGACACAAACACAGACACAGACACAGACACAGACACACGACACAGACACAGACACAGACACAGACACAGACACAGACACAGACACAGACACAGACACAGACACAGACACAGACACAGACACAGACACAGACACAGACACAGACACAGACACAGACACAGACACAGACACAGACACAGACACAGACACAGACACAGACACAGACACAGACACAGACACAGACACAGACACAGACACAGACACAGACACAGACACAGACACAGACACAGACACACAGACACAGACACAGACACAGACACAGACACAGACACAGACACAGACAGACACAGACACAGACACAGACACAGACACAGACACAGACACAGACACAGACACAGACACAGACACAGACACAGACACAGACACAGACACAGACACAGACACAGACACAGACACAGACACAGACACAGACACAGACACAGACACAGACACAGACACAGACACAGACACAGACACAGACACAGACACAGACACAGACACAGACACAGACACAGACACAGACACAGACACAGACACAGACACAGACACAGACACAGACACAGACACAGACACAGACACAGACACAGACACAGACACAGACACAGACACAGACACAGACACAGACACAGACACAGACACAGACACAGACACAGACACAGACACAGACACAGACACAGACACAGACACAGACACAGACACAGACACAGACACAGACACAGACACAGACACAGACACAGACACAGACACAGCGACACAGACACAGACACAGACACAGACACAGACACAGACACAGACACAGACACAGACACAGACACAGACACAGACACAGACACAGACACAGACACAGACACAGACACAGACACAGACACAGACACAGACACAGACACAGACACAGACACAGACACAGACACAGACACAGACACAGACACAGACACAGACACAGACACAGACACAGACACAGACACAGACACAGACACAGACACAGACACAGACACAGACACAGACACAGACACAGACACAGACACAGACACAGACACAGACACAGACACAGACACAGACACAGACACAGACACAGACACAGACACAGACACAGACACAGACACAGACACAGACACAGACACAGACACAGACACAGACACAGACACAGACACAGACACAGACACAGACACAGACACAGACACAGACACAGACACAGACACAGACACAGACACAGACACAGACACAGACACAGACACAGACACAGACACAGACACAGACACAGACACAGACACAGACACAGACACAGACACAGACACAGACACAGACACAGACACAGACACAGACACAGACACAGACACAGACACAGACACAGACACAGACACAGACACAGACACAGACACAGACACAGACACAGACACAGACACAGACACAGACACAGACACAGACACAGACACAGACACAGACACAGACACAGACACAGACACAGACACAGACACAGACACAGACACAGACACAGACACAGACACAGACACAGACACAGACACAGACACAGACACAGACACAGACACAGACACAGACACAGACACAGACACAGACACAGACACAGACACAGACACAGACACAGACACAGACACAGACACAGACACAGACACAGACACAGACACAGACACAGACACAGACACAGACACAGACACAGACACAGACACAGACACAGACACAGACACAGACACAGACACAGACACAGACACAGACACAGACACAGACACAGACACAGACACAGACACAGACACAGACACAGACACAGACACAGACACAGACACAGACACAGACACAGACACAGACACAGACACAGACACAGACACAGACACAGACACAGACACAGACACAGACACAGACACAGACACAGACACAGACACAGACACAGACACAGACACAGACACAGACACAGACACAGACACAGACACAGACACAGACACAGACACAGACACAGACACAGACACAGACACAGACACAGACACAGACACAGACACAGACACAGACACAGACACAGACACAGACACAGACACAGACACAGACACAGACACAGACACAGACACAGACACAGACACAGACACAGACACAGACACAGACACAGACACAGACACAGACACAGACACAGACACAGACACAGACACAGACACAGACACAGACACAGACACAGACACAGACACAGACACAGACACAGACACAGACACAGACACAGACACAGACACAGACACAGACACAGACACAGACACAGACACAGACACAGACACAGACACAGACACAGACACAGACACAGACACAGACACAGACACAGACACAGACACAGACACAGACACAGACACAGACACAGACACAGACACAGACACAGACACAGACACAGACACAGACACAGACACAGACACAGACACAGACACAGACACAGACACAGACACAGACACAGACACAGACACAGACACAGACACAGACACAGACACAGACACAGACACAGACACAGACACAGACACAGACACAGACACAGACACACACACACACAGACACAGACACAGACACAGACACAGACACAGACACAGACACAGACACAGACACAGACACAGACACAGACACAGACACAGACACAGACACAGACACAGACACAGACACAGACACAGACACAGACACAGACACACACACACACACACACAGACACAGACACAGACACAGACACAGACACAGACACAGACACAGACACAGACACAGACACAGACACAGACACAGACACAGACACAGACACAGACACAGACACAGACACAGACACAGACACAGACACAGACACAGACACAGACACAGACACAGACACAGACACAGACACAGACACAGACACAGACACAGACACACACACACACACACACACACACACACACACACACACACACACACACACACACACACACACACACACACACACACACACACACACACACACACACACACACACACACACACACACACACACACACACACACACACACACACACACACACACACACACACACACACACACACACACACACACACACACACACACACACACACACACACACACACACACACACACACACACACACACACACACACACACACACACACACACACACACACACACACACACACACACACACACACACACACACACACACACACACACACACACACACACACACACACACACACACACACACACACACACACACACACACACACACACACACACACACACACACACACACACACACACACACACACACACACACACACACACACACACACACACACACACACACACACACACACACACACACACACACACACACACACACACACACACACACACACACACACACACACACACACACACACACACACACACACACACACACACACACACACACACACACACACACACACACACACACACACACACACACACACACACACACACACACACACACACACACACACACACACACACACACACACACACACAGACATTTTTTTGTACCTTGGTCAAAAATGTTCAGGGGACCCAAAAAGACATATTTCCGCTAAAATCTCAAAAAATTTTTTTGGCATGATTACAATACTTTACATACTGCGTATGATAAAGTAAAAACATAGCGTTACATCGAAACAAAAAAAATGACGGAAAAATTCAATTATTTATGGCTAAAAGTGACAACTAAAACATAAATCCAATAAAAATCATAAAGAAACTAAGGAAATAAAAAATTAATAATAAACAATTTTACGTATTTAATTTGTTATGTATAAATTTCATTCTCTAGATGAAAGCTTGTTTGAAGTTTCAAAAATACTTGAATTTGAATTTTGTTCAACATTATTAGCGAAAGCAGCGTGAAAATACTTATTCACAGCAAACATTTTCTCCTTGTCGGGTGTTATTACTCAGTGATGTCTTTTGGTAGTACATCTGTCATACAATGTAAAACAATTCGGTAAAGCAATGAGTACACGTATGTCCGTGTATGTTCGCAGTACAATGCAATTATACGGTAAATTGTGCGCAACAATAGCCTCTCTCAACTCACTTTCACTGCTCCAGCGTACCTGCTTAGTCGCTTACTATTAACGGTCAACAATTTGTTTCGTAAACCGCTTAAATGTCGATGGAAATCTGAATGATGAACACGAGATTTCTACTGATAATGGGTCTTCGCAAATTGTTTCTGTGATTCATTGTAACGTGTCAACAGTTATGTATGTTAAAACAAAAAAAAGATAAATGGAGAGTAATGAGAAAGGCATGGAATTTGGTGAAATATCAAATATTAAAGAAAAACCCCAGTTGTACTTGGACGGAATCCACTCTTGGGAAGAATGTCTACGGTCTACCAAAAAGGCATCCAAATATTTCAAATACCTCGTACACACTATGTTTTGGAGATAAATTTTTTCAACGCGATGTCTGACTGGTTTTAACTTTATTACCACTTTTGCTTCATCCAATTTTTTGTTAAATCAAATAAATAAATAAATCAGCCTTAAATTGATTTAATACAGAAGTGGGAACCAGATATTCGTTAGAAAACCTGTGTTAGCTTAGAGTGACCAGACCTCCCGCTCGGGACAGTCCCGACTTTTTAACATTTTGTCCCGCGTCCCGCGGAGTTATTAATGTTATTATATTAAGTATTGCTTTACAAATAATTACAAAAATAAATTATTCATCTTAGGTTAGTTCTTATTTGGTGCAAAAATTATATAAAATTATATAATATAATACACCGGACGCATGAATTGGTATGCGGTCCTATTATAATAGAAACTGATCTAGAGTGTTCCAATAATACGGTTTAATGTTACAATTCGTTTTAACTTAGCAAGTTCTATTACTTTAATTATAATAATTATGTTATGTTCCATATCCTAATAAATGCTTAAAAACGGCATTTGTTTGCAATTTGCGCACTGTATTTTTATCTCACAAGGAAACCCAGGCGGCACACTGACGTCATAAGGCCGTCAGTTATTAGTCATCGGCGACCAGCTGCGACGTCCAGAGATCACGTATATAATACGTCAATATGACCGGTTAATGTCACAGCCCAGAGACGTCAGCTCACGACCATCGTACCTAGTACGTTCCTCGAGACGTCAAATTGACCAAACTAGTACATGTTCGAGACGTAAAATTGATGTACCACTAACGTATAACATTTAAATAAAATGACGTATATATTAAAAATATGTTTATTATAAAACAAAATTTATAAAAAAACTTAACATAGATTTCTAGACCTAATATTTGGTATATAAATAGTATATATAATACAATATATGGAAAATATATAAAAATACAGAGTGGAAATTTAAGTGGCATAATATGAAACTACATACTTGACATCGGTAATTTTCGAAACTGCAGTCTTCGGGTTGATTTGCGCCAGATTTCAGGAGATCTGCAAACTTTTCTTGCTTTTGGGGCCAATACCCCTCCTTCTTCAATGGTGTAAGCAACGCTGCATGAACAAGTGAAAGAGCTCCATTATTCCGAAACTTAACACCAACATAAGCCATTGTATTAGATTGTATTAACTAACATAAGAAAGCTATACGTATTATACAAAAGTCAAAGTAATAATTAACATTTTGACTTACGCTCATACCACCATATGATCTGTGCTCTGCTCATACACAACGTACACAACCACAACCAACCACAACTAACTTGTAAACACTTCAACAGCGGCGGCCATGTTCAACTCATGTGCCACTGTTGCCACTTTGGGTGACTTGTACACAAATGTATTACTTATAAACTAAAATTAGAAAATTATTCGGCGATTGGTGACACAAATAGGGAAATGACACCCATTTTTGTCGCCAATCGACAAATGTATTATGTCCAAATTTTGTTTTATAACTATTTTATTTCGCGAGAAGCGAGCGAGCGTCTGGCAACCGTGTTTAACGCATGTCAAACAGAACAATCGTTCGAAGTTCGAACGAGTTCGAACACCGTCAACACAGTCCCGCGTGACGAAGGCGAGATAATATAAATATTCATTACGTATTTTATTGTCTTCTATGCGCGATGCATTCTATTTATTTAATAATTTTGTAAGTGTCTTAACCCCCCCTTTCTGAACAAAGAGCGCGTTGTGAGGGAATCACCGCTCTACCTACTTCCCCAGATAGACACTCACGTAGTAAACCCAATTTTCTGTGTGCTAATAAAACAAATTCCCCTAAACAAAACCAGAATATTTAGCTATGGCACGTGATCAAATGAAAAGATAATAAAGAGGAGTGAATATTACGAATAGGACACCCTTGTTATGTACGAATATAGCACACAGAACGTTCAGGATCCAGCCGATGAATGTTATACTCACTTACCATTAAAAAAAAACACACACACAATAAAATATAAAAGAAAGACAAAGAAAACAATAATTTATAGTTATATTTGATTTATTGAAGAAGTTATCTTTAGTTGTAATATTTAATTATAGTCGTTGAAAATGGGTATTTCATGTTTGTGGTAGTCAAAAATTAAAGAATTTTTCTTTAGTTGAACTAATTGATTACTGTCGTCAATATCTTCTGGATACATATATTTGTGATTTCAGTTGTAGTTAATAGTAGTTTGTTAATTTGGGATTTTTCATAATTGTAAAAGTTGGTATTTGTTTTTGTAGTTTAGTTGGCTTGTTTTGTCATTTATGTTTGATCGGATATTTTGTATTTGTGGGTCTTGATGTAGCTGGAAAGAATATTGTACGATAAAACAAAAAAAAAAAAACAAATGTTCGACCTTCAAACATAAGAGTATAAATTGGTTGACAAAGCAACAATAACGAAACTTATAAATGAAAAACGTGGCAGAGGTACTGACGGTGTCAGCCCGCTGGTTATAGCTTTTAGGTGCTTACGTTTTCCGCTCCTTTCGCCCTACAACTTTTCTCATTTGTTGTCCTCGTTATTGTATATGAACGAAAAACAACAATATTCAAAGGTCGAATGTATTCAACAACTGATAATAGCATTACCAACACCAAACAAGCAGTAAAGAACCAGGTAAACCCAGTTAAACCATATGTAAAGCAAGATACATGTTAGCCAAACCACAAACAAGCAACAACAAACAATATAACTATATAAAAAAAAAAAACTAACTTAAGTGGGGGCGCTCTAGGTGTCAAAAACCCCACAAAAACTTAATAATCACCTAGAGCCCATTATGAATGTTATAAAAAAAAAGCTTTTCTCAAAACAAATTATAAAGTTAATACAAATAACAATTGTGACTCTGAACAAAACGACACAAACTAAATAAGAGACATATCAAGAAATACATTTGAAATAAAGGGACTATTTTGATAACGCTTATTTGTGTGGTCAACTTCGGGCGCGAACACAGATATCAATCCTGACGCAGCACAACTACCCGGTTAAACAATAAATACAAATTCTGAACTATGCCTTAGGATATGCTTACGCCGTAAGATACAGAAACAAGAGAAAGAAAAGGAACTACGACGCAGCAAATTCGTGTCCTTTAGACATGACGCAATAACGGTTCAGAGATGAAATTAATAGTGTAAATTACAAACTAACATGACCCAATACGTTATCAAAATAGGATAGACATGCTATAACAAATATAAATGGTATTACCCGTAACGAAACACAACACAAACTTTAACACCGAGATTTATTTCGGCGAATCCATATACGCAGTGCTATGTTCAACGGCTTCACCACCAATTTTGCCACCAATCATCCCCGATACCATGCCCGCTACCTTGTTCTATACCGTCGCAGTCTGAGCTGGACTTCCCCTATTTAACTCACCTCGGTAAACATGGTTTCGCGCGAAAGATTTAAAATTTGAAATTGAATTGGGTTCTTACAATTTATTTAAAATTTTATAATTTTATTTATATCAAGCAAGATAAATATATAAAAAATCATATATAATTATAATATTATTTTATAATTTTTGTATGTGAATATCTATGTATATTCGGCTATAGATATTAAGTAAACGATTTGTATTAAACAAAATAAAAACTGGTTTTTGCGATGATTTTTTTATGACCTAATAAGGACGTCCCTGGGACGGTCTATAACTACGTCATAACGACGCCTTAATCAGGACGTCTTTATGACGGCAATTATTGGGCACATGACGTCGCCGACGGTAAAAGACCAATAATTGACGGCATTATGACGTCAGTGTGTCGCCTGGGAAGCATACCTGATTCTATTGTCATTCTACGATCAAAGCAAAACATTACATAGTTTTCTTGTTCAATGTATCAGTTTTAGACGAATTGTTCATATATTAAGGGAAAGCCAATCTGCTGTTGCAATAAAGTACCTATGAACAAGAAATGTATTTTATTTATCCTTTTATAAGCTGTCGATCCTATAACCCAATCAAAATTGCGTTGATTTACATTACAATTTTTATTGATTTCAAAGTTTGAATTAGCATCCGTACAGCAGAGTTTTAGTCGCAAAACACGTAAAATTCACGATAATTCTGGTCATTTCTCATATAATCTTTGCAATGCACCAAATTATAGATCAACAATATACAATTTGCTTAGTTTAATGGTGGATATTTGATATTTTTTTTACGTTTTTGACAAATCTCTAACGATATCTGAAAAATGAATTTAAGGATTTTGCATTTTTTTAAGAGAAATAGAAGACAACTTGATTAGATCTAGAATTCCCTCTATACGTTTACAAAATTTTACCAGGAAGTGTCAATATTAGATTCTTGTTTATTCAAAACCCTACCTCTGAACTTATTTTATTGGAAATATGTTTTGTATTATTATTCAGGGCGTAAGGTTTGATGTTTTATTAGTTATTACCTATAAGAATAGTTATTTATGTACGAAGGGCATTAAATGGACGTTTATGCCCCGAGAGTATAAACATCAAGTAATGCCCGAGGTACATACAAAATTTTATATCCTACAATGATTTTGTTCCTCCGTTTAAATAATATTAACTAATAATTACAAACAATTCGGATTTGAGTGCCAATACAGATAATTATTTGTCAAACTTATAACCTTAATCGCCAATAATTGACATTGACGATTTAAAATTTACAATTTGAATGACAAATATTTGATATATTTGACTTATAACCATGGCAACCCTTATTGTCCGCGCGGGCAATAAGAATCTTATTGCTGTTGCGGGCAATAAGGAGCTGTTTACGCCCCGGTATCTAAGATGTAAAATGTCACCTTATGATCATTTAGGACAAAGTAATTAATCTTTCTTAAATCTTAATATACTACAATAAAGAAAATATTTGTGTCTTATAACCAAGCGAACGTTATCAAACAATATTTATTTAATTTAAATAAATATACAAAACAATTCATCAATAATAATGCAAATAATGTCTAGTCTTCAATGAAGTAAATATTTTGTTGAAACAAATGTTTTGGTCGCCATCACAAACCTTCAAATGCATAGGTTTCCTAAAATAAAATAAAATAGATATCTAATCCAAATCAAAATCATATTGACAGTACCATTAATATTATTTTGTTGATATGTATCCAAATCCTAGAATTTGTCGATTTGCAACTTTTAGGATAACGCTAGTACCTTCATACATGATTTTAATCACGCCTCCCCCTCGCCACTGCTGTTCCGCTTTGCCCATAGGCTTTGCCACAATCAGATTATGGTCACTTTATTTTAGCAACAGTTTTGCTCAAGAATATAAATATGAACATAATTAGCTAACATAAACTCTGCCCTACCTTGTGCAGCTGAACATTTTTACTGACTGCACTAAGATACGACATGCTTGCTGTTCAAAACATTTGCGTTTATATTGCGTGTATATTATAGAAGTTACACATACCTACCTCATTTTGAAGCACTGTTAATAAGATCAAGGAGATCTTGTGCATGAGTTCAACTAGGTTAGGTTAATTATCACTACTAATAACATAATTTTGTTGTATATTGCGTACATCGCAATCCAACAGTAATGCGTAAAATATGTCGCATGATTCTGTTACTGTAATAAAATGTCTAATAAATTCTTAAGGTTGACTTAGAACTAGAACCAAATTATCTCGAATATTTATTCAATTTTATTTTGAAAATTGTTTTTTTCCACACCACAAAAAATATAGAAATACAAAACCCACATTAAAATTTACTCATCATACCTACCTACAATCCAACAGTAATGCGTAAAATATGTCACATGATTCTGTTACTGTAATAAAATGTCTAATACATTCATAAGGTTGACTTAGAACCAGAACCAAATTATCTCGAATATTTATTCAATTTTATTTTGAAAATTGTCTTTTTCCACACCACAAAAAATATAGAAATACAAAACCCACATTAAAATTTACTCATCATACCTACCTACAATCCAACAGTAATGCGTAAAATATGTCACATGATTCTGTTACTGTAATAAAATGTCTAATAAATTCTTAAGGTTGACTTAGAACTAGAACGAAATTATCTCGAATATTTATGCAATTTTATTTTGAAAATTGTCTTTTTCCACACCACAAAAAATATAGAAATACAAAACCCACATTAAAATTTACTCATCATACCTACCTACAATCCAACAGTAATGCGTAAAATATGTCACATGATTCTGTTACTGTAATAAAATGTCTAATAAATTCTTAAGGTTGACTTAGAACTACAACCAAATTATCTCGAATATTTATTCAATTTTATTTTGAAAATTGTCTTTTTCCACACCACAAAAAATATAGAAATACAAAACCCACATTAAAATTTACTCATCATACCTACCTACAATCCAACAGTAATGCGTCAAATATGTCACATGATTCTGTTACTGTAATAAAATGTCTAATAAATTCTTAAGGTTGACTTAGAACTAGAACCAAATTATCTCGAATATTTATTCAATTTTATTTTGAAAATTGTCTTTTTCCACACCACAAAAAATATAGAAATACAAAACCCACATTAAAATTTACTCATCATACCTACCTACAATCCAACAGTAATGCGTAAAATATGTCACATGATTCTGTTACTGTAATAAAATGTCTAATAAATTCTTAAGGTTGACTTAGAACTAGAACCAAATTATCTCGAATATTTATTCAATTTTATTTTGAAAATTGTCTTTTTCCACACCACAAAAAATATAGAAATACAAAACCCACATTAAAATTTACTCATCATACCTACCTACAATCCAACAGTAATGCGTAAAATATGTCACATGATTCTGTTACTGTAATAAAATGTCTAATAAATTCATAAGGTTGACTTAGAACCAGAACCAAATTATCTCGAATATTTATTCAATTTTATTTTGAAAATTGTCTTTTTCCACACCACAAAAAATATAGAAATACAAAACCCACATTAAAATTTACTCATCATACCTACCTACAATCCAACAGTAATGCGTCAAATATGTCACATGATTCTGTTACTGTAATAAAATGTCTAATAAATTCTTAAGGTTGACTTAGAACTAGAACCAAATTATCTCGAATATTTATTCAATTTTATTTTGAAAATTGTCTTTTTCCACACCACTAAAAATATAGAAATACAAAACCCACATTAAAATTTACTCATCATACCTACCTACAATCCAACAGTAATGCGTAAAATATGTCACATGATTCTGTTACTGTAATAAAATGTCTAATAAATTCTTAAGGTTGACTTAGAACTACAACCAAATTATCTCGAATATTTATTCAATTTTATTTTGAAAATTGTCTTTTTCCACACCACAAAAAATATAGAAATACAAAACCCACATTAAAATTTACTCATCATCATCTCCATTATAAAATGTAAATAGTTTATTTCATTGGTAAGGTTGGGTTTTCACACTTGCAGTCGTACTGCTCAAGCACCTTCCTGAAAGGATGTTTCTCCCCGACTTCGAACCCATGCGCTATAATATCAGCCACTTTCTTCCTATACATCTCCTCTTCCAGTTTACCAGCTTCAATCTGTCTCTCCAATTCCACTCTCTCGCGTTCCTACGGACAGAAAAAAACGTGCACGTATGCAACCAAGCTTACACCAGACTTTCGACAGGTAACTACCTTCAAAACATTATTATAATCGATTTGCTTCTTCAAATCGTTTTGGTATTTCTTCCTAGCACATGCTTGAAGCCTCTCCTGTTCTTCACGGAGACGCTGATTTGTTTCAGCTGAGAGACGGAGCAACTCATTTTCGGCTTCCTTCACTCTCAATTCTTCCTTAGCTAGCTTCAATTTGAACTCTCTTTGTTCTGCGATTCCATCAATTGTATCCTAATAATGAGAAGTACATACATTTAAGTTAGCGACAGTTCAGTATTAATAAAATTGTTGGCATTTGGACATTTTGGATACATTTTGTTAAAGACGGAAATATAATTAACTGAGCTACATCATCTGAACCACTACAGGCCAGATAATGATAGGCAATAAAAGATTTTCCATAAATTCAGAACTACACAAAACTTCACCTGGAGCAGTTTCTGCTTTGCAGCCAACACTTTACACATGGCGTCCTCTTGCTTCTTCTCAATCATCTTTCTATACTCGTCGAGTAAATTTTGGTACTCCTCCGCTTCAGCTTTCTGCTGTTTCTCCAAATCCGCAAGGTACTGCCTGTACAGGGCAGTCTCCTTCATCGCCTGTTCCGTTCCAGCGATAATCTTCCTCTTCTCCTTCTCGTACTGCATATGGGAAAGATAGTTGAAAGCGTTCTCCAGGTCCTGCTCGGCCTTGGTCCTCTCCGCAAGGAGTTTCTCCTGGAAGGCGATCTGCTCCTTCAGCTCTTTGGCGGTGCGTAACTTTTTCTGCCTCACGGAATTGTGTGCTAAAATTAAACCTCCACTTTAGTAATAACTAGAATAAGAAGATAAGATACATAGCGGTGTGTAACAATGAATTCTGTGCTTTTGTCCAAAAACTGCGAAAGAAAAACAGAAATCACCTTCCAGCTGATCTCTCTTGACTTGTTCCGCAACTTTTTCAAGCTCAATGCGGTCCTCTTCTTTAGTCCGACGTTCTTCCTCTTTGGCTTGTTGCTAAAAAAATCAACAATAGTAAGAATTGTATGAGATGACCACAGGACCAACTTTTCCCTTGATTTGCATCTCCAGGATTTCTTTCTGGTGCTGCATCCGTTCGTGGTAGTCCAATGCTTCTTGTTTTTCTCTTTCCAACTAAAAATAAGAACAGATTCGTTGGCAATCTGTTGAAAGCACTAAATAACCAATAAATAACCTTGGCGTGCATGTCTCTCTCCATCATATGGTTCCACATGGCATCCACTTCCTTCTCCGCTTGTCTTCGCGCCTCGTTCTCTCGAATCTGTTGCTGTTGGATCACCTTCGACTCTACAAGATGCTTCTTTGCCAATGCCGGTCTCAGATCTTCACAGCGATCTCTGAAAAACGTTATTTTTGTTTGCTATAAGGTTTCCCATTTTCTAATAAAGCAACCACGGAACTGTGATGATAACATCAATTATGAACGAGATACAATAAAAAATTCGAATAAGAAACCACATACGCATATTGCTGTATTCTTTTGGCTTCCACCACTTTCAATCTTTCGGCTTCCCTCTCCGCTTTCAGTCTTGCAGTCTTTTCCTTTATGCTGATCAGCTTCAGTTGCTTCCCTTCTTGCAGAGTCTGAACGGTCTCCCTATAAAGTGATCTCTCATCGGTAGCTATGAGTATTCTCAATCTAGAAGCATGCAGTTAATATTACCACTAAAATAAATGGAAGGTAGAACTAAACCTCTCTCTTTTTGCCTCTAGGGCATCATCAATTTCGTTAAGTTTCATCTGCACCCTGGAGTGGATCTCACTCCTGAAGCGTTTCCTCTCAGCGTTACCATGAAACCTGAGTGTGTACTTCGTTCTGTTTACCTCTTCAGACCCAGCGCCAACTTTTTCGTTGTACATGGCTGTATGCCTCTGCGTGTAGTGCAGCATTTGAGTATTGTAGTTCGAATTTGGGTCCCGTCCAAACTGTAGGAATAGATAATTCAAACGTAAACTTAAAATTGTAAATAATAAAATAGGAATGATTGACCCCGAAACTATATGTTAATGCGTTTTTTGAAAATCAATTCGGATTCGAAAGTTACATTTAGTTGGATCTGAAATTTGTAATCATCTACTCCAATATGTATATGGAGAGTATTTTTGTGATTTTTTAGATAAAAAAGAGTTTAAAGTTTACCAAGAATCGTGGTAAAATATTCTTGTAGCTAGTCTTAAAAACACAATGCAACAGGTTTTGCTATTTTTTAAAATAAATTTCACTTTACTAAAAAGATTATTCTATTTTTCTTTAGCTAATTTGTATGTAGCGTTTGTAAAATATTCTGAACGCGGAACGACACACCCCGTATATTTGATAAAATCATAGGTTGTGTTTTCTATTCAATATAGATTCCATTACTTAAAAAGGATAGGTTCAGGCTTTAAATTTTAGGAAGAAAGAACTCTGACAAGGAGAAATGTTACTTTTACAAGAACGGATCAACTGTTGAAAATTTTGGTTTTTCTTGTGTTCAGATGATATATAGGGATGAAATCTATAGCCCTGGAAGGCTAAAAAAAATTTTAAAAAATGAAAGGAAAAAATTAAAAAAAAATGAAAAAAAAAATTAAAAACAGCACTAGCCACCACATGCATGTGCATGCGCACGCATGCGCGCAAACCAGTAACCTGTGATAGCTTTTTGTTTTTGCTTCCCAGGTGCCTTTATTATACAATGATCGCGTAATGTATGTAAACATGCAAAAAATCTCTAAAACTCAAATTTAATTTCCGGCGTTCAGTTGTTTTAGACATATGACGTCATCAAATTCTTTTTTTAAATGGCAACCCTTAATTTTCTGTAAATTTTTTGATAGCTCTGTTAATTTTGTTAAAGGTAGGTACTTTAAAAATGTATCGCCTTACATAAGAACACTTTCGAGAAAAATAAAATGAAAATTAAGGTAATTTTGATAACTTTTGTTTGATTATCAAATGCGAAAGGAGTTTCTGATTGATTTATTTGCGCTGAATGCAAGTCTGAGCTTGAAAGTTCCATATCACGTCAAGTTACTGCGTTTTTGTTGTTTCTTTTCGGAGGCATCCGCACATCACTTAAAGAATGGTGTGGTGTATATGCTTAAAAACATTTATTGACAAAATTTCAGAATATTAGCTAATAGTGCCTTAAGGTTTTCTATGAGACCATTTTGATATTTCTAGGACAATGGGTTCAGCTGGTATAAATTTGTAAAAATTTACCACAATCGCTCTTCTTGACATTTGGACCCCAATTTTTTTTTGAATACATTTCTATAGAAAATTTTGTAGCCCGGATTTGTTTTAAGGGCAGTTAATTGTACCCAAAACGCAAGTTCATATTCAATTCACAAAATCAATTTTTCCTAAAGTTATCAACATTATACAATTTTCATGAGTCTTTTTCTCAAAGTTTTTCTTATGCAAGACCATAAAATGTTTCCGGTACCATTTAGACATTTAAATGATGTACCAAATCGGTAAGAAAGATATGGGGTTGCCATTTAGAAAAACAGTTGATGACGTCATAACTAAACTTAATTAATAAATACATAATTAAACTTTCCACAATGCTGTGTATTTTAATAATTAAAAATCGACGTGTTCCATAGTCATGTTTCCATACTTTACGCAGTCACTGCATATGTCATCCGTGTATATCATCTGAACCACATCTGAACACAAGGAAAACAAAACTTTACTACAAATGGGCTGCTTCTGATTATGTATTATTACAATACGTGTCAATGTACACAGTGCTAATAACTTACTATATTCGTTTATCTTGTGGAATAAAATAATTCTTACGTGTCCATATTGTCCTGGTTCAACGCCTGGTATCAAAACATCTTGTTCGCCTGGTGCTGCTTGCCGAAGGGTGCCCAATTTGGGTCTATCTACTAGGCCACCGAACATCTTTCAGCTAGTTTTAATACGATCAGATTCGTTATCAGTAGTAAAATGACATAAGTCCAACTATGACAGTGCTTGCAGGTTGGTCAGGTTATTTACATTATTTACTGGTTGCCATGGTTATCGCTTAGGGGATTTGATAGGGTAATAAATTTTGGTTGGGGTGATCATTATTTTGTGTATCGTTGCTTCGTATCGTTTGCTTTTGCGAGGGGTGACTCAATTACTACTACTTGTTTGTATTGAAAAGAGTTAACGATCGATACTTTTTAGAAACAGGAAAAATAAATCATAGTCAACTAATAACACTAGCCAACAAAATAATGCCGGAAAAATGACTACTGATTCAGATAGGATTTTTTCCCAGGAAGCCGAGCTCTAGTTTTCTCGAAAAACAGTGTTAAAGGTGCAAAAACACGCGTTTTTGGGTACTTTTTAAGACATGCAAAACAGTAACGTTATTTAGTAAATGTATTATGTAGGATCAAATAAAACCTTGAACCTTCTCCTTGAACATCTACTACATAATGTTAATGTTTTGCATTTGGTCAAATGTACCAAAAAAACGTGTTTTTTGCACCTTTAAGACTGTTTTTTCCAGATAACTCGGGCCAATTCTCCATTTCTGTGTTCAGATTCGGATTCCTGGGAAAAAAATCCTATCTGAATCAGTTGTCATTTGTCAGCAATTTGAAATCAAATTTTGTTGACCAGTGTAATCCAAATAAATATCTGAATGTGGATTAAATAATTCTGACACGATATTGATAAACGTATCGTGGAGTCAACATAGGTTTTTACATACTTCGGAATCCAGTCTGTATGCATTTATTTGTGTAAACAGTAATTTAAAATAATTTTTTTTGTTATGACTTTTTTAAATCAAAACTGTTTAGTGCCCTAGCTATACTTTTATATTTGAGTAAAGCAATTACAATTCATTGAAAAGCGGTAATTAAAAAAAGAAATATGTTTAACACTTCTAACACATTAGCCTTGACATATGAATGCACAAATATGATAATAATAAAAGTATTAATAAATATTCTTATTACCTATTTTACAACACAACATATACAACTTCGTATAAAATAGAGGGAGGGTCGTTGGCGCTTATAATAGAGCGGCTGCTATCTACGCTGGATGTCCCGGGATTTTAGGGATGGAACAAATACCTTTGCATGCCGTCTTGTTGTGTGCTGTTTTAATGGGACGTGCACGTTCTTTGGAATTCCTTCAGTTCGACAAATTTCTTGGTAAAACTGGAGACGAAATATACTTCATGACTTTTAATAAGAGTTCAGGTATTTCTATTCAAGTTAACGTGAACTTAGATCCTTTGCTGATAAATAGTTCCAACAAATATCCTGTTAAATTCTGTCGAGTCCGGTGGCCGGTTTTAAGAATATTGGAGGCTATGCGATAAATGTGCTTTGCGATAAATTAAAAAGTACCGATATTCATAGAAATCGTCTTCTACAATCGACAGAATTGAGCCGGGTAGTTTTGTTATTATTAGCAAAAGTTCACGCTATAGTGCCCACCCGTCAATATATATTCACAGATTTACAAATAAAAAATGAAAAATAAATAACTATGCCAATATTTGCCTTTGTCGCAATTTTTCTCGGGTTTTGAGGTTATGTTATATAGTAACCTCTACAAAAATTGTAGATTTTTTCATGACCTACAACTTTTGTATTGGATACTTTTTGATTCTAAGACAAAAACTGATTATTTTGTTTACTCATCTGAACATTTCTTATTCTAATTTAATGGTTATAGCATTAGTGTATAGAAATGAGAGACAGTTTCCTTTGTATTTTTTCCGTACAATTGAATGTCATAACCAATATCACAATTTTTTTAAAAATTTAAACAAATAATGAACAATTACTGAAAAATTCACTGTTGCAAAAGTCGTTTTAGAGCTTTTTCAATTTCTGAGCATGTTGTTAAATAGGGACTATTATTTTTATTATTGTATCAATAAGTACATGTAAAAACAACAAAAAAGAGTCCCAGAAGAACTCCGTAGTCCGTACGATGATTTTTCACCACAGAATTTCTTTTTAAAACAAATCTGATTTTGACGGAAAAAACTAAATATCTCAGAAACTTCTTGTTTATTGTGTAATAAAAAATGTATGCTTATTTAAGGTATAAGAAGGCACGCTTTCACAAAATTTGATTAAAATTGAATTATTGTTAAGACAACGAAAAATAAAAAGCAGAAAATTCGGTTTGGCATTGGCATTCGCATTTTACTCGGCAATTTTGAGGTCGGTCATAGTAAAAAGTGATTTGAATGTTGTAGATTTTTTTATGCTCTACAACTTAGTAAGGGACGTTTTTTGGATAAGACGTCAAGTTTCGCCGGAAAACGCAATAAACACTATACCACCCCACAACCTGCATTTATTTTTTTTACGTTCGCTTCCTTCTCGCACTGACGTCACTTGTAGGCCGGGCCGATGAGCGTGAGCAGACCGTGGTGGATCGTGCTAAACATGGAGGAAGGACATATACTCATAAATAAACGATCGACGGAAAATATTTTTCTTTCACAAACTTAAACATGCATATGTAACAGCGGGTTGAATATTATTATTGTATTTCCATTTTAAACGCCACCTTACGCCATTAAAAATGTAGTTAACAAACGTTTTGGAAATCGGTTCCTTTGCGATGGGTTTACAATGAGATTTTGATGATTTATTAGTTTTATTTACTCAACTACTAAGATTTTAAAAAAATAACTAGTGTCTACACCAAATTTTCTATGGCCTTCAGTATCGCCTTCAGTACTGTCTACAAGTAATGTTGCTTGTACACTTGTAAACTCAATTGAAACGCTTTATTATTTGATATTGATCAAATAATTTCAAATTTTATCTTCCTTAATTTAGAAAGTCATCGCTTTTTAGTAATGAGGTTTTTCTTTTGCGAATAATCCGAATTAGATGAATTAGATTATTTAAAAAAGGCGGAGGCGCAATTCTCGCTGAATCTAACACAACTCAACAACACAACACTTTCACAATCTGAACGCACTTTTTACTGAAACATTGTTTCATTTTGTGATGTTAGACTTTGAAATGCGTTGTTTTTAATCTGAAACTGTTTTGCATTTCTATACATTGCGGCCTAGCCATTTACTGTTGCCTTTTTATTTGTTTTAAATAACCTTGAAATGGGAAATCAGGGCTCTATGTATGTATATTGACCATCTTTTATCTATTTAAATATGCAACATTGTTTAGTACAGTATCATTATACAGGGTCCTGCAACTCAGCTCCCTTCTGTCTTCTGTAGCTCAGCTACTAATCAAGCTAAGAGTTTGACATTTTGCAGGCTTACCCTGTACTTCAAGGTACAGTTCAAGAAATTATTTTTGATTATACAGGATGTCACAAAAATGTGCAACGCCATGGTAATATATTTTTTTTAATTGCAGGCTATATATTTTTTACACATTTGGAAGCCTTTTATGGTTGCCTACATACCACCTAAATTTTATTGAAATCGGTTGAGTGACTGCAGCGCAAAAAAAATAAAAACAAAAAAAAAGATTTTGCATCGTTGGCTTTAAAAATCAATAAACGCCACAAATTGCACCTCGTTAATAAAATTTTGCTACGTGCTTATTAAGTTAGATCTAGTAGTCTCGTTAACCAAGTGTCATTGATCCAAATTATACAGGATGACCAAAATCTAGTGTCAAACATGTCAAACTTCAAAGCGTGTTATTGTTCTTATTTTAAATTGGAACCCATACATTTTTTAGGTAAAACAATGCAGAATTAAAAAATAAACATTGTTTCTACATACAACCCCATCACAATTCCTAATATTTTAAAAGTTATTCGCAAAAAACTCATTCTTCACCGTTTCCAACGGCAATTTAAGGTAATAAATATTGTACATGGCGTTGAAAAGCAATTTATTTCATAAAATATAAGCAGAGAAGTATTTTAGATTTGATTGTACTTAATTAAGTAGTTCGTAATGTCTTCCGTGCTCTTCGAGGTACAAACGAAGACGAGTATGAAATGACCTCGCCACTGCTCTTAATAGGTCGGGCGTAATAGTTTGAAATGCGCCCCGGATTCTTTCTTGCATGTTTTCTGGTGTTGTTGGAGGATCAGCATAAACGTAGCCCCACAGAAAGAAATCCAGTTTCGTTAAGTCCGGTGATCGAGGAGGCCAAGCAACTGGTCCTCCTATTCCATCCACCGATTTGGGAAGATTTCGTTGAGCTGGTCCCTGACATGTAACGGGTAATGTGCTGGAGCTCATCAAACTATTACGCCCGACCTATCAAGACCAGTGGCGAGGTCATTTCATACTCATCTTCGTTTGTGCCTCGAAGAGCACGGAAGACATTTCGAACAACTACTTAATTAAATACACTCAAATCTAAAATACTTCTCTGCGTTATATTTTATGAAATAAATTGTTTTTCAACGCCACGTACGATATTTATTACCTGAAATTGCCGTTGGAAACGGTAAAAATGAGGTTTTGGCGAATAACTTTTAAAATATTGGGAATTGTGATGGGGTTGTATTTAGAAACAATGTTTATTTTTTAATTCTGCATCGTTTCACCTAAAAAATCTATGGGTACCAATTTAAACTAAGAACAATAACACGCTTTGAAGTTTGCCAAGTTTGACACTAGATTTTGGTCAACCTGTATAATTTGGATCAATGACACTTGGTTAACGAGACTACTAGATCTAACTTAATAAGAACGTCGCAAAATCTTATTAACGAGGTGCAATTTGTGGTTTTTATTGATTTTTAAAGCCAACGATGCAAAATCAATTATTTTTGGTTTTTATTTTTTTGCGCTGCAGTCACTCAACCGATTTCAATAATATTTTGGTGGTATGTAGGCAACTATAAAAGGCTTCCAACTGTGTAAAAAAATATATAGCATGCAATTAAAAAAATATATTACCATGGCGTTGCACATTTTTGGGACATCCTGTATAATCCAAAATAATTTCTTGAAATGTACCTTGAAGTACAGGGTAAGCCTGCAAAATGTCAGACTCTTAGCTTAATTAGGAACTGAGCTACAAAAGACGGGAGCTGAGTTGCAGGACCCTGTATACCCGATGATAGTCGATAATTCAGAATTCTATACTACTTTCACTATCTAATAGGCTTAACTAATTTATTTGTGACTTAACCAAAAATAGGAAATTTAGCAAATATTTGTTACTTTGCTGCTATTTTTCAGAAAAATGTTAAAAGTGCGGTTTTCTCAATGGATGAAATGAACAAGAACCCTCGCTAAGAATTTATTCTTATCCAGATTTTTTAGTTACATAAACTGAGCACCAAAAACAATAACTTTCTAGTATACTGACGTACGTGAATTTGAAAATCAAAGTAGCCTCCAGACACTAAAGAGGGTATTAGAGCGTAGTTCAAAGCGCTCCAATTTATGCTGTCAGTACGTGCTCTAGTACTTCAGTTTCTAAACCTTTAAAAAAACAATCATTCATAGTCACGTGGTAGTTATGAAGTGAAAACGACAAAATAAGTTCTTCCTTCTTAAGTTAAAAACTCCGGTAATGTTGGTTTTAAAATTGTCAACAGTTATCTAGTGTGGAAAACGAGGAGCATAAAAAAAGAAGAATTAATGGAACAAAAATTGGTAACTTTTTTAAGACAATAACCTTCAGATGAGCCCTTATTCACAATTTTTAACCAAACATATAATAAATATAACTTACGGTATTATTTTAGGAAAGTTCAAATTTTTTATGTAAATAACATTAATGCCATATACCAAAATCTTAGCAATTTTTGCACCGGAAATCAGCTAAATGAGGAGCAATTATTTTCAAAGAATTTACCTTACCTCATTCCACTATCAAAATACATTGAATGAAAACAGCTGCCAAAGATAATATTTTGCATCGTCAATACAACCTTGAGAAACTATAAACCAATAAATAATGCGAATAAATACTCACTAGCATAAGCAACACTTCTTCCAAAAATACACTCTCGATTTCTAGAAATAAATCCTTCACCGATTTCAATAAAAGAAAACTTATCTCACCATTCTTCACGTAACAATAATCCTCTTCTTATACCAGTAAATCTCCAGGACGAAATTGGCATCGGGCGGTTTCCGCAAAAGCTTAAAGTACGTAAAGCGCTTCTAAATTTATTCTATCGATTACTACCCTCAATGCTCTCGTCCAAAGAAACCACTTAATTGAAAAGTTAAATTTCCGGATCGTATGTAAGCGCCTAATAAAAATGATGCTTGTCGGCGCCTGAAAACTCCTGAAAAGTAACACGCGAAGCGCATGATCGCCAACTACAACACACATTTTCCTCGAATATACCCTCCAGTAGATCACCGGCTGCCAAGCAAGACACGAACGATTGAAAATATGAACATGAATAAAGCAGACGTAAAGTTCTAATGGATCTAGTTGGCACAAAGTTAGTGGTAGCTGTAGTTTTCGGTATAATCCGAGTTTTCTTCGGCCTTCTCCCTATAAAAATCTACAAGATCCTGAAGATATGGGAGAAGGAAGACGAAGGTGCTATGTTCATCAACGAGAAGAGGCACAAGCAGGTCAGCTGTTGGTTGGCCCTCTTCCAGTCTTTCGGTGGTGGTGTCTTATTTGCAACATGCTTCCTCCATATGATACCAGAGGTCCACAAGTCCGTACAATTCTTGATCAAAGACAACGACTTGGAGGTCACTTACCCATTCTCACAGGTCATAGTTTCCACTGGTTTCTTCTTGGTGTACTTCGTAGAAGAGATTTCCCATTGGTTGATTACGAAGGTAGGCCGCGAGACCAGAAAGAACATCAATAAGCAACGCACCCTTAAAGAAAACAAAATCCATCCAGATGATATAACTCAAGATAAGAAAAAGAGGCTAGAAGATAAGGTCTTCATTATTAATGGAGATAATAAAGAAGAATATATAACACAAGATGTCGAGAGGAACAACAAGAAGAACTTGGAGCTTCAAGACAACCATAGGAACAGCGTTTTGGAGGATGACCCTACTCTCGAGGAGGAGGTCGAGCAAGTGAAACAACTTGAAATGATGCTGGAGAAGCAAGAAAAAGATCGTCAACAAATCCTTCGATGTTGCCTGGTTGTGGTTGCCTTGTCCTTGCACGCTTTCTTCGAAGGTTTAGCCATAGGTCTTCAAGTATCTGTCTCCAACATCTGGTACCTCTTTACAGCTATCTCCATACACTCAGCAACGATACTATTCTGTATTGGCTTGGAGTTGCTTATAGCAAAAACGAAAACCAAGGTAATCCTATTCAATATAATTCTTTTATCTGTGACGAGTCCTTTTGGTGTTATCCTTGGATTGGTGATTACTGTATACGCTGACATGAACACAACCGCAAAATCTTTGGCTGTCATTTTACTGGAAGGATTATCAGCTGGTACGATTTTATATATTACTTTTTTCGAAGTATTAAACAGGGAAAAGGCCAGAAGAGTTATTATCCTGACTAGAGCTTGTTTTATTTTAGCAGGATTTACTTTGATGGCCATATTAGAATACGTTGAGTTAGGAAAGTGAATTTGTGATTTTCATAGGCATATTTTGCCTTTGTATATACAGAGTTTTCCAATAAACGCGTTAGAACTGAATAGAAATAAAATTAATTTATTTGGCTTGAATTTTTTTGACGTTTCTGCTAAAACTGTAGTTAAAACAGTTGTCAACTAGCAACGCCGCGAGTGCTCTTTTTGGACCATTGTGATATTGGTGTGATATGGCCTGATCCGGATTATCTTCTGTTTCTAATTTGATGCCTATTCAATGTTCCATCGGTTTTATTGGATATCCTCTTGTATTACGGATGTTTCATTTCATGCATCAGGTACTTATATCAAATATTGATTTGCCGTTTCTAAAATTATGAACGCATATGCTGTGAACTGAACACATTTGTTCAGCTTGTGGTTTGTACGAAAATAATATAGAAGACTGCTATTTGAAATGTATCGATTTGTGGTTCTTGCTAGTAGATACTCAATTGAAATGCAATCTTTGACTCGGTTAATCTTAAATTTTCCAAACCAACATATTAATTTATTAAACAAAAATGATGTCAATTTAGATTTCAAAGTTCGGGCTGTGAAAAGAATATGTTACTTTGTTAATTGCGTTGTCCATAAATATAAATGTTATAGATATAAGATATATTTTATGATATATAATGATTTTTAAATTGTATGCACTGTAGTAACGAAATTAAAGAGGGCATTTTATAATTATGATTTCTGGATGCTTATTACACTAAAAGGGTGTAGTGCTTTCCTCAATATTTAATTTTGGGTTTGTTAGATGATTGTTTGAAATTCTTATTAAATAAATTTAGTCCATCAACTTCAAAAAGTTAGAAACAACCTATTTTTGTAACGCTTTATTTTTATATTTTCGCCAGTAAACATTGGATCGCGGCAACTTTTTTTGTCGAGAAATGATCTGGTATTAATTTTTAATTCACAGTTCACACTACAGTTGAGGGACCAGTATCTTTTTATGTAGTATAATTTTTGTACACAGTAGTAATCATATGTAGTCATTGGATGTTATTTTATATAAATACACAGCGACCAGAAAATCCCGGTTTTATTTAATTGTATTTTTTATGAAAAATGAATAAATCTTCGTAAACTTTTTTCACAACAGAAGAACAAAGGAAAAAAATTAGTTTCAAATTCAAGACGAATATCGAATTATAGTCGCCATACAACTGTTACTTCCGTTTCGGACGACTTGAAGTGAGCAGAAAGTAGATTTTTAACAATGAATATTACAAAAAAGCAATATCCTACGCAAACATCAACTTTTTTTGCAGCTAGTTCTATTTTGACTGCGAAATACTACAATTACAAACATCAGGGGGTCTAAAAAGGGTCAAAATTCAGTGTGATTATAAAAAATAGCAATTTTCTAAATAAGAAACAGGTAACAAGTAGAATTCTTTGTAAAAACAAGTGAAGCAAATGCAATTTTTTTGAAAACACCGCGTAGGTAGACAAATTAATCAGACACTGATTAATTTGTAAAGCCTCAAGTTAATTCTGCGCAGAGAGAAATTCCACTAGAGTTTCCTCAGCTTCCACAAGAGTTTACTCAAAGCCTTCTCATCGGCCGCGGATTGGTTTGTCAGCTATTTTATGTGAAAACCGCGAGCTGTACGAAAAGAAGCTATAACTTTGAGAATTTTCATTCATAATTATAATAATCCGGACAAAAAAGAAATAAAAAATACTTTGCTAATCATAAAACTTAATGTTTACTTTTGACCTTAGATTTTAATCCAAATTTGGAATTTTTCCAATTCTTCAGTTCTTATTTTTGTACTACATAATAAAATTCATTAAACTGATGTTTTAACTTTACTAATGACAGGAATAACAAATGAGCAAATAATAAATAATTATTAAGTATTAATTATTCATTTTAATAGAGTCTGACAATAATTTTCATGATGGATGTTATAAACTTGTTATTATTGATCTTGGTATATTGCGCCCTCTTACTGTAGGTAAACGTAAAACTAAATTATTGCACTGACGTTGGATCCATAAATGTCGGTTCAGTAAAAGAACCATCAAATTACAGGACACCGTTACGTGGGATAGGATATAAAACAAGAATTAATTAATAATTGCATTTTTATGTCGCAAAGCTCAAATAACGTCACTATTAACATTATACTACAAATTATTAAAATCCTTGACCTGATGCTTTGTTTAATTAAATCTTGGTTCTTTGTTCTTGTAAGTTCATGCATGGATTTTATGATTTTGATACTAAAAATGTTCTTTCTAGAGGTAACCTAAAATTTAGTGTAAACATAAAAACAAATTTAATGTACGGCATAGTTTCCAAGATAACCGCAAAAGCAATTTTTCTTTCTTCTTTCTAACTTTTGATATATTGGTCAAGATGTCCAGCTTGTTATTTATTTTTGTAAAGTCAAAATAAAATTCACAGAAGTACTAACCCACTTTGAAAAAAATCAAAAATTGATCAGTTTAACGAAGAAAAGCCGGTATTGGCCCAAAAATTTGATTTTAGGATTTTGACGGAATCATAGCTGTTCTTATTGGTCATATCTCCAAATCATTTCTTGTGTCCACTAATGGCGTTCCAGATCAGATATACCTACTTATGGTGATCATGTATTTATTTATCTGTGTTGTAACAACAAGTAATTAAACATAAAGTATACTTACGTCCAGTCATCACTAATTTCAAATCAAGATAAAAATCGTAGTGAGGTACAACAAAATCGCAAAATAATGTGTTGTTGTGGGTTGGAATCTAATTGACCAATATCATGTCAACTGAGTATTTTCTCCAAGAATTGCTAACATGCAAACTCATAGTTTCAAGGTGAGTTTCTTTTTACGTAAAGTCAGAGGGAACATCAATCTGAAGCAATCAAAAAGTTCCACAAAAAAGAACAAATCTGTTAGTAGTTACTGTGCCTAGGTTCATAATTTATTGTACATCCTGTTTTATGGGTAATATTGTTAAATAATGCTTTGTTTGTTAAGGCGTTACTTTTTATTTTGCTATATTCTTTTGTATATATGTGAGAATATGTATAGAACTTTATCTTTCCAAATTATTTACTCATTAGTCATTAATCATTATACAAGGTGATATACTATGCCATATAACACATGGTACTTGTTTGAAAATATACAGTGAGCAAAAGTATAGGATAATAATTTACTGAAATTGGAACTGTTCGTTATTTAAAAAAAAAATCCTTGGACACGCCAATCTTTACTTATCAAAATACACATTTATATAGCAAAATCAACAGTCACTTTCAATTGTATTTGACTTACTTTTTTAAATGGCAACGTCATTTTTCGTACCTATTTTTATAGATCTTTTAATTGTCATTGCACAAGTTGCTACAATTCTTTTTTTTTTCGCTAAATGCTGACGTGATATGCGACTTCCTTTCGTATTCAGTGCAAACAACTCTATCGAAAACGCCTATTAGCTTTCCATTCCCATATATTACCATAATATTGTGTCTTTTCCTCAAAAATTGTCTTATGTTGGCTCGCAAAAGTTGTATGCTGCCAATACGATAATTAAGAACTATTTAAAAAATATGTATGATAAATTGCATAATTATTTGAATCATTAAAACTTGGCAAGTTAGAGTATTTATAAAATAACAAAGCAGTTTAAATTTGAATGATTTTTCTAGTTCATATTTTGGAGCTCACTATATGTGTACACTAGGGTGGATCAAATTGACTATTTTTATTTAGAAAGCAACGATCCCCCAAATCGTTTCCAAATCCAAAAAAAGCGGACACGTATTTTTTCTTTTTTCGAAATTTTGATTCTTAATGGTGCCTGTCGAGGCCTCAAATTTACATAAGAAAATGCATGGGAAAAAGAAATTTTTTGGTATTTTTCGAATAATTATTCGGAATTATTTCATTCTCCTTTTTCTCATAGAAATCATTATTATAAGTCTAGTGGGATGTTTATAAACATTTTTCAGTTAATTTCCATTTGTTTAAACAAATTTTATTTGTTTAAATAATCCGTTTTTCTCGAAAATCCGTCTGATTCTGTTTTCTGAGTTCGAAATGGCAGTTTATTATTTTAGAGTGACATTATTTTAAAAAAAAACTCCTATTGTTTAAACAATAAATTATTATTCATTTTCAACTTTTTTCTAATTATGGTAGAGAATTCAGCTTTTTTGAGAAATTAACTTATAAATTTCACCATTAATGTATTTGATATTAATATCACCATTATGCTTTTGAATAATATTTTATTATTTAAACAATGGAAATTATCCCAAAATATAAATGATGTCACTTGACAATAACAGTTGACCAGACCGATCTAAAAAAATTAATGTTAGGAGAATTGCAAAAAAATTGTTTAAACAAATGGAATTTGTTTAAGCAAATTTGGGTTTATTAGCTAATAACATAGGCAAGATACCTCGAACATGAAATTTATAAGTTAATTTCGCAAAAAAGCTGACTTTTACCATAATTAGAATAACAGTTGAAAATTAATAATAATTGATTGTTTAAACAATAGGAAGAATTTGTTTAATGAATAATGTCACTCTAAGATAATAAACTGCCATTTCGAACTCAGAAAACAGATGTCCGACGGAGTTTCGAGAAAATCGAATTATTTAAACAAATGGAATTTGTTTAAACAAATGGAAATTACCTGACAAATGTTTATAAACATTCAACTAGACTTATAGTAATGATTTCTATGAGAAAATAGAGAATGAAGTGATTAGAATGGTAAATTTTCTGAAGAATGTACATTTTTCATTTAATGGTAGTTTTCAGGGCACTGTGGGGGTGGGTTGGGGGCGTCAAAGCCATATGTATAATATCTCAAATTCTTCATTGGAAAGTCCTCTACAAGTCCTATAACTTTAATCTCAAGTTTTCCCAAACCCCGAACAATTATTCGAAAAATACCAAAAAATGTATTTTTCCCATGCATTTTCTTATGTAAATTAGAAGCCTCGACAGGCACCGCTTTTTTTGGATTTGGAAACGATTTGGGGGGATCGTTGCTTTCTATCATCACAAAAATTTTTGCAATGCATTTTTGAACCACCCTAGTGTACACGGCCGTTTATTTTTGTATATATGAATTTTGAAGTTTGTAGAAGTGTTAATAAGACCAAATGAGTTCTTTTTTGTATTAGGATGACGTCGTCTTTCAATGGTGGTTAATTATTATTATTAATTGTACATTTTTGTGCTTTTGTAATCTTTTTAGTTCATTTATATCAACAAAGATAATTTTAAAGCACCATCATCACTTAGACGTTATTACTATATACCTAGGCTATATTTTTACAGAAAAAATCTTTTGTGTGTGTAAAATAAGCAGTATAAATAATTTTTCTTGAATATATATTTTAAATATTTATATATCATATTTGTGCATCCAAATGTCAAGGTTAATTTGTTACAGCTCTGACCATACTTTTCTAACATTTTTAAATATTTTGCTTTTTTTATTTGCTAGTTAATGAAAATTGAAGTAAAACTCTTTAATGACTACTATTTTATTTTTATTTTCTTCTACAGCGACATTTCGCAATTACTTTCTCATAAATATTATTGTATTTGGAACATTCTGTCATGTTCCAAGCTCATTAAAAAAAAATCTAATCGTAAGAGAAATCATTACCGAGCATTATGAATCTAAAGGATGCTAGTGAGAAGAATATCGACCAAAATTTTTCTTACCTAGTTAGTACTTGATTTATAAATGTATTTCTTTAATTAATTGATAAGTTGCTTTCTATTACAAACATAATATGTATACCTACCATGTCCAACAAAATTTCAAGTTGATATCACAAAAATTGCATATTTGGTCTTTTAACAAATAATTAATCTTCCAAACTTAATTCTCTAGTTTTAGAAATAAAAAAGTCCATGCATATGGAGAAGACCACGCGGTATGTATGTATCAGTCATCACCCTGTATATTGTGGAAATGTTTAATTCCTGTTGTGGTTGTTAACGAATACGACAAAATACGGACAATGAATGTATATTATATGTATGTATGATAAATAACTTTATTATCAGTTATTAGTGGAGATAAGAGTTTACGGAATTGTTGATACGTTGTATAGAGTTTATAAGAAATGTATAATTAAAATTGTTATTTTTCTATTAAATAAAGAAGATACTTGACATGTTGGAAACGGTAGCTATTACTTTCACCATTCACTTTCTAATTGGAAACAAACGTGATTCACTAGCAAAGTTAAGCACAGAAGCTCTACAACTAAATAATTTCCTGTTGACAACGAGAGACGATTGAGCTCTTATTGTTTACGGTTGGTGTTGTGAAGTTAAACTAAGGTTTCCATGTCCAATGTTCCATACATTTGTTATTTATTTTGAATTAGAAATAATAGTAAGATAGTGCAAAGAAGTTCATTTAAAGGTTAATTAAATGTGACTATAGGGTATGGAAAATGTTAGTTTTTCTTGCAAAAGTTACATGTTTTGATTTCATGGGTAGCCGGTTTCGGTAAATAGCATCATCAGACCTCGCGTCTATTGAGTTAAAGAATTTAAGATATTTTACTGAACCTTTTCTTCGGAGCCTTTCAAACCCGATTGTAACGATTTAGTTGCAAAGAAATGGACATACATGAGTGAGAAATATATGGTTTCTTATATGGCAAATGAGCGAGATAAAAATTACATAGATGCCTAATGTAACAAAGGCATAAAAACAATATAAAAGATTCATAAATACCATTCTCGACAGCATTAACAAAACATCGACCTGCTTGACTGACCTACTGGTTCAGGTAAGTAAATTATAAATTTAGTACGTGGGATAACTAACACCTGTTACAGAAAACCTAGTTGCTTCTCAAATTGAACATTGTATTACAATACTTAATTGCTTATTATATCCTGGTATGTATAGGATAACTTTTAGACTACCACTTCAAAAATTAACATAAAATTAGCCAAAAACACCCTATTTTTGCTTTAATAAGAGGACGAAAATTAGCATGCTTGGGTTTTAATTGGGTCAATATTACACTTTAAAAATATTTGACACATTATGAATTGTGGAAATAATAATCTGGTACACTACACTGGACCCGAGTTGTCACATGTGTTTGCTATTTATAACACTAACGTTTGAGGTGTAAGTTTTAATGTTTAGGAGTACATAAAACTAAATTTTTTTTTACATTTTGTCAGTTTTCTAATCACCACAAAAAATGATAGAGATTACCTACAGTTAGTGACAAAACATTTTGATGAAGAAAGGATTTATCTCCATAACGATAGAATAGATTACGTATATTATTCTAAAAATATAACCATATACAGTGTGCTGTTATAAATATGTAAGATACTACAACTTAGACTTTTTTGAATAAGTGCTGAGATAAGTAATTGAAGATTAAATATGAAAAAAAATGAGCAATTCATGAAAAATAATATTTAAGTTGACATGAGTAACGAGTATTTCCCCTGCAAATATGTATTCATATTTCCGGCGAATCTAAACCTTCTAAAACATCTGTAATTAGCGTAATAGATTGCATAGTGTGACTCGAGACTGGAACACGTTAATCAAATAAGCAAATAAGTGAGATATCACGCATGAGGAATTAATTAGAAAAGTCTGTTGTGCCCTCCCGCTAATGTTGACTTTATTGTCAATGTCAAAGGTGTTACCAAATAAAATAACAAAGGCAAATTTCCGCACTCTCGAGGTTATATTTACAAAGAGTATGATTATAACAACACATTAAATAACCCGTGAAAAGGAACCGACGATTGTGATAAAATCTTTTTGTGTGCACGGAACCAATGTGCATTGAATTTTTTTTGTGTATGAATGAGTGATTTTAATATTGCGTGGTACGTTATTGCATTTTTTTTTGTTACTGGAAACGTCATACCTGTTTAAGGAGTTTCCTTTTATGTGCCAACAAGAAAGCACAGGCGTACCTAAATATTTAAACCTTATTTTAAATACTATTTATAATAGTTTATACAGGATGTCCGTTGTCCGGTTTTGGTTAAGTTGGGGTACAGTTATCAGCTTTTTACAATCATGTTAATATAAATCTACTTTAACTGTTTTTACTTAGAGACGAATGGAGCTAGACATGTGTTATGAAACAGTATGCAATAACTTTTCTACAAAGAATCCAACAGCGTACCTAAACTAACATAACTTATAAATAAATAAATAAATATGGTGGAGAAACATCTTTTTCTACTTTGCGTTCGTTATAAACTCATAACGAAACCGCTGTCGGTGTCGTATTGTTATATTGTTATTCCTTTGGATCCTTCGGAAATAAACGAAACACAAAGTGTATTACATGCATATGTTTTATACATTATTACCACTATACATTCAGTTAATTTGCGAATACAATAGGTCCACTGTTTCTAAGCCATATAACGAATTCCGAAAACACAGAATTTAACCTGGTATAAAATGATATCGGAACTCAATCTACGGGCTCGTAGGAAATCGTGGAATAACTTTTTTATTTGCTCTTTTATTGCGTCTCGTCGAATAAATCAAAACGCGTGAACTCGGTCTATCCTAAACGCCGATTTGCTAAATATAGACGCATAGTTATGGAATATCGGCGGATGCCTGAAATAAAACGACGCTAACCGACTATCTACTATCTACGGTATCGGTATAGATCGATCTATGAACAAAGTCTATATAGCAACCTAAATTTTTTCATTTTTAATTTTCTCCGGAAATATAACACATCCATAATTCTCTGTTTATTGCATACAAAAAACATTTAATAAGTTAGATCTTAATGCATTCTAATGGAGGATACTTGTTTATTGCGATTTATTATCGTTATTTGTTTAACAAGACGAAGTTCTTTGATTCCCACTCAAAAGATGCGTTTTCAAAGCTCCTCAATAAATTCCATTTGCAGCCAATTACAAAGATGACACGGAGCACTCTCAAGTGGAAACTAAATTACAGGGCGACTCTAGGCATCTACATTCAGTAATTTGCAATTCATAGCAACCAATGAATCTTTCATCAAAGGAAGAAAACAGTTGCAAGTTCATATTAACAAAATTCTTTCAAGGAAAAATTAAACTAAGCACATCTGCTACCTAAGTAGATATTTTAGTTAATTAGTGTTATTAATAACAACTATGTAACTTGTAAGTTATACGTTATAATTAGAAATGTATGTCGAGAACTGAAGCATGATTCCAACCAAACTTATATGAAACAGATAAACATTGTCATCAATAGAATAAGGAGAGTACTAAAATTCCTGAGGATAAATGAAATTATATCATTGATTAGAGTGGCCCACAAATGAAGCAACATCACAATAATAATTGCATGTGCATGCACTGATGGTAGAAAAGGAAAAGTTTTACGAGTAACTCCAGGAAGTATGGGAGACGATACCAAGGAACGAAGAAGATGTTGCGAAGAAGGAAACAAGAAAACATGATGCCATATGTGGGTCCCTTGAGAGGATCAAAAATGGACATACATGGATGGATGATACCAGCATGGATAATTCCCATCCATGGATGATACCAGCAACCAGATATGGGAAGCAAATCGATCACGTTCTAATATCCAGAAAACGAGATAGACATATTTGAAAGGAGGAAACATAGATACTGGCCACCGCTTTTTAATCGTTAAAATGAGAACGAGGACAATGAGGCAGCCAAATATCCAAAGCAACATATTTTTCTTAGTAGGATGCTGGAATAGAAATTTCTTCAACAGTGGCTACATTTGAAAGAAGTTTGCAAAAATATTGCATGACAAACGAAGACAGGTGAAGAACACGAGTAGAGTAAACTGTCTCTGACTATTCGACGATGATTGTAAATGCAAGACGAATGAAAAACGCTGACATGAAGCAAACGGCTAAGCAAAGAAATGGAGAAATGCGTACAGGTGTGTAATCAAAAGAAAAAAGAAGTAGTTAGATGTTGTTAAGAGAAAAATGCAGGTCAGCCAAATACCAAGTTAGAAAGTGATCGGAAGCGAAGAAAAATGGAAGGAAACCGAATACCATAAGATATAAGAGTAGGTGAACATATATAACTTTGCAGGGGCAACTAGTTTAAAATTTCTTGGGGTGCTGATGAACAGAGAATAAAAGATGCAGAAATATAAGAAAGAATACAAGCAGAAAATAGACCCTATATGAGATACCTACAATTACGACTAGACTAGAACATCAGGAAAAAACAGCTCAGAACTAACAACTATTGAGAGAAAATTGTAAAAGGAATTAATGAGCCAAAGATAGAGGTGGGAAAATGACATCATGAAATGGAAAAACATTGCAAAAGTCATCAAATCGCAAATGCTACGACGGAATGGATACCTGTTTTGGAGGATCTCGGACTCAATTCTATGGAAATATGACAGTGGAAACCGGTAGAGGGCGACACAAATCAACACAAGAAACGGAAGATTGGAGAGCATTTGATAAGTATAATAACCATACTAACTGCGGCGTTTTGATATTATAACAATCACAGAAAAATGTCCAAGCACATTATACAATTTGATGGCACGAAACCATTGGAACAACAGAAATTCAGTACGGCAGTGTTTTGTTGATATCTTCCATTTTTTAATCTTTATTTTAGGATTAGACTTTATTTTAACGGATTTATTTATATTTCACATGCGGGGTTGATTTGGACAAATGAGGTGGGGCAGATTTGGACTATATTTTCCAATGACGTTTTTTTTTACTACAACCAAAGTGTGGATTGTATGGACGTATGGTCCTATTGCATGACATCTTTATGACATTTAGGACTGAGAAAGTAAAGGAGCGTCCAAACAATCTGATTTTTTAAATATAATACCAGCAGCGGACATGGCACTCTGCGCCGTAGTCCCGAGGTGATTTTTTATCACTGTTCTTCTGAACAAGTTGTGATTTTTTTGTCACAGTTCATCGGAACAGATTGTGATTTTTTGTCCCCCCCCCCCTTTAATGAGGTTATTATTCAATTGTCCAAATAAGGTACATGTACCCCACCCTTGTCCAAATGTACCGCAAGGTGGGGCACAAGAGCAATTGAACAATTGCACACCTATAGAAAAATCAATATTTCTCAAACTTATAGTCGCCTATTGGTCATTTCATTATAAGTGTCTAGAGCCAATATTTATCACTATCGATCAATACAACCATCAGTCTTAAGCAAAGCTGGGCAAAGTTAATTAGAAAGTTAACTTCGTTAATCATTAATCCGTTAACGAAAAAGTTAACTTCGTTAACCGATAGTCCGTTAATTTGTTACAAATGTAACGGAAGTTAACGTTAACCGTTAATCGTTAACTTTTTTAAAAAAATATAGGGTATGTTGAGTGCCGATCTACCGGTGAGTATGCAACCCAGATCACTGCGGACCTTTCTTGCGGTTGCATATGTAAAAAGTGCCTTAGAAACTTTTCAAACTAGGTACAGTGGTAACTAAAAGAACTACATTGCGAGATACAAAGATGAAAAAATAAACTAAAGCTACTTTTATATCTATACAGTTCAAACCTGCACATTCAACAATGCAGTTTTGAAAAATCGCATGCAATTTTATGACAATTTGTACACCATTTAATTTACATCAGTGCAACTTTAGTGATCAGTGATTTTTATTTTTTGACAACAATAGTTGTTACGCTTTTCTGCCGCACACAGATTTTAAGTCACAGCAAACAATAACAAATAACAAAATGCGGAATATGTTGTTTCGCGTCTATACACAGTGGTGTCACCAAATTTTCGTTTTCTTACATATTTAGAACTGATCGAACTGATCCTAATTCCATGTAGCTTGGTAATTTTAAAATGTTTCATAGAGTAAAACACATTGGACTTGATGAATTTAATAGCGCGTTTGAATTGCACAGAATGAAGTAAAGGGGTTTTAAGGGGGTTGGAATTGAAACAACTAAAAACAAAACAACTCGCGCGCATGCTTTATATACGGACGCCACGTCACACAAAGTAGTACGTCACACATGTAAACAAAACCAAGTCCGAACTTGCACATAATGAAATATTTATTGATGATATTTCCGATTTAACGCACTTGAATTAACGGATGATGAATGTAGCGGAAGTTAGTCAGTCCGTTAATGGTTTTGAAAGTTAACTTAAAAGTTAAGTCAAAAAATTTAACTTCGTTAATTAACGATCAACGGATTAACGGTTTTGTGCCCAGCTTTGGTCTTAAGTATCTAACAAAAAGTGGACAAAAGTGCAACTGAAGAAAAGTGTTTGCCCCATCCTTTACTACATATTAAACTTAAAAAGTACATACGTTACCTATACTAAACAAGGTAACAAATTACATTACTAATTTACTTAACAAAAGTGTATATATTTTATTACATACAATTTTAGAATAATGAAAACTTATGTAGAGAAGACTGGGATTATATGATAATTAATACTTACTTATATCTAATAGCACATAACTATAAAGAAATGCTAAACTGTACTTTGCTGCATAAAATAGTTCCAACATTATTTATTCCGAGCCGAAAGCAAACAAATCTTTAAGATGAACCCAATAGAGTTAGCAGTTATGCCACGAGATGGCGTTGGCAAGGGTCTTTCCGGCGAATCAATACTCACCATATTGTGGCAACTTGTAGCACAAATTCCGAGCGATGCTGTACAAGGTGAGATGAATATTTGAAAACTGAGTTGTCTTATTTAGTGGGTGTAGTTATGTTTTAGCGCTGTTTTTCTGCTTGTCCTGCTGGCAGGACTTGATGGGAGAGTCATGAAACGTCGAAGCTTCTCGGACCAATCCGTCAGAGGATATTTAACAGAGGTATAATTGAATTTTCCTAAATCTATTACTTATTATAACTGAATTTTTATTTAGAGAACTTGCTGGTGGAATGAAGTATGCAAGGAGGAGTTTCAGAGCTTGTTCAGGTGCCGTTGCCCTGCTTGGTCCTTCTGTAGGGCTCCAGGACGGTACTACAACGCTTTCTGCTCCATGACAGCAACAGGCTACATTTGGAAGCAGCCTGGATTGGAAGATTCATAGCAAAGAAAGTTACCGTACGTGAATTAAAATTTCGTACGAGTTGCAAAATCCTTCTTATTTCTGTTACAGATAGATAGGCAATAATAATCGCTAAGACTTGAATTGTTGACTTTACATTAGGATGTAATTCTTTTTTGACATGTTTAAACTGCCTATAATATTAACAGCTGTTTATATAAAGTGATATTGAGTGATTTCTTAGGTTAGTCGACTTTTTAAATTAACTACGTTTTTCGAAACAAACTGTAGACAATCTCTAACAAATACAAGTATTAAAACATTAGCAATTTATTACTTCGATTTTTACTTTATAATTACTTTATAATATATGAATCTATAAACTAATTAAATGCGTAATGCATGTCAAATATCTCGTTATTGTGATGATTCTACATAACAAGACTTTTAGCATGATATTACCGGAAATAGTATCCAAAAGTCAGGAAACGCATGTGAATACTTGTTGGCTCATCTGCAAAACATTATTTTTATTACCTATTAAAAAATCACTAAAATTGTAAGTCCATTTTTATAAAACTGATGCAATCCCAACATGTGGATTTATTTTCAAATCACAGACCGTAAATTTTAAAAACAAAACGTAACATCTTTGTTTTTTAAAGAGCTGTCTAATGATACTTCACATAACATGCACTTTCTATTAATAATTACTACGAGTCTGTTATGTCTCCCCGTGTGCCCTGGAAGTGTGTAATAGTTATTGTTTAGGAAAAAATGTAATGCAAAATAAGTATTGAAACATCAACACTCAAAACCAAACACAAAAATATTTATTTTCTTTCACCTTTAGGTTCATATCGAAAATAGATCTTATGTCCCTAAATTGTCTTAATAAAAGTTTAGAAAGATAACCTTTGCAAATTTTTTGGTAAAACCTCAGGGTAAAACTTCAGTTTTTTAGACTGCCTCTTTTTTCAGATTACTACCATTTATTTGGAAAAAAGAAACAGTTATAATCTCAATTTACTAGTATTATTATAGGTAGGTACGTGAGATTATACAGGATGTCTCACGGAACTGTTCCACTAGCAATTTTTGACGTTCTACTATTTCTATATAATGGAAAGTTTGGATTCAGGATCTACTCGATGCTGTCGAACTAAAATACACTCAAAGTGACTGCCACTTCCAGTCTTTGTTATTTTAAATGGAATAATATAACTTCCATTCCATCTTTTTCCGTGTATCAAAATACAACGAGTTTTATCAGGTTTCCCTATAAATAAATACCACAATTTTTGAGTTATTTTGATTTTTGATATAGTTTCAAATTGAATATATTACAGTTTCATGTTTAGAAGTTGATACAGATTATTTTGTATGACTACTTGACCCTGTGTATTTGAAACGGTTATTTGATAAACAAACAAAATTTTCTAAAAAGTTTTTCTAAAAAAAATTGGATGTATTTTGTTCTCGAAACTAAACCCATTTATGGCTGTCAATAGAAACACCATGAAAGATGCAGAAAAATAACACTTATTCCACTAGTCTATCTCAACTAGGCGAGCTTCTATCACAGTAAAAACTAATTTTTGAGCAAACCTTGATGTTTTGCAATCCCATAATTGCTCACCGGGATGACATACCAACATTAAATAACATGGTAGTAAGGTAAAAATTTTGCTAAAACTGTGTTTATATCGTTAATCAGATTTTTTTTGTTTTTGTTTGTTTTTTGTTCATTTGTATAGGCTGATTCGAGAACCATGATGCGGGGAACATTTATTTGAGTTTCAACATAAGGCTAAAGACGAGAATGCTCATTTAGAGAATCTAAATTTAGTATCCGAATAATTCTAATTGAATGGTCCGTTTTTCTATTAATAAATAATTAATTATCATTATGTCCGCATGCGACATATTTGCTGTTTCGCTAAAAAAAATCTCCCACATTTCTTATTAAATAATATTTAATTGCACGTATTTCCATTAAATTTAAGAAATCCACCACAAACCACTAGATAAAAATTCCCATATCGCAGAAAAAATCACCACAAAACCATTAGTCACGCCGAACGAACAATAATATTTCTACGTCAAAGTTATATACAGAATTATCGACATATTGCCGTTATCAGCAAAGCCGACTGGCAAATAAAATAAAAACGCGACTACCTTCAAACAAATAACAATAATTACCACACGACGAGCACAATGCACAAAATAATTTAATTGTTTGCACACACTCTGCAACAGTGTGCTCGTGTGTCGCAAAAATAATCCAGAGCGAACAGACAACTTTCACCGAAAAAAAGAAACAAAAACAGTAACAGATATCTGGAGCATTTGCAGAACTCAGGTGTGCGCTACAGTTTTCGCTAGTAGTAGTGTGATGTGCAGCAAGCGACGCATCGGTGCAGAGTGACCTTCAAAGCACAAAATCACCTGTGAAGTAACTGCTCTCCATCAGAAGTTAGTAACCTCTAGGTACGGTCAGTACCTGCCTACTGTGCTGTGTATTTCCCAGTTCCTGCGCACTCTGTGCCTCTCTGGCAACTCTTCTCCATCGAGTTATCGATCCTGCACAGCAGTGAAACAATGGCGACTCGCGGAGTCGCTTGTCTCCTGTTTCTGGTCATCGCAACCCATGCTATACCTAGTTTCAGCGATAGGGAGATCTACGATGAAGTTCGTCAATTGTTAGCTCTTTCCTCGCAGGACGACCAAAAGGTGAATAAAGTTGTGATTGGTGTGGTTGGGGTTTTTTGAACGTGTGTCGAAGTGTAGGCAATACGGTGTTAATACAGGTACGTTATCTGATTGTAGGATGAGCCTATAGCGGAAGCGTCGGAACAAAGGGAGTACTCGAAACCGGATGTGCCTAAAGCTGTCAAGAATTGGCCTAGGTCTAACCTTAACCTAGGCCAAGTTGCTGGAGTTGCTGTTAACTCTAAACAGCAGCCTGTCATCTTTCATAGATGCGATAGAGTTTGGGATGAATAGTACGTATCTTTTGATGGGTTTTAAGGTGTTTCCTTAACGGTCGGCAACCGATTAAGCTGACCACACAGAAATCATGTAAAATAAAAAAGTACAAGGCGGTCGTAAGAGACAATTAAATTAATATCTGAATTGGCAAGATTGTTAATGAATATCTCATTTCAATTATCTCTATTTATTGATGATTTTTAAGTATCAAATAACCGCATAAAATAGATACAATGGAGATAAAATAGAGATTTTAACACCCATGCTCTCCTAAACCGAATGGTATATACAACCATACCAACATAAATTGTAAGTAACGCGTCTTGTACTTTAATCACATAAATAATGTACTGTAATCGTGCTTGTTGATACTTGGCGCCATCTCGTCGTGCAAATTGTCACTACAGATTGGTGCTGTATTTACAGTTTAGATAGGTTCTGTCTGTTGTGATCTTGTTCGTTTTTGTTTCATTACGTGAATACAAATGATTTGGGAATAAACAATTACAATGAACGATAAAAAGTGAAGATAATCGTTTCAAGGTCGCCGTGGATAGTGCAGTTGGTAGTATATTACCAACTTCTTAAAAACGCGTTTTTTTTCGTTTCGCACCGACCCTTAAGAAGAGTTCTACCTCCAAAACAAAATCTTTCCTCAGACTAAGTCAAATCAATTTTTTTTCGTTATCTAAGCTGAAAATGTCATCCATTTTGAACTGCAAATAACAACATGACTCGAACAGAAAACTCGTTTTCTGGTTGGTTGAACTGGGTCTAGTAAACAGTGTGTTCCAAAGTTTCAGGATACGTTTATCTATAAATTTTCATGCGAAAACACACGTATTCAACATGTAAAGATTCGATTCGGGGAATTATGCTTTCCTTCATAGATAGATCATGTCTTAATCCACCAATGGCTTCTTAGTTTTAGTTATAAACCAACATCAAACGTTATAAACAAACACTGTACACAAATGTTTAAGGAGATGTTGAAGTAACAGTAAAGTGTTGAGTGCAGTTTAAAATTGATAACAAACATTTCGTTAAGTGTTATATATACTTAGTTATATATATTACCGAGTACGTACACAAGAAATAAAAATATCTACGTAGGTGGATAAGAACTTGCATGCAAATACTTACATATTTTACGCGATTTGCATATTTGTTGTTGTCTTGTTAATGTAAATATTTGTACGCTTCTTCAAACAAATGCATGTGCGATGCAGTTGATACTACTGGTCATAATAAATTGTATTGTCACTAGGATTTTCAAAACTTTGCCATGTCGGTTTGTTTTATGCCCCGTAATTGTTGTCGTCTGCAATTACGGGAGGACCTACAGCTTAACGTGAATTCCGAATCAGTGGAGTTTTGACTGATATTGATTTACTGAAAATCGTGTGCTTTCACAATATAATAATAATATAAACTTACTAAAACTACTACTACTGGTTCTATGATGTGATGTCAAACTCATTTGTGGACACAAGTTTTTGCCATCCGGTTCTTCAATATTTTAAAAGATTAAAGGGATATTCAGAATTTTCAATCTTTTTTTTGACAGAAACGAAAATAGTTGCTGATCTTTCAGAAGACATGTCTCATAATAGTCTTATAAATACCACCCTTGGTTTTGCGGAATTTCTCTAAAATGTTTTCGGATGTACGCTAGTAAAGGGTTACTAATTTTGGAACACTACTATAATCATGACTACATTATTGGCTTTTTTTAAATGAAAAGTGATGCTTCTTGAAATACCCTTGTTGTGGTTGGTGCCTTTCCTTTTTCAGCAAAAACGTTTGGTCAAAAGTACACAATGTACAGGAATTATTTGGTAGAAAATTGTTTGTGAACTTTTATGTTCACCTGCAACTGGTTGGTTTAATTTAAACATCACCCCAAAAGACCTCCGGCATAAAGAAAAAACGCTTTCTTGATTATCTAGGAAACTATCAGATTTTCGGCAATTTGTAAATAGTAAACACCAAAATTATAATGTAATTATACAAAGTATCGATAAAAAATACTGGAAGAGGTAGTACTAACACATTTAGGCACAAATTGTAGAAGAATGCATCCTTTTTACATTAATGGTCGGTCCCATATTGTGCCCGTTATCGTCAATTTCAAAATCCAACATCATAATTATACTCGGTCACGCGGTACCTTCGAATACCATACAAAATAAATTGTATCCGAATTTAACATATAGGTAAAACTACGAGAGCTGAAGTTGAGTCATCGCCTAAAAACGTAAGAACAGACGCATGAAAAAGCACTCTGTTTCTTTCTAACACACGGGAATGGTCTGTAACGTATCAGCAAAATAACAGCTGGAATCGATGACTCACTTTCAGCTCTCGTAGTTTTACCTATATAATTGCATTTTGTGCTCAGGGATTTTTAGTGCAGGCAAATTAACGATTAGAAGCCAAAACTGGTATTAATTTTAGACAGGGCTTTTATCGTTGGAAAGGGTAAAGGGGCCCATAGTGAACGTAAAAAAATGAAATGCAGGTCATGGGGTGGTATAGTGTTTATTTAGGGGGGTTGAAAGCAGGTGTACAGTAGATTATTGCGTTTTCCGGCGAAACTTGACGATACTAAGTTGTAGATCATATAAAAATCTACAACATTCATACACTTCGTCACTTTTTACTATGACTTCAAAATTTCCGAGAAAAATGCGAATTCCAATGCAAAAACGATTTTTCTCTTTATTTTTCATTATCGCAACAATAATTCAATTTTGATGAAATTTTGTGAAAGCGTGCCTCTTTATGTCTTTGATAAGTATACATTTTTTTATTTGCAAAAACAACGTTTTTTGAGATATTTAGTTTTTCCAATCAAAATTAGTTTTTTTTCAAAAAGAAATTCTGTGGTGAAAAATCATCGTACTGAGTTCTTCTGGTGCTCATTTTTGTTGTTTTTACATGTACTTATTGATACAATAGAATAAAAATGATAGTCGCTATTTCACAACATGCTAAAAAATTGAAAAAACTCAAAAATTACTTTTGCAACAATGGATTTTCAGTAATTGTTCATAATGTTTTAATTTTTAAGAAAATTATAAAACTGGTTACACGATTCAATTGTACCAAAAACAAAACACAAAAGAAACTGTCTCTCATTTCTACACTAATGCTATAACCATTAAATTAGAATAATAAAGCAAAATAAACAGTTTTTGTCTTAGAATCAAAAAGAATCCATTACAAAAGTTGTAGATCATGAAAAAATTGTGTATGTGTTCAAGAAGATCAATCAATAATATCTTGGTTACATTTTCTAGTCTACTGGCCCAGAATAGTGCGTTTCTATACAGTGATATGCGGCATTTTTTCTACTGTTTACAGTTACCTGACCAACTTCTTGAATTGGTAATAAGGTTTTTTGAAGAGGTAACAATTTGTCCACTAAAAGTTGGAATGGTATTATGATATTCTTAATAACTTTCTTTTCATTGTACTGAAAAATGACCGTAAAAAAGAAATGTTGTCCATTCTGTGCAATTTAAATTTATAACACCACTGACAGTGACATTCATAAATGACATTTACATAAATTTGACATTTTCATCTTTTTGCGCGTCGAGAACATTTGCTTTATGTTGCATGAATATTATAAAAAGTTATCCACAGATTAGATTGAAAGGTAAGAGTTGATATTTCTATTTGTTTTCTTACTATATAAAACTAATTGGATATAAAAAAAAGAATAAAAAATTTGGTGAAATAAAAAAGTGCGCCCAACGTGGGGCTCGAACCCACGACCCTGAGATTAAGAGTCTCATGCTCTACCGACTGAGCTAGCCGGGCTTGTTACGAATATCTCTTAATCGCCTACTTCCATTGCAGCTCGTTCAATGACTCCCATCATTACCAACAAGCTCGTTTGGGACCAATAAAGGACCCCACGGTCCTCACCTTAGACCCCCGTACTGGCGCCATCGTTGGACAATGGGGCGCCAATATGTTCTACATGCCCCACGGGCTCACGATCGATCGGCACGACAACTTGTGGGTGACTGACGTAGCCTTGCATCAGGCTTTCAAGGTAATGTAGATAAGAATACCTATATTGTTGTTTGATTAAAATATTAATTGATGATTACGTTTATGCGGAGTTACTTGCGCTGTAGATATACGTATTTTAGTTGGTGTTTGTTTAATAATAATAATGGAACAGGACTTGTTTTATCTAAGAGGAGTCCGGTTTTGTTGTATTGGCTATAACATTGGCTCTTCTGGTCATTCACACCCCCGGATAGATCCAATCTATCTCCTTCTTTTGATCTGCTTCGTCATTCCTCGTCATAACGTCATTTACCTGTACCACCAGCTCATTATCGTTCTTCTTCTCCGTGATATCTTTACCCTTTGCGCATTCAAACTTATCCCCCTCAAGGATACTGCTTAATTTATCTTCGTTCATTTACTCCGACATTCCATCTTATGTCCTCTTTTGTGCGTCTGTTTATTCATAAATGGCAGAATTTCCAACTATTTGAGAAAAAAGGTTCTTGTAGTGGTTCCATTCATCGTGTGATTAGAAATAAACACATTTACAATACCAAAAAAGCGGCGATTTTTGTACTTATATACTTTCTGTACCGATATAACCTCCTCTGATCCCAGAAGTTTCAACAAAATATGTGTGTATATCGCAAATCGATCACACTTCTGGCACCAATTGTTACACAAACTCTTTTGATAAAAGCGTTTTATTCATTGGCCGAGAATGGTACTTCCAACACATCACCTCATACGTAGATATTAGCTGTCAAGTTCGTTGACAGTACATTCTATTGTCGATTGTAGTCTGAAGAGTTCTGCTATTATTTTGCAACCATTCACCATTATCCGGGAATATCTGGAAGCACTTGTTTTTCGTTTTCATTTTCATGTCACTCCACCAACTTTGAACCAAATCAGCCCAGCATCATTGTTGTTATCGGCATTAATACTATTTTAGGAAGCAAATTAATGAATTAATAGTGAACTACATACATGATCGCACGTTAGCAATAGTGCGGTGAAATTAGCAAAAAGAAGGGAAATAAAACCAATACAGTTGCCCTTTTGTGATCCTACGCGGAAAGTGTTGAGTTTCAATATTCTATGGCGTCAGCAAATGTATAAGAGCCTTGAACCCCTAAAAGCCACCCCCTAACGCGCACGTTCGCGAGTTACCGCTAAACGGTAATGGTTTGCAATTTTCGCTTCTGCACAAAAAGGGTACATTTCACTTCTTAAATACAGTGGCTCTCAAACAGCACGCGCCCCAATATAGAGGTTTTCAGTTTAAGAACCAGATTTATATAATATTATAATATTTTTATCTACGAATCACATATATTAAGTTCATTTCATACGTATCTATGACCATATAATCCCCATCATGATACACGCCAATGATTATAATGACACTAGCGTTGTATAATAATGACAGTTCGTTCAAATAATGACTTCATTATTTGAACGAACTGTCATCATTATACAAGCTTAATGCTCGCGATTTATATCCTTACTCCATAGTTATGTGCTCGTCAAATGAAATACTATTATGTACGACTCACATATAATAAGTTCATTGCATACGTATCTATGACTATATAATCCCCATTATGATACGCGCAAATGATTATAGTGATACTAGCGTTGTATAACAATGACAGTTCGTTCAAATAATGACTTCAACGAACTGTCATCATTATACAAGCTTCATGGTCACGATTTATATCCTTACTCCTTAGTTATGTGCTCGTCAAATAATATACTATTATTAATTCAGTAATACTAAACTCATAATATTCCAGTAGCCATTTCCAGGTTTCTGTTAATAATTCTATAGTAACATTTAATTCCGTCAATAATTATTGTTTATATTAAATATTCTACAACAATATCTGTTCTAGTGTTTTTGCGAATTGATAAACTTATTCCCGCGATAGTGGACTAAAATTAGCAAAAATAAAGTACTCTATATTGTGGTGATCATAGTATGAGACCCGTTGTATACAAGAAAACCTGGCACCTTACCTCACCAAATATTCGCTGTTTTTCGGCAAAACAACAAAAAGAAACGCAAGGTAAAAAATCCGCAGCCCGGGTTTTAGGAGTAGAAAATTGTAACACTTTCCGCGTGGAGTCCCAACGGGCAAACAGTATTGCATTTATTTCCCCTCATAGCCCATTTTTGTCTAATTTGAATGTACTTCAATGTCAATATCCCTACATCATATTACCTTTAATATTATGAATAGTTGATAACCATTTTTTTTCAATCTGTGATAACTTCTGGTATTGATATTTTGTTATTTTAAAGGTTTTTCTTTCCAACATTTCATACAAAACAGAAACTTTTCAGAATAAGAATTATTGCATACCAATTATACCACTTTATTCATTAAGCACTTAAATGCTGAGAACAAAATTAAACTAATCTGCATTTAAATTAAAGGAAATATTATATTATAAATAAAATTTATATTAATTAAGATGTTTATCTTAATTAGTTAATTCCCATTTCATCGTCGACGTAGCAACTAACGCAGTACTTTGTGGTTAGGGAAGATAAGAATAATGTTACAAAATGACACTTTTCCCAATATATGTAGTTTAATACTCTTAGCTAGAGAATCAAAGCCGTTTGATTCTTATTTTTTTCTCCGTATATAAATTCTACTTAAGTATATACCATTCTACTTATAAATAATCATTTTAATAAAATAAAATAGTCACACTTATTGCATAATAGAATAAATAACCTATGTTCAAAAAAACTGGACAAAATTCAGGCGGGACAAGTGGTCAAAATGCGGATCTGTCCCATCCAAATCGAGACGGTTAGTCAGCCTATCTCCAATGCAACTTCTCGGCTGGTGACCTATACATAACGTAGTTTTCTGACCGTTTCTGGAGGAGCTTTACTGCGTCCTTAATGGTACGCTATATTAGCAGGTGATAGTAAGGTCAAAAATATTATTTTTTTTATTGTTACCTACTCCTACTGTTAACCGTTATATTGTATGTAGGAGTTCTTTTATTACAAAACGTCAGCTAATAACAGAAAAAGATGAGTGTATCAGATGCGTCATTACCTGAATAGGTGGTATCCTTAAAACTGACTCCAACTCATCCAACTTATAAAAATAATCATTTTAATTATAAGATAAAAAATCTGATGTGGCCAGGCACATGACTATCATACTATATATAAAATTAATAGTTTAGCTGCATGAGATTCTATTTGATCGAGATCGGCTATGTCTGTATTAAAATAAAACTAGTAGAACTAGACAAATATCTCGATTAAAGCTGCGTTCGGATATTGTACTCCGTTGACAGCGGGTACATCGTCGAAATGACACTTACGTGTTATTGGGTGTACAAAGTGTAACGGTGTTCAATATCCGAACGCAGCCTATATTGACAGTAGCATTTTCAAGACATTAGCGTTTGACACTAGCTACTGTCATTAGAATCAAGATAATCTGACATATCCTGGCTACTAGTTTTAAAGCAGTACGCCCAATCTCGATGAAATAGAATTTGCTCATGCGGCTAAACTATAAATTCTACCAAAAAATTTCATATACATAAATTATGGAAAATTTCCTCTCCTTTAATTTATTATTTAACTATTTTGACGACATTACACAAATAGCGGCTCATTTGCAAAATCTTCGAAAAATGCTATGACCCTTTTCAACAGAAAGCTTTTCAGCTCTAAGTTTGGTTATAAAACTTCTAAATATGAAGTTTCGTCCCGATACCATTAGTAGTTTCCCCGGAATCGTCTCCACAAAAACGGGTACACACACACACACACATACACACACACACACAGACATTTTTTTGTACCTTGGTCAAAAATGTTCAGGGGACCCAAAAAGACATATTTCCGCTAAAATCTCAAAAAATTTTTTTGGCATGATTACAATACTTTACATACTGCGTATGATAAAGTAAAAATATATTCATAAAGGTTATGAAGCTATGGACTATAACAGCCTTTCATTAGATTAATATCTAAAAGTTACGTATTACAATTTTACCCACGTTGGACGCCAAATTGGGAAATATGAATTCTACTCTTTATATCCTATTTTAAAAAAAAAGCGATAACGTAGCAGCAAAAATAGAGGCCAAAGTCCCTCTCATGGTGGGATTTTATCTTCACAGACTGTTTTCACTTGCGTGTTTCATGTACTTTGACATATTTGAGTTTTTAACCAGAAAGGTTCGGACCCCTACATTTGTTAGTTATGCTGTACTTTCTTATATAGCGATCAAGTCGACGTATATTACGACGAGAGCGAGTGCGAGGATCACATTTCTCGTGAACCACATCCATAGTAATCTAATTTTAAATCTACGAAATTATTATACATGATAAAGACAATCATTTTAGATTTTAAGAATTAGTTTTATTATTAACATACTCCGCCAAAAATTTATTGTTTGATTGTCGTCTAGGTGATAGGCAACACACCATACCTCGCTGCCTAGCGCCATCTCTTAAATAATAGCACCAACTACTCACGCAACAACGCGTGTTGGTATGTTTTACTTGGAATACAAAATATTCCCTGTCATAATATTTTAGTCGATACGAAATATTGTCGTAGTCCTTCATAAACTCCTGGTTTTCCTTTTACTTTATTTACTTTATAACCCCTCTATTCGCTTAATATACTTGCCCCACGATGGGCGCCAAATAGTCTCTTTTTGACTGAATAATGTTTTATAGATTTTTTTATTTAGCAAATGAGATGTGTTAGCTGGGTGAAAGTAATTATTCACTGTATATACTCACTAATAAAGTAGTTATAATTTGTCAGTCGTAGGTTATCTTGAAATTAGAGAACGTTATTGATTCGTATAGGGATAGGCAACACATAATACACACATTCTGTTTCGTATAGAAGTTAGTGGGTCTCTTAGAAATTTGTTGGTCTTTAAAGAACATTAAACGGAATATGGTATTAAAAGATGATTTGTTATGCTCGGATTATTGTTCTATGAAAACTCATATTGGTTACTCTTGATATTCATTTCGTCGTGTCCTTCACTATATTTTATGAATAAATTTTTTTTTTAGTTCAGAGCTGGCGATAGAACAGCAAGTCTAACTTTTGGAAAAGAATTTTCACCAGGGACCAGCAAGAGCCATCTCTGCAAGCCTACTTCAATCGCTGTGGCATCGACCGGCGAAATTTTTATCGCAGACGGATACTGTAACAGCAGAATTTTGAAATATAACGCGGCTGGAGGTCTTCTTCGTGTCATACCAAATCCGCCAGGTCTGCCCAACCATTTTTATCTAGTAGACTATTTTGATTGACTAATGACTATTGTTTTCATTATTTATGACTTCATCTTGGATTTTGGCTTTATTAAATTAATGTGCTAGACGCTTTCTCATCATTTTAATTATGTATAATATAAGTGTCATTTTGCCAATATCAAGATTGGCAAAATGTTGCCTGGTTTGTTTTTTCTTTTAGCTTTCACCACATTTTTAGTTATTTCAACGGTAACCGACGAAGCTGTTTCAAGAGAAAACCACAAATTTGTTTGCAAACTACGGAAAAGTGTTCCTCGTCTTTTTCTGGCATAACTCGTAATTTGAAAAAAAAATTGTAAAAGTAGTAGGAATATGTATGCTCTATAATTTTGTTTAGAAATATAACAGAATACTAAGAAAAGAAACTTTTCCAAGATTGGTTACTTCCAGTAACTTTAGGGTACAATTCAGTCATAAATTTCACATTTCAGTCATAAAGTTCTACTTTCATTAAGCAACAGAAGTTTGTCAGCCTTTTGCCAGCTCGGGCGGCCGGCTGAACCATAATGCGGACAATATTATCATTTGTTTATTTTCATTGATGTATTTTACTCACATTAATAATAATTATATTTTTAGAGTTCTTATCACTGCTAGTACCACATGGATTGGCACTGATTGAGTCCATAGATCGTCTCTGCATTGCCGATAGAGAGAATATGAGAGTGACTTGCCCCAGGGCCGGACTTTACAGTATCAACGACCAAAGGGAACCGGCCCTTACAATTCAGCAGCCCGATATGGGTCGAGTTTTTGGTGTAGCAGCCAAAGGTAAAAAAGCAGCTTTTGTTAAAAAAATAAAATAAAAAATAACTATTAATAAGAAAAAAATGCGCCCCCGGGTGGACTCGAACCACCAACCTTTCGGTTAACAGCCGAACGCGCTAACCAATTGCGCCACGGAGGCTATGGACTTTTCTTTTTTCTCGTTAAGGTCAATTTGTGATCTATGATGCAGTTAGCCTACCTGTTGTAAGGATGGGTATCGAAGTGAGAACTATTGATGTTTGTCATCGATGGTAAAAATTTCATCGGACTAAAACTATCGATGATTGTTAACATTAAATAATGATGACCAGGTAAAATGGAAACAATGTTGCCTTCCAAATGCAAAAAGTAGTAATTATAAAGAACAACAAGGAACAAAATATGTATTTCCTTGTAATATTTGTCATTTTTTTACAACTTAATAAAAGAGATGTTTTACTTACTAATAATTTCATAGGTTAGGGTGAAATGCCTTTGTTGTTGGATGATTAAAAGATGACATAAATTTACTTTTTATTATACACAAAGTAAACTCCCCGCTACGCTCGTCGTGTGCAAAACAACTCGTGCCTCAATTTTAGTCTTATAAGACTTGAATTATAATATACTATAGTGTAACAGTGTTAAAATTCCGAAACCTTATGTGAATGCGAATTATACTATTTATTATTTTAAAGAATTCTGAGTGCTAATCTGATTGTCTTTGAGGGGGTTGAAAATAAATTTTGAGATACAATTCGGACAAGTTATACTAGAATAAATAACATTAACATCTATTGAACATCACTTTCATGGCATCAACTTTTTGTCAGAACCTGGATGGTTGGCGGACCATTCATTGTGTTCTTCGTACCAGTGATCAATATGTATAATCCTGGCAGTAGTATATATTTGAACTAGATCTGTAATTTTTTCATCCTAATAATTAATCGATGATTGTCGTTACACCATAAAGTAGTAAAGAAAAACTGTACTTTTTCCACGACCCATCGCCAGTCTAATAATGGTCTTTCAATTCAGTAGTTAAATTTGTTATCTCTTCTACTAGTTTTTTAAATGTCTACGCCGCACTGTACATTAGGGTACTCCAAAAAACAGACTTTTCGCTAGAGGGCAACGACCCCCCCCAATCTGTTACTTTTCCAGAAAAAATCCCACCAAATTTGAGAAAAATCGGTTAACGTTAACACGTGCCACCGAGCACCTCAAATTTTCCATTTAAAATACATTGCGAAAATGCATTCTTTTTTCCTTTTTTTTTTCACGTTTCGGATTTAGAAAAAAGTTGCGGGAGATTATCAGGAATTGTTCAGGACACCCCAAGGAACAAATCCACAACCACTATTTTTTTGTTCACCATCCCTCCCCATAGTACCCTAAATATGAGACAAAACTTTCCCCTAATTTACAATTTTACAATGTTACGTGTTTTATTATTGTATTTGGCAGAAGAGATTATTATTGGATTATTGACATGTTTTTTTGTCATTTATTAACTTTTGAAATACATATTTACACATATTTACTATTTTTTAAAGGAAATTATTATTAGGATATTGGCATTGTTTGGTCATTACTATCTAATTTGCAATTGTTTAAACATATGCCATTTGTATACAAAAATATACAATGTATTGGATTATTGACATATTTTTAGTCATTTATTAACTAATTTGAAATTAGTTAAACAATTAGTATTTGTTTAGACAAAAATATACGATCTTACGAACGTATTTTTCCATTATTATGCAGAAGTTATTAAATTACTGGCTTTTTTGTCATTTATTAACTAATTTGCAATTATTTAAACAAATACCATTTGTATACAAAAATATACAAAGTTACGGACATATTTTTCTCTTTTTTGAGAAATTATAATTAGCTTGTTAGCATTGTTTGTCATTAATTAACTACAACTAAGATATGAATATACGGACATACCATTTACTATGCATTGATTAACTAGTTTGCAATTGTTTAAATAAATACCATTTGTGTAAGCAAAAATATACAATGGTACTGACGTATCTTTTTGGCAAAAATTATTATTGTATTTCTTGCCTTTTTTTTCTTGCCAAATTTGTTAACTAATTTTCAATTATAACCTATAATAATAATTAATGTTGCAACCACATTACTTGTTTGACCAATATCGTAAAACCTCCAAAATTACAAAAAAAGACCAGAAATCCTATAATAATAATTTTTGTCAAGAAATACGTACTAACATTGAATATTATTATTTAAACAAATTTATTTGTTCAAACAATTGCACAATAAGTAACACATTACAAAAAAACATGCCAACAATGTAACAATAATAATTTCTACAAAAGGAAAAGCAAAGAACATTGTATATTTTGTTTAAAAAATTGCTCCTTGTTGAAAGAATTGCAAATTCGTTAATAAATGACAAAAAATGCCAATAATTTAATAATAGCTTCTACAATAAATATAAAAAATATCCGTAACAATGTATGTGTTTAAACAATTACTAATTAGTTAATAAATGTCAAATAATCTGCCCATAATCTAATTATAATTTATGCAAAAGATATAGAAAATTATGTCCATTACAATGTATATATTTCTTTAAACAAATGGTATTTGTTTAAACAATTGCTAATTAGTTAATAAATGAGAAAAAAACAATAATTTTTGCAGCAATTGGAACAAGTACAAACGGTAATTTTTAGACAATTATTTAATTTTGAAATTAGTGAATACATGACAAATTATCCAATAATAGTCATTTCTGTCAAAAAAAATAATAAATCACGTAACTTTGAGAAATTGTAAATTTTGGGTAAATTTTGCCTCGTTGTTAGGGTACTGCAGGAGAGGGTGGGGGCGGTGAAAAGAAAATAGTGGTTGTAGATTTGATCTTTGGGAAGTTCTGAACAATTTCTGATAATCTCCCTGATAAAACTGATAAAACTTTTTTTCTACATCCGAAACGTGAAAAAAAAATGAAAAGAAGATGCATTTTTGCAATATATTTTAAATGGGAAATTTGAGGTGCTCGGTGGCACGTGTTAACGTTAACCGATTTTTCTCAAATTTTGGGGGAATTTTTTTTTCAGAATGACTTTCTTGACCGATATACACAAGACCACATAAATAATGTTTGCTTTATTTGGCAAAATATAAAATATGGCAATATCCCATAACAACTAGGATTCTGAGATTTATTTCGAAAGAGTTACTGATTAATGGCCCGGAGTTGAATTTGTACCAGCCGTATTTGCTCGAAACAACAATTTTAACACCCAGACCACAATATTCGGTTGCGTACCACAGTTGCGTCTCAATAAAATCAACTGAAACTGTTAATATGATGAATTTAGGTCTAAAATTTCAGAAACATATGTTTTTAAACAGTAAACTAATATTTCAATCAAATAAAAATACCCTCCTAATGAACGACCTCTTCTTCTGAGAGTAACGTTTGCTGTGAAGTATGCACTGGAGGCAGCATTAGACTAATCTTCTAGAGTGCTAATGAAAATGCAATTGGTGACAATAGTAAACGACTTATGGCCGCTACCATTGTCCATAAAAATTGTCATCAATAAACGATATAATATGTATAAACAAAGTAGTGCCCTTATATTTTATAGTAAACACCCGTGCAAATAAATAATAGTTTTCGTTTCAAACACATATCCATGGATCTATTCTTTATCCCAACTCTGTATAATGCCAAAAAATAACAAAAAAGCGCAAACGATTTATATGCGCATAAAATCAGAACCTCAGGCACCTGTCTTATAGAAACACATGAAACCAGGACAAAGGACCATAAAAATCAGTTGGCAATTCGAACACACGCCATCGAATCGCTGCACCTTTGTTATCCTGTTATTCCTCAATCACACCCAATCTCACCTGCATCTCGTGGCAACCATTATCATCTAGTCATCTTGACGTTTCGCTTCCATTCTCTTCACTCTTCTCTACTTCTTCCTCTGCTTCTAGGTAACTTAATTTACGCCGTCAACGGACCAACCTCGCAGCTGTTACCCGTCCAAGGGCTTACCATCGACCCTCAATCCGAAGCGGTCATCGATCATTGGGCTCCGGACGAGGTAAGTGTTAGAATTGACGTTTCTGTTTTGTTTATCGCATGAAACTTCGAGTTTTTAAGTCGCCAGGAGTTTAGGTTGGACAGTGAAGTCTCGAATTTCAGGGCAGTATGTGACGAATGGTGCATCTGTTGATTCTTGGAAATACTAGAAGTTATTTTAGGGTCCTTATGGTTTTTGTGTTCTCTGAGAAATACATGAGTCTGCTACTGTGTAGAGTAAAAATTCATATAAGGGTGTATCACGCAACATTATTTACAACAAATCATCTGCATTTGATAATGTACTATTGGATACTGTCAACTAAGTCACAATAGTAACAATTATGTATTTTTACGTTTTCTGTAAAAAAGGAATTAAAATCAGTTCATTTTTTTAGTCAGATTACTTTTTACTAATTTTTTAAAAAGCTGCAAAGTATATCAAAAATACACTAGATCGGAAATTGAACATTTTTTACTTTTAATTTGGTGTATTTCGTTTAAGATTCTGTGAACAACACCTGAGAAAAACCGTCAAAATTTTTTCGTATTCTGTGACAATGATTTTGACATCAACTGTGCCAGTTCATAAATATTTTAAAATATGTGCATAATTATTGTTTTAGAATGGGCAATTATAAAAGAAAAACTAACCGAGCTGACAGATCTTTAATAGAAACTCAGTCTTTAGCCTTTAGCATCGTTCGATCGTCAACTATCTACAACTGTTGATTTGCAGGTGAAAAAACAGTTATTTTTTCGCTTGAAGGGGTTCAACCACTGCGAATGCTATACCGCGAAAAACTATCAATAGAAAATGCCGAAAAACTACAATTTTGACTGATCCTCCTGAAAAGGAAAATCTGAGATCAAAATAACAAGAAGAAAAAGTGACTAAGAAGGCATCTAAAAAGTACAAAGTGAAAAAAATAAACAGATTAAGGAAATCATTTTACTTGAAGAAATAAAGACTCCAGGTCTGACGCCTTCCTGGCAAAGGCAGGATTAAATGATGCTGTGCAAGCAAACACATGAATTCGTTACAAATAGGGTACAAAATATTTACTTTATTTGTAATAACTGTGATTCTGACTAGAAGACTAATTAGGATGATACTTATATTATAAGTCTGATAAAGGCGTTACTTTTGTAAACGAAAAAGTTCCTTTCTTATGTTGAGACTGATTGAATTTTTGTATTTTAAAAAGTAAATAATTAATATTTTAACTGTTGTATTTTCTAGAATAATTTGATTACTGTATTGAAAATATTTCAACAGATCTGTTAAAAGACATTGTTGGATTTTGGTTGTATTTGCCCCGTGGGTGGACCTTTTTACCCCACCTGTGGGAAAAGAGGGACAGACGACAAAATTGAGAAGAGCTATACTTAAATTCTAAATTTATTTCATTAAACCGTAATAATAATAATAATAATAATAATAATAATAATAATAATAATCCACGCCTTGTAATTTTTATATAGCCACAGAACGGTACTTTCGGTTTGTCATATTGGTTGCTTTTCAGTCCATATACACTTGTACTTTCGAAAATATAACTTCAAATCTCAAAAATTGAAGTTACCCTACTTTTCATGCAATAAAAACTACTTTACTGTAATTTACGTAACAAATTCTGTGAAATATTCTAGATCTAGAACATTTAGATGATATTCTAATGGATTTTCTTTCCATGTTTTTTTAACTTTTCGAATTCCGTTTTAAAAAGTTTTTAGCTTGTGACGTCACATGCAAAATATGACTCTAAAAAACATATTTTTAGGACATGTAGTAATTAGATTCCAATTCCAGATTCTAAAATATCACAGCTCTATCATTTTTAATTAATATTTGCCCTAAACCGATATGGGCAATTTGACAATATAATTTAATATTTTAGCACAAAATTGCAATTAAAACAACTATACCTAAAGACATTTTTAATTTAAGTATCAAAATTTTATAGTGTACTGATCAAATATAACACTTAATTGTTTTTCATAATTTTTCTATCTGTATTACTTTGTATGATTAACGTTTTTTTAAGTTAATTATGTTAACTTTTTTTCTTGAATAGTGTTATTTGATATTTTATTTCAAAGTGCAAATGTAAAATATTGGAACAAACAGAATTATACCTAAGGTGACCAGATTTTTATTGTAGAAAAGCGGGACAGTAGCGAGGCGGGGTGGGCGGTAGTAATTAAAACCAGCCGTCTTTTCAAAAGATCGTACTCGAAAATAGACAAATTCTAACATTTTTATAAACAGAATAATTATTATTGGTATGTTTTTTTAGTTTGGTTGGTTACACAGATTTTTGTATTTTAAGCAACATCACACATACTCCTTTAAATTGTTGTGCTTGTGATCAAAACATATTTGTTTGAACAATACATAATTCATTGAATATTCGACATTATTTGCATTGTTAGTGATTAATTGTTTTGCCATATTTATTTTAAATAAAAAAAATTGTTTGATACAAGACAAAGGTTATTTCATTATCGTTTATTATACGGATTAAAATTGTATTATTAACTCTTCCCTTTAACATAAATTCTTCAAATGTATGCCCTTTGCATGAAATAAATATTCTAAATAAATTTTTATATGTTAAAAAAAATTTATCTACTAATAAATATAGTGAGGACTAAGAAAGATGAACTATATAATAAATAAATCTTAAGGTAAAAAAAATAACAAACATATGTTCTAATCTAACGACTCTGTACAGCACAACAAGATATGCCAAGTTTAAAGGTACAGTTTTGAGGAAAAAATACACTGATCGGCACAATTAAAGGAATGCTTATTTTGCTAAACTTTTGTAATATTGACCGGTTTCATTATTTTTTAATGCATTTTAAAGAAATTCCTTGAATTTCTTAGAGATAAGCACATACTTTTGTAATTATTTAAAAACAGACCATGATGTTGTTTTTGATCTACTTTCGATACACGCTGTGAAAAAACTGCGGAGCATGAGCAAATTTTAAAGTACTTTGTTAAAAAGAAAAAGACATCCATGTTCTCAAGATTTTGTTTTTAGTTCATTCCAATATCTAAATTTTGTAGAAGATAAAAAATTTCAAATTTCAAATAAAACTTAGCAATTTAAAATTGCTGTTAAACCTTGCAGCAAATGTTACTTGATTATGAGTGAAATACAAAATCTTGCAAACTGTGTATATTCTACAAAAATTCAGATATTGAGATGAATTAGAAAACAAGATGTTGATAATTGATATGGGTTTGTAAGAGAGTACCTAGTTGCCAACCTGCGAGAGAACAAGTTCCTTAATTATCCCACAGGATGTCTCAAACTTAGACCAAAAGCACTATTTTTGATCTCCCAGAATAAATAATCAGTTGGACCATCTTATTTTCTTTAATTATCAAAGGTATATTAATATGATAAATCCGATAAATTTCTTTACATGTCTCGAATAAAGTAAAAAATGTGATGTGGCCAGGCACATGACTTTATCATACTATATATAAAATTAATAGTTTAGTTGCATGAGATTCTATTTGATCGAGATCGGCTATGTCTGCATTAAAATAAAACTAGTAGAACTAGACAGATATGTCGAATAAAGCTGCGGTCGGCTATTGTACTCCGCTGACACAGGGTACACTGTCCAAATGACACTTACGTGTTATTGGGTGTAAACAGTGTACGGTATACTATATCCGAACGCAGCTTATATTGACAGTAGGTTGTCAAAACATTTGCGTTTGACACTACGTACTGTCATTAGAATCATATCTGACATATAATCTGACATATCCTGGCTACTAGTTTTAAAGGAGTACGACCGATCTCGATGAAATAGAATTTGCTCATGCAGCTAAACTATTGATTGTACCAAAAAATGTCATAGTGATAAATTATTCAGAATTTCATCTTCTTTAATTTATTATTTAACTATTTCGACGAAATTCCAGAAATGGCGGCTTATTTACAAAATGTTTCAAAAATGCTAAGGCTAAACCTGCAGTTCCTTTGGACCATTTTCAACAGAAAGCTTTTCAGCTCTAAGTTAGGTTATGAAACTTCTAAATATGAAGTTTCGTCCCGATACCTTTAGTAGTTTCTCCGGAATCGTCGCCACAAAAACGGGTACACACATCCACACATACACACACACACACACACACACAGACATTTTTTTGTACCTTGGTCAAAAATGTTCAGGGGACCCAAAAAGACATATTTCCGCTAAAATCTCAAATTTTTTTTTTTGGCACGATTACAATACTTTACATACTGCGTATGATAAAGTAAAAAATCTGATGTGGCCAGGCACATGACTTTATCATACTATATATAAAATTAATAGTTTAGCTGCATGAGATTCTATTTGATCGAGTTCGGCTATGTCTGCATTAAAATAAACCTAGTAGAACTAGACAGATATCTCGATTAAAGATGCGCTCGGATATTGTACTCCGTTGACACCGGGTACACCGTCCAAATGACACTTACGTGTTATTGGGTGTAAAAAGTGTAACGGTGTTCAATATCCGAACGCAGCCTATATTGACAGTTGTATTTTCGAAACATTAGCGTTTGACACTAGCTACTGTCATTAGAATCAAAAAATCTGACATATCCTGGCTACTAGTTTTAAAGCAGTACGACCGATCTCGATGAAATAGAATTTGCTCATGCAGCTAAACTATAAATTCTACCAAAAAATGTCATATACATAAATTATAGAAAATTTCCTCTCCTTTAATTTATTATTTAACTATTTTGACGACATTACACAAATAGCGGCTCATTTGCAAAATCTTCGAAAAATGCTATGAGTAAACCATCCGTTCCTTTGGACCCTTTTCAACAGAAAGCTTTTCAGCTCTAAGTTTGGTTATGAAACTTCTAAATATGAAGTTTCGTCCCGATACCTTTAGTAGTTTCTCCAGAATCGTCGCCACAAAAACGGGTACACACACACACACACACACACACACACACACACACACACATACACACACACATACACACACACAGACATTTTTTGTACCTTGGTCAAAAATGTTCAGGGTACCCAAAAAGACATATTTCCGCTAAAATCTCAAAAAATTTTTTTGGCATGATTACAATACTTTACATACTGCGTATGATAAAGTAAAAATAATGAAAATCGGTTAAAGTCTACAAAAGGTATTGAATATCAAAGTTTAGCTATCTTTTTTTACTGTTTAAGCCGGTCAGTCGACATATCAAATATTCCTACGTGTTAGCGAAATTTTATACACGTATAGCAAAAGGTAGTAGGTTGGTTTTCTAAATCAATTTAATTTTGTCCTGGGATTTTCGTCAAACAATGCAAAAATCCATAAATTCTTTTTACAGATTCCAGCTATGATTTTTCAAAAATGTACAAAAATATTAAATAATAATGTAATTTGGAATATTGCTAAGATTCTGTGTTTTCTATTAAGTTTCTGTATATTCTTGCTTTGCGACTAAATGACAGGATCAGTATCCAATAAAACTTTGAAAATAATAAAAATGGTTAAAATTGTTAAAATAGTGCAATTTTGATTGCAAATGACAGAAGGAACTGCTTTGTAGTTAACAAAAATGAATATTAATTTATATTTAGTATGGTATGTAAGTTACCTAAAATGAGTAATTCACATTGTTCTTTGTAAAAAACTACAATTACGAAACAACGGCTTTCGACCCCAAAATATTGTTTAATAATTAAAAACAGTTTACAGCCTTTTAACGCACGATTTGAAAAAGAGTGTTTGGACGAAATAGCATATAGTTCATTTTGCGTAGTAATTCTCTAAAATTTCTGTAAAAAAAATTAAATTTTCTAAAGAGTGGGGACATTATTAAAACTTTGCGGGACGCGGGACAAAATGTGAAAAAGCGGGACTGTCCCGCCAAAAGCTGGACGTCTGGTCACCTCAATTATACCGCTCAGGCTCCAAGAAATTAACGCACAATTTTCTCCAAATTCGGTTAATTTCCTCTTAAACTGCTAAAGCCGTTTTATGCTGTTTAGCTTTTTCTTTTGTTCAGTTGTAGCTTGAATCGCTAGGTGCAATACTTTTGTAGAAATGTGTTTCAGTTTTGAGCATAGGAACATCGTAAGAATGATGATTTTTCGAAATATAAATCTTTTTTACTTTATCATACGCAGTATGTAAAGTATTGTAATCGTGCCAAAAAAATTTTTTGAGATTTTAGCGGAAATATGTCTTTTTGGGTCCCCTGAACATTTTGGACCAAGGTACAAAAAAATGTCTGTGTGTGTGTGTGTGTGTGTGTGTGTGTGTGTGTGTGTGTGTGTGTGTGTATGTGTGGATGTGTGTACCCGTTTTTGTGGCGACGATTCCGGAGAAACTACTAAAGGTATCGGGACGAAACTTCATATTTAGAAGTTTCATAACCAAACTTAGCGCTGAAAAGCTTTCTGTTGAAAATTGCCCAAAGGAACTGCATGTTTAGTCTTAGCATTTTTGAAACATTTTGTAAATAAGCCGCCATTTCTGGAATTTCGTCGAAATAGTTAAATAATAAATTAAAGAAGATGAAATTCTGAATAATTTATCACTGACATTTTTTGGTACAATCAATAGTTTAGCTGCATGAGCAAATTCTATTTCATCGAGATCGGTCGTACTCCTTTAAAACTAGTAGCCAGGATATGTCAGATTATATGTCAGATATGATTCTAATGACAGTACGTAATGTCAAACGCAAATGTTTTGACAACATACTGTCAATATAAGCTGCGTTCGGATATAGTATACCGTAGACTTTTTACACCCAATAACACGTAAGTGTCATTTGGACAGTGTACCCTGTGTCAGCGGAGTACAATATCCGACCGCAGCTTTATTCGACATATCTGTCTAGTCTACTAGTTTTATTTTAATGCAGACATAGCCGATCTCGATCAAATAGAATCTCATGCAGCTAAACTATTAATTTTATATATAGTATGATAAAGTCATGTGCCTGGCCACATCAGATTTTTTAATTAAAACCTGTGTGGGTCGTACCAGCTACGATCACTGGTATTAACTTAACAGTAGCTTCATTTTTTGTATGTTTTAACAATATAAGTATGTGTGATTAATTATGTTTTTCATTTTTGTTTTAGGGTTTTGGAAATCCTCACGCTATAGCAGTGTGTAACAATAGTTCTGCACTATATGTAGCCGAAATTGGTCCAAATAGGATCTGGAAGTTCGAATTGGTGCCACCAAAGAAGTAAACCAGTAAACTATTTATTTTAGCTTAGAAATCGTACTTGTACGAAAAGATTAGAGTGATCAGAGCATAGTACATGGAATACCTACATATTATACGATTTTATTTAACTTGTTAATAAGTCAGCAGTTCGTCGGCAACTGCTTGTAGACCAATGAGACAGTATGTGCAAAATATTTATAATTATTATTATAATATACATTTATTAGTGGTTGATGAAATGTATAACGAACATAAGTAAATAAATGTTACATGCCTATATAACCTGTGGAGAATTTTTGCAGTTTGTAATACGATCAAGTATGTTTAGCGTAGTACCTATACATTTATTGTTAGTTTATTGGAAATACCGGTCGTGAGACCATTCGACAAAGTAGAATTTAGAAAGAGGGAAAGCTGTGTTGTTTCGAAGAATTTCTGAAATGTTTAACTGTTAATTTATTGCTGAATATGATTATTTAACTGAGTTGATGTTATAAAGACGTGAATGTATTTTACGCGAAATGGATTGTATATTGTATTTGTAAGGTATGATTTTTAGCGACAATAAAAGTCTATGGATCTACTAATTAGAAGTTGTGTGTTATTGCCGTTTATCCAAATTCTTGTAAATGAAGAAAAATGGCCTTGTTCAACTATTTCCAGGCACTTCTGGATTTGAAGGTTTTGTTAACTGTTAACAATCATATGGAACAACTGTGTGTGACTAATTGTTGGTTTTTCTGACTCCTTCTGGTGAAAATTTGAAGAGTTTTTCAAGTCCGGCGTGGTATAGTGGTGAGCATCCCCGCCTGTCACGCGGGAGACCGGGGTTCGATTCCCCGCGCCGGAGTTTTTTTTTTTTTTAATCCAAAATTAAATATTTTATTTTGTATTGTAATTTGTAATTTCATATTTGTGCAAAAAGTTGGAAAAATTAGTTAAAAATTATCATTATCAATGAAGATGATCGCTAAAAATTATCATAAATTATTAACAAATGCGGTAGTAAATTTAAAGAACAAAAAATAGAACAATTCAATTATTTTATTGTGTGTTTAGACTTTGGTTACATAATATACAGCGGGGCAATCAACTTAATTATCGTGAAAACTGTCAAAGCAATGTGTGTATTTTAAAGATGTAAGAAAAGCACGTGGGAAACTAATTTGTTTAATAATCATAAATTAACTTATAAAAAGGTGTAGACGGTTTTATTTATTTTTAAAAATATACGTTGTGGATTTATTATATTTATTTCATGGTTATATTACAGTTACTGGACATTATTACGGTATCTACTGTTACACTTCTGAAATTATTATTAATATTTATTGATTATCGTTATCACGTGTTATATCGTCGTCACGTTGATTATCTTCCAATCTGCAATACTAAATATTTAATAAGAGTGATAAAATATCGAGAAAGCATCGTTAACAGGAATTTCAAAGTGGTTAAAATGGTTGGTACTCATTACTTACGAAAAATATATTCATGACATTTTAATAACGCGTTTTCCGAAAATTAACCTGTACAACTTTATATCAGAAAAAGTTAACGAAAACATATTTTTTTTTTAATAACTGCAGGTTTAAATCCGATATTACGTAATATCCAGGACAAATATAAAAACCTAATATATAATTTGTTTGTCTGCTAATTATTATAAAAAATATATAAAAATATGCGCACGTTACTTGTATATCGCATGATTTGCATCGCATGTGAGTTTGTGAGAAGAAATTTCCATTTGGAAAAATTTTTTACTACTGAAAAAAATGTTTAAATCGTCTAAAATTGAAGTTGTCAAAAAGGTTGTATTGCATTTAAAAGATCACGCCCGGAGTATCGTCTAATGCCAGAATTTTTTAAGAACAGAAGTCTTATCTGAGATATACAGTGAGCGTGTATGAAAAAATCTTTGAGGCTGTCAATTGTTACGATCGTCAATTGTTACGACGTGTTAGTTATGACGTCATCGACACTTTTTAATTGCCAACCCCACTTATTTCTTTTTTATTTTGGTAGATCACTGTCTAAATGGCATTGGAAATATTTTATGGCCTAACATAAGAAAATTTTCGAAAAAAAGAAAAAGTAAACTATTGATAATTTTATGGAAAACATCTTTTGTAAATTGAATATGAAATTGCGTTTTGGGTAGAAGTAATTGCCCTGAATGCGAATCTGGGCTTCAATATTTTCTATCGGGCAAGGTTTTCTAAAAAAGAGTGGCGTGAAAGTGTCAAACATTGTATTGCTGATCCCATTATCTTAGGAGCCTCAAAATGGTCTCATAGTAAACCTTAATCTTTGCACTTTTACCTAAAATGTTTTGAAAGTTTGTTTGCAAATGGTTTTGAAGCATTCGCGGTTGCTTAAGTTGGGTGCGGACGGCTCCATAAAAGAAACGTAAAAAAATGCAATAACCTGACCTAATATGCAACTTTCGAACTCAAATTCGCATTCAGCGCAAATAAATCATTACATTAAATCAATTATTACCATAATTTTCTGATTAACTATCTTTTTCCCTCCATTTAATAAAAATGTCGTCATAAGTCGAAAACAATAGAAGGTCGGAAATTAAATTTGATGTAAATATGTATATTTTGATAATTAAAAACCGATGTGTCCGAGGTTTTTTTCAAGTAACAAACCGTTTCAGAAATTTGGTCATGTATATCCATAGTTTACGCGCTCACTGTATATTGCATATCTTGTAAATCATTGCCACCTCCTACCGTTAGCAATGCAAATAAATACTTTGAAAATATTTAGCAAAATTTATGTTGTGATCGCCGCGTTCAATATGAAGAATAAATATAAGCCATTTTTTTCACAGCGGGAGGATTTTTTGCAAATCCTGTGGAAAACTAATTTACTTTTATCATATTTTCACCATCCTCCTTTAAATAGTGTTTAAGCGTGAAGAGGTCATCTTCTTTATTTAGAGCTTTTCTTACCCCAAGCCGACTGTCGTTTACTGTGAATATAATTAATGACAAAATTAATGGCTATTTATGCGAATAGTCCAATTTTGCAAATAAATAAAAAGGTTGCGGCTAGATGCAGCACAGTGGCAAAGTGCCACTACGTGGCAAACAGCAATTCAAAAACACTTTTTTCATATAGCTAACGTTTGTTAACAAAATGGTTCATAAAGCAACTCTAAAGAGATAATGAGAGAACTTCTGAGGATGTTTAGCAAACTACAGAACGCGAGCACGACACTGATTTATATGTCTACCTCCGCAGGCGCAGTGGTGAATATTGAAAGCCTTTTATTAACCATTTTTCACTAATCGTGCCAAAAAGTTAAAATGGACCTCTTTGATAATTGCAAGTGTAGATCCAGCAATCTTTATTTTATTTGAAGAGTAATAATCCTCAGAAAATAATGTTGTTATAATGTCATTCTCGAAAAGAGGTGTCACTAGCCTTGTTAAAGAAATCACGAAAATACTTGCTGACTTTTTGATGATAAAGAGACAATTCGTCAATATTTTTGGACTGACGATAAATACGGCGTTGATTGACTTCATACATGTTTTGAAACTCTCTAAGAACAGAAGACTCTTTAGTGAAGCAGTGGAAAAACAGTTCTTAGTTCATACCTATTCCCAGACATGGCTCAACGTTACACGTAAAGAACTACAGACCTATATCACTACTGTGTTCTTTCTCTAAGGTATTTGACAAAATAATACATAAAAGTCTTTTTCACAGTCCACCAAATTATTACAAAATGTCAGTTTGGTTGTCAGTTCGATTTCCTGCTCAAAACTTCTTGTAAGCAAGCCTTATTTGGGGCAGGCCCGGACTTAGAGACCCAGGGCCCCTAGGCACTTGACATTTGCGCCCCCGCCATCTCAAAGCTATTTTGGAAATTTAGCAAATTTACAGAACATATAATTTTTAATCGACTTTAATGACTTTAATAAAATCAGAATAATACAGTCTATGTTACTGTAAGTTATATTATGAGTGCTCTGTTTTGGAAAAATGTAGTAAACATATTTATTATAATATTACTTTTGATCAAGCTTTTTGATAAGGCAAGCCAGGCTTTTGAGCTTATGTAAAGATTCCGCCACCGGAGCCCCTAGGCTGGCTGGGCCCCTAGGCCGGGGCCTTGAAGGCCTAGGCAGGAATTCAGCTCTAATTTGGGGCCGTATCTAAAATTCTGCGTTTTGTGGATAATCGCATCTAGTAGCCGCTATAATAGCTGTGTTCGTTTATTCGGTTCTGGATTCGATGTAGACAGTGTCGGTGCGCTGTCACATGACAACGGTGTAAGGAGTAGTACACAGGATTTTCGAACGCACTTGGGCACATGGTGCGCGTCAAACGTCTGGTCAGCGTCCGATCTGTCACGTGTGTCACAACTTTGTTAAGTTCTAGTACGAACTTACCTCACTTAACCTCAAAAAACAGTGACGAGTTTGACGTACACCGCGTGCGTACACCGCGCTCCACCAAAATCGAAGGTGTAGATAGCGCACGCACCACGTACACCGCACTGCCTCCCTCTATTATATCCGAACACGAAAGTGTCAACACTGCTACACCGCACCGCATAATAAAACGGCTTGGTGCAAAAAGTGTCAACGGTGATTTTGATGTCCATTTTGATGGACAAGCTACACTCGTACGGAGTAAGAGGTCTTACCTGTCGAACAAATTGCAAGTCAAAATTTCTTCCTTCAGATTCAGATTCTCCGGAGAATTATTATCACTTTATCATTTTGTTCATTGTTGGACAGGATAGTACGTGACTTAGATTATTGTATTTTTGCAGCAAACGAGAAACTCAGCTTATTCCTCGCGGTGGTTCCTCGCTACCTCTGTCTACGACAAATAAAATTTTCTTATTCTTATACCTACCATTGCTATATCTCACAAATGTAATTCCTAAAGACGTCATATATTTCTCCTTGGTCATCAGCTACCTGAAATGAAAACCAATATTAGCCTTAGTCTTCAATAAATCATCCACTCCTATGATTCCGACTCCATCTAGCATTACATAACGTACCAGATCATAAATTGAGATGTATCTTCACAGCGGGCAGTATCTCTATTTATTGCCTCGCTCTTATAACCACATATCTTCAAATTATATACCGTCCAAGACCAAGACCTCTCCCAGTACCTCATTCCCCAGTAATATCCACTACTTTATCTTCCCCACCTATCGGGTAATTGCACTTCTCTCGCTCTCGATGTTCTTTTTCCTTTTTCTTCTTCTAGAGACGCCATCGGAGAGTACGAGAAATGGTTCCCGAAGATATAATTATTAATTGGCCTTCGTGGAGGAACGAAAAGGTTTGTAGAGGTTTCAGCCGGGCCTTGCTGAGAGGCAATCTTGAGTAAGACATAAAGGCTGTGACGGCAGGTGCGGACCGCATTATAAATGCTTTCCGGTGATCATCCGATTGTATTTTTTTTCTTTGGTTGTTGTTATATTCGCCGTGGCCTTTGTAAGATAAAGGGGCAGCCACCAATCAAATCGGTTCCCCGTGGTTCAGCAATATTCGCCCGTGTTTTTCTCTTCTTTCGTTAGGGGTTTATTCTCTGTTATGTGTTTTCTTTTTATTCATTAATATTTTAATACATAGGACTTCCTAGACGGAAAATAATGATTAGCTAAGTTGTAGAAGACACAACTCTCAATAAGTTTGCTATATCACATTTTTTTCCAAAGTAAACATAAAAAAAAAAAATAATAAATAATAAATATTGAAACTATAAGTATAAAAAAATGACTCCGTGGTATACGATACATTCGACAGCAAAATTTTTCATAGTTTTGATCGAAAGTTTTCCCAACGACAATGATCTGTATGATGGTGGTATATGATGCAAAAGTTTTATCATCTGCGTGACCGATCCTCTCTGAATAGTTGTCAGAGTAGTTTCGGGGACCCTTAGATTGACATCGCAGTTTCCTCCGGTGTGGTAAGGATGGTCCGTTTCATATCTCTGAAACAGAGAGTTATAGTTTTGCTTGACAAAACAGACCGCCTCAAGGATATAGATACTTGGCAACGTCAGTATTTCATTACTTCTGAAATGATTAACGCACGAGTCTCTCAACTTCAAATCCAGGACAGATCTTAAGCACTTCTTCTGAAGCCTAAAAACCGACAATGCGGCTATACCATTTCCCTAGAACTTTATATCATGTCGATGTCGGCTGTGTACATACACACAGAAAAGTGATCTCTCGAACGAAGAGAGAATTACTTGGCTGAAGTAGTTGGTAGGTTCGTATATACGCGAGAGATTATTGACGTCAACCAAGAAATTTTATTTCTTGGAATAATTACTAGATTTAAGAAAGTTGTTACTCTGGTGAAGTAACTAAACAGTCTTCAACGAAGTGTATATTTTTATTCCCGGTAAATATTATTAGCTACTTAATGTAAGAATTTTAAAGATTTGGCACAAATACGTTTTCTATTGCTAATTAACAAGATAGGTATGTTATATTTACTTACTCGTTCTAAACAGTTGCGTGCGTTACATCAAAGTATTCCGTGTTGAAACGTTTATTGTACACTATAAATCACAATACACATCCCCAATAAATCACAAGGCACATCCCTTACGGGTACTTTTGTACTGTTTTCGTACTATAGGCTAGGTTCTGTGTCGCCAGCACGTGCCAGCACCACGCGCGGGCGCGCGAGCCTTGACAAAATCACGGTGCGCATATTTATTCCAGGGAAAGGGATTACTTGAAAGAAGTGAGAATCACTTCAGTTAAATAATTGGTGGGTTTTTATTCAGTAAACAATACTTACTTATATTAAATGTGTTATATTTTCTTGGATCAAGTAACTACGCACTTGGATGGATTTACTATTACTTCGTTGGAGAAATTAACATTTTTGGAACGAAAAATTCAATTACTTCTTTCAATACAATATTGGTTCTTATAAAGAAAGAATTTATTTGTTGACAGCATTTATCTGAGAAATTATGTTACTTATATTGAGTATATGGCATTTCTTGTATATACCTAACTTTCTACATCCAAGTAAATAAGCATTTGAATCTAGTAAATAAATTCAAGAAATTATGTTTTCTCGTTCCAAATAATCACTTTTCTGTGTGTAGGCATAATAGCTGGATAGAGAAGCCTCCGTACTCACTACCTTTGCTATAGTTCTTAGTGCATAGATCTTGTTTCTTAGTCCATCGAAGTGACGTTTCCAGGTGAGGTGTTGATCCAATACAACTCCAAGGAATTTTATATTCTCAACAGAGCTATTCAAGTCTATTTAATCCTAACTGAATTTCCGATGATAAATTAAGACATATAATTTATGAAAAGGCTGACGTAGTGCGTATGGCGAAGTTGCTAAAAAAGGCCGTGTGTTCGGCAGTATAAAAAATTGTGCACACAGGTTCAAAGTCCAATTCCGAATCGGCCTACAAAGATCGAGGATTCGAAATCCCAAAAGGCGGCGACACGCGGAGATTTTTGATCTACTGTACGAAAAGTTCTTGTCAATAAAAAATCCACATTAATACTTTTAATCATTAATAGTTTCTTAATTTAAAGAACAATTTCTTGCCACCTTAAATTATCGCGTTTTAACTGACCCAACAATTTCGTTAATTTTAAAGGCGATCATTCTTCTGTTTATTCCAAATTGTTCAGTTGTTTTCAACGGCAATCTAGGTTTGGCAATGTATGCAATTTCTAGAGCGCGTTCGGATAATCGGGTAGGGTACGGCGAGAGTGACGCGCTGCATAATAGGCGGACTAACGTCATACGGCGTTTCTCTGCATATAAGACAGCCGACCCAGGTTGTCTGGGCATTGCTCTCCCCATACCCTACCCTGACTAACCTGAATCGATTTCAGTAGGTACAAGTACATAGTAGGTATAGGACATTGTACATAAAGTTGATCTAAAATTTTCCATAGAATTGAGAAATGTATTCATATGTAAGGGTTGCTATTTGAAAAAATCGACTTTTAGTGCTTTTCTCGAATTCAACTTTGATCCTATAATTTGAACAGCCTGTATAACTTTTAGAAGAATTCTACCGATGTGTCGATAATATATTACCTTCATGACAATTTTGCCGGACAACAATTTCCAACGGTCACAGCGGATAATTTATAAGTAATTGAAAGACACACCGTCATTTTTTATTGAAAAAAACTAATATCTCAAAAATGACACATGTTAGGTATAGGGAGTGTAACATAAAATTCATCTAAAATTTAATGAAGATTTAAAAAATGCGATAAAATACAGCGTGTTCCATTTTGCGTTGTAACCGGAGGTAACTGAAAACTCAAAATATTTTAGCTGAGACGACCATGTCCAACAATATAAGTCCACAAATTTTCAATCCTTCATTTCATTTGGTTCTCCATATACTTCTAATGGCAGCTCGTAAAAAAGTGTAAAAAAAAAAAAAAAAAAAAAAAAGTAAAAAGTAAAAAAAAAAAAAGAAAAAAAGTGTAGTTTGAAGCAAACTTACGGACAATTTTCTTTAATATAAAACTTTTCTAACAAATATTTTGTTTTTGTTTTGGATTGTACCTACTGCAAAGTTTATCACTATGTACTAAAATACCATTTAACGACTTATTTGGCGCTATTTCCACATTAGACACGCACTGGCGCAAAGGTTGGCTTCGAAATGAGTAGGCAACCAAAGATACTTCATAATTTAAAACTCAGATTTACACCGAAATGATTAGGTATTTCCATTCAAATCATAAGTTAAAGTGAACTTGGAATTTTTGCCGATAAATAATACAAAAAGTATCCGGTTGTCGAGTCTAGGTGACGAATTTTAAGATTATTGGTGGCTGTCGTAGTCGTCTTGGGATCATGTAAAAAACACCGATATTCGCAGAATTGGTCATCCAGAATTGAGATAGGTATTTTCTTTTATTATTAGCAAAGGTACAAAGTTCACTCTAACGAATATTTTTAATGCACAAACTTAAACATGCATAATGAAAAAAAAAATAATGGCCGATTGAAAATTATAACCACATTTTCGATTTACACGCCACCTAAAGCCTCCCGTCTCCGACCCCCAAAACGCGAAAGTGGGTCATAATTGTTGCGCCAATCGTGAAATGCTCGCTACCATTCGATTCCGAAGGTCCTTATGCAACTGCCATCAGAAACGAATTTCAATATTTGTGAAAATTATTTATGCAAATTTTGGTGTGGACTACAAAATAGAAATGCTTTCCGATGGCAGTTACGTCTGATTATGGTCTACTGTAATACATTATAAAATATAATTAAATGTTAACTATAAGAGCACAAGTTACTTTCTTCTGAACTTCTCTAGACTTGCACTCTGGAGTATTGTAGTGCGTGTTTGTAGTGAGTTGGCAACCATGTTTACAATAGCGGCGATTGTGAAAGTACTATATCATCGACTAGAAAACTCAAACACAATATTTGTACAAATAGAAAGCCATACATTTATTTCTTTAGATTATACCATACGTCAAATGTAACAGATACGAAATAAAAGCATGTTTATAGTAGCACCATCTACATCTGGTGATTCTTTTATTTTGAAGCTTTGGAGAGAAGTTTGCTACAGCTCGGTATTTGAATTGAGACCACAAATACTCAACCTCATTTAGATCAGAACTTTGCGGAGGTGTTGCTTCCTTTCTGACTAACGCGGCGTTTTTTGTACTTTGCCCATTGGTCTATATGCTGTACGCAATACATGTGCTATAGGCAATACATATGCTATATGTAATACTTAGGCTATATGCAGTACAGATGCTTTTTCTTTTGTTTTGGGTCATTATTCGTTTGGAAGAAACAATTACCTTCATGACCCAAAGTAACGGTGATTTCCTTCATAATTTATTTGAAGTCTTAAATACTTACATTTGTAATAGCTGCCAAGATTGTGGGTATTTTTTGTATAATTAAGTTAGTTAAATAATTAAGTTAACAGTTTTTCTTGTGAGTAGCTTTATTTCTAAATTTTTAACAATATATACAAAGTTTCCACCGACACCACTGCTATCACATTTTATAGGGAGGCAAATAGGGGAAAATTGATTTTTTGCTATTATCTCGGAAACGTTTGGAACTTTTGGAAAAATTATAAAAAAAAAATCGTGCTATAACTTTCATACGCATACCCCCCTTCCCCATGCAGCAATCGTCAGCACATCGCGTTGTCCTAGCCTGATCCCTTGGGTTGGTTTAATTGAAGATTTTCATAGTAATAAGGTATTCTTCTACTTTACTTCTAAATTTATAAATTACGGTGTTAACGGCTATATATCATATAGCCGTTAACATGGTTACCGATACCGACGCTTTTTGTTATAAAACCGAAAACAGTGTCACAATGTGTTCATTATGAAACCAAACTAGAAACATTGAATTAAAAAGTCTTATGGAAAGTTTACGACCCGACCATTTTCAGCAGTGTACATAAGCCGTCCAATTCTCCACTGAAACCACAGCACCTGCCAGTGAATTATGAGTTCCTGTAGACCACGCCAACCTTCTCCACAGCACTCTAGCATCTGTTCTTCTCTCCTCTTGGTACTTCTCCAAGTTGCTCCCAAGCGTTGTACGGATGGGGTCAGCCGTGAGGCGTTAGCCATACAAGAACCGAACACAAACCATCGTGGACCTCTTGAAAGCACTGTACCAGCCAGCGAGCCCACGTCCCGCCGTGTGTATATTTAAATGAGGCGGCATAAAAAACGGAAACACCTCACGTCTCGCCGTTACCGCCACTTGCGCCGGTCCGAGATAATGTCTTATTTATAAGTCCCGACGTGGCTCTCTCGCGTCCCGCTCCTCACGACGGGGTATAAACAACGCGGGACGGCCCCTATTTTACAGCTCTCGCATGCTGTGCCAGTTCTTCTTCTCCTTCTTCGCGGTTTCTTCGATCGAGAAGGAGAGAGGTCCCTTGTATGGTAGATAAGAAGCTTGTCGGATGAAGGTTTTGTGGAAAAAAAGGTGTGTGGCGCTGGTACGCATGCAAATTTCTATTGTGAGGGAAGAAAATGGTCGTCGGTTCTGTAAAGGAAGGTGTTGAAATTCTAGTTGAACGAGGATTTGTTTTGTAAAGACCCAACCGCAACTTTTTGCATTCTTCTTTCAGTCCGGTGCTTATCCAATCGAATATGGAGTAGTTCCAGAGTAGATTTTCTGTTCTCCAAAATTTTCGGAAATACTACATATTTCTACATATATACTTCACAGTTTTCAGGTTTTCAAGAAAAATAGTAAAAGAAACTAAAGTAAAGAAATAATAGAAGAATGTTAATAAACTTAATCAGTGAGATTTATCAGTGAACAGCATGAGGGACAATCAGGGCCGGTCCGAGGCGGGTTCAGCGCGTTCCCCGGAACCCGGCCCTGCGCTTTGGACGGTCCCGCACACTATCACAACGTGAGAAGTGGGCATCCCCGAACCATGCTTAAGTAGCGAAAATTACTTCGCTACAATCGCTACAGTACCGTTGCATTACCAAACGAACAAAATGCATGACGTAATTGTGAGAGATTTATTGCTGATAGGTGCTATTTACATATACCAACGTTTGGTACATATACGGTAAGTTATGTTTTTATTTTTATCTACGGCTCACACATCACTTGCCGCGGTGCAAACGCGGACATGAAAAGTGGTAACGAAATTAACCTCAAATGTGACTGCAACTAGAAACGAAAAAGTTTTTACTTAGTGTTTTGTTTTTAAAGCCGGCAAAATCGTCAGTTCTATTTATTTATTTCGGGACCCGCCAACGGACTATGGGGATGTTCCAATTACTACAGATAACAAAAACAAGGAGTGCTTTGGTAGAAATGTGATGTTCTGTAGAAGTTCTAACATTTCTGTAACCCAAGCACAATATCAGTAATACTTTCATAAGAATACATAATTAAATAAATGGATTATTGTAAACTGAATTAACAATAATTATTTCAGTACGATTGTCAATAGTGCATAGGTTAATGCGTTTAAGTCTAACTTCGAATTTTCGGTGGAAATATTACATTGTCCATGGTTTCCATAAAAATATTTTGAAAACGTCACCTTTTTATATTCTTCATGTTCGCTATCGTAGTTGTAAAATCCTCTTCCTACAGAGTAAAAGTGCAAACTGGTTTAAAAGAGGCGATGAAATTTTCAAAGCGCTGACCCATAACGAAGAAGTAAATGTCTTTGATAAATGTTATATCAATTTAAACTATTTTACAGTGGTACATAAATTACTAATTCTCTTGACTTTGAAGAACATCAGTATCACAAATTATCGGTTTGTGGAATTCAAAATTACCGAATGCTACTACTAAAAGCAGCTACATTAAAATACTTACTATTAAGTTTGTGAGATTGTTGAATTTTGTCGAACCATCTGGATATGTACTGTTAATTTATGAATTAGTGTGTATAAGTTACAAATAATGTCAAATTAGATGCTGTGAACGATAGACCTATCGAGTTGAGATATACAGGGTGTTCTTTCTTTACCCTTACGTCAGAATGATTTTTTCAAAAATGCAAAAAATTGCATTTAATTGCACAAAAAATGTTTTTTTTAACCCGCGCATTTGGAACCCGGCCCCGCGCATTTGTTTGAACCCGGCCCCGCAAAAGCTTAGGCAGGCCCTGGGACAATCCCACGTCAGCTTGCAATTCCCAAAGAAATAAACTGGTTTTGATAAAAGGTTTCTTAATAACCAATAAAATTGATACCAGAAATGGTTCCTACAAGAAGCCTACAAATTCAATTTCACATTTTGTTTGATTCTCCATATAATTCTAATGGAAAGTTGTCGTGAAAAAGTCTGTATAAAACACCTCTGTAAAGTTAGCCACTACCACTTCTGAATTTTATGATTTTGTTTATGCCAATCGTTTGGGACTAGTTAAGAAATATCTGGTTTTTCAAAAAACGGCAATAGTTTTTTTTGCGTTAAGCTGGCCTTCCAACTTTTACATTTTAAATTTCTTTTGATTGGTGTGGTTTAGAATGGTTAGAGAGGATTAGGGAGCAAACTTTTGACGTTTTAGAGAAATTAGTTTGAACGCAAATAAATATAAAAGATTAGTAGGGACATAACCTCATACTTTCGTTTACCGGCAGAAAGGAAGGAATATCGTTAAGAAGGCCTAAATGTCCATTTTCTGTGTAAGGGAGTTTATTATTTTAACGTAAATCAATATCAGAAATTGAACTCCCTAACTTCTAAAATCAACAGTAGAGTGTTTAATCTTCTCCAATAGTAACGATTTATGAAGAAATACCACATAGCAAAAACAAACTTTATAAATACATTATTTGAGCATGTATTAAACCTCAAGTGTAGATATGGATTTACGGTCACACTATACACTCCCTTATATACAAAGTGGACTGTTTAATCATCCCTTACAACATTTTAACGGTTTGTGAATGAAGAAATACAAAGCTATTAGCGCAACTGTCCGTCACTCAACTAAAAGTGTAGAGCTTGGCCAGCGACAAGTTGCTTCGACAGCGGTGCGCAGAGCGTAAATATAAGGAGTACGTGACGATGCAACTACTCGCTGGTCGAGCTATATGTATTAAACTTCTATATTTTTTGCCGGTAAAACTATTTACTCCCAAACGTCGGAAGCAGTCTCCCTAATTCTCTCTAAGGAATTCCGAACCAATCAAGTCAAAAGAAAGTAAAACATATAAAATTTAGGGGAGCAACCTGATGCGTAAAAAACAATGTTCATTTTCTGAAAAAAAAATGTTATTCCAAACAAAAATATGTACTCCCAACTCCTCCCTAACGATTCTCAAATGATGAACATAAAAAAATCATAAATTTAAACAACCAGGAAGAGGTTATAGCAGGCTTTTGGAATGGCACTGGCATGATATTAGTACGAGTGCTTTTACTGGTTTAAGTATGATAGAAAGTCCTTGCTGATTGCCTATAATTGTTACCAAATAGTTTTCCCGAAATATTATACTCCAAAAATAATACAAATACAATACATAGTCTACGTACAAATCGTCAACTTAAGATAAAGTAAGGTTGAGATTGGATTACCATTTACAAAACCTTCTTCAGCATACCGGAAATATATCTAAGAAGAAATAGAATCCTGCTTTGCAGGCTTGCCGAAGACCGTTTTTCTGAATCTCACCATCTTCAACCACAATATCTTCCTCTTGCTCCGCCATCTCGACAACACTACGATCAATTGTTATTGGTGGTCGGTGATTCGTGACGTAATTTTGCCCCCTCGGGCCTCCCAACTCCCCGGGTCCGACACGAAATATCTTAATAAGCCGCGGTTCGGCTCCTTTGATCTTCAACCGCTGCAATCCGACCGTAACCGAATTGATATCTTCGCCGTTGTCGATGGAAGCAAGCCGATTTTAAATCATCGCCGTTAAATGGACCTTTTTCTATCGCAGTCACTCTTCTTCTTCTGCTTCTCTCTCTTTCCTTCTTCACGTCCACTCCATTGCGCCTCAACGCCTGTTTTTATCTTGGCGTTTCTCTGTTTCCTTTGGCGGTACGAAATTATAGGCGAGTGTGCCATGGAAGGCGCATTGTTCCTTTGCCTCAAGGGTGGTACGGCGCGGTGAAGATGGTGAAGTCGTTAGAGGAGTAATGTCTTCATTAAGATAGCGTACCGACCGGGCGATAATTTCTGACAGTATTCTTTGGAATGTGAATAGTCCGCCGCGAGAAAGTTCTGTGATGTGGAAGAATGAACAAAGATACAGACTACCAGTCTGTAGACCATAAATATATCCGATAGAACTGAATAGAAATATAGTTATAATCTGGTTCTCATAGTTTCATTTTCAGGTTTATTTGAGGGCGTTATACATAGGTATATTAAGTTCAATATTATTTGGTAAACATTGCACATTTACACATTTGCACTAACATAGGAGGCTCCTTTCTCTTGACTGTGCTGTTGTCGAGGAGTTGGATGGCCTCAACGTTGTTCAATTTTTTGTACTTCGCAGTACATGAACTTCATTTTCAGTTACTTATGGAGGTAATTCTTAATTTGCCAAGGCGCATTGACAATACAGCCAATACATCTGTCTGCACGATTTCCTAGTTCCTCATTTTTTTACATTGCCCTGAAAATGGCTTATTTTAGAACAGACCTTATTTGACTCTAATATTTGTGCAAACTGTTAGGGGAATATACTTCCTAATTTATGGTTTAGTTCTTCATGCCAGACTTTGTCAAAATCATGTGCCACATCTAGGAACATTGCAGGGCAAACCATTTCCGATTTAAACTCTACCTTAAGTTGAATGTCGGAATATGTATGCAAGTCATACTCGTTGCAGCCAGAATTGTGACGTCATTGCCACTAACAGAAGTAAGAGTTCAGATTATTTTCAGCTTTGTTGTATTCATTGAAATGAATTTTATTTTGTACCTACTATACAGTGGTTTTGTTGTACTATACTTTTGTTATTATTAAAGATAGAACATCGGTTCAAATGACAAACTAGTTCAGAATTATGTGCTCTCTAATGAGAAAACAGTTGAAGTTCTAATGATTTCAGAGATATTTTGAAAATATAAAAACGCGTCCTTTTTAAATATGGCCATAATTTTGTGATCTGATCAACAGGCCTTTTTGATTTTATTTACAAGTAGATTATGTCAGATTTAATTTTTTTGCCATTAAACTCGCTGGAAACAAATAAAATTTTGCCGGAGTCGGAATTGGAGTCGGAGTCGGACTACCAAAATTATCTGGAGTCGGAGTCGACAGATTTTTCACCGACTCCACAGCCCTGGCTTAAACTCCGCTAAACCGCAATTGAAAAACCCGCGTTGTGTAATAATGACAGTTCGTTCAAATAATGACTTCATTATTTGAAGGAACTGTCATCATTATACAACGCTAGTGTCAAAGTCAGTCAAAACATACGTGGATGACAGTTATGTGACAGTTCGCCTCGCCATCATTGACAAATACATTTAAAATATTTGATATAAAATGAATTTGAGAGTCGTAGATAAAACGTCGTATTCGATTCGCACAAAACGGATATAAATCGCTCGCATGTTTACACGCTCGCCTACGGCTCGCGTATAAACGTCATGGTCGCGATTTAGATCCTTAGTTATGGGCTCGTCAAATAATATACTATTGAGTAATTCTTTCTTTATCATGACTATCAGGAGCCACATCTTTCGTCTTTAAATATGGTCTATAATTTGTTTTACGAAGCTTAATACATTCGGAGATATAGATGCAAACATAAGTGGACAACAATTCATGACGAATTTTTTAATCACTGATTGTTTCTAATTAATTTCAATAATAATATCATCGAAGATTCAGTAACTATTTTGATATGACGCACATAGGGGTATTTCGAGTAAAAAGCTTGCCAAAACGATATTTCGTTCGAATTGACCTAATCTGAGTTGGTAACTATTGCTAAACGTTCTATTGTATATAATATAATATAACATGTCAAACGTTGATAATACTTTTTTTGTTTTTCATTTTTGATGCTCAGATAGGCATAGTGTATAATATAGTTTTTAATAGAAAATAAACTGCTTCCGGGTTATGCCGTGTGTCAAGATTTGTTAATGCTGACGTTTCGCGAACCATGTTGCTCGCTTCTTCAAAGCTAATTGAATACTGTATTCAATTACCTTTGAAGAAGCAATCAACATGGTTCGCGAAACGTCAGCATTAACAAATCTTGACACACGGCATAACCCGGAAGCAGTTTATTTTCTAAATGATTCTGGCCGTGAAAGCCTACGTACTTACATAGTTTTTAATAATTTGTCTTATTTCATTATACCATTATTATTATTATTATTATTATTATTAGTCTTTTTATTGATTATTATAAATTATTGTCAATACATGAACCCATATAGCATATCGGAAAGGAATACTACATAAATACTACACAAAAAATTATACCATTATTATTATTATTAGTTTTTTTATTGATTATTATAAATTATTGTCAATACATGAACCCATATAGCATATCGGAAAGGAATACTACATAAAAATACACATTTAAACATATATTGTAACAAAAGGAATAATAAACATAATATTTTTGTGGGTCTATATCGTCATGACGTTCAAAACACTTTTCTGAATCTATTAATATTATTTTCATAGGCGGGCGAATTATTTACGAAGTCAAACCTAAAATGACTAAACTAGTTTGGAACAAGCTTTCTTCTCTCAATTATTGGCTTCAATCTATTGCGTAATAATCTTTCAAAGGCTTTTGATGAGCAGCACGAAGATAGGACTATAAGACGCAGTTTCGTGTGAACGTTTCAAGCTTTTTGGGAATAATAACATTTTTATTATATTCTGAATTTAATGATCTGGTAAGCACGTTTTCCTTGCTTTCCTTGTTTTCCTATTATACACTGTATATTTTTCAAAATTGTTATACCATTTCGAGTACTAAAAGTTCTTGAAACAAAATATATACTAGGTCTCAGAAATATTCCATGAGTGCATTTAGCTTTGGTAGTTTTGTATCTAGTCATTGCTGTTTTATTCCAAAGGGATGTCGTTCTCATAAAAGTACAAGTTCAAGAAAAACGAATCACCCGCAATTAAGATCAAGTGTCATTTTGCCATCAGCTGCACCAGCTGTAATTTAAGATGTCTATCTCCAACAATGTCCTAAGATGCTATATCCGGCCGAAATGAGAACAAAAATACTGGCGGTAATTACTGCTGGCACTCCCAAACCCGTATTTATAGCCATCCTTATTTTAGATGAACTTACAAGAGGCTGTCGAAAGCACTTCAAACTCTACAAGGAGAGACGTCTTGGATTGAGAATTTCCTTTAATAATTCATATTAATTACATTAGTTGAGTTTATATTTAGAAAATGTACAGATTAATTTACTAGTTGTCTAGTTCTCCCAAACTTTTTTTTTTAATTTATAACTTCCTCCCGCCGTAAATTAATATTCTTTTCATACTTTGCTACTGGATTTGTTAACTTGGACATAGCTATATGAACGACAAATTTGTCTTATTCATTTCTTAGTTCCTATTCGTATCACGTCGCGAGGCACTCGAAAATGCACTCAACTAAGTGCATCAACGTACCTAGACTTGCAATGAAGGTGCAAGTAAATTCATTGTCATTAACGCAATACGATATGCGAGCGCATTGAAAGCGAATGCAATGGCCAAGGCCAGGAGTGTAGATATTTGTGGGCGTTATTGGCTTGGTACACGAAACTCCATTTACATTTTATCTGGTTGAGGCCTGCTGTGATGTTGTGAAGCACCAAGCTCACGTAGGATGTCGTTGTCTTTTTTACCCACAATTTTCTAATGACTTTTGAGTAACATAAACAAAATACCGTTCATGTATCATAGGGACTCACATAATCAAGTAATGTGATGCAAATTTATCCGAGCTGTATAGGTATTTGCAACATTACGACGATTTATAGCAAGCGATCTAATTTAACATTTTACCATTTCTCTGAATATAATAACACATCAGGTAAGTTACATTGTCGATTTTGTTATTTAATAATGCAATTTAATAACTGTATGATACACTACAGATAACTGCAACTTATTCCTTATTCAGTACAATATTATGAACCTTTCTTTTTGATGACCGGCATGAACTTCTTCGATAACAATAATGAGTCGCTGTGTGGATACCCACTGTATCAGCGATTCTTAACCGCCGCACTGTGAGGCAGAAATGGCATTTCTCTGGCAAAAATCTATAACTCTGTCATATTGTTATCAATTCTTTTAAAATTTTGTAAGATTTAATTATGACCAATAAAAAAAACATTTAGTAAATGAAACATTTAATAAAAGAAATAACACATACTATAACCCATTGTGTCGCAAGCTTGGTTATGTGACAATTATTAGAAAACTCCGGACCTGCGGATTCAAAATCGAAGTAAATCTACTCATTACGCAACAAAAAATTTAATTATTTTTTCATTTCATTAAGTTTTTTCATAAAAAGACAAATATTAACCCTTTTTTATTCTGAAAATTACTGCAAACAAAGTAAGAAACAAAGTATAATTATTTTAATCGTTAGTAAATCTCGAACTTCTAGATCGAAGTCTGTGCTTCTGAGTAGGTTGGTTTCTAGTACTCGTTATATATAAATCTGATGTGCGTAGCAAGGTATTAAAAACATCTTCAAACAAAATTGACTCGATAAAAAGGTACCTGCAAGACATTTTATAATAGTTCAAGCGCGATATTTACAATATTAGAAAAACATAATATATTCACATGGACAGCACTTGGAGATTGTGGTTAGTTGGTATTACATTATAACAAAAATCAGTGATTTTTATAAGAGATGTTCTAATGTTCTCTTTAGTAAAACTCTATTTTTATACAGTGGGTCTATTTGAATTTGGCGTCCAAGAAACATATGCCCAATTTAACATTAGCGTGCTATGATTATTACATTGACATTTGCCAGCATAATATACACTGACATTTGTCAGAAAGTGTATTTACGAATACGAAAATAATATACACACCGTAATACAATTCCATTCGCAAATTTACACACAAATTTTGCACACCTGTATGATATTCTATATCATCTAATCTATCGTTAAATATAAAATTTGGTATTAAAATATGGTACTAAAAGTTATGCATCTACAATAGTACATTTGTGAGCAGTGGCGTAGCTATATATATTCAGCCGAGCTAGTAGCATTCAGCAGGAGCTAGTAAAATCGTTGCGCCCCACAGTGGAGATTTTGCACTTTTAACCAGGGCTGTGGAGTCGGAGTCGGAGTTCAGACAAATTTCAGAGGAGTCGGAGTCGGAAAAAATTTAGCGACTCCGACTCCGAGTCCAGGTTTAATTACTGTAGAAAAAAATATGCCAGATGGACGTTGCCTCAGTAGATAGTAAACAAATAAATCCAAATATTCTATTAGGTCTTTTACAAAGCACCTACCTACATACACATATGTAAATAATCAAATTACAAAACACACTTTCCAAACGAAAGTGAAAACGATTAACAAAAGTAATCTGTCCGAAATTTGACATAAGAAATTCGAACAAGAGTGTTAAAATGAGATTGAGAAGTAGGCCCATAGTTGAATGTAGTATCATTTATTCAGAAGTTATACCTGTAGCCATAATTATGATTATTTTCAGCTTTCAAAATAATTAAAAACGTTTTAAGAGCATCTTTGCAGGAGAATTAGTTGGAGCTATTCTGTCCCTCACAACAATTTTATAAACGTAGGTATATTGTACTTAATTTTGCTTTCATTAGAATTAATTTTATTTCGTATTATACACTGTGTCTTATGGGTGCTTTTGTTATTATTAGAGATAGAAAGTCGGTTAAATGAACCACGATTTTGCTCATAATTATGATTATTTTCAGCTTTGAAAATAATTAAAAATGATTTAAGGGCATATTTGCAGGAGAATTAGTTGTAGCTGTTCTGTTCCTCACAACATTTTTATAAACGCATTTTGCACTTAATTTTGTTTTTATTAGAATGAATTTTATTTCATAGTATGCACTGTATCTTATGGGTGCTTTTGTTTTTGTTAGAGATAGAAAGTCGGTTAAATGCCCGAAGTCGGGACGATTTGTATGTTCTCTAATGAGAAAACAGTTTAATACAGATATTGTGAATAACCAAAGAAATTACATTTTATAAATAACTATTTTATTTGTGGTCTGTTTATTTGTGTTTTTACATAAGTGTGCAGCATTTGTTTGTGGGTAATTTAGTATGCACAAGCCATATGTTTAATACAATCGCAATACTCGAATAGAAATTTAATTTATTAAATTTGTTTCTTTTTTTTCCTGGTAGTATTTTTGTTTTCATAGCAAATTTAATATTGCTCGGTTGTACTATTCCGTGTTTAATTTGTGATTATTTACATGTAAGATTTTTATTACACAGAATTATTTGAATATTTTTTTGTATGCAATTTTTCTGGAGTCGGAGTCGGACCACGAAAAATATCTGGAGTCGGAGTCGGAGTCGGAGTCGAGAATTTTTTTACCGACTCCGCAGCCCTGCTTTTAACTGAGATTGTTTTTGTAAATGAACTTGTTAAATTGATTTTCAGTGGAATAAAAAGTGACAAATAGTGAAAAAATCTCAGCTATAAAGAGGATAAAAAAACCCACTTAAACAAATGTTTGGTGGGAAGATTCTGATATCTTGTATGAAGTGTGAATATGATAAAATTATATTTTCAAATAGAGGAAAGGTAGTGAAAAAACATAGTATTTATGATATGGGTTTCGATTGTGGTTTACCTACAAATTTAGTTTTAAAGTTCTGAAACCTAGTGAGTACTGCACTATATACTGCACATGTGAATATGAATTGACAGGTTTGAGAAATAAAGATTGTGTTAAAATTCTGAAACGATGAGCATATGATCATAGTATAACTGCAAATAACGAAATGTTTAAAAACCTACTACCTGTAAGTATAGACAGTCTTATCCGAGGCTTATTTCCTGGTTATATAACGTCACAGAGATTCGGGAAGTAGTCATGTCGTAACTGCACTCAGATTCAGAAGTTTAAATTAAATCCTAGGTTGTGTGTGGTATCATTGGATAGATATTTTAAACCAAAACATCTTTTGTTGGAAAAAATCTTACCCAATCAAATGGATTACGAAATATAGCCATATGATATTGGATTATGCAGAAAACCTATTTTTGAACAGTTGAACTGTGCAGAACCGACTACAGGGCTTATTATCGCCTTGTGCAGATGCCATGGAGACTTCAGGTTTCTTTTTGCACCGTATTATTTAGAAACGATTATTGTTGTTTCTTATTAAAATATCTGTCCAATAATACCACACACGACCTAGGTTCTGGATTAAAATTCCACTGAAAATCAGAACTGTTAATTACGTCAGGTTGGCAATTATTTTCTTGATCTTCCATAACGCCATATACCGATATATAAAAATTACAAATATTCATTAATGAATGTTTAATATAAAATTAAGTCTCATTCTCAAACAATCCGATCATATTAAAGTTACACCAACAACATTTACAATCACTTAACAACTTGTTCAATACGAAAATCGAGAATTGATGCGTTTATATGTTTATGTTACTTTGGATTAAATTTGACCATAGCGCTATAATAATTTGTGCAAAAGTGTAACATTCTTATATAATGTTTATTTTTTATCTCATTTCAATTATATCACAAATAGAAAAATGATGGTCCACTTACTTTATCTCCGATAAAAATCAAGGAATCATACTACATACTTATGTTACGTTTTTTTTTGTAATTATCCATCAGAATTTTACAAATCATCTTAAATTAAATGTGTCATACATAATAAAAAAATATTAATCTTTTCGACTTTTAAATGTTTAAATAGTATAAATAGTTTAAATAGTAAGTAAATAGTAATAGTTTTTACTGCATATACACCTTTCCTCGTAAACTGCAAAAGGCTTCAACTGCGAACAACATCTAATCTGTTTCTCCATAAAGTGAGAACATTCAACGCAGTGTCGGTTGTGGCTATAGAAGACTTTCCGTGATAAATCAATTGATTAACAAATTTAGAATAAGTGAGAATCTATGTCAATGGACCTCAAATGCATAATAAATATCTATTATTTATGCGTTTTATTACAATAAATTCACGACACAAAATAAAATATCTGTACCTATACAATTCCAAGAAAAGCAGAAGATTAGACTCAATTTTGAGAATCGGCAACGGCAGACAACCGTGAATATTACTTTATCCGTCCATCTGTGAATCGCTCTTCATTCGATTCAACCAGCAATTTATTTATTTACTTTTCGTTATTTTATAATTGTGACGCCTGTCGTTGAAATAATGAATCGTCCCATCAAACTGGCCAACAGGGACCGGTCGAGGAGCGGGACAAAGGCTGCGAGATGTCGGATGTTGTCATTCACTTTTTAAAAAAGCTCTTCCTCGCACACACGTACACGCACACCATAATGCGGCATCAAAGATGCACTCTCATCGCAACAGATTGAAGCGTCCGAAGCATCTTAGATTATCGTACCATCAACGGTGGATTGTGCACGTTCCTCCTCTGCTTATCGTCGACATGCACGAGATTTGATGTGATGATAAATAATCGTCGACAATTGAGCAGCTGACATCGGACAAGAGAATTCCGCTGCTAAGATTTTGCGATATGTCATCGTTCGCTGCTACAAGAAGGACCCTCAAACCACTCAGTATTTGTGGATAATCAGTAAAATGGTGCCTAATCTACATCAGTACACATTTAATATCTTTTTAATCGTATGTAAAGATTTTTATAGACGTTTAACTTATTTTGTTGTAAAATTATATTGGGAAACGGTACCATACGATCATTTTCTCTAGATCAGTGTTTCTCAACATTTTTACTCTTGCGAACCCCTTTAAATTGAGTTGGAACTCAATTTCCACTCCATCCCAATACACAGAGAAAAATGTGTAAAGCAGTTTTTCTGTATCAAATAATCAGCAATATTGTCTGTAATGAAACGGTCTTCAATGATTGAAAATTGCTGCACTTTTCCAGTGAAATTTCATAAATAGTCTGTAGAATTATGGTGTTACTGTATTTTCACAGGAATATGTGAGTTCTGTACAAAAATACAGCATGTAGCTGGTATCAAATAACCAGCGATGTAATATTTTCTTTTACAACATTTTTGTTGTAATTTATTACATTAATTTTCTGTAACTAATTCATTAATAATTTTAAAAATATCAAAATGTAAAAATAAAATATTTACAAAAATTACGAAACTGTTATTCTGAGTAAAAAGTTTCATATAGACCTATTGATAAGAAGACAATATTAGAAACTTCTACAGGGTGTCTCACCGAATTGGTACATTAGAAGTTTCTCATGTTCTACTATTTCTGGAAACTTGAAATTTTGGAATAAGAATTTACTCGATCTGAGCTCTTCAGCTAAAATATTCTCAAGTTACCTGTCACGTCCGGTCACCGGAAGTCGGTATCAAGTTTGTTATTTTAAATGGATTGATATAATTTTAATTTTATTTTTGGTTTCTACGTATGAAAATACATCATTTTTAATTTTTTTACCTAAATATTACCATTTTTGAGTTTTTTTTATTTTACTAATTCTTTGATGATTTTTGCGGCTACGTTTAAAATTGAATATCTCGGTTATTATTGAAACTGGAAGTTTCATGATTGGTGGTCCAAAACTAGAAACATAACCAAATAAGGCGATGTTTATGTCATCATGATATCTTATACAGAGTGTTCAAAATTTATAACACAATAATTGAATTGTCAAACGTAAAAGAACTAATTTTTTTCAAATGGAACACCCTGTATACCGATACGCCATTCGATAGGAAATCTTATTCCCTATCAATCAATATTAGGGTTCTCTATATCTATCTTTAATAGTTTTTGAGATATTGTTACTTTTTGTTTAAATCCATTTTGAATACTCCCATTTAATAATGGGGTACGAAATTAGATACGAAATTTACAACGAAAATTTAAATAGTGATAAATATTTAGATATTTTGCGTGGATGTGTAAACAATTTTTGCGAAACTCTCCCCCTCAATATTTTACGCGACTGCATTTATCAAATGGACGGTGCACCGGCACATTCTTCACATGTGGTATCCATTGAACTTAATCAGGTGTTTGACGATAGGTGGTTTGGAAATAGGGGACCCTGGCGGTGGCCACCAAGCTCACCAGATTTAACACCATTAGACTTTTATTTCTGGGTTCATGTGAAAAGTCAGGTCTATTCCCCACCAGTTAATACTCGAGAAGAATTGACTAACAGATTAGTAGCCGACTTCAGCGACAAGAAATTCGAAGAACGACGAGGACAGAAGTACAGCGAACAGTTTTAAAATGTTTGGAGCAATACGGGCAGCATTTCGAACAACATAATTAAGTTTTAATTTAAGTTAGATATCCCAAATATATTATTTTAGTTATAACAATATTTTCAATATCTTTCTGTTTTCCAGCTGTTCCAAAGTTGTTACATTCCTATAAATGAAGACTAAATCGTTTTGTATTTAGTTTGCATTCTTTTATACTGTGAATATCCCAAAAAATATTAAAGATAGATATAGAGAACTCTAATATTGATTGATAGGGAAGAAGATTTCCTATCGAATGGTGTATCGGTATACAGGATGTTCCATTTGAAAAAAAATAGTTTTTTAAGTTTGAAAATTCAATTATTGTGTTGTAAATTTTGAACACCCTGTATGAGATATCATGATGAACTTAACATCGTCTTCTTTGGTTATGTTTCTAGTTTTGGACCACCAATAATGAAACTTCTAGTTACAATAATAACCGAGATATTCTATTTACGCTATTTACGTAACCGCGTAAATCACCAAAAAATTAGTAAAATCAAAAAAACTCAAAAATGGTGATATTTAGGTATAGGGAAATATTTACAAAAATTATGTATTTTGACACGTAGAAACAAAAAATAAAACAAAAATTATATCGTTCCATTTAAAATAACAAAGTTGATACCGACTTCCGGTGACCGGACGTGACAGTTAACTTGAGATTAATTTAGCTGAAGAGCTCAGATCGAGTAAATTCTAGTTCCTAAATTTCAAGTTTCCAGAAATAGTAGAACATGAGAAACTTCCAATGTACCAGTTCCGTGAGACAATCTGTATTAGTGATGAGTAGTGATTTCAGTAACGTGATTTTGTAACGTTACTTTTTTATCACGTTCCGGAACGTTCCGAAGTCTCCCGGAACGACGTGACTCGGTACGGTTTGCGAGGCGATCGGGACGATCGTACCGGAACGTTTGCCGGTACGGAACTTTATGCGGGACGCATAAAATTCCGTACCGGCTAACGTTCCGGTACGGCTGCAGAGAATACTTGCAGTTTATATATATTATGTAGTAGATGGTGTAGACGGTCACGGTTCGAAGCGAGGTAGAATGTATACTCCATGCGGAGCGCGGGCAGGTTATTAATTTCTAATCTTAAGTTATAAGATGATTAAGTACGCGCTTACTTACTATTATTAGTTTGTAAGAATAAATGATCACGTTATAATACGTAGATAATATTAGTTCGTACAGAGGGGGCGTGAACGTGAAATAAATAGGAATATAAAAATTGTTTACTCACGAAAAAAAATAAGATAATAATTTTTTAGTTTAGAGAATATACAAACAAAATCCATAAAGCCTAGTACAGCCTATAGGAGTGAATTGTAGTAAAATAGCAGCACTGGTGTAGGTACAATATTCTCTCTAATTTCCTCTATTATTTTTTATTAGATATAAAGAGCTCATTTTTCTATAACCGTGGTAATAAACAAAACACGAGAATTAATGATAAAACTTTATTATCATAAAATAAACAAAACAATGTTTGAACATTTTTAACCGACACTATATTCCAATAATATACATAAAATATACATATACATAAAAATAACAAAACTTTAGAAAAAATTAAATACAAACAACGAGATCCAATCTTATTTAAAAGTTAAAGATTATACTGTTGTATTGAACAAATAATAAGTGTTTGACTTTTGTGGATGTTAACCTATTGCGACGATCAGTCAATATTTGTCCTGACTTTGAAAACAACTTTTCACAAGGTACTGATGGCGTCGGTATCAGTCTTGGAGACAAATACTAGATCAAAAAGCCGAAATATATTGTTTCGATATGCTTTGTAGGCATCGACCGCTGCTGTGCAGACTAAGGAACCGCGCGAATATTTCCGCTGACCTAAACGTAGGCTTACTTAATAATAATCAGTCTATTTCAAACGATCTTCGCTACGTCTTGATCGTCTTTGCAGAATTAGCTTACCCTTCGACTATGGTCGTAACAGTAAATGATAAATGAGCAGAAGTTTAGAAACTAAAATAAGCCGCGTATATGTAATTAATTAAAATCAATTAAATTAATTACAATATTGTCACATAAGGTCATTAAAACACAAATTAACCTCGCGACCGATTATGTTTTACGCTCTGAATGACCCTATGTGACAAATTAATTGTATTTGCTACCGTAAGTATTTTATCTATTCACGTAGTACAGACAGGATATTCTTCTATAAAAACTTTTAAAAAAATTATATAACTTATGTATCCATAGGGTGAAATGCGTATAATTTGTTATTTTGAGCATGGCTACTTAGAAATTGCAAATCAATTGGCTAATTGCCAGCTTTCTGCAACGGAACGAACGTCACCACCTGAACCGTTCCGAAATCACGTGATTTTGTACGGTACGATAACATTCGGTACGCCTTGCACTATTGGCGCCGCGCCGTTCGTTCCGCCAATCGTTATCGTACCGACAGAGGAACGGTTTTTCCCATCACTAATCTGTATACGGCTTTCAAGAAACGGGCGCTAGTCTAGCGCAGGTTAAAATCAGGTTTTGTTAATATTCCAAACGACTATATATTTTTAAGGCATTGAACAAATAAGTAATAAAAACCATTTTACTCAGATTGACATTTTCGTTCTGAAAATAAAGTTTGTGAATACTCTAATTTCATCTATAACAGATGATTTCTATAGAATATAATAGATAGATAGAATATAATAGAATATAATAGAATAGTAATTTGCTACCAAAATTACACAGCACGTCATTGTTAAATTCTGTTACAGTTTGTTAAATAAGAAAAAGCTTGCTCATATATACACAATGTTGAAAACTGCACTAATACAAGATAATTATAGCCCGAGGCGAAAATGGTATGTAAAACGCTAAATTTTAAGCAAAAATGTGAAGTTTTAATTGGTTTGCATTGTCAAACTTTTATAAGTATTTACTTTTAGTTAATTTAATATTTTTTTAGTTAAATGCCGTCACAAAATTTAGAAAAATATGTTCACAAAATTATCGCAAAAATTAGTTTATTCGTAAATACAGGTAAAAATAATAGTATATTATTTGACGAGCACATAATTAAGGATATAAATTGCGTGCATGAAGTTTATACGCGAGCCGTAGGCGAGCGAGTCGAATACGACGTTTTATCAACGACACATAAATTCCATTTCATGTATATCAAATATTTTAAATGTATTTGTCAATGATGGCGAGGCGAACTGTCATTCACGTAGGTTTGGACAGAATTTGACACTAGCGTTGTATAACGATGAGAGTTCGTTCAAATAATGAAGTGATTATGGAAGAATCGTGTATTTCGATTGCTTAAGGCCACGTATTTTGCATCTAGCGTGGAACAGCATGTAAAACAGAGATCAATATAAAGTCAAATTTTTCATTAAACACTTGTCTTACGAGTGTTTTGTTCACAAATGTCTAAATCCATTTCACGTACTGAGTTAAGAATTAGAAACAGAAGAAAAATTATCATTCTTGCGAAAACCCCACACTCTGTAAAGTATAAAATATGAATACAAAAACATAGTTGTCTGAGAAACATATTGCTTAGAATTGGTGTAATTATAGTTTTTGGAATTTGATGATCGCTAGTTTTTTGTGTTCAGAATAGTACATTACTCAAATAACGTCACTTTCGAAAAACAAAAACTCATAATTACTTCACAACTATCAAAAACATTTTTTTTCTGTGTCAATCCTCCAATTTCATTTAAATAAAAAAAAATGAAAGTGGCGTAGGACTCCGTATACGATGGGAAGTTACATGGAATTGTTACATGGCTAAGGCGCGGAGCGCTGGGTACGATACGGCTGGTTTGTTTAGAAGTGAGTTAACGAATAATAATAATAATAATAATTGTTTATTGACCTAAAAGCAAAGAAGAACAATACATATACAATACAATAGATAACATTATAATATTACATTGCTTAATTGGCCACAAGGGTTGTCTTCACCGGTATTAGATATAACCCTGCGGAATATCTAAACCGGTGTTCTTCCAGACACCCTGAGAAGAAATAGCAATACAAACGACTCTAATTAGTTGCACAAACGAGGATCGCCGTTAAAATTGCGTATTAGCTACACCTGGTATAAGACTCCTCGTAAGCGGAAATGATCACAACATTATTAACAAACTGCAGTGAATCTCAGAAGTTATTAGTCTATGCGGTTGTCTCATATCGTTGCAGTTCATCAGTGGGATCGTTATCTCTCAATATGCTACCCATTAGCGATATGCTCAAAATTATAGCGGCATGCGTTTCATATGAACGATGATTTTATACTTTATAGTGCATCGACGTCTACAGAGCGAACCAATAGGAAAGGCGTTTACCTACATGCTTTTCCAGTTTATAAATATAAGCTTGTCGTCAAACTTGTTCGAAAAGATATTAATTGTTACTTATAAAATACAAGCCACATATTATCGAATCAAATAGCAACAGGTGAAATTGTGTGTATTGGCAATTGGCATCAACTATAAATCTGATCTGATCTTATTGTTGCTGAACAAATTAATATTTTTGTCAATACAATTGCGCCTTGGTCCGCGGTGATTTTATGATATGAAATCTACAATATATGTTTTTAAAAGAAACGTTTTTTTGATCAAGTAATACAATCAACCAATGATTAATTGCACTTTTCGTGTTCGCATCTTGTTTACAGTTTCATAAGTACATAATTCTTAATTTTAAAATATAATCAAAATAACAATTTTTACGTCTTGGTTATCGAAAAAAATAATGACGATGCACATTTCTAAAAAACAGATATTTTTCCGAAAATTGATGAGAAAATGTGCGAAACAATGTGTTTTGCCAATCTCAGAAAATTTAGTTAAAAGGATTAAAATTTCCCTGTTTTTTTCGCTTTTATGAGCGACTTTTTTCAAATTTATTTTGTAATGTTTCTTTACGAACCTAGGTTGTTCAGGCTTGTCAAAATGCCTTAAGTAAATCCGCAAGTCAGCAAATATTGTCAGCTTTCTATTGCTTATTAATTTGCTATTAAGAATTAATTCAGGGATGTAAAAGCGTAGTTTACCGCGTAAATTACCAAATGAATTACCGAAATTAATGGTAATTTACCGATTTCTAATTACCGTAATTTACGGCTTAAATTACCTATTGTAATTTACCGTCAATTTAAATTACCGTTGGTAATTTACCGGTAATTTACTGAAAATTTTAATTACAGTTGGCAATTTACCGGAATTTATAAATTAATTAAAAAAACCTTCCGTTAGTACTTGCGTGAATGCACCCCACTACTCCTAGCACCCCACTACTCCTAAGCAGGCGACAAGTGCACTGTTGTTTGTGTTCGGCCTGGGAGGTACTTAGAGATGTAAGAGCGTAAATTACTAAATAAATTACCGTAATTAATGATAAATTCCGGATTTTTAATTACTTAATACAGCGGAGCCAATAATGCACATTTTAAATCAGAAGTCACCTACAGCTCCGCCAACTTAAAGTTGACTCGACGTGTGCGGAGAACGAGAACAAGGACGACATTCGGCGGAAGCGAGAGGCACTGTACGCTCGGCATCAACAAACTAATGATCCCCTCCACCAAAACTATCCCGTCAGCGGCGTACCTTGGCAAGGGGGGGGGGCGGTGGGGGTGGTCCGCCCGGGCGGCACATATTTTGGGGCGGCATCTTATATATTTTTGACTAATTTATTTTAAAATAAAAATACTATAATAATGTTCTTATCAACAGAATCAATGATAGCATCTGAGTTGTTTATAACTCAGATGCTAATAATTTCTTTAGCGACTTTGTTGTTATTGCAAACAGCGACTCTATCGGTCAAGAACGTTGCAATAAAAAAAAATTCTGCATGTGGATAAGCATGTACAAATCATTCTTTAAACTTGGCATGTGTACACGCAGCTTCTGCTACAGTAAATTCCACAACATTTTTTGGGACTATCGAACACTTGTTTTCGTTCTTTCGTCTTCCACTCATTGATGAGATACTTTACTTTCTGTCACTGGTCAAGGTGTTAAGCACAGTGTAGAAACTCGTTGGGTCGCAAGAGTAGAAGTAGTAACAATAATTGTAAAAAAAAACATTTCGTAAACATTTAAGTGCGTTGGACAAACAGACATCTGAGGAAAAATATATTAAAACACGATCAGACGCTGTAATATTACTCCACTCATTGGAATTTTTTTCTTTTCTGTGCTAGCTCAATTTAATGCAAATCCGTCCTTTGGAAGTTAAGGACCCACAACAATATCTCCAAACAAAGGGATTAAATATCCATCAATGTGACTTAAAACAATTTTTTACAAATATATTTCAGTGGGCAAAGGGACACGCTACAAAATGCAGCGTAAGTAGCATTAATAACCGACAGTGATCGGTATTAACGCCGGTTTAATTTACCATTTAGAATTTTTAATTACCCGGTAATTTAAACCAGCGTAATTTACCATTTTGAATTTTTTATTACTCGGTAATTTAAGCCAACGTAATTTACCATTTTTAATTTTTATTTACGTGGTAATTTAATATTTGAAATTAATATTTTTAATTTCAACGGTAATTTACGGAAAAAAATAATTACTGTAATTTAACATCCCTGAGAATTATAGTTAAGTCGAGACGCTCCTCGTTTTGAGGATCGACAAACTTGATGAAGTACCTACCCTTGACAATATTCTTTTGAAAATCATCTTCAACAATATCTCCTCCGTGACCGCACCTATTGATTCAACCTGTATATATCGGTGGTACCCAATAAAGACTATTACATCGGAACGAGCTAATAAACCATCACTAATTTCGCATTTCCTGCTGTGAGCAAGCGGTGCACGGTCGGTCGGCTCTTTGTGAGTTCCCGGCAAACGATGATCACGGAGGTAAGTACCGCTAATTGCATGTTGCCATTTACTAGCTTATCTCCACTCCACTCGCCATGGTTTTAAGAGAGCATCTCGGGTTGCTCTTTTATGAATTCCGTAATCATTAGTTATCGCTTTCTCTTAATGACTTATGTTCATCTCAATGGCATAATCTATAAAAATGCATAACAATGTGCATATCAAATTGTAATGTAGTTTTATGAGTTTTAAAGTCAAACTCGGACAAAGCGGGCTAGTCACGGTTAAGAAAAATTTGTATGTGAATTTACTTACTCTTAATTATTATGTTACGAATAATAGTTTCTATTACGCTGCTACAATCAGTGTACTTTCACATTCCAATTGTGTTTTTAGATTGTAATTGTCTATTCACATATTTATAATTTTACAGGAATTTTGCCGGAATATTACAAGAATTTAAATGTACTAATTTACAACAGTTTTAATGTAATTTACAATATGGGGAAATGCGTAATAATTTTAGATCGATTTCTATGTAATGTTAAATGAAATTTGTAGTCATTTTCCATAATCTGTATAATATTATTAAAAACTAAATAACTGTCAAATATAGTTGTTTGAAAATGATACCATCAAGCATTCTAAAAAGAAACCATTAGACGAAGGTACAGTATGTTCTGCATCTTCATGTCTAATAGAACAAGAATACATACATAATAGTACATTTACAGCCATAAAGAAGAATAGAATAGAATACCAAAATCCATTAGCGAACGTAAAGAGAACAAAAGTTGACTATGGTTGCAACTACTTAAACAAATCTAATTAGTTACAAATGGCAAAAATAATAATAAGCAGATTTAAATTACATAGATAAATTAACCAGCATACAACAGCGAAAAAAATTAACCGTTTTGATTAATAGTAGAATATTAATCCTCAGAAAAACTGCTTTTAATAAATTGTAGGTAATGATAAATAATAAAAAAAAAGTCTATAATTTTGACTCTAACAAAAAAATATGGTTGCTAATCGCAGCCTTAACAATAAACAAACAGTGCTAGTTTATCTACAGACAAAAATGAAATGGTAAGCTGTATTTTGAATGCGTTCTTTTACTGAAAAACTAGGTCCCAGTGGGACAAGATGTCTAATATGGTAAAGTCACAATTAGTAGAGCGCTGAAAACATAGTACATATTTCTCCGATATGAGGGAAAGCACTATGTAGTGTATCTATCTCAGCGCGTTACAAATAGTGATTCGGCCATACAAACATGGCTAGTCCACTATTTACGACGAATTAAGAAATATATTTAGAAATTTGAATTTGGCCAAATTATTGTTGTGGTTGGCAATTATTTAATTATCCCTCACAACAATAATTATGGACAACAAGGTCACATTTTGGTAGTCATTATCATATATTTTATTATTATTTCTTAGTTATCCTTTGCAAAGGTTGGTTTAGAACATGGATTAGTGTTGATTGTGTTGAATCACATCTTGAACTACAATTCTTAAACAGATCCAACTTAGGTGTTTAATAAAACGGAGTTTCCAAGATTGAAAACTAAAATATCTTTGTCCGCTGCATGAGAAACAGAAAATCTTTTATTAGAAACAAAATGTAATTTAATACAATTATTTTCTATAAAAGAGCTATGCTCTAACTGGGTTGGCACAAGGCTGTGGAGTCGACTGGAGTCGTTGAGTCGGCGTCGGAGTTCAGACAAATTTTCAGAGTCGGAGTCGGAAAAAGTGTACCGACTCCGAGTCCAGGTTTAATTATTGCAGAAAAAGAAACATGCGAGATGGACGTTGCCACAGTAAACAAATATAACTAAACCTTCTATTAGGTCTTTGACAGTGTATCTACCTACATACAAATGTAAATATCAAATTACAAAACACACTTTTCAAACGAAAGTGTAGACGATTAACAAAAGTAATCCGGCAGAAATTTGGATAGGGAAATTTGAACAAAAGATTTTAAATGAGATTGAGAAGTCGGGCCGAGTTCAATGTAGTAATAATCATTTATCCAGATTACCTGTTGCAGCCATAATTATGATTATTTTCATTATAAACTGTGTAAGGGCATACTTGCAGGAGAAATTGGTTGGAGCTATTGTGTTCCTCACAATAGTTTTATAAACGTATTTTGCATTTAATTCTGTTTTTAATAGAATGAATTTTATTTTGTATTATACACTATGTCTTGTGGGTGATTTTGTCATTATTAGAGATAGAAAGTCGGTTAAATGGACAAAGTAGTGCCGATTTGTATGTTCTCTGGAGAAAAATACTTAATGATGTCAGAGAAATTTTGAATAAACAGATTACAGAAAGAAATTACATGTCATAATTATGTGGTCATTATTTGTGGTCCGATCAATAGGCGTTTTTGATATCTTATAGGCTGTTATTTATTCACAATTAGATTGTCAGTTTAAATATGTTTGCCAACAAATTCGCTGGCTACAAATAAAACTACTGTTTCCCTTATGGTTTCAGCATTTGTTTGTGTGTAATTTGAAATGCACAAGCCATATGTTTAATACAATCAGATACTACAATACTGGAATAGAAATTTAATTTCTTAAACTTGTTTCTTTTTTCCTGGTAGTGCTTTTGTTTTCATAGCAAATTTAATGTTGCTCGGTTGTATTATTCTGCGTCAAATTTGTGGTTACATATGTACACATAATTATTTGAACATATTTTTGTATGCACTTTTTCTGGAGTCGGAGTTCCGACACGACATGTTCCGACTGTTCCGACATGAAAAAAATCTGGAGTCGGAGTCGGAGTCGAGAGTTTTTAAACGACTCCGCAGCCCTGGTTGGCACCTTTCTGGAAACACCCGAGATCGCAATACAAATTTCTTAAAAATTGTAATAATTTTAATAATATCCTTTATATAACGTAAATGGTGAGCGTTTTAATGAATGTTTTTGAATGTGGATAATACTACAAAATGAAATTTTTTTTGTGGCGATATAATATAACTAAAAAAATACCCAACGACTTTTGATGAAATTTAACTTTATCAGAAATTCTTTGAATAGTTATATCGCCACAACAAATTGTAGGATGATTAATTTTAACAGCATTTTTGTAAATTAAACGAGAAATCTAAATACTAATTTTCATGTCCATAACATCGTCCGTTATTGCGGGCGAGTATCGTAAAAAAGCTTAATACCTACATTATTTTTCTACATATGTAGTCGATTGTAAGATGTACCTACTTAACTTATGTCCGCCTCAAAATTATTTATTTATCCCCGTATGTCATTACAGATTTACTCTCTGATCATGTTCAGCAGGTGCAACCCAGCTACAAAAAACTCAGTTTCATATCTGCCACTCGTTAAGAATGCAAATTACCCAGCATCCGTCCTACCTGGAACAACGCACGCTCTGCTCTGATCTGAAACTCAACCAACTAGTCGGTCAGAGACCTTGGAACGTCTAAAAAGCTAATGTCTTAATTATGTTCCTTGGCGTATATAATCACGGTCCCAAGGCCCGCCTCCGATCACGAAGACGCAGGTACCATCCAGATAGAAATCTACGTCCAATACGGCCCATCGCATCCATTCTAGTTATTATGGAAACCAGCACCAGATTTAAATCCGAGTTTTACGTTCGTAATTTATCGGTTTCCTTTTTCTATTCTTGTGAAATAAGGGGGATGGAGACAATGTTTCTACGAAGCCAGGTATATGGCCACCTTGCTAATGCCATGCGTGCTTTATGCGTTTATGTGAGGTGTACTCTGCGTCCACGCATAAAGGTGCGACTGCAGGTGTGATCGTTCGGAACGTCCGATTTAATGGTTTGCAGTGGATGTGTGTGTGTGTGTGTATGTGACATGGAATGAATAGGTCGAGTTTCACAATAAACCGTGTGACATCTACATTTGACTGGCACTCTGGCAGCATGGATCGGTCGTAGAGGTTGAACAGGGCTTATGGGTTTTATTTAGCGCGAGCAACAACGCGGAGGATAATAGTAGAATGGTATTGTTGGAATTGGTCGGAAGTACTAATGGTGAAATCTTTCTTGAAAAATTCTTGGGATAACTTGGGGTAATTCTGGGCTTAGTTAAGTTAATAGCATCATTATCTTTGGTGTCTATTGAGATAATACAGGGTGTATATTAATTCAGTGCAATAATTTGGAGGGGTGATGTAACTCAATATGAGGAACAAAAATCTTAATAAAATTTTTCAAAATTTTGCAGTTGAAAATTCAATTGCCGCTACCCACATGTTTTCATAATGTATAAAATAAAAATCCTGATGTTCTTCACTGTTTTCATTTATTATTCTTATCAGTTACCGGTTTCGCCTAAAGTAGGCATTGTCGAACTGACGTGTCACATAAATCCCTTCCTCCGACAAAAATCATAAATCGAAGTTTAACACAGTTCCAATTTCGTAGCCACGCGGCAAGAGTATAACCTGCACGTACGCCGATTACAAAAGCTGCAATAATGTCTAAAATTTTAGACCCGCACCTATCTGTAGCACGCGGAGCTCACGAAATGCGTATAAATAACGATGTATTCAATGATTTAACAGTAAACTTACCAAAAATTTTAAACTGCTCAAAGTGCGCACCGTTTGCATCTAAGTACGCTTCTGCCCGGCGTCTCCAATTCGCACATAAAGAGCGGCGTTCAATGTCATCGCGTACAATTTCAGCACAATTGAAAATTCGCTCCCGGAGTTCATTTTGAATCCAGAGGATTCAAGTCTGGAGAACGACTTGGCCACCGTCTTGGTCCATTAGTCCCCATTCCACTTCTCACCACATGTTTCACTTAAATGTTGCACTACAATGCGGCTCTTATGTGCAGGAGCATCGTCGTGCATAGACCACATTTCACGGCCAACATCAAGCGGCACATTTTCTAACAAACCTGGTAGTGTGTTATGTAAAAAATTCAAGTATTCTTCACCATTAAGTCTTAATGGTGAAGAATACTTGAATTTTTTACATCCAGCCAGTGGAACTGCCGCCCCGGCAGTTCCACTGGCCCTACTAAACAATTGCCAATAATTCCGGTCCAGATATTAATGGCAAATCGGTGCTGAAAATTGGTACGTCGTATAATTCGCGGATTTTCGTTGGTCCAGTGGCACATGATTCTGTCAAACTGCGGGGCTATACCGTCAGTGGCGAGCTTTACAATGGAGCGGTTTATCTTCAATAATGAACAATTTATAAGTTTGGTGGAACCCATCTGTGGAACACCGCCGACAGTAATTACTCAAATAAATACAAGAAACAGCAGTGCTGGGTTTATATTTAGAGAAATGTGCGATAACCACATGGTTCTCCTTTAGCGATTTTTCTTTACAATCCGCCAAAACATTATACACTCCTCTACATCCATGTTTATCCCGCACGGCACTGTAGTCGCAAATGACAAAAAACAGCTGTCATCAAATATGGTCGCTTCGCATACAGTATCCAACAGTATTTGCGTCGCATCTCATCCGAATTCCGTATCATGGATATTAAATTTCGCATACAGCGTCTACGTGTGTAAGAAGCCTTAGGCTGGGCTCGGTTAATCTCCGCAGTAGTCTCAGGACAACGTTAGTCCGCGCGTTACCCAGCATCAGGTAGACTAACCAAACGGAGTTCTTGATTGACATCGCAGCTTACCCAGGTTGATAAGGATGATCCGTTTTATATCACTAAAACACACAGTTTCATTTTCAGCTTCACAGTGTCATCACAAAATGTAACGCTCCAGTCCTTACAGACCATTTATAATAAATGCACATGTCCAAAATATCTTACTATTAGTATCAGTCTCCCACAAATTGACGAAATACATTTTCTAATAAGACGCCATACAATACATCTATTCACTGCTAACTCTTCTCTCCACAAAGCATCGCTTAGAATGTCATACGCGCGAAGGAACAAAGGACGACAAAAGGAGGAAGAAAGTTTACGGGCACGCACACGGCAACGAAGGAAACCGTGAAACCTGATTTATAAAGCAAAGACAGAGGCCACTAGGTGTCCCCTAGGTGATCGCACGTCGTGCCACGCTGTGATCGATGGCGGTACGGGACTATTCTTCCTTCTTCTGTCCTTTATGGTGTCCTTTATTCACCGTACCATGCATATCCAGTAGGTGTACAGATGTTCGTGAGCACACCCCCGCTACATAGAACAACAAGGTTCGAGTTACCATTTGTGGTATTGTCCAGACGTATTGCTATGTACCACGTTGGTGCATTATGTGTTGAATTTATGGATAATTTCTATAGTTATTCTATACGGGGATAGGGTTTCTGAAGAAGATGCTGACTCTTCAAAGGATATTTTTATTTAATTTATAGCTTTCTACATTTACACCCATATATGAGCATCGGGTTTCCCCAGGGCATGCGAGAGAAATTTTCGGGCCAGTGACAATACTGTGATCACGTTTATATAATTTTAGGTGCAAAATACAATACCACGCACTAAAAACAATACCAATCACTACCAATCATAACTCATTACCGTAGTAAGAATATACAATTTTTAATTTAGCACTGCTGGTTGTGGGGCACCAAATCATTTTTTAACTGGCCAGCGTCACTGTGATTGATGTTGGTGGTTTCCCAAGCCAATATTTTATGAACTTGTTCCTGTAGCAAGAGAATAGAATAAATTAATGGTAAAATTGATTTCTGTTAACGTAATATGTGAATCTTTCTGGTCTATACAAGCACTCCTCAAACATTTATTTTACATTATGCAAAATGTAATTGCCATTATCTTATATAAGGAAACACTTCATAATGAAAATGTACGAAACTAATCAAGGAGGAATAATTGTTATGTTATTTTTTCTAATCTGGAGTGGACATAATTCTACAATAATTTTATATTGTATACAAGTGCTTTTCTATGCCAACCGAGTGGTCCTGACAGTGTTACTACCATTATACAAGAAAGGCGATAAGGCGATATGCAGCAACTATAGGGGAATAGCTCTGCTGGATGTAGTTTATAAAATTCTGGCCAGAGTTATAAGAAACAGGTTAAGTCCATACCAGGAGGCTAAGGCGTAAGCTGTTTGAGACGATGGGTACACTGCAAATTCCAGAGAAGTTAGTGAGATTGACGCAAATGACGCTGCACCAACCATATAATAAGGTACATTGGAAGGATTTTTGTCCAGGTCTTTTAAAGTGCGAAGAGGACTGAGACAGGGTGATCCGTTGTCGACGGTTTTGTTTAATCTTGTGCTGGAGGGTATACTGAGAGAGAACGAGGTGCAAATGGGAGGGCTAATCAGTAATCATAAACATCAATGCTTAGCAGACGCTGACAATTTGGTACTAATGGCAAGATCGAGTTTGGAAGTACAGAGAGCTTTTAAAAGACTAGAAGAGACAGCAAGAAGATATGTACTGCACATAAATGAAGACAAAACCAAGTATATGGAAGTGACGAGAGCAACTTTAGTCTCGGAAGAACCCCTTAAGGTAAAATCGTTTGGAGGAAAGGAATACAGTTTTGAAAAAGTAAATCACTTTGAATATTTGGGAGTAACATTATCCAGAGACTGTAAGGAAGAAGCTGAGATCAATAAAAGGATTGCGAAAGGTAGTAAATCGGTTGGTGCACTGTCAAAAATATTTAAGTCCAAGCAGATATCGAGATATTCAAGCTGCGATTGTACCGAACCGTAGTACGACCAACTGTATTGTATGGCTATTAGACCTGGATTCTAAATAAGCAGATAGAAGAAAAGCTGAACAGATGGGAAAGGAAACTGCTGAGGAAAATTTTCGGAGGAGTATATTCAGAAGAATACGGTTGGCGACGAAGAACAAACAAAGAAATTATGCAACTGTACAGGAATCCTAGTATTTCGCATGCAGTTAGAGGACAAAGATTGAGATGGTTAGGACATATCGGTAGGATGGGAGAGGGAAGATTTGTAAGGAGAGCAAGCTGTTAGCATCGGAGTAGGAGGAAAAAGACAGAAAGGAAGACCCAGGAGAGGATTTCTGGAAGCAGTGAAAGTCGACTTATCAACAATAGGGACACTGGACTGGAAACAGAACTCGAAAGATAGGAAGATATGGAAGAAAGTTGTTAAAAACTTTGAAGCCATGGGCCTTGATGGCCTGTAGTGCTGTAATATATATATACAAGTGCTTTTAGGAAAAATAATAGAGTATTAGATATAGGTACGTATAAGGTTTGAGAAATTCGTTTGTTAGTTGATTAAATTTGTCTTTTATTTACATTTATTTGCGCTGAATACTAATCCATAGCTGATCACGTTTCCTGTTAAAAAAACTTTTGATAAAAGTGAGGTGAGAAAAACTTTTTTTTTATTTTTCCTATAGTGTACAGACCGATACCACTGTCTAGAAACTGGAAGATCTCACAGCAAAATATAAACTTTGTACATTATCTGATATCCTGAAAATTTGGTTGGACGTATTCATCGACAGCGATTCTTTAAGTGTCAAACTAATGGCCGAAAACAATTGGAGATCGGAAATAAAATTTTATATAAATATGTTTATTGCGATATTTAAAAATCTTTAATGAAATTTTATCTAAAATATTTGTTTGGATATTTTGCGTGGGCAGTATTGCATGCAGTAAGTTTTTTTGGTCACTAAAGAAAAGCCCAAATTCTAATTTGCTTCTTTTTTTCAATCTGCCTGGCGTCGCCGTGTAGGTATTCTTTCAGGCAGTAGGGGTTATGCTATTTGATGACGTCGAGATTTTGAATCCAGCCCATGCCAGAAATTTTCTGACATGGGCAGGATTCAAGCCTGAAAAGCCATGAAGATATAACGCCCCGCTGATTATCCTTTAACATATAATATTATATATAATTAAATAGGGTACCATGCATTCTAAACACAGGCAGGGCCCGAGCGATGCTGCCTTATCGGTGTCGGGCCCGTGACAAAAGTTTTAGATGCCATTTTCTTCCTGAATATTATCTTGTAGTTGTACCCTCATTTATATATTGTTTACAACATTTATATACCTAATTTTTTTTTCTGAGGTCTGATAGTATTATTTATGTTGAAAGCTGCAACGAAAAAAGAAGCTACTATTGTTATAATTAGTTGTATCCCACCCTCCCGTTCTTCAGGAGTGATGTCTTTTTAATGGAGACATAAGATATAAAAAATAATAAATCAGGCCTAGTATTTACCGAGTATACAAAATGAGACGTTAAGCCGTTGGTCCCAACAACCAGTTAAACACTTCTGGTTGATGTTAAAACAGTTGTGAAAGGGGAAACACAAAGATACCAATGGAACCTATTTGCAGCGAGGAAACTCGCAAAATGTTATGATAGATCCAATCCCTCCAACATATTGGTTTGGAAATACATCTCTCACTCTCTTACACCTCAAATTTCGGGATGTCATCTGCATAGTCGCGCTTGGTCCGAAACAACGTAAAAGAGATGAGAGGAAGCATCTGGTTTTGACTTCATTCGTGACTAGGATTAACTCACTGCGAAGGTTTTGATTGATGATAAACTTTTTTCTTCAGTGGTCGTCAGACGGCGTTTAAGCAAATGGCATCGACAACTTTCTTGAAGGCCACGAACGCGAGATACAAAAGCTACCGGTATTACAGCTCCTGCTGAAACTCTAAGGTGTTATATTGATATATAAAATTCTTTTTATAACTTTTAAGATGGTTATTGGTGCGGTATTCCTAATGCCGTGGCCACACCAAACCACAAAACCTATCGTTCCTGCTTTCTGGAAATTTGAACATAAAGAGTAACACGATAAGTTGCTGAATTTGCGAACTACATATTTTGTGGGTTTGGCGTGGTCATGGCATAAGATTACCGTTTGTTGGGATCCTGTCATCCTGATGATGAGTCCCTTTGTCCTCGAGTGTGCGGCCCATACAGCACTGCAGCCCATACATTGCATAGGGGTGTTTTGCCGTGTTCCTCACTTAGCACTGGAGAGCTCTGGATACATTGTTTTCCAATTACTCTTTGGCATTCTTACATATACACATGATATTAGTCTTTGTCAATTGAAATCCTGCTGCTCTAGCAAGGTTATCGGTTCACATTAGTTTATTTGTCCCTTCGCTGCAATCTCAATGTAATAATTGCTTATACATATATTTTCTTCATCACTCTTCACCAGATATTGTGTCTATACTGCACGTTATTTTGATCGATCCTGTGCTGTCAGCGGGATAAAAACTGCGGCACCGCAGGACAATTGTCTTGTGGAATCGGTGTTCCCGCTTGCGGAGCGCAAAAACTGGAAAAGGATGTCGAAATAATCACTTCTTCTTCTCCTCCGGTCGTTCGGTCAGGCCGTCTCGCTCTTCTGAGTTCCAGCGCCGACATTTTCTCCTCCAATCTTTTCCTCACGAAATTAAGTTGTTAAGAGCGAACCGCTCGAGGCGGGGCAACATTGTCGATCTCGGCGGACATCGTCCCTCCGACACAAAAAAATATAATATTGAGGCGTGTATATAGTCTGTAGACCGGTTGCAGTACACTTCCTTACACTTGCTCCAGCCATCTTCGGGAATGGTCATGGACTGAAGTCATAAGGCCTATTCAAGGTGTCAAAATAAACACAGTATTATAGCCGTTTTACACTACCCTATTACCCGCGTAAGAAGTTGCTCAAAACTTGAAGAAATCGAAAATTGCGTAGTGTCAGAAATTGCGTTAAATACTGTCTAGTGTTCGAAATTGTTTCTCCTGTTCCATTTCTAAACAATATTCTGGACGTGTCAAGTGCATTGCGCGTGGCCGTATAAATCGTACCACATATCCATCATAAGTCCACAACAAAACAGAACTGACTGAAAACATAACTTTGCAGTTTTCGGTGCGTAAAAGGGGCGCTGATTTTCGACGATATATTAGCACATATTAATCATTTTTAGTAGTTGTGGTTTGGTGCTGTTGTTCGATAAACATGTATCTACATGTATCTCTAATCTCTATATATGCAGGTACGTCGTACGTAGGTCTGACGGTGAACCTATGCAGTGAACACTGCGAACACTGTTGTCTTCCTACCGTTGCCACCCAATGTTGTCAAATTCCAAGCGTCTGTATTGTATTCCCACCGTTATTTGAACTTCCCACTTTTCGCCAAACGGTTTTGTTTTCAATTTTGTTCTATAAATATGATATAATAGTGATTTATTACGCAAGAAAATGCTATATAGTAACCTGAATTTCACGGTGCGCGAATCTTTTACCGCCGTGTCGATGCAGCTGCGATAAACAAATTGCTCTAACCACGGACAAATCAATAAATAATAGATCAATAGTTGTCAATTATAAAGATTTATTTATTATATACTATCTATAAACTATATATTTATAATATAAATAAACTATAATATTTATCTATAATATCTAGAAAACATCCTCTGGCACACAAAAATCCCTCTTTCCATATTTGATTAAGAATTTCCTTCCATATGACAACACTGTTGCCTCTAACTAAGGTGACCATTATTATTTTGTTGAAAAGGAGGACATTTCGACCCAACCCAACCCAACCCTAACCGTAAATCAACTGAATACAAATATATGTTAGTTATGATAACTTCAACATCAACGGGCATACAGGAAGAGGCTGTATTGATGGTGTTTGATAACATATGGGCATTACAGCCAATGCCTAAAATGTTCTTCTTCGTCAATGTTTTCTATTTAATATGCACATTATTTTTACCTCGCCTCTTACAACCACCAAAGTTAGTATTCGTGTTGTCTGCTGACATAGCCACATTTTTTTCTTTTAAATTATGTTCGCATACAACTTTAAAGACATGACTTGCTAGGATGTCAGATGTTTCACCATCTATCGCTTCTAAATTTAAAATGTTTACTTTAATTCCAGTATTCCAGTCAAAATATCTAACCATTACTGGATAGAATTTAATTTCCTTGTGATTAGATGCATCCGACAGAATCGATACAAAAGACACTTTTTCTAAATCCTTTTTTAATATTTCCTCCCAGTAGTTTTTAAAAACGGAAACTATATAGCTTCACATTTTGTTCTAGCACACGAAAATTTTGAGTTGCAAAACTTTTTAAATAATTTACTAGTGCAATACATGCTTCTAAAACTGTGGTTGTGAACAACTGTATGTAAAGCATGTGTACCTTCGCAAACAATTATTTGCTTTTCATTTGCGGAGAACATTGATTTTGGTAGAAAGTTTGTAATTTTTCTGCTCGCGGATAATGCAGTTAGATTTTGTAGGTGTTTATTAGTTTGTACGTGTTTTGTTATAGCAGATCGTCCACGAACTGCTATTGAAAATTCACTACTACATATTAAACATTTTAATAGCGCAGGGTCATTTTTGTTGGTTGAGCTCAAAAATGGAAATTCATTCTTCAACTGTTCGTTAAAGTGGCAGCAGCGTTTCAGACGCTTGAAGTCTCTCATTGGATCGGCATCGGCAGTATCTGCACTTGTAAAGGTGTAAATACATATTTACAATTTGAATTGTATGACAGAACACATAAGCCGTCAAAAGGAGGACAAGGAGGACATTCTACCAAAGAGGAGGACCTTAGGAGGGCAATAATAAAAAGGAGGACAGGCCCCCAAAAAGGAGGACTGTCCTCCCTAAAGGAGGACGGTTGGTCACCTTACTCTAACTTTTCAACAAATTGTGTAGTGTCACACACAAACAAATTAAAATGAACTAACTTGTTGTTCAATATATTAAACAGTTTCTCATTTAACTTCTTGTACGGTTAATAGCGTGGAAAACGGCTATAAAACCCGACAAAGAATACAGAATTGACTGTGAAAGATTGCTGAAGGCCAACAACACAGATAATAATAACAAACCAGTAAAGTTATACCAAAAGTATTTGCCAGAAATGAATGTTGGCATTAGAACACATCGTAGATGGTGACCATAGGATAAAATGTATCAAAATAAGTCATCAACAATATAAAATAACTATCCTACGTATCCTCAAGCCAATCGGACACAATTTGAGTTTCTCCCTGTTGGCCAGTCTTTGGTGGAAGATAAAATAAAGAAGATGATTTGAAAAAAAAAAACAAATTCGAGCGGTTTCCAGACTATATCCTACCCAGATAATAATGACTAATTGAAGTTGGCGAGCATGCTCCGGTCCCGAGGCTGCACGGACCCGAGATTACCATCCTCTCCTATCCTTCTTATTCTTCCTCGTCTTCTTTACGACCCCGCGTGCGGAGATGCTTTCTAATCGCGACTACTGATTATGGTTATTGTTGCGTGAACGGCCTGAAGGAACGATGAAGGAAGTATGGCGGCCACAGTGAAGTCATCAAGTTTAGATTATTACATTACATGCCCCAGAGAGTGGTGCTATTCCATTTTGACCTCGGATGCCCTTCGTGTTTCGCTCTGTGGTAATGTCTCGCATGTCGACGTGTTGATTTATCCGTTCTTTATTGATCACCAAGAATTGCTTCACTATAAATTCTCCTTTGGTTCAATTTGGTCATTTGGTTACCTTTATTAGCTTGGATTTGTGGATTCAGGGTCTAATAAATAGCCTTTGGAACTAATTGTTGTTCCGTGTAGCAGGTAGTTTACGGGTTCATATTCAGAATTTTTAATTCTCTATTTATCTTTTAGGGTTACGTATATTAACCATACGTTACTAATAATATACTTACTTAACAGAAATGAATTTAAACAGTATTTTGAATCCATCTTACCTAAAAGTCAATAAACAGTATATAACAAAATGTCAGTCCTATTGAAAGCCACCGGACATAACTTGGAAAAACAGCTACAACGTTCAAAAACCGTCAAATCCTGTATGTATTCTTGAATGCCTACTGAATGAAGATATAGGAAAGTGTGCAAAATATATAACAAGTTAATTCTTAAAAAGTTGTATCGATTAGAAGATTTGGACCTACACCCAAACAGATCAAGTTAATAAAAGTTACTGTAAATGTATCTGATCGAGCGCGCAAAATGCCATCTTGTAATCACCATGTAGCGCCAGTTATCATGTATTATTCTACAATAGTCCCATAGCTCATATTGCTGGCCGCGCGACCATAATATTTTGAGTGATTTTTCCCGTTTGGGTAAAATTCAAATAGCGATAATTTCACCAAAAAATGGCATTACTGGACACGCTTGCTTTAATGAGAAAATTTATGATTATATTCAAAAGCTATAAAATACGTGCATTAAGACAACTACTTAATACAAAAAAAAAGTAATTTCCTCTATTGAGGAGGCTAAAAATAATTACCGCAAATAAGAATATACATTTCATTAAAAGCTATTAGAATTTCCTTAAACTACTACGACTTCCTTAAATTTAATAATTAAAAATTGAAGTCAAGAATCTCTCGCGTATATACAAACAACTATTTCATTGAAGTGATTTTTCTCCGAGAGATCACTTTTCTATGTAGAGGTGTTCATAAAGAAAACACCTCCATCTGTAAAGTTATTTAAATTATTTAAAATAAAAAGTTAGGTATATATTAATATCATTATTATTATTGAGATATACTGAGCCTTGAAGTACCATTTCAGCGCCCTTTGAAAACGAATCAAAAACATGTTAAATGTCTTGGAGCGTAATCCTGTCAAATTTTATAAGTAAGCTTCAATTATTACCGATATTGAAAATAAAATCATGCCTCGGCAATGACACAAGGTATTAAAGACAAAACCTCGTTTAAGTCAATTCTACATAAAATCGTAACGAATACGTTTTTCGTTGTCGGAATGCGCAGTTGACCAGGACGCATTCGATTACTGTTATTGACGTAGTAAAATAATTAAAGGTGTTGGGATTGTTGGAAAAACAAAATACCCTAGCATAGTTCTCGGTAAACTTGCTTTTTTTTCTTGTAAATCCATTACAGTGTTAAATATATTTCAAACCTAATTGAGGCGAGGGCTTGGTCAGCGACTTTCCCCATTTATTACAAGAACGTTTATGAAATGGTCAATGCCGATTGTACTCCTGGCTATGTTGAGGAAATAAATAATTTGTTATTTGTCCTCAAGGATAGTCTTTCTGATAAAAAAAAAACACTTCTGCCATTATTTTCAAAAATTCACCCGAATCATCATGTACGTATTGTTATGAGATCGATTACATCATTGAATCGACGAAAACAATTGAATCGGGGAGTAGAAAAACAGAACAAGTCCAAAATTTAGCATGTCAAACCAAGTAGCCATTTTGTATAAAATTTCTCGATCTTTTCAATAATATTAAAATTATATAGTAGATGGTGATATAGGTACAGGCGTGATTTACATTTTTAAATAAATTAAAAATTACAACCACAACCTGGATTTGAACCACGGACCTTTGTGTCGTTACCACAAAGCTCTATCCAACTGGCCTCAATAGGCCAATGACATCTGTTAGGGAAAATTGTCATATCAAGGAACGGAAGTAACTAACACTACCAAAACTAACCTATCATGACACCTATCAAATGTCATCTACATGACGTAGGGTTCACACCAGAAAATAGTTAGTAGTTGGTAGTGTAGGCTTCTTCCTTTCCTTGGTATGACAATTTTCCCTAACAGATGTCATAGACCTCAATAGCTCAGTTGGATATAGAGTATTGTGCTAGCGACACAAAGGTTCCTGCGACCCTATTCTCGTCATCTTTTTGAAGCGAATGAGTTTTCTCGAATGGTTAGGTGGGCGGAGTGGGGGTATCAGCGGTTCCTCTCCGGAACGTATCTATGAGCAAATTAGGGCAACCGCCGATATCCCCACTCTCACCTAACCATTCGAGAAAACTCGCATTCGCTTCAAAAAGATTACGAGAATAGGGTCGCTGGTGGTTCAAATCCAGGTTGTGCCTGTAATTTTTAATTTATTTAAAAATGTGCATCCCGCCTGTATATCACCATTTACTATACATTAATCATTACGGTAAGTCCGTAAGATACGGTATATCCGTATATTCATGTCTAGTTTTATTAAAATTATAATTCTATCTAATACCAGTAGGTATTGCTGTGGAAGCACCGTTCTCCGTGCAATGAGTGGAAGAACAGAATAAGTCCTGGACATATTATGTATGTACTCATTGCACGAAGCACGGAACAGGCAATGCAACGTGTCATACTTTACGTTCTTGATATTTATTATAACTTTTTACAAGTTATTTGTAATGCCCAACCAAAGGTGTATACAAAAATTTAGCTGGGTTGCAGTTTTCCGAACTGAAGCACTAATTTGACTGGGTTAATATCGACAGACATCTCACAATAAAAAATCAGTCTGTTTATTGAAATATTAAGATGACTGGTGGTAGCAGAAGGTATTATCATAACTGAAAAATAATTATAACCCTTATTTATTTTAAATAGAGCCATCGTTTCGCAATATTACGTTGCGATTAAAATAAGACTATTCTTTTCGTTTCAGCGAATTACTCAAAAGATTCTGCGTATGTGAAACCAAAAGTACCAAGTAAATGCCGCCTTACGAAAAGTGTTGCAGTATATAGAAGGTAAACATTTTGGAGTTTTACTATCATTTTATTTCATGAGAAACATCACATCAAGATAATTAATATGACGATTACAGTAAAAGTAGAGTTTGTTAATTTTGTTAATTTTAAATCTTGTTGGAAATATAAATGATTGTAGTCGATGTAGGCCATGATATCAAATGTAAAAGTTTCTGGTTCCCGCTCTATTTGAATGGAATACCACTGTTCTACACGCGAAAGTTAAAGTGGTTGCATAACCTATTTCAAGTTTGACAGTTGTTTGAGTAAAGCGGCAAACATTTATTAATATGGGCATGGCTTACTTCGACTACAATCATATATAATGACCCTGTAGTGTTTTTATGTATTGTTATTTTGAATTCTTTCTAATAGCATGATATCTGTCATCCTATAAGTGATAATTAGTGATATACATGTCGTTGAGTGTAAGTACAGAACAATTCCAGCCAATTTGTATCGAAAATTTAACACCTGCAGATAACACAATGATAGTTACTACAACTTTTCTGTGCTGAACAATCTGTTAAAAGTACAGTTGTCGAATTATATACACTTTTCTTTAGTTTCCCAAAAACGGTCGATGTGGACTTACTCTGTTCTTCCAATCGCCGGTTCAATTATAAATAGTTGCTAGTGTGTTCAAATTACGAAGCAATGAAAGCAATGAAGCAATGAAAACTTTCAGGAAATGCATCAACGAAAAAGTGCTGATTTGCTGTGTTGTCGAAGCAACGGTTACCCGTTTTCTTTAAACAGATTTTTTTATTCTAATTGTAAGAATTCTTTTCAAAATAATAATCAAATATCGGCTCTACCTGCGTTGAATACTGAGAATACTAACAACAACACCACTCAACCAATTAGATATTTTTTTTGCCTAATAGGCACCGTAAAACCGCCGAACAAAAAAAATACCGAAATCTATTGCGTAATAAAAAGTCAGATGTACGCACTCAAACCTATTTTATAGGCACTTAAATTTTAATTGGATCCCAACCAGACCGCCGCGTAAATTACGGATTTACAAAAGTCCCCGACCTGCACAGCAGGATTCTCCAGTATTCTTAGTATACATAAAACTACAACACAACGCCTCGACGCACAAAGAAAAGAAAATAAAAATTAAATCGGTATGCACATTTCTTAAGCGGGTAAATTAAAAATTACTAACACTAGAAATGCATTTACACTATCCTCTGTTGATGTTAGTTCTTAAGAATGGTGTAGGCCTCCAGTTATCTAGAGAAGATACGGCACCAACATCAGACCAGTCTCTCTTCTCGCAATAAAGACATATCTGTCAGTTTTAATGACCGGCGGGCTCCGAGCACCCCGCGGCTGCATCCTGTCGATTTTCTTTAGACCAGGGCTTCCAAAACGATGCACCAATATGGACCTTAGTTAGTTGAGCTTAATAATATACCAGTGAGGAACGAAGAAAATATAGGACAAAGAAATTACAAGAAATTAGCGCGCCGTTCGAGTAAGAAGTGCTATTAATGAACTCAACTCACGCTAAAATTATTGCATCACATCCTTACGTTCGTCAAATTACAGGCAATGAAATGCACTATTTACCCTTGAACCCTCGGAGTTTTGCTCCACGGCGAACAACCCTTAAATAGCGATAATGTCCGAACGGAACCAGTACGACAGGCAATCGAGACATGTCAAGTAGGTAGCTTCTTACAGAAAAATGTCTATAACTTTTGCCAATATTGTTGCATAACAGTCTATGCTCTATCAGATTGTAAGTAATTAAAAGGGTTTCCCACCATTCGCCGCTCGGAGTTTTACTCCACGGCAAACAACTCTTATGATGATAATGCACTTCTTAGCACTTCTTAGTCTAACGGCGCGCCAATTTCTTGTATTATATAAAATTATTGCATAACATCCTTACGTTCGTCAAATTATAGGCAACGAAATGCACTATTTACCCTTGAACGCTCGGAGTTTTGCTCCAAGGCGAACAACCCTTAAATAGCGATAATGTCCGAACGGAATCAGTACGACAGGCAATCGAGACATGTCAAGTAGGTAGCTTCTTACAGAAAAATGTCTATAACTTTTGCCAATATTGTTGCATAACAGTCTATGCTCTATCAGATTGTAAGTAATTAAAAGGGCTTCCCACCATTCGCCGCTCGGAGTTTTACTCCACGGCAAACAGCTCTTATGATGATAATGCACTTCTTAGCACTTCTTAGTAGAACGGCGCGCCAATTTCTTGTATTATAGTCGCATGGAGGTAGGTGATATTATTAGGGGTAGCACCTTTCCAGTACAACAATTGGATGCAGAATTTTATGCCGTTTCGGAATTTGTAATACTTGTTTCTCTATGTGGTTGTGCAATTATTGGTTGAGATGACAAGTGCTCTTACAAGATGACACGTACCGAAATAAATCAAATTAACGACAACACCGTTTGATGAACTTTTGGGGCAAAACTCTGGCGTATACTACTTGAACACCCCTATCATTTGATATATGTTTCATAACAAAAATCGAAAAAGAAGTTATGGCTATCTTTTATGGCTAACTTACATAGATTTAGTTTTAGTAATAACTACAAAACTACTTCTCCTTCGCAAGGAATAATTCTTACGGTAAATGTTTTATTAATAATTTACAAAACAGTCGCGTATTTGATTAATTTAAGCAAATTTATCTTACCTAACTTCTGAATCACTCCAAAATATTGGTTACATTATCACTTGTCACTAGGATTACCAAGTATTGATGATCATAAAACCGGCCATTTTTGTGGTGTTGGTCCGCCATAACATAGGGTATCATTTGGGAATTTGTGTGTCTCAAAATGATTCCAAAATGTCCATAATTACCAAAAAAAGGTGGCAAATAGGTATTTAACTGGATATATATTCGTACAGACATACCGTTCCCTTCCGGTCTTACCGTAATGATTACTGAATGTAAAGTAAATGGTGATATCCAGGCGGGATGCAAATTTTAAATAAATCAAAAATTACAGCCACAACCTGGTACCTGGTTCGAATCCAGGTTGTGGCTGTAATTTTTGATTTATTTTAAATTTGCATCTCGCCTGGATATCACCATTTACTTTACATTCAAATAGGTATTTATTTATAAATAAGTATATCTTTTAGAAAATAAACTGCTTCCGGGTTATGCCGTGTGTCAAGATTTGTTAATGCTGACGTTTCGCGAACCATGTTGCTCGTTTCTTCAAAGCTAATTGAATACTAAGTATATCTTTATTAAAAGTAAAACATGATGATTAAATAATAACGATTTTCCCTAATGCACATTTGTATTGGTCTGTTTCAGTTGCTCAGTCTAGGCGCCCAGTAGCGATTTTTTACCGCCGCGGCCGGATAGAAATTCGCACTTTTCGCAACTTCCCGATAGACCGTATATTTAATAATAGGGGATAAAAATCCAATGTAGTAAAAGACACAAGTAGTTGGATAATGCCAATAACTTTTCTAAATCAAAAATAATTTTAAAATTATCTGCAATAAAACGAACCAGGAAAAATTAATATTTTTAGCAAACAATTCAGTTGAAAAAGAGATTGCACAGTCAATTAATATTGACGAACTCCGAGAGGAATTTGAATAAAATGAAAGCCTGACCAGTTCCTGAGATGACCGTCCTGATGTCCAACGATCGGTTGGCGTGAATCGTTAAAAATTAATTGAATTAATTATACTAAATTAACCGTTCATTTTCTCATATAGGTTCACAAATTTCACATTTTCTCTCACATTTTGATAGTACATTTTGTCAGCCACAATGTGGAATTTTTAGTTTTGGGATTCAGTAAGTGAGACTCGAGGAATTAAAGGATTAAAGTTTTACAGGCACAATTTTTCGATGGTTCTTAATTAATTACATATTTTTCTATTAACTGTGGTTCTAAATATTTTAATATGTTACCACTGGAACCATAAGCTATCGATTACTATCAGTTCATCGACTACATTTAATCCTCTTAATACAACGTATATCAAAATTCTAAAATTACTGAACTAGCTACAAACAAAGCAACTGTCACGTTCGCGTAATTTTGGTGATACGTAGTTAGGCCTATTATATTGCAATATGTGTAGTAACCATATAAATCACTATTTGTGTCATTTATGTTATTTGTTTTGAACAATTTAAACCGCTTATTAAATTAGAAGATCAGTTAGAAGTACTATACATAGTCTTGTCTAGTTGATGAAAATGCTCACTTTTATATTAAATTGAATTTTCAATCTGAATTGGTACATAACTATTGACTTTGACGAACCATTTCAATATTTTTTCTCGAAACCCAGGTGAAATTGGCTGCCAAAACGAATTAAAGCTAAACGTTCAATTTATTAGAGAAAATGTATATTTTGATAGTCGAGCCCGAGGAGGTTAAAATATATTAATTATTATCTACAACGTTCCACTAAGAGCACGTTAGCTTAATGTTATTGACATAAGTGGTGATTTTCATGTCGTTCTATTTTCTTTAATTTAATTATATTTAATTATAATTATAAAGAAACATGTAAACGCAATTCTTAAGTTTTAGCAGCTATTTTATTACGAAAGTTTTCCGCTGAATAACTTTAGATATAAAGATTGAAGACATAGGATTTTGAGAAAAAAATCTGGTCGACGTAATTTCCGAGGAGGAAGTTTAAAACCACTGATAATGCAGCTGGAGCATTATACTTCTCTTAATTTTATAAAGATCAATTTTTGTAGAGTAGTTTTTATTTTCTATTCAGTTTATTATGGCTGACACAAGTCGGTGAAGCAGGTGTGAAGTGAGAAGTGAAGGTGTACCTTCACTTATCTCAGGAATTAAACATGATAGAGATTCGAAATTTTGGTGTAGGAATTGTTAAGACAATTCCATAAAAAAACATGTTCTTATCCCCAAAGCTGAGCACAAAAGCGTTAATCCGTTAATCGTTAATTAACGAAGTTAAATTTTTCGTTAGCGAATTAACTTTTAAGTTAACATTCAAAACCATTAACGGACTAACTTCCGCTACATTCATCATCCGTTAATTCAAGTCCGTTAAATCGGAAATATCATAAATAAATATTTCAAATGGTTGTATAGGAATTATGTGCTAGTTCGGACTTGGTTTTGTTTACATGTGTGACGTACTACTTTGTGTGACGTGGCGTCCGTATATAAAGCATGCGCACGAGTTCTTTTGTTTTTAGTTGTTTCAACACCAACCCCCTTAAGCCCCTTTACTCTATGAAACATTTTAAAATTACCAAGCTACATGGAATTAGGATCAGTTCAATCAGTTCTAAATATGTAAGTGCGTGCGTTTATAGCAACAATCTAGGAGTTTTTGTCTAAAACGAAAATTTTGTGACATCACTGTGTATAGACGCGAAACATAACCTACTCCGCATTTCGTTATTTGTTATTGTTTGCTGTGATTTAAAAATTGTGTGTGCAGAAAAACGTAATCAATAATTTAATAGCAAAGCATGGAGGTTATGTTTGTTACGTACCCAAAGCAACTATTGTTGTCAAAGAATAAAAATCACTGATGTTCAAGCCATGCGATTTATTAAAGTTGCACAGATGTAAATGGTGTTCAAATTGTCATAAAATTGCATGCGATTTTTCAAAACTGCATTGATGATAGTGCAGGTTTGAACTGCATAGATATAAAAGTAGCTAACGAAGTTAAAAGTTAACGAAGTTAACTTTTTGGTTAACGGATTAATGATTAACGAAGTTAACTTTCTGATTAACTTTGCCCAGCTTTGCTTATTCCTTACTTCACCAACAAGAGTCCATTGCTTCCATTGGTTAATAGGGGTTATTCGATCGATATTAATTTATCTTGTGTAGGTAAATTCGGAAAATTAACCACAGGTGACGTCAAAACTTTCAACTGGATATTTTTAAATGCAATTCGAAAAATTGTACAACAATGTGACAATGTAAATTAGTTCACAATGTGACCATTTTTTTATCATTTTTCAGTTTTAAGATCCATGTTTTTGTTTAAGCCCACTCAAGTCGGAGTTCTATCACGTCACCTTTTCGATTTTTGTTGTAATATTGCCGGATCTTGTAGAGATTTGATTTACCAGATCAAAGTTTTTGAAACTTTTAAAAATATATCTAATTGTTTTTGGCTTGATTAAAACTGGTGTTAGACCTGTAAACACAATTCTTAAGTTTCAGCAACTATTTTATTAAGACAGTTTTCCGCTGAATAACTTTAGATATGAAGATTGAAGACATAGGATTTTGAGAAAAAATCTGGTCGACTTAATTTCCGAGGAGGAAGTTTAAAACCACTGCAGCTGGAGTTTATACTTCTCTTAATTTTATAAAGATCAATTTTTGTAGAGTAATTTTTTTTTCTATTCAGTTTATTATGGCTGATACAAGTCGGTGAAGCAGTACACCTTCACTTATCTCAGGAACTAAACATGATAGAGATTTGAAATTTTGGTGTAGGAATTGTTAAGACAATTCCATAAAAAACATGTTCCTATTCCTGACTTCACCAACAAGAGTCCATTGCCTCCATTGGTTAATAGGGGTTATTCAATCGATATTAATTTATTTTGTGTAGGTAAATTCGGAAAATTAACTACAGGTGACGTCAAAATTATCAACTGGATATTTTTAAATGCAATTCGAAAAATTGTACAACAATGTGACAATGTAAATTAGTTCACAATGTGACCATTTTTTATCATTTTTCAGTTTCAAGTTCCAAGTTTTTGTTTAAGCCCACTCAAGTCGGAGTTCTATCACGTCACCTTTTCGATTTTTGTTGTAATATTGCCGGATCTTGTAGAGATTTGATTTACCAGATCAAAGTTTTTTAAACTTTAAAAAGATAGTTGTTTTTGGCTTCATTAAAACTGGTGTTACACCTGTAAACGCAATTCTTTCAGTTACAGTTTCAGCAGCTATTTTATTAAGAAAGTTTTCAGCTGAATAACTTTAGATATGAAGATTGAAGACCTAGGATTTTGAGAAAAAATCTGTTCGACTTAATTTCCGAGCAGGATGTTTAAAACCACTGCAGCTGGAGTATTATACTTCATCCTTTCCGCCACGCCACTCTACAATTTCAAATAGCATTCCATACCCAGGAACATCATTTATCTTCTTCGTTATAACTAACATTATAACTACTGGAAAATCGGTATAAGGTGCTCTTATCACCCATTCACCACAGTAGCAAGCATAAATAAGACTGTCAGTATTCTCTTTTCATTAGAACCCTCGTCATTTCACACGAAAACGTCATTAGTTTACGCGATCCATCACCTGAAGTCTGAGTACGTCACCAATCTACAGGAGCCACCCTTATCTTACTTTAGTCTTTCGTCTTTTGTTAGGCGTCCTATGCCTATAGACCTCTGGCGCGTTGTCGCCATTGTGCTCAGGCGTTTCGCCTTTTGTCTTTCCGTTTTCTAGCCGCTCTACCTTTGACGAATCGATGGTGCTAGCTGCAGCGGCGCCGACCCATGTAGGACTGAATTGATGGACCCCTGCTGGTCGTACCTTGTAAATAACTATCCCAATGACAGAACACCTGTCAGATGCGAGAAGTCGTGAGTGTACTGGTCAGAGAGAGACACGTGAAAATGAATGATTCTTCTCGATTAGAGGGGATGTGTAGGGTAGTTGAGTGTGTATAGCAAATAGCAATCGTCAGTTATCCTCAAAATGTGCTAGAGTGTTTGAACTAAACTTCATTTCTTGTGTTTGTTATGAAACGTAAAATAATGAGAACATGGGGACGTTGAGACTCAACTTGAGAGTTACATAATTATATTAGGGTTCTTTGTCTCAAAAGGAAGAAAAAAAGGCAGAAGCCTGAAGAAATGTGCCCCTCGGAGGGACGACTGTCACAAAAAAAGTTGGACTTAATAATAGTCGCTTAACTTGTTTAATTAATAAGAGGCAAGGGAAGATACCCTTTCTGCCTCGTCTGTACATTTTGATTACGCCTACTTAGCTGCGTAAAGGATTTGTGTTTGTGACGTGTAATAAATAAATATTCAAGGCATACAGACATGTACATCGGAAATACTGGCCCCCGGCAACGCTGAGGAAGACGTTCCAGATGCATAAAAATTTTTGTTTAATTTTTAAAAAGAAAATAAATATATAAAAGACTTAGAAGCCAGATTACTAAGCGTAGATACGCAAATCACAATTAAAAATACTTGCCCGCAGAGGGGAACTTAATAATAGTAAATTAAGCTGAAATTTGACTTAATTCTTTCAGTCTGACCACAACTGACAATTATTTATTTACGTTTGATTTAACAACTTTCAAGCAATGAGCGCGTTAAGTAAAGCGTAAAATATGAAAACCTAAGGAAATCTATGGGACGGTTTTTAATTTTAAAATACTTTTTTATGTAAAATTCAATTTCTGACCTTCAATTATTAGTGGCTTATGACGTCATCGACATTGTTTTAAATGGCAACCTCATATTTTTCCTCATGTTTTTATGATCGCGAAACCATTTGTGGCGTAAAATTAGAAAATTTTGGCAAAAAAATAATTCTGGGAAATATCGAATGTGTAAATGGAATATGAAAATGCATTTTGGATAGAATTATTTCAAGACGAATGAAGACGAAAGATTCCAAAAAGTGTCGTTAAAATGTAAAAAAACGCGCTTTTAGCAATTTTTGCGAAATTTATACCAGCTTAAACTATGTACTTTTACCTGAAATTCTCAAAGTTTGTTCACAAATACTTTTGAAACATTTACAGCTATTCCTTAAGCGGTGTGCGGACGCTTCTATAAAAGAAACAACAAAAACGCAGTAACTTGACGTTATAGACAACTTTCAAGCTCGTATTCGCATTCAACGCAAATAAAGTAAGCAAACACATATTCGCTTTCCATTCACAAACAGAAGTTGTGAATATTATCTTAACTTTCGCGACATTTTTTAAAAGTAAGGCCTTAAAATTAGTATGCTACCATGACGAGAATAAAGAGATCTATCAAGACCAGTACGAAAGATATGGGGTTACAATTTAAACAACATGTCGATGCCGTCATAAGTCAAAAACAATTGAAGGTCGTAAGTTCGCTAAAATCGAGCCAATGGTTACCCATTTTATTAATCTATCTTTATCAATAGAGTATTGTAGAGCTTGTTCAAATACGGTCAGAAGAAAGACATTTTTTGAAACATTTTGCATTGAAAAAATATTGATGCCCTCAGACCTACAACATTATTCTAGAGTGTGATCTAGGGCACAAAAAGGTTTGGAACCCTGCTTTAGCCTATTAACTCGCAATATGCTAATCTAAACAATATGTGCCCGTAAATTCTAAGATCTCACTCTTTTGAAACCTAAAGGTTCGTAGCATGACCTGCTTAAAAGTATTTGTTGCAAATTTTAAATTATTTTTTAGTTTTGAATTGTTTCACGTTGTAAGTATAGAAATAAAATATCAAATATTGGTATAAATAGATATAAAATAGATCCTTAAGAGTGTTGCCTATGAGCAATACCATAACATGCAGAAATATATTAACTCTATACAAGTAAACAACACTACAGTAACATTTAGACAATATCATACAAATAACAAAGTACACCCATAATTTACTGGTTTTAAGACAACAGGTACTATAAGAATATTTCTTTAATATCAAATAGTAAAAATGTTTTAAGAAAACGATTATTTTGGTGACCATTTTAATGTGAAATAAGTTAGCTTTAATTCAAATAACTAACAACTCTTTGCCCGATAGTGTGAATCTTCAAATAAATAGATATACCGGTTTGATTTTAATCTTTGCTTGCTTTGAATCTAAACACTTCATTCTATCAAGAAAATTACTAGAACTGGTTCACGCAACTCATTTTTAGATTTGTATCAGAATATCGTTGTTTTGAAAATAGTATGAAGAATGCCAATAGAAGTCGCTATTTATGCTAAGAACACTAATTAACCAACTTAATTTTTATTACAAAAAATTCAAAAATGGTGTGTGTAAAAAGTTACAAATAACTTCTTTAATATAGTGCAGTACATAATTTGTCAGCATTTTGACGCTCAAATAGTTTTTTAGCATTGTAAAGAACTTTGTGAATAAAATTTATCCATTCAGTGTCAAAATTCTGACAAAATAAGTACCTATCGTATTCTAGAAGTTGTTTAGAATCTTTTTCATATTTAAAAAATGATCAAACTGCATAAGAAAAACTGGTTAATCGACGGTAAAATATATAAGGAGAAAGGTATTTGTCGAGCAATTCCTTCATCGAAGAAGCAACCGTAAACACGTGTTTCGGACTATTAGTCCTTATCAGTACGGTATAGTCAAGGAGCAAGATGGACACTCAATGGAGACACACACACAAATGGAAACCATAACGGGGGAGACCAATGTCAGTATAGCCAAGGATCAAGATGGACACTCAATGGAGAAACGCACAAATGGAGACCATAAAGGGGGTGACCAATGTCGCCTTTATGGTCTCCGTAAGAATATGCTGTGTGGTAGTTTGAATACTCAAATGTTTGGGCCTTTGCTTTTTTCTTCAAAATTTAAATGGGGAATTATATCTTCAGTTCCTGAACAGAGAGTTGTCACCTTTTTTGGACAATTTGCCGTTAATTCAACGGGCGTCAATTTGTTTCCAGTTTGATGGTGCGCCCATACACAATATAAACTCTGTCAAGAACTTTTTAAATCATAAATTTGGCCATCGCTGGGTAGGTAGAAATTCGGAATCAAGATCCTGGCCACCTAGATCCCCCGACTTTACCCCGTTTTATTTCTTTTTGTGGGGTTACGTAAAAAATAAAGTATACAAACACCGACCATTTAGAGATATAAATCATTTAGAGGAAACTATAGAACATTGTATCCAGAACATTCCACCGAATTTTGTTAGTAATGCGGCCAAAGATGCTTCTAGAAGAATGTGTTTATGCATAGAACGGGACGGGCACCACACAGAAACATGATGAATCGATGTTTAACAAATCCCTCGATGTTAAGTTTTTTTTTTAATTTGTAATATTGTATGTATTTTTGTAATTGTAAGTAGTAGAAATAAAATAAGTTCATAGATAATAAATTACTATTATTAACATATTCATAATAGTTATTAACTTAATAGCGGGTAAGTCAGTCACAGTTAATTCAAGAAACAATACATGTTTGATGCTTAAGTTATTTTTATTAAAATATTATCAGTGAAAATAAAATTTCATAAGTGCTAGTACCGCGCGTACGACCACTTGAGAATCGCTCGCTGTAGCTGGATAACTACTATTATAAACCTATCCACAGTCATTAATATTAACTGAATAAAAGGTAAGACACACTCCTGAATTAGTTATTGTATGATATATTAATATCTACAGGGTGAAATATCATCTTCGCACCAAGAAAATGAGTAATTTTCCGCTAGTTCTAAATAAACATTAGTTATCATACCAAAATAACAAAAAATATAAAAAATTTATTCAAATTTCTAAAAAATATATTACAAAGAACTCAGTATCACTGGCATGTACTAATATTTGTCACAAGAGTAATAATTAAGAAAAAAACTGAAAATATTTTTTTTTCAAGGTAGGTGGCAGTGACTTCGTATTTGAATATAATTTTTACTTCTAAACAACATTCTCAAATAAAGTTTATCGATAATAATGAAAATAAAGGTACATACTTCACTCTTATCACAAATTCATATATTCTGAATCGCTCGGTATATGGCACCGAAATTTACATATTTGACGGTTGCAGTTTTGGTTTCATACGAGCCGCCAACTTTTATAAAGAATAAAATTTTCTGAGAAATACACAATAAAAAATTTCTTTCTCCATATGGTGCAGACTTTCGTGGACACACTATATATATATATATATATATATAATATTTTATGAGCATATGACCTACACAATGCAACATTACTTGACAATGTATGCACCGTTTTTCAAATATTCGCTTTGTTATTTTGCTATGCTTGTTCCACATGATGTGGACGTGCTTTTGCTATGTTCCCCAAGCTAGTTTAAGAACTTTCCAGGATACCCTCAATATTTTACTACAGTACGCGTTGTCAACCTGGTCCATAGGTAATTTAGTGATGCGGCACGCTACAAAGGTACAAGCGGTGTTCGTTTCTGCTTTTTTCCAACACTCGGAGCGACTTGTCTACGGCGGACAACAGGCAAAAATCGCGCCGCAACGCAACAGCTCTGTGTACCCGTCCTCGACAAGCCGTTTCTGTATGAAGATATCATCGCTGCATTTCATACCACAATCGTACGTACAAGCCGATAAATTACCATCCTGCATGGGAATGCATTATCTCGGAGCGAGAGGAGTGATTTATTTTGTGATGCACGACCGAACGACCACACTCTTTGGGAATAGGAATCGTGAAAATGTACATATCTAAGATCGTAGAGTTATGCTTGCTTCGATGCTGTTCTTCGATTCACGTGTAAGTAATGAAGTGTCAATAAGTTCTTTTTTATGTGCGATGTGTATCGCAGCATATAACGTCCGTGATGTTATCCGCGCATGTCGATACAAAAATAGGTACTATGTTCGCTCCTGTGATATAACAACGAATTATACGAATGTATTATAAGAACGCGGATACAAAACTGCAATATGCAATATGGATTTTACTTTTAGATATAAATATTTTTGTAGTTTTCTGCTAAGAACTGCTATCTTGCTATCTGCGTTTATTGCCTATTCTCTGTTTATGTACGCATGTATGGTTTTATAGTCTTAGCAACAGTGTTGCAAAGGCTTTCTTAGTTTTCCGTTACATTGCAATACCTACATGTTTTTGAAACATTACGACGATATTAAATTAAATAAATCAAAATAAATGCTGAGAGTCTCTAATCGCACAGAGCCAAAACAAGACAAAAATTAAATGCCATAGCTGGGAAACTGTTGCGCTACATTTTTATTTATTTTTACTGGTTCACAAAACATAATAGCCCCTTATATACACCCTGTAAGAGCTCACAGGTTTCTAATGTTGTGGGTATCTGAAGGCATGGTTGCAACAGGCAAGTGGTGTGGAACCGTCGGTAAAGATGAGAAGGAACACGATGTATAGAGGTGTCGAAAATTGTCGTCTTACGCCCAGCACAATGGCCATTGTTTGTGCTTTCATCCAGTATTATCGAAATGGGTGCGCTAAACATGCTAAGGACGTATAATCCGCTTACGTCTAGTGGAAATGTACGCCTCATTTGTTTTCGGTTTCTGTGTGAATGCTGAGGATTTCGGGTGCCTACAATGTTATCATGAGAATTTACGAAGCAATGAAAAGAAAGGAATACTTTAACATAATCTTTGGTACAGAAGAATTGCCCGAGTATTAATACTCATTTTAAATCTCAATTATTAAATAAATCATTATATTTATCATTGCATTATTTCAGATCTGATCGGCAACATAAGTACCTACAGCTTAAGGAGGTACAAGGTGGTAGTAAGTATTTAGATACATCCTGTAAAATAGTTGAAACGTACGTTCAATTAAACAATGCTCTGAAAAACCATTACTGATTTTAAGCTAGGTAAGGAGTTCATTACATTTTGATGCTGATATTGAGTAAATTAATTCGTTTTACGTTAAATGTATAATAGTATTATTATTCTATGAGCAAGTAATGTAAACAATTTCTCACGAGAACGAAGTTTCGAGTGAGAAATTGCCACTACTTGCGAATGGAATACTATACTTTTTCTACGTCCATGCAATGAATTTTATAAATTAATTTATTGCATATAGGGACGGCTGTATGTCACTATGACGGTTTACAGGATTTTGACAGATTAAAATTGTTTAGTGCGCTTGTCACTTAGCGACGCTGTCAATGGCTTGACAATGTCGCTAAGCAGTGTATCAAAACACGATGGAAATGAAAAATCCAGAGCTGTGATTGGTTCTAGAGCAGTGAGAAATGAAATATTTCTCACGACTCGCGAGGTATGAGGAGCTAGGAATGAACTATTTGCCATGCGTATGGGGAATGGTTAGTATTACTTATCATAAATTGCCATGATAATGAATGTATTCATCAATAGGAGTAGAAAAATGATTTTTTGTTTAAAAAAGATTTATCTTGCAAACATGTAGATTAAATTAGTCCTAACCATCATAATCTAGGAAAGAAGTATGTATTTGAAATAACTCTACACGTATTTACTATAAAAGTGTTTAAAAGTGGCAAGTTACGTTTTTTTTTGTATTAATGGGTCCTTGTTTTTTAAATAAAAAACACCTGAAATAAAAAAAAAAGCCGGCTAACACCTTTACGTGACATAGTATTTATAAAATCTGATGCGGCCAGGCACATGACTTTATCATTCTATATATAAAATTAATTGTTTAGCTGTATGAGATTCTATAGATCGAGATCGGTCGTGTCTGCATTAAAATAAAATTAGCTAGCCAGGATTTGACAGATATTTTGATTCTATTGGCAGTAGGTATTGTCAAAACCATCAGCGTTTGACACTACGTACTGTCATTAGAATGAAAATATCTGTTAAATCCTGGCTAACTAGTTTTATATGAATTATTATGAATGCAGATACGTCCGATCTCGATGAAATCGAATTTGCTCCTGCAGCTAAACTATTAATTTTACCAAAAAATGTCATACACAAATTATACAAAATATCCCCTACTTTAATTTATTTTTTATCTATTTTGACGAAATTACAGAAATGGCGGCTCATTTGCAAAATCGTTGAAAAAAAAAAAGAGTAAACATCCAGTTCCTTTGGACCCTTTTGAACAAAAAACGAGGAGAGAGGGATGGGGAGAGTGAATGAAGGGGTTGGATGGAAGGGGAAAGCGGAGTATGAATCCGCAGCCAATGGGCAGTCATACGGTATAGGGTTTCTCGGGACTCCGGTCAACCATCTTTGCTAGGGAACCAGAACAGACAAAAGACACTTTAGCGCTTTATTATAGAGTATGTTTTACTCGAACGTTGCTAAACTAGTAAAGGAAAAGTAGTGATAAAGTGCATATCTCAAATCCAAGATATAAATCATATAAGCAACAATTGCTTTAAATTTTTATATAATTTTCTCGTTCATATTTTATATTATTTATTCCCGCTCCTAAAGACTTGAACCCAGTCCTATAAAAGAATCAATATTTAATTCTAAAAAGAGAAAATGACTCGATAAATACTTCCATGACATTAAACTAAATTAAGGCTATATTTGTGTAAAGTGACAATACCAAAATTTGAGCGATTATTTCTTTACACCCTGTACAAATACCATTAAATAGTAAAATGTAACGTTATTGATAGGATAAAAGCAGTTATTTATTCCACTTCTGAGATAAACTGGATATTACAACACACAGTAGTGCCGTTTTACGACGCATATTACGGAGTATGAAGACAATTGAGTGTTTTAGTTGTTATTGTATCTTCATTTATCTTTAGCGCGTTTTTAATATGGTGTTGGTGATGTATGAACCGTTTAAACACATTACAACATAATAACCATAATCATGTTTAACATCAATTAAACAAACTAGTTTGGGTACAGGTATTCCATCGTCAAGTCAATATTTGCAGTCGCCCGTCGTTAAGTGTGTTTAATTTGTGGCGCTGCTGTTTGGTGGGCAAGTGAAGTGGTCGCCTGATCCCTGACGATTTGTTATGCCGTCCCACCATCATATACGTCGGCCGACCGAACTTGCTACTAGTCTTGAGTCAGAGAACAAACAACTTGGAGGAAATATTTAAATTAACACACAGATGATCAGTGTTTAATCTTTACCTCTTGCTTCTTCTTCGTCGATCTTCGTCTTTTTACTGGTTTGTGGATCTTGGTCGTCGCCTTCAATCTTCTTAGGTTACGTCGGGACTGAAAGGCCCTTTAGGCCTAATTGGAGTGGCTCCATAGCATCCGCAGGCTCTAATAACACGTCTACTGTTTGTAGCAGCAGATGTCTCGAATGAATCGAAATTCTTGGAATATAGGGAATATAGAAATCTATACAGAGAACCAGTGACATTCTGTAAAGCCAACAATGTAGCTTTGCAAAAAAATCTCGAGTGTAAAATTGCCTTACTTTCTTTGTGAAATTCCGCAAAGATATTATTTAATTGCAGATCTCCTGTACAATTAGAGATATTTCTATAATTTTACAAATTTCTCAATATTCTATCATAACTGTAAAGAAACGCAATTCATTGTGGGAGTATGGATATCTGCAATGTAAGATTTCTATTGATAGTAAAAATTAAGGTAAGTTATATTTCGTTAAATAAGTTTTAAAATGTTCGACACTATGACGGCTAACATCTGCCACATTGATCATTTTGTCATATTTCCTACACTAACATCCAAAAACATTACAATACCATGTGTAGAAATCTATGCTTACATTGCTAATACTTACTGTAAATATCCAAATATAAATGTATTATTACAGCAATACAGTAGTTTTACTTTCAAAATCATTATCAGACTCTTTAACTTCCTTTACATTCGTCATCCGGTAATTCAAGTCAATTAAGTCAAATATCATAATTAAAACTGTAAAATTGCTATAGAGTATAGACATTCTGTGCAAGTTCGATTTGTTTACAAGTGTGCCGTACTACTGTGGTACTACTTTGTGCGACGCTGCATCGGTATATAAAGCATGCGCGCGACTTGCTTTGGTTTTAGTTACTTTACAGTGTCCATTGGTTCCCGGTCTTATTATATGTACCTAGTTGTTATGTTGTAATAAATATTTAACTTTTTAATTTTGTTACTTTTTAATAAATACCTATTTCAGAATATACCTATACCGACAAAAACAACCTCTTAAAAATTGTTTTCGTCTTATTCCAGCCATCTACTATGTACCTACTATAGTTTGAAAAATTCCTAAAGCAATTTTAATTTATGCAACCGAAAGGTCCGCAGTTATTATGGTTGCACTCTCACCGGCAAATAAAATACTTTTTTACAAAAAGTTAAGGATTAACGTAACCGTTAACTTCCGTTACATTTATAACAAATTAACGAATTATCGGTTAACGAATTTAACTTTTTCGTGATTAACTGATTAACAATTAACGAAGTTCTCTGTCTGATTAATTTTGCCCAGCTTTACTTATAATATTATATGGACCGTTGCCGATGCTGAGTGTAGCGGGTTTAAACTACCTAGCAACATTTTCTAATAGCCATCAAAATTTGAAAAAATCGTTCGTATATTATCTTAAATAATGTATACAAGATCTAAATAGTTTTAGAACGATGAAAACAAGACCTTCCAGAGGTAATATTGGATCCTTATCATTTCTACTTAATTGTTTGTAATAATTCAAACCAGTAACTTGTTTTTCATATTTACTACAGACAGCAATTTATTGTATGTCGAAAGGCTGTCAGGAGCCAGGCTGCGATTGCTTAGCATAAAACAACATTTTAACCAGGAAACATGCTAAACCCACATGTCCAATTTTCTTTCATCTTTCGACAGTTCTGTTTTAAATTATATAAATAGAATATTTGGAAAATGGAAACCCTAGAACACAATAATAAATTACTGCAAACCTTACCTGGAACGAATATATAATAAAATCAGTGCACATTATTATTCACATTACGATAATTGCATGGGATATTTACTATGGAAAATATCTATGAGTTGTGAGATAAATTAATGCTCGTATTGTAATATTACAATCAAACAATTGCATTTCCTGAAATTTTTCAGCTAATCAATGTAGTTTAAATTAATGTACCTAATGCAAAATTACAAAGTAAAATTACAATATGGACTGTAGAATTCCATTTTGGCAAACTTATACCCATTATGTAAATCTACAACGATTTTTACTTTATCTGAACATTTTTGACCAAGGTACAAAAAATGTCGATGTGTGTGTGTGTAACCGTTTTTTGTGGCAACGATTCCGGAGAAACTACTAATGTCGGGACGAAACTTCATATGTAGAAGGTTCATGACCAAACTTGTTCAAAAGGGTCCAAAAGCACTGGAGGTTTTACTCTTAGCATTTTTCAAAGATTTTGCAAATGAGCCGCCATTTCTGTAATTTCGCCAAAATAGTTAAATAGTAAATTAAAGTAGAGGAAATTTTGCATAATTTATGTGCACGACATTTTTTGGTGATACACATTTATACTTGAGCTGCATGAGCAAACTCTATTTGATCGAGATCTTGTCTGCATTAAAACTATGTAGTTAGTCAGGATTTGATAGATTTTTTGATTCGATTGACAGTATTGTCCGATCAGCGTTTGCGTTGAACGCGAATTCGACACGCAGATATGTCGAGATTGCCATGATGAGGCACCGCTGTATAGTATGATAAAGTAATGTGCTGCCCACATCAGATTTTTTACTTTATCATACGCATGTATGTAAAGTATTGTAATCGTGCCAAAAAAAAAATTTGAGATTTTAGCGGAAATATGTCTTTTTGGGTCCCCTGAACATTTTTGACCAAGGTACAAAAAATGTCTGTGTGTGTGTGTGTATGTGTGTGTGTACCCGTTTTTTGTGGCGACGATTCCGGAGAAACTACTAAAGGTATCGAGACGAAACTTCATATTTAGAAGTTTTGTGACCAAACTTAGAGCTGAAAAGCTTTCTGTTGAAAAGGGTCCACAGGAACTGGAGGTTTAGTCTTAGCATTTTTGAAAGATTCTGCAAATAAACCGCCACTTCTGGAATTTCGTCGAAATAGTTAAATAATAAATTAAAGTAGATGAAATTCTGAAGAATTTATGACTATGACATTTTTTGGTACAATCAATAGTTTACCTGCATGAGCAAATTCTATTTTATGGAGATCGGTCGTACTGCATTAAAACTAGTAGCCAGGATTTGTCAGATTTTTTGAATCTAATGACATTAGGTAGTGTCAAACGCTAATGTTTTGACAATACCTACTGTCAATATAAGCTGCGTTCGGATATTGTACACCGTTACAGTTTTTACACCCAATAACACGTAAGTGTCATTTGGACGGTGTACCCGGTGTCATCGGAGTACATTATCCGAACGCAGCTTTAATCGACATATCTGTCTAGTTCTACTAGTTTTATTTTAATGCAGACATGGCCGATCTCGATCAAACAGAATCTCATGCAGCTAAACTATTAATTTTATATATAGTATGATAAAGTTATGTGCCTGGCCACATCAGATTTTTTAAAACTGTGTGGCACCAGCGACATGAACACAAATCCGATGATGTTGACCGATGATGCGTTATCGGTCACCATTTTTATTATTGTTTTTACACATATATTATTGATTACTCATTTATTTTTTTCTAGTCAGGGAGCCCCGAAGCTTCAGTTGACAACAGGAAACAACTTTCAAGCTAATTCGATATTTTGGGCGCCATATTTGATGACGGAACGAAATACCTAAAAAACTTAATGAGGATCCAAGACATACAATAATAATTATATGCTACTATAATATTTTCCAATGAAAGTGGGTAGCAGGAATATACGTGAGCACGAGTTACTAAATGGGATGTTCTGATGTATGACTAACTACACATTACTTTGTAAACATAATTAGTACAAACGATCTGTGAACCACTTTCGAACCAAAATTACCAATTATAACAGCCAGCATGTTTCTTACCATAACATAATAACGCGTGACCCTTACAGAAGAGAAATTATTTTTAATTTCCAGTGATAAATGCGGTACGTCTACGCGCGTACATGTTATTTGTTTTGATGAGGAGAGACGTGATGGATGGCCACTCTAATCTACAGAACTCATCGCTCTTTGTTATTGCATTAACAATATTTTACGCCTGTACGTCAACGACAATTAAACTTAAACCGCTACTTGAGCATTCACATTGGCATAAACATTCTGAAACCTAATTAGTACTTAAATCTCTTCTGCAAATTATTTCCTATATATTTTTGATAATCTAAGGCGGTATTTTGTTGTATTATAGGGGTATTGTAATTAACGGAAGTCAAAATGACCCAATTAGTACACTTATTAAGTTTTTTGGTTCATTATCTTTACAGAAGATGTAGTACACTGTTATACACAAAATGTTTAATTTCACATACTGCCAGTCAAGCGAGAAATTCCACAACGATTGCTTCTTAAAACACATTTGTTGCCTTGAGGTGGTTGTTTGTATCAGAACAGATATATTATAGTTTTGTGGTTATTTAAAATCGTTTTTGATATTTTGTTTGTAAAACGTGAATTTGACTGTATTAAAAATATGGTTTGTATTATAGTCATCCTAATAGATTACATTTTAAGTAAACTATTTGTTATAACTTTTCAAAAACATATGCTTTATTTCTATTAAAAACCAAAATTAAAACTGAATTTTATTCACGTCCTATCACGTGATTGAAAACGCTCTCGAATTGGCTCAGTCTCAGAGACGTCAAAGGGCGCGTTCTGCCAGTTCCAGCCAAAGCTGCTTACGCTGCCGGCGCCGAGACTAAGCGGCCGCGGCGGCTGAACGGTCAGATCCAAATACATGTATTTACGCTTAGTGCTGAGTGAAAGCGCTGGAAACTCAGCACTAAGCGTAAATACATGTATTTGGATCTGACCGTTCAGCCACCGCGGCCGCTTAGTCTCGGCGCCGGCAGCGCAAGCAGCTTTGGCTGAAACGGCTGAACGCCCCCATTATTTAGCACGCTTGGAGCGCGTTCGGTTTGTCAGGGTAGGGTATGGGGAGAGCAATGCTCAGATAACCTGGGTCGGCTGTCTCTCTCTTATATCCAGATAAACGCCGTATGACGTTAGTCCGCCTTTTATGCAGCGCGTCACTCTCACCGTACAATACCGGGTTATCCGAACGCGCTCTTATGCTTCTCCCGTTTGAATTTAATAGCACTAAAGTGCCATGTAAGTATAACTTTGTAGGTTAGGATAGCCCTAACATTAACCTGTCAGATCATACCTGGTTCGAAAATACGATAGATAACTTATTCTAGTCAGTTTTACTTATGTCGAAGTAATCTTTACAACAAAAAACACTTGTATTGGCCGCCATTTATTTCATTTGGATTTCTCCGAGCCAACCACTTTCTTCGCAGTTTCAAATCTTGCGGAACAGCTACAAATAGTTTATCCGGAGTTTTTCTTGACGTATTTCTGCATTGTGGATTTATACACCAGTTATAACCCATTTTTATGTAGAAATTGTGAAAACAACACATCATACAACACAATTACCAAACGGCGACGATGCCGATACTGGCAGACCATATGGGCCGATTTGACATCTACTATCGGGTGACGTCACACAACAGAAAGTATCGTTTTGGCGGGACTTTTTGTGATTCAATTTATAACGCTGATTTTTATGAAATATTGAGGAAATAATTACGAAAAATAATGCATTTACAATGTAGGGTGAAGGAATAAACACACTAAGATGGTTTTCCAATAATAGTCAAATACCCTATTGTTTTATGTTGAATGATATATTATAAAGAACAAATATACAAGAAAATTTTAATCATAAATAATATTGTAAGAGCCTATAGAAGTTGGACTCATTTAGACAAGTTGTGTAGTGTTGAATCGTTTGAAAGGCTTTTTTATGGACCTCTGGTTTGCTTTTAACATGGGTCCTAAAATGAACCATTTCTGACATATGGTAAAAATGTGGAAATGTCAAAAGTGGCTACCTAGAAATTAATTACAATACAATGTCGGTTCCTTTCTTCCTTTCCGTTCATCCACTGAATTAAATTTGAAAACATAACGAACGACTTAAGGCAATTGTGTCGGGTGACAATTGTTTCAGTACTGACAAGTCAATTGACGTTACGGCGATTATACGGGGTCATTATAAATGATTGTTGTCAAAGCAAGCCATGCCCATGTTAATAAACTTTTGCCGCTATACACAAACAACTGTCAAACTTGAAATAGGTTATGCAACCAATTGAACTTTTGCGTGTAGAAGAGGGGTATTCCATTCAAATAGAGCGGCAACCAGAAATCTTTATATTTGATATCATGGCCTACTTCTACTACAATCATTTATAATGATCCTGTAGCTAAATGTACAAGAAAAGCTACATATACGATATGTTTCATTTAAGTTGACCGGTCTGACGGATTACAAAAACAATAAATTCATAGGCGCGAAAACTAAAGATTCTGAAGCTGTCCGTTTAATATAGAACTATGAACAATTTAGTATCTTTTTCTTGGCAGTAATAAACTGCTTTGTTAATATTTGCGCTAGAGCAAATACAACTATTTTGAAGAGTCATGGAGGAGAGTCTTTTAATGACAACCTATATTCCTTCTTAGGTATATAAAGGAGTTTTCTTTGATAGGTCTTCAGTATTCAGTTAGCTCTGAAGAAGCGAGCAACATGGTTCGCGAAACGTCGTCATTTACAAATCTTGACACACGGCATAACCCCAGTTTATTTTCTAAATGATGTTGGCCGTGAAAGCCTAGGTACTTACCTATATTTCTTGTTTCCCATTTCGGATGGATTTGTAAATCTCTCTTAAACTGTATAATATTCATCAGATTATATAATTATATTATTTTTTCTATTAGTAAAATCCTAGTGTAAAACAAAGAAATAATTAGATATATGTATTCGTACGGACATACCGTACCCTTCCGGACTTACCGTAATGATTAATGAATGTAAAGTAAATGGTGATATCCAGGCCGGATGAAAATTTTAAATAAATCAAAAATTACAGCCACAACCTGGTTCGAATCCAGGTTGTGGCTGTAATTTTTGATTTATTTAAAATTTGCATCCAGCCTGGATATCACCATTTACTTTACATTTAAAGAAATAATTGCTTGACAGTAAAGTCATACGATGAATTAAATGACCAACGTTATCCAATTAAATTAGGAATCTAGGTTTGAAACAAACATTTTGATTATTTAGACCTACTGGGGTAATAAATTAAGTTAATAAATTCCCCTATGAATAGTAGTAGGTAGTAGTAGTTTCACGTACATTTTATATCTTTTTTTAAGATGATTGTGTATTTCAACAGAGTAATGGTACGGCCAGACTGGGCACTACAAACTCTATAATTGACGTTGCTATTGTTGATATTTGCACATTAGCTATAGTTAAGGTGGCGAGTAAAACGGTAATGCGGTTATAATTTTCAATCGACTATCTACATATTCAAGTTTAAGTGAAGGTGGCGAATTCTGGGAATATCGGTTTTTTTAGTTGATTGCAAGACGACTATGATATAGCCACCAATAATCTTACAATCGGTCACCAAGACTCGCCAGAATTGAGCCGGATATTTGTTTGTATTATCAGCAAAGGTTCCAAGTTCACATTAACTTATAATTTGAATGGAAATACCTAATCATTTAGATGCAAATCTGATTACAGAATTATGAAGTATCTTTGTTTGCCTACTCATTTCGAAGCCAACCTTAACTAGTTGATTAACACATTAGCTGCCATGGTACCCATAGAAGACATAGCATACGTAGACATAGCATACGTAGCGTCCGTAGCATACGTAGCAAATCTGATTACAGAATTATGAAGTATCTTTGTTTGCCTACTCATTTCGAAGCCAACCTTAACTAGTTAATTAACACATTAGCTGCCATGGTACCCATAGAAGACATAGCATACGTAGACATAGCATACGTAGCGTCCTATCTAGCCTTACCATAAAACATGAAGCAGTACGTCGCCTTTTGGATGCGTTACCATTATAATTCCAATGGATTATTTGCTAGAAATACACTATCTGTAGGGAGCGGATAGGTTTGAATATATTGGCATTTTAAAAATATCCGAAAGTAATTTGGCACCATATCAATTGTGGGTTCCTTCGACTTGTCACCGTATTCGAAACCAATACTTCACGTCAGTACGTAAATACCCCGAAACTATTTATTTTTGAAACATTCTCGCCGTGAATGTCTTTTGTACCAATTAGTCACCCATTGCTCTTCAAACTTAAACTCCGTGGGAAGAATCAATTCGTACTTCCACATTGACGCAAGGTCAAATCTTTCTGTAAAATTTACTGCCCAACTCCGTACGATATATTAGTCAAAATCCCCGAAGACAGGTAATTAATCCAGGCAACCTTTGATCGCATCTCCATCACAGCCATGTCAACCACATTAATTACACGACGGACATATTTATTAAAACATCAAGCGGACCCTAGCCCATGCCGTCTACGAAGAAGACAGAAGAATGCGTACGTACACAATCAAGCAGGCCCATCATTGCCGCAGCGAGAAAACGGAACATTTACGACTACAAATTATGTTATATCAAATGACAATTTATGAGCGAGTGGAGGGAGAGAGCGTACTGCCGATCATAATCTGTAAAAGGAAGAAATTCCGAAGAATGCTGTTACTCTAGAGTGGATCGCAAGCGATCGGGCGAGTTTATTGTTGTTGTTGTTGTTTGTTGTGTAGATTCAGTTCTTCGGGGTCACTGTACCAAACCATTAAGATGCAACTGGTCCGCTGTGTATTGAGACGCGTCTCTTCTGTCTGCATGGTACCATAGGGACTGTAGTACAACGATAAATAGCAGAGCCGGACTAAGCGTTGCTGTATAGAAATATTATATGTATTGTCAAAAAACTTATTTTTTTTCCGTTGCTAAAAAAGGCGTCATACAAGAGTCACTATAAATTAATGAAGCTTTTCTCTTTTTATCAATATTTTTTACTTTTGCCGTCGTTTTTACGTTCCTTCTTCACTCCTCAACCCCTACAACATCTAAAATATATACTACTACTCTAACAATTATCTTGATACACTAACAAAAATAATCATGCTTAGTACTACAAAATCTACAGTAAATAACATTATTTTGTACTCAAAATACCAATAATCCTTATCAAATAATAAAATAAAACTATTACATACTGATATGATATCTCCAATGATTAAGTTACTAATCTAACCAATCAAATAAAAACCAATAAACCAAACATAACCTGAAAAGTAAATAATCAACGCTAAACTAAACCGTGTAAGACGGGCATATGGATTTTTCAACAATTCGCTACCATGCTTTAGAGGGCGCGTGAAGCTCGTAAGTATTCTTGTATTAGATGGTGAAAACTGATATCGTGCCTCACAAACTGAGAACTTTCTCAGACTTCAAAGCCCCGAAGACTGATTCATGTCAGCTCCAGCGCATCCACCATTTGTTACGTCATGTGCTATTTTTCAAATGAAAAATGTAGCTAAAGTGGGTCAGAAGTTCATAGTTCAATTATCTTTAAACTTTTAACTTTCTTTTCCAGCTCAACAATGGTAAAGTCTGTTTTCCATGGTATTCATGATGTAATAATTAAATGTAATTATTAATGGTAATTAATATTTGGCATTAATCAATCTAAGGAGATATGCTTTACGATGTTTTTTTTTTGTGATTAGGTTTGCTAGCACGTGGTTGCTGGTAGATCACTCGTCATCTGATGTATGGTATTTGTCTTGGGGAAGTTTTCTCTTCAGTCTAGAGTGTATGTCTCGTTGTCCAAGATGTGTTCATTCTTCATGTAATTGCTTATTTCGTACAATCCATTGGACGTTTTCCGCAATTCTGAGGACTTTGTTTTGGAGCACTTGCATTTTCTTCATATTGGTAGCTGAGGTGGTACTTCACATGAAACATGCATAAGTGACTAGTGATTTTAATAGGGACTTAGATAAGGTGTTGTTTTCAGCTTTGACGTTTTATGAATTATGAGATAGAGTGATGTTAGTCTTCTGTATATCTGGTTCAGCTTGGTGTTAATATGTATTCTCCAAGTTAGTCTTGTGCCCAGATGTACTCCAAGGTATTTCGATGCCTGGTCAGATGTTATTATTGATTACAATCTTTTGCGGGTTTCTGATTCTCTTTAGGGTAATTTTAACTTCGTATTTGCTATGATTTAGATGTATGCACCATTTTTCGAGCTAATCACTAATTTCGTTGATGGATGCTTCACTTTAAGAGGGGCGTTTATGCTAGTGAAATCGAGGTCGGCCTTGAGTCTGTAGTACGCCCAGGATGTGGTTCCATCTAACGGTGAACCGTTCTACTCAAGTCCTTGTGTATAAACAAACATACTTACTTAATTTGTTCATCAGCCCTTTGTCTGCCCTTTGCCAATAGGCAGCTACTGTAGTTGTTGTCAACTGTTAATTATTATTGATCTGAGCTGTTGATACTCTTCTCCCTTGTCTCGGTCTGTGGACATTATTACAGAAACCTTCTTTACAGAGCTCCGCGGTGACAGTTCGTAGTAATTCAACACTATTGCATAAAAAGAAAATCAACTTGACAATGGCTGGGTCAATTTTAAAGTGCTATGTCTTAAAATGTCACCCATAAATTAGCTCTTGTTCCGGGATTAATGCTATTGGCTTAATCACCATGAAAGAATATTAAATCAACTAGTATACTGTGTCAAAAATTAGCTTCTTTTCTCTAATTAAGTTCATGATTCAAGCAAGCGCGGCTTAATTTTATATTTATCCCGGAACAATGCCCTATGCTTACACATTCCAACAGTACCTTACTTTTACACATCAATGCAATAGTTTCGACTCCGATCTGCTTTTTATGCGCCCGTGTTTTTATGCACTCGTGCACTTTGTTTTCAGCTTGGACGTTTTATTAATTATGCTGTTAATATGTATTCTCCAAGTTAGTGTTGTGCCCAAATGTACTCCAAGGTATTAGGCTGCCTGGACAGATGGAATCCATGGCATTTTGTTGTTATTTATTACTTATTATTATTTAATCTTTTGCGGGTTTCTGTTTCTCCTTAGGGTAATTTTAACTTCGCATTTGCTATGTTTTAGATGTATGCACCATTTTTTGAGCCAATCACTGATTTCGTTGATGGATGCTTGCATATTGTTGATGGCGGTTTACAGATCTTCGTGTTGGGTTATTAAAATCATGTCATCAGCAAGTAGTCCCTTTTTGTCCGAGTCGTTGATAGGCCGTCGTGTGTAAATAGATTTAACTTTTAAACCCATACTGTTTTTGTCATGGTTTTGTCTGTGTTGTTTCTTTTTGGCTCGTAGGTAATCCGCCATTGTCTTTTCAGTTAACGCAGTACACGCAAGAGTAAAAGTTTGTTTACGATATGTCCAATCTAGTACTTTTATTGTGTATGAGTTACAACTCTATTACACATATAATGTAATGTAAATAATATTCACTTATTCATCGATACGTTAAGCACCACTTATCTTTTAAAACCGATACATGTCATAATGAATGATAATAATTCTTGCAATACTACAATAAAGGTATACGATCATCAGCGGAGCGCTATATCGTCATAGGGCACCGGGAAAATTTCAATTTGTGGGCTAGATTATTTTAGGGAAACCGCTTGTTATCTTATTGTATTATATGACGTAGATGATATCGGCGTAGGTGCTGATATCATCATCCATTTCCTAAACACTACAACAGATGACTTTTTTTGTAGACGCGACAACTGAACAATATTAGACTAGTGTCGATATTACTAACATTGCAATAAAAATTAGAGCCGCCAAGAAGACACCACTGCTGGTTTATAGCCCTCATCTCTGACATAACACACTGTATTATGTCTGTATTATGTATTCGTTCATTTCCGCCTGCTCCTTAAAAAATAAAATGATGATATTCATTTATTTTAACCGACACTGAGATAAAAACAAACAGTGTTAAGAAACAAAACAAAATTAACATTTTTCTGTTTGCATCATCTTCATAACTAATTATTTGTCTTAATTCCAACCAAACCATTAATCATTCTCTTAATGACGACAACTTTTGTAACATATCACAAAAATAATAATACTAATCAGTTCCTAGCCTTAAAAAATATAAGTTGATACTCCACTAATTAGGTATTTCACAAGAATAAGGTGAGCTTCAATATTAACAACAGTTCATTGACGTCTCTGCTATATAAACCATTTAAAAAGGAGAGCTCCAAAATATAAATAGTAACAACAAAATGCATTTATATTTGAAGGAAAATAATAAACACTTGTACATATGCCAAAATATTACATGGAATAAAAATAAACTAACTAAACAAAACCATTCTGTACCTACACCGCACAGCACCGGTCGCGGGAACGCATCATAAGTTACTGTCAGTAATGCCGTGATCTGTTTATTGGTTCCTATTCGGAAATTGATTATTGTGGCGGTTGTGGATGTTTAATGGATGTTCAAATATAACCCCCTCTAAAATATTTATTAACATTTTGGTTTGAATTTAATTATAAGTCCCACTTGTGAATGTCTACTTCAACTCTAATTTACGATTTTTTTGTGGTTGCCTTAACGTTGGCAAGATTTTTTAAATCGCTCGCACGTGTAATTTTGCTGGTTTTAATTAACCTAAAGTCTTGTTTATTATTTAAAAAAAAAGAAGTAGCCCCCCCTCTTTTAATACTACTGTGTCTCCATGGTTAACAATTTTCAATAAAATCTACAAAATAAACTATTTTGAAGCCCTACAACTCGGTTCATTTATGGAATGCCTTTGAGATATTCTTGTGCTAGTCCACCTGCATTTTTTAGTTGTTGAAAACCTGCCTTATTCTCTGACAAATTGACGAAGAAATACTGCTATAGAAATAAGACACGAGTAAAAATAACATTTAATTAAAATTGCTAATTTAAAAATGCAAATTATGCATTAAAACTTGGCATACCGTTTTAATATTAGATTGGAAACATTTTTTAATAACTTTTTTGATGTCTCTTAGCCATCGTAAAATATTGATCAACTATTCGGCCTTGATTTAATTTATTCTCGAAGTCGCTTTACCACCAAAAATTGATATAAATAAGTAAGTCCTTTAAAAATGCAGCTAATGAGCATCTACCTCTACCAAAATGTAAACCTCTACCCTTAAAAATATGAGATACAGGGTGATTTGTGTATAATATGCAACTAGACGGAATAAATGTTTTACTCTGTATTTTTGTTTATGTTTTTAGGTTTCCTGTATGAAATATAATTAGTTAATCATAGTACATATTTTTAATCAGAGGTATAAATGAATATTGATTTTTGGCTCGTATATAGCGCAACCAAGGTGTACAATGGTACAAAAAAATTTAGTTTGATTTTGCAGCACCTGCAAAATGGGTAATCGTATCGGGAAACAACAGCGAACTGAAATTATTATTTAATCGGATTTTCTTCAATGTAGAATTAATATACAGTGTGTTAACTGTAAAAGTAGCCAAACATTACTGGTATGTTATACGAGTTATAACAACGGAAGAAGTTAATTTAATTTAATTGGCAGTATCATAGCATAGCTCTCTTAAAACCAAACAAGTTTTGAATTAATCTGTGTTTTCTTTAACGTCATAAAAGTGAGAAAAAAGAGTTCTGGATATTGTAGTACTAATAGCACATCCGTATGTATACCCAAAAAATCGCATGACAGAAAAAATTGTATAACTTATCTGCCGTTCCAAGTATTTTGTGTTGAGTCACATTTGAAGAGAGGGTGCAATAAAGCAGACTGGTGTCCAGTGGCGGCTCGTAGCTAATATTAGGAGGGGTGCTGTTCCAGAAATGGTTCGTCATTGTTTTAAAATATATTCTGTAAAGGGAAAAAACGTATAAAAAGCAAATTTATTCAGAAACTTGTTGAAATCGTAAAAGAATTTAGGGAATGAAAACGGGTTTCTTATTTACTTTAACCTAATGATTATTACAGTTACATTCATTAATAAATTTATGTAAAAAATACATTTTCTAAAAACTACGCTTTAAAAAAAATCACTAAAAATTAAAAATTTTCCATATTTTTTTTATTGTTTCATGCATTGTCGCCAGAAATGGTCCACATGAAAAAATTGAACTCGATTGGACAATGTGATCCATTCTTCTTGTTTTAATTTGCGCGAAAATATCAATAATTTTATCGTTGGTCTCTGGATGAAAAGTGGGGAATTTTTTCTTCATTGTAATTGTTGTAAAATACGTATTGACTTTTGATATGCCATCTGCAGTTTGTAATACTACTTTCCACCAGCACGACAGGGTCGGCACGGTCGACACTGCGGCAACAACAGTGCTCTCTCCGCTCTCTCTATCCATAACAGGCCGCTGCCTCGCGTGCTGCTTCCTATGTGCGCATGCGCAGAACAGCCAAACACCTCGCCGGAAGGAACTGTGTTGATCCCAGTTCCACACCACGATTTTTTAATCTGTTTCTTAAACTGGGGGGTGGCTACTGACATTAAGGTTTAAGGATTATACTTTCTACAAGTATAAAGAAAGAATTACAGGAAAAAGGACTCATTACATTAAATATTATCCATAATATTAAGTGGAAATAATAGGGGGTGCTTCAGTTCCACAGTACCTATACGAGAGCCGCCACTGCTGGCGTCTGATTTGAAAGTTTATAAAAGCTGTTTCAACAATTTCCTGCAACCTAAAGCACCCTTAGTGTTTTCCAGAATCGAATTGCGAACGCATAAAAAAATTGATGGAATATTTTTTTACCAGAAAAACAACATGAAAAAAGCTGGAAAGCTGACGTGGCAAGCGTTTGGCGATGGTGTGGCGATGAGGTTGCGGGTCTCGGCTATCTGAGCAAAGATCTATTCAAGCTCATCAAGAGCGCTGCCTTGAGCTAATTATAATTTTCATGATATTTTTCTTTCCTTCCCTCTCATCACAGGTCCTGCTAGTAGTCCTTTGTAAACACAAACTACGAGACGAACCAAAGTACCTATAGCTTCATATCACCCCAACAACAGCAACTACCACTTTACCCATCCAAAGAAAAAATCTTCAGATACGGTCCTGTGACAGGACCTCTTAATGGCCAGCATCCCCCATCTGGTACACATGCTTTCGACAGTGAGCGAGAAAACGAAGAATCGTCCAGGTAGAAAAGGACGATTGCTGCCAAAGCGAGCGGCGGGTACGGGAAGTAGTGGTACCGCACTGTCAGCTTGTCTTCAGCACAACTTAATCTGAAGGCGGCATTCTCGCGCCATCGTCCGGCTAGGCTGGTCGTGCTTCTCGTTTCTCGTTTGTTTTGGTCTCTCGAGGACCTTCACGGAGTCCGTCATACAGTACGTTCAGGATATGTCACATTGAAAATCCTTCCCTGGTCGGTGTTGTTGTGCTGTGCTGTGCTTTTATACGTGAATAGTACTTCTTCTTTTCTTCGTTGCTCCTGTGGAGGATGTAACCCGGATTGATTATTATTACAGAAAAAACACGCGGTAAGTTGTTGTTTATCTTATTTAGATTCACGAGAATGGTTTTCTTTGATATTTGTATCATAGTTTGTTGAGTTACCTCCGAAGTAACTCTTACTTGTTTAGAATAAAGCTTTCAATGTAAGATACAATGTTAGGTAAAAAATAGCAACAGAAATGCTTTTTTTCTTGAGATGGCTCAATATAAAATTATTCTTGACTAGCAGCGTAACCCAACTGAGCCCAATCCAATCCAAATCATTTGAAACAAAAAAATTGCGTACCAATGAAATAGTACAAAAAATCGTATATTTTGAAGCTAATGAAATGGGGTAATGTAACGAAGTAATGTTATGAACTTATTTTCACTGAAATAAGAAAGGATTTTTGAGACGCTCGTTTTAAAACAGCTGCGGCCACTAAAGCAAAACAAATGGAATTTGGTACAAAATACTTCATGGAAATAATAATATACCTACTAAGTTTACATTTGCTGAAGAAATTGCAGTATAATTGAAATCAGAAGTAAACAAAGTTTGTTTACAATTGCTACATTTTACATGTGAAATTAATCATTATGAAATTATTCTAAACTGACAGCAACACAACTCAACACAATCCTACCCAAAATTTTGCACCTATAAATGTTGCATACAATAAAATAGTATCAAAATTCGTACCTATATTTTCAAGCGAATGAAAAAATGGGTTAATGTAAAGACGTAAATGCATCATGAAAAAATAATATGTAGGTTACATTTGCTAAAGAATTGCAGTATTATTGAATTCAGAAGTAAACAAAGTTTGTAAAACGGTTTCAAATGGCTACATTTTATATGTATACATGTTTACACTCATTGTTGCTTCTCGTTTTATTGAAGATTTTAATATTAAAGTTAAAATTGAAGTTATGGTTAAAGTAAACTATGATTACACATTAATGAAATTCATTTCTGATTTTAATATCATACCAACATACAGGTGCTGAAAAATAGAAGTAATAAATTTGATGACACGTTCGATACATCAAAATCTTAGTAATTTATGTTCACTCAGTTTAAGAATATTTAAATCACTATTTGTTTTACAATTTTTCAAGTAATCTAATCACCACTTTAAGTTGATTAAAAACAAAACTTGAATATTGTCCACCTAAAAAATCAAAATCGGCCACTGTAATTTTAAAATTTTAAGTTGTACATATTGAATAAATTAAGTAAACATAAACTACAGTTTTCTTTCGCTCTGCTATGTTATAGCATACGTTCTGACACTTTATAACCCTTTCGATACATAACAAATCATAAAAACTCCGTTATAATAACATTTAGGCGCACATTCACACCCCATTAATGCATTGTTTACGCTATAAGAAATCTAAGATGGGACCAGTATGTCCCGTTTATTCCCAATAAAAGCTCACAGATGAGCCCCATCTTAGCCTAAATTTATCCCGAAACTATTTTCGGTTATGGTTTAAGGATTGAATAGAGCAAGGGTTTGGGGCCATGTCGTGTCCGGAGAAAAAAAGGAGAGATAAATAATATTGTTTAGTCTGCTTTGTGGTAGTTTCGGGTTACCTGGCCTCAGAATGTAAGTCCTTGGGTGACACAATTTTCAAAATACGCCCATTTGTTACGCAATTTTAAATCCGACAGCCGGGCTTAGACGTTTTTTGTATTGCTTGTGATGGCTGTCCATTAGGCTGATACACAATACCTCTTTCAGAAACTTTTAACTTATAATAGAACTCCATATCTGTAAGGGTTTAAAAAGAAACAACATGGTGTATTGAAAACAACATATTATTATATTATTATTATTATATTATTATTATTATATTATTATTAAAATCTGCAATGACTTCAGAAACAATTGACTGTAAAGAATATTCATGACAAACTGTTTTATCTACCGTATTCTATCTACACTAGATCAACTCCTTTGACATTTCTCTAGGTCGATTAAATTAGCAATTAGTGTGACACGTTGTGACGCAAATCTGCCATATTTTGATCGTTTAGTTCATATTTGGTTATGTTTCCATACGTGGGCGTCCTTAACAATTTCGGTTACATCAATAAACATTAATCAAGCATCTGACTTCCAGTACTACTTCGCTATATACAAGCGTGTCAACGTGTCAACTCTGTTCTCTAAAATTGTTGTTCAGGAGCCAAATTGTCGTCCTGATTGAATTCTGTTCGTTTATTTATAATCTCATTTCTGGTTTCATCGCAACATCTGTCAGCAACTTCATGCAGTGGTTAGATAAGCCAAGCAAGTAATTAGATTTCTTGCTATGCTGGATATATGGTTAGGTATAAATAGGAAATAATGAAAATCTTTAAAATTTAATATTAAATGGATGAAAACTGGGATCTGCACGAATGCAATAAGTCGTTAACTCTTCCTTAAATAGACTATGTATCTTTTAAACAAATTGTTCATTTTTTAAGATTCTTTCGTTTAATTGAATTGTATTTCCTCAACAACAGCGCAGTATTTTTTATTGAAATTTTAATTACCTGACACAACCATTTGTATCAAACATTACCCTGATCTCTTCTGAATATTTTTACTTCAATGATTCAGATTATTCCATCGCTTACCACCATTTTTAGCTCTGGAATTTAGCAGAAACTCTGGTTCGAGCTATTTCCTTAAACTCGTGCTATAGATGCTCCAGGGGATTGTAGTCGGTGCTGTACGCTGGCTAGTGCATAACCGGGATACCAACTTCTACGTCATCATTCCTTTTAACTTCCCCCAGCCCTTTACTACCGCTCGGAACGTTTTTAGCCCGTTTCCGTCATGTCATTGCTGTTGTTATTGTAACTTATTTATTAAGAGAGAAATTGATGTGTATCATCAAAATCAAAATGTTCAGAAAGGATCGGGTTACTGTTTGATTCCAGTTGATACATATGGTTAAATCAGGTACAATCCACAGAACGCTACAAATTTTAATAAAAACGTTACCATTTTTCTTATACCCAGTATATGCTCGAAACTGAAATTTTAATAAAAAATACTAACCCAGCGCTGTTGCTGAGGAAACAATTATAATTATAATTACATTACGAAACAATCATAAAAATTTAACAATAGGTTCATTCATTCAGGATACTTAACTTTAAACTTGACATACATTTTAGGTGGGCCCATTTTTTTGCAGTTTTTTGTGATTGTATATATTATTAGCATAAAAAGCAGTTTGCAGTTCGTTTCACACCACGGGGCTAAACTTTTAAACTATTATGTTTAATAACTTGTAATTACTTATGTATATTAAGGACCTGTTTTTCAATATATTATAAGCAACTTCATCAAGATACCGAAAAAACAAAAACAACTTTCTAGTCATCCAACTTCAAGATGTGACGAAATTAAAGACTTTGATGAATTTTAAGAACTATGTGCACACAGAGAAATAGTTGTCTAATGTTAAGTAAATGACATTCTTAACATAATTTGTTTGCTTTAAAACAACACATTCTTGTAATAAGAATATTTCTTTAATATAAAACAACATACATATTTGCTTTAAAAACTATTGTTTTGATTTAAGTCAGTCGTTGTTTTGAAAATAATGTGAACGGGGCCGATAGATGGAGCTTTAGTTTCTCGTCGTAAGAGAGATTTCTTAGAGGGTATATAACCGCCCAAATGTGTATGCAGCGATTGTGCTATTATACCGTCAATGTACCTGACGTAGAAATGTGCAACAGCTGAACAGCTCCAGTATCGATGGAAAAGGGACTAAGAAGGGACACCGGGTACCTTCTCCAGTTGGAAAATAACAATATTCTTCTTTGGATGTCTTAATGGTTTCCAAGTAAAATATTATTGTTTTCATAATTACATGGCCCATATTTAAAAGAAGCAGGTAAATGTTTAATCCAAGAATGTGAGCTGATTAATCCAACTACCCAACCATTTAATTTAAAAGAACAAATACTTAAATCAAAAAAGTATTGTATCGAGTTAAAATTGTACAACCTTAAAGTAAGACAACCGGTTAAAACAACAGTATTCTTCAATGAACGATATACATATATTCTTGGGTATATATAAATCAACCGTTGTTTTGGATTAACAAAGGTTGCTTTGAATTGAGACAACGTTTCGTTGTGTGCAAGGCCAGTAGTTTTTCAGTTGTGAAATTGTTTTCTTTTGTTAACTGTGCATCTTCACAAATGTTTTGACAATGGGACCAACAAAATGTTGGGAATTGATATGATTTTGGAACGGGGTACTTTGAAAATTTGACCAAGCACCTTAATTAGTTCTCCCGGTATAATAAGTTACAACCATTTTTTATTGCAAAGGATATGATAATCTTAATAAACTTGTTTGTCTTGAACAAATAATCAAAATCGGTTGAAGATTAGAAAATTGTCGTTGCAAAATGCAAAATTTTACTTGTAAAGCTGTATCTTTTAGAAACGATATTGGGACAAATCAAAAACAGTCAAGTTGGGAATTGATACGGGTTTGTTACTACTTGCGAACCTAGCCAAGTCGCTTAATTCGTCCACAGGGATTCTTGAACTTTTACCACGAAAACATCACGTCCCTTTTCCCGGTATAGCAACTGCAGGAAGATATTTTTTTCAAAATAGTAAAGGCTGATGATAATCTTGATGAATTCATTTACAATGTTCTCAAAGAATCAGTCAAATTGGTCAAAGACTACAAAATTATTTAACAACAAATTAGTTTTAGCATTTCAAGCTGTTTTAGCATTTCAGTCACATAACCCATAAAATAAACTATTTCGTCGTATTCCTCATTCCGTATGGAACTAACAATGCCATACATAATCAAACATAGGAACCCATAACGATTAGCATACGTAGACAATTTTTGTGAATAAACCATAAATCACAAAAATAATATTTTCTTGAAACTCCGGATGTTCCGGCGCTTGACAGAATAGGTCATAAATAAAAACTGTTATTTCTAAGTGCTCAAGAGCGTTGATGTGTATGTAACAAGCGCGAGCTTCTTAAAATGCAAATGCGGAGGTTATATCGCGCAATGAATTGTCAAACAGTGAAAACGTCACCGGTGGAATAACTAAACCTAATTGTGTGATTTGAGTACATAATTAAGCAGATATTTGTTGTAAACGCCGTCGCCTTGGTTACTAATGTCGCGATGTGACAGAATGACAAATTGTCCGGCCAGCGTTCATACAATAATGATTCGCTGCAACCAGAAATAACAACTTGCTTTTAAGAATGCATTTGGCATATACAGCGTACAGAGGATGCAAATAATTACTGTCTGAATAATAAGGAATTTATCACAATGACGTATGCCTATTGCGCCAGACGACTGTCACTTTTCACAACACGCATAGTTTTCTTGATCGAACACAAAACCATGAAAATCGAAAAATAAAGTACTTACCTTATAATAATTGTCCAATAGTAGCAACCATCATTAATTATTGAAACTTTAACACATTAGTTTTGACAAAGAGGAGCAATGACTCCATCATTTTTGCTTGATTCGTAAATACCTTCTACTCTCTCATTTTAGCATATTTCCCATTTTTCAACACAGCAATTGATGAATTGATGAAGAAATTTTATAATATTACTGAGCCAAAACTATGATCAAAATACACTTAATTTAATGTTTAAAACGTACATTACTTAATTTTGTAAATAAGCTGAACTTAATTTTTATTTAATTAAGAAAATTGTTGAAATCGTCAAACAAAATTAAAAAGTTTCTATTATTCGTCACTGTTTTAGGGTAATTTCTTTTTTATTTAAAGTTTTCAATCCCCTTTTGTTTCAAATTATGGTCAATATTCTGTAGTTCAATACATGTAGTTTCTTTGTTAAAAATAGCGCTATCAAAAAGTTTGAGAGATAGCGAAAGCATTAGCACTAAAATTAATGGGTTGTAAAAAAGTTGGCCTATAATATGTCATTTGGCAGACGCCCACGTAAACAATCAGTCTGTTCCGATTAAGCACAACGATATACAACACAACGTCCACAGCTGATTCATAAATGAGCCTATAGTTCGTAATTTATGGGGCTATTAAATGCCAGTGCAAAGAAATAACCGTTATTAAACTTGACTTTTCATTCATGGCGATATCACTCCTTGCAGAATTTAATAAAGGAAATATTTGTCCTATCAAAAAAAAATTCAACTTCCAAAAAAGTAACGATAATATATTTGTTTTTATGTTTTTCGTTGTACTATATACATAATTTAGTTTTAGACAGTTTTAGTTTTAGACGCTAGGTTGGCTTCACACAAACAGGATTTCGTCTAACTTGCGGAACGTACATTAATGTGTACAATAATATCATTTAAAAATACGATATAGAGATAGGTGGTTACAAAATTAAGTAAATTAATCATAGTTACATATTACTAATAATGTTCTTTTGTTTGTTATTTAATCATGATTTACACAATAAACTATCTGTCGTATGTGAGAGCTAGGCTAACTCGATAAAATTAAATGATACGCTTTTAACTCTATCTCGGAAATGAATAAACCGATTTAATTTATTTTCTTATGAGTGAATAGACATTTTTATCCCCTTTAAAATGAGGTATACGAAGATAGGTAGTCCCATTTGAAAATCGAAAGTAGGGGTGGCTGGGGGTGAAGGGGTGGGACCTATGATTAGATTAGAACTAGTTGTAAAGGTCCCCCTTTAAATAAAAATGTGTTTTTGCTAAATGTCGTGGCGTCATTATGTCAAAAGTTATTCCGGGTGGGAAGTTTTGAAATGAACGCACTGTATATGTTTACCTACGACCATATGTGTAAATGTCCTTTACGTCACGGACTGCTTAGCTCGTATATCGCTTATAACATACGTGTGCCTTTGGCTGTGCGTTTGTGTTTTTAACGCACGACATAATGTCATAATGACAGATGTCGCGCGAATATTTTGATTATTTATTTGTCATTTTTTGATACAATTTATATTTATTGAAATTTTCGGTCGTAAGTAAGTGTAAAAGTAAAATTATGCACAATACTCGAGCTGTAACGCATATTACATACTCATGGAAAATAACAAAACTCGCCGCTTCGCGGCTCGTATGTTAACTTTCCACTCGTACGTAATATGCTAGTTACAGCTCTTGTAATGTAATATACTATTATTATTATCAGTTAACAAATTATTATCTGGAAAGGTTCTTTAGAATTAAAAATTATAATGAAGTTTGAAAATCACAATTTGAATCACAACCACATACAGGCTGTATCCAATTAAGAAACAATGCACAACGTAGTTCTTAATAATCCGATTGGTGTGAACCAAAAAGTGCCCAAATGGAACGAGTGCGCCAATACATCTTATAAAACGAGTGTAATATACTGTTTTTCTACTTTGCAACTTTAATTTTATATAAATTTATAAATTGTGGTTACTATATCGCGCTAAATTAGAATCTAGGGTGTTTGCGGGTACGGGGTACCACGTGGCAGTAGTAGTAACTGTCAACTTCGTAAGGATGGGATAAAATCATGACAAAATCTAATTGTGCATAATTTTAATCTACTTTAGCCTACAAGTTTTATTAAATAATCAGCGAGGTTGCAACTATGATCATAATGGAGCTTGGGGCAACATAACCCTTTTAACCCTACTGTGATAAATACATTAAACATAACCTAAAAAAGTTAACTTTAAAATAGTTGTTTCATAAGTATAATAATCAGAATACGCGTGTTTGGCGGTAACTGATTAGTTACTTCAAAGAATAAGAACTTGCTAAAGAATTGTTATAACGGTTAACGTTTAATAGCAGTTTCTACCTATTACCACTGGCTTATACAAGTTTACACGCATATATAATTGAAACTAAATTCTAATTTCGGTGTAACATTTTATTAGAATAAATTATACTTAGTAAAATTACATGTGATGGAGACAAATACGTTGCACACAACCAGAACTAAGACATAGTCGAAAGCGACAGACAAAAACGGATACGGTATTGAACCGAGCAGAATTCGGTCCAAAATGTTACCGAAAATATATACGTTACATAAACTAAGAAATCCTCAACACTTATCTACTATAGCTTCCTACGTATATGCTGATATTCAATAAACCTTTTATTGTGCATATATGATAATCTCGCAGGAGTAATTAAAATCGTTCATATCTACGATGTAGGCTTGATCTTCGCATAATACCTTATTAAAGTAATTGTGGCCCTTGAATGATATATGAAAAGGGGATTTGATGTGTAGTTGAAAAGAATGGTGACGATCACTTACCAGAGTCGCAAAACATCACCGAAAACGTGATGCTGGCGTATTGTGTTGAACACAGCAAAACTAAGAAAGCCCCAATCCTTCGGCCATACTATATCAGGCTACACGCATGTTTAAATATGTATAGATTATCGCATTATATGTATAGCAATCGCAGTTTATGCGATTGCAAGCGATTAAAAAGAGGCAGTGTGTGGTTATGTGTTGTTCGTTTGACATATGGCATTTGATATCAATCGACAATCGATATCAGTCTGTACCAACCAATAAGAAAAAAGTTACTAAAAACGATGTTACAATTTGTTAATTGTAACACCGAAAACAGTGTTATTGTGAATGCAAAGTAGAAAAATACTATATATAGATTGCACCTATAACTTTATATACTTGTTCTCAACTGTCAAACTGACAGCTGTCAGATTAAAGCTTAGGTCGCGCTATTTTTTATTGGTGCGAAATCACCGGTGCGTGACGTAGCACAGCACCTGGTACAGATTGCACAAATAGACACATCGACAATGGAGAAAATACGACCTGGTCGTCGGCTACCTGTGCTAATTCCACATAAGTTCTACTAATAACGGCGCGCAGATAACGATAAAGAAGAATTGGCAATGGGAACAGGTAGAATTGAGAGGGTGCACGTTTTCCGGGAATCTGTCACACGAGGCTCACTATGATCCTCGATCCTCGTCGTGCAGAAGGACAATCGTCTACCTGAGCGTTCGAGAGAACCGTAGAAAAACAAATCGACACGAGGAATCGCTGAAGACAGCTGCTACCGAGCACGAAGGCATCGGTGACCCTCTTCAAGACGTTACCCAAGGACGCTTTGGTACCACAAAAAAATAGATGAATGAGGTTCCAAAGCTAGAAGCATTGGGAATAGTTCCTTTTCTTTTTATTCGTTCAGACTATTTTTGATAGCACACTTTTCGATGGTCTGACCATCAGGTGTAAGAGCAAGAGTTATATATAATAGAGGAATATATAAGAAGCGCGGTAAAGCTCATTTTGAACAGATTGCTTGAACTTTATGAAAGAAGTGTCGACGTTATTTGAAAAGTTATTTTGTTTTTGCAAATACGTCTTCGATTGCCCCAGAGACCTCAGAAATGACTTCCGGTGTGCTGCGCTCTAGAAGTTGTATGCTGGCGAATATGTTACTTGTTTTTGGCTTCCGGGTATAAACAATCGTCTTTGAATGGTTTTATTTTGTTAGAACGATTGTTATATGATTGTTTTTGGATGTTTGCCCATTTAAAGGTTAGACAGGTTTTTTATAGAGGATCCCAGAAATTTGAGTGTTGTGCTGACAAGACGAGTGCACATTTCTGGTTTTAAAGGTTTTAAAGTTCTCCAAGGTTTTAAAACTCCAAGCTATTTCAAATTTGTAGTTAAATATTAAATGTAAGGAAATTTGTTAGACAAGTGGTGTTTAACCAGAGTTTGAGACATGAATACCCATGATAATTTTCCTCCAAAGTGTTTCACTGTGAGAAAAGTGCTCAGACATACTGGTTCAAGCCAGGGGTGGAGAAAAACACAGGATGCGATCCAATCATGAGATACTGAAAGATACTAAAATTCTGGAATTTTATGATTTTATTATTATTTTATTCGACATAAATAGGCATATAAAAACTTTAACAAATTCATTTTTAAGATTCATGAAGGTTGCGTTCAAGACATATTTCATTTATGTAGTGATTTGATTAAATCCGTTTGACCAAATCTAAGATGAACGTTGGGCATTGAGCTAACAAGTCGTAGATAATCTAAAGGCTTATTTCAATGCCTGAAATTAAGGTCATTCATAAAATTTACATTACATGAGCAAACCAAAAAATTTGATGTGGCCAGGCACATGACTTTGTCATACTATATATAAAATTAATAGTTTAGCTGCATGAGACTCTATTTGATCGAGATCGGCCATGTCTGCATTAAAATAAAACTACTAGAACTAGACAGATATGTCGATTAAAGCTGCTTTCGGATATTGTACTCCGTTGACACCGGGTACACCGTCCAAATGACACTTACGTGTTATTGGGTGTAAAAAGTGTAATGCAATATACGAACGCAGCTTATATTGACAGAAGTTATTGTCAAAACATTAGCGTTTGACACCAAGACTACCTACTGTCATTAGAATAAAAAAATCTGACAAATCCTGGCTACTAGTTTTCATGCAGTACGACCGATCTCGTAGAAATAGAATTTGCTCATGCAGCTAAACTATTGATTGTACCAAAACATGTCATAGTGATAAATTATTCAGAATTTCCTCATCTTTAATTTATTATTTAACTATTTCGACGAAATTCCAGAAATGGGGGCTTATTTGCAAAATCTTTCAAAAATGCAACACTAAACCTCCAGTTCCTTTGGACCCTCTTCAACAGAAAGCTTTTCAGCTCTAAGTTTGGTTATGAAACTTCTAAATATGAATTTTCGTCCCGACACCTTTAGTAGTTTCTCCGGAATCGTCGCCACAAAAAAACGGGTACACACACACACACACACACACACACACACATACACACACACATACACACACACACACATACACACACACAGACATTTTTTTGTACCTTGGTCAAAAATGTTCACGGGACCCAAAAAGACATATTTCCGCTAAAATCTCAACACTGCGTATGATAAAGTAATAATCTGATGTGGCCAGGCACATGACTTTATCATACTATGTATAAAATTAATAGTTTATCTGCATGAGATTCTATTTGATCGAGATCGGCTATGTCTGCATTAAAATAAAACTAGTAGAACTAGACAGATATGTGAATTAAAGCTGTGTTCGGATATTGTAGTCCGTTGACATCAGGTACACCGTCCAAATGACACGTGTTATTAGGTGTAAAAAGTGCGTTCCGATTGGTGGTAATGGTAGGTAATGGCGGTGGAAGCAGTCGAAATTATAGTATTTCTCACATGTCGTGATGGTGACACATATTAGTTTGCATGTACATAAACTTGAGTCACTAGCAATCACTATTAGGAATACTATAATAGCGTCTACTACACTGCCATTAGTACTAATGAAAACGCACCTTAACGGTGTCCAATATCCGAACGCAGCTTGTATTGACAGTAGTATTGTCAAAACATTAGCGCTTGACACTACCTACTGTCATTAGAATCATATCTGACATATAATCTGACATATCCTGGCTACTAGTTTGCATGCAGTACGATCGATGTCGATGAAATAGAATTTGCTCATGCAGCTAAAGTATTGATGGTACTAAAAAATGTCATAGTCATAAATTATTCAGAATTTCCTCTAGTTTAATTTGTTATTTAACTGTTTCGACGAAATGCCAGAAATGGCGGCTCATTTGCAAAATCGTCGAAAAATGCTAAGAGTAAACCACCAGTTCCTTTCGACCCTTTTGTACCAAAATCTTTTCAGGTCTAAGTTTGGTTATGAAACTTCTAAATATGAAGTTTCGTCCCGATACCTTTAGTAGTTTTTCCGGAATCGTCGCCACAAAAAGCGGGTACACACACACACACACACACACACACACACACATACACACACAGACACACACACACACACCGACATTTTTTGTACCTTGGTCAAAAATGTTCAGGGGACCCAAAAAGATATATTTCCGCTAAAATCTCAATTTTTTTTTGGCACGATTACAATACTTTACATACTGCGTATGATAAAGTAAAAAGAAATTATTTCGAACATAAAATATTCAATTTGTTCAACTACTATCAAGATTTTGAAAGAAATTGGCATCACTATTGAGGCACACGTAAACCCAACCTGTAATTCTTTTTTTTCAAATATTTGACACACGTATTTGACAAAGTATTAGAAAATTTCTGAATTCATAGTTTTGATTTATTGTATTTGTTTTATTGAAATATATTGAAGTTAAAAAATTTAATATAAAAAAGTTTAAAAGCAGTCTGTATGCATAATAAATGTACAGTACTGAAAGGGTTTTTTATAATATTTTACGCTGTTGTACTAGTATTTTAAATTAGTTAAACCATTGTGTGCAATGTGGTAATATTGAATGACGTCCTCTGTAAATTTCAAGGAGTATCGGATAAAAAAAACATACGTTACAATAGTGGTAATAAGTTAATAAAATAATAATTTATTATCATTGTATAGTAGTGTTTACTTTATCATACGTACTATGAGAAAGTATTGTAATCGTGTTGCAAAAACAAATTTGAGATTTTAGCGGAAATATGTCCTTTTGGGTCCCCTGAAAATGTGGTACAAAAAATGTTTGTGTGTATATATGTGTGTATGTGTGCGTGTATGTGTGTGTACCCGTTTTTTTGTGGCGACGATTCCGGAGAAACTACTAAAGGTATCGGGACGAAACTTCATATTTAGATGTTTCATGACCAAACTTAGAGCTGAAAAGATTTTTGTTCAAAAGGGTCCAAAGGAACTGGAGGTTTACTCTTAGCATTTTTTAATTATTTTGCAAATGGGCCGCCATTTCTGTAATTTCGTCAAAACAGTTAAATAATTTATTAAAGTAGAGTAAATGCTGAATAATTTATGTATAAAACATTTTTTGTATAAATAATAGATTAGATGCATGAGCAAATTCTATTTGATCGAGATCATATCGTGGGCTTAAAGGTAAAAGTCACTAACTAACATTTTGTTACATTTTCTTGAAACACGAATTAATTGTGTTCAAATGCTTCTAAATGCGCATCTTGTACAAGGAGGCGATCAATAAGTGTTCTAAGTACTCGAAAATGCATTAATTATCCAGAAAATATCATTATATTTGTTGGTAATACATCTTAAAGTCAGTTTTTCGTAATTATTTTAGATGTTAGTTAGTGACTTTTACCTTTAACCCGACGATATATGAGATCAGGATTTGACAGATATTTGCATTCTAATGACAGTACGTAGTGTCAAACGCTGATGTTTTGACAATAGCTACTGTCAATAGTATTAAAATAGCTGTCAAATCCTGGCTAACTAGTTTTATTTTAATGCTGACACGACCGATCTCCACCAAATAGAATTTCATGCAGTTAAACTATTAATTTTATATATAGTATGTGCCTGGCCACATCAGATTTTTTATCATTGTAATGCCGCGAGCATATAATGCGTTTTTTTACAAAACCTATCCAAATCATTAATTTTGTCACATACATCGAATAATTGTAGCTTTATAAGGAAAAAAATCAAATTAATTTACCACATTTAAATAAGTGATTATGTACTCTTATCAGGATTCCACTAGGTAGCAAATCAAACACAATCAAAAACAACACTATGAAACTGCAATACTATATTGAACAGACAATTACCTAAGTATCTATTTACTTTAGCACGACATATACACACTTATGTTGTATTATGTAGTACAATTCAAACATACTTATCTGTAATACACAACTTAACGAAATTCAGTGTCAATGTCGCACATTGACAGCAAATCACGTTATGCCGACCGTAGAGTTTCGACCTCCATAATGAATATGTGCGATTTGGCACGCGCCTTCTGTTCCGGGTACGTTTTGCATATCGTTCGGCATTATGGACTTTCGCTTGCCGAACGGTAATATAATAATTTATAGACATACAAATACACATATGTACATATACATTGAGGTTGTTTCCCAATGGGAAGGGATTGCATGCTGTCAGTCACGTATACCTTCGCACATTTTTGTCGAATTGTGCTTCTGTGCACATAGTGGCGCTATACTGGCCTCAGACGTATGTACTTGCAAATTTTGCAAACGCGTCCAGACTAAGCGAGATAAGGTTGAATTTGCCTCAATTTCATTCAGACTGTTAGAATAAGTGCTCCGTTTAGTTCAGCGACGTGGTTTTTTATATCTTTATACCGCTAAGATGAAATATTGAGCGTGTAAACTCAGTAAGTTCTTCTAAATTTATTACTTTCTGATTTTGTGTTTGAAATAATTTTTATATTATATTTAATATTTCTAATTAATACCTTCAGAAACAAATACTTTATTAAACGCAATTGCAATTGTAATTGTGTCCATATCTGAAAAAGTGTTGTAATGAAAAATCGTAAAAACGTTACTCGTTCAGTTATTATTTTACATAAAATATAAATTTCTTTCCATCGTCAAAGTGTGTAGGTCAAATTTTGTAGAATAAGACAATTGTATGTTGTGAAATATTAATAACGCTGGGAGCATGAATTTTGTGAATAGAAAGTGCATTGGATTTTATGGCTGTGCACTGAATACGAATTCGGACTGGAAAGTTTCCTCATACCATGTGATTTTGGCAATTTTTATGAACTTATAGTGTATATAATTTTGATATTTTGACCCCAATTTTTTCGAAAACCTTACGGGACAGGAAACTGAGTCTGGACTCATATTATGAGCAAATCTATAGAAAATGACTTTTCTTTATTTATTTAATTTATTGCCACTGAAGGCATTACTAGCTCTTTTTTAAATTTGGTACCAATCTCACCAAATATAAGTTGTCTTTAACTCTTCACATTTAACAACATAAACAGTTGATTGTAGTTATGGTATTCAATGACAATTAATACAGGGTGTGTCGTTCCGCGACCCGAATATTTGTAGGGACCATAGAGCATCAGATTTAATAACAAAAGAAACAAAAAAAAATATAACGCAAAAATTTAACTATAATTTTGTTTTCATATCTCGAAGACGGTACATTTTAACCTTGTTTTTTTTGTTATAAAATGTCATGCTCTATAACCTCTATAAATATTTGGGGTATGGAACGACATACCCTGTATTTGCTTACATACAATATATAAGTTGTAAGACGCATTTTACAAACCACCTAGAGGAAGAATAGATATTCAACAAGTGCCGAATTTTCATGTACATTAATTAAGAATGAACGATGTTTTTGATTAAATCAATTTTTGTAGTAATAGTAGCACTTTTACTTCATATAGGAGTCGATTCTAATGTGTCTACAAACAAAAGGTACAGGAATACAAGCTGATGCCAAATGATGTTTTGGTGGCTTAAAATGAGTATTTATTTAATATTATCAAAGATGTACGATTTTGATTTTTAAACAAAATATTTGTTTCAAGCTTCTATATTTTAGTCTGAGCCTCTACATTTTTAAGTACTTGGCGCCTGGGATTTGAAGCTTTATTCCAATCTCTGGATTATCAATATAACACCATCATATACAAAAATACGGAACAAGCCTTAATGCCTTAATCATCTGATTGATGCTAAGATTGAAGTTAATACTGCTTATTTTGACGTTGAAATCAAACTTTTATAATTGCTCAAAACAATTATTTATAATTATTTCAGTTTGCTGAATAAAAATGCTGGAGGTTTCGTTATCAAACAGTCATATATTGTGATTTTGAAAATGTTTACTAATTCGTGACAGGATACCAAGTTGTTTTTTGTTTCTTGGAAATTAAATTTAGTGTTATTTTTCTTTACTGTTTTGCCAAATTTACAGTATTTGATATTTTGACCTCCACTTATTTCAAAACTTTTTTCACATGCACCATTACCCAGAATTATCAATATTTTATGATTACCAATTATGTTTTTCTCGATTTTCTTTGAATTTCACTTTATCGTGATATTGCTAATACCTTTTTCTTTCGTTTTCAGGTATGTGGTGGATGATGTTGCTCGTAGCGACGCTAGACAGTGTCACGTCTTCGCTGCATTCCCATACATCGTCAACACCGTGCGAAGAAGCAAGATTCAAGTGTGCTCAACGTTTGGGTTGCGGAACGGCCTTGGAAAATTACCTAACCGGATGTTCAGCAGTCCTTCAAGGCTATATGATCCATAGATGCCCGGACGTCTGCAAAGATGCCCTTATAGCACTTACTTCCACACCTGAAGGAAAAGAGCTTATGGCTGTAAGTATTGTTTGATGTTGTGGATTCATTTTTGTCAATGAATCTTTCTTGCAAAAGTAGTTTGTATGATATAATAATTGTAGGTATCAAAATAATAACTTTTTTCGCAAAAATATTAGTTGTACATATTTTAGCAACAACTTCTGCAATACCATATTTGTCAAAACCTATACCGCACTCGTTATAAGCTGAAATTTAACGTCCGCTAAAGAAGCGAAAACACATTATGTAGGTACGACATAACTCAGTCCAAGTTATTTTTGTAAATTTCAAAGGATGAAAATAAAGTGTACCAGTCAGAAAAGTCGAAATAAGTAATGACAAATGGACGACTTGTCGCGATGAAAAATATATAAGCAAAATTCATAGGGTGCGACTAAAATATTAAGCAACCCACATGTTTAGTTTGATTTGTTTGTGGCTACATTTCTATTTTCTTATTTAAGTTATGAGAAATGTATCCGATTCTTCACTAACAATCAAGTAAGAAGAAACCAGTTTTCGAAATCGTTAGAAATCGCCAATAAACAACCAGTCCTTTGTAATATTGGAACGTGTTATTGTATGTATTACCTTTTTTTAATTAAAATCTAAATGGGTTTCATGCTCTTGTACGCTTATGATAAAGCATGTCATTTATTGATGTTTTAATATCTTTATCGCCTCGTTACTTACATAAATTAACCGCACAATGAATACTATCTTGTGCAATAACATTGTTACGGTTCAATTCATAATTTGTCGTTGTTAAGTTTAATCAATTTATCTCTTTGTAAACTTCGTATATTTTCAACTCTTAACATTGTAATAAGGGATACATGTAACATAACACAAGAAGTGCATAATATCAATCAGAAATTGTGATACAACAAACGCTTTAACAAAAGCTATATTGCGACACACACATTAATTTCGTAAATCATACTTCAAGTTCACATGGGGTTGCGCCATTTCTTAGGGGAAATATAACTATAAATAACTGTCAAATGTATCTTGTCTGTATCCTAACCTCATATAATATATAATAATACAATACTGTAATATACAACAGTGCTGTCTTAACTACATACTAATTTAAAGTAGACAAATAAGTCTATGGTATATAATATTCGACCTTATAGTAGGTGGAAAAAATATGAACAAATATGAAATTTAATTTTCTTGTGCTTTCTATGTGCTTTCTATGTAAGCAGCATAATAAGAACGTATTACATCTAAAAGCACACCGGTGTATGTTAAAATGTAAATTGTATGTTAAAATTGTAGAGAGACATAATTACGTCAAAATAAGCAGAACGAGTCTGTACAAATAATACAGGGTAATTGATGTTTGCGTTAAAATCTGAAACCTCACATACAGAATATTATTTTAAGCTAAAATGATATAGTGACTCTTTTCAAATTTAATTTTAAAGCCAAGTTAGATGGGTTTGACTGAGTTGATGCATGCTGGTGTATGCTGCTGAAACCATACCATAGGGCATGGAACGATACTTTTTAACTTTACACATCATTTGTGTAAATTGTATAAATCAAGTCATTGTTTTATTTTAACTTAAAATGATATTCTGTATGAGGAGTTAAGTTATATGATATATCACCATATATAATCGTTTGTGATTTATTGTTAATAATTATTATAAAACAAGTTGTAGAAACAAATTCTTGAAATTGTCAGATTTGTGTTTTAATTAAAAGCCATAGCTATTTTTATGTTATATTTCATTATGATTTATAACACCTTATTTGTTTCTACTCTTTTTTATTTTCCTGTTTGAGAATACTGTCATAATAATACAGGGTTGTAGTCCAATGATTGTAGTCCAAGTAGGCGCTGAGGTCCAATGTAAAAATTTGTTTACTGAATACTACTATGCTACTACTGTTCTATACGCAACTGGTAAATTCGTTGCATAAGTTTGATACTTGTTTGCGTAAATAAATACTATATTATATGTTATATACATACTTAATAACGGTTTTATTTGCGAAACCAATCAATTAGAATTTTTCATTAATTATGCAGGTCTGAAAATAATAGTATATTATTAATAGTATAATAAGACGTCAAATTGGCGCATTTGCGACTTGTTTTGGGCACGACGAGCGTAGCGAGGAGTGCCCAAATGAAACGAGTGCGCCAATACGTCTTATAAAACGAGTGTAATATACTATTTTTTCTACTTTGCGTCATTAATTTTATTTAAATTTAGAAATTGTGGTTACTCTATCGCGCTAAATTAGAATCTAGGGTATTTTGCGGGTACCACGTGGCAGCACTGTAGTTACTGTCAACTTCGGTGAGGATGAGATCGATGAGATAAAATCATGACAAAATCTAATTGTGAATAATTTTACTCTACTTTACCCTACAAGTTTGAATAAATATTCAGCGAGGTCGCAACGATGATCATAATGGAGCTTGGGGCAACACTTTTAACCCTACTGTGATAAATACATGAAACTTAACGTAAAAAGTTAACAACTTTAAAATAGTGGTTTCATAAGTATAATAATCAGAATAGTGTTTGGCGGTGACTGATTAGTTACTTCGAAGAACAAGAACTTACTAAAGAATTGTTATAACGCTTATCGTTTAATAGCGGTGTCTACCTAATTCCGCTACGTAGCCGTTGCGGCTTATATATTTACAAGCACTTATAATTGAAACCCAATTCTAATTTCGGCAAAGAAGTTTATTAGAATAAATTATACTTAGTAAAATTACATGTGATGGAGGTAATACAAATACGTTGCACACAACCAGAACTAAGACGAAGTCGAAAGCGACGGACAAAAACGAATACGAATTGAACCGAGCATCCAAGCGTCCAAAATATTACCGAAAACTTATACGTTACATAAACTAAGAAATCCTCTACACTTTAAATGTACTATAGCTTCGTACGTGTATGCTGATAAACCACTTATTGCGCATATACAATCTCGCAGCAGTAATTAAAATCGTTCATATCTACGATGTAGGTTTGATCTTCGTATAATACCTTATTAAAGTAAATGTGGCCCTTGAATTATATCTGAAAAGGGGATTTGATGTTTAGTTGAAAAGAATGATAACGATCACTTACCAGAGTCTTGTTATATTCGGTAAAACATCACCGAAAACGTCATGCTGGCGTATTTTGATGAACACAGCAAAACTAAGAAAGCTCCAATCCTTTGGACACGTGCTACCCCGTTCACGGCTGTAGCCGTGAACGGGGTAGCACGTGTTTATTTGTCTGATTTTTCCACGTCCTATTTTCCGTTAGCCACGTGCCAGAGATATCGTAGCTGCAATGTACGCTGATTATTGACTAATTTAGACTGTAAGTTGATTAATATTATTCTTTTTGTATTGTGTTCTATCTATTTTTGTCTTTTTGTCCTGTGCAGATTCTGGCTGATGATGACGTAAGTCGAAACCGGTACCAGAGCAAATAAATATCTTGCAAAGCTTAAGAGGTTTTTATTTCTTAATATATCTATATACAATCTTCTTTGCAACATGGACCAGAATCTTATTTAATTTTCTTACCCTGTATTTTCAAATAAATAATTTTTTGCGATAATATTTTAGTTCGAAATAAGATTAGCCTTAGAATGGATATGTATGCGCATACTTACTATGCAATTTGATAATTGTAGGTACGCAAATAGTAACACAATTTGAAGAGTAAACTGTAAAAATACTTTTTTTCTGAACTGTGATCTTCTGAACATAAATTTTAAACCTTCCTTTTAAATATCCCCTTTAGAGGGATATCTCATCATTTTTTATCAAGTCAAGATCTCTTTTTTGTTCAAATTTAAAAAAAATCCCTACATATGGTACATTTTCCCAGATCGCATAACAGTTTGCAAAAATGCGTTACAATTTCGCTCTTATTCTTGTCACTTGAAACAGCACTTTTTATTTTAGATTAATTGTTTGGTTTTAAGTACAATAGGTTTTTTGGTTTACCAACATAAAGTGTAAAAGACTATGTAAAAAAATGCATTGAACATTTTTATTTTAATTTCCCAGTGCTAAATAGTGGCTTCCTTAAATTACCTAGCCACTTTCAGTTAAAATTAACATTAACTACAGTTAATTTTGACATTAAACTAACTATAGCGCGAACCCCACAAATTCTGTTATTAGCGGTAACATAGAATCATCATAATACTTAAACCTGTCTTTGTTGGTACTTAGCTGAAAGCGACAATAAGTAACGTATTTAATTTTCTGATTTCAGTGTGACTGCAGCGACAAGTACTGCGATGAAATGAAAAGTCGAGTGGAGATATGCAGGCCTCAGGTGATGAGGGCCAGTCTGAACGATTCGGTGGTCTCATGCCATGTAGCGCAAATGATATGCCTAGCAGACGCCTCTTGCGCAACAGCATTTGACTACTACGAACACTACTGCAGGTCGATGTTCGACGGAAAGAAATGCACAAAACGCTGCAGAAACTCCATAGACATTCTGGGAAGGCAAGAGAAATCCGCGAAGTTGAGAACCTGTAGCTGCGAAGCGACAAGCAAATACGCGATAGTCCAGAGGAACATGGAGAAGCTCTGTCATCACAAACAGAGGAAAAATAAGCACAAGAATAAGAGGAAGAAGGTGAAACATCCCGGCGTTTCAACTAGGAGAACCAGCACGACGACTTCCGAGAGTCCAATAGTGCCTATTATCACAGGTGATACGAATACAAACGATTTTAAACCGACGATACCAGTTGGTGCTAATGGTGGCAGTTCTAAGTGTTCTACCGGTGTTGCTACTGTGGTCGTGGTTGCTGTTTTGGCACTGCTAAGTACTTGAGAACAGTGGGTTAGTTTTACTCTAGAGTCTACCTCATCATACTTCACAGTATTTCCTGCAGCTGAACGAACGGCAATGAATGCGCGACTTTCAAATCTCTTTACCAAAGCCGCTCGCTGGATGTTTGTTTTGCGGAAAGCACAACACTCAATTCATACTTTTGATTTTGCGTATATGTCAAATGCATATATTTTGTTAAATGCTCAATCTTTGAATTTCAAGTTATGATCTGATGAAACTGTTGGCATAGAACGAATTGAATCCGTCTGTCTTATGTAAATGCTCCGCCAAACCGTTCACGAATATGATGAACGTCAGTTAAGTGTCCTTTTACATAATACAATATTTACTGGTTATTTTGCTTGATATATTGAGTGTTGTGTCAATCCATCTGCTGACGTTAGATAGTTCCTAAGAAAAGTGTACCATAAAATTCAAATTTTGCAAAGAGTCTGTCTAGTTACCGACCATACAAAAATAAACTTGCAATGCTGTACATAGAGCGCCTAAATATCTATAAGAAAAAACTATGTGTTTGAGAGGTAATTTTGTGTGTGTGCAACCAAAGAGGTGTCTGCAGCTGTATATGGCTTTAATTTATTATATTGCTTTGTGCATGGGACAATTCATCGTCCCTCTATAATATAAAAAATATATATTTATTTGTATATGTAACTTAGGGTTAATTTTTGAGACGACTCTGACTGCATCGGAATATTGATTGTACAAATTTTGTTGTTTGTTTGATGAATGTTTTTTTTTGTAAATAGAATATTTATGAACTGGTGTGACGTCAAGGAAGTTGTTTTTAAATTATGTTTACCTTTTCAGCCCTTACGATGATCATTATTGTTTTTGTATAGTATAGATTTGTAAATTATAAAACGAGGATATGTTCCGCGATGTATTTTTATAATAAAAATATTGATTATACGCCTCAGTGTTTAATTTCATTCCAAAAACCCTTGGTAAAAGTATTTTAGTAGAAAAAGTCTGGAATTAGTGTTCTTATAACAGTAAGTGAGCAACTTGGACTTTCGTAAAGGTGTACCTTTGTTTGGGTTTATAACTAACCTGAAAAAAGCCTACTTCGATATCGTTTCCGCGTCGTGGTGAAAGATGGTCGAATTTGCTTTTTTGGCAGTATTGTTCATTTTGTACCTATTGGTTGGAGGACAATGACGGCTATGATGAAATTTGTAGATCTTTTAGTTCTCTGCAAGAAAAGAAAACGTCGTTTTAGTTTGTATTTTCACTTCATACTGCCGATAAAACTTCTTCAGCATGTTAGAGTAACACACCATATTCAGGGTGTTTCCTTCCCCTCCGAGTATTTGACTACTAGTTTAACTATGATTCGAAATGTACGGTAGTGAAAAAAGTGAAACTTAGTTCAGGAAAAAGTCCGGATAAGGAAATTTTAAAGATACTGTCAAATAAACGATTTCGAAAGATAAACGAAATCGTCTACGCAACATTATCTTGCTTCATATTGGTCGGACGAAAGTAACAATTTTCGAAGCAAACTCAAACTGAAGTCCACTTTTGCATTCTGTATGTTTGACGAAGACTGAAACTGAAGGGCAGCTGTAGCCATCTCAAATAGGGTTCATACAAAAACCGGTTTTTGTAAAACCGAATTTTCTATTACCAAACGTAAAAAAGAACGGTTAAAACCAGTTTTCGGTTTTGCGGAATCAATTAATTAAACAGTAAAAGCATCAGGTTAAAGGTGGTCTCTAAAAAAATGATACATTTTATTGAAAAAGAAAACTAATTAATTGTACCCAGGTGCTTATAAATGCTTATGATACGGTCAGTAAAGCTCGACGTCCACTGCTTGCGGTGAGCACAGCGCAGCGCTGAGCGAATCCTTTTGTTTTAAACATATAAAAGGATAGCATAAATGAACGGCTGCGTATTGAAACGGAAGTACATAAAAACGTTTGCTGGCATAGCATAGCCATAGTGTTCTAAGTCTTCTAAAATCAACTTGTTCTTTGAAAAATTTCATTATATTATTAGTCAAGAAAAAACATAAATTGTCTTGGCAATGATTACTTATTATTACTGTTATTTTAGATACAAAATTAAGTTGATAAATAGAAAAAAACTCTCCAGTCTCCAACTGGCTAGTCAGCTTGATTTTATTGTTCTCAGAGCATTTAATATTGTCAATATTTTTGTTTGATGAGCATTGCGTATTAGTTATAGTGTTTCATATTGATATTGTTGCTTTGCAATAAACTGTCACTACTCAAGAAAGTACGTATACAGTGAGCGCGTAAAGTATGGTAACATGACAAAATCTCAAGAACGGTTTGCTATTTTTAAAATCCTCGAACACGTCGATTTATAATTATCAAAATACACCTTAAGATTTCAAATTATTTTTTTTCCCTCCAATTGTTTTTAACAGATGACGTCATCGACATTTTTTTTAAATGACAACCGTGTATTTTTTTTTAATGAATTTTACAGATCTTTTAATTGTGTTAATGGTAGCATAATATTTTTATGGCCTTACATAAGAAAATTTTCTAGAAAAAGACAATTGAATGTTATGACATAAAAGTGATAAAATCTCCGGAACGGCGCCACCGAATTTATCGAAATTTTGGAATTAAGTATTTTGCAACCATATGAAGTCACTGGCATTATTATCGTTGATGCAACGTTTACAGTTTCCAGATATAACCTCAAACTTTTGCATTTGAAATAGAACACCCTGTATATTTTGATATTTTCTGTTACAGTCTTCATTGCCTATTCAATGTTACTACGCTTGTTACAGTATAATATCAAAAATATATCGAAATTAACAAAAACCATTATTACTTAGGTCTAAAAATTAACAAAGAAAAAATTGATAACAAAAAATAACAACAACAAATCAATAACCCGATCAAATTTAAAACAATGTGCTCTTGTCAATGGTTGAGAATCTTCATAAACCAACTAGAGTAGTTGCAGTAGAAAATGTAATAATGTTTTGTTATCAATTTTGTGCTTGTTAATTTTTGGACCTAAGTAATAAAGGTTTTTATTAATTTCTAGATGTTTTTGATGTAATAATGAAGACTGTAACAGACAATTTCAAAATATACAGAGTGTGCTATTTCAAATTCAAAAGTTTGAGGGTATATACCAGAAACTGTAAATGTTGCATCAACGATAATAACGCCAGTGAGTTGGAAAATATGGTTGCAAAATACTTAATTCCAAAATTTCGTTAAATTCAGTCCTTTCGTTCCGTAGATTTTCTCCCTTTTATTTCATAACCTTCAATTGTATTTTTCTCAAAAATATTCCTTTGTAAGGCCATAAAAATATTAATTAAAGATCTGTCAAATTCATAAAAAGAAATATAGGGTTGTCATTTAAAAAGAATGGCGATGACGTCATCTGTTATAAACAATTGAAGGTAAAAAAAATAATTTGCTATCATAAGGTGTATATTGAGGATTTCTTAAAATAGCAAACCGTTCTTGAGATTTTGTCATGTTTCCATACTTTACGTGCTCACTGTACTTTACAAGAGAAACATATGATTGTGAAAAATGATATTTCTGGCACGAATCTACTAAAAGTATAAACAGTGTGTCTTATATAATAAGCCGATAGGTATTCCCAGGAACGATGTCGGTTTGCTAAAACTTATCAGGCAAATGTGTGATTCTATTATACATACTAACAGAGAGAAAAGTTATTTTGAAGTTTTGCCGAAAACAGGAAAAAAAATCACTTCAAAACCGCCTAAAACAGGAAGTCAAAACCTTTAGGTAACCTCCCTACACGTGGTGCCATCTATAGAAAAAAACTATTTCAAAGTAAATGGTTACCATTTTTTTTATCATTACAAACAAAAAGGTTTTGCTTTGTCAGTTTTCCTAACAAGGGTTTGTGGTTTAAACTGGCATTGAAACTTTACCTCACATCTCAATCAACATTTATTTTATCTCCACAATTGCTCATTCCGTCCGTGCATAAAATTCCTCGATAATTTCATCATTGCCATCATCATCAAAGCCATCTTGATGCGTGGTCGACGGCCTAGGTGGTCCCTCAATCCAAACCGTCGCGCGGAGTGACAGTTACCAATTATAGACGCCATTGTTAGAGCAAAACCGCAATAATAAACTCCTTCATAAATAAGAGACGTAGAAGAAATATGGCGTTGAGATTGAGCTGCCTAGCGCTGCCAGGCGCGAGATGGCCCTATAAAAAGATATGAAACTCGAGTCGATGTGTATGTCGCAACACCAAGATTGAGTAATGCTTAAACCTTCCATGAACTGGAGGAAGTTTATGATTCAACCAAGGTAGCTTAACGGTCACATGGATGCAATGAAATTACATGGATAGACGTAGTTAAAGTAGTACGGCAAATTTCTGTTATTAAAGAAAGTAGTTCTAAGATTGAAGACCACAGAAGAAGACCGTTGTTTCATAAGAACTTAGGAATCAGGATAACATTAGCCAGTTAATTAAAGTCGGAAAAGGAATTATTTTCTTCAGCTGTTTTGGTATAATGGAAAACATCGATTATACCAAAAGATGGGGGGGGGGGGGAATTATCTTACAATTGCGTGACTGGAATTATAATAGGCGTTCTTGACACATGTCCTTGCGCTGAATACGGATCTGGATTCGGCGACTTTATGGTATCGACGTTAAAGTGACTTAATGAATGCCCATAGAAAGTTCAGTACTACTTATGTACCTAATCAAAATCTTAATCCTTTGGAAATTTTAAACATTGTACGTTTTGATAAAATTCAGAAAGAACTTTCCCCAGACTAGTTTTTAGGAACCCCTTGGATGCTGTTCCACCTTGGAATATATTTTAAAAGTCACAACCATAGAATGTATTGTCACTAGGGTGCTTCGTAATTTTTCAAAAATTTTTTTTGTAAGCGACACCTGTTCAAGCTATTGTATGAGCAATAATAATGTACCGGGTGATTTGTGATATAAGGGAGGCTGGTTTGTTCTTATATATCAAACCACGCATATGAAATTGGAATTGCAACAAATACATGTTTTTAGATAATACCGAGATTGGTATGACTTCCTGTTGTCTTTTTTTTCAACAGTGAAAGGGTGTTTTACACAAACAACTATCGATTATCAATTTTGACCCCCAACACAACAAAAAAAGTCAGTTTGTTATTCATTAATTTTCGTGGCTTAAAATTGACTAAAACTCTAACTGCCAAAACCCTAAAAATTCAATATTGAATTTTAATTTTTGATATATCCTAAACAAAACTGCACAAATGCGCAACCTGGACAGCTTTTAACAGTTTTTCTGTCGCTTGAGATAAACAGGATATCATTACATTGACACTATAAATTGACACCCGGTTTATTTTTCCATTTTATATTTTCAAATCAATTAATTTTTGCGATAATTTTGCTATATATTTTTGTTATTTAAGGGTTTTTAACTAGAATAAATTGCCAGTCCACACAAAAATATGTCACCTGATTTAAGATACATTGATTCAAAATAAGAGAATCATGTCTTTTGTTATCAAAAACTAGACTCAATTCACAATTTCTGCTTTCAGATCGGCAGCCAGCTGAGGTTGGAAATTTAGTATATTAATCCGGCTGCCGAACAGTTCCAAAACTCCTTTAATTTTTCCAGGTGTTCTCGTTATTATATCTCTGCTGCGTAAACCAAAAACATTTTTTTTTTAATTTAAGCAGCAGCCTAATGGTCTAGGTCAGTGGTTCTTAACCTGTGGGTATTTACCCCCTTGGGGGTAAAATTGCAATCTCGGATGGGTAACCGAGCTCTAGTACTAGGCCCTATACATATAATAGTTCAAATTCTAGAATTTTTAAACTATTGTCAAGGTAAAAGTTTTGTAGAGAAGCTTAAGCTGCGTGAAGAAACAACCTTTGTTTTTTGAAAATCCCAAAACAGAAAAGGAGAAGAATCTTCACACAAAAATAAAAGACATAACATTTATCCATATATGCTAGCGTATTTGGTTGATTTTTTTCAGTTAAATTAACAGTTTAAATGTCTCACTGCAAGGACATATGACCAATATTTGTATATCGCACGATATAAAGTTGCCGGTTTTCTGCGAAAGCTAGAACTGTACGAATGTAAAGCTGGTGACATATCAATGTTCGCACAATTGTCCGAGACAATCAGTGCTGACAACAAAGAAAAAATGCTGCTTCACTAATTCCATCATTCAGCAACTATCTTTTTTGATAGATTCGTTGAATCGCTATTTCCCGGGTATAAATAATCGTCAAGCTTATTCCTGGGTGTTAAGACCATTTTCTACAGACGTCTAAATGTTTAAAGACGAAGCTTGAGCTTTTAGCTTAAGCTTAAGCTGGAACTACGCGAAGGTACCTCATTAAATGTGGAATTACAAGATTATGACATAGGTTCATTTAGGACAAAAATGTGGACTTAATATACCATTTTAATTTAAATTGGTCGGTGTCCATAATGCGCAGTGGAATAGATATGGTGAAGAAAGAATGAAAGCCTCTTTTTCTTCGCAAGTAAAGTAAAGTAAAGTTTACTTGCGAAGAAAAAGAGGCTTTCATTCATTCTTCACCATATCTATTCCATTTTAGCCGACAGGGCTTTAAGAATTTTTCTACCATTTGGCACTAGTTATAAATTTGAAAGCGGCTTTATAACTTTAGTGTCTATAAAAACAAAATCTAGGAATCGGCTCAATGTAAAGCATGACTTTCGATGTGCCATATCAGAATCTAAAGTAAACATTATAAATCTTGTTAAGAAAAAACACCAATTACATTAATTATGTAAACTTTATAGGAATTATGTTAAAAATATAAGTCGTTATTATCGTACTGCATAGTATTTTTTATGAAGAGGTAAAACCCTAATCTCAAGAAGGTCATATGGGTAAAAGTACTGAAAATGTTAAGAACCACTGGTCTAGGTGCTAGGTATTAAAATTTGAGGCCCAGTGGACCATCAATTTTCTTACTGTTATAATTCTTATAATATGATGCGCCCGGGGAAACTTACGCCACCCCTATCAAACAAGCAAAAATAGGTTTTTGTTTTAAATCTAATTATAGTTATTCAAATTTTATGGAGTTAAAAAAACAATCCAAATAAAAATAAGAAACCTATTGGGAAAATGCGAAAAGTGAATTGTTTTTCGCTGAATACTAATCCAGTAGTCCGGTCAAAGGCCTGCTATGAAAAATAAAGTGATTTTGGCAATTTTGACTGCACACGATCTTTTGATATTTGGTATAGTCAGTTTTATTAATAAAGTCTTCATGCGTACCAAAACCACGCCACAATAGAATCTGCTATTTCCGCTAAAATCACGACGTATGCACTTCTGAGGAAGCAATTCACTTTGTAATTATTAATGGTTTGAGTCAACTTCGCAACAATATAGATCCTGTCACAGTTCTTTGGCTACAGCTTGTGTTATTAAATCATAAAGAATTTTTGTATATGTACCTGGAAATCTTCACCATATGTACACGCCCGCGCCCGTTTATTTAAATTATTTGTAAATATAGACGAATAAAATTTAGAAGACCTAGTATGTAGTACAGGAAATCTTATAAAAATATTTAATGCAACTTGTTACGCTGGTTACTGTCAAGTTGGATACTAGATTTGGATATATTATATTTTTCGTTTTTGCTGAAAATTGAAAAACTGAACACGCTCATCCCGACGCGCAGGAAGCCAAAAACCGCCATCGCCACACTACCTTAGTGGACCACCCCCCTGCTGATTACAGCAATATATGTTGGAAAAGGTTATCCACATCGGTAATAACCAGTAATAGGCACACCACCGCTTACAGTAGACACTAACAAATCATCAAGACAGTTGTGCTGGTAACGGATAGCGAAAAATTGCAGGTATGCCAACAGAAGTAATTGTTAAACCAATCTAGACGTACATTTTTGGCATGGACGGACATTAACCCAACCAATTGAAACGAGTTCAGTTCACAAATCGTAGTTTTCTAATGCGTCCATCACGACTGGAGCTGGAGTGGCGCAATTTAGTGGGCTTGTCCGTTCGAACATTAGACTTTCTACTCTGATCTAGTTCCTTAATCAAATGAACTGCGAGCGGGCAATAAATTATTCCACCGTAGACGTTTACCGTGGATAGTATCTGCACAGAGCGCACGGTGCTGGCGCGGAGCGTTTCAAAATCGAGCAATCCGGCCAGCTGCTCTGCTCTCACCCGGGACGGCCGCCTCCGGAACGACACCGGTAAATTGCACATGGCCTGCTCGGATAATGAGGAGACGTTTAGCGGGAACCAAAGCCAACTTTGTTGTCACTGGAATAGAACTAGGAAGTTTACCGTTTTTAGTTGCACTAATGATAGGTAACTATTTTGATATTGCAATTTCCTGATGTTTCTCTAGAGATATATGATTTACAGTCTCAATTTTAAACGGACTAGCACATATCGGAAACAGTAGTTCACACTTCATACTTCGTGTTGCCCACGATGTATTCTACAATGGAATGACAGTAACGACACCATTTAACTTTAGACCTGATGATGATAGAGCCAACGGTAAACTTTCTTCAAGTCTTCAAGATAACAGATCAGTACTTTCTTCGCGAACATGATTTCAATACTAGATTCTCACCAGGAAAGGGTGTGGCAACTAAGAGGAAATGTAAAACAGTTATTATGACCAGGAAGTTCACAGTTCCACGTAGGGTTGCCAACATGGTCATTTTGACTTCGGGTTTGGCGACCATTCTCCGGGCTACGGTTTTTCAGTTAAATTCTACGGGTTAACTAAATGTAATCATCGATCTTTTGAGAAACTGTAGCGACCCCTAAATATTTTTTAAAAATTATGAAAATACAGTAATATTGTTATTCTAATCACACAGTTTGCAGCGACTTCCCTGGAAAAGATAGAATTTTTCTCAAAATAAGAAGCACTCTATTCCTCAATCTTCACAACAATTTAATTTTACTCTTTGAGAGCATGTGAGCAACTTTGAAAGTAGCAATTGTAACATTTTTAGATTTTGTCACATGTCTAGTGAATAAAGTAGGAATTCTGTACCTGTACGACGAACGGAGAAAATTGTATCCTGCCTCGATGGTCAGATCATAGACAGAGACAAATCTAATATCAAAAATGGCTTTCAAAAAGACGGGATTATTTAAAGGTATTTAGGTATTTGCTTGTCAGAAATCAACATTCAATCACCTCCATTAACGGTACACTATTTAACAAAATACGTTTTGAACTTTCGTTGATTATTTTAATATGTATGTTGTTCTGATGATAAGAAATGTCCCAACAATATGTTTGAGTGTGTCCAAGGCAGTTCACAGAATAGTATCATACTGGTCTGCCATAAAACAGTATTTTTTTAAATCATGGAGATGATGACATCTATACCTTTATTTGAAAATTGTAATATTAGTTAGACTATATATTTGCAAAGACTGAGAGATATAGTTATTATTTTTGACTAAGGACAAATTTATTGTGGGGGTTTATACAAACCGCCAATATTGTCGGAATAATAAAAAAATTTTAAATTAGTTAGGGAACGTGTAGACTGTAGATAATTACTAACAAGCAAAAACAAATGATCCCTTAAAAATATTCTCTCAGTACATCAAAATTATGCTTGGTTTAGGTGGTAATATTGGCATTTTGTTTCATGTTGGTTGTGTCGTAAAAAATTCCACAATAAGAGGCAGAAACGAGAAGAGTGAAAAATAATATACAATAATTGAAATTAATTAATTTACTTAGTAATTAGCATCTAGATCTCATCGTTTTCTATACTACCTATATCCAAATTTCACACCAAAGCGTTATGTACTAAAAAGTATGTGTCGAAGTCGCACATTGTTGTGGCGGCTGTTATTAATTTAAACCCTTATGTTGCATAATATAATTATTTTTCTCCGGGTCAGAATAGGCGCAATGTTGGCAACCCTAGTTCTACGTATACCATTAGGGGCCATATGGGGCCCCGGGTAAAATTGAATTATGGGTCCCATATACAATGTTCAACTCCGAAATTTTCTGCGACAGAAATTTTTTTGGCAAAAGGACATTTTTAGATACGACAGACTAGACAAACGTAATGGCTTCTTTTATGGTATGACCTTGTGGACATTCTACTTCCAGTAGCGGCCATAATTTTATTGACAGCCGTATGTCAACTTGTTATTATTCTTCAATTGGTACAGTTATATCTTTCTCTCCGAAACTTAGTAGAGGACATTTTTCAGAATTTAATTAAATTCAAATTGTGTGGCCAAATATTCACATATTTTCAAAAAAAGGCAATTGAAAATTGTAAAATATTGACATGAATTAATAATAGATGGATTTCGTAAATGGAAAGGGCATCACTCTGTGTGTATGGATATTTATTGCTTCGCTATGAATGGTAGCTAGTGTTGCCACATTGGGGGATTTTTCCCAAAGGTTGAGAAGAATCCTTCAGTCGGTCAACACTAATGGTAGGACACAATTCTTTCACATAAGTAGTTAAAATGCTCTTGAATGTACGATCAGATTAAAACCATCAAACCAATCCTTTATCCTAAAGTTAAATTCCCAGGATGAGTAGCAGAGTCAAATTGTATATTGCTCTCGCCCAATCATACATTTGGCCACTCTTCCAATTGGGTAAAATTGAAGACTTGAGGACTTGAAGGGTAAGACTTGACATTTGATGATATCCTTGTTTACTTTTAAGTCCTATATACAATTGAAACTTTCGCAAGATTCCCTGGTTATTTCTCCTGAACATTTATTTGACGATTCGGACGAAGCATAAAATGTCGAGACAATGAACAGAATTGGAAAAACCCATCAGGGGCGTCAGGGCAAGGTTTAACAGTCGGCTATTGCTTAACACTGCCAAGAGTCATGTGCTGAAGGCTTATAAGAGAGGCCATCGAAATTTAACCACATCCCAACAATATCAATCGTGAGGACGGCACTGACATCGGTAGGATCTGGAAATCAATCCTAACGTGGTCAAGTGGAAAAACACATGGGAGCGGCAGTTCCAAATGTCCAGTTAGATATAAGCTAGGTATAAAATATAGTTAGTTCTTAAATTATAGAGTTGTTTGGTAGGTTATCAGTATTCAGTTAGGTCTGAAGAAGCGAACAATATGGTTCGCGAAACATCAGCAACTACGAACTTTGACGCACGGCATAACCAGGAAACAATTGATTTTCTAAATGATTCTGGCCGTGAAAACCTACGTTCTGATTACATTATTTGCTTATAAACCTAAGGAATCTTGCCACTTGAAGTCAGTACGATGCTATTTGCTATATAGTTAGTTCTTAAAATATAGAGTTCTTTGGTAGGTTATCAGTATTCAGTTAGCTCTGAAGAAGTAAAACAACATGGTTCGCGAAACGTCAGCAACTACGAACTTTGATGCACGGCATAACCCGGAAACATTTTATTTTCTAAATGATTCTGGCCGTAAAAACCTACGTTCTGATTACATTATTACAACCTAAGGAAAATTGCCACTTGAAGTCAGTACGATGCTATTTGTTTCTATTTGCTACGGAACCCCTAGCAATGCCTAATGGAACCCTGGGATTTCGCGGAACGCCAGCTGCTCTAGAGAGAGGTAGACATCTGAGTAATCATCGCGAATGGTGATTGGATTCTGGGAAATGATCTCTTCTTACAACATTGCAGCTGTCGATTAAGTTCTACACCCACTGAAACTCCCTAAGTTAAAAAATATGTCCTGAACTGCTGTATGGAGTGTCCAGGCCATGGGTATTGTTCGACGGAACTTCAAATTTCCTTAAATCGCCTCCTGGTTCTTTGAAACTGATCACATTCTTTCTAGTTTCCTCCTGGTACAAGGTCTATCCAGTTGAAGCTGGGAGATATTAACTTGCTTCAGTTGGTGTATCACGGTTATGAGTTACAACAAGAGACAATGATGTAACATGTGGCGATAAAACTATTCAATGATCAATTTTGATCTGGATTTCTCTTTCCATTTCCTGGCAAAGTTTCCCAACTCGATAGCTATCACTAGCTTTGAAAGTTGAGGGTGTATGCTTAGCTTATCGAATCTCCACCATACATTTCCCTATTCCACCGCGACGTATCCGTTATCGTCCTCGAGAGACGGATACCGTTTGGTACAGTTTGAGTATTGTATGAAACCGAACAACAACACATCCCGGACACATGGCGCAAGCTGGTTGCGGGCAGCCAGCCCGATAAAAAGGTCGGAGGCCGGTCGGTTTTTAGGGAGAAAAGGAGTGCGCGCGCGGGTAGAAGAAGACGCGATCGCAGACCGCGACCAGCCTGGCTGAGCCAAGAGCCAAGCTGGAGTATAGAAGCAAGCGGCAGCAGCAGCGAACGAACTGCTCAGAGATCGCCACACACGAAGCCGACCACACCGTAGACCACCCAGATAGGTGTACCCGCCGGCTGTGTAGGGCGCCCCAGCTCGAGGTACGGCCCAAATGGTCACCGCGCCGTCCGGCTCGAAGGACCATGGCCGCTCCGTTTCTGAATGAACCGTCTGCGTACTAATAGCGCACGGACGGAATAATGGGGCCTTTGTTTTTCTCTGGGACCTTTATCTTACACCTCCATTAACGGATTTCACGAAAGAATATCTTCATTATCCTCCCCTCGCCCACTATGTGGGGTCGGATCTTTGCGGAAATCGGTAGTTTTTTGTCCGACATGATGGCACCGCGTTTAAGATTCTGCTTCCTGCAGCAATCGTGCAGACCCGATACACTATGGAATAAAACGACTTAAATGTATTTGGGACTAATTTTTATGTATATTTAATATTACATTTGTAAACAAAAAAAAATAAATTCTTAATATTCAAACATGTCTTCATCGTCATATCTAATGTTTTGTAATCAATTGTATAGAACATGGTGAGGTGATATCCAGGCGGGATGCAAATTTTAAATAAATCAAAAATTACAGCCACGACCTGGATTCGAACCAGGGACCTTTGCGTTTCTAGCACAATGCTCTCCCATCTGAGCTACTGAGGCCTATGTGCTAGAAACGCAAAGGTCCCTGGTTCGAATCCAGGTTCTGGCTGTAATTTTTGATTTATTTAAAATTTGCATCCCGGCTGGATATCACCATCTTCTATACAATTGATTATTTCATCATTACGGTAAGTCCGTATGATACGGTATGTCCGTATATTCATTTCTAGTAATGTTTTGTATTTAATGTCATCATTGATTTCAACGTTGATATCATCTTTTTGTTGGTGATACTTCCAATTTTCAACTTGGTTCTTTAAGTATGTTAATTATATCGTCATTAAAGGGTTTTAAAGTTTATTTTTCCTCGTTTATTAGTTATCCTATTTCCACACCATCGCCAACACTGGGGAAAGCAATTCCCTAAGACCACTGGAGACCGATCGCGTCCGACTAGCTTTTTCGTATATTTTGTGCTAATATCATATCGCCGAAATCAGAGAGAGTTTGTCTGCAGCTGCGTGGAGTACTTAAGGTTGCCTGGTTGAAGAAAAACTACCCCAGTCTAAAATACACAATCTCAATTTGACTGAACTGATAAACAAGAGTGAACTATTATGTTTTTATTTTCTCATTTATTTCTCATAAAACGAACTGAAAGGACAACAGAAAACTGAGCATACAAATCTTTTTCATCAGACAAAATTTAACCAATAATTAATTAATAATATTATGGAGCAGCTTACAGGCCTTTTGGAGGCCGATATAAAACAAGCATGGTATATTAATGGGAAGATAAGTGTTTATTGAAAAAGAAAAATTCTCATATTAATGTTCAACTATTAATAGTTATTTAACCAACAAGTATATTAAAAAGAGCGATTAATGAACGAGACTGTTTAACGCTCGAGCGGAGCGAGAGCGTTAATTGTCGAGATCATTAATCGCCGTTTAATATTCGAGTTGGTTACAAAATTTTTTCGTCGATCGTATTCTTCTCGCGACGTCTTCATAGAGTTTATTCGTCGATGTCGTTTGAGGTTATATGGCCATTTATGTAATTTGACACTGACAGTTCTGGACTGCGTGCCTGGATAACGGAATGTTTTGATTGGATGGTTTTATTCTACGTATGTTCGATTGGCTATAATGAAGAAGTTTGATTGGCTATAGCAAATTATGCATTAATAGAAATCGTGCATTAATAGAACTTTTTAATAAATGACTTTATATTCAGTAAACATACTCGTAAATAAACTATAGACGGAAAAGTATATTTCCTGAACATTTCAACAAAAAATTAGAAAATGACTGCGATAACTACGACCTGATACTGAATGTGATATTGAGACAAACTTTTCAAAATAGTACTGGCCTCATGCTAATATATCCGGCATTGTTTCTGACAAGGTCTATGTTGCCTCTCAACTGATGAACATTAATATTTTGCAACAGCATTAATTCCATTTTAAACGAATGAAAATGGACTGCTCACCTGTTGTGACCAGGAGTTAATAGTTATTTAACCAACAAGTATATTAAAAAGAGCGATTAATGATCGAGACTGTTTAACGCTCGAGCGTAGCGAGAGCGTTAATTGTCGAGATCATTAATCGCCGTTTTATATTCGAGTTGATTACAAAATTTTTTCGTCGATCGTATTTTTCTAGCGTCGTCTACATAGATTTTTCTTCGCTAATGTCTTTTTAGGTTATATGACAATTTATGTAATTTGACACTGACAGTTCTAGAGGGCGGTATGTTTTGATTGGAAGGTTTCATTTCACATATGTTCGATTGGCCAATCAAACGACGTCTTTACGTCGTGTGATTGGCTATAACAAATCATGCATTAATAGAAATCGTGCATTAATAGAGTTGTTTAATAAACGATTTCCTATTCACTAAACTGACTCATAAATAAACGATCGACGGAAATACTTATTTAACCAACAAGTATATTAAAAACAGGCGATTAATGATCGACACTGTTTAACGCACGAGCGATTAGCGATTGCGTTAATTGTCGAGATCATTAATCGGTGTTTAAGTTTCGAGTTGGTTACAAAATTTTTTCGTCGATCGTATTCTTCTCGCGACGTCTTCATAGAGTTTATTCGTCGATGTCGTTTGAGGTTATATGGCCATTTATGTAATTTGACAGACAGTTCTGGACTGCGTGCCTGGATAACGGAATGTTTTGATTGGATGGTTTTATTCTACGTATGTTCGATTGGCTATAATGAAGAAGTTTGATTGGCTATAGCAAATTATGCATTAATAGAAATCGTGCATTAATAGAACTTTTTAATAAATGACTTTATATTCAGTAAACATACTCGTAAATAAACTATAGACGGAAAAGTATATTTCCTGAACATTTCAACAAAAAATTAGAAAATGACTGCGATAACTACGACCTGATACTGAATATGATACTGAGACAAACTTTTCAAAATAGTACTGGCCTCATGCTAATATATCCGGCATTGTTTCTGACAAGGTCTATGTTGCCTCTCAACTGATGAACATTAATATTTTGCAACAACATTAATTCCATTTTAAACGAATGAAAATGGACTGCTCACCTCTTGTGACCAGGAGTTAATAGTTATTTAACCAACAAGTATATTAAAAAGAGCGATTAATGATCGAGACTGTTTAACGCTCGAGCGTAGCGAGAGCGTTAATTGTCGAGATCATTAATCGCCGTTTTATATTCGAGTTGATTACAAAATTTTTTCGTCGATCGTATTTTTCTAGCGTCGTCTACATAGATTTTTCTTCGCTAATGTCTTTTTAGGTTATATGACAATTTATGTAATTTGACACTGACAGTTCTAGAGGGCGGTATGTTTTGATTGGAAGGTTTCATTTCACATATGTTCGATTGGCCAATCAAACGACGTCTTTACGTCGTGTGATTGGCTATAACAAATCATGCATTAATATAAATCGTGCATTAATAGAGTTGTTTAATAAACGATTTCCTATTCACTAAACTGACTCATAAATAAACGATCGACCGGAAAAATAACTTATCGTCTTTCATCCCAACAATATTTTTTCGTCTGATGTCCACTGTACTTTCCAATATGGAAAAAGAAACAAACTTCTCTTTTATCCAGAAATCGAAAAGCCGGGCATCTGGCAACCCTATCCCCATTCCAACTGTTATTGCAAATGTGGTATGTTTTCAACACTAAGATTTTTTGGATGTTAAGATTTTCTTAACTTAAAACAGAAAAATCAAACAGGCATCTTAATGATTCAAGATCTTCCCAATGTTATTGAATTATACCGATTAAAAAGAAAGACTACAGTAATTAAATTTACTAATTGTAGACAATTGTGAGTACAAAACATTTTTTATTAACTTGAACAACGTCACAAAGAAAACTTTCGTCCTTCTCAGAGCGTTGATCTCACAATCTCTTGTTCCAAACGAGAACTATCACAGAAAGAGAGAGTCGTAAATTCAGAAATAGCGCGGTCTGCCCTACGAAGAGATGGCCTATGGTAAATCGGGAATGTTCTCTTGTCGTACGAGTGGCACGGCAGCCATTGGGAAATGCCGGGTGAACTGTAATCTAAAATTGAGTCACCCGAAGCAGCAACATCAAGCAGCCTTGCTCGAGCTAATAAACAACGGAGGAATTCCGCGCTGTGGAATCACCGTTTGCGGGCCAATGTCGAGGTCCACAGCTGTGGACCGATGCGATGGAAGACGTGTGTGCGTGCTCGCTGGCTACAACTCTTCCTCCTTCTTCTTTTCCTCTAGTTCTTCTTCATCGTGCATTTCAACGCTTGAAATGAACGTGAAATGACCGGTTTATAAGGACGGATTTACTTGGCAGCACGAGAAAAATGTAGTTAAGTTAATTAAGAAACGTTAGAAATGTGGATGTTTTCGATTGAACGAGATTCCTATGTCCAATGTGCTACATATTAGCCAAACTAGTAACAGAACTGCCTGATGTTATTTAAGCCAGTTCAGTGGTATAATTAATTAGTAAATAACTATTTCAACATGTATCAAATGATATATTAAGTCCAAAACAGATTGGACATGGTTTACTGCGGAGTGCACTTTTTGCCTTACTAGAACAGGTTTTATTAGAACTGGTTAGAACCTTAGAACTGCATTTTAGCTGGTTACTTTTTTTTTATTTTGAATATATCGCAAAATACTGAAATTATGAAATGTTGTATTTATTTGTTTTGTTTTATCAACTTGAGACGCTTTTTTATATTGAATCAAATAGTTCAATAGAAATACATAATTCAAAACTTTTTAGATATTCCATATTGGCCACTTGACCATTATGAAAATGCGCAACTTTTCCCCTACTTAACCGTTTTCACATATTTTCAAATAATCAAAATCACCAATCATTCCATGTATAGTAGCAAAAAGCATGAAGCAGGAAAAAACAGTTGTCTGAGAAAGATATCTAAAGTAATCTAACAATCGATAATTTTGACTCGATATCACTTTTTTGATCTAGGGAAAACTTTTGCTTTACGACGAAAGTATATTTTGTACTTTTTCCCAGACCGCGTCAAGTGTATTATTATTTTCAACACTAATTTTGAATAACAGCACACATTTACCATATAAATAAACACAACCATCATATGGAAAGTTGGTGGAATGATTTTTTTTAATGAAATACATTTTGTCTGAAACTACCCTATGATACGTTACACGACCTACGCTTACTATGCTATTTCTAAAGCTGGTACAATTTAACTAAAAACTAAAAGCTCATTAATAAATCGCTTTAGGACATTATACTTCATGAACAACTTCGGGAACATGTTCACCAGAATATTGACCATTGAATTACACCATATATTTAACATCTTGTATAAAACTTGATAACTTACTGTAAGCAATATAACATTTTCGCATATAACACTAACGAATGAAAGTACGAAACAATAACAAAACAGGTCCAAAATAAAAACATATAGTACCCAGAACTTCAGAAGCACACAATAAGTAAAATCACTAATAATAATAATGATAAATTGCTTATTTAGCAGAAAGTAAATTTAAATAATATAAGACAAATACAGTAGTCATACAAAAACCATATAAAAAAAATATTCAACAATTAATAACTAGTTCTTATACAACTTTTGTAGTATCGCAATCGTTAATCCACGTAGACAGTTTACCCTTCTGCCCAAGAAACTGTTTGCGCCCTTTCATAGTGTCACGGCTACCGGACGGCTGCCGTCATAAACCGTCCGGCAGCCGTTTGCAGGTGTATTTCATATTTTTTCCGTATTTCGTGTATTTCGTATTTTTCCGGTATTTTCCCGAACGCGTGAACACGGTACTGATCTGGACTGTTCGCTTTGTTTTCTTTTTTACGAAAAACAAAATAAAAGTAGCACCATATTATTTATTCTTCCTAACTCGTGCAAATTCTATATACGACAGATTAAAGAAGTGACACGTAAACAGCTGCTGCAATAATTCTAATAATTATTATTAGTATAATTATATTTGATGGCACGGAACCCCGAGGTTTTTTATTATTTCGACTTCTTGAGAATATCTCAATCCATATAACCAAGAGAATAACCAATCCATATAGTAAAACGTTATGTTCTTGAATCTTCAGCCCAGAATATTTGGAACAGACTATACGTACAAGATATAAGAACGTCAGTTTTTGTGGTACGTCTCGTGCGTATCGTAAAATTTGAATTTATGGCCCCTTTGTATGGTGTGCTGTGTGTATGTGTGTGTGTGTCCCGTTTGGCTGCTTTCTCCGTTTTATTTATTGCTCACATTTGAGGATTAAGACGGGACAAAAACTAATCTCTCTCACTCGACTTTGGAAGTGCTCAAAACTAATACTCGACGGTTTGACTGTCGGCTGGCTGGACTGACGGCCCTTTTAAACCCAACCCACACACGATGATGATGCCATCTGCCGGAGAGGACGACAAATTGTATGTTCGTGTGTGAAGAATCACCGACAAATGATAAATGGTTCGTGTTTGTTTAATTACGAAACGATCATAAAATTCTTTGGCGTAGTTAGGATACAGAAATATGTACAAGGGTTTTTTTTCTGTTTTGTGCGAAACAAATTGGAGTCTCGTACAACATTATTGTAAAAGAGCCCAATGGCCTCAACGATTTGTTTTAAAAGTCTCGACGGTTTGTTTTAAAAGTCTGTTGTGATGTTTGTTCTGAAATTCTCGTGGTTACCATACCACCTGAAGATCCATTTGGCGACAATTGTGTCCAATACACCAACTTGTACCCAGGCTGCTCCATAGTACTTTATTTTAGATGCGTTGTATGATGCTGACTTTACTTGTCTTAGTGCAGCCCTCAGTGGGATGCCATACGTCTACATATGACCATTTTGCTGTCTTTTTGCGGTAAGAAAATATACCGTTTGGAAACCGTACGTCCGTACCGTATGGATCAGATTTGCCAGTGAAGCTAAAAAGGCTAGAAGCAATGTAATGATCTATCATAGGGTTTCCAAACAGTTCATTATGTTAACGCGAAAGTTAATTTTTATGTGTAATAAATTCAAGGGAACATGGTTATTACGTAAACTCGTCAGTAATGTAGAATCAACTAAAGAAGCGAATGATAATTACTCCAGGTGGGGATAATTTTTTGGAATAACAATTTCCTCTTGACAGCTCTCCCATTTGAGCTACAGTGGAAATTTATAGATTTTATTTGTCACTTCAGGATTTGGAATCCGAGTTTCGAATTAAACAAACCCATCGTGACACCTATTGGGGATAGATGGAAGTTTGGTAACTAGGAATCGCGAAATGTTTATTGCTAACAGCTCATATAGATGAATAAATTCATCATCATTCAGGGAAAATGGTTATTACGTAAACTCGTCAGTAATGTAGAATCAACTAAAGAAGCGAATGATAATTAATCCTTAATCCTCTGTAGCTCAAATGGGAGAGCTGTCAACCGGAAATTAGAGGGTTCCTGGTTCAAATCCAGGCGGAGGTGTTTTTTCCAAAAAATTATCCTCACTTGGATTAATTATCATTCGCTTCTTTAGTTGATTCTACATTACTGACGAGTTTACGTAATAACCATTTTCCCTTGAATTTATTCATCTGTGTGAGCTGTTAGCAATAAACATTTAGCGATTCCTAGTTACCAAACTTCCATCTATTCCCAGTAGGTGTCACGATTGGTTTGTTTAATTCGAAATGCGGATTGCAAATCCTGAAAAGACAAATAAAACCTATAAATGCTACTGCCTCTGTAGCTCAAATGGGAGAGCTGCCAACCGGAAGTTGGAGGGTTCCTGGTTCAAACCCACGCGGAGGTGTTTTTTCCAAAAAGTTATCCTCACCTAGACTAATTATCATTCGCTTCTTATCATTCTTATCATTCTTATCATTCTCTAGTTGATTTTATGTGTAATGTTTATTTTTTTACAATCAATAATTATTAATAATAATTATTTTTTATATCTGGTGTCTACAGAATGTTTACAGAATTGATCCTGATAGAATAACCTTGACGTACATACCAAATACATATGTTTGAGAGTTAAGACTCATCCTCTTGACTTATTCTCTGTTCTTTATTTCTGGCACTACTAAGGGCAGTAAGAACTTATATTATAAAGCCTACGTGCCAAACCTTATCACACGCTTTTGTGAAGCATACTCACATTACCTTAGCTAATAGCCCCGCCGCGCCGTTCCGCCCATGACATCGTACAATCGAACATTGAAAGATTTTGTAATTTCAAAGGCGTTCAATTCCATCGAATAGTTTATATCAGACGTAAATGCGACTTAAACGGTATGTATCGGTTTTCTAATTTCGCATTTTTTGCATTAATGGCATTGCCTTAACATTGCTCGAAATTTCTTTCTATTTATGTATGATGGCTAATAAAGAATTTGAATTTGAATTTGACATACATCACTATGGGATGTTTCAGAAATAACGGCTAACCTTGAAGGAGCATATCCACAAAGGACAGAGAAGCAAATTTTGTCAAACAACGAATAGTCTATTTCAAAATTATAAGCACCAACAAAATTGTATTAAAGGAAAGTCTAAGGCCAACCATGGTATATAGCCAAGCGCGCATGACTGAAAGACGATTGCATACGTACATTCGTAGTATACGTACATACGTACGAACATTTATCAATTGGCAAATTAGCAAGATTGATACGGACCTAATCCAGTACTGTGATGCGGATTTACAAAAATTATAATTGCACAGTGATTATAGTCGGACAAACAAAACGCCGGAAGTTTTCGTCGATCAAAGCTATTTCGCATACGAATCATCCGTGGGATACAATTGCCTTCCGTTCGTCTCTGGTACTACACAAACATACCCACATTAAGATTTCACAACAGACAGCGAATAACAAACTACGATGATATGAATAGACAAATGTGCGATGTCACTAAGCCAGAAACGCCAGAGTGGAGTGAGACCGATATTTGGCCGGAGTGCGGCGGCGTTGTTTTGTCACCAGTGGCTGCACAATAGGGATGAGTCGTTCGCGAACGTTCAAAATGAACGGGTCAAATGCCTGAACCATTCGAACCGACTCACCGCTGGCAAAGTGACCCGTTCACTTCGTTCGTTCACGGCGTTTACGCACTCGCCTCATTACTGCTCAAGACAGACACAGGCCAGCTTTTTGCGACGACCAACGCTGGCGCAACGGCGTCTTTGATGCACGTGTTCGTTTGTTTCCAGTGCCGCGTAAAGTATTATAAAAAAATATTTTCGTTTGTTTATTTGTGGTTTGATTGAAGAATGAAGATTCGTCAACATATGGATCTGCCCAAATATTTTCGTTGCGTTCTAAAATGTTTAAGTACCGTATATCTACACTGTAATTACTTTTAAATATTTTTTTAATATTATATTGATTCTGGAGTAGATAATGTAAACCATTAGTTGCAATAAATATAATTTATTAATCAAAATAAAAGTTTGAAACAATATAAAGAAAAGTAAGTAGAAACAATAAAGAATAACTAACTAACTCTATAACCTGAATGAAATTCGTTCACTTTGAACGGTTCGGTCGCTCGGTCGGTCCATATGAAAGTCGTTCATTTTGAACGGGTATGGTTGAACGGGTCATTTTAGTGAGCCGGTTCGACTGAACCGGCTCAATGAAATTACCGAGAATGCCCATCCCTACTGCACAACTGTGAACTGCGGTACTGAGTTGACGATTTTTTTCCGCTCAACACAGCCAAACTCTCTTCTTTATTAATTTCCTCAAGTTAGACCGTAAGTTATTTGACCAAACATGTTTATTACGTTCTGAGGCATATGCGCCTCTTATTTTTTATTTCGCCGTCATTTCTGAAACACCCTGTATTTAAAACAGTAATTCCCATGTTCGTAAAGAATTGTAATACTGTTCATTATGCAACACTCGATTATTATCATTTAACGATCGGTTAAGACCATAACAAAAACTTCGATTACAAACTTCTAGCGTATAACAGGGGGTCACAGTAACAGCAAAACGCAGTAACTTTAGAAGGGTCGTGTGCGGTATGATAGCATCTTTTCAAGCCAAATCAAATTGTTCTGATACTTGTTTTTATGTTATATAAAGAACTGAAGAAAACAAGTGCGCTTAATTAAATAAAAAGGCATATGGTTCTTCCTGTTCAAACTTTATTGTAAATTACGTAATTATTTGTTCTACCCTTTAGGGCACACACAATGGAAAGACAACTTACGGTCAAATTCCATAAACCTGCATTACTCGCAACGGCTTTTTTGATGCATATATCCTAGAAATAAAGGTTAGATATGAACATGTTTGTTTTCCACACACTTCAGAAGGTATAATGAAAGTTTCTTTCATCTAGGATTGTTTTCAGCCTTTTTGCGAACAGTTAGCACTTAAAACAAGGTCTAAACTCTAAATAACAAATTGAAATAAGCAACGACAGTGATATATTTTACGAATTGAAAGTTTACTTCATTTTTACTAATTAAAAAACGGTGACATTTGGAACGGACAAACACAGAGGTTGAAGATTGAGTTTAAATTTGGAACACCCTCTATATATAAATATGTTATGCCACAATCTGTGACGTTTAGGATCCTGCACCGTGACGACCATATGGTTCTTCTTGGTGCCTGTAAAAGGTCAGAGCGATATGATACTTCCAAATAGACCCATTTCGCTTTCAAGTACTTCGAACGATTACAGCAGGATGTGCTCTTCAAGAGATAATCGTCACTGTTGGCGCGCCATTGGCGACTGAGCACTAAAAGGCCAACGTTAGAGTATATTGCTTTCACAAATTATAGGATAAATCGTGATACGGAATGGTATTTACGATATGATTTTCGAAATGGTTTAGTTAAGTGTGGGTTTTATGGCTAGATTTTACAAGCACTAGTGGTACAAGTGGCTATATGTTATAAATTATTTCTCTACAGAGGTTTATTTGTATTATATAATACATAGTCGGTTCGATTGAGTTATACTTTTCAGACCGAACAAATATCGAAGATAGTATTGTAGATAGTCTATATACTATTGTAGATGTCAGTAACCATTAGATATATCGAAAAATGGAGAATGTCTCGTTGTTTCTTTTTCGAGAAGAGCGATAAAAATCTGTTTGAAGACTTTTTCAAATAAATGGAATAGACAGATTTGTAATGCGTCTTTAATAATGTTGTAGTCATAACATTAATATTATTTATGACAAGTCCCTGATACACCACATAAATAGTATATAATAACTTAGATAATGCAATTTTGATATAACATATTGGCACTATCATATTAGTAGGTTTTGGAAAGTAATGTGGAGTTTCAGGGCAAATTGATAGATCCGGGCTTAAGGGCTAAAGCCTAAGGGTTTGGAAAATCAACCCCGTTAATCAGGCCAATTCTGTAACGCAGTTGTTACGTAGCAAGTGGTTAAATTTCTTAGCAACGTTGTTGAAATTTAAAATGGTATTCTGTAACATATCCAGTGCTTAAATACTTTGCCACCAGTTGAGTGGCGAACTCAGTGGCTACGAACTACGTAGCAACTGATAGCGACCGGGACGTGTTGCTAAACACTCTTCAAGTCTTTAACCTTAAAATAAAAAGAATTGTTTGATTTATGGTATATGTATCGTAAATGGTAACAAGTGGTAAATGAAATAGAAGATTTACATGAAAGGTGATTAATTTTGTTTTTACTATTAAATAGGTATTTTAGATAGGCTAGATAGTTAGATAGGTTAGATAGGTTAGATAGGTTAGATAGTTAGATAGGTATTTTGGTAGTATAGTATTTTATAGTATTTTAATTTATATTTTTATTTTAGAGGTCACCTAACAATTGCCAGAAGGAACTTAGGGAATACTTCCTTTGGCTTTACCTAGGATGTATATCTATGCAAGTAAAAAATAATGTGATATTCAAATACAATTTGTTGCAATTCGTCGACTATTAAAACAGGTTTGTTAAATTTATTAAATGTACAGTGGAAAGATTACCACAGTTAAATTAAATGATCATTGTTAAATAATTAAATTAGTATCCAATAAATGAGAAAACCTTTAAAACTTTTAACCACTATTAGAATTTAAGCAGTTGTCGTATTAATGAACCCCTGCATTTGAAACTTGTGGTTATACATATCCGAATAACCTAACCTCACAATTCAGAAATGCACTAAGACGCGAAGTCTCAGAAGAATAAGAATAACAATAAGAATAATTCTAAACAATTCTTCGATGTTACCGTCACCAAGTACGGCCACGTACAGTCAAATAGATCCAAACGTACAAACCCGTTCGACAAAACTAAAAAATAAATTAAAAAAGATGGGGCACATTCGGGCAGCTAATTCGTTATGTAATAATAATAATAATAATAATAATAATCTTTATTCAACAATAATGCTAATGATTACATATGTATGGAAAATGTACCCGAGCATAATGTGAAAAGTCAAAATATAGTAAATTAAATTAGTTTAAGTTTCTGACAGCTTCAACATATTCATTCACAGAATAAAAACATTCATTTATAAGCCATATTCTAAGGTCACGCTTAAATTTCTGCAACGGTTTAGATATCCAGGTGGCAGGCAATAGGTTCAGCAGATGGAGGTGGTGGTGTTGCGCTGCTGATGTATGGGTTCGATGGAATGGAATGGTCACTCGATCTCCACGACGAAGATTTACTCCTGTCATCTGGACTCGTGTTTTGTTATTTCTTAGGTGTTCCCTGGCATGTAAGAGAGCGAGGAAGATGTACTCAGATGGCAATGTTAGGATGGAATATTTTCTGTATATGGGTCTGCAGGTTGATTGTTGACTTACTGTGTTGATAGCTCTCACAGCCTTCTTCTGGAGTGTAAATATAGTGTTCGCATGTGCAGAGTTTCCCCAGAGCAGCAGACCATACGCCATGCGACTACGAAACGCCGAGTGGTATGCCATCAGGGCTGCCTCCACTCCAACAATTTGCTTCAATCTCCGGATGGCATATGTCGCCGCCGAAAGTTTTGGCATTAGTTCTTCGGTGTGTGGTTTCCACGTAAGCCTAGTATCAAGCACTAATCCGAGAAGCTTGGCATGGTCGACAGGCACCGGTTGGTTTGTATGTCTTTTAGTGGAAAAGTAGATGATGTTTGTCTTTTCTTCATTTAAAACTAGTTTGTTTTCTGTAAACCACGCTTTTGCTTCCTGAAGTATAGAATTGATCTTTACAATCAGTGGTTGCAGGCAATCTTCTTGACATGTTAGGGTTGTGTCATCGGCAAAAAGGGTTGTGTGAGCTGACATGCCTTTCGGGAGATCATTTATATAAAGGCAGAATAATAAAGGTCCGATAAGGGATCCCTGTGCTAGCCCGTGGTTGGTGGTTGTAACAGAGCTTAAACCATCTTTGGTACAGACAGCCTGTTTACGGTCTTGGAAGTACGAGTGGAGCAGCTGCAGCTAGAGTTGCCAACATGGTCATTTTGACCCGGAGACTTCGGGTTCGGCGACCATTCTCCGGGCTACGGGTTTTCAGTTAAGTTCTCCGGGTTAACTAAAGGTAATCATCGATCTTCTGAGAAACTGTAACGACCACTAAATATTGTTTAAAAATTATTTTCCTTTCTTGAGAGCGTGTGAGAAACTTCGAAAGTAGCAATTGTAGAGCATTTATAGATTTTGTCACATGTCTAGTGACTACAATACGAATTCTGTAGCGCTACGACGAACGCAGAAGATTGTATACTGCCTCGATGATCGTAGACTGAGACAAATCTAATATCCAAAATAGCTTTCAAAAAGATGGGTATTATTTAAAAGTAGGAATTTGCTTGTCAGAAATCATTCAATATTGATACATTATTAACAAAACACTAAACATTTGATATTGATACATTAATTAACAAAATATGTTTTGTACTTTCGTTGGTTATTTTAATATGTATGTTGTTTGGATGATAAGAAATCACCCAACAATATGTTTGAGTTTGTCCAAGGCAGTTCACAGAATAGTATCTTACTGGCATAAAACAAGATTTTTTTTAATCATGGAGATGACGACAGCGATACCTTTACTTGGAAATTTTATTATTAATTAGACTATATATTTACAGACTAAGAGGTATAGCCTATCATTCTTGACTAGAGACTCTTTCATTATGGGGGTTTATACAAAACGCCAATATTGTCTGAATAAAATGAAAATTTCAAATTAGTTAAGGAACATGTAGATTACTTCAGGCAAAAAGAAATCTCTCAGTACATGAAAATTATGGACTGTTTATTACTGATTATATCACTAGAAATAGGCTTGGTTTAGGTGCTAATATTGGCATTTTGTCTCATCTTGCTTGTGTCGTAATAAATTCCACAATAAGAAGTAGAAACGAAAAGAGTAGACATTAATTTTCTATATCAATTAATTGAAATAAATTAACTTACTCAGTCATTAGCATCTTTAGCATATACATCTCATCGTTTTCTACACTACCTATATCCAAACTTCACATTAAAGCGTTACTAAAAAGTATGTGTTGAAGCCGCACACTTTTGTGGCGGCTATTAATTTAAACCCCTTATGTTTCATAATATAATTATTTTTCTCCGGGTCAGCATAGGCGCAATGTTGGCAACCCTAGCTGCAGCGGTATGCCTCTTATTCCGTAGGCTTCCAGTTTGTTCAACAGGCGGAATCTGTCCACGCAGTCGAAAGCTTTCGACAAATCACACAATATGGTGACAGCGTCTAGCCCCTTATCCATGGTCTCCCAGATGAAATGCAGTAAGTGTTGCACAGCATCAGTTGTAGACTTTCCCTTCTGGAATCCATATTGCTGTTTGCACATAATCTCTTCTTTGTCAATGAAGGATGTAGTTCTTCTTAGGATAGCTGCTTCCAAAATCTTTGAAAAAGCTGGAAGGATGGATATTGGGCGATAGTTAGAGGGCATGCTTGGATCTCCCTTCTTATATATTGGTACTATTTTTGCAATCTTCATTCCTTTTGGCACCACACCCTCGCAGAAACAACTATTTAGTACCTCAGTCAAAGGTCCCGACAGCAGTTTTGGTTCCAATGTCACAATCCTCGTGCTGAGATTGTATATATCAAGGGTAAGTTTTGGCTTAATTTGCTTAATTATTTGTTCCATCTCCGCCGGAGTCGTGGGGCTGAGATACATGGACTGGTGCACGTTGTGTGAGGGTGTCACATGAGGAGAGGCAGGCAGATTTTTCAGGACAAGATCAGGAGCATCTCGGAAATACTGGTTTAATGTGCTTGATAAAATATACTATTGGCTACAAAATTATAATAAACAGTTGTGTAAACAGTGATAAACTTTTGCGTTTGGGTCCAAAACATTAGGTAATGCTGTATAATCTACGAGATTGATTGCCATAAAATAAATATTTATAATTCATAAACGCTATTAGTTATAGACAATTTGAAACATTCTCAATAAAGGACGTAGGTACCTTGCTGAATTTGATCCATTTCACATAACTTCAACCACTTCTGACAGAACGTGATAAAATAGACATTAACAAAGACAAATAATTGCATTATCTGCCTTGCCTTGATATAATACATTGACATACTAGTTTTCTTCAGGATATACAGATCGTAATACTTCTTTAATGCCCTGCATTATTCGGATTGTGGTTTGAAAGGTATTAAGGCATTTGCTACAGTCAGAACAATAAATAATTATGTGATATCAAAATACATAGTTTTGAGCGTCTAGATTGAGTATATCAACCACTGTGCGATGTGTAGTATTTTTCTTTTTAATATTTTTTAGTATCTTCTTGCACACCTGACAAGCTGCCGTTGTGCCAAACAATCCCCACGAAGGGATTGTTGGTACAACTCACCTATCCCGTAAACAACTAGTGAAATATGTTAGATTTATGGGATAGGTTAGTTGTACCAACAACCCCTTCGTGGGGATTGTTTGGCACAACGGCAGCTTGTTCAAATTTCCACCTGTATATATATGCCCCTGTAAACTAAAGGAATTTTTTTTCTTTAATTAGTATTCGTTAATAAACAGCATAACATCACAAATCAACACCGAAATGAATCAGAAATGCAATACAAACAAGGTAGAGCAAACGAAAACTTGCAGAAAAATTAATCCTACCTTAATTACAGGTAATTTCCTGGTTTATACTTCAGCGTAGGGCCGTCAAAATTGTCACAGGGAACACCACAAATACCTAGTCTAAATAATGATCGCTATAAAGTTCACCACAATTATCACATCAGACACGGGAAATTTTGAAACATAACCACGAATAAACGCGACGTATGTAAATACGCGATAATTTGAAATCTTACCGTGGTTCACAAATGCGTTTCTACGGACTCGCCAAAATATAGAAAAACTGGTTTCGAGCTCGGCTCGCAACGCATACAACGTGATAAGGAAATGTTAGACAGAAACAGAGGATATCGGCAAATTTATAGTAGTGATGTATAATTCGCGATTGAAATTAGGTATTTGAATAACACTGTGTGACAAGATTTTCTAACATGAATCGTTATCTTTTATTTCGAAGGGTAATACAAACATAATAAGTAGTATATTTGTCATGGGCAAGAGGGTTCCATCACGTAACATTTTTGAGTTAAACGGGGTCAAAACCCGAAAAATGGTGTGTGTTTGAGGTTCAGCGACCACTCTTAGGGCACAACCTTAAGCGATATTAACCATTTTGACCCGTTTATTCTGAAATATACAAAATGTCCCAGAAAATGTGCAACAAATTGAATAGTTCTTTATTACTTAATAATATCACAGAAAATTTCCGCTTCTTCACCTTAAAATTGCTTAATTGGTGTACCGTTTACGAAGCAGTTCTGAAACTATTAATTTAAGTACATTTATATTTAATCCAGTCAAATTGAGTTTTTACCAGGAAAGTTGTGGGGTAGCTTTTATGACTTCCATTATGTATGTCAAAAGGTATTTTTGGGGGGTGCTGAATCCAAATCTGAGACTTGCTAACACAATTTCGTAACGCAACATTGAAGACCGACATGACCATCAACAGTTAACAACTATTGTTAAACGCATTATTCTTAACAGGTGGTTAATTTTTCGACATAGAATACGAAATCTTATTAAAGTCGTTAACAAGGTGGTTAACGAAAGTCATTAACGTAGTTGCTATGTAGCAACTTGCTACGTAACAACAGCGTTACAGAATTGGCCTGAATGTCTTGAAACTAGGATTGCTAACTATACGGTTTTGAACCGAACACTTACTACCTTAAATTTGTAGTCCACAATGACAAAAATACAATTAAAATTAAAAACAAAATTGTCAAAAATACAATCACCGGAAATAAATGTCTACACTGACCAACAAAAAAAACAAAACAAACCATACATTGTGAATTGAGAGTAGTGCAAAATAAAACTTTTTATGGCCTATTTGACAAAACCAGTGCGCAAAAAAATTCAAAAAAGAGTTCTTTTCAAAAACTATACTCAATTAACAATTTTTTTTAGATATTGCAGATTGAGTCTGGTTTTGAGACAAAAATGAGAATGTACGTCTAAAAACTTATCATTTATCGTAGCTATATCGCATATTTCGTATATCACCTGTCTTTTTCTCATTATTTAGCATCGGTGATTGTATTGTTGACAAATTAAGTAATTGAAAATATGTAAAAATGTCTGGTGTGGTATCTACATCAAAATTAATTAATTTTTCTTAATTTTGACAGGCGGTAACAACCCCTTAAGTATTATCTGTGTATTACTTGCCTCATCAACCTCATCACATAAGATTAAAAGAATGTCGCTTAAAAACAATGTTAGGAATAAAAATTAGGAATTTAAGTCTCACATATTCCCCCTTTTCAGTGTCGTTAAGACAATAGAACCTACAATGCATAGTCCATTAATAGGCTCCAAGGGATGATGAAGATAGCTAAACGAAATATATATGTTGATAGTAGTAGTATCTATGGTAAAATCTTCCTCAAGTTTATATCTATATGTTGTTAATTTCAATAAGAAAACAAACTCAAAAAGGTAGAATCATTGATAGACTTTTTTAAATAAATATTTTCACGTCATTAAGTTTCTTTTTTGTAAAATAGAGTATTTACCCCTTAGTATAGGCAAATTAAAAGTTTGAAAAAATCCTTCAGAATAGATTGAAGGGCCCGAGACAAAACAGAAGACGAAAAATGTCCTTCGCGCGAGATTATATTTACGGACTTGACCCCGGGGCAAAGAGCAAGGGCGAACAACACTCGGTGTGACGCTGGCAAACAAGAATAAAACGATGAAGAGGACTGAAGCGACGACGCAACTGTTTAGTCCGCTGTTCTCGGTAGCGGTTACTAGTTTTACACATAGGTAAACAACGGACCAGCACACCCGGTATTACACGCCGCAGAAGCTAGCACCACTTGCAAGAAAAGCTCGCAGAAAGTCCAAAAACAGAACCATGAAATTCAACAAACAGTAGGCCATGACCAATATAAATGGATTGGGAAGCATGATTGACGTTCAACAAACGTCGGTTCATGTAAAAACCAAAAGGTTTAGATTTTGTTTCCTTTTTAGAGGAGGGTAAAAACAGTTAGAGGAGGGTAAAAACAGTACCTGATTGAGGGGATATGCAAAGGATTTTGTTATAATACACAAATAGGCCGCAAGTAAGAATGTACGATACGATATTTGGAAAAATCGGTACTTTTCCTTTCGATATTCGATACTTTGTACTGATATTTCAGCATGCGTCGGTAGGATACGATATGTTTTTGGCCGGTATTGTATCATATTGTCATCTGGTGCTATGTTAGTACTAATATCTGAACATGTTAACGACAACTACAACTGAATACAGAGCACTTCAGCACATTCAGTTCTCTGAAGACGTAAACAACATGTTTGGTAATAGGTACGTCAGATGTTATCAACAATAACGCACGGCACACCCATAAACAAGAAAGTATTTAGTTTGATTTTGTCCTTAAAGCCTTCTTTAACCTAGCAGGATAGATATTATTAGATTATTTATTGTTATTTACTTTTATTTATTTGAACCTTAATTGTTTAGTAAGTCTTAAGATTACTTTTCAATTGTTTTTATTCGATATTAAAGTAAATTTAATACTGTATATGTATTTTATATGTATTTTATTTCGTGTCTGTCTGCAGCCACTAAAAGTTGACTTGATGCACCGGTACCTACTTTATAATAATAATAATAATGTATATATTTGTCGTAGGATCTGTTACAGACATAGACAATTGTCATAAAATATTACAATGCTATACATCTACAAACCGAGAAAGATAGTATGTTATAAAACACACATAACACAGAACATATAAACTATCGACTTCGCAAACCTGCCTCAGTCAAATACTCGTCAATGGTATAGAATGCTCAGTAATCAAGTATTCTTTTAGTTTCAGTTTGAATTGGGTAGTAGTTGCTGCGTTTCTTATGTCGGCGGGGAGTACATTAAATGTCTTCACCATCATGTAGTATAGTCCCTTCTGAAACACATGAGATGCTTAGCGGGCAGACCAAAAAAGAAGTGTTACGTGTCTGCATTGATGAAGATATATCACCATTTCTCACAAACTTGGCCATATTGGCTCTGCAGAACGATAAAAGGCGGCACACATATAAGCTTGGCAATGTCGGTATTTTATTCACCCTGAAATGCGTCCTGCACGGTTCTCGATAAGAGAGACCCAACATACACATGAGAAACCTTTTTTTGCTGCCGGAAAAAAGAAATAATGTTAGGCGAGGAACCCCACAGCACAATTTCATAGCTTATGATGGATACAAAATTGGCGATATAGTAAGTCCTGAGAGAAACGAAGTCAACTATCCCCCTAAATTTATAAGACGAATAAACAATATTAAGCCTTCTCTGGAGGGACTGCACATAAGGATCCCACTTTAAATTGCCCTGCAAATGGACACCCAGAAACTTTACGCTACCACTAACCGGCAGCGAGCCATCACCTGTCGTAACAAATATTGAACTCGGCGCATCCAATTAGAACTGCAACAAAGCAGTATTCTTACAGTTCAAAATCATTCTGTTCTCACTGCACCAATCAGTCACTCTACCTACAGCATCAGCAGTCGCGGCAGAAAGACCGGCCAAAGTGTAGCTCCCAGTGATCAGCGTAGTATCATCGGCAAACTGATAGAGTTCCCCATCTGGAAGAACATCTGTCAGATCGTTCATATACATTAGGCACATTAGCGGACCCAAAATTGACCCCTGAGGCACTCCAGCCGAAGAAGTAGAGACACGGGTAGTCATTGAGTTTCCCACACACACACGCTGCTGTCTGCCATCGAGATAAGACCCCAGCAGGTTCAACGCTGTACCCCTCACACCATAGTGTTCGAACTTTGACAACAGCAATCCATGGCTAATGGTGTCAAATGCCTTGGAAAGATCGAAGAAGACACTAGCGTCTAGCCAGCAGGTGCAACAAACGATCTTGCCGATGTACGGCTGCAGGTATGCAACCCACGCGCGCGTTGTAGACCTAGCCGGTAATATCTCGGTTCTGTTTATTCAAAAGAGTGGAATCTTGTATAAACTATAAATTAATTAATTAATAAATTAACGTAGTGAGAATTACGAATTTTAACTTTAGCATAGTTCTAGAGGCAGTTTTAGCAGTTAAACTCATTTTTTTCCATAAGAGAAACATCTAATTTTAAGAGACCCTTGATAAGGTTGAAGAAGCGAAAATACTGTATGAATACATTGATGATTTTCAATCGACACTTTTTCTTTTGTTACGGAAATCTATTCTGCAAAAATTAATTCTCCAAAAAAGTCTGTAAAATAAAAATTCGATCTTCAATATTTTTCTTTCTAAAAAGTTGACAAGGAAAAGATTCCAATAAAAGTTTTAGGAAATTGCTTAAGCTACAAATTTGAAATGCTTAGAAATGAATCATACTATATATTCAAAAGTATTTTGTATTTATAGCTTAAATCATTTTCAAGAACATTTATTTATTTTTTTCTTGTAAAATTTTCAGAGGTCGAGGTATTGACATGGTAGAAATCGTTTTAACATTTTGTAGTTGCTTTCTTTTAACATTTAATCATTTTGTATCATTTAAACGACTGATCTCAGTCGTTTCTCACTTTTGGACAGGAAAAATATACAGGGTGCAATATTTAAAAAATGAATTTGGTCTGCTTCTTACAAATGCATAAACCTGTATATTCAAAAGTCATTTCAGTTTGTAGCTCAAGTCATTTCCTAAAATTTTTATTTGGTTTCTTTCTTCTAAACTTTCACACGTTACGTTACGTTACGTTACGTCACGTTACGTTACGTTACGACACGTTACGTTTCTTCTTGTTAACTTTTTGATGATATGGAATCGGAATCTTATGAGTTAACTAACAATAAAGTTTATGAAACCGACACTGTTAGCAAAAGAAAGAGGAAATTACAGTTTATTAAAAGAAACATCTCTAAAAGACTATGAAAACTGCATTACAAATTTAATAAATACATAGCCAGAGGACATATATGCTGGCTATGGCGTATTTAAGGATGAACTATCGCAGTGCTTGCAATAGGCAAATATTAAAAAAGCTGTTCAAGCAGCAATATATCTAGATTCCCTAATGTGAAAAATTATTTATTTCTATTTGTTAAGAATATGGATTTATGAATTAAGATAATATATTTTATTTGTTACGAATTTTGATTTTTAAATTATTAACCTAGTTATTTGTTATTTTGTATTTCTTAAGAATATTCATTTGTTGCTTTAAATAACGATATAGGTATATTAAATGTAGGGATATTAAATGCTGTTGCAAATAATTCAAATACCTTACTTATTATTTATGATTTTTTTAGTATTTGTACATATTATTTTTGTATAAAAAGTAATTCTTAATTCAACACGGTATATGGGGGCCCCCAAATTCAAAATTGCCCAGAGCCCCATGATGGCATAACGCGCCGCTGGCTATCATTGGTTTCTTAGAATGACATTTATAGATGCGTATCTATAGCATTTTTTTTTAAGTTTGGGTAATTCTCGATCTTTCTCCGTTGTGTGCCTTTAAGATATGGTAACGCAGTGTACGTTTATTATTAAAGTTTTTGTCGCAATTGTTACAAGAAAACCCAAATTCGGCACAGACTTTATAAATTCGCGGAGCCAACACGTTTATTTTGCGTTCATGGATTTTTTACGTGTTTTCCTTAATTGCTCCTACTGCTAAATTTTGTACCGCATTCATTACATTTATTTGACCGATTTAATTCTTTTGGTTCGTCACCCATGTTGAAGGGATTAATAAACTAGAAATACGTTTACTGTAAAGTCATTAATATACTTATTATAATATAGATTACTTACCGATTACCGTTAATATTCAGCTTTTCCTAACCGAAACAACACCAAATTTTTTTGAATAAACAGAACCGAGATATTACCGGGGCTAGGTCCACAATGCGCGCGCCAATAGTGTATGGTGGGCGGCATACCTGTAGCCATACATCGGCAAGATCGTTTGTTGCACCTGCTGGCTAGACGCTAGTGAAGAACTGCAAGAATGTTCGATATGGTGCAGAACCGGTAGTTTCTTAGCGATACATACGTTACGCAATACCAATACAACACACTGTATCGAAACATTCCTACCCGAGAGCTAATGACCAAATTATACACTCGTAAATATTGTATAAACCGATCCAAAATGCATCCGAATGCGTACGCAGTAAGGAGATAAGAGGTAATTTAATTGTAAAATTGCACTGTACGCACAAGTAACCATTAATTTGTCCATGTTATCCGCAGTGAACGACAGTCGTTTTGGAGTAAGAAATTCTCTAAAGTCTAAATAAGGAAAATCTCTCCACGTCCACGGTACTTAAAGGACTGTGGCCAAAATGTCGTCGAAATTCATTTTGCACACGATTTGTATAAAATTCTTTCAATTTTTATAAAACATGGCAAGGATTTTTTTCTTTTAATTGTACGCTGATCTCATGCGGGATATCTTTTTTTGTAGAGTTATACCAAATATTGGATTCAAACTTTTATCACTATTGAAAAATATGATCCAAGGCATTTTATCAAATAAGATTTAGACGGAATGTTTGGATGTAAAATTCCTATTGAGAAGAAATCATTCAAATATTTTGTGAAGGTACTGACTACAGCGTTCGTACTTCGGATGATGCGAAACAAATAACTTATTTCTTGTCAACCTATGCAATTTTGGTCCTACTGTACGGTATAATGATTCATTATTTTTTTGATCAGTTTTGCGCGCCATCTGGATAATTTGCATCAGGCCGGAGCGCGTTCAATTGATCAGCATTCAACTTTAAATCGTTCCAATCGAGAAATTATTATTATTCAATCTGATACGCAAGAAAAGATTGATTGAGTTGGTGCACGCGAAAGAAGCAGGTATCCGCTCACAATCTAGATTGAATAATGTGGAATATTATCGGTTCGTTGCCTGGGCGTTTAAACCTAATAACCCACGGGCCTCGAAGAGAAAATGTAATATGTATATTAACTGGATTGCATTGTGTAATACAAAGTTGGTTCCTTATCTTATATAACAAATTTTAAAATTTCATCGTTTATCTCGTTACTACAGTCAATTGATTGGCAATTTTTACTATGGAAATATGTCAAAATCTCTGAAACAGTTTGTTATTTTAAAAAATCCTCACGTGGATTTTTGTATAATCAAAATACTCACATGTACATCAAATTTAATTTCCGACCTTCAATTTAGTACCTACGACGTCTTCAACATTTTTTTCTTAATAGATCTCTAGATCTCTTAATTGTCTTAGGGCTCCCGTCTCAATTCAAATAGCGCGCATTTCTCCAAAGCTTCGAAATAAAAAAGTCACTACATGTAGATGGCGCCACATTTTTATTTCGTATTTATTATATTTGATGTATGGTATAACCTAAAAAATAAATGTATTGCTTTCGATGTGTACAAATATTCAAAGTGGAGTGCATACTGGAATGATTTTGAGTTTTTTAGTCGATTATATAGTACTTTTACTATCGTCGCTATTGTAAACATGTTTGCCAACTCACTACAATCACGCACTACAATACTCCAGAATGCAGTTCTACAGAAGTTCAGAAAAAAATAACGATATAATCAGACGCAACTGCCATCGAAAAGCATTTCTGTATTTGTAGTCCACACTAAAATTTGTAAAATAATCTGCATAAATATTGAAATTTCTTTCCGATGGCAGTTGCATAATGACGTTCAGAATCGAATAGTAGCGAGTATTTTACAATTGGCGCAATAATTATGGTGTAGGTTATATTGGCGTTTTGGGGGTAGGAGACGGGCGGCTTAATGGTAACATTCGATTTTATGGCCTTACACACCATTCTTAAGAGGAAGACAGTTGAAAATTGGGGTAATATTTGAACCTTTGTTTGGTGGAAGCGTGGAAGGCAAGATGTGACGTCGCGCCGGAGGTGACTGGCGGGGGTGTACCAGTCACCTCCGGCGCGACGGCACTTCTTGTCTTCGAATCCTGAAGATGTTGGGACTGAAGCACCAAATTGGCGACATTGGTCACCCCCCTTTATGGTCTCTATTTGAGTGTTTTTTCCATTAAGTGTCCATCTTGCTCCTTGGCTATACCGTACTGATGAGGACTAATAGTCCGAAACACGTGTCTACGGATGCTTTCTTCGTATGACGGAATTGCCCGACAAATTACCTTTCTCCTCGAATATCTCACCGTCGATTAACCAGCTTTCCATCTTATACCCATGGACTATGGTGTGCCTGGGGTGTACCAGTCACGACTGGGGGGAAGCTATTCATAAAACATTTTTCAACTGATTTCAGTAAAAGATACATTTTTGGAAAGCTTACAACGTGCTGCGTCTACAGTAACTTCCCCCAGGTGTTACACACACTTTCCCTGTAGTAACAAGCAAATTTTTCGTCAAGCTGATGTGAAGAAGTACTTTGTTCTTATTTCGATATTCGTTAAGAATAACACGTCATGCACAACTGTAGAGGCAAACGGTCCTGGCGCCATACAATAAGTTAAGTCATTAGGTGCAGGGAACGTGGTACGCGCTTAGGTCATTTACGACATCCGTCTCTGTTCGACATCGACCAAGTAGACAGGCAGCCCGAGGAAGCACCTTTTCGTGAGTAGTTCCTAAATGACATTTTGTGGCTGTTGCGAGAAAGACATTCGCCCGTTGATTGCTTTCGACGATTGTTAAGGTATTTTTAGTGGGAAAAGAAGATGCAAAAGAAAAGAGTTGCAAAATTGCATGGTAATGTCCATCGTGGTGGATTCAAAAACAGTATGGCAATTTTTGACGACGGGCTATTGCCCATCGTTAAATTATTATTTTATATTATGTATTTTTAAACTGGAAAATTTATAACAGCATTTTGAATTGCTTATTTGCTAAAGGAACAATATTTGTTTGGGTTTAGATGTTTATGACACTCTGCGACAATGACAAATGAAATTTTAAGGTTTTAAATATTGAACTTAAAATTAACATTCGTACTAAGTTATGATACAAAATCCTAAACTGACTTCTTGGTCTTTCTTCTATATCGTTCTTTTATATGCAGTGCATCTGGGTTTCCCCGGATGTCAACCTGACTTTTGTGACTGGAGGTAACGTAACGTTAATAAAATCCAGTTTTTTGGGCAGTCTTTATGCCTCCTATGACCGTACTCTCGCACGCTTGCTACAATCAACGTTATTTATTGTTCTTTATTGCAAGTGGCTTGTAGACAAACTGATAACGTTCGACTTGCAACAAACGCTCGACATTACGCCTCCTGTTTCTGTGTGAGTGCACCTAACTCTCTGGTAATTCTAGCACCTAAAGGGGGAACCACTTTTGTAGTGAATTAGTCAAAGAGGTTTCATTACAACTAATTTGTCAATCAATTGCACGGCTTATTATAATAAAACCTGTCCCTTTGAAAAACTACTGCAAATTCTACACAGCTAGTGGGTGTTGTTTTAAATGACCGTGCAAGGAAGATGGTTATTATATTTTGTTTTTCAAGACATAGCAATTAAAATGTTGTACGTACTGAAAAACAAATTTACTAGGTTTTTTTTTATAATTAAAAAGAACTATTTAGCGGGCACTACACACAGGATTATTTGAAACCAGAAACATAACTTTTCAGCTTATTTAATTGATTCAAATGCATATTTACTTGGATACATAAAGTACCTTGACAAATATATTCTTTCATCATAATAACCAATGTTGTATTAAAATAACTAATTCAATATAATTTCAAAAATTGAATATTTCTTAGACAGAGTATTTTTAACCTACATCCAGGTACATCCAGGCATTTGACGCAAGAAAAGATGAGGTAATTAACATAAGTAAGTGATGTTTATTGAATGAAGTAAATCTGTTTTCTTTAACAAAGTAGATGAATCTAGTTATTGCACCAAAGAAATAAAATTCTTGGTTTAAGAAATAATATATCACAAGAATATCATTGTTTTGAATATCCTATGAAGAATGCAAATAGATGTCTGATCATAAAATTTGACTGACTTTTCCCGTTTTGGTAAAAATCATATAGCGCATGTAGCATATGCGCATGCGAAACCATATAGTGTATTCACAATAATAGTACATTAGTATATATGTTACGGTTAAAGTGATAAAATTGGTTTGTATTAATAACTACCTGCTATTATTAATAATAACCGCATCATTTAGTCAATGTGATTAGAAACACTTAAATAATCACATGGGCCGGCTATTATTAATAATTTCCTAACGGGCACGGTAAAAGTGATAAAAACGTTACTTTTTACAAAAGATCTTTTGTATACAGTCTTCAAAGAAGTTAGCTAAGTTATTTAGATTACTATGTAAGCTATTATATTTATTTACTCGACGCAAATCATCAGTACGACTAGCTTGTCTCCCTTGTACTTTAGAAACTACTGGATATAATTGGTAATGATATTTGGTATACCTCCAAGGACGGCTCAATGACGAAAACATAAAAAAGAGCATTTTATACAGAGTGTTCAAAAAAGTTAACCATTTTATTATCAATAACACCCATTTAATGCATGTCGGTAGTTTTTTGTAAATGTACAATTACAATTTATTAAGTAAATTCTCAAATCCCAATTATCTTGAAATTTTGCGCATTTACTAATAATTTTTTCAATATTGTATTTTCATGCAAATACATGCATGCAAGAATAGGCGAGACTAGTTTACATAGATGTTTTTACATAAATTGCACCGCACAAATGATGCAAACATTTTTGTATGGTTCTGTTCCTAACACGGTATTTTTACTTTTGGTGTTTGACAATAAAGTACTATTTTATAAATAAAAGATTAAACATAGTAACAACTTGCCCCAATCTTCCCTACATTAGGTTGTCCATTACCTAGACCAACCGTAAGCATATCTAATATCTGGCGGATATAATCTGTTTTATAAGGCGGTTTTATGAATCAATGGAAATACAATTACTATGACTTTTGCAGTAATTTTTTATTAAAAAAAATACAAAAAACAAAAGAAGATGACGTCCTATTGTTACAAACTTTATCTTGCTTTATTTTTACAATATAAATGGTGTAATTGTTGTACTACCACAAAAAATAAAGGTCTAGAAGGACTTTTGTATTCAAAATTAAATATAAAACATTTTTTAAAGTTTTGTATTAAAAAGATAATGAATAATAAGTTATAAATAAAAATAATTTTTCTTGCCACGAATTGTACAGAAGCACTATGTACATATGCACTGGCAGAATAATACAAACCGAGTTTCTAATTTATTACTTACTTAGCTTTTAAGAATTGCACAAATAAGCATGACCCAAAGAGTTACACACTCGTGCATGCAATTAGTATGGATTGGCATTTTTTAGTATCGTTTTGATAATCTTCCTTATTTTAGTCATAAGTAGTAACTAAATAAGTTAGTCAGGACTAACGTCACTAAAGGCCTAACACTGAAAACCCAGTTAGTAGATTCGTTGTGTGGCGAGTATGTAGATACTAACAGAATTCCAAATCTGAGGCTCTATTATATTGTAGCATCACCTTAATGCAATATCGAATTGAAATATATCACATTGACTACAGCATGCTAGAAATTATTAATAATAGCCGGTTGATGTGATAAATTCTTCACTTTAACCTCGCCACTTGGCTATTATTAATAATAACCGGTAATTATTAATAATAACCTATTTATCACTATGACATAACATATACATTAGTATATAACAATAGTATATTTGCTTTTAGTATCAAGCATCAACTAACTTCTTCATAAAAAAAAGTATCTCCTTCTATTCAAGATGATAAAAATAGTTACCGCAAATAAGAATATATACTTCACTGCAGACAATTTACTTACTTCAATGGAGTAAGAACTTAAATCCAGTCATTATTCCTATAGACCAGGCAATAGAGATTTTTGCGTGAGTAAAATACTAGCAGGAAGCCGACGATCCCAGGTCACGTGGAACAGTCCGTAGATGCGTGTCCTCCTCGCAAATATCTTTCTTAATTTGTTATAATCAAAAAACCTCAAAAAATCGTGTTTTCTTTTGTTTTTCGCTTGTAAAAACTGAACAGATGGAGAAATCTTGATGCTTTCGAATTACGAATTATGGAGAACGAAAAGACGAAAAAAATTAACCCTGCACGGACTCGATTGAATAAATATTAACGGACGCAACTCGGAAAAACCGGAAAAATCTGCGCTTTTTCAAAAATTCATAACTCCCTCATTTTCAAAGTTGTAGCGGAGGCTTTTCGCGTGAAAGTAGCTATTAATGGGTACTTTGAGTGTGGACAACCCAGGCGTTGTCCGATGGTTAGTTTTTGCACAATTGCGATTAGAGTATTTGTATGCAATATGATTCGGCGAGCCTGGATACGTCGCAGGTGGTCCGATTTTAATTTTTTTTATGTATTTCGAAAGTAGAAGTATTGTGCTACAAAACGTCTATTCTGATTTTGCGTTAAAATGTTGCGAAATAGGTGAAAATGCTTGCATGACCGAAAACTGCCGCGCGCTCCAAATCGGTCGAGTAGTGGAGGTAGGCGGTCGATGCGGGAAAGCGCGTATCTATACTAATACAAGCGCGCTGCGCGTGCGTATTACTATATATACGTTTCCCCTCTAATCGCACACTTCCCCCATCACTCGACCACTCTAGCGGGCGCGGGCGTTTTCGCTCATGCTCTCAGTAGTTTATTACCAACTTAAACGGGTCTTATCGAAAAATCAGATTAGACGTTTTGTTGCTGTTCACGTCTAGTTTCCAAATGCGTTTTTTAAATTGCAATGGGACGACCTCAAACGCAGCCAGCGTTGGCAAAAATATTGCCAAAAATCAAATGAGGATTGTGCGAAAACTATTAATCCAAGGGAATCCAAGTTTTGCACATAAAGTACATGTGATTAGCTACCACTCCACTGTGCAAAGTTTCCTGTCATTCTCTTCGTAATTTAGTTCTCTACAGTTCATCCCATTGCACCATTAAGATTGCTTCAATAATTCTCCTTTTAAAATAACAGAAGTAAAAAAAAACGCGATTTTTTATTGATAATAATTGTTTATAAAAAAATTTTAAAATGGCATTTTCGAGTAGGGAACATACTGGGAATATACTACGGACTGTCCTGCACAGGATGGCACAGGCGACTTCCTGCTAGTCTTTATGTCAAAAAAGCAATCATTAGTAGCTCTATTGCTTGACCTACAATACAATAGGTCTTCACAAATTACTTCTATGTGTATATCGGCTCTCAAAGTTGAGCAATGTCAGCCTTAGGGTGGATCTATCAAGGTTAGTAATGTAATGTAATGCAATGCAAGGTTAGTCTTATAGTTAACAAACTAGTAGTCTGTTTGAATTTTAAATTTTCACCATTCTTTGTTCTAGTTTTACATACGCGTTACGTATTTTTCAATTTTTTTTGGTCCTACGTTTGGTCCTAACTGTAGTAAATTTGCATACAACAATTATTATCTTCATAAAAATCGTTATTTTGCAGTAATTTTCTGAAAAATTAGACCCAATTAAAAATTTTTATTTTCAGATCCAGAAGTGAATTCAATTTCCTTAACTTTGACAGCCTGTGCAGTGCAATCATTATAGTATATTATAATACATGATTTATAAGACAAAAATTGGCGCACGAGTTGTTTTGGACACGACGAGCGTAGCGACAAGTGCCCAAATGGAACGAGTGCGCCAATACGTTGTTTTTTCTACTTTGCGACAATTTTAGATAAGTTTCGAAAATTGCGGTTGTCATCTTACAATCTAGAGTAGTTTTAGCTTCAACAGTTGGTTGTTCTGGTAAAATTCACAAATCCGATTGAGGCGAGCCTATAGCGATTAAGATGTCAGCCTTATTTGACACTTGACGTCAAGTATCACCAATCTTAGAAAACTAAAAGTTACTAAAGGTTAGTGAACTACTGTTTTCATAACGACACCGAAAACGGTTTCGTTATGAGTTTATAACGAACGCAAAGTAGAAAAAATCTGATGTGGCCAGGCACATGACTTTATCATACTATATATAAAATTAATAGTTTAGCTGCATGAGATTCTATTTGATCGAGATCGGCTATGTCTGCATTAAAATAAAAATAGTAGAACTAGACAGATATCTCGATTAAAGCTGCGTTCGGATATTGTACTCCGTTCACACCGGGTACACCGTCCAAATGACACCTACGTGTTATTGGGTGTAAAAATTGTAACGGGGTTCAATATCCGAACGCAGCCTATATTGACAGTAGTATTTTCAAAACATTAGCGTTTGACACTAGCTACGGTCATTAGAATCAAAAAATTTGACATATCCTGGCTACTAGTTTTAAAGCAGTACGACCGATCTCGATGAAATAGAATTTGCTCATGCAGCTAAACTATAAATTCTACCAAAAAATGTCATATACATAAATTATAGAAAATTTCCTCTCCTTTAATTTATTATTTAACTATTTTGACGACATTACACAAATAGCGGCTCATTTGCAAAATCTTCGAAAAATGCTATGAGTAAACCACCAGTTCCTTTGGACCCTTTTCAACAGAAAGCTTTTCAGCTCTAAGTTTGGTTATGAAACTTCTAAATATGAAGTTTCGTCCCGACACCTTTAGTAGTTTCTCCGGAATCGTCGCCACAAAAACGGGTACACACACACACACACACACACACACACACACACACACACACACACACACACACACATACACACACACATACACACACACACACACACACACACAGACATTTTTGGACCTTGGTCAAAAATGTTCAGGGGACCCAAAAAGACATATTTCCGCTAAAACCTCAAAAATTTTTTTTGGCATGATTACAATACTTTACATACTGCGTATGATAAAGTAAAAATATTTTTTAAATCATAAAAAATACAGTACCTAAATGTTTTTCTGCTCAAACACCATTTTGCAGGGATTGCCGTTAAATAACAATGTTTACAAAACAAGCATCCTAAAACACTCAGTAAGGTTATTGTAAAATAATGACGAAAATGCGCTGTTTTGGTTTCGATGGTTCAGATATTAAGTATGAATTTATTATTATTATTAAGTATGAATATGTCTGACATATTGAATAAAAAGTCTATTTACTGCCACTCCAATAGTTTGTCAATCGACGAACATAACCTAATGCAGACCCTTGTAATAAAACTCTTAATACATCGAGGCATCCACCTTCGGACTCTAGATAAATATCTACCACCAATGTTTATGTGGGCGGAGATAATTGAGGGGAAAGCCGTTCGTACGTACAACAGGTACTCAGATAATCTCTGAGACACGACCACGAAAGAGAAGCGATATTTCGTTCGTTCTATCGACTAATGAAGGCATCAAAACCTCTGCCACGGCTCGTTAGGGACAGCCTCGGGCGGACGTTTGGAACTCTAATAATGGAATTCGGATAAAAACCTGTACGTACACACAGCCCTCGGTCATTTCGATAAACGATTAGACACGCCATCTACACAACACTACCATTACTATAAATTACCATTTTCCCCTTTTTATTGCTGTTGCTGTTTTTAGACGTGAATGTGTTTCGTTTGCTTATTTTAGTAACGAGGAATTCATTGGTCTTATGAGAAGAACAACAAAAATAATAATTAATTAAAATTGAATTTAAATGAATATAATAGCGATATATTACCAGATTTTTTTGCGTTGATTTTTAACTATTAAAATACCATTTTTACAAATGAAATTTTCGCCCAGTTATTTCAGTTATTTCTAGCTTATAACATCATCCACATTCTTTTAAATGGTAAAACAGGGTTTTTTACTGATTTTGGTAGACCTTTTAATTGTTTTAATGGTGGTAGCGGAAACATTTTATAGCCCTACCATAAGCACTTGTTTTAAGAAAAAAAATGAAAATTGCAAGGTATTCACAACTTTGAGGAACATGGATATTCAGAATGGAATACGAAAATGCCTTATTGATAGAATTAGTTGCTCTGAATACGAATACGGACGCTCGCTCAGGTTTTCGAAAAAAGTGAGAGGTAAATGTAAAAAAAATGAACTAAATCTCCTAGAAACATCAAAAGAGTCTTATGGTAAACATTGTACTTTCACCCAAAATTCTGAAAATTAGTAAGAAAGTTACTAATTATTTGAATCATTTACAGCAATTTACAAAGTAGTGTGCGGGGCTTAAATAAAAGAAACAACGAAAACATCACGTGATATAAAGCTTTCAAGCCCGGATTCGTCTTTATTGCAAAGATATGTACCGAAAACGCTTTGCTTTTCACGCACAAACAAAAGTTTTCATTATTCCCTAATTTTCAACTCTCATTGTCTTTTTTCTAAAGTAAGGTCATAAAATTTGTATGCAACCAAGAAGAAAATTAACAGATCTATCATAATCAACAAGAAAAATATGGAGTTGCGATTTAGAAAACTGTCGATTACGTAATAATTCAAAAACAATTTAAGGCCAGACATTTTATTTATTATAAATAAAATATGAAGTTGCCATTTAGAAAAGTGTCGATTAGTACATAATTTAAAAAGAATTTAAGGACGGATTTTAAGGAATTTAAGGAATTTTTTTGTAAACTACAAACCGTTTCCGTACTTTGTGCGCACATTGTATATATCTTAAGAAATAACAAACAAAATCAGAGAATCGCGAGAACAGTTTATAATTGAGTTTCTTAATATTTCTGAAAAAAATACATGATACAAGACCGGGGGGAAGTTAGCCATAAAAAATATCCATCAAACTTTTTTCATCCGATTTTAATGAATGACACATTTTTTAAAGCCCTTTAACGTACTGAGTCTACAGTAGTTAGGGCAGAGGGCGCAATTCAAAATTACTACCTAAAAAGTTAAAAAGATAATCATTTTTTGCTTAAATTGGCACATTTTTACTATCTCATATCTCCGTTAATCCTTTACCAATTACAACATCTGTTACAGCAGTCAAAAGTACAAATATAGCCCATACTTCCATAGTTATTGCAGCCCAAGTTTCCGCTAATTAGTGGTCTAAAAATATCCTGAACTTTAAATATTTTTACTCTCGGACATAAAGTACACAAAAATACATCGTTTCAGAAAAGCACTTTGCATAACTTCTTTTTATCATCCGATTGTAACAACAAATACATCAAATGAAAGAGGAAGCTAGTCTCTACTAATGCTAGGTATTGCAGGCTAAGTTTCAAGTAATTAGTGATCGAGAAAAATTGATGTTGAAAAAATGAACTTTGACTATTTTTATCCCGAGATGCGAGTATAGAAACGTACACCGCTTCAGAAAAGCAATTTGCATAACAATTTTTTATCATCCGATTGTAACAACAAATACACTAAACGAAAGAGGAAGCTTGTCTCTACTTATGGTAGTTATTGCAGTTCAAGTTTCCGATAATTAGTGGTCTAAAAAAATTGATGAACTTTGACTATTTTTATCCAAAACAAATTGCATAACCCCTTTTTATCATTCGATTGTAACAAAAAATACACCAACCGAAAGAGGAACGTTGTTGTGTTCACTTATGCTAGTTATTGCAGTCCAAGTTTTCGGTAATTAGTGGTGTAAAAAAACTCATGAACTTTGACTATTTTTATCCTGAGATGCGAGCATACGCCGTTTCAGAAAAGCAAATTGCATAACCCCTTTTTGTCATCGGATTATAACAAACAATACACCAAACGAAAGAGGAAGCTTGTCTCTACTTATGCTAGTTATTGTAGTCCAGGTTTCCAGTAATTAGTGGTCTAAAAATTGATGAACTTTGACTATTTTTATCCCGAGATGCTTTAGGCTTTAACAAAATTTATTAATTATCAAATGATACAAACAATATGAAACAACATATTTTACATAGTAACATAGCGCTTATCCGAAAATATAACTTAAATAATAAAATACTTCGATTTACCCGCCAGATTATCCCGAGATGCAAGTATAGAAACGTACACCGCTTCAGAAAAGCATTTGCATAACGACTTTTTATCATCCGATTGTAACAACAAATACATCAAAAGAAAGAGGAAGCTTGTCGCTACTTATGCTAGTTATTGCAGGTCACGCCTTTATAACATTAAAGCACAACAAAATATATATCACCTCAAAGTGAAAGATGATCAAGTTGATCAGTACTTCATATATTTTTTCTTAAATCTCATGGATTTTAATAGTACTCTCAGATGTTTTGTAATGTAAAATCTAGAAACTCTACCAATCCTGCTTCATCTGTAGTTCTGTCACCAAAAGAAGATTTTCAAGTCCACTATAATGTAGGGTTAAGGTCATATTTTCATTATGGGATCATCACGTTCTCACATTATGCCAACAGGTTTTCATAATTTAAATCATGTTCTAATGAACTAACTTTGCAAATGCAGAAAACGTTATATTGATATGAGTCACTACCATAAATTCTATTTTACGACTGAGTTGAGCAACTCCGGACGGATTCTAGTAAAATTCCAACCGTCTTCAACACGCACATTTAACAATCTTCGATTTTATGACATCATTAAGGGAAACGCGGTGCCGCTCAATGCATCCACGATCATGTGTGGAGTAGAACGGACGAGGTTTCTGGATTAAAACGAGCAATCCGAGTGGATTGTGGAGACGAGCGCTGAAAAAAGAACCGTCAACGGGCACAGAGAGTGCCGACCGTTCTGTTCGCACAACCGGTCGGAAGGTGGCTTTGAAGTCGCCGCACCGTGAGCGACAAATTCCAATTATCGCTCATCAATAACTCCGACTCGGTACCGAGAGAACCGATGAATCCAGTTCACTCTTTTTTTTGCGGAATCTTCTTATATTATTTGTGCAACGAAAGAATACGCGTGTACAGCAGCAGAAGATTTCTTATTTTTCAAATATGTTCGCTTGGCTTGCTTGAAAGCGTAGATAACGATAAATATTAATAAATTTGACAAATAATTGTAGTATAAATGCAATGTGGTAGGGGTCAGTCATTATTAAGTTTTTTCATTAACAAATGAATAGTTTCTTGTAGCAAACAAATTGGTACTTCGCTACAAATAAAAAAAATTGGCCAGGCACATGACTATCATACTATATACAAAATTAATAGTTTTGCTGCATGCGATATTATTTGATCGAGATCGGTCGTCTCTGCATTAAAATGATTCTATTGACAGCAGGTATTGTCAAAACATCAGCGTTTGACACTACCTACTGTCATTAACATGAAATTATCTTTCTTAGGAATTAAAAACAAAGAAGTTCATATTAGTATATTATTATACAAGTTTTACAAGAAGTCAAATTGGCGCACGAGTTGTTTTGGGCACGACGAGCGTAGCGAGGAGTGCCCAATTGGAACGAGTGCGCCAATACGTCTTATAAAACGAGTGTAATATACTACTTTTTCTACTTTGCGTCATTAATTTTATATAATTTTAGAAATTGTAGGTACTATATTGCGCTAGATTAGAATCTAGGGTATTTTGCGGGTACCAGTTGGCAGTACTGTAGTAACTGTCAACTTCGTAAGGATGGGATAAAATCATGACAAAATCTAATTGTGAATAGTTTTACTCCACTTTAGCCTACAAGTTTTAATAAATAATCAGCGAGGCCGCAACGATGATCATAATGGAGCTTGGGGCAAACACTTGTAACCCTACTGTGATAAATACATGAAACATAACCTAAAAAGTTCATTTTAAAATAGTGGTTTCATAAGTATAATAATCAGAATAGACGTTGTTGGCGGTACCTGATTAGTTACTGCAAAGTATAAGAACTTACTAAAGAATTGTTATAACGGTTATCGTTTAATAGCAGTTTCTACCTAGTACCACCTGTTTATACAAGTTTACACGCACATATAATTAAAACCAAATTATAATTTCGGTGTAACAATTTATTAGAATTAATTATACTTAGTAAAATTACATGTGATGGAGGTAATATAAATACATTGCACACAACCAAAACTAAGAGGAAGTAGAAAGCAATGGACAAAAACGAATACGGTATTGAACCCAGCAGAATTCGGTCCAAAATGTTACCGAAAACCTGTACGTCACATAAACTAAGAAATCCTCAACGCTTTAAATGTACTATAGCTTCCTACGTGTATGCTGATATTCAATAAACCATTTATTGCGCATAAACAATCTCGCAGCAGTAATTAAAATCGTTCATATCTACGATGTAGGTTTGATCTTCGCATAATACCTTTATTAAAGTAAATGTGGTCCTTGAATTATATCTGAAAAGGGGATTTGATGTTTAGTTGAAAAGAATGATGACGATCTCTTACCAGAGTCGCAAAACATCACCGAAAACGTCATGCTGGCGTATTTTGATAACCACAGCAAAACCCTGAAAGCGCTAATCCTTTGGCCATACTATAGCAGGCTACACGCAGGTTTAAATATGTATGGAATATTGATATTTCGCAGTTTATGCGATTGCAGCGATTAAAAAGGGAGGCAGTGTGTGGTTATGTGTTGTACGTTTGACATATGGCATTTGGATTTTATATGAATGGGTACCAATCTTAGAACAAAAAGTTACTAAAAACGATGTTACAATGTGTTAATTGTAACACCGAAAATAGTGTTACAATGTGTGCATTGTGAATGCAAAGTAGAAAAAAATTATTACTCAGAATGACATTGCTTTCTAAAAAATATTTTGCGGGAAAAGAGTGGGATACCTACCCTGTATGTAAAGAAATACATCAAATTAAAAATACCGTGTTAGCCCCTTTTTATGATGTCTTGCTGTCTTATAACCAACTTTCAGTTCAAACCGGAATTTGAAGACATTATTAGCATCTTTGGCCTCTTGAAAACTGTCAACTTTTAGGTTTTGAAAGCTCTTTCTAATAATACCTCACACGACCGATGTTCCCATTGCAGTTGCTTGGTTGGTAACAATATCACTTACACACAACAATTTTCGGTTCACTCTGACTTTGTTCAGTGATGTTAGATAAAAAAAATCCGTATTTATTTCGGCTGAAAACACGAAAACGAAAATTTTCTTTCTTATTTGTGTTTTTTGGACAAAAATTTTGGACCCAATTTTTCTAAATGTGGTATTAAACTCAATGCCGGAGTTTTCCATCCCTATGTAGATCTTTGTCACCTAACATAACCTATTAACGAGACACCATTAACGACGTGAAACTATTCAGGAAACACGGAATCATTGCGCACAAACTGAAACAACAAACAAAACCGACGGACTTCTCTGGTTTAAGGTGGGTGAGTGCCGTGAGCGGACAGGAATCAAGTGCTCTCGGTGACAGGTAATATTTACCTTCAAAAATATTTACTCAAGCTGGACAGGCTGCCACCGACTCTCTAGCAGGCCATGGCACGTTGGTTTGTTTGCACAACTGATCTGTCGAGTGCGTTAATACTTCGGTCAATATCTTTTAGCCTCTACAAACAAACGCGCGCTAACCATCGGTTTGTCAATTATACGCTACGTGCGGACACCGATGGTTTATTTACTGCTCAATGTTCAATATTTACCTTGGCTAATTTCACTAAGCGACGGAAATTTGTAGGTATTTCAAAAGTTTTATTCGTTTTTTATCCATATTATTATGCAGATTCAGAGAGAAACGTTACTGAACCATGCGAATAAAATTATACAATTCTCGTATTTGCCGGTTGGAGAATATAGCAGCCCCGTACTTTGTGCCGGTGAGCTTCCTGCTTACGTAGAATCTTTAAGGTCTATTTACGTAGCAACGTCCTGCGTCCAAGACCTGGTACTGCTATAATACATTTAAATCAGAGCAGTTTTGCTAGTGCGTTTTGTTTCGATGGCTCTGTGGTCGGGTTTGACTTGGCTACTGAGTCGGACCGCGGACTGTGACTATTAAGAAAATTGGTCGTTAATTCATTATTTTTAAATATAGAAATGTTGCAAAATGTATGAGATCTCTAATGACACGACATTGAGCTTTATCCGAAAAGAATATTTTACGTCCAAAATCTACGTCATTTCCAACTCATTGAAGCCCACAAGTGTTATAACGAAGTATATGGTCAATAAATATAAATTATAAAAAAATTATGTAATTGTGTTTATGATCATTAACATTTTGGCCCTATATTCTACAAGACAAACAACCATAAACAAGATTTTATACGATCATGCACACCATATTAAAATGTCAAGTTTTGTCCTTTTTTTGCCAAAACCGGTATAGGTCCAGTTACGGTTTGGAGGTGACCGCAACCGTACCTACACCGGCCCTTTTCGTATGCTCTAAAACATCCATACTTACAGACAGAATTTTGATTTAACATATGGAATCCTCGAAAAACAAAGTATTGTTAAGTTTCCTCAAGAGTAAACGACCCAGTTTTCACATTAAAATGTCTTACTTTTGTCAATTTTCTTTGACAAGTTCTTGTCAAATGTTTGACGAAAACTTCATGAAGTTTCCATCAGTTTTGTGTCAACACTTGACGAGGTGATAGCTGGAGCTAAATAACCTTACCAGCTTGACATAAACTCCACCGTTCCATATCAACGGCATATTCTGCATTAAACAATGCCAATCCCGAGTAAAAAAATCTGATCTGGTCAGGCACATCACTTTATCATACTATACAGCAGTGTCAAACGCTGATGATCTGACAATACTGTAATAGAATCAAAATATCTATCAAATCATATGTCAAATCCTGGCTAGTTTTAATGCAGCACGAGCGATCTCGATAAAATAGAATTGGCTCATGCAGCTATTAATTAATTTGACCAAAACACAAAGCTTTTCACTTTTTTTTAACCTTTTTGAAGTTTTTGATTCCAAATAAAAAGTTGATATTTAACTAAATGTTGATATCACACAGAAAGTACCTATGATTTTTAGACTACCTGAAGCTTAAAGAGAAGATAACAACCACAAAGAAAGCAAGCTTCCTATAAGAAAACTAACCTAAAAATTTTGGAATTATTACATGTGAAAAATAGATGATTTAGGCTCCAAAATTTCCACAAATGCAAGATGGAAAATCTCCTATACGAAACCTATACGAAACCTATACGACCTATAGAAACATATGTGACCGCATCCAAGTCGTAGATGGGATATAACAGTACTTATAAAAGTACCTTGGTGCAAAATGAAATGTTTCCACTTCCACCTGCCAAAGCCCCGCTTATGCAGAAAACATTCTAAATTATCTTATTTTGTTAGAACTAAAAAGGCAATAGTAGAATCTCCCGCCATAAAATCACCCCTCTCGATGCGACGGATTCCACTGTGACCAGGGATCCTACGCTAGACTAGAGCGGTTGTGTCATGCCTCATCCACCAATGAACGGCCGGCATACAATGACGTCACTACCGCTCTTTCCTAACCTAACTAACTTCGTGTTTTTAATTTGTCATTGTCAAATTGTCCACATAACATGTTTAACCTAATACAACGCTACACACTGACAGCTTTATTATGGATTTACCTCAAACAACGCTACAGACATAACACTGACAGCTTGACGTGATTGGCTGGCGCCTAGCGATGCCTAGAGCGTGTTTATAACTGATCACGTGGGCATGACGTGGGCTGTGACGCCATTGTTTGCCTTTTGACAACTTTTGACCCTCCCCCCCCCGCGCGCCACATCACCATAAAGGTGCTGAAATGGTGCTGAACAGTGCTGAATGAGACAAGCGCTCAGGGATCCAGCATGGATCCAGCATACTGTTATGTTACCACACGCACATTCATGTTTACATATAATATCCCTAATCATATTTATCAAGTAATATATTTTAAATTACCAACCCCGCTTTGTTGCGGTGCAGATACAGCACTGAGGGCACCCGTGAAAATAACCTAATTATTACTTGGTAAATGCGATGTTTGTATAAAAGTTAGGCATAGGCTAGGTTATCGCCAACTGTCATCTCGTGCTGACACTTCGCAAAACTTTGATGGAAACTTCATTAAACATTTGACAAGAACTTCTCAAAGAAAATTGTCAAAGCTTTGATAGGCTAATTCGGGTGTTAGGGAAGAGTTTTTAAATAATTTTATGCTGAAATCTCAAAGTAAAATGTAACTCAAATCTGAGATATCTGTCCAGATACACACATGATTGTATTGCGTCCTAGAGTCTACGTGTCTGAAGTTCATCCATGGCTACATTCGCTGGTGACGGTGAACAGCAGTTAAGTGCGAAAAACAAGCAAGAAACGGTTGGTAATCCGATTCTTCGGGCGGCCTTCAGAGGTTGCGGCTGTTGCGGGCGTTGAGGTCCTCGGCTACTGGTAATTGATTTGCCTCGGTAGCCGATTGAGGCACGGATTCGGCGGCAAACTCTCATGTTCTTCGGTACAATGGTGCCGCCGCCACTGCGTTTAACACCCGACCGCAAAGACAAATAACTCCGGCCGACAACAAAAGCACGCCTTCCTCTGCACGTTGTTCTCGGATACTAATTTCATGTTGTTAGCCATTTTTCCTGAGGTTTCATGTAGGACCTTGCAAAACATCCAAAACAAAACCCCTACGGTCGGGCCATAACGTCGTATAACCGTGTTTAAGTGCTCGGTAGTAATGTAGTAATGATATAGGATCATCAACGATAAGTTTTTTTTTTGAGCCATACGTACAATGTTGCATCCACCCATTTTGCATAGGCTGGAAATTTTGGAGGTGACCGCTTGTTATTTTAATGTATTCAATACTTCCTACAAAAAGTAGCCAAACAAGATATTATATAGTCACAAATTCATTCAAAATATAACGATCCATTTTAATGATCAAAATACTCACATAAATAAATAAGTAAATAATTGTTTTATTAGCTTAATACTGCAAATACAGTTCAATTGTAGGCAATTCAAGGGGGCTTTCAGATGTCAAATGAAATTTAATAATTGCTCCTACCTCAAATTTTAGACCCTCAATTGTTTGGACTAATATGTCATTAATTTTTTTAATGCAACCCATTGTTTATAGTATTAATTTTTATATTTATTTGTAATAGTGGCAACATAAAACTTATGCAACATATTTGTGAAAAAAGCAACTGAAAATTAGGATGGATACCTCAAAACAAATTTTCAGGATTTTAGATGAAAATACAAAGTTTAATTATGAAACCTGTGTGAAATTTGTAGCATAATTATGGGGTTTGCGTTCAGCCTATATATATTCTTAACAAAAGAACAAAAAACTAGTATTAAAATTTCTTCAGCCGTGCTGAAGTTAAAATACCCCCACCGTAAAATATTTAAAAAAAAAGTCAACCGATTTTGCCCATTCACGAACTTGTCCTTACTTTTTAATAGATAAGCTAGTATACTAAATTTGAGATCAATAACTTCAAAATTACGGCCGTTATCGTGTACACAGACAGACGGACATTTGTGCCAAACTCAATATACCTCTCACCACAGTAAATGTGGGGAGAATAAAAAGCATGTTTTGTTTTTGGCTGTCAAGCGACAGCCTTACAAAAAGTAGTAGTATGATCTGAACAATTACAATATTTATACATACTTTTTAGTAATACATACTTAGTAGTTGTTGCCAACAGTTAAACTTAATTAAAATAACTTTTAGAAAATAAACTCCTTCTGGGTTATGCCGTGTGTTAATTTTTATTTGTTAATTAGCATTAACAAATCTTGACACACGGCATAACCCGGAAGCAGTTTATTTTCTAAATGATTCTGGCCGTGAAAGCCTACGTACTTAAAATAACTTTTTTAAAATTAATAACATTTTTAAATTTTAATTAAAGAAAATAAAAAAGTATTTGTATGTCTGTATTTTTTTTTTCGTAGAATCTGAATCTGTTAGCAGAATTATGAATTGACTCTAGAAACAAACACCAAACTTGTTGTTTACATTTTCACATAGGTTCTTTCATAAACTAGAGATCACAATTTCTGACTTCATATTCTACATAAAGAACTACAACATTTTTGTTGATGGCTTGTTGATGGTTTGTTGCCTTCATGAATTATTGTATCTTTTGTAGTAACTTTTTGTTTAAATCAAAATTTAATTAACTTTGACAACCTGTTTGTAGCACCGCAAAGTATAATTTAAAATTATGAAAAAAACGCAGGATTTAATTTTTTTGAAAATATGCTTGTTGCAGAAAATTGTATTGACCAAATAAGAACCACCCTAGTCTTGACAGATTAAATTGTAATACGTCATTTAAACACATTCTATGGAACGCCTGTTAATTTTCTACTTACAGTCGCCAAACTTTTGCAAACTCTTATCAGTTTACATTCGAAACAAACGTAATTTCAAAAGGCTAAACCAAATATAAAGTATGAAAGACATCGGTTTTTCAGTAATAAATATATAATTATATATTATAATTATATAATATATTAATATAAATAAAACTTAAACATAATATGTTTTATGTATTAAACAAATATAACGTCAAAACTTCAGAAGACTTTTAGAGATAATAGATCAACATAAAAAATTACCCCCGCTCTATTCAATGCCCACGTGAAGTTTTAGAAAGATGGCAACTCTAGTTCGGACGATAGTGGGGCATTAAATGTGTATTATCAGCGGTACGTTATACATTTATAGGCCCCATGTACAGTGTCAAATTCACAAATTTTTTATACTCAATACTGCACACGCAAAATAAAAATAAAAAAATTTAGATAAAATTTCATTAAAAAGCATGCGTACGCCCGATTATTTTTTTTATATATGATGTTGACGAATGAAATTTAATAGTGGATACTCTTAAGATTAGTATGCCTTCCGGCTTTTTCGGAAGTGACGTCATCATTGAAATTTTTAACGGCACCCTATATTATTTGTGTAATCTTTTCAATCGCGATGACATTCTGAACACACAACATATGGATCGTCAATTTTTATCACGATAGCAACAAACAAATAACTTTTTTGTTTATTAATCTAGGTTGATATGAATTCTTGAAAATAGTCGAAAACTGTCAAGTAAATACTCAATAAATCGATTTTGGCCGGTATTGTATTACTGGCGCCCTCTAGCGTGATTTTATTGGTTTTTGGACGATGAGTCATTTTTTTGATTTTACAATGAGTTCTAATAAATTAAGAATACATACTTACCATTGAATTGTGTTTTAAAACCACCATTAAAATTCTTCATTCATTCAATGTGCAACGGAAAATATTTTATGCCACTACACAAGACTATAAGTTGAAGCATCGAATGGGATAAATTCTCTATTTTTTGTAGCAATCTCAACCGAATGGTATCAAGGAAAGCAATATAGAATGATTGTCGAGCGTAGGATTCTTGTGTAGGTGACAATGGAGCAGAACGACGCTATAAAACAACCACCATCGACAATCACAATGGGGTACAGACGGTGACGCTCCAGATGCCCTTTTTTCCATACAATGGGCAATTAGATAGACCATTCTTGGGGTGAGCTGGTTTTCTCGGAATTACCAACGTTTCTTTTGTTTCAATTCAATCACATGTAATTGATTCGGGGATTGGAATAAGTGTTGTCTTGTATTAAGTTCAAAAGTTTTAAGTATTTGTTTTAGTACAAGACAGATTGTTACTTTGCACGAAATATTATGGTCCTTTCATATTATATGAAGTAAAGAGGAAGATATAAGACCAGTTAAAAGATGTACTGCGTTAAAAGTAGATCCAAACAGCTCTAGTTGCGTCAAAAGAAGAATGTCAGAAACCTACTCTGTAATGTATCTGAATGTAGATGCGTTGTTGATCCAATCAATATATGTAATTTTTGTTTTGTTTTATATCTTGGCTTGATTTTCTTTGTGTAATACAATCAATCTCAAAAGATGCCTCGGCGTCTTTTTGGTTCCAGTCTAAAAAAAAAACCGTCATATCTTCCAAACGCAACAGTCGGTTGCACCAAATAAATATGGAATAAATTATAGATTCGTGTTCATCGAGTATGCCATAAAAATTCTTATAGTAAATTTATAGACAATAGAAAGACGACCATATTTAAATATAGAAAATATTTAAAGCTGAAAATACGGGGACAATATTGAGAAAATCATGATTAAAATTTACAGGGTGTCCCACGCTAGAAACAAAGACGAATAGGCTTAAGAAATCGAAATACACGTTTCTTCCATATATAGAAGTTGTACATAATCATTCGTTCTACAGCCAGGAAATATTTTCATGCTTACAGGGTGTCCCACAACAACGTACCAACACAAAATTATGTTGTTTTTAAATGGATATTATTGCAGTTATTGATTAAGATTTTTATCTTAATTGTTTTGACATCAACTTCAACAACAATATTTCAGAACCACTTCAGAATAGCCTATATACAAGGTGATGTCATAATAATTAGGATAAAAATCTTAATCAAAAACTGCAATAATATACCTAATGATCCATTTAAAAAACATAGATTTGTGTCGGTACGTTGTTGTGGGAAATCCTGTAACCATGAAAATATTTTCTAGCTGTAGAGCAAATATCTAGAAGTTTTATATACGGAAGAAACGTGTAGAGTAGTATACCTGTATAAACAGAACCCTATTGGTGCCAAATAATCCGATAATTCTATTAAATCCTTATTTCTAATACCTTTTTTGATTTTGCCATATTAATGGAGTTAGTCTTGTTTCTAATTCAATTTTTGTAGTCTTTAAGAAATCTAAATGTGATCAAGTCTGGAGCTCTTGGTGGTCGTTGGTGATAGGACAAAGTTGCAGAAATCAGCCAACGTAAAATATACAAGGAATAATAAATGTTCGGTTTTCAAATCATCATCGAGGCCATATCGAGGCTCTTACTGCTCCCTGGTCGATTGAAACCCATGATAGTCGCTTACTGCGAAGCCATCATGTATTTTGTGCTGCACAACTCTACTGAATTTAGCTTTTTGTGTAGTTTCCTGTAGAGGTGCTTCTATTGAAAATGTAATCGCGGGCCAGCTAAAAGCAGGTGGTAAAACAAACTGGTTCATCATGAAAAAAACATACCTAATACAAAACCGGTAATCTATTCCAAATCAAAAACAAGTCGCATACTATTTCATACTGTTACTGGTTACTTTATTTCTTCTAATCAACTCCAATCTCATCTGAAATTCATTTTTTACTTATCTCACCGTTGATAAAACGAACCAGTATTGCTGTATCACTAACCCGGTTAGCCTGAGCTAGTATTTCGTAACCTAAACACCAGCATTCCTACAATTTCTAACACAGACATGCAACTATAGAGTATTGTTAGTTCGCTGATTAAATTTAAAGGAGTAAAATAGTACAAGAGCGGCAATGGTTACAGCAAGGAAATTTGTTTACGTAAAACCTTTCGATGGTATGCCAAAGAACGAAAATGTTGAAATTGTCGAAGAAGAACTTCCAGCATTGAACGACGGAGGTAGGTTAATATTTTGGTGCGAAAATAGAGCACAACTTGTGCAAAAACATTAATAAGTTTGATTTAAGTTTAATTACGTAAGAAATATCGATAGTTAAGTGAGTAAAGGTAAAACTAAACTTTTTTACATGTTTGTCACATTGATATAACATGAAATCTGACATTTCGAATATCGGATTCAAAATATCACTTGTTTAAACATTTGTTGAACCATTTTTGTTTTGATTTGATGATATTTGATCAAAATTGACTGTCAGTCTGGCAAAATTGAACTTAGTCTGAGATATATTTGTTTGGGGAATATATATCGACCCGACAAATTAGGTATTCTCAACGACAAAATATGTACTCAGCCCGACAAATTTGGTATTCCCCACGACAATGGTTAACACGACAGAATATGTATTCTACACAAATTAGGGATTCTTAACGACAGTTTAATTGATTGACACGACAGATTATGTAATTTTACTTTTTAAGCCGTTTACGAAAAGTGCTGGTTATTTTGATTTTATTTTTCTTTTAATTATATAATTTTGTTTTATAAAACTTAATTAACAGCTGTAGTGTAGGGTAAATTTAATAAAAACACAAATTAAATTTAAAATATTGTATAAATAAAGAAACTAATAAACAATAATTAATAATAATACAATAAATATATATATCCATACATTTTATAAAAAATTAACAAATATTTGAATTATTGTGTATTTGAATATGTTTATCTTTTGATTTAGTAGAACATGTGTAATATTTAGTACCTACTTCAAGAACTTTTTTGTTTAATTGTAACCATTGATATGCTTCGGTCCAGTCAAGTAATAAAGTTGTTTGTTTGTAAAATTGTTGACAATGCATCTCGATATCAAAGAATTTCACATATTTGCCAGTATTTAATTTGTCAAAAATACAATAGTCGAAGCTAAGTGACTATCCTGGCCAACAATGAACAAAGTCGAGCAAGTGAAAACTATTTTTGGTAGGGTTTTCGACATAGACTATTCGATTGTGTTTAATGGTGGCACTTAGCTTAGATTATTGTATTTTTGACAAATTAAGTATCGATTTGGAAATATGTGAAGTGCTCTGACTCATAAGTTAAATGATTATTTTTCTTGTGTAAGTTGTGCCCCTTGGGGTACGGGTTAACGTACTGTATTGATCGATCTCCAATTTCACAGCAATTAAGTATTGATATAAATGAACAAATTGAGAGGGTACTGCATAAAAAAAATAACAGTACAAAAAATAAGCACCACCTAAATTGACATAACAAAAAATGTTACGGGCTGTTTTAATACACGGTCGTACTTGAACTGTAAAAAAGTACTACCTATAAGTTGCTTCTTATAAGTTCTCTTTTGCAACTGACAAATATTTCAGTTAAAAATATCATATCACTCAAACAAGCAATTGCCAACAACTGTTCGATTTCTAGTTGTATTTTTTGTCCATATTATCTCTAGGTCAAACCATATATAATTTATAATTATAACTTACCTGAAGACTGACTGATCAACAATTATGCACAGATTATCAATATTATTCAATATTATTTCCAACGTCCAACTGCGAACTACATAACCACACTTTTAACGGTAGCACACTGTGTGAGTATGGAAGACGTTTTCTACGACTGGCCTAGCGGCACTGCTTGTCATACTGCTGTCATTTATGGCCTTTGAGGTTAAATCATCTAGTTTGCTGATTTTATCGTTGAATTGTTGAAATACAAATATTGTCGTTCATTTACATTTTCTGTCGTTAAAACATATATTATGTCGTTTGTTTACAGTATCTGGCGTTAAAGCACATATTTTGTCGCTCAAATGCATATTTTGTCGTTAAGGTATCGAAATTTCTCGTGCGAACCCCTAATTTGTCGGGCCGAAGATGCCACCCTATTTGTTTAGTAAAAATGCAAAAACTCAATTACACATGTTACCAAAAAAATCAAAACAATATGGTATTTTCAAATTAATACCAGTAAAACAAACTTCCACAATGTCTAAATTCAGTTTATTCCGCCCCGGTAGATGGGTACAAAAAGGGGCGGTGAATATATTTGTCATGTCAAGTCACATTTTTTAGCAATGATACTGTGCTACAATGAAAAATTTAATTAGTAAGGCATTATCGAGTATTTCGTTTATGAAAAAGTCAGTGCCAAATTTATTAGCTGTGAAATGTTGTGATGCATAGCACGCATCACAACATTTCTCTGTAGAAACGAATAATTTTTTTATTTCTTCAGTAAGGTTTTCGTATGTGTCAAAATAAGGTGCCTTGAGTTTATGACCTTTATTACCAAACTGAGGTGTTATTGGCCCAGGGCAGATATTCATGTTAGGATTCAAAAGGAACTGTGATAAAAGCAAATACAGGATGCACTATTAACAACTAATCTAAAGTATGATAAAATGGATATTTGTTATGAGTATTACAAATCTACGCATACGTTTTGGAGTTGTGAGTGAAACTATAATATTTCTTATGTTTTGAGGCAACGTTTAAAACTGACCAGTTATAAAAGTCAGTGAATTGACATTAATTTAATGTAACAATGGCTTCAGGAGGAATGCGTGTAGCTTCCTCCAGAACACAGAATGGACCGATGAACCAATGTCTTTAAAGTTTCATGGAATTGGTGCTGTTGCCGGAGGTTCCCAGGTATTGATGATTTTCGACTTTATTGACTCAACTATGAATTTATTTGTCTTGAATTGTATTGGCTGGTCTAGAGTTTTTTGTGCGTCAGGAATGTCATTTTTGAATTCGCTTTGTTTTTCATACATTTTTCTCCCTTACTATCCGCAACTTTTCAAATTATTACCATATATGTTATATATTTCTATACAAACAATTAGTTTTAGCTAAGTTGAGGCAAAAGCTTCCCTTCTCATTGGGTAGACATTGACATTTAAGCCATAAGGAAGGTTTTTTTTTGCTAATGTTTTGATCTAATACACCTGGACTAATATTATTATTTCCTTTTAAGAGTTCTTAGCGGAAGCTGTGTTCCTCTCCGTTGATCCTTATATGCGGGCATACTCTCATACCTACAAAATTGGACAAACCCTTGTCGGTGGCCAAGTTGCAAAGTACGTATATCATAATCAACGCAAGTATGATAATTTGGTTTAATCGGCTTTTTTTAAACAATCCCGCAAAACAAATGCGACTTCTTAAACTCAAATTTTGACATTGTATCACGTATTCACTCTTCAAAACTTTTACATTTACAACAAGTAAAATAACAAGTATTCAAACCATATAAAGTTAAAATTAAAAATTTTAGGATTACCGCATCGAAGAATCCAAAATTCCCCATCGGTGGACACGTAATGGCAAATTTTGGCTGGAGAACACATACAATCTCAAATGGAACCGCCCAACCAGGTAACCCCTTTGTAGCATTTCTATTACCGGAAGACAAAGATACCCCTTTGTCGCTATATTTAGGGATATTAGGAATGCCAGGGTAAGCAATACGATAATTTACAAAAATATAGTATAATAATATATTGTTAAGAAATAGCTAATAGAAGTTAAATTGTTTCTTTAAATGTTGTTTTTACATTTAAGATTAAAAAGTTATATTAAATTACTTCAAGACTCACACGTCAAAATTACTTATCACTTTATAAAGTTTCTCAAGCGAATGTGCAGATATGATGCTCTACTGTTTCGCTGGCTCATCTACATTGATATTTTACTTTATGAATCTATGATTTCAACAGTTTAAATTAATGTTCATTCATACATTATTAATCTCAAGAAGCGATAAATGACTCCAAAAGAATGTTATTTTTACATTCTTCATTGTATCACATTCCAGAAACACTGCATACTTTGGTTTCTTGGACGTATGCGAACCTAAAACTGGCGAAGTTGTGGTCGTTTCAGGAGCTGCTGGGGCGGTTGGCAGCCACGTTGGTCAACTGGCAAAACTGAAAAATTGCACGGTCATCGGCATCTGCGGCAGCGACGAGAAAGCCAACTGGCTGAAGGAAATAGGTTTTGACCACACCATCAACTACAAAACAACACCGGACCTGGCGAAGGAACTTCACGAACTAGCTCCAGAGGGCGTAGACATCTACTTCGATAATGCAAGTAATGAAAATCGTTATTAACAAAAAGAAGTCATCACTTAATTCTAGGTTGGCGGTGAGATGAGTTCAACTGTTATATGTCAAATGAACAGATTTGGGCGAATTTCAGTTTGTGGATCTATTTCTAGCTACAATTATTCTGGAGAACAAGTCAAAGGTAATATGGTCTAAGAACATAAAATGAAAAATCATGTTACTATGTGGAATGCTTGCAGCAACCGAGATTGAAAAAGCTGTTGCCTCCAATGAGCTAAAAATGCAAAAATTCATTGTATATACTTTAATTGGTAGATGGATGGAGGGTATTCAGGCCAATGCTAAATTGCTCAAAGAAGGAAAGTTGAAGTATAAGGAATGGGTAACTGAAGGTTTTGAAAACATGCTGAACGCTTTGGTTGGAATATTGAAGGGTGACAATACAGGTAAAGCTATTGTTAAAGTGTAAGGATTAGACATGCACAATAAAAATCCTATTTTACTGACTTCGGTTTGTTTCTACTGTTTAAAATGGGCAATTTGGGCAATTTGGATGAATTAAGATGCGTGCGAGTGAATTGTCACCAAACAATTATGAAATTATGTTCAAATTCAGCTAGAATCGTTTACATCCCCAACAATTTGCATCAATAAATTATTCATTTATATAACATGACACCTTTGACAAAAATACAATCTGTAGTGAACTTTGTATTGGGTTAGTTTTCCATGAACTACTTAATTTAGCAAAGTTTACAAACACTCACTTCTGGTTCAAGTGTTTTATCAGTTTTACTTTAGATTTAGACCAAAGCAATACTCGACAGAGCAATAAACCAGATCCATTACTATTCACGAGAGCTGTGGAGTCGGAGTCGTAGTCGTGGAGTCGTAGTCATGGAGTCGGAGTCGCATTTCATACAAATTTCAGTGGAGGAGTCGGAAGAAAAAATCTACCGACTCCTACCCATGTTTAGATATTGTAAAAACATTGCGAGACAGCTATTGCTCCGTAGATAGTTAATAAACAAAACTAGACACATTACAAGGTATTTTACAAGTTCCTACACATGTAGGTAAATATAATCAAATTACAAAACACATCATTCGCTGGTGAGAGATATATGCAAACGATTGTTGTGAGCGGCTTGACGCATAGGGTATATAGAGTATTTTAAAATTCAACAAACAAACCTCAAGCTAATCGTGGTAACTTGGAATCATATTTTACAAATGAACAATCAGACTTTGATGCCTACTGAGATCAATTAGAACTTTGCAAACTGAAGCAAAAACGATTAACAAATCTAAAATAGGAAATTTGAACAAGAGATTTTGAATAGTTAATGGGATTGAGAAGCAGTACTATTTACAGGGCCGTCCTAAGATATTCGACGCCCCTGGGCTACTAAAATTAATGCGCCCCTCTTCATAAGAAAATACACGAGATAGCTAACGGATGCGGGGTGACCGACAAAGTCATTCAAAAGTGTCAGAACTAGAAAAAGCCAATTCATTATCATTATACTAAACAAAAACATAATATTTATACAAAATTCGAAAAAAAAGACGAAATGAAAAAACCAACGTTTATAGTAAACAAAAAGAAAAGTAACTTATATATTTGTTGTCCATGCTTTTTCTTTTACTAATTGATATCACACGCCGCAAAATAGGTCACTCTATATAAATAAACTGCTAAAATAATTAAATTTGCTCTGCCCTAAAGAATTTGTAGTAGCATTACTAAAAGTGCTGTGGCCACGTTAGGAAATGTAGACGCAATTTTTGAGTCAATTATTTATTATCCTTAAAAAATTACCAAAAGCTTTATGTTGAAACATTTGATTAAATTTGCCATCAAATATAAAATAATCTTAGAAAAACATAAATCAGCAGTTCCTGTACTGCGGGAATTCCTACAAATTCCCTTTATAAAGAATAAATTGGGATAAAATTGGCTTTTAAACCATGCTTCCATATAATAAATTGTCAGCCTAGTTTGTACGAAAATAGTTCAAATACTCAACATAGCTTTTGTGTTACATAATTCGATAAGAATCATAGTAATTTAGTAATTTTAGTAATTTAGCAGTATCATAATAATTTATAGTATATATAGTACGTCTTTACATCCCTAATAAGTAAAGCAGCTAGTCTCCGTCTGGTTCTATACAAATCTGAACCGCTTTTTCTCTACTGTAAATATATAGTAGAAACAAGTACCTAAATACCATAAATTTATGGTCATATTTATGGTATGTGGACATTGAGCGCGTAAAGTATGAAAATATGAGAAAATCTAAATGAGGGTTAGTTTGGGTACAAAATTCTCGAACACGTTGATTTTTAACTCTTGGGAACATGGATATTCCCAATAGAAAATGAAAATGTGTTTTGGGTAAAATTAGTTGCACTGTGTACGAACACGGACTCTCCCGGAAGATTGTTGAAACAAGTGAGATAAAAATAAAAATGTCGAAAACCTGCAACCTAATGTTCTAGAAACCTCAAAAGGGCCTCATAGTATTATTATTATTATTATTATAGTAAACTTTAAACTTTGTACGTTTACCTGAAATCCTGAAAGTTTGTTCACAATATATTTCAATCATTTACAACGATTCTAAGTAGTGTGCTGATGGTTCAATTCCTATTGCAAACATCTCTACCTAAAACGGCTATTCGCTTTTCATTCACAAACAAAATCCTTAATTTTTAAACTTTTTCTCGTAAATTTTCTGATGTAAGGTCATACAATTTGTATGCTACCATGAGACAATTAACAGATCTATCATAATCAACAAGAAAAATAAGGAGTTTGCCATTTGTCGATGACGTCATAAGTACAAAACGGGAAATTGAATTTGTTACAAATATGTGTATAGTTTACAATCGACGTGTTCAAGAATTTTTGTTTTGGCGCGCTCACTGAATATTTCTTAAAAAATAACCAAAAAATCAATGAGTAAGAACAGTTTATAATTGAGTAATAACTTTAAATAACTGTAATTCACATTTCTAAAAAATAACACCTCATAACAAGCCCATATAAAATAAAAGCACAGTAAATTTGAAACACCAAAGTAAAAGATGCAGTTATCATTATTAACAATGAACAACAATGAAACCATGATCAAGTAGATCAGTATCTCATATATTTTTTTCATGATCTCATACATGTTTACTAGATGTCTCATATATTTTGATAAGTAAAATACGGCAAACCTAGGCTGGCACATAATAGAAAACTTGCTCTAACCGAACCAAACCCGAATGTTTTTCATTGATACTCCATTGGGAAATTCTAAGAGCAGACATACAATTTTCTATTTCATTTAGAAGGGGCTATTTGGTTGATTTGGTCATGAAAAGATTTATAATAAAATCAACTAATATCAAAATAACTAATAATAACGTAAAATATAACACCAATAAAAATTGCCGCCCCCAAAAGATTGGCGCCCCAGGGCTATAGCCCATTTAGCCCTGTGGTTAGGGTGGCTATGACTATTTACCTAAGTTGAGTGTAGCAATATCCATTTATAAGCGTTAACAGATCATTTTCAGCTTTCAAAATTATTAAAAATGATTTAAGGGACGTTTTGGTTGGAGCTATTCTGTTCCTCACGACTATGTATTTTAAAACACGCATTTTGCATTTAATTTACTTTTTAGTAGAATGAATTTTATTTTACATTTATAGGCCCAAGAATATACCGTTTCGACATCTTACAAGCACCTTTTTATTCACCATCAGATAATATCAATTTGAATTTTTTCGCCCATGACTTTGCTGGAAACACATACAAATTTTATTTTTCTAATGGGAGCCATATTGATTTTATACACGTTTGGGTTCAGCATTTTCTTTTCTGAATAATTTGCAGGCCCGGAGCGTGATATTGTTCTTGTGAGCGAAAAAAATTCTGGCGCCTTTAGGATAATATTCAGTTGCTTATTCACCGGTTTTGGGGCACGATTAAAATACTCACCTTGGTATCAATCGGCTCTAAAATATAATCTGAAATTTTATGATTTGCATGTTGAATTCAAATACTGCAAGGCAATATCATAAAAATTGTTTTCTTTAATCAACATGAGATGTCACAAAATAACGTAAAACCCCACAAAAACTTCAGTAAATTTGTATGAGTTTTTATTCCATGGCGTAGTTTTAACTTCGGAGTTTTGCTGGTTAAAAAAAGCAAGGCGGTGCTAGAAAAACTACCATCAAAATTTTGGCATAAAGTTATTTAGGACTTCTTTTTCATAGATATTTATATTTTTCTTAAATTAAAAAGGTCATTATAAATTTGGCATCATGTGATGTTACAATATCTACATATAATTAGGAAAATGTTTAAGTGACATTGTCAGGTAGTACTTTTGATTTTAACTCCAATTATTGTTATTAATGTCTTGGACAAGATTATTGGCTTATTTATATGCTTATTCTAGCTATTACACATGATGATATCAATATGTATAATAGTAGCTAGCCTAAATTTCTCATAAAAAATAGAATTATTTATTAACTTTATAATAATCGCCTTTTCAATTGAAATAATTGCCGTAAGTATTCTATTTTTCCTGGTCATTTTTAAATTTGGAAAAGTTTCTCTTGCTCTTAGTCCAGGCACCACTTGTCTTTTTCCCTACATGGAATTTTTATCCGCCGCTATGAAACACACTGTTTGTCAAAAACTGCGCCCATATACGTGGTGCAAATTTTTATCCGCAGATAATACAATCAGATTAGTATATTTTATGAGTCCTCTGGGAATTGTACGGTGACATGAAAAAATGTCTGCTAATCTAGCCATATTAACCGACTTTCACACTATTAATTACAAAATTACAATTCGATCCATACCCGTGAGACAGACTGTATATTTTAAAAGTTATAGTTTATTTATTTTAAACAGAAAGACGATAAAGTCAATTTAATACATTAAACTTATTTAAAATTATTATTGTTAGTCCATTTTTCCTGGTGCTTTTTTCACAGCAAATTTAATGTTGACTCCTTTGTATTATTGAGTCCAATTTTTAATGATTTACACATAAGATCTTTTTACACACACCTGAAGCTATACAATTTTGCTGGAGTCGGTCTCGGCGTCGGCGTCGGAGTCGGAGTCGGAGTCGGCCTACAAACATTATCCGGAGTCGGAGTCGGTGTAGAGAGTTATTTTATCGACTCCACACTTAGGTTTCAGTCGTGAAAGTTCCCGCTTGGATTTGGAAAGCAATGCCGAATCGAATGGCACGTCTTAGACGATAACACAGGGCACTTCCTCTAAATTGTCACAACTGACTAACAGCAAACTAAATCATATATTTTTATTTTTGTATATTCCCGCGTAGGATACTGCGCCATCTGTCGTTTACCGCTTGTAATGATGGCAAAATAGAAGTCGCCAACATAGTACTAGTGGCGCCACCAGTTGTCACATCGTTGAACTATATATCCGATAGCCAATAAAAGCTAACAAAGTCAACAGGTGTCGCCAATAAAATAGATAAGAGTCACTCGCTAACTTAGTAGTTATCACTAGCCTAATCACCGGCATTCTAACACACACACGTCAAGTGTTGTGAGTTCTATCATTAATTAAGTTCAAAAGAGTAAAATAGTTGAAGTATAGCAATGGTTAAAGCTAGAAAATTTGTTTATGTGAAACCTTTCGATGGTATGCCAACAAGCGAAAATGTTGAAATTGTCGAAGAAGAACTTCCAGCATTGGATAACGGAGGTAGGTTAATATTTTAATACGAAATTAGAACACAAGTTGCGCAATAATATTGATAATGATTGATTTAAGATGAAAGATTAATTATACCTTATCGTTTTGTCTGTACCTTCCAAGTATTAATAATTTAAAAAAATAGTTAGTGGTTCAAAGGTCGAAAGTTATGGTTTCAAAAACTTGCTTTTAAACACTTTTGCTACATCATTGATATAACATAAAGTCTGAAATTCCGGCTGTCGAATTTTTCAGGAATTGTATTCGCTAGTCTGGACTTAATTTTATAAGTTTTATTATTGTATTCTCAACCTCTTCCTATTCCAGCACATAAAAGTATTTTATCTGTGATTTGGTTGGTTTTCACATAAGGGTGGCACATGAATAAAAGCGAGCTCTTTGTAATTACTATGTTAAATCATTTTAAATATGCTAATATACATACAATAAGTCCAATTCTGGATCTAAGTTGCTATTTCGGTTGCTAGGAAAATTTTGAAAAAAAACAGTCTGAAAAACAGTTTGTTTTTCAAAATTGTTTCATATGGTTATTATAATTTGATAATTAATACATTTTGTTTTAAAGACTAAAATGTTAGAAGTTTTAATAACTGCTGCAGCAGTTGAATTTGACAATTCTGATAACGAATTTGTCACCAACCTGGCAAACTTGTAGGATAAGATTTTTGTCTGTTACCCTCCGCAACTTTTCAAATTACGATATATGTTTTTCGCTTTGTTTTGATCGAATATCCTAGACTTATATTATTATTTTCCTTTAAGAGTTTTTAGCGGAAGCTGTGTACCTATCCGTTGATCCTTATATGCGGGCATACTCTCGCACCTACAAAATTGGACAAACCCTTATCGGTGGTCAAGTTGCAAAGTACGTATATAATTATCGCAAGTATGATAATTTGTTTGTATGAGCTATTTACCACCCTACAAATAAATGCTTTTTCTTTAAAACCCAAATCTTGTCTTTGCCTCCTACTGTTTACTGCTCTAAACTTCTACATCATCTACAACAAGTAAAGTGATAAGTATTCAAATGTTATACAGTTATATTTTCTATTGATTTGGATTTGCAATGGTTTTCGGAGTTATGTTCTATTTTTTTCTTCTTGTGGAAGAAGTATGTCATCCTAATGATTATGAACTAAAGTTATTTAAAATATTTTAGGATTGTTGCATCAAAGAATCCGAAATACCCCGTCGGTTGTCATGTATTTGCAAATTTCGGCTGGAGAACGCATACCATCTCCAATGGAACCGCTCAACCAGGGAGCCCATATGTACCGTACCTAGTATCCGATGACAAAGATATCCCTTTGTCGCTATATTTAGGTATATTAGGAATGCCAGGGTAAGTCATAATGTACAATAATTTTAAAAAATATATATCTTATTAAAAAGTGCGGAAACACTTTTTTTTATTGTTCAGAACAGGTTTTTACATTTGAATTTGACGAGAATGAGTCATGATTGAGTAGGTACTTTTACAGTTTACTAGAAAAAACAGGAATTATTGAGTTAATCAGATAACATAGATATGCACATAATGTAATGGATACATAATGGAATATCTGTGAACGAAACAGGTAGACTTAGATTATCATTTTACGACGTACCTAAGACATTTTGCTTTTAAAGAATAACCAGTAATGTGGTTACTCTTTAAAACCAGATACCGCCAGTCTACTGTTTTGCTGCCTCATCCACATAGACATATGCTTTATGCATCTATGTGTGTCAACATCTTAAATTAGATAAATGTTGATTACAACATTTTGAAAACCTATAAATATCTCCAAATGTATTTGCATCTATTTCCACATTCTTTATTATATCTCATTTCAGAAACACCGCATACTTTGGTTTTTTGGACATATGCGAACCTAAAGCTGGCGAAGTCGTGGTCGTTTCAGGAGCTGCTGGGGCGGTTGGCAGCCACGTCGGTCAACTGGCAAAACTGAAAAATTGCACGGTCATCGGCATTTGCGGCACCGACGAGAAAGCCAACTGGCTGAAGGAATTAGGCTTTGACCATACCATCAACTACAAAACAACCCCAGACCTAGCGAAGACACTTCGCGAAATGGCTCCAAAAGGAATAGACATTTACTTTGATAATGCAAGTAATTCAAATCATTACCAACCAAAATCAATTATCATGTTATTCTAGGTTGGCGGTGAGATGAGTTCAACTATTCTCTATCAAATGAACAGATATGGACGAGTTTCATGTTGTGGTTCTATTTCTAATTACAATGATTCTGGAGAACCAGTCAAAGGTAGTATGGTCTAAGAACAAAGAATGAAAATCATGTTATTATGTGGAATGCTTGCAGCAACCGTGGTTCAATCAGCTGTTGTCTTCAGTGAGCTAAAAATGCAAGGATTCATTGTCACTAGTTACTTTAATAGGTGGAAGGAGGGCATTCAGGCCAATAGTAAATGGCTTAAAGAAGGCAAGTTGAAATATCAAGAGTGGACAACTGAAGGTTTTGACAACATGCTGAACGCCTTGGTTGGGATATTGAAGGGTGACAATACAGGGAAAGCTATTGTTAAAGTGTAAGAATTAGACATGCACAATAAAAAACCTATTTAACTTATTTCTGTTTGTTTATCGTATTGTTAATGCCAAATCATACCCGGTGCATAAATTTTTATTATTTATTAGGGCAGTGCTTCGCAAAATTACTATTGTTTTCTCTCGATTTTCATGTATATTTATACATGAAAATACAATATATTTATACATGAAAATCGAGAGCAAATTTCGAGAGCTAATTTTGCGAAGCACTGCCCTAATAAATAATACAAATTTATGCACCGGGTATGACAACACAAATGTGTTGTCCTTTTACATTTTAAGGATTATTATTAAACGCACTGTAGATAATTTATATTACTAATTATACTCTTAAAATCAAGATCAAACCCACTTTAAAATTCATGGATTACCTTTCTATTGTCAGCATAGCCCACAAGATAAAAACCTGTCCAAATTTGCAAAACACAGATAATATTTTAGTGCCGGCTCCCACACCCAAAACGCCTTTATTCTTAATTATTTCAACTTGGAATTTGCTTATGTCTGATGACAATTCGATAATATAGTGTTACAGAAAATATATGCTGAAAAAATAGAAATAGCAATATTTTAAAAAGTTGTGGTAAATCTTAAACGTAGGTTACATATATAAAATATTATGAAATTATGATTATGAAGAAATCACTTGGTATAGTTTACAACCACAATAATTTGCATCAATAAATTATCCATTTATATAACTATAACACATTCGATAAAAATACAATCTGCAGTGAACTTTGTATTTGTAGTCAACCATTTTTTTATCATTACAAATCCTCGCTTCTCGTTCAAGTGTTTTGTCAGTTTTACCATACTTTACGACCACAGCAACAATTGAAAATTGGGGATTCAAGTACATCACCTTCGACAAGGCCACCAATATTTTGGAGATGACTGGCAATATGCTAATAAAATCTGACGCGGCAAATATAATGTCATGGCGATACCCAGATGATGCAAGAACCGAGAACAGCATGTTGACCGTGCGGTATACTGGTGTTGTCAAGTTATGGATAATATGCAATCAGTTATTTAGCCTGGTTGGTTTATAATATTTGGACTCATAAACTCATAAAGTAAATCCACTAGACGAGACGCCTGTGCATTATTTCAGCCAAAATGCACATTAAAGTCTCCAGTCGGCAAATATTGTGTCGGTAAACATTTACAGATCCCAAAACACGAGAGAGAATACCCAAGAAAGTGTAAAAATCACCAGAAGAGGAGCGGTATACAAAAAGTATATTATACAATATACAGGTTTAGCTTATGGACAAATACCTACAGCAGCAATTTTGCCATCTGTCTGTAATAAGAGCAATTGGAAGCCCTAGTGTGTACACGTACAGTGTACACTGTACACACTAGGGCTTCCCATTCCGGACATATGCTGATCCCGGGATTTCAGGATTAAAGATTCTGTATCCCCGGGATCCCGGGAATCACGAAGAAGAAAAGCCAAAATTGCCGGATCAAAACGCCTGGGATGCCAAAATTTACTAAATCCAGTCAGTAAAAAACGCCTAAAATATACTTGATTGGACAATATATTTGACCCCGAAACTTGATCAACGTTTTTAAATTTTTCCTTACAAGTAGAAACCCAAAATTGTCAAAATTGTGTGTAAGGTAAAATGCGTCAAAGTGTGCATATTGACATCAATAATAAACAAAATTTAAACTCTATTAGATAACTTGCTCTTACATCTCCAATTTGCTCAACAATTTTACATTTTTGTAAAATGTTTCAAGAATAGTCACGACAAAAGAAAATCTTAGATACTACCGTAGATTTTCTGCAATTTAATACATCAACAAAATTGACAGAAAAATTATAGTAGCTAGACTGAGAACTTTATTTACCTCTGACCGCTATCTACTTCATAAATACTATCAAAGCAAAGCAGTGAGAAACAACGGAAAAACATCCCGGGCGTAGTGGAAACTCAAGGCCGATGGCTCGATCTCTCTGTCATAAGCGCCCCTCTTAAGTTTTTTCTCCGAACAGCGACGCCGTTATAAGTAATTCTTAATCTTAATCTAAACACCGGCATTTTAACACGCATGTGAAGTATTGTTAGTTCGCTCAGTAAGTCCAGAAAAGTAAAATAGTTGAAGTGCAGCAATGGTTAAAGCAAGGAAATTTGTTTACGTAAAACCTTTCGATGGTATGCCAAAAAGCGAAAATGTTGAAATTGTCGAAGAAGAACTTCCAGCATTGAATGAAGGAGGTAGGTTAACATTTGATACGAAATTAGAACACAAGTTGTGCAATAATATTGATAATGCTTTATTGAAGATAAAAAATTAATTAGGACTTATCGTTTTGTCTGTAATCTGTACATATTGATAAAGAAACAAAATTAGTACCTAGTGGGTCAAAGGTAGAAAGTATTTACGTCTGAAATTTTTTTTTAAAACATGTTTGCTAAATCACGTTGATATAACATAATATCAGACAATCCTGCTATCGGAGTCAAGTATTCAATTGTTTAAACATTTAAAACCATTTTGGTTTTGTTTACTTTTAGTTATCTCATCCGAAAACGCCGTTCAAGACTCATGGAGTTATTTGTTATTCAAAATTGATGAAATTTGCAGCCGGAATGCTTCTGATTCAAAGAATGTACATTATACAAATTTTAAAAAAAATTTCATAAAAAAATAATTACCTATGTATTTTGTTGTAAGTTTTGACAACTTTCGTAGCACCTGATTTCCATTTGTCAATTTTGTAGAACGCATTTTCAACGGTTGCTAAATTTTAATACCGAACTGAGGCTATCATTATTGATGTACTCCAGCGTAGGTCAATATCATATCACAGTACGCCGCTATTCGAAATATTACATCATCAAATAACCAGTAATTTCATAATTAAAATTAATAAAATATACATCCATTTATAGAGGTAGCAACCGGCTGTTTTTTCAATCGTAGTAAATTTGCATACCACATTTAATTATTAGTCAGTAAATAATAATCAATAAATCTTTGAGGTACTATAGTAGAACATATCACAGATTTTCAGTGACCTCATGATATGAGATCTATGAACGTTACCTACGCTGGTTTGATATTATACTCTAGGATTGAAAATATTGTGAATTTTTCAATTTCTTGAACCGATATTCGAAATAGTACTAAATCTCTCAGCGATCTACTAATAGTGATTCGACTATACCAACAATTAAATATAAAGGTCAAGAATACTATTACGATCGATTCATAATCAGCGACCTTTAAAATATATTTTTATATTTACTAGTAGTTTAGTAGTATTAGTGATCAAAGAATGATCATCCTCATCATTCTTGTACTCATCTTGTGCAATTTATACGTTACCGTCAGACATATTGTATCCGCCATTTTATATTTGGCAATTCTGATCACAAACTTTAGGAAAAATCATACTTTCTTGACACCTAAGTCACAAGGAAGAAATTTTCTTTTAGAAGTTTTCTTTTAAATTAAGATAGCCGGTAATTATTCCAAAATAACGCTCTGTTTTGATCTAATATCCCTGGATTAATATTATTTTCCTTTCAGAGTTCTTAGCGGAGGCTGTGTACCTATCCGTTGATCCTTACATGCGGGCGTACTCTCGCAGCTACAAAATTGGACAAACCCTTATCGGTGGTCAAGTTGCAAAGTACGTATATAATCAACGCAAGTACCTATGATGTGGTTTTACAAAATCTCACAAAAACTGCCTTTTCTTTAAAAGAAAATTCTTGTCTTTGTCTCCTTCTGTTTACTGTTCTAAACTTGCATAATCTACAACAAGTAAAATGGTTGAAGCATTCAAACAATATACAGTTGAACTATGGCAATGTTTTCTGAATTATGTTCTGGTTTTTCTTCTTGTGCAAGAAGTATGTCATCCTAATGATTACGAACTAAAGTCACTTACATTTATTTAAGGATCGTCGCATCGAAGAATCCAAAATTCCCCGTCGGTGGTCATGTAGTGGCAAATTTTGGCTGGAGAACGCATACCATCTCAAGTGGAACCGCACAACCAGGTAGCCCTTATGTACCGTACCTAGTACCGGATGACGATACCCCTTTGTCGCTATATTTAGGGATATTAGGAATGCCAGGGTAAGTTATACTGCACAATAATTACTATATACAGTGCGCGCGTTAAGTATGGAAACATGACAAAATCTCAAGAACGGTTTGCTATTTAAAAAAATCCTCGAACACGTCGATTTATAATTATCAAAATATTATGATATTAATATCTTATGATATCAAATTAATTTTTTTACCTTCAATTGTTTTTAACAGATGACGTCATCGACATTTTTTAAAATGACAACCTTATACTTTTTTCCAATGAATTTGACAGATCTTTTAATTATCTTAATGGTAGGATAATATTTTTATGGCCTTACATAAGAAAATTTTCGAGAAAAACACAATTGAAGGTTATGAAATAAAAGTGACAAAATCTCCGGAACGGCTTCACCGAATTTAACGAAATTTTGGAATTAAGTATTTTGCAACCATGTGAAGTCACTGGCGTTATTATCGTTGACGCAACGTTTACAGTTTCTGAGATATAACCTCAAACTTTTGAATTTGAAGTAGAACACCCTGTATATTTCGACATTTTCTGTTACAGTCTTCACTATTATATCAAAAACATCCAGAAACTAACAAAATCTTTATTAGTTAGGTCTAAAAATTAACAAAGAAAAAATCGATAACAAAACATTACATTTTCTTCTGCAACTACTCTAGTTGGTTTATGAGGATTCTCAACCATTGACAAGACCCCATTGTCTTAAATTAGATCGGTTTATTTTTTTGTTGTTGTTATTTATTGTTATCAATTTTTTCTTTGTTAATTTTTAAGCCTGAGTAATAAAGGTTTTCGTTAATTACTAGATGTTTTTGATATAATACTGTAACAAGCGTAGTAACATTGAATAGGTAATGGACGACTGTAACAGAAAATGTCAAAATATACAGGCTGATCTATTTCAAATTCAAAAGTTTAAGGTTATATCTCAGAAACTGTAAACGTTGAATTAATGATAATAACGCCAGTGACTTCACATGATTGCAAAATACTTAATTCCAAAATTTCGTTAAATTCGGTTGAGCCGTTCCGGAGATTTTGTCACTTTTATTTCATAAACTTCAATTGTCTTTTTCTCGAAACTTTTCTTATGTAAGGCCATAAAAACATTATGCTACTATTAAGACAATTAAAATATCTGACAAATTCATTAAAAGAAATATAGGGTTGTCATTTAAAAAAATGTCGATGACGTCATCTGTTAAAAACAATTCAATGTAAAAAAAATAATTTGATATCATTTTGATAATTATAAATCGACGTGTTCGAGGATTTTTTAAAATAGCAAACCGTTCTTGAGATTTTGTCATGTTTCCATACTTTACGCGCTCACTGTATACATATATATATGTATACGTCCAGAAACGCCTTTTCTAAAATAGTCATCACAACCTTCTTCATGTACCTTTTTTAAATGTTGTTTTTACATTACAGACTTTGGACTCAAAGAGTTTTAAGTGAATGTAACTTTGATAGAAAAGATAATTACTTAAAGAGGATGAGTCATGATTGAGTACGTTTAAGTACTCAAAAAAAGACAAAAACTATTGAATTAATTAGATGATACTTGTATGTACATTATATGTATAATGGAGGCATTATCAAACATCTGTGAGCGAAATAGGTAGAGTTGTGTAATAATTTTACAACGTACGTAATACTAATTTGGTTACTCTTTAAAAGCAGATGTGACGACAGTTTACTGTTTTGTTGCCTCATCCACGTTGACATTTACTTTATGCATCTATGTTTTCAACGATTTAAATTAGATAAATGTACATTACAACATTATTAATCTTGAAAAACGATTAATGTCTCCAAATAAGTCCAAAGCTATTTTGTCTTTATTGTATCCCATTCCAGAAACACCGCATACTTTGGTTTCGTGGACATATGCAAACCTAAAGCTGGCGAAGTCGTGGTCGTTTCAGGAGCTGCTGGGGCGGTTGGCAGCCACGTCGGTCAACTGGCAAAACTGAACAATTGCACGGTCATCGGCATTTGCGGCAGCGACGAGAAAGCCAACTGGTTGAAGGAATTAGGCTTTGACCACACCATCAACTACAAAACAACACCAGACCTAGCGAAGACACTTCGCGAAGTAGCTCCAAAAGGCATAGATATTTACTTTGATAATGCAAGTAATTCAAATCATTCCCAACCAAAAGCAATTATCATGTTATTCTAGGTTGGCGGTGAGATGAGTTCAACTATTCTTTATCAAATGAACAGATTTGGACGAATTTCAGTTTGCGGTTCTATTTCTAACTACAACGATTCTGGAGAAGCCGTCAAAGGTAATATGGTCTAACAACAAAAAATGAAAATAATGTTGTCATTGTAATGCTTGCAGCTACCGTGATTCAACCACCTGTTGTCTCCAATGAGCTAACAATGCAAGGATTCCTTGTCACTACTTTCTTTGATAGATGGATGGAGGGCATTCAGGCCAATGCTAACTGGCTTAAAGAAGGAAAGTTAAAGTATAAGGAGTGGGCAACTAAAGGTTTTGAGAACATGCTGAATGCATTGGTTGGCATATTAAATGGTGACAATACAGGGAAAGCTATTGTTAAAGTATAAGGATTAAGCATTCACAATAAAAATCCTATATAATTTACTCTTGTTTGTCTATTTCTTTGTTGATGCCAAATCGTACAATCTGCGCACATTGTGCGATACTATTAGGGTGATACCTCACACCAAAATCATGGTTTGTTCTTGATTTCCTTGTAATATGTTTGTTTATTTCATAGTTACATTTGTTTTGCATGTTTTGAACATAGATACCCAAGAAAGACACTGAACTAATTAATAAAAGTTTTGCAGTTGACATCCTCCTAGAATCTAACTACTGAAGTTTGGTATGTTTTGGCTTTATTGACTCGACTAGTAACCTTGACTCAAAAACAGCTATAAAAATCTCATTTGTAAAACGATGCTAATAAAATTCTATTTATTAACATTAGAGTGGTCCTTATTTTTCCAATTTTTAACTTCCACTAAAATTTATGATCTATGAATACATATTAACACGTCAAAATCGAGTTTAAGTGTAAATTATTAATATAAAAAATAATACTCATTTTTTGTTTGGTTTTACTACATTAAATTTACATAACACATTCACTTTTTTAGTCTAGATATCAGAGCAGTGCACAGTTCTTAGTTTGTGTAAAATACAATCATCTCAGCTACGTGACAATGCAAGGTAGAAATTTTGACTTGAGTCTGGTTTTTGAGAAAAGCAACGCTCCAACAAAGACTAAATTTGGCATTTCTGCTTGGAGATTCACATTGTACTAAATTAAGCATACAGAAACAGCTATCACTTGTCGGATTTTGTTCTTTGTTGGGCAGGATAGTCACTTTGCTTAGATTATTGTATTTTTAACACATTACTTACATACTTGAAAATATGTGAAATGGAATGTTATATGGAATTATGTAAATTTATTGTGGCAAACTAAACTAGTTTTCATTAATATTAAATTGAACGTATTTATGATTTTGAGCCCCTTTGGGCACGGGTTAATATGTTTTGATAGATTTCAAATATTACATGAATTGAGTTGGATATAAAAGAACAACGAGTTAGAAAAAATTAAAAGTTAACTTTTTCTACATAAATAAAGACCACTCTGCCATAATATACTAGTAATAATAAGTAATAAATTGGACAACTAAACGCACACAAACAACTTAATTTGGTACTTACTTATAATAGGTGTAGGTACTAAATGTTATTTTGTGAATTATTATTAATTAAACTACAAAATATTATCTAATTTATGTTGATAGCTATTTTAACTTAAATCTGGAATAATGTTTTATTGCATTCAAATAATCTTGAGAATTCTTCATTATAATATATGTTATCATTCGGACAGTTATTCTTAAATTATGTGTTTTATGTTTTTAATGAGTCATCCAGTATCATGCCTGGTAGTAGCAATTTTTTAAAAAGGCAGACCTTGCCTGATATAATTTGTTCGTGCAAGCTATTATGTGCGAGTCAAATATGACGTTTTATCCACGACTGATACATTACGATTCTAGAAATTATTTATAAATTTGACGTGGATGACTGTATGCTGTAACAGGGCTGTGGAGTCGGAGTCGTGGAGTCGAAGTCGGAGTTCAGACAATTTTCAGAGGAGCCGGAGTCGGAGTCGGAGCCGGAAAAAATTTACCGACTCCGAGTCAATGTGTAAGTAATGTAGAAAAAGACATGCGAGATGGCCGTTGCCTCAATAGAGAAAAATTAAGTAAACAAATTATTAGGTCTTTTCCAAAGTACCTACATATTATGTTAATATCATTAAACTACAAAACACAGGTCGATGGTGAATGATGATTCGCAACTGATTTTATTGGCGAGACGCTTGCCGCATCGCATATATAGTTTATTTCCAATTTCCAACAACCAACCTCAATGTGCTAATCATGATAGCTCGATCATCTCCAAATAAAACTAGTAAGAAAATTATCTTCAGCCGTGCTGAAGTTAAAATACAACCCACCGTATAATATTTAAAAAAAAAAACAAGTGAACAGATTTTGCTCATTCACGAACTTGTCCTTACTTTTAAGAGATAAGCTTGTATACCAAATTTCAGATCAATTACTTCAAAATTACGGCAGTTATCGTGTACACAGACGGACAGACAGACGGACAAAGCTAAATCGATTCAGTTTTCAATTCTGTTCAAATCCATATATATATATATATATATATATATATATATATATATATATATATATATATATATATATATATATAAGTCTATATCTGCCACGCCTCGTTAATGGTGTTACTAATGTTGAATCAAACTAAAAATACCCTCACCACATTAAATGTGAGGGTATAAAAATCGGACTACGATGCATACTTAGACGAATTAGAACTTTCCAAAGTGAAGCGACAACGTGTGGCTTTCCTTATTCATCAAAACTAAGAGAATTTGTTCGTATTGGTTCGGCCACAAACAACAGCTGAACAATTCATTAAATATTGCAAAAAGAATGTTAATGATTTTCTCTTGCAATTTTAAAAATAAAAAAAAAATAGTTTCCTACAGCTTTTGTCCTAGAAGAAACAGCGTATGGTGTCACAGTCGTTTGTAAAAGATTACTTTATCAGTAAAACTTAGCAATTTTAGCTTTAATGTTTAATAACTTTAAATCTGTAACCGAAACTGATTCGTTTTTTCGACACACGAAAAAATTTATTAAAAGTATCACAGCCCTTTGTATTTTACAAAATATGTAGAGATTTTAAATGGTTGCTGAGTTTGTGAACTAGCACCGTTTATTTAAGATACATAGGAATATATAATATAGGAATATCAATGTATGCAAGTCATACTCGTTGCAGCCAGAATTGTGACGTCATTGCCACTAACAGAAGTAAGAGTTATTATTTTCTACTTATTTTGCACTTAATTTTGTATTCATTGGAATGAATTTTAGTTGGAATTAGTTACTTTGTACTATACAGTGGATTTTCATTACTTTTGTTATTATTAAATATAGAAAATCGGTTAAATGGGCAAACTAGTTTTTAGAATTATGTGCTCTCTAATTAGAAAACAGTTGAATTTCTAATGATTTCAGAGATATTTAAAAAAATAAAATGCGACATTTGTTAAATATGGTCATAACTTTGTGGTCCGATCACCAGGTCTTTTTTTCGACAACAAATTCGCTGGAAACAAATAAAATTTTGCCGGAGTCGGAGTAGGAGTCGGAGTCGAAAGCTTTTTACAGCCCTGTGCTGTAAACGCATTTTAAAGTTTGATGTCGACCATTTTCTCTTGCAATCGGGGTGTAAACGGTCGATATTAAAGTAAAATCTATGATTTAACAGCTCCATAATACCCGTAATGGTCAGTCTGTGAAGCGACGGTCAGCTCAGGAATTATAAATGACATGAATGAACACTATGCCATCTACATTAGGTTTGTAATTTACAACTTCTCAATTTTTGTTCTTGAACGACCTCAACTTTCTCCGAAACGTTACGTGATACTGTGATAGGAGACTTTTGAGTCCGTATTCGTGTTCACCGCACCGAAAACTATCGGAAACGCCAATGCACATTTCATTCGCAAAATCCGCGCTTTGTACTAGTAGAGTTATCAATACTTTACAATTTTTTTATTTTCTTTTTCTGGACTTTCTATATAAAACAATGATGCCACACAATTAAGCATTCAGATCATTTTAAATTTCTCAGATAAGTGAAAATGTCACTTCAGATTCACTCTGTGCAATATATTCAAAATAAGGAGCAGATTTACAAATTTTATTGGAATTTTATATATCTTATTACTGCGCAATACATAAAAGTACATTCTGCACATTATCGAAGAGAGCAATGTACAATGCCCCATCGAACTAGAATTCAATGTGTAGGTAAAAATGCTATGCGACAGAAGAGGTTTGCACGTTTTACCTACACAAATTTTTTTTATATTTTATTTCAAATAAGAAGTCTTTTTGTTAACCCTATATAATTGGTGGTTACCTAATATGGTTACTTTATCATAAACTACCGTACTCTCACCACAAACCACGCTACTGTCACGTATTTGTGAGTCGTACCATAGTCCTACATAAACTTATTACTGGTTGAGATAGAGCACATCGCAAAAATGGGGTTAAAATGTCAGAAAGATATCATACGATAACGTCTCTCTATTAAACTTAATGCAGTTTACCAATTGTATTATTATCAACATTATATTAACATTATACGTTAAAAGTTCGTAGTAAATAGTCTAGCAATTTTAAAGGTTGTGACATACACTCAAATCAAAACACCAAACATTTGAGATAAGAGTTATCATTAGTACTGAAAATAACTCTACGTTTACACATATTATAGCTCAGCTCTGTTAAGGCAAACACGATGACAAAATGTAAGAAATTTATCTATGCAGAGCCATTTAAGGGTATGCCAATCCAACAAAACTTTAGACTAGTTGAAGAGGAATTAAGACCGTTAAGTGATGGAGGTAAGCAGCACGTCGCATGGGTAATTATTATAATTATTGGCATTGTTTTTACTTTATTTAGAATTTTTGGCTGAAGCCGTTTACCTGAGCATAGACCCGTACCAAAGGGCTTATACGCACTTCTTGAAAATCGGTACAACCATGATAGGACAACAATTAGCAAGGTAGCGTGGAATTTTTGTATTTTATATACCAACCATATCGGCGTTTTCGTTTAGGATTACAGAATCTAAAAACAAAAACTATCCGGTAGGAGCATACGTGGTTGGAAATTTTGGGTGGAGGACGCATACAATATCAAATGGAAAAGACAGACTGATGCCAATGCCTCCCATACAAGACAATGGCAAATATCCAATGTCTCTACATCTAAGCATATTCGGAATGACAGGGTAATACTAGCAGATATTTTCCTGCACAAACATAACCTATTTCTTATAGAATAACAGCTTATTTTGGGTTCTTGGATATCTGCAAACCACAACCTGAAGAGACGGTGCTTATCAGTGGTGCTGCAGGAGCAGTCGGTCATCATGTTGGCCAATTAGCAAAGATAAAGAATTGTAGAGTTATTGGGCTGACGGGGTCGACGCAAAAAGAAGCTTGGTTGAAAAGTATAGGTTTCGATGAAGTAATTAACTATAAAACCGCCACAAATTTAAGCGCCGCCATATCAAAGCTTGCGCCCAATGGAATAGATTGCTACTTTGATAATGTGAGTAACGGCAACATACAAACAAAATTGAGTTTTAATATTGTTGGTTAGGTTGGTGGTGAAATTAGCTCGATAGTGCTGCAAAAGATGAACAAGTATGGACGGATATCAGTGTGTGGATCTATATCTTCGTATAATACTGATACGAAAAGCAAGCTTCCTAAAGGTAAGTCCACTGGTAGTATTTAGCATTAATGTCTCATGCTCCTTCCAATAAGCATTAATGCAGTATTCCTTCCACCAATGGAAGGAACATACAAGCACCATTTCTTTCAAAAATTGCAGAGCAAGCAATTATTTTCCAAATCATTGTGTTTATACCAGTGATATTAAAGTGATCGGTATTTTATAATCATAAAATACCGAAATGTCATAGAAGCGTCCTATAGTCCCTTCCTCCCACTCCTTCAGCGGTTCTTCCAACATTTTCTTTCTAGCCTCTCATCTGTGGATGTGGTCACCGCACATCCATAGTACCTTCTTCTCCTCTCATTAGGCTAAAGGTGTATCTGCACTATCTATGGAACCACGGGGGTTGCTGCTCATCGCACTTGGCTCCTGTCACCATCATTATCAGATCGTCAGCGAATACTACCAACTTTTCTCCCGCCAGTCTCAGCTTCAGAACTCTGTCGTAGAACATGTTCCAGAGAGTTAGAATCGAGCCCCACTGCTAAACTGCATCTTGCCTTTACTCCTTCCTTACCAATTCCTTTATTTTTTGTTGATAATAAAGTTGATGTTGACTTCTTGGAAGGCCCTTTAAGGAGCTCCTACACACAGTGCCAACGTCTCGCCAACGTTGGTGATGTGATACGCTGCGCGTAGTGCGCGCATTCACTTCGCCAACATGTTGATATTGGGCGCAAGGTATTTCTGTGTATCGTAGAAGGCTCGTAGCAACCCGTAGAGAATTAAAAATGAACAGTGAAGACGATATCATTGCTGTTGCCGCAGCTACCATTATTTTAAGCAGTACATTCTCTCTTAGAATTAAAGAAAAGGGACCCTCGAAAGAGGACACTGTTTAATAAGGTTGTTAAGTTATTATACATGTTTTTCATGTCATTATTTATACAGTACGTTCGAAAATATTAAATACATTAAGGAATAAAAATATACAGCAATACAGGAAACAAAATTATTTAGTTTTTATATTTGCCACGTGGCATTAAAAAAGATCTCCCTTTTTATTTTCTTTATGTTTCAAGCAACAAATGCGGAATAAGATGGGATAAGATCTGATACACTGAGTGGTCTATATTTTTATGCAGGGCCCTGATAATTTGTGTCGTTTCTTTATATAAATATTTCATTTCAGTCAAATCGATGAATTCATAATTTTGATTTAAAATATAATTTATATAATAAAACTGAAATTATTTATAATAAGATACAAAGAAAAATTGAGAACCCTTACATACACGGAGTTTTAATTATATATATATATATAAAACTTTGAAATAGTTAATACAAGATGGCGGTATATATATATATATATATATATATATATTAAAACTCCGTGTATGTATATTATGTAGGTATATTTATTATCAACCCAATATTTTTAGTAACATAGACTTTTTGATATATTTCTGATAATCAAAATAAAGAAAAGCATCCAGTATAGTTTTTAAACTTTGTTGAATACATTAAATACATCAGATTATTTAAATTTGCCGCTTAAAACTAATCTATAAATTGTTAATTAATAAATAGTTAATTGTTGTTAATTATATCTATAAATGCAAATTTGTATGATTGTAGTCAAGATTGTCCTTGGACCCCTATACCGTATCACTCCCCGTCGTGTGTAGATTCATATCCCGCTTCCCTCCAACCCCCTCCCTAGCCATTCCCACCCCACCCTAGCGAATAAGGTTGACCGCAATCCCAGAACCTAAATACCGTATGATCCCCATTGTGTGCGAATTCACTTTTAAAATTTTAATGATTACGTCATTTCCGGAAAACCCGGAAGGCATACTAACCTCAAGACCATCCCATAAATTGGCATTTTCTGTCTATTAACACAACGTTCATTCCTTCGGCGTCATAAACACAAAAAAAATAAACAAACGTACCTATGCTGTGGGTCACCCGTTATAACGACTTCAATACTGTCTTCAGAATATTATTTTATTGCTTGTTAATTTATTGTAACTGTAAGGTTACATTACAATTATGGCGTATAAGAACCATAATTATTGTGAATAAATTTACAAAATATTAAAAAATGTTTTCATGTTTTTACATTTGGGCAATCAGGCATTCGGGCAAATAATAAATCATTATTATCCTTAAAGTACGTACAAACATAAATAATGCAGTATATATGATAAAACATAGATAGATAACTAAACTTTTCATCGGCAGTAGGTACAATGCTAAAACAGAATGAAATAAAGCGGACAAGGTCGACCTATTGGCGATGTGCATTGGCACAGATGGGTCTCGCTACGCGAAGCACTCCGATGGCCAATGATGACCCACGTTGGCACTGCGTGTGGGAGCACCTTTAGGCAAGGTCGCGTAAGTCAGCGCAACTTTTGCAAAATGAAAGTCATTAATACAATGATTTTGGCTATTTTTTTACCAAAAAAATATTTTTTGCTTTGTTAGTTTGGGAAATAACGAGGCGGCGCTGACGTGCCGGCAAATCAGCGGCGCAATACGGCTTATATTTGTTTGCTATTTTTTTACCAAAAAAAGTTTACTGACAATTACTGTTATAATAATAAATGATGAAATAAAGGATAATTGTAAATTAAATAAATAATAATTAGGTATTTAATATACTTTCATGAGTGCACAATGTGCACATACATTGTCACGTCAGTGCGTTTAAGTCTAACTTAGAATTCTCGGTGGTATATTACATTTTCCATTGGTTTCTACAAACATATTTTAAAAACGCACCCTCTTCATGTTTGCCTTCGTCAGTGGCGGATTAAGGATAGTCGGGGCCCCGACGCAAATAATATTTGGGGGCCCCATCCACAAACTAAAATAAAAGAATCAAAAAAGAACATGTGTTATACAGGGTCCTGCAACTCAGCTCTCGTCTTCTGTAGCTCAGTTACTAATTAAGCTAAGAGTTTGACATTGTGCAAGCTTACCCTGTACTTCAAGGTACATTTCAAGAAATTATTTTTGATTATACAGGCTGTCCCAAAAATGTGCAACGCCAACGTGATATAGTTTTTTAAATTGCATGCTATATATTCTTTTACACATTTGGAAGCCTGTTATGGTTGCCTACATACCACCAAAATTTTATTGAAATCGGTTAAGTGACTGCAGCGCAAAAAAAAATTGATTTTGCATCGTTGGCTTTAAAAATCAATAAAAACCACAAATTGCACCTCGTTAATAAAATTTTGCGACGTCCTTATTAAGTTAGATCTAGTAGTCTCGTTAACCAAGTGTCATTGATCGAAATTATACAGGATGACCAAAATCTAGTGTCAAACTTGTCAAACTTCAAAGAGAGATATATTTTAGATTTGAGTGTACTTAATTAAGTAGTTGTTCAATTGCCAAATTTACTTAAAAATTTACATATAGCGGTAATTTCCACCCATACCGCTATAGGTAAATTCAACACTCAAATCTAAAATATTTCTCTGCGTTATATTTTATGAAATAAATTGTTTTACAACGCCACGTACGATATTTATTACGGAGTGGAATCTAGTACTTTAAGGTTATTTAGTACGTACTTTCCTAACTATTAAATAAATTGACGAATTGAAAAACATAGCGTTGAGTATAAGTACGACACATTTCCACATCCACAATTGCGTAAAAAATGTTTTGAAAACCTTTTTGCTTAAAATAATCAAAATTGTATGATACTTATTAAAATTAATCTTTAAAACATTATAGGAAAATGTCTTGGCCGGGGCCCCCAAAGCTCGGGGCCCCTAGGCACGTGCCTCATTGCCTTATGGGTAATCCCCCTCTGGCCTTCGTAGTTGTGATAAATTTCTTCCTTAATATGTATCCACAGTAAGAAAGCAAACGGGGTTAAATCAACCAATCTAGTTTGCCAACGCGTTAGACTGCCAGGAACAATTTAGCGTCTTTTATAAACATTCTTTAAACAATTTGTGTTTGGGTAATTTAAATTTGCATATTGCCATCTCTAAACGCTACTGCATGAAGAGAAGAATTATTACATTCAGGGCTGTGGAGTCGGAGTCGTGGAGTCGGAGTTCAGACAAATTTCAGAGGAGTCGGAGTCATAGTTGGAAAAAATGTACCGACTCCGAGTCCAGGTTTAATTACTGTAGAAAAAAACATGCGAGATGGACGTTGCCTCAGTAAACAAATAAAACCAAATATTCTATTAGGTCTTTTACAAAGTACCGACCTACATACATATGTAAATAATCAAATTACAAAACACACTTTCCAAACGAAAGTGAAAACGATTAACAAAAGTAATCGGTCAGAAATTCGAAAAAAAAATTTGAGCAAAAGAGTTAAAATCACATTGAGAAGTAGACCCGTATAGTTCAATGTAGTACCATTTATTCAGAAATTATACCTGTAGCCATAATTATGATTATTTTCAGCTTTCAAAATAATTAAGAACAAGCATCTTTGCAGGAGAATTAGTTGGAGCTATTCTGTCCCTCACAAAAATTTTATAAACGTATATTGTACTTAGTGTTGTTTTTATTAGAATGAATTTTATTTCGTGTTATACACTGTGTCTTATGTGTCCTTTTGTTATTATTAGAGATAGAAATTCGGTTAAAGTCGTGACATTTGTATGTTCTCTAATGAGAAAACAGTTTAATACTGATATTTTGAATCAACAAAGCAATTACATTTTATAAATAACATTTTTAGTTGTGGTCTATTTATTTGTGCTTTTACATAACTTTTACTATTTGTGGTCCGATCAATACGTTGTTACTTTATCATACGTAGTATGTAAAGTATTGTAATCGTGCCGACAAAAATTTTTGAGATTTTAGCGGAAATATGTCCCTAAATAAATATGTATATTATATTACATCAATTTTATTTACAAAATGGAATATGCTCCTATTTTACACAAGTATAATTTATGCGATCACCGGTAGGTTGGTAATTTTGAGTTTTATACTACTCGTTATTCTTTATAAATACTCCAAAATGCTTGAGTTCTTTAATTAACCCCATTCGCAGTCTTAAAAATAACTAAAACAAATAAATCTGACCTTTTCTATCCATCGTTGATGCCTACTTGATTTCCATTGCACAATAATTCTATCCACGCCTAATTAAGAAACATAACCCCACATAAGTACGTATGCGACAAAGTCATAAACATAACCAAAACAAACCTACTTCCGTACAGCTATGCAGTCCCGCATGATAGTTTCCAGAAAATCGCAGAAATGCACTTGAAAGTCCGACACAATATCACTAATCAGTCACGTTGTTCCTACTTTCACCGATATTTCGCGTTTGATTTATATCATTTATAAACAAATTATCGGTCTGTTGGTTGAGATTAACACTAACTAAGCCACAGCCGCAATATTTTGGTTGGTATTTTCGTTTTGAAACCGGTTTTTTACATCGCGCTCGGTCAGGAATGTCGCCCCACCACGCATCTGTAATTGCGAGTACCACTACTTTTCTCTGTCTGTTTTGGAGTGAAAGCGCGTTTCCAAAATACGCGTTGTTTCCTTGTCTAACAAATTACTTATATTTTTGTTTGTGAACTGTTCTACATACCAATTTAGGTTTTAAATATCATCCCTCGACAATTTATTGAATAAATTCCAACGAATACCTATTAACGACTTTCAATTGTATATTAGTTATTTGATATTGGAAATTTGTATTGCATGCTCGCTGAACACGAGTACAGGATTTTTGTCTATGTATTTTTGGTTCTATTTTCTCTTATACGTTCATTATCTTAGTCAAGAAAAAAAAAACCTCATGCTATATGACTATTTATTATTTTTGTTCAAAAGGGTCCAAAGGAACTGAGGATTTCCTCTTAGCATTATTCAACGATTTTTGCAAATGAGCCACCATTTCTGTAATTTCAATTCGCTGGAAACAAATAAAACTTCTGTTTTTCCTATGGGTTCAGCATTTGTTTGTGAGTAATTTGATATGCACGAGCCATATGTTTAATACAATCACAGTACTCGAATAGAAATTTAATTTATTAAATTTGTTTCTGTTTCTTTTTTTTCCTGGTAGTATTTTTGGTTTCACAGCAAATTCAATTTTTTTACACAGAATTATTTGAAAATATTTTTTTATGCAATTTTTCTGGAGTCGGAGTCGGACCACGAAAAATATCTGGAGTCGGAGTCAAAAATTGTTTTACCGACTCCGCAGCCCTGATTACATTTGTGAAATTGTTGAATTTCGTAGTACCATCTAGATATTAAATATTAATTTATGAATTATTGTGTAAGTTATAAATGTCAAATCAGATGCTTAATAACTGTTTACCTGTTGGCAATAGACCTACTGAGTTAAGCATTTTAGGAAAGCTGATCATTTGAAGTATGTCAAGACATACAGAGTGTTCCATATAAAATTCTTAAGTTATGTGACATTTAACAAACCTTTAGTTATATAACTTATATAAGAGTAAATCAATTATAACTGTGGGAATGTGCAATATTTTTAGTATCCATCGTTTTTGGTAAAAATAGCAAAAAATTAGCAAACATATACTAGTTGTTCCCTTTTTTGAAATTCATTTGTTTTTTCAGATTGCGCCGGTGAGTTGCCCGCACGTCAGCGGCACCCCGTAATTTCTAAAACTAAAAAAGCAAAAAAAAAATGTTTCTTGGTAAAGAAAATAGCAAAATAATATGGTAATGATGATTTTTATTTTGCAAATGTTGCGCCGCTGACTTGCCCGACGTCTGGAGGCACTGGGTCGGACAGTATCTTGCCGATAAAATGCGGTCTAAGTGGCTGTAAGAAGGGAAGAACATTTTTAGGGATAGAACATTGGCTCTATCAAAATTCTGGTCTTACCTAATTTACAATGCATTACCCTCACCATAACACTGGAATATGTTATATGAAAAAGGAACTCTGATCACAGGCTAGGGATAGTTAAATTTGTATGGTTTTAAATATTAGGCTTACATACCTTTGGTTTTCCTTTGTAGTTACACTGATACAACCAGCAATGGTATTCAAAGAACTAGAAATGAAAGGATTCAATGTACAAAGCTGGATGAGCAGATGGAGTGAAGCCGTCCAACAGAACACAATTTGGTTTTCAGAAGGCAAACTAAAATACAAGGAAACTATAACAGAAGGATTCGAGAATACACCAAGCGCTTTAGTGGGATTGTTAAATGGTAACAACATCGGGAAGCAATTGGTAAAAATTGAGAAGGAATTGAAATGTAAACTGTAATATTAAAAAAAATAAACACACTGTTATTTCGCTTGGTATATTTATTACATCAACAATTATAAAAAGTGCATAAAACTTAATAAAATAGTGAACCTGAAGCATTACAACTCAACATCTTTATTACTACCAGTTTTGAATTGCAATGGGTTGATTGTCTTCTAGTCTTCTAAAATCTAATTGGTCTCAAGATATGGCATTAAATGAGACTTCAAAAACTCAATGCTCCATCGCATCCTTTTCATATTTTTCAAGCACAGCCCTTACAAGAATACACTTGGTCATATGACAAGAGCAATACTCCGGATGTTCTACTTCTTCAGGGTCGAGCATCACCAATTCAATAGAATAATGCCTATCATTATTCGGAACGCGACTTAGAGTTAGCTCATAAACAATCGGTTCGGATTTTTGTACGATTGCTTCATTCGGAAGTACGATCGTCGTTTGTTTCCAATGAGTTTCAGGTTCGTCTGGATCGGTGGATAAGATTACTGGCTCCGTGGAGGAAGACGGAAAAGTGCAGGTAAACCACATACAGATTCCTTGGTATCGACCTTCTCTGTTCGCCACAGAGATATGCTGAGCCTTTATAGAATCCAAATCTTCGATAGTCACCTCTCTTAAATCAATCCACAGAACAACTTCGGGATCCGCCAGGATTTGTTCTGGTTTCACTACTGAAGTATCCGGCTTCTCACCAGCCTTTTTTCTTAGCTGTGAAGAGAAGCATCTCATCGAGACTCCGTCGACATTTTCCCAGTCGTCATACAGATTTGGAACGCTGAAACATAACATCAAAGATCAACATATTAGTTGATAATGTCTAACAAAATTATCTGGGAAAAAATGCTTCTATTTTTTTAAAACCATACAGTTTTATTTTACTTTTTACGGATTCTGTGAATGAACTTACCTACAAGGAGCTGAGTAAATAGTTGCTGATTCTGGGAATAAGAGACCATCGGGTTTCAGGAAATTATCCCTAGCCCAAATTACCGAATCCAGCATTCCCTCGTGGAGGAGGTAAAACCCCATCCATTCTGATACTATTATGTCCACCTTGCAACCTTCTGGCAGCTTCACATTCTCTATACGATCGTGTATAACCTAAAAATTATAATTGTAGTGGAGAAGAAATAAAACCTCTTATTTTTATTTGCAAACGTAGTTTAATTTACATAGGAGACATGTTTCGCCTTGAAGGCATTATCAACCCTAATATAAATATAAAAATTAACGAAAACGTGTGTCACAATAGATATTCAAAACATTACGATCTGGTAAATATTCAAATGAATACCACTTACTGTCAAATGGAGATGTAAAGGGAATAACTGGGACAAACAACATTCAAATTTTGTTGAACACGAGTCGAGGGAACAATCAACAATTAACAAAGTAGAACAAAGTAGAGACAAACATGAATGAGTAGGAAATAGCGTACATGTTTCCGTTCGTTTTCGTTCATGCACCGTTGCATTTTGTATAAACGCCACAAAACAAACTGTTCAAACGAAGCTGAAGACGATTAACAAAAGTAATCCGGCAGAAATTTGAAAAAGGTAACTTGAACAAAAGAATTTAAATGAGTTTGAGAAAGTAGGGCCGTAGTTCAATGTAGTAATAATCATTTAGGTATCCAGATTACCTGTTGCAGCCATAATTATGCTTCTTTGACGTCAGCTTTGAAAATAATTAAAAATTATGTCAGGCCATCCTTGCAGGATGGTTGGAGCTATTCTGTTCCTGACAACAATTTTATAAACGTATTTTGTATTTAATTCTATTTTTATTATTCTATTTAATACTACGACTTATATTCTAACCTCTATAACGTTTTCGAATTCGTTTTCTTTTGCAACTTCCAGAGCAATCTTGTAAATGTCGCTAGCTTCAACAGCGTAAACTTTCGCAGCTCCGGCCTGGGCGCAATACACAGACAATATTCCAGTGCCGGCTCCTACATCCAGAACTATTTTATCCCTGAATTCCTCCTTGTTGTCTTGTATCGCCTGCTTATAAGCTTTATTTCTTGCCGAGTCGGTCAGCATTAATTTGTGAATCTGAAATTAAAGAAAATACATGAAACAAAATAAAATTAGTATAAAGCTACTTTGATACTTTATCGTATCATAGAATATTCTACGGTAATAGTATATTGTGTATCAAGTCGAGAAAGTGATTCTTTCTAGAAAACACTTTCGTGGTGCACACGACATTTTTTATCCTACACAACATTATCTTAATAAAAATGTATGTCAGTTGTGTGCTAGGTTTTAAATATGGGGTGAAACTAGCAGCAGTCAACGTGTTTTGCATCGTTACAACAATTAATATTTGACTTGTTAGGAAGGTTCCTAGTATGCGTTTGTACTTGGTTATTTTATTTTATATTCTAGTTCTTGATAAAATGGTGGTGGTTTGTTTCTCCAATTACATTCGTTTTACAGAGCAGTATTATGATGTATTATGTATTATGATACATAAAATGCAAAAAGCAAGAAAAAACAGCTATATTATACAAAGAATTTATTATTCAACGAGTTACGTAAGTTTTTAAATAAGAACTCAAAATGGTAAACATGAGGTACGATACAATGTGTTTGACCGGATGTGTCAGCGCTACTTTTTATCATTGAATTATTTATCGTAAGTTTATATATATTTTTATATTTTATCACAAAGCGACATCTGAACGGTGTTTTCTTCGTGTTGGAAAAAATCTATAATATTCCGCAGATTATAACAATTAGAAACTACATACAACGTACCACAGCAACTTGGCACAACAAGAAATCAAATAATATCAAACTTAGAGAAAATTATCTCAACATATAAAACCAAACATATTGTAACACTGGATAGCATCAAGCATGTTTGAATGCCGCATTCTTTTGTAAAAACCATTTCTTTGTTTACCATTTAAAAATAATAAGGATTTGTTCAAAAAATAAAAAATTATTAGCAAGCGTCTCTTTGCAATACCAAAAACCATTAAATTTTTGGAAGATAGAAATTTAGAATGAACGGTGTCACTTGTTAGAATAATTGTTGAATTCTTTAAAAAATATTCAAGCGTCTATTATACATACCTATAATAAAATTGACACGGTAATACAACGGTATATATTTAATGATAAACTGTGAATGATCCATCTATAGATTTATACAATATTATATAGCATAACTTAGAATCGTATCATAAAAGAAATAATTTTTTCTTAACAGTTTAGCACCCTGTAGTTCAAAAGTTAAGACCTTTAGGACATATGTTCATATGATTTTTTTTCTCAAAATAGGCCCAAGAATAACCTTCTTAAATATTAGCTATATGTTATTAAGAAACATTCTGTATATTGATGTAAATTATAAAAATAAATAGGCAGTTTTTTGTTTTCTCGATTATGTACGCTGTATAAGAAAAATGGAACAAGCCACATCATGGTTGTCATATGGTTGTTAATGATGTGGATGTTGATTTTTTACAGGCGTATGTCAACTTTTGATTGTTACGTTGCTGGGTATATCTTTCTCGAAAATTTAGGATATTTCTGAATGCAATGTTCAAATTGAGTGACGTGCATCCAATGCACATTTATTCGCAAAATCATTCATCAATTACAATTCATTCGCAAGTTCCACTAGTGGATTTCATAAAGCCATCGAAAAGACCATTACACGTACTTTATGGTTTACATCGATTGACATTTAGGTTTTTAATAAAAACATTTTCTAGAAATAGTCAATTGAAAATTGTAAAATATTGACAACTCTGGGGAACGCCCAAGTTCCACTAGTTTGTATCATAAAGCTATTGAAACGGCCACGTTTACTTTTTGGTTTACATTAATCGTATGACCACGTATTGGATTGTGTCACTTTTTTTGTATACAGGCTGTATAACATTTTAAAGTTGTGTCAGTTCAAGAGATTTTTTAAAGCGTTGATGTGACGCAGATCTAACCAATTTATTGCTAGCTTTAGTAAATTTCCCTACCGGGGGGAAGTTAGCCATAAAAGTTATCCATAAAATTTTTTTTCATCCGATTTTAATGAATGACACATTTTTGGAAAGCCCTTAACGTACTGAGTCTACAGTAGTTATTGCAGAGGGCGCAATTCATAACTACTACCTAAAAAATTAAAAAGAAAGTAATTTTTTGTTTAAATTGGCACATTTTTACAATCGCATATCTCCGTTAATGCTTTACCAATTACGACATCTCTTACGGCAATCAAAAGTACAAATGTAGACCATACTTCCATAGTTATTGCAGCCCAACTTTCCACTAATTAGTGGTCTAAAAAAATTCCTGAACTTTGACTATGTTTATCCAGGGATGCGAGTATGGAAGCATACACCGTTCCAGTAGAACAGTGAGCATGACCCCTTTTTATCATCCGATTGTAACAAACTATACACCAAACGAAAGAGGACGCTTGTCTGTACTTATGCAAGTTATTGCAGTCCAAGTTTCCGCTAATTAGTGTGGTCTAAATAAATTAATGAACTTTGACTATTTTTATCCACGGATGCAAGTATGGAAGCATACACCGTTCCAGTAGAACAGTGAGCATAACCCCTTTTTATCATCCGATTGTAACAAACTATACACCAAACGAAAGAGGAAGCTTGTCTGCACTTATGCAAGTTATTGCAGTCCAAGTTTCCGCTAATTAGTGGTCTAAAAAAATTCATGAATTTTGAATATTTTTTCTTTCTAGTATAGAAAAATACATCGTTTCAGAAAAACCCTATGCATAACTTGCTTTTATCATCTGATTGTAACAAACAATACACCAAACGAAAGAGGAAGCTTGTCTCCACTTATGATAGTTATTGCAGTCCAAGTTTCAGCTAATTAGTGGTCTAAAAAAATTCATGAGGTTTGACTATTTTTATCCACGGATGGGAGTATGGAAGCATACACCATTCCAGTAAAACAGTGAGCATAACCCCTTTTTATCATCCGATTGTAACAAACTATACACCAAACGAAAGAGGAAGCTTGTCTCCACTTATGCTAGTTATTGCAGTCCAAGTTTCTGCTAATTAGTGGTGTAAAAACATCGCAAACTTTCAAAATGTACCAATTTAAGCAAATAATGACATTATTTTTATTTTTTTAGGTAGTAATTAAGATTTTATTCCTCTGCAATAACTACAGTATACTCAGCACGTTGCGAGCTTTCCAAAAACGTATCATTTATTATAAACGGTTGTAAAAAAATTATGAATAACTTTTTGTCTAACGTTGGGCGTTCGCCTTTCAGTTCCGATGTGGAAATGGCGCCACAACATACCGACAAAGGCTTGACTGCGACTTTTGCCGCCTGCAAAAACCAGCGGGTCCCTTTGTCGGCTTTGAGCACTTGAACTCTTGCGATACGGTGTTGTGTTTACACGATGCCGATCTGTCACTTACGGTTAACTTTTATGTGATTACGTATATCACCGTTTAATTAATTTATTTAATTAATTTTGTTGCAATTTTTCGAATCATATTTTTGTGAATAAATTTAATTTTATTTCAGATTAGTTACATTTTTCTAGTTTCGATTTGCTTTTTAAGTCAGTCCATCTGATCGTAAAAATGTTCAAAGTCGTTATATTTTTAATGCAATAATTAGCGTATTCTCGGAATTCAATAACTATCGTATATGGACAAAAATAGTCAAAGTTCAGGAATCTTTTTAGATCACTAATTAGCGGAAACATGGACTGCAATAACTATCATAAGTGGAGACAAGCTTCCTCTTTCGTTTGGTGTATTGTTTGTTACAATCAGATGATAAAAACAAGTTATGCATAGGGTTTTTCTGAAACGATGTATTTTCTATATTCGAAAGTAAAAATATTCAAAGTTCATGAATTTTTTTAGACCACTAATTAGCGGAAACTTGGACTGCAATAACTTGCATAAGTGCAGACAAGCTTCCTATTTTGTTTGGTGTATAGTTTGTTACAATCGGATGATAAAAAGGGGTTATGCTCACTGTTCTACTGGAACGGTGTATGCTTCCATACTCGCATCCCTGGATAAAAATAGTCAAAGTTCAGGAATTTTTTTAAACCACTAATTAGTGGAAAGTTGGGCTGCAATAACTATGGAAGTATGGTCTACATTTGTACTTTTGATTGCTGTAAGAGATGTCGTAATTGGTAAAGCATTAACGGAGATATGCGATTGTAAAAATGCGCCAATTTAAACAAAAAATGACTTTCTTTTTAATATTTTAGGTAGTAGTTATGAATTGCGCCCTCTGCAATAACTACTGTAGACTCAGTACGTTAAGGGCTTTCCAAAAATGTGTCATTCATTAAAATCGGATGAAAAAAAGTTTTATGGATAACTTTTATGCTAACTTCCCCCCGGTAATTTCCCTACCACATTCACGACATCCCAAAGTCGGGATTTTTAGTGGGAATGCCGGACTCGGGATTTGACTGTTTTACTCGAGACAGTCCCGTTCAAATAGAGACATCTGGCAACCCTGGGCACACAACCTACAATTATGCGTTCAGTGCCACACTTAACTGTAGCCTATCAAAGTTTAGAATAAGAGTTCTTATTGGTTGTAAAGTCTTTTGTTGTCTATGTAACCACGCTACTCAAGGTCATCTGTAGAGTTTTAGGGATTTCATTAGCACATTAAGACTTCTGATCCAACCTCTTCGAGTTTTAGACTCACTTATGTTGATTCCACACTCAAATATTTAAACACCAAGATTTCACCAAGACTATTTGTTATCCGATAGTAACAATCGCAGTTTTAGTGTCCGCAGATTGTTGTCCCCTTTCAAGAATCGCCCAGTTTCGAGATGACAGAATATTTTCATAAAAACTTGGTATCTTCTTTTCAGGAACACGGCTTATTTTGGTTTGACGGAGATATGCAAACCAAAACCTGGAGAAACAGTTGTGGTTACTGCAGCCGCTGGATCTGTGGGTCATCTAGTGGGACAAATGGCCAAAATTCTAGGCTGCAGAGTGATAGGTCTCTGTGGTTCCGATGAAAAGTGCGACTTGTTGAAGTCCATTGGTTTTGATGAAGCGCTCAACTACAAATCGAAGAACCTCGAAGAGGCATTGGGAATAGCAGCATCCAATGGCATAGATTGTTACTTTGATAATGTGATTAATTTATTATGATCTAATCATCGCACACTTCCGAACCAAAGCAAACGGATTTATTTTAACAAACATATCACAAACCCAATTTTGTACCTACAATCTGTTTTCCACAAAGTAATTTAAAATATCAGTAACGTATTTTAGTAATTCTAATACTGGATATTCTGCAAATATTTGTTTACAATCTCTGATACTGGTTCCAGTTTCATTAGAAATTTATTTCCATTTGGTTTGCTTTGGTTCACTAAGATTGAGTATATGACTGACGAATTACTCAACGATCGTCTTTCAAGTCGGTGGCGAATTAAGTTCGATGATCATGAACAAGATGAACACGTTTGGTAGGATTGCCGTATGTGGCTGGATATCCTCATATACAAAGAAGCTAGAGGATATGCCAAAAAGTAATTATATTAGAATTTCTGGTTACCACTTTTGTTATCAGCATTTTTTTAGCTACTATTCTGCAACCGACCATTTTACATAAGCAGCTCTCCATAGAGGGATTCCTCGTATCTAGATGGGCTCATCGTTGGATGGAGGGCATACATCAGAACATTATATGGATTAAGGAAGGAAAATTGAAGCCCAAGGAGACCATGATGGAAGGCTTCGATAGCTATTATCCCACTGGTTTGGTGAAGATTTTCAATGGTGAAAATATAGGCAAAACCATTATTAAAGTATAATGTTAAACATTTATGGTAGTTTTATTTTATTTAAATCTTTTGAACGAAATTTATTTTATGTACTTTAAGTATATTCATATTTATCTGTCGTTATCTTCCAATGCCCGCTGGTTCTATGGCTATGTTATTTTTTGTAATCGTGAGCCGTGAGCCTTAGCTGAGGGAGCTCTAGCACTGCAGCTATGAGGCTTGTTGTACTGCCATCGACCAGGTAATTAATCGAAGATCTTCGTCCATTAATGAGGCTGAGGAGTCTTCCGACTAGATTTTCTTTGGAAAAGTTGGTTGTTGGATTGCCTCTCCCAAGGTTTTCTTCCCTCCCAGAGGTCAATGCTAAGCATTCGAATGAGATATGATAGGCATCTTCCTTCTCTTCGTTGCAACGTCTGCACAGATGTTCTTCTTTCAGACGTTGCATGGTGTGCAGGTGCTTTCTAAAGCTGCAGTGCGCAGTTAGAAGTACAGTCGCCATCCTTAGGTTGTTCCTACTGAATTTAATCACCTCAGCGGCTATATGTCTTGAGAGTTTCTTCAATAGTATGTTATTGTCGGTGCCCTGTCAAGTTTTCCCAGCGGTCGGTGTGTTTTTTGCTAGCCCGCTCTCGCACGTTTGACTCGATTACACACTTTGATATGCCTATCATTTGTTCTGGTCTACTCGATCCCATTTGTATCCTGGCAGCCACTGCAGGGTTACTGTATTTGTCTCTGCCAGTCTCGTTAGGTTTTGGAGGAATTCCCAGGTTCGCAAAAGTTCCCAAAAGATACCCGGGATCACCCGGAAACTGTATGGCCGGTCATTACTATGGTTACAGTTTCCTAATGAAAAAGATTCACTATAAAATCGTAACCAGTGTCATAATGTGTTCATTATGAAACCAGAGTAGAAAAAAGCTATTTACGGTGATGACTACTGGTACTATTGTGTTGACATAGCCTTGTTATTACCCCTAAAATAAATATAGCTATTTATTCCATAAACACCATAAACACATATACTGTTATCAGGATCCATAGCATTCTTCTCGACGAAATACTTTATCCTCGTTATAACGAATCACTTTCTATTTGTCCACTATACCAATGTCACCCGATAGCGACGTAATATCACAAACCTATTAGCGACATCTCTCATAATCAACAAACACACACACACGGACACATGCTGAGGGCATAAATAACAGTACGAAGTTGAACCTTTATCGCGTAAAAATATTTGTAACAAGACAAGCGTAGAGTAATGTCGTCCACAAGCATGAGACATCTAAAAACAATCATAAATAAAGTGAAAATCTCTCAAGCATATAAATTCGTATACGCCAGACCTTTTGATGGAATGCCAAAAGAAGAAGACTTTCAACTGGTTATTGAAGATGTACCGCAACTCAAAGATGGAGGTAAGGATTGTCGTTAAAATTGAATCGTGGTTATGGTACTATAAATAGCATCGTTTGTTTGGAATGCTCTAGTATCAGATAACCTAGTTCGGGTAAATACACACGACTAATATAAACGTCACAGATAAGCTGATCCTAATAATAAATCAGTAATAAAGAGATCAGTTAACCGATATACAGTGTGTTGCATACAGTATGTTATTTAACATGTGTTCTTCTTTTGAATTCTATAGAATTCTTAGCGGAGGCAGTATACTTGAGCGTGGATCCATATATGAGGGCCTACACGCATAGACTACCGCTAGGATCCACGATGATAGGTTCCCAGGTAGCAAAGTAAATTTAACCTAACGAACTTAACTAAAACATGGAGTAATTCTATCAAATTTATAGGATCGTGGATTCGAAAAATAACACCTTTCCGATAGGAAAACATGTCGTTGGTGAATTCGGCTGGAGGACTTTGACAGTATGCGACGGAAAACCAGGAGCTCTGATGAGAAGACCTCCTTATTTAGTACCAAATGCAGATGGAATACCACTATCCTTGTTTTTAGGCGTTCTCGGAATGACAGGGTAATTACGTGGAAGGATGCATATTCATTCTTAAAAAAAAAACAACCTGCGCAAGGTTGTTCTTCATCATAATTCTGCCTAGCGTCTTCCATCATCTTCTTTCCTATTCTGGCTTTGTGATCCTAATACTCGTCCCCCCCCCCCCCCACATATCTCCGAACTAAATCATCACATCACTCTTTACATCCTGTAAAGTATTTTACTTTACTCCCTAGATTTCAGTTTTATAAATAACGAATAAGGAAACACTACTAAATGCCTATAAAGCATTCCAGCATAAGCCTAATTGCATGCTAGTGGTCACAGTCCAATACGGTCTGCCGACGCGCATCGGCCCCGGCTACAAGTGACGTCAGTGCGAGAAGGAAGCGGAAATACCGCTAATATGGCGTTAATTTCATGGCTGCCTGAGTAGCCAATTGTTGTTGTCACGGATGTAATGACATTTGTGCGCTGACGTTATTGCGAGAAGTAGTGTTCGTTGCCATGGTAGCTAATATGTTGTTGTGACGTTCAAGCCTTTTTGACAATTAAAGCGTTGGCATGGTTGTCAACTTGTTAACCTAAATCACCTACAAAAGTCAAAAACTTACGGATGTATTTGGTTGCCTAGGTGTCCGTGTCAACATCCTTCTTGCAGTGACGACATGCGCAGAAATGAACGAATTTGAGACGCGAAGTAAGCAGACCGTGTGGACTGTGCTAGTGGTCTAATATTATCTTCTTTTTTTAATATTTGTTTTGCCAATTCATCATACATTGTTATATCATGGTATGGTTAATATTTACATTTTACAAATTGACATTAAATAATGTAAAGTTCCGATGGCGCATCGAAGTTACTTCCTATTTTTTCTTAGATCAAATCTTGCGGTAACTTCTTCTGCACTCTAGAATGCATATTTTTTGTCCTAGGTTGTGTTGCACTGCGCTATTACATGTATCCAGTTTTCCTAAAACTTTTTAGTATTCTTTTTTTGATAAATTCGTTGATGGTATCAATGTTTACCTCGTCATGTGATTGGCTGTGCCTCAAAAACCAAGGGGCGTTGGTAGCAGTTTGGTGTATTTTGTTTTGGTATACTTGCACTCTGTTGGCGTTTGTTTTACATGTAGTGCTCCATATAGGGCACGCATACGTTACGCATAGTAGCTGAGCACATTCTAGGCTCTTGGTTGAGCTTACGATTGATGTGTAGCTTCTAGGTTAATCTGTGATCTAAATGCACTACAAGATATTTTACTGCGTCATCTGCACGGTTCCATTGTTTTTCGTTTTCGTCAATCATTATTTTAGTTGGGTTGATAAGTTTTCTTAGTGTAGTCATTTTTGTTTCGCATTTATTGGCATTTAAGTTAATAGCCCTTTTTTGTTGATAACTATATAACAAGCTACTTTATTGGTGCCTTAACTCTTCTATTGCCAGTTCTCAGCTATTACTTTGTGTTAGTAGTACAATATCATCAGCAAACACCTTGTACTCCATTTACATTAATTGGTATGTCATGAAGGTCGATATTAAACATTGTTGGTGATAAGACGCTACCTTGAAGCACCCCATCTCGGATTCTTCTATTTTTGAGATTCTTTTTTTCACAAAAGAATCAAATGATCTATTAGCAAGGAAGGAAAAGATTATTGCTTTTAAATAGCTTGGTATATCAATTTGGTGGAGTTTATATATTTTAGTCCCTCAATCAAGACCGAGTGAAAGGTTGGGCAACATCCAGAAAAGCAGCTGCTGTGTATTTTTTCTTATCGTACCCTTGCTCTATGTATTCGGTTATTCGGAGTAACCGCTGAAGTGTTAAATGGTGTTCTCGAAACCCAAATTGGATGTTGATATATGATTGATTTTTCTTCGCATATTCTTTTAAACGTACCACAATGATTTTTCTAAAATTTTCGACATCGTAGGTGAAAGACTAGTTGGTCTATAGCTATCGACTTTGGATTTGTTTTTTCCTGGTTTAGGAAACATTGGACATCTATGCGCTTCCATGATGTTGGGAAATATCCAATTTGGAGACAGCTTTGATTACATTGAGGGCAGGAGAGATATCGACGTTTAGAGATGATTTTTAGGATTGTATTTGGGATAATGTATGATATTCTGTCTTCTCCTTTTTTTCACTCCGCTTCTTCCATATTTTTTCTTCGTTAGTAGTATCCTCCCTTCCCTTCCTCCCTGCCTTAGAGTCCCACCACATATAATCATTTTATTATTTCGTCCTTATATGTATACTTCCTCCTCTATCCTATATCTTTCTCTTCGTTAACCTGACTAATTTTTACTCCATTCTACTTTTTTCATTCTCGTAACATCCTATGCTCCTTCTGGTTCAACTTTCTTCTTTCAGTCCTTCATTATTGTGAATACTTCTTTCTTCTTGTCGATCACAGCTCATTCTTCTTCTGATTCCTTTACTTGTGTTAACTAATATGCTGAATCCTTCTACCAACAATCTAACTTATCTAGCCTTTTCCTGCATTTTTCACAATCCAAACTACAAAAGGAAACTAAAGTTATATCTTCCTTATTCCAGAAATAGTGCATATTTCGGTTTCCTTGAGATATGCAAACCCACTGCTGGAGAAACGGTTGTGATCAGTGGAGCAGCTGGTGGTGTTGGTAGCCACGTAGGCCAAATCGCCAAAATCAAAAATTGTAGAGTCATAGGTCTCACAGGGTCTGATGAGAAGAGTCAGTGGTTGCGCTCCATAGGTTTTGACGACGTTATCAACTACAAAAATGACAATATCATCAAGAGTTTGAAAGCGGTCGCCCCCAATGGTGTCGATTGCTACTTCGATAATGTAAAGCTTGTTACCTTACATTTAGAAGAATTTCCTGCAATTCTGTTTCTTTTTAGGTTGGAGGTGAGATTAGCAGTATGATTATCCAGCGAATGAACAGATTTGGTCGAATATCCGTATGCGGCTCGATATCATCTTATAATATTCCTTACGGACAGCTACCAAAAGGTATGTGTTCTGATGTATAAGTTAAAAATGTACATTATTTTTTTTGTGGTTTAGCTACTATAATTCAACCTTCACTGGTACTGAACGAACTGAAGATGAAAGGATTTTTGGTGAGCACCTGGAAGAATAGATGGATGGAGGGGATCAACCAGAATCTAGATTGGTTGAAAGAAGGGAAGCTGGTGTACAAGGAAACGGTGACTAGAGGTTTCGAGAATATGCCTAAAGCCCTCATAGGGATTTTGAGTGGAGATAATACTGGAAAAGCTGTAGTTAGGGTTTAATATATAAGATTGTGATTAAAGTGCTTTTTTCTTTATGCCCTACCCTAGTGATTCGTTTTTATCTCTTTTGTTCTATTCATTTCCTGTAGATTCTTTCTCCATTTTATCTTCATTTCTTATTTTCCCTGGCGGTCATTCTTCTTGTGCCTCCAACACGCGTAGCTCTTTTTCTCCATACAGCCTTAGTCTTAATGCGTATTCGTTTTGATTGCGTCCTAATTACTCTTTCTACTATGTAACATATTGCTTCTATGTCTTTTTAGCAATTTTCAATTATTGACTTTCCTCCTTCTTCATTATTCTGCCCCCTGCTTTTTAGTCATTCTATTTATTCTCCACGCTTGTTCTTCCTCCATCTACAATATTGTCCTTCCCCTTTGCTATTGCTTCCCTGTAGAACAGCGGTCCCCAAACTATGGCCCGCGGGCCACATTGAGCGACCGGTGTGAACCTAGCGCCTGACTTTAAAAAAGTCAGACTTTTTTAACGTAGATCGTTTGTACTTTGTTTGTACCCGTTTGTACCACTATTAATTTCGTATGTACCTCATAAAAAAATTATTAAATAATCAAAAATAGCCAGCACCCAACTTTGAGATATTCAAATTTGGTTAATGCCATTCGAAAGAGAATCGTTTGTACCTGTTTGTACCTCTATTCAAATCATCTGTACCTCAAAGGAGCAGGAAGTACAGAAGTCAGAGTATCAAAAAATCGCCAAGGACGTAAAATCTCTATTTTTTGAGATATCCAAAAGCGGTAAACGGCATTCGAAAGAGCATCGATAGCACCCGTTTGTACCACTTTTCAAATCGTTTGTACCTCAAAGGGACCGGAAGTACAAAAGTCAGAGTATCAAATTATCGCCAGAGACGTAAAATCCATATTTTTTGAGATATCGAAAAGCGGTAAACGCTTTTCGAATGCTCTTTTACCGCTTTTGGATATCTCAAAAAATAGAGATTTTACGTCCTTGGCAATTTTCTGATACTCTGACTTTGGTACTTCCGGTCCCTTTGAGGTACAAACGAATTGAAAAGAGGTACAAACGGGTGCTACTCATGCTCTTTCGAATGCCGTTTACTGCTTTTGGATATCTCAAAAAATACAGATTTTACGTCTTTGGCGATTTTTTGATACTGTGACTTTTGTACTTCCGGTCCCTTTGAGGTACAAACGATTTGAAAAGAGGTACAAACGGGTGCTATCGATGTTCTTTCGAATGGCGTTAACCGCTTTTCGATATTTCAAAAAATACAGATTTTAGCTCTTTGGCGATTTTTTGATACTCTGACTTCTGTACTTCCGGTTCCTTTGAGGTACAGATGATTTGAATAGAGGTACAAACAGGTACAAACGATTCTCTTTCGAATGGCATTAACGAAATTTGAATATCTCAAAGTTGGGTGCTGGCTATTTTTGATTAAGTATTTAATATGTTTTTTATGTTTGAGGTACAAACGAAATTAATAGTGGTACAAACGGGTACAAACAAAGTACAAACGATCTACGTTAAAAAAGTCGGACTTTTTTAAAGTCGGGCGCTAGGTTCACACCGGTCATTGAGCGGAGTAGACTTATGACGCGGCCGTGAACAAGAGAAGGATAGCGGCGCAAGTTTGGGGACCCCTGCTGTAGAATATTACTTTCGTTCTCATCCATATGCAAAGATGCCACACTCAACAAATGAATAATTCTATTCCTTCAATATTAATCGTAAAATGGATCCACAAATATTACATATATTTTAGAGGGTTTTCCAATAAAACAATATTAGCAGCAATATGTGTAAACTAGGCAAATGTTTGGTACGTATACTGCCGCTCATGGAAGTTCGGACACATAGCAAACATATAGGAAATAATGATAAAAGCACTGATAACGCAATTTCTGGTCAATTTCGCGGTCAATTTTCTGTTTTGCTTAAAAATTAATTTTAATCGTTCTTCATCCGCTTGGGAAATTATTCGTGATTATTCGTCCCGGCCGAACACATCATCCAAATTCCATGTTTCTTCATATTGGTGAAGAGTGTCACTTATAGTGGACTTATTTCTTGCATTTTCACGAACTGACAATCGTTCCTGATGAAAAGCGATAATTACAGAACGCTGTTCCTTGCTTGTTGGCTTTGCGCGTCGCATGATGTCTTCCGCGTGACAGAGTTATCTTGTGCAAACTACAGATTGCAGGCACAGACTCGTTTGAATACGAATTCGAGCAGTTGATGCAAAAATCTGGTAAAAATGGTGTCGCAACATGTCTGAGATGCAGTATGTATGACTCTATTTGTTATTTCGTATTTAATCCTTTTTAATGGAAACTAGAAAATCCCCAACAACCAGGTACAAAACAGCATAAATGTTGCATAATAATTAAATAAAAAAATTATTTTAAATTAGCACATTTAATGATGTCGTATGTTACTGGAAATCAACGTTAAGAAACATGTTCGGTATTTGGTAGAAATAGAGGTGCCTATTGTTACATTATCAGTGCTTTTATCATTATTTCCTATAAGTTTACTATGTATCCGAACTTCCATGAGCGGCAGTGTTCATGATTCTTGATATTTTAGTTCAACATTTTTAAAAATCATTTAACAATAAAACTTGAAACCGGTCTTTAGAGCAACGTTTGTAACCAAAACGCATCTCGTTCATGGACATGCCCTCTTGAGAGAATTTATTCCTTTTTCGAATATAGTAAAGCAGCACTAAGTTATATAACTCAACTTTCCAGAAAGTTTTTATTATTGTTACGTAAACACTTCCTCCTATGGCTTCAGAATAATTCTATAAAAAATAGTTTTACCGTAAGCAATATCAATCTCCACGTGCAATTATTAGAACATGAGCAGTACAAAGGAATCAAGAAAAGGCCAAACACTATCTTTAACCTATAAGCAATTCTGTACCATTGTCAAAGAGAAAAGAAATATTTCACGGTGTTGGTATTATCTTACTTCAGTCGACTTATTTCAAATTTTAAATAATGTCGCTAATTTAATATAAAGAATGCGCATGCGGACCACGGTTAGTGGACAGTCAGAGCCAGCCAACTTTCGACCTTATTATGTTTGAACCCCAAAGAAAGCCGGGTATACGGAGCGTATATGTTGTCTACCATCGAACTCGAATGACTAGAGGGAGCCTCTAGTCATTCGAGTTCGATGGTAGACAACACACCATTTGAGATTTGAAAAGACAGTTTCCAGTTTCCCCATACGAACGGTGTACGTTTTTGAATTTGTTGTATAGACTATTTACGTCTTATCTACTTATCACCAGCACTCTGATACGACCAATATTCAAACCACAATTACTTCAGTCTAGCAGATTGAACATACGCAGACATGAAAGCTAAAAAGTTTATTTACACCCGTGAATTCGAAGGTATGCCAAAGGAGTCTGATTTTCAGATAATCGAAGAAGAATTACCGGCTATTAAGGATGGAGGTAAGCAATGTTATTTATTGGTGCACATAAAAATTCATTATATGAACCACGATGTGATTATTTATTATCTTGTTTGTGTGTGCATATATTCAGAATTACTTTTATGAAATATGCTTCTTACAAGTTTATTTCATAATAATTGTGCTAAACAAAATCTGAGAAAGTGAGCGCCAACTTTCAAGTACATCAAGGTGGAAGTCTGAGGTCTAGGGTAGAGCACTGATCTGAGCGTGATTTATCATTATCAGTCAACGATCTGAGTTATTTAAAAGCAATCTATTCTTATATATCAAATATAAGTGTTTAAACCAGGACTTTGTGGAGATGAAACACGTTTGATATAATTGCTTAGGTCTTTACCTCTAAAATTGACAGTAAATAATACGCACAATTAATAATACGCACTCTTTTACTTTACGTCTAAATAACACTGAATGTACCAATTATCAAAAATTTACAGCGTCGTTGTTTATGCATATTATATGCAACAATGATTTTGACTGTCATTGCCGATAGAAGTCTGTCCGCAGCAAATGCTTGTTAAGAACCAATTTTATTAGAAAATTTAGAAATAATTTTGGCGTATCAATACGACAAAATGTTATGCAACAGAATATCGAAAATAATCTGATTAAACGTTTATCAATTTTTTTTTATTAAGATAATTTGTGGTACCCAAATTCATTGTAGTTATTTTTAAATAATATAGGGTGATGTTTAAATTTCAAGGATGACGTAATTTGCAGAGAAACCGACATTTTAATCTCAAAATGATTCAAATTTGTTTTGTCTATAAACATTCCTCCAAATTTCATTGTTCTTGCTTGAATAAATAAAAAACAACGGGCCTACATATAGCATCGGTCATCCGGTATAGACGAAGGTGTTTTCCAGATCAACTATATGGTATCTTTCTCAATTCTTAGTTTGTGTTTTCGGTAAAAAATGATCAAATCAGTAAATTCTCTTGAATGATTTTGTTACAGATCTTTTCTACTTTGCGTTCGTTATAAACTCATAACGAAACCACTTTCGGTGTCATTATGAAAACACTAGATTAGTAACTTTTAGTTTTCCAAGGTTGGTGAGATGTCAAGTGTCAAATGATGCTGTCATCTCAATTACTATTGGATCGCCTCAATCGTGTTTGTCAGTTTTACCACAACTACCAACTATTGAAGATAAAAATTTTTTAGATTGTAAGATGACAGTCCAAATTTTCGAAATTTATGTAAAATTAATGACGCAAAGAAAAAAAAAGAAAAAATAGTATATAACACTCGTTTTATAAGACGTATTGGCGCACTCGTTTCTCCCTACGCTCGTCATGCCCAAAACAACTCCTGCGCCAATTTTTGTCTTATAAAACTTGTATTATAATATACTATTCTAAAACCAAGAAAAATATCAAAAATACACCATTAGCTGGAAATTTGTACATTATATAGACAATGCTGTTAAGATACTGTAAATAAATATCTTAGAAAAACATATAAATCTTTGACGTGGTTTGCGTCTGAAGCTCCCTGCGCAAAATATTTGTTTTATTTCATTCTAACCGGAGTTTTCAGGGACAAAAGTTAATGACTGATTTTATTTGAATGCCGAAATTCGACAATAATAATAGTTTACCCATTTTAGACGCAAAATCATTGAACATTGTAAATACTTCGTCCGCCTATGAAACCAATACCAACAAACTCAGAAATGTCCTGAAACTTAAAAAAAATTTTCAGTGATTAATCACTGATAGTTATTCATTAATTTCAATAATACTATCATCAAAGATTCAGTAAATATTTTGATATGATGTTGAGGACATATTTCTGAAACTATTGGTATTATTTCCATAGGCGGGCATTATTTGTCTGATTAGACTAATTATATGTAGAATAGGGCGTATTTCAAAAACTGAAAAAGGTAATAATCGATCAAAGTCTGTAATAACTCGTTTTGATTAAATTAAAACTCAATCCACTCTTTTGTCATTTAAAAATAGTTTATTGATCAATTGTGTCATTAATCAAATACATTCGTTCTACATGTTATTTTATCTAATTCTAACCAATCTGGCACTTGAAGATACACGTACTGGATTATCAACGACATTCACGATCATATTGATAGTAGCAGTTGCACCCCTATTATGTGTAGATTCTTCATTTATTATTATATTAACATTTATTTACGTACAACATTTATGTAAACAGTTTTTTAAAATTTAATTTCTCGTTTACTTAAGAGGGCAGAGTAAAGGAATTAATTATCACGATTTTTAGAGTTTCTAACAGAAGCCATTTTCTTAAGCGTGGATCCATACATGAGGGCATATACAAAAAGATTAACGACAGGGCAAACCATGATCGGCTGCCAAGTAGCAAAGTAAATAACGATGTAGATAAACGCCCCAAGAAAAGATCTAAACTCAACAACTGTTTTAGGATCATAGAATCAAAGAACGAAAAGTTCCCAGCTGGGCGTTACGTGGTAGGCCAATTTGGTTGGACCACCCATTACATATCAGATGGTACACCACAAGACGTAACCTTATATCCACCATACATCATAGATGCTCAAGACGACATCCCACTAAGTTTGCATTTGGGAGTGCTTGGACGAACTGGGTAAGCTCTAGGATGTATTTTTCTCCAATCAAAATGGCTTATCTCGCATCAGTTTCCCACCCATACAATTCAGTCTTTGGATTATTATGGATTAAAGAAAGAAGTGATACATTGAGAAAGATGGTAGAACTCCATGTTATTCCCTGCTTACACCTGTCATACAACTCCCCTTTCCTACAGAAAAGAAGAGCATATCTAAATAATAATGCATTCCTCATATACATACTTTGATGTTGGTCCAAATAATAAAAACAATCATGCTTTAGGAATTCAGCTTATTTCGGATTTCTCGAACTGTGCAAACCTAAACCTGGAGAGACGGTGGTCGTCAATGCTGCAGCTGGAGCAGTTGGCAACCATGTAGGGCAGATAGCAAAGATCAAGGGATGCACGGTGGTTGGCATTGCTGGCAGTGAGGAGAAATGTCAATGGTTACTTGAGATTGGGTTCGATCATGTGATTAACTACAAAACTGCCAACCTAAGAACCGAACTGGCCAGGACAGCACCAAAAGGTGTCGATTGTTATTTTGATAACGTGAGTGTGTTTTAAAGCCTGGACTTTAAAGCAGCTAAAAGTTTTAGGTGTTTAATGTCTTTGTTCTTGTAGGTTGGTGGCGAAATGAGCAGCGTAATCATGCAGCACATGAACAAGTATGGTAGAGTGTCTGTGTGTGGTTCTATTGCTGGTTATAATGCAAGCGCAACGGATGTGCCTAAAGGTAATACATAAGGGTTTTTAATTTCAAATACAATTAAATACAATCTGTATGATTTTCTCTGAAAATAAACTTGATGAAACTTCAGAACTTGAGGATTACAGATTAAATTTCAAACCTCCGCGGTGGTACCTATAAGATTTAAAAAAAAATTCTTTTCGTACAGACTCTGAAGTTTTTTAGTAAACGTTGTATTTGTATGAAGATGATTTTGAATACAAAAATAGAAGATTTTAACTAATTGTTTAGTTTATTTATTATTTATGTTTTTTTTTACGTAATTTGTAAGGAATCTCAAGGTACTAGGTAATCCAAATGTTATAGAATGTTCAGATTTATTAGATAATTTCCAAAATTAATTATAGATTAGGTTTAAAAAGACGCTACAGAGATATCGTGTTAATGGTACACCTTTATTGAGTGGATGAGTATATATGTTTATGATTATCTTATACTTGTATTTACTTATATTTTAATGATTTTCTCCATACGTGAAAAATGGTTTTGTTTTTATTAACATTTCACCGGTCAATCGCATCAATCAGATCATGTTTGTATTGTATCGTCTGTGCATGGGCACAAATGTTGCTATTACTTTTGCTTGGTCTACATTTAAAGGTCGGGAGACTTTTAAAAACCAGAATATCTTTCAAAATATATAGATGTTTTCGATTAGTTTTGTAGTATTGTTTCTATTTAACTTTTATTCTTGCTTTTTTGTTTATTTTGCAGTATGTACTTTTGTACTATGAATTTATATTTAGTTTACACGAGTTATTGACAGTTACAATTAAATACATTTTTAATGGAATTTTGTCTAAAAGTTCACAAACCTGGCATATTATTTGCTTGGCTTAAGTGATTGAAAAACAACTGTCTTTGGAATTCATAATAATATGGCAATGGCTATATATTTTAAATAATTTTGCGTAGTTCCAAATGCTTGGACAAACATATTTTTTTTTATTTTATATTTTTTCTCAATTAACCGAAATATCGACGAGTGCAAATCTAATGACTCACGCTGTATATATAAATAAATTTGTAATGTTTCCCGATCGCAAAATATTGCATGAACACCCGGTATATGTCGAAGGTTGCTATAATTTCATATGTAATGCATTCCAATATTGTGAAATACTTTTTCAAATAATATTTTTGCATTGCTTTGAAGATGTTAATAAATTATTGAATAAATATGTAATGTTTCCCGATCGCTAAATTTGTCTTTTTTTAATTTCAGCCACTGTAGTCACACCTTCCATTGTCTCCCAAGAGCTTACAGTGACCGGTTTCATAGTCCGTACCTGGTTACCCCGTTGGAAAGAAGGAGTATTACAAAATACCCAATGGATAAAATCAGGAAAATTAAAGTATAAAGAAACAATTTCGGAAGGATTCGAAAATATGCCAAATGCATTCATTGGAATAATGTCTGGTGATAATATTGGAAAGGCAGTAGTTAAAGTTTAGATTTACGTTATAATTTCTAATAAACCATAATCACAAAATCTCGGCGGTATTTATTATTTCATTGAAACCTGATTGATCCAGGAAACATAACCTCAAACTTTAAACCACGACTGACTATTAAAAGTTTACTCACTTCTACATCTTCGTAACTTTGAAAATAGTCCAAATCCATAGCGTCTAGACTCCAATTCACAAAAAATAGTCGCGAATTTTTCAAGACGCACCTTTTAAACGTACAACGTGCCTCACCAACCTAAACAAACTAGACAACAAAGGTCTAGAAATATCGATATCTTCACATTTCACTTTATCTGTATTGAGAAATTGTCATCATTAAATCATTAAATGGACATACAAATCAATTCTCGCCGTTGTTTTAGCAAAATGTTTATTAAATGTATTGTAAAAATAACCATAACCTTACTAAAATTGAAACGTCGATAATACAGTTTGTTCCTGCTGAGCTTGCCTTCACCAGCTACAGATGGCGCTGAACACATTCTTATGATTTAAGAATGTGTACAATAAATAATTTGATGTGTACAATAAATAATTTGATTTTTACGGGACATCCTGCTATCTCATCATATGTTTCATAATTGATTAACAATTATAAAATATGCAATGTACATGGGTATTATGCTATTGCACGTTAGATGGCTCCAAACTGTGTGGTAAAACTTGCTAAAATATGTGTATGTAATGATACTAATGATACTAAAGGTACGGACACACATGCTTATTAAAAGCACGAAAGCATGCTTATTTCGAGCACTTGCTACTTAAAAGCATGTGTGTCTAGACATTGCTAGTAATAAGCATGCTTATTTCGAGCATGCTGAAAAATCACCAGCCGTTTGATTTTTGAGCACGCTACCTGCGGTGCGGTGGAAGGGGGTGTGCTATGAGCACGTGTGATCAGCTTTTAAGCATGCTTATTTAGGGCGCATGCTTAAAACTAGCATGCTTATTACTAGCAAATGTGAACAGCTGACAAGCATGCTCGATTTAAGCTGGTGAGCTTGCTTATAAATAAGCATGTGTGTCCGTACCTTAATGATTTCAAAAATCGACTACGACGTGAGGGATGATGACCCAACTAATGGGTGACCAGATTAATTAAAAGTGTCTATATTAAATTAAATTCTGTTTTCGAAATATTGGTAATGTGTGAACACTTTGGGTGTATTCGTAGTATTCGGTCGTCAGAGCTACAAAAAGGATCGCAAATATGTGAGTAAAGGACCGTGACTCATATAAGTTTGCATGTGTATAAACATGAGTCACTAGCAACTTTTTTTATCAGAAATACTATAATGGCGTCTGTTACCACTATCTAGGGGCAGGGCCGGCTGGGACACTTTGTGCCTAGCACTGCGGTAATAACGATATCGACTACGCACAAAATTATTTTTTTTTTCTAATGCACTTAAAATCTTCGATAGTTAACCGGACAAATAGTAATAAAAATCTAAGCCTTAAGGGGCTTGTTTTTGCGGGGATTGCAAAATGAATTTGGGTGTTGATATTTGGAAACCTTGTGAACGTGATATTATTATACTTAGGAACACATAATAAAAATGGAAAAAATACCTAAGTACCAACACGGTTTTTGTGGGGGTTGAAAATAAATTTTGTTTTAAAATTCTGAAACTTTGTGAATGTGCTACTATTATTCCTGCAAATGCGGGAAAAGGGAAAAAATGAAAAGTACTTGTCGGGTGAAAATACGAAAACAAAAGCAAAACAAAAATTTCTAATGGGGTGGTTTAAAAAAAAATTAAATTTTAAACTCTTTAACTTTGTGACTGGAATAATATTATACCTGGGAATACACGACAAAAAATGAGAACAAAATATACATAAGTACCTACCAATGGGAAGGTACTATTTATTTTAGCTTGCGGCTGCAACACCGCATTGTAGTCGATTTTGAACTTTAACCCAAACCGAATAATATGTGGCGTGAAAATATATACATTAAATGAACCCACACACACTACAGTCGGCCGAATTTTGGCAACAACACTCAGTTTCAGAACGTTAAATTAGATCATGAGTCATGTGTGGTATCATTGCAAAGACATTTACAAACGAAACAACTTCTGCTGGAAACACTTCTTTCTAAATCATGCGGTTTACGAAATAAACCATATGATCTCGGCCTATCCTTTGTTGGACAGGTGACTGTCCAAAGGTAACTTGTTGGCTTTAAGGTGTTGTCATCAGACGCGCTAAATCTTTAACTATCGACATACTATCACGTCTCTTCACTACTAATAAAATAAAACATGAATCCGTGGATTGTTCTTTTGATCACAGCTTATACAGACAACATAACATATTACGGGTTATTTTCTGAGCCGTATGGTTTAGAAAATTTTTGTTCAAATAAAAGTTGTTCTATTTAAAATATCTATGCAATGATACCACACACGACCTAGCTTCTCGTTTGAGATTCCAAATCCGAATGCAGTTATGACTACTTCCGGTATGTTCCGGAAATTATAATTGATACCATAAAATACGTCGGGTAGGCCATTAGGCCATGTTATGATATTTATTTCTGAACCTCTATGACGTCATAGAACAAAGAAAAACACATGTATCTGTAGAAGCTCTCCAGATGACAAGGGGCTCTCTTCAACAACAAAAAAAGAGTTCCGGCAAAAAGTGGCACGTAACTTCAACAAATCCCAAAACTATAACATTGAAACTCAGCAATAGAACACTTAATCCAGTCGTATTGCGTCGTACTTTTTTTATAACCTTATGGTGAAAGTTAATTGTATAAAGCGCTAAAAAACCTATTGGACCCTATTGTTAGCTTCTAATGACTACCTACTTAGAAATTAGTTGCTAAACACAGCAAAAGCTGATGCGTTTTTATAGAAAGTTACTAAGTTAGCGGGTAATGTATCTAAACTTGAAAGAATGTGTCATTTTTGTGAAAAACTCAAATTTTTCGAAATAGCAACTCCATTTTTATCCAGTTTATTGAGCCTGTATTGATGAAGACAAGCCAGAAATTATGGTGAATTAACAAGAATAATTTAAATTTTCGGTAGCTTAACTATATAAAAATGGCATCCCATGTTTTTCTCGTGTTGTTCTTCTATATTCCTTTTTTCTACACAATTTTCTATTGATTGTACCGAGAAAATTCCTGGACGATTTCATGGAAGAATTTAAAGTGGCAGTTAAACGTGTGACCCTTGTATCTGACTAAAAATCATAATCACGTTTTAATTAATCTAATGAATTGTTCTTTATTTATCGATGATATCGCGGACCATTATCTAAAAGACACGAATCTTTTCCAAAGTATTCTAGTCAAGTGCCTACCAAATGCCTATTTACTATCGCAGGCGTCATCAAAATCTCCAATAACAAATAAACATAATTACTCGGACTGCTTATTTATTATACTATCTACAACGAACAATAAATAATGAATTAAACAAGAATTGAATTATATTAAGTACCCGTATTTTACATATTTAATTACTTGAACAAGTATGTATTATTCATTTATAATAATTTCACCATATGGCCTGTTTAGGATAGCAAGTTTGGGTCCATTTGTTCTCCATCGATCAGCGATGGTGACTCAGCGCATCTCACGTTACCGGGATGATCGCACACCATTATCACCGGGTTATAGAGAGTGCCTGCTGGGCAATCTAGATGTAGAAGATTTTGGTTGTCACACATGTAGAACCCTTGACAATCTTCTGGATCTGGGTAGTAAGTCTGGCCACCAATGCATGTGTTCTCCCAGGCTTCTCCGGAATCGCCACCATTGCCTCCAGCGCCACCATTGCCTCCATTGCCACCGTCACCCCCATCGCCACCGTCTCCACCATCACCACCGTCTCCACCGTCTTCACCATCGCTGCCGTCTCCTCCATCACTTCCGTCTTCACCATCTCCTCCATTACCTGGCTCACCACCATCTGGGTCAATTGGTTCTGGTTCTACGATGGATGGGATCTCTGAGCATCTAACGTTTGCTGCGTGATCACAGACGTAGATTGCTGGGTTGTATAGAGTTCCATCTGGGCATGTGACATGATGAGCCTTCTGATTATCGCACATGTAGAAGGACTGGCAGTCTTCTGGGTCTGGGTAGTACGTCTGGATTCCTTTGCAAAGGTTTTCTTCCCAGTCGCCACCGTTGCTTCCATCTCCACCATCGCCTCCATCTCCACCATCGCCTCCATCACCACCATCGCCTCCATCACCACCATCTCCTCCATCGCCGCCATCTCCTCCATCTCCGCCATCACCCCCATCACCTCCGTCACCGCCATCGCCACCATCTCCGCCATCGCCTCCGTCACTACCATCACCGCCATCCCCTCCATCACCATCTGGGTCAACTGGTTCTGGATCTATTATGGACGGTACTTCTGTGCATCTAACGCTCGATGGATGGTCGCATACGTAGAGCGCGGCATTGTATAAAGTTCCATCTGGACATTTAATATGGTGAGCAGTTTGCTGGTCGCACATGTAGAATGATTGGCAGTCCTCGGGGTCTGGATAGTACACCTGGTTTCCCTTACAGAGATCCACATAATTTTCATCGGAGTCGCCTCCATTTCCAGTTCCAGGTTCACCACTATCACCACCATCTGGGTCTACTGGTTCGGGATCTACAATGGATGGCACTTCGGTGCATTTTACGTTTGATGGCACGTCACAAAGGTTAGTAGCTGCGTTGTAAGATGTTCCCTCTGGGCATTTCATATGGACGGGTGTATCCTGGTTGCACAAATAAAATGATGTGCAATCTTCCGGGTCTGGATAGAATTTATCAGTTCCTTTGCAAAGTTCACCCCACGATTCTCCTGAACCGTTGGTACCATCACCACCATCTCCTCCATCGCCGCCATCACCTCCACCTCCACAACCTCCTTCATCTTCTCCGCTATCACCTTCTTCACCATCAATGGAATCATTGTAACATTCAGCAGAGTATGGATAATCGCAAACGTTCAGTTTGTAATTGAACATTAATCCGCTGGGGCATTCTTGAATGGTGGGCTGTCCCCAGGCACACTTGTAGAAGTAATGGCAGTCTTGATTGTCCGGGAGGAGGACATCTGTGTCTGAGTCGTACACTGGACAATCCCCAACAGGATTGGCAGCTTTAAATAAAAATCACAAGTTGTTGTGGTTACTACAAATTATTGTTTGTATTCATGCTATATAAGTAACAACTTAAGAAAGGTAAACAAAGGATGCGAATGAAATTCAAGGATTTGGGTGTCTTAAGAAAGAGGCAGAGTGAACAAGACATTCATCTAGGCAATGTTAAATCGCCAAATTTCAATTACAAATTTCTGACCACGTCTGCTAGTAATTCTTAAGTGTAACTCTAAATGTCCTAATAATGAATATATCTATTGTTGTCAGTTTCACAAAGTTTTATCCGGAGAAAAGTGGCAATATTTTTCCAACTTGCCAAGTATTGTTAAATGGGGAATTATTAAGCTAAACGAACCTAAATATATTATATTTGAAGGAGTGTTAATAAACATAGAAAAACAAAATTCCATTTTTGATGTATTCTTGAGGTTAGTTTGATGTTCCGTTTTCTACGGAAATGGCGTCGAAGTGACACCTCATATTGTTTGCGGTATTTTCAATGAGATCGTAAATTGTTATCAGAATAACAAACAAAAATCAGTCTTTAATCTAGGTGGCTATAAATTAACACTGCCACACAATAATGTTTTAGAAAATATTAAGTGTATCACTGTATTCGAAAAAAAAGGTCTATCGAATAATCGTGGATTACTCATGTCATTCTATTAAAAATTTACTTTTGTGTAAAACCTGAAGTGTGCACTTCCTGTGTGGCTTTAGGGATAAGATATAACCAGATCGATTTAACTATTCTCTATTTGAGCATTTTCGACTGTTTTAACCATTTCATAGTCACGTAGATCAACAAACAAAAAAAGTTTAATTTTCGGCAAAACCGGTAGGTAATCATACTAACCTGAAGAATAACTCAAACACTACATTTTGACACAACAACCAGATTAATAAATAAACATTGTTTGTCTATTTACAATCTATTTAAAATCTGCTATTAAAATTGTTACTGCTTATGAGTTTATATATAAATTGGAAATAGTTAATACAAGATAGCGGTAATTTTTTAGTTAAACAAATACAGCCACGCCTTTAGTGACTTTAGTGACTTTAGTGCTAAAATTATATTATCGAACTTTAATATATTCATTTGGTCCATCAGTGACCACCTTTATTGAAAAATTAAGTTAAATTTCAGTAGGTAAAACCAAACTAAAATCCGGATATGTACATTAAGTGCGTAAAGTATGGAAACATGACAAAATCTCTGTGATAGTTTGTTATTTAAAAAATCCTGTACCAAAATTCAAATATTTATATAAAATTTTATTTCCGACCATTGATTCTTTCTGGCTTATGACGCCATTGACATTTTTTTACGTCAACCCCATATTATCTTAATAATATGGTAGACATTTTAATTAATCTTAATTGTAGCGGAAACATTTTATGGCCTTACATAACCAAATTTTCGAGAAAAACACAGTGGGGTACAAGGAGCTTGTAAATATAAAGATGCGTTTTGGGCAAAATTACTAAATCTAAAGACAAAATTGGACTAAAAAAAATTGTTGAAATTTATACCATGTGAACTCAATGTCCTAGAAACCACAAAAGGGCCTCATATTAACATTTGTTCACAAATGTTTTTGCAGCACTTGAAACAATTCTTTAAGTGACGTGGGGGCGCATCCATATAAGAAAACAACAAAATAACGCATTAGCCTTATGTGATATACCTACACCTTTCAAGCCCGGATTCATATTCAGCACAAAGAAATTAATCAAAAAGGCCTATTCGATTTCCATTCACAAACAGCAGTTATAAATAAATATTAACTATTCAACCTAACTGTTCAACTACCTTTTTCTCGAAAATATTCTTATGAAAGGCCATAAAATGTCTAGGAGTACAAGTTAATTCATATTACTTTCTTAACATAATTTTATCTACTGCTGTTTCTAATAAAATAAAGGTGACTGAAATAGCACTTAGTAGTTCTTATTATGTTTCGTTGTACTCAGCCCCAATTGAAAAACCATAAACAGGGCATTTCAGTTTGCATGATGTCCAAACGCTAACAAATTATTGATAAGTATTCTAACCAAAAATTCATATAAACTACATATATTTTTGTTTGTTCAATATCGAAAAACAATGTGAAAGGCAATGTTGTTGTATTGAAATATACAAAGAGTAAAATTTGAACTCGATTGGACAATATATTTTGCATCACAAGCTCAAAGATTTCTTTAAAACATGACTACTATAGGTTTATATATGATGTTTAAACCAGAATCAGACAAATGTTTAGTTCATTCCAAATCTACAGATCTGAAAGGTAGAACGCCATGCAGCTGTAGAGTTTACAGTTTTGTCTAAAATTTAACTATAATTTGAAGATTACATGTTCAAAATTAAAAGAATAGCTAATTGATAGACTTAAGGAAAAGTAACTTACCGGTTTGATTTATCAGCTGCACCAATAGTATCGACCCAATAAAAAGTAGGCCTAAAATGAAAACAATTAAAAGTCAGTAAACTCCATCACTACAACAAGAGTAATCAGAAAATCATTACCTTTCATTTTGTGTAGTACTTGCACTCTAATTTAATTTAATTTGTTCACACTGTTTGCCGCCTTCGAAAGAACTAACATACGAATCCAAAATGTGCACCGTCTTTATACGCTTATGCAAAAAGATATTTCCTGTTATCGGCGAAATTCTTAATGTTATCGTAAGACAAAAATATAAGTTCTCTAAGATTTTAATAGTAATGATATGAGAACAAAGAATGCAAGCACGTCTGATATCTAAACAGAAATCTGCAATTTCAGGAAATACAACTCTTATCTTGCATTTGTTATAACGTCATAACATTAATTCTTAAGGGTCTAAATGGAAAGTTGATGTTAGACTCGCGATCATACGGGATAACAAAGTGTAACTAACAAATGGCGAATCAATCAAAATTGCCGAGATTTTAATCTAGAAATGTACTGAATTCTCATTTAGGTAATGGACAAATAAAATCCATCTTCATTATACATATCTAAATGTCCATTTCGGTTTCATTTGATTTTCGTGTTTCAGGTTCATTTGTTTAATTGTAATTAAATTTGGTTATTAAGGTGATCAAGATACGAGCTGATCTTCACGAATCATACTTTGCGCGTAATGTGCAGATTTTAGATAATCTGAAGACAGTTCGCTAGAAACAGGCAACAACATTAGACCAGGTAAAATATTACTATTGACAAGTTGGTGCTACATGGTTTAAACGCGGCTTAGGAAATCATCACGAAAAAATGACAATGCAATCGGACATCAGTAATGTCACATTTGGGTAAGCAACAGTGCAAACAGCAATAACAACTGGCCAGCTCTGGCAAGCCAGTGGTCCATGAAAGCTAAAAAATCAATTGTTATTTTTTGCATAAACAAATACATATCTGTTGATTTGTTAATTTTTGAGACGCTGACACGTGCCGACAACCCAGCGCACGGTGGTCGATTCTGCTTCGCTAGCTGAACAAAAATGAAAAATGAAGCATTTGCATTTGTAATTCAAACTGCTCTAAATATTAAGAGGAATAGTCAAAGATCACTCTCTTAACAAGTTTGTCGTCAAAATTCAAATGTGTGGGTGTGGCACCATCACAAACTGAACTTTACGCTCAGTGGCAAAAGTTCATATCAATTCGCAAATTCATCTATCTACATATGTCAGTGTGAGCGCATGTTTACGTTAATTGTTGTCAATTATTTTGAATAACTACAATGGAGGAGACGTGTGGTGGTGCATACTACTTTCTGGAAGCTGTACTGACGTAATAATTTGAGTTTTTTTAGCGCTTAATAAAATTAACTTTCACCATAAGGTTATAAAAAAGTACGACGGAGTACGACTGGATTAAGTGCTCTATTGCTGAGTTTTGATGTTATAGTTTTAGAATTTGTTCAAGTTACGGGCCATTTTTTGCCGGAAACTTTTTTTTTGTTGTTGAAGAGAGCCCCTTGTCATCTGGAGAGCTCTTACAAATACAGATACATGTGTTTTTCTTCGTTATATGACGTCATAGAGGTTCAGAAAAAAATGGCATTACATAAGCCTACCTGACATATTTTATGGCATCAATTATAATTTCCGGAACATATCGGAAGTAGTCATAACTGCATTCGGATTTGGAATCGCAAACGAGAACCTAGGTCGTGTGTGGTATCATTGCATAGATAGTTTAAATAGAAACAACTTTTACTTGAACAAAAATGTTCTAAACCATACGGTTCATAAAAGAACCCATTTTGTTAGTAGTGGAGAGACGTGATAGTATATCAATAGCTAAAGATTTAGCGCGTCTGATGACAAAACCTTAAAGCCAAGAAGTCACTTTAGGACCGTCACCTGTCCAACAAAGGATAGCCCGAGATCATATGGTTTATTTCGTAAACCGCATGATTTGGAAAGAAGTATTTCCAGCAGAAGTTGTTTCGTTTGAAAATATATTTGCTGATGATACCATGATTTACCCATGATTTAATTTAACGTTCTGAAAGTGAGTGCTGTTGCCAGAATTCGGCCGACTGTAGTGTGTGAGGGTTCATTTAATGTATATATTTTCACGCCATATATTATTCGGTTTGGGTTAAAGTTCAAAATCGACTACAATGCGGTGTTGTAGCCGCAAGCTAAAACAAATAGTTATTGTTATGGTAAAGTCTTCCATATGCAAACCGCCACAATTCGGCCCGTAAAAAATAAAAAAAAATAGATATCGTTTCACAATTTTCAAACCAAATTTATTAATCAACCCCCTTCCAAAACCACCCCACAAGTACTTAGATTTTTTTCCCTTTTTCACGGATTTGTAGGAAAATTTGTATCATATTCATAAAGTTTCACAATTTTCAAACCAAATTTATTAATCAATCCCCTTCCAAAACCACCCCACAAGTAATTAGATTTTTTTTCTTTTTTTCTCGTATTTTTAGGAAAAATTATATCACATGCACAAAGTTTCAATATTTTCAAGGCAAATTTATTATTCAATCCCTTTTCAAAACCACCACACAAGTACTTTTGATTTTTCCCTTTTTTGCGCTATAGCAGAAATAATTAAAATAATATAAAGAAATAATAAGGACATTCACAAAGTTTCAGAGTTTTAAAACAACATTTATTTTCAATAATAAGCTAGTATTGATTAATTTGGTATGGTTGAAAAGCCACGCGTAGCAATTTGGTTTTAATTTAAACACAGTCAAATTAGCAAAAATAACTAAAGAAATAATAATAATAATACATGTAATAATACACATACAGTATTCCAAGAATATGGTTGATAAATTTTAATTTAACTTTTAATCCAGTCAAATTGTGTTTTACCAGGAAAGTGTTTTTGGGGTGCTGCGCCAAAATCTGACGGTTGCTAAAAAACATTTCATCACTCAACATTGAATAAAATCCAATTAAAATAAAGTAATTTTCGTAAACAACCTCTTAATGAAGACGCGCTTACAAACCCAAGCATTGGATCAGATATGTCGATGATGCCTTTGTGGTTTGGCCACACGGTAGAGATAAACTTACTGAGTTCCTTAACCACCTGAACAATGTTAGTGCTTCCATGAAATTCACGATGGAAATAGAAGTGAATAATCAGCTGCCAATCTTCGATGTGCTGGTATACAGAACGTCGACGGGTAGGCTTGGACATACAGTCTACCGTAAGAAGACACATACCGATCGGTACTTGAACGCCAAATCACACCACCATCACCAACAGAAGAGAAGCAAAGGTATGAGAGCCGAGAAGGTATGAGAGTCCAGCACCTTGGAGGATGAACGGAAACACTTGGAGTGGGCCCTACGTCAGAATGGATACACCAAGTCTGACATGCGGGGTGTCACACAAAGAAACCCGCAAGTCTCAGAGGAACCGCAAGAGTCAAAGGGGTTCCCTTGCTTACCATACATAAGTGGGGTATCAGAAAGAATCGGTAGATTACTGAAGAAATCGGGTATCACGGTTAGGTACAGAGTACCAGCTAAGGTAAAAGATCTTTTGCCTAACCCAGAGAATATCACACCACTCCTGAAGAACGAATGGGTATACATACAAGATAACATGTGGAACATGGTAGGACAGACAGGACGAAGCATCGAATGTCGAGTAAAGGAGCACAGTAGAGACACCCGGCTAGGCAAGATTCATGAGTCCGCTGTTGCTCAACTGCCACGAGTCGGGACACACAATGGATTTCGATGACCTGAAGATGTTGGCAAGGGTGGGTAGTTATCATCGAAGGCTTATTATAGAAGCCATCGAAATGTAGAAACACCCTGACAACACCAATCGCAAGGACGACACTGACATTAGTAGGGTCTGGAAATCGATCCTAACGCGGTCAGGTGGAGAAACACATGGGAGCGGTAGCTCCAGATGTGCGCAGTGAGGTGTAAATTTAGGTATATAAGGGAGATTTCTTTGGTATGTTTTTAGGCTTGAGATAGCTCTGAAGGAGCGAGCAACATGGTTCGTGAAATGTCAAGCATTTGCAAATCTGGACACGCGGCATAACACGGAAGCTGTTTATTTTGTAAAGTATATTTCCTTAAAATTTTAGCAACAAATATTTGAGGTGGACACACTGTGTGTGTGTGTGTGTGTGTGTGTGTGTGTGTGTGTGTGTGTGTGTGTGTGTGTGTGTGTGTGTGTGTGTGTGTGTGTGTGTGTGTGTGTGTGTGTGTGTGTGTGTGTGTGTGTGTGTGTGTGTGTGTGTGTGTGTGTCCGTTTTTTTTGTGGCGACGATTCCGGAGAAACTACTAAAGGTATCGGGACGAAACTTCATATTTAGAACTTTCATGACAAACTTAGAGCTGAAAAGCTTTCTGTTGAAAAGGGTCCAAAGGAACTGGAGGTTTAGTCATTCATTTTTGAAAGATTTTGCAAATAAGCCGCCGTGTCTGGAATTTCGGCGAAATATTTAAATAGTTAATTAAAGTAGAGGAAATTCTGAATAATTTATGACCATGACATTTTTTGGTACAATCAATAGTTTAGCTGCATGAGCATATTCTATTTCATCGAGATCGGTCGTACTGCATTAAAACTAGTTGCCAGGATTTGTCAGATATGTTGATTCTTATGACAAAAGCTAGTGTCAAGCGATAATGTTTTGTCAATACCTACTGTCAACATAAGCTGCGTTCGGATTTTGTACACATCACTTTTTATACCCAATAACACGTGTCATTTGGACGGTGTACCCGGTGTGAACGGAGTAGCTAAACGATCTCATGCAGCTAAACGCTTAATTTAGCTAATAATTTAACTAGAAATTTGGTATACAAGCTTATCTCTTAAAAAGTAAGGACAAGTTCGTGAATTGGCAAAATCGGTTCACATGTTTTTTTTTTGATATTTTACGGTGGGGGGTATTTTAACTTCAGCACGGCTGATGATAATTTTCTTACTAGTTGTATTTTTATTGTGTATTTTATTGCGGTATTGTGGGTGGTAAATGTAAGTTCACTACTTATCTGCCCCTTCTGTATCTTATTTATAAGTAAAATATCGTTCATCATCAGGCTGTCACAAAGTTTAATGCTCCGGCATATGCAAATACCGTTGTTCTTCGTGTACGGTAGTCGAGGGTTTGGAGTAATTTTAGTATCCTACTTCGTCGAATTTGGTTATTCTCTGTTGTCGCTCCCCATATTGTTCCTAAGTATTGTATATTGCACGTAAACATTAAATGGTATCGTGTTTTTCTCATTGCGTTCGGGATCATCTTTCTGATTTTTTTTGCCGTTCAGGTAAGCTGCCGGTTGAGTGGGGTAGCAAGTTGTTGTGGGAGAGCAGATCTGGTTATGCGGTTCGCGGCACAAGCAAGATGCAAGCAACGGCAGAACTATCGCAGATCTAACAACGTTAACAACGCTTGTTCATAACCTAGTAATCACGATGTACCATCTGCTAGAACTACTTGATGATTATCAATTGGTATTATGGTGGAAATTCGGCGGTACAGTACGTGGAGTTGCTTGCAGTAACTTTTGAAGGCAGACCGATCCCGTGCAGACAAACCATTTTCAATATTGTGCATCAATTTGAAAAAGATCTTTGTTTATAGAGCTGCAGTACTTGTCATGCAAGGGAGATAAGTCCACAAGAAATAAAAACCTTCGCAGACGACAGTATTCGTAGAATTGAGTTTTGTGAAACTGTAATGGAAAAGGCAAACGCAGATGAATCTTTTTTTTTACAAAATGTTGTTTTATTTTTCCTGTATTTGCTCTTTTATAATAATAATCATTTATTTATCCATTGTAGTATGTTACACGTGCATTACAATATAACAACCACTTAATAGCTAGTACTCCCTCCTTCTTCACCTCGGGAATGGAACAGCTTGTGTTGTTCCTTTCTCGGGCTAATGGAATCGAGGGTTCGGCTTTTTCTGTCCTTAGTTACTCCTCTAGTCCTCTCTATGGATCTCGCTGCAACCAGCTCTTAATTTTCAATTTGAATGATGCTGTCGGTAGTTTTTTTATGTGGTCTGGCAAAGAGTTATAAGTTTGTACCGCCAGCGTTAGCAATTGCTGTGTGCATTTCTTTCTATTGAACTTTGTTGCTCGAATGAGCGTACGTGTTCTTGTTCTGTAATTGTGGAATTCTTCATTCATTTTTAAGGTAACGTTTGTTTTCACCTCGTTACGTCTCAGCTTGTGTATTAGTGTTAGGTTCTTTAGTATAATCATGTTTCTGATGTTGAGTTCCTTGGTGATTCGGTAAAGGTCTTCGGTTGGGGTTAGTCTGTCCAGTCTGAATAGGGCTTTCAGTACTTTGTTTTGTCGTACTTGTATTCGTTTTATATTTTTTCCGGTTGTATCGCCCCCTTCGTGTATTAGGTAATTATTCTGTGATGTAAACAGAGCATGGTATAATGATTTACGGACTACCGTTGGTATCATATGTGTTATGTGGCGTATTCTTGCTATTGTCCTTGAATTATCTTTTGCTAGTTTGTCAATATGCGCGTCCCACCTTAGATTGGCGCTTATGGTTATGTTGAAGGTTATTTCAGTTTGTTTGTTTTGGAAGACAATGTATTCAGATTTTGTTTCGTTTATTGTCAGTAGGTTGTCACATAACCATGCTCTCAGAATTGGTAAGTCTTTGTCAATTTTTCTTTGAACTTCCTCTGCTGTCTTTGCTGCATATATCAGACATGTGTCGTCGGCATACATGTGTAGCATTGCGTTTAGTTTAAGATCCATGAAGTCGTTTGTGCAGAGAATGTAGAGGGTCGGTGGTAGATTTCCTCCTTGTGGTATTCCATATTTTCCTGTTAGTTCTTGTTTGCTCTGCCCGGATTCTGTAATAGTTGTTTGCGGTCTATTGGTAAGGTAGCTCTCTTGTAGGCAAAGGTTTTTTCCAGTGATGTTCAAGGCTGTGAGTTTACTTATGAGTTTCTCTTTAGATATTGCATCAAATGCTTTTTTCAAGTCAAGGAATACTCCAACAACCATCGCCCCTCTGTCCAAATGTGTTTTTATCTGATGTACGAGGTCATATGTGGCTGATGATGTTCCCGAACCTGTCTGAAACGCATATTGTTGTTTGGCTATGATTCTATTTTTTGTTGTGTGGTTTGTTAGCCGGGTCTGGATAACTTTTTCTAGTACTTTGTTGAATGATGATAATAGCGCAATCGGACGGTAGTTTTCGGGTCTTGTGCTATCGCCTGCTTCGTATATCGGTTTGATTATTGTCTGTTTCATAAAGTTGGGATATATTCCTGTGCCGATTACTGTGTTTACTAGCCGTACGATAATAATCGGCGACAGAGTTTTTGCATTTTTTTAAATATTTTAGTTTTTAGTTTATCAAAGCCTGTTGCAATGTTGTTTTTTAGATTTTTGATGATGTTACAGATTACCTTCTCATCGGTGTTTTCGAATATTGCCGGGTGGAACTTTTTAGTTCTGACTGTGGTTATGGGTATGTTATTTAGTTGTAGTTGTTTTTCGGCTAGATTTTCTCCGATCTTTATGAAGTATTCGTGTATTGTCTCAGCTATTTCGTCAGGTACATATGTTTTCAGTCCGTCGGCTCTTTCCATGCATTCAATTGTGGTCTTTTTCGATTTTTTATTAATTATTGTGTTTATAGCTTTCTAGGATTATTGATGTCTTTTTGTATTTTTTTCTGGAAGTATCTAATTTTTGCATCTCTAAATTTTGCTGTCAGCCTTTTGGTTTTTATGTTCCATTTTTATTATTTCGTTGTTGGAATTTCGTCGGTATTTCGTCGGTGCAGGTAGAGTTTATTTCTGTCTCTCGTATGTGTCAGCACCTCATCATCTATCCACCCGTTCTCTCCGCGTCGTTTGATTTTGCTTCTGATCTGGTGGTTAGTGGTGGTTAATGATAGTCTGTAGGTGATCAGAAAGTTATTTGAAATTGGAGATGCCTTTGTCTTCCAGTTTCCTTATTTCTCTATTAATACTCTCGTAATCATTTCTTATGGTGACGTAGTGTAAGTACTTTGGTTTCTGTTTTGATATTATGTCAGTAGTGATAAGCAATGCGTTGTGGTCCGATCTGTCGCTGGGTACGATGCTTGTGTTTTTTATGTTTTGTTGTCTGTTGGTTATTACATGATCAAGGATGGAGCCTTGACCCGCGTTGTTGTTTCTTGAATAATTTTTGTTGTTTATTTTGTTCATTATCTTGTATCCGTTCTCCGTAATTGTGTTTCGATATTCTTTAGTAGGCATATCTTTCACACATAAGATTTATATTGATATCTCCGATAATTGTGTGTTTTTCTTCTGCTGAGGATGTCGTTCTGAATGGTTGGCTTGAATGTTTGATATGACACTTGAGGCGGTTTGTAGATCAGGCTTATTTTTGTAAGACTTTGTAGTTTATTGATTTCCTTCTCGGGTCTAGGCAAACAGCCACCTTTTTTCTTTCTTCAGTTCACGTGCCTTGAAAAACAAGTTACCTGCATGCTGTGTTAACTGTTCGTTTATGAATATTTCTGTATCTCGCCCTTTCAGTTCACACATTCTTTTACTTTAATGGATCCTATTGTTTTTCTCGCCTTCAGGAATGATGCTTTTTTTCTCGGATGTTCTGAATTGTACTATTATTGGGCTAGTTTCATTATTTTGGTTTTTTTCTGTATGAAGTTACAATTTCGTTCGCATCCAGTTTTATGTTCAGCCCTCTAGCAATTTTTCGTATGATATTATGGGTATTTTCGTTCTTTTCTTGTTTTTCTATGCCACTTATAATAGTATTCGTCCTTATCTTTTCTCTTTCCATCGATTCTACGCTTTGTTCTAGTACTCTAATTCGTTCTTTCATTCCTTCCTTTTCCTTCTGATCGTGTTTCAGGATTTTTCAGCTCTATCTGCTCCCTCTGCATTGTGTCAAATTTTTCTGACATAAAGTTCATTGCCTTCTGTAGCTCTTGAAACATCTTTTTGATTTCTGATAGATCTTTATCGTTATCGCAAAGAGTGTCTTCTGTTGTGCATTGTTTTCTTGTCGCTTTCGATTTCGTCATTTTTTTTTGTATACATCTATATATATATATATATATATATATATATATATATATATATATATATATATATATATATATATATATATATATATATATATATATATGTATATATTTTTTTGTTATTTTTCAAAAACGAAATATGCTTTGGGATTATACATATATGGTCATGGAACAAGAAACGGGAACACCTTTTTTTCGCACACTAGGGACCTGCTTAGGTGACTGACTTACAGACAAATAAGAAGGCCACGGTACTATTTGGGGAGGTGTACATGTATAGGTTTTGTTGCTGGACTCCGAACTGTCTAGTTCCTGGGTTATCAAAAACACACGGTTCTCGACTCGTTTTGGAGGGAAACTTTGTTGTTTAGTATCTACTATATATGATGGCGATAGTTTATATACTAACACTCAAATTTTTTTTCAGTCCTTCTACGGATGTGTTTATTTGTTTTACAGTTACAAACGTCGGATTGAGATGTACACTTTGATATCACTTGAACAATTATTTCTGGTTTCTTAAATCACTTCTGCACCTTTTCACAGAGAGATGGTTTCACGTGATCGTCAAGCAGTAACGTTCGCTACAATTTTTTAATAAAAGTATTATTTTTACTGATGAATCGACCTTTCCGGTACATGGTAAACATTTTTCTTCCATTCTGCGATATTGGGCCAAAGAAAATCAGCACCGAAGTTATGCTTACCGTACTCCATATCTCGAAAAACTAAATGTTTGGGCTGGTATTCAAGGCAATAATTTAGTTGGGCCATTCTTTATCGATGGATCTCTTAACGCATTAAGTACATTACTTTGCTGCAAGAGCAAGTACTTCCCGCCATTTATAACCTTCCCGGTGTAGATCAGGGTGATGTATGTGCGGCCAGGGTGCGAGAATTTTGAACAACTGCATTTCTTGACCGTCTAGTTAGTGGGAGTAATTTGTTGTCCTCCCAAAATCGCCTGATCTGTCTCAGCACGATTTTTTTGTAGGGTTATCTTAAAAGTACCATTTATGTAGATCAAGTCTAAAGGGCACATAATTTACAATTTAGTTGAGAGCAAAAATTACAGAAGCTGCCAACAGCCGAAACGCTCTCTGGCGTGAGGGACAACTTTTACAACCGGCTAGGATTTTGTCTTGCAGCGCAAGGCGGAATCTTTGAGCCCGATTATACATGTTTATTTCATTGTTATATTATATTATATCTTTTATTATTTTGAGAATAGCGTTTTTATTTAGCTTATTATTTTCTGAAAAAAGAAGAGAATTTAGAAATATGTATGCACCATGTACGTGCGTATTTACTAGCTCTAAACGAAGCGCGTAGCCGCTTACAAATACGCCGGGTGGGGAGAACGATGTTGCCGGTCTTTCGTAAATGCTATGCCTAGCGTTTGGGGAAACGTGCTGTAAGGGCATTAAATCTAAAAAAATAATATTTTTGCACCAGCCTGTGGAAATAAAAATAATTTTGCGTTTCAAAAAATAATAGGCCTACCAACTATTGTATAAAATATTTATATGCTCTTAAGATAAATGAAATATGCTACTCTGATACTGCTACTCTAATAAATCACCCAGTACAGTATGGATACGTCTCGCAACGATGGTCTCTTTATAAATACATATATAGATTAATTTTTCATCCGAGGACCTAAGTCCATCCGCGGCCACACTCTATAGAGTATTTAATATAAATTGTCTTTAAGACTTTTGTTTTCCTATATTTAAACCCATTTAAACCCAATACGAAATGCATGCGATTATTGATTGTTATCGTCATCTTTTATTTAACACAAACTAACCAGATCTGATCTGTTATCTATATTTTGACTATAAACCGACGGCTATTAGTAGTAATTGAAGTGAGTATCATGCAAGATCATCCCCGTTATATGTCGAAATCAATGAGAATAGAGGTTGAAGTAATAAAAGTATTAATGCTTAAAACACAACTGTAAATTTGTTATGCACATCTTATATTTACGTTAAATAAATAAATAAACAATTTACATTTTACACAACTATTATATTATTATTGTAGCTAACTGAACAAAACGAACGAATCTAGTTTAACGTCGAATATTGGCATCCTGCATCTTGAGGCCAGTCGCAGACATCCTTCACAGGATTGAAGTGGAGTCCCCCTGGGCAGCTAAATTCGTAAGAATCGCCCCAGTCGCACTTACAGAAACGAGTACAGTCGTTCTCGTATGGAAGGAAGTATACCCATACCCCATTTTCAGCAGGACACTCGAGTGTATTGCAGTAGCCTTCACCACCATCACCACCATCACCACCGTCTCCTCCATCTCCTCCATCTCCTCCATCTCCTCCATCTCCTCCATCACCTCCGTCTCCACCATCTCCACCATCACCACCATCACCACCATCTCCTCCATCTCCACCATCGCCTCCATCTCCACCGTCTCCGCCATCACCGCCGTCACCGCCGTCTCCACCATCTCCGCCATCTCCGCCATCTCCGCCATCGCCGCCATCTCCACCGCCAGTACCACAACCTGCCTGTTCGGGCCAATCGCAAACCAACAATGTTGGGTTGAATAGTAAACCAGCTGGGCATTCCTTTATTACAGCGGTTCCCCTATCGCATTTCCAGAATAAAGTGCAATCGGTCTCATGGGGGAAGAGTGTTACAAACTCTCCATCTTCAGCTGGACATTCTCCGGTAAAGCCACCGTCTCCTCCATCGCCTCCATCTCCACCGTCTCCACCATCGCCTCCGTCTCCGCCATCACCGCCGTCACCGCCATCTCCACCATCTCCGCCATCACCACCGTCTCCACCACCAGTACCACAACCTGCCTCTTCGGGCCAATCACAAACCAACAGTGTTGGGTTGAAATGTAAACCAGCTGGGCATTCCTTTAATACTGCGGTTCCCCTATCGCATTTCCAGAATAAAGTGCAATCGGTCTCATGAGGGAAGAGTGTTACAAATTCTCCGTCTTCAGCTGGACATTCTCCGGTAAAGCCACCGTCTCCACCATCGCCTCCATCTCCACCGTCTCCACCATCGCCTCCATCTCCGCCATCTCCGCCATCACCGCCGTCACCGCCGTCTCCACCATCTCCGCCATCACCGCCATCTCCACCGCCAGTACCACAACCTGCCTGTTCGGGCCAATCACAAACCAACAATGTTGGGTTGAAATGTAAACCAGCCGGGCATTCCTTTATTACTGCTGTTCCCCTATCGCATTTCCAGAATAAAGTGCAATCGGTCTCATGAGGGAAGAGTGTTACAAACTCTCCATCTTCAGCTGGACATTCTCCGGTAAAGCCACCATCGCCTCCATCTCCACCGTCTCCACCATCGCCTCCATCTCCGCCATCTCCGCCATCACCGCCGTCACCGCCGTCTCCACCATCTCCGCCATCACCGCCATCTCCACCGCCAGTACCACAACCTGCCTGTTCGGGCCAATCACAAACCAACAATGTTGGGTTGAAATGTAAACCAGCCGGGCATTCCTTTATTACTGCAGTTCCCCTATCGCATTTCCAGAATAAAGTGCAATCGGTCTCATGAGGGAAGAGTGTTACAAACTCTCCATCTTCAGCTGGACATTCTCCGGTAAAGCCACCGTCTCCACCATCGCCTCCATCTCCACCGTCTCCACCATCGCCTCCATCTCCGCCATCTCCGCCATCACCGCCATCACCGCCGTCTCCACCATCTCCGCCATCACCGCCATCTCCACCGCCAGTACCACAACCTGCCTGTTCGGGCCAATCGCAAACCAACAATGTTGGGTTGAAATGTAAACCAGCCGGGCATTCCTTTATTACTGCAGTTCCCCTATCGCATTTCCAGAATAAAGTGCAATCAGTCTCATGGGGGAAGAGTGTTACAAATTCTCCATCTTCAGCTGGACATTCTCCGGTAAAGCCACCGTCTCCACCATCGCCTCCATCTCCACCGTCTCCACCATCGCCTCCATCTCCGCCATCTCCGCCATCACCGCCATCACCGCCGTTACCGCCGTCTCCACCATCTCCGCCATCACCGCCATCTCCACCGCCGGTACCACAACCTGCTTGTTCGGGCCAATCGCAAACCAACAATGTTGGGTTGAAATGTAAACCAGCTGGGCATTCCTTTAATACTGCGGTTCCCCTATCGCATTTCCAGAATAAAGTGCAATCGGTTTCATGAGGGAAAAGTGTTACAAACTCTCCATCTTCAGCTGGACATTCTCCGGTAAAGCCACCGTCTCCACCATCGCCTCCATCTCCACCGTCTCCTCCATCGCCTCCATCTCCGCCGTCACCACCATCACCGCCGTCTCCACCATCTCCGCCATCACCGCCATCTCCACCGCCAGTACCACAACCTGCCTGTTCGGGCCAATCGCAAACCAACAATGTTGGGTTGAAATGTAAACCAGCTGGGCATTCCTTTAATACTGCGGTTCCCCTATCGCATTTCCAGAATAAAGTGCAATCGGTTTCATGAGGGAAAAGTGTTACAAACTCTCCATCTTCAGCTGGACATTCTCCGGTAAAGCCACCGTCTCCACCATCGCCTCCATCTCCACCGTCTCCACCATCGCCTCCATCTCCGCCGTCACCACCATCACCGCCGTCTCCACCATCTCCGCCATCACCGCCAGTACCACAACCTGCCTGTTCGGGCCAATCGCAAACCAACAATGTTGGGTTGAAATGTAAACCAGCTGGGCATTCCTTTAATACTGCGGTTCCCCTATCGCATTTCCAGAATAAAGTGCAATCGGTTTCATGAGGGAAAAGTGTCACAAACTCTCCATCTTCAGCTGGACATTCTCCGGTAAAGCCACCGTCTCCACCATCGCCTCCATCTCCACCGTCTCCACCATCGCCTCCATCTCCGCCGTCACCACCATCACCGCCGTCTCCACCATCTCCGCCATCACCGCCATCTCCACCGCCAGTACCACAACCTGCCTGTTCGGGCCAATCGCAAACCAACAATGTTGGGTTGAAATGTAAACCAGCCGGGCATTCCTTTATTACTGCAGTTCCCCTATCGCATTTCCAGAATAAAGTGCAATCGGTCTCATGAGGGAAGAGTGTTACAAACTCTCCATCTTCAGCTGGACATTCTCCGGTAAAGCCACCGTCTCCACCATCGCCTCCATCTCCACCGTCTCCACCATCGCCTCCATCTCCGCCGTCTCCGCCATCACCACCGTCACCGCCGTCACCGCCGTCTCCACCATCTCCGCCATCCCCGCCATCTCCACCGCCAGTGCCACAGCCTGCCTGTTCTGGCCAATCGCAAACCAACACTGTTGGGTTGAAATGTAAACCAGCTGGGCATTCTTTTATTACTGCAGTTCCCCTATCGCATTTCCAGAATAAAGTGCAATCGGTCTCATGAGGGAAAAGTGTTACAAACTCTCCATCTTCAGCTGGACATTCTCCGGTAAAACCACCGTCTCCACCATCGCCTCCATCTCCACCGTCTCCACCATCGCCTCCATCTCCGCCGTCTCCTCCATCACCGCCGTCACCACCGTCTCCACCATCTCCGCCATCACCGCCATCTCCACCGCCAGTGCCACAACCTGCCTGTTCGGGCCAATCGCAAACTAACAATGTTGGGTTGAAATGTAAACCATCTGGGCATTCCTTTATTACTGCAGTTCCCCTATCGCATTTCCAGAATAAGGTGCAATCGGTCTCATGAGGGAAGAGTGTTACAAGCTCTCCATCTTCAGCAGGACATACTCCCGTGAAACCACCGTCTCCGCCGTCTCCCCCATCACCGCCATCACCGCCATCTCCACCATCTCCTCCATCACCACCATCACCTCCATCGCCGCCGTCGCCTCCATCACCGCCATCACCACCATCTTCTCCACCAGCTCCTGTACAACCTGCAACTTCTGGCCAATCGCACACCAACAAAATTGGGTTGAAATGTAAAGTAGCTGGGCAGTCTTTTAAGGTCGGAGAACCATCCTCGCACTTGTAGAACTTTGTGCAGTCGGATTCGTGTGGGAATAATGTGGCCATGGAGGACTCATCCTCGGCGGTTGGACATGTTCCTGCGAAGAACTGGCCCCTGGTATCGGGAACCACGCAACCGGGTACATTCGAAGGATAGTCGCAGACTTCTTCGGTTGGATTATATGCCAAACCGGGAGGGCATTCGTTTGGATAAGCTGCACCTTCTGAACATTTCCAGAAAATTGTACAATCTTCGCTATCTGGGAGATGAACAACAAACTCGCCATCTGCATCGGGGCATTCTCCCACAGCCTCGCCAACTAATAAAATTTAATAAATGGAATTGATAGTAATTTATTCAATGAAAGAGCTTGATAAGTACTTACATGTTGGTGAGATGTTTACCAGCAACAAAACGCTGGTGATCCATATGAAACCTATTCAACAAGTAAATTAATTAAAAACACTCTTGTCACTATCTTCAAACAACAAACCTTTCATAGTATTCGAAAATTCACTGACGTGGGTTATTTTTGTTCAGATCTTGCGCGCTAAACACAAAAACAAATTTGACTCTGATATGCACCCTACTGATTTAGACCTCGTTTATATAGACGAGCAATTTTGATTATCTGACTAGGATTAAAATTATCTTTTGATTGGTTTTTTATTGGTAATTATGTGTCTCGCGATTGATTCGCTGATTTGATCGGTAGCTCAAAAAATCGAGAACTCTCAACAAGGACGGAATGTATTGTACAAGATGCTTTTCGACCAATTGGCCGGATGTGCTTGTTAGATATTATTACTTATTATATATTAGATGTTTTTCACCCTGATTGACCTTATAGAATGTATACACTTGAAATTTGGTTAATGTCGTATTACCTAAATATTACGTATTTGGTTATTAATGGAGTGCAACAACCTTTTTGTAGTGTGTTTCAAGGCCTACAAATTCAAATCCTATTTTCATTATAGTCTAGTGAAAATCAATGAACATTATAAATAAATCGCCCGCCCATGAAAAAATACCAATAGACTCAGGAAAATGTCCTGAACATCATATCGAAAAGTTTACTGAATGTTTGATGATATTATTATTGAAATTAATTAAAAACTATCAGTGATCCACCTATGTTTGCATCTATGTATCCGAAAGTATTTAGCTTAGCAAAACAAATTATACACCACATTAAAGTCGAAGGATGTGGATACGATAAAAAATAATTAGTTAAAAATAATGAAAGATTGTAGGTTTGGGAGAAGGTTAAAAAACGCGTTTTCAGAGCCGAGATATTATGTCAATATCAAATTCTTATTAATATGATGTATAATTTGTTAAACTAGGCTTATACTATTTGTTTGGAAATTTTGATGCTAACATAGGTGAACAAGGTTTCATGACGAATTTTTTAATCACTGACAGTTTTCAATTAATTTCAATAGTAATATCATCAAACATTTAGTAAACATTACAATATGATGTTCAGGAGTTTCTTCTGAATTGGTACTGTTCTTATAGGCGGGCGTATTATATGTCTACCCTAATCTAAACTGTCTAGACTATTTGACGATTCTTGGCAAATATTTCTTGTATTTTAAATATCCACATTATAGTTTAAATAATGGTTACATACTCTAATAAAATTAATAATAATAATAATGTTATAAACCTAATGAATCCTAGATAAACAGTACTAGACCAGGCAATAGAGATTTTTTCGTGACAAAAATAGTATTAGCAAGCCAACGGTCCCAGGCCACGTGGAACAGTCCGTAGATGTATTGTGATGTGTTTTCGACTCGCAAGTATCATTACTTAATTTGTTATAAACAAAAACCTCAAAAAATCGTGCTTTGTTTCGTTTTTCGCTTGTGAACCACTGAACCGATAGAGCAATCTTGATGCTTTCAACAGACGAATCGTAGAGAGTGAAAAGACGAAAGAAATAAACGCTACACGGACTCAATCGCATTAAAATTAACGGAGAAAATTCAGGAAAACCTGAAAAATCTGTGATTTTTCAAAAATTCATAACTCCGCCATTTTCAAGGGTGTAGCGCAGGCTTTCCGCGAGAAAGTAGCGATTGATGAGTACTTTAAGTGTACACAACCCAGGCGTTGTCCGATGATTGGTTTTTGCACAATTGCGATTTGCATTTTTTTATGCAACATGGTTCGGCTACCCTGGCTGCATCGGAGGTGGTCCGATTTTAATTTTTTTAACGTATTTCTAAAGTAGAATTATTGTGCTACACCCTGCGCGCTTCCGCCTTGGAGCGCGAGGCAGTTTTCAGTTATGTTTGCAAGCATTTGTCGCCTATTTCGCAACATTTTAACGCAAAATGAGAATAGACGTTTTGTAGCACAATACTTCTACTTTTGAAATACGTTAAAAAAATTAAAATCGGACCACCTCCGACGCATCCAGGCTCGCAAAACCAAATTGCGTAAAAAAATACCAATCGCAATTGAAAATGGCGGAGTTATGAATTTTTGAAGAAACGCAGATTTTTCCGGATTTTCTGAATTTACTCCGTTAATTTTAATTTAATTTAAGTAGGGTTTATTTTTTTCGTCTTTTCATTCTCTACAATTCGTCTGTTGAAAGTCAAGATTGCTCCATCGGTTCCGTTTTTACAAGCGAAAAACGAAAGAAAGCACGGTTTTTTTAGGTTTTTTGTTTATAACAAATTAAGTAATGATATTTGCGAGTCGAAAACACATCACAATACATCTACGGTCTGTTCCACGTTACCTGGGATCGTCAGCTTGCTAATACTATTTCTGTCATGAAAAAATCTCTATTGCCTGGTCTATGCCGTCCATATATTATAGACTTACTGAAATGAATGTCAAAAGTCAAATTTAGCAAATTCTCCTAATTCGAGGCAAAAAATAAACGCTAAATTCAGCATAATGATGAGAAATGATTAACAGAAACACATTTTAGACGTGCTCCAAACTACTTTCCAAATCACATGCTTTCTTTCCTTTTTCATGCTCTACAAAGCTGAATAATGTTTTAAGAAGCTAAAGCCGTTTTTTCATGAGTATAATATATTTTGCCTTTTCATAATCAATAAATAAAATAAAAATTACGTTCGTATTTTACATTGCACTTATTATTTATATTCACTAACTACAGACAAGTGTAGCATAAATTAAACAATATCATTTGGTGAAACTAAGCTTCACAGCCAGCATCTTCAGCCCAATCGCAGATGTCCTTTTGAGCGTTAAAGTGAAGACCTACCGGGCACTTAAATTCAATGGCGCTGCCCCAGTCGCATTTGCAGAATCGAGTACAATCGTTCTGGTACGGGAGGAAGTAAACATATTCCCCATTCAAAACTGGACAACCCAAGGTTGCGCAGTAACCATCGCTGCTATCTCCTCCATTGCCTCCATCTCCACCGTCTCCACCATCACCACCGTCTCCACCATCACCACCGTCTCCTCCATTACCTCCATCTCCACCATTACCGCCATCTCCGCCATTGCCTCCATCTCCACCGTCTCCACCATCACCTCCATCTCCACCATTATCTTCGTCTCCACCATCAGCTCCGTCTCCACCATCACCTCCGTCGCCACCATCACCTCCATCTCCACCGTTACCACCATCTCCTCCATTTCCTCCATCACCGCCATTGCCTCCGTCGCCACCATTGCCAGCTTTACATCCTGCTTGTTCTGGCCAGTCGCAAACTTCTTTTTCTGGGTTGAAATGTAAGCCATCTGGACAATTTATTAGCACAGGAGTTCCGCTGTCACACTTGTAGAATTTCGTGCAGTCAGATTCATGTGGAAGGTGAGTTGCGTAGTGGCCATCCTCTTCTGGGCATTCTCCTACCCATCCTCCATCTCCTCCATTACCGCCATCCCCGCCATTTCCTCCATCTCCACCGTCTCCACCATCACCTCCGTCTCCACCATCACCTCCGTCTCCACCACCACCTCCATCTCCCCCATTACCACCATCTCCTCCATTTCCACCATCACCGCCATTGCCTCCGTCGCCACCATTGCCAACTTTACATCCTGCTTGTTCTGGCCAGTCGCAAATTTCTTTTTCTGGGTTGAAATGTAAGCCATCTGGACAATTTATTAGCACCGGAGTTCCGCTGTTACACTTGTAGAATTTCGTGCAGTCAGATTCATGTGGAAGGTGAGTTGCGTAGTGGCCATCCTCTTCTGGGCATTCTCCTACCCATCCTCCATCTCCGCCATTACCGCCATCCCCGCCATTTCCTCCATCTCCACCGTCTCCACCATCACCTCCGTCTCCACCATCACCTCCATCTCCACCATTACCACCATCTCCTCCATTTCCACCATCACCGCCATTGCCTCCGTCGCCACCATTGCCAGCTTTACATCCTGCTTGTTCTGGCCAGTCGCAAACTTCTTTTTGTGGGTTGAAATGTAAACCATCTGGACAATTTATTAGCACAGGAGTTCCGCTGTCACACTTGTAGAATTTCGTGCAGTCAGATTCATGTGGAAGGTGAGTTGCGTAGTGGCCATCCTCTTCTGGGCATTCTCCTACCCATCCTCCATCTCCGCCATTACCGCCATCCCCGCCATTTCCTCCATCTCCACCGTCTCCACCATCACCTCCGTCTCCACCATCACCTCCGTCTCCACCATCACCTCCATCTCCACCATTACCACCATCTCCTCCATTTCCACCATCACCGCCATTGCCTCCGTCGCCACCATTGCCAGCTTTACATCCTGCTTGTTCTGGCCAGTCGCAAACTTCTTTTTCTGGGTTGAAATGTAAGCCATCTGGACAATTTATTAGCACAGGAGTTCCGCTGTCACACTTGTAGAATTTCGTGCAGTCAGATTCATGTGGAAGGTGAGTTGCGTAGTGGCCATCCTCTTCTGGGCATTCTCCTACCCATCCTCCATCTCCTCCATTACCGCCATCCCCGCCATTTCCTCCATCTCCACCGTCTCCACCATCACCTCCGTCTCCACCATCACCTCCGTCTCCACCACCACCTCCCTCTCCCCCATTACCACCATCTCCTCCATTTCCACCATCACCGCCATTGCCTCCATCGCCACCATTGCCAACTTTACATCCTGCTTGTTCTGGCCAGTCGCAAACTTCTTTTTCTGGGTTGAAATGTAAGCCATCTGGACAATTTATTAGCACAGGAGTTCCGCTGTCACACTTGTAGAATTTCGTGCAGTCAGATTCATGTGGAAGGTGAGTTGCGTAGTTGCCATCCTCTTCTGGGCATTCTCCTACCCATCCTCCATTACCGCCATCCCCGCCATTTCCTCCATCTCCACCGTCTCCGCCATCACCTCCGTCTCCACCATCACCTCCGTCTCCACCATCACCTCCATCTCCACCATTACCACCATCTCCTCCATTTCCACCATCTCCTCCATTTCCACCGTCACCACCATTACCTCCATCTCCACCATTTCCTCCATCGCCGCCACCTGGTGCACATCCAGCATCTTCAGGCCAATCGCAGACGTTCAAACTTGGATTAAAGTGTAAACCGTCTGGACAGTCTTTCTCCGTTGGCGCTCCCAGTTCGCATTTATAAAATTTCGTGCAGTCAGATTCATGTGGGAATAATGTTGCCAAGTCATCTTCAGTTTCTTCTGTGGGGCATGTTAAGCCATCTCCTCCATTACCGCCATCAGCACCTTCATCTCCATCTTCACCATTGTCTCCTCCGGTACCACCATCTCCAGCGGTACCGCCATCCCCACCATTACCTCCAGCTCCACCATTACCACCATCTCCTCCATTACCACCATCAGCACCTTCATCTCCATCTTCACCATCGTCTCCTCCGGTACCACCATCTCCACCGGTACCGCCATCTCCGCCAATACCTCCATCTCCACCATTACCACCATCTCCTCCATTTCCACCGTCACCACCATTACCTCCATCTCCACCATTTCCTCCATCTCCGCCACCTGGTGCACATCCAGCATCTTCAGGCCAATCGCAGACGTTCAAACTTGGATTAAAGTGTAAACCGTCTGGACAGTCTTTCTCCGTTGGCGCTCCCAGTTCGCATTTATAAAATTTCGTGCAGTCAGATTCATGTGGGAATAATGTTGCCAAGTCATCTTCAGTTTCTTCTGTGGGGCATGTTAAGCCATCTCCTCCATTACCGCCATCAGCACCTTCATCTCCATCTTCACCATTGTCTCCTCCGGTACCACCATCTCCACCGGTACCGCCATCCCCACCATTACCTCCAGCTCCACCATTACCACCATCTCCTCCATTACCACCATCAGCACCTTCATCTCCATCTTCACCATCGTCTCCTCCGGTACCACCATCTCCACCTGTACCGCCATCTCCGCCAATACCTCCATCTCCACCATTACCACCATCTCCTCCATTTCCACCGTCACCACCATTACCTCCATCTCCACCATTTCCTCCATCTCCGCCACCTGGTGCACATCCAGCATCTTCAGGCCAATCGCAGACGTTCAAACTTGGATTAAAGTGTAAACCGTCTGGACAGTCTTTCTCCGTTGGCGCTCCCAGTTCGCATTTATAAAATTTCGTGCAGTCAGATTCATGTGGGAATAATGTTGCCAACTCATCTTCAGTTTCTTCTGTGGGACATGTTAAGCCATCTCCTCCATTACCGCCATCGGCATCTTCATCTCCATCTTCACCATCGTCTCCTCCGGTACCACCATCTTCACCGGTACCGCCATCCCCACCATTACCTCCATCTCCACCATTACCACCATCTCCTCCATTACCACCATCAGCACCTTCATCTCCATCTTCACCATCGTCTCCTCCGGTACCACCATCTCCACCGGTACCGCCATCTCCGCCAATGCCTCCATCTCCACCATTACCACCATCTCCTCCATTTTCACCGTCACCACCATTACCTCCATCTCCTCCATTTCCTCCATCGCCGCCACCTGGTGCACATCCAGCATCTTCTGGCCAATCGCAGACGTTCAAAGTTGGATTAAAGTGTAAACCGTCTGGACAGTCTTTCTCCGTTGGCGTTCCCAGTTCGCATTTATAAAATTTCGTGCAGTCAGATTCATGTGGGAATAATGTTACCAAGTCATCTACAGTTTCTTCTGTCGGACATGTTAAGCCAGCTCCTCCATTACCGCCATCAGCACCTTCATCTCCATCTTCACCATCGTCTCCTCCGGTACCACCATCTCCACCGGTACCGCCATTAGCACCTTCATCTCCATCTTCACCATCGTCTCCTCCGGTACCACCATCTCCACCGGTACCGCCATCTCCGCCAATACCTCCATCTCCACCATTACCTCCACCTCCTCCATTTCCACCGTCACCACCATTACCTCCATCTCCACCAGTTCCTCCATCACCGCCACCTGGTGCACATCCAGCTTCTTCAGGCCAATCGCAGACGTTCAAAACTAGATTAAAGTGTAAACCGTCTGGACAGTCTTTCTCCGTTGGCGTTCCCAGTTCGCATTTATAAAATTTCGTGCAGTCAGATTCATGTGGGAATAATGTTACCAAGTCATCTACAGTTTCTTCTGTCGGACATGTTAAGCCAGCTCCTCCATTACCGCCATCAGCACCTTCATCTCCATCTTCACCATCGTCTCCTCCGGTACCACCATCTCCACCGGTACCGCCATTAGCACCTTCATCTCCATCTTCTCCATCGTCTCCTCCGGTACCACCATCTCCACCGGTACCGCCATCTCCGCCAATACCTCCATCTCCACCATTACCACCATCTCCTCCATTTCCACCGTCACCACCATTACCTCCATCTCCACCAGTTCCTCCATCACCGCCACCTGGTGCACATCCAGCTTCTTCAGGCCAATCGCAGACGTTCAAAACTAGATTAAAGTGTAAACCGTCTGGACAGTCTTTCTCCGTTGGCGCTCCCAGTTCGCATTTATAAAATTTCGTGCAGTCGGATTCGTGTGGGAATAATGTTGCCAAGTCGTCTTCAGTTTCTTCTGGGGGACATGTTAAGCCAGTATCCCCAACTATTGAAACAATATTTTTACATTATTAATTAAAGATGATCATAAAGTTATACCTACATAAATGAAAACACAGATAAGGTAATAATGAGGTTGATCTAGCAGAAACGTGATACAGAAAAATCGTGATATTGACAACATTAAAATAGATATAAAATAGGAAATATAACTTTGGGCTTAATGTTTCAGTTTAAAGAACATTAAACAGAGTTATATTATACGCTTGAGCCACTAAAATGGTGTATTTTCATTTCACAGCGCATGTACGTCTGAAGAGAATGTTTATCAAAAAATTGCGAAACCAGGTGTGCGTAATTGCATAGTGTTAGTGGTTTAACCATAAATGACCACTAAAAATTAGAGTGCGGATTCAAACTATTTTGCTTGGACAGTTTTAAGGTAAGCAGTTTAAAATGCTTGAGGATCTCCACGAATTCGGAGAAAAATAAACCATTTGGCGTTATTTTTATATTGCTTATTTTGCTTTTCTTCCCGGATTTTGCAGATATGTGCTTATTTTGCCATATCCGAGCTTATTTTAACTTTTTACGGATTTTTTGAGCTGTTTATACCCGTATACGCCGTGTACACGCCTAGTGGTGATTCGTGTATATCTAAATGTCGTAGGGATGCGCATATGCGTCTAAAAATCGCAAAAATTGCTCAAAAATTGTGTCTACTGCATTGTGATATACCATCTATAAACGTGCTCACAGCTCAACAGTTTTTTGACGTTGTATTTGAAATGCCAAAAGTTGAGGATAAAGGGCTGAAAAGTGCAGTTAAGATAGACGTAGTAAAAGTACAGTACTTACGTGTTGGAGATATGTATGCAACCAGCAGCACAGTGCTGGTTATCCAAAGGACACCTGTTTGCAAAAGAAATACACATAATAAAATAATTTTCCCTCACGTAAATTGTCGCACAAACCTTTCATGTTTTTTTGTTCGATTGGGTTGATAATGTCTTTTTGATTGATCTGATCGAACAAAACACAGTTTCAGTCGTTCTATACCCTAAGAACACGGACACAGCAGTTTATATAGCAAGGATTTGAATTATCTGCCGAGGGATTAATGTTATCGATTAATTGCTTTTTTGTTATTAATAAGCTTTCTTTGCGCGGCTGATTACAGATAATCGGATGTGGATTTCGAGAATTCATTTGTGACGCGAAAAGTGTTAAACAAGATACAGCTCGATCTAATACTACAACTTGAACATATCCAATGTTATATCAATATATGTATAATGTATATATATATACCTATGTGGTTAACTGGATTGTTAAGTAAACGAAGAACACTATAGGTTAGTAAAGATGAAAAAAGGCAATATGGGTGCGTTCTGCCCCTTTAAGCGCTAAGCGCTTGAGCTCAGCGGACGGCAGCAATTGGGCAGCAACAACATGAACGCGATGGCCATTGGTTGCGCTTAAGTTCAAGCGCTTAAGCGGCTTAAACTGGCTGAACGCACGGAATGTTAAGAACACAATCTGGTCTATAGGTTTATTTTCATCCATATTTGTTCGAAAGTGTTTCTGTTTATACGCGGTAACTAATCTGTTTTATGGAAACACTTAAGAATACAATATCATGAATAATATCATGTAATTATTTCCGTGGAAATGTAACAGTGCTTAACAGTTTCTATTTGATAAGTCACAAAATTACATTTCTAGTACCTAGGCATATTTTATTATATTAAAATATTTTTTTCATAGCAATTAATAATAATAAATACTAATAATTAATCAACATCTTAAAGCAATTTTGTATTTATAGTGTACCCACATTCTTCGTCTTTAATACGATATGATTTCGCATATTGTAGAAAAATAACTCGCATTAAAACAGGAGAATTATTTTCAGTCAACAACCTGGAGGACCTATGTCATGCAATGATGGAAACACATTTAGGTATTTGTTCACATATGTATTGCCACAAAAAGCATTCGTTGCATCGTTTTAATAAAAAGGTTGCTTATCAATCCTCGTATTGTTTTGCATGTGTGCAGATTAAGAAATACAATATTCAGCAAATTATTTATTTATGTAAAATATCTAACTAGATGAATAAATAGTATTTATTGTATAAACATCTAATTAATTTTTGTCCTTAAATGACACACATACAACCGACAACTTGTAGTTTAACTTTTGCAAATTCTGAAACAATATTTTTCTTCATGTAATAAGCAAATTGAATGTCATGTATACATGAACGTTTATGTTTAGAATAAATAACTGATCTACAAACCTGTGTGTAAAGATAATGATAAATCCGGACAGGATTAAGCTGGAACTTAAGAGTAGAATTAATAGACAATCAAATGGTTTAATCAAAATATGTCATTCATTGTAGCGAATTGGGATTTCGCGCGTGATTTTGAATAGCAACGAAATTTTAAATTCTAAATTACCAAGGAATATAAATCAAGATTATCAGAGTATAGATTTGACCGGCGCGACCGTGTGGTACGTGTGGTATTAGGGTGCTTCTTATTATGGTCAAAAAATATTTGAATAATTGAAATTGGAGAAAAGTGTCTACCATCACTAGAAACTCAGACTCGGAAGTTACAACCGATTCTAGAATGCGCTTTTCCGTTGAATCTTTGATGTAATTTTGTATTTTGTCTAGTTATTGAGAGGAAATCGCATATTTTCAATTTATTGAGAAGTTTGACACAATTTTCTCAATTCTCAATACTGTTTTCAGATCCAGATTCGACGAAAAAATAAAGTACAGCAGAATCACTAGATTCATTTATTTTATTGTTAACCATTTAGTTTCATTTATTGTATTTTGGAAATCTGTGAAATATTTTAATATCTGCACTCATACACAAGTTTATGGATATGCCGTTGTACAACACCGTTACCCAAATGTTGGTAATTTTTATTAAAAATATCAATGTTTTGTACTTAATTTTGCAGTATTTATAAGAACCCGGTAACAAAAAGGCAAATAATACTACCGCTGTTAATTTTCATTTAAAGTGTTTTTATAATAGTTAATGGTTTAATAGTTTAACTGCATGAGATTCTATTTGATCGAGATCGGCTATGTCTACATTAAAATAAAACTAGTAGTACTAGACAGATATGTCGATTAAAGCTGCGTTCGGATATAGTACTCCGTTGACACCGGGTACACCGTCCAAATGACACCTACGTGTTATTGGGTGTAAAAGGTGCCGCAAGAGCAGAAAGGACGACCGGAGCGCTACTCAGGCTCATGCCTAAAGTGAAGGGACCCCGAGCGAGTAAGAGGAGAATTCTAGCATCGGTGGCGGAGTCAATAATGCTGTACGCTGCCCCGGTCTGGGTGGAAGACCTAGCGTATGCTAATAGAAGGGAGATGCTGCTTAAAGTGCAGCGAGGAGCAGCCATCGGGGTGTCGTCGGCATACCGAACAGTCTCGACAGCGGCTGTTCAGGTTGTCGCCTCACTAGTCCCTATACCCCTAAAGGACACCCGAAGACCGAGTGACAAGAAGGGAATACAAAAACAAGACGCTCGAAAGATGGCAGACGGAGTGGGACAACGCGGAAGTCGGCCACTGGACCCACCGCCTAATACCCAGAGTGGCAGACTGGGTAAACAGAAAGCATGGTGAGGTTACATACGAGCTCACACAGGCGCTCACTGGACACGGTTGTTTCGGGAGCTACCTCCACAATTAGAAGAGGAAAGAGCGTCCGGAATGTGCGTATTGCGGAGAAACTGACACATCAGGCCATACGCTCTTTGAATGAAATCAATGGGAACAACTGAGAAGGGCGTGCCCGCACAAAGAAGGACTGACAGAAGAGAAGATGGTGGCAGAGATGCTGAAGAGTCCAGATCAATGGAAACACATCTCCGAACCTATAAGAACAATCCAAGAAAAGGACAAGGTAGACAAACGTCGGGAAGCAACAGGACCTCCCGCCCCTTAGTGCATAAGGGACCGAGACGGGCCAGGGGACAGAACAAAAAAGATAGAACAAAGATGAGCTAGAGCGAGAGAAGGATAAGAGTCCAGGAAAACCGGAAAACCACGTACGTTCGTATGGGTAGGGCGGTTAAAGAAGATGTCGCTGTCGGCTGAATGCTTCGGTGATACCCGACAGCGGGGTGGAGGCGGGATCTTCAATCCCTTCCGCTCTTTAAAAAAAACACCAGGTATACCGTCCAAATGACACGTGTTATTGGGTGTAAAAAGTGTAACGGTGTACAATATCCGAACGCAGCTTATATTGACAGTAGGTATTGTCAAAACATTAGCGTTTGACACTACCTACTGTCGTTAGAATCAAAATATCAGACATATCCTGGCTACTAGTTTTAATGAAGTACGCCCGATCTCGATGAAATAGAATTTGCTCATGCAGCCAAACTATTGATTGTACCCAAAAAATTCATAGTAATAAATTATTCAGAATTTCCTCTACTTTAATTTATTATTTAACTATTTCGACGAAATTCCAGAAATGGCGGATTACTTGCAAAATATTTTAGAAATGTTAAGACTAAACCTCCATTTCCTTTGGACTCTTTTCAACAGAAAGCTTTTCAACTCTAAGTTTGGTCATGAAATTTCTAAATATGAAGTTTCGTCCAGATACCTTTAGTAGTTTCTCCGGAATCGGCGCCACAAAAAAACGGGTACACACACATCCATACACACACACACACACAGACATTTTTTTGTACCTTGGTCAAAAATGTTCAGAGGACCCAAAAAGATATATTTCCGCTAAAATCTCAAAAATTTTTTTTGGCACGATTACAATATTTTACATACTACGTATGATAACGATTTAAGAATCAAAATTCGTAGCAAGTAAAATATATTACCTTAATAAGTAAAGGGTATTTATTAACAAATAAATATATTTTTATATTTTAAATATTTCAAAAACTGCGATAGTTCATTCTTAAATACGCCATCAATATATAGGTACATATGTCCTTTGAATTATTATTAAATTTATCGTGCAGTTTTATAGTTTCTTTTTAATAAGAAGAAACGTAACGTGTCAATAGCTGGTCCTCAAAGTTTAGAAGAAAGTAACCCTATAAAAGGTTTAGGAAAAGACCGTATATCATTCGTGTTATTTTTACTCTTTTGAATTACAAATCGAACAGTGAAAACCGCATGTCCCTGAGGTCAGTGGTGTAAAGGTAACAAGACGATTAAATGTTAAAAGATAGCAATTAAACAATTTTAAATGTCAATAGCTCGTCGTTTTTTAAAATGACACGTTATAAATACGAAATACGTTTAAATATTAGTGTGTTTCATTTCTTAGCATTGCAAATTTGTAGCTTAAGCGATTTCCCAAAACTTTTATTGGAATCTTTTTCTTGTCAACTATATATATTGAGTAGTTACGTTTCTTTTTATACACACTGTGTAATAATAAGGACTTTGAAAGATGTACAGCATTTTGCAGATCGGAATTTTTTATTTTAAGACTTTTAGAGCATTCATCTCTACAGAATAGAATTCAAAAATAGGAAAAGTGTTGACTGAAAATCTTCGAAAAATTCATACAGTTTTTCTCTTCTAACTTAGTCAAGGGTTTCTCATTAGTCTCGTACAGTATTAGATACAGTTTCTTTTATTGCAACATGAGTTTAAGTGCTAAAACTCCTCCACTCTCTTTGAGGCCCCATAGGCAAGACTACGCTAAAGTTGAATTTCATATTCTTCCTACGATAATTTATTAATTACCTAATTAATTTTAAGTTTATAAAACATTGATTTTGGTTCCCAACTAGCAGGAGAGCAAATATAAAATTCACTATTCTTGAGACGGTAATAAATTAGTTAAAGATTAGATGGGGCCTCGCTGAGAGGAGCCTAAATCTGCTTGCAACGTTAATGACGACTGGCATGGTGTGGTGGTCTATTACGGAAATAAGTTTCCAAAATATTGCTTTGGGGACCCCTGTTATTGAGGGCCCTGGGAAAATGCCCATTTTGCCCATGGGATAACGCGTCACTGCTTATTTTTTAATAAAATATATTGCTCTATCATCCTTATAAATATTCAGAAGCGGGAACGACACACTGTATACGACACACTGCAACACGGAACGTAAGGACATAACATTCTCGGAAGTCCTTTATTTCAAAAGTCGAACAGTTCGATGTGAACGAGACGAATCTCACGGGATTTACATCAGGTATATTTGACAAAATTACACAACGTATTTAATGTTAGATGATGAGTGCCGAAAAAATCCGGCACCCATCAGCCAACAATATAAACCCAGAAGTTTTGACTCATTTGGTAAGACAACACAAAGTTTGCCATTGTTAAAAACTATAAAGGCCTAATGAAGGGCAACTAACATATGCCCAATATGGAAGAATATATATCCAACCCATGAACATATACCCATAAGGAACTTATGAAATTCCATTGATAACTTAAATTTAGTTACGACATAGTTCAATACAGTATACGTATTAGTTCCTGTTACTCACACTTCACACTTCAAAAAAATCTCAGGATCTCGAATACGGGGAACTTTCTTTTGTACGTCGCGTCGGAAGGAAGTCTGTACTTATGACGGTACTCATCAAAAGCGTTATATCCAAATCTCCGCAAACAAGCATTGAATCTGATTTGAAATACTTCCTATTGTTGTTCTAGATCTGGAACGATAAGTCGGAGTAAATTATCGCCCGATAATGACAGATTATTTTATTGAACACTGAAAATGAAGCTGTGCAAAAATTCGAGATAAAGACGGTCGAAAATAGGTAAGTGTTCCCAGAAATTGCCTGCTATTTAGATTCAAATACACAGCCAGGACCTTGTTCGATTTTATCTTCAAGTGTTTTTTGCTACTTTTGCTCCCGTCAGAAGATATAACGTGTTAGTAACTTATAAAAATACAATCAGAGGAATGTTCTAGGTACCTGCCAATTAGTATGTGATGGATAATGATAGCAGCATGTTTTAAATTCAGTTTGAGACTCTCAATGAGTCAATGAATTTTAAATGGAACAAGCCATAACCTAGTTGTTTCGTCGATTGTTTTGACAGGCGCATGTCACCTTTTGATGTTTTAAATGGGATGGTATATTTGGCTCTCCAAAATTTAGGAGAGGGTTTGTTTCCGAATTCAATGATGCCTAAGTGTGTGGCCTTATACAGTATGTCCCCTGACGGACATAATTACCCCGGACGGACCTATATAAAAATTTCGTTTCTCATGAAAAAGTTATTCTTCAAGAGTTTTGAATGTCATAAGTCATAACAATGCCATAATAAAATATAAATAATTACCAAAACATTTGAGTAATAACTACACTACCACACAATTTCTCCACATGTTGTCCTCCTACACACTTTTCTTTTCATTTTCTTATAAATTCCACATAAACTAAACCAGTTGTATCCCGATTTAGTTTTGCTATCGCTTCCCTAGCATTTTATTTTAAAATTTCTACGTTGTACCACCATAGAAAAAAGTTAAGCGGCGTAAAATCGGGGGAATGAGGTGGCCATCGTACTCGACCGAATCGCCCAATTCGTCGATTGGGAAAAGTAAGTTTACTTCATCCAAGGCAGGTAGCAATAATTTTCCAAAATCTGTAACTAAGTGTTTTAATTTACAGTTCGGTCAAAAAATATGGGCGAATTATTTTCTTATCATAAATCCCACAATATCTTGTACCTACTTTTGGGAATGACGTTGGAATTCGGATATTTGACAAATCCGTTTATGGTAAACATCACCTGAACGGACAAAAGAATTTTTTTACAAAAAATCTATCCGCCATGATTCGTTCTCCCTGAATTCTACCTGAATTAAAGATGAAGAGCCGCATCTCCTTCTACTAAGGTAATCGATACACACGTAAATGTTTAGATTTGAAAAGAATCTTTGTAAGTGACTTTTACTTATGTTTAAATCTTGTGATCGTTGTCTCAATGTTTGTTTTGGGAAATAATTTATTAAATAAAGAGGTAGCAATGCTCCTGCATCATCTTCATCGTTTCGCTTTTCTTCGCATTTTTTTACATCTTCAGTTTCTTCAAATTTGTTCACCAATTTGCGAACATTCACGGAATCGTACACCGCAGTATTTTCTGTTGAAAACATCAACTGCACACCAGTAAGATATTTCACCTATACCGTAATATTGCACTAAATATACCCATTATACTAAAGTCCCCAGAATTATTAACAATAAAATGTTGAACAACGAATTTTGATCATGTACTGTTACTACTATCACCTGCGTTTGACGTTGCCTTGGCTATCAATAGTAATTGCGGCCTCTAGATTGATTTAATTGTTCTTTATCTTATGTTTTCTTCTAAATTGTGAAAATAATGTGATATTTTAAATGAAAGATTCAAATTTGATATCACAGCATTAAATTAAATTTAAACAACATTTCCCATGAAATTTAAAATTTGATTGTAAAAAACTGCTGGTGTACTCTTGTGAAAATTTAACTTCTCGTTTTGCAACCACTTTGCATGCTCAATCAATATTTCGGGGGAATGTTGACTTTGCGAATGGAACGTACACAACTACACAAGCGTTTCCGATGAATTTATTTACGTTGACACTAATCAAGAGGTTTCCTATCTGGTAAGGCTGTCGAAAAAAATTTGGGGTTTAAATGTAAAAAAATGTGATTTAAAACTACTAAATGGTTGCAAGTAAACATGAAAGTTTTATAATAACTCGATGGGCCACGTTAGAAACCTGCCGTTTGTTTACTTTGTTCCACAAGTAACTGCTTCTACCCCCCCCCCCCCCCCCAGTAAAAGCTTTCACTCTAAAAGTAAGTAAGTTTTGTTGGTTAAAGAGTCGAAAGTTGTTTAATTTGGAATTTATATCGCGCTTGCACACTCAAGAAATTCTCATTTACAGTTTGTTAGATCTAACAAACTTTTTGAATCGTCCTGTTGTGTTGAATAATATTCAATATTTAATTTTTTTACATCCCGTAAAAATTGTTTTAAAAAATACATAATGTAATTATATATGTATAAGGAGAAAGGTATTTGTCGGGCAATTCCAAATACCAAATATCTTTCTCCTTATATATCTCACCGTCTATTAACCAGCTTTCCTTGTAATTATATAGTTATCCATATATTCGTACAACTAATATTTAATACTATCAGCAAGTCTTTTTAATAGGCATTTCTTTCTTCGTGTACAATATGTCATGTATAATATGGTATGATGTACAATATTTCACTATATTACTTCCTTACTTGATGTAAATAGTTTATTGCTTGTTTGTTTGGATGATCACATTTTGTTTCGGAAAAAAGCTGATACATATTAGTATTTCAACGGAACACAATTAATCATGTTTTCCCGAAATATTATTAAGATCTACTCTAACCTTCCATTGAAACCATCTTCTAATTCGTACACTACACTATAAAATTATTACAGCTGTGTGTACGTTCTTGTCTTTATTCGATTTAAACAGAAAATAAAACGGTTAAATTGAGACAAATTTGTGCACGATAATTTCTGCAACGACAAAATATCCTTTGTCATAAAAATTACAAACAAAAATTCTAAACTTCAATTACAATCTTCAAATAATTGCGATGCTAGATTGTTGATCTTCAAATAAACTAGACACGTTTCATGAAGAAAATAACATTTGTAACATATTATGAAATGCATTTATGTGCTTCATTTAAAGATTAGAAATTTAATTACATACGTAATTTTTAAGTAGAGGAGATGTTTCAGGACATTTGCAAATAAATAACTGATGCTTCCTTCACTCAGTAGAAACAGAAATCGGAGGAAGACTGTAAGGTCTAAGCAATGAAAACATAGCATTCTGTTTAAAATTACAAATAAATTTCATATTGTAAAACAGCTTGAATATACTTATTTTGAGAATAATCATGAGTGTTCAAGCAGAAGTCACTAAGCCCATTTTTCACCATTGTAAATTTTAAAATTTTAAATGCCAATATAAGTGCATATTATTTTTGCTTAATTGCATTCAACGGATTAGAAATGCCAAATTAAAACCTTAAAACAATGTTTTGTTGATTGGATAATATATGGCGCATTAAAAATAAATAACAGTAATAAAACTCTCAACAATTATGATTGCACAACATTATAAAATAAATGCGATAAGAAAGCGATATTATTTTTGTCTAAGGTCACAAAACTCTGGCAATAACAATAATTAATTAAATAATATTATATTCCTTAATGAAATAATCAATTTCTAATTGCCACTCATTCAGCTAGAAATTAACTTAATTATAGGCGCGTGTGCTTATTTAATCAATTAACTTTCACACCAGTGTTTCCCAAAAGCCGGCGCCGCTTCGGTCCGCGGGAAATTTTGTGGAAATTACGTAGGCGCTCCATGATAAAGGCCCTTTGTAGATGAAGAATAGAAGAAAAAGAAGATGTATACACGTTTCCACTTTTAGTAGATTTTTTTATTTTACTGATATCAACCAGAAAGTCATATTTATTATAATACGTCAATACATATTGATGGAGCCCACGACAAAATCATACCCTGATAAAACATCAATACGAAGGGGTGACACTGTCAGTGTATCGATACCCTCATCGAACATCACGTCCATTTTTTTTTAATATGAAAGTTTTAAACTTCTTACTAACAAAAACCTTGGTGTACCTAGGCGGAATTGTCCGGAAGTGAATTGGAGACCAATAATTTGAAAGACGATGTTACCTGAGCTAGCGCTGCAATCAACAGCCCACAAATCCAAAACTGTCTGAGACCGCAAAATTTCCCTGGAAAATTAGCAAACAAGAACAAGGTTTCACTGATGTGGGTTCCTGGACATTCAGGGATCGAAAGCAACGAACAAGCCGAGATCCTAGCCAGAGAAGGCTCCCTTCTACGGACCTGAACCCTGTTGTAGTGTCACAAAGAGCCACATCAGGAAGATGGTACAAAACTGGGAAGATAAAACTAAACGAGCTTACTGGGAAACAACACCTGACATGAGGCAAGCTAAAGCTAACCTTCTCCGCCTCCAAGGCCAGTTACAAAAACAGACCTTCGTCTGATTACATGGACCCTATTCTCGTCATCTTTTTGAAGCGAAAGTGAGTATTTTCGAATGGTTAGGTGGAAGGAGTGGGGATATCACCGGTTTCCCTCTGGAACGTATCTAGGAGCAAATTTGCTTGTCGCTAACAACAATAACTCACACCCATACGAACGTATCTATGGCAAGTTTGCTTGTTGCTAAGAACAATAACGCACGCGCCACGCCCATACGTTCCAAACACATGGCAACCGCCGAAATCCCCACTCTCACCTAACCATTCGAAAAGACTCACTTTCGCTTCAAAAAGATGACGAGAATAGGGTCCCTGGTCTCCTTACAGGACATTGTCCACTGAGATATCATCTCACAAAGATTGGACGGGCAAACAAAGCAGACTGTAGATTCCGCGGGGGGGGTCCCCCGAGACAGCGGTACCCGAATGTGGCGCTCTAATGCGCACAAGACAAAACCACTTGGGAGCCGCCATCATTGAACCAGCAGAGCTAACACAACTTACTCCTCGAACTGACTTCGCGAAAGCACTAACCAGACCAAATGTAAAATAAATAATAAATAATACTTACTGTTCTTATGCAATTTATGATAAATATTTCTTATTTTTAATTACCAATTTATAAAGAAAACATTATTAATTTTAAGCCAAGCCAAGGGGAATAAATAGGAGACCAAAAGGAGTCCAGATGCATTCAAAAGTCAGTGTTCAATTGGAGAGCTGGGTGCAGACTTCATGGTAGAAGTGAGATCAGGGATCGCTCGACTTCAACCTTTGGAACGTTACAGCAGCTACAGAGTGAAAACGAGTATCTTGAGGACGGAAGCCAGATCTCGTCAGGAGGAAAAAGGAAGTTAGCCATCTAGGGAGTCTGGGATAGTTATGATAGTCGGTCTGCTTCTAATGCTAGCCTTAAGGATTGCTTATACAAGGGAGAGGTGGTGATCTTATCAGATATTATTCTTTTGGCTACGAGAGAGAAAGCTAAACTAGATATTTATGTTAAGCTAATCGATTTTGCGAGAATTTGTAGTATTTAGGGCATCGGTTATTGTTAAAGTGGTACGGAGTTCCGTATGTAATTTAGGCCTCATCTTTATATTAATATACTCACTTTTTTTTTAAATTATCATTTGATTTATTTAGTAGTAAATTGTGTTAAAGCGTGTGGCTTAAGTAACCAACCAATAAGCTTTATTTTCAGGTAAGTGTGTAGATTTCATATCTCGGGTATCAAGACTAAAACCTGAATAAAATTTCCACCTGTTAATAATTCAAGTAATAGCAGCAAGTAATATTAATTTAATACATTAGTTAACACAAATAAAATAGACGTTGTTTGTTAATGTCAGCCGGTCTACGAAATATTTTTTTCTTAATTTGCCGATCCCCAGGTGTAGAAATATTGAAGAACGCTTTTAGTGAGCCTAAAATTTATCGAAATTTGAACAAAGAAAATTCGTTTGTATTGTCTTACTATCTCAATAGGAAATCCCTAATCTTGGTTTACTGATGTAATTCAAATCAAACTTAATCAAAATAATTGCTCTGTTTAATATAGTATCGGACAAAATTAGAGCGAGACCCTTAACTTAAAAAAAATTAGTTTAAAACTTTAATTATTACGAATAGACTTCTTAAGGCCGGGACACCCCTCCGATCCGACTACGATCGTACAGTCGGACGAGGTGGGAGTGGCCGATCACGTGCCGGAAAAGTGTGAACTAGCGCCTTTGGCGTCCACTACCATTTCCCTCTCAGACGCTCGTCCGACTGGCTGAGACGCTCGTCCGACTGTAAGATCGTAGTCGGATCGGAGGGGTGTATGACAGGTGTGTCCCGGCCTTTACATACAGCTCCAATAAGCGGACACAAATTTTCACTTAATTTTTTACTGTGGTTCATTAATTTCTTCGACAATATAGTCCATATAATCTGCAGAACTGTGTAATATTTCCAATACTTAGTATTGATGTCAAGAATGTTCGTATAGCTAATGTTTATAATAAGAACTTAATAGCGTCCGAGAACCGATCATGTCCAATTTTAGAACACAATATGCACTCTACGTGAATCTAGAAAAGAAAGATCGCCGCCTTATTGATCAAACAACTCTTCACATGTCAATATATCTAATTTGACAAATAACAAGACCATTGGTCTTATCGCTAGAAATATTTCGGTACTTACTATAAGCAATCGATCAATTTAAACTCGAATGATGGAAGTATTTTTGTGTAATCCATCAACTGTAAAGCCGTCCTCGCCGCTCTCAAGTGGCACGCTATGGAGTGTTCTGAGAGTTCGCCGATGAATATTCGATCACAATTTGTTTACATGAATTTAACACTAAAAGATAAATATCAAATCTTAATTCATCAATATTTTATAGCAGCCTTTCTTCTGCCGACCGACCATCAAAGTTACATGCAGTAGGTAAAAATGATTGACACATTTTTGGGCTACGATTCAAGGTAGTACAGAGGTTATATCATTGTTATTTTTTCAAAGTTTTTGGCACTGTGATACATCATATATGAAGACTTGAAGTAATTAACGAGCTACGTGCCAAAACTCAGCTTTTGTACATATGTACTTAAGCAAATATTAGATTATTTTCTAGTGTTATTTGTAATCTAGTTTTTCTAATGAACAAACAATTAAAAAACTAATCCAATAATTTGTAGAAGAAGCTAAGTGCCATAACATTTATATCTAGAGAACATAGTCTAAAGATCGTTTTGTTAACATAATGTGAAATAAGTCATTTGGCATGGTTTATTTTACACAGAGTGACCATTTTCCGTGAGTATACATTGGGTCTCATTTATTAAATCATATACAATATCGGTTATATGGGGGAAAGGATGTGGCTTTTTATGCAGATCAATTTTCTAAAAGAAATTTTAAGATCGAAGATATTAACGATAAACCGTAATTCTTATTAATAAATTTTTGATTTAATCATTTTTGTTAAAGTTTCTTTATTACAATTGTCCCGATCTGATTTGCTGAATTTGATTAATATAATCAAATAAATACTATATGTATTTAGGTTGTAACTTACATTACACCCTGTATAATGGATTAAGTGTTATGTTATGTAAGGAGCTAAAATATTAGATTAGTATATGATTTTTTTGTAGACTTTGGTGCAAAAGGACAGTAAACTGGCAAGTGTTATGCACCAAATGTTTTCTCATTAGCGTTAAACCAACAAAATAATGTGAAACATAATACTAACATTTATAGGGTCAAAACATTCAGAATTGTGATATTCTTCACGTCTCCTTAGGATAGGGTGACCAGACGTACAGCATTACGCTGTACGGTTTGTCATTTTGAAGTACTGTCCAGCATTCACAAGCGTACAGCAAAACGTACAGCATTTACATCATATGTTCGCCAATATCCGTCTGTGAAGGTAATTGATTTTATTATGTTACCTGGTGAGATATTAGAAATGATGGCAAACTCAATAATTAATATTTTAGAAAAAAAAAACAATTTAAAAGACAAGTTTATCGCGTTTTGCGCTGATAACACAAATACCAATTAAGGGGGCTTGTCTAGAAAGAGTATAAGAAATGTGTTTTATAAATTGAATAATGTATTAACGCAAGATATATTAGAAATCTGTTGTATAGTGCTCATACTGTACATAACACACGCTTCAGTCAGCTGCCGATTTGCTGCCCATAGATATTAACACTGAAGTCCATATTACTTGTTCGACAAAAAATTGCACTCTCTTGTGACGATTTCAGAACTAGTTAAAAATAATAAACATTTATTAAAGCAAATTCACAGTGCTGACAAATATGTACAATAACTACAGAATGTTTGTAAAAATAACCTATGTCAAATTTGTCAAGTCTTACAATATTACAATAGTTATGTATTTATGTACCAAGGGCATTAGACGGATGTTTATGCCCCGAGGGTGACAATGGGTGGTATGAATAAAAGAGAGCAAAGCCTTATACTCGCAAAATTTCGAGCATTTGCTACATATTTTATGAATAAAAATATAAGTAAAATCTTTTACTCAAGACTTTCCTCTAAGCATGAGCATCTACTTACTTTTAAGCACATCGTCCGATTGATATGAATAAAACGGCGGTTTTGCTTCACATTGTGAGCATATGGTCGATAAATTGTGCATCTAGTCAGTACTAGATGCACCCTTCCAGTGGCCGGTAATAATGGCAGAGTTTATTAATTTACGGGCAGTAAAACATTACAAAATACGAAGAGGGGCTGATAACCGAGATTTTAAATCACTTTATCGGTTTGAGGGAGAACATTTGCATTGGATTGCAGATCACTTTATAGACGAGAACAACGAAAGAAGAGGAGGTCCTCTTTCGTCGGACCATAAAATGAAGATATTTTTGCGGTATATGGCCAATCCTGGTTTCCAAACTGGTGTTGCTGAAGAATTGGGAATTCGTCAGTCGACAGTATCAAAAACAATTAAGTTTGTATAACTAGGCAAACGCAGAAAAACGGGTGCACTCAAATAATAAAAAGGATATGGTTCTTCCTATTCAAGATAATTTTATTTTTATTTACGTAGTTACATGCTTCGCCCTAAGGAGGGCATCTTCAGACTACACTGGAAAATTTAAACAAATAATAGAGATGAAACACACAATAAAAACTACTTACAGTCAAATCAAACTTCAAAAAACTCATCAAAGACAAAGGTAAAAATTCGTGTCAGATTTCATAAGGAAAAACGTGCTCTAGAATAGTTTTTAACCTAGAAAACAAAGGCATCGTTGCAACAAAACAAAAGAAAAGACTCAAACCAAAGCATGACTTACAAGCGCTATACAACAGCTTTACGGAATACGATTAAGCTGTCGGAATTTATGGATCAAGTTTCCGTCAACGTTGGATAAAGTAAACGAAGCACAGGAGACGTGGCAAGAGACATTTCAATTTCCATGTGCGATAGGAGTAATTGATTGCACACACACACACGTTCAAATATTGAAACTATCCATCACGGTGATGAATACATCAACAGGAAGGGGCTGGCGACTTTAAATGTGCAAGCAACGTGTAACTCCAAAGAAATAATTACTAGTGTTGATGCAAGTTGGCCGGGTTCTGTTCATGACGCTAGAATTTGGAGAAATTCTGAAACTCGTTTGATTATGCAACAATTCCCTGCTGCAATATTACTAGGAGTTGGCGGTTATGGTTTGGAACCGTGGCTAATGACACCATTTCGGAACCCAAATAACGAAACCTAAAGAGCTTACAACAGATTGTTTAAAAAAGAAAGTGTGATTATCGAAAGATCCTTCGGCCAACTTAAGCGAAGATTTCCAATTCTAAAATATATGTGCCGTGTTGAACTGGAAAGAATCCCTTTAGTTATGTTTGTTGCAGTGTACTACACAACATTGCCAAGTATTTACGAGATGCAGAGTTTCCAGATGATGATGAAGAAAATCTCAATAACGGCGAAGAGTATGAATTAGAAGAAGATCATCTTGTTCAGCCTGCAAGGGGGCGAAGACTTGCAATAGCTGATGTTATCTTTACACAGAATTTGAGGTAGATGTTTGTTCGTTATAAAAGTTTGAAATAGGTACTTAAAATGTAACAAAATATTGACATTTTTATTTATTTTCTACGCAATTTCTTTGTTTCAATGTTTTTTTTTGTATAGTTCAGTACGTTACGGCATGTAGATAAACACGAACGTCAAATACTAAGAGCGTAAGTATACCAACTGCGGCACCGATTTCTGCCAGTCTCGACAAGAGTTAGCCGCGCAAATCCCCATGGTCTAAGCCGATGCTCATAAGTAAAAGCAAATCATTATTCATACAAATCGGAACAAATGCTTATACTGGTACCATTTACTTGGAGCATAGGCTTGGAGCTGTTGCTTACACTTATGAGTATTTGCTCGCTTTTTATTCATACCACCCAATGACAGTTTAAAAAGCGCGAGGGCTGATAGGCCCGAGATCGTTTTAAGTCGCCCGAGAGTATAAACTTCAAGTAATGCCCGAGGTACATACAAAATTTGTCCTACAATGGTCTTGTTCCTCCGTTTGAATAATATTAATAAATATTTTCACGTATCAAGTGACACGCGTATCTACGGAATTGAATAACAATACAAACAATTCGGAGTTGAGTGACCATATAGACAATTAATTGTCAAACTTATAACCTTAATCGCCAATAATTGACATTGATGAGTGACAATATAGACAATTAATTGTCAAACTTATAACCTTAATCGCCGATAGTTGACATTGACAATTTAAAATTTACAATTTGAATGACAAATATTTGATATATTTGACATATAACCATGGCAATCCTTTATGCCCTAGGGCACATAAAGAATCTTTATCGCCCTAGGGCGCAAAAAGTAGCTGTTTTCGTCCCTGTAACTAAGATGTAAAATGTCACTTTATGATCATGTAGGACACAAATCATATTTATAGAAAGAGAATACATAGGTATATATATTTATCTACGACTCATATATAACGCATACGTATCTGTGACTATATAATCCTCATCATGATATGCGCCAATGATTATAATGACACTAGCGCTGTATAATAATGACAGTTCGTTCAAATAATGACTTCATTATTTGAAGGAACTGTCATCATTATACGAACGTACTGTCAAAGTCAGTCTAAACTTACGTGGATGACACTTATTTGATATTTCGCCTCGCAACCATTGACAAATACATTTAAAAGATTTGATATAAAATGGAATTTATGAGTCGTAGATAAAACGCTCGCCTACGGCTCGCGTATAAACTTCATGCTCGCGATGTATATCCTTAGTTATGTGCTCGTCAAATAATATACTATTATGTTTATTTTTTACTTTATCATACGCAGTATGTAAAGTATTGTAATCGTGCCAAAAAAATTTTTTGAGATTTTAGCGGAAATATGTCTTTTTGGGACCCCTGAACATTTTTGACCAAGGTACAAAAAAATTTCTGTGTGTGTGTGTGTGTGTATGTGTGTGTGTATGGATGTGTGTGTGTACCCGTTTTTGTGGCGACGATTCCGGAGAAACTACTAAAGGTATCGGGATGAAACTTCATATTTAGAAGTTTCATAACCAAACTTAGAGCTGAAAAGCTTTCTGTTGAAAAGGGTCCAAAGAAACTGGAGGTTTAGTCTTAGCATTCTTGAAAGATTTTGCAAATAAGCCGACATTTCTGGAATTTCGTCGAAATAGTTAAATAATAAATTAAAGAAGAGGTAATTCTGAATAATTTATGACTATGACATTTTTTGCTACAATCAATAGTTTAGCTGCATGAGCAAATTCTATTTCATCGAGATCGGTTGTACTGCATTCAAACTAGTAGCCAGGATTTGTCAGATTTTTTGATTCTAATGACAGTAGGTAGTCAAACGCTAATGTTTTGACAATAACTTCTGTCAATATAAGCTGCGTTCGGATATTATATTACACTTTTTACACCCAATAACACGGTGTCATTTGGACGGTGTACCCGGTGTCAACGGAGTGCAATATCCGAACGCAGGTTTAATCGACATATCTGTCTAGTTCTACTAATTTTATTTTAATGCAGACATGGCCGATCTCGATCAAATAGAATCGCATGCAGCTAAACTATTAATTTTATATATAGTATGATAAAGTCATGTGCCTGACCACATCAGATTTTTTTTTCTTTTCTTATTTTAATTTTGTGGGCAAGGGAGCCGTACAGCATTGGCCAGTTAAAAATCTGGCACCCCACCTTAGGATCAACATGCGTCGGTCATGTATCTTCAAACTGAATGGGAATTTGCCATTGCCACTTGATTCTGTTTGCAGGTGTGCAAAACGTCGCAACCCTCATTTTGCCGTACACTTTTAAATGTCCTATATTCTATGTGATCCGCTGTTATATTTTTGGTGGTAAGGTATTTTACGTATATTTTGTATAAAACTTAGAGTGTAATACCGTCACATAACATATGGCGCCTGCATCAGCTTAATATTGTTTTCCACACCTTCTACTCCATCGAAAATCGTTCTTGTCAGATAAAGAGTTACAATTGTACGACATAATCTACCACATAGTACCAAGAATGCCCATTTTGCCACCCTCAGGGGTCTGGGGAAAGTGTGTAGGTTGACAGATACTGCCAAAGTTTAGACTTCATTGGTTAAGAAATATGGTCAAAATAAAAGTTACACAACTAAAATTGTTTTATTTATATGGGCATGGCCAACTTCGACTACAATCATTTATAACGACCCTGTATTATCTACAATGTTGATGATATTGGCTGACGTGATGTAAGTACATACTTAGAGACGGACACGTCACATTAGAAGGCCAAATCAATCACAATAGTCGAAATCACTGGTTTATTTGATACGTGCAGGCATATAATAAAATCGACAAAAACATTACAGTAACAGGAAAACTGATATAAACATTTAATATAACAAATAAACGTTTAATAACAAAGAGGGTTAACTTGTAATAATACCATTATGACAACAAATAGATCCATATCAATGAAATGGCAGTACAATCGACTGACTAATATTATCTTTACTATTTGCACCGACAAAAATGCAATAAATTTTTATAATTTTATTGTACTGGTGACAAATACAATTTTCTAGTTGGAATTCACAGCGCGAAATGTTCCATTCTCGAATCACTCATACATTTCTTGGTTAGATAAGAAAAACAGCACATATATCAATTTGATCTACACCGACGTTTTGTAGAAATGTTGTTACACACTTTTACTGTATCACATGGAATCAAACAGTATCTGTCTTTTAACAGTCATATTTTATGTTTCACGTTTCACTCTGTCAATTTTTATTAATTAATTAATTAAAATTAATTTTGTCTTCAGACAAAACATAAAATAATAATCTAATAAATAATAAGTACTAATATAATTGTTTCTAACTGAGAATGGTGGTTTGTGGTCTAAATTTCCGATATTCGCATAGCAAATAAGGAACTTGGTTAAGTTTTCATGCACTTGGTTAAAATCCTCATCATATTATTATTTTGTTATTTGATTTATCGCTTTTTTTCTCATTTTTCGTAGAAATTACACTTTCCAGTAAGCCTCCACACTGTATAGAGGTCGTATCTACGTTTTGTGCGCATTTCGCCGATGAAGTGTTTTAATATACTTTCTTTAATTCTTTGTCTTATTCTTGTATCTTTTAACTGCTGTAACTGATTTACAAATACATCTACACATGAAAACAAAGTTAAACTAGGTCAGGTCCAACGTTGGATTTACGAATTTATGTTACCAATGAACAAGACACACGAAACCAAAACTTGATATTTGCATGAAAGCAATAGACATCTCGTGCATGAATCGTAAATTTGCACATCAGCTATCAAAAAGAATAGGTGTCACCAGTCGAATTGTACTACTTTCTCAGACCTCGTGTTGAAGGGGTATTGGATATAGCGCGATATTTTGAAAAATTGATATTGTCGGCGAATGTTAGTATTGTTGATGTATCAATTTTTGTGTGCTAGTATTGAGTTATCTGCACTTACTAGTCACGAAAGTTGCGTAAAAAAATATTACTCGTTGGAGTATAGTCAGCTTTTACTTAAACGTCAAAATTTTGGAATAATAACTACTGAAAATATTCGATTTTTATTAGAAAAAAGAAGTCAACAACTTATGACGTTACATATAAATTATAAATATAATTTGAATCACATGGTTTTGAAGTATTTTTATACTAATTCCTAGTCTAAAAAGTTTAGATCTCTACCATTGCTAGTTCTTGAGTTAATTAGAGGATGTCGCGTCACATATTCACCACATGAGAAGTATATAGTATTGATATATTAACAACGACAAAAACCTTTGGACAAATATACACTCGTGGTGCTGCAGAGATTGAGGTTAGTAGATTAAAATTATTTCTTATCATAAAAATATATTTATCAAATATTTGCAATAAATGACCTTCTGTAAATTGTTTGATTCCAATATTTTATATACGATACTATATCTGTCATCTTATATTGGAATAACTTCCAATTTGATACCATCTGCAAAATTGAGATAACATTAACTACGGAACAAGGTTTATCATCATCCATTGATGATGACCTTCTCGGCTTCTGCATTAAATCGTGTATTTAAAAAAAACCATTGTTAAATGAACGACCTCTACCAGCGACAATTTGCACCGACAGCGCTGCACAGAGTGTGAATATAAGGAGTATGTTCGTGGCGCTTTCTGTCCTATTAAGTAGGGCTGTGGAATCGGAGTCGGAGTCGTGGAGTCGGAGTCGGAGTTCAGACAAATTTTAGAGGAGTCGAAGTCGGAGTAGGAGTCGGAAAAAATGTACCGGCTCCGGCTCCCAGGTTTAATTATTGTAGAAAAAGAAAAACATGCGAGATGGACGTTGCCTCAGTAGACAGTAAACAAATAAAACTTAACATTCTATTAGGTCTTTGACAAAGTACCTACCTACATACGTATGTAAATAATAAAATTACAAAACACACTGTTCAAACGATAGTGAAGACGATTAACAAAAGTAATCCGGCAGAAATTTGAAAGAGGTAATTTGAATTTTTATTTATCTTTTGATTTTAGATGAGAATGAGAAAGTAGGGCCGTAGTTCAATGTAGTAATAATCATTTATCCAGATTACCTGTTGCAGCCATAATTATGGTGCTTTAACGTCAGCTTTGAAAATAATTAAAAATTATGTCCGGCATCCTTGCAGGATGGTTGGAGCTATTCTGTTCTCTCACAACAATTTTATAACCGTATTTTGCATTTATTTCTATTTTTATGAAAATGAATTTTATTTTGTATTACACACTATGTCTTATGGGTGATTTTGCTATTATTAGAGATAGAAAGTCGGTTAAATGGAGTGTCATAAATGGAGTGTTAAAAGTAGTGGCGATTTGTATGTTCTCTAGAGAAAACAGTTAAATACTTAATGATGTCAGAGATATTTTGAATAAACAAATTACAGAGAGAAATTACGTTTTATAATTATGTGGTCATAACTTTTTCGTTTTTTATTTACAATTATCAGTTTAACTATGTTTGCCAACAAATTCGCTGGACACAAATAAAACTTCTGTTTTGCTTATAGTTTCAGCATTTGTTTGTGAGTAATTTGATATGTACAAGCCATATGTTTAATACAATCAGATACAATACTAGAATATAAATTTAATTTATTAAATTGTTTCTTTTTTCCTGGTAGTGCTTTTGTTTTCATAAAAAATTTAATGTTGCTCGGTTGTATTACTCTGCGTTAAATTTATGATTATTTACATATGTAAGATTTTTATTATACATAATCATTTGAGCATATTTTTGTATGCCATTTTTCTGGAGTCGGAGTCGGAGTCGGTCCACGAAAAATATCTGGAGTCGGAGTCGAGAATTTTTTTACCGACTCCGCAGCCCTGCTATTAAGCAACTTCTATTCTAAAACATTTTAATTGTGTAACAGTATTTATCTATAATAGTAATAATAATTATTATTAATATTTGTCCACCTATAAACTCTCATCGAAATTACAACGCAGTTAATATTGATTTCAAATGCAATTGTTCGATGCTAATACAATATAGAATTAAAAATTGACTTCTGAATTAAGGTTAATTGCGGCACATTTATGTCTTATGTCACAATTTAAAATTATATTAATGTATACATGACAAACAAAATTACACATTACAAAGACTTTTATTTATGACGCTGGACGAATAAAATATTGACTGGAAGTGCTAAGACAAAAAAAAAGTCCAGTCTTTGGTAGGTATACTGTTGAGGTTTCTATGACTTCCGGTTTTTCTAGAAATGACGTCATCATTGAAATTTTAATTGGCACCCTTTATTATTTCATAAAGTAGTCCATGTATAATCCTTTGTATAGATTTTTATTTCAATTAGTACCGGATTCAACTCAATTTAGTGTCATCATCAGCTCAAATTTACAAACAACAGAATAAATTAATGAACGGGAAATAATACAATTGCAATACAAAAATACTTTTAGGCTTTAACAAAATCTATTAATTATCAAATGATAAAAACAATATAAAACAACATATGTAACATTACAACAAACGGTGCCTTGCGCCGTGGGTGCTTATCCGAAAATATAACTTAAATAATAAAATACTTCGATTTACCCGCCAGCGAGTTAACAGCTTGGCGGGTAGGTTATTAAAATAAACGACGACCAAACGATATAATGTCTTACCTTATGGAATAAAATAGATAAAAACGTTATGAGCAAAAAATTATCATTTAAAATATAAAAACACACTAGGACTTGCGCAATCTACACACGAGGACGTCGCCTTCTACGCCTCCTCTGCATATACTCTACTTCATCTTCGGTATTTTCTCCATCGACGTCCTCTTCGTGTGCGTCATCCCCAGGCAGCACAGGCGGTTCCGGCGCGGGTTCCTCTTGCGGTGCTGGCAAGAGGCTGTGAAGTTCAAATGGAAAGCGATGCTTTCTCATCCTCAGTTTATCAGTGATGTCTCGTATGAGTGGGTTTTCATTCCAAAGGGTTTTATCATAAAATTTAGTAACGTGTTTTTCCAAAATATCTTTAATACATGGACACCCGGCGCGCTTATGCAAATCTATAGTACGATCGTATCGGCTGGCATTCAAAATAACACGTAAAATTTTATTTTGCTGTGCAATACAAAAATACTGAACATTAAAAATATATATCTTAAACTCACTGTCATTAATAATTTAGAGAAGCAAGACCTCGGAGTTTGCATAATATAAAACATTTAACATTGAAATACTCCTACAATACACGTGATACAGCTAACGAAACGGAAATGGAATGTACGCATTAAATAAGGTAGACACAAAATATAATCATTGTACACAAACGCGGGTTACATAAAGCAAATTATTATTTGTGTGGTATTTTCAGGGATGTAATAGCGTAATTTACCGGGTAAAGTACCAAACAAATTACCGTAATTAATGGCAATTTACGGACTTTTAATTACCGTAATTTAAGGATTAAATTACCAGGGTAATTTACCGTCAGCATAAATTACCTTTTGTAATTCACCGTCAGCATATATTACCGTTGGTAATTTACCGATAATTTCAAAGGTCTGAAAAATGATTAATATACAAATATTAATTTATTTGTATTTTAGAACTTTTGTCCTTGTATCACAAAGAATCATCATTTTTTAATCCGTAGATTCTCTTTGCACTGGTAACATTTTATTTTTTTCGTTATTAACGCCCCTTTCACTCCTGAATTCACCTGCTGAATAATAATATAGTTCTGGAGTACAGAATGTTTTGATTGGATGGTTTCATTCCACGTATATTCGATTGGCTATAATGACGTCGTTTGATTGTCTATAACAAATCATGCATTAATACAAATCATGCATTTAGAGAGTTGTTTAATAAACAATTTCCTGTTCACTAAACTGACTCATAAATAAACAATCGACGTAAAAGTATTTTATACTATAATTATGCTGTTAGACTGTCCTTTTGTAAATTGCTGGTATAAATAGTATCTTTATTGTAGCCATTGTAGTAGTTATTGTAGTTATTGTAATAGTTTCCTTGTAGTTTGTTTTTATTTTAATAATAAATTACTACTATTAAATTAGGAAAACCATCACAGATTGGTGGTTATCTACAAATTAATGGCTTTTAAGGTTGTACCCTACATTTTTCTTGACATAACTAGCTATCATAATTGATTGTCGTCGGTAATTTATCTTTTTGAATTACCCTGTAATTAAGGAAAATATTGAAACTACGTGGTAATTTAATATTTGAAATTAATAATTTTAATTTCAGCAATAAATTTACCGAAAAAAATTAATTACCGACATTTGACATCCTAGAGTTAGCTAGCTAGTTATCTAGCTAGTTGGCTAGTAGCAATCATAACTTACAGTGATCGGTATTTACGCCTGTTTAATTTACCATTTTAAACTTTTAATTACCCGGTAACTTAAACCACCGTAATTTACCATTTTGAATTTTTAATTACCTGGTAATTTAAGCCAATGTTATTCAGTATTCAGTTAGCTCTGAAGAAGCGAGCAACATGGTTCGCGAAACATCAGGATGTATTTTGACACACAGCATAACCCGGAAGCAATTTATTTTCTAAATGATTCTTGCCGTGAAAGCCTACGTACTTATTTAAGCCAACGTAATTTACCATTTTTAACTTTTAATTACGTGGCTATTTTTTAACACCAATGCGACAAAAATAACTTTTCTGTTTATTAATCTAGGTGGCTATGAATTCGTAAAAATAGTTGAAAATTGTCATATAAACTAAATCTATTTTGGCATATATTGTATTACTGGCGCCCTCTATCGTTATTTCATTGATTTTTGGGCAATGAGTATTTTTTCCCGTGTACTTTATGGGTGCACCCTGTTTATTCGATAGATAACATTTTTCAGATTACAATGACAACAAATACATGATATTTTGCTGAAAATTTTAGCGTGGAAATGTCGTTTAAAAGCATAAATAAAACATAAATAAAAAATATTGCGTCTGAGCAATTCAAACAATAATATTATTGCGATGTAACCAACAATTTAAATGAGAATCAACAATAACCAACAATTCATAACAAACAATAATTGTATAATAACGGATACTGTCAAACTCTAATGTTAGCATTCATATATAGTTGTACACTACGCTGACTTTGTTCATTAATCAAATATATTTTTACTTTATCATACGTAGTATGCAAAGTATTGTAATCGTGCAAAAATTTTTTTTTTTTAATTTTAGCGGAAATATGTCTTTTTGGGTCCCCTGAACATTTTTGACCAAGGTACAAAAAAATGTCTGTGTGTGTGTGTGTGTGTGTGTTTGAAGTTTCATGGCCAAACTTAGAGCTGAAAAGGTTTCTGTTGAAAAGGGTCTAAAGGAACTGAAGGTTTAGTCTTAGCATTTTTGAAGGATTTTGTAAATAAGCCGCCATTTCTGGAATTTCGTCGAAATAGTTAAATATAAATTAAAGTAGAGGAAATTCTGAATAATTTATGACTTTGACATTTTTTTGGTACAATCAATAGTTTAGCTGCAGGAGGAAATTCTATTTCATCGAGATCGGTCGTACTGCGTTAAAACTAGTAACCAGAAAGTGTCAGATAGTTTGATTCCAATGACAGTATGTAGTGTTAAACGCTAATCTTTTGACAATACATACTGTCAATATAAGCTGCGTTCGGATATTGTACACCGTTACACATTTTACACCCAATAACGTAAGTGTCGTTTGGACGGTGTACCCGGTATCAACGGGGTACAATATCCGAATGCAGTTTAATCGACATATCTGTCTAGTTCTACTAGTTTTATTTTAATGCAGACATGGCCGATCTCGATCAAATTTAATCTCATGCAGCTAAACTATTAATTTTATATATAGTATGATAAAGTCATGTGCCTGGCCACATCAGATTTTTTCTATTTCACTGCTTTAAACGACATTTCCACGCTACGGTTTTTAGCGCATTATCTAGTATTTTTGTCATTGTAATAGGAAAAATATTAAGTATCGAATAATTACGGTGTACGCATAAAGTACACGAAAAAAAAATTAGAGGGCGCCAGTAATACAATATTTCCCAAAATCGATTTAGTTAGTGTTTATTTGTTTATTTCATAGCCACCTGGTTTAAAACAAAAAAATTATTTTTTCGTTGCCTTGGTGATAAAAATTGACGATTGATTACTTTTTCTATTTCTTTTCTTATATCGGGGTGAAATTCAATTGTGTATCGGAAGCAGAAATATTTATTTTGTTTACTTTTCTTTTGTCTATTGATAAATAAGTAAAGTATTTTGTTTTGCTATAATGATTACAATACTTTCGAATAATCAATGGATTGAAAATTCCGATATATTTACTTTTGTATAATATATTATATTGTATAATGTAACTTTTTTGCATAATCAAACCTTGTCTTAACATTGTCCGATCGACTTAAAATTTGGAGAGAATTAGTTTTTCAGTATGTAGAATAAATTACAGGGGCCGCGAAAAAGGCTGTTTGTCAAGAGTAACAAAAAGCAGGGCAAAAAAGCAAAAAAGGTACATCCTAAAATATATATGCTGAGGGCAATCACCAGATCTTTGATCTTATCTCGTCACGTTGTTAGAGACGTTGATTCGGATGATTTCGATGACTGTTTGTTTTAGAGGAATTATCAGCCTATTGATATCACTAACATAATAAAATTGTTTTAATAATAATAATCTTTATTTGTCATTGATCCATGCAGATATAGACAATTGTCAGTATACAAAAATAAGCATAAAATATGTATAAATCAGTACAAATCAGAGCAGAAAACGAAACCGACAATTTAAATTCATACAGGTTGTTATTCGTTGGAGCAAGTGATCTAGTCGTCAATATTATAAAATTCTCCTTCCAACAGATACGCGCGCAGCGTCCTCCTGAATTGTTTTAAGACTCTCAATACGCATTAAACCAGAAGGCAATGCGTTGTAAACCCTGATCATCATCTACAAGGCTTCAAAAGCAGATGTGGTGTGTTGAGGAATTGCTAGACGCGAAGAATTACGGGTCTGAAGTGAGCCGAATATGTCACCGTTTGGAACGAACTTATTGAAATTTTCTCTACAAAATAATAGGAGGCCGTAAATGTACAAGCAAGGCAATATTAGGAAATTCAATGCTTTAAAATGTCTCCTACAAGATTCACGATGGTCCAGGCGTTGCACACATCTAACGAATCGGTTCTGCAACCTAAAGACTCTCACTGAATGTATCGACGCATCCCAAAGAATTATTCCATACCTCAGCACAGACTCGACAGTGGCCAAGTAATATTGCCTCAGTTTGCTTATGCTGACATTATCTCGGAGTTTGCAGATCGAAAAATATAGCTTATTTAATTTTTTGCTGGTGTAGTCAATGTGCGTCTCCCACTTCAGGGACTCCTGAGGGTATACTCCCAGAAATTTCACGTCCATACTACGCGGGATAGACCTTTCCTCGGATCTAACCAGCAGCTAAACCCTGGGAAAATCCAAAGAAAATAGGACAGCTGACAGCTGGGACACATTGTTGGCTTTGATGATTAGTGTCGTATGATCTGCAAATTGAAAGGAGAAAGGAAATTTGTCAGGCAATTCCGTCATACGAAGAAGCAACGGTAGACACGTGTTTCGGACTATTAGTCCTCATCAGTACGGTATAGGCAAGGAGCAAAGTGGACACTCAATGGAAAAACACTCAAATGGAGACCATAAAGGGGGTGATCAATGTCGCCAATTTGGTGCTTCAGTCCCAACATCTTCAGGATTTGAAGGCAAGAAGGGACGTCGCGCCGGAGGTGACTGCTACACCCCAGGTACACCATAGCCCATGGAAATAACAAGGAAAACTGGTTAATCGACGGTGAGATATTCAAGGAGAAAGGCAATTTGTCGGGCAATTCCGTTATACGAAGAAGCAACCGTAGACACAGTCCGAAACACGTGTCTACGGTTGCTTCTTCGTATGACGGAATTGCCTGACAAATAGTCTTTCTCCTTGAATAACTCACCGTCGATAATATATATATATATATATATATATATATATATATATATATATATATATATATATATATATATATATATATATATATATATATATATTAGTATTACTCACAAATAACCCTGTATATGCTGACGACAATCACCAGATCTTTGATCTTATCTCGGCACGTTGCTAGTGACGTTGATGCGGATGATTTGGAAGACTGTTTGTTTTAGAGGAATTATCAGCTTATTCACATCAACAACATAATAAAATTGTTTTATACTAACTGTTGTGTTTGTGAGTTAATAATTCCGTGTATCTATATTTTAGTAGATTTTATATTTTAATTATATTATGTTTGTACAGCGTTAGTTGGAACTTATGTCATTTATGCAATAACATAATTAATAATAATAAACAGACAGGATGAATAGGAAAGCTTTTTTGATAATCTCAGTGTCCGTTTGCAAGACATCAACCTTTAATTACATTTCGTGGAGTTTTAACACAAAAAAACATTTAAAAAGATCCCAAAATCGACGCACGCAAAGAAGCAGGCAACAACTCGTTAATAAGAAATAATAAGCCTAGTTGCTTTTCAAATCCGAATTTATCGAATAATTCAAATCAAGAATGTCAATATTCGCAGAAAGAGTATATTAATATTAATCAAATTCTAATTGTTCCTCAAAATCTGTACCTTAAAATAATTGGGTAGGCCACCTAATATGCTTCCGATATCAATCATATCGCCAGTGGAGCGCCATCTATCCGCCTTAAGAACTACTATCCTCAAATCTATTTCAGTTATCTCTATTTATACAGTATAAAATGTAGTATCTGCAAAAAATGCTGAATGTTTAGAATGAATATCATTCTAAACCAATTCCTAAATCAAATAGGCAGCCAAATACACATTACTGTACGATAAGACATCACACACATTATAAACGATTTTAAAACGAAAAAAGAACAGACAATAAAAAATAAAAAGCGCCAAAATTAATTAATTAATAAGGCATAAATGAATGGATAAATAAATCCATATTACATTTTTTCTGAATTTTTATTGCATTTATTTAGAAAGTAAATGACAAAAGTCACACATGGGCATATTGTTATCTTTTCAGTTGCTCAAGCCGTTCAAAATACGGTTTTAAATAGGGCTTAATACACTATCTATTTGAATGTTAGCCGCTTGAATGCCAGAAAATAGAGCAATGGCTTTGAATGAAATTGATTAAAATAATAATAATAATTTGTAATGTTAATGTTTTCTTTGTTAATTATTTTCAACAGATTGCTAATAATATAGATAATAATCACCTACAGGAACTAGTTAAGAAGATAAGAAAGAAGATAATCATTAATAAGACTTAATGTAAGTAAAGTTCTTACATGGCCACCTAATAACGATTTATGGAATTACTTATCGATTAATGGATAAAAAAAGTCCATTAATATATTGCCTATAATATTTCATCTATAAACAGATCCTTCCGCGAAGAATTAAAGAATTACTGTAAATTTGCTATCAGCAGCTATGATAACAAAAAATGACTCGCTGACTACCGATATAAATATATAACACAGAAGGCTTTCCAAATATTACTACTTTCTTAACAACCTCGCTGCAATTCAAAACAAAAATGATCGGTAAGTCCACACATACATTTGTACCCACATAAACACAATAATCATTTTTCTTTTCATTTGCAGAGAGAACATTATTTCTTCTACTGATATGTTTGTTACAAGCAAACGCCAATGTTGTCATACATTCAGATTGTCCTTCAGGAGAGACAACAGAACAGCTCCACTCTGAACCAGAAGATTGCTCACTATTCTACCGATGCGTAGAAGGCCAAAAAATATACATGTCGTGCCCTGGAGGTCTACATTTCAATCCTATTTTGCAAGTTTGCGATTTTCCTGCAAGCGCAGGATGTGACGAATCTTCTGCTACATCAGTTGCTACTACCACACCAATTATGACCACAACACCCATTCCGACGACCATAACAATTGTTACGCCCGCACCAACTGTCACTACCACAGAGATACCAACTGTGACTACCACACCAATTGTGACTACCACACCAATTATAACTACCGCACCAACTGTCACTACTACAGAGATGCCAACTGTAACTACCACACCAATTGTGACTAGCACACCAATTGGTACTACCGCACCAACTATCACTACCACAGAGATACCAACTGTGACTACCACATCACCAGATTGGAACACTACTGAACCCAACTGGAATACCACTAACACTACACCGAATTGGAATACAACCACACCAAGTTGGACTACTACAGAGACACCAAATTGGAATGCAACCACACCAAGTTGGAATACTACCGAAACACCAAATTGGAATACAACCACGCCTAGTTGGAACACTACAGAGACACCAAACTGGAATACAACCACACCAAGTTGGAATACAACAGAAACACCAAATTGGAACACAACCACACCTAGTTGGAACACTACAGAGACACCAAACTGGAATACAACCACACCAAGTTGGAATACTACAGAGACACCAAACTGGAATACAACCACACCAAGTTGGAATACTACAGAGACGCCAAATTGGAATACAACCACTCCTAGTTGGAACACTACAGAGACACCAAACTGGAATACTACCACACCAAGTTGGAACACTACAGAGACACCCAACTGGAATACAACCACACCTAGTTGGAACACTACAGAAACACCAAATTGGAATACAACCACACCTAGTTGGAACACTACAGAGACACCAAACTGGAATACAACCACACCAAGTTGGAATACTACAGAGACTCCGACCTGGAATACTACCACACCTACTTGGAACACTACAGAGACACCAAATTGGAATACAACGACACCTAGTTGGAATACTACAGAGACACCAAATTGGAATACAACGACACCTAGTTGGAACACTACAGAGACACCAAACTGGAATACTACCACACCAAGTTGGAATACTACAGAGACACCAAACTGGAATACAACCACACCTAGTTGGAATACTACAGAGACACCAAACTGGAATACAACCATACCAAGTTGGAATACTACAGAGACTCCGAACTGGAATACTACCACACCTAGTTGGAACACTACAGAGACACCAAATTGGAATACAACGACACCTAGTTGGAACACTACAGAGACACCAAATTGGAATACAACTACACCTAGTTGGAACACTACAGAGACACCAAACTGGAATACTACCACACCAAGTTGGAATACTACAGAAACGCCTAACTGGAATACAATCACACCAAGTTTGACTACTACAGAGACACCAAACTGGAATACTACTTCACCTAGTTGGAACACTACAGAGACACCAAACTGGAATACTACCACACCAAGTTGGAATACTACAGAAACGCCTAATTGGAATACAACCACACCTAGTTGGAATACTACAGAGACACCAAACTGGAATACAACCACACCAAGTTGGAATACTACAGAAACGCCTAATTGGAATACAACCACGCCAAGTTGGAACACTACAGAGACACCAAATTGGAATATAACTACACCTAGTTGGAATACTACAGAGACACCAAATTGGAATACAACCACACCTAGTTGGAACACTACAGAGACACCAAATTGGAATACAACCACACCTAGTTGGAACACTACAGAGACACCAAATTGGAATACAACTACACCTAGTTGGAATACTACAGAGACACCAAATTGGAATACAACCACACCTAGTTGGAACACTACAGAGACACCAAATTGGAATACAACTACACCTAGTTGGAACACTACAGAGACACCAAATTGGAATACAACGACACCTAGTTGGAATACTACAGAGACGCCTAATTGGAATACAACCACACCTAGTTGGAATACTACAGAGACACCAAACTGGAATACAACTACACCTAGTTGGAAGACTACAGAGACACCAAACTGGAATACTACCACACCAAGTTGGAATACTACAGAAACGCCTAATTGGAATACAACCACACCTAGCTGGAACACTACAGAGACACCAAACTGGAACACAACTACACCTAGTTGGAACACTACAGAGACACCAAACTGGAATACTACCACACCAAGTTGGAATACTACAGAAACGCCGAATTGGAATACAACCACACCTAGCTGGAACACTACAGAGACACCAAACTGGAATACAACCACACCAAGTTGGAATACCACAGAAACACCAAATTGGAATACTACCACACCGAGTTGGAACACTACAGAGACACCAAATTGGAATACAACGACACCTAGTTGGAATACTACAGAGACTCCAAACTGGAATACTACCACACCAAGTTGGAATACTACAGAAACGCCTAATTGGAATACAACCACACCAAGTTGGAATGCTACAGAGACACCAAACTGGAATACAACCACACCAAGCTGGAATACTACAGAGACACCAAACTGGAATACAACCACACCAAGTTGGAATACTACAGAAACACCTAATTGGAACACAACCACACCTAGTTGGAACACTACAGAGACACCAAATTGGAATACAACTACACCTAGTTGGAACACTACAGAGACACCAAATTGGAATACAACGACACCTAGTTGGAATACTACAGAGACGCCTAATTGGAATACAACCACACCTAGTTGGAATACTACAGAGACACCAAACTGGAATACAACCACACCAAGTTGGAATACTACAGAAACGCCTAATTGGAACACAACCACGCCAAGTTGGAATGTAACCACACCAAGTTGGAATGCAACAACTCCCAACTGGAATGGTACTAAATCAGATGAAAAATCAAAGGAAACCACCGAATCAGAGGGAATATTCAAGAGAATGTTCAGAGTGTTTGGATTTTAAGATAAGTCCTGATTTGTAAGTTGCTAAAAATGTTATGGGGTAATAAACTACATAAAAATAAAAGAAAGTTTTAGATAGAAAGCATTACAATTTGTTTAATTTACTTTATTTGTACATTATATTTTATTTATTGCCCGACAAATACCTTTCTCCTTCTATTTGTCTAGAACTGTTTACCTTTAATGTACTCTGTCAACTAGAAGACAAACTTTTTTCGCAATAGTGTATTTTAAACAGTTATAACTTCTTAAGAAATTAAAAAAACAAAACGTCTATGTACACATAATGAAATTACTTTCTAGAAAAAGCGTAAACGTTTCATTTGAATTTATTTGTTTCTTAATTTTTTTATTGATCTTCTGGCGCAAATTAAAACAAGAAGAATGGATTTCTTTTTTATTACTCTTATCTTAACATCAGTTGTTTGTTTCCCAGTAAGGACACATATAGATGATACATAACATAGATGGCTCATCTATAGATCCTTGTTATATAACCATGTTATGCAACGGACACAGAGACATGTTCAACATGTATCTCGAGTACATACTAAGAGCGCTACATATTAGCGATATAACACGGAGAAGTAACAGATACATAACAGTGCAACGTATCAGCGATGTAACACGGAAAAAACAATTAGCCGGCGTTGGCACATCTATGTTAAGTACATGTTGTAAGTAGGATGTAAGTATAATACATAACATTAGTACTTAATAACTGAAAATGTTTAATGTTTCTTTAGTACTTAACATTTATGTATTACCGATGTAACACGGAGATGAAACAGGTATGTAGCAGATCCATAACACCGCTACGTATCAGCGCTGTAACACGGAAAGAACCAAATAGCCGGCGTTGGTACATCTATATTCTGGTACGTACTAATTCGAAGTAGGATACAAGCGTTAGGTGTGGTTATGTACCACATATACAGTGTGTCCAAGAAAGTCCGCATCATATGGAAATTTTTTTTATTATCCATTTCTCAGAAAATTTTATTCTTTATAAAAGTTAGCGGCTTGTATAAAACCAAAGCGGCAATAGTCAAATATGTAAATTTCGGTGCCATGTACCGAGCGATTCAGAATATATGAATTTGTGATAAGAGTAAAGTACCTTTATTTTGATTATTATCGATAAACTTTATTTTGAAATGTTGTTTAGAAGTTAGAGAAAAAAGAAGAAAAAATTATATTCAAATATGAAGTCTCAACCACCTATCTTGAAATTTTTCTTTTTTGTTTTCTTTTTAATTTTTACTTTTATGATACATTAGTTAATGCCAGTGATCATAAAACGTCCATTTTAATCAATTTTTTAGAAATTTTAATACAATTTTTACATTTTTTTATTATTTTGGTATGATAACTAATGTTTATTTACAACTAGCGCAAAATTACTCATTTCTTGATGTAAAGTTGATATTTCATCCCTGTAGATAATAATACAATAACTAATACAGAAGCTTGACTTACCTTTAATTCAGTTAATATGAATGACTTTGGATGTGTTTATAATAGTAGTTATCCATCTACAACAAGCGATTATCTCGATGTTGGTGATATTTTCAATGAAAGACACCCGGACAACCAAATTGCTCATTCAACCATTTCTAGGATAATCAGAAAATTCAAGCAGACTGGGTATGTTGAAAATCTCTTTAAGAAACGCCACAAAGAAACATGTTGACGAAAATAAGGAAGCAATTTTACCAGTGTTGCAAACGGTAATCGAGCATAGAACGACTTGGGCTAGATAAATTGCTTCTCACACCCAATGCAGTAAATCAACAGAACATAACACAAAAACTGAACAAATACAGTGGCGTAGCTACCGCAAGGCCAGTGTAAGCAAAGCTTACGGGCCCTCAAGCAACTGGGGCCCGGAACGTTTTTGTTTACTTCAAGAGCTTACTTGAACCTTAAATATCTATGTGTTTTAATTATTTTTAAATAAAAATATGGGAAAGGACAAGTGACAGGTCCTTTAACTTCGTATCACTAACCGAGAAACATAATTCCAACGTAATTCTATAATTAGACCGATGTCATTTTGCAAATTTTGCTGGATATGGTGGGGGTAGTTTTGCGGGACCGGGGGCCCTTCCTGATGTTTGCCTACAGGCCCAAAAATCGTAGCTACGCCACTGAACAAATATTACCTTTATAAACCAAAATAACAACTAAACTAAAAGCCAGAGACTATGGCATCCTGTATGACTTCATTATTATCGATAAACTGTATTTGGAAATGATGTTTAAAAGTAAGATTTATATTGAAATTTGAAGTCACACGCACCTACCTTTCTTCAAACTCTTGTGAGTAAATGCCTGTGATTGGTACTTACTGAAAGCTTCCTTTTAATCTATTTTATTGAAATTCAAAGCTGGGCAAAGTTAATCAGAAAGTTAACTTCGTTAATCGTTAGTCCGTTAAGGAAAAAGTTAACTTCGTTAACCGATAGTACGTTAATTTGTTACAAATGTAACGGAAGTTAAAGTTAACCGTTAATCGTTAACTTTTTACACAAAAAAATATAAGTTTTGTTGATTGCCGATCTGCCGGTGAGTATGCAACACAAATAACTGCGGACCTTTCGGTTGCATAAGTTAAATTTACCTTAGGAATTTTTCAAACTAGGTATAGTGGTAGTGATACTGGTAAACTTGGGCGGCTTTTGCCATAGTTATAAATTATCATCTAACCTACATTAAGCACATTGGTATACAGTATAGTACCTATCTAAAACAATAATTATAACCAAAATGCACTCAATGTTCGAAATATCAACAAAATCTTAACAATACAAGCAAATTTCTAACAATGGCCAAAGTCACCCAAGGTAATTAAAATACCTTGCATAAAACATAGCATACATTGCAAGATGCAAGATTTAAAAAAGATATTGAAAAGATAAACTAAGGTGGTTGGAGTTAGAAGTTAGCATTTTTAGAAGGTTGCCCTTTTTAGTTTAGGTTTAAATATTGAAACAATAGGTATTTGTTAAAAGGTCCCAATATTAAATAAAAATCTGATGTGGCTAGGCACATGACTTTATCATACTATATATAAAATTAATAGTTTAGCTGCATGAGATTCTATTTGATCGAGATCGGCTATGTCTGCATTAAAATAAAAATAGTAGAACTAGACAGATATCTCGATTAAAGCTGCGTTCGGATATTGTACTCCGTTGACACCGGGTACACCGTCCAAATGACACCTACGTGTTATTGGGTGTAAAAAGTGTAACGGGGTTCAATATCCGAACGCAGCCTATATTGACAGTAGCATTTTCAAAACATTAGCGTTTGACACTAGCTACTGTCATTAGAATCAAAAAATCTGACATATCCTGGCTACTAGTTTTAAAGCAGTACGACCGATCTCGATGAAATAGAATTTGCTCATGCAGCTAAACTATAAATTCTACCAAAAAATGTCATATACATAAATTATAGAAAATTTCCTCTCCTTTAATTTATTATTTAACTATTTTGACGACATTACACAAATAGCGGCTCATTTGCAAAATCTTCGAAAAATGCTATGAGTAAACCACCAGTTCCTTTGGACCCTTTTCAACAGAAAGCTTTTCGGCTCTAAGTTTGCTTATGAAACTTCTAAATATGAAGTTTCGTCACGACACCTTTAGTAGTTTCTCCGGAATCGTCGCCACAAAAACGGGTACACACACACACACACACACACATACACACACACACATACACACACACACACACACACACACACACACACAGACATTTTTTGTACCTTGGTCAAAAATGTTCAGGGGACCCAAAAAGACATATTTCCGCTAAAATCTCAAAAATTTTTTTTGGCATGATTACAATACTTTACATACTGCGTATGATAAAGTAAAAAGCGAAATATTTATTATTACATAATAAAGATCACCATCCTAATGGAGATCACGAACCTATTTATTATGTAATAATCGTGATCTTCACTAAGCGGAGCATCTTTTTACTGTTTTCGTGCGACCGGGAAGCATTGGGAACCATACTGTAAACTGGGAAGTAACTAAAGACATCCTAAAAACAACACAATTCGCGCGCATGCGTACATATCGGACGCCGTGTCGCCCATAGTCGCGTCACACACATGTAAACAAAACCAAGTCCAAACTTGCACAGAATACCTATAGCAATTTTCAATGTTTACTTATAATAATAATAATAAACGTCTTTATTTCTCCAACAACAAAAACAATAATGTTAGCTACAAAATACAATGGAGTAGGCGAAGTCCAGGTCAACACAAAAGTGTTGACTGCTACTTAACCTGATGATAAGTACGTAGGCTTTCACGGCCAGAATCATTTAGAAAATAAACTGCCTCCGGGTTATGCCGTGTCTCAAGATTCCTTAATGCTGACGTTTCGCGAACCATGTTGCTCGCTTCTTCAGAGCTAACTGAATACTGAAGACCTACCAAAGTAATCTCCCTTATATACTTAAATTTACACCTCACTGCGCAACCGCTTCCATGTGCTTCTCTAATAAGCCTTCGATGATAATTACCCACCCTTGCCAACATTTTCACGTCATCGAAATCCATTGTGTGTCCCGACCCGTGGCAGTGTTGAGCAACAGCGGACTGTTGAATCTTGCCTAGCCGGGTGTCCCTACTGTGCTCCTTGATTCGACATTCGATGCTTCGTCCTGTCTGTCCTACATAGCATGTTCCGCACTCACATGTTATCTTGTATACCCCTTCGTTCTTCAGGAGTGGTGTGATATCCTTTGGGTTATGCAAAAGATCATTTCCTTAGCTGGTGCTCTGTACCTTACCGTGATGCCCGATTTCTTCAGTAATCTACCGATTCTCTCTGATACCCCACTTACGTATGGTAAGCAAGCGAACCCCTTTGACTCTTGTGGTTCCTCTGAGACTTGAGGTTTTCTTTGTGTGACACCCCGTATGTCAGACTTGGTGTATCCATTCAGACGCAGGGCCCACTCCAAGTGTTTCCGTTTGTCGTCCAATGTGCTGGAGTCGCATACCTTCGCGGCTCTGTTGAACAAAGTGTTAATAACACTTCTCTTCTGCTGGGGGTGGTGGTGTGATTTAGCGTTCAAGTACCGATCGGTATGTATCTTCTTACAGTAGACTGTATGTCCAAGCCTACCCGTTGACGTTCTGTATACCAGCACATCCAAGAAGGGCAGGTGATTATCCTTTTCTATTTCCATCGTGAATTTGATGGAAGGACTAACATTGTTCAGGTGGTTAAGGAACTCAGTAAGTTTATCTCTACCGTGTGGCCAAACCATCCAACCGTTTATAGGACAAACTACATCTTTTGTCAAGAACTCTGAACATTTTATTCAGATTTTGAAGGAAGTTGTCATTGACCCTCAGGATATACTCGTAAGTTTCGACATAACATCACTCTTTGCGTGTGTTCCGGTTAAGGAGGCAGTCGAAGGCCTTCGGACAACACTTGTCCCACTAGATCTACCAACCGATGTACCGGATCTTGTAGAGTATTGTCTCTCCACCACATACTTCAAGTGGGCGGGAGCAATGTATGAGCAGGAAGAGGGTGCAGCCATGGAATCACCTCTGTCAGCGGTAATCGCCAATTTCTTCATGAAATTGTTTAAAAAAAAGCCATTAGGTCAAGTCCTTTCAAACCCAAGCACTGGGTCAGATATGTCGAAGATACCTTTGTGGTTTCATCTTCTGGTTTCAACTTTCATTCTTATTTTTAGGGCACTAATTATGATTTGATAGACCGGGCAAAACTTATGGGGTATGAGACCGTTATGAGCTTGAAAATTATGTATCATTTGTATCAACTTCCCTCGGGTTATAAATATTGTAGCTTTGTAAAGTAACTTGACATATCGGTAGATGACGTTATATTACAATTTGTATAGTCCTTGACATCACAAAATTTACAGAGATTCTCAAAAAATAATGTTCAGTAAATTTAGCCATCCGATTGTACTAAACATACAGCTTGTGCTGTATAAAATTACTCTAAAAAATGGTGAGATATACTGTATAGACAATAAGTCGATTGAAATTGGTAAATTTGTCATTGTTCCCTGCAAAAATAAAAAGTAGTTGCGCAATCAACTTTATATCTAATATCTAACATAATGATAACAACAGTGATTCGAATACCTAAGTACATATATAGTAATTAAACTTGGAATAAAATAGTTTAACTGCAATAACCGTATTGCAAATTCAGCTTCAAAATGATTGGTAAGTACATTTCTCAGTGATTCACCTATAGGCTAATACTTACACAAATATATATGTTTATTCCAGATAAAGTAATAGTCTTCTTTGTCTGTTGTTTGGTTGGGGCCAATGCTCAAAATATCACAGATCCTGGCTGTCCAGCCAATGGTACAACCGAATATCAACCGGTGCCAGATAATTGCGCCCAATTCTTCCAGTGCGTAGACGGAGAAAAGAGATTATTCGAATGTGCTGATGGACTTCATTTCAATCCTACCTTATTATTGTGCGACTGGCCGGAACAAGCTGGATGTGAATACTTCAATTCTACCACTACCGAACCGAACTGGAATACGACCATCACAACACCAAACTGGAACACCACCGAACCCAACTGGAATATCACAGATCCAGATTGTCCAGCCAATGGTACAACCGAATTTCGACCGATACCGGATAATTGCACCCAATTCTACCAGTGCGTCGACGGACAAAAGAGAATATTTGAATGCCCGTCTGGACTTCACTTCAATCCCACTTCATTAGTGTGCGACTGGCCGGATCAGGCTGGATGCGAATACTTCAATTCCACCACTACTGAACCTACTTGGAATACTACCACACCTAGTTGGAACACTACAGAAACACCAAACTGGAATACTACCACACCAAGTTGGAATTCAACAACCCCCAACTGGAATGGTACTAAATCAGCTGAAGAATCAAAGGAAATCAACAAAACAGTTGGTATATTCAAGAGGATGTTGAGAATCTTTGGATATTAAGATGTTCTGATTTGGAAATTGTTATAGCTAAATGAGGTATTTAACTATACCCATATGTACAGAAAATAAAGCAAAGTTTTAGATTGAATTCTCATCTATTTCTTTAGTTTGTAGCCACAAGGTCATAATCGTACATAGAAGGTACACCATTTACGAAATATGCTAGGTTGTTGATCATATTCAGAAGTGTTGTACTATAAATAAAAAAGATCAGAATTTAAAAGGTGTTCACTAAAAAGAAAAAGAAAAAATCACTATAAAAACATTATTGTACGAGGTTTGAACAAATTTTTATATAAAACAAAATTTATGATATACAATAGTAGTCAACGACAAATAGAAATAACAACACTAAGGCCGGGGTTTTCAATCCTAGTTTAAAACATAAACCGAGATTAGGTCTCAAGGTATATCTATTCCAAATCCGTCCTAAGAATTATTTTTAAAATTCCTGATTTTAATGAGAAAGTAACAATGGTGCCTTGTATAATGCAATTATAAGAAAACTTTTAGCCAATCAAAATGGGTACATTTCCAGGAAGTTTACATTAAAAAACATATTACAAAGTGATATTAGGCCTTTAGAACAATTCTGGTAGACAGGGCGACTGCGACCTAATATATAGATTCCATTTGATTCGGTAGTTGTCAAGATAACAATGTTATATCAAGACTATATTATCAAGAATGTAACTGTCTATAAAATAAGTAGGTACATGGTGCGAACGTCTATCGTTTTGGAGATGCCTTTATGTGGAGTGCTAAAATCGTCAAAATTGTTTTGTAACTAATCAATTACATATTTTAAAATATATGACTGAACATTTCGATACTCTTTGTGTTGTCTTTGTTTTTTGTGTAGATTACGAAACTGACAACCAAAAGTCTTCAAACCCAGGTACGGATTAACAACAGGGCGAAATTGGGCAATAAGTCACAGGGGCGAAAAGTCAAAACGGGCGAAAAGACAAAAAAAATATATAAAGAAATCTGCTTTGGAAACATGCAACAATGAATCCTCACAACCACCTAAGGTCACAACTCAAACAAGTGGCATGATAAAAATGATGAAATCTTTAGAAACTGGTGTTTTACTAGCGTTTTGGCACCACAATCTCATATATTTTAATTAATATACACCCTTCAAAACGCCACAAAATAATAATATACATAGTTCTTTTGGTTGTAAAATTATATGAATCGTTACTAGGATTAATAAAAAGTCTTAAGAGATAATTTCAATGATTTTCCAGTTGGTGTTCCAGTTTGGTGTTGTGATGGTCGTATTCCAGTTCAGTAGTGGTAGAATTGAAGCATTCACATCCAGCTTGTTCCGGCCAGTCGCACAATAAATCCGCGGCGGATTTCGGTCAAGTTTGCAAGCAGTTTTCGCCTATTTCGCAACATTTTAACGCAAAATCAGAATAGTCGTTTTGTAGCACAATACTTCTACTTTCGAAATACGTAAAAAGATTAAAATCGGACCACCTCCGAAGCATCCAGGCTCGCCGAACCATATTGCATAAAAAAAATTTAAATCGCAATTGTGCAACAACTAATCATCGGACAACGCCTGGGTTGTGCACACTTAAAGTACCCACCAATCGCTACTTTCTCGCGAAAAGCCTGCGTTGCAACTTTGAGAATGGCGGAGTTATGAATTTTTGAAAAAAACGCAGATTTCTCCGGTTCTTCCGAATTTCCTCCGTTAATATTAATCCGATCGGGTCCGAGTAGGGTTCATTTTTTTTTCGTCTTTTCATTCTCTACAATTCGTCTGTTGACAGTATCAAGATTGCTCCATCGGTTCAGCTTTTACAAGCGAACAACGCAAAATAGCACGATTTTTTTAGGTTTTTTGTTTATACCAAATTAAGTAATGATATTTGCTAGTCGAAAACACATCACAATACATCTACGGACAGTTCCACATGATCTGGGACCGGCGGCTTGCTGATACTATTTTTGTCACGAAAAAGTGTCTATTGCCTGGTCTATACCTTGATAAGTTGATAGTAAGAAGAAAAATCGAGGAATCATACGGAAGAGAGAATATCTCGAGTACCGGGAGTACCAGTCGTCGGGCTACTGAAGTTTTTTAACTTTCTTTCTTACAAGCTAAGAAGCTAATGCATGAAATTTGTCGTGAATTTGTTGAAGCCATGGAGCAGCATGTACCACCTTGTCAACCAGTTCAGCAGAGTGTTTATAAGCAGAAAAATAAAAATTATTACACTTTTTAGAACAATTCTGGTTATATCAAGACTATATTATCAAGAATGTAAGTGTCCATCGAAAAGTAGGTACATGAGCTGATTAAAATTTACAAATGTATCTATCTTTTATATTCAATAGTTATAAAACGAATTATGTGATAAAGATTGGGATCACTGTATGTAACATCTAACTTGATAAAAATAATGATTCATCGTATACTTATATGTATACATGACTCAATAGCGTGATCTCGGATGAATGTACCTCTGCTGACGAACATATTTTAAAACTAATTTTCCAATGATATAACCTGGGTGCACATTTTAATATTATAACAGCTAGAGATGGAAAGGAGCGAGCATAGGCCGGATAACCGGATATCCGGCTATTATCTAAAACCGGATCGGCCAAATCTTTACGGTAAATTGTTCAAATATTCTAATAGCTAATATCTATCTATACAGGGCGAGTTACTGTATCTCGGCAGTCGATAGGTAATAAATCGTTTAAGAAAAAAAATGTTTTATACAAAAGTTGTTTGACTCTCCAGTTTCTTTAACGTAAAATTATTTTCATTTATACAGGGTGTTGCATTTAGGTGTAACGGAAAGTATGTACATTTTCTTAAATAGCCTTGTATATTTTATTATATTAATAATACGAAATTTGTTTATCCAACCGTGTATGTTGGTAAGTCACAGCGTTAATAGTTCCAGAGATCTTCAACTGTTTTTCCAAAATATGCCCCTTACAGAAACGATGTTTCGATCGTTTTTTAAAAAACGATGTAAAAACGTCATACACGATACACTATGCAGTTCATTGAACTTTTGATGTTCAAATGGCTTTTTCTTGAGTTTTTTAAATGGAACATCCTGTATAATGTGTTGGCTATAATAACCCTTTACTTCGCTCCAATTTACATCTAGTATGTTATACACCGAATGTTACTACTAGTTTTTGTTATATTTGCAATTACACGAAAATATAATGCAATTGCTAACTTTAATATGTATTGCTGTTCATACAAGGTATTTGGTAGTTTGGTGTAAAGTCTTTAAGGAACAATAGAAGAGGATATTTACAAACTATTTAACCAGATTTATCCTTATGTAAAGTATTACCGATATCAACATATTAACAAATTTTATGAAATTTTGTAAGTATATTTTTCCACTTTTGCAATCGTATGGCAAACGAACACGCGACTTAAGCGAATTTCAAATTACTACTAAAGTAAACCCTAAACCCTGTACTTTAAGACTTTTGTGAAAATGTGTTTGAAAATATTATTTCTGAAAATGTTGAACACACGGATTTTCTTTAATGTGATTTATGTGCTTACACACAAAAACCACATATGACAACAAAAACAAGCTGATCTTTAGATTCAATTTTTTATTCATAGCACAGAAAATATATTAGATACACTTCCAAATAACTCACTTTCCATTCACGTTATCATATTACTGATATTATCCTGCTTATTATACCAATTTTAAATTGTCTCTCCAGAAAAGTAACTTATTTTAAATCAGTTAACAATAGTAAGTAGATATTTTGGTAGTTCTTTTGTACTGAATACAAATCCGTTTTCAAACGTAGCTCATCAACATAGGTTTATAGCGTTTCTGTTTGTTTTTGTGTATAAGCGCACATGCCATCACAATGCAACGTCTGCGCACGATTTGCACAAGTGAACAAATTTTCAGGATAGTCCCCCTAAAAGTGCACTGTTTATGGTTTACTTCGGGGTACAACTGAAGTTAATAGGCCTTCGGGTTCGTTCGCTGTACGTTTGCAAAAATGGCGAAGCACACTCATAAAATTGTGTAATACCTTGATAACTCTAGTTAAATAGGTTCTAAATGGCTTCTTCTGTAACCTTTTATATATTTTACATCATGCTACACAACACACTGTCTACAGAGCAATATTAAGATACTAAAAAGCATCCTACTCTTTAAATTGCACATATCAGAAAAACTAGTAAAAGTAGATATACGACATAATTAATATAAATTAAAAAGAACTTAAGGGACATTTCTATTAGCAAATAATATGCAGTGTGTTCCATTTAAAAATCTCAAGAAAGAACCATTTAAAAATGTTTAAAAATTACTCCACGATACGATCACCCTGTATAGTCCATCTAATTTTTCACCATCTTCTAGCTATTGTTTTAATTATTATGTGACAAAATTTTTAGGAGAATATCTGCATAAATGTAGTCTTTACATTGTTTTTAAAAAAGGCCTGCAATTGCCAATTTGTTGAGAAACAATTGAATATCTCAGAAACTATTTACTTTATAGCTACTTGCAGTTGGAAAGACTACTTCCTTAGTATTTATAATATGGTATGATATACAGGACCGTTCCATTAAAAAAAAAACTGATGTGGCCAGGCACATGCCTTTATCATACTATATATAAAGATAATAGTTTAGCTGCATGAGATTCTATTTGATCGAGGCCGGCCATGTCTGCATTAAAATAAAACTAGTAGAACTAGACAGATATGTTGATTATATTGACAGTAGGTATTGTCAAAACACTACTGTCATTAGAATCAAAATATTTGACAAATCCTGGCTAACTAGTTTTAATGCAGTACGACCGATCTCGATGAAATAGAAAGTGCTCATGCAGCTAAGCTCTACTTTAATTTATTATTTAACTATTTCCACGAAATTCCAGAAAGGAATATTTGCAAAATCTTTCAAAAATGCTAAGACTAAACCTCCAGTTTTTTTGGACTCTTTTCAACAGAAAGATTTTCAGCTCTAAGTTTGGTCATGAACCTTCTAAATATGAAGTTTCGTCCCGATACCTTTAGTAGTTTCTACGGGACCGTCGCCACAAAAAACGGACACACACACACACAGACAGTTTTTGTACCTTGGTGAAAAATGTTCAGGGGACCCAAAAATACATATTCCCGCTAAAATCTCAATTTTTTTTTGGCACGATTACAATACTTTACATAGGTACTACGTATGATAACGTAAAAATATACATACTTTCCGTCACACCTAAATGCAACACACTGTATAAATAAAATTAATTTTATGTTATAGAATTTTATGTCAAACAACTCTTGTATAAAACATTTTTTTCTTTCTCAAACGATTTGGCCGCCGGGATACTAATAATAACTCACCCAGTACATATAATAATATACGTATACATAAAACAGAAATTATTGGAACTGAAGAGTTAGATCATGCGTATAGTCTGCAGACAGTTTTTAACCGATTTCAATACTTTTTCTTCTACAAGTGAGCTCTGCAACCTAAGTTTGCAACCTAGTATCTATATTTATTTATACACTTTGGTGTCGTAAAAACTTAAAAGTTCAGAATCTTGAATAGGTTTTACTTTCTTGTGTTATTTTAAAATATCAGATAAAAAAATCCCGAATATAATTTATGTATTTTATTTGTTTCCATTCATTTTGTTGTTCTTGCATTTAAAAAATGTCCTTAGTGACGTTAAACAAAAAAGTTTCATATGCAGATTATTTGGTTTGCTAACTGATACTAAGTTTGCAACCTAGTATCTATATTTATTTATACACTTTGGTGTCGTAAAAACTTAAAAGTTCAGAATCTTGAATAGGTTTTACTTTCTTGTGTTATTTTAAAATATCAGATAAAAAAATCCCGAATATAATTTATGTATTTTATTTGTTTCCATTCATTTTGTTGTTCTTGCATTTAAAAAATGTCCTTAGTGACGTTAAACAAAAAAGTTTCATATGCAGATTATTTGGTTTGCTAACTGATACTAAGTTTGCAACCTAGTATCTATATTTATTTATACACTTTGGTGTCGTAAAAACTTAAAAGTTCAGAATCTTGAATAGGTTTTACTTTCTTGTGTTATTTTAAAATATCAGATAAAAAAATCCCGAATATAATTTATGTATTTTATTTGTTTCCATTCATTTTGTTGTTCTTGCATTTAAAAAATGTCCTTAGTGACGTTAAACAAAAAAGTTTCATATGCAGATTATTTGGTTTGCTAACTGATACTAAGTTTGCAACCTAGTATCTATATTTATTTATACACTTTGGTGTCGTAAAAACTTAAAAGTTCAGAATCTTGAATAGGTTTTACTTTCTTGTGTTATTTTAAAATATCAGATAAAAAAATCCCGAATATAATTTATGTATTTTATTTGTTTCCATTCATTTTGTTGTTCTTGCATTTAAAAAATGTCCTTAGTGACGTTAAACAAAAAAGTTTCATATGCAGATTATTTGGTTTGCTAACTGATACTAAGTTTGCAACCTAGTATCTATATTTATTTATACACTTTGGTGTCGTAAAAACTTAAAAGTTCAGAATCTTGAATAGGTTTTACTTTCTTGTGTTATTTTAAAATATCAGATAAAAAAATCCCGAATATAATTTATGTATTTTATTTGTTTCCATTCATTTTGTTGTTCTTGCATTTAAAAAATGTCCTTAGTGACGTTAAACAAAAAAGTTTCATATGCAGATTATTTGGTTTGCTAACTGATACTAAGTTTGCAACCTAGTATCTATATTTATTTATACACTTTGGTGTCGTAAAAACTTAAAAGTTCAGAATCTTGAATAGGTTTTACTTTCTTGTGTTATTTTAAAATATCAGATAAAAAAATCCCGAATATAATTTATGTATTTTATTTGTTTCCATTCATTTTGTTGTTCTTGCATTTAAAAAATGTCCTTAGTGACGTTAAACAAAAAAGTTTCATATGCAGATTATTTGGTTTGCTAACTGATACTAAGTTTGCAACCTAGTATCTATATTTATTTATACACTTTGGTGTCGTAAAAACTTAAAAGTTCAGAATCTTGAATAGGTTTTACTTTCTTGTGTTATTTTAAAATATCAGATAAAAAAATCCCGAATATAATTTATGTATTTTATTTGTTTCCATTCATTTTGTTGTTCTTGCATTTAAAAAATGTCCTTAGTGACGTTAAACAAAAAAGTTTCATATGCAGATTATTTGGTTTGCTAACTGATACTAAGTTTGCAACCTAGTATCTATATTTATTTATACACTTTGGTGTCGTAAAAACTTAAAAGTTCAGAATCTTGAATAGGTTTTACTTTCTTGTGTTATTTTAAAATATCAGATAAAAAAATCCCGAATATAATTTATGTATTTTATTTGTTTCCATTCATTTTGTTGTTCTTGCATTTAAAAAATGTCCTTAGTGACGTTAAACAAAAAACTTTCATATGCAGATTATTTGGTTTTAAAACGAATTATTCTGTGATACTTCACATGCCCTGCTTTCCCAATGCAGCTTCTAAAGTTGATACCATATTCTGGCTCTCTGCAGCTTTCAAACGGTGTGTTTTCGTACACGAGTCCATTATAAAAGTTGGTTTTCTATAAATAATAATTCTTTCTCAGTATTTAACGCTTATATTTTAACACCCTACATATTTGAGATAAACGGGTTAACAGTGCAAAAAAGGCGCAAAGTAATGGCACCTTCTAAATAAGGTGAAATAAAAACTCGAACATAGACTACAGAGCAACGTATAGATATAGTAACCTTGGCATAATTTATCTTGTAATTCTTTCACACATTACGAGAGAGCATTATCGCAAAAACAACAAACAGACAATCTATTAAAACTTATATATATAGTCATCAGCAATCTTTTGCCAGTGCAAGGTTTTCAATAATCCAGGGGGGACAAGTGGTTATTCACAATAGTATATGATAATAAAAGTTACAAAGTGACAAAAACTCGTCGCTACGCTCGTCGTGCCCAAAACAACTCGTGCGCCACCTAGTATTTCCTAGTATTTCCCATATAGATAGATACATACCACTTATATTTTCATAATCAAATTAAGATTGTTAAGGTTTGTTGTTTTTTATAAGCTTATCTAGCTAATCTCTATAAAAAACAATGCAGCTGTGTATCCTTGTAGTGGTACTTATACTTGACTCTTATCATTTGATATCTTCCTAAATAAAAATGCATCCACAAACAATTAGGAGTTAGACCCTGCACTTCACTCTTTCTATCATTTACATACTATGACAGCGAACCATGATTCATCGTATACCTATATATTAGAAGCAGTTGTAAAATTTGTTTATACTGATTCCACTATTAAAATGATTGATGAGTGCATTTATCTAATGATATTGGAAACCTTAATCTAAAAAACCAAAATTAAACTATTAGTCTTGTCCGTTTTATGTTTGCTGGGAGCAAACGCTCAAAATCTTCCGGAACAAGATTGTCCATCTAATGGCACATCCAATCTCCTACCAGTGCCAGGCGACTGCTCATCTTTCTTCCAGTACGTCGAAGGCGATAAAATACATAAAATTAATATACAACAGAGACACCGAATTGGAATACCACGGAAACACCAATTTGGAACAACACCACACCAAATTCGAATACAACAAGAACTAGTCAGCCAAAGTTGGAATACAACCACAACTGGTTGGGAAACCACTGAAGAAAATTGGAATACAACGGAGACACCAAATTGGAATGTAACCGCGACGCCAACTTGGAATACAACCGAACCAAACTGGAATTCAACCAATGCAGGTAAACAAGAAAAGCAACACAAGGGACTATTTAAAAGATTTTTCAGGGTGATTGAATATTAATGGAAGACTGATTACAAATGGTTAAAAAAAATAAACGTTTCTTAATGCTTTTTTTATAACTTATTATACATTCCTTTTTCACGAAATAACCACATAGTGAATTCCAACTAATATAATACAGGTACTTGCGTGCTAAAAAATCGGCCATCCTAAAATGTATGTCAACTTTAAAGTTTTACTTTACTTTAAAGTATCTTTTGAACCAATTGTTCAATTTTTATGATTGTTTCGTTTAATTGATATCCTCAACAACAAGCGCTGGGGTAGTATTTTTATTGAAATTTAAGTTTTTGGCATAAACTGGGCGTAAACATTCAGGTAATTTTTTTATAGAAATTTACGGCGCTCCGAAATATACGGGTATCTGAACTAATGGGGAAACAAGTATTGGCGAAAAACATAATTTTATTGTAAAAGAAGTGAAAGAAGTGGAGAAGTGGAGCAGTGAAGTACGCAAAATCTTTTTAATAACATGTTTGTCCTCCTCCTGCTCTAACAATAGCTTTCATGCGGTTATTCATTGAATTAATGAAGTTAATGTGAACATTTTGGGGGATGTTGTCCCATCCTTCCGTTACCGCCGTTTTTAGCTCTGGCAGCAAAAACTCTGGCTCGAGCTCTTCGCTTGAACTCGTCTCATATATGAGATACAATGAGATACAAGTCGGTGCTGTACGCTGACCAGGGGCCTATTTCATAAAACTACACAAAACTACTTTCATACAACTTTTCACTTTGCAATTTGCAATTTTTGAAAAGTGCAGGGTTTTCAGTGTTTCATAAATATATTACGTGCTCAGAACCACAATTCTTTCTGGGACACCGTCACCTTATCTTTTCTTCTAAGACCACAGTATGACCACTGGTCCCTCGCCTGACTCCGGTCGTCCTGAAGTCTGGTCCGGATTTCCAGAACCCTAAACATTCCTCGCTTCGGTAGTTCCGGAAGCTTTCCTGCGCCGGTTTCCGGCCGCTATTCTGCTTTTCTCGCTTTTGCTCCATCCGTCCCCGGCCATCCCTACTCCTTAACAACTCAGGCGCGGGAAACATGGGCGCCCGCAGTAGAGTGCAAGGGGGTGCACTTGCACCCCCCTGGCTTTTGAAATGAAAGTCATTAAAAATGCTATATACTGCACAGAAAATATATTTCGCAAAAACACGCTTTTTTGTGACAATACATTGTAATCTCGTTTCCTATTGGTAGACAAACAAAAACGCAACAAAATGGTTAAATGGAGGTACTTGCGCATTCTAATTTTCTTAATTTTCTAAAAATAAATTTTACCCACATTTTTTATTTTAAAAATTTAATTCAATACTAAGCTGCAACTATAGTAAATTTTAATATTTTGCAAAATAACCAATGGGACTACATATTTTAACAGTTTGCTTATTTGTTTGATGGTATTTTCACGCAGCAAACTTAGAATACTCTTTTGCTTTAATATTGCTTGAATAAAAAAACAATGCTCAACAAAAAGCAGAAAATAAATAATTATAAACAGAAAATTTACTTCCAAACAACAATACGATAAATCATTGACCATTAAAAGTACCTACATTCCACAACATAAAAATGCAATATTCTACTGGTTTTTCTGCTTTTTTCCAAACTAATTTAATTGGATAAATTTATTACTTACACAAATCTGTAAGGAAGTGTCCTAATGTTTCAATTAATATGTAGTTCCATTATTTTTAGTACAAAAATTCAAGATATCCTAAAAATTATAAATATTCGGTTATAACTTCGCATTAATGGTCAGCCGCGCCTTTAAAAGAATTTTAAAAAAATAATAAGTTTGCGGTTGCTGGCAGCTGTCAAAATTATTTAATATTCAAAATAAAAAAATCTGATGTGGCCAGGCACATGACTTTATCATACTATATATATAAAATTAATAGTTTAGCTGCATGCGATTCTATTTGATCGAGATTGGCTATGTCTGCATTAAAATAAAACTAGTAGAAGTAGACAGATATGTCGATTAAAGCTGCGTTCGGATATTGTACTCCGTTGACCCCCGAGTACACCGTCCAAATGACACTTACGTGTTATTGGGTGTAAAAAGTGTAAGAGCGCGTACGGTTTGTCAGGTATGGGGAGAGCAATGCTCAGATAACCTGGGTCGGCTGTCTCTCTATTATATGCAGATAAACGCCGTATGACGTTAGTCACTCTCACCGTACCCTATCCGATTATCCGAACGCTCTCTTACGGTGTACAATATCCGAACGCAACTTATATTGACAGTAGGTATTCTCAGAGGGTATTCTAAAAAAAAATAGCGTATGACTACCTACTGTCATTAGAATCAAATATCTGACACATCCTGGCTACTAGTTTTAATGCAGTACGACCGATTTCGATGAAATAGAATTGGCTCATGCAGCTAAATTATGGATTGTACAAAAAATATCATAGTCATAAATTATTCAGAATTTCCTCATATTTAATTTATTATTTAACTATTTCGACGAAATTCCAGAAATGGCGGCTTAATTGCAAAATCTTTCAAAAATGCGAAGACTAAACCTCCAGTTCCTTTGGACCCTTTTCAACAGAAAGCTTTTCAGCTCTAAGTTTGGTTATGAAACTTCTAAATATGAAGTTTCGTGGCGATACCTTTAGTAGTTTCTCCGGAATCGTCGCCACAAAAACGGGCACACACACACACACACACACACACAGACTTTTTTTTGAAAAATAATTATTACTTTGTAGTGTAGATGTCAATTGTCTTTGAAAATGACGTGGAATGTCTTCCACGTAAGAGTCTTCCATGAAATAGTGCATTGCCCAACAATAAAAGAAACTTTTTTTTTTGTTGTTTAAGTGCAAAAAATGTAAAAAACATGATTTTGGCATTTGTTTCACTGAATAAGATTTTCTGTCTTGAGATTTAGATTCTACAGAAACAGGATACCTGAATACGTTGACATTTATTCGAAATTAAATGTTGTTGGCAGTGGCGCGCCGCCCATATGTGCAACGTGTGCGGCGCACACAGGCGCCATGTACCCAGGGGCGCCGCGAGGCACCCCTTTTTGGCACTTTAATATTATTTAAAATTTATAAAAACTTTAATTGCTATACAGATTTTAAAAAAATTTTAAAAGGTGCCACTTAGAGGCAAGATTGTTAAGAGCCGGCCTGTTGGTATGCACAAATATTAGTATTTTTATGATGAAAAATGTAATAAAATTATAAACCCCTAACCACAACAAGTATTTTAGAACCTAAATACGTATTTCAGCAACTAAGTTGCCATCTTCAGTAGAAACTAAAAAGAAAAGAGATTAGCACTTCATAGTATCTTTACTGGATATTGTCCAAGCAAATCACTAGTGGAAGTGACGTCCATGTTAAAAATTAGCCTATATATACCCAATGTTCGTCACACCTCAGTGAATTTTGACCACTGAAGCGTAAAAAACATGTTTTAATTAAAGCAGGTCAAACAATGGCGAACTAGGTATAGGACCCCTGTCTGAATTTATTAATTTATCTCTATTCAAGTGAATAAAGATACTTTCCAAGCTGTTTAGTTCCCTATTATTTGACACAGCTTTTACAAGTTTTAAGTCATCTACAACTACTTTATGACCTGTGTCTAAAATATGTTGAGCCACACTCGATTTTTCAAAACGATTATATTTAAAATGAGCTACATGTTCTTTGAACCTAGTTAAAATTGTTCTTCGAGTCTGGCCAACGTATTCCTTTTCACAGTCATGACATTTGATACAATATATACCAGATTTATCAAGTATATCTACCTTATCCTTTGGGTTTCCAAGAAGGTTTTTTATGCTATTATGAGTCGAATATGCTATACAGAGATTTTGTGATGTAAAAATACTTCTCAAACCCCTCGTATATGCACAATCGAACGGTATTTTAACATATTTCTTCTTTTCTACAGACAAAGTATTTAAAGTAGATATTTGATTTACATACATTTTTTGATTCTGCTTCTTAATCATTCTATCAACTATTTTCTCAGGGTACCCATTATGTAAGACAGCATTCTTAATAAACAATAATTCTTGCTGATATCTATCTGCGGACAATGGAAATTTCAATAACCTATTTACTAAACAACTAATAAAAGACAATTTTTGTTGAAAAGGATGCTGCGAATCATTAGGGATAAACCTGATTGTGTTAGTATCTTTCCGATACACGTCAATTTCTATTATATTTTTGCTATTCCTGACTACCAGAGTATCTAAAAATGGAAGTTGGCCGTTAACTTCTTGTTCTACAGTAAAGTTAATGGTGTTGAATTTAGAATTCAAAACGAAAAGAAAATCTTGAATACTGCACTTTTTGGTGTCAAAAATGGCAAAAATATCGTCGACATACCTAACCCAAGTCTTAGGGAAATATGGTGCAATAGACTTTACATTGGTTTCAAATCTGCTCATAAACAAGTTGGCAATAAAAGGTGAGAGACAGTTACCCATTGCAGTTCCCTCAAGTTGTTCAAAAAACTTTCCGTTTATTTGAAAACAATTTTGAGACATACAAAGGGCAGTCAATCTTACATATTCATCTATTTCTGACGGGTCAAAGTTGTTATTGCTCAATAATTCCCTAAGAAACTCCAAAGTTTCCGGAATAGGCACACTAGGAAACAGTGAAGCAACATCAAATGAAATCAACAATTCGCCATCCTCTAATTTTACATTGTTGACCTTATTGATAAACTCCAATGAGTTATTAACAGAGAAGCTTGGTTGAGGAACAGGTAAATTGTTGAACTCATTCGATAACCATTTCGCTAACTGGTAAGTAGGTGAGTTAATACCTGATACAATAGGTCTCACTGATTTACCAGGTTTGTGAATTTTGGGAAGAACATATAATCTAGGTACAGTAGGATTGGAAACTTTGAGTTTAAATCTAGTTTGGCGGGTGATAAGATTAGGACAACTGGACAGCGTACTATTTATTTGACGGACTAGTTTGGGCAGTGGGTTTTTCTTGATTTCCTTATAAGGACCATTTGCAATTAAGTTATCAATCCTATCAAAATAATCCGCTTTATCCAGGATGACCACCTTATTACCTTTGTCAGCCTTAAGATAAAAACAATTCTTCTTCTTGAGTCCTTCAACAATTTTGTATTGATCTTTACATTCATTACTAACTTTAAAGTCCTGTTGATTCATTAACAGCTGATTCTTACAAGAGCTCCTGATTGCAGCTTTTGTGGTGTCATTACATTGGCTAATTGAAGATTCAATTCCTGAAATTAACTCTACAGTAGGCATCCTTTTATTAGGCAAGTTGTATTTTAAGCCTTTATTCAGAAAGTTAATTTCAGTTTTTGAGAAGGACTCAGAAGATTCATTGATAACTATGTTACAATCTAAATTCTTAATTGGAACTTGTTTCAACAAAACATCACTGTTTCGTTGAGATAGCAAAGAGAGTTTCTTCCTATGGTTGAAATTAACCTTATCCATTTTGTGATTGATGATTTCGTACATGTTTTGTTGAAACACTAACCATTGTTGGTAATTGAGATCTGAAAGATCTTTACAAAGTTTTAAATGCAAATTATATTTTTCTAACTCTAACCTACTTCTTTTTGCGTATAGATATTTAATTTCCAAATCAAGCCATTTTCTTTTAGCAAACAACGTCAAGGATTCAGTGAATCTTGACTTAACATTTAAATTAATATGAACAAATTTAGGAAACAAACATTGATTTTTGGATTTCTTTAGAAATGAATTATCTGCACCTATTTTACAAATCTTAGTACTAAGTGAACTATATTGTTATGAAAAATGTGTCAATCCAACCCAAAACACCGAGGTTTTAGGTTTTGCACCCCACTGGAAATAATTCTGCGGGCGCCCATGGCGGGAGGTCCTCTCGCTTCGTCACGCTTGTCGTCCTCGTTCTTGCACTTTAGGATATCTCCCATGGTCTTCTATGGACCAGGATACCAACTACCGTATCATTTGTGTTTGTTCCCATAGCTCACTTACTACTGCTCGGTACCTTTAGCCCCTTCACGTCATGAAATTGTTGTTCTTATTGTAACTTTTTTATAAATAGAGAAATCAATGTCAATCATTACAATTAAAATGTTCAGAAAAGATCGGGCCACTGTTTGCTTCCAGTGGATACAAATGGTTGTATCAGGCAATTTATTTTCTAAATTGCATCATTCCTTAAAGATGTTACACGTAATCAAACAAAATGGATGAACCCATGTGTTTTTTTGGCTAAACATTGGTTGTTTAATTTGGCAGTTAAAATTGGAAGAATCAGGGGGAAAAAATCACATAAAATTTTATAAACTTATTTATTATAATATCTCATTTATAGTTTACACAAAGAGTAGTTGAAATAATGGTAATTTTAGCACATCCTCTCTCCATATGCATCCGAGTAAATCGTCGACATTTTAACATCTACTTAAGCATTTCCATCATTGAAAAATGTGATATATTATTAGCCATCTCTTGTAACAAGACCTAGACGGTATATCATTAATAATAATAATAATAAAAACTACCGCATATATACAACTATTTACGTTATTTAAAAACGTATAGCACAGTTAAATTTAATTATATACTTCTTCCATTTGGCATATAAAATATCTTTGTAAGCTACATCTCTTCTACGCTTCTGAAAACTCGGGAACCCTTTTTTTGTTTACCTTGTCCACATAATTCTCTTTTTTATACAAGATTATTTTCACCATTGTACATACAAATTTACCAACCAAAACGAAATGGCCCAAAATTCTATCGGGACTAGATTATTAAATTAATAGGGTGCTTCGAGGATAAAATAAAATGCAAAAGTTATGTTAGGTTTTTTCTTGTAGCGGTAGTAAAAACTTTGATTCTCGTATCTCCCATTCTGTTTATAACCAGCTAAAATATATTAATAATATTAGTTAGCATAAATAACAACACAATATTTACAATAAATTCAACAAATCGGCTTTTTACATAAAAAAAGGGAAAATAAATGAAACACCAATTTTTACCAACACTCCAATCGATTTCGAACGTTAACAAAGTATCAAAATACACAAAATAATAATAATGATAGTTATAATAAATGCGACCGAAGAAGAGTTAGAAGACGATCGAACAACAGAAGAAGATTTAGCATTAGTAGTAGTAGTAGATGGCACTTTATGTTTAATAAGAAAAAATACGTGCACTTAAAAATACAAGTTGAACAACATGGGGGGAGGGGTTACAGCAAAAAGTATAAATAAAAAACGGCTAAAATACGGTTAATCGTATAAAGTAATAAACCGTGCATTGTGGCAATAAAAATTACCTTACAAATCTATGTGCATGAAAGGGGGAGGGGGCGTGAGAGGCGAGAAAGAATATTTGTTGTCATCAAAGAAAGGAAAACTGTGATGCTTCATTTCCGTACGTCCAGTTCGTGGACGTCCACAGAGCTGAGCAGGACGTCCATGTCACTGGATGTAATGATGGTATTGACGCGTTTGTTTCGCACTGCGCGTAGCACCGTCGACTAGCTGGCAGCAGTGTTCTTGGGACTCGATGGCACCGATGCAGTCTGCTGCGACCTGCTGATGTATAACCTTAGCAGTTTCAGCTTGCTACCCGTCAGGGAAGTTATGTGCGGCGCCAGACGCTCCTCTCCTACAGCCTTGTGCAACGCCACCATACAGAAGACTGCGCTCTTCCTTACCGGACTCTCTTCGTGATCGTTTGCCTAAAATAAAAAGGAACAAATTTGTCAGAAAAGCAAAAGAAATAATTCTTCTTATTTCGAATATAGAGATTAGGAAAAAAGTTATGGTAACAATGATTTAAACTAAGAAGAGGGTTTTGTTCAGTGGTGTGAATATTTCTAATATTTTGACTAATTGAGATGCGTTCATAAATTGTACTCCAAAGTGGAGGTTAAATAGAGTAGAGTTTCCTCGTCATTTATGATTTGTAGCGAAAAAGAAAGTTGTACAAATTTTAGTTGAACCTAATAAATATAATAATTAATCTAATGCACTCACGAACGTGTCTCGTTCTCATTGTTTTGGGGTTATGTTTATCTATATGCAGACATTGGATTTGCCCAAGGTCCATTCATTTAATATATTTACTGATATAAGGCATTTTTAGAAAATCAATATTAAATTACAGATGACAAAAAAATTCAGCTTGTCACACACCTATCATGGAAACAGAGAATTACGAGTCAATTACGATTATGATGAAATATCGCAGAGATGATAAAACACATACCTACTTATTCCTCTCATACTGCCAGTTTTAGGTAGTGCAATACCACAAATCAATCTGACAATTTGAAAAAGTCATAAGTAAAGGAAAATGTTTGATAATGGTCAATGCTGGTGGAAGGTTTCATTCCTAATGGCATATTGATGATTCTTTCTGGTATGTTATTCATAATTATTCATAATAGGTTCCAAAAGTGGTGATATAAATCGTAGAAACATCATGAACTAGATTAAACTAGTGTTGCCAGGTCCGATAATCAAGTTTGCAGGACAAGGGTTAAAAAAAATCCAGGACGCATGGGAAAAAAACAGGACACTCCTTCCTTTATTTGTCGTTTGATTGAATTGTCGAATTGTATTAGATGCACATATGTTAAAATCTGATTATAATAACTGTGATGCGAAGTTAACAAAATGTATGAGTGACATTTTTCAAAAAGAACGAAAATTAATACAAAATATAAACGATTGTGTGGAAAGGGAGGAACAATGTAAAGAGAAGTTATTAATATTCACTTAATCTAAGCATTTGTCGAAAATCAAATAGAAAGCAAAGATTAAGTAAAAATAAAAGTAATTTACAACCTCAATAATAATAATAATAAATAGCTTATGTTATGTGAATTAAAAAACACTAAAATACATGTTTTAAAAACAAAATTATGCGTTTTATTTATCTCGGGGAGAGAGTGAGACATTAGAAGTAATTTAGTTCAAAAGTATATTTTCTGTCGGACTTTACAGCATGTATGGTTGACTCACTATTAGTAGAACGCTGAAATCATGTTACTATCCGCGCCAAAAAAAGTCGTACACCACATATGCAACCAAATATACTGTTTATATATTTTTTGGTTTGTAAAAAGTACTTGTTTAACCTACGCTGTCATTCTGACATTAATCAACTTGATCAAACTTGATATGTGTAGGAATGTGTAGACGCAAAAGGTATTTCCAACTCTGTGTTGCGCAGAAGACAAATTGTTATTCAGAAAGGCATAGATTTCTCGCGTCTACAATGATTACTACAGAATAAGAAAATAACATGAGAACGTATTGTTTTGTGAGGCGAATGAAGGGAGGTTATGTTTACAACAGTTTACAAGCATCAAATTAAAACTATGCGGTTAACTATGGACAGATACAAACAAAAGCCTGAACAAGCCTGAATTACATGATGTAAAAATTAGCTGTACGACTTTTTTTTGGCGCCAGTGTACATATATCTCTCAGATATTATAAAATACACGATGTAGTCTAAGTGCATAGTGGTAGAAATTTTTTGCATGAAAAACTAAAATTAGTCTTAGTTGAAGTCCCTTATGGAAAATATAAATTGAATAATTTTCTGCAAATTTGAGAATTTGCTGCTTGCTAAGAAAATTTTACTCCACTTTTCAATGAGCAGTATTAGCATTCTTATAGAGTGTCAAAATCAATAACAATCGATAATTCAGTGACCATTTCAAAGAGTGACTTATAACTAAATATATGATTTAAGGATTATAATGGGTCATTATAAATGATTGTAGCCGAAGTAGGCTATGATATCAAAAGTAAATATTGCCGCTCTGTTTGAATTGTATGCAACTATTCTACACGTAAAAGTTAATTTGGTTGCATAACCTATTTCAAGTTTGACAGTTGCTTGTGTATAGCGGTAAAAATTTATTAACATAGGCATAGCCTACTTCGACTACAATCATTTATAATGACCCCGTACATTAGTAGTTTGGACAACAAGTTATTCAGCCCAATTCTGTATCAAAATTGTAAACGCTAACAACCGTGAAAGTTGCTAAATGTCAATGTCAGTACGTAAATAACAACTTTGCAAAAAGTTTCAATTCTGTATGACCCTTAGGGCAACTGACTGGTTAAAATATATATCAACTGAGTTGATAAGTAACCACTACGAATCTGACAGTTGTAAAAGTTTGCAACCCGGTTGACTGATTAATTTTAGCTTTTTAATTGCGATTAATTTATGTGGGAAATGAATGTCTTTAGGTTCTGATTAAAGTACACCCGCCAGTATTTCGGACAGATTTACTGAGAGGTTTTATACTGCATTTGAAGATTTCAGTCAAGACGAATTTTAGGTTAGGATTGTTTAGTTGCATCTTACAAAGCAGACAAACTCAGGCTGGACTGGAAAACAATTGACGTGTGAATTCTTATCGACATATCTATATTGTATGTCTTTGTTTATGTGCCACCTATATCGATTCGACCATAATAGTGGCAATAGTAGCCATAGTAATTATTGTAGAAAAATGATGATAATTTTCAGGTTTCAAATACAGTTGCAGAAATACACATCGTAAAATACATTTTGTTATGATGATGTACTATCCGCGCCAAAAAAAAGTCGTACAGCTAAGTTTGACATCATGTAAGTCTGGCTTGTCAATTTGACAGTTGGTGCATGTTTCATCCCTATGATTAATGTCAGAATGACAGCGTATAGGTTATAAAAGAACCATTTACAAAGCTACAAGGTGCACGACTTTTTTTTGGCATGCATAGTACCTAAACAAAGAACACGCAAACTGTTTATATTTGATTTTTTTTTATTAAATTTTGAGTAGACTAACTTATTTTCAAATTATAACAATGTACCAATCTGCAAAAAAATATTTTCCAGCTATCATCTCCGATTCCGCGCCATAAATACCGTAATTTCACATTGATCCTCTGCAAAACAACATGCATTATTGTTGGTATTAGTAGAATAAGAACAAATTTTACCTTACCATGTAAATATTTCATTGATAACTGCATTCCTGATAGCTTTATTTTATCTTCACCTCTGTTCATGTATTTTCGCACACGTATTTTGAATATCATTATGATCGTTAATTTCTCTACAATACTGCTAATAACCTGCTATTATAGCTAATAACCTCTAAATCAATATCGGTGAACCATTAGAAAGACATGCAAAACGTATCAACACCATCTACTGTTCTGTTGTAATGTATTCTACAGGCACAGACTACTATCTACATGATTTTTCGTATGCAAATGGTGATATATTTTGCATTGATATGTCGAATCTCTCAGCCGATACAATTTTTCTTCCCTGAAATGTTCAAATGAGTCAAAAATATCTTGGTAACCGGCTATACTGCCGGCTCCATACTACCTATTAAATTGCTCATTTAATGTTTACGGTGGCTTTTAGGTGCCAAACATAAGTCTTTTATCACATAATATTTCGAAAAACGCACCATACCGTACTAACTGATATAGTCTGACGTATAACTACCGCAACAAATTGGTATAGTTCGCCCTAGTTCGGTATTATAGCAACTTTGTTAACAACTCGCGTAGATGTAGAAATTTAGCAACGGTTGAAAAATCCATTCTTACAGAATTGACAAATTGGAATCAGTTGCTACGAAAGTTGTTAAAACTTAAGCTTTAACAATTCACTTTCGTAGCAACCGAAATAGCAACACAAGTGGACTGATTGTCAGTTAAAACAAATTTTGAACCCATATGATTAACAACATTTTGATAAAAATCAAAGATTATCACTGGTCTAGTCACGCCTTCATTTAACTTAATTATTTATGGAAACCATTCTAATTTTATAAACATTTTATTTAATCATTTAATTCTATATATTATAGTGGTTTTTAGATATTAGAACTTAGAATGTATGACATGAATAGCAATTATTATACAATTATCGCCAAATAAGGAGATGTCACGTGGACAAAGATATTGGTCGAGTAATTATTAACCTTGCTTACTAAGTAAACTTCACTTTATTATTAGTCGATATTTCTTCATAAAATTTTGCAATTTCAAATAGTTTAAACTTTAAAATATCTAATATAAATGAGATTTTTTACTACCTACGCATTATTCCCTTATATGGGCATTTCAAGATTATTATTTTGATCCCACCGAGCAGGAGCTATAGTGTGGGAACCCGTTTCTTAGATTAAAACATCTCTACTGATAACTAGCCGCGGATTCTTAATAATGCTAAAAAATTCAAATATTATAACTAAGAGTGACTCCATAAATCTGGAGAAATCAAACTGAACGCCACTTATGCTAAGAAAAGAGAAAGGTTGCGTCACTGACCTTCACTAATCCAGTCATAATCATCGTGAGGTGGTCGTCGGTGATCTCGTCAGGATGGGTCTCGACTAGTTTGGTCAGCATCTTGATAGCACCTTGCACCATCGGGTACGTTGCCGTCTGAATAAGGGGCGTCAGGACACCCACTACGGTATTAAACGGGAATATACTCATCGCGGCAGCTGTTGTCTCCGCTTCTTTGGCCACCTGCAAAAAGGATTTTCCATTATAATGCTGAAGAAAAAAGAGACAAATCTTTCGGGTCTCTACCGATCGTACCTCTCGTTTCTCTTCGCAGTGTACGCTCAATACCCGGAGAGTAAGCAGCTCGACAAAATTCCACCAGCACTGTTTCATGTCCGGATTGTTGAATATTTCCGTCAGGATTCGCAAAACAATGACCTGAGTCTGAGCGTCCTTCCTACCAAGGTTATCTATCAGTAGCCTCAACAGTTTCCTGAAAAACCATCAATGCAAACATTTTTTCAAATTAAGTCAGCAGATATTTATTTATATTTGTGAAGTAAAACACGGTACAATTGTTTTCTTCACGTGGAATAAATCCCAGAAGAATGCTGGACATGGTCAAGGCAAAGATAAGAGAATTATAAGATACGTCACTAGACAAGAAAACGCGGTTCGAGAGTGAGATAGATTTGGTCAACGAAAAGATGGCTACCAACAGCTGATTGTGTTTGTATACTAGCGGGTGACATCGGGTGACATAACTTAGTTTGGTGTTTACGTTCCTTGGATTGTGCAAGATCGTGTATGTAGTGTTTTAATAAGCATTTTAATGAGTGGTCAGTTTTTAATTAAAATGTTAATTGTTAATGTGGTTTCGTACTGTTTAGTTTAGAGGTACCTTTAATAATAGTAAGTAGTAGAGACAGTGAGAATGGATACAAAAAGGTATCCCAGTGGAAATCGGTGTGCAAAATAGAATAAAATATATAAAACATATTGGTTGCCAGCAACAAGTCATAATAATAATGTGAGTTTGAATATCGATCGATGGCCTAGGCAAATAATCACACAGTTATTTGCTTAATTATTAATTATACTTTCAAAAAGTCAACAAACCGCTGTTATTTGTTATATTATAATCCACTATTTTTGTTAATATTCCATTTAGGTGACTATCGGATACGTTTTATTTTATTTATATATGTGAATATTGATTCGTTTTCATTTGCATTACATAACCTCTAATGTCGGTAACGTTGCCGCCCATCGTGCATTGTATTCGTTAGTTTAAAATTCCCGCCAATTCCCGTCTTGTTTGGTCAACGGTTTAAAGCTCACATGCGTTCAAGGTCATCAAATGTGGACCCCACTACATCAACGGAGCCGACCCAAAGCGTCGCATCTTTATATTCTTTTATCTTTGGTCAAGGTAACAGATACCTTCAGCGCTAAAATTCTCGAAGAAACAAACGATAAGTGAGTCAGTGCGTTCAAGGACACTACAAATCAGTGAAATATCCTAATGGAGGGAACTAAAACGGGGCGGGCTCATATATTTTATGTAAATTTGCATTGCAATGCAGAGAGCTATATTGAAAGCAATGATTGTGGACATATACTGTTTTTAACACAATGTGAAAACAGAATATATTTTGATCAATATTTATTTTAAAGCATTCAAATAATACAGGGTTTTAGGGTTTCCGACTGTTGTTACAAGAAGTTACAAACACGTCTTAAACAAGTAACTGTAATTTAGATTCTGTTAGTTTTACTTCTAAGTACTGTGTGTATTGGCATTTGTAAAGTATATGAATAAATAATAAATAAATTACTAAATAAAATGGCGTCTGAGATATCACTATATCATAAAGACCTATTCCATTTGTTGCACACTTTCTGGGAAACGTATATTTTAGAATAAACGGATCAAAATGGTTAATATTGCTTTTGTTGGTCGCCAACCCTAAAACAAACGTCATCAAGAATGCTACTTGTGAGCGAACTATAGGATTTTATAGAATAAGTACATCCTTCAAGGATTACTTTGAAACTGTTTTAAAGTCTCCATGGTATTGGGTTAAGGCGCAATAAATTTGCAAACTTTACAAAAATCATGGATTTTTTGGGGTTTTGGCCCCGTCTATCTCAGAAATGTAACGTAATAGAACCCCCTTATCCTTTGCAAATATACTACTTATTATGTTACCCTTCGAAACAAATGATAATAATTCATGTTAGAACATCTTGTCAGTTTTTTGATTAATTAAAACTATTTCCTGTAATGTTGGAAAATCAACATTGAATTTTTGGCATCCACGAAAGTTTCTGAATCTATCAGTATTTTTTTATCCAATTCAAAATTATTTCAGGGTTTACATACATAAAGCAGAATGACTGGCCTAATGTTGAATTTTCAAAATGGTGGATTAAATATGGCGAAGAAATATGTAGACAAATTTCGGATTCTTACGTAACTTATGTGCTGTCATTTGAAGAGTCTAGATTCCAGTATGACAACCAAAAATTTAAAAATGTCTGATTTGCATGCAACTTATTTATCGTAATATTTAAAGATTGCAGATTATAATATTGTCAGCTTTTCAAACTAATTTCAAAATGTCCGATTAGATTTGAAGACAAAAGAAAATTAAAAAAACTTGGATTTGGGCCGTTTTTACAATTGTGGTATAATCATTGGAATAGCTATTCCCGGAATAAGAACTCCTGCTCCGCCTTCCACTGGTTCGCCCATCTGTGTTTCCATAGTAATATGTGCCTGTTCCAAGTATGATATTCCAAGTTATACTACAATATTGGAAAAACGGCCCATAATGTGATTCTCTACTCTCTGATTCTAAATTTGAAGTTCTATTGTCCAATGCAAAATGGCAGACTGAATATACGATAAAAAATTTAAAATATATTGGTTTTGCATGATATGTACATGTAATATTGGAAGATTGCAGATTTCAATATCATGTCAGATATTCAAAACAGAGGATTGAATATGGCAACCAAAAATAAGAAAACAACGTTGATTACTCTTTGATTCTAAATCTATACTTTGCTATACTTTGTATTATCTTTATTACTGTAATTCCTTAAAATATGAAGAACCAATAAAGATTATTATTATCGTAATCTCAATGATTCGAAACTTGTCAATTGTAAAAGTTGAAAATGGCAAAATAAATAATTTTCTTTAATACACAGTACGACACACAGGCAACAAAACATAATCTACAACAAAAACTTACCTAAAATTTGGTACGACAAACTCCGTCTGCCCATTTTTAATAAGGTCGGCCAGCTTAGTCAAGTACTTCCTTTTCTCGGCAATGGGTGTAGGCTTGTCGACAAGGCAATGTTCCAACACTCGTTCCACTAATACCTCTCCACTCATCTCATCTACATGAAAAACAAGCCCAATTCGCATTTATTAAATGTTTCAATAGATTTAAAGATAAACATTTAACTAGAAAATAAATCTCACCTAAATTGTGGTAGCCGTTCATATCGCCATCGACTCCATTCACGCTCACAGCATTGTTTGCTGCATAATTCGCTCGTATTGTTAACTCTCCCATTCGTTCCTCGAGAGCTGCAACGTCATTTTTGATGTCGTTGTTCACGCTCATTTGTGATATGCCGGAGTCATGAGAGTTTGTATTCTTGTCTCTGTCAAGTTTTGAACCTGAAGCAAGTAAGAAAGATTTTTATACCATAGGTTGCACAACCTTACGTAAGTTGGCGTGTAACATCTTTCTCTAAATTAGGATAGGGTATTAGTATGGCAAAAATTGTCACAAAGTGTTTTCCACACAAGTTTTCATTAATATCACCAGAACAATTAAGCTTAGCAAAACAAATTATATAACATATTTAAGAAAAAGAATATAAATAATATATAAATACAGAGTTACTTGAAAATATTGAAAGATGTAGATCTGGGAGAAGTTTAAAAAATGGGTTTGAAAACCATTGGATACAGGTCATCATCTAGGAGCTGCACATAGTGCAGTCTTGACCTTGAAAAGTGACATCTTGGACCTCTGCCCAAGAGAAGCTTTGCCATCTTCAATGGAACACATCATTGTTAAAACTCTCCCGACAGTGACAGGTGTTCTACTCTTCTTTAGGTATTGTAGGTTGGTGCCTAACAAAATAAATGTTCCTAACAAAATTGTTGAGATAAGCTCAAAAACTAAATCATACAGGGTATTACGGTCATGTGGAAATGGTGCGTTGGTTTGTTTGTGATAAAATTACAAATGTGAGAGGTTTTGTGAGATCACTAAAGAAATACCGCCAACAGACAATAATATACACCGCTGAAGAGTTTAGGGCCCATACACATGATATGTATGGTCATTATTAAGTATTATTATTTAATTGGCTTCTAAATGAGTAGGAAACCAAATATACTTCATAATTTTGTAATCAGATTTACACCGAAATGATTAGGTATTTCCAGGGATGTAAAAGCGTAATTTACTACGTAAATTACGAAATTACCGTAATTAATGGTAATTTACACCATTTTGAATTTTTAATTACTCGGTAACTTAAGCCAACGTAATTTACCATTTTTAATTTTTATTTACGTGGTAATTTAATTTTCGAAATTAATAATTTTAATTTCGACGGTAATTTACGAAAAATATTAATTACCGTAATTAAACATCCCTGGGTATTTCCATTCAAATTATAAGTTAAAGTGAACTTTTGCCGATAATACAAAAAATATCCGGCTCAATTCTGTCGAGTCTAGGTGACAGATTTTAAGATTATTGGTAACTATGTCGTAGTCTTCTTGTGATCAACTAAAAAACACTGATATTCACAGAATTCATCACCTACACCTGACAGTTGACAGAATTGAGCCAGGTATTTTTTATTATTAGCTAAGGTACAAAGTTCACTCTAACGTATATTTTGAATGTACAAACTTAAACATGCATATGTAATAGCCGATTGAAAATTATAAGTGCATTTCCGACTTAAACGCCACTTTAAACTGTAATTTACTTGGCCTGTACAGGACTAACAAAGTTATTCTATTCTATTCTATTCTATTCTATTCTATTGCAATTAGAAGTGATAAGTATAAAAATTTGTTGACCACCGTCGGAAATACCCAAAGTATAAAGAACCAAGTATAGTGCCGCAAAAACGCAATCCGTAAAGTGCCATACCACATGCCGTTCCGGACGACAAAATTTGTATTTATAGTGCCGCAATGATCTCAAACAAATTGAGCGCCATCTGATGGAGAAATATATACACAACGACACATAACCTCAGATGTCAGTGGATGTCAGTGTTATTGTTGATTGTATTAAGCAGTGGTAGATCGTGGTAGATATAATAAATTATGGACGAAGGGCTAGTTGCAGCAACAATTCATTCTGAAGTGGTTCGCGTTCTGTGTTTTCGTTCCCACAAACTATCAAAATGCTATCAGTTAACCTACAACTTACTGGAAGCTGCTATTCACTCGCCGGTAACCGTACAGATGGCGCCATACGCGCGCATACGCCGGAAAACGTAAGACATAACACGCAGGAGATGAAATTCGTTGCAGTCGAGAACGAACTTTACGGTTTACGGACCGTCACTATAATCGCGGAATGGAATTTATGTACATTGATCTTTTTACGCTACGGTATTACGGTGCGGTCACGTCACTATACTTGGTCCCTAACACTCATCTGTGACTTGGCAACGATGTCTCCTTTAAGGTATTTTCTTTTGGTAAGGTCACTGTTGTTTATTTGTTTTGAAACCATCACATGTTGCTGTCAAACATCTCTCATTTTGTTTCTTGGCAGTTTAAAAAATATCTTATTCGGCGTTTCTGCTGATGTGCTACCACACTCCGGCACACAATAAGCTCTATACTTTTGTTTATACATCGCACCAATCTCTCGTAGTCTAACCTCAATAATAATGGGGCAGTCAGCCTGAGCTGGCAACGAAATAACGAAACATAACTACGTTTGAAATGTAGCACCGTTGCCAAATAACTCATTATATTTGCTTCCCGTGATGTCATTAGAAGCAATTCTCATTCAAATTTCAAATGGCGTTTTCTCTTACGTTAATGTACACTTTAACTTTATTTTATTTGTATAACGAGTATCAGTATAGCTTATTTTTACTAAAACATATGTTATTTGAAAAATGCCGTAATACATTATTCCTTGTTTTTAACGAAGAAGTAATGCAACCTTAACTTAATTGTCTAGGTTTTGAAATATTAGTAGAACACTAGGAGAATGTGCAGGCCTAATAGGCCTGCTGGTCGACCTAGGTAGATAGCCGAAGCGTTAAGAGAGAGACAAAAAGCCCGGATGCTCTTACACGCGCGACGTGATTATGCTCGTACGTTCGGCGCAGTTACGGGGCGCCATCTATTGCTTCGAAGCGTAACCTCAACAGCGACATGATGATGTGTCGCCGTCTGGTGACCGCGTCGCGAAGCGCGCGGCCGTTGCCTAGCAACCTCGATCGGTTGCCACGCGCTGCCGAATACAGTCCCAATCGATAATCTGTAAATTTAGCCGAATCGAGGTAAAAAATAACGAGAACTGGGCCGAAAATGGATAAAATCGAAAGCCTAAGCACTGTAGAATCAAATTTGCGTTGTAACTATAAAAAATTCTGCCTAATCTTACCTAAGGTCTCGTAGCTATAATTCTGTATTTCAGCAGTGGTCTTCCTCAAGCTCCTGTAGATCTCCTCCTGGTTGAACTCGTCATGTTTGGGCGGCGTCCCCGGAGACGTTCCCATCTTCGGACTGCCCCCGACCAACGGACTGCCCGGTTCGCTGCCCGTCGAGCTCTTCCTCATGTGGCTGTGCACGATCGTCGAAGCAACCTCCTGCTGCTCTTTCGGCATCTCGGCAAGCATCATCGTAACCTGCGGAGTATTGCAGTTCCACAACGCAACAATGCACACTTTAGCGGCATTCCGAATGTCCACCGATTTCGTGTCCTGAGCCAACACTAAAATTTTCTGGAGGGCGAGATTCGCAGGGGAATTTGTCACAAATTGGTTGTGCTCGACGACATGACACAACGAGGTTAGGTAGTTCAAGACGGCAACTTTTGTTTTCGTGTTTGGTGTCTGCGTCGCATCTACGAGAAACCTAAAATCGAAATATGGAGTTATTAATAAGTGTTATTAGTTCGGTATTAGGGGAGAATACGTCCGAGTTGTTTATTTGTCAAAAACCAATCTGTCAGTGATTTTGTCTTTAGAAACGAGGGAATTTAGTATGATAACGTTGTGTTGGATAAAAAATGTGCGCACCAAGCCCTCAAAGTGATTTCAGGGCCTACAGGAGTTTTTTGTGTCCAGTGTCCAGTCTGGCTAATATTAAAATTAACTTTAAATTATCTTTAAAATAGCTATAATATTATTAATATTAAGTTTTGTATGTCTCTCGTCGCGGAAAAGAAACACTTTCTAGAGCTTGGTACAGAATATACAGGGTATCTCACGGAACTGGTACAGAAGTTTCTCATGTTCTATTTCTGGAAACTGAAATTTTGAAATTAGAATTTACTCAATCTCAGCTCTTCAGCTAAAATATTGCCAAATTAACTGTCACGTCCGGTCACCGGAAGTCGGTATCAACTTTGCTATTTTAAATAGAATGATATAATTTTTATTTTATTTTTGGTTTCTACGTACCAAAATACATCATTTTTGATAAGGTTTCCGTATACCTAAATATCACGATTTTTGAGTTTTTTTGATTTTATTAATTTTTTGGTGATTTTCGCGGTTACATTTAAAATTGAATATCTCGGTTATTATTGAAACTAGAAGTTTCTTGATTGGTGGTTCAAAACTAGAAACATAACCAAATAAGACTATGTTTAGTTCATCATGATATCTTATACAGGGTGTTCAAAATTTACCACACAATAATTGAATTTTCGAACGTCAAAAACTCACTTTTTTCAAATGGAACATCGTGTATACCGATACGTCATTCGATAGGAAACCTTATTCACTATCAATCAATATTAGGGTTCTCTATATCTATCTTTAATCGGTTTTGAGATATTGTCAGTATAAAAGAATGCAAACTAAATACAAAACGATTTATTCTTCATTTAAAGAGAATGTAACAACTTTGGAATAGCAGGAAAACAGAAAAATATTTAAAAGGTTTGTTAAAACTAAAATAACTTATTTGGGATATCTAACTAAAACTGAATTATTGTGTTCGAAATGCTGCCCGTTCTGCTCCAAACATTTAAAAACTCTTCGCTGTACTTTTGTCATCGTCGCTCGTCCATAATTTTGTTACATTCTCCATGAATGAAGAATAAATTCAAAATATCACTATGTATTTGAATAACCGTCAGCGCTTTCCATTTCGTAACTAATAACTAATAACCACGTACAACGGTATACACAATTATTAGCGATAGATGAACAACAATACAAACAAACATATCTGTCAAATGTAAAGATCTATCAAAATTAAGGCAGAAGTGCATTAGCAGCGACCACCATTGGGCGTACCCGATAAATCCCGAGCACTGCAAATGTGCCAAAAATGACATGAAATGTATGAAAATATCTGTATTCAAATACATTTTATTATTTAAATACTGCACATATCTGCTAAAATATGAAGGCCTCCTTATGCAACCTAGGAGTATTCAAAAGGGATTTAAAGAAAAAGTGACAATATCTCAAAAACTATTGAAGATAGATATAGGAAACCCTAATATTAATTGATAGAGAATAAGATTTCCCATCGAATGGCGTATCGGTATACAGGGGGTTCCATTTGAAAAAAATTAGTTTTTTACGTTTGAAAATTGAACTATTGTGTTGTAAATTTTGAACAGCCTGTATAAGATATCATAATGAACTAAACATCGTCTTATTTGGTTATGTTTCTAGTTTTGGACCACCAGTCATGAATTTTCTATTTTCAAAAATACCAAGATATTCAATTTTAAACGTAACCGCGAAAATCACCAAAAAATTAGTAAAATCAAAAAAACTCAAAAGTGGTGATATTTAGGTATAGGGAAACCTTATCAAAAATGATGTAATTTGATACGTAAAAACCAAAAATAAAATGAAAATTATATCATTCCATTTAAAATAACAAAGTTGATACCGATTTCCGGTGACCGGACGTGAAAGTTAACTTGGGAATATTTTAGCTGAAGAGCACAGATCGAGTAAATTCTAATTCCAAAATTTCAAGTTTTCTGAAATAGTAGAATATGAAAAACTTCTAATGTACCAGTTCCGTGAGACACCCTGTATATATTATATTATTTTTTTTACATTTACAAAATGTAATTTTCATGTATCTATGGAGACAACACAGTAGTTTCACAAAAAGACCCGATGGCTGCCAAACCAACTGTCCACGGACATTAAATGATTTGCTTTTTTAATCACTTTCTCGGTTTGGTACACACAATCTTTTATTATGAAAATGTTGCCAAAGCATTGATATTGATATGAAAGAAGCTACATAGGCCAGTCAATCTAGCTAGCTTTTTGGATGTAAACCCCGAAATAATTTCAAACCAGATAAAAAAAAATACTGGAGAATCAAAAAATGCAATGTTGGTTTTTCCCGACATAACAGGAAATAGTTTTAATTAATCAAAAACTATCAGACAGCAGATCGCTTGACGTTATCGGCGTTCAAAAAACAGAAAAACTATAAACTATAGAGTATATTATTATCCTTCCTCAAATTTGTAGAGAATTTACGGCTCTACAAGCCGGTTCTTTTGTGGAGTCAATTGGATGAGTCAAACTGAAACTGCGTGTAATTATGAAAACAACATCGCTTTTTTGGATTCTGCACAATGTTCTAAACCCATCAGTAGATTTTTAATCTGTTATGAAATTATTCCGACCCTGAAGGCTTCATTGACTGGTCTAACAGGCATTTCAGTGAGTGTTAGCCCATGTCCCATTTGTTTTACCGTTTTTTGACATACTTCAATATGACTTTTATATTCAATAACATACAATAGAAAGTGAACATTTTGGCAAACTTCAACCATAACAAAGTGTTCAATGTTTGTGTTCAAGAAAGTTGTAATATAAAACTGTAATAACACAAGCACCTAATAGGGACCAATATTTGGCATTTGAAACAAAATAAAAATCATTTTTATGTATCTACTTTTGTTGCAGTTAAAAGTAGACCTATTTGAAGCAGAATTATTTTTTCATTTAGCATGTTTTTCACAAATTTTAATACTACTTTTTACTACTTTTAATACTTGAGAGATTCATTCTAACTTTCAGATATTATTTACCACTGTAATAATAATCATTGTAATTTTCATTTTTCTGTTTTAAATCCTAACAAATTTGCATTTTTTGTTGTTACTTTAAACTATCAGAAAAAATCGAAAAATACCAACAAAAATATGTGACAACTGCTGTCTCAGAAATAATAATAATATTTTTTTACCTGTACACGCATGTCAACTGCAGCGGAATCGGAAAGTATTTCTTAATGTTGTCCAGAGTGTTGATAAGCTTCTGATGCGTCGAGCTGAGCAGATCGCTGCCGAGCTTGTGGAAGATCCGCTGCAGCAGCACGTACAGCCAGTCGTGAAGCTCCGCCTTGTGCCGCTTGATCACCTCGTTTAACGTGTCGAGGAAAACGCACACACCCTTTGTGTGCGAGTCCATGAACATCCTCGTGAAAATTTCCGTGATGTGCTTCAGCTCGCCGGGCGTCAGCTGCGCTCCCGAGTTGAGATAGTACCGGAGAGAGACCAGACCGTCCTTGCGTTCCTGCCACACTGTGCTCGCACACAACGTTATGATTTCGTTGATGTTCTGTACCGGCATCGCAAGAAAAAAATTGTATTAAAGAGCGTTGAGAATTAAATTTTGTTGAGCATTCATCAGAAAGATAGCAACGGTTTGTGGGTTATTTCATAACTGATTTTGTGGGCCAAAGTAATTTAGGTGGTAGTCTCTCAAAAAAAAAAAAAATTCTGAAAATCTAGGTTATTAAATTTCTAGACAATTAAGTTTGAGTTGCCGCTCTTTTCTCTAGAGCTTCAAGCAAAGTTTTACTAGATGTAGATGACACAACTACCAAATCTCGAATTACCCAGTATATTTTTAATTGCGGCAAAAATCCACCCCACCACAAATATCTAAGTGTATACAATTTCTTGAAACCATGACAACCACGGAAAATACAAGAAGAGGTTATCTCATGGGGTGCTTACTTCCCATACGCAGGCGTTGATAGCAAAATTTTAGTTCACCCCCACGCGCTATCTCTGGCTAGCGCCCTGCTATACCGGCCGAATCATATGCTTGATACCTATTGGCTCGTTCAAACCGTCACTGTGGATGTCGCGTGTTGCGTAGTCATGGCGTTAGTAAACCATAAACAACCATTAAGTTCTGTCAATTAACTGTCTAGTGACACTGCTAATTTTTACCACAGACATTTAAACGCATATTTTTCACTTATATATGGGTGATGTATATAACTTTCAAATTTCTGTGGTAATTTTTGTTCTGTATTAGTTCCATCACGCGGTTTTCCTGATCTTATGAATTAATTAAAATATATTATGAGAAAAGGCTAGAAGTGGGAAGTCTATTAGCGCCTCCTAGCGGATGGGGGTGAACTAAAAATAGAAGCCACAAAGATTGCCTTGAGTCGCCCATCTATATTAGTATATATGTATTTTATCTATGGGTTATCTTCTACTTGTCAATATAGGGTATGTTCGTTATTGTAAGCAGTTCTTTTCGAGAGCGATTTATTTATGAGCGTGTCTCTCAAAATGAATATTGATCGATTATTTCTTTATTGGGAATTTATTGATATTGTTACTGATATTACACAATTTCACTAGTTTTCATATTTTCTAAATAAATATTGTTTAAGGTGCTCCATTTCCAAATAATACTTTACGATACCATCCAAGGACAGCAGCACTGTATACTTCAGTCTGTGTTATGTCATTAGCGGCTGGTTTAAATTTAGATCAGAGATGGTCTGAGTTAAATATCCTTAAGTACGATTAGACGGTAACTCAAATTGTGTTGTATTACATAACGTAGTTACCTTTGCTCTTCCTATAATGACTCGTCTAATCATACCTTTAACGCAGCAGCCCATTCCGAAATAACGCCATACAATGGAGATCGTATCATCTGTCGTTTTTTTTGTTGCTCGACACAACTGGAAGATTTCAATATTTTATTGCCCAGTCTTGAGGGTGAATTTATGTTTTAAATGATTCTTACCGTAAAACCTTTTCATATAGAAAAGATAATTCTTAGTGAAATTAAAATGTAATAAAATCTGCCACCTTGAGGTAGGAAAGTATATGATTAATAATTATCTACATAAATATAGAAATGAATAAAAATTGTGAATTGTTTACTATTTACGTCAAATTCAGCAGCAAAAAAGAATGTCAAAAATGAAAAATAGAAAAGTACTAATAAAATGCTTTTTGTTTTAACGTATGATTAGTTAGCTGTCACATGGCCTGTACTTTACAATGACAGTATAATTATACAGTATCAGCTTTGCTCCGAAGAAAGGGCTTTGTGAATAAATTATCAACAAGGTTTTTATTTTGAACACATTTTGATCGGAAACTATTTTACAGTTCATCTGTGATTTTTGAAGTTAACAGCTTATATATCTATTGCTATTATAAAACGTAAGCAGATACTACATTGGCGATTGTGCAATCACCAACAAATCAGATATCCGTTGGACTGCAATTTCTTAGGACAACCAAAAAGGCAGACACCTGCAGCAACTTTTGATACATCAGAAAAACCTTACGATAATATTAAACAAGTTCGTTATAATTTTAATGTGTGCCAAAATAAAGGATTTACGTACTTGCATTGGTGTTTTTATTTCCATTTCATCAAAAATAATTTCAGATACGTACAGAAATTGGGTGCGTTCTGCCACTTTAAGCCGCTTAAGCGCTTGAACTCAGCAACCAATGGCCGTCGCGTTCATGTTGTTGCTGCCCAATTGCCGCCGTCCGCTGAGTTCAAGCGGTTAGCGCCTAAAGTGGCAGAACGCACGCATTGTCTGTTCAAGAATTAAATCCTCTTAGTTTTTGTTTTATATGGCATGAATAATTGTTCTCTGCCGACGTAGGAACAAATGATACTCTTGAACCAAACAAACTGCATGGGTACAAAAATATTTTTCCCTCTGTATGTTAAGTTACATTGTTTCAACATATTTACTACCAGAATTCGAGCAAAATTTCCAATTAATAAGATAAACAATTGCAAAGAACAATAACCATTGTGACAATTCGAAGATCCGCAAATATAGCAACTTTATAATTGAAAACTCATTGACTAAAGAAGGTATCCTCGATGTTACATTTTAAATTTAATTAACAACTTAGTTTTATGGTCCGTAACTAGATGGCGCTGTTTCATTGCCAACTCACTAAAATACCGCATAATGTTATTCTAGTTACATTCGCTAAAAAGTAACTCCCATCGTTATACGTAACATTTAATGTACTTTTATAGTATAGTACAGTACACAATAATCATACGCCAGTAAGACCAAAAAGCATTTCTATATTTGTAATTTAGTTTTTTTAACTCTAAAATTTGCATAACTTTTGAAATTGTTTGTGAACGCAGTTGCGTAAGGACCTATTCAATCGAATAGTTGCTATAGTTTTACAATTTAAACAATAATTATTGTGTGGATCGGCGCGTTTTTGCGGTAGGGGGTAGGGAATACGGGAGCCTTAAGTAAAATTTTTTAACTTACAATGTAGAAAGTAACTAACTAAAAAAAAAAATGGGGCATATAGAGGGCATAAGCAACAACTGTGTTTAACTTCAAGTAGTATTTAACTTCACAAAGTCAAAGTAATTTTGTTAATTTTCACTGTTCTTTAACTTTTCAAACATGCTGTTTCCAAACTCACCAATTCAATATTAATCAATATTCAGATATTTATAATTAAATAAAAAAAATGCACCATCCCAAGTTAATATCATAACTACACTTTTCCGCTGCACATCAACTACTGACCGAAAAAATTCATTCAATAGTTGTTATAAACAAAAGTGTTAGAAACATGAGGAAAATTAATCATGGTCTGTGAGTATATTACTAAGTAAGTGTTAGCATAATGGGTGACGTAAATTAAAATAGATAGAAAGGCGCGTAAAGCCCCTTAAAAGCATACTTACACGGCAGGGTTCCCAGATATCCCTGCTGGACAAGCGCTGCTGCGAGCCACTCCAAGAATACGACTGAACAATGGGACAACAACAAACCGAAATTAAAGGTAAGCACAAACAGACAGTGTGTACAGACAATGACACACGCAAAAAAAATGATACAATATGTGCTGATGACAAGGATAGAAAGTTGATGAAAAAGATTGTTTGAGTACTACCAATACTACAACCAAAGTCCAAACAAATATTTCATACAGTGTCAAGAACTTTTCTTCATCAATTTTTTTTTCAAAACGTACGTTAAGATTGTATTGTCGTTACTTCATTAATTACTACATCAATATGTATTGGTAGAACACAGACATTGTGATATGATATAAAAGAGAAATATTATTGCGCTATACAGTTTCAGCAATTTTTTAGACTAGTTAGAATATAAAGACCTGGTATTAACAACTTTTTTTCTCAGTTCTGAAATTAAAATCTTTTCAAATGTTCAACCAGTTAGAAATCGGCAACAAAGAAACCTTTGCAAACACAGATATTATATCAGCCCACTCACATCACTGGGCCTCCTATACGAGTCAAAAGACCTCTCGGAGCAAACACTGGAGGTCTCAGAGTCGTCGGAATGATTCTCCAGTGATCGAAGCCCCTTCCTCGGGCTGTTCAGTCTATGGTGTTCACTGCTGTCCATTTGGTCAAACGTCTGCAAAAAAACAACAATAACAATAAGTTTCTATTATTAACAAGTAAAGGTTTACTGTGAATCAAAGGGAATTAAAGTTGGGAATCATTCGGAATCAAAGTTGGGAATCATTGGCAATCAAAGTAAGAATCATTTTGGCAAACAAAATTAAAGCAAATCTTGAATCTTTGAGTGCAAATCTGGAAATATTTGTGAGTCAGGTACTCAGTTTAGCCACTGTTATAAAAAATTGAATTAATTAAAAAACTGCATAGTAGTACCAAAGCATCGGCTAATGCATTCTCCGCCTCCCTACTCTGTTGAAGGATCTTCTGCGCCATGACAGGACGCGCGGCGGGACTGATGGGCGGCCTGTCGTTCGTCCGTCTGTAACGGCTCAGGATCGGGGTCCTGTTGGGACTCGTCTCCCGGGACGTGTCCCGCGACCCAGTTGTCGAACGTGGTATGCCAGAAGAGAGGCGCCGCGGTCTTGGAGAGTCACCGTCGTTGCCCCGATATATGTTATAAGGTCTTGCGCTAGGCGAGCCAGATCTACTTGTCGCTACGGAATTAAAAAAGTGAGGTTACGGTAAAACTCAAGTTAAAATAACAATTATGTATTAGGAAATAAAAATAAAATTACCGTGTCCTAAATAATTTTATTTTCTTTCCAATTTTGCTAATCACTAAAAATTAGTATGTATTGTTTTGTACATCATTATTATTCGTTAATATGAATACTTGGTTAGGTGCCGTTAAAAACGCAATATTGCTTCGTATAACCTATAAAAAAATTAAGATTAACAAAAACGTCCTTACGTTGAGAATGTGAAACTCCAGAACTGCGGCTCCTAGTCCTGCCAACCCTTTCTGGCGACTGCATTGCTGAAACGTCCGGACTCTTTCTGGGGCGAGCTATATTAGGATTAAGCTGTTAGTTTCGTCAATTTAAAAAGCTTAATATTGGTAACGAAAAAGATTAACAAAACAAAAGCAAACAAGTGTTAAAAAAATTGTTAAATACCTTGATGGAGACCATCCCCTTCTACAGCCACGTAATAAAAGCATACAACAAAAAAAATAGATTAGTCAGCGTAAGTTGTAAGTTTAAAGCTATGAGTACTGAATTGCGATTAATTATTTTTTGACAATTTAGTAATTGTTAGATATTAATATGTTTACTTAACTATGGTATTAAAGACAAATAAAGTTTAGTATGTATGTTTATAGTTATTTAACCAACAAGTGTATTAAATAGAGCGATTAATGATCGAGACTGTTTAACGCTCGAGGGCAGCGAGAGCGTTAATTGTCGAGATCATTAATCGCCGTTTAATATTGGAGTTGGTTACAAAATTTTATCGTCGATCGTATTCTTCTAGCGTCGTCTACATTTTCTTCGCCATTGTCTTTTTAGGTTATATGACAATTTGACACTGACAGTTCTAGAGGGCGGTATGTTTTGATTGGAAGGTTTCATTTCAAATATGTTCGATTGGCCAATCAAATGACGTCTTTACGTCGTGTGATTGGCTATAACAAATCATGCATTAATAGAAATCGTGCATTAATAGAGTTGTTTAATAAACGATTTCCTATTCACTAAACTGACTCATAAATAAACGATCGACGGAAAAAATAATAAACTATTAACACTAATAAGTGTTTACTATGGATAAAGGCATATTCTTAAATACTATAAATTAAAAGATGAGACAGACGCAGAGAGTCAGAAGGAGAGGGACAGTATTTTTGCAAAAAAATGATTTCCTGCTACTGTCTGTGTTTAATGGGCATGACTCTTCACAGCCCTCTGCAAATGTAACATGTCTGGACAAAATATATCACTGGCAAAAAAGTTACAGCAAACTTTTTCAAGTTATAAGTTTTTCAAGTTATATTAGTGTTAGATGATATTATTCTTAGCAATTCTGCCGTCAAATGACATTCTGACATTTTACAATATACAATCTTTTATGTTGTTATTTAAATTAACCACTGTTGGTAGCGGGAAAATTATAATGAGCAGTTTTAGGTCTTAGCATTCTCTGGAGAATTACAGCCATTAAATTCTATATTGTTGGCATTTTTATTTTGTAGATCATATTATAGAAATTCACAAAAAATCGCCTGCATTATTGGGAATAATGGCTATTCTTTTCCTTGTAATAATCAAACTCATTTTCCAAAATATGTTTGTCTTCTCCCTTCTGACTCAAGTTGTATTACAACTAATAATCTTCTCATATGTATTATTTGTTCTACCCTATTTTTTTTTTTAATTTTGTTGCAGATTAAAAGTTAGTTACTTCAATAAAATTATTAGAAATCATGCTTTCCTATAACTACAGCATTCAACAATATGTACTTGCAAAATAAATCTATTTAGAGGAGTATTCATAACATTCGTAGCTATTTTGTGCAAAATTTTATACATATACAAAAATAATTACAAAATGTCTATATAAAGTTTTTAACTATTTGATTCTAGATTCAATGCAAACGGTATCGTATCAGCGACAATAAAATAGACTGTCGGTAGAACTCATCAAAACGACCAATAGTCATCGTAAACATACGTCATGTCATTTGTTCTTGAGTTTATAGTTTTAGTCAATATTACTATTAATTTATTGGGGGTAATTTAAAGGTGTATTTTAGATTAGAGATTATGTTTGTGGTGAATTTGCTTGTTATGAATCTTCTCTCTGATTCTTTCCATTTTGGAATTAAGTGAAATGTGCAAAATGTAACAAAAACTACAAATTGCATACAATTTCATAATTTACTAAAACTACGACAAACTATATGCGTACTTCATGCCTCGATAATTTACGACTCAAGAAATAGTTTTTTTTATATGTATCATACCAATAAAAACAAAAAACTTACGCAAACTGGCAGTTCCCGATGTAACCTTGCTTCTCGCCATAAGAGCATACTGTGATCTTGCCTTTGCCCTCTGGGCTGCCTGCAGGTCAATAGCCGAGTTACTCCTAAATCCTTTCTTCCCAGAATCTACAAAAAGAGACACTTACTGTGAAACGTGTATTATGAAATCGTATGTGATACCCGTAGCAAACTTAAACCTTAGGAAGAAAAAAGAATAACATAATGAACAGAAATTGCGAGTATAAACCAAATAACAACTTAATTCAGCATAATTACTAACAACAATTGTGCGTATAAACATAATACAACAAATAGAAAAGAACAAACAGAAAATTTAAGTTTATCGGCACAGCTATCTAAATACCTAAAACAAACAACGAAAACATATAGCGACGCATCAGGGTGAGAAAGTGAGGTTACGTACTGCTCAGGACGGGGATGCCGCTGCGCTGGCGGTAGCTCCTTGGCAGCGAGGGGGCCCTCTGCAGCCCTCCGTACAGATTCTCTGCACTGCCTATCGTCCCGTTAGCAATTAAACAAGAACCATAATAACACAACGCAGTTACCCCTATTGAGTTCACGGCTGATATAAGTTTAGCGATAATAACTCGCTCTTTTGTTAAAACAGTCGACCGAGGCTTACGCTCGTTCAAACATTACCTGTGGTGCTCTGCGACGGAGGCCTGTACTGCCTTGGCGTCCTGAGGCTTGCTCCAGCCTGTGCCAAGCTTCCGCTCGATGAACTCGAGGATAGGCACAGTTCCCCTTGTAATGCCCGCCTGTATCCCGGTTCAAGAGATTGGAGAAGTGCTTCGGCTTGGTCTGGGAAATGTTCCTTAAACCCTCTAAACGCCCTGGAAATAAATCAGAGACTTTAGATGGAAATAACTCGCAGTCAATGTTGGGAATCTTTGGGAATCACAGCTGGGAATCATTTTGAATCATAACTGGGAATCATTGGGAATCGCAGCTGGGAATCATTTTGAATCATAACTGGGAATCATTGGGAATAAAAGTCACCATCAGAGTTAAGTTTACGAGTCTTACTTTCTAGAGCTGACTCTAGCATCTGGGTCGGCGTCAGCTATGCCCTTCTTAACAGCATCCTGTAGGATGGCTATGTGCCGCTCGAGGGGATGAGTGGGCCACTGCGTCAATATCTGCTCCAAGAATTCACAACAGCTCCGCCGGATGTCCTTGCTTTTTGATGACGAAAGACTTGATGTGACAATTGGGATAAGGCGTGGGCTCTGACAGTGCTGGAGTAGAAATTTGACACATGTCTGGCCAGACGTTGATATAATCTATCAGCAAATAATATGGGAATTAGTGGAAGCCTATCAAAGTTGCAATATCGATTCAGATCAAAATAGATATTGATATCTACCTTTGCGGAGTTCTGGATTAAATTAATCAGCTGGCTGAGGAGGTACTCAGCACTTCGTTCAAATTTGTTCGTTAGAGTCTGGGCGAGATATGCCACAGTTATGCATGCTTCACGAACCACCTGCGACCGCAGGTCTTTGATTGAGTCCAGCAGCGGATGCTCCAGCTGCTTTAAACTCGGGAAGAAGTCGTCATAGTCGGTAGCGCCCGCTATCACCAGCGCTCTCAGCTTCTTTAACTATAAAGAAAATTAAACAATAGTAGAGGCTTGAAATATTTGAGTGGGCAAGATACTTACAGCGTCTACTCGCTTGTTCCAGTCTTTGTTCGTATCGGATATGGTCTCTGTGATAACTTTCATATGGTCGGAAAATTCTCTCGGGGAGAACAGTTGAACCGCTGGGACGTCCTCAAACGATTTTAGGAATATGTCTTCGTCAACAGCACCAGCTAAAATTTTTATTTTTTTGTTAGTATGTTTCTAATATAGAAATGTTGCAGAGGCAGTTTATTCCGCCCTCACAAACACCTGCAAACAAATTGAAGGAAACTGGGAGCCAAGTGCTGAACGTGGGCATCAAACATGGGTAACAATGAAAGTAACCTATCGGCCATTACCTAATGAAGACTATAACATTTATTGTAATTGTTCTAAATTTATATTAGCGCTTATATGATCCAGTTGATATATCAATTTTCATTGGAATCTACCTTGGTAATAAAACTTCCGAGAAAAGAAACCTGATGACAACAACAAAATAGTGATGAAATTGGTATTGATTGTAATTGTTATATTTACATTAGTCTTTATTTAATCTAGAGTAAATTAGTCTAAAGGTTTTTCTAAATAGTTAGAGTCATGTGAGACATATAATCTAGTCGATTTAGACGCAAAATCATTGAATGTCATAAATCTATGGAAAAATACTATCAAAAATAAAAAAATAATATCTATCATCTTTAATATGGTGTATAATTTGTTCTGCTAAGCTTAATACTTTCAGAAATATTGATGCAAAAATTGCATGACAAATGTCTTTTTTATTGCTGATAGTTTTTAATTAATTTCAATAATAATATCATAAAATATTCAAAACAATCTGATATAATGTTTTAGAAATTTTTCTGACTCTATTGTGCTTTTTTTCATAGGCGGGAGTTTGATTTGTCTACCTAAATCTAAATTGACAAGACTAATATTGTTGGTGCACAAGAACAAGTGACATCTCAAAATTCGTCATTTTTTAGTTAAATGATAAAATATATTTGAAAAAGCCTCTATTTTTATCAGAAAACCGTGATAAACATAGTTCGTAAGAGAACGGGTAGATAAAGAACAAAAGTCACTTCGTCTTTTGGCGCTAACTTAAGGGTTTTGTTACAAGAATAAGTCACATTATGAGAAGTTTCCATAATCAGGCTGTGTGTATGTACACAGTGATCTAAAATGACCGAGGACAGGTTGAATTTCCCGCCAATTTAAATAATTGTGATGTTGGCAATGGTTGCAAATGACAGCTGTTATTTTGGTCCAGTGCCGTAGGTGTTCCTTCTTGTAAAGGGATTCATTCTCTGACTATGATTAGGTATATAAAATTGAAACTATTAATTGCATTAATGGAAACATATATAGTTTCAATTCAAATTAATTCCCGTGAGGGTTAAATAAATAATAAAATGACATCCTTTATTGAGAGAAAAGATGAAATATCGTTGCAGAGGAACGTAACCCTTACTGACGAGGTTCCCTATGGTATCTGACAGTGATCATAACCTGTATCATGCACGCATGCCATCTTAGTAACACTAAATAAGTTCAAAACTGTGGCGGGAAATTCAACCTGTCCTCAGTCATTTTAGATCACCCGTTACTATGCGCCACAAAAAAAAAGTCGTACAGCTAATTTTTACATAATGTAATACTGGCTTGTTTTTATTTGTTAACTTGACAGTTGATGCATGTTTTGTACTTAAGATTAATGTCAGAATGACAGTGTATAGGTTATAAAAAAACCCGTTACTATAGCTGTGTTCGTTTATTCGGTTCTGGATTCGGTGTAGACAGTGTCGGTGCGCTGTCACATGACAACGGTGTAAGGTGTAGTACACAGGATTTTCGAACGCACCTGGGCACATGGTGAGCGTCAAACGTCTGGTCAGCGTCCGATCTGTCACGTGTGTCACAACTTTGTTAAGTTCTAGTACGAACTTACCTCACTTAACCTCAAAAAACACTGACGAGTTTGACGTACACCGCGTGCGTACACCGCGCTCCACCAAAATCGAAGGTGTAGATAGTGCACGCACCACGAACACCGCACTGCCTCCCTCTATTATATCCGAACACGAAAGTGTCAACACTGCTACACCGCACCGCATAATAAAACGGCTCGGTGTCGCTTGGTGCAAAAAGTGTCAACGGTGTAGAATATCCGAACGCAACTAAAGCTAACAAAAATATGTTCAGTATATATGGTTGCATATGTGGTGTACGACATTTTTTTGGCACGCATAGTGCCTACACGTGAATATGTATTTGATTTCCAACCCAAACTTCGTGTTGTAGTACTTATTTCAAACATAGCACATATTTATCACACCTTTGCCTAAAATGGGTAGATTCAGCTTCAAACTTTAAGTAAGGAAACTTTTTCTGATTAGTTTTCATTTTGGAATGTGGAAAAAGATTTTATAACTAATACGAATTATATCTACGTCACAAATGAAAATTTTAAATATTTGGCACAAGTTCTAATACAAACTTGACAGCACAAAATCCTAAGTTAAGCTAAATCTAGTGGTATTTGAATATACAACAAATTATTCATTACTCCTTTGACTCTGTTGATTGAACCAGCTTTAGAAATTGCATAGGGAAGGTGGTTGTGTGGGGCATCATAACACGGCTCTATTAAAATCAAATAAGTTTCGCCTGAAACTTTTCTTTAACTCCATTTAAGAGAGAAGTTTTATTGATATTTGAGCCATGTTTAGAACTATTGTCCTCAGTGACGTAAAATAAAAGAATAAATCTTTTGCCCTTGCAAAAACCAGTGAAAATGCATTTTTTATTTTATGTGCCGTGTTTTTCTGTTTCCATATTTTTAATCAGCAAAAAGAAATTGGCAAATGTTTTTTATTCTTAAATTACATTTTCAATTAAACACACTAATTTTATGTCGTGTATTTACTTTTAACTGTAATATTATAACGATAAATAAACTTCACCCAACAACCATAAAAAATTAAAAATTAATCACAAAAAATTTTACATAAAATACAGCATTTCCCGTAGATTACCTTTGCATAATCGGAAAATTCAAAATAACGTATAGTCTAGACTAGCCTAGTCATTATATACAATTTAGAAAAAAAATTTAACAGCAAACAAGCAAAGCTCAAAAACCCAAATAAATCCCATATGATATGATAAAAGTATATACACAAATGACGACAACAGAAAGTAAAGTAAATAAATAAACGCAACTTACATGCGGAAGCATTAACCCTCCTCAGTGATCCAACTCTGCTCAATGTCCCTTCATGCAGTAATCGTTAATTTCAGCAGAAATAAAAATATAAAACAAACGGAGAAAAAAATCACAAAATTAATTTGAAAGGAAAAAAATGCGCCGTGATGGTACGGTTAATTTTGAATTTGGGCGACGCAGATGAGTCAAGAATGATAATAACAAAAAAAAGATAGTGCAAGCTAATAGTTTAATCAGTGTTTAAGCCAAAAATCGTCTCCGATGCACGTCTGGAAGTATACCTGTATTCGTCGACGAAGGCGTAGCCTGCAGCCTCGAGGCTGCCGAAGGCATCCTCTTCATTGCAGAACCTAACCCCGCTTTTTTCACTGGGACAGCAGGCTTGGGCATAACAGCTCTGTCAACCTCATCGGAATAAACTGAAAATGCCATGAGAAATGTTAACATTTAAATTAATGTCTAACTAAAATAGTAATGATAACAGTTGAATTATAATTATTGCAAGTCTGAGAAAAAACAGTAAAAAGGAAGAAAGTTTTTGCAACACAATTTGGTCCAATAATAATAATAATAATAAACATTATTTAAATCAAGTTGATTCAAGTACAAGAAAAAATATAAAAAAGAATCATAATACAATATAATATATTTCAGAACAAAGTTAGTCTAACTGAACTATGAAACTTGGGAAGTACTCGCGTACGAATAAAACGCATTTGTGGCAAGTTATGGTGATCCCAAACTTGCGTTGCGGAAGGGTGCGCCATTCTAAAGGGAGTTTATGAAAAAACTGTAAGCCATGATGTAAGGTGTTGGAAGTTGCAAGTCTATTGAAAGGGATATTGACATTATCCTGTGACCTGACTTTGTAGTGGTGGCACTGTTTGTGAGTCTGAATTGAGGCTACTTTTGTTCTTGTTGCAATTAGGTGACTGTACAATTAAAATCATATAAAAGCAGTGTTGTAAGTAGTGCAATTTCTTAACTATTACGTACAGTCTATATTTGATGCAGCAGTCGGAAGTAGTTCTCCTGCGCTCTTCACCTCGTCAAATCGAGCTAGAACACTTGGTAGTTTTGCTGCGGGTATTAAATTTCTTCTCAGTATGTCAACTCTCAACTTATCCCCTACGTGCTTGTACAGATCTACCATAGTAGACAGAGCGGTATCTCGTACGGTAGCTGTTGGATCCGATAACAGCTTCACTATGTGCGGGATGAATTTGTTCAATGTTACCGATTGAGCTCCATGCCTGGAAAATTAAAGAAAACAAATTTTGTTAATAAGAGATATAGGTTCGTCAAAAAAAAGGCAAATATGTCAATTTTAGAATTGTTTAGAAACTGTTTGAACTGTTTAGAAACTATAGAATATAATAATACTTTTAAATGACACAATTCAAAACATTCTAAAATAATTATAATAACTTAATAATACTTATCTACGACAACCAACCATATTCTTTCATTATGTATGTATCTGTAGACATAAGACATAATACCCACTGATGACAGCTGGTGGCTTATGATGACACTAGGGTGGTTTATTGTGACAATATGGTGGTTTAGTTTATGACATTTGCAACTGTCATCTAACAGTGATACTGACTATATAATATGGGTGTCTAAACTTATCGGTTCACCATTGGTAACTTTGTTATTATTATAACTACACAGTAGGTTAAATTAGCAAACTAGTAGTATTTTTTTCGGCGATTAAGATTATGGTAACAACTAAATATTTGAAAATTTGGTTTTCGAAATATTTACGAAAAAATGTTTTTTTCATTGTAACACTCTGTATTTTGTCAAATATTTTTAAAGAAAATTTAATTTTGAACAGAAAGTTGATAATGCATGATTACCCTAAACATAAAACTAAACACGTAATGCGCAGTTTAATTTTGTGATATTTGTCGGAATAAGGTAAGTAAGTAGGCCGGACTGAATGTAGTGCCAAATAATGAAATACACAAATTTCCTTGGAAACAAAGTAAATAAACCTAAATCTGTCAAATTAAACTGTTAGAAAGATAGATTAATAATTTTCATTGTTGAAAAATAAAATGCCTTTTATACATTTGGAAAAGTGTGATATGCTGGAGGCGTATCTGGTTTGCAGAAAAAATTCTGCACAAGCTTTATTACAATACCAGCACACATTCCCGGATCGTCAAGCACCAAGCCAACAATACTTTCTGCGACTGTATCGAAGATTGCGAAACAACGAAAATTCTTTTACTAAAGTAAGAAGAAAGAAGCTCTTTATTATTGATGGAGAAACGGAGACAAATGTGCAGCGCATTTTGTAGCTTACCCTAAAATATCGATCAGAAACTGTGCAAGAGAATTAGAAGTAAAAAGGGCCACTGTTCACGCAATTTTGAAAAAGAATAAATTCCATCCCTACAAAATGAATAAAGTGCAAACATTGTTAGCTGGTGATGAAGAAAGAAGATTAGTGTTCTCTAATTGGTTTATAAATTTTTGCAATGAACGACGAGATAATTTTAAGTTTATTTTGTGGTCAGATGAAGCTAACTTTTCAAACACAGGTATGCGCAATAAACACAATGAGCATTATTGGAGTAAAGAAAATCCTTTAGTAGTGGATCCACGTAATCCACAAAACCGATTTAGTTTAAATGTTTGGTGCGGCATAATAGGATCTAAACTTGTTGGCCCTATTTTTTATCACGGCACGTTAACCGGACAACGTTATGTTGAATTATTAACGCCAGTTATTGAAGATTTCCTGGACCATGTTCCTATTATTCAAAACGGCCGCATTTACTTTCAACAGGATGGCGCACCTGCTCATAATAGCATACAATCTGTTAATTACTTAAATACAATTTTTGACCAGCGATGGATAGGAACAAACGCGCCAGTTCGTTGGCCTCCTCGGTCACCTGATTTAACGCCGCTTGATTTTTATCTTTGGGGCTCTGTGAAAGACGTAGTTTACCAGGAAAGACATCAGAATGTGGAAGAGTTAGAAATAGCGGTAAGAAACGCATTAAACAACATCGACGGCAGAACAATCTTAAAAGCCACTCGAAGTGTAAAAAAAAGAGCTCAAAAGTGCGTAGATCAAGAAGGTGGTACTTTTGAACATTTATTACATTGAAAAACATGTATTCAAATAATTTACAATTTTATACGTTGCTGTTGTTGTTAAGTATTTATGTATCTATTTGTTTCTACTTATTTTTATGTAGTGTTAAGCATAGTGCGATTAATGTTATTACTCATTAAAATTTCTTCCAACTATGTAAAAAGATGCAGTCACATTAAAAAAAAATATTCACAAGAATATTTTGAAAACCAAATTTTGAATTATTATTTTGTTTTCATATTCTTAATAACCGAATAAAATACTACTAGTTTGCTTATTTAACCAACGTTGTATCTGCTTTAATAACAAAGTTACCAATGGTGAACCGATAATTTTGGACACCCTGTATATTATAATACACTATTATTATGGCATTTCTAGGAGAAGGTAGAAGGTCTTTGCAGTTCTTTTTTCTTGAAGAGTTTAGAGAAGAAAGTATCAAACTGATAAAATAAGAGTGCTTTTTAGATATGTGAACAGATATTTAGTTATAAATTTGAAACTTATATGATTTGAATAAAAATGTGACTAGGCGTTTTGGATAGACTTTCTGTGCTGAATACGAATCCGGTCTAAAAATGGCCAAGTTTTTGTTTATTTTGTTTCTGTAACACTAGTACCAAGAAAATCAGTAGTGTTTTAAGCTCAGTTATGAGTTAACCCTTTCCTGTGAAACAGTTTTAAAATCTTGTCCAAATCCTATCACGTATAGTAGGAGCATATGATCAACGTATGAGGAGCATCTGCTTCATGTATTTGGAACAATCACTCATGAAGTTACTTCGTATTTTTACTTAGAATGTGAAACTGAATCTACCTTTCCATTTTTCGCTTCAAGTGGAATGAAACATCCTGTATACCCATACGAACACATACAGTAAATTATAAGAGCTTTTGGTATTTTCATATAACAGTAGAAAGGTTAAGTTTAGAATAGGAAACCATCAACAGCCCGATTTTATTATTGTGTGACAGTTTTGTTGTCATTGTGCAGTGTGTGAATTATAATTAAAGTTTAGCTTTTTCTAAATATATAGGTATGTATCTGTATTGAGGAATATTGAATATTTATGTATGATTTTAGGCTCATCCTAATGTCAGCCAAATTTGCTATAGCTGTTAAAACGTATTTTTTTTAATTCATAAATGAATTTGAACAAAAACAAATGAATACTTCGGTCCGATAGCCGTCGATCAACAATGAAACCCAACTCCGAAACAATAACTTATCAAAATCGCAAAAATCATGCATAATGGGACAAAATCAATGTTGACCAATGTCGATAAAAATAAAAATTTTCACACCAAAATTATTTTCTCCGGGTTATGACCGACGCAATGTTGGCAACGCCATTCTCACAGAAAACCCTACTCTTTCACTATACTAGAACATCAGCGATACGTGTCACACACAAAATGTGAAAGCATTCGCGCATACATTTATACATTTATGTATTAGTACCTACTAATCAAATGATGTCCAAAATTCTTTAAATTAATCGGAATTTTGCATGGCAATATTAATTAGATAAAGTTACTTATAAAATTGTAAAAATAGCTGGACGGATACTACATTTATTTGATATCTCGCATTCCTCAATTCTTATAGACTATAGAGTAATCTGGTATTGAATCTGAATATTGTGTATAAATTGTATAACATCGATATTTATGCGTCAGGCGATATTATGAATATCGATGAAGTGAGATGTAAAAGATAAAACGGTATTGTGAGTCTATTGTGTGCATTATGATAAATGTATGGCTTTTCTAATTATGTAGGCATGTATCTGTATTGTGGAATATTGAATATTTATATATTATATTGAGCTCATCCTAATGTCAAACCAAATTTTCTATAGCTGGTTGAACACATTGTCTTTTAATTGATAAATGAAATTGAACAAAAGGAAAATTACACAATCAATTTTAATCACAATTGCATTTTTTTTAAACAAATGAACACTTTAGTCCGATAGCCGGAATGTTTCTGATTTTAAACAATGTAAATGAAGCCATACACCTTGTCGATCAACAATGAAGCATCTGCGTATAACGATTTAATTGATTGGGATTCGGAAATATGTAGTTTATGATCCACTACTTCGCCGTAAATAATATCCTCAATTAGCACCAGAAAAAAATGGGCTCCGTGGAGTTATTGATAACAACCAATAGAGATAGTATCAATTACCGGCCACCCTTTATTATGCTTGATGCTGCGCGGCTTCTATAATACGAAACTCAAACATCAAAGTGTAGCGATCTTCTCGTATGGGGGTTTTGAGTTGCCTTTATGTGATTTTTTGGTCAAAACTACGAGCTACAAAGTTGGAGACAAAGTTGAAGGAGGATTTCACATTCCTTTCACCTTTTATTACTGTTAACTTTGGGTTAAAGATCGTATAAAATACATCGAGTAAAGATTATCGTAGATAGACTTTTAGGAAAAAAAATAGTGATTATGGGGATATTTTTAAGCGTGGTTGAATTATGACAAACAGACGCCACCGAACCCTGGACTGTGTTCAGGAACAACGTTTCTTGTATATGGTGTATATGGAGCGCGCTCTGGTTACTCCACTTCTGTTCAAAATTATATTTTAGTAATTTGAATACTTTTTTATTACTCATTCCTCCATACACCGATTATTTTTATTTCCATCTTTCGTTAACTCGTAAGGTATTAATTATTAAATTAAATCAATGATATTATGTTCTGCCGAAAATATCCGCCAGTGTTGCATTTTAATAGACAGCTTTTCAAAAATGCATACTCTGTTAGGCTCTATTAAAACTACTTTAACATTTTCAAAAAAGATAATAAGTTAAACTTTAATTTTCTGCGAAAGTACTAAATTTGTCAATGGATTAAAACCTAGAGACCGTTTTTAATGGAGCTAATGTAATCTATAACCGTTCTAAACGATTTAGCACGATCTCGGTAACATTTAAATCACTAATAATACTTACTCATTAAGCGTATTCACGAGACACCTAAGCACTTCCTCCCTGATCTTAGCGTTCTTGTGCGAGAAACTGGGTGTGAGTTTCTCCAGTAGGTGCTGGGGCGTGAGCACTTCCCGTTCCAAAATTTTCAGGATGACTAGTTGCGCCTTTTCCCGAACAGTGTCCTTGGCATCACCGAGCCTATCCACTACTGCAGGCAGAACCGTCTGTATGTATGGCCTAAAGTCGTGCCCTAGTCTGTCCACCAGGTAGGTCATCACCTCTATGCCATTGCTTGACACCTGGAACGATATAAGTGACACGTAAGTGAATGAATGACATCGAAAAACAATTGAAGGAATATCGTGCCCGTTCATGGGCACGGTCGAACCATGGTCGAACGGCAAAGCGATGATTCTGGATTGGAGGAAGGTTTCTACGTCGATTAAGCCGATTAAGCGAGGAAGCGAAATGTGAAAAGGTAAATACTGCGTACGTACGTAGTGTAGGGAAAAACAACGAAAGAAAAACTCCAGAATAATCGTGCGATGATTTTGATTATTTTTTATTATATTTTATCATTTGATCTAAGGGGCTGGTCACACTACGCGATTACTGCTGCTGCTGCTAGCAGATGTCTATATGGAAGCACATGCAAACTTTTAATAACTTGATGCTGCTAACAGTGCTAACACTCGATAGCAACGAGCGGCTAGTAAAACAGCCCAGTGCGACGACACTTAATAAGGAACACTGAACGGCCAGTATCTTTCAATTGATTTAGCTTTTAAATGTAGCGATCAATATTTATGTCTATTTGAAAATGTTAGTTGATAGATATTAAACAATACATCAAGTTTAAATGAGAAAAGTTAGTGTGATATTATAAACTTCGGGTTTGGCGATCATTCTTTGCGTGTCAATGTAGCCTACCGGGGTTTCGTATATTCGGAATCCTAGCGTTACCGGAAAAGAAAATTTAAAACTGGGTTTTCTGGTGTTCAGTTGATATATATATATATAGGAGAAAGGTGCTCTATATATATATATAGAGAGAGAGATGAAATACAGGGTGTCTCACGGAACTGGTACATTAGAAGTTTCTCATGTTCTACTATTTCTGAAAACTTAAAATTTTGGCACTAGACGTCCGGTCACCAGAAGTCGGTATCAACTTTGTTATTTTAAATGGAATGATACAATTTTTATTTTATTTTTGATTTCTACGTATCAAAATACATCATTTTTGATGTTTCCCTATACCTAAATATCACCTATATCACTATATCACCACTATGTTTTTGGTGATTTTCGCGGTTACGTTTAAAATTGAATATCTCGGTTATTATTGAAACTAGAAGTTTCATGATTGGGGGTCCAAAACTAGAAACATAACCAAATAAGACGATGTTTAGTTCATCATGATATCTTACACAGGGTGTTTTACAACAACACAATAATTGAATTTTCAAACGTAAAAAACTCATTTTTTTCAAATGGAACACCCTGTATACCGATACGCTATTCGATAAGAAATCTTATTCCTTATCAATCAATATTAGGGTTCCCTATATCTATCTTTAATAGTTTTTGAGATATTATCAGTATAAAGGAATGCAAAGTAAATACGAAACAATTTATTCTTCATTTATAGGAATGTCACAACTTTGGAACAGCAGGAAAACAGAAAAATATTGAAAAGGTTTGTTAAAACTAAAATAATATATTTGGGATATCTAACTCAAATTAAAACTTAATTATGTTGTTCGAAATGCTGCCCGTTCTGCTCCAAACATTTTTAAACTCTTCGCTATACTACTGTCATCGTCGTTCTTCGGATTTCTTGTCGCTGAAGTCCACTAATGGCGGCTACTACTCTGTTAGTCAATTCTTCTCGAGTATTAACTGGTGTGGAATAGACCTGACTTTTCACATGACCCCAGAAATAAAAGTCTAATGGTGATAAATCTGGTGAGCTTGGTGGCCATCGCCTGGGTCCCCTATTTCCGAACCATCTATCGTCAAACATCTGATTAAGTTGAATGGAAACCACACGCGAAGATTGTGCCGGTGCACCGTCCATTTGCTAAAAGCAGTCGCGTAAAATATTGAAGGGAAGAGTTTCGCAAAAAATGTTCACACATCCACGCAAAATTTCTAAATATCTACCACTATTTAAATTTTAGTTTGTAAATTTCGTCCCCCATTATTAAATGGGAGTATTCAAAATGAATTTAAAGAAAAAGTGACAATATCTCAGAAACTATAAAAAATAGATATAGGGAACCCTAATATTGATTGATAGAGAATAAGATTTCCTATCGAATGGCGTATCGTTATACAGAGTGTTCCATTTGAAACAAATGATTTTTTTACGTTTGAAAATTCAATTATTGTGTTGTAAATTTTGAACATCCTGTATAAGATGTCATGATGAACTAAACATCGTCTTATTTGGTTATGTTTCTAGTTTTGGACCACCAATCATGAAACTTCTAGTTTCAATAATAACCGAGATATTCAATTTTAAACGCAACCCGCCAAAATCACCAAAAAATTAGTAAAATCAAAAAAACTAAGAAATTGTGATATTTAGGTACAGGGAAACCTTATCAAAAATTATGTATTTTGATATGTAGAAACCAAAAATAAAATAAAAAGTATATCATTCCATTTAAAATAACAAAGTTGATACCTACTTCCGGTGACCGGACGTGACAGTTAACTTGAGAATATTTTAGCTGAAGAGCTCAGATCGAGTAAATTCTAATTCCAAAATTTCCAGAAATAGTACAACATGAGAAACTTCTAATGTACCAGTTCCGTGAGACAGCCTGTATATTAGAAAAACATTTGAGAAGCAAAAAAAATCTGATGTGGCCAGGCACATGACTTTATCATACTATATATAAAATTAATAGTTTAGCTGCATGAGATTCTATTTGATCGAGATCGGCTATGTCTGCATTAAAATAAAACTAGTAGAACTAGAGAGATATCTCGATTAAAGCTGCGTTCGGATATTGTACTCCGTTGATACCGGGTACACCGTCCAAATGACACTTACGTGTTATTGTGTGTAAAAAGTGTAACGGTGTTCAATATCCGAACGCAGCCTATTGGCGCCGTGCGCGTACGATATGCCCATCTCTATTGCCGCCGGACGGGACTAAGATCGCCACGAGGTGGCGCTGTTCTATGTAGTTTCCTTCCTAGTAATCACCCACGTGGTAGTTACCTGTAGCGCGTCTACTAAGTAAACATAAACAAGAAAGCTGTATTTTGACAATTCACCACACAGCACGAGTTAACCATATTTGTATATTTGTATACACAATGCTAGTCTGTGCACAACGCTATCAGCTGACAGAAATAATAAATAAAGTCGACTACAGCGCTTTTGCGTGCAGCGGTGACCGAGAAAACTTCTGGCGGATACATATTCCGCCATGGGCGCACTCCGTACTGCGCACGGTGCCAATATTGACAGTAGCATTTTCAAGACATTAGCGTTTGACACTAGCTACTGTCATTAGAATCAAAATAATCTGACATATCCTGGCTACTAGTTTTAAAGCAGTACGCCCGATCTCGATGAAATAAAATTTGCTCATGCGGCTAAACTATAAATTCTACCAAAAAATGTCATCTACATAAATTATGGAAAATTTCCTCTCCTTTAATTTATTATTTAACTATTTTGACGACATTACACAAATAGCGGCTCATTTGCAAAATCTTCGAAAAATGCTATGAGTAAACTACCAGTTCCTTTGGACCCTTTTCAACAGAAAGCTTTTCAGCTCTAAGTTTGGTTATAAAACTTCTAAATATGAAGTTTCGTCCCGATACCATTAGTAGTTTCTCCGGAATCGTCTCCACAAAAAGGGGTACACACACACACACACACACATACACACACACACACACACACACACACACACACACACACACACACACACACAGACATTTTTTTGTACCTTGGTCAAAAATGTTCAGGGGACCCAGAAAGACATATTTCCGCTAAAATCTCAAAAAAATTTTTTGGCATGATTACAATACTTTACATACTGCGTATGATAAAGTAAAAATAAAAATAAATTTAAAGAAAATAAAAATATTTAAAAACATCAAAAAACTCATTATATCGCGGACGAGTGCTTCTTGCGGTAGTTTTTTTTTCTTGTTTTGCAATTTTCTTTTTAAATTTTGTATTCTTAATTATTTTTTTTTGCTTCCAAGGTGTTTTGTTTATATATTTCATCTCTATACAATCAACTCAACAAAAAAGGTAACAACATTTTCATCGATTAAGCCTTTCCTGCGAACTACACTTTACCCACATTGCATGTTTCCTTTTTTTCTACTTCGCATTAGTGTTCCAAAAACATTCCAGATCAAAAAAAAATTTGGGCGTGCACCTTATATACAGGATGTGCGTTGCTTTTCCTTTGATTTTAAGGGACTCTCCTTTATTTTAAGAGATACAGTTAAATTCGAGCATATGTGCGTTTTTTTTGCCGATCAAAGCCATCTTTTATATTGCAGGATATCAACGTACATTTTGAAATTTAGTTTTTAATTTTTTACAAAACTATGAATGTTCTTGAATGTAAATTTCTCTTCAAATGTGCCATTCTCAAATGTATGATGATATAATAGATGTGCGTACATATGAAAAGAGACCAGTTCCAGGAAACGGGGTTTTACATATTAATTTATTTTATTCTTTCTTTTATTTACGCAGATTTCATGCCCATTATGTGAATTCCACAAAACAGATAAAAACCATGATTTTTGTAACAACAGGAAATGATATATTGTGGTGTATTGCGGCGCGCTTTTGAGATTATTCGACAACAAAAAAAAAAGGTATTCAGGATTCAAGCTTACATATGACCCGACTTAAGGAATTATATCAAGTCTATTTTTTAGACAGGCTTATCAAAACTTATCAAAATCGCCAAAATCATGCATAATGGGACAAAAACATGTTTACCAGTGTAGTTGATCAATATAAATATTTTCTGGTTGTGATCGATATAATATAATCAGCAATAAATGGCACACAAAAAATGTGAAAGCATTTGTACATACATATTTTTTTGTGTGATCAAATGATGCGTACGTAAAAAAATTCTTTAGATTTATCGGAAATTCGCATGGCAATATAAATTAGATAAAGTTACTTATAAAATAGTAAAAATAGCTGGACTGATACTACATAAATGTGATATCTGGCATTCCTCAATTCTAATAGAGTAATCTGATACAATATTATGTATAATTTGTATAATATCGATCTTTATGCGTCAGGCCATATTATGAATATTGATGAAGTGAGATGCAAAAGATAAAACGGTACGTTATATCCGTATACGAACAGAAAAAGAAAACTAATAAATAAATAAATGTTTACGTAAACGTAGTATGTACTGTAAAGTTCCGGAATAACAAATTGCAGTAGGTATGTTCGAGCAGTAGCAAAATGCTTAAGCATTTTAAGCTGTTTACAACAAACCAGCATATGCAATATAATGCAATATAATGCTTAGAATACACGCTATGATCATAAGAATCGCCGATTAGTCCCTTTTTGTTTTGCTGCTGCTGAAACAAACCTAATGTGATGGGAGATGACTAATGACCCTAATGACTAATGAGTAATGACTGTTGACGTACCTCAGATCATACAGGTTATTCAAAAGTGTACTGTAATTGAAATGAACTTCAATAGTGTTGAAGCATAAATCGATTCAGATGATGTAGGACTAGTAGAATAAATAATATACTTGAGCCACTACATGAACGAGTATTTATTCGCTCCAATAATTGAAACTATCAAACTAATGTCTAAAATAAAATTTTGAACCAGAAATGGATTGGCAAATGGATTTTAATGTATTCGTAATATCAAGTACCTACAATAAGAAAAATCTAGATTTGACGTTTGCGCATTAACAAATTACGACACGATTGTTATAAATTATTAATTATTACCCATTGCTAGATGTCACGCAATACTTCGTTCTTGTCCACACATACACACATGCACAGTCAATACGATATCACAGTCAATACGCAAAATACACCCAAGACAAACAAGAGTACACCGCAAAATTATGCGTTCACTTTATTGAATTGTAGTTGTTTAACTGATCTAATGGTAATCGGGAAAAATAACCGCCGGACCAGCTTCCTTTTAGGTACGTTTGTACAACCCACGCTGCAGCCAATATAAAAATACTACTTTCTTATTGGAGAGAACCGGAGCACCTACCAGACAGAAAAATATGCACATCCCACGGATATATTTACGAATCCAACAAAGAAATGTTGCCACTTGCCAGTGGCATTTCAACGAGTATGTACTATATAAGGAGAAGTGAGAACTGAATTTTGGCATAGTAATGTAAATAAACTGCTGTGGTCACCACAGGACCGACCGCATGTATTGTAGATGCACACACATAAAACATCACTACGAAGAATTTAAATCTGATGCAATTCCGGTTTAAAAAGATGTTTAATTAGGCTAAAATGACATATATCAGTACCCTCACAACATAATTCAATATTTGTTTCTTTCAATTATTATTGTAGAAATAGGTCCTAATAACGTGGGGTCTAAACCGTCTGCCAAGACTTCTGGCAAAATAGGGTTAGGCAGACACAAGTTATAATGAGAGTACATATGTTTTCTTCGTATAATTGAGAAAAGACTCATTCAGATAATAATTCAGGTATAGTGTGAGGGTACTGAGTCACCCAATGTTAATTAAAAAGTGGTCTGCGGTCCCGTTTTGGCCGGATTTGCTTAGGCATACAAGATTTGCCAATGAAGTCGTGTTTAATACTTTTTTGCGTAACTTTAAACGACAGCTGGCATAACTTTTATATTGTCATAAAGATAAATTCTAGCTTCAAACAAACCAGTTATTGTATTGATGCTTAAAGTACATAATTATTATGTTTTTATAATAACTACTTACTGCCCCTGGGTTATTAATACAAAAAGAAATATTTTACTAGTAGTTGGCCAAAAACTTTATATACAAGTTCCACGAACATTTTAGAAATTTTACAACACAAAAATGCTTCAAGATACCTTACAAACTTCACAACACCTTAACAGATCACGTTTTATTGGGGGAAAATGCCACAGTACAATCTAAAACCTTTTAAACTGGAAACTTCTATATTGTTTAATTTGAATAAAACTTTGGATTTAAGTGCTTTGTACAATTCTGAACAACAAACTATTACAACGTTCGCGATTAAAAAAACCTAGTATGATTTTTTTTATGTTTTGATGTTTTTGTTTACATTAATAATAAACGTAATGATATAAGTTTTTTTGGGTTACCAGGGCTTAAAAACAGATGTTTTTGTTTGACTTTTTTAATTACTCCAATATTTCGCTAAAAATTTTAACTTCTTCAGGGACAATTAATAGTCCTAAAACATAGACACAAGTAACGTAGACCACGGCATTTTGTATACACGAGGTGCCAGTGCAAACGAATGATAGAAACTCTTCAAATAAAAAGTTTCATATGTATTTTGTTTTCGTTCATTTGTTTATTTAGTTTATTTACATTTTGAATTTTTTACTTAAATTTATTTATGTCCTACATGATCATAAAGTGACATCTTACATCTCATAGCGTTTTCAAATTACTGCACTTTTTCTGCACTGGCTTGCCCCGGGGCAGTTTTGCGTGTTCGACTTATAATTTTCAGGTGGCACTCGTCGAGTGCGGCGTGTTCGACTTACGACCAAAGTTGCCCTCAGTGCGCACTGAGGGCACTTTTCTTGCTCCGACTTCTGGAGTCGGTGCAGTGTCAGTGCAATATGGCGGACTGTCAACAAGCGATGTCAGGTTGCGCCAAAGTGATAGTGTCACGGCTTATGGACTTATTATCGTCTTCTCATCTGCGGGCGAAGGAGATATTTTAATTGCCACGCAGAGAAGCAGAAAAAACTGCCGCGAATAAAAAATTTTGATATCCCAAACCGACAGACTGATTATAATAACGTAATTTTTTGATTTTGTTTACCCTTTAAAAATCTACGGGCGCAAAAACCACCCTCGGAAGGTTGCCAGACTTGATATTATCTTATTGTTACGCTAAAAGGGACAGATTCTGAAAGTTCTAGCTCTTGGACCATTATCTGTTAAAATTTATTTATAATTGATTAAAATATGATTCTAACCGCGATTCTAACCTTAATCACGATCGATCACGATCCGACCATTGACAGTTTGTGACACTCTGAAGCGTTCGGCTTACTAACTGCACGAAAAAAGTGCACATCCCACTGGCACGGTGCCGGGTCGCACTGAGAGCGTGCATAGAGCGGCTAAGTCGAAAACGCTATTAGTTACCGGGACGAAAACAGCTACTTTTTGCGCCCTAGGGCGATAAAGGTTATATGTCAAATATATCAAATATTTGTCATTCAAATTGTAAATTTTAAATCGACAATGTCAATTATTGGCGATTAAGGTTATAAGTTTGACAATTAATTGTCTGTATTGTCACTCATCAATGTCAATTATTGGCGATTAAGGTTATAAGTTTGACAATTAATTGTCTGTATTGTCACTCAACTCCGAATTGTTTGTATGGTTATTCAACTCCGTAGATACGCCGTCACTTGATAACGTCAAAATATTTATTAATATTATTCAAACGGAGGTACAAAGCTATTGTAGGACATACAATTTTGTATGTACCTTGGGATTACCTTCTACTAATACTTTAGGTTTTTATGTGATATTATGTTTATGAAGGCGTGAGATAAAAACCGATACATTGGAATTTATTACAAGAGAGTTTGGAATATAGTAAGATAGTTATTACCAATTGTTTGATTTTAAACACATTTTAGAAAAAAATAATTACCTTAGTAAATAGTATATTACATCTTGTCGCATACGTTCATTTAGAGCACTCATCGCTGCGCTCGTGTCCCAAACAACTCATGAGCCAATTCGAAGTCTTATAAAAGTTGGAAAATAATATACCATTTTCTTTTCGTTTCATTGAATTGGGACCCTCTGTATTATAAATACATAAGTGGGCATGAATCGATATGGAAGATTGTGAGTCACGTTTGACGACGATGCCAGTGACATGTTTGCATTCAATGAACGTGACGAAAATAGAATCGAATTACATATCATTTTTTCAAGTATGTGCGCCGCAAAATGCAGCAAAGGTGATATGTGGGAATGTTGGCGTCGATCACCAAAATCAAGTCGGCTGGGTTTGTGAGGTTACTGCGGGAAAACTTGTCGGGAATGTCACCGACAAACTAGGGAAACTGGAAGCCTACCAATTTGCTACCAAGGTCACTTGATACCGCATTGAACGCGAACTACATTAATTAATGGATTGTCCTTCTTTCGTGACCAAGTTGTGTGCTGATTAAGTCACAAACTGCGAACTAATAGCATTCGCAGGGTATTATAACCTATCGTTATCGTCGTTATTGATAACTTAATGATTGTTTTTGTGGCTTCTGAAAAAGTTACATTTTTCAAATGACACCACAAGAAATTTAACATTTCATATTCAAACAATCTTCTCTAAAAAAGTATTAAAAATTGTCTTATTAATATTAACAAAAATAAACGCATTCTCGTTCTTAACACAAAATCTTGAATCTATTTGCATTCAATATTCAAGCAAATATCTGGTAATTAAGGTAGTAGGTAATTAAGTATACAGCTAAAGTATGCAAGTCTTGCGCCAATTAAAAAGTAATTGTTGTCAAAATCAAAATAAATAAAGCTGTATAAAAGAATTCAGTACACATATTTCCTATTTTTTAAGATCATTAAGATCATTATTTTTATCACATCTGTGCCCGATACAAAAGTGCACATATTTAAGGCTATACAGTATGGTGGTCAACCTTCTCGCATTTGGTGGGACAGCCCTGAATTTTGACAAGTTGTTCTGCCCCTTAGTTTATATTCTGCAGTTGTGTAATATGATAGGTAGGTAGGTAAATAGTTAATAAATTAAAAACGCATTCATGTTCAATTATCGAAAACAACCGGCCTGCACGCAGCTAAAATTAAGTCTTTGAGCATTTCCTTCTGTGACCATTATATTTTAATCTGGACGCTTTGAGTATTAATTCTTAATAATCTTCTTCAGAAGTAAGTATGAAAAAAATTTTAGGAAATTGATGATTCAAAATTGGCACAAAAACAAAATAAAATTTAGAAAATAATTATTGGATGTTCACACAAAAACAATCGTTGTTTCTGAATGAAACACTAGTTTAAAATGAAACAAAACATTTAATTGTTACAATTTAATAGTTAAATTACAAATTTTTACAGGTGTTTTCTTCTCAAATCTAACAAAATCATGCAATATGAAGCGTAAACAATTAAAATAGTTGATTCGACAACAATTTAAGAAAATAAATACATACTATCATTGGGAAATTTTTCAGTCAAATCTAACATCGGACAGTTTTCTGTCCGAAAGTAGGTAGGTATATGAAATAAAATTCACAATTTCATCTCATAAGAACATACATGCTTCAACAACGCAAAAACTGATAATATTTTTATTAGTGAAGCAGTTGGAAGAAAAGAAAATATTTTCCAGTCATTGGCGTATTATTGTCAATGCCAGTCACAGTTTTAGATCAATTAAAAGCACGCCAAAATTCTTAAAACTTAACTTAAAACTCGTAAAAAATCACTTTAAACAACCATACATCCACGCACCACAATTGTTAATAGCTGAATAAAGAAAATAAAAATAAATTAAAAAAAGGTAGGTACATATCTGAACACTTCGCAGTTTTCCAATTACATACTTAATTTGGCAAAAATACAATAATTGAAACTAAACCATCCCGCACGACAACTAAAGAAATGAAACAAGTGACAACTGATTCTGGTGTGCTTTTTTTCGGAGAATCTGGAACTGAAAACAGATTTTGTGAATCGAGTCTACTTTTTAAGAAAATCATTGCAAAAATCTCAAAATTCGCCTTTAAATTTAAAAAAAAAAAGACAATTCAAAATGACTGCCTTCAGATCCAGATTGTACGAACAAAAACATGTGAGCATTTGTTGAAACTTCTTTGATTTTTGTGTTGTTAGCTAGGGCAGTCATTCATTAATTTTGATTATTGTATTTTTAAGATATTAAGCAATTAGAAATCTGTGAAATGCTTTGTTATTAAGATAATAATTATGGTATGCAAACACCGCGGAGAAGTATGGCGGGGACGGTTGCGTACGGACACTATCGTCAATTAAGGGTTGTTTGCCGTGAAGTAAAACTCCGAGCGGCAAAGGGTGAGAAACCCTTTTAATTTCCTACAATTTGATATACGATAGAAAGTTATGCAACCATATTGGCAAAAGTTATAAACATTTTCAACCAACCGACATATGTTTGACGGCGCCGACGGTTGCGTACGGACATTATCGTCATTTAAGGGTTGTTCGCCGTGGATCAAAACTCCGAACGGCGAATAGTGAGAAGCCCTTTTAATTTCCTACAATCTGATATATGATAGATTGTTATGCAATAATATTTGCAAAAGTTATAAACATTTTCCTGCGACAACCAACCGACATATGAATGCCGGTGGGGACGGTTTCGTACGAACATTATCGTCATTTAAGGTTTGTTCGCCGTGGAGCAAAACTCCGAGCATTCAAGGGTAAATAGTACATTTAATTGCCTATAATTTGACGTACTTATGGAAATTATGCAATAATTTTAGCGTGTGTTATGTTCATTAGTAGCACTGCTTAGTCGAACGGCGCCCCAATTTCTTGTATTGTAATCGGGTAAATGATATTAGGGGTATCACTTTCCCAATACTTTGGACGCAAAATTTTATGCGCTTTCGGAATTTGTAACACTTGTTTCTCTATGGGGTTGTTGCAAAACGTTATGTGCAATTCTTTACTGAGATGACAAGTGCTCATATAAGGTGACGCGTAAAGAAATAAATCAAATTTCCGACAACACCGTTTGATGAATTTTTGGAGCAACACTTTGGCGTGATATATGTTTCATAACAAAATTCGAAAAAAAATGTTATGGCTATCTTTTATGGCTAACTTCTCCGCGGTTATGCAAATGTATTGTAGTAAAACTAACACTTTTTTTGATTTTTCTAATAAATCTGTCATGAAAAATCATTGTTTGTCAGTTCTTATAACATTTTAAAGGCATGGCCCTTGAAAAAAAGAATGCGAGAAAATAAGAAGTGACTTGGAGCATTCAAAAGTTGTTCACCCTAGTATACAGAGAATAAGTTATCTAATTCTCTTTCAGTTCATTTTTTACTTTGATTGCTGCAGCCTCTCAAAACTCTCAAAGTGTGCGCCTTACGTGAAACGTTCCCGAGAGGTCCTTTTTCTGTCTGGTATCGTCTTATAGTAGGTATATGTATAGCGGTGTAGCAGACATGTTGCACTTTCATTGAGGCATAAATCCGGTCCGTATGGACCACTAGGCTCTAAGGAAGCACGATTGATCTCATGCATTTAGCAGAGTAGTCGTCAAGTGCAAAGAATACCAATGGGCTATTTAGTACTTAGACGTGTTTACATCAAGTGGCAGTGCGCTTCCGGTCTGCCGTATACCGAACTCTCTTGACCCTTTGGTAATGGAATTCTTTTCAAATTTTCATCCTGGCCTTTTAGCAAATCTCAGGCAACCTGGATGTTTAAAATCCCACGCATGGGGTACCAACGTCATTTTGACCGTAAGACTGTTGACGAGTTTGACCACCATTTTTCCAGATTCTGGTTCGCAACCAAATTCTTCGGCTCCAAATGTGACAACACTTTTAGCTCTAGTGTTAAAAGGGATACCACGTTATTCGTAAAGCCCAACCAAGGTGTCTACAAAAATCCAGCGAATAGGATATACCAATATAATTTTATTGTAGCTCCATATTCCACATAAGCTTACATCTACTCTTTTTTGTCCATAAATCGCGAAGCAATCATAGCTCGGTTATCAGCTAATTGAAATCTCTTGAAGTTTATGTACAAGTCGATCAGCTAATTTGGTACGAATGATGTTTGTGGCGTAAATAGGTCCCATAGCTATCGGAGAATCGTTATGGTGAATGCACGCAAGTAACTTTATTACGTCATGCGTGTCCGCCAATGACTCTACAAGGTAGCGAACTACGCGACATGCGTCCAAATCGATCCAAGACTGCATTTTGTATTGACAAGACAAACAACAAGGAGCGCACTGCAGTGACGTTCGATTTGTCGGCCCTTTTTGAGAATCAAACAAATGTGGCACCACAATTTATTGCTATAAGTAAGCCAAATGAGAAGTTATGTAAGAAGAATCCATGCAAAACGACCACGTAATCACGCTGTTTCAAATGCATTTTTCTCAAAAATGTTCTTATGTAGGTACATAAGTAAATTTTTACTGTGTAATGATTCAGAAATACTCAGGGCAGACTTTAAACACAGGGGTGAAAACTTTTGCAAATGATAGTATTTCCAAGGCGCTGATTCCACTTCATTAAGATGAACATTGATTTTTTATGAGATTAATGATAAAAATAATAATGTTCCACAATACATTCACAAAAATTGTCAAAATCACAATTTTTATCATTTTGACCTCAAATTGACATTTTATAAATAATTACCATAAACAAAATCTGGAGAATTAAACCAGAGTCGTCAATCAAAGATATAAAAACTATCACGATGACAGAACACAAGCATGCCTAACAGCTATTGTTTCTGACAATATCACAAAATATAGAATGTGCGCGTTAGTCTACTGTAATTCTCAGCCTAACATAAACATAAACATAAACATTGAAGAAATCGAGCAGACAAACAAATCCTCTTAGAAACGCGATATGACAACACAGGGAACGCATAATCTTTACCAGTTATAAATCCAGCCATAAGCTCGTCATAAGGAAGTGGCACTGTGCACAATCGGACATCTGCTGAAATAAACCGAAGTCGTTCACAGTGATGAATCTTATTTTTAACCGTGACGAATATGTTCATAATATTAGATATCCCTTGCGTAACCATTACTGCAGTTATGGCAGCTATTACAGATGATTTTTTACCCAAAATGCTAACGACAAGTATGGTACCGCTATGGAGCCGAAACTAGTTTGCTCAGAATGATTTAATTCGCCGTACTGTTTATTGGCTTATATGATTGGACTATCATCTCACGTCACATGCGTCTAGTCCACATCTAAAAATACTGTTGGAAGTGTTTACTCTTCCGCCTACGGGTAATTGGGAATAAGTGTTTTACTGCTCGGTGGCATCGCTGCGTTTAATTCTCTACAAATCTAGTGAGTATTGATATATTGACATGAATGAAACTCACTGACCATCTTGTTTTTGATTGTTCAGAAGTTCTAAAAACCGGATTTTTTAATCGAAATAAACGTAGTTGTTGTGAACTTTCATCATGTACAGCATGTATCGTCAAATTCTACAACTGGTTTATCCACAGAGCTTTATAGAAAATGCATAGATTGAATAGATTTCAATTGAGTCTAGATTGTGGTCAGTAGATATTTATATGTATTTTCCTTTGGAGGTTTATATAATTAGTAGGAATCATAACAAAACATTCAGGATTTCGTAAAATAAAAAAAAATGAATATACTAGTAGCCTAGTATCAATGTGGAGTGGAAATGGGTACATTTCTTATTAAATATTGACAACACGCCATTTCCAAAAAATGGGTAAATAATCAGTTCCTTGTGATCTCGGAAACTGCCACAAAATATTAGCGCATAAAATTAGCTATACAATACATATTATGATGCCTGAATGACATAACTATGATATGAATAATCAATATCACAAAAGAAGCAGAAAAAGTGGCTATTGCAAAATTATAGCTTGTAAAATATTCGTAAGAGCATGCAAGAATTCATATTTTCCGTGAAATATTGTACACTAATAGCGAAAGGTGTAACTTAGATCTATTATGTGGTGTATTTTTCAATTTTAACCTGTGTTCTTCGTAAAAAAATCTAATAATCCGTCAGTTTTATATCAGATTAAGGGCTGGTATATTCACCTACCGATAAAGTTCTGCATAGCCCTCAGTAACAAATTTGTCAAAACTGAACAAAAACACCGAAACTCTACCACTAGACGGAATATTATATACTTTTTATCTTTAATGTTGTGTATTGCTTTTACGATTCTGTGAACTAAGAGCCGAGGAAACCTCTCAGAAATTTTACGTGTTTTGCGACTAGAACGTAGTGGTACGGATTCCCCTTAAGCGATACGTAATGAAATCAAATCCACTTTCAATTTTCGAAAACAATCGACCTACTCCTACAACACAAAACAGAAGATTGTACCACATCTTTGAGCTATTTCTATCTGTGGCATATATTGTTATCTCATATATTGTGTTGATTATTAAGTTTCAGTAATCTTCAAGTTTGAAAATGGTGACATTTATATGTCACAATTGCCACTAATATAAAATAAAATTACGAATATTGTGATTTCTTATCTCTGATTTTGAGTTCATTGATATTAAAACAAAATCAGACTTCTATTATATTGTTTTTCTACTTTGGAGTTCCTTATAAACTTTTAACGAAACAGCTTTCGGTGTCGTTATGAAAACACTAGATCACAAACTTTTAGTAACTTTTAGTTTTCCAAGATTGATGATATTGACGTCAAGTAACAAATAACGCTGACATCTCAATCGCTATTGGCTCCCGTCAATCGTATTTGTGAATTTTACCATAACTATCAACTGTTGAATATAAAACTACTGTAGATTGTAAGATGACAACCCCAATTTTTTAATATCGCAAAGTAGAAAAAATAGTATATAACAACTAGTGCGCCAATTTTTGTCTTATAAAACTTGTATTATAATATACTATTCTAAAAACTCTGAACTTTTAACGAAACAGCTTTCGGTGTCGTTATGAAAACACTAGATCACAAACTTATAGTAACTTTTAGTTTTCCAAGATTGATGATATTGACGTCAAGTGTCAAATAACGGTGACATCTCGATCGCTATTGGCTCGCGTCAATCGTATTGGGAATTTTACCATAACTATCAACTGTTGAATATAAAACTACTCTAGATTGTAAGATGACAACCCCAATTTTTGAATGTTGTAAAGTAGAAAAAATAGTATATAACAACTAGTGCGCCAATGTTTGTCTTATAAAACTTGTATTATAATATACTATTCTAAAAACTCTGATTTAAAATTTAACATAACTTAAACCAAATTAGATATGGAGAAATTTATTGTATTAAAACAAAAAGCTCTTTCGCCGACAAAAAGATGCTGTTTGGACGACAATTTTAGAATTGAAATTCCCTTATTGACTACTGAGCACAAAAGATCAAAATAAAATAAACATATTGCAACTAATCTAAACACAACACTTCGACAATGCAAGTTATTGATATCTGATAATATTCCTTATCATTGGAACTGACAGAATCATAATATTAGATCAATGGACTGCCCGTCAACTTCTTAAAATAGATATGTTCAAAAATCACTCGGACGGAGAATAGAGAGCAAAGAAATTATATCAAACGCAATTCATCTCAACTTAAAAAGTTGGTTGTGTTTTAAATATTGAAAATATTTATTTGTGTATATACTAGGGTTGCCAACATAGTCATTTTTACCCGGAGACTTCGGGTTTGGCGACCATTCTCCGGGCTACGGGTTTCTCCGGATTAACTAAGGTAATCATCGATCTTTTGAGAAACTGTAGCGACCCCTAAATATTTTTTAAAAATTATGAAAATACAGTAATTGTTATTCTAATCATACAGTTTGCAGCGATTTACCTTGAAACAAAAGAAACTTTTCTCAAAATAAGAAGCACTCTGTTACTCAATCTTCACAATTTAATTTTACACATGTCTAGTGAATACAGTAGGAATTCTGTAGTGGTACGACGAACGCAGAAGATTGTATCCTGCCTCGATGATCATGACTAAGACAAATCTAATATCAAAAATGGCTTTCAAAAAGACGGGTATTATTTAATCAACATTCAATATTGATACATTAATTAACAAAATATGTTTTGAACTTTCGTTGATTATTTTAATAGTTATGTTGTTCAGATGATAAGAAATGTCCCAACAATATGTTTGAGTTTGTCTAAGGGAGTTAACAGAATAGTATCATACTGGTCTGCCATAAAACAGTATTTTTAAATCATGGAGATGACGACAGCGATACCTTTATTTGAAAATGTTATTATTAGTTAGACTACCTATATATTTACAAAGACTGAGAGATATAGTTATCATGTTTGACTAGAGACACATTTATTATGGAGTTTATACAAAACGCCAATATTGTCGGAATAAAATGAAAATTTAAAATTAGTTAAGGAACATGTAGATAATTACATCAAGCAAAAACACAAAAACCTTTAAAAATGCTCTCAGTACATCAAGATTTTGCTTGGTTTAGGTGGTAATGTTGACATTTTGTCTCATGTCGGTTGTATCGAAAAAAAAAACGACAATAAGAGGCAGAAACGAAAAGAGGGAAACCTAGTAGACATTAATTGAAATAAATTAATTTACTTAGTAATTATCATCTAGATCTCATCGTTTTCATATCAAAATTTCCCACCAAAGCGTTACTAAAAAGTATGTGTCGAAGCCTATATATAATTATTTTTCTCCGGATTAGCATAGGCGCAATGTTGGCAACCCTAGTATATACTGTATCCTTGGGCAAACTTCATAATTTCTCTAGCCTGTATGTGCGGCGTTTCTAGACCGTCAAAAACTCTTTATAAGGAATTATTTTCTGAATGAAACAAAAACTTATTAACATTATAAGTATATTTACGTCCAACTACTCACTACGTAACTATAATAAGATATCCTTCTCATTTGACCGACAGGTCAACAAATCTGACAGATGTCTGTGAACTCAAATCGCTTTCTGACCAAAAAATATTGATCTATCGTTTTCAACTTTTCACAATTTGTTATGAAAGCCACTTTTTAACAAAAAATTGAAAATTGAGTAAGGATTAGAGGAATTCTTTTTTCAAGAAATTAATATTTGAGGCGTTTTTTATTGACGCGATTATACTTTTGGCTCCCCTTTGGCCTTTCTTTGCTTGTCGTGTGCCGGAGAAACTGCATCGTTCATAGTAGAAGTGTGCCATAGCAATTTTTGTCGAGTCGTTCTGATACGTAACTACATGCGTAATCTGGCTACGATTAAATTTCCATAAAGTGATTCCCCCAGGCGTCAATTACCGGCCGCACAAATTGCCTCAAATTGAAAATGTCGTCAGCCGTGAGCAGATGCAATTTCTGCACCATCAGCTGCAATGGTTGCTTCAACGCAATGCCTACACTGATATAAATCCGTTCTTATAATTTGAAGCGTAAAGCAAGAGGCAGGATTAGAGATTTTGATTTTTAATCTCCACGTGAACTTGTGCAACCACAACTGCATACATTCGGAAACATTCACAATTCTACCTACGTAACATAGCTGCTATAGCTGCTGCAACTCTGCTATAAATCCGAGATATATCAAGCGGAGGAGTGGATCAAAAAACTCGACGAAAATGCCTGCTACGATCTTGGAAAGCACTGATCACTGAGCTCGTACACAGTCACTCATCAGCGGCCAGTTTTCGCGCACTATCTACTAAATGTATCAGTGAAAACTTCGTCAAGTCTCGGTGTTAGTGACACTGCGGCGCTATGTGTAGTTAATTTTCCAAAAATAACACAGGTTTGCAACGGGATGAACTGGAGAGAGGTACAGAGAACGAGAAATGAAGAGAGATGGAGATACTTGGTCCAGAAATACACGTGCTGCACTTCTCTCTGATGCTAATAACGTCGGAGACTGATGGCAAAACTGTGCAAGGAACCGGTGTGAATGCGAGGACTTAATGTGCTGTGAGGATTGATCGTTAGTGAGAAAACAAAAAGAAATGCTTTTAAGTAGGTATACAGTGTAAACTGACCAGGGTTTTTGAAACATGAGGAGCTCGTGAAAATTAAAATTATAATAAAATGTGCATATGATATTTTTTATGTCATGTCAACATGTATTAGTACAATGACACCACCACCTTGCTTTTAGATCAAATTTGGCATAATTGTTGTCACTGTTCAGGTAAATAAAAATACCAAATTTTATATTGATATGTCATCCCGTTTTGGATTTATGGAAATGTTTCCAAAAACAATCGAAACTTATATTTTTAACCTGTCCAATCTGTCCATATATGAGGAGTTGAAGTAAATAACGAACTAAGTGCCAAAAACCTTATTCCGAGATATTTAGAAAATAGTGTGCAGCAAGATAAATGTTTTATAGAAAGCCATCCCTAATTTTTTGTGCATATTTAAACAGACTGTACATCACATGTTGGTGTTGTTTTTTACCGAGGTCTTGTATCGCAAGAACAAATCTAAAGCAAATTCAAAAATTCGTAGAAGGTGCTAAATGCCATAATATTTATTTTTACATATTTTAAGTTGATATTTGTTTATACTAGAAAGTAAAACTTAATAAAAATAAGTTGCTTGACCAAGTATACTTCATACAGTGTCCGTTGTTCGAAAAAATACATGGGGACCTCGTTTACTGAAAGCCATGCAAAATTTGATAGTTCTGCTCAATTTTATAGTCATTAATTTTCTTTAAAAAACGTTTATTTGTTATTTTGCAAATATACTGAAAAACTGTTGTTTTTGTGCAATTTTTCTAATCTAAAGATGTTTATATAAAGTTTACATTGAAAATGACTTATTTTAGTAACTTCCTTCAGAAAAAGTAAGGACCAGAAAACAAAATCCACTCAACGTTTTCCTTTTATTTTGAATTATTATTTTAGAAAAAACAAAAACAAGCTGTAATATTTTTTTTTACCAGCTGCTCAAGGTATCACATAGTATTGATACTAACAATATCGTACATTTTCTTTTTATTAAAAATCAAAATAAAATTCTAAAATAAAAAACAGAAATAACATGAACTTTTTTGTAATAATAAAATTACCAGAACACGCAAATAAATCGCCAGCCGTAAAAAAATTAAAAAAAAATCAAACACAACTTTTTTTGGCTTTAAACAAGGTATCGTTTAAATATGTATTTTGGAAATTTGGTAACTTTTCCTTTTTTCAAATAGACCCTGTACATTTTTACATTTTTTAATTCTAAGATTAATTCTAAGAATAGTTTATAGGAATCATTTTTTTTTATAAAATCCATCTTTTTTGAGTTAAAAGTATACAAAATTTATACCTCCTATACCAAGCTCTTGTTTAATATATTATTCATTTTATTATGGAAGTTTGCAACCCTTTTCTTTTTCTAATAGAACATCCTGTATATTTATTTTTTTTTTAATTCTAAGAGTTTTTTGTAGGAATCATTTTTTTGTAAAATGCATAATATTTTAATTATAAGCAACTACTGGCACTGACTAAAGGCACTTAGCGCGCTATTTACGAAAATACGCCGAAAGTTAACTCATGCGAGATCGAGCGGTCAAGTATGTTAGGCATTTCACGACATATTTTTACTTAGGCCGTTATTTACATTAAAGCCAGTGATATCCAGCCCACTTTAATGTAATAAAACCAATTTTTCAATTTTTGGCACTTAGTTCATTATTTACTTCAACTCTTCATATAGAAACAACGATATAGAAACAACCTTTTTTGTGGTGTTTCTTCTGTAATGGTATGGGGTTACGTTTTTTTCCTTCTTAATCAAAAATTACTATTATACAGTGTCCCACTTTTTTCCCGCAAATCTTTTTTGCAAATAGTTAATGTCGCAAAGAGCAAAAAGTTTCATATGGACTTATTTATTTTTCTTTAATCCTTAAAAAGTTACAGTCGTTTCAAATAACAGCAAAACTGTATTTTAAACAACCCCATTTTTTAGGAATAAACACAATAAGTCGACATGAAACTTTTTACTCAAAATGACATTTACTTGTAGAGAAACAAATATATGTATTTTGTTTCCTCCATCATTTGTTTATTTAGTTTGTTTAGTATTTTTAATATTTTGAATGTTACTTGTCGTCGTTGTTGTTTTGGGTTGTGTCTTTACTTTGTTAATATTTCAAGCGGCTGTAAATTTTTAAGAATTTGAAAAATAATTAGGTCCATATGAAAATTCACTCAGAATGACATTTTCTTTCTAAAACCAATTTTTGCGGGGAAAAAGTGAGAATATTAATATATATTTTGAATATTTCAAAACGAGTAATTTTTGAAATGTTGAAAAAACAAATAACAATGTTTACTATTAATAGTAGATACGGTACATTTTCACAGTATGAAAGTTGGTCGGAAATGGGCTCACGTATAAAATAATACATGTTTTTGAGAAAATTGGGCGAAAAGTCATCTCAGAAACTATCAATTTTTCGGCAAAACAATATATACAAAAATTTATCTTGATGAATATCTTTTAGAAGAATAGTAAAACTTTTAGAAAAATTCTATTTTATTATCAAAAACCTCAAGAAGCTATAAACTATATAAATAATCACTTTAGGTTCATTATTACTACAGTCCGATCGAAATATCTTTTTGATTTGAATACCTGAGGACACCACTTAAAAAAGAGTTGTCAGTACTATAATATAAGAACACTAATTGTGAAAAAACTTTCCTGTAAAAGTGAAGTATTTAATGTTTTCTTTGTGACCATTTTGAAACAACTCCCAAAATCGCAATTTTCAATTATATTTTTATCAATATTTGCTTATGGGACACGCCATAGATCATCCTGCTTATAGGGTATAATAAATAAACTTTTCAAATTGTTAATTTACAACAAAAATGTCAAAATAAATGTTTTGGAATTTTCTTTTGCTTATAAACTTACTCGGTTGTGTTGACATAGCAACCAACATCGTTATTTGGACGCATTGAGATAGTATAAAAGAGGAGGAGTCATATGAGCTTAAAACTGGGATCAGTTTATGTCAAATCATACCGTCCATTAGTCCCTTAACGTCAAATTAACAAACCGATACATTATATAGGTTGAAGTGGTTTCTAGTGCGGTATAAGTATTTTTTTATAACTGATTAGCATGACAGTATGTGATGTAAGAAGCTGTCGCAGCAGAAAGGGTCCTGAATGCGATAAATCAGCGGGAATTATGTTTCATCGGTAAGTGACGTTAGACGTCAGTCAAATGACAATGAACAGGCCCGTATTCAATAAAAATTGACTTAAATTTTGGTTTATTTCACAATTAAATGTAGGTTTCCAAAGATTCCTGCCCAGCAGGAATTACGGATACAGTTTGTTGACCGATGTAACTGGAAGCCGACAAAGTCCAGTGTTGTTTGTCCGAAGCATTTTACGGATATATGTCTAGACAGAACATCACCAAATCGCATCAAATATATTTTCTAGTTTAGTAAAACATGGTTTCGATCAAGATGTGTTGGATAGCCACAGAATATTATTAATTGAAAGTATTATAAATAGGTACACACATATTCGAATGTGTTACATCAGAAAAACAAAAATAAATAAATCCGCCACCATTTGACATCAAAATAAGAAAATGGTTTTGTTTAACATATTTATGTTACACGTATAAGATTGACTTTACATTAAATTAAACAAATATAAGATTTATTTTACATTATTTATTATAACCTTAATCCAGAGTACTTTTGTATTTATTATATATTTTTACTTTCTTTAGTTAACCAAATATAGTTAATATGTGCTATGTCGCACTGTCTGCAATATTACAGAAAAAGAATTGTAATTAGTCCGGGCCTGTGCAGACCGACCGTCGTATAGTCCCATAAGCCACACCTACTGACGCAATTTTCAGTATAAGAAACACGTCGTCATAGCGTCTCCTGTCTATACTATCTCTATGTTTGGACAGTATATTTTTTGTATGAAACTAAGAATTCAACAATGTTCACTGTATGATCTTACAGAATAATGTCGATAAAAAGACAATTTGAAATCGTGGTTCTGGTAACTTAATAGCGGCTAGCGTGCCCTAGAAACCTTAAATAATACACTTTTACCAGAAACCCTGAAAATATCTTCAAGATTTCAGGTAAATCCAGCCTCCAAGTGTAAAAAAATCTATCTGTTCAAGTTAATTATGGTAGGACGTTGTTGAAATGAACACACTGTATACTCAATATAATATAGGCGACACACACATTCCGCACCGCTATGATACGGCACCGGATCTCCTTTCACGCGCGTCCCAGCAGCAGAAAAACAAAAGCCGGTTGCGAGGCGGAATGCCACCTTCTTTTCGGGGCGTCATTAACGCCATTTTTCACGGTCCCGAGACGTGCATTTTTTCTTCCATCGCCTCTAATGCTATTAAACGTTTTTCTCGGCCGTTTAATTTTTGTTAGCAACGTTTGTTTTGTTTTAAACTGTTTCAGAGTCTTTTTTTTCAGAACAACTACTTGTACAGAATATCGAGAAATTAATTGATTTAAAAAATATTGAAAAAGACACGGAGACAAAAGACTAAAAAAAGTTATTTTTAATGATAAGTAACCGATTATTTAACGGCTCTACGAAAGTACGATTTGACCCGGTGTCACCGTGTTTTAATGAGATAATAATGCGCCATAACAACGGATTGTTTATTGCGAAACCACATAGAAAATAGCAAATGACGTAAGTTTGTGTGTATTCCATATGTTGCATGGATTTTACATTTTACCGCGAGAAAATTTGCAATTCGGAGAAGTGATTAGGTAAATAGATGGACGCCGCTCAGTGGTCGATTCTGCTTCGCTAGCTACAAAAATGAAACATGAAGTTGCGCATTTGTAATTCAAACTGCACTAAATATTAAGAGACATAGTCAAAGATCAGTCTCTTAACAAGTTTGTCGTCAAAATTTCAAATGCGCGGTTGTGGCACCATCACAAACTGAACTTTACGCTCAGTGGCAAAAGTGCATAACCATTCGCAAATTCATCTATGTCAGTGTGAGCGCATGTTTACGTTAATTTTTGTCAATTATTTTGAATAACTACAATGGAGGAAACGTGTGGTGGTGCGTACTACTTTCTGGAAGCTGTACTGACGTAATAATTAGAGTTTTTTGGCGCTTAATAAAATTAACTTTTACCATAAGGTTATAAAAAAAGTACGACGGAGTACGACTGGATTAAGTGCTCTATTGCTGAGTTTCGAAGATATAGTTTTAGGATTTGTTGAAGATACGTGCCACTTTTTGCCGGAAAATTTCTTTTTGTTGTTGAAGAGAGCCCTTTGTCATCTGGAGAGCTTCTACAAATACAGATACATGTGTTTTTCTTTGTTATATGACGTCAAAGTGGTTCAGAAAAAAATGGCATAACATAAGCCTACCTGACGTATTTTATGGCATCAACAATAATTTCCGGAACATACCGGAAGCAGTCATAACTGCATTCGGATTTGCAATCTCAAACGAGAACCTAGGTCGTGTGTGGTATCATTGCATAGATATTTTAAATACAAATATTTTATTTGAAGAAAAATTTTCTAAACCATACGGTTCACAAGAGAACCCATAATATGTTATGTTGTCTGTATAAGCTGGGATCAGAAGAACAATCCTCGTATTCATGTTTTATTTTGTTAGTAGTGAAAAGACGTGCTAAAGATTTAGCACGTCTGATGACAAAAGCTTAAAGCCAACAAGTCACCCCCAACAAAGGATAGGCCGAGATCATATGATTTATTTCGTAAACCGCATGACTTGGAAAGAAGCGTTTCCAGCAGAAGTTGTTTCGTTTGAAAATATCTTTGCAATGATACCACACATGCCCCATGATTTAATTTAACGTTCTGAAAGTGGGTGCTGTTGCCAGAATTCGGCCGACTGTAGTGTGTGTGGGTTCATTTAATGTATATATTTCCACGCCACATATTATTCGGTTTGGGTTAAAGTTCAAAATCGACACAATGCGGTATTGCAACCGCAAGCTAAAACAAATTCTTATAGTAAAGTCTTCCATATGCAAACAGCCACAATTCGGCCCATAAAAAATAAAAACAATAAATAAATATCGGTCCTGCAAGTTTCACAATTTTCAAACCAAATTTATTAATCAACCCCCTTCCAAAACCACCCCACAAGTACTTAGATTTTTTCCCTTTTTTCACATATTTGTAGGAAAATTTATATCACATTCACAAAGTTTCACCATTTTCAAACCAAATTTATTAATCAACCCCCTTTAATGTTAGCATAAATGCATATATGAGAATTTTTTAACAGAAGGTAAATGAAAATTAGGAAAATAATGATAACTCTGGGAACATCGATTTTGTGATAGAAAAGTGAACAGGTGCTCTTGGTACGCTATTTTGCACTGCATGCGAATTCGATCTCAGAAGTTGTTAATCAAGGGTATCTAAAAAGTTGAGTTGAGATCAATACGGCAGCTGAACCCTTGTTCTAGAAACATCAAAAGGGTCTCAAAGTAAATCTTAAACTTTGTACTTTTACCTATAATCCGACAAATCTGTGAAGATGCCCCTGAAACACTGACAACAATTCTACAAGTGGTGTGCGCACTACCAAATGAAAAAAAAAACAAAATCCCAAAAATTTGACGTGTATCAGCTATTACTTTTCCACTTCCGACTGTAAATTTACCAATTTAAAAGGAAGTAATTGTATTGTTTATAAGTTAAATGTTTTATATGCACGTCTATTTTACCAGTTCCTTAAAAAAATTCAGTCGTATTTGAATCGGCTCTAACTACTTAAGGAATTGAAAAAAAAAGGCAATGAAAACAATGACGACGAAACTTTTACTCAGAATAACATTTACTTTCTAAAAAAAATCAGTAAAAGTTTTAGTAATGGATATTGTTTGTTTCTTTCTTCGTTCGCTTCAGTGTTTAACATGTATATTAATTTTAATTTTCCTTTGTTGTGTTAATATTTTACTCGGCTTTTTAATAAATTGAAAAAAGTCCATATGAAAGTTTTTACACAGAATGACATTTACTTCCTAAAAAAATCGGAGAAAAACAGTGGGACATTGTATATATGAGATATGCGATTCGGTATTTGATTTTTAAACCAAAATAAGGAAAGTGAGTTAAATAAAAAATGAAATAAAAACTAATTTCAAGGGTTGTATTTTGAAGCCATTTTAAAATTTTTGGGACATTTGGTTCAGCCGGAATAACAAAATCACGTTTTTACATATGAACCCAATTTTTTTCCAAAAACCTCACGAAAACTTACTAGCCCCGACTCATTCAAAGCATAGAAATCTATCGACAATGCTTATTTACTTTCCATTCACCCCAGTGATCAATTATATTATTTACTATTATTGAAAACAATAAAAATAAGAAGTAAAAAGAAGTAGAAAAACATCATAAGTAAAGTCATAAGTAAAAAAACATTTGATAAGAAATTGAATTTGTTATGAAAATGAATATTTTAAATTAAATTTGAATTAGGTATACCCTTTTTTGTGTCGCCCTTTTTTGTGAGAGGTTCGACCAGGTACAGATAAACACATGTAAATAAATACATACATACCAGTACAATAATTTATTTCACGTTATATCGTAAAAATAAATAAATCTTTCGATAATCTGTCAATCCGTTCGAGATTTTATCTTGTCTCCATACTACGCGCTCGCTGTACGAGTATAGAGTATACCTAATAGAATTTGTATCGAGATCAGATTCGATTTTTATCTAGCGTTGAGAATTGCATCTCTACATTATCAGTATCAATTTGAAACAACTGAATCATAAACCTTGTTTTCTTTGGTTACTAAGATCATGGTGTAACATAGGACACATCAACCTCCCCGTTTGCTGAACCAACCCCTTATTTAATCGATTACTTTGGCCGGAAATGAACTCCTAAGGACCAAACACGCTCACTACGATGTAGCTAGAACTATGGTAAGCTACCCCAATCATAAGCGCAGCGGTACCTACCTTTCCTACGTACGGCATAGAAGGGAAGTTATTTAAATCCCTAGTGCAAGGTATTCGCGCAAGTACGTTGAACCGGAGTCCGTGTTGCACGAATTTAACGACGCAAGTGATTAATTGCCCGCTAAAGTATATTTGAGGCCAGCAGCTTCCAAGTGGTCTTCACTTAATTAGCTCGTAATGATAATAAACTTTATAATATATTTTTAAAACCAAGAAAACAAAAATCTATAATCCAGGCTTTTAGAAATATCGAATCTTTGATCTTAGACTTGAATAAAGAAATTATTTGATGATGAATCATACAGTAAAGTTCATTTCAAAATCTAAATAAGAAAAAAAAACACAGGGTTACTTTCAACTTTAAAACTAGAGGTGACTCAAGCTGGTGGAACATACAATGTAATCTGCAGTGCTTTAGAAATTCACAACAAGTCATATTATAGATGAGGGGTGGTAATAGTATATTATTTGACGAGCACATAACTAAGTATGTAAATCGCGAGCATGAAGTTTATACGCGACCCGTAGGCGAGCGTGTAAACATGCGAGCGATTTATATCCGTTGTGTGCGAGTCGAATACGACGTTTTATCTGTATCATAAATTCCATTTTATATCTAATATTTTAAATGAATTTGTCAATGATGGCGATGCGAACTGTCACATAACTGTCATCCACGTAGGTTTTCGCAGACTTTGACACTAGCGTTGTATAATGATGGGGATTATATAGTTATAGATAAGTATGCAATGAACTTATTATATGTGAGTCGTAGATAAATATGTTTAATGTTTATACCTATATCCCCCATAACTTTAAAGATGTTGGATTATCTCCATTATCTTGTTCTCATTGTGGTCATCTGCTTGGATTTTGATATACTTGAAACATCCTCTTGTCATTTTTCGATTGCAATAATGTAACTGACTAGCTGATTGACATTACATAATATTATATTTAATCGACTTTTTATTATTCTTTTTGCAAACATTGCTTTAGAATTGGTTTATGCACAATCATAACAGTTCCTTCAAATTGTTTATAACAGATTTTTACTTGAATGAACAAGAATAATTGTTGTGGATTGGTTCCTTACCTTTCTTTTAATTCCGAAACTAGGATCTCAAAAAAAAGATTTTATCCATGTATTTTAAATGGGAAATTTGTTATTAACCGATTGATTCAAATTTGGGGGGAATTTATTTATTAACAGATTTGGAGGATCGTGGCCATCAAGGAAAGAAAAAAAATGATTTGAGACCACCCTAATGTATAACGTTATGTACTTTATAACATTTGTACTTTTACATACAGTGAGCGCGAAAAGTATGAGAAAATCTCTGAAACGGTTTGGTATTTTAAAAAATCCTCAAACCGTAGATTTGTAATCAGTAAAATGTTCATTTCTGGGTAAAATTAATACCGATCTTCAATTCTAACTGACTTATGACATCCCCGACATTTTTGAAATGGTAACCATTCTTACTGATTTGGGTAGATCTTTTGGATAAAATTATTCGCCCTGATTACAAATACGGACTCAAGCATTTCTTCTCGCGTAAGGTTTACCAAAAAAGTAAAGTCATAATGTCGAAAAGCGTGTTTTTTGTCAATGTTCGATAAAACTGAAAAATACTAAATCTGAAACGGTGTACCTATTTGTACCTACCTAAAATTCTGAAAACTTGTATACAAATGTTTTTGAATCATTTATAGCAAAAAACGCAATAATATGTCATGATATGCAACTGCGGATTAGTATTCCGAGGAAAAAAAATCTACCGAAAACACTTAACTTTCAACTCGCTTTATCGCTATTAAGTTATAAAAAAACAGTAAAATTAAAAAAAAAATCAATTTCCATACAATTGATTGATGGAAATACAATTTGAAATAAATAAGTAATGTGTGTTTCCATACTTGCGAGCTCAATGTATGTACTAGGCAGTTTTTTAGTTCTACATACATATATGTAATGTACATATTGTTCAGTCATATACATATAATATATACATGTCCTGTTATTAGTTCATATTACAGAGAATTAGATAAATTTTAAAACAGAGGATTCCACCAAGCGGACCAAACATAGCTCGGGCAATTATACCAAGGCCATTGCGATTGTCGCTATAGATAAACGTACTGCAATAGCAAAAAGAAAGAAAACAAGTGACGAACAGCCGTCCCCAAACAAAAGGTGAACTCATTTTTTCTTTTAAACCGTTCCCATGCGCCGGTATTCTAGAACTGTCGCGCACAGGAGGGGCCCGTCTCCCGCGTACGTTGCTATTCCGATTTCTTTTAGCGAATTATTGCAAAGAAAAGTTGAGAGACGACCATTATATGACAAAGAAGGTTTGAACTCCTATGTACAGGCACTCGGAAAAGTTTTCGTACACCCCGCGATAGTTAGAAATTCAAGAAAATAAAACCAAAAATAACAAAAATATGAATTTTTGATCAATAATTAAAATATCCCTTGAATTTTTGAAGATGTTTTTGACGACAAATCACAATGATAAATACCTACACTAAATACGTTTTTTTACTCAACAACAGATGGTCTTGAAGTCTTAAGAAAAGGGTGGCACGTGGTGTACGGCCAATGCATTCTAAAGCAGAGGTAGTGGTGGGGGTATCCTCTTCTTATTTGGAAACATTTTCTACCTCCAAAACTAAGAAACGAAGTTAAATTTAATTTTCTTAAAACTTTTCAGCGAAAGTGTGCTCGATTTCTGTACGGGACACAAGCTAAATCACGAGGACAACTCTCGCGAAACGACGACGACGGGTGGCAATCCTAATATCCGCCTAGGCCAGAAAACAAGTCCGCTTCTGTACCGCGGGTGAAAATTAAATGCATCCTACCGATTTTTTGGACTTCTAACGAAACACAATTGCGGCTTGAACATATAAATTTTGAAAATAAGTGGACTTTCCATCACAAACTGTGTTAATTATTCTTGCCCGCTAATTGTTTGAATCTCGACCGAGCAAAATGACCATAACTCGCTGCCACCCTAAGCTATCGATTGGTGTATAATTTGTAAAAATCGGATGACAGGAAGTGCTTAAAAAACGTGCTTTTGTTCACCGTTGTAACCGCACAGTGCTTTCTCGATATCTTCGGAGCACAAACTTTGTTAATTATTCTTGCCCGCTAATTGTTTGAATCTCGACTGGGCAAAATGAGCATAACTCGCTGCCACCCTAAGCTATCGATTGGTGTATAATTTGTTAAAATCGGATGACAGGAAGTGCTTAAAAAACGTGCTTTTGTCCACCGTTGTAACCGCACAGTCCTTTCTCGATGTCTTCGGAGCACAAACTTTGTTAATTATTCTTGCCCGCTAATTGTTTGAATCTCGACCGGGCAAAATGAGCATAAGTCGTTGCCACCCTAAGCTATCGATTGGTGTATAATTTGTTAAGATCGGATGACAGGAAGTGCTTAAAAAACGTGCTTATGTTCACCGTTATAACCGCACATTCCTTTCTCGATATCTTCGGAGCACAAACTTTGTTAATTATTCTTGCCCGCTAATTGTTTGAATCTCAACCGGGCAAAATGAGCATAACTCGTTGCCACCCTAAGCTATCGATTGGTGTATAATTTGTTAAAATCCGATGACAGCAAGTGCTTAAAAACGTGCTTTTGTTCACCGTTGTAACCGCACAGTGCTTTCTCGATATCTTCGGAGCACAAACTTTGTTAATTATTCTTGCCCGCTAATTGTTTGAATCTCGACCAGGCAAAATGAGCATAACTCGCTGCCACCCTAAGCTATCGATTGGTGTATAATTTGTTAAAATCGGATAACAGGAAGTGCTTAAAAAACGTGCTTTTGTCCTCCGTTGTAACCGCACAGTCCTTTCTCGATGTCTTCGGAGCACAAACTTTGTTAATTATTCTTGCCCGCTAATTGTTTGAATCTCAACCGGGCAAAATGAGCATAACTCGTTGTCACCCTAAGCTATCGATTGGTGTATAATTTGTTAAAATCGGATGACAGGAAGTGCTTAAAAAAACGTGCTCTTGTTCACCGTTGTAACCGCACAGTCCTTTCTTGATATCTTCGGACCACAAACTTTGTTAATTATTCTTTCCCGCTAATTGTTTGAATCTCGACCAGACAAAATGAGCATAACTCGCTGCCACCCTAAGCTATCGATTGGTGTATAATTTGTTAAAATCGGATGACAGGAAGTGCTTAAAAAACGTGCTTTTGTCCTCCGTTGTAACCGCACAGTCCTTTCTCGATGTCTTCGGAGCACAAACTTTGTTAATTATTCTTGCCCGCTAATTGTTTGAATCTCAACCAAGCAAAATGAGCATAACTCGTTGTCACCCTAAGCTATCGCTTGGTGTATAATTTGTTAAAATCGGATGACAGGAAGTGCTTAAAAACGTGCTTTTGTTCACCCTTGTAACCGCACAGTCCTTTCTTGATGTCTTCGGAGCACACAAACTTTGTTAATTATTCTTGCCCGCTAATTGTTTGAATCTCGACCGGGCAAAATGAGCAAAACTCGTTGCCACCCTAAGCTATCGATAGGTGTATAAGTTGTTAAAATCAGATGACAGGAAGTGCTTATTTTTTATGCTTTTGTTGTTCAGTGTTGTAGGCATGCGGTTGAACTGTGTTGTCCAAATCCCCACGACGGCGACGCTAGTACTTTGTTATTACTTTTCAGGCGGTAATTGTTATAATTTCGGTCGGGCAAAACTATGGGGAGTACATGAAGAGTTGTGCTTTCGATTAATGTATTGCTCATTATGATTGGTTGTCATAGCCGAGATATGATGCCGAAAACTTTACCAAATAGTCGAAAATGTCAAGTTTCTTTCTTATTTTTAGGGCACTAATTATGATTTGATCGACCGGGCAAAACTCATGGGGCATCAGGACGTTATGAGCTTTAAAATGCGGTAGCATTTTTTTTTAATCGGTTGAAAAACAAATTTATTGATAACTTGTATTGCTAACTTCCCCCAGGTAAATAAATATTCGAAAACTGAATTATTTTTTTAAGAAGCATTTTTTTTTGTTAATGTACGTAAACATTTATAGGAGCTATCAAAATTTTGATAAAATGTATATTAGACTAAATTTGTTCAAAATACTATTTGTTTTGTAAGCAGAATTACTCTTGCAAACAGTTTTACGAAGTGTGCGAAAACCTTTCTGACTGTACCTATAGTAGGTACAATCATGCTTTCATGACGGATAAAAGTTAAATGCTTTGAAGACATTAGGAGGAAAATCACGTACGGAGACCTTAACAACTGCATCCGTAACGATGTGAAATCACGGCGAATTGTATTGGTGATTTGTTGCGGATGTGCAGAAATTACTTATTTCACTGTTAACGTAGAAAACTAGGTCAATTATTTTTTTAGATGCATTTTTTTATCTTTATAAAAAATAGCTACTTTCTACTAGTTGTACGGTAGTAGACAGAATTAAAATAGTATATTATTTTACAATATTTAAAAGTTATAGCAATTATTCTTGGAAATCTGTATGTGAGTGATCATAAATAGCTGAGGAGAGTTTGAATTTGTCGCCATAGTAAATTATTCCGATGTTGGTAACACATGAAAGCCAAAACCTTGGGCTATCATTGGTTGACCATGGTATTTGACTCTAGACAGTTTTCGTATGACATGAGAGCAACAATAAATACACTAAACACTGTGGCCTCAAATTCAAACTATCCTCAGCCATTTATGATCACTCTATACAAAGTTAAAGAAAATGTTTTGAAGATTTGTTTGTAGTGATTATTATTCCCCGTATAGCCCTAATAAAATCAGTCAACACGTTAACCTAATTCACACATATCCTCTAATTAGGCATCTGGTCCAAATCCCTTCACGAAGAAACAGCATCGTGGCCTTTTAAAAATAGTGATACTGTAATGTTTATTTACTTAACCTTGACACAGGTACGTCGTATCGAATTAAAAAAAAAGTTAAGTAGTTTAGAATAAGGAAAATTGTACGGCAGTGACATAAAAGAGACAAAAATAGAATTGATCACATTGACCTAATTAGGGTCAATATTTTATCTGATAATGTTTTATTATATTTTCTGTAGGGACACTATTCAAATTAGGTTTATGGAGTTGGTAATATGAAGTTTTAAATATTGAAGAGATGATGAGATTATGACGTCAATCAAAACTTTTTGGCAACGTGATTTTTTTTGTTTACATGTTACAACCTTGCAAGCACTTGATACGCGATGTAACTCTACAAAATTAAAATATATCGCATATCATCATACCTTATAATTGCTACTTTGCATCCATGGTATCAACCCATCGATAAATTGGCCAATATCCTGGCAGACTATCGAGTTGGAGGGTTCCGCAAGGTATGCGAGTAGGTCCTGTCCAACTTGTTGACGAAATTTTGTATCGGCTTTCGGTAGATGGGGCATAAAGCCGTCTAGATCCCGCGGACATGTGTATGCCATTTTCGCTTAGCACAAAAAACCACGCAATTTTACACTCGTTTTACACCACCATAGGCATCACATGCACACAAAAGACATTTCTTCCAGAATCCGCCCACCCAATTTTACACAAACTATAATTAATGATAAAACGAGCACTAAATGAATACACTTTGATGAAACAATTATTACGACTTGTCAAATAAGGATAAACGTCCTTCGCTCCAACAACTGTGCGACAAAACGATAAAATTATTAATTTCCCATCAACCTCTAGCCACCAAACTTTTAAAAGTTAATATTTTAACCCTTTCCTGGCCAACCCTGTTTGTATAAACATAAAAACCGCTACGTTAGGCGGATATAGGTTGGTTGTGTTTTCGCGATTTTGTTAAGCGAACTGTGGCATACCGGCCCGTTTACAATGTTCTAATTATCATCGACGGTTAAAGGCCACTGGATCGGACACTACCAATCGTATTTTTACACGGAAAACACTAAAATATCGCGCATTATTTCCACTTGTGGTCGTATGTAGCCATATTACATTTGACAACACCATTCAGCTCAGGTCACAACCGCACCGGTACTGTCAAAAAAACGACCGGCAAACGCACACCAGCGACATCTACAATTTTTATTCGATGAACTAAATTTATTTTACGCCAACACTAGTAAACTTTTCTAAAAAATAATTATTATGGCATTGCATATCCCAGAAGCAAACTTACTTTATGGAAGAAATGTATGATATAAAAGTATGTGTTCATTTCAACACAAGAATTTATTGATTTTTCTCAAATAATGAAATAATACATGAAGGAAAAGTTAGAACGAAATAGAAGAGAACAGAAATTATTATAATATAATATTTTATAATGTATAACTTTATTTCTAATAACAACATTTCTAAACGGTTATTACATGGTGCTGCCATCTTTTGTCCGCACGCGTAAATAAATTAAAACGAAGATGATATAAAGACAACCCAAATAATATTTAATAACAAAAATGTCAACATTTGATACATGGAACATACTTGCTGAGTCAATCAACAATATGGTAAGCAATAATCTTAAAAAAGATAAAAAAACATGGCATCACGAATTTCCATAACACAGATTTCAGCATTATCGACTAAAACGCCCAGTGTGCCAGCCCACACACTTTGCGTACCAACAGAATAAAATAAATTAAACTTACACACAATTAGGTTAGTTATCCTCTGTTTGCTTCTTCGAAGTCATAAACAACATAAACAATAATTATTAATCAACTAATAATTAAGCAAAATGGATCCAGCGTTGCTAAAAGAACGCGAATTATTCAAAAAACGGGCACTGACAACCCCAGCGTAAGTACAGCATAGCTATATCTCTTAGCAAAACATTATCCAATATTGTTTTTTTCAGTGTTGAAAAGAAGAAAAACGAGGCAAAGTCAGACTCCAGCAGAGATGCGAAGAAGAAGTCGAAACCCTCAGCCCCCGCGGCCCCAAAACTTGATATTACAACGTAAGCGTATTGAAAATTTGATGTGTAAGTTTAAAAGTTATACGTATGGACGCACGTTTTAGGTATAAAACATCGTCTGGAAGTTCTCAGTACAGATTTGGGGTTCTAGCAAAAATCGTTAACCACATGAAAACGAGACACCAAGATGGCGATACACATCCATTGACGTTGGAAGATATTTTAGACGAAACAAATCAATTAGATGTAGGATCAAAAGTCAAACAAGTACGTTATGTTTTTTTCTGGTTAATGATACTGTGATATACAAATCTGAAATTGAAACAATTAATTGGCTCTTAATGTTTAAAGAAAAAGGCAACATTACATTTTTTACGATAATACCCTGTCCATCAATATTAACACACCACTAAAAAACTTAAAATTTCAATGTTGATTTTCTCTCGAGCTGCTTATCAGATTTTTATGATTCTTTGGTAACAATATTGTGTTTATCAAAATTTCAGTTTTGAGCAAGAACTAGGATATTTTTTTGACAAAATTTGTAGCATTGGGTGATATGGATAAAAAACTTTATAAAATGTTATTACGTTTTAGTGGTTGCAAACTGAAGCTCTACCCAGCAATCCAAAGATTGAAACTACACCAGACGGGCGATACGTTTTCAAAGCACTGTACAAACTTAAAGATCGTAAGAGTTTATTAAAGTTACTAAAGCAGCAAGATCTAAAAGGTTTGGGCGGAGTATTCTTAGAACACGTACAGGAATCACTACCACATTGTGAAAAAGCATTAAAAGTGAGTATTTAAGTCCAATTGTATTTTGTTCTCTTTTGATTCCATTGTTTTTTTCTTTTGGTCTTAATATAATTTGTATTTATTTAATATTTCAGACATTGCAAAATCAGAATGAAATCATATTTGTGACGCGACCGATGGATAAGAAGAAGGTACTCTTTTATAACGATAGAACTGCAACTTTGCCTATTGACGAGGAATTTCAGAAGTTGTGGAGATCGGTTGCTGTGGATGCCATGGATGACGCGAAAATTGAAGAATATTTGGAGAAACAAGGTTTGAGTTTATATTTTATTGCTCCTATTATCATTATTATTGTGATTGCTTATTGTGGTTGAAAATAATTCTTGTTATTGACCGATCAACAGGTTGATTTGATTAAGTTGTTGTCTATAATTTTTTCTTCTGGAATGAGTTGGTCTATTTTCTATAATAGTTCATATAATGATTAAATAGCTTCTAATTTTGTGGCCCTAGGACTAAAATTATTGAAGTTATTTTGTCATGTAGTTAATTTGTATTCCAATAAGTGTCAAATTAAAAGTGGTAAACTTTTGACGCGAGCGTAGAGAAATACCATGCAAAAGGTTTAATAAAAATCCGTGCTTATTTCCCAGGTTTCAACATTTTGCTATTTTTTATTGTAACTGGAGTACACTATATCTTCAATAATTTCCTTTTCATAAAATAAAGTTGTGATTTTTTAATGTAAATCATAGTTAATAGTCATTTACTTAAGGAGTTTTATTTTGATTTATGATGTCTCATTTTCCAAAACTATTTTTTTAATAGAAACTAAAAATGTTTCTAGTGCTTCTTTTGTATAAAGTAAAAATAAAAGATTTAATACATTTTTAAGGCCCATGATGCATATTGACAGGAAAAGTTAGTCACAGCCAGCTATGAACATTTAAAATACAACTAAAATACAACCAGGAAATTATATTGAACATATTTAAAGTATGCCAAAAACTTCTGCTTATAATATATTTGAAAATCACTGGTTTTTTTTAACTATAAAAACAAAAGACAATGGGTGGTATGAATAAAAATGAGTACATACTTTATGCTGAATATTTTGAAATTAATACATCAAGTTATAAGTGTAAAGGTCTGGGGCATATGCTCACTCTAAGCAAGTACTTCTAGATATATTCTTTGTTCGTGCGTAGTCTTATTTCGTATGAATAAAATAAAGCTCATGCTTAAATCACTGGAGTTTCTAGTCCAGATATGAAGTCTGACATAGCTGTCATGACAGAGTCTATGTTTAATTTGCTTTCCGTAAAATATATTATATTATTAGTTTTACATGGGATTTCTAAGGAGGTAGAGTGGCTTGCTAACCAAGTTTTTTGAAGAGTTTTGGGAAAGAAGAGGACATTTTATCAAAATTATAAAATAGGAGTTTTTAAGATAATATGTGAACAGATATTAAGGCTCCCATCTCAATTCAAATAACGAATTGTAGCGAACTTCTCTCCAAAGCTTCGATATAAAAAAAACATCAGATGTAGATGGCGGTACTATAAACATGTCTGTTTTTATTTAGTATTTATTACATTTGACCTATGGTATAAGCTAAAGAAATACATAAATGTATGCCTTCTATTTGTACAAATTTTCAAACTGGACTGTGTTTGAGTTTTCTAGTCGCTGATATAGTACTTTCACAGTTGCACCATTGTAAACATGATTACCAACTCACTACAAACACGGACTACAATACTCCAGACTCCAGAGTCCAAGTCTAGAGAAGTTCAGAAGAAAATAACTTGTGCTCTTATAGTTAACATTTAATTATATTTTATAATGTATTACAGCAGACAATACTCAGACGCAACTGCCATCGGAAAGCATTTCTATATTTGTAGTCCACATCAAAATTTGCATAAATAATTTTTATAAATATTGAAATTCCTTTCCGATGGCAGTTGCATAAGGACCTTCAGAATCAAATGGTAGCGAGCATTTCACGATTGGCGCAATAATAATGACATGCCTTAAGCTTTAAAAATTGAAAATTATGATATAATAGGGTATTCCGGTGTTTTTTAAATTGTCATTTTTTACAAAGTATGGGTGCTACTGTTTGCTACTTCACAAGTAAAATATCAAACATTGTTTTAAATTAAGAGAAATCGTTGTTTGAAGGATTGGTCTTTGTGACGTCACAAAGACCGCTCAAAGTGAGCGACTTGACAACGTTGCTATATCTAGGGTGCACGTAGTAAATTTTTGTCTTCTGTTGTGTCAACGTTTAGAATCGTTGGTTTGTTGACACCTGCTTTGGTTATTGAGGTTATATCAAACACTTGTTCAAAATGTATAAACTCCAACGTCGACATTGTTCAGTGCCGGGCTGTAACAGCGGTAGAACATTAACTCCTGATAAGATTTTCTTTACATTGCCGACTAGCGAGATGAGAGATGTTTGGCTTCAAGTTTCAATGATCAAATCATCTCTCAAAAAAGTTACCTTTATTGGTTGTCAAACAACAGGGTCGCCAACCGTCAACTTGGCCGATCAGCTGTTCGAGAGCTGTCCGCTGTTGCCACCGCTACTAGGGATCGGTAATCATCGTGTATTTCCGAGGGTGGTCGGTGAATTCAAACGAAATGCACTTTTAATTGCAATTATCTCATAGAAAAACTAAATAAAAAAGCTCATAGCGTAACTTTATGAATCCTCATAAATTGTACAATAAGTTAAACCGAATAACTGCTTAAATTTTGACATGACCGGAATACCCTATTGAAATTGAAAGGCTCAATTGGCTCAAGCTTTTGTTTATTTTGTTTGACAGCACGTACAGTAGTACCCAGAAACTCCGTCATGTTTTAAGCTCAGTTAAGCTTTTCTGTGAGACTGTTTCAAGAATTCTTTGAAATCAAATTCATCCCTTACACATTTTCCACATTCTCAAAAAAGTTGCAGTTTTAAAATCTTGTCCAAAAACCATTGACGTATGTCAGGAGCATCTGCTCAATGTATTAGGACCATCTCCTCCATGTATCAGGAGCATATACTCTAAAAGTACTCTATAAGCTAATCGCTTTTATTTATACAAACTGGAGCATAAACTCGCATTTTATGCTCAATCATGCTCATGAGTGCATAGTCAGAGCATAAGCTCCGTTTTATTCATATCACCAAATGGCTAATTTTGATATTTACCATTAAGATCTCAAAATAGAGTTATCCAATTATAACAAGAAAAATTGTTCACCTGGTATATCTTCTTACTTTGAAAATAGCCGACAGCAAAGCGTTTATAGTTTTATTCAACAACTTTATAGTTTTATTATTAGTTTGGTGGGGGTATCTTATATGTTTAGTTTACATCCAAAATATAATGAAACAAAGAAAGAGAAAACATATTAAATCGTATGAAAACAAAACACAAACAATAGCGAAAAATGTCTTTTATTCCTTCTATCTGTCACTAAAAGAAAAACATTTTCAGGTATTAGATCAATGCAGGATCACGGTATTAAGAAACAAGTGGCACCAAAACGTAAGAAATCTAGCCAAAGGAAGCGGCAGTTCAAGAAACCTCGTGACAACGAGCATCTGGCTGACGTTCTCGAAACTTACGAGGACAACACATTAACGCAGAAAAACAGTGTTTAATTTTGCGGAATCTCGTTACAAATTTTCCGTTATGTTTTGTGATATTAATCGCGGTTGTAAATAGGCTTAAAAATAAAGATATGTTTAAAATATTTAATCATTTATTTGTATATTAGTGAGTGTGGGTGGTTTAGAATTGAAGATAAATCCATTTCCTGCCTACAGATAAAAAAAAATAATATCAAAAGTTTAGTACGAGTTTTTCTGTTGCATGAGATGTAATGGAGTTAAAATATCTATTTTGGGTTTGCATTGTTTCTGTGGGTTATGTTGACGGTAGAGGTAATAGGGTTCGAAGGATTGTTGGCGGACATCCTGCAGCGGTGCCCACAGATGATGAGCCAATTGCTTATGTAAATCATGCAAGAAGATCGGCTAGAGTACGTGGTGTTTTAGAGTACCCACACTATGTTTTTAGAGGGGTACGATATGCATATGCGCCTACTGGACGAGATAGATTTCAGGTAAGTTTTTGCCTATGGACTATAAGTCACTTTCTGAATATTTGTATAAAGGTGGTTCTTGATTTTTGTAGCTTTCAACTGTCATAAAATGTATCATAAAAAAATCCATAGTAATTAACATAGGTTGAATTTATTCGCAAAAGTTTTGCACTTAAAGTTTTTATACCCCCCCACATTTAATGTGGTGAGGGTATATTGAGTTTGATTCAACATTTGTAACACCCTTAAGGAGGCGTGGCAGATATACTTATATATATGGATTTGATCAGAATTGAAAACTGAATCGATTTAGCTATGTCCGTCAGTGTACACGATAACTGCCGTAATTTTGTAGCAATTGATCTGAAATTTGGTATACAAGCTTATCTCTTAAAAAGTAAGGACAAGTTCGTGAATGGGCAACATCAGTTGAACTTCAGCACGGCTGATGATAATTTTCTTACTAGTTTATTCTTAATTTTGCTAGAATTGCAATTTTAGTTGGGTCAAACCGAATAATCATCAAAACTTTGGAACCCTTTGTGACAGAACCTATTTTGATTAAACTCTTTTAAATGATTATAATAACAGATTTTATTATTTTTATCCTAGATTTATTAGTTTTGAAGATATCAACCATAGACAGAAATTTTAAATAGATTTTAGCTCAAAAACCAGCGGTACTTAATACTTGGAACACAAACACTAGTAAGACGTCTTTTAACAGGAATCGGATAGTTAAATTGGATTTATTAATCCAAAATGATAATTATAAAGATGTTGGAGATACTATACCTTTAAAACACTAAAATGGATGTAACATGTTCCATGTTCTTTGCAAATATACAAACGACAGAGCTTAGGATGTCGGTGCAATTTGTTATTTGCAAGTCTTTATGACAACTTGCTCTTATAGATCACATATTTGTAATTAAATATAATTTTCCGTCGATCGTTTATTTATGAGTCAGTGTAGTGAATAGGAAATCGTTTATTAAAGAACTCTATTAATGCACGATTTCTATTAATGCATGATTTGTTATAGCCAATCACACGACGTAAAGACGTCGTTTGATTGGCCAATCGAACATATGTGAAATGAAACCTTCCAATCAAAACGGCCGCCGTCAAGAACTGTCAGTGTCAAATTACATAAATTGGCACATAACCTAAAAAGGCATTGGCGAAGAAAAATCTATGTAGACGACGCTAGAAGAATACGATCGACGAAAAAATTTTGTAACCAACTCGAATATTAAATGGCGATTAATGGTCTCGACAATTAACGCTCGAGCGTTAAACAGTCTCGATCATTAATCGGTCTTTTTAATATACTTGTTGGTTAAATAACTATTAACACAAAACCAAATGATAAATTGTTGAGGTAAAATAAGGTTCATTTAAAAAAAATCCTTCAAGTAAAATTAAGGGAAACTAGATGTCTATAATCATTAAAACAAAAAAAAATATTTTTTCTACTTTGCGTTCGTTATAAACTCATAACGAAACCGCTTTCGGTGTCGTTATGAAAAAACTAGATCGCCAACTTTTAGTAACTTACAGTTTTCCAAGATTGATGACATTGATGTCAAGTGTCAAACGATGCTGACATCTCAATCGCTATTGGCTCGCCTCAATCGTATTTCGCAATTTTACCACAACGACCAAGTTTTGAATATAAAAGTACTCTAGATTGTAAGAAGACGGTCGCAATTTTCAAAATTTATGTAAAATTAATGTCGCAAAGTAGAAAAAATAGTATATAACACTCGTTTTATAAGACGTATTGGCGTACTCGTTCCATTTGGGCACTCCTCGCTACACTCGTCGTGCCCAAAACAACTTGTGCACCAATTTTTGTCTTATAAAACTTATTATTATTATTAACTTATTATAATATACTATTATATGCATTTCTTTAAAACCAAATGAACACTTTTATTATATTAGCTTGACAGCCAAATGTTTCTGATTTTAAACAATAAATTATAACAAACACGTTAGAAAACTGTCATAAAAATGGGAAAACGAAGAAGGTAGGAAATAAAAAAAATTTATTTTGTTTATACATACAGATGTAAGTTTACAATCTGGTAACAAAATAAAATTGCAAATCTTAGTAACAACTCACTAATCGTGTATAAATGATAAAAAAAAAGAAGATAATACCATATACCATTAATACAATACAATTGCTAACATCTCCTATCTCTTATAGGTACATATAGATTATATATAATTATTTCAGTAATAACATTTGATCACATAAAAAAATATTTGAGACAAACTTCTCACTACTTGTCTTAGATAATATAATACCTAATATATAGATTAGTAAATACAGTTACGTAGATAATAGTAACAGCACGCCAAAAAAGAACAAAGCAATATCACATTGAGAGAGATATATTTTTTTAATACTAATAATTGTAGAATACTTTTGGAACCTTTTACACAATATCCTGGTGGAAACGCAAGATTGCCCTACCTGCAATTTCTGAGTGACACAATTTCTGAACGACAACAGGTGCATCATCCGCTGGAAACTCGCTATGCGGAGGAGGAGTAATCTACAAATATAAAAAAAAATCTTTAAGGTTATGCTTTGACAGATGTCAGATCAAAAGTATCAGCAGCTGTCATAGTTTGACGATTTGTTATTTTGACAGATGTGGGCTACGTTCATGTGATGAATACAATCTCAGCCACATAAAACTGTGGCGGGAAATTCAACCTGTCCTCAGTCATTTTAGATCATCCGTTACTTTGATGTTTATGACATGCTTGGACTTATTTTTTAAATATCTAGGAAAATTGTGTACTTACATCCCCAGTTGTAACGTGATGGATGAGTTCCCGTAGTTGCTCGATAGAACCACTTTCTATTGGTACTACAGACTGCTGCCGTTCGGTCAGCAGACGTGAGAATTTTGGCAAGAGTCTTTCTGCTACTTCTTGCGTGATGTAAACAATTCCTTTCTAAAAAAAAAACAAACAAAATAAAGTTGTAGGTGTCGGCTGTTGCTTCTGCCAGTAGAGTATGCAACCTAAAAAAAGTGTTTTATCAGAAAAAATGTGCTGTCAACTGTGTTCAATGAGTTGCATATTCCACCAGCAGATACATTTACAAACACCAAGAAAAATATACATTTCGTGTTATTTCTTTGATAATTTTTTTAGCTAATTATAATTGAAGAGTAATTGACTCGACATGCAAACTCCATTAAATCCACTTTTCACACTTTGTCACAAATCCCTAAAAACTTTTGCAGAAGAATCACAGAAATTTTCTCGAAAAGTTATTATGTGAAAAGTTTTCTAGGTTGTAGATGCCTAATTTGGAAAACAACTGAGTCTTGTTATTAATAATCAACAAAAGAAGCGAATCAACTAAATGATTCTACATTACTGACGAGTTTATAACTCGTCAGTAATGTAGAATCATTTAGTTGATTCGCCATTTTTCGGTAAATGAACTTCAAAAGTTGTTATGGAAAATGTTATTTAATCTTTACTGCATGACGATCGATTTCGATCTAATACAGGTCATCATCAGGTCAAACTAAAATAGACAAAAATACATGGTGTCAACATTGAACAATTAAACGATAGGCTAGTGTCTACGATATATTCTAATGTCACTCGAAGGGCATGAACATGCCAATCACAAACAACTTACTGTCAAAGCGGTCACTAAACAGGCATCGAATCAGGGGATAGTAACTGTGAGTGGTTTACATTTGATTTCGGCATCAGGTGGAATTATTAAATCAAACGAAATTAGGTTATGTTCCAGGTAGATGTTTGTGTTGGAATTAGCACAGTGCTATGTTAATATGGTTTGAGTAGTTTGGCATCTGAATTTTATTGGGCATCATGACAATTTTATAGGAATTGATGGCTAAATTCTATTAAAATGGAAGGACCTATCAATTTCAAGAGATATCAAACAATTTCCGCTCTAAGAACCAATTTTCTTATTGTAACTGCAAATGGTTAGATTTTTGGAATATAGATATATTTTTCATATAAAAAAGTACTAAAATAAATTGTGTAAAAATCTAATATTTTGGCATTTTTATATGGATTGTATCAAACGCTGGCAGGTACCTTTTGAAACAAGCATTCGAAAAACTTTTTCGACTAAAGTATCTCTATGTCCTATGTAGAGTAATATTATTAATAATAAACATGTTTTGTTTGAATATTGGATTGAACGTTTTAAGCTAGGAACTCTTTGTTTCAGGCTTGATTTCCTATACTGAAAACTAATTTTGCTTGGATCTAAGCTAGTGGATTGATAGAGCACCGGATTATATATAAATCTAAAAAATCGTCTATGGTGGATTTGCTGATGCATGTTTGCTTGTCAATAATAATTGAAATGGTTAATTGTATTACCTACATATAATTTATTAATTACTTACAACTATATGAGAAATCACAAGCCTGTATTTGGATGAATATTTAGAATGATTAGACAAGAAGATTCATTGCATATTAATTGAGGACATATATAACCCATTACTACCAAATGACCTATATAATTAAATACAATTAAATTAAGTGAAGTTTTAATGTATAACATAATGTGTTTACACATGATACTAATAAAATTTTGCAGAGAAAAAGAGCAATATTGTTCAAAATTGATATACTTATCGTACCATTTTTAAGCATTGTAATGACCGATGCAGGGATCTCGAAGTTGTCCCAAAATCAATAACTACGTCCACCAGACCCTTGCAAGCATCTCTCGTACGTTCTATTAACTGCTTCTCATAGATCTCTTCATTCCACTGCACCAAATTGACACTACAATATAAAAATTATTTCAGATAAATTTCTAAATGCCACCATAAGCGATTCCTTACTCATGTAGTTCTTTAGCCAACTTAAAACCATCGTCTTTCAATGTAGCAACGGTCAATTGAACTCTGCCCTTATAATCCAGAGATCCAAAATAATACTCCGCGATTCTAATAGCCCACAAAGCCAGGCCGCCCGTTCCAACAATCAATAATTTAAAAATTCCGTCGTAGTTTGAATTATCGATATACCATTTGAATTTATTGATAGCGTTGTTCGCTAGAAGGGCTCCAGTAGGTAACATAGCAGCAACACTCATCGATAAATTATCCGGTATCGGTATCAAGCAAGACAGATCGGGAACAACAATAAACTCAGCATAACTACTCGGAATATCTTCGTTGGGGTACAAAACCACACGAGTACCAACTTTAATATCGTCTCCTTCGGCTAAGTCTGTTCCAAGGGCATCCACAATTCCGGCAACTTCGTATCCAGGGAACAGGGCCCCGTCTCGGATGCCGTGGTGCGCGGGGCTTGAAACAGAATCGTCGGAAGAGATGCTGGATATCGATGAGGAACGTTGTAGTCTGTAGCAAGCGCCAGCGCAGACGACTTTTATGCGGGCCCCCTTTGGGGGCACATCTGGGACCGGAGCGTCAAAACTAAAGACGCAATCTTTCACTATGAGTCCTGGGGACTCGATTGAGACTTGACGACAGAGCTGGTTCATGATTACTAGATGAGGAGAGATAAATACGATTTGTTAATAATAGAATTGATTTTAATTATTGATAGTTTGGTGAATTGGTTTGTTTATCGTTATTTGAGACAATTTGGGTCAATTGACGATGTTAAATGAGTAATTTAATAGATCAACAAGATTTTCTACTTACCAATTCACATTTATTTGTTGACTAGATTGGATGGATCCGGTTTTTATATCTTGGTCAATTCGTTTTATTTTTGGATTGTTTTGTTTTTATTTATTGATATGTTTTGGATTTTCCGGTTTTATAAATAAGTCTCTTTGTGTGCGACGTTGCGACGCCTTGACGAAAATTGCGGCGCGTCCACAGGCGCATCAACTCTACTGAGTTTGAGCAGTGGATTCGATTCTGTTTTTAAACAATAGCAGCGGCGGCGTGATGAGAACGTGATTTTCATCCGACGGCTAAAATAATTCAATGACCTTACCATGTATATATCGAGTGTCCATTAGAATCTCAAACCCACGTTCAAGCATTAACAATTAACTTGAACAACCTCGCTGAGCCGAACAAAGAATAACAAACAATAAAGTATAATAAAACCCGTTTGTATTACCAGAAAAATCATCCGAAATCGACTAAACTAATACATATAAATATAACTTATCTCAAATGCATAGTTTTGTAAATATTTGTAACAGATCAATACGAGATAAATATGTACAATCGATATCTAGAAGAGATCAACAATATAATCCTTTCAATCCATCATGAAATTATTAATATTAATAGGTCAAGGTTTAAAAAAACACGTGTATAATCAGAAAATAGAACTTATTAATTACTTGTTTTCAAATAATTTCACGTTACTTTATGTATTTACTTTAGCGGTAGATGGCGTTGCTCACTGTTGCTGTCGATAGATGTCGCTGTTAATTGTTAAGTGCAGTTTTCTCTAATAGATTTAATTTTTAATGTATTTGTACCGTTATTTTAGAGGCCAAAACAATATTTTCTTGAGGGCGAATACAACGCCACGGAGTATCCGCCGTCATGTCTTCAGCCAATTCCTGGAACGGATAAAAGTATTGGAAGCGAAGATTGTTTATTTTTGAATATTCATACGCCAACCCTTCCGGAAGGAAACGAAGGTAAGAATAAGTATTGCTTTATATGTATATTAGGATTACCAACCGTCCCGAATTGGGCGAGACAGTCCCGAATTTTGACAACTTGTCCGCCCCATAAAGCGTCCCGAATTCTGTCCCTCATTTTGCAAACTTTACTGTTGTGTCCAGAATTTATAAGACACCACCGTCCAGCAAAATCCATATAATAATTTGGTTAGCATAACTTCATACTGTCCCATATTAAGGAAATGAGCCGCATCTACAAAAAAATTACTGAGATATCTTCAATTCATTTCTATTAATGTATTACATATTGTACAAAAAGTAAAATACTTTTGAAGGTACATGGATTAATATGTTATAAGTAAATAGTTTATAAATTACAAAAATTACTACAGCTGTAAGAGTTTTATGTGAAATTGAAAAAAAAAATATAACAATAGGGGCTTCTACTTCTTACCCAAAACGCTAGACAACATGCGCAGAAGACTTGGCGCCGCTGTCAATACTGGTAACATAATATTGCTTAAAATCCCCAGAAAACACGCATTCCATGTAAAATTACCAATTTCGGCTTTAATCATGAAGTATTCTGTATGTACGTATCCCAACTAAAGGAAGCTTGCCGCAGGTGTACCTGTTTTTATGTACTTTGGAAAATTTGCTGAACTGTCTTAACCTAAAAACATAGTAGGTATTTTGGTTATCATGTTCACTTATATAATTCACCATATAATTATTCAGTTTTCAATAAATGCATGTCATTCTCACACTTTATATATCTTTTATCAATTACATTTCATTTGATACTAATTAGGCTTTTTACAAAGCACAGTTGCCAGCTTAACGGTCGGCAACCGATTAAGCTGACCAAACAGAAATCATGTAAAATAAAAAAGTACAAGGCGGTCGTAAGAGACAATTAAATTAATATCTGAATTGGCAAGATTGTTAATGAATATCTCATTTCAATTATCTCTATTTATTGATGATTTTTAAGTATCAAATAACCGCATAAAATAGATGCAATGGAGATAAAATAGAGATTTTAACACCCATGGTCTCCTAAACCGAATGGTATATACAACCATACTAAAATAAATTGTAATTAACGCGTCTTGTACTTTAATCACATAAATAATGCACTGTAATCGTGCTTATTGACACTTGGCGCCATCTCGTCGTGCAAATTGTCACTACAAATTGGTTCTGTATTTACAGTTTAGATAGGTTCTATCTGTTGTGACCTTGTTCGTTTTTGTTTCATTACGTGAATACAAAAGATTTGGGAATAAACAATTACAATGAACGATAAAAAGGGAAGATAATCGTTTCAAGGTCGCCGTGGATAGTGCAGTTGGTAGTATATTACCAACTTCTTAAAAACGCGTTTTTTTCGTTTCGCACGGACCCTTAATTTAGTCCTGGGTGGTCCTGCAAGAAATGCGCGCGGACATCGTGAAATCAAAAACCAAAACAAGAAACGTCTATTATTTTAAGTAACGATCTTCATTTTTAGTAACAATATTTTGGAGACTGTGGCGAACTTAATAATAAAATTATAAACCCCTAACCACAACAAGTATTTTAGAACCTAAATACGTATTTCAGCAAGTAAGTTGCCATCTTCAGTAGAAACTAAAAAGAAAAGAGATTAGCACTTCATAGTATCTTTACTGGATATTGTCCAAGCAAATCACTTCCACTAGTGATTTGCTTGGACAATATCCAGTAAAGATACTATGAAGTGCTAATCTCTTTTCTTTTTAGTTTCTACTGAAGATGGCAACTTAGTTGCTGAAATACGTATTTAGGTTCTAAAATACTTGTTGTGGTTAGGGGTTTATAATTTTATTATTCATTTTTAGGGTAGAACTGCTGTATAAATTAGTCAAATAGGTAAATGGATAGTAGATTGAATGGATTTATTAGTTATAGCTGTCCAGTATTCTGTCCAGCAACTTATTTGGACAATTTCCACATAATATGTGACATTATATATTCGTTTCGATTTTTAATAATCCAAGTTTTGCAAGATACAAAACTACAGAGTTTTTTTTATTGCATGTCAAACTCCTTGAAACATATTACACATTAACACAACAAAAAAATCAGCCGACCAAAGAAATTATATTTTATATATTATGTAAATATCTTACTCCATCCCGCACCTAAGGCTTTAGGCTTCAACAAAATTTATTAATTATCAAATGATAAAAACAATATGAAACAACATATTATACATTGTAACAAACGGTGCCTTGCGCCGTGGGCGCTTATCCGAAAATATAACTTAAATAATAAAATAGGTACTTCGATTTACCCGCCAGCGAGTTAACAGCTTGGCGGGTGTTATTAAAATAAACGACGACCAAACGATATAATATCTTACCTTATGGAATAAATAGATAAAAACGTTATGAGCAAAAAATTAAAACGGATTGAGAAAATTTAAAGAAGTATAATTTTGTATGTTTATTTTGTAATAACACTAATCACCACGGATTTTAGTTTGTTTGCAATGTAACGATGAAAATTGAGACCTTAAGGCTTACTGTCTCCTTAAGAAGTTAACTTCAGTTTATTAAAAAATATTTATTTCTGTACGCAATAAGTTTTTAATCATGTTAATTTCCATTAATTTAAAGGTCTCCCAGTTCTACTTTTCATCCATCCTGGAGGGTTTCGTTACGGATCTGCATCGCAATTCGGAGTAAAGTAACAAGTCGTCTGACAGACTTCCAATAACATTCTTCCAATTCGTTAGGTTCGATATTTGATCCGACACAACATTATTGTGGTTGCCATACAATACCGCCTAGGTTCCCTCGGATTTCTGAGTACCGGCACCGCAGAATTACCAGGAAATGCCGCAATTTTCGACATGGCTCTAGCCGTGGAATGGACACGGAGATACATTGGATTCTTTGGAGGAAATCCGCATCGTATCACAGTAATGGGCCACGGTTCCGGTGCCAGTAGCGCCCTTTTACTGGCGCTGTCAGATGTAGCTAAAGGTAAATTATGACGACTTATATAAGACAGACAATAATTACAATCATAAAGTCAACTTTTAATGGAGAATAACGAGCTCTTTTTAGAGTCCGTTTTATATAATTTTGTGGTGTTTTTTAAGTCAAGGTATTATGTATACATACATATTTTATCAATGTTATATGTAACTGTAATATGGAGCAAAACGCATATCATAATATTTTTAGGTGTTCCTAGTGGAGTCATCGCTATGTCTGGAACAGCTGTTTCAACATGGGCTATTGATAACGACCCTGCTCAGACTGCCAAAGATATAGCTGATTATCAAGGATGTCCAACTGTAAATGCACTCACAATGATACGTTGTTTGCAAAATATCAAGGCAGAAGCCATAATAAAGGTATAGGTACAAAACATTTTTAAAAATCGTTTGTTGATTATTTAAACGGACTTAAATACCTCTGATAATCAGTAAATTTAACGTTGAGTTTATAATGTAGTAGGTACTCATGATTTTTGCAACTTGGATGCAAAAAGTATTTTGATTAACAAGCATCTACAGTATGTCCCCGGATTGAATTACAAAAAGGAAGTAATTGTTTATTACTGAACTTATTACTGAACATATCTACATTTAAATAATGCGTCGGACAGTGGCGGCTCGTGATCTAGAAAAATGGGGGTTGCAACTTTTAGGTACCTATCAGTTTTATGACATATCTATTTTATAGAAAAATATCTTTATTTGTGCACTAAGAAATGACTCATTCTTATTCTTACATTCTCTAATTTTAGTTATCTTTTGCTGCTACGTCCCATGGGTCTTAATCCCTCGTATTGTTTAGTACTATACACGGTGTCTCACTTTTTTTTCCGCAGAACTTTTTTTCAGATAGTAAATGTTCATGCTAAGTAAAAAGTTTCATATGAACTTATAAATATTTTCAATTCATTCACAAAAAGTTACAGCCGTTTCAAATATTAACAAATCGATATTTTAAGCGGCTCTAACTTCGGAAGCAATTGAGAAAACCAATAAGTCCATATGGAACTTCTTACTCGGAATAACATTTACTTTCTAGACAAAATCAGTAAAAATTTTTATATATCTAATATTTGAATATATTTGTCATGTTTTGCTGACAATGAGTGCTTCTTAATTCGCTCGGTTAAATGATTTAAATCTGTAATACCTCTTTTTGTCCACCGGTCTTCGGCTCCAAACAATAGACAAGGAAAACAAAAAAAGGTATTTTTGACGTCACACCCACAAATCCACTCATTTTTACTGTAAGCATCAGCATTAAATGTCCTTGTAAATGACTGAGATTTGGTCGACATGCATTGTTTCATTACTAAATTAGGGGTAGGCCTCCCAAGCCTTTTTATTTCGCTCTTATGATGCAATTTAGACTGCTAAATGGTTGAGCTAATAAACTCTACACTGAATTCATTATTTGTTTTTAATTTCGTGTAATTACTTAATTAGCGCTTCACGAATCACGGGCAACCAAACTCCACAGCGTACGAGTGTCAACTGTCTACAGCCTGCAATGCAAAAATGCACGTCGCCAGTCACGTAAGCATGATGTCGGTTCGCGCTAGACATCACTGGGGGCATGGTCCAGTAGTTCTGGTGTACTGGATACTTGCAACTATTTCAGCGTAAACAAACCAATCGACGCGGCGAAATTCGCTCGCCCGTGGGCTTGAATGCAGGCGTCGATATGCAGTGTAGCGGTAGCAGATGGTTGCGGCCTTGCTGCGGCCCTAGGCCGTATAGCCAACTTGCGCTTGGAATTCTCGAGAAAATGCTCGAAATTTTATTAAACTATATGTTATAGATCGTTGCATATTGACTATTACACTATTATTTACATACATTTAAACTCTTTTTGTTGCCTTGTTTTTGGGGGTTGAGAAAACCTGCAAACCAATGCACGAGCCGCCACTGGTGTCGGATATGTTCAAACTCTTTAATTGCGCGAAATTTGTACGCTGACTATGAAAGATAATCAATAATTTTAGTATCGAAATATTTCTGTTGTTTAACATTTCTATCGATGGCCCAAAAATTTGTGTATAAGTTTGCAGGCCCCAACGTGATATATTCTTGTATCCGAATATTTTGCTGGAATTTTGCTGTAACGATACGAAGACATGATACACCAGTACTATAACATTGTGCTAAAGATGTGACTTATATGGTTTATTGAAAGACGCATTAATTGTAGTCAAATGTTTATAAATTCGTATCTTGTACAAGGAGGCAATCAATAAGTGTTCTAAGTTCTCGACAATCCATTAATTATCTAGAAAATATCATTATATTTGTTGGTATTCGTTCTTGAAGTCAGATTTTCCGAATTATTTTATTTATTTTATATTATTTTGTATTTAGTTTGTATGGTTACATATCTTAATTTGAAGTTGAAAAAATTTACTTGTAAACGGGAACTATTAATTAACTTCTATAGAAATGCGTAGAAATGTTATTGTAGAAAAATTACAAATATACATTTTCTTCCTCTTAGTAACTCGATCCGGGATCATACTGTATAGTGAGTTTGGTTTTCAATTTTGATCTCGCAAAACGATCAAATTTGCAGGGTGATTCATACATGGAGAGTTTTCGGATGCAAAAAAGGGGTTTTATATCCAGTATGTCCGGATTGTTGAGTGCTTCCCCGGTAGCAGAAGGCGTCAATGATGGCAGGTCTTTACCGTCTGCTGTTCAACATCAACCACTGGACGACATGTACTTTGGACGAGCACCAAAAATACCTCTGCTGACCGGCATTACGAAAGATGAAACAAAAAAAGCTGTACACGGTAAGAATTGTTTACGCCAGATAGCAAATATGCATTATTAAAACCTTTTTCAATCATTGGGTATAATTGTTTTAAAAACTTCGTGTGTGAATATACACGAAGTTTTACTTATTTAAAATGTTAAATAAGAGTTATTGGTCAAATTAGAAAAAAAAATTGCTGAAATGTTACACTTCAAGTCGATTGTCGCATCCCTTCCCGTTATCCAAGTGAGTTCTTTTGCAGGATTTATTTTTATAAAAACTAGACCAATCTAGATGGTGGCATGATGGCATCGAATCGATGGTCGAAAAATAAAGTCCATCCTAGTGGTCACTGGTCACAGCTAAGTAATTCTAAAGGTGTTCGTTTTCACACATTTTTGACAGAAATCCATACTTTGTGTTCATCAGACTCCTTGAAAGAAGATTTTGGGACAGATGGATGGTAAAAGTGAATGTATACATCATCATTCTCAATTCAAATTATAACCGTACCAATCCACAATTATGGTCATAAACACAGGCAATTATTATCTATTCCGTTTTTTGACTTTTTGCTCTGACATCGATTATCAAGGCTGGTTTTGTGTTGTGCAACCATTTATTTTTTGTCTACGATGTATTTTATCCCTGGAAGGTGTCCATCATAAAAGGAGAAAAAAAACGCGTGTTTTTGTACTAATTTTCACAAACTAAACTTCACAATCTGGAAATCAAATCTGAAAAATGTTCTGACATCTACACACCCTGTTATACGGCACACAGAAGTGGAACAAATAAATCCCACTTCTTTGCTAATGATTCCAGGTTATCTTTAGTCTACCATACCTTTAGTGGTTTGCTATCGGTATTTTATACACAAGTTGACATGTCTCTAGGGGCCAAACGATAGTAATATTATCAAATTCCGCTTTCAAAAGGAAGTGGTTGATATTTATATTTACTATAATTACTTATACGTATTACGTATATGAGGTATTATATTATTAGTATTGTGGTATTATCAAAAACCACAAAACTTTTTCTTTGTTACTTGACAGAGAAAGAGAGAAAACAATTGAATCGGCGAGTGGGAGAACAGAATAAGTCCAAAATTTGACATTTTAAACTAAGATAGCTATTTTGTTTAAAATGTTTCGATCTTTTTGAAATTATGAAAAAATAATCATATATATTACCAGTAGGTACTGCTATAGAAGCACCGTACTTCACACAATGATTGGAAGTCCAGGCATGTGAACTATGTGAAGTCACAGGCGTTATTATCCTTGATGCAACGTTTACAGTTTCTGAGATATAACATCAAACTTTTGAATTTGAAATAGAACATCCTGTATATTGTAGCAAGGAGCGCACTTTTAAGGCCTTGACAGTCTCAAGTGACAGCGTAAGAACCATGGAGCCATTGCCGAGTTCCGGGAACCATGAAAAGTCACGCGTTAGAGGTGGAGGGCTGTGATTGGTCGAGGAAGCAACTGAACGGACTCGCCGCGGGAAGGTGCCACGGGCACATATAAGTGTAATGAGTATTAGTCGAACTACGATACGTCTAACACCTGTATCAATATACTCAATATATAAGTATTCCGTCGAGACGAAGCGTGTTTAAGTTAACACAACCTACCCCCCCAAACCTAGACGTAACAACTGGTGGAGGCACGCCGGGTACCCGAAAGTAAAAAGTACCAAGACGAAGTAAGTGACCAAGCGGCAAATAATTTGTGGATGCCAGTGATCACACGGAATCAAAGAAGAAGAATGGGCGACGAAGGGCAACAAAGGGAAATCACTCCAGCGGTTCACCCAACGCGCTTTGGAGGCAGAAGCAACGAAGATGTGGACCAATTCATAAAAAGTTACAAACGGGTAGCTAGAGCAAATAGATGGAACGATGACACCAAAATTCTACAGCTTCCTTGTTACCTGACGGGCGCTGCCATTGACTGGTATGAAACCATAGAAGAAGAGGAAAAAGCATTCGAGGAAATCATAGAGGAGATGAAGACGACGTTCCGCAGGGCGTTGCACGATGAGCAGCTACAATACCGCCTATCATCACGGAAGCAAGCGGCCAGAGAGGATGTGTGGGAGTATTTCCACGACATTCTAAAAATTTGTTATCAACTCAATCCGGACATGGCAGAAGAAGAGAAGGTAAAGCATGTCCTTAAGGGCCTCCAAACCACCATCCTGGAGAAGGTCAGTTTAATGGAGAACGCGGACGTGGAGCGGCTACGACAAAATATCCGGAAGGTGGAGACCATGAATTTCCTCGTGGAGCAAGTAACACCTCAAGCGAGCAATCAGAGGGACCAACATCCGAGGGACCAGTACCAGAGGGAGCCATACCAGAGGAATCAATACCAGAGGGACAGTAGCCAGAGGGACGAGGAAATCGAGGACCTCCGTCGACAGATGGCCGATCTTCGAAGGCAATTACCAGGTAGGAATGTTCCTTATAATTCAAATCCGGGCAATAGGCCAGGCGCATATGTAAATCCCAGAAACATGCCGGCACGTACTAGAGACGGGCGGGTGATCTGTTTCAACTGTCGCATTCCGGGGCATTTTGCAAAAAACTGTCCCGTCAAGAAGGAGGATTCACACACGTAGAACGGTCACGAAAAAATGAAAGGTTAGAATATAAGTGTTTTTTTTGTTTAAAATTAGGTCATAAAAAGCGAACATGTAGAATTAGAAATAAATTACTTGCAAATGGACGGTTAACTGGTGCAATGATAGTAAATGTGGATGGGTTGGTTCAGTTGAGGGGCGCGGTCGGGGCCAGTCCGGCCAATTTCATAGTTGATACCGGCGCTGGAGTAAGCCTAATAAACGCGCGTTTGGTTTCGAAAAACAATAACATTGTCGCCGTACCGTACATACAGGTAAAATCGGCAACGGGAAATTCCTTGTGGGTCTTAGGAAGACTGAAGTATAAAATTTCAATTAATTCAGTTCATTTCGAACATGAGTTCTTAGTAATAAAGCATTTAGAAGTAGATGCCCTGTTAGGTAACGATTTTAATGAAAAATTTGCGGCAAATATAAATTTCATTTCAAAAAGTATACGATTTCAAGTTGATAACCGCGAAGTAACCTTCCAGTTCAGCACGGGTGACGCCGACGTGGTACCGTGCGAAGTGCTGGGTCAGCAGGACCATAGCGACGTAGTCTCGCGTCGTGAAACCCGAGTACTACCTTTGTCTACGACGCGCGTGGAAATAGATTTCCTAGAAGATGCAAAAAACTGTCATTTCGTTTCAAACAGCAAATTATTTCAAAGTCCCTTCTTTAGAATTCATAACTTCATCAATCGTGGGAAAAACGCGTGCATCTATGTGACCAATCTGAGCGATAGTATGGCGAAAATCTTGAAGGACACTAAGTTAGGTAGAATTAGGAAAAATGAAACGGTGGATAGTTCCGCCAAAGTTAGGTTTTCTGATAACGTAAATGTTATCAAGGCACAAGCAACATCGGAGGGTGATTGTAGGTTTAACATTAGTGAAAAATTAGAGTCGGAGGCGCGGCGCAAGATTAAAAATCTTTTACGGGAATACGCTGATATTTTTGCAAATAGTAATTACGAATTAAGCCAAACTTCCGTCTACGAACACCAGGTAGATACCGGAGACGCGCAGCCGATCCGACGGCCGCCGTATCGCGTTTCGCACAAGGAAAAGGAGATAATTCGCGAACAGGTTCAAGAAATGTTGGACGCGGGTGTGATTAGGAAGTCCCAGAGCGCGTGGTGTTCACCCGTGGTCCTAGTACGGAAAAAAGGTGGCGAGTGGAGATTCTGCGTAGACTATCGAAAATTAAACCAAGTAGCCAAAATGGACTCCTATCCGCTACCGGTGATTGATGATTTGTTGTCATGTTTAGAGGGTGCTCAGTGGTTTTCCGCCCTTGACTGCTTTAGCGGCTATTGGCAAATTAGAATGGCCGAGAAAGATAAGCCAAAAACAGCATTTGTTACTCCCGAGGGTTTGTACGAGTTCAATGTACTCCCTTTTGGCTTGTCTTCGAGTCCGGCCGCGTTTCAAAGATGTATTGATCAAGTTCTAGGGGGGTTAAAATGGGTATCGTGTATTATTTATTTAGATGACGTCATAGTAAAGGGAAATTCTTTTGAAGAGCATTATCACAATCTACGTGCGGTATTTCAAAGATTTAGGGAAAATAACATGAAATTAAAGCCAAGTAAATGTTCATTTGGGTACCGGGAAGTAAAAGTTTTGGGACACGTTGTTAGCGCAGCTGGTATATCACCAGACCCCGATAAGATCGAAGCGGTGATGGGATTCCCGACACCAAAAAGGGAAAAGACATTCAGTCTTTTGTCGGGTTGGCAAATTATTACAGGAAGTTTTTTCAGGGTTTCGCGGATATAGTACGCCCGTTAACCTTATTAACGCGGAAGAATGTTAAATTTAGTTGGACTGCCGTCGAAGAGACTGCATTTACGACTCTAAAAGCGAAATTGGTTGAGTACCCCGTACTTAGACATTTTAGAGTCGACTTGCCCGTGGAAATTCATACAGATGCGAGTGACGTGGGGCTTGGCGCGGTTATTTTGCAGACGGACGGAAACGTAACGTATCCTATTGCGTACGCTTCTAGGAGATTATCAGACGCGGAATTCCGTTACAATACCACGGAGAAAGAATGTCTCGGAATCGTCTATGCGGTCAATTTCTTCCGGCACTATTTGTGGGGTAGGAAGTTCAAAATAGTTACAGACCACCACGCCCTCTGTTGGCTCCATAAACATCCAAATCCCTCTTCGCGTCTAGCTCGGTGGGTAATCAAACTCCAGGATTACGATTACGAAATCGTGCATAAAAGCGGTAAGCGACACCTTGACGCGGACGGTCTTTCGCGGTATCCGATAGATAGGGCGACCGAGGATAGAGAAGAAGGAGACTTGGAAATTCCTGTACTCATGTTAAATACGTCGAACGTCTCCGCGTTACAACTAGCAGATGCGGATTTAGCAGAAATCGTTAAGGCATTAAAAACACCAGAGTTAGTAGAAAATAAAGTAGTAAGAAAGTCACGTAGTTTCATATTGGATAACGAGATTTTATATAAGAAACATCATACTCCTTTCGGACAATCAACCTTGTTAGTAGTACCAAAAAGTTTGCAAGACGAAATTTTATATAGCTGTCACGATGATCCTTTAAGCGGAGCGCACCTGGGAATAGCAAAGACGTTCGGTAAAATTCAGAGTCGGTATTATTGGGAAAATCTGAGGGGAACAGTAGAAAATTACGTAAAATCGTGTCAATCGTGCCAGCAACGTAAAAGACCAATTCAGGCACCCGTGGGCCTTTTAAAACCCATTAAAGTGGGGAAACCGTTTGAAAAAATTGGTATAGACCTTCTCGGACCGTTTCCGAAATCGAAGTTAGGTAATACTTTCATCATTACGGCCGTTGATTATGCTACCAAGTGGGCGGAGGCGCGAGCGTTACCGGATGGGACCGCGAAATCGGTTGCAGAATTCTTAGTCGAAAACATAATTAGTAGACACGGTTGTCCGTCCGAAATACTTAGCGATAGAGGTAGATGCTTTACGTCATCACTCGTCACGGAACTTATTCGATCAATCGGCATAAATCCAAATTTTACCACGGCTTACAGACCCCAAACTAACGGCTTAACCGAACATTACAACGGGACACTAGCCACTATGATCTCCATGTATGTGTCTACAGATCAACGGGACTGGGATACGTACGTTCCTTTAGTGACGTTTGCGTATAATTCGTCGAAACAAGAAACAACAAAGGAATCGCCGTTTTTACTTGTGTACGGTCGCGAACCGAAATTGCCTACCGATGTTGCCTTGGGAATTCAAAATAGTGAGAATTCCGATGCTAGGGAATATTTAGAGAAAATAGAAAAAGTCAGGTATACTGCGCTAAAGCGAATAGAGAAAGCGCAAGAGAAACAAAAACAGAGTTATGATGTAGGACGCAAAGAACTAGAATTTTCTGTGGGAGATTTAGTTTTAATATATTCGCCAATTAGGAAAATTGGTAAGTCAGAAAAGTTACTACATAGGTGGCGAGGGCCATTCGAAGTCAGCAAAAAGTTTAACCAGGTCAATTATGAAATCCGAATAAAGAAGAAAAATAAGTTTACGTACGATACCGTACATGTCCAACGTATGAAAAAGTACCATCAGCGCAAAACATAAAGTAGGTGACGGGAAACCAGTCAGCAAATCGTGTTTCACTAATAAAAAACTAAATTCCACTTTGTCAGTCAGTTGAGTAGCAGCAAATAGCTAGAGTCGACATAAGAGTAAAACAAAATTGCCAAGATGTTTTTCAGTTCATGGGCAAGTCTGTATTTTTTGTTGAACTTTCGTCCAATATACGGGGTTACGCACATAATCAGCGGAGTATACTGGCGCGAGATTCAAAACACCATAGTATACGAATCCTCAGTACCATTGGTTTTCACGACCCGACTACCGGCTCCGACGGGGACACCAACAGAAAGGTTACCAACCGCCTTTCAATTTTGTCAAGACAATTCCACCCGTTCCGAGTGCGAGATTGCCAGGGCGATGGACAAACTTAACCACCGGTTCCAGCAGCACACTCAGATATTCGAGCGAAGCCTTGGAGGAAGTTCCGTGACCAGTCACTTGCAGGCGTCCCGCAGGTCCCGTTCCTTGGACTTCCTGGGCGACGCGATGAATTGGTGTTGCGGAGTATTGACGGCCCACTCCATTCAACCAATCCTCGCAAACGAAGCAGTACTAAAGCAGGTTGTAGATAACCTTAATTTGAGGTTAGATACCAATCACGAAAATTTAATTAATCTAGGTAAATCAATGTCTCATTTTGATCAAAAAATCGGGTCGGCCCTAGACAGTCATGAACATCAAATGAATTCTATCGTGCAATCAATCAAACAATTGCAAAATTCAGCTAAGATAAGGGGAAATGAAGTAGGTCAACAAATTATGAGTCTTTGGCAGAACCTTATTAATAATGAATTTCAAAAATTAGAGCTTATTCAATTATTAACGCGCTTTCACATTACATCGCAATGTAGAAATCATTTAATCCCGACCGAGTTGGTGCAACCTGAGGTATTGAAGCGGAATCTGGTATCGTTGACCAAGGTGTTACATGAGCAAGGCTACGAATTAGTGATAGGACCGAGTGAAGTTAGCAAATACTTAATGCTTAAAATCGCACAATGTATAATCACAGACGATCAAATTGTGGTAACGGTACGGGTACCGATAAAGGTAAAAGATAGCGAGTGGAAGTTGTTCGAGATATTGTGTGTACCTTTCTCATGGAAACAAAATACGTGTAAACTTTGCAACGAAAGAATCCTAGTAGCCAAAACAGAAAAAGAAATTAAAATAATTACAACTGAGTCGATAAAACAATGTAATCCTGATGAAAATCAGTTATGCCTTTTGCCTAGAACGAATGATTTGCATTCCCAACGTCCGTGGTGTTTTCTAAAATTAGCGCAGGGGGCTCCCGTGGCGGAATTAATCAATTATTGTGTAGTATCCTGCAATGAATACAACGAAACGCAGATACAGCAGGTGGCACCCGAAAGGTTTATTTTAACACATCCTTCAGAAAATTATGTTTTAAATTGTAGCAATTATTCCGAAATTATTCAAATTCCGGATAACAAGAAACCAGGGGCGATAGAGTTACAGGTCCCATGTGGGTGCGCACTTCTAAAAGATGAAAATACACACATCAGAAGAAATTTTCCGTGCGATTCAAAGTCAATTGGTAGTTTTGGTTTCAAACATGTATTGCCTGCATTATGGTCGAATCTAGAATCTTTAAAAATACCTTCGATAGCCACTCACACACACTTAACGTTTGAAAATATTAGCGAATGCTTAGATGAAAATTGGCATTATAAAGTCCCACATTTTAAGTTTAATCCGACGGTCTTACCCCGACAGTCGAGTAAAATAGTTTTAGAAAAATTTCCCTTGAGAACTCATGATATCGGAATATTAAAAGTAATAAACGTGATTACGGCGGCAATTGTTATAATAATTGTTCTACGAAATCCGGCGCTGCTGGGATTATCAGCTGTGGGTCGGGTGTCAGCTTGGCGGGAAAGTGTGAACGAGGTCAGTAACGGTGTTGTTATTGTCATTGCACTGGGCTTGATTGTCTATTTTTGTTATGAATGCATTAGAAAAAAACGCACAAGGACGGAAACACGTACGGATATTGAATTACAAGTTCCAATTCAACCGTCACCTAGTAGACGCGCAAAGTAAATAAATAAACAAATGTTAGATTAGGAGTACTCCTAGATAATAAGTATAATAAGTACGGTTAAGTATGAATGAATGTATGAAGCGCTTCGATGTAAGTAGTATTAAGGGATTATGTAAAATTAAGATAGCGTTAAGTTATTAATAAGAAGATACTGTTTAATCTTTCTTGTGTTACATGTGCAGCCCGGGGACCTATCCAGTGACGAGTACCGGCGGCAGCTTCCGAGACCACCTCAGATCGAAACATCGGGTCGATGTTTCTTTTAGGGGGAGATGTGTAGCAAGGAGCGCACTTTTAAGGCCTTGACAGTCTCAAGTGACAGCGTAAGAACCATGGAGCCATTGCCGAGTTCCGGGAACCATGAAAAGTCACGCGTTAGAGGTGGAGGGCTGTGATTGGTCGAGGAAGCAACTGAACGGACTCGCCGCGGGAAGGTGCCACGGGCACATATAAGTGTAATGAGTATTAGTCGAACTACGATACGTCTAACACCTGTATCAATATACTCAATATATAAGTATTCCGTCGAGACGAAGCGTGTTTAAGTTAACACAACCTACCCCCCCAAACCTAGACGTAACAATATTTTGAAATTTTCTGTTACAGTCTTCCATTGCCTATTCAATGTTACTACGCTTGTTACAGTAGGTATGTCAAAAATATCTAGAAATTAACAAACACTTTTATTACTTAGGTCTAAAAATTACCAAAGAAAAAATTTATAACAAAAATAACACCAACAAAAAAATAAACCGATCAAATTTAAAACAATGTGTTTTTGTCAATGGTTGAGAATTCTCATAAACCAACTAGAGTAGCTGCAGTAGAAAATGTAAGAATGTTTAGTTATCAATTTCTTCTTTTTTAATTTTTAGACCTAAGTAATAAAGGTTTTTGTTAATTTCTAGATGTTTTTGCTATAATAAGGAAGACTGTAACAGAAATTGTCAATACAAAATATAAAATGTGTTCTATTTCAAATTCAAAAGTTTGAGGTTATATCTCAGAAACTGCAAACGTTGCATCAACGCTAGTAACTTCACATCGTTGCAAAATACTTAATTCCAAAAATTCGTTAAATTCGGTCGAGCCGTTCCGGAGATGTCACTTTTATTTCATAACCTTCAATTGTCTCTTTCTCGCAAATTTTCTTATGTAAGGCCATAAAAATATTATGCTACCACTAAGACAATTAAAAGGTCTGTTCAAATTCATTAAAAAAATATATAGGGTTGTGATTTTTAAAATGAGTCGATGACGCCATCTGTTAAAAACAATTGAAAGTAAAAAAATTAATTTGATATCATAAGGTGTATTTTGATAATTATAAATCGACGTGTTCGAGGATTTTTTGAAATAGCAAACCGTTCTTGAGATTTTCTCGTGTTTCCATATTTTACGCGGTCATTGTATAGATGGCTAGTCCACCCATAGTTTCAAACTATCAAAAGAAACTAAAAATCATCCCACACATCCAACAAAATCAGCATATAAAAACCCAATACCTATTAACTACCTAAAAATTGCTAACTTAAGAAAAGTGATGCACTATTTAGAAGGAGAAGATCTTGAATTTTATTACCATATTACTTCTTGGGAAGATCAAATCATGATGAAGACTAATGACAAGTTTGTGTTGTTTTTTTATTTTGTCTTTTTTGTTTCCATTATTAAACTTGTTGTTCGTTTCGTCTTTATGCATTTTTATTGGCCACTTGTGCTAATAGCATATTTTTTTTTTTCAACAAATAAGAGATTATTATCGATAAGCATGTCGTTGACTGGAAGAACAGAACAAGTGCAGGCGATGTTTTATCTAATTGCTTATTTATTATTGCCTTTTGAACCAAAATTTACTTCCAGAACAACTGCAAATGAAATTTAGTACAACTTTTCTGTGCTTACCAAATTTGTAAAATACACAGCTGTCGAAATATACAGTTCTTTTTAGTTTGCAACAAACTCCTGATTTGGACTTATTCTGTTACTTCTGACTTATACCTGTTCTTCCACTCACCAATTCAATTGGTTGTTGGACCGACTTCAGAAACAGAAAGTCGGTTATGTTAGGTATCATTCATTGGATAACTACAATAATATTATTTAACTCTTGTTATTTAAAGCCTTAATATTGATGTACATTAGTATAAATTATAATAAATATGTTTATTTATAGATTATGTTATTATAACAATGTTACAGAAACATTACAAGACATGGTGTATAGGACAAGGTATATACAAACATCTAGCTTGGTTTGAATTTTAAAGTTAAAGCCTCAATTTCGTTGCTTTCTCCTTTACCTTGGTTTTGATAGTGTTAGATTAGAGCCCCACTTCATGTTATTTGCTGTACATAATTACTATTTATCAAATAACATTTTAATAAGCAGTGAGAAAATAAGTGGTAATTATGTACCTACTTATTAAACAAGTAATTTCAAAGAAACGTTTGCAAGTGGATTCTATTAACAGGTCAGTTTAGAGACGAGGCAACGAAGATAATTCAGTCAGTACCAGATTTCTTTGAGAAAAATGTAATACCAACCTTGCAGTCTTTGGTAGGGTTGGGTACAAAGAAATATGAAGACAGCGAACAGCACGCGACTGGATTCTGGCAAACGATGGATCCCCTAAATTTCCGTTCCTACCTCAAAGTGAACAAAGACAACATATTGGACAGTTTAGGAGCAATATCAGAAGCTACAGGTACCGCATTGTTACTTTTGCCATTTTAACCGGTTTTAAATATTTGTTTGTTAACGTGATTCTCATATTTGTTTGTCAACGTGGTTTTCATTATTTTTCCTTTATATAGAAAAGAAATTCATCCGATTATCACATACCCTGTGGGGTAACATGCATTAATTTTGCACCAGAAACACTGGTAAACTGTATTTTTCTATGCAGGCTGATTTGGCAGAATATACCACAATTCCTAAGGATCCAACTTCACAATATATTCATTCGATGCGACGTGGATTACGTGTTGTTATTTCAACAAGAGTTTGACACATGGGCGCCCGCAGAGAGGGACAAGGGGGTACAGTTACACCCCCAGGCTTTTGATATACCTGGGGAAAGATCTATTGACATTTTATTGAAAAATAATAATAAAATAGAACTTAATAATAAAATAATTAATAAACTTTTGAATTTATACCTAAAAATTCACAGATGTTAAATTAGCAAAAAAAATAGAACAAATAAGTGACAAGTGATTATGGTATAAATTTATGCAAAAGTTGGCTGATTGAAATACGTTTGCTATCCGAACGGACATTATCGTCATTTAGGGGTTGTTATCTATGGGGCAAAACTCCGAGCGTCAAGGGCTACTAACTCTTTTAATTACCTATAATTTTGGATATGATAGAAATATACGCAACAATTTTTGCAAAGGTTATAAACATTACTTTGTAGCATTTGATTGAAGTACGTTTAATATTCGAACGGACATATTGCCATTTTGTCCATGGGGAATAACTCCGAGCGTCGATGGACTACAAGGTCTTTTAATTATCTAGAATTTGGGGTATGATAGAAATTTATGCAACAATGTTTGCAAAAGTTATAATCAGTTTTCTGCACCAAATGATTGAAATTCGTTTGCTATTCGAACGGACATTGTCGCCATTTAGTTTTCTTCTGTAGAATCTTAAAAACTAGACTCACAATTCACAATTTTTACGTTCTGGCAGTGGATTTCAAAGACCAATTTAGAGTTATTGTCTACAGGTTCAGATCTTGGTGAAGTTGAGATTTTTGAGTTAATTTTCCTAACTTTGACTTGAAGCATGCATTATCCTAACGTGCAGCTGGACACAAAACGTGGAGTGGCAGTTTTAAATTGTGCAGTTGGATCAATCATCTATTTGTGCGGTAATAAATTTTCCGGACATCTGTTTACTAATTCGAACAATGGTGACAATAAAGATCCCATCCGAGAAAACTACCAATTGTCAATCATAAAAAGTGGTTAGGCCAGGCGTTTTAATTTGCTATTTCACAGGTTTTTAAAAAAATTTAAAAACATTTTTTGAGAATTTATAACACATGAACTGGATTTTTTAGAACCTTTCAAAATAGAGAAGCCCTTGAAGTAGACGATATAAGGTGATAGCTATCCATCCTAAGAAATAAGTGTTGTCGCATTGTTGCTGGGAAAATTGATAATGTTTCAAAGATATTTAAAAAAAAGCTAAACCTAAACTTACTCTATATACCAGTGAAAATAAGATATATTATTGTTTAGTACATTTATGGCTAATGAATAGCTTATACAAATTCTATATTTGTGCAGTGGGAAAAAAAGAATAATACATGATTTGAAGTTGTGCATTTTCTAAAAAATCAGTTTTTGGAATGAACCAGAAAAAGTTGTTAAGGATTTATATGGTTTTTACTGTTGATCTTCTCCAACCTTCGTGCGTATTCTGCAGGGTGCTTCGAAAATATTATAAAGAGTAATTCTATGTCAAATCAACACAGTTTTCCTCGCCACGTTGGACTTGGATGAACTTGTGTACAATTTATTGTTGTCTTCATGTAATTATAGAATAATTCCAAATTTTATGATAATATGTTATTCCGTTTTGGAATTATGGGTATACAAAATTTTAAAAATTATTCGGGCATCATATATATTTAAAGGCCGATTGATGCTCACCTAATTACTCTAGAGAGGTGATATGGGTGCCATTTTATAGCTTTTCCATGAGCTTTCTGCTGATATACAACACAATAGGGCTTGTGGGGGAATCTGGTTTACTTAATCAAAAATTAAAAGTTTAATTATGACTATTTAAAATGCTCATTTTTTTAAATTTTGTAATAGAGATCGGATAATAGTTTACACTGCTTTTAGTTAATTCCCAAAGTTTGGATAGTGGGACGGAAATGGTTTCATGTCTTAAAAAAAATGTGTACAAACATAAAATTTAGAAGGAGAAGTCAACTATAACATCAAATTGTATTGAAAGTGAATAGTTATTTATAGTCTAATAATACCACTTCTATGATTTAAAATTAATAACAGCATTAAAATAAATAATAGTGTATTGCGTTCACGTTATTTGTTATATCATTTTCAGTAAATATTATGTTTGTAGACATTTACTTTTTTAAGATATGAACCCATTTCCGTCCCATTTTGAAGCTTTGGAGCATTTCGAAATACCTAATTAAAATTAAACTTCTAAATTTTAATTAAGAAAAAGAAAATTCCCCTACAAGTCCTATTGTGTTGTACTATGCTCGCCAAAAAAAAGTTGTACACCTTGTAGCTTTGTAAATGGTTCTTTTATAACCTATGCGCTGTCATTCTGACATTAGTCATATGGATGAAACATGCACCAACTGTCAAGTTGACAAGCCAGACTTACATGATGTCAAACTTAGCTGTACGACTTTTTTTGGCGCGGATATTACATCAGGAGAAAGAGAGGAAAAAATCACATAATAGCTTAAACTGTTATTAGTTAATTCCCAAAGTTTGAAAGTGGGACGGTATAATGGGTTCATGTCAAAGTAATTTTTTTTTTAAAATGATGATCATTTTAAAATAATCAAAATTAACCTTTAAATTTTTAATTAAGCAAACAAAATTCCCCCAGAAGCCCTATTGTATATCGATATCGGGAGAAAGCTTGTGGAACATCGGCCTTTAAATATTCATGTCCGATTGATTTTTAAAACCTTGCATAGTATTTGCATACCCATAATTCCAAAACGCGATAACATTATAATTAAATTTGGTATTTTTCTACATGAAGACATCAATATTGTACAAAATTTCATCAAAATCCGGGGTTGTGACGAATAAAACTGTGTTGATTTGACATGGTTTGACATGGATTTGACAGTTTATTTATTTGGTTGCATAACCTACTGTAAGTTCGATACTTGTTTCTGTTATGCGGTAAAAATGTATTAACATGGGCATGGCCTACTTCGACTCCAATCATTTATAATGATCCTGTATAATAGGGTATTTGACTATTTTTGGAAAACCATCTTAATGTGTTTATTCCTTCACTCTACATTGTAAATGCATTATTTTTTGTAATTATTTCCTCAATATTTCATAAAAATCAGCGTTAAAAATTGAATCACAAAAAGTCCCGCCAAAACGATACTTTCTGTTGTGTGACGTCACCGGTTAGTGATGTCAAGATGTCAAGATGATGTGATGTCAAGATGTCAAATCGGCCCATATGGTCTGTCAGCATCGGCATCGTCGCCGTTTGGTAATTGTGTTGTATGATGTGTTGTTTTCACAATTTCCACATAAAAATGGGTTATAAATGGTGTATAAATCCACAATGCAGAGATACGTCAAGAAAAACTCCGGATAAACTATTTGTAGCTGTTCCGCAAGATTTGAAACTGCGAAGAAAGTGGTTGGCTCGTAGAAATCTAAATGAAATAAATAGCCGCCAATACAAGTGTTTTCTGTTGTGAAGATTACTTCGACATAAGTAAAACCGACTAGAATAAGTTGTCTATCGTATTTTCGAAAGGTATTATCTGATCTGTCAGCTGAAGGTTAGGGCTATCCTAACCTACAAAGTTATGCTTACATGACGCTTTCGTGCTATTAAATTCAAACGGGAGAAGCATAAAACCGCGTTCAGATAACCCGGTATTTTATGGTGAGAGTGACGCGCTGCATAATAGGCGGACTAACGTCATACGGCGTTTATCTGCATATAAGAGAGAGACAGCCGACCCAAGTTATCTGAGCATTGCTCTCCCCATACCATACCCTGACAAACCGAACGCGCTCTACGGCGGACTAACAAATGACATCACTGGAGACTGACCCAATTACAGAGCGTTTTCAATCACGTGATAGGACCTGAATAACATCGAGCTTATATGACTAGAGGGAGCGTGACGGGCTTTGTTTGTGGCCAAAGATAATAAGGTCGAAAGTCGTATATTTTCTCGTTCCCAATGTAACGCACCAATGAGCGGTCAGATTAAACTGGCGGCTATATGTCAAATTTGAATTAGGTAGTCGCGTATGGCGTGAAAGGTAACCTCACAAAATAAAAATCCTTTTCTGTTTTTGAATGTACATACATTTGTAGTACCCGTTATAATTGTGACATTTGTTAAAAAAGCAATTAAACCATCCAAGACCAATTAATTCGCTATTCCAGTTCTCTGCAAAAATCTTTTTGAGTCACGTTTGTTCAACTTTTATATAGTAACAACAGAATCCATATTTTTATAGGTTTGGACAAAATGTATTCTCGCATGTAAGATTTTATTTGTTTCTGTATAGCTTGACCAGCGAGTAATTGCATCGAGAGCGTTGCGCAGTACTCACGTCACGTACTCATTATATTTACGCTCTGCGCACCACTGTCGAGTCAAGTTTAAGTTGGTTGTACTATACATGATTTGTTTATTTTCTTTAATAGGAATATGGGTAATAAACTACAAGCAAAATACAACTTATAATAGGAAAATATTTTATTTGAACATAATTTAACTACTGGTTTTTAAACAAAATGGTCTTGGTGTAAGAACTTCAAACTCTTTTTTTCTGATTCTAATAACATGGTTTTACACAAATAATGCTCCATTAATGTTGATAAATTGCACACTTTTTGTCTTAATCGAATGTTGTAACGAGACAATTGGCGAATTCGAGCAACTTTCTTGCTTATGGTAGTTCTTGCTAATGCTAAAACTGCCCGTGCTTGAGGAGACGAAGATAAGTTTGAAGTATGTACGTCACCCATATATCGAGGATTGTACCTACAATAAAATAACGTTAAAATATACCTAAAACAAAGTTACATATTACATAAATTTTCTCCTTTTTCTTGGCAGTGCTGAAGGATGTTCCGTTGGTGTTGCGCTGTGTGGCACTTTCAAAGCTCGTAGCCGTGGCAGTGATTGTTGACTCTGTGTGTCCACTAGTGTCTGCTCTAACTGCATCGCTCATACTATCTGTGTCCGTATTTTCATTTGGTAGATCACTCGTAACAAAAATACTTGGCACCGCACTACGGGAGAGTTATGGTCTTCCGTCTTTTCCCAGTTTATAATCGCTATTAGAAAAGTGTCTTGAACACAACACAGTTGTTTTAAAACCCCGACTTTTTATAGGTATAGCTTCAATCCGAGCTTGTTTTGAGTCTTGAACTGTTGGAAATCTACGAGAAGGTATATGTTATAATTTAATATTACTATATTGCGGTAATAAAGGTCATACCTGTGACACGTTATATTTTTTGATGCTGCCTTTTTACAAAAGCAGCAGTTTCGCCCCATTGTTACCTCTTAACCATCCAAGCACAGCATCCAAGGTACCATCTACATGCAGTCATGCATCGACATAGGTAAACAAACTCATAACTGCTCATAAGTCATAACCTCGATGTAAACATATGTTCAAAATAATGGCGGTATCTAGCATCTGTGCGCATGCGCGAACAATGTGCACGATGTGGTGCACGAGAATCTACACGAAATTCGGCCTTATTGACAAGGTATGTTGGGCCACAACAAGCCAATGGGTGCGTTCTGCCAGTTTAAGCCGCTTAAGCGCTTGAACTCAGCAACCAATGGGCTTCGCGTTCATGTTGTTGCTGCCCAATTGCCGCCGTCCGCTGAGTTCAAGCGGTTAGCGCCTAAAGTGGCAGAACGCACGCAATGCATTGGGATAGGCCGTACTCCGTCTAGTTATAGATGGTCTAAGCTGAATAAAATTCAATTTTAATTTTGGTTTTTCATAGAAATAAAGCATTTTTTTTTTGAAAAGTAATAACAAATAGTTTTCTTAAACTGTAATCTATTAGGATGACTATAATACATGCCATATTTTTAATACAGTCAAATACCCTATTATGTTTTATTACCTTAAATAAATAAACATATACACGTATAACAAACATTAAAACGTTTAATCAAAATCATCGTTAATTGACTCAACTAACTACTCGAACTAACTACTCAACTAACACGAACTAATTATTTGATTTATCTTAGGAGATGCTTTATTCAACTTACCGGCTTTTCTAACTGCTGATCTGTGGTCCAAGAACAAAGCACCAACATATTTGTACAGGTTTGATCACGTTGGTAAAGCGAGGAAAGGAAACGCATTCTTAAAAGGATTACATCTAGTCGATAATGAGAAAACAGGTACCTACTAGTTCTTCAAGAGTAATAAATTTAAGTAATATCCTCAAATTTTAGATGAAATAAATGATACTTGCAGTCACGGGGACGATCTAAGTTATCTTTTCGAAGCTCGTAATTTAGATGGAACAAACCTTAAAGATCCTGAGAATTTTGATGAAAATGATGAAAAAGTGAGAGACATCTACTCAAAAATGATAGCGGATTTTGTAAGCAAAGGCAAACTGGAAGTAAACAAGCAACTAATTCCAACCTTCACGGATTCGAAGAACAACTTCGTTGAAATCAACACCAATCCAAGAATTTCCGATAGTTTCAAGTTCTGCCAGATGGCGCTATGGGCGGGAATGGGCGAAAGACTTCAGTCGGCCACCTGCCAAATCCTAAAGCAGATTGAAAACGTAAAGGATCCAGTTGTTCAAGGATTGAACACTTCTTTAAGTCAGATCAATCTGTTAAATGTTAATAATCCATGGAATCAAATCCCGCCGATACCGAAATTTATCGGTTAAATATTTTATTGTCATAAAAAAAATATCTTACAATTCAGAACATAATAATAATACATTATGTAATAATAAATTAACTATTGTTGATAAACATTGGTTTTATTTTCTTAAATAAAAAGTTGGCGAACCATATACCGCCCATGACAAAGTGCAGTAATGCTAACAGACGGAAGCAATTTACGTAACTAAAATCTGAAAGATTAATTTTTGTTATTAGGTTGTTTTTCAGATGGTTTTGGTACTTACCTATCACGAAAAATATTAGAAACGACAAACCGCTAATACTGCAGATAGCTATGTGCTTGTGGTTAGTCTCTCCTTTCCTTGTGATATTCAACAACGGTTGACCGTAATAGTTGATCGATTGCATGCTTATGATGATCAACATTGATCCTATGATGAACCAAACTTCACTCTTCACATCGGTTAACACTAAAAATAGTCTGTATTTAGAAAATAATAACTGCTGGTTTTGATGGTTGACGTTGTGGATGGCCTCCTTATTATAGAATATAGGTAATATTTATTTTATTACACTACTAAAAAGATCAAAAAAATTCTTTTGAAACTGAATGTTTATTGTGATGTAATGTTACTATAACATAAACGGCAGAAAACGTACAAAATTCAATAAGAAAAACACTTAATTTAAATTTTAATAAATATATAATTAATTTACTTTAAAAAAATGCTGAATTGAGTGTCTATTAGAAAAACAAAAGTTTCATTTGTTTCCAGCAAATTGATCGGCTACATATTCAAATTGTAAATAAAATAGTGTAAAATATCAAAGTGTGCTTTTGAAAGAGCCACAAATAAAAAATTTATTACCATAATTCAAAAAGTTCCGTTTTTTTTTTCAAAATATCTCTGGGTGCACTTGGAATTCAAAGACGTGTTACTAGTTTTGTTGTAGATGGCGCTATCGAGAAAGCCAGGTCAACATACTATTTTTGAATGGGATGGCCTATATTTTATTTTAGAATTCCTTGCAACATTTTAGTGCAAAAAGTACTAAGATAGTTTGCATACAGTTAATAATTTTGAACTATATGTGTCATTCTTTCCAAGAATATCCTTAACACCCTGTATAATGATCTATTTTGGGGCTGCAGATATTCTTCACATGCGAAAAATGTTTCATACTAAAGTATCTTTATTTTTTATGTAGAATAATAATAATCAATACAAAATTCATTCTATCGAAACCACCAATAGTAGTACCCAGGGCTGTGGAGTCGGAGTTCAGACAAATTTCAGAGGAGTCGGAGTCGGAGTCGGAAAAAATGTACCGACTCCGAGTCCGAGTCTAGGTTTAATTATTGTAGAAAAGGAAACACATGCGAGATGGACGTTGCCTCAGTAAAAAAATAAAACTAAACATTCTATTAGGTCTTTGACAAAGTATCTACCTACATACAAATGTAAATATCAAATCACAAAACACACTTTTCAAACGAAAGTGAAGACGAATAACAAAAGTAATCCGGCAGAAATTTGAACAAAAGATTTTAAATGAGATTGAGAAGTAGATCCGTAGTTCAATGCAGTAATAATCATTTATCCAGATTACCTGTTGCAGCCATAATTATGATTTTTTCAGCTTTGAAAATAATTAAAAATTATGTAAGGGCATCCTTGCAGGAGAATTTGGTTAAAGCTATTCAGTTCCTCACAACAATTTTATAAACATATTTTCTGTTTAATTCTGTTTTTATTAGAATGAATTTTATTTTGTATTATACACTATGTCTTGTGGGTGATTTTGCTATTATTAGAGATAGAAAGTCGGTTAAATGGACAAAGTAGTGCCGATTTGTATGTTCTCTGGAGAAAACAGTTAAATACTTAATTGTCAGAGATATTTTGAATAAATAAATTACAGATAGAAATTTCATTTTATAATTATGTGGTCATAACTTTTTTATTTGTGTTCCGATCAATACGCGTTTTTGATATCTTATAGGCCGTTTTTTATTTACTATTAGATTGTCAGTTTAAATTTGTTTGCCAACAAATTCGCTGGGCACAAATCAGGGGCGGCTCGTTATATAGAGCCAAGGAGCCATGGCACTATGTACCTGTAGTTTCAACCTCAGCAAGAATTTTTAATTAATTCTAAAAAACCTTTTTTTTTCATTTTAAATGTTAAACAATGCCTGCGTAAGTTTAATGAGTAGTGAAACATCGCAACGCATTTCTCTCCCCAACACAACGCGGTTAACCGTGATATCATACCGCTAACCGGGCCAACTTATTTCTGGCCCGGCAGATCGATAAACCGCGGGGCGGTGCGCGGGTGGGTGGGGGTATAGCGACGTCGCCTTCTGTATGCGTATTTGGAGCCAAACTCTAGCTGGCTCAATCGAGTGCGGCGTGCATGTGTTTGTTACTCGTATTTCGCGTCTCATATCGACTAAATCTAACACAAAAAGTTCCGCTCCGCGCCATACACAATGAATCAAATTAGTTCATTACAGAATAAGCCTTTTCTAACATGTACTATAGAGGAAAAAGTGCAAATTAAACAGTTAGGTAGGCCTTTACCTGATTTAAAGTCTATTATTATTATTTGATCATTGTGAAAAAACAGACTGGCAACATCTTCAAGCTCTAATGCGTTGACTCGTAAAGATCGAAGATTTCAATAAGCGTGTGATTGAGTTATTTGCAAGTAAAAAAGAACGTCGAATGGACTTTATATATCGCAAAATATAACTTTGAGTTTATTTTCAGTTAATTAATTTTTTATACTTACTATCTAACTATATATGTATTACTTAATAAAAACTGTTTGAATTTTTTTTTCTTTATTTTGAAAAGCAAGGCATATTTTTCATGCTCTGTGGCTCTACCATCAAAATGTACCACGGGCCGCCACTGGCACAAATAAAACGACTGATTTGCTTCTGGCTTCAGCATTTGTTTGTTAGAAATTTAATATGCACAAGCCATATGTTTAATACAATCAGATACTATAATACTGGAATAGAAATTTAATTTCTTAAATTTGTTTATTTTTTCCTGGTAGTGCTTTTGTTTTCATAGCAAATTTAATGTTGCTCGGTTGTATTATTCTGCGTCAAATTTGTGATTATTATTTACATGTATAAGATTTTTATTACACATAATTATTTGAACATATTTTTGTATACAATTTTTCTGGAGTCGGAGTCGGCGTTGGAGTCGGACCACGAAAATTATCTGGAGTCGGAGTCGGAGTCGAGACTTCCAAAAATGTACAAAGTGCACCAATAAAAAGAATCGACATTCTTGGCCTGAAATTAGTTTGATAGATGTGGTTCCATATAACCACGATGTAAACCAGGGATGTAAAAGCGTAATTTACCGGGTAAATTACCAAATAAATTACCGTAATTAATGGATTTTTAATTATCGGTTTTACGGTAATTTAGTAATTAAGGTAATTTACCGTCAGCATGTATTACCGTTGGTAATTAACCGATATTTATAATAATTTCAAAGGCCTGAAAAATGATTAACTTTTTAAAAATACTTTACTTTTGTTTCCTTACTATTTATTTGTATTTTATTACTTTTCTCCAGGTTTTGCAAACAATGATCATTTTTTAATCCAGATATTTTTTAAACCTGTACTTTTTATATCTTTTCGTTATCAAAGCCCCTTTCCACTTCTCTAATCTCCTGCCGACTGTTGTTATATGAGAAAATATAACTAATCTTTTTGTATTGAATGAATAGAGGGTGGAAAGGGCGAGATTGACTGAATGGAGCCAATGCGTTGTTGTTTTGTGACTCGGTAATGAATTGAAGTATTTTATACTATCATTTTTTGATATTTTTTAACACCTGTAAATTTTTATACTTCTTTTTCGTTGTCTCCTGCCGAATGATATTATATGATAAAATATAGCTAATCTTTTTGTACCTTTTGACTGTCCTTTTATAAATTGATGGTATAAATAGCATTTTTATTGCAGTGTTTGTTTTCATTTTAACAATGAATTACTACTATTAAATCAGGAAAGCCATCAGAGATTGGTAGTTATCTACAAAATACTGACTTTATTGTTCCGTATATTTTTATTGACATATATAGCCATCATAACTTACTAACATCGGTATTTTGAATTTTTAGTTTCGTGGTAATTTAATATTTGAAATTAATAATTTTAATTTCAGCAATAATTTACCGAAAAAATGAATTACCGAAATTTAACATCCCTAGAGATAGCTAGTTATCTACAAAATAATCACTTTTACTTATCAAACATTTTTATTAACATAAGTAGCAATCATAACTTACAGTGATCGGTATTAACGCCTGCGGGTTTACCATTTTGAATTGTTAATTACCCGGTACTTTAAACCAGCGTAATTTATCATTTTTACTTTTTAATTACCCGGTAATTTAAGCATAAAGTTGCATATTACGTTATCGTTACATTTTAAAGCAAATGTATTTTTATACTAAGTTTTCGATCATACATTTTCTACCATTTGTCTCAAACCATTTTTTCTCCGAGATTGATAAAGTTTACCAGCTGTCAGGACCAGTCAATGCACACAAAATACCTACCTGTTGGACCTTAGGAAAGGTGGGTGAAAGGTTTTACTTAGGAATAAATTGTGATCCTTTTGGCGTCACAATGAATATAACAGAAAAATTGCAAGTTCCAGGTAGGACCATAGACCAAAATCAGGTTTTATACACTGTGTACACTCACACCTGTATACACTCCGGGTTCCTCTATGCCATAATCATAACTCTTAAAAATTTTCATCTTACGAAAAAATGCTTTAATGCTAAAGTGGTAGTAAATTGTGAGATCTACAAAGTGCATAGCTGCCATTTTGGTTTAAAATGAACGGGAAACGAGTTACTTTGAATAATAATACGCTGAAATGTTGGTTATTGATCCTTATTTTTCCATATCTCGCACAGATATTTGAAGTATTGACTAGCTGTTACGACGGCCATACTGCCTAAGAATATTCCAGGAAGGTTCCAGGAACTTGTCAGGGGCACAAATTTATGCTTTTATTAGGGCCCCAAAGTGACTAAACAGGACTTATACCATCAAATTAAATTCATCATTCTTCAAATTCTTAATAAGTTATTAATGCATGATGCGGTGACTATAGTAATTCATTTTTGCTAAAAGTATTATCAGTGTCTCTCTGCAGCAAATTTAGTAAAACTCTGGAATATAAAGAATAACTTTGAAAATAAAAGACAAAAAAAATGTTAAAATACAACTTCATTAGTTGTGTGAGTTAAGATTAAATAATGGGGTGGATAATTTTAGAATTCAGGTATCTAACACAAACTTATATAATTATGAACTTACAAACATATCCAAAGGCACCAACCCATGAAGACAACCACAAGAAGAAGGCCCTCATCTTATGCGTGGGTGTAGTAAAATGCGCGATCGAGCAAAAAACTAACGCAGCGCAATTAACATAACCAACAATCTGCGTGGTATGGTGAATCTTGAGATTCTCGATTCGCATATAGACGAAACTGGGGAACATCGCGAAGAACATAAACATCGACAACTTCAAGCAGATCACTTGCAGCAGAGCCTTATAGAAACTAGGCTGCCTGAAGAAGTACAATTTACTCTCAACGAAACTCGTTCTAGGTTGGATATTGGGCATGAAGACAACGGGTTCATCACTGGTTGTATCTCCGCTGTCGAACGCGTATGTATTGTTATTGTTTAAATGCGTCCCCGTGAACAAAGGCATTGGAAGGTGCGTTATACTTTCCTGGTATGTCTCAATACGTTCTAAATCGTCAGAGTTATTCGAGAAGGACTTCTGCAGAGTTTGTTTGGTTCTAACTTTTGAGGAATCGTCTGGTTCGTCCTCAAATTTTACCCAGTCCGATCTTGGTGCTTGATTATCGTGGACTTGGATGTCAACTAAGGTGGTGGGTGTTATTGGTGGTTGTTCCTCTTGTGGTTGCCCTGTAACTGTTGCTGATGACGTTGAAGGAATACTTTCGTATTCTTCACTGGTTGTTTTAGCATGACGAGCGCTTTGCAGCTCTCTGGAGTTCTTGGCGAATATGTCAATTTCGTCGTCATTTGTTCCCTAAAATAAGAAGTAGAAAACATTTTTACGTTTTACCATTTGATTTATTTTTACATTTGGAATATGTTCTTAAATGTAGAAAAAGAATTACTACCTGTTTTAATATTTTATAAGGCGTTCCTATGCTCTTCAGATACAATGGCTTCTTAATAAACAGGCAGACGACAACCCCTTGTAGAATGATGATGCCATACCACAAGATTATGTTGAGCAGTCCTTGCTTGACGATATAATCGCCCAAGGTGATCGGTGTCAAGATAAAACCTCCCACGGTGACTACCTGAATAATGTAGTTGATGAGCTTCAGCTTCAGCTTAAAGTATTGGGCGATGATAACTTCACTCTGAGCTGTCAATATTGAAGCACCTCCACCTATAAAAACAAAAAGTAATCAACAGGGTCTCTATAGAAGCACCTTTACCTAAAATAAAATTCAAAATATAACCACGAACAGATTAACGTATATGGAGCTTTTTAATTTTTTCAGCCCAGTACAAACTCGAATAGGTAATAAATGTATATACAGATTTTTATATTTAGCATATTCTTAATAAGGTCATCTTCACTTACCTGACAGTATTCCGGCTACAACGAACCATGGTGCTGTTCTGGTTCCCCGATGTAGGGCGAACCAAATGAATAAGATACCCGAACATGCCAAACACACGCCGGATGTGGCAACTAGTCTTGGCCATTTGCTGTATTCAATCAATCTTCTCATCCACGGATCTGAAACAATCCACGCAGGGCCGAATTAGTAAGTAGGCATACTAACAAGTCCCAACACAGTTTACAAGAATAGTACGTTGTTTACGTTTGTAGTACGCTTTTCATCGCTAGCATGTAATATTTCATGAGTAACTTTTTAAAGCAACATTTAGAAAGGAAAAGTATAGTGGCGGACAGCAGTTTCCGCCACTAAACTTGCCCTGTGTGATCGGTGTTTTAAGAAGCATTTCTTTTTCTAAGGAATGTTTAGTTCATCTGTCCCATTTGACGTCAGGAAGCTGTATGTTTAAGCTGGGCGCCATTCGCACTACCTCTGTGGTCCTATCACTTTCCGGACACCTGTATAAAGACATTAATTGGATTGCCAGATCTAATATTGTCAGAGTCTCATATATTTTATAAAGATCTCACACCTCATATGAGTTATCAAAATATCATTAAGCAAAACTATGTATAGGTCTAGGTATAGGTGTTATTTTTTCAGTTTATTTTACCATATAGACTTCTTTTTCATTCATTTGTATCATTTTCAATTAAACGTCATTTTTTTTAATAAAAAGGAAATTTATCAGTGTCAGTAACCGTTGATAGAAATTTAACAGCTTGCTAAAATGTTTAACACAGAAAAAAATACACATATTGATTGATACACAGGTCCATATGTGGAACTAGCGCCTACGGTGTCCGCTTGTAAGTAGTCCCGGACGTTCACGAGCGCAGGCGGTGGGCCGTCGGGTTCAATCGGGACTCTACGCTAGAAAGCTCTCGGTATAGGTACATAGAATTAGTGTATACGATAGAAACCAACCGATGTCGACTTTCGAGCGAATGCGATAGTATTACAGACTGGTTCTCCCTATATTTGATTCGACTGAAAATGGCGTGACACCGATGTAAACAAACTATAGCGTACGTTGTAAAGTCTCTAATTAAATAATATAGTATCTTATTTTCTTTTGTTTCTGTTCTAATAAAATAATAGTGTCCGCGCTTATGCCGTGTAACGCAGAAAGTCGGACACTAATAGGAGAAACCTAAAATGGAAATATGAGAATTATCTCAAGAGTACCTTTATGGTGGAAGCTATGCAAAAATTACAGACAATGTTGAAATACGGTGCGAAGCCGACAAGCCAGCTGCACGATAATTGCAATTCTTACAAAAGCGTGCCACTTGATTGATACCTTATGTTTATATGTAATTTAGGGTGATTTATAATTCGATACCTCATTTTTTTGTCCGGCTATAGTTTTCGAGATGTTCTAAAGTTTTGTGACAGTGGCTAAATTAATAAACAAAGAGATAAAGCAGATGATGGATAAATAAATATTAACAATGGATGATATTCCGAACATGTGATACAAATAATAATTTTTGGCATTAATAATAATATGAATATTATTCCACGTTCTTTGCTTATTAATTTACTCGCGCTCATAAAACTTTCAAGTTAAATATCTCCAGGACTATTGATCCAAATAGAAGTTATTTAGCATTTTAACATATTAAGTATCATTTGAAGTGCACACGGCGTGAAAATATACTATTACTCACAACTATGATTCTATACTCTATAGTTCTAAAATGTATTAAGTGCACCGCAATCGTTCCTACTTACCCACATGAATATTGTATCGATTAAAACATCTACTAATTGTTATATAATCCATTTATTGATAACAAAATAACTATACATTTAATAACGAAAAAGGTATTCAAACATAATTTTATTTATATACAGTGACCGAGTATGGAAACATGACAAAATCTCAAGAACGGTTTGCTATTTTAAAAAAGCCTCGAACACGTCGATTTATAATTATCAAAATACACCTTATGATATAAAATTATTTTTTTTTACCTTCAATTGTTTTTAACAGATGACGTCATCGACATTTTTTTAAATGACAACCCTATATCTTTTTTAATGAATTTGACAGATCTTTTAATTGTCTTAATGGTAGCATAATATTTTTATGGCCTTACATAAGAAAATTTTCGAGAAAAAGAGAATTGCATTCTTTGGTGAAAGACTAAATTTTGTTTCTGATTAAAATTTTTACCGTATTCACCAGAAAATTTAAAACTTCTAGACTTGTTATGTATTCCAGGTACCAACACATTCATTTGGTCAGGGTGAAATCGTCGGGCATGTTTTCTCAGATTGCATACACTGCTATAACTCTCGTTACATATGGTACACGTTGTATTTTCAGCCATATCATAAGCTAAAATATATGTTATTGAATTAGAAAAATATATGTGTCCTGCAACTTCTTGCCATAAATTCAATTTAAAAAATAAATATTTTTTATATTTCATTTTATTTTTTAATAAGTTTATTAGTATAATTTATAATGGTAGTCCTATATTTTGACTATTAATTATTATGTATTATGCTGATGTACTTACTAGTTTATTCCCTAAGCTTGTCTTTATTTGCTGGAAATATTTTAAAAAAACGTTGCGTTATTCTAAACCCCTTAGGTAAAATACGCTCGCCCCCCATGCAGCTTTGTTTACATTCGCTTACCTTAGTTCTCACGGCGCCCGTCCGTGTCTCTTTATTTATCTGATATTTATGCAAACATGTTGCAGGATACCTTGCATAATCGTATTCACTACAGGTACTCAGTGCTCCGTACTCACCCAGACGGTTGCCGATTATATTTAAATTACAGTCGCTCAATGTCGCCTGAGTTCATGAATGTCCGGGACTACTTACTAGCGGCCACCGTAGGCGCTAGTATATGTGGATACTGTCTCGTCAGCGATAAGTACAGCTGTCAAAAATAATTATGTGTTTATGTAAATGCTGTGTTTATAAACCATGCTAATATATTTTTACTAGTAGTCTCATATATTTGGGGAAAATCTGGCAAACCTAAATGATGCCCCAATGATGTTATACTTACCAAATTCTCATCAAAATATTTTGTTTTTGCTTTTAAGGGTGCAAATCATTGAATCTCTGTATTCAGCTGCAGGGTCTTTATAATAATAACAAGCGTGATACAGGGCCTTATTCCATATGACTCCCCATAGTGTGCGGAGTTCTACCTCTCTCCTCTCTCGACCCCTCCCTATATTCAAAGAATTTGTTGTGCAGATTTGTTTTTAAATTTTGCAGATTGAACTGTTCTTATACATTTTTTTTATGCTGTCATATTTTTGTATCTCTTTCCTTTCACAGATTAACAAAAAGTCATTATATCTTATGTTTCATCGGAAAGTAAAAACTGAACAAATATGCAAATACAACCTCAATGCTCAATAAGGCAGTGTATACTTAGTGGTATGGGAATTTGCACTTTTGTGCAGGCGCGTTACATGTAGTGGCGGATTACCCATAAGGCCTAGGTGCCTAGGGGCCCCGGGCTTTGGGGGGGCCCCCGACCAAGACATTTGCTGATTTAAATTATCTTTAATGATTTAAAGATTAATGTAGTAAGGTATCATACAATTTTGATAATTTTAAGCAAAAAGTTCTTCAAAACGTTGATATACGGAAATTCTGGACGTGGAAATATGTCGTACTTTTACTCAACTATATGTGACAAATTTATTCAACAGTTAGGAAACTACGACAATAATTGAAGAAACGTAAAGTACAATTGAAGCTCTTTCCGGATGAATCTAGTTAAACGCATCCTGGATATATTTCGGCAAAAGTTTGGTTCAAAATTGAAACGTATACTAACTATAGTCTACCTAACTATAGGAAATATCCTAGACATGTTTAACCAACGCATTTCGACTAAATTTGACGTTGAGGTGCAGAGTATGTGAAGTTGAACGATCTTCTTCTATGATGACATTTAGGTGGCGTTTAAAAAGGAATACAATCATAATTTTCAATCGGCTGTTACATATGCATGTTCAAGTTTGTGCATTAAAAATATACGTTAGCGTAAACTTTGAACCTGGGCTAATAATTAAAAAAACATCCGGTACAATTCTTTCAAATGTGTTTTTTTTATGAATTTCGGTTTTTCATTTGATCGCAAGAACACTACATAACCACCAATATTCTTAAAATCGTTCACGTAGACGCGACAGAATTGGGCCGGATATATGATTATTTGAATTATTAATCTTATGAAAAGTCATAAAAACGGCATGAAAATATTCGAGAGATTTTTTTATTATTTATAAACCGTTATAAACTCTTATTATATGAAAGAATTCTTATTATTATAAAACTGTTACCTACATTTTCGTTTTTTACTTTATCATACGCAGTATGTAAAGTATTGTAATCATGCCAAAAAAAATTTTTGAGATTTTAGCGGAAATATGTCTTTTTGGGTCCCCTGAACATTTTTGACCAAGGTTCAAAAAAATGTCTGTGTGTGTGTGTGTGTATGTGTGTGTGTGTGTGTGTACCCGCTTTTTGTGGCGACGATTCCGGAGAAACTACTAAAGGTATCGGGACGAAACTTCATATTTAGAAGTTTCATAACCAAACTTAGAGCTGAAAAGCTTTCTGTTGAAGAGGGTCCAAAGGAATTGGAGGTTTAGTCTTATCGTTTTTGAAAGATTTTGCAAATAAGCCGCCATTTCTGGAATTTTGTCGAAATAGTTAAATAATAAATTAAAGATGAGGAAATTCTGAATAATTTATCACCATGACATTTTTTGGTACAATCAATAGTTTAGCTGCATGAGCAAATTCTATTTCTACGAGATCGGTCGTACTGCATGAAAACTAGTAGCCAGGATTTGTCAGATTTTGTTATTCTATTGACAGTAGGTAGTCTTGGTGTCAAACGCTAATGTTTTGACAATAACATCTATCAATATAAGCTGCGTTCGCATATTGCATTACACTTTTTACACCCAATAACACTTAAGTGTCATTTGGACGGTGTACCCGGTGTCAACGGAGTACAATATCCGAACGCAGCTTTAATCGACATATCTGTCTAGTTCTAGTAGTTTTATTTTAATGCAGGCATGGCCGATCTCGATCAAATAGAGTCTCATGCAGCTAAACTATTAATTTTATATATAGTATGATAAAGTCGTGTGCCTGGCCACATCAGATTTTTTTACTTTATCATACGCAGTATGTAAAGTATTGTAATCATGCCAAAAAAATTTTTTGAGATTTTAGCGGAAATATGTCTTTTTTGGTCCCCTGAACATTTTTGACCAAGGTACAAAAAAATGTCTGTGTGTGTGTGTGGATGTGGGTGTGTGTGTGTGTACCCGTTTTTGTGGCGACGATTCCGGAGAAACTACTAAAGGTATCGGGACGAAAATTCATATTTAGAAGTTTCATGGCCAAACTTAGAGCTGAAAAGCTTTCTGTTCAAAAGGGTCCAAAGGAACTGGAGGTTTAGTCTTAGCATTTTTGAAAGATTTTGTAAATAAGCCGGCAGTTCTGGAATTTCGTCGAAATAGTTAAATAATAAATTAAACTAGAGGAAATTCTGAATAATTTATGACTATAACATTTTTTGGTACAATCAATAGTTTAGCTGCATGAGCAAATTCTATTTAATCGAGATCGGTCGTACTGCATTAAAACAAGTAGCCAGGATATGTCAGATTATATGTCAGATGTGATTTTAATGACGGTGTAGATCGTGGTGTAGATAGTGTCAAACGCTAATGCTTTGACAATACTACTGTCAATACAAGCTGCGTTCGGATATTGCACACCGTTAAGGTGCGTTTTCATTAGTGCTAATGGCAGTGGTAGTAGACGCCATTATAGTATTTCTAATAGATATTGCTAGTGACTCAAGTTTATGTACATGCAAACTAATATGTGTCACCATCACGACATGTGAGAAACACTATAATTTCGTCTGCTACCACCGCCATTACCAACCATTGCCACCAATCGGAACGCACCTTCACACTTTCTACACCCAATAACACGTGTCATTTGGACGGTGTACCCGGTGTCAACGGAGTACAATATCCGAACGCAGCTTTAAACGGCATATCTGTCTAGTTCTACTAGTTTTATTTTAATGCATAGCCGATCTCGATCAAATAATATCTCATGCAGCGAAACTATTAATTTTATATATAGTATGATAAAGTCATGTGCCTGGCCACATCAGATTTTTTATTCCATTATTTTACTTTGTGGATGGAGGGTGGGGCTCCCATAGATAATTTGCCTAGGGCCCCGACTATCCTTAATCCGTCAGTGGTTACATGCACTCAAAGGACAACCACAAATTAAAGTTTTCAAATTTTATCATATTTCATTCATATTTTATCGTTTTGGATTGTGTTTACCACAGGTATCAACTAATTATTTTTTTCGTAATTTTGAATTACTGTGCGTCCCCGCTGCAAAGCGTTTGGCGCTCTTTCACATTCGTCGCCAATCACGAAGGTTGAGCCATCCCCACCCTAAAACTCGGCGCATTAGCATTAGCAACCTGTTGCCGGAAGCTCAACCCGCTCAACAGCCAACTAAACAGAATAAGTTCGGAACTATTTGTGTTTGGTCGTGATACCTTAACGAGAGCAACACGTGGTGTATGTAAAGGTAAAGATATTTATCTATTTTCTGTAGATTAGCCTGTAGATATTGGTATACCTAGTTGTATTATTCGTAAAGGATATTATATAGTTTTAAGATGTGATAAACCATTAGGTACAACACCATTACTTCGATAAAAAAAACTGTCTGCAACGCTGAGCACACGAAATCTTGGCACCAGGTCAAGGACCAGTTTTAAAGACTTGAGTGTTGCCTATGTATTTTCAAGCATAGGTAGAAGGAATCATGATAATAATAATAATAATAATATATGCAACTATTATGATGCTTATTACGAAAACGTACAAGTACAAACCTGTTCATAAACGTTTTATGTAATAGAGGCGCTTCTCTTTTTAACATGGCCGTTTTTATTAACCATATTGAATCTGAAGAACTGGAACAGCGTCCTTGAGAGAGTTGTCGAATTGTGTTGATGTTTTGATGTACACTTAGTCACAAAAGTCTTCGTTCTCCACACGCAAATTAGAAATCGAAGGCATTACAAAATACAATTCCTGTAACACTGGTGATTATGATGGCAGTAGCTTTGTATAATATAGGTACTGTCCTTACTGTTCTTTTGAATTATGACTTATTTATTCAAATGGACTGTCATTATTATTCAAAGCTTCTCGCCGACGGCGACGGTTTCATGCTCGCGATTAACACTGTTTTTTTCTAAAATTTATTTTTCGACCGTCAGCTTTCAAATAATTTGTTGCGATATGCCAATAAACTTAGCGATCAATTATTTTATCTGTAAAAATTAAACTGCCCACCCCTGATGCCCCCCCCCCCCCCCCAGTGACATATATCGACCTCTAAACCTCGATTTTGCATTAATCTTTAAGCTACTTTTACATCTATGCAATTCGTTTTGGGCACGAGCCTAGCGGGGAGTGCCCGAATGGAACGAGTGTAATTTTACATAAATTTCGAAAATAGCGGTTGTCATCTTACAATCTAGAGTAATTCTATCTTCGACAGTTGGTAGTTGTGGTAAAATTCACAAATACGAATGAGGCGAGCCAATAGCGATTGAGATGTTAGCCTTATTTGACATTACGTCAATATCGTCAATCTTGGAAAACTAAAAGTTACTAACAGTTTGTGATCTAGTAGTTTTTTGCGTTTAAAAATATTGGCCTTTTGCCTGATACTTGGAAACAGGGTTGTTATGTTTTAAAACATTGTTTTAAACATGTTTTCAAACAAATATTTTGTTTTAAATCATTTTTTAAACATGTTTAAAACAGTTTGTTTTAAATGTATAAAACAGTGTTTTTAAAACATTGTTTTAAACATGTTTCAAAACAAATATTTTGTTTTAAACATTTTTAAAACAGTTTGTTTTAAATTTTTAAAATATTTTGTTTTAACACTTTGTTTTAAACATGTTTTAAAACAAATATTTTGTTTATACTATTTTATTTTCAACTTGTTTAAAAGTTTGTTTTAAATGTTTAAAACATGTGTATTAAACTACCGAAATTTGGACAACATATTTAATTAATTAATCAGAGTTGTATGCTGGTCTTCAAGATTTTTATGCATGGATCAATGAAAAAACCAAAAAAATATTTAAATATTGTATTTATTAATAAAAAGAAAGTTCTTTATAAAATATAATAATACAGTCAGTGATAGCATGTAACTACAATAAACAAAAACTTTTATAATAACAAAATAACATACCGGGTGACCCACGCCATAGGTACTCCCGTTTTTTTTTATTTTATAAAACTGGACGAATGAAATTTGGGAAAGTGTTAATAGACAAAAAATTCCATTATTTGGGATACTCTTGAGGTTAATATGACTTCCGGTTTTTTCGGAAATGATCATTCTTTGTGTGATATATTCTATCAGGATGACATTCTGAACGCAACGCCAAAATAACTTTTTTGTGTATTAACCTTGGTGGCTATGAATTGGTGAAAATAGTCGAAAATTGTCAAATAAACACTAACTAAATCGATTTTGGCCGACATTGCATAACTGGCACTCTCTGGCGTGACAACCAAAAGTCATTCACACAACAGATTTAACTCCACTGAGAGCTGACGTATGAAAAAAGCGCCGATGAAAATGTTTACAAATAAAACAACTGCGTGATTTAAAACATGTTTAAAACAATTTTTATTCCTTATTTAAAACATGTTTTTGGGTGATTTAAAACACTTTTTTTTTCATGTTTAAATCATGTTTTTTTGCGAAGTGCTTAAAAGCATTGTTTTATAAATACGGTTTGTTCAAAATAATAAAAAACGTTTTTTATAACAACCCTGCTAGTAAATGAATCGCTCTGTACATTCAAAAGTACTTCAAATTTATAGGTTAAGGCATTTCCTAGAAGTTTTATTTGAATGTTTTTCGTATAAGTTTATCAGAAGACGATAGATATCATTGTTACGTTACTTTTTGTGCACCCTGTAATGTTATTAATGGGAACAAGATCACCTTAATGAGCATTGAATGTGATAGAAAAATTAGAAAAATTGAATTGGCTAGTATTGTCGCTAAATTTGCTCACATTAAATCGAGAAAAGTTTTTTTTATATATTTGCTCCAGGCCCCGCGCTAGCTTAATCCGGCACTGGATGAATGGTACTGTCAATTTTTTGGGAAAAAGGCAAACAAGCATAATCTTCAATCTTTGTTAAATATAACCAAATTAGTTGGGTCGCAGGGCAGAAAAGCTTGAGAAACTCTGTGATAATATATGTATATCTACCGCGTATGTGACTCATACATTCTTCTTTCCGCCTGTTTACATTTTGTACCTATGCACAGTGGCGGACTGGGTCCAAAAATATTGGTTGCCAGGAGGGGGCCCACATTTTTTTTTGTTCATGCTGCCGGTATATACATATACAGATGTCCCACTTTTTCCCCGCAAAATTATTTTTAAAAAGCAAATGTCATTCTGAATAAATTTTTTATAAGGACTTATTTGTTTTCTCAATTCCTTGAAAAGTTTCAGCCGTTTGAACACACCCACTACACCTTACAACGATAGAAAGTAAATAAATTTAAATAAAAATATTTAAAAGAAAATCGACATAAATTGAATAAAAATGAACCAAAAAATTCATATGAAGCTTTCTATTATTTTTTTTCTAGAAAACAAATGTCATTTTGAGTTAAAAGTATCATATGGACTTATTGGTTTTCTTATTGGTTTTGCTTAAGAAGTTAGAGCCTGTTAAAATACGGTTTTGTTAATAACTCAAACGGTTGTAACTTTGTTATAAATTGAAAAAATAATAAGTCGATATGAAACGTTTTACACAGTATCTCATTTACTATACAGGAGAAAAAAGTGAAAAATTAAAGAGTTACAAAAAAAACTTACAAAAATATTATGAAATAAAATGTTCGACTAAATATTATGGAGGTAAAGTAAAACTGTGTTTGGTGTACAATAGTTTTAATAATATAAAAAAAATAATATTCAAACAAAATAAATAGTATTCTTACAAATAAACAAACATAAGAATATTAAAAATATATCATAAATGTATATTTATCGATCTTATATATGTTTCAGCTTTCCTAAAATGTCTAACTCGGTGGTCTATCGTCAACAGCTAAAAATATATTAAGCATCTAATGTTACATTTGTAACTTATGCACAATATTCCCAAATTACCATTAAATATCAGATTGTTCGATGAAATCCAACAATCTCTCAATTATAATAATTCTTCTTTTCATGCAGCAGCTTTTAGTAATAGCATTTTGCAAGTTTGATTTATACAAACATATAATTTTTGATATTTATTTTCTTCAAAGATTAAGAATTAGTAATTTATGTATCAATCTAAAATTGTTCATGGTGGTCCAACGCATTGGAAAACTAGACGCCTGATTTAATCGGGTTTGATTTGTGACTCTGAAGACATGTTGAGGAAAACATTTATGGGAATATTACAACTACCTACGATAGCAAACATGAAGAATAGAAATAAGGAGGCGTCAAAATGTTTTTGTGGAAACCATGGAAAATGTAATATTTCCACCAAGGATTTCCACCGAGAATTTGAAGCAAGACTGAAACGCATTGACCTGAGAGGGTTGATATGTGCACTATTGACAATCGTACTGAAATAATAATTATTTATTCAGTTTACAATTATCCATTTATTTAGTTATTTATTCTTATGAGAGTACAGAAATGTTTGGATGTCTGAAGAACACCACATTGCTACCAAAGTACTCCTTGCTTTTGTTACCAGTAGTAACTGGAACATCCCTATAAACTCATTCCTTAACATGTCCCGAAATAAATAAATTGAACAGGCGATTTAGCTGGCTAAGGCGTTAGACCACTACAACCAACCCAAGGATCCATTAAAATTCTTTAAATAATTTAGAATATTACGTAAATAAATAATAAAAATTTTAAATAAGTTTCGACTGGTACTAATAAAACTAATTCTTGGATGATCATAAATTGTTCGTTTGTGTAACTCATAGTAGCAGTTTTCAATGACTAAATGTTGCTGCAGAAGAATCTTTACATTTGTGCGATTGCTGAATTTCGTCGTGACAACTAGATATTTTATATTAATTTATGAAATATTTTGCATGCGTATAAATGTTATATTAGATGCTTAATAACTTTTAGCTGTTGACGATAGACTTACCGAGTTAGACATTTTAGGAAAGTTGATTTATCGATCTTTCGATGTCAAGATATACAGGGCTGTTCCATTTAAAATTCTTAAGTTATTTGACATTTAGCAAATCTCCAGTTATTCAGGATAAGTCATATTTGAATCGCAAATGAATAATTACTGTAAAAAAATGCGATGCTTTTACTATGCAAAATGAGTTCTTTTATTTCTTTATTCTTGTTAGTTACCTTAGAATAATTTTTTGAAAATGCTCATTTTTGACAAACATTTCTCAATATCTCAGAAACAGTTGATAATAGCCTAATACAAATTGATGTCATAACAATTAGGCTAAAAATGTTCATCAAAAATTGCAATAATATACCTAGTGTTCATTTAAACAAACATAAGTTTGTTGGTACGTTATTGTGGGACACCCTGTAAGCATGCCAATATTTTCTGGCTGTAGGGCGAATGATTATCTATAACTTTTATAACACCCTGTACATCAATTTTATGATATCTTCGAAAGTGAAAAAGATATATTACTTTTTATATCATTGATCAACACAAAAATGCGCAACTTTGTTGCTAATATTTTTTTCTATATTCATGTTTTTCTTTTTAATTTATTTTGTTTTAAATTACATATTGTATTTTATAAATAAATTTTATTTTATTTTTATCGCATGTATAAAAGAACATTCTGTACAAGTGATTCATTTTTATACCCAAGTAAAATTTTATGTATTTGATTTATTTTGGTCCCTTTCATATGTTCAGCCAATATTCCATAATGTTTTCCTATATCAATTATCCGATTAAGTTTTAATTTTGTTCATCATAGCATTGATTTTTCTATTTTTAATGTTTCTTGGTAAAAACTACCACATCATGCCATAATAATTCTGTACTCTGTGACGTATTGGTATTTCAATTTCGGATGAATATTTTTGCCAGAAATTGGTCAATAAAATTTTTAAAAAAACTTGTGTTTTTATGAAATTTAAACGTCTATTAAAAAATATCAAGTTCGATTAGTAATAGATTTTAAGTTCTCTTAACAAGGGCCTTTTGGAGAATTTTCATTGTTTCCCAAAGTGGGTTTCTTAAAACTCACCATGCAGTTTTCTTATGGGGTTCATATTTATTGCCAAACATAAATATAAATTCTTACCGAATTTATTGCAAATAGGTGGCCTGATATCTATTATATATTATTGCCTGATATCTTTTCGTGCGGCGGTCCAGTGATAATTTCAGTATAAATAAATGTATTATTAATATTATCAACATATTGTCTTAAGGGGGCCCACTTGCCATCGGGCAACCTGGCATTATGGCCAGTCCGCCACTGCCTATGCATGCATATTTAATCTCAAATTTAGATTTTTTTCTGTCTGGATGCCACTGGGTGTCTGGGTACAATATCATTTTCAAGTATTATATGCAGAAAATACCTCGCTATGTGGTGCTGCACTGCATAATTTTAAGCGTACCGTTGCATTTGTTAGCGATTACAACGCGACGCGACGTATCCATTTGAGGTTTATATAGTAAGCGAAATGTGACCCACTGTTTCAAGAAAGTTAATACCCCGACGATCCAAGATATATAATATGCTTAGGAATGAAACTGTTTGCTTTTTATTTCTGTTTATCCGATAAAAATAACAACGTCTCTACTTACCGATTAACGTCCATGTGGCTAAGAAGAAAAGCGGCGTATATATTAAAGGGTTGTCCCACAATGTGGGATACGCAGGTGCACTTGTTTCCAACCTTACAAATACCAGGAAAATTCCATAGGCTACTATCATGCTAGGAATTAGCAGCTGGAATTTAAAATAAAAATAAGTTAGTTATGTTGTACTGCAAACAAAAGATAATAGGGTTATGCTATGGTATCATTGTTTCACATAGTCTTACAAAGAAAATTTACATTTTAAATACGTATATCGATGGCCTAGTTGCACTACCACGTATCACCTATGCTTCAATATGTATTTTGATATGGTTGTATTATTTGAAAAATATATTATACAGGGTGAGTCGCAGTCGTAGACATTGGATTTGAAAACGAACCTACGCCGTACAATTGTTCTGGCAAGAATTAAAAATTGGGAAAATCGGGCCAATTTTGTAACGCAGTTATTACGTAGCAAGTGGTTCAATTTCTTAGCAACGTTGTTAATATATAAAATGGCATTCTGTAACATATCCAGTGATTAAGTAGTTTGCCATCGGTTGCGTGGCGAACTGAGTGACTACGAACTACGTAGCAACCGATAGGGAGAGGGACGTGCTGCTAAACACTCTTCAAGTCTGTCACCTTCAAATAAAAACGAATTGTTTGGTTTATGGTATATGTATCGTAAATAAACAAGTGGTAGATAAAAGGCGATTAATTTTGTTTTCACTATTAAATAAGTATGATAGGTATTTTGATTTACTTTTTATTTTAGAGGTTACCTAACAATTGCCAGAAGGAACCTAAAACAAGTTTGTTAAATTTATTAAATATTCAGTGGAAAGATTACCACTGTTAAATTAAATGATCATTCCTAAAGAATTAAATTAGTATCCTATAAATGAGGAAACATCTAAAACTTTTAACCACAACTACTAGAATTTAACCAGTCGTCGTATTAATAAACCCCATCAATTGAAACTTGTGGTTATACATTAGGGTGACCAACTGTCCCGATTTGGGCGGGACAGTCCCGAATTTTGAGCACTCGTCCCGCCTGATGAAGCGTCCCGAATTTTGTGCAGGTTTTTAAAAATGTTATTCTAGAATTCAGAACATTCTATGTCCAGAATGTCCCATACACCAGCCATCAAACTAATGATTTTAGGAGTCATTAGAGCTAGTACGTCCTATAGAACAAGCATCCATAGTCAGCTTAATTTTGGATCAATGATCTCATGTTATACATCAAATTATAGATAAAGGTGCATTACTTGTTGTGGTAATGTATATGTATAATTGTTATTGTTGTATCCATGCTACGTGATAAAATATGTCTGACTCATGTATTCAAAGAAGTGAAATGTTGATATATGGGATATTGATATTTCTACGCGAAATTTTATACACTTATACAGGAAGGTGTAACTTAGATCTATTATGTGATACTTTTTTCAATTTCTAACTGTTGTTCGCCGTACAAAAAAATCGCAAAATCAATCAATTTTATGTCAGATTCAGTAACTTTTTGCTAAAAACGATCAAAAATCCATCATTAGACGGAAAATTGTAGGTATACCTTTTATCTTTAATTTGTGCCTTTACGATTCTGTGAACTAATAGCTAAGAAAACCCCTCAGAAGTTTTACGTGTTTTGTGAGTTGAATGTAGGGGGTACGGATTCCCCTTGTGTTTAGAGAATCGACTGTTTATTTTGTAAAAAAAAAACAGATCTGTTGTATAGAAATTTCAGTCAGTCAGGATTGACCAAATTCTATAATAAATATTGTTGACGGACAACGAACTACTTGAGCTTCTGATTGGGTGAATGAATGGCATTTTATAGTCATAGAAATGTAACACTTTCACATAAATAATAATTAACTTATTCAAACGATGTTTAAACGTGTATTGTCTGTAATTTTATCACGTTATTGTTCATAAAATTTCTTTAATAATTTAAAATTAAATTAACCTTGTAATCACATATTTTTACAGATATTTTTCATTAATCTAAAAAATAATACAATCTGGATAAATAGTCAGAAAACGTAAATTTAACAATTTCAGCAAAAAAATTCCATTATTGGAAATGACTTGGAAACAAATCACGTGCTTTAGTGTAGTTATCTAGCGGCGAAGACAGTGAAATACAATAAACAAATTGCATCTAACAAGTAAAAATAATGCTTTAAAGTTACAAGGTCTTGAAAATTGATAATGTTCTGGCTGTGGAGGTGAAACTGTTGGAAGAAAAATATTTATTCCAGGTACATTTCTAATCATTACCTAGGCCAGAATCATTAGTTAGCTCATTTAACTTCTTAAAAAATATAAACAGCAAATAATGCCACATAGTTAGGAAATAAATATTAAAATAAATTAAATTAATAATAATTAAAGCCAAAACCTGGATTTAAACCAGGCATCTTTTGATATCCAGGACAGTACATAAATATCTATGCTATCGGCGCCTATGACATGCTTTTTTTAGTTCTTTATAGGGTAAAGTACACAGTTATTGGCACTCCAAAACGTTGGCACCCAAGTACTTCAATGCTAATAAAATACGAGTGTCGACCACTTTTGCGTTTACACTACTTATTTCAATTGGTCATTATGGTATGTCCGTACAATCTTTTCAATTGTATTAGAAAAATGTAAAAAGGAACTTAAAAATTAAACAATAACAAAGACCTAGCCTAGAAACCTAGCTTTAACTTTATTTCCATTTATCTACCTCTAATCAAAAAGCCTTGCAATGCTTAAGATAAAAGTATGTTTTAGTTATTGACAATATGTTATTTATGGCCCACCCCCAGGATGCCAGCATCCCGATTTAGAGTATTAAAAAGTTGGTCACCTTATTATACATATCCGAATAACCTAACCTCACAATTAAGAAATGCAGTCAGACGCGAAGTCTCAGAAGAATAAGAGTAACAACAAGAATAATTCATTTTACGCGATTTCACTGAGCAGCTATCTTCTGTGGACCTTTGCACAAATTTAATTTTTGCGTAAATTGTTTCCACAATTCTTCGACGTTAATTTTTCCAATATAGAAAGCGAAATCTTATTAAAGTGTTAACATGGTGGTTAAGGCTCAGTTCTGAAAACATCGCAACTCCGAAACGAAATATTTCGTTGCTATGTTTTTTGCTGCGAGTGGTCAGCCTGTCCCCCACCCACGTCAATCCGTAGTCGCCAGTTATAGGCGGTGTTTAAAGCTCCTGACGTCTGCTGTCTACACCGGGCAGTAGTAATATGGGAAAATAAATACATTTCTGGCAATTACGCTTTATTATCGCAATTGTAATGTTTGGGTTAAAATTGTACTTAAATAAAAAGTCTATTTTTGCATCATGAGTTGGGCTAGATGGCTTTTGTTTGAAAAAAGCCAATGATGTAGTGGTAAAGTTAATTTTTATCCTTCCAAAAATTATTTTTCACCCGGCCCAACTCGTTATTTATCTAAGAAGTTACACTGAAAATTTCATAAACTTTGAACAATAAATAACGTTTTTATTTGAAAATGCGTTTTACGTGAATGGAAAGTGGGTTATTTGGGGTGGTTTCAATAGGTTTTATTTTGCTCTGAATAAAAATCCGAATGAAAATATGCCTATCAGCATGTTGCTTTTTTTGCATACGTATTTTATTTTATTGTGTGAGCGTTCATTTAAAAAACAGAAGAGAAAGCCATTTGAAAATGTTAATTAACACGTGATAGGATCATCCTGTATAACGTATTATATCTTTTCCCTGTGTCCTGTAAATAGGCTGATTATTATTAATACCATAAAACGGAACATTTTTGAATGCAATCTAGGAACTTAATATGACGATACTTGGGTGAATTGATTAACCTGCAGTTATAGACAGTTTTATGTTGTCCTAGTAGATCAGAAAATTAACGTTCTTCCCCGACGATGTCATACGCCACCGAAAAAAAAAAACAATATTCCCACGCGCTAAGTTAAACAAAAAAACAAGATGTCCATAAATATGCACTCGCTTGAAAATACACTAATCGCTAACCTAGTAGTAAAATACACATTCTATGACAAACTCAAATCTGTTATCAAGGAAAGCCTTTAAATGTATGACAACAAAGACTATTAAAAAGTTTCACAGGCACCAACGCCCGTATCACCCTCGCGCAGAATAATTTATGTCATACAAAAAAATACACGGCCGTCTGTAATCGTCCGTAATCAAGACCATCGTATCGAATTTATACGCGATAAGAATACCAGCGTTGAATCTCTCTCACAGACCAACGCACAGTGGTCATTTTGTCGAATTTAGGAATTAATAATTCGAATTATCGTGATGTTGCGGATAACGGTGGTAATTATTTTTTTGGAAAGCCAATTAACTGATTAGGTTGTCATATAAATATTTTGATCAAATTCCTACGCAAATGTCTGCTACGTACCGTTTTATCCGGTCCAACTTCTCTTCTCCTTGATTTATTGAAATGTTACGCTCGGACAATAAAAATCGTTATTGAATTTCTATACAACTTTAGTTATTTTTCTTATTGGCAATTGTTTGAGCAAGGTTTGTACTGATGTTTTTAATTACTATCTTCATCAAATATTTCATTATTATTTAATAAAACCCTTCGGAGATCATATATATTAACATTAACGTTTCGCATACACAAAATAGACTGCCAATGTGTAGATACGTGTAGGTATGTGACAATTGAACGTATGAGAAGAAGAACAGTAATATTCCAAAAACATCTTTTTCGGTAAATAAGAAAAAAACTGTATACTTAAGAAACTTGAAGTTTTACAAAAAAAAACGGACTATTGTAAATGTGTAGATCTATGGGCCCTAATTATAATCTCAAAATGGGAAATGACACGCATTATTAGTTTTGTAGATATTTACTATAAAGTGGCATGGAATATTATCTTTCTTCCACTCAATCAAAGTTATTCTCTTGCTCATTTTTTACTTCCTTCACTTCAAACTTTGGGTGAGTTTTCTTGGCGTTTGCGATGATGTCTTAGGTATGTAAATGCGGTCTAGCCGCCGAACCACACGCTTTTATTATAGCCTCCTTCTTCTCACCAGTTAAACCTCCCATACACTGTTTCTTGCAACCACAGTCTGGCCTAGGGGTGGGCGCTCTTGGAAATTTGTGATCGATTTCGATCACTGTTTGAGATCCATCTGATCGATCAGATCGATCATGATCGAGCGATAGATCATGATGTGCTGTGCAAAAAAAACGATCGATCGATCAGATCGATCGTTCGATCATCTTAGTTCAAAGATCGAAAGATCGATCTGATCGATCGGCTCGATCTGATCAATCATGAGCGATCACGATCGAGCGATAGATCATGATGGACTGGGCAATAAAATCGATCGATCGATCAGAGCGATCGTTCGATCATCTTATTTGAAAGATCGATCTGATCGTTCGGCTCGATGTGATCGATCGGCTCGATCGGATCGATCTGATCAATCATGATCGATCGATCCGATCGATCTTTTAGTTCTTCCATATACGCACGACACGTGTCCGGCAACGTACGTATCATCAAAAGATCGATCAGATCGATCACATCGATCAGATCGATCACATCGATCAGATCGATCTTTCAAATAAGATGATCGAACGATCGATCGATTTTTTTGCCCAGCCCTAGTCTGGACCCGTACATCGATCACATCGATCAGATTGATCTTTCGATCTTTCAAATAAGATGATCGAACAATCGATCACAGCCCTAGTCTGGACCCGTTTTTCTAGCTTCTACTAGAAAATATCCGCTGTGGGTAACAAACTCCTATCCCTTTGCTCTACTTACTTCTTCCATCTCTTTTAAATGGCATTGTTTAGTCTTTCTTTTAGGCTGTTCTGTGTCAGATTCAGAGTCAGATGATATAGTTTAAACTAAACTTAGCAATTGCTGATAAGCTCAAATGACTACCCAAAACTGTATGAACTAAAGCTCACGTAATAGAAAACACTATCATTACTATTAAGTACAATATATTACTACAACAGGCACAGCTGTTCGACCGGACTTTGTGGTCGTTGCGTAGCAACCGGCGTCCTCGCAGAAGAATATAGTTGGTCCACTACTAAAAAATCATAGAGTTTTATGGAGATGAAAAACTTGATCACGCCTCAAACCGCGGCTTTGGTTAACAGAAGGTAGGGCGATCGCCCGCAGCCCTTTGCGCTAGGAAAATCGGGCCGAACCACTTCCGAGGCGATATCTATTACTGGCCGTTTTATTTTATGAGTATACGGATAAAATTTCACTTTAAGCACTTTAACCACAACTTTTGACCACAACCTAACCTCAAACAACAAACTAGTAACGACAAAACTAACATGCGAGCGCTGTGGCCGACGAAAGTACTACGCGAGTACAACGTCTGAACGGAAGAATAGTAACATTCCTGGAATGTTATCTTTCTTCCACTCATTGCAAACTTCTAAGAATTATTTCACAGACAGGATAGAAGGGAATATTACTCTTGATCCACTAAACGATAGACCTACATTTAAACTACAAAATGGCTATCTCAACTTTTTTTTTGATATTTTTGGAATATTACTGTTCTTCCACTCACACGTTCAATTTTTCTGTGTATGCCTACATATGTCGTGCTTCAGTCATGGTATTTCTATCTGCCAAGGTCTGCCCAGCGAACAGCAGCGTTCTTTTTACTACGCTTATCTTAACTTTACTTGTTGCTTGGTTTGGTATGTTCAATCGATATAGACCTACTTCCCAATGTCCAATTGAATTGAAATATTTCGTGTGGATAGATTTTCGGCGACAATGCATGTATCAATAAAAAAAAATCGAAAATGCTTGTAAAAATTTTCAAAATTTTAATTTTTCTGTGCATTTTGTTTATGAAGTATAGTAGTAACCAATTTTTTTCACATAAATTTTAAGTTTATGTCGCTAAATAAAAATGACCTGTTCGAAATAGGGAGCGAACAAAGGACAACCAAACAAAATAATGTATCTTCTTTGACGAAAAATCGTGCGAAATATTTGGCTAAGGAGACAAAATAAAGTTTTAAGACTGATTTTCCATTAGCTTTACTTTATTATTAAAAGTACTGTCCAATGTCTGCACATATAAATATAGTATACATATTATGTATGACAGGTGTTTGCCGGGACCCAACGTTTTTCGTCTTTTCAAAAGACGACTGACGAAAGTTTTTGGCTGGTCCTGGGTATGAACCCCAGAACTCCTAGTCAGTAGATCAACTCATCTACCACTAGAGCCATTAGCCCCTATAACCATAATGTTACAGATAACGTCGTTACTTAGGTTTTTGAAAACATGTTAGTAGGCTGCGACAAAAAAAAATGGTTTTTAATGCACATATCGTTAAGTTCTTTATTAGCCAGTCTGACTATAGCTTCAGTTTATTTTGATGAAAGATTGTTTGCAACAAAAATTATGGTTGAAATAACGTTACAGTTTTGATTAACTATATTGATAAATATGAAAAAGATATGAAAATATGAAAATTATTAAAAATATTGATTTACAAAAGTATGTACTATTTTTATAATTTACTAAATGTGTCACAATTACAAAGGCCTGATAAAAGACGTATGCACGAATGTCCACATCTTAATTTTTCGTCTTGATAGACTCTCAATGTACACAGATAGACATTTTTGTTTAACGCAAACAAATGCATGTTTGAATAGAGGCAAAAATATTATTATTTGATATAAAGAATGTTTATTTGAATCAAACACCATTTGTTTGGAGTAAACCAATATTGTTTTGACTCAAATAAACACTCTTTGTAGCAAATAAATATATTTTTGCCTCGCATCAAACAAATATTTATTTGAGTTAAAGAAAAACCTAATAACATTTTTTTAATACATATCGTAACTGAATTATAATATACAGGCTGAATTTTTATGTATTCCAGTGATCCCGAAAATAAAATATTTGAACTTTTGGAATCAGGTATTAGAATCAAAATTCTACAAGCTTATGCAAAGAAATAATTTTTTATTTACATATGACGTCACAAGCTGTAAATTTGATTTTTGAAAATAAAAATTGAAATATATTAAAATACGAGAAAGTTTCTACATAATTTAGACAATACGGTACAAAAGCACTTTGTCACAATTTGACGTCAAAATATTTTCACTTTTTTATTAATATTTTTTTTTCATTTGAAAATCAGTACGTCTTCAAAATATGACCAGGTATGAATAAAAAATTATTTAAAAACTCATGAGAAATTGATATTTGAGGTATAAATAACGTTTCAAGGCATTTTAATTGCGTTGATTTCGTAGCCTGATTACACACACACACCCTGTATATATACGTTGCTTAATTTGGTTTACCACATAGCCCAAACATTCCCGATACACAATCCGTTTTCAAAATCAAAGATATAATAAAAACGTACAAGGAATAGAAATATTAAGTGAGCACTATTTATTATTCGCTAGATTCGACAAAACGATCACTGTGCAACGCACAGCTGATCCCATAAACAAAGTAATAGCAATTATTACAGGAACGTAGCAGCCAAAGATAATTTACACCATCATACAGCATTTTGATTAGAATTTGGTGTTTACGGAGAAGTCAGTGCTTTCTCTTTGATTGCTCAGTTTCGTCTTTCGAAGTGGAAGTAACCCAGAACTGAATAATAATGGACCGACTGTTTTGTTGCTTTTTGTGAGAGCTCTTTGCGACGCCCCTGGAATATCTAGGAATTTTATGGATTTGAAATCAACTAATAACACCAAGTTTCGGTTCTACGTAATTTGAGAGAACTATCTTATGCTCAGAAAATGTTTTTGTGTATAAAAAGTAGCCGTTGATGTTAAACCAAAAATAAAAAAAAAACATTAATAATCTACTCATGGTAATATATTTACTTGTTTTATGTCAAGGATAATAATTATAATTCAAGCTACGCCACTGCAAGGTACAATTTGAACAATTTCGAACTTCACTCCGTACCTGGGTCACATACTACGATACTACGAACGATGACACATGCGCTATCACTTTAGTAAACAATTAGATTATGCTCATTTTCAATGATACAATAATAATGGTTACACCAAGGTAAGCAGATTAGTTTCTGGTAGCAAACATGTCTTGTAAAAGCGTGGTGTATTTTTGTGAACGATAGATTATTCTATGAAAAAACTTATCGACCAGAATACAATTCACAATTAACATTTTAGTCATACACACATACGACTGATAACGGCTAAGTAAATAACGCAACTCACATGAAAAAACAGAGAAGTTAGGAGTATTATCCATCCGTAACCACCGTCAGGTATGCTTGGACCGAGGTCTGAATTTGTCGTAGGGACACTGTCTATTCGAAGTCGATTTTCCATTTTGTTTTCTTCTCTTATGGCAACTTATTCAACACACCCGCATATTATTTTCGTCCCGGCTAGCAGCAAACAATGATTGTCGCCGGTTATCTATTGAAATAATGCATGATGATTCCTCTTTTATCTTATCTAGCGGTAAGAGCTATGCTCTGCTTCGTCGCTCGAATTTCGTTTAAAATTCGCGCCCGTCTGTTACATGAATAACACAGGTTTCTTCCATAAGCTACAGATGCCAACAAATTGACCATTGGTTACCAACCTGATAACAGTCATTTTTAAATCCCTGATTTCACGTGATCAGCTATTTGACTCAAATTGTTTCGAAAAGATTGGTACCTACATTGATTTCAAACTAGGTCGATATGTTGTAATAAGCATTTATTATTGCAGGCGTTGCGTTAGTCGTATTTGCTACAAAAACTTATTGCAATTATCATCAGATAATGAGGCATTGAAATAGCAATTGAGGCAACTTTCAGTATGGACCCACCTTATTGACGCTTCAGTATGAACTAGGATTGCCATCTGCTCGTTTAGCGAGGTTTGGCCACGTGGTCATAGAGGTGCCCTCATAGGGGTGCCAGGTGTCCTGGGTTTCGCAGGATTTCCTGAATTCAGGCTTAAATTTGCGCGTCTACCGAAAGAAGTCCACAGGACGTTCACAAAGTTATAGAAATCTCACTAATTTAGAATATTTACTGAGAGTATGGCAAAATGCAAATTTGATGGCCTAACGTCAAAATAAAATCGAGAAAATTAATAAAATATTGATAACTTTGGTTTTTTTATCGTTTTTTTTTTGTTGAATCGGCCAGACGGATTATATTTACTAAAATTGCGTTTTTTTTTTACATCAGTATGTACAGGCATTGCCATTAAAAAACTCTGATGTGGCCAGGCACATGACTTTATCATACTGTACTGCAGCGTCAAACGTTGATGTTCTGACACGAGCGATCTTGATCAAATAGTATTTGCTCATGCAGCTAAACTATTAATTCTACCAAAAAAATGTCATCGACATAAATTATACTCATTTGCAAAATCGTTGAAAATGCTAAGAGTAAACTTCCAGTTCCTTTGGACCATTTTGAACAAAGCATCTTTCAGCTCTAAGTTTAGTCAAAAATGCTCAAAAGACCCAAGAGAACATAGGTTCGCTCTAATCTCAACTTTTTTTTTTTCGAAACTATTGCAATACTTTGTCATAAAGTAAAAACATTATTGGCGTCACCAGCTTAAAAAAATCTGATGTGGCCAGGCACATGACTTTATCATACTATATATAAAATTAATAGTTTAGCTGCATGAGATATTATTTGATCGAGATCGGCTATGTCTGCATTAAAATAAAACTAGTAGACCTAGACAGATATGTCCATTAAAGCTGCGTTCGGATATTGTACTCCGTTGATACCGGGTACACCGTCCAAATGACACGTGTTATTGGGTGTAGAAAGTGTGAAGGTGCGTTCCGATTGGTGGCAATGGTTGGTAATGGCGGTGGTAGCAGACCAAATTATAGTATTTCTCACATGTCGTGATGGTGACACATATTAGTTTGCATGTTCATAAACTGTGTCACTAGCAAATTCTATTAGAAATACTATAATGGCGTCTACTACCACTGCCATTAGCACTAATGAAAACGCACCTTAACGGTGTACAATATCCGAACGTAGCTTGTATTGACAGTAGTATTGTCAAAGCATTAGCGTTTGACACTATCTACACCGTCAGTAAAATCACATCTGACATTTAATCTGACATATCCTGGCTACTAGTTTTAATGCAGTACGACCGATCTCGATGAAATAGAATTTGCTCATGCAGCTAAACTATTGATTGTACCAAAAAATGTCATAGTCATAAATTATTCAGAATTTCCTCTAGTTTAATTTATTATTTAACTATTTCGACGAAATTCCAGAAATGCCGGCTAATTTACAAAATCTTTCAATAATGCTAACACTAAACCTCCAGTTCCTTTCGACCCTTTTTAACAGAAAGCTTTTCAGCTCTAAGTTTGGCCATGAAACTTATAAATATGAAGTTTCGTCCCGATACCTTTAGTAGTTTCTCCGGAATCGTCGCCACAAAAAACGGGTACACACACACACACACACACACACCCACATCCACACACACACACAGACATTTTTTTGTACCTTGGTCAAAAATGTTCAGGGGACACAAAAAGACATATTTCCGCTAAAATCTCAAAAAAATTTTTTGGCACGATTACAATACTTTACATACTGCGTATGATAAAGTAAAAACAAGTTGTAAATTTACCAAATACATGTGTATTTGGTTTATTCAAAATCTGGGATAGATAATATCAAAATTTAATTTTCTTAATTTAAATGACTTGTTTCCAAACTTATGCAAGATATATTTTTGTTGTAAATGTTATAATTTTGATAAAAACCAGGATAAGAACCTTGTCAAACTTACTTTCATGATAATTTTAATATTTTAATATTTATTAATTATAATATTACAATATTGGTATAAAGTGTCACTTATTTTTCATTTATATCACATAATAGTATATTATTTGACGAGCACATAACTAAGGATATAAAACGCGAGCATGAAGTTTATACGCGAGCCGTAGGCGAGCGTGTAAATATGCGAGGGATTTATATCCGTTGTGTGCGAGTCAAATACGACGTTTTATCTACGACTCACAAATTCCATTTTATATCAAATATTTTAAATGTATTTCTCAATTATGGCGAGGCGAACTGTCACATAACTGTCATCCACGTAGGTTTTGACAGAGTTTGACACTAGCGTTGTATAATGATGACGTTCGTTCAAATAATGAAGTCATTATTTGAACTAACTGTTGAACACAAGACATACCAAAATTGTCAACAGTTGGTATGTTCCCATAAATGAAACTCTTTAGGTGCATTTAAATTAGAGCGAACAGAAGCGACCGAACGATGGAACGAATTCGCAGGTATTTACCGGCAGGCGTTGGAACATATAGGAACAAACTCGTTCGTTCTCCATGTAAATTATGCTAGCTTAAGCGAACGAATTCGTTCGTTCGGTTCTGTTCGCTCTAATTTAAATGCACCTTTACCACCACAGAAATCTGTAAGAAATATGAAATACACAACTGGTGACATTACGGCAGCAATTTGTTGAACTTCATTCTAAATTTCAGACTGCATTTTAAATTAAAGAGTGCGCGCGAAGTGATCCAGAAAAGGTCTCATTATTTTAAGTCGCGTATCAAAAACTAGATCATTATTTTAATAACTTTGAAACAGCTGAAGTCGTAATAAACGAATATTGTGTCAAGTCGTACAAAATGTGTGACTACGCAGGTGACTGATCCGCACAACTGCATTTGATACCTTTATTATTTCCGCAATAGCCATTGCGAGCGACTGTAAAAAGTGGAACAGAAAACGGAAAAAGTTCACCGCTTTCTCCCGCAAACGGTGCTTCAGCCTGCAAGTATTCTAAATTAATCAAAATTCAATTCATTAAAATCAAAATTTTGTCCAAATGATTAGGACAAAGTTTTGAATTTTAAGCAATGTAGTCCTCTCGAGGAAAATATCAATCATTATTGGACTGGTTATTAATGTAAATGTCGTTTTAGTTATGTCTATTTATTGATGATTTTTATGTATCATTTTAACCGCATAAAAGATACAATGGAGATAAAATAGAAATTTATTTTGAGGTTAAACCTATTTCATAACACCAATAAATATCTTATGGTAAAAATTATAACAATTTGTTCTATCCTTAAGAATGTACAGCTTTAAAAGTTGCCTAAATATAGTTGATATCAAAATGAAGCTTGTAGAACATAAATTAGTATACTAATATAATAGTATATTATTTGACGAGCACATAATTAAGGATATAAATCGCGAGCATGAAGTTTATACGCGAGCCGTAGGCGAGCGTGTAAACATGCGAGCCATTTATATCCGTTGTGTGCGAGTCGAATACGTTTTATCTACGACTCACAAATTCCATTTTATATCAAATATTTTAAATGCATTTCTCAATGATGGCGAGGCGAACTGTCACATAACTGTCATCCACGTAAGTTTTGACAGACTTTGACACTAGCGTTGTATAATGATGACAGATCCTTCAAATAATGAAGTCATATTTGAACGAGCTGTCATTATTATACAACGCTAGTGTCATTATAATCATTGGCGTGTATAATGATGGGGATTATATAGTCATGGATACGTCTGCAATAAACTTATTATATGTGAGTCGTAGATAAAACAAATTACTTATCTATATGTACTAGGAGTGGGTGCGTAATCCCTTCGACATCTTTAGGCTAATAAAATGAAACGATTATATATGTAATATATATAATATTATCAAAAATAAAATTAGCTGAATGCATTGAATCTCACATAATTAACAGACACGTCTTAAGTGGATACCGCTATTGACCAAACATTTTTTTCTGTCCATAAAATTTATTATTTTACTCTTTTTTCCTGTTGTTATTGCCTAGGCGAGAGTTGGCGTATTGAGTTGACCAAATGTTTAAGAGATTTTTCATGTGTAATAAAACAAACACTGGAATGTAGATTTTATTCAAATAACTCATTTAATAAAAATAATTTATTATTGTTCGTATTAATATCAGTAGTGTTTCTAGGCTTTTGTCCACGATTACATCTCATGTAATTTTTTCTTCCTTAGGGTAAAAATAATTTCTGTTTTCATAAAAAAAATACCTACCTAATCTGTGCAAATACCTATTGATTCAGAACGGAAATGCAATTATGTCCTTCAAATTTTAATATACGGATTTATGTACGATCCATATTTAGTTCTAAAGATAATGTAGGTACTGCTTATTTGAACTGTACCGAACCAGTCAATCATATTTGATCATATTCAAAGCCAATGCAAACTAGCGCCATAACGTCAATTTGTCCAGTGGTCCAGTCTAGTATCCAGCCAATCACGGGCGTGGTATCCTGGTGATAAATTTGAAAAAATCCTCCAGGTTTCTAAATATGCTTATATTGGCAGTAGTGCCCCCACCTCGGCATTGGACAGTTGGCAATAGCTTATACGACACGAGCGGCCGCCATATTTTATTTTCGTTTGTGTTCGCTGTGCGTCTCATGAAGGTCTCATGTACGCTGTCCTGTTTCTTTGGTGAAATACCGACTGAAATAGCGTTTTAGGGTTTGCAAAATCTTCACAACTTTGTAACATCACCCGTTGCTAAGGTTATTATCAACATTTATTTCAATAGCTTATAAATCGGTAAACTGTTTATGAATGTGTTCTATTCATATATCCTATTCATTCTCAGATGGGAGATCAACCCCGCGGACGAACGAAAGGGCGTGGGAACGCTGGCAGAGGTTATCCGCCTGGCCAGCAACAACCTAGGCCTGTCGGGGGCAGAGGAGGACCACCGCAGCAACAGCGCCCTCAACAGGCGTGGGGTCCACCGCAACAGCAACAGCAGGGTCCACCGCAATCGAGAGGTCCACCCCTGCAGCCGCCGCAGCAGGCACCTCGGCCTTCTGCTTGGGGAGCCCCCGTCCCGCAACAAGCCCCAGCTGCGCCCACCGCATGGGGTGCCCCGCAGCAACCGCCTCCGACTTGGGGCCCAAGGGCGCAATCAGCTCCGCAACCTCAGGCTGTTCGAGCGCCCATGCCACAAGAGGCAATCTCTGGTCGTGGACTTCAACAGCGAGGATCAGAGGATGAAAGGCACCCTGGAATGGAGCCGCGGGTAGTTACTGGCGACATTGCTGCCGGTGGCGATAACGGGGCTCAGGGACGCGGCGGCATGCGTGGTCGTCGTGAGATTAAGGCAGTGATCTTGAAAACCAGGCCAGAGCAAATTGCAACAAAGCAAGGAGGTAAGATACGAACATTTGGAAATCTTTTTGTATTAGTAGAGGAACATGAGTGACAATGAGACACTTTTTTCATTGGCTACAATTTTTATGTTACGTGGAAATTTTGTTTGCTATAAATTCTTACAGGTAATGTCTAACTGATGATTCGTAATTTACCAATTACATACAATATTAAGAGGAATCAGTACTGCTGGTACATCCTATAAAATAAGCGTCCATAGTCAGCTTGTTGTATCAATTCTCTCTTGATATACATCAAATTATAGATAAAGGTGTATTATTTCCTGTGGTAATGTATATGTATAACTTGTTGTATCCACGCTACGTGATAAAATATAACTTACTCATGTACTCGAAGAAGTAAAGTTTTGAGTGAAAAGAGCATGTAAGATATTGATATTTTTACGTGAAATTTTGTACACTTCAAGAGGACGGTGTAACTTATTAGACCTATTATGTGGTACTTTATTCAATTTTAACCTGAGCTCTTCGTGAAAAAATTGCAAAATTAGCCAATTTTATGTCATATTCAGAAATAGATTTGTCAAAAACAAACAGACCTATCAAAAATCTACCACTAGAAGCAAAATTATATATCTTTAATTTGGTGTATTTCTTTTACGATTATGTGAACTAATTGCTGAGAAAAAGCCTCAGAACTTTTGCGTGTTTTGCAAGCAAAACGTAGGGGGTATGGATTCCCCTTAACAGTACTACTATAACTTGTAAACTGAACGCATTTGATCTTTACGTAATAGATGTCCCGACTGTTACAAGAAAGATTTTAACGTCAATTTACAGTAGGAATATACTTAAGTTTATTGGTTGGTAATTGGAGAAAATTAAACTAATGTTAGGTTAGTTTAATTTATTTATTTATTATTTGCTCTGCGTTTTTACATTGTCATTGTGTATATACACTGATTTTATAAGGATTTAGCTGGAATTTAAAACCTATTTTAATGTAATATTAAATTACACAGGTTGACAAATTTGATTTTTTTGTTTGTTTCTGGGTTAAAACCATTTTTTTCTGATTCAAAAAATATAGCAAAAAGGCAAAAATATACCAGGGCTGTGGAGTCTGTAAAAAAACTTTTGACTCCGACTCCAGATAATTTTCGTAGTCCGACTCCGGCAAAATTTTATTTGTTTCCACCAAATTTGTTAGCGAACAAAAATTAAACTGACAAACTAATTGTAAATAAAATCAAAAAGACCTGTTGATCGGACCACAAAGTTATGAATTTTTTCGAAATATCTCTGAAATCATTAGAAATTTAACACTCTTTTCTAATTAAAGAGCACATAATTCTGAACTAATTTATCAATTTAACCGATTTTCTATATTTAATAATAACAAAAGTAATGATAATCCACTGTATATTATAAAGTAACTCATTCCAACTAAAATTCATTTCAATGAATACAAAATTAAGTGCAAGAATAAGCTGAAAATAATCTCAACTCTTACTTCTGTTAGTAGCAATGACGTCACAATTCTGGCTGCAACGAGTATGACGTGTATACATGGATATTCCTATATTCAACTTAAATAAACGGTCCTATTTCACAAACTCAACCATTTAAAATCTCTAAAAATTTTGTTAAATACGAAGATGTTATACTTTTAATAAATTTGTTCGTGTCGAAAAAAAGAATCAATTTCGGTTAAAGGTTTAAAGTTATCTAACATTAAAGCTAAAAATGTAAAGTTTTACTAGTAAAGCTGTATCTTTTATACAATTCAATACATTCAGATATTGGGGCGAATAAAAAGAACTATTAGTAGGAACCTATTTTTTCTTTTTAATATTGCAAGAGAAAATCATTAAAATACTTTTTGCAATATTTAATGAATTATTCAGCTGTTGTTTGTGGCCAAACGAATACGAGCAAATCCTCTTAATTTTGATAAATAAAGAAAACTACACGTTGTTCTTTCACTTTGGAAAGTTCTAATTCGTCTAAGTATGCATCGTAGTCTGTTTTTCTTTATTTGGAGATGATCGAGCTATCATGATTAGCACATTGAAGTTGATTGTTGGCATTAGGAAATAAACTATATATATGACGCGGCAAGTGTCTCACAATAATCAGTTGCTATAATCATCATTCACCATCGACCTGTGTGTTTTGTAGTTTAATTATATTAACATATGTAGGTAGGTACTTTGTAAAAGACCTAATAATATGTGTAGTTAATTTTTTACTATCTATTGAGGCAATGGCCATCTCTCACTTCTTTTTCTACATTATTTACACATTGACTCGGAGTCGGTGCATTTTTTCCGACTCCGACACCTCTGAAATTTGTATGTACTTGGACTCCACGACTCCGACTCCACAGCCCTGCTTGTAACACTTCTATTGTAATTCATACAATAAATTGTGCGCAACTCATTTTTGTCAATGTACTTAGGGTAGAGTAAGAATGCAAAAGTACGAATTATATGCTGTGAGCTTCTGTAACTACAGGAATGCCAATATTTAAACAGTGCCTTGTCTCTTATCTTTACAAACTACAAATGTTGTTTCAGAAATAGAAATGACATATGGTTTTTAAAGATTATACGATGAAATAAAGCAGCAGCTGAGCAATTAAAAAAACGCCATATAAAGAGTCAAATAACATATAAAGATGTTGCCAAGGTCCTGTTGATGACAGTTTTATGTAATGTTACAAAATAAAACTAAAAAATTACAGTTTTTCTTAATCAATTTTGTTCAGTTTCAAATTACGTAAGCATGCAGAAAAATTTTTACCCTGCAAAAGAGAGCAGTTCGAGCCTTGGAACGTCTTCCTCCCCAAACACACGCCAAACCACTGTTTGTTAAGTACAAAATAATTACCCTCCCATCTGCTTACATCCTCGCCCAACTGATCCATACAAAGTACAACATCGCGTCCTATCAAACTCGACAAGACGTGCAGCACCACAACTTGCGCACCAATGATAACCTTACCGTTCCTTACAACCGTCTCAAAACAACATATTCCTTAAATACTGGCCTCATCTTCTACAACAAACTACCACCTCACTGGAAAGCTCTAAACGCAAGAAATTTTACGAGAGAACTGAGGAAGACCCTAGCTACCAAGGCGTACTACTCTGTGGAGGAGTACATGATGGACGACTGGACCTGAAATTTATTTTTTGTTACCACAACATTTTTTTTCCACATATCTGTTTTTTAATATTATATTGTTTTACATTATCGGCTATGAATTTTGTGTACTTGAATCTATTTGATTTCAATAAACTTTATTATTATTATTAATTGTATGTTCGAGATGGCTCGAGGCTATCAAAGCTCGTACCATGATATCGTTTGCTGGATTGAAACTGCTCAAAACTGCTTCAGAAAAACTTTAATTTTTTTTTCGAAGTTTAATTTTGTAAGTATCTTCATGCACTCACGTCTTCAATTTGTCAATTACTGTTTCTGACAATTGTGCATGATGATGTTTACGTTCAGATGGTTGATGCGTTTACAGGCTAAACTAAACTACTGTACACTCTCGGTAATCCAACTACGGTCTAATATGTGCTATCCTGTAGTCCAAACGGCCTACAACTTCTGTACTACCTCGTAATCTGAACACCCCACCTGCTTTTTAACCTTGGTCCGAACAGAGAAATCGATATATGCCCTTGGTTTCAACGGGCAACATTGTACTCCGAACAACTCACTAGTTCGAATGGGGGTATGAAAAAACGGATCCGGATTAGCAAGAGTGTACTGTATTTGTGAATTGGCGCTACCAAAACAATGAAAAAATTCTGATAACATGGGTGATTCCGTTGTCGTTGTTTTTGAGCTATGATCAAATTTGCACCCAGTGTTTTGAGGCAGACTGATGGTGGCCATTTCGACTATTTCCTATACAAGGTACTGAACACACCTGAATATGACTAAAAAGAGTCCTTATTTTTATATAAATGTTTTCCAAAGCTCAAATTTAAATTGAAAACTACATGTATGGTGTGTGGGTTGTTCTTTTGTGGCCACTGTCACAATTCAACTTTTGGTGAAACAATTAGAGTTAGGTAGCCAACCCAAATGTATATACAGGGTGTTAATAAATAAGTGCGCCAGACTTCAGGGGGTGATTCTTCATGAAAAAGTAATGCTAGTTTGCTCTATAAACGTATGTCCGCAAATGCTTCGTTTTCTGAGATACGGGGTGTTAAAGTTTTTCTTAAAAACCGACGATTTTTTTATTGCTCTGGAACCGGTCGAGATATGCAAATGAAATTTAGTGGATTTTTAGAGGCGCATTTTTTGACATGCGATTAAGAATATTATGTTCATCATTGGCACGCATACGGGTAATGATATCAATTTTTTTACAGAAAAAAATGGCATGCCACTGGGATATTTCAAATTAAAAATCATATTGGCATTCCTCGTTCAATTTGTGACAGAAAAATCTCTGCCTTTTTTCGTAGGGGCACAGTTTTTATGCAAAAAAAATCTTAATCTCATTTTTTTAAAGAACTATTTAATACAATAACATTACACTAAAACAATAACAGAAAATAACACTAATAAAATTTTAAATAGGCGCAAAGCTACAAAATATGTTGAAAATGACTTCCCTCAGACGTGATACAAGATTCAATCGTCAGTCTTTAAGAAAAGTTTTAACACCCCGTATCTCAGAAAACGAAGCATTTGCAGACATACATTTATATAGCAAACTGCCATTATTTTTTCATGCAGAATCACTCCCTGAAGGTTGTTGAACTTATTTACTAACACCCTGTATAATGACACCTGAGGAAAAACGCCAGTGCCGTGACATATTATAGTTATTTGTGGGATGGTCGATTGCAATTATTTAAATAAATAAATATGTTCTCAGCCGGAGGAACTCCAGTTAAGTTGACGTCGAACTTCTTCGAGTTGGAGCATTTGCCCAACTGGACGATGTACCAGTATCGCGTCGACTTTGCTCCTGACGTTGATATGACCAGTACGAGAAAAGGCCTGATGAGACAAGCGATGGCCCGTGAACTTCCCGGGTACATTTTTGACGGGACTATCCTCTACACTCCCCTAAGGCTGCAGCCCGAACCAAGGGAGGTGTTTGTAGAGCATTCAGAACGTAAGTACAGAGAAAACTATTGAGAATGTATGAAGTAGGGGTGGGCGATCTCGGAAATTTGTGATCGATCTTCGTTCACAATTTGAGATCGATCTGATCGATCGATCGATCATGATCGAAAGGATCGATCAGATCGAATAGATCGATCAGTTCGAAAAGATCGATCAGTTCGAAAAGATCGATCAAATCGATCGGATCGATCTTTATACGTACATGGTTGGACACATGTCGTACGTATATGAAAGATCTATCTGGCCGATCTGACCGATCCGATCGATCTTTTCGATCCGATCGATCTTTTCGATCCGATCGATTTTTCGATCCGATCGATCTTTTCGATCCGATCGATCTTTTCGATCCGATCGATCTTTTCGATCCGATCGATCTTTTCGATCCGATCGATCTTTTCGATCCGATCGATCTTTTCGATCCGATCGATCTTTCAAATAAGATTATCGATTTTTTTGCCCAGCTCTAGTATGAAGTTGAAAATGTCAATAAGGTCAATTTATCTGAAGTGATTTAGAGATGGTAGCTCGATTATTTTAGAAAACTTTCAATTTGTTTTTAGTTAATGCAAAAACACCTTACCTTTTACTGAAGATAATTTTCTTACTAATTTTTCTAAAGCAGTCAAGCGACCAACTAAATCTTTTCTGGACCATTTCATATAGATTGACACAATATTTAATTTTTTTGTTTACGAATTATGATTGGTTACAGTTGGAGACGCAGATGGTAAAGTTCGCATAACAATGCGCCTCCGGCAAGATGTTGTCCAATACGACGCTCTAAATATCCAGATTTTCAACTTGATTATCAGGAAGTGTCTAGGCTTCCTCAAACTGCAGCTTATCAGGAGGAACTATTATGACCCAGAGGCAAAGGTAATAATTCAATTTTTACGTTACACATTACAATTAATTGAATGTTCACGAGATAATACAATAAGTATTGTTCCTTTTCTTCTGTTGCCTGATAGTTTATGAAACAATCCTTTTTGAAATGAGTGAAGAATGTAGCAAGATTATATTGCTATAAAATTACTCCAATAATAATATTTACAATACCAATGTACTTCTGACCATAGAATTTGTTTTCTGCAGGTTCAAATAAAAAATTTCAAGATTGAGATTTGGCCTGGCTACGAGACTTCGATAAAGCAGCACGAAAGCAGGGTGATGTTAAACTGTGAAGTCATTAATAAGTTCATGCGTATCGACACGGCGCTGGATCATCTGCATGATTTGTCAAAGAATTTCAAGGTTGACTACAAGGAGAGGTACCAGAAGGATCTTATTGGTTGCATTGTCATCACTGACTATAACAACCGCACTTACCGTATCGATGACGTAGATTTCAACAAGACTCCAATGGACACTTTCATCCAAGGTGATGCTCCCATTACCTACAAGGACTATTTTGCTAAGGTGGGTATCTTACTTTCATCAACACTTCGAAAACTCAGTTGGTTCACCTGTGTTTAGTACTCGTAAACTTAGAGAAAAGATTATAGACAATTAATGATATTATTTAAAATAATATTAAAGTAAGCAAAATAAAGTCGGATGGGTTACGATGAAAAAGTTGTTAGACTGAGATGACGTGATTCTTATAGATTTTGTGGTCACTAAATTCAAAAACATCTTTTGCATTACATGACGTGATTTTTGCCATTTTTGCAATTTTATAGTGTGGAAACTCTTTAAAAGTGCCATTTAAAAAAATCTTCTGACATTTTATTTGACCAAAGTACATATAAAATTGAATGTTAGTGTTTAGGTTATGAAAGGGTGGCTGGGGTAGACAGGATAGCTATTTTTAAATCAAATCTGTTGTGTTTTTCTTAGTTAACGGGGATCCGTACCCCCTACGTTCTACACGTCAAAGTTCTGAGAAGTTTTCTCAGCTATTAGTAAAAGCAATACACCAAATTATAGATAAAAAGTATATAATTTTCCGTCTAGTGGTAGATTTTTGAAATTTTTGTTCATTTTTGACAAATCCGTTACTGATTCTGACTTAAAATTGAGGGATTTTGCAGTTTTATTACGGAAAATGCAAGTTAATATTGGAAAAAGTACCACATAATAGATCTAAGTTACACATTCGTCTATAAGTGTACAAAATTTCACATACAAATATCAATAACTGACATCCTTTTTTCATTCAAAACTTTACTTCTTGGCGTACATGAATGAGACATTTTATCACGTAGCGTAGTAGATACAACAACAATAATTAATACACTACACCTTTATTTATAAATTGATTTATAACATGAGAGAATTGATAGAAAATTAAGCTCACTATGGATGTTTGTTATATAGGACGTACTAGCTCTACTGATTCCAATTAAACAGCAAGTATACCCACAAATAAAAATTTTTGTTAGTACAGTCGAACAATTATCCGGATTAATTGGGACCAGACCCAATCCGGATAACTGGATTTTTCATTGTGAGACGATCTTTGCTCTTATACCCAGGTGAAATAAGTTTTTTTTTTAACCAGTGGTCTTCTAGGCAGGGCTTTCCAGTACAAACCAGTTTCGTCCGCATTGTAGATAAAATCTTTATCTAATTGTCCTGAAAACTTTGTTGTAAATACTAAAACTAACGTATCTGCGGAATGCTTGCCGGAAGACATTTTTTTGCCGTGAATTTCGAGTTCACAAATACCATGCCTTTCTTTAAATTTTCTAAGCCAACCTTATCTTGCCTGAAATTACAAATCCCCTCCTATTTTTTTTTAATTAAACAACAATGCCTTTTCTGAAACTACGGCTAGCATCGAGAACGGTTTTGTACAAACCAAGTGTAAACCGCATGCTCGCAACTTTTCATTTACAGGCTATTTCATAGATTTTCTACATGAATTTCCATCTTTATTTTCAATTTTGAAATACATTTTTTAACGAATCAGCATTTTCTTTTATGTTTAAAATCGTTAAAACTCCGACACCATATTCATCGGCAAACTTTTTCGCGCATTCACCTTTTGCTAGACCGTCAACGATTATCATTTTCTCCTTCGCGGTTAAAATAAGACGTTTTCTTTTTGGTGCCATCACTCTACAATTTAATGAGTAAAGAATTTCAAATCGGCACTACAGAACACAACAAAAGCTTAAGTAGACTACGGAAATCTGATAATAGCTTTGTTCGCTGAGCGAATTCCGAACTAGTTCAGGTACTCTTTTATATTGGACCAATCCGATGTCTCGCTATGATTTCCCTACCATTATCACACAACACATCTGGTCCAATATAAATTACGTCCTGAACAGGTTCCGAACGCGCTCAGCGAACAAAGCTAATGTTTGCGCTTATACCGGGTGGTCGTGTTAACTTGAGACTCATAAATATCTCAAGAAATATGCATGGTACGACAAAAGTGTCTTAAACAAACTTGTAGAACGCAAAAGGAGAATTGAGATGGCGATATAAGTTTCATTGCAGATGGCGCTGCAATCGGTGAAAATGAGGTTAAATTCATTTTCTAAATGGGAATACCCAAATTTTTTATCACATGATGATTTTACGCTAAATAAGAAGAATCTTTTGTCAGAACATTTTTTTCGTACGATGCATCTATCAAAAGTTATTGATGATGGAAGTTTGTGGCGTCTGCGGTAGTTACAACCGCTGCCACTGCATGGGATGTGCTCCATAATGCGCTCGCCGTCTGGCAGTCAAAGTCAGTCTGGCAGTCAAAAATGCGTATTAACGCTAGGATTCCGAACCTGCGGTACACTTCCGGTAGACTACATCGTTTAGCACTGAAAAAAGCTGAACAGCTTTTTAAAATCAAAAGTGTCATCTGAAACTTTATTTATTTAATGTCATTGAAGAGAGCTAAAGATGATTGTCTATTTAGTGACTACAAATAAAAAGAATTTTTGCTAAAACTTATGTGGTTTAGCAGATTTTTTAAGGTAATATGCAGATTCGAAAATTAATAAAAATACAAGATCAACCTTTCATAACTCAAATTGGCACACCGGTGCAATAAATTAAGTTTGGACAAATATTAAAATTGCCTTAAGAGGAATCACTACTGCTGGTACGTCGTATAAAATAAGCATCCATAGTCAGCTTAATGTTGTATCAATTCTCTCATGTTATACATCAAATTATAGATTAAGATGTATTACTTGCTGTGGTAATATACGTATTATTTGTTGTTGTTGTATCCACGCTACGTGATAAAATATAACTTATTCATGTACTTGAACAAGTAAAGTTTTGAGTGAAAAAAGCATGTAAGATATTGATATTTTTACGTGAAATTTTGTACACTTATAGAGGAAGGTGTAACTTAGACCTATTATGTGGTACTTTTTTCAATTTTAACCTGTTCTTCGTAAAAAAATTACAAAATCAGACAATTTTATGTCATATTCAGAAATAGATTTGTCAAAACTGAACAGAACTATCAAAAATCTACCACTAGACGCAAAATTATATATCTTTAATTTGGTGTATTTCTTTTACGATTGTGTGAACTAATTGCTGAGAAAAAGCCTCAGAACTTTTGCGTGTTTTGCAAGTAAAACGTAGGGGGTATGGATTCCCCTTATAATATGCCTCTTTCTGTTTTTGCAGCGCTACAAGAGGCAAGTTAGAGATATGAATCAGCCGCTGCTGGTGTCTAAGACTAAGCCAAGGGAAATTCGGGCTGGCATGCCCGAGACTGTCTTTCTTGTCCCGGAACTGTGCCGCATGACTGGTATAACCGAGGCGCAGAGGAATAATTACCAGTTCATGCAAGAAGTGGCGAACACCACGCGTATCTCGCCAGATAGACGTATTGACAAGCTGATGCGGTTCAGACAGAGGCTGGTCGGAACCCCCGAGATCATGGAGGAGCTGAAGCGGTGGGACCTGAAGCTTGCCGACCGTCTGGTTGAATACCAAGGCAGGACCTTGCCTCCAGAGGAGATATACAGCGCTCGAGGCGAAAGTTATAAGTAAGTTCTCTATAATCTTCTTTATTAGAATGAGACATTAAAGAAAAGAATTGTGGTTTGTATTTAGAAAATACAGTCTTAAAATTGTAAAAGAAATAGTAATAAGACAAATTTTTGTGAGAAATTTTATTTTCATGTTTTAACTCAAGCAAAGAAATTTTACAGGGATGAAGAGATTAGGTTAGGTTGTCGATTTCTTATCAGTATCAGTTTCTTGGAAAAAAGAGCAAATGTCAACTATCTTGTAAAATTCACTATAAAAAGTCTTTTCTTCGTTTGAAGCTATAAGAATTTATCTGGGGCCTATTTTTTTGTTTCAAACTGATGGAATTAATTTTGTATAACTACATCAGAGGCATATATAGGGTGAGTCATAATATATGCAGGAGATAAAGGCAGTAAATATAAAATAGTTTTATAATAAATAACCTTTTTAACCAAAGATCAATAACAAGAAGCTACATCATGTAAATTAACGTCCACGTTTTGAGAACATCTGATATTTTCAGAAATAATTTGTGTACTCGTTATCCTGTTATCGTAAGATCATGTAGTAATACAGCAACTGTCAAAATGTGTTTTATTCAAACTGTCTGTACAAAGAAATTTATTGTTTGAGATATACAGTTTTCCTTCAATTATTTTTTTCTTTCAAAAGAAGACATTAGTTTTGCAGTTGTTCAAAATATCTTTGAGGATAGCCTTAATACTGCCATGTTAAGCATAGAGCGTGCAACTTTGTTTGGTTTTTACTTTTTCTTATAAAATCATATGAAGGAATGATTTTTTTCTCAATATGGTAAAGCTGAACGATACAAGCATATGACAAAAAATTTAAACAATCAATCTACAAGTAAAAACAACACAATCTTAAACTGAATATTATACCACTTCTTCCCCTTTTGAGAAACGTAGACATAACCTCTAGAATATATCGTCGGGTTAAAGGTAAAAGTCACTAACTAACATCTAAAATAATTACGAAAAACTGACTTTAAGATGTATTACCAACAAATATAATGATATTTTCTGGATAATTAATGCATTTTCGAGTACTTAGAACACTTATTGAGCGCCTCCTTGTACAAGATGCGCATTTAGAAGCATTTGACCACAATTAATTTGTGTTTCAAGAAAATGTAACAAAATGTTAGTTAGTGACTTTTACCTTTAAGCCCACGATATATTGACATGATATCTCGGTAATGAAAACCCGTTTTCTTAACCTTCTCCCAAACCTATAATATTTAAATATTTTTAAATAATTCTTCGTTTATCATGTACATCTTTCGTTACATCGTTAATTTGGGGTATAATTAATTCTGCTAAACTTAATACTTTTGAAGATTTTGACGCAGCAAGCATTTCATAAACGAATTTTTTAATCACTGATAATTTTTAAATAATTTTGATTATAAACATGCAGTAAAAGAAAAATTCTGTATCTATTGATACTTTTTTCATAGGCTGGTGTTTAATTTTGTCTATCCAAATCGAAATTGACTATACTATAACACAAATTATTAACATATAATAAACGTCAACTAATATTTTACACTTACCCCCGATTTCACCAATAAGAGATATATCGACGCTATTGGTCCTATATTATTTATCTGTGGAAAGGCAAAGATTTTGTTTGACAAACACAAATAGCTATTTAGTTAACTATATTTTCTATATTGGTATCTGTATATCCTAGGTTTGAATGTAACTACAGTACACTCTCACTAATCGGAACCCTATTTTGCATACTCCCATTCAACTAATCAGTTGTTCGGAGTACAAGGTTACCCATTGATAGCATAGGAATACTATGATTTTTCCAAGTAAGGATTAATCGAAGTTTAATATCTATGAAGTCCTTATTATCTAAAAACTCTTACATGACGATCGATTTCGGCATATCAAATGCCATCTTCGGGTCAAAACTACAAAAGAAAAACAGGTAAAACCAATATAGAACAAGAGCAATGAATAATTAAACCTACAGTCAGGGAATCAAAAGGTAAACGACGACGGGTTATGCATCGGAGACATCATCGGTGATGAAACCATAAATGAGATCGAAAACAACTGTATCAAAGCCAAACTATCAACACAAACACAGCATTCAACAGAATAGAGTGCCATAAAGGTTATTAGAATCTATCCTTCTTGTAATAATTCTCCTTAAATGATGATATCATTTAAGGAAGAATTATTAGAAGACGGATAGATTCTAATAACCTTTATGCCGTATTCTGTTGAATGCTGTTGATGCATAACCCGTCGACGTTTACCTTTTGATTCCTTGACAGTAGGTTTAATTATTTATTGTTCTTGTTCTATATTGGTTTTACCCGTTTTTCTTTTGTAGGTTTGAACCGAAGATGGCATTTGATATGCCAAAATCGATCGTCATGTACGAGTTTTTAGATAATAAAGACCTTCATCCATATTAAACTTCGATTAATCCTTACTTATACTGCTAATATGGATTAGGGGGAAACTTTCATCATATCAATGATTTTTCTGTTCGGACCAAAGTTAAAAAGCAGGTGGGCGTTCGGATTACGAGGTAGTCGGATTAGTGGGAGTCTACTGTATACTAATTTTAATTGGCCGTCAAACATCACCCTCGGTTTGTTTACGTCAGTTTACCTGTGAATACTTTCACATATTTTCGTAGAATGATCTGATCTAATGAGTGCAAAGAATGTGAACGAGAAAAAAAAATTTTCTTGGACAAGAAAAAACACCTTATTTAAACATGGTGAAACAATTGTGTAAAATAAAAAAATTGGTACAATTTCTGCCAAGGAAAAAGGCGTCTGCTGGGATAATATAGCAATCGAATTTCATTCATTGACCAAGACAGGTCCACAGCTGTGCAATTTAAGGGCCTGTATGAGACAATAAAGAAACTGGCAAAAACAAAAGGCCGATGATGAGAGTAATTTATCTCTTGTTGGTGAAATTAGGGTTAACATGGTAGTACAAACCTTTATTATCATATTATAATCGTTTTATTTATTGCAGTGGAGGTCAACAAGCTAATTGGACAGCCGCTTTACGTGGAAAGCATATGATTGCGATGGGCGAGATGAAGTCAAACGGAAACACAGGCGGCTGGATAGTGATGTGCCCGGCTGAACATAAGAACACAGTTGTTAGCTTTGTGCAGATGCTTCAGAAAGTATCGGCAGGAATGGGGTGGAATTTACCCGCACCAAAGAGATTCGTGCACCCGCCAGATGATCGTCCATCGACCCTCTGCTCATCGATCGACCAGTACGTCCGCCAATTCCAACCGTACTTTATATTTGCCACGCTCCCTTACAACAAGCAAGACAAGTACAACGCCATCAAGAAGAAGTGCTATGTCGATCACGCCATTCCCAGCCAGGTTGTACTACTTAAGAATATGACGAGCAAGAATGCCATGTCGATTGCAACTAAGGTTGCAATTCAAATGAATTGCAAGGTCGGCGGTGCCCCTTGGTCGGTAAGTATTTCCTCAAATTAATGTAATACAGTATGTCCCCAGGTCAAGTTACAGGGAAAAAAATTATTACTAAACGTATCTCAGCATAATATTAATGCATCCGGATATGTTCAAACTAACTAGTGATGGGCGCATTCGGGTTACATAATCGATTATAATTGATTCTTGAAATAATCGAGATATCTCGATTATTATTTTTAACAATCGATTCTTAATAATTGTTTTTTAATAATCGTATGTTAAAAATCGATTTTTAATAATCGGTCTTCAATAGTCGATTTTATATACATTTACATCACTTTTATACATTATTACATTATTTATCTACGACACACATAATAAGTTCATTGCATACGTATCTATGACTATATAATCCCCATCATGATACGCGCTAATAATTATAATGACACTAGCGTTGTATAATAATGACAGTTCGTTCAAATAATGACTTCATTATTTGAAGGAACTGTCACATCATTATACGAATGTACTGTCAAAGTCAGTCTAAACCTACGTGGATGACAATTATTTGACAAATTTTTGAAAACTGGTTCTGTATTAATCATAAAGAAGCAGAAAAAGAAACAGTATGAGGAAGATGTTGCTTCTCTAATAACAAAATTCCATTTAAGAAATTCCAAAATTATCCCTTTGAAGAAGAGCGTTATAAATTCAAATTAGAAAATTGCGTATGTCCAGAATTTAATGTTTTGTATGATGGAATAAAAGACGCTTGTCAGTCAGATGGGTTTTTAATTCTTAATAGTTGTACATTTGCCTCCGTTTTGTCGGTGGTTTCTCCGGCAGACAGATTTAGATGCCGGCGATGATGCCAATCAGATTTCTGTCTTGAGAACTAAATTTTCTCAACAAACGGCATTGTTTCTTCACAGCATTGTCGTTACTGGGCGCGCTATGTATGTAAAGAGGTATGCAAAACCTGTTCAGTTGGCCAGGCCTGCTCTAGACGAAGCCAACATTCCAAAAAAGTAAACGTGTAAAAAATGGTTAAATTTACAATTTCCTCTAAAACTGGATTGGTCGAAATGGTCAGTATTTTATGACCAGCACATAGTCCTGATCGGATAATAAATTATGGATTTCAATTTAGGGGATGATTGTTTTGTGATTACAAGACGATGCAGAACTAATCATGCTAAGAATAATGAATACGATAGAACTGGAGAACATTAGCATTCTTATAAGGAATTTAGAAATAGTCTTAAATGAATGCCGAAGCGGTGATTTATTTGAATAGTTGATTTGTTCACTTACAAATAAATAATTATTTATTACTTACATAGTTTAACTCAATTATTTAGTCCTATTTTAATTTCATTTGTATCTACGTATTACTTCGATGCTGAAATATCAAAAGTCGTAGTACTTGTGTCATTAATTCTCTGCATCGCATATAGATTACTGTTATTATTATAAAGAACCTTCTGTTTCATATCAAATGTTTAAATTACAGATATCTATGCCAGTCAATCACGTGATGATTGTGGGCTTTGACGTGTGTCACGACGGAAAGAACAAGAAACAAAAGAGTTATGGAGCTCTCGTCGCCACGATGAACAAAACGATGACCAAATATTTCAGTTGCACCAATTCGCACAACAAGGGTGAGGAACTCTCGAATTACATGGGTACGGGAGTAGTGACAGCAGCCAAGCGCTACTGCGCAGAGAGCGGCAAATTGCCGGATCGCATAATTCTGTACAGAGACGGAGTTGGTGATGGCCAGCTTCCGTTTGTCTATGACCACGAGCTGAAGAATGTGCTGAGGGTACTTGCTGAACTATATGCGCCGAATGAGCCACCAAAGGTCGCATTTATTGTCGTCACGAAGAGGATTACCACCAGAATCTTCACCAAGACTGGACAGAACCCCAACCCGGGTACCATTGTCGATGATACCATTACTCAGCCAGAGAGGTGAGTTCGCTGTTTGTATTTTTGGTTTGCCAGTTTTAGAGAAAGTGATGAGTACCAGTTCCGTGAGACACCCTGTATAGGGTGTATCCTAGGTTGAAAATGCTCACGAAAATGAATCAGTTTGTAATGTATAGTTTGTAACATCAATCGTTAATTTGTGTTCATAATAAAAGATTCTTGTAATCAACATGAAAAAAAAATTCAGAACAAAACTATAACCCAAATATTTTTTTCTTTTACAAGGCACTTTGAATGAGTTTAATTGTATTTACAATAACAAACAAAATTGTTAATTTTTGTGGATTTTATGCTGGAATTTAAGGTTCTGGTTATTTTCTTTTTCCAATGATGCACTTGAATGATTAACTGTTTATTTTAAGCGAATTTTTATTTATTTATTTATTTTTGTTTTCTTTGTTTTTTTAAGGATATTAAAAAAAAACTGAATCTCTTTTACAGTAACATATATATTTGCGATAATACCGCATTCAAATTAGGATTTCACTTCGTAAAAATTCGAACCCAGCATATTGAATACACCTTTGGTTGGAAATTACAAATAACGTACAAAAAGTCTTATCGAAGGAGACTTGATTAGCGGGAAGAATAGTTTGTTTCTCCTACCTTTGATGTTTTTCTAGACCGACCTATAACTTAAAAATGTCAACTCGTAGTGGAAGCATGTATAGACTTTTTTCTACTCCTATTAATGAATGCCTTCATTATCATGGCAATTTATGATAAGTAATAGTAACCATTCCCCACACACATGACAAACATTTCATTCCTGGTTCCTCATACCCCGCGAGCCGTGAGAAATATTTCATTTCTCACGGCTGTAGAACCAATCATAGCGCGGATTTTCATTTCCATCGCGTTTAGAGAGACTGCTTAGTGACGTTGTCATGGCGTTGACAACGTCGCTAAACGACGAGCGCCACAAACAATTTTAATCTGTCAGATATTTCAACGAAATACACATACGTACCACATGCCATGACATACCACCACATACGTAGAGTGTACAGTAATTACTGTAATTCGTTAATCATAATTATAAAAAAAATGGATTCTGATAGCGAACGAGAGGAAATGTGTACTCCACCTGATGTAATACAAGCCGCACAAAGCCGCACATTAAATTTATTGCCCGAAAAATCGAGGACAAAATACAAAAAACCTACAAAGCGTTTATGGATTGGCGAATCAGAAAAAATGTAAGCTCATTTTCCGAAAATGTTTTGATAGCCTATTTTGGTGAGCTTGCCAAAAAATTTAAGTTGTCCAAAAAAGTGTTATAATGTGACTTATTTAATACATGAATACGCACAAGGGATAATAATAATCTGTCATTTTGTAGGTTAGATACCTTGTTATCTTTTCTTCGCTGTCAATATTTGACACTTTTAGAAAAAGAATCTGTAATACCGACATAGTGTCATACATAAACAGTATACCTATATGTACCGCCGCGTCACGGCCGTCCAGTGATGTTAAATACCCGGGTATTTATTATCAAGGGTAAATATTCCGGGTATTTACCCAAAGTGGGTATTTATAAACATAATTTTGTTTTAAAAATAGCAGTAAAAGGAAATATTTAATTACTAAATAAAGGTTTTTCTTTTATCACAAAATCAAAAGTTATTCTCTTATCACAAAATAAAGGTTATTCTTATAAACATATTTTTAAAACAAAGAATATAAATATTATCTGACGATATATCAAGAGCAGACATTTCCTTGTTATCATCGTCCATTCAACCGTGTGAATCTTCCATATTTTCTGATTCTGTTATCGAAGAAGATTTAGCAGAAATTTATGATTAGGTATATGTTAAGTATAGTTGACATTAGCGGCTTTTGTCGTTGTTAATCAATTTCTTATTTTACTATGAATCCAACTAAATGTAAATGAATGTTCTTATATAACTCAAATTTGTAATCAAGAGTACACATCTACAGAGTGTCCCATTTTTTCCCGCATAACTTTTTTCCAGATAGTAAATACAACACTGAGTAAAAGGTTTCATATGGACCTATTTGTTTTCTTTATTCCTTAAAAAATTACAACCGTTTGAAATAATTGTAATGTAATTGCAAGACTGTATATTAAATGACTTAACTTCTTTAGGAATTGATAAAACCCAATAAGTCGGCATGAAAGAAACTTTATACTCAGAATGACAATTACTTGTAGAGAAACAAATGTCTAAAAAGTTTCATATGTATTTTGTTTTCGTTCATTTGTTATTTAGTTTAATTTTAACATTTTGAATTTTTTACTTAAATTTATTTACTTTTAATTTTGTTATGGGTATTGATTGTGCTCTTTCTTAGTTTTAGCATTGTTTCATATGTAGTTTATTGTTTATTTTTCTTTATTTAGTTAATATTTCAAGCGGCTGTAACTTGGCATTGAGAAAACAAATAGGTCCATATGAAAAGTTATACTCAGAATGACATAAATATCTCTGAAACGGTGTTTTAAGGATAAAAAGAATAAATACCCAAAATTTAGGTATTTACCCTAAGTAGGGGTAAATACCCATTTTATAAGTACCCACCCGCCGGGTATTTACCCGGCCCACATCACTGCCGCCGTCCCAATACGCACTAAATTAATTTTAAAAAAATATTGTATTGTCGTAGAAAAAGTATAGTATTCCATTCGCAAGTATAGTCGATATCACGAGTGCTGCAAATTAATCATCGCTTATAAGTGTATGAACCAAGATTTTTGCGTATCGCGCAGCTTGATTGTTGTGCATAGGCAACCGAACATAGATCACTGTAAATACGTTGCTTACCGAGGCGGATATTATAGAAATTAAATTAACATTGCTATTATCTTTACTAATTAAATAACCTTTAAATAACACCATAGATTTTTTATTAAGCGGCTTACCTTTCAACGAAAACATTTTTGCTAACATGCGGTCACGTTCAATATTTACGTTCAGTATTAGAGGTTAGAAACGTTAGAAATGTCATTCTAAGAAAAGACGTACTTTTTCGCTGGGCGCATTTAATTTGTACAGCAGATGTATCATAATCATTCTATTGCGTTCTAACACACGGCAATGTATAGGAATGAATTGTAGCGTATGAGGAAAATAACAGCAGAAATCGATGAGTAATTTGCAGCACTGGTGAAATCGACTATAATGGCAATTACTCACTCGAACGTTTTGCAGTACTCGCCTACGGTTCATGCTGCAAACTTCGTTCTCGTGAGTAATTGCTTACATTACTTGCTCATAGAATAATATACTATTATTGTAGAGAATTAAACAGATTTCCTAATAGCACTCATTGTCGTGTGATCAATAGTAAGCATCTTTGACCGTGAATAACTCTCAACGCAGTTGCGATATCGATGGGGACTTTTTACATGTTATTTGTAATGTCTGACCAAACAAGTATACAAATTCAAGCTGGATTCGAATTTTTCTGAAATTTGCTACTTTTTTGTCTAATTTGTCTGGGAAATTGATACACTTTTGACTGAATTTTTAAAACCACTTCCCGTTTATTTAGTTTCTTTTACACTAATATAGCAAAATTACCTTAAAATTTGACTTTAAATCTTTTTTAAATTTAAATTAGGCACTATAACAATGGCCACACTCGTAAATACTACATTTGTTAGCCATGATAAATGTGTCATGGTTAAATTATAAACAATTATTGTAATATTGTATGTGTAATGTTAATGTCATCATATCATATAATAATTCTTTATTTTTTTCAGGTACGACTTCTTCCTCGTAAGTCAGTGTGTGCGACTAGGTTCCGTTATGCCGACTTCGTATAATATTCTGTACGACACAACCGGTTGGGCACCAGGAAACATGCAGAAGTTGACCTACAAGCTCTGCCACATGTTCTTCAATTGGTCTGGAACTGTTCGTGTGCCAGCTCCTTGTCAATATGCCCACAAACTGGCATTCATGGCGTCCCAGACCCTACAGAAAAGTCCTCATCCAAATTTGGATCATTTACTTTACTTTTTGTAAAGATATTCCTTACGTATTCATACAATATGTATATAGTATTGCATATCAGGTATACCCCATCATTTTGTATCTGACTCTTTAATAGCATAATCTTTTGGTAAAACTACTGCACACTAGAATTCCACTGGCAATGCGCGTGGCTGCACTAGTTTTACCAACAGAAAATGCTATAAGTGTTTAATGTTGCATAAGGTCAGTTTATTTTGTTATTAGATGGGTATGCCTGTGCGCACCTATTTTTTATATTGCGATACAAAAATCGATAATAGAGTATCCCTTTCTTTTTATTTTCTATAAGAATAAGTATCATTTGTTGTTGTTTTTTACATTTTCGACTAGATTTTATAGATTTACCCATTGTAATTAGGTTTAGACTTTGAAATACATTTTTATTTTTATTCATGTTGTGTTCTTCATTTCTGTTGAGACGAAAAACACTTGTTTTGTATCAAGACCTTAGTCTGAATGGGGATGTGCAAAAACGAGAAAGAGGGTTGAACAGAAAAATTACAAAGGCAGGTAAGTATTTAATTTGTTTTTTTAGGTACATTTAAATTTTAGATTTAAATCACAGCTCATTACGGGGTAACAACGCACTTGGATGTTGAAAAATGATGCCTTAGTTTAAGCATGTGTTACAATTACAAACATTAGTTTTATTCAAAATTCAAACATACCTGTTTTACATGTCTATAGCTTCATAATAACGTACGAAATTTTTTAACATTTCGTGCGGCACTGGCGTTTTTCCTCAGGTGTCATTATACAGGGTGTTGGTAAATAAGTGCAATAAACTTCAGGTGGTGGTTCTGCATGAAAAAATAATGACAGTTTGCTATATAAACGTATATCCGCAAATGCTTCGTTTTCTGGGATACGGGGTGTTAAAGTTTTACTTAAAAACTGACGATTTATTTATTGCTCTGAAACCGGTCGAGATATGCATATGAAATTTAGTGGGTTTTAAGAGGTAGTTATTCCGCATTTTTTTGACATGCATTAAGAATTTTATGTTCATCGTTTAAAGAGAAAAAATGGTACGCCACTGGGATATTTCAAATTAAAAATCGTTTAGGAATTCCTCGTTCAATTTGTGACAAAAAATCTCTGCCTTTTTTTGTAGGGGCACCGTTTTATGCAAAAAAAATAAAACATCTTAATGATCTCAAATTTTTAAAGAACTATTTAACACAATAGTTTTAAACTAAAACAACAGAAAATAACACTAATAAAATTTTAAATTGGCGCAAAGCTACAAAAAATGTTGAAAATGACCTCCCTCAGACGAGATTCGATCGTCAGTTTTTAAAACTTTAACACCCCGGTATATTAGAAAACAAAGCATTTGCGGACATACGTTTATATAGCAAACTGTCATTATTTTTTCATGGAGAATCACTCCCTGAACTTTGTCGCACTTATTTACTAACACCCTGTATATCAGATTATCTAAAATTTCAATCTGTCTGGTTAGTATTAGCCGAGATATCCGACTTAATGTTACAATGACACGATGAAAAACCAGTATATAGGATTTTTCTGAAATTTTAAAAACTTTCTTACAGCAATTTGTTTACAAAACGGAAGAGTAATATGGTTTCAATTTGTGTTCAATGGCGTGCCAAGCAGCAAGAAAAATCCTATGTACTGGACTGGTTTATATATGAGAGACGATTGGCTATAAATGACTCACTGTTGTTGATGACTGGTGAACCAAACCTGGTGAAAAATGTCTGATTATAAACTTAAAGGCATAAAACAGAGGTATATTTGATTTTAAAATAAAATTGATGTACTTATCACTTTTTAACCTCCAGGGTTGGCGCTACCCCTAAAAATTTCTTAAATTTTTAAAGATTCTCACTCTTTTTCACCCAGCTTAGTTTTATTACTATTACCCAACTTATGTATTCAAGTTTGAGCATTCTTCTCGGGTATATTCCCATTTATTGCAGGCTTTCGAATAATGGTTTATTTCTACCTTTTCCTGAATGCCATTTACGGTAAATGTGTTTTTCAGTACTATGAATGCAGAAGTTCAACCATAGTTCAACTGAACTGTTTCCATGTGTTTCCAGGTAAACATAAAAAAAAATTGCATAACCTGTCATACTTTTGTTGTGATTGTTACTGCAATGAACAATGCCTAAAAATAATGACACCTTTGCATTTTTTTAAAAACATACCATATTGTTTTTTTTTTTTTAATATTAAATTTATTGAGAAACCCGGCCTAAAAAGTAAAACCAAAAAATCTAAAGAAATTGTAAAAACTTTATTGAAAAAGTATAGCAAAATGGTTATTATACCAGTAGAAAAGATTACAAATAACTACAGTAAAAGCAGTCTTTACCAAATAATACAAATTATTTAAATGTCTGTTTTCCAGTCGAGCAGTTTCATAAATTCATCATCGGCCCTTTCCGTTAACTTGTAACTTTCGATGTGCATCTAAAATATATAAATTTGTCCATGCCATTACTGTGAATCACTATCTCAACACAAAATGGTATATCCAAACCTTATACCTTTTGTTTTTTTAAATTGTTAATGAGGAGCAACTGTTTCTTGAACCCGTTTAAAATTTCCATTTTATGACGTTCAATCTTCTTAATTATTCCTGACATTTCATTTATTTGTTTCCTATGCATTTCACGCAGCTCCTAAACAACAAATTTATTTTAAATTTGCTATTATTAATATTAAAATAAATAACCTTTTCTTCTTGCTTGGCATTTTTAAAGGCGGCTTTAAGTTTATCACACTCTTCCAAAGCCTTCTTCAACTTTGTCTCCGCATTCGACACGTTTAGGGTTTCGTTCTTCAACTCTTTTTGTAGATTGTCAACTTCTTTTTTTAACGAGTGATTTTCATTCTCTCGTGATTGCAATTTTGATGAGAGCATTGCAGTCTAGAATGAAAAACGTGCTGACTACCATGTTATAACTAACTCTACTCGAAAAAGGGCAGAAGCCAGGCAGCAGTCAGTGAAAAGTAACGTGTCAATATCCCCTCGTGTGATATTGGCACGTTACTTTTGAAGTTTACAAGAAAAATAATCAACGCATTTGTATGAAGTGTATCAAAGTCATGCTGTTCAAATGGCATATTGAGAAAGTATATATCAAAACAGATTTTTGTATATGGAAAGGAAGAAGCTAACTTGTGCTTCCATTTTGTTGATCTGTGTTTTATGACCAGTAGAAATTTGAAACCATTTCTCCTTCTCCTCTTGCAACTTCTGGTTGTCCTTCTGTAATTTTTTCATCTCCTCACCCTAGAAATTCTCAAAATTAGCGAAAAAACACTACAAAAACAGAGTTCTCACCCGAACTCGATATTCTGCCTGTAATCTTTCGTATTCGCTCTGCATCTTTCTAATTTTTGCCCTGAAGAAATGGTTCATACCTTTCATTCCCATATCATTGACCGACTCGGGTATACAGTCATCTCTCGCAGTTTCATCGACTTTTGCCAAATATCCGCCCTGCCTGTATTCCGAGACTTCGTCGTAAAACTTTTTGCTATGCTTTGGAATAAATTCCAGCTTCTGAGGTTGAAAATTAGGTTTGCACATGTTTTCTTGGATTTTCTTAAATGAAACGATTCTTAATTAAAATCACGATAATTTGTATAGTACAGATTATACTTACCATCACTATGTCCACTTCGTGCATAAGCTCTTTTGTTTTATTCTCAAGTTCATGGTTTAATTTGCGGAATTCTTGCTCTTTTTGGAGTAGCTCTGCCATTTTTGATTAGGATGTTTGTATTGATCGACAGACACTTATGGTGTTGCTATGGCAATATATTCATGTTGTTGTAGTTGCATAAAAATATATTCTTACTATAAAATGTATTTTTAGTTTAAATTTATCTGAAAATATTTAACCAGAACAGAAAACAACTTCTTTTGTTGTTGATAATAATGCACAAGTAGCATTTTTGTTGATAAAGAACTGGAATTTGTAATTTTCACATGTCTCTCGAAATTTTAATTCCTAGTCTCAAGAAAACAAAACACAGTTAATTAGTAAAAGTTTATATTAATAATCCTAATATATAATAACATTGTCACAAAACTGGGTAAATGATTATCCGGCCTAACTCAAGTCAACTACGTACTCAATGTACATATTTTCATTAAAGTAAACAGTCGAGTTCTTTACGTCTTCATAATCCTCGCATAAAACGTTAACGATTAACAAGACTTCGTCATCTCCAATACTATAGAAATCCACAAAATCATGCAGTTCAACTTCAACATCTAATCGTCTGCTGTCCAAGTTGTATTTCAATGCAGTTTGTAAATCGTCCACATGTATAACAGCAATCTTTTTTACCTAAAAATTAGTAAAAATATAATCACACTCATTAGTATCAAAGATTTAAGCAAGAAACAATGTTTTGTAATTTTTTAATAACTACTCTGTACAGTAATAAATAAATTTTGTATTTCTAATAATCACATACGCGACACATATGACAGTTGGGTCGGTTTCTTTCTTCCAGGTCGCATACCGGCGGTGGTCTTTAAGCACCACATATTGAAGTAAAAAAAAATTGTATTTCTTTGCGCAAAATTTTTGATTGATAAATTTAAAAATAAATAAATTCCTAAATTACTTTTTCCTATACAGCACATATACATACATTAATTTAAACCCTGGCAGTGTCAAAGATCTCAATTAACACAATACATTTGAACAAAAAAATGCAAAATCCTGTTTTCTGGACGTTTCTGAGGTTTTCCATTAAGAAAACAATACCTATATTTTTTCCGCAACGCCTAAATGCAACATCCTGTATAAATGAAGATAATTTTGCCATATAGACAATACTGAGCTACTTGTGAATGAATTTGTTTGTATACCATAAGATAACGGAAACATACTGCAAATGATTCCAGAATTTTTTTGTATTTTAGACTTTTAACCTATGGTGTTGTGAAATATGTACATATATCGTAGTACTTAATTGAAACATATTTAAATACAGTAGAGCGTCGATAATCCGAACTAATTGGGACCGAAGTTTATTCGGATTATCAAATATTGTAGCTACTTTAATAGAAAATATGAGTATTGGATACAAGATATAAAACAAAAGCGACATTTTCTGTAAACATGAATCGACAAAAGTGGATTTTCCCTCGATTACTCAGTGATTTATTTTAATATTATTTCTTTTTGGGTGTTTGGATTAGCAAACGTTCGGATTATCGACGCTCTACTGTATGTTTATTTAAATTTTCTACATTTCACTCGGTATTAGTGATTTTCTCCATACTTATGTCTTCATTCTGACTGGTGGTTATTAAATAATAAAGTTTTGTACTTAGTTATGAAAGCAAGCGTAATCGTACAACTGAATTAACTGAATGTTAGTCACAAAACGTCTCTCCGGTAACAATCGACAAACTTACCATGTAAGCAGTATCATCGTAGGTACAAAACTGCTCCTGGCGCAGCATAAACCTTCCATAAGAGTAAATATTTTGCACTCGTTCCAATTTGGATATGGTTCCAGTTGGGCCCGTTATGTGACTATTGATGAAATCTTGCACATCGTCAAACTCTTCAGAATTGATTGAAACTATAAATCGTCCAGTATAGCTACCATTACCCTTGGTCCAAGTATCCGGGACAATGTTCGTTAGACTGTTAAATAAACTCATTTTGAAGGTAAATATAACAAGCTGCGGTCGTAGACTGTAGGAGAACAATGAATGCTGTTCAATAAATTTTAGTCAGTTGTTGAGATATCAGAAAGCTCCGGGAACTACATGAATGTCGCCCCGTCGATATGTTAGGGAGTTGTACGCGATACGCGAGCATAATATCACAGAATATTATACTAGCAGAAGTGTAACTATCTTTACGCACCTTTAATTTCGACCTTGGGATCGCATACGGAACACGATTATACGTTGGGTTTCTGCATTGATAAATAATATGACGTACATATACCGTGCTATACGCAACTACATACACATCACAAAACGTACTCCTGCATGAAAATGAGCTTCTGTATTTTCCTGCGATTATCCCCGCTGTCTCTGGATAACATATTCTGTGCAGTATTGTGTACTTTTGTGAATTATGTATTTTAGCGATAATCATGCCCTAATAGAAATCGTAATTACGCTTGCGAAATGTAGTCAAACCAGTTTCAGAATTTACTGTGCTGTTACTTCGCAGATAAGCCTTATAATACGCTTTTTTTCTTAATTCTTTGTTATATTTCATCTTATGATTTTATCCGAAAAAGTAAAATCCGAATAAATTGGCAGATACAGCAGATACGGACCATATGCCTGAACACTAGAATCAGTGTAGATACTACAATGAAGTGAATTGTCAAACATTGCAAATAAAACTTGAGCGCGCATTTTTTTTCTAATTCCATGAAAGTCATAGGTAACCAAAACAATTTGTTAGCATTGTTAGATAAGTCCACTGTCGCTCATTGAAGTTCGGACACATAGTAAACATATAGGAAATAATGATAAAAGCCAGTGGCGTAGCTACGATTTTTGGGCCTGTAGGCAAACATCAGGAAGGGCCCCCGGTCCCGCAAACTACCCCCACCATATCCAGCAAAATTTGCAAAATGACATCGGTCTAATTATAGAATTACGTTGGAATTATGTTTTTCGGTTAGTGATACAAGCTGTTCCTTGCTTGTTGGCTTTCCGCGTCGCATGATGTCTCCCGCGTGACAGAGTTATCTTGTGCAAACTACAGATTGCAGGCACAAACTCGTTTGAATACGAATTCGAGCATTTAATGCAAAAATCTGGTAAAAATGGGGTTGCAACATGTGTCGTAAAATCTGGTAAAAATGGGGTTCCAACGTGTTGTTGGGAAATTTTCGATGGCTTCTCTAATAAACTTGCGATAATAATTTAATAATAAGGCTCCTGAGCATGGTCTCTATGGCATGAAAAAAACATAATAGTATAAATTCCAAAAAAAGATGTAAAATAGCAGGAAGATATTTCAAACTTTATTTGTGTTTATAATTCATAGTACTAATTATAGTCATCTCGCTGCGGGTCGAACCTGAAACACAAAAATAAGCTAAATCTAACATTTGCTTTGTCAATTAGTTCTAGAATTGACAGCAAAAAAATCGTTTTTGATGGATGATACAACGTTCCCATATATGGTAACATACTATTATAGAAATAATTTTAGAAATACATAATGTACGTATGTTTAAAAAATCCTACCGCAACAGGTGGTATCACTTCCTCCTTTCCTCCAACAGGGCGTCGAAGAAGTGCTAGTAAAACAAAAGTAAATTACAAAATAAATACCCAACATATTCCAAAAGCCAGCACGCCCGGCAAAAATCTAATTGCGTTTTTATCTGGCAGACGACGCAGCAAGTTCACCGACGGAAAGTAGGTACTTTCCGCCAGTAAAGTTATAAAAAACGTAAACAATGTTCAAATAAAATTCTTACCATATATTAATAGAATTGTCGGAAACAGAACCTTTCAACTTCTGTTGGGCAGCGAGTAGGGAGTAGCAATGAAGTCCTTCCTAAAAGTCGAATTGAAAATCTTATATATATAACAGAGGTAGGCGACGATCGTAACCAACCGTTTGAATTCTAACTCTCTGTGTCCAACGTTTGAGATGTTGCTTCAGTGTGAATAGCTCATGCTTGGATTTGATGTAGTCCATTGGGGATGGACACACGTGCTTCGCTATTAACGCCTCAATTTTCTGTTTCTTCTCCGCCAATCGGTCGATTTCGTCAGACATCCGATCTGCCTCTTCATCATACATGACGCGCTCTTTCTTCGCCTTTTTGATTTTACTATCGATGATGGTCGTCTCTTCGGTTTGCTTCTGCAGCGTTTTTCGATTCTCGGTCATGAGCAGGTGCGATTTGCTGTAGACATCTTTCAGTTCTTTCCGCAAATGGTTGCGCTCAATATACATTGCTACCATCTTCGTGCGTTCCGTTTCCAATTTGATAAAGTCTCCCTCGCCAATGCTCTCGAACATTGGTTTCCTTCGGAAGTGAATCTGCTTCAACTTCTTATATTGCTGCCTGTGGCAACTGACGTTCAGCCGTATTTTGGACAGCAAGAGTTGTCCGCTCTTGTACCACAAATTCATAAACCTAGTTATAGACATTTTGCATTTCATTTTATTGTTCGATTTGACAACTTTTGTTTTTTCATTTTGCTAATTCTACCACTAATTTATATCGATACGGTAACGACTTTATGTTTATAGAAACAATCTTTGCATTTGCATTTGATTTTGGCACGCGCAAAGTGAAACGACCTGTTTCAAACTTGGTGGAGAGGTATGTTTTTTGAAGACCCAGGATCAATAGTAAGGCCAAACAAACATATCGACAAGTCACAAACCTTTTTTTACCTTTTTATTGATTATTTTTTGATTTGATGAGGCGATATGGTGCTGTCAGACACATTTCAAATGAAAAGCGGCAGCTGTTCGCAACAAATTCATACCATTGTTTATATAGTATACTATACATAAACAATGTTCATACCTTACGAAACTTTCGGCGGGAATTCTGTGGGTCAAGGTGCTGCAAGCTCCTACAACTTCCTTTTCAAACTCCTCTTTAAGCGTCTCTGTTTCACCCACTCTAATCTGGGCTTCTTCAATTTCTGCATTGTACTGTTGTTTCTCCTTTTTGTAAGCAGCTATGCATTTAATAAGGCAGTCTTCCATATACTCGACCTCACGCGTTACCAAGTCAAATTTCTGCAGGAAATTAACCCTGAAAACGATAGAATTATGGTTCTATTGTTTGTTTGTATGAATGATGGGCTAGGATCAGCTTCGATTAACTTTGGCCGAATGCACGCCGAATGGAAAAGTTTATGGCACAAAAGAGTCAAAGTTACAAGGATATAGAGGGGCGCAGTTTTCGATGCGCATTTTTGTGCCATCCGTAAATTCTCGTCGCACTGCCTTTGGACCAAGAATATAGGCTTCCAACGCGATTCGCTGTATTCTTAATATTTGTCTCTGTCTCATTTGAAATACATACATGGCGAAATCATCGCCGTCTCTGTAGCGGGGACAAAATCTGAACTCTGAACAGACCATTAAATTTATTTTCCGTCGATAGTTTATTTATGAGTATGTTTACTGAATAGAAAATTATTTATTAAAAACTCTATTAATGCACGATTTCTATTAATGCATGATTTGTTATAGCCAATTAAACGACTTCATTATAGCCAATTATACGTAGATACGTAAAATAAAACCATCCAATCAAAACATTCCGTTATTCCGCACACAGCCTAGAACTGTCAGTGTCAAATTACATTCAAATTACATAAATGGTCATATAACCTCAAACGACATCGCCGAATAAAATCTATGTAGACGCCACCAGAAGAATGCGATCGACGAAAAAAATTTGTAACCAACTCGAATATTAAACGGCGATTAATGATCTCCTACAATTAACGCACTCGCTAATCGCTCGTGCTTTAAACAGTCTCGATCATTAATCGCTCTTTTTAATATACTTGTTGGTTAAATAACTATAAATGTTCCTTTTAGCTTTGAAAAACAATATTGTTTAAATAAACCAGTATTTGAAAATATTCAATTATCATTCAATAATCTGAATTCTACTATGAGAAAATTATAATGCGCCCAAGATATAATATTTTGTGCCCTAGGAAGAATAAGTGTGCATAAAGTTCTGCCTGTGGGCACATACAATGGCGCGTAAATGATGTTATTTTAAAAAATCCTGGAACATGTCAATTTCTAATTATTAAAATATGTACACATTTTGGTGAAAAATTCAATTTCCGAACGCCAATTTTAACTTAGGTTACGACGTCATCGACAATTTTCTTAAATGGCAACCCTATGTTTTTCTTACTGATTTTGGTAGATCTTTTGTGCAAATGATAGTGGAAACATTTTATGATTGTAAAATATTGATATATAAATATAGGGAACATGGATTTTGTGAATTTAATATATGAAATTGAGTTTTAGTGGAATTATTTTGTCTGAAAACGAGTCCGAGCTCCAAAATTATCTACGACAAAATGTAAAAAAACGCGATACTGGTATCAAAATGATCTTAAAGTATAATATTTTTTATTATATATTATATAATGCATTAATATTAAATCTAATGCTCAAAGTATTTATTTTAATGCACACATGTATATTTAAATAATGCACGTACCCTTTTTAAAACAGTATTTATAAGGTATACAACCAACTTAACACCACATCAAGTACCAACCATGGTGTTTAATGCCCTAGTATTTTGTCTATACTGAAGTGGGGAGTGAGGTTAGGTGCGTTTTGAGTGATTTACATTTTTCTCAACAATAATAAACGTATAGATGGATAGCCAAGTGACGATTGAAGGCTACCTAGTGGATTTAATCGACGAGGACTGGAAGTCGGACAAATTACCGAACGACGACATCGAGGTGCCCGTTCACGAGCTCCCAGATCCGGAGGCCGACTCCGGGGACGTCAACCTAACCTTAAAGGAGCAAGATCAAAGGTGGACGGACATCGCTCTCGCTTCCCTCAGCGAATTACAATAACAAATTTAATACATTTTACGTTTAAAAAATGGAATTCCCCAGCGTAGGGCTACGTTGCCATGAACAGCATTGCAAACAACTAGATTTCTTGCCGTTGAAATGCAAATGCGGAAAAACTTTCTGCCCAGACCATTTTAACGGTCACGTGCAGGTCTGTCTTACCACCGAGTCAAACGTAGTTACTACGCTGACAAGGATTACCAACGTACATAAGTGTTCGTATCAGGATTGCAAAAAAACCAATATTGTGCCGATCATATGTGAAAAGTGTAAAAGGAACTTTTGTGTAGAGCACAGGCATACCGTTGAGTGTAGTTCAATTGAGCCAGCCAAAGTTGAAGAGTTTAGAAAGAAGAATGAGGAGGTCAAGCAGCAATTTGAAAATGCCAAATCTTCGATAAATAAAGAAGTATGTGTTTTTTTGCACCTTGTACAAATAATTTATTTTGTGTTGTGCAAAAGATTGATTTTGATTTTTTGTTGATCTATTTGTTTAGTGTTCAATTTATCATATACAGGAACCCATTTTTTTCCCACAAAAATTTTAAAGTAAATGTAACTGTCATTCTCTTTAAAACTTAAAATCATTAAAAAGTGACAAGCTATTTAAAGTATTATCAAAACAAACAAAAATTAAATACATATCAGCAATGAAAAATCAAAATAAAATAAAAAAATAAAGTAAAATAAGTCAAATATAATAAAAATTTAATAAATTGAACAAATAAAATTTTTGTTAGATAGAAATGTTATTGTGAGTAAAAACATTCACATGGACTTATTGATTTTTCAGTCTAAGATGTCGGAGCCATATCAAAATACTGCGTAAATATATGAATATTCCAAACGGCTGTATCTTTTTAAGGAATTGAGAAAAGAAATAACTCCATATGAAACTTTTTACTCAGTATACATTTAGTAACAATAAAACTTTTGCGGGAATAAAAGTGGAACGTTCAGTGAACTTATTACACGTTTTATTTCAGATTGACGTTAACATCGCCAAAGCAAAGCTAAAAGGAAAAAAATCGGCTACCGCTGTCAAAGTTCAATTGATGCGCCTCAAAGGCAAAGCTGCCGGTCTGAAATCCATACCACAGTCGGACAGAGTCTATTTCAACATCAAACATCCGAAGAATACTGGTGACAAGGCCACTGCAGTTTTTGTGGCAAAAACTTGGAGCATAGGTCAGTTATCAAATTTTTTTATTAATTTACGATATAACAACTTCCAGTAAAGACTAAATAATAATAAAAAGTACTATATTTTTTCTACAGGTAGAGCTATAGATGCTATATCCGAAGAGCTAAAGATAATTAACAAGAACAACCAGTCCAACGCCTTGAAACTGCGACTGTTCCAAACTGAAGATGGCAGCGTGATATCATTGTCTGACAAGATCGAGGACTTAATTGCTGGAAATGTGATAGCAGATGGTGACGATCTAAGCTTGGAATACGTCCCGGACGGCTGCACCAATTTGAATAATGCTTAGACGGTATTTGTAAGCTCAATTTAATATATAATTTTCTTTCACAAAGCAAAGTTGTTTATTTATTTTGTTTTGTCTAACTTGTATAATGTGATAATACGAACTAATTGAGACGACGAAGGTAATTCAGATTATCAAATTCTTCGGGTTATCAAATATTGCTTAATAGTAGAAAATACGAGTATTGGATACAAGATATAAAACAAAAGCAAAACTTTTCTGTAAACAGGAATCGCCAAAAATGACTTCCCTCGGTTATACAGTGATTTATTTTATTGTTATTTCTTTTTTTGGCGTCCTACAGTATTTTCGTTTTTTTTTGCAACTGCAACATTGCTGGCTATATTGCTGTATTTTTTAGCAATATGTCCCTACAGCATTGAGTTATTCCTGTACATTTTACAAGTAATTCTTACAACAGTAATTTTACAAGATATTTTTGTAATTTCACACGAAAAGCACAATAATTTCATAACAAGTGATTTTTTACATCTGAACTCAATTTCTTTACAGACATGTTCGTTTTGATATAGCACAAGTGATTTGCACATTTTCTCAGTGTACCTATGAAACTTTTTGCCTTGAATGACAGTTACTTACTTGCAAATTGAGATATGAAAGTAGAACCACCTGTATAATTCTTTTGATGGGGTTCACTCTGGTTCCTAACCTATATAGGTATTTATATACATGCTGTCCTCACAAAAATTATTTTTAGAACCTTGATGTCATTCTGAGTATAACTTTTCATATCCTTAAAAACTTACAGCCGTTTAAAATATTAACAAAATGAAGAAAAAAAATAAATACATATCAAACAAACCTGAAAAATGAAGAAAGCACACAATCAATACTCATAACAACAATAAAAGTATAGTATTATTAAGTAATTAAATGTATGTAAAAAAATCAAATCAACAAAAAGAAACTGAATAAACAAACATTGCAACAAAAAAAGTCGTACGAAACTTTCGTGAAACTTTTAGTAAATGTCATTCTGAGTAAAATGCTACATGTCGACTTATTGGGGTTTTCAATTCTTAAAGAAGTTAGAGCCGTTTAAAATACAGTTTTGTTAATATTTTGGTTGTAACGGCGGTAACTTTTTAAGGAATCAAGAAAACAAATAAGTCCATATGAAACATTTATTATCTGGAAAAAGTTCTGCAGGAAAAAGTGGGACCCTGAATCCGATGCCGAATACTTACACCAACTAAAAAATACTAATAACTAATAAGTGGATTTTTTTATTTTTTTGAACATTTTATAGGATTATTCATAATTCATCCCACTCTTAATACCAAACCTCTCAACTGTAATTTATGATTAAGCATGATTACAAATGAAAAACTATAAAGCGAAGACAAGACTGCCTGACTAAAAAACTAAAGTTTGTTACCTGGCATTCCCCTCTAGAATGCTCTTCTTAGACGATTCCCTCTCCTTCAAGTACGGAGATGTCACTATTGAAAACTGTGACCCCTTCCTCTTAACTTCCTCTCTGTCAGTTGCAACACGAACAGCAACATCGACAACATCGTTCATGCCTGAAATGATACATTTTAAACCGCAACTTTAGCGATTTTTTCACTAGAGACACCTCAGATATCAGCTAAATTTTCCTGGTGCGTTTATATTATGACATACATTTTTTTTGTTTATAATAGCCTAATGTGTTTTACTCTTTTTTTCACTGTTTTTTTTTTATTTATTCCTTTTTTTTTAAACTCTTTTTTAAAAAACAGATAATATAATAAAATGTAATGTAACTATAATAAACTAACTATACATGCAATACAAATATTTACACAGATCTCATTTGCATTAAACAGACTTTCACAGAATTCTTAACCCTTTTTTTCTCCTATTTCAAGTAAAAATAATATCGCAATGATCAGACGACTCGATACAAGTATCAGAAAAAGACAATCATCGCATCGAAAGGGTTAAAAGTAGTAACATTTTTTATATTTTTAAAGCAGTTTGGAAGTTTGTTAAACAATTGAACGGTATTGGTGGTAATGGTAATACTTACCTGATATAGCAGATGGTTCACTACGTATGAGAAAATTTTCGAATATATCGTTCTCCATCTTTAAGCGCCTTATATCCAGTGTCAGCTCACTTATACATTTTTTTAACTCCGCAACAGTAGACCCTGTAGGATAAGAAAATTTTGTAAAAAGAGCTAAATAAATGTTTAATCCTTTTTCTGTAATGTACAGGGATGTCCATATTAGATCGTCGTATATTAGAAGATATTGATAACTATAAGAAATAACAAAAGATTTACTCCTCGTAGTCTTTTTTTGAGATGAGCTTGATAGTGAAAACACAAAATTGACCCTCGTCTTTTGTTTTTGAGTTGTAGATAAACTAGAAACAACATATTACGTCTTCATCTTAATCATCTTCGGATAAAAATATTTACTTGTTCTTCAGCCACTTTTTTTTATTAGAGCTAATGGAACAGATTTAGTAAATGCAATTAACACATATTGAATAATTTTTTAGTTATAAGCAGGGCTGCAGAGTCGGACTTCAGAGAAATTTCTGGTCGGCAGAGTCAAAATCAGAATAAAATTTAGCAACTCCGACTCCACGTTTAACTCTTGTAGAAAAAAAGCATAGGGAGATCTGTTGCCTCAGTAAACAAATACCTAAATCAAAACTTATTATTAGGTAGGTTTTTTTAGAATGACTTAGGAAAAAAGTCAGTAAAAGTTTAATATGGATTTATTTGTTTATTCGATTTATTTGAAATATTTATAATTTTTTAATTTTTATTGAAATAAATTGTGTTTTTTCTTTGTTTTGTGTTGATATGTTTTTTGTTTTACATTGTTTTGTTGATATTTTAACCAGCTGTCACTTATTTGGAAAAACTCATAGGTTCATATAGACCAGGCAATATAGAGCAGAAAATGACTGAGTTCGTGACAAAAATACTAGCAGGAAGCCGACGATCCCAGGTCACGTGAAACAGTCCGTAGATGTATTGTAATGTGTTTCCTACTCGCAAATATCATTTCTTAATTTGTTATAAACAAAAAACTTCAAAAAATTGTGTTTTTTCATTTTTTGCTTCTAAAAACTGAACCGATGGAGCAACCTTGATGCTTTCAACAGACGAATTGTAGAGAATGAAAAGACGTAAAACATGAACCCTACATGGACTTGTTCGGATGAATATTAACGGAGGAAACTCGGAAAAACCGGGAAAATCCGCGTTTTTTAAAAAAATTCGTAGCTCCGCCATTTTCAAAGTTGTAGCGGAGGTTTTTCGCGACAAAGGCACAACCCAGGCGTTGTCCGATGATTAGTTTTTGCAAAATTGCAATTTGAATTTTTTTATGCCATATGGTTCGGCGAGCCTGGATGCGTCGGAGGTGGTCCGATTTTAATTTTTTTAACGTATTTCGAAAGTAGAAGTATTGTGCTATAAAACGTCTATTCTGATTTTGCGTTAAAATGATGCGAAAAATGCTTGCAAACATGACCGAACACTGCCGCGCGCTCCAAAGCGCTTGTGTAGTGGGGTAGGCGGTCGACTCGGGAAAGCGCGAGTTAAGTATTTCGAAAACACTTGTAGTTTTTAAAAAAGGCTTTATTAATCCCACTAATTAACGTACAAACGATTTGGAGAACGTACGGAGTACAGACAGCGATTTAGATCTAAATGAATACTAACTACTATGATTACAATTACAACTTATATACTATTGATTATGAGGTGTCAGCATGTCAGCATAATAATTGCTGATGGGTATCGACTGGGCGATCCTAACACCTCCCTCATCAGTGGAGAAATCAGGGTTGATATTTGAAAACCTGATTTCAGAAACCTGTCGATATGTTATCGACAGATAAGTCCTGGTTTGTTGGTTGGTCCTGGATGGGTAATTGGACCGATTCTGCTATCCTGGGTTTCTTCACTCGAATTGATCTAACTATAACATATATTATTAAAGACAATAATGCAACATATAATACAAGTGTGTGACCAGTAATTCTATTAAAATTTAGAACTGCAGGTCCTGAATAATCTTCTTTTACGTGGTTCATTTGGCCTTCCAGGGATTGGAGCTCATCTAATTTGATTTGTTCTAGATTGATTGGTTGGATTTCTTCGTCTTTCTTGAATTTGCCGAATGATAGGTGGGGTAGTTGGATAATTGGGGCCGCTACTTGTTTGGTTGTACACGTCCTCAGGGTATGTTCTTCCATCTTGATTTGGCATTCTTCGTCCAGTGTAATGATGTAACTGCCTTCCAGGGCTCTGTTTTCCTTCTTTCCTTGGCATTCTTCTGAAACGACGACTTCCTGTGGGAATACTGCTAACCATTGGTTCCTGCTGATCTTCTGAATCTTCTTTTCTTCTAATTGGATGCGATGTCCGTGGCAATTCTGGTAATTGTGGGTGTATCCCAGTAACTGTACTTCGCATGGGGCGGTTTTCTTGATGGGGTTCATATCTTCTTCGTTACAGATGAATTCTTCTGGTTTTACTTCCAGGCAACGTGTATCACTTAGTGCGTACTTTTGTTCGTTAAGGATAAGAAATTTAGTTCTGGGTATTATAACTTGGAAGGAATGATTTTGAGTTTTTACGGGAAGAGAATATAGGTGATAATGTGTGTATTTTGTCGTCTCAACGATAGGAATTTCGAGGATAAATATTAAATTTAGATGTTTGACAAAGGCTTTTACGTTTATGGCAGGTTCCAAGGCAGGAATGTTTTCTAATTTAAGGTCGATGGGAAAATTGTTATTTTTCTGTAATAAGGGTTTAATTGAACGTAACTCTGTTAGGAGATCATTTGGTTGCATGATTGATGGATGCATTTGTTTTAGTTTGGCAAATGTGACAGCGTCTTCCATGGTATCCAATACTCTGGTAATGATGTTGAATCCGGCCATGAGTTGCTCCGTTATTATGTTTAGTAGTAGTGCGTTATGAGTATCCGTTTGATTCCCGAAGGCCCTGGTTAATTCTAACATCTTTTGTTTAATGAGTAGTTGATTTGTGCTTAATTTTTGTATGGTAATTTGTAAACTATGGACGGCTGACCTTGAGAATGTTATTTGTTGCTTCTGGAGATGTTTTAATTTTTTATCTGATTCCGTGAGTTGGTTAATAGCTTTATTATACCTGATGGCGTCGTCTTGGTCTAAATTTCCCGTTATTGTTTTTATTATGGATCCTAAAGCCTCTTTTGTTTTTTCTCGGTCCTGGTGCTATTTGTTGAAATTTATTTTCTATTGTTCTCATGGCTTCTTCCAAAATTAATTTGTAATTCCAAAATTCTTGTTTGAACTGGGTTTCCTTATTGTTGTTGACTCGTGCATCATATAGTTGCATGTAGTTGTTTTTTAGGTTTTCGTATTCGTCTCTAAGTTTCGATAAATCCATTGATTTAATTATGGTCCAATAATCTATCGTATTTTGTGCAATTCCCAGTCTTACTGGTAGAAGTCCCGGATTGTCGGTGATTTTTTCGATGTTGGTTAATCCGCTTCCCTCGATGTAGAAGGTGCATAGTATGAAAATGGTGATCATTCTATCCTTGAAACTTCTTAAGATGGTGGTCCTATGGTAGTCCTATGGTAGTCTGATGGTAATCCAGTCGTAATCCTATTATAATTCTATGGTTGTCGTGTATTTGACACTATCACTAAGTTTTTGCGAATTTATAGTCACTAAGTTTTTCTTAAAAAAAAATTCTACACTAAGTTCGTAATAAATTGTCCCACAAACGGTTAAAACCGACCGAAATCGAAAATTTTGATTTGTTCCGTTGAAACAATCCTACCGACTGCGCCAGTTAAGTATTTCGAAAACACTTGTAGTTTTTAAAAAAGGCTTTATTAATCCCACTAATTAACGTACAAACGATTTGGAGAACGTACGGAGTACAGACAGCGATTTAGAGCTAAATGAATACTAACTACTATGATTACAATTACAACTTATATACTATTGATTATGAGGTGTCAGCATGTCAGCATAATAATTGCTGATGGGTATCGACTGGGCGATCCTAACACGCGCAGCGCGCTGAGGTTACTATAGATACGCGCTTCCCCGCGTCGGCCGCCTACCCCCACTACTCGCCCGCTGTGGAGCGTGCTGCAGTTTTCGGTCATGTTTGCAAGCATTTTTCGGCTATTTTGCAACATTTTAACGCAATATCAGAATAGACGTTTTGTAGCACAATACTTCTACTTTCGAAATACATTTAAAAAGTTAAAATCGGACCACATCCGACGCATCCAGGCCCGCCGAACCATACCATATTGCATAAAAAAATTCAAATCGCAATTTTGCAAAAACTAATCATCGGACAACGGCTGGGTTGTGCACGCTCAAAGTACCCATCAATCGCTACTTTGTCGCCAAAAGCCTCCGCTACAGCTTTGAAAATGGCGGAGCTATGAATTTTTGAAAAAACGCGAGTTTTTCCAGTTTTTCATAGTTTCCTCTGTTAATATTCATCCAATCAAGCCCATGTAGGGTTCATTTTGTTCGTCTTTTCATTCTCTACAACTCGTCTGTTGACAGCATCAAGATTGCTCCATGGGTTCAGCTTTTAGAAGCGAAAAACGAAAAGCAACACGATTTTTTGAGGTTTTTTGTTTATAACAAATTAAGAAATGATATTTGCGAGTAGGAAACACATCACAGTACATCTAGGGACTGTTCCACGTGACCTGGGACCGTCGGCTTCCTGCTAGTATTTTTGTCACGCAAAAATCTCTATTGCCTGGTCTAATATGAAAAGTTTTACCCACAATAACATTTAGCTTCAAAAAGTTCCAACAATTTTTTTTTCTTGAAATTCTACAAATTCCAGCTTTAGTTACCAACTATATTAGTTTTCATTTATTATTTAGGACTTTACCAGGAATATATATCAAATATTATAAATAGTAATGTTTGGTTCCACGTACAGTACTTTAAAAGCACAAAAAGAAAATATAACAGTTATTTATTGTATATCTTCGATTTTTTAGTTTTTTAACTCAAAAAAGAAACTCCTGTACCTTATTTTTTGCTGGCCACTGCATCCTCTACCTTTTAAAATTAGTAGCAATTTTTCTCTCAGTTTTGTGTACATACTTTTATAATGCCGTACCTTTCAATGTTTCCAGTGCTCTCTCCGGGTAGAAATTTTGGCTTGCAAAATCCATTGCAAAAACACCCTTTTAATAGAACCCTACCCTAAAAAAATTAGTGAAACCCCCTTTTGGATAGGACAAAGTGCACAAAATGAAGATCTGTCAATTGGACATTTTTTGACATAAAACAGAAAAGTCACTATCCAATCGTCTCAATTCCCTAGTCCATCCTTAGTCTAACCTACTTTCTGTTGTCAAATATGCAATTTTTGTACACGAAGTTTGATCAATATAGTTTAACCTAAAATAGTCATCATGAGGAAATCAAACAAGAACGCTCATTTAACACCTTTAACTTGTACGGCAAATACCCTCTGCCATGTCGATTACGGAATTCCAATATCCGCTTACAAGAGTACGGATTACCGCACATGTACCGGGACGTATCATCGGTTTATGCCGCCTCTGCCCCAAGATTTTGATTGTGTACGTATATTGTTTAGATATTTTGTAATTGTTCCGTACAGTTTTTTTTTCTTGTAGCGTGTGAAGGGGAGTGTAAACCTGAAGCTTGTAAAATCGGAACCAAAACAACGGGAAGAATATTACAAGACAGTGTATAACCAGAACTACAATGTCAAGCACAAGGATGGAGATATCTCCGGCTATGTGCCCAACCCTCCCAAATATGACAACGTGAATTATCTGAGGAATGTGCAGGAAAAGGTTTGGATCATTTGCGTTCAATATTAAATTCGGAAGTTATAATTTTTTATTGTAATCTTTCAGTCCTCTCTTCTTTGTAATATACCAGGGATCCAATTTTTATTATTTCTATTATATTGTTTCCACTTTAGTGTGCATATAATTGTTGTTTTCTTGGGCAACAACAATCAGTTATTTATTATCTATTCAATTTTAACGGTTTCTCTTAATATCAGAGCCTTTAAGTTTTTCTCTGAAAAGATATACTTTGATGTCAAGGACTTACTTGTCTTTTATTGCTTTTTCAGTATTTTTTCAGAACGTTATAAACCTATTTTAAAGAAATTCACATGACAGAAAATTATAGTATGTAAAATAATTTATTGAAAAAAAATATATATAAAATATTTTATATTCCTCCCTGCTGCATAGTAAGGGACAATCCTATTGAACATCTTTTCCAAGTAGAGAAAAAAATATTCAAAAATGGCCAAAATCTCAAAACTTCATCAATTTTTTATAGTTCATATCTCCCGATTATGACTGCTCTTTATACGGTTTTTAGCTAGAACTAGAAAAAAATTAGAACGAATTTAATATCAAAATATGCACGGGACATTATTGAACAACTTACAATAAATTAAAAGCGATGAAGCTGATTATCCGATATCTGGTAATTGTTTATTTTCCTGCATTTTTTTATGACGATATAACTAAAACTATCCAACAAATTTTATTATAAAAAACAGATCAAGATATGGTTTTGTAAATTTTGAGTTATATCGCTACAAAAACTGTAGGACTCATAGTTTCTGTACTTCTACGACTCTAGCATGGATTTCAAGATGTTCTAAACGTGATCGATTTGCTTTAGGATTGAGAAATTTTTAAACGAAACAAACTACAAAGCTAAACAAAAACATTTGACTATTTTTTAATTAGAAAAAAGTTTAAAAAATGTGATGTTAAGAATTTTAGATCATATGACAAATCAATTTAAAAATTCTTATAAAAATGCAGAAAAGGTTAGTTTTTTACCTTCTTAACAAAATAACTAGATCGAAATAAAGAATTCTATTTACATTTTCATTAAATATATCTCGTTTGATCAAATTCAATAATTATTGTGATAGATCAAATTTAAAATGTTTAAAATGTTAGGGTTACCAACACTGTAATTTTGACCCGAAGACTGTCTGGCGCCCGGTTTTCAAAAAAAATTATTTGTTTTATTAAATAGAATTAATTTGGGTAATACAAATATCAAAACACTTAAGTAGCAGTAGTTTTAAATCTGAGACTTTGTGTCACAAAATGATCATCTTAATATCGAATAATGTTTGTAGCAAAAGAGCGTTTTGGATTAATGATGTTCTGTGCATACAGTAAAATTTTACTAAACAAGTTAACAACTCATGAAAAAGTTAACTACATTTATTAATTAGTATCAGTTAATACTCTATTTTATGTTACAGTTTTCCTTAATTGTTGATCTGAATAATAGTAGTGTGTACACAAATATCTAATATTGCACTAATATCCATTAAAATATCTACTTATATACCAATATCCATAAACATATCTTTGTTTGAAGCATAAATCATAAAGCATAAACAAGTTTTTTTTCCGAGATCCAATAGTTCTCACTGTCAATGTTTACCAATTCTGTATTATTTTACAAACTGTAATCACATATTTTTTTAACGTAATTGATCAACATAATATTCCCGCACCAAAATTATTATTCTTCGGGTCATGATTGACGCAATGTTGACAATTCTATATAGTACATTAGTAAGAGTAACAATTTCTTTTATTGCTATGACTTTAAGTAACTTCTATTTCTGTTCCTATAGTTCTTCAGCAATCCTCCGCCACCTATGGACCCGGCAACCAGTGTAACCAAGTCCGAGTATTACACCAAATATCCCGAATTAAACAGCCGTGAAGTATTTCCGCCTGATCCTCACGCTTACTGTCAGGTAAGATGTGCAAACATGCTGTGAAAGTGTCGGAGCAAATTATTTAGAAAATTACACTATCAATTATCTTTATTTTAGATAAAAGCATTAGGAAGGGATGAAACCCCACCTATTCCGCCGGAACAGCCTGGATACTACAGATTAATGGATCCTTATATGACAACGGCGAGGATAAGTTATATTCCCTTTACGATGTCGCAGCAGGATGGGATTGCCCGCAAGGATATCATTACATTTTACGATGCTACCAATGTACCAAGGGCGGTACGTGGTGTTAAATTAGTTTCTATAACTAGATTTTTAATATTAATTAATTTTATATTATTTTATATATTAATTTTCTTTGAACTGTTTAAACACCCGTTAAACTGTTTAAGCACGTTGCTCATCATTTCGATTTTGTTTTAGGGTAAAGGGTATGGCCCTAGAAATGGCAGAGCGGTGGAGCCTATATACATGAGCCCCAATTATGATATGTATGACAGTACGGTCTTTAAGACAAAATCTCAGGGAAGGTTGCTGCCCCGCAGTATGGCAAGAGTGCCAAATTTGTAAGTTTTTCTTGTTTGTGGTTAAACTAAATCTTACCCGTTATCAGAAAGCCTGAAACGAAACACTATCTGTGAATCAATATTATCTAAAAAAACTTTTTTTTTAAAAAGGGTTAATTTTAGGTAACCAGATGTTTAGTGCAGTTTTCCAAATTATCTACACTTGTGTCAAACAAATTCTAGTCATCGTATAAAATGCTTTCAATAAAGATATTTAAAAACCAATAATTAAAAAACCAATACCTTAGATTAAGACAACATTGTCTTGTATGATCCTAAAAACTAAAGATTTTTGTCATCAGCGATTAACCAATAATTTTATGGATTTTGCAACCACAAATGGAATGTAAATTGTTTTGTTAAATCTGGAAACATTTATTTCAATCAGACGCTTTTGCACAAGTTTCATAAAACAAAAAGTTATATATACATTTTTTGCTGTAATTTAAAAAATTTTAAAAAATCTTTTGTTTGTCAAATTTCTCTTATGTAGCTCTCTATTTTCACCATGTTTTATTAAAATTGAACCACCACTTTAGGAGATCCTGATTGTTCTGATTTATTATTAAAATTGTTAAAAACATCATTTTCTTATAATTAATCATTCCAACATTTGTTTGTAGGACACTGTCACAAGAAAAATCTTCTGTTAACAAAGGAGAATAAACGTGTAAAAACATCAAATTGAAAATCTAAACACTCTAATTCCTTTTCTAATTTTCTCAGTGGGTCATCATCCGAATACCAACGGAATTACAACATGCAGACTCAGTACAATTCGTACTCGACAATATACGCCAGCCTAGGGGACTGGGATGATTCGTTACCGAACGGTTCGCCGTGGCAAAATTTGGCTCCGCCTGCCATGTACTGTACGGAGTATTGCCACACGGGAACTGGTTGGCCACCTAGGGCTGTTGTCGATCCTAAGAAGCCGAAGAAGATCTTTGAGAGGGATATTGAGCTGTGCAGGGTTCATTATAAGACACCTGACTTGGTGCCGGAAAAACCTACAATCGTTCCTTGCCCTTGCCCTCTTGATGCTTGTCCTTGTGAGGCGTAAAAGAATTTTTTTAATATTTTAAAATATTTGTTTTGTTTTGGAATATTGTTTTGTGATGTTTGTTTTCAAATAAACAATGTGATTTTATTACTTATGTCCTCTTTTATTATTAATAACCATTCTACTAGATGAACCTTACATAAAAGAACATACATAAAAGATGTTGCTGCGAGACATACCCACCGCACCATAGGAATCATAAAGGAAGTTGGTTATGTGAGGTATCATAGGATAGCTCATGTAAAATCAGTTTCGTCTTTAAAGTTATAACTCTTTAACTTTCGTTAAAGAGAACAAAAATTTGCAAGATATTGATGTCAATTTTAATGATTGGTAAAAATTTATTGTAAGATTATTTTTCAAAAATTACACTAAATTATGGGTAATTTGGCGTTTGGCAAGAATCTGAGAATACCTCGAATTTGTGGAATAAAACTTATTTGTCTGAAAAGCTTGTACATTTTTGCAGCATTTCCAAGATCTCACAAAATCAAAAAACATATTACACTAACGTCATTGGACGATATGTTTCCCGCTTAGATTGAAGAAACAAAAAGCAAGCACAGTCTAGTCAGGGTATAAAAAATCCGGTTGCGGAAAAACTTTGGTTTATAACTATTTTACATTTTATTGATGTCAGCCACTACTAATTCATATATTTTATATGTTCTGGAGCAACTATCTGCTATTATAGAAATCGAAGTTTGTTAGGCACATCAGATTTGTTATATCCAGGTTGACTGCATTTAATAATATGAAAATAAAACAAATTGATTAATACAAGGTTTTTATTGATATTAAAAATGCACATACATAATATGTTACGATTAAGTTTTTTTATTTTAAAAACCCTAAATTCAGCAAAGTGCTCAGTCTTTGATAAAATAAACGGTTACCTACACGACATATCGCCATCAAGACGAGCTTTGATCTATCAATTACAACATTTAATTGTGTCTTGGTGAATCCACTACGCTTTTTAACTTGCAACAACCGACCGAAGAACGAAGACAGAATCTAAACATCGCGGAATAACAAAACCGGCTAACAATATATCGAGTACGCTCCATACTTACTTCTTACACAGGTGTACGAAAAATATTTGCACAAATTGCCATATACATCTATACATGTATATATCATTATGACTGTATTTTATAAATGTATTTAGTTTAACCGTACTGATAATATATTTCTTATATATGTATTCATTCAGTGTTCACTACATAAAACACCAACCATTTATTCAATAGTTAATTAGAAAAATATCGAGTTATCGTTCTACTACGCTTTATCGATACAACAAACAAAAGTCGAATTATCCATAGACGGATTTATCTCAAACTCTACGACCAACTCGAGAAACCACAAATCTACATCTTCCTCATCCCTATTCATAACCGGGTAACAAATCCTACGTACATCTCTCGTTAAAATTAACATTAAAAACGATTACAGCTCGCACGGACATAGACTAACTTATTCTTTACTCTTGTTCATATCAAGCTAACAAAGGAAAATATTGCCGCGGTATTATATCTATATCATAAATCTGTCAGTTTTAGTAAAACAGTAAAACAAATCACACTCGTTTCAAAAGAAATTAAAAGAAAAAATTGCAATAAAAAGTTAGCAAGATTCAACTGATATAGATACATAACCCCAAGTGTACAATTTATAGGAAATGAAAAACAAATACTATTACTTTGTTCCGAGGTTGGTGAATTTTGACCAAAACGACAGTTGAGTCAGTAAGTCCAACGCCCCTTCCCAACAAAAAGTTTCTCAAACACCGGCAAATCACAACACCGTTACACTTACTGATTCAATCACAGAATAAAAACTTGAAATTCTTCATCATATCACAGACTTTTCACAGGCATAACAACAACACAACCAAGGCAACGTAAGTTCGAAGTAACGTCTCGTTGGTTTTTGGAGAACTCGCGTTAAGGGGAGGAGCCAATAATAACAATACACTGACAAAAAAACAGTGCGTTTACAAATGTTAACAAATTTCTGTATTTTACAACAACTTGATTTAAAAAAATTTAGTAAAGATTAAATGTCACTTGGTAAATATTTGAAAACGCACGGTATGTTACAATGCCTATACAATACCTAAAAACTATCACACTCATCATCACAAGTCCTCACGATAAATGTAAATACATATCACGCACATTTGAAACTTTTACGCAAATTTTTTTTTTGTGTAAATTTGTGTCCTCTAATTCTATGCTGAGTTTCTAGAGCTTGCTTTAACATTGCATACTTTTAAAGTCACGAATATCCTTCTGTTATATCTCAAGTAACGATTGATTAAACAGAGCTGCGCCCACATAAAAATAAAACAAACTATAATAGATTTTGAAAATGGGCGGTATGTAAGGCAAGTTATATTCAAAATTTGTTGACAATGGAGAGATATATTTTCAGTAACTAATATTATATTGACTTAAAAATGCACAGCTCTGTTAATATTCTAAACCAACTAAAAATAAATTTATCGTCATTTAAAGTGACAACAAATTGATTTGTATGTACAGTATGTCCGTAATATTCATATGCTATCGTCTATTGATTAAATTTTATTTCAAGTAATACAAAACAAAAAGCTCTAAACATCAAATTTGTGTTTTGAGATCGATTTTACTTAATTAATACGAGACATTACGAATATACTGTATATGGAAATAAAATAAAAAATAAAGTTTCTTATAAAGAAAACTAATACTGAATAAATAAAAAATTGCCATGTGCCACACTTGCATCAAAAGCGAGTACAAACATTCTTGTTGATTTTTGATGCAAGATTCCCAATATTTTAGCAAATATTGTGACACATGGATTTAAAAGAAATAACTTAAGGATGAAAATTCCAACGTTCTCAATAACTGATAAAGTCTTATTTACAATGCGCAAAGGTGAAAGAAACAGTCCGTAGGTGAACGGAGAAATCAAGAGACAAAACCAAAATATCGAAGAGAGATTTTTGCCCCTCGTGGACCCATATTAACCCGCTTGCACTTGTAACGGACACAACACACACTAGAGAGCAAAAAAATAACACACACGAAATTTAACGTGATCACACGCACACTTGTTTCAACCTACTTCTAACCTTTTTTGCTCTACGATGAATAGAAAAATCTATAGATTTCCCCCATAAAGAAATAACGAAAAGCTATAAAAATTATGTTGGTTTGTAATAATAAAAAACAAAACGGACATTTAAGAAAAGTGAACTGGACGGTTTTGGTATTACCGACAATCCACTGACATTAGCAGTCAGTTACTAACAGGATAACCAATCTATCAGCAGGAAAACACTAATTTTTAAAGTGGAACCTTAAAGAAACCGCAAAGAAACTTAACCGCAAAATCACTTTCCGTAAGTTGTTTTTTAATTTTCGTGTTCTTAATGGGGGAATCTTATCTGTTTAATGGTTATTGTGGTGTCACGTAAGCGTGCTGAACACATAGCTTTATGGCGGTGGAATATCATGGGTACCCTGGGGGCTGTTTTCTCATAGAATCGCGCAGCACCTGCAGTATCGTTGGCGGTTGCCCCCCGCAGTTGGAGGTGGTGTCACCGGAGCAAAGTACGCATGCACCTTGATATTAGGTAGATGTGTCTGAAACAAAACCAAAATTTTAAATTTTCAGGAAAACGTATGTCATGAAAATAATGAAAGTGATAAATAATTAAAAGCTAAATAGCAACTTCAGCATTTTGACGTATCTAATTTTCAGTCTACATTTCAATTTAAATCAATAGTGAGAAAACCGAAAAAAATGACATGATTAATTTTTTGATTTATATCCTATTTTCCAATGGAAATCATAATCAGGGCAAAAAATAAGCATAACCAATTTATACAAAAAAAAAAAGAAAAATAGATAGGTTTATAATATGGTGACATACAGGCGGGATGTAAATTTTAAATAAATCAAAAATTACAGCCAAAACCTGGATTTGAACCAGGGACCTTTGCGTTTCTAGCACAATGCTCTCCCATCTGAGCTACTGAGGCCTATGACATTTGTTAGTATGTCACCATATTATTAACCTATAAATATTAATTTGACAAATTATGTCGTTAAACATTTTCATTAAGAAAAATAGATTTTGTAACTAACTCCCACTCACCCTTAACTTTTTAATACCAACTCGAGTGAGCTGTTGACAATCGTACAACTCAACCCTCTGCAAGTTGTGACAAGACGTTAGGTACTCAAGGGATGCATCCGTTATAAGTGGGCAGTTGTCCAATTCTAAGACAGTCAAGTTTTCGGCAGCACACGGTGACAGACACAGGTGTCTTATGCCATCGTCGGTGATGAGTTCACAGTGTGACAACGTCTGAAATAAGAACACATTACAAAAAAATTTTCCGAAAAATGTTACTCAATACAATGCAAGGCAGCATGAATATAATCAAATCAAGCTTATCATAATCAAACTGATGTTTTGATAACTAAAGATTAGAAAATCTGATGTGGTCAGGCACATGACTTTATCATACTATGTATAAAATTAATAGTTTAGTTGCTGAGATTCTATGTGAACAAGATCGGTTGTGTCTGCATTACAATAAAACTAGTTAGCCAGGATTTGACCGATGTTCTGGTTCTATTGACAGTAGGTATTGTCAAAACACCAGCATTTCACACTACCTACTGTCAGAATGAAAATATCTGTCAAATCCTGGCTAACTAGTTTTATATTAACGCAGACACGACCAAATAGAACATCCAGTTCCTTTGGACCCTTTTGAACAAAAAGCTTTTCAGCTCTAACTTTAGTCATGAAACACCTAAATATGAAGTTTCGTCACAATACGTTTCTCTGGAATCGTTGCCACAAAAACCGATTACACACACAGACATTGTTTTCTACCTTAGTCAAAATTGTTCAGGGGACCCAAAAGGACACATTTCCGCAAAAATCTAAAATTTTTTTTTCACCACGGTTACAATACTTGCTATGTATGATAAAGTAAAAAAGACAGTTTTATCCATTTTTAAATATTACAAGACACTCCACTCACCAAGTATTCTAATCTCGGACAGCCAGTAGCTAAATTCGTAAGGGTGGCGTCTGTTATTAGAACGCATTCGTCCAAATCCATTTTCTCCAAATAGCGACAACTCTGTATGAAAGAAAACAAATTTCCTCAATGAAAAAGTTTGTAGAAAAGAAGGAATCTTACTTTAGCAAGAGCCTGGAATGCAGTGTCCGTGAACTGGAGGCATCCTGCTACCTCAAGTGTCGACAATTTTGAACACTGTTGCGCTAGAGCCACGAGGGAAGTGTCCGTCAATAGCCTGCATCCAGATATGCATAAGTAGTGAAGTTGCATGCACTTGTCTGCCAAGGCCACTACTGCTTCGTCTTGTATGTTCTGAAATTTTAGGCGAAGGTTATTTGTTTGAAGCGCGTATATTTTTCTGATTTCGTATTATTTATTACCATAAAATTATTCCTAATAATTTTGTAGTATCATGCAGAATAGCAAAGACTTGATCTTAAAAAGTGACGGATAGTACCTCTGCCCAAGAGAAGTTAGGAACACAGGTTGGTGCATAATAAAATAAATGTTCCTAATAAAACTGATGACTTTGTGTCAAAAGCCACGCCAAATTTCCTGTTTTCAAAGAATAAATATAAACAGAACCTAATTGTTTGTTTTAAAATGTTATAGCGTTTTCGATTTATACAATTTTATGCACGCACTCGGTGCGAACTGCACCGTGAATATGTGTAAAGCAACTTTCATGTAGTATGGCATAAAACCAACTTCACGGTGAACAGAAATAACTAGTTCATAACCTAAAATACGTGACTTTCAAAGGCTCTTAGGAAACTATTTATGATTATATTTAGCTTCCCGGGTGTTTCTTATATATTTTATCTCTATTTATCATCTCAACACAAACACAACAAGCCGAACATATCATAAGTTTACATTTATTAGGGGCATTTATTTTATTATGTACCAACCTGCGTACCTAACCTCTTGGCCGGAGGTCCTATCTGTCACTTTTCAAGGTTAAGACTCTGCTATTTGTTACCTTATAGTAATACAGGGTCATTATAAATGATTGTAGTTGAAGTAGGCCATGCCCATGTTAATACATTTTTGCCGCTATACTCAAACAACTGTCAAACTCGAAACAGGTTATGTAAGCCGTTTAACTTTTACTTGTAAAACAGTGGTATTCAATTTATATAGAGCGGCAACCAGAAATCTTTACATTTGATATCATGGCCTACTTCTACTACAATCATTTATAATGACCCGGTACAATATGATCAATAAAAAACCTACCGAACATCCTAATAAGTTAACAACCTCCAAATTTTGACAGAACCTGGCTAGACAGATAACAGCCCTAGAAGTAATCTGCTTGCATCCTTTACTAATGAAACTCTTCAACTTTGGGCAACCCCTAGCTAGGGCTTCTACACCGTCCTCGGTAATACTACCGCACCAGCTGATATTTATGTGTGTCAGGTGTCGGCAGCCATCACTGAGCAGCTTCAACGAGATATCTGTTATGTTCGAGCAACTGTCCAAGTTGAGTTTCTGAAGCTTGCGGCAATTCTTCGATAGTGCCTGGCATGAGGCGTCCGTAAGTTTCTTGCAGCCATTTAAATTTAGGTCCTCAACGTTCGGGCACATTTGAGCTAGGGTTTTTATTGAGCCGTCCGCTATCGACTGACAGCCACGTAGGGATAATTGACGGAGGAAGCCAACACATCGTCTCGAGATGTTTTCTATTATAGGACCCTAAGGCGAAATTAAAGTTAAAAAGATGGGAGTAAGAACCTATTGATATATATATCGGAACATTAATAACAGATATAAGCGGTCATTCGGTTTCATAATAAACGTTTTTCATTATGAAACCGTAACCATGGTTGTGGCTAACATTCTAACCGCAATTGCTAAGTTTAAAGAAAATTAATCATACTAGAAAAAATTTTGTTACACTCGTTTTATAAGAAATCTTGGAACATTTGTTTATTCACTCATGCGCCCAATTGGGGTCTTATAAAACTCTTTTAATAATATACTATTTTCTACTTTGGTTTCATTATTAACACATTGTGACACTGTTTTCGGCTTCATAATAAAAACCATTTAGTAATTTTAGGTACTGTAATGTACCTAATAATAATTATTATTAACACAATTTTTGCCAATGTATAGTTTTTATTTACTGATTTAGCAGAAAATGCAAAACTTTGAAATTAAGATATCTTGAAAACCAAAAATAATCTGTAAAAAAGATCTTTTTGGCTCAAGTTTATGAATCATGCAGATATGTAATTTGTTTCATACCTCAACATCTTTTTGGAAATCAAACAAGTCTATCCTTTGCCAATTAGATCCATCAAGTGCGAGAACGTTCCATTGCCTAGAGACCTGAGCGCACCTACACAAAGTGACCACATCTAAGTAGGAAAATATTCGAAGTAGAAGCTCCTTCGGGAGCTTTCTATTGATGAGGGCATCATCCTCAGCAAAAACTCTTGCTAGCTGAAACAAAAAGAAATATTTGTTTGTTATTTTATTACAGGCAAGAAAGTACACCTGTATAGAATTACAAAAGTACATACAAGAAATGCTTGTAAAGGTCTATAACTAATAAGACAACCACACATTAAAATGTAACTTCTCCTCTGTAAATTTGCAATACAAATGCTATTCCAATGATAAGAATGATTGGAATCTGGTGGAGTATTGTTACAATGAGTTGTCCTTTTCTTTGTAACATATTTGCATGATAACAGTTTTGTATCAAGATACTGATGTAACAGAAGACGTAAACCACTGTATATAGACTGATATTAAGATAGTGTGACAAAACTGTCATTCTAAGCAATAATTAATTATATGTGTGACATAGTAAAAACAGGCATAAAAATTAATAAACCGCAGTAGTGCAGTCAATGCAGGTTTTTCCTTCGGAACCAAAAATAAATGAATCAATTTTAACAAACTTTTTATTTTAATGTTTATTATACAAGCCTCAAAACAAAAAGAAAGTAACATCACCAACTTTTTCCCAAAATGAAAAAAAAAAATTATGCCTACTCGTTTCAGTCAATATTTTGAACCCACCTCAGACTAATGTTCTCTTTATAGTATGCATGTCAACTTAGTTTTCTTCAACTGCATGTCAACTTTTGAAAATTATAAAATCTGCTTTTTCACATAATCATCAAATCATAAAATCTCTGTTTTTTAACTTGTTTAATTTACGTCGATCTATTTCCGCAACTTACGCCAATCACCGACGGTAAAGACAGGTTACACACACCCAGCAATTTTTTCGAACTGAAGGAATTCCAACCCCCAGTAAGAGTTATTTAGCATGCACGTCGCTCACTCGCATCATGACAGCACACGGGGCCACCGGCTTTAATTCCTCATCCGATGGAAGAGGGGATGTGAAGGTATCTGTTTTCTGCCTAAATATCAAGACAGTCGATTTTGGCCCGGGGGTCGAATCCGGGACCTCCAGCGTAGATAGCAGCCAAAGTACGTCGGCCAAAGTAAACTACAAAACTCGTATCTGCAGTTTTATTTTTAGCGAGTTTCTCTAATAAATACCGGGTGAACCACGCCATTCTGAACTCAAAAACTAGTGATGGGCGCATTCGGAATTCATAACGGATTATAATCGATTTTTGAAATATTCGAATTATCTCGATTATTATTTTTAGTAATCGATTCTTAATAATCGATTTTGACGAATATATTTTTAACATCAGCGGAGTTTACGTATATGTACATAAGTTGCCCCGCCTTGAAGTTTGCCGCCCATATAAACTCAACAAAACGCCAACCCAACCCACCGTATGTTAATAATCTATTTTTAATTTTTTAAGTCGATTTTACTTCCATCTACATAAGTCCCCCGCCGTCAACTTCGCCGCTCATATAAACCCTATAAATCGCCAACCCAAAATCGTATGAATAATCGATTATTAATGGAGAATAACTCGAGAACCAAATCATACGATTATCCGAATCACTCGAATACTGATAATCGATTCTTGAAATAATATGATTATACCCATCACTAACAAAAACATATCCATCGTCAATTTGTATCACTAAAGGCATCGAAAGAATAACTTTTTTGTTTATTAATCTAGGTGGCTATGAATTCGTGAAAATAATCGAAAATTGACAAATAAACGCTGACTAAATCGATTTTGGCCGATATTGTATTACTGGCACACTCTAGCGTGATTTTACTGGGTTTTGGCCAATGTGTCATTTTTTCCCGCGTACTTTATGGGTGCACCACCCACGGTCCACTACTGTCTGCTCACTTCGCGTCTCAAATTCGTTCATTTCTGCGCATGACCATGCGCATGACGTCACTGCAAGAAGCATGTTCACACGAACACCTAGGCAACCAATTACATCCGTAAGTTTTTGACTTTTGTATGTGATTTAGGTTAACAAGTTGACAACTATGCCAACGCTTTAATTGTCGAAAAGGCTTGAACCTCACAACAACATTAGCTACCATGGCAACGAACGATACTTCTCGCAATGACGTCAGAGCATAAAAATTGAAATTAACGCCATATTAACACTACTTCCGCCTCCTTCTCGCACTGACGTCACTTGTAGGCGGGGCGATGCGCGTGAACAGACCGTGGTGGACCGTAGTGCACCCTGATTATTCCATAGATAATATTTTTCCGATTACAATGATACCAAATACTTGATATTTTGCTGAAAATCATAGCGTGGAAATGTCGTTTAAAGCGGGGAAATTGACTGATTTTGAGAGGTTAATAACGGCATACTATTTTACGCGTTTATTGGTATTGTTTATTTGCAAATCTTTCGCAATCATGAATCATGAGTAGACAAAAGAGACAAGGATAACAACAGATAGATCCTATCTAAACTGTAAATAGAAACCAAATTAATAGTGATAATTTGCACTACAAGATGGTGCGACGTATGCACAAGCAGATCACACTACATTGTTGAGGGCCGTTTTTACAATTTGTTAGAGAAGTTTTTCAGCTAACATTCTTCTAGCTAAAAAGCTGCTTAATGAAGCATTTTGGATTGTGACAGGTTTGGTTTAATTGGTTTCATTTGACATAAGCTGGGTCCGTTTACTTTTGGCACGCTGTATATATGCTATAAATATTCAAAACCTACAAAAACTTCGAGTTATCGATCATCCGGAATGTCCTAAAAAAACGTCAAATTAGCGCGTTTGTGTACACAACCAAATTGCTGCACACGAGCTGCTGCCGAGAAGCAGAGGTCCCAATTAAAATAAACGTTGTCCAATAATAGAACTGCATCGAGATGGACACACGAAATGACTTCGGTTCCGTTTGACACACTTTTCTATGTTTTTCCAGGTCTCGGACAAAATATGTTCAGATGGTCGAACTGGTCAAAAAAGTCTCAGTAAACATATTACCAATGATTAATAAAAGCTGAAAATAATAAATTGCCAAAATTTGGTGGCAAAAGTAAATTTGGCGAATCTTAGAAATATCCTAGACAAAATCGGTCCTGTATAAAATATTATTAATTTTTTATCGCTAAATAATATCTTGTTGCCAGACAAACAAGTTTTCCCCAGGCTCCGCAAAATCGTCAGTCGGTCTTGCTTTTATCTAAGGTTTCAGTTTATTGAGGTCTGCGCTGCATGATGGATGTATGTTAGCCGAACTGGATATTAGGTCAATAATATGCCACTGTGTAAACTCAGGTTTTTTGCTTAAGTGGAAAGATAAAAACACGCTCTGTTTTCAAACCGACAAACGAACAATAGCCGGTTGTTTCGCATTGGTAATTGTGTAAACAAAAATGTAAAATTTACTGTTAAATGAATTTAAAAAACGCGCGTTAGCAAAAGTAGTGGCGACTATGGTGGCGACGTTAATTTAGTATAGAAAACGAGTCGAATAAACTATAATAATTATAATATCACTATATCTGAAAAAAACAAAGTAGTACTATTGTACTGTCCAACAAATACAAATTGATCTGGATTTTATACGCACGAGAAAGTCACTATACATTGTAGGAAACGAATAAGAGTGTCGTGTAGGTAATAAATAATAATCGTATTAAATAGCATATTATTTGACGAGCACATTACTAAGGATATAAATCGCGAACATGAAGTTTATACGCGAGCAGTAGGCAAGCGTGTAAACATTGGAGCGATTTATACCCGTTGTGTGCGATAAAACGCGAATACGACGTTTTATCTACGACTCACAAATTGCATTTTATATCAAATATTTCAAATGTATTTGTCAAGTGATGGCGAGGCAAACTGACACATAACTGTCATCCACGTAGGCTTTGACAGACTTTGACACTAGCGTTGTATAATGATGACAGTCGTTCAAATAATGAAGTCATTATTTGAACGAACTGTGATTATTCTACAACGCTAGTGTCATTATAATCATTGGCATGTATCATGATAGGGATTATATAGTCATAGATACGTTAGCGATGAACTTATTATATGTGAGTCGTAGATAATAGTATATTATTTGACGAGCACATAACTAAGGATATAAATCGCGAACATGAAGTTTATACGCGAGCCGTAGGCGAGCGTGTAAACATTGGAGCGATTTATATCCGTTGTGTGCGAGTCGAATACGACGTTTTATCTACGACTCACAAATTCCATTTTATATCAAATATTTTAAATGTACTTGTCACTGATGGCGAGGCGAAATGTCACATAACTGTCATCCACGTAGGTTTTGACAGACTTTGAGACTAGCGTTGTATAATGATGACAGTTCGTTCAAATAATGAAGTCATTATTTGAACGAACTGTCATTATTATACAACGCTAGTGTCATTATAATCATTGGCGTGTATCATGATAGGGATTATATAGTCATAGATACGTATGCAATGAACTTATTATATGAGAGTCGTAGATAAACCTTTTTATTAATGAATTATTTTCAATTATGCAGATCCTCCAGCATAAGCATAATGAACAACGAAACCCTATATTAAATGATTCATTTCTGGATCCATGTTGATTAAGGACTTTCGACTTATTTTGGTCACTTTAACATCTAATCGAAATATTAGATTAGATTTTACTTATCCCGGTCTATTAGATTCCTCAAAATAAAATGTTTCGTGTTACGAATTTTTTTTTTTACAAAAATAAACTACAATAATACTCTTGTACGTAGTACAACTAATACTATACATAAACTTTGCAGGAAAACTATTACAATCATTTAAAGAGATATAGTTTTGGAAAAATACTAACAAAACGAATGCCGGTAACTATAAACCTGTAAAGATATCTCGCATAAATACAAAGATTAAGTTTACTTTAAGCCAATTTTCAAATTTCTAGAACAATGCGTTCGCTCACAAAAAAAATTGTTTGCCAAAATTAATCTTTTTTTACTTTATCATAAGTGATATGGCAAAGTATTGTAATCGTGCCGAAAATTTTTTTGAGATTTTAGCGGAAATATGTCTTTTTGGGTCCCCTGAACATTTTATTTTTTTTTATTTTTCATTTTTCATTACATTATTGTCTGTCACAAGCCAACCCCACTACACTGTAGCCAATTAGAAACGTGTCTGTAATGTATCATGTAAACAAGACGGTTTGTATAATTGTACAAGAAAAAAAACAGATCTACCAACCTGCAAACAGCCATTTCGGACACTGTCAACAGCCATTTCTGGTTTCTTTACATTCGTAGTAATTTCACGTACCAAATCTTTGTGGCAGCACTTGCCTTCTCCGATTGCACTTGTTATTGCCAATTGCACTAGCCCCATCAAGGATTTCCACTGACCATGCACAAGAATATAGTCAAAAAGTGAAACTAGAAACAGATAGAGAGAGAGAAGATAATTACAATGGAAGTGATAGTCGTATTACGATAAATGTGTAACTGCATATCTAGGATGTGCCAGGCAAGAATGGTAGTATTTTATTACCTACTTTCTTTATGTTGTTTTAAAATTGGTACCAGTATCTCATATTTTTGGTACAACCAGAATGTCACTATCAATTTTATCCTTTAAAACATTTTGCATAAAATATTTTCTAGTAATTTTTGAGATTTTAAGATTGATGTCCGAAGCACAGAAAATAGGCTTTCTTATCTTTTAAAAGGAGCCATATGTAGGTACTAAACACCATGTACTAAACTAAACTATTACCACTCTTGCAGGACACAATGTATGTATAATATGTATATCACTAAAGCAAAATAAGTTATTGCATTCATTAGTTTAAATGTTAGTACAAAACAGAGTTATTGCATGGCGTTTCTTAGCCATTAAAAATAAAATCATTTTATTGGGCATTGTTCTTCCACCGCAAATAAAACTGGCGCTATTTGGCAAATGTTTTACAATTTGTAAAGATTTTAATTCTCTACATTTTTATATCCGGATTGTCTGGCATTGAGCTAATGACGCATGTACTCACTGCTAAGAGATAATCAAGGATCGGCCGCAGATTAAGCTTGCCACAAAGAAACCTTAAAAAATCAAAATGTACAAGGCGTGCATTAGAAACAATTAAATGAATATCTGAATTGGCAAGATTGTTTATTAATGAACATCTCATTTTAATTATCTCTATTCATTGATGATTTTTAAGTATAAAATCCCATAAATAGATACAGTATAGATAAAATAGTGATCTTAACATCGTTGCTCTCCTAAACCGAAATTGACGCGACTTGTACATTAATCACTTAAATAATGTAGTGTAATCACTCTGGTAGACAGGTAGCGCCATCTTGTGGTGCAAATTGTCACTACGAATTTGTTTTGTATTTACAGTTTAGACATGCTCTATATGTTGTGATTCTTCTTCGCTTTTTTTTTGTTTAATCACGTGAATGTGAAGGATTAGTACATAATAGTATATTATTTGACGAGCACATAACTAAGGATATAAATCGCGAGCATGAAGTATATACGCGAGCCGTAGGCGAGCGTATAAACATGCAAGCCATTTATATCAGTTGTGTGCGAGTCGAATACGACGTTTTATCTATTTGTCAATGGTGACGAGGTCATTTTTGAAATGTCAAATAACTGTCATCCACTTAGGTTTAGACTGACTTTGACAGTACATTCGTATAATGATGACAGTTCCTTCAAATAATAAAGTCATTACTTGAACGAACTGTCATATTATACAACGCTACTGTCATTATAATCATTGGCGCGTATCATGATGGGGATTATATAGTCATAGATACGTATGCAATGAACTTATTATATGTGAGTCGTAGATAAACAATATAAAAGAACTGTTAAAAATAGTAAATATCGTTTCTCAGTCGTTATGCAGTTGGTGGTAGTATGTTACCAACTTCTCAAAAACAAAGTTAGTAAACTTCAGTTATCTTCATCTTCGAAGACTTGCTTGATTTGAAAGAACTTTTATCTACGACTTACATGCAATTAGTTCATTGCATACGTATCTATGACTTTATAATCCTAATCATGATACACGCCAATGATATTAGCCAATTATTATAATGACATTAGCGTTGTATAATAGTTCGTTCAAATAATGACTTCCTTATTTGAACGAACTGTCATCATTATACAACGCTAGTGTCAAAGTCTGTCAAAACCTACGTGGATGACAGTTATGTGACAGCTCACCTTGCCATCATTGACAAATACATTTAAAATATTTGATATAAAATGGAATTTATGAGTCGTAGATAAAACGTCGCATTCGATTCGCACACAACGGGTATAAATCGCTCGCATGTTTACACGCTCGCTTACGGCTCGCGTAGATACTTCATGCTCGCGGTTTATGTCCTTAGTTATGTGCTTGTCAAATAATATATGTACTATTTCTCTACTTCTTCTAAAGTTGGTAATATCTGTCATCTCTCTTTAATATTGCGCTAAACAGAGAGGGTAGGCAACCAAATATACTTGATTTCAATACGATTGACAGCTACACGTAGTGTTTGCAGTCTAACTATATCTAAGTTAGAGCGAACTTTTGCCGGCTCAATTTTGTCGAGTTTAGTGGCCCGAATTTTCTGAATATTAGTGTAGCTATATAGTAAGTCTACCGATCTTAAAAAAACAATCTATATTCATAGAAATCTGTTACTTACAGTCGACAGAATTGAGAAGGGTATTTTTGTATTATTCACAAAGGTTTAAGTTTAGACTCACGTATATTTTAAATACAAAAACTTGTATATTCAGGTGTAACAGCCGATTGATTTTAGCTTTTCTAAAGTTGGCAGGACTGCAGTAATGCATGCAAAAGCGAACATTAAAAAACCTTGTATCATGTTCAAATGTTTACGCTTTCTATTCCTGGATAGTGATTGAGTGTGACTGATAACAATGTTTATGTTTAACGCTGCAGTAGCATATTATTACTAACTAATGCTTGATTGCCTAATATAGATTTCAGTTAGTAATATGTTATTACAGTACTCTATTATAATTTATAGCAGATGTTGGGCATGTTTTTATGTTCTCCATAAGTAGTAATTGGTGGCTTTAGCTGTTGACCCATGGCCAGTTACTAGTCTTGTAAATAAACTTTATTTGTTTTGGGGTTCTAAGTAATATCATACATTGATGTCAATAGAAGATATGCAAATGCCCAAGTAGAATCGTCGATTTCTGGAACATAAGTTATAATTGAAAGGCGATAAGTATAATTTTTGTGATTTTATCGAAATAATTCTTCGGCCAGCTAGAAAGCACATTATGATGTGCTCCAGGCTACCCACTGCTCAGCAAGAGTACAAGTTAGTCTCAGCGTCAATTAAACGTCAACATTAAAATGTTGATTTCAATGCAAATGAAAATTATTATTAGTGCTTACGGAAATGTTTTAACATTATATAAAACATGATAAGAAACAGACAATTTATCAATGCGATTAGACCATGAATTTCCTAGGGAATTCTTAAGATATCGAACATTAAATATATCAGTCATATCAGTTGATTGTTTTTGCGCACCGGATATTAATTTTAGATGTTTGTTGTTTTCTTACAGATAAAAAATGTGTACGTATCTATCTACATATTTGCTAATATGTTTAGCATTCATTCATTTGTATGAATCGATATCTTTTGTTCTAAATGGTATTCTACAAAAACGGTTTTATTGTCGGATAAAATACCATGCAATTTTTAAGACAAAAAGTTCTAGCTTACAATATTGAGAACGGAAATAATAATATATCTAATATCCACAGACATGTCGATCAGAAATAGATGCTGTAGAACGCAAACAATAACAATACATGCGATTTAACTGTAATCATTTCAAACAGCGCGCGTACAACGTCAAGTTTCAAAACAATGCGGTCTGGCATTTACTTTATTTTGTAGTTACACATGTAATCGGCAATTTTCTGAATAATTGAGAGCATAAGTGAACGACTTTGTAACAATGTGATTTAAGCCACATAGGTACTTTAACAAAGCAATATTCACATTTAAATAATTTATCAGTTTAGCATACATTTTATAAGCATTAAATTAAACGAAAATTTTCGGTAATCCGGTCTAATAACTTTGACCATTTTGAAAACAAGGTAATATTATATTGTATACCAATCTTAGACACTGATACTTTTCCAGGACGAGTGAAGGGCTGCACAACTGTAGGCGAGGGTGGGCACTTCTCAAATCAATCACTGACAGTGTTGTTGACAAGTAAAAGTTGTTCATTACATGCTTTGCGTGCAATAAGCTTCTTTCGTGTGTCCATAGAGACGCGAAAATGATATTTTTCCATACTGTAGGATATAAACTACATTCTTGGAATATTGCTTATTGCTTGGTAGATGCTAGTGTCCAAACTGTCCAAATATATGATTCAGATTGTTGCTGAAGAGACAGTTACTACTGCATGACACCTCCTGTCGTTGTTTAAAACGGAATTTGCACTGACATACCAGTAGCTGACCACTTATGTCATGAGTCATAACTCAAAACATATCAATTTGCAACGACAGCTTCTGTCTATACTCTTCTATAGGCTGATCAGGAATTCGCACCGTGTAAACACCCCTTTACGGAAGCATAATCAGTAGACACAAAAGTTGAAATAAACCTTTTCTATAAAACACAAATTATACTTTATGATAAAAGCTGATCAAAAACAATACATGCATGTACAACGTTGCAATTTTATGTATACCTACATTTTAATCACACATTTTACGGTGTTATAAACGTTTTTCTTTGAGAGCATAATTAACCAACACAATTTAAATTTCGAAACCGCAAGGATTATGTACACACATTTCCTTGTCAGTTCAAATATACGAGAGAAAAAATAAATAAATCGATACAGTAACGACAGTAGAGCGAATGAAGAGAATGCATTCCCGCACATAGCAACATACAAGGCTGCAATCTGCAATATTTCCGCAAAATATAGATCAAAACACACCGGGTTACGCATAAAAATTAAATCAAATGTTTTCAGGATTACTCTTAAAATGACCTATGTTTATTTTTTGTATGTATATTTTTGATTGTGGCATTTAGATGTTTATCTAATCAAAACATAATTTAATAAAGTAAAAAAGTATCGTGCACACAAAGAAGTAGCGGTTTTGTAAGACGCAAAAATAACGTTTATCCTAAACTGTCAGTCTGTCGTTTGCAAGACAAAGAAAATCTGCCATACCACGAACTGCGTACAAGCGAATTTACGTTTCGATTTCACATTGCTACCAGATTTTCGCGAAAGAACCGCAGAATTGGACGAAAACAATACGCGTAAACACAATACGACACGGTCCGAGATCAGCTGTTTTCTATCAAAAACCGTTCCGACATTGCTACTCTCGTCGCTGTTAGTACAGGTGTTTGGCGTTTGTATTGCATGGCCTACCTCGAATCTATTCCTGTTGGCATAACTCATATTATAATCCACGTGTTGGTCGAGTTGAAAACCACTGTCAGCGGAGCACACCATATACAAAAATAGGAGACGTGATGTGTTTTGTAGTAGAGATGAACTGCTGGGTTCTGTGGTGAGCGCGGCGCGACCTTGGCGCTCCGCTATCCGACTGGCGAATGGTTGATCGGGGTTTTGTTTACGAGTGCCGCGATTGGACAGACGCGGTCGGTTCAAAATGCCCCTGCCACGAGTTTCCAGTCGCGAAAGGTCGATGTACATTTCGGCGACCGTGGTCTGCCTGCTGCTAAATGCTATTTTGCTTGCGAGGGTTTTCCTTTTTCGGTTTACGAGGGCTATACTGAAAATTACCAAGAGTTACGCCGCTGGAAAATGAAATAACCTCACTACCTACATAAAGACAGAGAGATATTTCCTATGTACGCTGTGTACAAGAAAGAATATAGTGTGAATATCTTATCCTCAGAAAACTTTGCAAGGATAAGCTGCAAATTTGTAATGCAGTCAGTCTCAAAAGTATACGTACACCAAACGAAAATGAGATATTCAAGAAACTACAAAAATACAGCATCATATAGTATATTTATATTATAATACAAGTTTTATAAGACAAAAATTGGGACACGAGTTGTTTTGGGCACGACGAACGTAGCGAGGAGTGCCCAAATGGAACGAGTGCGCCAATACGTCTTATAAAACGACACCGAAAGCGGTTTCGTTATGAGTTTATAACGAACGCAAAGTAGAAAAAAATAATTTTATTCATTGTAGATACAAAATAATGATATTACGAAACAAATACGCTAATAGATATCTTTTTCACGAATTTCCACGAATATATCAAATTCGTCATAGCTCCCACGCATAATCTAGTAGTAAAGAAAATATGACGTTAGAAAAATAATTCTTCTTTATAATGGTTTAGTTCGACCTTCCTCAGATTCAAGAATACATCTATCAAATTTTCTCATAAGCCCGGACAGCGTTTCTTTGCTGCTACTTGCGTGCCTCGCCATCTTCCTTGTCAAATAGTATAAACAGTTCTCAATTGGGTTAAGATCTGGTGAATGCAGTTGTTTGGTTACATAATAGAGTAATCACTCACAAACAATGCAAACCGGATGCTTAGGATGTCGATCTTGTTGAAATACCCTGTTTTTCAACAAATTTTACGATATGCCATCGGCTTTCATGCCAATAAACTCAAAAGCTCAATTATTTTTATTTATAAAAATTAAACTGCCCACAGTGGCAGATATCGTCCCCAACCCAAACCACAACCGAACCATATTATTTTAAAATACAGGGTGAGTCACTAGAGTCGCGGTGGTCGATCCAGCATTTAAAGATGCCCCAGCGGCAGTTATCGACTACAAAACCACAACCAGACCACCAGCATGTTTTACTATAGGCAACATTGCCATGCTTATGTTTTGGCATTTTTTTCGCATTTTTAAAAAGGTTATTGTTATTTTTAGTATTTCACACTTCTGTTTTTCAGGAATTAAAATAAGTCGATCCGAAACTTCTTACTCAAAATGGCAATTACTTGCTAAAAAACGCAAACAAACAATAGCGAAAGGTTTTATATATATGAACATTGAACTTATATTTTTTGTTGTTTAATTTATTCAATTTATTTTTATTATTTGTCGTTTGATATCTACTTATTAATTAATTAATTTACTTTTTTATTGTGAAGGGTATTGGCGTTATTTCTTATTTTCGCATTGTTTAATGTTTTGTTTTTTTTTTTTTTAATTAAAACTACAACTACTCGTATATACAAACACCTTTTCAAATTTGAAATCACACGAACCTATCTTGAGTTTTCTCCTCATTGTTTAAAAAGGTGTTTACAAGAGTGAAAATTAACGTAAATTAACAAATATCAAATAATTATGATACTATACCCCGTATACGGTATACAAATTGTAAAATTTGATGATTACAGTTTTAGTTTTAGAGGAATCAACTTTACGGCAGCTTTTATAAAGAATAACATTCTCTGAGAATTGTCAGTAATAGTATGTAGGTAGGTATACTTATATGATTTGCAAAACTTTTTGTGAGACCCTTGTAGTTTCGCGGAAAGCGAATATACAAAAGGAAAACAACAGCGAGTTTCCCGACCGATGGGGCCAAAGCCATCAGCCAGACGGTCGTTGTACTGGGCCCCCGACCACGGACAACGCACTGCCTTTGTTCGCTGATCTAGAGGCCAATTATGACGAGATTAAGGCGCATTCGCACATGTACGCGCTATACCGGAGAACGGAACGGCGGACGTGCCTGGTTTTTCCCAACTTCAAAGTCACATATGAAGAGATAATAGATTAAAAAAAACGTACCTATTAACTTTGTTCAGTTTGAAGTACAAAGGCCAGAAACTTAGAAAATAAATAGAAACCAGGTTGTGCTGTACGACTAATTATCTAGCAGTTAGGTATAAATTTTGGCGCAGACTAATAAAACGGCGATAAAAGTTAGATAAATTAATAAATAAGACCTTTGTTGTTTGTCTTATTGATGTGAATAATCCATGTAGATATGGAGTTAAAATGAACATAATCAAAAGCACCTTATTCTCCGTCTCGGTCCTGTCCTGAGCAAATATTTGCCAGACGGACTGGCGGACTGGCGGGACAGACACATTCAACGCAAAAAGACCAAAGCGATTCTAGTTTCGATCCGCACGAATGTTTACGTCTGACATCAAATGTTTGTGCGGACTTGGCGAGTGTGCTATGTTTGATAATTGCTATTATTCACATTTGCCCTCGGGCAGCTTCATATAATCAAATATAGGTATAGGTATAGAAAATAAAATGCATACACATGAATTTAGTACCCGCTAAACAAAAAAAAATATTGTTGCAACATTTCTACAATATATTTCTGTGATTTTGTAGTATTGGTTTTATATATTATTTAATATAACTGTTATATCTAGGTACCCTCTTATGTCCTAACTTATGTTGCTGAAACATCATACATATATACATACATATATGTATTTGTAATATTTAAACAACGTTATAACGTTGTTTCAATGTTGCAAATAATGTTGTGAACTTGTATTTATAGCGTTGTTGAAATATTATAAAAACATTATTTCAACATCACAGTGATAATAAGTCGGTAACATACTTTGTAATATTTAAACAACAATTTTAATTACAAGCCATAATTTTTCTTTGTAATATTTTGACCACGTTATATTTAAATGTAGTAACATTTTGGGCAATATTTGAAGAACACTATTAGCTATTACAAGAATGCTACATTCTTATATTTTAGCATACTGCCCGATTACGCAGGGCGTATGACGGTATTAAGGTGCTCCTACACGCAGTGCCAATAGGGGCCATCATTGGCCATCGGAGTGCTTCGCGTAGCGGGACCCAACTGTGCCAATGCACATCGCCAATATGTCGACCTTGTCCGCTTTATTTCATTCTGTTTTAGCATTGTACGTACTACCGATGAAAAGTTTGGTTATCTATCTATGTTTTATCATATATACTGCATTATTTATGTTTGTACGTACTTTAAGGACAATGAAGATTTATTATTTGCCGAAATGCCTGATTGCCCAAATGTAAAAACATGAAAACTTTTTTTAATATTTTGTAAATTTATTCACAATAATTATGGTTCTTATAAGCATTATATTAATCTTACAGTTACAATAAATTAACAAGCAATAAAATAATATTCTGAAGACAATATTGAAGTCGTTATAATGGGTGACCCACGGCATAGGTACGTTTGTTTATTTTTGTGTTTTTGACGCCAAAGGAATGAACGTTGTGTTAATAGACAGAAAATGCCAATATATGGGATGGTCATGAGGTTAGTATGACTCCCGGGTTTTCCAGAAATGACGTCATCATTAAAATTTTAAAAATGAATTTGCACACAATGGGGAGGCATACGGTATTTAGGTTCTAGGATTGCGGTCAACTATATTCGCTAGGGTGGGGTGGGAAAGGTGAGGGAGGGGGTTGGAGGGAAGCGGGATATGAATCTACACACGATGGGGAGTCATACGGTATAGGGGTCCAAGGACTGCGGTCAACCCTCTTCCCTACAATCTTGACTACAATCAAACAAAGTTGCATTTATATAATTAACAACAATTAACTATTTACTAATTAACAATTTATAGATTAGTTTTAAGCGGCAAATTTAAATAATCTGATGTATTTAATATATTCAACAAAGTTTAAAAACTATACTGGATGCTTTTCTTTATTTTGATTATCAGAAAAATATCAAAAAGTATATTTAAAAATATTGGGTTGATAATAAATATACCTACATAATATACATACACGTAATTAAAACTCCGTGTATGTAAGGGTTCTCAATTTTTCTTTGTATCTTATTATAAATAATTTCAGTTTTATTATATAAATTATATTTTAAATCAAAATTATGAATTCATCGATTTGACTGAAATGAAATATTTATATAAAGAAACGAGACAAATTAACAGGGTCCTGCATAAAAATATAGACCACTCAGTGTATCAGATCTTATCCCATCTTATTCCGCATTTGTTGCTTGAAACATAAAGAAAATAAAAAGGGAGATTTTTTTAATGTCACGTGGCAAATATAAAATACTAAATAATTTTGTTTCCTGTATTGCTGTATATTTGTATTCCTTAATGTATTTAATATTTTCCAACGTACTGTATAAATAATAACTGAAAAACATGTTTAATATTTAACAACCTTATTAAACAGTGTCCTCTTTCGAGGGTTCCTTTTTTAATTCTAAGCAACAATGCACTGCTTAAAATAATGGGAGCCGCGGCTACAGCAATGATATCGTCTTCACTGTTCATTTTTAATTCTCTACGGGACGCTACGAGCCTTCTACGATACACAGAAATACCTTGCGCCCAATACCAACGTTGGCCAATGTTGGCGAAGTGTGTGCGCACACTACGCGCAGCGCGTCACATCACCAATATTGGCGAGACGTTGGCACTGCGTGTAGGAGCTCCTTTAGACATAGCCGGCAACAAACACACCGTCACCAGCAGACTATTTTAGCAAGCGGTGTCAGAACGAATGTCGCATGCATTACGTAAATGTCCTACTCGTACAAGTCGTACGGCGCAGGGATTTTCCCTCCCGTATGACAACACTGATTTCACCACAATTTTATCAACAGTATTTATACTGAAAGATGAGGTGAATTGAGATGAGCACTTACCAGCGCCATCTAACGGACGCTAGGCGTACTACCTAACTGATGCACCATATGCACTTATGTAGATAAAATATTGTCAATAAAATGTTGTCTTGAGATTGTACAAACTACAAACATGATGAATTTATGTAGATAAAATGTTTCAATGTAATATTATCTCCATATTGTAAACATATGATGCGTTCATGTAGACAACAAAATGTTGTTAATGAAATGTTGTCTCGAGTTTGTAAAAATATGATGCACTTATGTAGATAAAATATTGTCAATACAATTTTGTCTCGAGATTGTATAAATATGATGCATTTATGTAGATAAAATGTTTCAATGTAATGTTATCTCCATATTGTAAACACATGATGTATTTATGTAGGTAAAATTTGTCAATGAAATGTTGCCGCAAGCCTGAAGAAATATGTTGCATTATATAGATAAAATATTGTCATTGAAATATTATATTGATTGTTGGACAAACATCGTAATAACATAACATAAATATACATTTACACAAGTTACCTTCTTACGATATTACAGTGTCGCGATATTGCTTGTTTAGCGGCAAACATCTGATATGGAAGCAGGCCCAGGATGATGAATTCTAATTTACGGCCGAAAAAACTCTTTACGAAAATCACACGAATTGCAAACATACAATTTTCGGCCGTAAATTAAAAGTTATAAATGTATGTACATACATCATCCAGGGCCAGGTCTCAATTATTACAGGAAATAATAAGTGTCAGTTAAATTCCATGCGAATCTTGCATTTGTGGTACCTACATCTTACAAAAATAATTTTTATTCCGCATTAGTGTTAGTTTTCTTCATTTTTGTCTGCGAATAAAATCTGACATATTTTGGAATAACAAACCGACACCAACCGTTTTGTTTTACATTTAACCATTTAGATATTACAGAAAATACTCCAAAAAGTTCTATATGTTATTATAATCAAGCATATTGTTTTTTTTTCGATATCTGTGTATTTGTCATTTGTCAATATTTCGGTTCTTCGGTAAATTACAGTAAATATCTTTTATAAAACAAATTAACATAACAAAAAGTATCCAAATAGAACCCCTTTGCGAATTATGTCTCAATGTTACTCTGACATTTCTGAGATATCATCTATTTGTTATATTTTTGTTTCAATACATAACAGGTTTTGTAAATTTTAAAGTATTTACCGCACTCAGTTTATTGGTTTTTGTACGCATAATGACATAAATGGTTATACAAAATGTTTTAAAATATAAATATTTAATACAAAATTGACCTGTTGTTTGTGAGGGGTGGGGGTTGTGTGACTACGCACGTGATGGGGAGTCATAAGGTATACGGATCTCGAGATTTGTATATGGCTATCCTGTGTCCCTTCCCAATGGTTAAGCTTTTTATGTCGCCATAGTAATATATAGTAGGACGTGTATTAATAAACCTTAGAAAAATAAGTAATTCGACTTCAAATTTCTAAGAATGTTTTGTGTTTAATTGTGTTACCATTTACTCTCAAATAATGTGTGTTATCTTATCACACATAGTAATCTGGTTGCCGCTCTATTTGAATGTAATACCACTGTCCACTGCTCTACACGCAAAAGTTAAATTAGTTGCAGAACCTACATATTTCAAGTTTGACAGTTATTTAAGAATAGCGGCAAAAATTTATTAACATGGGCATGACCTACTTCGACTACAATCATTTAATATACTGTAGCTAAAACAGGTTTATTTATTTATGTATTATTTGTATTTTTGGAGCAGCATATTGCTTAAGTTTTATTCTGGTTGCTTTTTTACAGTTTTTTAATGTTTTTTTAAATGGTTCAGTGTTGTTGAAACCAAGTTTTAAACCTTCCTGAAAAAACAGCCAAAGTACGACAAAGTACAGTTTTTCCAACACCTATATCCCTTTTCAAATGCAAATTTCGGTTAAAGTAAAAAATTGAAACTATCGGAATAATTATGATTGCAGACCACTATTGTACTGGCCTATTTAAATTAATTATTATTACATTAATTTATTATCAACTTAGATTTAGGTATTATCTACTGCTTGTTACCCTTACATTACATCCAGCCCATCATCCTGCTGCTGGGCAAAGGCCTCCACATCGGATCTGAACTTGCTCCGTTGATTACATGACTTGTCCAAATTATGTCTGCTAATCGTTTGATTACACCTCACCTCACTATTTTCCTCGCTCAATACGAATATACGACATTAAATAAAACAAATATAAATTTTAATAGTATATATTATTTTACACTATTTAATATACAAATTTATTTAAACCTAACTGTACAAACGTGACGCGAATACGAGAAATATACACCAAGTGTATAACAACGATCATAAATAAAACGACGTATAACTGATTAGAAAAGAACGATCACAATTTAACTAAAGGAAAAACGACAGTTTTACACCCATGTTTCATCTTATACTTACATGTATAAAAAAAGAAAAACAACGACAATCGCAATCTTCCGACATTTGAACTTTTTTTTTTAAATTTGGAAGACGTTCGGGATGCCAAGCACACAATCCAGCAGCAATAAATAATTCGGAACCGCAGAGGAGAGAAGAGACAACAACTTAACGGTTAATAATATCACACAAACTTCTTTATAGCAGCCACGAATTGACTTAAGGTAATAAGTAAGTCCCAGTAGTTCCGCAATTGCCACTTTGCCCACGTTCGGTAGGAATGCTTTTTGTAGGTTAGTTCCACGACGATTCGTAGCCCTTCCAGTTCTGATTTGGCGCCAAAAATACTGTATGTTGATTCAAGAAGAACGTCACGATACCCTGGTATGCCATTCGGGGTACACCACTCTAAACAATTACATAAAATCAGTACCTATATCAACATATAATTTATTTATTTTTTAAATTTGGTGATAACAAATCATGACGTGATATCTTTTTCTCCAACTAAAAATCAAATACTTACAGTCCATTCGCTTAATAAGGACAGTTTTAATAATAAACTTTTAATAATAAGAATGAGTGTTTTTTTAAAATTTTTTGTGTTAAAACGCAATTCGTAAAGTAAACATTATAAATTGTTACAACAACAATTATAGTGAATTATTATAGTTGATTCATGTTTCTTAATAATTTTAACAAAACAAATCTATCTGAAAAGTTATTGTTATTAAAGTTATTGGTTATGTTTTTTGCCAATACTGGGCAAATATAATATTGTACCAATATAAAACTTAATAAATCTAAGGAAAAAATAATAATACATACTCTAAAATCGTCCATAAGGCCAAACTTCTTTGCTGTGTGCTTGAAGGCTTCCTTGCTGCGGTATATCACCCGTACAGGGCCGTCGTAATCTATGTTGTTCATCATTAGATCTGCGTAGTTTACGACGGGGCTTTGGTTTACTGTTTTCATAAAATCTTTATCGTAAGTATCCTAAGAAGCAAAAAATGTTCAGATTAATTATTTAGAGAAATACAGAAGGGCCATTAAATTAAATAATAGTACTATTTCGTGGCCTGATTTTTTGCAAAATATCAGTATCAAAAATAGCTATTACCACATCTTGCTGAACATCGATATTCAAGAAGAATTTGGAATCTTGACTGACGATTCCATATTTTTCATTATATTGAAGAGATGGAATCATGATTTCATTATATTGAAAACTAACTATTGAAACTAAAGAAATAGGGTAATTCTCAACATTTTGTTTTTAGATTCATTTCAATATCTGAGATTTCTGTAGAATATACAGAGACAATTTCAAGTAAAACTTGTAATTTTAAATGCAGTTGAACATAGTTGTACTGTTTTGAATACCAGCAATAATTTAATTTAAAGAAGAACAAATTATCAAGTAAACCAGTGGCGAGATAATTAAATTTTAATAGATAAAACTTATTTGATCTAAGAATTTTATGATCTTAAAATCAATTATAGTTTCATAATCTTAAAATAATATTTGGGGCGTTGCCTCCAGCTATCAAACTTCCAAAGTTTTTTTTTTTTTCATTTTAATAAACAAAATTTGTGTCTAATGGTGGGTTTAGTCAGCTTTCCGTAGTCGCAAAATAGCCGATATTTAATCCTACAATCAATGCAGGCCTTAGGAAAATATTTCGCCGTTTATACAGAGAAATTAAGAATTCCTTAACGTAACAATGCGCAGGTGGGTGCGCAGTAGAAACTGTCAGATATAACTTGCAAATGTTTGTTTTACAACTGCAAATGATACTGAATGGCAACAAAAATCATCCTCATCGGTGATCCTTCAAATAAAATTTTATCTCAGTGTTTTTTTAATGTTTGTTTTGTCATATAAATATTTTACATGAAATAAAATCTGTTTGAATCGGAGGCGCCATCTTGTGATTTGCACAAAATGTTTGGTGGTACATGGCCTTCTATCTTTCCTTCTGGACGTTATTAATGTAATATTATTAGTTTCTTCGCGACACCCTGTATTGTCCCTGTGAAATGCATCTTAATTTACATTGTAAATAATTTATTGATACAATTTTGTTAGTAGTTTAATGATCCTCCGATAGATGGCTCCAAATTAGGGAACGACCTTAACGGTCGGCAACCGATTAAGGTGGCCACACCGAAATCATGTAAAATAAAAAAGTATACGCTGTCGTAAGAGACAATTAAATTAATATCTGAATTGGCAAGATTGTTAATGAATATCTCATTTCAATTATCTCTATTTATTGATGATTTTTAAGAATCAAATACTCGCATAAAATAGATACAAGGAGATAAAATAGAGATTTTAACACCCATGCTCTCCTAAACCGAATGGTATATACAACCATACTAAAATAAATTGTAATTAACGCGTCTTGTACATTAATCACATAAATAATGTAGAGTAATCGTGCTTGTTGACACTTGGCGCCATCTCGTCGTGGAAATTGTCAGTACAAATTGGTTCTGTATTTACAGTTTAGATAGGTTCTGTCTGTTGTGATCTTGTTCGTTTTTCTTTCATTACGTGAATGCAAAAGATTTGGGAATAAACAATTACAATGAACGGTAAAAAGGGATGATAATCGTTTCAAGGTCGCCTTGGATAGTGCAGTTGGTAATATATTACCAATTTCTTAAAAACGCGTTTTTTTCGTTTCGCACCAACCCTTAACTTTCAGGTCGTCCTTTTACGTCCTTTTCTAGTGAATATTAATTTAATCCCAGTTCTGTCTAACGCAGTATACGGTTTCCAGTATATGTTTTAAGTTGTTAAGTTAAGACGTTGCGGCACCGAAAAGCTGAATAAACCCACCCAAAATAACGGCTGAATATGAATTAATTAATTTGTCAAAATGACAAGAATTGAAGACGCATTACAACACCATCCAACAATAAAAAATATCGAACAAATGACAACCAGTTCTGGCGTGCTTTTTTCTGTAGAATCTGAATTCTAAAAAATAATGAGCTTTCTACATTTTTGGCACTGTTTCTCTCAAAAACTAAACTCAATTTACTTTTTCTTGCTTCAGATTCAGATTCTATGGAAAAGAGCATACCAGAATCAGTTGCCTTTTGTGTGATGTTTTGTTTTCCACATTAGTTGCTTGTTGATGCTGGATGCTTGTCAATTCTGGGCTCTACATTCATCTCAAAAATAACTATTATAACTATGTGCAAAATACAAAGTAATGCAGGCTGAAGGGTGTTGGATTTGCATTTAGTTTCATTATTAATATTCGCAAAATGAAGTTTGAATATAGTAAACAACAGGACATTCAGCCAGTTTTGAAGTTGTAAATTAGTTTCATACAAACAAAAGAGTAAAATACGGCTTTTGTTGAGAATTGAATGCTCTTTTGTTTATGTAACAATTATCTTCCATGACATTAGTAAAACTGTTAAATATAAAAACGTTTCAAAACTTTCCATTTTAGTTTTATTAACCACAAAAAAGATAGCTTATTGACTGCTATACAATGACAATTAACATAAACAAGAAATAATACTTCTGCACTACTGCAAATCTAAATAATAAAAAAATATTTTTTCCTTTCACACTTCTACTTTTATCTCATCCCTAAATCCAAGGAGATAAGAAAAAGATGTCAACTACCTCACATATTATCCGGATATTTCAAAAATTGACACCGATATGGTAGATAAATATTTATAAAAGCGATAAGAAGAAAAGTCCACTCACTTTTATTAAGTATCGAAGGTCCATTTTTGTAAAAGGCACAAACTGCTCGTTCAGCTTTATATACTTCAAGTGCTTTTCAAAGTACATACCACTAAAACAAAAAAGAAAATTCAAAGAATAATAACACAGATCCAAAAAAAATAATAAGTTTTAAATTGTTCTAGTCGGCAAGAAAGGTGTCTGAAAGGTCTTTAAAAAAAGAAACTCAACATACTTTGAGACTCCGATTTTTCCAAATGTTTTCGTCCTCGAGATCTCTGGCCTTATACAAGACCGCTCTTTACGTTGTTCCGGCATACGTATCCAATCATCCCAGTACCTGAAAATATTCTATTTATTTTTTGTGTCGATATCACACATACGATATGCATCAATACTCTGATACATATCGATACAATATGCATAAAACAAATTACCCTTTTGGCCATTTTTTACACAGCTCAGTCCAAACTTTCTTAGTAAGCATCCAACCAAGTCCTGGGAAGAAATCAGTCCGATAAAGTAACTCAGGTTTCCCGAAATTTATCAGTTTCTCTTTCCCGTTATCGTTCCAGGCGGATATGCACCACAGCGTCTCGTCTTCTTCTAGTAAAGGATACGTTGCAGTGAAATACTCGAAGAAATCTGGAGCTATATCTAAATCGTCTATAATTTCAAGAAATTAAATTTCTGCGATAATTTTTGTTAGTTGTGACTAACCTTCGACAATAATAACGGCGTCGAAATTAAAATTGAAGAACGTCTGGTTGAGAGCCCAGCCGTAGTGGCGAGCAATTTTGAAGTAACCTTTGAATTTCTCTTCGGAAGGTTTAACCTCTATCTCCGTTTGGTCCGGTTGCCTTATCAACGTCACCTGCGATCCATAGCCTTCTATGATCTCTGTTGTATCAGGATGATCACAATCCTTTAAAAAGAAAACAATAACTAATAAACAAAAAAACCAAAATTAAAATCGTTAGGATTATCATTTCAACAAAAATGGGTGTGCGTCAGAGCTGATGTTTCAGTTATGTATTTTGTGTGAAGGTACGTAAACATTTTTATTATTATTACCCATATAATATGTATATCAAAAAAAAAATCATCCAACTTGGAAAAACTACACAAACTGGTGCACATTTTGTTTGAGGCAAAGAAGATTTTGATTTACATATACATTCTTAACATGCCTCAAATTTATAAACATTTGTTTTCAATATAAATATTTTAATTAAAAATATTCAAAAAAATAAATAACATCATCTTGATTTTCGTGTGTATACCTTTAATACAATCATTTTCTAAAATATCATAAAATTATACACTAAGTTATAATTTACAAATCGACCTATTCAACGAAGACTATAGTAACTACATATGGATTGCACTTGAGTTACGATAGTCTTCGTTGCATGGGTCCAAATTTGACAAATTTGTTTTGCGTAGTGAATTTGTCCCCAACAAGTGCCTTGGGAAATAGAAAATGTTTTCAAGGTATCATTAGAAAAATTGCAAAAATGTGGTCCAAACAATAATTTCTTCATACCCAACACAACACACCTGACATAGCTGTTATGTAATGAATTCTGCAAATGATTCGCAGAAAGTCATAATAAACAGCATTTTGAATACCTAAGAATAAAGTACAACTACAAAATCGATTAATTTCATTTTAAAGCTTCGTTAGCTTGCTACTAAAAAGTATATATTTTATTAATCATTATCAGTACATACGCAAATATACTAAGCAAATAATGTATATGAGTGATTGTGACTGATAAAACTAACTGAATATCCGAATGACTTTTACCTCAACTCCTTAATTTTTTATTTAAGCATGTAGTTAATTTCACATACATAATATTTCCAACAAAAAAAATAACTCCAATTAAATTTTAACTGCATGAGTACAATATGCAAAAAGCTCTTTATAAAAAAAAACTGTAGCACAACAACAAGCAATTAGTTCTTCCACAAAACAAAAACACGAATCAGCATTACTAGAAACAAATGGTAATAGTTGCTGCTTTCATGTTTTTTTTTGTAAAGATGCAGGAACGAGAAAATTACCTCACAATTATTTTACATCATTCAATTCTATTATTTGGTATATTTTATACATTTGTATAGATTAATTATTGTCTTGTACTGACTATATACAATGCAGTAAATTCTCTAAGAGGAAATGACTTGACGTTATCCCGCAAAATGTTAAAATGTTGATTAAATAAAAAATGATTAAGAAATATAATATATATTCATATTTCTCTATTGTCTGTGTTTCTCTAGCATTTCTCTGCAAGCCTAACCTCATAATTGTCAAAAATGTCCACTGACATTTTTCAGTGGAAAATAAGGTCACTATTAAATATCACACTACTTATGTTCCGCCGAAACACAAACGTAGCCTGCCAGAGAAGAGAAAAAAGTACCTACATATTATCATCAATAATTGGGGTTTCTCAGAACACTATTTTATTTTTGTTTCTCTGCAACAAGCAATCCTCTACGTTCAAATTTAATAAAAAAATACCTAATGACGCCAGGCACATGACTTTATCATATTATACAACAGTATCAAACGCTGATGATCTAACAATACTGTCAATAGAATCAAAATATCTGTCAAATCGTAGCATACCAGTTGTAATGCCGATACGTGCGATCTCGATCAAATAGAATGTTTTGATGTGTGTCGTCGGGTTAGCACTGGTTCGAATAAAAACTGCTAACGCTTTACTAAACTATTTATTGTACCAACAGAGTCAACTGCTATGAATGACTTCCAAAGTTAAAGTTTGCTCATGCTGCTAAACTATTAATTTTACCAAAAAATATCATAGACATAAATTATACAAAATTTCCTCCACTTTAATTTATTATTTAACTATTTTCACGAAATTAGAGAAATGATGGCTCTTTTGCAAACTCATTGAAAAATGCTAAGAGTATAATACCCCCAGTTCCTTTGGGCCCTTTTGAACAAAACTTCTTTCAGCTCCAAGTTTAGTCATGAAACTTCTAAATATGAAGTTTCGTCCCAATACCTTTAGTAGTTTCTCCGGAATCGTCGCCATAAAAAAAAACGGGTACACACATACATACACAGACTTTTTTTGTACCTTGGTCAAAAATGTTCAGGAGACCCAAAAGGACGTATTTCCGTTAAACTGTAAACAATTATTTTCTTTGACACGATTACAATATTTTGTCACACTACGTATGATAAAATAAAAGAAAACCCTTATTTTGACAAGAATTGTTCAACTGGAATTTTTCGAGATATCAATATAAAGTAGGAACAAATAGCAGTGGTGGTTGCCAGTTTATGGGCACATAATTTATTGACTTAGTGACGAGATTACTTAAAATTATCAGTTACTTAAAAACCAGATAATCTTTAGAAAACAACAACATCTGGCAGAATTATTGGTCATTATGTAACACTATTTGTGTTCAATATTTGACTCTTTCCATACAAATGTGTGTCAAAATGAACCTATCATTTTTAACCTGCTGCTCATAATGGGAACTTGACATTAGAAGAATAACTGTGGTTTGTAAATTTCAATATGATCTTACATTCCAGATAAGATTACTAACCTATCGCCAGACAAGTTCTGAGCTTCTGTGATAGAAATTGTGACATACCATCAATAGGAAATCAATAAATATGCAGAGTAATTCACAAATTTTCTAGACAAAAATTTATATGGTTAATCACTATAAAATTATGAAAAAAAAAGCTTTGTTTCCGAAAAAGTGGACAGGAAACCATAAAATTAAAGTAAAATTCAAAAGTTCTATGTTCTAATAAAAGCTTGACGACGATAATTACAATATATTTCACATTATTTACTTAAAATTTTTTACATTTAATTTTTGCCTCTAGTTCTTATTTACCAACTTTACCAACAGAATAAATATTTCATAATTTATGTATAAATTTTATTTTTATAATTGATCTTTGTTTAACTTATTAATTAATTTTCTTTAACAGCAGCAACTTTTTAAGGAAGTGAAAAGAAAACATATTCAGTCACAGAGAGAAATGTCTGAAAAGTTAGGTACAAATAACACTGTGCAACAGCAAAAAATATTTCCTGCATGCTGATGGGTGTGCCTTATTTGTGAGTTGTAAAAATGCTATTAAAAGCTTTTCATCACATTTTTGAGAAATTTTGCAAAAATTTTATTATCAGATACAATGGCAACATATGAAATAAATGCATTAAAACTAAAACTGTTTATTATTTTAAAAAATACTCGAACACGTCAATTTTTAATTATCAAAATATACATTTTTGTATTAAATTCAATTTCCGACCATCAACAGCTTTTACTTTATCATACGTAGTATGACAACATTGTAATCGGGCCGAAAAAAAGTCTTGAGGTTTTAAATATTGTTTTTTGAAATTGAATAGCTGAGACAAGTATTCTTGGCATTTACAGGCATTGTTTAGGAAGTAAATGTTATTCTGAGTAAAAAGTTTCATTTAGAATGATTTATTTCTACTATTCTTTAAAAATTTGAAAGATCTGAATAAATTGAATAAATGATGAAGAAGCTAATAAAGCCAGATAAATCTTTTAATGTTTTTACTTTATCATACGCAGTATGATAAAGTATTGTAATCGCGCAAAAAAAAATTTTTGAGATTTAAGCAGAAATATGTCCTTTTGGGTCCCCTGAACATATTTGACCAAAGTACAAAAAAAAGTCTGGTGTGTATGTATGTGTGTGTATGCGTGTATGTGTGTGTGTGTGTATGTGTGTACCCGTTTTTGTGGCGACGATTCCGGAGAAACTACTAACGGTATCGGGACAAAACTTCATATTTAGAAGTTTCATGACCAAACTTAGAGCTGAAAAGCTTTTAAGGGTCAAAAGTAACTGGAGGTTTACTACTAGCATTTTTTAACAATTTTGCAAATGAACCGCTATTTCTGTAATTTCGTCAAAATAGTTAAATAATAAATTAAAGTAGAGGAAATTCTGAATAATTTATGTCTACGACATTTTTTGGTAAAATTAATTATTAATAGTTTAGCTGCATGAGCAAATTCTATTTGATTGAGATCGGTCGTGTCTGCACTCATATAAAACTAGTTAACCAGCCCATTTGACAGATATTTGCATTCTAATGACAGTAGGTAGTGTCAAACGGTGATGTTTTGACAATACCTGCCTTCAATAGTATCAAAATATCTGTCAAATCCTGGATAACTAGTTTTATTTTAATGCAGACACAACCAATCTCGATCAAATGGAATCTCATGCAGCTAAACTATTACTTTTATATATAGTATGATAAAGTCATGTGCCTGGCCACATCAGATTTTTTTTCTTTATCATACATAGTATGATAAAATATTGTAATCGTGTCAAAAAAAGATTTGAGATTTTAACGGAAATATGTGCTTTTGAGTCCCCAATAGCTTGACTGCATGAGCAGATTCAAATCGAGATCAGTCGTGTCTGCATTAAAACTAGTTAGCCAGGATTTGACAGATATTTTGATTCTATTGACAGTATTGTCAAAACATCAGCCTTTGACTTTGACACCATTTGACACTGCTTTATAGTATGATAAAGTTATGTGCATGGCCACATCAGATTTTTTAATTTGACTTGCCACTCTTTCGATACCCTTGATGGACATTTTCTGGGTTCCAATTCGTAAACAGCTCAAAATAATGTATGAAGAGCACCTTCACCTTCACTTCTGATTCACAAAACCGATGCTCCCAAAGTTCATTAGGTATTTCCCAAAATTTCAATTGCCTTTTGTACAAAAATTTTCTGATGTAAGGCCAAAAATATTTTATGATGACAATTCAAGGATCTACCAAGATCACTAAGAAAAGCAAGGGGGTTTCCATAAACATACATGTTGATGACGTCATACAACGAGTTGATAAAAATTGAAGATAAAAAATTCAATTTGATATACAATTATGTAATTCTATAAAATAAAATAGATATGTCCGAGGTTTTTTTATACACAAACAGTTTTGATTCTAAATTGTTTATTAGTAAAAAGCATTAATTTTATATATTCTAAACCAGACGTGATAGAAACAAACGGGTTGATTTGGAGTTATCAGTAGCCACAGACCAATATATTTCTGTGAAATTACAGTATTATAACAGTAATTTTATAACAGTATTTTTTTAACAATACTTGATATAGACAAATTGCTTTACACAGTTTTCTCTGTGTATAAAACTTTTTAGTAGGAATGACATAGAGTAGGACACTGTATATTATTTTTTTGTTGGGGTTCCCCCAGGTTCCAACCCAAATCAAGGGTTCCGTAAGAGTAAAAAGGTTGAGAAACACTGATCTGGACTTTCCCCTCCAATATTACTGCTGCAAACATTTTTATAGCGTGAAAGAGAGGAATATAACTTGAGTTTTAGTAATTCTCTCGTATACTATCATATGTTGGAAAAATTATAGTGATTAAAATTATAGTTGGATAAATTTGTTATAGGAAATGTTCTATAACTTTCTTACCTACAGTAACTGTTTCGCTTAGCTGGATTTGAGACATACCAGTAAGTTACATATTGTCCATAATTTTTAAAAACCACATATGTCGATTCAGACACAAACAATTTTAACCTCTCTGTAACTGTATAATAGAGATGAAATTTGCGTGTAATCTGGAATTGATATGGAATCAACGTGTGGTTTCTAAAGATACCAACGATACGTGAATATACCACATTAATGGATATTTCATAATATTTTTAAATATTAACATTTGGTAGTATGGATTTTTTAGTTTCTGCAAGTATTTAGTGAAGATAATATTATATATTAACTGGTTACTTTTTGCCAAACTTACCTGACTAACAATAATTGGAAACTGGTCTGGATTTGGTCTGTACTTAATTAACTGATCCAAACAACGAGATACGGACACCCTATTGCATGAAAACACTAAAACGGGTATGACGGTTGTCTTAACGACACTTCTCGCTTTCTGCTTGCTCATCTTTTTATGTTCGAGTATCGTGTGCACTTCTCCGATAATATCCTGATGTATTTGAGCCTGCACCTGAATACCCTCCTCCAATTTTATGATCTGAGGTGTAAGATCTTCTGAGACCAGTTCTATCCGACCCACAAACATGTAATACATAATGGTGATCCATACTAGAGAACAAATTGATATAACTATCGAAGAACGCTTTAATCGCATGTTAATGTAATAAAACTAATTCCTGCAATTAAAAAGACATGAAAATTAATTAGAATATATCGATAGGAAAACGCGTAACACTTACATTTTCTTTGTCATATGAGTTGAACGTTTGCTAATCCGAACATCCTGGGCCAAATGACTTTAGTCTCTCAGTAATTATCGCACATTGAAAACGTGCCTTTTGAATATTATTTTGATTGGCTATCGTCGTGCTACTGAGACACGTCAAATTACATATGTTCTATATATGTATGCCATTTCAGTTGGCAATCCTCTATATTGTTATCTTTTGAAATCACCAAACTTTTGACAATCCGTCGATACACTACTGGCCATTAACATGAAAGCATTGCTAACCTGTTCTCATTCCAATTTTAGACATTATGTCGTTAGTAATAGTTTGAATAACTAAACTATAAAAATGTTCATGGTAGCATTGCTAACTTACGTTACTAAACAATAAATATGTCATATTTATACTATAAATACTAAGGTGTAATTTCAATGATTATGACTGATTAGAAGAAAACATATTCTTTTCTTAAGTTGGTAACAAAATAATCAAATGTAACCAAAAGAACTTCACGTCAGTATCAATAATTTTCTAATTTGTTCTTTACGTACTGTTGCGTACTTTCCGGTGTGCAGGGTTTCTTGTTTTTGTAGCATTATTTCTGTAAATAAAAATGCAACAGAGAGAAGAAAAACAGCTTGAATCGGCGCTCGACTCGCTGATACAACGAGTTAACGACTTGAAATCCTCGATAGCCGCTATGATATACAAGGTTGAAAACGAATATGAGACACTGAGTTGGCCCCAATTTTTGGACAATTTTGCTCTATTGTCTGGTCACGTAAGTCGAAACTAATTCAAAAGTTAGGCTATCTAACAAACTGTAAAAACAATTGATTTCTCAGTTAAAATATAAAAAAAATGAGCTAAGATTTTGATGTATTTGTTTATAGTTAACATCTCTATCAAAAATTCTCAACCATGATAAGTGCCCGGCACTGCGAAATTTGACAGTGCTCCCTTTGACTCTGTCGCCAGAACGTGATGAGCTATTGGCACAAATGACCGAATTAAGGGTTACGACGTTCGCTCACGATCTTGTGCCGGACTATTTACGTACAAAACTTGAACCTTTGGCAGAGTCAAAGATGTTGCAACTCGAACATAAGGCTGCTTCGGTAACATATGAAAATGCTCAGGTATGTAAATATAAGAAAAATTAATTTTATAATCAAAGTTAAAAGAAAAATTAAAACTTTTTCTGAATTATTTATTTTATTCATATAGAAACAAGTGGCTGCATACCAGAAGGTGGTTTCCAACATTTGGGATATCGTTAGCAAAACAAGAGAAGAATGGGAGGTGGAATCTTCAGCACGTGGCAATACTCAACAGCACTCTTCTGTCTCAGATACTCATTTGCTGGTAACCGCAATTGGAATGGGTAAAGGGTTAAAGGTAAAAAAATTATCAATTTTGCTCTTTGAATTTTGACTGTACTTCATTTATTAATTTATATTCAATCATGTACAAAATATGATGAAGTACTGATGAAGTTGCATATGGGTCATTTAAATTTAGGAATTTATAGGTGAAAAAGATAGCTTAGATGTTTTGTCGAGCTCAAATTTAATACAATTTGACTTCAATAATGAGACCTTAGTGATGTTATGCCTATGTGATGTTATGAAAAAAATTAATGAAGGCCAAGAGTTAAATTAAAAAATAGTCAGCCCAAACCCAACCTCCATCTTTTTTATATACAGTATGTCCCAAAAAACAACATCATGCCTTGGAGTGTGGAGGGGAAATTTCCTTATTCTAAGTTTCTAATTAATAGTAGGCAACCCTGAACAACCCTGTTATAGACCACAGTCCAAAATAAATCCAACACTGGTTTTAGGAACAGGAGAACATGGAGGAAATAAAATTTTGAGTGAATCATGAGTTATCTTTTTCATTATAGCTAACATTTGTTATGTTTTAATATAGAAAAGAAATTTCTATTTTACTACAAATTATTTCAACAAATTAGAAATTCGAAACATTTTCAAAAATAATATGTTGATTAATACTGTGACTGGAGGTTACACCATATTTTTACCCGATAATTACTGTGGCCGTTAGTGAATTCCCATCACGCGTGGTCTGCTATTATTGGGAGAACCTTCCGACATTTTTTTATTTAAATTCTATATAAAAAGATTGTGACTGGTGTCAGATAGGAGCCTGAATTGCCTTAAACACCATATATTTCCTGCGCAATAAGAAGAAGAAGTAGAAATTCGAATGAACACTTGTCAAATTAAAGTGACAAATAACACAATACAAATAAACAAATCACAAATAAAAATTAAAAATTGTCTTCAGATTGCCTGCCACCAAGTGAAACATACGTGAGACTAAAAAAAAATATTTTAATCCTTCTTGCACTTCCTGTGACATTTATTTGCTGTGCGGCTTCATAAATAAGGTCTCAATTATTTATTTCTTAAACATAACCATCTCTTAACCCAGTGCTCCGCAACCTTGCTCGCTGTCCTTCTCCCGCTCTGTGCCGCGGCACAGTGGTTGCGGAGCACTGTCCTAACCAACACCAGTAGAAAAACCTAGAGGACTTTAATCTGAAGACCAGGAAGGTCATAAAACTAGACCAACACAGCCGATCCATCTGTGGATAAGCTTCGTGCAAATAATTTGGTTTGCATACAAAAAAAAATAGAAACTTAGAATGAGGATTTTTTACGCTGTAAAACTTCATAAAAGTGCCAATAAATAAAATCTAACGATTTTTTACTAAGGTTATATTTAGATATTTTGGTCAGTGATGGGCTGATCTATCAGCCCTCCAAGGCATGACTATTAGTTTTGGGACAACCTGTGTCTCAACAGTGCGATCTCGGAAGATTGTGCCTCTGTTAATGAAGATTTTTTAAAACTGATTTCATTCATATATACAGAACTCCGAGGCGCACATTTTAAAATTATTAGCGTGTATACCACTGAACTATATATATGGAATGCTTGAGCCTTGTATCAACGGTGACCACTGTATGACTTCGCACAGGTGAGCACTGGACCTGCGCACTGCGCAAAATTATTCGCGGCATTTTAAATTTACTTCTATAGGTTATGGTTAATTGAAATATAACCTTCATCGAAAAGTCAATCATCCAGGATTGAATCCTTACGATTTTAAACAATAATAATACGTAAGGAAAATAACGAAAGTAAACACAAGCGATGAATCAAAGATGGCGAAATCAACAAACAAACCAGCCGATTGATCGCAACGGTGACAATAATACCGACCGCTCGGTTATCGCTATAGTAGCGCCATCCGTTGGCACATCTGTTATTGCGCTCACTGTACACAGTGCAATTCCAATGAATACCCAGCCATCGTTCAAATGTGGGCATATTTTCACGCGCATCCCTATTCATCCACCATTCCATATATATAGTTCAGTGGTGTATACAGGTGTTCCATAAGGTAGTACCAACCCAAACTTATGTTTTTTTAAATGGAACAACCTATATTTCGGTACAATTTTGAATTCCTCACAAAATTTTACGACAATGAAAAATATACCCTAAACTTTATACTTTTCGATTTATTGGCATTTTTATGAAAAAACACCAGTCTAAGAAAAATTGTATATCTCAATACCGTTACCGTACAATACAGTTTTTAGTTTTATTGCGCACGCTTAGATTATGATTAAGTATGAAGCGTTCTATTAGCGTGATTACCTACCATATACAAATTGTGTACAGGGTGGTCATAATCTACAACAAAATATAGCTAACCGTTTTTCCTAAGAAAGTTAATTTTTTTAAATGGAACACCATGTATCTAATTATTTTTTTGAATTCTACGCATCGTTCTGCACAAAAAGTACTAGCACACACCAGTGCTAAAATAAACAATTGCAGAGATAACTAGTCTTCTTCATAAAAAAATCGATGCTTCTTTCATTTAGCGCTTCTACACCGACATTAACCATTAAACCAGCTAAGTATTTACCTAAATTACTGTTTTCTGGCATGATTTCATCTTTTTTTTTTTTTTTACTAAATCCAACACATTTGACCATATTATCTGCAATTTAATATTATAATTTGAAATAAAATTTTACTTATACCATGTAGGCTATGACCAACTGTGCTAAACAAGTTATTATGGTATCTGTCAGTGGTAGTGATATTGTTAGGTTAGATTAGTATAATTCTTGGAAATATGGCGAACTTTTCTCGTGAGGAAGTAATTGACATGGTGTGAGTTCTTGGCGAATGCAACAAAAATGCGTAGTGCACAAAAAAGTAGTAGCACACACTAGTGCTAAAATAAACCGTTACAGAAATAAATTCTCTTCTTCGTAAAAATTTACATAAAATTACTGTTATTAATTTCTATTTCTTGCAAAACAAAAATATTAATCTTTATGGAAAAATAAATGTACAGTGCTTGATAATGAGTTACGTTATGAATTGTTTTTATTTTAATATAAGGAAAACAACACCTGCTCTATAACAACAACTTTATATCAAGTTTATACCTTAATAACTTGTTTACCACAGTTTTTCATAGCCTACAGGGTATAAGTAAAATTTTATTTCCGATTATAATATAAATTGCAGATGTGGTCAAATGTTTTGATTTATTAAAACAAAGATGAAATCATACGAGAAAACAGTAATGTAGGTAAATACTTACTGGTTTATGTCGGTGTTAGAAGCTCTAATTGATAGAAAAATCGATTTTTTTTATGAAGAACATTAGGTATCTCTGCAATTGTTTATTTTAGCACTGGTGTGTGCTAGTGCTTTTTTGTGCAGAACGATGAAATAATTAAAAATTAGATACGTGGTGTTCCATTTAAAAAAATTAACTTTCTTAGGAAAAACTGTTTGCTATATTTTGTTGCACATTATGACCACCCTGTACACAATTTGGATATGGTAAGTAATCAAGTTAATAGAACGCTTCTTACTTAACTGTAATCTAAGCCAGGGGGTCGGCAACCTTTTGAGACGGAAGAGCCAAAAGTTACAATTTGCAAAATTTTCCAGTTTTTAAAGAGCCACTACCATTTAGTGTTTAAGGTATTTGATTAGGATTCTGAATATAAATTTGATTTTTGATTTGAAATAAATAGCTTTAAATATGAAATAATATTTATTCATATAAAAACATACTCTCGCACAAAACATATTATTATAAGTATTTTAGATAGCTCTGCTAGAATAAGAAGATTAGTAATCAAATAATATAATATAATTATTGAATAATAGATAGTTACAAGTTACATCAATGGGAGCATTGGCCTTGCATGGCCTTTGAAAGTTTGGTTAAATCTGCCTCATAACTTGTTGTTTTCAGTTTCAAGCACGCTCCAGATTTTTAGTTGTTAGTTGGCTTCTTACTTTACTTTTTATTATATTCATGCAAGAGAACGCTTGCTCGCACGAATATGTTGACCCGAAGATCATCAGCACTCCAAATGCCAACTTCTTCACCTTACTGTAGCATTCTGGAAGACTATTCCATGTGTCAAATATGAGTGCCTCAACTCGCGGCATTCTATTAGAGGTGTCCACTTGTGCAGCGTGACGTGCATGCTTTTCTGGACCTCCAACTCTTCTAATGTGCTCTTGAGTTCTGTGAACTGGCCACTCCACAAGTGTTTGGTTTTCAAAGCCAGCTATTGCATTTGAAGCAAACCAGCATCAATTCCAAATGGATCAATGTTGATCTCATTTGTATTTGTGTTGAGAGGATTTATTATGCAACCGCGCTCCGAGGAAGACTTACTGAAGACTAAACACTACCGTCCGCTGGGTCCGGTGAGCCGTATAGCATACGTTCCAGATTATCTGTGACATGGGGGATGACGTAGTGTCCCCACCCTCGTACTTACCAGTGGTAGTGACTAGTCACGGCGGCAATCGGCAGTGGCAGGCATGGAGCCCTCGCCACGAGGGTGGCTGTGGGGCTGGGCATGGTGCTCAAGCGGCTGTCAGCTGTCCGTCTACTCTCTATTCCACCTATTCTCACTGTTCTCTGACGAGTGTTTTTATCCTGTTTGCAGTATAATTTTTTTTTATGGGTTTTGAAAATAACATAATATAGTTATTAACATTTGCGCATGGAACTGGAGAGCCGCATTTTGACATCGAAAGAGCCGCATGCGGCTCGCGAGCCGCAGGTTGCCGACCCCTGATCTAAGCGTGCGCAATAAAATTTAAAACAGGTATTGAGATATGTAATTTTTCTGAGACTGCTGTTTTTTCATAAAAATGCCAATAAATCAAAAAGTATGAAGTTTAGGGTAGGTAATGTTGTTTTTCATTGTCGTAAAATTTTGCGAGGAATTCAAAATTGTGCCGAAATATAGGTTGTTCCATTTAGAAAAACATAAGTTTGGGTTGGTACTACCTTATGGAACACGCTGTATACACGCTAATAATTTTAAAATGTGCGCCTTGGCGTTCTGTATAAATGAGTGAAATCAGTTTTAAAATATATTCATTAACACAAGCACAATCTTCCGAGATCGCACTGTTGAGACACCCTGTATATATATATATATATATATATATTTTCTTTTCGTCCTCGGTTTTTAATACTCAAATGTATTAGTTTGTCTCAAGAAAACTTTGTTTTTTACAGCAAAATTGTAATATTTTAAATAATACTTTACATTTTAAATTTTAAAAAACTTGGATTTGAGATATGTATCACACTTTTTTCCTCTGAAGAAGAATGACACATATTTGTAACATTTGTTTTTGTTTGAATTATAGCCAAATACTGGTGGAAATATACTCAAATGTATTAATTTTTCTCAAAAAAACTTTGTTTTTTACAGCTATTTTAAATAATACCTACTTTACATTTTAAAAAACTTGGATTTGAGATAGATATGTGATTCGGCTTTGGTCGAATTTTCATCCATCGGATTGCAAGGCTCTGCGAAAGGATTTTCCAGTTTTTTTTTATCTTATATTATGTACACAGAGTTTTTCAATAAACGTATTATTATTATTATAGCACTCTTCTTTCCGCTGAATAAGAACGAAACATATTTGTAACATTTGTTTTTGTTTGAATTATAGCCAAATACTGGTGGAAACGGACAACCAGGTCAGCCAACTGGAGGTATGATGGTCGCCCCGCAGGGACGTCCGGGTAGCGCAGGCCAGGGCTCCATCCCGCCTTCTACACAGTCGATGACAATGAACAAAACTCCCTCAACAATCAAGACAAACATCAAAAGCGCGAGCCAAATCCATCCCTACGGTCGATGAAAGCATACTCCACAGTTGGCATGTTTATCTTTTTAGTTGGCTAGACGTTATTGACGGATAACGTTAACCGTGTATTTATAATGTGATATGTATAATTATTTTTATAGTTAATAAGGATAGTTGCTGAAATGTATACTACTGAAGTCTGATCTTATAAACAGTTTTTCTTGTAAAGATGGTTTCTTTTATCCTCTGTGGTTACTCATTTAAAAAAAAAAACTTAGCATATTATAAAAAAGGAGTTTATTTATTATATTGTGAAATGACGGTACAAATTCCAATTAAATACATTAAACGCAGCTTTTAATTAATCATATTAGCCAAGTTCCAGTTTTGTTGGACATCAATAGGGCCCTCAACTGTCGAACCATCCTTCGTAATGATAGCCATTTGGTATTTTGGGAAACTTCTGGCATCGCGGTAGAACAACACCTCCATGCATTTGTGGACCAGTTGCCTGGCGTCCTGTTCACTCGGGTTGGGATTTTTCTCCAAAGCGTCTCTCAATATCGGCAAAGCCATATAAGCTCCGTAACCTGTGCAGATTGTCTTGTCCATGTATGATGTTCCTAACTTATCGATTGTGCCCAGGAAAGGTTCATCATCCTAGAAAAACCATTTAAATTTAGCAAAATCTTTTTTGTTACCAGTAGTTCTATCAAAGACTTAAGGATTGGCGGCTACACAGAAATTTACCAAGTTAAAAATGTATAAGGCATCCGTTAGAGACACTTGAGACAAATGAATATCTGATGGTATATACAACCACATTAAATTGTAATTAATGTGTTTTAATCGCTTAAATAAAAGATGCTTTCGATTTGAGGGCGTTTTACTCTGGTGCAATTCGCTCGGAGTACAACAAATAGAACGTTTTGTTTTGGTAGAAGCGTAACTGTATAAAGTTGGTGCAAGTAGCACCCGGAGTGTTTTGTACTCAGAAAATCGAACACTCTAAAAGGCGCAGGTGCAACTCACACACTGTTCCAGTCATCAAATCAAAAGCAGCCAAACTAGTGTAATGAGCTTGTGGACACGTGGCGCCATCTTGTAGTGCAAATTATCACTATGAATTTGTTTTCTATTTCTGGTTTAGATAGGTTCTATCTGTTATAATCCTTGTCTCTTTTTTGTTTACTAATAGAACTGTGAAAGATTTCCAAATAAACAATAGCCTTAAACGAGCTTAAAAATAGTAAAATCAAGGTCATTATCAAGTATTTCCGGTACAACATAACAAGCTTTTACAATAAAATATACAAATTCTAATCATTTAATTACATAGAGATCAAGATAGAAAACAGCTGCTACTGTTTCAATTTTTTTAAATTGAACTGCACAAATAAAGAAATAGTTATTACCTGTATTCCCCCAACTACAAAATTGTTCCAGAAGGGGTCAAATTTACTCCTCCTATTGTACAAGATTCTAGTTAACCAGCAGAAGAGCGAATTTGGTTTTAAAGTAAATCCGTCATCTAAACATTCTTCATCGATTCTAAACAAAAAACCAGGTGTAACACAATTTATAAAAAAACAAACAAAATACTTACATCTTCTGGTCGATAAAATCTTTAACATACTGAAAATCACCATAATCACCACCCGCGCCCAGGATAATATTTTCGTTAACTTTCATAATTCTCGGACAATTACGGAACCTAGCCAAAGAGCCGTATGAGCCCAAGATATCGCCAGCGATAATAACGCCTTTATCGAAGACCATAGCGATGATGGAAGTTGCCGTGGTCACCGGAGCTCTAAAATTTTGTAAATCACAAATTTTGCAGTTTCATCTTGACGGTAAAAGTGAGGTTAACTTACTGTGAACGCTGTGAGAAATCACCGGTTGCGGTACGATTACCTGGGAAGTTGTATATGGCCCCCGGAGCGGGCCCATTGTGCCAGAAAGGGGGCGCTGAAAATGTATCTGAAGCGGGAAACATGTCTTTCAATTATATTCTGAAAAGATCGAGCAAAGATGACAACTAGTTTTCTTTGAATACAAAATCGATGCGAAGTTAGCATCGCACGGTTTGACGTTTGTTATTTGATAGTCACCGCTACGGCGCTACCAACCTTTCGAAAAATATAGAATGATTTGATAATTTGCGTCAGGAATACTAATTAATCTAGTAAATTATACCAATTAGTAAGAATTGTACGAATTTAGCGAGTTATATTGTTTGTTGCAACAATAAAAATAAAATAATAGTACATATGTACATTTGCGGATACATAAATGGGCTGGCAGATGGCGCTAGTGGGATATGTTGAATCGTTGAATCTAAGTTGAATCATTTTACAGCCACATATTTGCAGCAAAAGAGACATTATAGGAGAATGAATTCTTTTCCACTTGGCCCCTAAAGCAGTGGTCTCCACACTTTTAAAGAGGAGCACCATATAAGAATAAAAAGTTTCGAGCCGTATAAGAAATACTATTAGCGTTTTCGATTTATACAATTTTATGCACTCACTCGCATAAATTCTTTAAAATCAACTTCACGGTGAACAGAAGTAGAAGAATAAATAGAAGTTTCCAGTTTTCCTGATGGTAAATACCTCCAAATACCAATCTTGGCAATGGTATTTACCATCAGGAAAACTGGAAACTTCTTTTATTCTTCTACTTCTGTTCACCGTGAATTTGATTTTAAAGAATTGCACTGAGTGCGTGCATGAAATTGTATAAATCGAAAACGCTATATCTGTCGCGTAAGTGTCGACTTGGTATTGTATTTTTTGTATGATTGCAAATCTGGCCATTCTTATTGCTTATTTATAATAATATTCAACCAAATCCTAAACATATTTTGGGAAAGAAAAAACTATTTTTCATTGTTGCGTATATCATGAAATAATCATGCGCATTTAGCTCATTATTTGTTGCAAGACTTCACACTCTCCACACCAAGCAGGTTCAGAAAGTTCTGGAATAATAGATTCTGAAAGTTTCCATTACTACATATTGTGGGTAAATTTAGTAGGCTGTGGTCAAAAGGGCGCTTAAAATGTTGCGGGCAACCCGCAGCTTGTTTTATAAATTGAAGAAAATGCGTTTTTGCAACGTTCTAAGCGCCTATGTATTCTTTTCATTTATAAAAAAAAGCTGCGCTTGTCTATCTACAACCTTCAGGGAGAACTCACAGAACGTACGAGTAAATTTGAAGGATTTGTCAAAATTTGGAACTATTAAAATCGAAATTATCAGCAAAATTACAATTTGCTTTTTGTTTGTAATTGAAGGGGAAGTTCAAAATTATTTCAGTAATATTAGGACTAGCACATTTGAGGTCAGCATTTTTTCTGAGTAATTTGATATGGTACAGGACATACGTTTAATTCTATCAGATTGGTATATTATTTAATTTTTTAGAATCTCTGGTAATCGTACGGTATCATGCAAGAATGTGTGCTATCTACCCATTATCAGAGTTTATATCAAAATTAATTACAAAAGCATCCATACAATTCAACGTCCCGTGAAAAACACTGTATATTTTTAAGTGTTATTATTTATTTGTATTAAACAAAAAATACTAGAATAACAATTTAATTTATTAAATTTGTTAATTAATTTTTTCTGTGGCTTTTTTCGTAGCAAATAATTTAATGTTGATGCGTTTGTATTATTGTGCGTCTAATTTTAAAGGGTTTACACAGAAAAGATTTTTTTACACACACCAGAAGCTATGCCGAAGTCGGAGTCGGACTACTTACAAAAATTATCCGGAGTGGCGAATTTTTTTTGCCGACTGCACAGCACTGTGCGCACACTTTTTTCACATTTTCTTATTCTGATAGAATTATAAAATGGTTCTTTCAGAACTTGCCTGCACACAAAACGCAAGTTGTTAAGGGGAGGTTCTCATGTAGAGACCTAAAAAGTAGCTCAAATTTGGGCCAGTTTTTCAAACGAATTGTAAGAGATATCAATAGTTTTTCTTTTCCTATATATTTATTATACTTTCGTGTATAAAAGGAAATTGTGCCATAAAAAACTATATACAAGACGTGGAGACTGTGGTAGGAAATATCAGGTCCTGCGCGGCGTGCTTGTCTCAACGACGTGCACGATAGCTCCTATGAAAATAAACAGAAATGGAAATTTCCAATGCGTTGTGAAACTAGATGAAATTAGTTGGAGGCTAAACCAACATTTAGTTAAAAAAGTTGAAAATTGTCAAAATGGCTGCTGTTTGAATTTTAAGATTGATTTTTCAGTTTTTTTTTCGTTTTCAAATCATTATAAATGATCTAATTAATTAAAAGCTTCACTTATTATGAGGTTCAGCCTCCAATAAAAAGTATTTTCTCTAAGGGAAAAAGAGAATAACTCGATCTGTTTAACGATTTAAAAGTAATCGCGCAAGTTAGTTTGAAAGATCGTGTTTCTAGAAAAACGCGTCAGTTTATCGGTGTAATAAACTCTACAAGAGAAATATAGAAACATTATACTTTATAAAACTTCTTTTCTATACGAATTAATCGAAATATAATAATTTACTCAACATAAGCACCTAGTTCTATACGTTCTCTTTACTGTATCCAAATTTCACATTCCTACTTTAAAGCGTTACCGAAAATTATCATTTGATAAACATCTCTTTGCGGCACCGAAATTTCGACCGGAAAATTTCATTGGCTCTAAAACCGTAAAACTTGCGAGAATCAAAAAAACTCTTTCAGGGGCTTATTTTATACACCTCAAGGTTTCAAAATATGAAAGAAAAAAATTTGGTTCTTTCTCAATCGATTACATGAGAACCTCCTCTTAAACAATTTTAATTGCATCTGAATACAAACCAACAGAACAATTTACGAATGCGTTGAAAGACTACATACATATATCTATGTACCTAATATATCTAGGTATGTATGTGTATGTATTCTATTTATGTATGTATTGCCATATAATAGATACGCACTGTGAACAACATCCTGTAATTATAATATGTAATTATCCAAGGATGTATTAGCATAATAACACGTTAACAGACCCATAGCATAATATTTTGTACCTACAGCGGGGTGAGTGTAACAAATGCAAATTCTTCAAATTTATACAATACATAGTATTTAAACAAATTCTTGACAGAAACTAAGAGAGGACGTGTATTGTACTCTGTGTAATATTTTAGAAAATTTCATATTTTATTAGTGATGCCGAGCAAAGCCAAACGCTTTACAAGAAGAAATCATCCAGTATTTGTAAATATTATGTTTACGACAACAGTTATTGTTCTTTCTTTGATAGTTGTTTGTCCCAAGAATACAATTTTAGTAAATCGCGATAGAAGTTTTCAACAATTCTCAAATAATCTCGAAGAGCGTCAGTTGAAATGAAATCGTAATTTATTTTACTTCCACCAGTTCTATTTATAGATACCAGTCGACCAGCGCGTTCGAGCTCGCAGCACCTGCTACGTTTGCGATGGCAGCACCTGTTCACCGTGCTAAACAACTGGAATGCCGGCGCATGCGCATCGACACTAAATTATGTTCGACGGCGCGTGTGACGCCATTTTGATGTATGCTTTGTTGGGTCCGGCGAAGCCAGTGTGGTATGCCGAATATCTGTGTGTTTGTGTAGTGTGGAGACTGCCCGGCGGTTGAAAACAGGTGAATATTGCACAATTTATCATGATTCGCGAACCCGCAAAGCGTCAATCAGTTTTTTCGCGCGCTACAACGTTTCCCGCTTAGAAATGAACGTTTCGGCGGGTCAGCAAAACCAGTGCTGTTTGCGCGCCGGGAAAGTTGAAGCTAGGTTTCGAGAAGTGTCAGGCAGTGTTCAGGCACGCCGCCGAAACAACGTTCGCCTCGCTTGTATCTTCTTCCCTGACAACGCGGGAACTCGCAGGGAATACATACAACACAGGGACGCCCACTTTGACAACTCGCGAAATTGTTGGATCGCAAATGATCAATATATCTGTTTTATTTTGCTCGTTTTTTCGTCGCCCGCTTTTGCGTGCTTTGGCGTTAATTTTGCTATTTGTAGGTTTAGGATTAATTATTCAAGCAGTTTTGCGCGAATGTTCGATTTTTTTTTGTTAATTGTGGTTTGACTCTATGATAGCATAAACACTATGTTGGCTTCTCGCACCAAGTATTTTGACCAACCGCGGTTTTTGACCAATGGTATTATTTGGTACCCGCTTTGGTTTCCTGTAAAATAATATTTGATTAAATACTTGATACTGCTTGTATCTAATTAATAATACGTTTTTGGAACCTATATGATGACATAGAATTAAATACATCAATAACTTAACCATTGAAATTATTATTTTTGAGATATGTATTGTGATCGCGGTTCAAAGTAAAAAATATAAATCCGCCATTTTGAATTTGACAATTTTTTATTTTGACCGAAAATTCAAAATAAAAGTCAAATTTAAGCGAATACCGCCACCTCGTACCGAAATGTCGATTTTTAAATACTTTACGAAATTACATGTTTGTTGTATATATTATAAAATTGAAACGGGTCAAAAGGAAAAGTGGGAAAACACGGGATATGTTCTTACTGCTGGGTGCTATCTGCAGCCAAAATTAAATTTAAAAGAATATATAAACATAAATAATAAATTAGTAACATATTATTTAAATAATAAATATGTAAACTATAACGTAAATTATTTTAGATCATTCACAGAACGATATCATTGATATTCTGCTAACTATTAGATTTATGACATACATAATACTTACATTTGTTCACAAAATGCGTACTTACTACTTACTAAAACAATATTTTGTTTATAGAACTTATTTTAAGAATTTAGTTTACATTACAAAGTTGAAACGCGAATTTGAACAGATGCATTACGTTAGCCTCTTTATATAGAATTATAAAATTTTTGTTATATCGTTTTTTTTCTTTGCTCTTGACCACCAAAATAACAAACGGTTCTTTTGACAAACTTTACTAGCAAAATACTTTGCCAAACATTTTTAGATCGAATATCTGGAATATGAACAGAAAATCGGAACTGTATTTATTAGTTTTATCTATTATAATGAGTTTTATCTCATTACCACTCTTACCTGGTACACCTATATATGCATTGTCTATGTACAATAGTAGGATAATTACGTACAATGCAGTAATATTTAAGTGTTTTATAATAAAATCAGTTTTAATACATTATTGATTTGTCTCATATTTTTGAAAAACACACTTTTACATATGAAGAGTTGAAGTAAGTAACGAACTGTGCCAAAAACCTTATTTCGAGATATTTAGAAAATAGTGTGCAGAAAGATAAATGTTTTATAGAAAGCCATCCCTAATTTTTTGTGCATATTTAAACAGATTGTACACCACATGTTGGTGTTGTTTTTGCCGAGGTCTTGTATCGCAAAAACAAATCTAAAATAAATTCAAAAATTCGTAGAAGGTGCTAAGTGCCATAATATTTATTTATGCATATTTTAAGCTATTTTGATATTTTTTATACTAGAAAGTAAAACTTAATAAAAATAAGTTGCTTGACCAAGTATACTTCATACAGAGTCGTTGTTCGAAAAAATACATGAGGACCTCGTTTACTGAAAGCCATGAAAAATTTGATAGTTCTGCTCAATTTTATAATAATTAATTTCCTTTAAACATGCGTTTCTTTGTTTTTTGCAAATGTACTGAAAAACTGTTGTTTTTGTGCAATCTTTCTAATCTAAAGATGTTTATGTAAAGTTTACATTGAAAATGACTTATTTTATTAACTTCCTTCAGAAAAAGTAAGGACCAGAAATCAAAATCCACTCAACGTTTTTCTCTTATTTTGAATTATTATTAAAAAAAAAAAACAAACAAGCTTTAATTTAATATTATTATTCATTTTTTTTTCACAAACTACTCAAGGTATCACACAGTATTGATACCAACAATATCGTACATTTTTTTTTATAAAAACAAAATAAAAAGTAATTCTACAATAGAAAACAGAAATAACATGAACTTTTTTGTAATAATAAAATTACCAGAACACGCAAATAAACCGCCAGCCGTAAAAAATTTCAAACAAAACTTTTTTTGGCTTTAAACAAGCTATGGTTTAAATATATTGTATTATTGAAATTTGGTAACATTTCCTTTTTTTTTTCAAATAGACCCTGTATTGTTTAATTCTAAGATTAATTCTAAGAATTGTTTATAGGAATCACTTTTTTTCGAAAATGCATCATTTTTGAGTTTATATCAAAATTTGTCAAAATTACCGGAACACCAAAATAATTCCCCAACCGTAAATAGTTAAAAAAATGCATCAATTAAAAGTTTTTTGGGTTTAAACAAGCTCTTGTTTAATATATTATTCATTTTATTATGGAAATTTGCAAACCTTCTTTTTGTAATAGAACATCCTGTATATCTATTTTTTTAGTTGAGTTTTTTGTAGGAATTTTTTTGTTTTTATAAAATGCATCATTTTTTAATTATAAGCAACTTCTGGCTCTGACTAAAGGCACTTAGCGCGCTATTTACGAAAATACGCCGAAAGTTAACTAATTCGAGATCGACCGGTCAAGTTTGTTAGGCATTTCACGATATATTTTTACGTAGCCCGTTATTTACATTAAAGCCAGTGATGTCCAGCCCACTTTAATGTAATAAAACCAATTTTTGGCACTTAGTTCAATTATTTACTTCAACTCTTCATATGATAAAATACATAACATACGGTAATTTACATTTTTAAAGGATATACAGGTGGTCATAGTGGACCATCTTTTGATAAGGAACTTTAGTCCACAAATGTACCGTTTTGAAGATGCGAGTGTTAAAGGGCTGCAGGTTGTGTGAGGTATCGTAGAATAGCTCTTCCATAACCAAATAGCTTTATCTGAGCTTTTTATTTAAACACCGTATAGAGAACCAAAAAAATGACGCCGAAATTACGAAACTGCTGTTCTTTTTACTCTTGTCTAGAGATGGAACGAATCGGGCATCGGTCGGATAACCTGATCTTCGGCAAAACCGGATACCGAACTATCCGGGTATGTCACCGGATATACGGCCTTAGTGTAAAACCTAATCTTATATTCAGGCCTATGATTCACCAAATTCGCATTAGTGAAAATCATTAGGGTATATCTATACAATTAGTTTTACCATTATTTCCATGTTTTATAATAATATTTACTTAAGTAAACTGCGTAAATATCATTTGACTGGATTTTTGATATTGGAATCTTTTATTTTGGGAAATGTTTGACATGGAACGTAGACTCTGAAGGTGTTGTGAAGTTAGTAAGTTAATTTTGAGAGTGTAAAAGAGAGAGTGTAAAAATTCCAGTAAATTTCAATAATTTTTATTTTCATAAAACTTTGTATTTAATGTTGTTGGGCTATTCTAAACTAGAACTAAGCGTTTCCAAAGTAAACAAAATTGATTTTTTTCATTATCTCTCTATTATTTGTTATCTTGGGGGCTTTGCGTTTGGCATAATTGTTTTTGCCAATAAGTAGTTCTAATAAGAAATTATAAACCTAAAAAAGTAAAGACGGTGTTACTCTCTTTAATGGGACACACTGTAGAAGAGAATAAATATTTTCTGATGGTAAAAACGGTGGATTAATAACAACCGAATATAAAACAATCTGGAATTACCACGAAGAAATTGTTGGGTTGCCAAAGAAATTCGCAATATGAGGTCAAAAGGTCGTATCTACATTTGTGAAAAGTTGAATCGGCTGTGCTTTTGCTTTGCAGATAAGAGTGTTATAATATGCCTTTTCAAATTCTTTGCTATGTTCTTCTATATTTGAGCATTAATAGATAAAACAATAATTCCATCTTTAGATTTTATTGGAAAAAGTAAAATGCTAACAATATGTCACATACAACCTTTTTGCTTAGCACGGCAGAATATACAATGAGCGCGTAAAGTATGGAAACATGACAAAATCTTAAGAACGGTTTGCTATTTTAAAAAATCCTCGAACACGTCGATTTATAAATATCAAAATACACCTTATGATTTCAAATTATTTTTTTTTCCTTCAATTGTTTTTAACAGATGACGTCATCGAAATTTATTTAAAATGACAACCCTATATTTTTTAATGAATTTTACAGATCTTTTTAAGAAAATATTCGAGAAAAAGACAATTGAATGTTATGACATAAAAGTGACAAAAGCTCTGGAATGGCTCGACCGAATTTATCGAAATTTTGGAATTAAGTATTTTGCAACCATGTACTGGCATTATTAGTTTTAGTATATTTAGTATTATCGTTGATGCAACGTTTACAGTTTCCCGATTTAACCTTAAACTTTTGCATTTGAAATAGAACAGCCTGTATATTTTGACATTTTCTTTTACAGCCTTCATTGCCTATTCAATGTTACAACGCTTGTTACATTATTATATCAAAAACATCTAGAAATTAATAAAAACCATTATTACTTAGGTCTAAAAATTAACAAAGAAAAAATTGATAACAAAAATAACAACAACAAATCAATAACCCTATCTAATTTAAAACAATGTGTTCTTGTCGGTTGCATTCAGCAGATCACTCTGGTTGGTAACTGTGAAGTAACAGGTTAGCGAAAATCTGCTATATGTCACTTTTGTTGACCGGTAGATACCAACTTACGGTGGATCAGACGCCATTTTTGGTATCATATAATTTTTACGGTTAGCGGTAGCGGTGGATTGTACCAGTGTTGGTTGCAGACCTGTCATTTTACATTTAAAATGGAAGAAAGAGAATATTGTTTTAATATATCATATATACGGTATGTGAGAGTCGTGAAAGCCAAATAAATGGCAAATAAAGCAAAATAACCAAAATAACGCGTACCTCTATGCGAACAATGAGGTTATGTTCAGCGTTTTTCATATAGCGCCTCCTATTGGATGAAAAATAAACTTTGGTGCATTATAGCGCCATTCAGCAGATACGAGACTGTTCCGGATCGGTATCGTAAATCGGTTGGTATCGGTCCGGTACCGGTAGATTCTGCTGAATGCACCCAATGGTTGAGAATCCTCATAAACCAATTACAGTAGTTGCAGTAGAAAATGTAATAATGTTTTGTTATCAATTTTTTGCTTGTTAATTTTTGGACCTAAGTAATAAAGGTTTTTGTTAATTTCTAGATGTTTTTGATATAATAATGAAGACTGTAACAGAAAATTTCAAAATATACAGTGTTTTTTTTTTCAAATTCAAAAGTTTGAGGTTATATCTCAGAAACTGTACACGTTGCATCAACGATAATAACGCCAGTAACTTCACATGGTTCCAAAATACTTACTTCCAAAATTTCGTTAAATTCACAGCCGTTCCGGAGATTTTGTCACTTTTATTTCATAACCTTCAATTGTCTTTTTCTCGAAAATTTTCTTACGTAAGGCCATAGGAATATTATGCAACCATTAAGATACTTTAAAGATCTGTCAAATTCATTAAAAAAATACAGGGTTGTCATTTAAAAAAAAAATGTCGATGACGTCATCTGTTAAAAACAATTGAAGTTAAAAAAATAATTTGATATCATAAGGTGTATTTTGATAATTATAAATCGACGTGTTCAAGGATTTTTAAAATAGCAAACCGTTCTTGAGATTTTGTCATGTTTCCATACTTTACGCGCTCACTGTATGTACAGTGTTAATAAAACGAATAATATGAATAATATTAAAGTATGGAAGGTTAGAATTAATAAAAAATATTATTTTCATTATTAAACTTGTTTTTATTTATTGTTACCAGTATTCAAAAAGATCTGGTCAATCCAACTGGATTATTAAATCTATATCTGTTCCAACACTACTCTTTTCCCTATGCTATTTCTAAAGTTAGTACTTTCTTTCGGCTCTCTTTAACTCTTGGTACAAGCCAATGCATTTCTGGACATGAGTCTCTATCAAATGTTAGTTTAACGGTTTAAGGCTAAACCGTGTACAATTAGTATGGAATTTTCCCAGCTAATTACAGTTACTCCCCCCAAATCTAAATAAATTTGTTCCAATTTATTCAACTATATTAACATAAAATTCTCTCTTCTCGATGTTCTAGTATTATTTTCTCTCGTTGTAGTCCTTAATGGATAACCGAGGCACCGAACCGAGGCATGTGGCTGAGAAGTGAGAGGAAAGCGCGCGGCATAAAGTCCTTTGCGCTCAGCGCTGCGGGCCGCGTCCGCAAGGTGAAGCATGGGCGGCGCGTCTGCGCCTGGCACAAGAAAGTCTCGAAGAAGATCTTCTGCAAACCGCAGCAGATAAAGGGCACGGACGAAGTCAAAGCGGAGCCTCCGCCCCAGGAGAAGAAACCCGAACCAGAAGAGGAATGCAAAGAAAATTACCAGGCACAACTCGTTCCGGAGATCTACGACAATAACTACAACGCCGCGATCGAAAAAACGTTAGAAACGCAGCAGTTTGTGGTTTTAGACTCGCAGACTTATAAGAACTTTGATAACGTAGGAACGCATGAGAACTATTTCTTTAATAATACAGACCTCCCGAATGAAATCGAGTACTCAACGATTCAGATAAACTCGAGTTTAACGTGCGCCGAAACCCTACAACAATACGACTACCAGAACAGAATGAATTATCAGATCGTAGAGAAACGTTCGAATGGTGAATACGAACGTTTTAATATGTATTACGAGTACCCTCCTTTAAAGAACGATTACCAGGATTTGCATATTGACTTGAATGATTTGAGTAGCGAACATACTCAGGAGATATCAAATATTATTGACGAGGAGATCGCTAAAGGGAATGAGTTGATTGCGATGAATATTGGAAATATGGGGTACGATTATACGACATTGTACTCGCCTGCGTGTGAGGATGTGTCGATGATTACCAGCGTCAGCGTGTCCACAGGTGTGGCACAGGAGGAAGAACGGCTGGATAGGAGGCCAGGGCACGTGGAAGTTGAGGATACTTGGGAGGCTTTTGATCCGTATATCTTTATAAAGCACCTGCCGCCACTGACGTTCGAGATGAGGTCCAAATGTCCCGCGCTGCCATTGAAGACCAGGTCTAGCCCTGATTTTAGTTTGGTGAGTGTTTAACCAAGATTTATTAATTCTCAATGTGTGTGGTTATTGAATCAAGAACATCAGTTGTAGGAATAAACCTAAGAATTTAATTTTTTATTGATTTCATTTCAGGAAATGAAATTTAATAATTGTATGTTATATAAAATTCAAGACAAATATATAAAATAGATGTGAAACACATTATTGTATTTTAAGGAATAGCCACATATAGTTGGGTCAATAAAGACAAAAAGTCATCAAACCTTTGGAACTTAATAACAGAATAACTGAACTTAATAACTGACTTTGATGACAATGTTTTTAAAATATTTGTTATACTAAATTCTTTCATCAAAAGAATCAATGCAGAATCGAGTATTTCTTAGTTTCATGATTATTTCTAAAGGGTGTTATAAAACAAATGTAGAATTGTTCTAGAACATAAACTGCTCAAAATAAATAAAAAATTCTTACCAATATGGTCAAAAAATGGACTGTATTGATTTCTGGGAACATATGGACGTGATGTATAGTTGAAGATATAGAAAAAGGTTAAACTGGGACAATCTTGTTTATGTTTATGTTGTACATAGCAAACTAGTACTGCAAAGTATATTATCAGAATCAATTTTTTATTAATTAAATATTAACCTTTAGGGCAACAATAAAACTGTTTTCAGCTCTTTAAAATTGCAAGTATGCTCAAAAAGTAGAATGTATGAATTATGATCTTACTTTGACAAGGATGGTCTTGCCTACATTGTTAGTAGTACGAAAAAATAAGTTAAGATGGTCATCACTAGAGTGCAGAATTACAAGCATTTATTTTATTTTATTTTGTAAAATAAGCACGAAAAATGAGAAAAAAAAGCACACAAAAAAGCGTTATAAGAATACGTATGTATACCTTGTATTATTTTTGTATATATGTATTTATTAACACACACACATAATGCAAAACATTGGTATAACTCAGGAAATTGATACTTAGTAGAAATAAACTATACACAATAAGTAAACGATTTACATTTTATTAGCTGCATGAGATTCTATTTGATCGAGATCGGCCATGACAGCATTAAAATAAAATTAGTAGAACTAGACAGATATGTCGATCAAAGCTGCGTTCGGATGTTGTACTCCGTTGACACTGGGTACACCGTCCAAATGACACTTACGTGTTATTGGGTGTAAAAACTGTAACGGTGTACAATATCCGAACGCAGCTTATATTATTGACAGTAGGTATTGTCAAAACATTAGCGTTTGACACTACCTACTGTCATTAGAATCAAAAAATCTGACAAATCCTGGCTACTAGTTTTAATGCAATATGACCGATCTCGATGAAATAGAATTTGCTCATGCAGCTAAACGATTGATTGTACCAAAAAATGTCATGGACATAAATTATTCAGAATTTCCTCTACTTCAATTTATTATTTAAGTATTTCGAGGAAACTCCAGAAATGGCGGCTTATTTGCAAAATCTTTCAAAAATGCTAAGACTAAACCTCCAGTTCCTTTGGATCCTTTTCAACAGAAAGCTTTTCAGCTCTAAGTTTGGTCATGAAACTTCTAAATATGAAGTTTAGTCTCGATACCTTTAGTAGTTTCTCCGGAATCGTCGTCACAAAAAACGGGTACACACACACACAGACATTTTTTTGTACCTTGGTCAAAAATGTTCAGGGGACCCAAAAAGACATATTTCCGCTAAAGACTCAAAAATTTTTTTTGGCAGGATTACAATACTTTACATACTGCGTATGGTAAAGTAAAGATATATTAACTAAATAGCATTTACCACAACTTTGACACACTTGTACAATTATATTTAATTTTTATGACAATTAATAATTTTAATAAATAGGATATGGTTCTTCCTGTTCAAGTTAATTTTATTTACGTAGTTACATGTTTCACCCCTTAGGGCATCTTCAGACTACACTGAAAATCCTTTTTATTATTTGAGGACACCTGTTTTTCTGCGTTTTACTTAGTTATTAATTAATAATTTCATTCTTAAAATTTGATTGCTCATTCCTTCCTCGTTACGATTTTATTCAGGTACTAGATCTGGACGAGACCCTGGTCCACTGCAGCCTCCAGGAGCTCCCCGACGCCAGCTTCCACTTCCCCGTCGTCTTTCAGGACTGCTCGTACACCGTCTACGTACGGACGAGGCCGTTCTTCCGCGAGTTCATGGAGCGAGTCTCCCAGATGTTCGAGGTTATACTCTTCACAGCGTCGAAACGTGTCTACGCCGACAAGCTGCTCAACCTGCTCGATCCGGAACGGAAATGGATCAAGTATAGGCTGTTCCGAGAGCACTGCGTCTACATCAACGGGAACTATATCAAGGATCTGTCGATCCTCGGCCGGGACTTGTCGAAGACGATCATAGTAGACAACTCGCCGCAAGCTTTCGGATATCAGTTGAATAACGGGATACCGATCGAGAGCTGGTTTGTGGATAGGAGCGACTCAGAATTGATGAAGCTCTTGCCATTCTTGGAGGATCTCGTGCATATGGTAAGTTTTTTCTTTTTTATTTGGGGTCTGTTGATATACGACAGTTTTGCGTTATATTTTTAATTGGTGCTTAATTACTATCCCATGTGTTTTTTTTTACAAATACGTAAAAAAATACTCAACAGTAAAATCTTGAGGTTTTAATGGATTTATAGCAAAAAGAAAGTAATACGTAATTTGAATTAATAGGATTGTTGAAATCAACTACAGTGCAACCTCGATAATCCGAACCCACGATAATACGAACCTCCAGTAATCCGAACACCTAGAAAGCTCCAGTAATCCGAACAAATTTCAATTTACTGCCTCGATACTCCGAACAGCGTACATAATGCATACCAGACCCCCCCTCCATTCTGCCACGTCGAGTTACTCAATAATTTTAAAAGTAACATATAGGAGCTCTGCCCAAGAAAAGTTAGTTACACTGCTTGGTGCATAATGAAATAAATGTTCCTAACAAAACTGGTGATATTGCGTCAAGTCCGCACCAAATAAACTGTTTTTAAAGACGAAGAAATGTAAACATAACCTAACATTTGACTAACACTTCAAAATATGAACAATTAGGTTATGTTTACGTTTCTTCTTCTTTAAAAACAGACAATTTGGTGCGAATTTGACGCAATGTCACCAGTTTTGTTAGCAACATTCATTTTATTATGCACCACGCAGCGTAGTTAACTTCTCTTGGGCCGAGGTCGTCCTATATGTCACTTTTCAAGGTCAAAACCCCACTATTTCTTTTCGCTCGTCGTCACATCATTATACTTATTATATCGAGAAAAAGAAAACATAAAACACTAGCAATTGAAGAAAAAGTCGAAATTTTAAAAAACTAGATGCTGGCGACACGAGCTTAGCACTGTCGTACGACGTAGGAAAGTCATAAGCGATATTAAGAAAAAAAGGAAGAAGAAGTTTGTTACATTTGCCGTGTCCATCGAAAATCTTCCAAAAAGGCATAAAACCCTAAAACCATCTGGCGATCCTGAAGTCAAGAATGTGCTGTACGTCTGGTTTCTTCAGGAGAGGTCACATAACACGAAATGATACAAAGTTACACGGTCTGAATCATTAAGGTATAAAATAATCAGGGTTATGTTTTAAAACATTTGTTTTAAAACATTGTCTTAAACATGTTTTAAAAGAAATATTTTGTTTTAAATCGTTTTTTTTAAAAAGTTGTTGAATGTTGAAAACAGTTTGTTTTAAATGTATTTTTAAATGCACTTTTTTAAAAACATTGTTTTAAACATGTTTTAAAACAAATATTTTGTTTTAAACTATTTTATTTTCAACTTGTTTTAAACTATTTTATTTTCAAGTTGTTTAAAACAGTTTGTTTTAAATGTTTAAAACTACCGAAATTTGGACAACATTTTATGTAATCAGCGTTGTATGCTGGTCTTCAAGATCAATTAAAAAATGAAAAAAAAAATTTAAATATTTATTTATTAATAAAAAAAAAGTTCTTTATAAAATATAATAATACATTCAGTGATAGCATGTAACTACAATAAATAAAAACTTTTATAATAACTTAACAACATACCGGGTGACCCACGCCAAAGGTACTCCCGTTTTTTTTTATGAAACTGGACGAATGAAATTTGGGAATGTGTTAATAGACAAAAAATTCCATATTTGGGATACTCTTGAGGTTAATATGACTTCCGGTTTTTCCGGAAATGACGTCATCATTGAAATTTTAAATGGCACCAGGATGGCATCAGGATGACATTCTGAACACAAAAATATATCGATCGTCAATTTTTATCACGAACGCAATGCCAAAATAACTTTTTTGTGTAGTAACCTTGGTGAAAGCACTGGTGAAAATTGTCGAAAATTGTGAAATAAACACTAAATCGATTTTGGCCGACATTGCATTACTGGCACCCTGTAACGTGACAACAAAAAGTCATTCACACAACAGATTTAACTCCACTAAGAACTGATGTAAGAAAAAACGCTGATGAATGTTTACAAATAAAACAATTGCGTGATTTAAAACATGTTTTTTTGGGTGATTTAAAACATGTTTTTTTCATGTTTAAAACATGTTTTTTTGCGAAGAGTTTAAAAACATTGTTTCGTGTTTAAAAATATCATTTTATAAAAAACATGTTTGTTTTGTTCAAAATAAAAAAAAACGTTTTTTTTAACAACTCTGAGAATAATACAGAAAAGCAAAAAGGGTGGTCTCCTAATTATTTTGCTAAACATTTGGCCGTCAGTAACTTTTGTTAATAATTTGCAGATTTGAATTATTTGTCACATGCAATTGCAATGTTGACTGCAATGGTTTAAGTTTGGAATACTGAATTTAGTAATTAATTAAGTCATGTTCACAAGTGCTCTGTAAAAAATTACATAAATTACCAAATATTAAATGTTTAGCAAAATATTAGGTGGCCACTTTTTTGTCTTTCAGTATAGTTTTGGGTTTAGACTGGGAATTACAAAAAAGGACGTTTCTGACGTATTGTATTATTTGTAGGTAAAAATTATTTTGGAGCTGAAATTTTGTGGTTTTCTTTAATCCGAACACCCTTTAATCCGTATTAGTTCGGATTATCGAGGTTTCTTTAATCCGAACAAATGGCCAATCCGAACACCCTTCGGTCGTCCGCATTAGTTCGGATTATCGAGGTTGTACTGTATGTATTTATTTATTGTAACGTGAGTTCATATAAATTAGTCCGCTAGCAGGCGGTGAAGAAAGTTTTGTTTTAGTAATTTCTCCATTTGTCTACAATAACTCTAAGATTCGTTAAAATTTGTTTATGGTTTTACAAACAAATACATAAATAATTGATTTGATGTCAGCAATGCAAAAATTGACTTGAAAAATCTAAATTTTTGAGAAAGCAGACAACTGCAGACAATTGTAAATCGCAAGTCTGATACCGGAAACACTTCAGAAAGTGAATTTCTGACAAAAATCCTGAAAACATTGTTTTTGAGGTTAGGTTTTGAACAAGTTTTGTAATAAACTGTGTTACGATTATACTAATAATTCTTTTTCTCTTGTTATAGAAGGAAGATGTGCGACCGCACATTCGCAACAAGTTCAAACTGTTCAGTTTCCTACCTCCCGACTAATTTGTTATAAAATTAGACAATCGTAAGATCCTAGCCCCGGATCCCGCTCCTTACTATTTCCCGACCTGGCGTGAGAATATCGATCGAACCTTCGGAGCGCATGAGTGAGATTGATATCGAGACGCGACAGATTTTGATATGTATATTCCATTAGAAAATATAATTGTTAGCGGACATTTGTCAAAGTGCCTAAATTCCATTGGAAATTATATTTTTTATATCAGAAATTAATAAGAAAACTCGTCATCGGGTTATTTAGAGAGAAAAAAATTGTAAAAAGACGTAATTTTAGTTAAGAATAATTCGATAGTTCCTGCAGGTTGTTTGTGTAGGCCCCGTCATGTGTTCGATCGGTATATCTGCGCGCCTGATAAATTATTATTAAAACAAAACTAAAATTATATCTTCAGAACATTCTATAGGGATCAATTAATCTGTAGTGCGTTTCTTGCCATCCCGTTAATTATTAAAAAAAGTGAATAATTATTAATAATGATGAAAACGAGAATCGTCGATAGCTCTTAGGCAACTTGATAGACTCTTAGCAATATTCTTATGCACAAAGTATATTATTTGTTGTTTACGTTCAAATTTTAAACATGAATTTTTATACTTGAGGTACACACGGCGAAATTACTATTTTGTACACGAGCCATATTCCGACCTGTATATATAATTTCTCCGCGCGTACCCGTTTATTATTACATGTTACCATAGTCGGTCCATTCGAAATTTTTTCTACCATGTCTTCCGAAAGGGGCGACTATCATTTTTATATTTTATTGTATTATAAAATTAAATTGTACGTTACTACAATGTTACTGTTTAACGTCGTCAGTGTATGCTTTTCGTGTACTTACAAGTACCACAATCGTTTTTATCAATGTGAATTTGTTTCTTCTTTTCGAACATTTTAGTTGCGTATTTATCAGTGCGATTAAGATTTTGTTTTTTGAATGTAAAGCTGTTGTGCAGTATTCCGGCCGTTGTCCGGTTGTTAAATTTGTTTTACGTTCGTAAATGCGTTTGAGCAGATTTGTCAACGCGTTACGACGTAAGGTGAGTGTTTTGTTTGTTATTTTCGTACTTTCAACCGTCTTTAGTTTTTAAGTTCACGATTTTGTTATACCGTGTAAAATGAATATATATAAATAAATCATTTAATATTATGCGTGTTGTTTTATTCTGTAACCTAAAATTGTAGGGGTTCAAAACACTTGAGTAGTTTATTTCCAAACACCGCCTACTTGAATTTCCGGAGAAATTAGTTGGTAAATTTGAGAGATAATTATGTATTCCCAGGGATGTTAAATTACGGTAATTAATTTATTTCGTAAATTACCGTTGAAATTAAAATTATTAATTTCAAATATTAAATTACCACGTAATTAAAAATGGTAAATTACGATGGCGTAAATTACCGGGTAATTAAAAATGGTAAATTACGCTGGTTTAAATTACAGGGTAATTAAAAATTCAAAATGGTAAGTTACGACTGTTTAAATTAGCGGGTAACTAAATATTCAAAATGGTAAGTTACGCTGGTTTAAATTACCGGGTAATTAAAAATTCAAAATGGTAAATTACGCCTGTTTAAATTACCGGGTAAGTAAAAATGCAAAATGTTAAATTACACTGATTTAAATTACCGGCTAATTAAAAATTCAAAATGTTAAATTAAACAGATCACTGTAAGTTATGATCATTACTAATGTTCATAAAAATGTTCGGTAACCTTAAATTATTATTTTGTGGATAACTAGCTATCTCTGATCTTTTGCCTGATTTGATAGTACTAAAACCAAAGCAAAGACTACTATTTTATAGCACTACTACATAAACAGGAAAATCAAACAGAATAATAATAGCAGAAAATAAACAATTTAATTATGTCCACATTCACAAAATAACTCTCCGGTTCACAGAGGGTTTTTTGTCATTTGTCATTTTTCTAACACTGGCATATTTATTAAAAAGTGAATTCTGACAAATGGCTTGATTTCAGAGCTGCATTTAAGGGATTTGTTGGATTGATCGCCATTGGCAAAGGGGCTTTCTACTTCTCTATTTATTAAATACAAAATATTAGTTCTGTATTTTCTCAAGTAATGTCGGATTAGTTGGAATAGTAAAATATACGGGCAATGGGACTGTCATTGGATGTGCTAACTTTACCCATAGACCCATTTCCATTGACTAAATGACACCTTGAATAACATTCTCACGCACGAGTCCGACCATGTACCACGCGGATTGTTAGGTACTTCCCAGGCAAACGCAAACAACAGTGCACTGTCGACTGCTTAGGAGGGGTGGGGCGCATTCATGCGTCTACTGATGGAGGTCTTTGAAATCAATTTATAAATTCCGGTAAATTACCAACGGTAATTAAAATTGTCGGTAAATTACCATCGGTAATTTACGCCGTAAATTACCGTAATTAAAAATCGGTAAATTACCATTAATTAGGTAATTTACGCGGTAAATCACCATTAATTACGGTAATTAATTAGGTAATTTACGCGGTAAATTACGCTTTTACATCCCTGTGTATTCCCATGAAATTTCATCCAAGAAATACAATCCATTCCATTCTTTCCTAAAACTGCTCTAAATGCCTCAAAACCTTTTATGAAAAGTACATTTCTTTCCAGAACCAACCCTGACATTCATTTAGTTCCAGAGTAAGCCGTGATTTAAGCGACGATTTCTTGCAAAAACCCGCCTCTTCACATTTTTTTAAAAAATTCAACTTATTTAAATCTTTTTAATACCGTCTCTGTTAATTCAGGAATCCAAAAAACCCGAGTGGGAGGTTTACAAAGAGCACTTATCGTCAGATTTAGACGGAACTCTGAATCCCATAGATACTGCAGACCAAATCGAAGATGCCACAACACATCTGCAATCAACAATAATTGCAGCATACCAAAGCCCACTCGAAAAGAAGGCCATACAGAGGGATGTCCCATGGTGAAACAACAAACTTCAATGCCTTCAAACAGACACTCAGCACTCTTTCAATAGATGCAAAGTGTCTAATAACTATAGGAAAGTGCTCACACAATACTGTGCGGAAATCTGTAAAGCTAAAAGGAAAACCTGGAGAAGGTTCAGTGAAGGGATAAATGACTTGCTCCCTGCATAACGTCTCCAGAAAATCCTATCAAAAGATCACACAAATGGCATTGGACTATGTACTTATAAAGTCCAACGGAAACTTTATGGCAACCATACACGAAAGCTTGCAAGTGCTACTTAGCACTCACTTTCCCGGCTCCCAAGAATGTTGGAATAGGGTACATGCTGACAATGGTATAGAGGCAATCAGATGCTCTTCCACCGAAATATAAAAACTCGCTAAGAAAATTTTCACCCCAACCAAAATACCATGGGCAGTTTAACGGATAAAACCGTTAAAAAAATTTTTATTCCAAAAGCCGCCTAAATAAGTTATTTTTTGGTTTTTAAAATTAATTGCGAATAACAAAACTTTGTCCAAACATAAATATTTTACATTTTTTCAAAAAAAATTTAACCTGCTATCTCAATCAGTGAAAAATATGGTTTTTCGGATTTCCTGAAAAATTTTTCTCAGACCTCTGAGGCGGGTTTTGGAAATAAACGACTCACTTATAAACACATAAAAATAACACATTTTTATTCAAGTAAGTCATAAATATATAAAAATCTTATAATAATAAATAAGTCTTAATTACTGATAATGCGGAGAAAATCGAAACTTTTCCAAACTCTGCTTTTTTCTTAAAAACTGCATTTCGATTGCTTGAACCTGATAACAAAAGAAAATAAATGTCAAAACCATAAAAATTCCACTTCGTATGTGGTTTTAATTTTATTTTATTAGATCTACCAAAATTTGGGGTTGCCATTTAAAACAATTTCGGTGATAGCAGAAGCTTGAAAAATGAATTAGATATAAAAATGCGTATTTTGATAATTTAAAATCGATGATTCTAATATAACAAATAATGTTTTCTTTTGTCCAATGGTTGCCACTAAACTAGTATACTCAAAATAATTTTAAAAAAATTGTTACTTTGGATAATATGCTAATTAACACAGGAAATTGCATTTTTCATTATGATACGTTTAACCCAGTTTAAATAAATTTATCTTTTTTCTTCTAATTCTTGAAGCTCAGCTTTAAAATTTACTATGTTTTGCATGTTTGTGTCATTTATTATTTATAATAATAAAATTTCTTTATTTGACAGAGAGCATTATATACACTTAACAGTATTATACAGGTATATGTAAATTATAGTCATTTACAATTATCTTTCAGAAAATAAATTGTGTCCGGGTTATAGTAGTATTTGTATGCAGTATTCAGTTAGCTGTAGAGAAATGAACAACTTAGTTAGCTTATAATAAATGATTCTGGCTGTGAAAGCCTTTGTACTAATTCCTGTCTTTTCTTAAAATAATACTCCAGGATGATAAACTAACTACTGTTACTGCTAATATAACATACAGCATTAGGATAACAGGGCTGCTATAATTTCACATGCCATTTATAAATAAAGAGAAACCCTGAGCAAAATCTGAGCATTATTATTTTATTTGAACGTTATCCATTCATTAAAATCCAAGGACTAACGTAGCAGAAGAATCTTTAGTATATTTCGTTCATATTTCTGGATGGAAACTGTAGTCAATCGGTCAAAAAATAATTACAAACCTGAGCATCGGCGTAATCTGAAGCCTTCTCAATTCGCTTTTGTGTTTCGGTAACATTCCTCTTTTGTGCCTCTGTGTATTTAGCTAAACTCACCACCATGTTCCTATTCCACAAATTCTTCGTTTCCTAAAACAATTCTAATAATTTTAAACACCAAAAATCTGTGAAACCTGTAAAATACCTCGCATTCCTTCTTGATGATTTCGTACAGCTTCGAAGTGCCCACGTCTTGGCTCTTCAACTTGACATCTTGACTCTGCAACTTGACCGTCAGCTCGTTGCAGTAATTCCTCATCTCCAGATTTGTGGCAGTCATCTGCTTCTTTTCAACTTCCATGTCCATGAATTTCTCGCGGTACGTATCCAGAATGTTGGCTATCGAGAGCCGGTCCTGCTTCATCTGCACCTTCAGACTGGTTATCTGCTCGTCCTTGTTGTAGGTGACTTGCTCGAGCTTCTTCAGTTTGTTCGTGAGTTCGTCGCAGTTTGTGCACTTCTTGTCGTCCCTGTGGAGCAGTTTCTTCGCTAATTCATGCTCAATTTTCTCAAGCCGCTGATCAAAGTCATTCTTCAACTCAACGCGTAGTTCAATCTCTTTCTTGACAAGGTCCGCCTCATACTCGGCTTTCAGTAGGTCTTCGTGGTCTAGAAATGTTGTAAATTAAAAATTAAATTTTTGCCAAAAACATGAGGATGCTGAAATGTCTCAAATAGTGGTTCAGGCTCATTAGACAAATGAAGTTATTCCTGATAACTGTAACAGTTATCTTAACTATTCTGGTGACCAACCATCCTTCCTTTTATTAGTGTCCTCCTAATGTCCTCTTTTCTTGTAGAATTTAAAATTTAGCTTCCTTGAAAAGATTTCTTAAAATGGCAACATGTCATTTGAACTCTATCTTCATTCATTATTATAGGATTATTATAGTACTTTTTGTAGTATTAAATGGTACACAATGTACCAGATTTTATATTATATAAAGCATGGAAAATGCTTTATACAAAATAAAATCATGTCAAACATGTTGTAAGCTAATACAGTGATTTTGCTTCTACATTATTTTACAGTACTATATCATTTTAGGAACAAAACAACTGAAAATTTCCTACCACTGTTTTTAATCACATTGACTAAGGCTCGGAAATGACACTGCTTTTGAGTGATTTAGATTTTAGTTCTTTTGTGTTGATTTTGGCTGTAAGTTTTCCATGTCTTCCATGTTATTGCCAACAGTTTCATGTTTGGTTGGGACATACCATAACTATGACCAAACAAAATGATGTTTAGTTCATCATTATATCGGTTACAACCTGTTCAAAATTTGCAACTCCAGTAATATCCTCACATGATCAGAAAGAAAATCTTGCGCTCTGTAAATTCATACTGGTGTACCCTACACTCAGCTTCAGTACATTCTCTGATATTGATAACTTTTTGTTAAATCCTCTAAAATGTTCCTAATAAGTGAAATTAATTGATTCTGTTGGAAGGGTCAAAAGAGATGAAAATGCATTGGCTCAATCTCATTGTAAATATTTACAGTTTGAATTGTATTTTGTATAACGTACCATGCACTATTCCACTCCAGACTAAGGGCCGATATATTTGGATATATTCACCTATCGTCAAAGTTGTCGTTAGCCAACGAACAGATTACGCTAACGTTCGCGTTAAAAATGATTCTGTCTTTTCACCGATCTGTAAGTTATCGTCAGGCAACGAGGACGTAAACATCGCTAACGAATGTTTTTCGGCAGTATAGTATCAAATGTCGGTAAAAAAGGTGTACTAAATCAACACTTGGACCATAACTTGGACTAATTGCCGCTAGATGTAGCGCCGTAAATGACATTGATAGACATTGACAAAACGTAACCAAAATTCATTCGCACCCATTTCTAACCGCATCAATTAAAAAAGACGAGCAAAAGTAGAAAAAAGTGGTATGAAAGACGGATTCAGCAAATTCGGCCATATTAACTAAATAATGACTTCAATTAATACAGTACCACGTACGTACGTAAATATTTGTCAGTTTGACTTTTTGTTTGACATTCAGAACATGCTCTGTGACCAGGGGGCTACCACAAGCATTACAAATTATGACACATAATCTATTTCTTTCTAGTCCACTAAAGTTACTATAACCTATCTCCACTGATAAATATCAGACAGAGGGCGGTATTAGCGGTGTTGAATTACTGTGAAATCGCAGATCTCTGTAACCAAAATGCGGGAGTTTCTTGTTGTTGCCAGCTACATCCGTACGATGTAGCTGGATCGCACTACCATTGGTTCGTTATAATGACGTTTATGCGCGTTTATGTATGAACCTGTCATTGCGTTGATTTTTAAATTCGAATTTGTGTTTGAATTTGTAAAAATGCCGATGTGTATTGTGTGTGGCTGTTCAGACAGTGAAGTGAAAAGATTATTCTGTTTTCCACAAATACCCGAGAGGTAAGTAAACGGCTATCACAAATATATATTATCATTACCATAAAATTTTTTTTTAATTTTCCAGATCGGATAATTGGCTAAAATCAATGGGATTGGCGCCCCAGGGACGCATGTCAACTTGTTACAAAAGAAAATCTAGAAGCTTCTATGAAGAATAAATTAATTAACATGCTGATACAACGGAAAGCAAAGCAACGATACAAGCGCTGCGTAGACCACTCACAACACTTGTACAACAATGTACCGAAGTCCTGACAAAAGCAGCACAAACAAACAATACACTTGCTTTCCATTGGATAAAGGGCACAGTTCCCAAACTCCCTCCAGGAGAAGATGAGACGAAACCACCAAATGTATTTTTGCAAAGGAAACCCTAGGAACTCCTGCCTAAAGACCACAATGTACTCCTTCAACTCACCAGAAGCAACCGCAGACTGCTAACCGGAATCTATACGGGGTACTGCACACTAAAAAGAATCTAACCCGCATCGGACTCAGAGGACCACAGGTGTAGAGGATGCAAAATCGATCAAGAAACGGTAAAACACTTTCTGTACGAATGTCCGGCACATTTGACCTTACGTGAATGTTTCCTGGCTGATACATGGCTGGTTTTATCCGCCATCAGAGGAGTCTTGCTGAGCAACGCCCTTGCCTTCACGAAGGCCGCAGGATAACTCGAAGCAGACAAAGCCTAAGCCGTAACGACCCCTCGGAGGTTAGCAAAAGGGGCCTAATGAAGCCTAGGTGCTGTGGGAATTGTCCCACCCTCCAATATATCCATATTCCACGAAGAATAAAATTGTCTGAAAAGTTAATGATAACATTTTTTCCCATTAGTTTTCAACTTTCTGCTGGATACGGTATATAATATATAAGGATACAATTAACCTTCCATAACTCGATCCATGACTTAACACAAAAAAGTTTGACTTATCAAGACTTCGAGTTATTAAAGAAAAACACATAATCATTCCGATTCTATAAAAAAAATTGCGAACTCACCAGTTGGTAGCGTGGTTAAATTTTTAATAACAGTTGTTGCCAATAATTGTTGCTAATAAATTTAACGAAATTTCCACGCGGTTAGCAACAATTTCTATAGAATTGGTCTGAATATGTATGTAATGAATGCATTTATTTAAGTAAAAATATGTTACCTACATATATAAAAGATTAGGGTTGCAACGGATTATGCTGAAAAGTGTTCATGCATAATACATATGTACATATAGTTTATTTTGGCGTAAAATCTCAGTTAATTCTGACAAACAAGATTTTTCATTTTAATTTAAAAAAAGCTTTATTGTAGTTATATAATTATACAATGAATTGGTTGTATGTTTATTGGTTTCTAAATATGTATGCTAAACGTTCAACAAATTTACAACCAGCTAATTTGAAGGTGGTTACATCTTTCTTCCATGAACTACTTTCCACTTTTTTATAAGGTTAAATTTTTCAATAGATAAAGTACATTTTACTGACATTAGCAATAATATAAATAATTAGTAATAATAAAAATAATTAGCAATAATGAAAACAACTGTTTTCCATTTATGTAATAACAAATAGACTTAAGTTTGAATGTATAACTTTTAATAAAATTATAAACTTTTTATCTCAGTGATTTTATTTTGAAAATTAATCTTTAATATATTGCAAATACCAAATTTAATTCGATGGCGCTATACGATTTTGAATTTGGCGCCAGTATTCTGTTTTGAATTTCGCGCCAGTACACGTTTATGTAACTCGAGCGCCATCTATGTTATGTTTACGTTGAAAGTTGAGATGACTATACATGTGTGAGAGCGATGCGAGATAGCCCATACGTCATTAAAAATAACCTTTACTGGGTCATCTGTAGTAGTCTGTGTCTGTGACCAATCAAAGTGTTCGTCATTAGTTTACGGCAGGTTCATTCGATCGCTAAATAAATTTGATCGTTAAGCGTATTTATCCTGTCGGTAACGTTAACGACAGGTGAATAGACACATTTTTACCATTTATCGAACAGTTTCACGATAGGTGAATATATCGGCCCTAAGTTATGGGTTAGAATTGTGGGGAGAATCAGCCCACTCTGTAAAGATATTCATCTTACAAAAGAAAGCTGTCCACTCTATAGAACAAGCCAGCTGGTCTACCCACTGCAAGCCAGTATTCCGAAAATTCAAGATAATGCCACTGCCATCTGCATATATCTTTAAACAAATACTTCATGCAAAGAGTGTTATATCAGACCACCAAGTAGAAGTGAAACAACAAGCCGAATGCAAGCGACATTACCATCCCCTTCCATCGTATAAATACAACTGCCAACCAGCATCGACATTCGGAGCTATTAAATATGTTACCTGCCTTTTGGAGGAGTAAAACGCCAAGGAAACTAAAAGCAGATCTCAGAAACCTGCTGACCGACAAAATCTTCTACGATGTTGAAGAATTCAGGAATTACATGAAAAATAAGATAGACTAAACTTTATTGTATCTTAAATTGATATGTGTTATGTGCATTTTTCTTTTCTTTTGACAATTTCCCTGTTACAAATGTATTTTGGTGAAATAAAGTTTATTATTATTACATAATACAGGTGTTCAAAAGGAGGATAAGAAGAATCAAATAACAATCATAACAAAAGCAACCTTGATTTGAACAGATATTTGATAGCTGCACACTGCACAATGTTTTGGTATTTGTATAAAATGCGGTTTCTACTCTCAAAAGTACCTCCATAAGAAATCTTTGCAAGGAAGCAAAATTTTAAATTTAAATTTTTTAAGCAAAAATCACAAATTTTCTGAAATACTGCTAATAATGATCGTTAATATAGAATAAAATAAAGTTATAGGAGTCCGTGTATTTAAAATTGTTCTTTTGGCTACAATGTTTTGTGTTAACAAAACCAGTCCAAAAACGTCGGATGAAAATTACTGCGTACATTTAAAAATGAGGTTATGTTTAGATTGGCCTTGAGACATGTTAGTTAACACAAAACACTGTAGTCAAAAGAACAATTTTAAATAAACATTAAAAACCTACAACTTTATTTTATTCTACTATACCAACGTCATGGATAAATTCACAGCCACCTCGTTAATCTAGTTTTCTTTATTGTTTGTTTTGTATATTTTTGTCCATAAATGTTCGTTTTCTGAAATAATAGTATTGTTAACGCTGTTATGTTATTATGTTTATCTTACTGTGTACCAACTCCTTAATTTTATTATTATTTAATAATGACAAATTGTATAGGTATTTTTATTATATGTTATATGGTTTTTACAAAAGATAACATTAATCCCGGATCTTTTTATAAGTCGGATAACCTCTGGTTTTAATTAGTCCGGATTATCAAGTTCATACTATATTTTATCATTTTTGGAGAGAGCTTTAACAAAGCCAGTTTTGTAACTTTGGTACCAATCATTATAGACAATTTTAGGTTCTTTCTCATTCTTCAGTTGAGTTAAGTAAAAAAAAAAGTTTTAGACAAAACTTATTTGGAATTAAAAGAGCTGTCCTATACATAAATTCTTCAAATAACCTACTTTTCCTAACCTCAAGGGGCTATAACTGTAATCGTGTAATTTTAAATCACTCTGTATGTTGTACATTTAATAATTACACTGCAAAGAAAATCAGTAATCTAAAAATGAGAAAGTAAAGTATATTATTCTTACAAACAAAACAATAAGCATATCAGGCTTATTAAACAGAAGAATTTTATACTTTTGTATGTTCCCAGAATAAAAAAGTTTGTATTATCAACAAAAAACTTGATTTAGGAAAAAAAACGGACTTACTATTCACTTGATCCGTGTTTACACCAATGGACAAACATTCGGGTTTATGCTGTCTCTCTTTGATGACCTTCTCAAATTGCGCCGCCTTATCCTGCAGGGTCTTGATCAAACCCTCGCGTTCCTTCTCCAACTTGGCGGCAACTTGAAACTTTGCCACTTGGTCCTCAGTTTCCAGTAATCTTATATTCAAGAACTCTACTTCCCTCTGCGCTTGGGCCAACTCATCTCTCACTTTCTCTGTCTCTTCTATGAAATACCCCCATTAAAATTATATCTGTAGTGAGGTGTTATTGTTTGCTTACCGCTGTTGATATGCGACTGCTCAAGAGCCATTGAAACCTGAGCAGCGGCCTCTTCTGTCTGTCTATTCTCGTAATTGGAGAGCGCAGATTGAAGCTGGGATATTTTCTCCTCGTACTGTTTCTTTTGCTTTTCTAATTCACCTCTGTGGAAATAAAAATTTAAATTAATATAAACATCGTATAAATCGCATAAAAATAAAAAATTTTTTCCATGTCTTTATTTTTGGGATAAAGTTACCTATAAGATTCAATTTGTTGTTGCACACTAGAAATTTGTTCGTCGGCCTTATTGAAATTCTCCTGTAACTCTTCGTAATTTTCCCGCCACTGTTCGATTTCTATCTAAAAATTTGATTCATCGATTAATTGAGATTAGAAATAAGTTGAGCTGTAGCTTACTTTGTATTCGCGTTTTTCCTCCTCGATTCTGTTGCAATTTTCGGTGAGGGCGGCGCAGTTTCTCTTCACATTTTCGTACTCATTCTGTTGCCGCATATATTTTTCATGTGCTTTTGCCAGTTCCTTTTCCAGGGCATGTACATAATCCATCTTTTCGGCAATTACCATCATCTTCGATGAATCTTGTAATTCGGCCGCTACAATAGAAACGGTGCTGGTAAAAAGTTGTATCTATCAAATTTTATTTTGTTATCTGTGAGCTATGCATGCTTGTTGTTCTTGACCTGATAATTTATTTTTTCTAACCTAGGTTTACTAATATTAGTTGAAGAGGAATTTGCAATATTATACAGGATGATTAAAAAAGAAAAATAATTAAGTTTTTTTTCCAACAAACTGTGAAACATGAAAAATGCATTTGTAATTTTTTAAAAGTATTTTTCGAACAAATCTATCATCAAATATACAAGATCATTAACAATCACATGCTTGGTTAAAAATAAATTACAACTGATTATAAACCTAAATCTCTGAAATTTGGCAACTAATAATGTTCAGTCAAAGCAAAAAAAGAATAAAAAAAACCCCAAAAATAATTTATCAAAGTTTCACTTTTTTGTAATTAGTTTGCGTTTTCCTTTTTGGGTCCGTTGACACATCAGCCAAGTACTATTTTCGAAAACAGAACTTACGTTTCCAATCATCTTTTCTATTTTTCGGACTGGTTGTTTGCAGATATAAATATAAAACCTTCTACCTACACGAATGTGAAGAATATGCTAGGATGTATAACCTTATTTCCATCAACGATGCCATAAACAAACTCAAAGCTATCTGGGCAAAAATAAGACAAGTGACCACCAACATATTCACGAACATGAACCGAGCTGTTCAATGAACACTTTACAACGTATGTTCAAAAACTGCAGACAAAGTTATCCAGAACTAATGACAAGACTCCACATACTTTAACACCAACATCAGAAATCAACAAGAAGGTGCAAGCGTTACTCCATGCATGACAGTACTTGCACATGCACAGCCAGAGAGATGCCATCCATGAACACGACACTAGGCAATGGAACGAAGTTGTGGTCCCGTTCAGTAGACTTCGAACAACCAACTTCATGCGTGCGGGGGTGAAGCTCTACAACTACTTGCCAAATATATGGAAAAGTTTTAAACTCAGATAGTTCAAACAGCAACTCACTAGGGTTAATGCGGTTGCGTTCAGCGAACGCAATCGTTGCGCAACCTTGTCAGCGGAAAATTTATGTTTTGAGTTGTCAGCGGTCTATTCTAACCCAAAAACTTGTAAATATGACTGGCGTTTGTGCACATAATACTTTGCTTATGGCGGCAGACTCGTTTTGCGAATACTGAACCGATTAATACTAATTAAAGCTAAACAGGTTTGCGCTGACTTATCAATGGTTGCGTTCGCTAAAAAAACTCCGTCATCAAGTTTTGAACTTATCTCAAAGTACTTTTTTTGTATTTGTTAATTATGAATGTTTGACGGAGAGGTCTACAAGAAAGCATAATATCCAGGGATCATACATCGTATTGTTGACATAACAGATTCTCAAAAAAGTACTTACTATTCGACAACTTCATAGTTCTATTTTCGCTTGACAGCTTATCAATAATGCCCAACAGTTCTTGGCATTGTTCCTGAGCAGTTTCCAAATTCTCCGTCAATTTATTGATAACACTACATTTCTCCGTAACTACTAAATCTTTCTGTTGCAGTGCGTCCTTAAATTTCTCCTGATACTCCGTACATTCCTTCTCCTAAAAACGTAAAATACTAACAGAATACCCCAAAGGACAAAAAACTTATGTACTTTTCGAAACAACTTTGTGTTTGCAACGTCTAACAAGTGGTGCAACTGCGATATTTCCGAGTGATGTTTCTCTTGTATCTGCCTATCGGATATTGTATTAGTAGTTAGCCCGTTGTGCATGATCGACAACTGATCCAACAAACTTTTGTTTGCTTCTTTAGATAATATATACTCATCATTAAGCTATCCAAACAAAAGAAATGATTAACAATAAAACCATAAATTTAAATTATAAAACTTACAGAATTCATCTGTTTTTCTAGCATTGACACAGCACATCTCAAATGTTCAACTTCTTCACCCAACGTACGGATTTCTTCATTTTTACACACTGCACAAATTATATAAATAAATACACAATACGTATAACGATACCAAGAGACTTTTAATAAATATAACCAAAATAACAAACCCAGCAAATCCTGGCATTGTTTCAAGGAGATTTGAGCTTTCTCTTTATCTGCTTCCAGCAAAATGCACTTCCTCGCATTGATATTTTTTTGCTTTTCAGTTTCCGCTTGCAAACTCTCTAATTTCTGGGATAATTCTTTAACCTCTCGCACCCTAACTTCATACAGTACTTTTAATTGATCGTCTAAACTCGCCCTTTTGTATTTCTCTGCCAGTGTGTCTGGTGGATAGGACTGCTCTATCGACACGTTTGTAGAGTTAATTGTGCTCTCATCATAATTGAATTCATCCATGGCGTTTGTCAAGAAATTTTGTATCTGTTAAGAGAAAGCATAGAATTTTTGTTAGGCATCTTGAATCCCAGATGCATTTATAATTATTACTTCTTCTTGTCGTCGTTTTTGCTCTTCGAGGTCTTCATCTTCTTCTTGGTTATGTAAGGCGTTATCGATATTTAGGGCCCCTGGTTGAAATATGCTAATTCCAGTCGCCTCTTCCATTATTTTTTTAGTTTCTTATACGATGTTTTAAATGGATATTTGTGTGGAGATCTTGCTGCTGAAAAGGTTAGGTTTTTGAAATTTCGAATCGTCTTTTGTTTGTATTTGACATGTACAGCTAACTTCATGCATGATAAAGGTAAATTACGATTTTGAATCTATTTTTTTAATTTAAATTATTTAGAAATTACTAGTCATTATTGTGTTTCATTTTCGTAAATAATAGAGAAAGTATATTTATTTGGGGCAATAATTTATTAAAGGTTGGATAATAGAAGCATAGGCAACCAATGTGACAGGTGTTGGTAATCTCAAAACTGCATGTTGATTGCACACATTCATCAAAATACTGTCGATTGAGAAGTTACTGTATCACAGACTACTATACTGTATCTAATAGGCTATTATGTACCTGATTCGAACTGTCAAATTATATGCAAGGTTTTGAGTACAGAAATAAAAATTCTCTTCATAGATAAAAATGATTCAAAAATATTTTCTTCTATTAAAATATACAATTGTTAGAATAACGCGTAAAGGAATTGATAATGATACAATTTGTTGTTTCTTTTTAAAATGTTTTGTTATTCTATTTCCTAGTCATAAATAAATACTTATTTATATCACTAATCAATAATAATCTATTTATAAAAGAAAAACAAAGGGGATTAAAAATAAAACCAGTACAAATACAAACTAATACATACGTCTATATTAAATCGCCCACTAGGCTTGTGGATCTTTGGTACGAATAAATAAAAAAAAAACAACAATAAATTACAGGCATATTGTGACAAAATTTACAGCTTATACCTAAAAAAAATTACGATAGGCTTGCAAGTCTGCTGATAAAAAAAACAAAAAAAATGGCAAGTTCCGTTCAGCGTAAGGGTGGATCATCGTCATCCATATCCTGTCCGATCATCACCTCGTCGTAATTTGTCGACCTTTGGTTCAATTTCCCGCGTACCCACGAGACAACTTTGTACTTGTATCCAACAAAGACGCCACATATCACAATGGTTATCAGAAGCATAGGTACGATTATAGCCGCGGCTACGTGACTATCTTTGGTACCATCGACTAAACTCGAAGATGAAGGATCTCCGGAAATGTCGGCCTTTTTCGTTAGGACGCATTCGTCCCCATTCTTTACCATCTCGTAACCGTTTTCGCATTGACAGGATCCAACTGTTTCTTCTTGACTTAGCGTAAAACATTGTTGGTGTTTTCCGCAGTCCACAACGTTTAAATTTGTTAAACTGCATGGTTTTGTCGCTGCAATAATTAGTAATTAGTTTAGTTCGATTAATTTTCGGTATTTACCTGTCGTAGCAGCAATGAGGATTAACATAAAGTATAAAGTTTCTTGTATAAAGTTGAACATTGTTGTAATTTACATTTCTTCTCGGTGTTCTAGTTGGTTTGGTGTGTCGATTTTAGCGAAAACGCATCGTCTAGAGTCGCTATTCGCTCCAACTTTATCTACTTATTGATAAATTTATCACTCTTTTTTTATTTAGACAATGAAAATATAGGTGTCAAATGTATTTACGCGACGCAGTGTGCCGAACGGCGGTGCAGAAATGAAACGCTTCTAAGCACAAATTGAATAATTGATATCATCAAACGTACGTGTTTATTCAATTTATATTCATAAATGAATTTAAAAGCTTGTACGTTATGAATAATGCTACGGATAGTACCTCCACGGCTCCACAGTAGGCCGGTAAATCGAGGTTCTGTTTGACTCTTGACTAAAAATGATCGAGATGATTACGTATGTTTTTTTGGTTGCGTCGCCGCCTGACAGATGGATTTGCATGATTTGCGCTATCGCAACTCAATCGATAAAATGCAATACTGTTACTTGCTACTCGATAACTGTCGAATTTAGTTCACACTCAAGACGGCATAAAATAGAGAAAATAAAAAGCATGAATTATTAAAATTTTTACTACAAACTCAGCATTCAACATAAGTTAAAGACGAACCTCAGGCAACAACATACAGGATGATCAGCAACGATTGAAGACTGTTCAAATTTCTAATCGGTTGAACAATCTTGTCGAAAAGATCGATATGTAATGCGATGAATTGCTCCATAACGTTGGATGAAGATGAATTAAAATAAAAATCAGAGTGGTTTCCAACGTTTTATTTCAGGGTTAATTGGCTACCGGTTTCGGACCAATTAGCTCTGAAATAAAACGTTGGAAATCACTCTGATTTTTATTTTAATTGATCGATATGTATTCAATCACGTCGATCCTTTTATTGGATAGATCGATCAGATTGAGAAGAAAACTGAAATAGATCTTTTCGATCAGATCGATTAATCGATTTTTTTGCACAGCAAGTAGGGCTCACGTGACATCATTTATGTCATCCGCCGGTGATTCGCTAACAGCAAGCTAACAGTGAGCAACAGTGAGTGGCATCAAGTGGCATGAGAGGTGAGCGGTTCACGGGTTACATAATCGAGGTGCAGGTATCAGCGCTCTTCGATTCTAGTGGTACTGGTGCGTACTACAATCAGTCCACCACCTGCCACCACGACGTCCGCGACTACCGCGAGTGACGGATCTACAAATTAGCCGATAAAGTAGGCGCCCACAGTTCTCAAAGTTAACATTTGTTGTCAATAAGGTTATATTTCATCATAGTTTGATAGTCACAAATTTGCAGTTGTTTTCCTTTGTAAATTCATATTGTCATTTATGTAAAAATACCATGTTTTCATTGCAGAATCAAAATCAGGTGCGTGCGAATCGTCGCGTATAATACCGAATCGCACGCTAAACATTTCACTGTTGCAGGCAATATTCACATTATCCCAAGTATCGGCAATTCTAACACCCAGACATAACGCGTACCTAAGCAAAAAAGTCCAGAGCAAGGCAGACAAGACACCAAACTTCCTCTGCCCGGAGAGTTTCCGTGAGGCGGTTAGCAATTGTGACATCCATTTCGCACGCTCCATTATAGACACCTCACTATTCAATAATCATCAAGTCAACCAATGGAAAGTAAGTTACTCGTCCAAAAACACCTTCTTCGAAAATAAATATGGATTCCCTGAGGATAATCTTTCCAAAACATCATTTCCAACAATTATCATCAAAAACAAAACCATTCACGCACCACCAAATTTCTACACAAACCTATTAAACGGTTTACGAAATGAGCGAAAATATGCATTCGACGTTCAAGTGCGGGGATTCAAGACTGATAGGAGCGTTAAGGCAGAGATGACTAGGAATCCTTCGTTGTTGTATCGGATAAAGAATTTTTTTGCCTCACCTGAGGCAACGGAAAATAAGGCAGCTGCAGACGTATCGATGAATAACGAGCGTCTGAACAAGATGCTTAGTCAGGATCCGAACATTACGGAGGCTGAGCGGCAAAGGATGAAGGTCGCTTTTGCCGAGGGTTACCTGCTTGGGAACAATCCAACTGCGAAGACTGGAAAGGCGGCGCGGTACTTTAAGGTCGTGCAGCAGGTGCTGACGATTGTTATATTCTTCGCAATCGTTGTCAGTCTGATGGCGAGTGCCAATGGTTCAGTTTTTAGGTAAGTGTCTTTTGATTATTTTTATCGATAAAATTATCTCCCGACCCTTTTTTAATGCCAAATTGTGACCAATCAAATCGTAATTTGGACCTGTCACTTCTGTCATAAATATGGCAAGTTTATAATAAGATCACAGCTTACTAGTCCAGCCAAATTAAATTTTCAGTCAACCAAACTGGATTTTTCTATGTAGCTTTATTTATATGTTTTGAACAGTATATCAAAAGTCCCTATCAATACCACTGCTACAAGAAATAGTATAGGAGTTGAAAGGATGGAATTGGGTTTCTTGCAATAATTTCAGAAAATATTAGTTTCTTCCGACAAGACAAAATTGTAAATGTAAAATTTTCCATAAAAAAATATTGTCTTTTTTAGACAACTAATTATTTTAAAGATAAGATAATGCAGTAATAGAAAATATTTTTCTTTTTATGGTTAATTGACTATTATTTTATTTTTTGTATTTTTTTTAAATATCTCAAGTCACTCAATCTCATCACCACAAAAAAATCTGGTATCGCCAGCACAGTACTTTATCATACTATACAGCAGTGTCTCGTCATGGCAATCTCGACGCATCTGCGTGTCGAATTCACGTTCAACGCAAACGCTGACGTTCTGACAATACTGTCAATAGAATGAAAATATCTGTCAAATCCTGGCTACCTAGTTTTAATGCAGTACAAGCGATCTCTATGAAATAGAATTTGCTCATGGAGCTACACTATTATTTTTACCAAAAAATGTCATAGACATAAATTTTTCAGAATTTCCTCTACTTTAATATATTACTTAACTATTTTGACGAAATTACAGAAATGGCGGCTCATTTGCAAAATCCTTGAAAAATGCTAAGAGTAAACATCCAGTTCCTTTGGACACTTTTGAACCAAAAGCTTTTCAGCTCTAAGTTTGGTCATGAAACTTCTAAATATAAATTTTCGTCCCGATACCTTTAGTAGTTTCTCCGGAATCGTTGTCACAAAAAATGGTTACACACATACACATACACACACACACACATACACAGACATTTTTTTGTAACTTGGTTAAAAATGTTCAGGGGACCCAAAACATATTTCCGCTAAAATCTCAATTTTATTTCGGCACGATTACAATATTTTATAATACTACGTATGATAAAGTAAAAAACTAAGAGGTAAAAGGGGGCAAGTGTCAGTGTAATTATCTCTGAAAATAACACTTTTTCGGAAGAAAGGCATTATGAAAATTACAGTTTGCAAAATTTGCTACAGGTATTTTCTTCTCAATATGCGATACATATAATCGAACAAATAGCAGCAGAGACATAAAACAGGCATTCTACTCAATAAAACAAGAGCAAATAATGAAAGGTTTAAAGGAATTAAAAATTCCAGCAAACGTATGACAGTTATGACATTATACAACACAAAGGGTATAGTATGAATGAAACATGCAGTGTTGGAATATACATTTAGGCCATTTTTACAAGATATAATCAGAGGAATAGCATTTTCCAGGATAATTGGTTCCCTGTGAGTGTTTCCATAGTAATAACAACTTATTCCAAGAATTAAGTTATTCCAAGTATAACTTCAATTGTAAAACTAGCCCTAAGAAACATTGACAAAAAGGAAACATTGTGAACAAAAAGCAGTCAACTGGTTGCGTATGCTGATGATCTGGTGATAATTGCAAAACAGAGAAAACTAGTGGAGAGGATATTGTGTGAAATAAAGGAGGAATGGGTAAATATTGGCACAAGCATCAATAAAGGAACGATACTAGGAAGCAAACCGATCAGTATAAAGTCTAAGATCCCAGGCCCATTATCACATATGCTGTGGAGACAAGAATAAAGAGGCTGGGCACTGGATATTTGGACCGGAAAAGAAAATAAGGGTAGTAATGGTATATTTACCGAGTAACAAAAGAGAAAGAAGAAAACCAAAAGGTATGTGGCGGGGTGAATTTGAACAAGATCAGGTGTCTGGGAGTAACCAAATATAAAAGCAGAGATCAGGAAGACACACAATAGATCACCACTCCAAGAAATGGATTGTAAGCTTCAGTCATGAAGCGGCAAAACTCCATATTGTAGAGTGCAGTGCCATCAGTTTCAGATGTACTAACTTTAATAATTTTTTCCGAAACACTGATAGTTTTTAGGATATAAAAATTCCATTTCCCCCCTTCACAGTCTTTTAATGTTTTTGCAGCAATGGTATTGCTGGTGACTGCTGATATTTTGTTTAAAACATTAAGTAAAGCTAGACAAAAATTAATTAATTTTTTCAAAGTTTAGCAATTTGTAGACCTAATTTGACTAGACCAGGGGTTCTCAACCTTTAAGGTTCCGTGTACCACCTAATAAATATCCAAATTTCTCCGTACCACCACTCATTATACAAAAATGCATATTAATACGGGGAAAGGTACATAAATGAAAAAAAAAGTTGATTTCAAATTTTTAAATATACCTACATCTACATATCTATTGTGTAAAAAATTATAACAAAAGTACACTTGGTAAAAAAAAAACAACAATATAACAATAAACAGTTATATAACAAAAGTTCATTTGGTATACAAAAGTAAAATAGAAATATGACTTACATTGAAATACATAATAGAAAATAATTTAAATATTAATGCGACCCTTGGGGTTATTTTACTAAACAAATTATTTTAATATCAGGCTCTGTGTTAGTTAGTTTCAAACACAAATTTGGCACAATGATTAAGTTTGACCTAAGTTTGTTTTTTAAATATAACGTTGATGAAAACCCTATTTCATATAAATAAGTAGTGCAAAATGACATTAAAATGTAATAGTTTAATCTGCAATTTCTTTAAAATAATTCTACCTCTGGGTCCAAAAACTGGTGAGTGTATTAATCTTACAATCTTCTGTCACCACGCACGCACGTATGTCTGAGGAAATTTCTAACAATTGTTCTTTCTCTTTGGGAGTAAGTTATCTGGCATATACATAGTTTTTTGATTTCTAATACAATTTTCATTGTTATAGTTTTCTGTAAAATAACTGTAAACTCAAAACATATCTGAATCTCGAGAGCCATCAAACATCGGAATGTAACAAGAGTGTCTCATGTTGAGTGTTGACTTCCCATCTCCTGACATAATATTGAAAGCATTCGTGAATTTAATGCTCACCTTTTAATAAAAGTGACTGATTGTTCCGAAACTGTGTTTAGCCTTTCTGGTATGAATTTGCTACTGTAGCTTCCCGATGGATGTTGCAGTGAGTGAATTGAGCTTCTGGAGCAACTGTTTTAATTTTAGGATCGCCGCAATTTGGTTCTGTTAAAGCCCCAGCTCCATCACTGCAGACACAAATGCATTTCTCCCATGGAATAAAATTGTTAATTGTTAAGAATTTTGTATATTTAATCTTTCGAGCAATGGTTCACAAAATAAATATCCCTCTGCAATGTCCTTTTCTACATCAAATCGGATAAAGTTAAAGAAAATAGTGATATCAACACTCTTATCTAACTGTAGCGCAAAAATTTACTTTGTTTCACCATTTTAACTACACTTTCTTTTACACAATCTGCCATTTCAGAAATTCTGCGTACGGTATCATTTGATAATGGATTATTATCTAACTTGGCCACTTTTGGGTCAAATAGTTCAACAATATCATCAAAATAAATATGATTTCACCAATAAAGTTTGTTACCTTTCGCGTACCACCTGAAAGTCCTTCACGTACCACCAGTGGTACGCGTAGCACGGGTTGAGAAGCCCTCGACAAAGATAAAAGAATATAAAGATGCGACGCTTCGGGTCGGCTCCGTTGATTTAGTGGGGGTCCACATTTGATGACCTTGAACGCATGTGAGCTTTAAACCGTTGACCAAACAAGGCGGGAATTGGCGGGAATTTTAAACTAACGAATACAATGCACGATTAGAGGTTATGTAATGCAAATGAAAACAAATCAATATTCACATATATAAATAAAATAAAACGTATCCGATAGTCACCTAAATGGAATATTAACAAAAATAGTGGATTATAATATAACAAATAACAGCGGTTTGTTGACTTTTTGAAAGTATAATTAATAATTAAGCAAATAACTGTGTGATTGTTTGCCTAGGCCATCGATATTCAAACTCATTTTCACTGTCTCTACTACTTACTATTAATAAAGGTACCTCTAAACTAAACAGTACGAAACCACATTAACAATTAACATTTTAATTAAAAACTGACCACTCATTAAAATGCTTATTAAAACACTACATACACAATCTTGCACAATCCAAGGAACGTAAACACCAAACTAAGGTTATGTCACCCGATGTCACCCGCTAGTATACAAACACAATCAGCTGTTGGTAGCCATCTTTTCGTTGACCAAATCTATCTCACTCTCAAACCGCGTTTTCTTGTCTAGTGACGTATCTTATAATTCTCTTATCTTTGCTCTGCACTAGACTATTAACCAAAGCTTTAAATTAATTTTTTTATTTCAACGTTTGTCCATGAAATACAATTTCAAATGGACTAATTTTTTGTTTTTCTTTTGACGTGTAGAATACAGTTGGGTAATCAAGTGGAGGTGGACCCGGAGGACATCCACGTCACCTTTGACGACGTGAAGGGAGCGGACGAGGCAAAGCAGGAACTTAAGGACGTCGTCGAGTTCCTGAAGAGCCCCGAGAAGTTTTCCACCCTGGGCGGCAAGCTGCCGAAGGGGGTGCTCCTCGTTGGCCCGCCGGGCACGGGGAAGACCCTGCTTGCTCGGGCTGTCGCCGGCGAGGCGGGCGTCCCGTTCTTCCACGCCGCCGGGCCCGAATTCGATGAGATCCTCGTCGGACAGGGAGCTAGGAGAGTTCGTGATTTATTCAGTGAGTACCTACCGTTACTTCATCCATAAAGTTATTTTGTTTACTGGTGGTTTACGCTGATACATGTCGATATTTATTGTATCGTCTTTCCCAAAGTATTCGCACAAAAAAAATGAAAAAAAAATTGAAAGTATTAAAAGTAGCAAAACTAATTACTATTACTAAAAACAAAAGATGTGGATGTGGATGTGTTTTTGTGTTTTTACCAAGTTGATAAACAAAGAACTACTTTAAAATATTAATGTAGGTTTGGGAGAGGGTTAAAAACAGGTTTTCAGAACCGAGATATTATGAATAGAATCACGGTTTCGAACCGGTATTTTTTTCGTTATGGTTTCCGTTACGGTTCAATACATAAGAAATATATCGGTTCAGTTCCATGTGATGAATTTTTGATGCTTTTTTAAATATGTTTGGTTGTACCGTTTGTACTGAACCTCATGCACTTATATAAAATAATATATTTTTCCTTTTAGTTTTATACTTAATAATAATAATAATATATTTTCTTATAAAATAATAATTATTAACTTTTCGAGTTATCGTGCCGACCGTGCAGAAAAAAGCACTGTTTTGACAAGCTGTTTGAAGTTAGAAGAACAAGATCTTAAATAAACTAGCGAATATATTGATCTGTTCTTTTTATAGATAAAATACTTCTACTCCGCGATTCCTGGTCCATACTAAAATATATCATGTCATTTTGTATTTTATCTATGAACTAACCTGTCAAGTAACAAGTAACTATACTGATTCCACAGGGCCCAAGATGCCCTGGACATCCGCGCCAAAGTTGCTTGGTGCACCGTGCCAGTGACACTTATTGTCGTTATTATTTATTAACAGATTATTTCGTTATTAACAGATGTTTTTAATAATTTGTCTTTTTAAAATGTTAGTAAAAGAATGGAGAATAATAATAATAAACTGAAAAAAAACAAATAGTCTTTGAAGAGTCTGGGGGTATGTAATCTCTTGAGATGAAGAAACGTCAGTTTTGCCTTTAACCAAATATATAAAAATTAAATGTTACTTACGTGAACCATATATGAAGATATACGGTAATAAAGGTGACGACCAGACGGTAGATACATCAACATGAAAACATAACCTAACGTACTTTAGAGTTGCAACCACGGTATAACTTTTAATGTAGGATTGTGAAAACCAGCGCGCTTGAACAAGCATCGAATGTAGGCAAAATACGCTACACGCTTCGAACCAAAATAAAAACCGATATTTTTTCAGTTCAGTTACGGTTTTCGTTCCAACAAAAATATCGGTTTTTTCGGTTTTCGGTTCAGTTACGGTTCGAAACCCTGAATAGAATAGAATAGAGTGTTTATTTTCCTCTGTGCAGAGATATGGCAAGTAAAAATTTAATTATGTTAATAGTGATTAATATCTATTCTGCCAAGTCATCTGTCATAACCAAACTTTTGTATTTTTTTAGAATATTTCAAACTTGATGTTGAACATAATTAATGAAAATGGCGGTTCGAGGCATTGTTTCAAACCCCTGCCCTTTCTTTTCATTAATTTTAAGTTTTTATTTATTGACTTGTTTCGTAACTGATTGAATTTTGCAATTTTTTTATGGCCATCAATTCTTGTCCGTTTTGTTTTTTTTTTTATTTCTATTTTTAGTTTCCTATTTATTTCTTATTTGCTTTTTTTTTGAAAGAACTAAAAATTTTTAACCCTACACCACCTGACATTCGTAAATTTTGCGACGTGAATGTGTGGTATTGACGCGATATCAAAATAGTAGGTATTCTAGGGTTAAGTGAGCTGCTTTTTAAATTAAAATAAGTATAGCGTTTCCAAACAGCAGATACACTGGTCTCTGTTAGTGGGGCATGTTGTAACCCGGCACCATGCAATAACGTATTTGAAACCAGAGGTCAACACTTTTTACGAGACCGTCGACTTTACATCCTTCCGAAGAATGGCTGACTTTTCTAGTGTCACTTCAAGCACCTTAGCTCTACTATATATTTTATGAATTCAAACATTTAACCCCACAACTTCATCACAATACCATGGAAAATACAGTCAAGAACCCAAACTTGTATCAATATGAGTGACAGTCATTTTTCGGATGTTAAGTCTCAAAAATCAATTTATAATTTTTGCAATAGCAGTAAGAACATTATTTTGTTATGCAGTAACCTGCGTACCCAACTTCTCTTTGGCAGAGGTCCTATATGTCACTTTTCAAGGTCAAGACTCCGTTATTGATTGGCACTATCTTTGTTGTGCTTCATCTGACATCTGATGACATGAACCAGTAAACAGGCATGTCCTTTCCTGAAAACTATTCAGTAAACATGGATGACAAACGCAAGAGTAATATTGCTGATTCAAAAATATAAATCTATTTGGGACAGCGCTCAGAAAATACGATATGTAACTTACAGCAAGACTCACAGTATGACAGTCAATGAGGTTTAGTTGGAATAATTCATGTGAATTAATTAAAATTATTTTATATCCTATTGTTATTTTCACCAATAAATTTGTACTTTTCTATGTTTTATACAAAAACTGTTCAAATGTGTGATATACAGTGAGCGCGTAAAGTATGGAAACATGACAAAATCTCAAGAACGGTTTGCTATTTTAAAAAATCCTCAAACACGTCGATTTATAATAATCAAAATACACCTTATAATATCAAATTAATGTTTTTATCTTCAATTGTTTTTAACAGATGACGTCATCGACATTTTTTTAAATTACAACCCTATATTTTTTTTAATGATTTTGACAGATCTTTTAATTGTCTTAATGGTAGCATAATATTTTTATGCCCTTACATACGAAAATTTTCGAGAAAAAGACTATTGAAGGTTATGAAATAAAAGTCAAAAATCTCTGGAACGGCTTGACCGAATTTAACGAAATTTTTGAATTAAGTATTTTGCAACCATGTGAAGACACTGGCATTATTATCGTTGATGCAACTTTTACAGTTTCTGAGATATAACCTCAACTTTTGAATTTGAAATAGAACGTCCTGTATATTTTAGACATTTTCTGTTACAGTCTTCATTATTATATCAAAACATCTAGAAATTAACAAAAACCTTGATTACTTAGGTCTAAAAATTAACAAAGAAAAAATTGATAACAAAACATTTTTACGTTTTCCACTGCAACTACTCTACTTTGATCGGTTTATTTTTTGTTGTTATTATTTTTTGTTATCAAATTAATCTTTGTAAGTTTTAGACCAAAGTAATAAAGGTAGTTGTTAATTTCCAGATGTTTTTGATATAATACTCTATCAAGCGTAGACATTGAATGGAAGACTGTAACAGAAAATGTCAAAACATACAGGATGTTCTATTCCAAATTAAAAAGTTTGAGGTTATATCTCAGAAACTGTAAACGTTGTATCAACGATAATAACGCCAGTGATTTCACATAGTTGCAAAATACTTAATTCCAAAATTTCGTTAAATTCAATTATATTTTTCTCGAAAATTTTCTTATGTAAGGCCATAAAAACATTATGCTACTATTAAGACATTTAAATGATGTGTCAAATTCATTAAAAAACTATAGGGTTGTCTTTAAAAAATATGTCGATGACGTCATCTGATAAAAACAATTGAAGGTAAAAAAATTATTTTGATATCATAAGGTGTATTCTGATAATTATAAATCGACGTATTCGATGATTTTTTAAAACAGCAAAACGTTTTTCAGATTTTGTCATGTTGCCGTACTTTACGCGCTCACTGTATATGTGTGTGACAAAAATATGCTCTTTCCAGAAACAAATCATATGTGCCAATTGAATAAACCAAATTAAATATCAAAGTTAAATGGCAAAACAAAAATGTCTCAAACTTGCAGAATAAAAACCAAAACACTTATCAGAAACAATTGTCTACCCTGCATAAAAATGTAATAATACACAGCAGAATATCACACACAAAATAAATACTGAGTATTTACCCATCTCTAGCCCTATGCCCTAATAGGCCCTTTGTGCTTGCCCCTCACTGCTATATTGTCGTATCGACAACCAGAGACGTTCAACTGTTTGTCAGAATCAATGGCTTTACGTCTCTTCTCTTTGATGCAGACTAGAGCCATTTGCCTGTCCTGCTGTCTTGTCACATAAAAACATTATTATCGTTGTAGTTTTTTCTTGCAGAGGCGGCAAAAGAGAGGGCTCCGTGTGTCATCTTCATCGACGAGATCGACTCGGTGGGTGCAAAGCGCACCAACAGTGTTTTGCACCCGTACGCGAACCAAACGATCAACCAGCTCCTTAGCGAGATGGACGGCTTCCACCAGAACGAAGGCGTCATAGTTTTGGGAGCAACGAATCGTAGAGACGACCTCGACCAGGCTTTGCTCAGGCCCGGCAGATTCGACGTTGAAGTGAGTTTATTTTAATTTTATTATCTCTTTTTTAATCATCTAATAATTTTTTTCATGTTTTTCTGTTATATTTGGTGTGATAATGGGGCTGTAGTTATTGTATAATGGAATTAGGACTGGTATTATTATTGTGTATTACAAAAGTTGATTTGAGTATTACATATCTATTGCGAACATCCATTTCACAAACACTCTAATCATTAACTTGTTAAATTATTATCTACAAAAGAAAATAAAAGAAGGATTTAAACGTACTTGTTTACAAATCAAAATGAAATCTTGCTTATCTTTTTGATTTGTCATGATTAAGTAATAATAATAACTTCATTAGGAGTGGATGCTTACTATATATAAATATATCGACATCTGGCAAAGCACACCACAACAAACAGAATCAATAACCTTTGGATCTAGTTCAAAATTGCTTGCAAACATATATTTGTGTTTGTGCTATTTTGTGTACGAGTCTACCTATAGAAGTATGCCAAGGATGTATATTTTGATTCAAATGTTTTCACTTTTAATAGATACCAATAATTGCAATTTACTTTTCAAGTCCACCGACTGTATAGTATATATACTATACGGTCGGCATTGAGTAGAGGCATTGAGTAGTTGTATAGCAGGTCAGGTTAAAAATAGAAAACAAACTATATGTGCTAACATATTTATTTGTCGATTATGTTAGTAATTTTTGAGAATATGTATTGTTGACCGAAATTGATACGATATGCACACTGAATCATTTATGTAACAGCACATAAACGACAAGCATAGCAACAACATTTTGTGTAATGAATAATAAATAACAAATTGTTAAGTTCGCCATCGTTTCATACCTCTTGCTTTCGAGAAATCTTAGTTTTTTATTTCATTTCGACAAATTTAATATTTTTAATCGTCAATTACAATGCTGATCATTGTCATTAACGCTGGTCTGAAGATGGGTGTAAAAACCCAAATTTAATCACCAAAGAGTAAATAAAATAAAATAGTTTGCAGAAGAAATCGGGTTTCATTTCTTATATATTCATCAATAAATATCAAACTAAATATTAAATGTTAATTTAATGATAATCCGAATAGTTTAGTTTTTTTTAATAAATAAGTTGATAATTGAACAAAAGTTTATTAACATTTTTGACTTGACAAAAAATCAACAATAAATAAAATGAATAAAATAAATAAATCAACAAGCCCTTAGGACTGGTATTTCCTTTTTGATTAAAAGCAACGTATAACTAAGCTTTACTTTAAAAATAATTACGCTTAAATCAATTTTAAGGTTACTGATGTTTTTTTATGTTTACTGCTTATAAATTTGTAGGCTGGTCAGATGATGTAACTGTAACAGGGACAGCCATGTCTTATGTACAATTACACAACCTGTTTCCCAAAAACGTTACAACACTGCCAGTCTAGTAGAAGACCTGTTGAAAGTGTCAACAACAATTTGTTATATCCTACGGATACTTCAAGGTAACTACTAAATCCTTTAAACGGAGAAAACAATGTTACTTAAAATTGAATTAAAAAGAGAACTACAGATTATTTTATGGTTATAAAAGGTTTAGAAAGGGATAGAGATATACCATATAAATAGTCAAGAGTGTCATATTTCTTCATCATACATAACCTCCGTACTTACATAACCTAAACACGGAAACTTGACATTGGCTGAACATGTCATGAGCAACCATGCAAATAGAGGCTCTGGTAGACACTGGTAGCAATTAGGTTCAGATGGCTACAAGTTGATGACATTAACAAAGAACTTTAGAGAACATAATCTAGAAAACAATAAGCTCAAAAGCAATCAAATTGATGAGTAGTTTCATATTTTTGAAAAGCAATGCTTAATTCATCAAGCAATCACTTAATGAGTACTTAAATGCCATTTATGTTCCTTTCATGATAAAAAAACGGATACTGAAATACTCAGTAATAAGAGTAAATGCTGCTAATCATTTGTTTTATTTATTTATTTGTCTGTAATTTTGAGTTTTTTTTGTAACCTGGCAGTATTTAGAAATCGGATGTGGCGGATTACCTAGATTGAACTGTATACAGGGATGTAAAAGCGTAATTTACCGCGTAAATTACCGAATTAATTACCGTAATTAATGGTAATTTACCGATTTGTAATTACCGTAATTTACGGCGTAAATTACCGATGGTAATTTACCGTCAATTTAAATTACCGTTGGTAATTTACCAGAATTTATAAATTAATTTCAAAGACCTTCCATGAGTAGACGCATGAATGCGCCCCACCCCTCCTAAGCAGTCGACAAGTGCACTGTTGTTTGCGTTTGCCTGGGAAGTACCTAACAATCCGCGTGGTGCATGGTCGGACTCGTGAGTGACAATGTTATTCAAGGTGTCATTTAGCCAATGGAAATGGGTCTATGGGTCTATTTTTACTATTCCAAATTATCCGACATTACTTGAGAAAATAGAGAACTAATATTTTGTATTTAATGAATAGAGAACTGGAAAGCCCCTTCGCCAATGGTGACCAATCCAACAAATCCGATAATGCAACTCTGAAATCAGAGGCCATTTATTATCAGAATTCACTTTTTAATAAATATGCCAATGTTAGAAAAATGACAAATAAATAAATAAAATAAATAAATAGATCCAGAAAAAAATACAAAATCAGAATCAAAAGGAGCATGATATCGACAAAAATCGGTTTACAATCATGTCCAACAAAATACAAAGTACGCACAAAAACATTAATAAGTAAGTCCCACAAGGGGCTTTAATTTAGCGTGCAATTTACGTTTAAAGCAGGTAATCGAATTGCAGGACTGGAATACATCAAGGTGCAGGTTTACAGTAGACGGTGCCATAAACGAAAATGAATATTCGTACTTTGCCGTACGGTGGGCTGGTGTATGATACAAGTCAATGTTTCTAAGAATACGATCATGCATAGTACTTCTCTTGGTCAGCGCAATATACAGATAAATAGGTGAACCAGTGTTAATAATAGTGTATATTAAACTACCGTAAAGTACGGAAAATCTATGTTGAAGTTTGGGTATAGACAATACATTGTAATGTGGGGTTATATGATCACGCCTAGGAATGCCATACGAGAACCTCAAACAACAATTCTGTAACAACTGTAGGCGTTGTTTAAGCTGCAACGTGAGATGATCAAAATATACGGTACTGCAGTAGTCCAATGTAGAGAGTATTAATGAGTTTACTAGTTTCCATTTTGTCTTAGAGTCTAAAAGATTTTTAAATTGATACAGCGTCGAAAATTTTGCGTATCCGGCGGCGCACTTTTTCTTCAGGAAATATTTGAATGTTAACTGACTGTCAATTAGTACTCCTAGGTTTTTTATACAATCACTGAACTCGATTTCGTGTCCACCAACCAATACTGAGCCCCGTAGCTCCGCCAAGGCAACTCCACGGTCACGTGCTGACCCGATGCAAATGCTCTCAGTTTTGTTTGGGTTTATTTGGAGGCCGTTACAAAGGGACCACTGCTCTATCCTTGCAAGGCACTCGTTCAAAATATGAACCTCACCGTTAACCTCCTCTGGGGGACAAGCCACATAGATCTGTGTATCATCGGCGTATAGATGGAGTGAAACCCCGACCGATGTCAAATACACGATATCCGCAGTGTATATGGTGTACAAAATTGGACCAACTAGACTTCCCTGTGGAATGCCGCGGCTGTTTTTTACCTCTGAGGATAATCCACCCTTCAGCTTCACCACTTGACGCCGATTATGAAGATAGCAGGAAAACCAAGCCAACGTTACATTAGAGCATCCAATATACCCCAGCTTGGCCAGCAGCAGTTCGTGATTAAGGCTGTCGAATGCCTTTGAGTAGTCCAAAAGTACCATTAAGGTAACTTTTCCATCATCCCAGGCCTTCATGGCATCGTCCGTTATCTTCAACAGGGCCAAAGCTGTACTGTGACGCGATCGGAATCCAGACTGGATAGTGGGCAATATGTGGTACCGTTCCAGATGTGCTTGAAGTTGGTTGACTACTGCTCAAACTACCGCTAAAATTTTTGATAACGCCGGCAGAATACTGATAGGGCGCAGGTGGCTGCACTCTGTAGCGGTTTGTACTTTTGCTAATGGCACCACGCAAGACAACTTCCACTCCGAGGGAACCTCGCCATTTGCTAGACTAAAGTTCACAAGATCCAGAAGCGCATCCCGACAGTAAGGGTAGACCAAACGAAGCATCTGAGCATTTACCCCATCCTGTCCAAAAGCATTGGTCCTGATTTGCTTTACGAAGAGATCTAGATTGCCCTCTGTTATGGGCTGAAACGCAAAATCTTGCACACCGGTCGTCTATGAGTCTCATAAAAATTCAAGTAGTCCTGATCAATGCACCCATCCTGAGCTGCATCACGAAAGTACTCATTTACCATATTTGGGTCAGATATGTCGTCAGATATGCTCCCTCCAATCCGTCGATGAATGTCGAATTGTCGACGCAAAAAATTTCCATAAGCGCCTGGGATCAGTACGATTTGCGAAAATTTTGTTGTTAATCCAAGCTTTCTTTTCTTCTTTTATCCCAAAGCCCAAGTAATTGCTTAAGTCCTTATAGAAACGACGGTCAACATCAGTGCCAGCCAAACGAAACTTTCTGTAGGCACGATCTTTTAACTTTATAATTTCCTTGATTGTATCGGTTATGTAAGGTTTATTCCCTTTTCTCGGTTTGACAGTAATTTCAGGTGCATGGATATCGAACAGAGTTCTTATAGCTCCACTGAAAAAAGTAACTTTTTCATTAATGTTGTTGAGTGTTTTAACACGGGTCCAGTCAATACTTCTCGCGTCAACAGCAAACTCATCCGGATGGAAATATCTGTAGTCCCTGCAAGTAGACAACCTGGTAGGGGGAGGGTAGAGGCGGTAATCCATCGTGCATTGGACCATCCTGTGATCCGATATATTTATTGCGTCTATGACTGCAGTAATAATTGGAGGCCTCCATCGGTTCACAAAGATGACGTCAATAAGTGAGCTTGTTGTCGTAGTGATTCTGGTGGGTTCGTTGATCACCTGCATCATATTGTATGTGTCAAAAATGTCAAGCAGGCGCTCTGCGTTAACACCATCTAATTTGAGGTCAATGTTTATATCACCCATGCAAATCATTTCCTCGCATTCAAGGGCCGCATGCGCCAAAGCAGAATCCAGTTCCTCAAGAGTACTCATTGGAACTGCAGGGGCTCTGTAGCACACTCCGACAGCAATTTTCATGTTATGAACGGCTAATTGGACCCACAGTTGTTCGAGAGAGTTCGACTGTAGAAAGCTTAGATCAAGTTGCTTGTACTTTAACGCATTCCGTATATACATACATGTACCGCCGCCACTACTCGGTCGGTCATAGCGTAACAGGCTGTATCCAGGCAAACCAAACCAATCAGAAGAATCATCATGACAAAAACCCTCTGTGTACCGGAGAGTTATTTTGTGAATGTGGACAGAATTAAATTATTTATTTTCTACTATTATTATTCTGTTTGATTTTCCTGTTTTTGTAGTAGTAAATAGTATTTCTATGTAGTCTTTACTTTGGTTTTAGTACTATCAAATCGGGCAAAAGATCATAGATAGCTAGTTATCCACAAAATAATGATTTAAGGTTTTACCAAACATTTTTATTAACATTAGTAGTAATCATAACTTACAGTGATCTGTTTAATTTAACATTTTGAATTTTTAATTACACAGATAGAATTTTTTTTAACTCAAATAAATGCGTGTTTGAATAGAGGCAAAATATATTTATTTTCTACAAAGATGGTTTATTATAGTAAAATACCATTTGTTTGCAGTAAAGTAATATTGTTTTGACTCATATAAAAATTCTTTGTAGCAAATAAATGTATTTTTGCCTCTTGTCAAACAAATATTCATTTGAGTTAAACAAAAATTTCTATCTGTGTACCCGGTAATTTAAATCAGCGTAATTTAACATTTTGAATTTTTAATTACCCGGTAATTTAAACAGGCGTAATTCACCATGTTGAATTTTTAATTACCAGGTAATTTAAACCAGCGTAATTTACCATTTTGAATATTTAATTACACGGTAATTTAAACAGGCGTAATTTACCATTTTGAATTTTTAATTACCCGGTAATTTAAACCAGCGTAATTTACCATTTTGAATTTTTAATTACCCGGTAATTTATGCCATCGTAATTTACCATTTTTAATTACGTGGTAATTTGTATTTGAAATTGATAATTTTAATTTCAACGGTAATTTAAACAGGCGTAATTCACCATGTTGAATTTTTAATTACCAGGTAATTTAAACCAGCGTAATTTACCATTTTGAATATTTAATTACACGGTAATTTAAACAGGCGTAATTTACCATTTTGAATTTTTAATTACCCGATAATTTAAACCAGCGTAATTTACCATTTTGAATTTTTAATTACCCGGTAATTTATGCCATCGTAATTTACCATTTTTAATTACGTGGTAATTTATTATTTGAAATTAATAATTTTAATTTCAACGGTAATTTACGAAAAAAATTAATTACCGTAATTTAACATCCCTGACTGTATATAATTAATTTCCATTTATGCATTTTGTTTTTTTTTCCAGGTAACAGTTCCAACGCCCGACTACACTGGTAGAAAAGAGATCTTAGGATTGTATCTTGGTAAGATTTTGGCAAAAGAAATAGACGTTGATCTGTTGGCAAGAGGAACAACGGGATTTACGGGGGCCGATTTGGAGAACATGGTCAACCAGGCAGCGCTGAGGTACCTTCCGCTTTTGCTCAATATTAATTATTGTTTAATTTTTTGAGACTTAATATTTTTTTCAATATAAATACAAAAACGCAAAACCCAAAAAACCGTCACCTTACAATTTTTCCGGTGCTTTACAGGGCAGCCATAGACGGTGCAGACTGCGTTAGCATGAAATACCTGGAAAACGCGCGCGACAAAGTCCTAATGGGCCCCGAGCGCAAATCTCGCATTCCCGACGAGGAAGCCAACCAGATAACGGCGTACCACGAGGGAGGCCACGCCATCGTCGCTTACTACACCAAGGAGAGCCACCCTCTGCACAAAGTAACGATAATACCGAGGGGCCCCAGTCTGGGGCACACGGCGTACATTCCCGAGAAGGAGCGCTATCACGTCACCAAGGCCCAGCTGCTCGCCATGATGGACACGATGATGGGCGGAAGGGCGGCCGAAGAGCTGATCTTTGGGCTGGACAAGATCACTTCGGGTGCCAGTTCGGACCTTAAGCAGGCGACTTCGATTGCGTCGCACATGGTCAGGGACTGGGGCATGTCGGAGAAGGTTGGACTCAGGACCTTCTCGGAAAGTAGCAAGCCATTTTCCGGGGAAGCGCTTGGGCCCGCCACCAACGAATTGGTAATTTTCTATGCTAGCAGCAGGGTTGTTATGTTTTAAAACATTTGTTTTAAAACATTGTTTTAAACATGTTTTAAAACAAATATTTTGTTTTAAATCATTTTTTTTTAAACATGTTTAAAACAGTTTGTTTTAAATGTATAAAACACTTTTTTTAAAACATTGTTTTAAACATGTTTTAAAACAAATATTTTGTTTTAAACATGTTTAAAACAGTTTGTTCTAATGTTTAAAATACTTTGTTTTAACACATTATTTTAAACATGTTTTAAAACAAATATTTTGTTTTAAAGTATTTGATTTTCAACTTGTTTAAAACAGTTTGTTAAAATGAGTGTTTTAAACTACTGAAATTTGGACAACATATTTAATTATTTAATCAGAGTTGTATGCTGGTCTTCAAGATTTTTATGCATGGATCAATTAAAAAATCAAACAAATATTTAAATATTGTATTTATTAATAAAAAAAAGTTCTTTATAAAATATAATAATATATTCAGTGATAACATGTAACTACAATGAACAAAAACTTTAGAATAACTTAATAACGTACCGGGTGACGCACGCCATCGGTACTCCCATTTATTTTTTTTTTTATAAAACTGGACGAATGAAATTTGAAAAAGTGTTAATAGACAAAAAAATTCCATTATTTGAGATACTCTTGAGGTTAATATGACTTCCGGTTATTCAGGAAATGACGTCATCATTCAAATTTTAAATGGCACCCTAGATTCTTTGTGTGATATATTCTATCAGGATGACATTGTGAACACTAAAATATATCGATCGTCAATTTTTATCACGAACGCAACGCCAAAATAACTTTTTGTGTATTAACTTGGTGAATTAAAAAATTGCATACTCTGCAGGGAAATTAGGAAATTAGTAGTATCTCAAAAAGATACTACCGTAATTACACCTATAGGCAGGGTTCGGAAATATTCATTTATGAATGTTTGCAAACATACATTTATTATTTTACACACGAATGTGAACGTTTCAATATTCTCTGATGCAGGGCCGGCCTAAGCTTTTACGGGGCCGGGTTCAAACAAATGCGCGGGGCCGGCTTCTAAATGCGCGGGGCAAAAAACATTTTTTGTGCAATTAATGTCAGAACATGCATATTTCAAAAAATCATTCTGACGTAAGGATAAAGAAAGAAAAGAATTCGTTTTGGATAGTAAAAGTATCGCACTTTTCGACAGTTATTATTGGTTTGCGATTCTAATATGACTTATCCCGAATAACTGCAGATTTGCTAAATGTCAATAGATTTTAAGTAGAACAGCCTGTAATATCTTAGCTCGATAGGTCTATAGTCAACAGCTTAAAAGGTATTAAGCATCTAATTTGACATTATTTGTAACTTATACACAATAATTCATAAATTAATATTACATATCCAGATGCTTCAACAAAATTCAACAATCTCACAAACTTAATAGTACTTATTTTAATGCAGCAGCTTTTAATAGCATTATGTAATTTTGAATTACACAAACGGATAATTTGTGATATTGATTTTCTTCAAAGTCAAGAGAATTAATAATTTATGTACCACTCCAAAATAGTTTAAATAATATTTATCAAAGACATTAACTTCTTCGTTATGGGTCAACGCTTTGGAAAATTAGATTGCCTCTTTTAAGTCTGTTTGCATTTTTACTCTGGAGGAAGACATTCAAGGGGATTTTACACCTACGATAGCGAACATGAAGAATATAAAAAGGTGGCGTTTTCAAAATATTTTTATGGAAGCCATGGACAATGTAATATTTCCACCAAAAATTCGAAGTTAGACTTAAACGCATTAACCTATGCACTATAGACAATCGTACTGAAATAATTATTGTTTATTCAGTTTGCAATGGTCCATTTATTTCATTATTTATTCTTATGAAAGTAATACTGACATTGTGTTACGGTTACAGAAATGTTAGGATTTCAACAGACCCCCACATTTCTACCAAAGCACTCCTTGCTTTTGTTATCTGTAGTAATTGGAACATCCCCATAAACTTCTCCGTTACAGGTCCCGAAATAAATAAATAGAACTGACGATTTTGCCGGCTTTAATAACAAAACGCCAAGTAAAAACTTTTTCGTTTCTAGTTACAGTCACATTTAAGGTTAACTTTATTACCACTTTTATAGTTACCACAAAACAGCTCAAAATTCTACTGAATATTTTAGTTCTAGTGGCTCTTTTTTTTAATCCTCCAAAGATGCATATCGATGGCCTAGCTGCAAACAATCGGCATTGTTAAAGCATAGGTGACTTATTTTTTTCCTGGGCACATTTAATTTCTACAGCAGAGGTATAAAAATAATGCTATTGCGTTCTAACACATGTTAATTTTAGGAATGATCTGTAACGTATGCGGAAAATAACAGCAGAAATCGATGAGTAATTTGCAGCACTCAAAAAATCAATTATAGTCCAGTAAAATAAAATCTAAAAATGGACAATCTGAAAGCATATGTCAAAAATCTTAAATTATTGGAAAAATTTGATAAGGATGTAGTTGATAACCATGTCTTCTAAACTAATTGTTTATAAAAAACTTTTTTCCCTTTTTACCCTCTATAAAATTTTCAACTTCTCAAATCAGAAATGTGTAATTTGTAGCATTAGTTTGACAATCGGTTTTTAAAGAAACATTGGACAGGCAAGAAATAAGTCGGAACATTATTAGCATTGAAGGAAGGACAATTCAGTCCTTTGCTACTAGCTTGCGAGCTATCAGATTAAACAGTATCAAAATTATTAAAATCAGGAAAAGCTGTATAAATTTTGCATTGAAGAATTTGCGTTAAAAAGGGTTTCATATAGAGTTGCCACCGTGCTAGTTTTTCTGGTTGTTTGCCTGGTGCTGGTCAAAGCGCTCTTTAGAGGTTTTAAGCTGGTTTTTGTAGTAAATCAGCGTAAAATTTGCAAAACCAAGATTTTAAGGCTGGGTTTTTCAATGCCAGTTTCAACAAGAGTTCGCGTCTCAAGGATTATGTATATCTAAACCCGGTTTGTGGTTTAAACTGGCATTCAAAAGCCCAGCCTTAAGACTCTGTTGTTTTTACGTGATATTTTTTAACATTTGGGTACGGATTGATATTTACAGCTAGATAATGATTGCAAACTCCTCCTCACTTTTCATTTACAAAACATATGTTATCAAAATAATTTTCAATAACAATAATTGCCTCATCAACAATGATAATCTTATATGGTTTTATACCGTAAGGCAGAATCAAACTTTTAACAATCTGATGTGTTTGGCTATAAGCGTCTTTTAAGAAAACACCTTTAAGAAAACAACTAAGGCATTTTAAACATGTTTTCTGAGACAAGAGCTAGAAAAAGTACTTAATGTTAAATGACTTAATTTGTTTTTTAATTTTTTACGCATCCCTACCTAAAAGGTCTGTTTTATCATTTTTGGAAGGTCGCACACTAATTACCAATACCTTTTGTTTATATATCAAACCATTTCAAAGATATGAGTGTCTGACACCAAATCACTTTCTTCTTTTGTCGTATTATTGTTTATTTAATAAAGAACACCAATTGTTAGTCTTATAAGTTTTTAACACTTAAGTTTGCTTTATATTGTGTATCTGTTAACAGGTTGACGGCGAAATTAGGAAAATCCTGAGTGACAGCTATGAAAGAGCGAAGCACATACTAAAGACGCATGCGAAGGAACACAAAGCTCTAGCGGAGGCGTTACTTAAGTACGAAACGTTAGACGCAGAGGACATAAAGGCGATAATGAACGACAAGGTGCCTCCCAACTTAGAATTGAAGTCTTAATGAAACACGTTAGGTCCGTTAAATTATTTTTAAAAACCGTGTAAACTGCAAATTTTAACAGGATTAAATATGAATATATATATATTTGTGCGTATGTATATTTATATACATAATTATCAAGTTCCGTTGGTAAACATAACTTATATATTACAAAATGTAATAAATTGATTTAAAAACAACTATATGCATCTGTGTTTTTTTAGTATCTATGGATTGAATTTGGGTGGATGTAGAATACTGCCTGCGTTCGATGCCCTCATGCAATCATAATGTAAATAAGCAAATTGTTTTTTTTTTTTAAATACTTGCATCGGAAGGTTTTTGTTCTAGACTGTAGATAGGAAAAAATTGCGTCTGGTGATTGTGTCGGACTAGCTAATTCTAGGTAAACATATGACTATTGATAGTGTAATAAAAATTATGTTTAGTTGTAAATATTTAAAATATTTTTCTTCAGTTTCATCTTGTGACATTTTTAACAAAAATTTAAATATAATTATACAATAAATGTGGTGTTTTTTTAATTTTCCATAAGAGATCTAGTCGTTGCTAAAATTACAAAATTACCTCACCTATTCTCCTTCTCTAGGCGGAGCCACATCACTCGTACCCCTCAGTTGTAAAAACCAGCACCTTGCTTAATAATTTCGCCTCGCTTTAATGATTCGAAAAACAATTACATTATTATTTTTACAATTTAAGAAAATATTTAGTTATTTAGAAAGTTGCTACTGAATTTCGAAGTTAAGAAAAATGAATTAATTTCGGTTTTTATTTCTTAAACCAATAAATTATTCCACAATTATCATTTCATTATTATTATCACTTCATCGATTGTTCATTCGTGTTCGCATTATTATGCTCTCGCCTACAGCTGTATACTCGTGATTTATATCCTTAATTATGTGCTCGTCAAATAATACACTATTATTACACCCAGTATTATTTTGATAGGTACAGCATGACTATAGGCAGCACACATTGCACTACGCTATGCAGATAGTATTTTCCAAGGTATTTTCAAAGCACATCAGTTTATATTGCAACAAAATTTGGGAACAATCCTTAAAAGATAAAGTTCGACAAATAAAGTCGAAAATAAGAAATTCTTCTCGCGAAAAGGTTAGAGAAATATCCGTTATGTGGCAGCACTGGTAACAAGATCGGCTGATGGATGTTTGGCGTTGTCATCACTGTCAGTTCTTGTGTCAGTTCAGCTACCCAGGGAAATGAGAAACGTCAGAATCACGCCTCATCTGCGTGTACGCTAATGCTTGTCGGAGAAAAGACTAGCGCTAGAAGACAATTATGTGAGGGAGAGTGTGTTGCCAACGAGGTAGAACAACTTAACCAAGATGACCACCGAGGAAAAATTTAACGCCGCTGTAAATGTTATCAAAAGTTTACCGAAAAACGGTAAGTAATCCAGCCAGATCGTAATTCTACCGTGTTTATCGTTCCTGATAACCCCAAATAATTACGAAATCGATATCGACCGAATCTATATCTGTGCGTCAGTTAAAATAATAATTTGATGATAGGTACATAATGTGCATAAATTGTAAAATATGCATGTCACCGTGTTACGTTGTTTATTAGGCTTAACTAGCCATTTATATTACGTACATATAAATTATCTTGAAGGTAGTTGTTACTATGGTTTTCCATTACGTTTTGATGTTCGTCCGAATTTTATTAAACTTTTTCGATATCTTTACAAGTAAACAAATAATTACTCCTTACATTGAACACAGTAAAGTGTGTCACTGGTAATACATTATTTATTGCCACCTTTTTTAGCCCCTTGTCAATTATTGTTCTGTGACTTTTTATATTGGTGAATGAAAACAAGTTTAACGTATATTTATTGAGACATTATTTAAATAGATTAAACGTGTTTATGAATGTTTTTTGTTTGTTTTTAATGACTGTTACATCAACACTAAAAACGGACAGTCAAGTCAGGTGTTATCTTCTTATATTAAAGCAAGATATGCAGTGTAAATTATCCGACAGTGGATAACTTTCTATATTGTGTAAACATTGGTGATACATGCATGTATGGAGACTTGTTATTATTTAATTATTATGAAAGGATCTCATTTCACTTTTTACATAATACGATATTGGTGATTTTTAACGTGGATTTCGTAGGTACTCTGTGCCCATTATTTTGTGAAATTTGACAGTTGAAAAGGTTCAGTTCGCGTAACTCGAGTTTAATGATTGATCGCCGTTCACCATTGAACGGTAACGTCCACCGTTTATGTACCGTTAAAAACACTGGTCATGAAAATTTACAAATGAATCAAGGAAAAATGTTAACAACATAACCTAATCTTTTATTATTATTACGACTGGTAATATCAGCGCTTCATTTACACGAAAGTTCTTATGCTCGGATGTAGGCTGTCGTTTTAGTTAAACTGCTGCAAAAGATGCTCTTGGTTTTCTTGTAAACATCACAAACGAACCGTCACATAGGACATAACCGGGCGTAATTTGTTGTTGTGGTTGTTATTGCTATATATTATCACGGACAGCAATGAAGAAGGCGTAAAAACTATGACTTCACAGTGAGATTAGGTTACAATTTTGCGTGATTCAGATAAAACCTCTCCTGAACCGTGCACAAAACATAAAGTGCAAGCATCGACTGTTCATTAGCAAACGGCGATGAAACCTTGAACTGCCAAAAAACACCCAAGTTCCTTGAACGGAGACTGTCGTTCAATTGTGTAGTAGTTTAAACTGTTATTGAAAAACCTGCCCTCAAGACCGATTTGCGGGAACGGGAACAGCGTTCGGTAGAACTTTTGAACGTGTAACGTCGTTTCCCAACTTAAGGGCTGTTTACACGCTCCGTCCTTTTACTACGTCTAGTTTGCGCAGGCAAAACATAGGAATTTCTATTTGTGTTTACACGGTATCGTCTTTTTGGTAATTTTACCTGTGCAAACTACATTAAACTGTGTTTACGAACGATGAGTTGCATCCCTGAAGAAATATTAAATTATCACTTTTAGGGCGGGTTTCCAATTGCTGTTTAGCGGAGTTTAAGTAAAGTATCGTTAGGCCAAAGACTAGACATATAAGACTGGCCACTCCGCGCAAATCCTTTGATCTTTATGACCTGCCGCTCAGGGACCTTGAACCATTGTCCCTTTAATTTGGTTTAGCTTTCGGGCGGGAAGATTGAATGAGTTATTTTCAGTTTATTGTTTTGATATTCAAATGTCAATTATAATTTATAATCATTGAAATAAGTGACGTACTCACTGGTCTAATGCTGTTCAACTTCCAGACCGACTAACTGTAGTTTCTTTCACGACAAGTGGCAGTAAGGTGCTGACATAACGCGCAAACGTTCCTATATGCATTGACGTGTGTTAGAATGAAATAGCAATCTTCTTTATTTCATTCTAACACATGTCAATGCGTAGGAACGTTTGCGCATTATGTCAGCGGTTTACTGCCACTTGTCGTGAAATAAACTCTACTTGAAAACACGAAAAGACACATCGCAATAACTACCGATCAGATAACCAACAAATATTAACGTCAAAACAAGTGTTGTTTGAGGTTAGAGTTGCCGGTTGGGACAACAGCTGATTTTAAAATTCACGCGCTATTTTGTCGATTTCTACCGAGTACTCACGAATGGGCTTTAATCTGGTTTACCCCTCTATCTCTCTCTCAAAACGTAGTTCCTTTTTCGAGTTGCCAGTCTTATATCTCTCGTCTTTGGTTAGGCTCTACATAGCGCGCATATGGAGTCTAACGATAGTTTAAGTTAAACTCTGCTAAACCATTATTGAAAAACCCACCCTTAGTGGCTTATATTTATAAGAAAAACAAACATTAAAAGACGCCTAACGACTGTTTGGTCCACGTTTGGTCTAAAGAATGCTTATTGTGTTACATTACTCCTAGAAGTACGCAGAATGATTACATGGAGACGGGTTTTGAAACATACAAAAAGTTGTTCATCATCGGATTTGGTCAGCCAAAAATGATCACCGCGTAGAATTTATTTTTTTACAACCATATCGTGTAGAATTTTTGTCAACCTGTTTGAATTTTGCAACCAATTTTTCGTAAGCATTATTTTTCTTATCCCTATAGGCAAAACCGGGAGAGGTGAAGATTACTCATAGATTTTAGCTGTTATTTTCGACATACGTTACAGATTCTTTCTAAATATTGACGTGTGTTAAAACGAAATAGCATCCGTTTCATACGTCTGCTGTATAATTCAAATGGGCAAGACAAAAAGGTAGGTCTGTTCTTAGAACAGATGACAGCGGTACTTGCAACCTAACCTCCAATTATTATAATAACACAGCGCGAACGTGTGAATTAAATGTGAGCAAAATGTTTTCGTTGAAAGGAAAGGCCCTAAATACTAAATCGATGGTTATGGTCATGAGCGTATTAAATTATTTTCGTCCATTATCAAAACACGTATTAAAAACATAACCTCACATTTACAACAAACTACCACCGTTTTGTGAAATTCTTATCGTGAAATATTCAGAAATGAATTTCAAAACATATTTAATAATTTCTACACAAACAGAAAAGAAACTCCAAGTTTAAGCACTCAGTCACAAAATGATTATTTCTGAGCTAATTCCAACCGCACAAATACACTGTCTTAAATGGGCTAGTTGGTATGTTTTCACTTTGCTTCTGTTAAACATGGTAATGATGGATATGTAAATTAGATAGGATATCACAATTAAATGACCAATGATAGTATTTTTAGTAATTAAATATTAATCTTTAACGAACTACCTAGTAGGCAACCAAATATACACAGCAATATAACCAATCCACGCGGTACGTCCATATCTTGGTTCGTACGATTTTAAACGATGAGTCAACTTCACCTCTCCCGGTTTTGCCTATATCTGGGTAGCCCCTACTCTTTGTTTGCCACAAACAGGGCTTAACAGGGCTAAACAGGACAAAATTATCAAATACGTCATAAATGATTGATCTGAATTCGCACAAGCCGCTCTTAGTTTGCACGAACTACGGTCTTTTGCGTCTACACGTTACGTTTTACATGTGCAAACTGGTTTGCGCAGGTAAAACCGCGAGCAAGACGGACCATGTAAACGGCCCTTTAATGGTGATTTTCCAGGACCGTACCAGCCTAGTTATGACCTGATGTTGAGATTCTATGCCTATTACAAGCAGGGAACGCAGGGTCCATGCAGGGGCGCCAGACCAGCTTTCTGGGATGTAGTGGGTAAGGCAAAATACGACGCATGGAAGAATTTGGGTGACATGACGAGCGATGCCGCGATGGCTCGATACGTGGACGAGTTGCACACGTAAGTTTTAACAGTGCAGACGAATGAAATTTGCTTGACTAGTAAAATTTGATCGCAGGATTGTTGAGACGATGAGCTTCTCCGACAAGGTTGCCAGTTTTCTGAATGCGCCCAACGACGCACAGGTGGACAAAGTTATGTTGGCTGATTTGGAGCTGATTGCAGGGGACGTAATTGAGAGAGTTAGGTCACAGAATAATTCACCCTTAGGTAAATGTTTTTTTTATATATTTATATATATATAATACTTTTCAATAGTTTATTTCTTAAAAAATATACTTTACTGCATAATTCTATCAATTACTGAACCCACTGAATAACTACCATCATAAAATCAATAAATTTTCACAAGTTTTCATTTCAAGCTTGCACATCGTTATAACAGCACTGAAAATCACCTGGTAGGTTTTTGTCTCGAGCACTGTGCCATGAATAAATTATCATTTGAGTAATATGTGACTTCATTAACAGTGACTTCATAAAGTTGGCAACACACACCAATATAATAATTATAGATAATAATCCATGTATCGTGCTCATAATATTGGAAAACAACAGAAAGACAACAAAGACACGTCAACAAACCCGTATGTTACGTTAAGTTTTTCTACTGAATGTAAACGAACACATATAATTCAGTGGAGTTTATCTTTCACTAATTTTTAAGTTTTTGTATGATAATTTAAGTGGAAGTAAACGATACTGAACAATTTGATTTGTCACTATTTGACTTTTTTTAATTAATTTGACAGCTATAGGTAACCAACATGAATACAAAAAATATATAAATTAGTCGAGGTTTTACTCTAATAGCGGAGATCCGACCTTGAAATGGGTTTTTCTAAAACTCTTACCAAGAGAAGTTAGTGGCAAAACTTAGTAACCTAATAAAATTAAAAGCACCATAAGCACCACCAAATTCCCTGTTTTTAAAGAAGAAGAATGTGTATGAATTGAAATGTAACTATAACTTAATTAATTATAGTACTGCACACGGTCCAATACGGTCTGCCGACGCGCATCGGCCCCGCCTACAAGTGACGTCAGTGCGAGAAGGAAGCGGAAGTACCGTTAATATGGCGTTAATTTCATGGCTGCCTGAGTAGCCAATTGTTGTTGTCACGGTTGTAATGAGATTTATGCGCTGACGTCATTGCGAGAGTAGCGTTCGTTGCCATGGTAGCTAATATGTTGTTGTGACGTTCAAGCCTTTTTGACAATTTAAGTGTTGGCATAGTTGTGAACTTGTTAACATAAATCACCTACAAAAGTCAAAAACTTACGGTTGTATTTGGTTGCCTAGGTGTCCGTGTGGACATCCTTCTCGCAGTGACGTCATGCGCAGAAGTGAACAAAATTGAGACGCGAAGTAAGCAGACCGTGTAGCTGCTATTTCATCTATTTTTTGTAAACACGTTATGGCAACACCCTATTTTCTTAGCTAATAATTTTGTTTATAATCGGAGGCGGAATTTAATCTACCTGCAATCGTCAATATGTAAGGGCAGTGTTACTTATTTAGGTATTGTTAAAACAGCTTAGTTTTTTATCGTTTATTTCTTTAGTTTATACTTTGAATATGTATTATATGTATACATAATCAACGGTTTATATTTATGTATCTTCTTTGTTCGTGATAAGTAGTTTTTGTTTGTAGCTATGTTTGTAAAATCTTTTATATTCACCTCTACTGTGAAGTACGCATCATTCCTTGACTAGAAACCATACTAGAAACAAACAACACTGCTCTTACAAATGGACGATTGCAGGTAGATTAAATTCTGCTCTGATTATAACCAAAATCATTAGCTTAGAAAATAGGGTGATGACTTTTACGCCAACTTGTATAAACAAAGTCGAGGACTTCGAGATTGCTCAAATTCACTTCTACGTCACTCTTCTTGGAAATATTAACCGATTGGATTGTTTGTACGTTTATGTGGAGTAAGGTAACAAAGAAATGCACGTCCAGTGTGTTGATGGAGTTACATTAGACCACTATGCCGACTTGATGTACGTATAAGATACAGAAAATAATTAATATATAATTCCATGCATGTAATCGTCATATACACCAATAGTTAATGAACTATTTTCTGATTCGTGTAATAACTTTAACGATGAATAGAATAGCAAACCCTGCAGGAAATCGTACTATAAATAATTAGGTTATGAATCTGTGGGTTATGTTTACCACGATATTTTCATTTCATCTCATCCACTTCTTCTTTGACGAAGTATTTGCTGATTGGTGTAATAACATTAACAACGATGAGTTGTTAGCAAACCGTGCAGCAAATCGTACTATAATATTAATTAGGTTATTTATCTGTGGGTTATGTTTACCACGATACATTTATTAATTTATTTACATTCGACTTCTTCTTCTTTAAAAACAGGGAATTGTTGGAGCTTATGGCGCTTTTAATTTTATTAGGTTACCAAGTTACGTCGCTAACATCTCTTGGTAAGAGTTTTAGAAACCCCGTTTCAAGGTCGGATCTCCGCTATTGAGAATTTATTGGAGGGCACGGTATTAAGAGCGGGTTTTTCAATATCTACAGAACTCCATTCTATTCTTGATTGCCGTTCAAAGTAAATGGGGTTTTGTATATCATTTATGCAGCAGTTCATAACTGACTGTAATTTGTCCAGTGAAATTAGTATTGCTTCGAAAAAAATAGTTAGAAATTGGATTTTTCTGTATAGTTTTATTTAAACAATACATAACCAATACAACTGCTGCAAAAATGTTATATGTATATGATGATGGGGGGTAAAATACGTTTTTTAGTGATTATCTCGGAATATATGAGTTTTTCAGGCAAGATGATATTATAAAAATGTATAACTAGATATATATTTTCGTACGAACATACCGTACCCTTCCGGACTTACCGTAATGATTACTGAATGAAAGTAAATGGTGATATCCAGGTGGGATGCAAATAAAAAAAAAATTTGTGGTTAATTTGGTATTCAAAAGATTGTAGGTACGTATCTTTCTTTATACAACTAACCTTTCAGGGAAATTGGCCCCTGAAAATTAATCACCAACTTCTAAAAAATTACTACAAGCCAAATTCTGGTATACAACTTCATTTTTATGTTTTAAATAATACCTCAAAAGTTCCAATCAATATAATCACCACAAAACAATATAGGCTGGAAAAGGGCACAAAAATCACTGTGATTGTCTCTACAAATGTCTGTTTTCCGTAAAATATATCAAAATTATAGCCTGCAAAATTTGACATGTATTACTAATTGTTTCAAAGATTAGCCCATTCTAAGAAAGTCATGTTTCTAAATAAATCGTCTAACAATCAACATTTAAATAAGCCTATAAGTATTAACAAACACCCTCAACAAGTTCTTTAAGAATGAATGCTGTTTGATAATGTTACGTAGCTTAAATTGTTATTGAAAAACCAGCTCTAAGACTAATGAATAGCAATGTTGATGTTTTTCGTTTCTAGATTTTGTACGCAATTTTTACTCATTTATAATAATAAGAAAAAATGTTATTTTCCAAGTACCGTAATGTTGTTCTCTACAATACGTAAGTGTTTGTCTCTTATCAGATTACTATATTATTAATAATACAGATTGATTAGTATCTGAGAAAATATTGATTGAAACTAGTATACTGCCAAAATAGAAGTGAATGTGTATGCAATTCGATAGTTACTTTTCATGATTTTGCTATGGGAATGGGAGCCATTCTAGTTAACTAATTGTTTGTTTATTAAAATCTTGACCTTTGGCTGTACAATGATTAAACACTAAATATAGCGATTCAATATCTCAACTAACTATAATAAATTTCATAATGTCAAATCGCACAGTAATTGACTAAACTTTATAGTGGACAGACCAAAAAGTTATGCTCTTTTTAGGATCCGTTGCTGTGTACTTGTTTAACAATCTCCCTTCTAAGAATAGTAACACGGTAAACGGCAGAAGTAAACACATTTCCTATTGTTATAAACAATTTAATGGACCATAAACTCAGCTAATTTCGAGAATACTTTGCAATAGGAATGCAATATTTTTTTTTAATCCAAACCTTTTTACGAAAAAAGTGACCAAGATAACAGTAAACAATTTGACCTTAATTTTGCATTGTCATTGTCTGCAAAGATAAGCAGGGACGTGAGGTTGAACTGTCGTTGATAACAGTTTTATTATAGCACTTCGTAATAAACACGAGTTGTTTTGCGTGTTTGCTTTGATTCCTGCGTTAGTCAAGTCTAATTTTGTTCTTGTTTTGTCTTTGGCCAGGATCGAGAGACCAGTCGCCGCAGAGGATGAACGGGCATTCCGCTGGCGAATCGGAGTCTCCGTACCCATCAGGATCGGACACCGAACATAGTGATGGCGAATATGTTGACACGATAGAGGTAATTTTTCTTCTTTTGTAAATATACTAAGGATTTTTTTGTGTGTATATTTGAGGTTCTTAGATGCGGTAAATCAATAATAATGATGATTAAATGTGTATTACAAAAAACCTGGAGATATTCTTACATTTTGTTCAAACTTGTTTATTTTATTCATCTTTTAATCAGCCTCCAAATGTCACAAAACATAATTAAGGTGAACAACCGTCCTCCTTTTTGGGGAATTGTCCTCCTTTTTATTATTGTCCTCCTAAGGTCCTCCTTTTTTGTAGAATGTCCTTCTTGTTCTATTTTTCACGGCTTCTGTGTTCTGTCATACAATTCAAATTGTAAATATGTATTTACATCTTTACAAGTGCAGATACTGCCGATGCCGATCCATTCTCATCTCTTTCGATCGTACACATAGAGCACACCTACGCTACTAAAATGTTTAATATGTAGTGGTGAATTTTCAATAGCAGTTGGTGGACGATCTGCTATAACAAAACACGTACAAACTAATAAACACCAACAAAATCTAACTGCATCATTCTCGAGCACAAAAATTACAACCTTTCTACCAAAATCAATGTTCTCCGCAAATGAAAAGCAAATAAGTGTTTGCGAAGGTACATTTGCCTTTCATACAGTTGTTCACAATCACAGTTTTAGAAGCATGGATTGCACTAGTAAATTTCTTAAAAAGTTTTGCAACTCAAAATTTTCATGTGCTACAACAAAATGTGAAGCTATTATAGTTTCCGTTTTTAAAAACTACTGTGAGGAAATAAAAAAAGGATTTAGAAAAAGTGTCTTTTGTATCGATTCTCTCGGATGCACCTAATCACAAGGAAATTAAACTCTATCCAGTAATGGTTAGTTATTTTGACTGGAATTAATACTGGAATTAAAGTAATCATTTTAAATTTAGAAGCGATAGATGGTGAAACATCTGATATCCTAGCAAGTCATGTCTTTAAAGTTGTATGCGAACATAATTTAAAAGAAAAAATTGTGGCTATGTCAGCAGACAACACGAATACCAACTTTGGTGGTTGTAAGAGGCGAGGTAAAAATAATGTGCATACTAAATTGAAAACATTGACGAAGAAGAACATTTTAGGCATTGGCTGTAATGCCCATACTTTATCAAACGCCATAAATACAGCCTTTTCCTGTATGCCCGTTGATGTAGAAGTTATCATAACTCAAATATATTTGTATTTCAATCGGTTTACGGTTAGGTTGGGTCGAAATGTCCTCCTTTTCAACAAAATAATAATGGTCACCTTAACAAAATGTATAAAAATTGAAATAACATTTTGAATTTTTTTTGTCTTTTTAATTTATTTAATATTTAAATATTACTTTTTTATTGGTTATTTGTGGTTTTTATTGTTAATGAGTTCTTATTACTTGTTTGTTACCTCTTTAATATATTAAATTTAAATATTTTTACTTATTTTAAAGATTTTAATAATTATTTTCATTGTGTTGTGTACATATTTAATTGATTTTCTTTCAATATTGTAAAAGAAATCTACTGCAGATTAAAATTTAATTTAATTTAATTTTCTATTTAGTTTTGCTTGATCCCAGTAACGTTGTGTAATCGTATGTTATGATAAAAGTAGCAAACATATGGTATTGTCAAATCAGTGAAATGTAAATACATATGGATAACGGGATAGGACGCAACATGATAAGTAAGTGATACAAATGCATTTGGTATGCAACCCGCAGTGATGTGGGCTCATACGGTACCATGGCCGTATGCGGTTTGACATTTTTATTTGAGATAACGTTTTCAATTAAAAAATACTACTGCGTTCTGCTATCTACCTACCGTAGTCCGACAGTGAGACATACCTCACATCATTGCTCTGTCTCTTTTGCTTGTGCCTGCCTCAATTCTTGCCAGCTAATGTAAAGCGTGTGTCCCTTTCAGTTAGATTAGGTTCACTGTGTCAAATTCTCAACAATATCGAGCAACCATGTTTGTTGATGTCAAACGGTCAAAATTGGATACCAATGACATTATTAAAGTTCCCTCAAAAGGATTTTTTAAACAAGGTGTATTGGTTAATGGTTAAACATTAATTTAAAAACTTAAATCAAAATCTATTCTGTAGGCCGCTACAGAACATCAATGTTTTTTAAGTAAAATTAATTGTTTTCATAACAAAAAATATTTTTTAAATAGCCCATCTATTTATTCATCTTAAAGGTACACTGAAAATTTCATCAATTTTGAATAATAAATAACTCAATTAATTAAAAATGTGTTTTAGAATTGGGTCTTAATGGGTCGGTTAATTTCCAGTTGGACCTACTTGCAGTGGCGGCTCGTAGCTAAAATTAGTGAGGGTGCTGCCCCAGAGAATTTTTTGCCTTTGTTTAAAAATAGATTGTGTAAAAGGAAACACTTGTATAAAAAGAAAATTTGTTCAGAAACTTGATAAAATCGTAAGAAAATTTAGGAAATGAAAGAAAAGGAAACGGTTTTCTTATTTACTATAACCAAAATTCTTACATTATACATTCATTAATAAATTTATGTAAGAAATACTTTTTCTAAAAAATACGTTCAAACTTTTTTATTGTTTTATGCTTTGTCACCGGAAATCGTCCACATGCAAAATTTCAACTCTATTGGACATTGGGAAGTAGGTAAAATATCGATTCCAAGATTTAAATGTAACACACAAAGAAGTGAAGTTAAAATAAGCATAGTAATGACTGCAGTAACGCCGAAACTGAAATTAATTATTCTTGTTTTAATTTGCGCGATAAGATCTATAATTTTCGCCTTAGTTTCTGGATGAGAACAGAGGATTTTTTCTTCATCGAAAGCACTGGAATGGTTCTAAAATACGTTTTGAAATGCCATCTGCAGTTTGTAAATATACCTTCCACCAACACGGCAGGGTGGGCAGCGTTAGAACTGCGGGAGAGACAGTGCCTCTCTCTACCACTAGCCGCGTGCAGCTTTCCAAGTGCGCATGCGCAGAACAGTAAATACCATGGCGTTGGAACTGTGGAGATCACAATGCCATACAACGATTTTTGTATGTTTTTCTTAAACTAGGGGATGGCTACTTACATTAAGGATTATCTATTGTACAAGTATAAAGAAAGGATTATTTGCATCAGAATGAGAATGAAATTTCCAGCAACCTCTGCTGTTGTCCCAATTGTTCAGTTATTCATAATCCTTTATTTCAATAATCTGAGTCGCCTATTCAAAAAGCTCATGAAAAAAAAAACATTGTTAACAGCTAATTTGATAAAAAGATATATCACTGCATAAATTTGTTTGTGAAATATATTGAAGATTCTTTGTTTCTCCAGTCACCAGAACCTCGGAAGCTGATCCCGAATGGAACAACGCATGACATTCCATTGACCAACGGTTACGTATTAAAGGACCAAAAACCACCAAGGAAGCACAAATCGTCTCAATCGGTGGACATCTCTCAGGAAATTTCGTTGGCTGTGCAAAGTTTAAGGACGGACGTGGAAGCGTTGGGTAAAAAAGTGTCCGCCTTAGAAGCTTCAAGGACAGCAAACGTTGCCCCACCGAGGAGAAAAATATGGTGGCGTGACACTCCGCCGCAGCTGCTAGCTTTAATGTTTGTGTGGCCTATCGTCGCCACTTTTATTGTAAATAAGTTAATGAATAGGAAAAAAGTGTAATATGCAAATTGGGTAGGTATGCCCGAATATTTGTTGTTTTATTAAAGCAGAAAATGTGAACGTACAATTAGTGGTTATGATTTTAAATTTGTAAGTTTTAATTTGTATAGTGGTGTATAATTGTCTCTATTATGTATGCTTATCCTTTTAATGTTGTTATGTATATATATATATATATATATATATATATATATATATATATATACAGTGTACGAGTAGGATTTTATATTTTGAGGTTTGGATAAAATACACTTTTATTAAAAAAAGACATTGTTCTTTATTTGGTTTTATAACTTGTGGTACCTATCGACAAAATATTTAATATGAATATAAAAGAAGTATTACGCCTTAAGCTTTGTAGTGATATACCTGAAAAACTATTCACCATTTCTGGACTGATTTTTTGGTAAAATATACCTTGCTTTAATGACATTCAGAAACTTGAAATACTTTTACCAAAGATAAAAGAATATAAAGATGCGACGCTTCGGGTCGGCTCCGTTGATTTAGTGGGGTCCACATTTGATGACCTTGAACGCATGTGAGCTTTAAACCGTTGACCAAACAAGACGGGAATTGGCGGGAATTTTAAACTAACGAATACAATGCACGATGGGCGGCAACGTTACAATATTCACATATATAAATAAAATAAAACGTATCCGATAGTCACCTAAATGGAATATTAACAAAAATAGTGGATTATAATATAACAAATAACAGCGGTTTGTTGACTTTTTGAAAGTATAATTAATAATTAAGCAAATAACTGTATATATATATATATATATATACAGTGTACGAGTAGGATTTTATATTTTGAGGTTTGGATAAAATACACTTTTATTAAAAAAAGACATTGTTCTTTATTTGGTTTTATAACTTGTGGTACCTATCGACAAAATATTTAATATGAATATAAAAGAAGTATTACGCCTTAAGCTTTGTAGTGATATACCTGAAAAACTATTCACCATTTCTGGACTGATTTTTTGGTAAAATATACCTTGCTTTAATGACATTCAGAAACTTGAAATACTTTTACCAAAGATAAAAGAATATAAAGATGCGACGCTTCGGGTCGGCTCCGTTGATTTAGTGGGGTCCACATTTGATGACCTTGAACGCATGTGAGCTTTAAACCGTTGACCAAACAAGACGGGAATTGGCGGGAATTTTAAACTAACGAATACAATGCACGATGGGCGGCAACGTTACAATATTCACATATATAAATAAAATAAAACGTATCCGATAGTCACCTAAATGGAATATTAACAAAAATAGTGGATTATAATATAACAAATAACAGCGGTTTGTTGACTTTTTGAAAGTATAATTAATAATTAAGCAAATAACTGTATGATTGTTTGCCTAGGCCATCGATCGATATTCAAACTCACATTATTATTATGACTTGTTGCTGGCAACCAATATGTTTTATATATTTTATTCTATTTTAATAATAATAATCCACGCCTTGTTTTGTACGCACACCGATTTCCACTGGGATACCATTTTGTGTCCATTTTCACTGTCTCTACTACTTACTATTAATAAAGGTACCTCTAAACTAAACAGTACGAAACCACATTAACAATTAACATTTTAATTAAAAACTGACCACTCATTAAAATGCTTATTAAAACACTACATACACAATCTTGCACAATCCAAGGAACGTAAACACCAAACTAAAGTTATGTCACCCGCTAGTATACAAACACAATCAGCTGTTGGTAGCCATATTTTCGTTGACCAAATCTATCTCACTCTCGAACCGCGTTTTCTTGTCTAGTGACATATCTTATAATTCTCTTATCTTTGCTTCTACCTTATGCGTCATGTCCCAAAATTATCAAGCATATCACATTACTAATATGATATGCTTGATAATTTTGGGACTGATATATTAGTTAGTGCTGCAACCTGGAAGGCTTGGTGCTCCAAACTTTCTGAGGATCCCAATTGACCTATAGAACTGCTTAACTGTAGAGCAGAAGAATGAATCTCTCTGTACTAAAATTAAAGATCTGTTGAGGACCAATTTCTGCAGCAAACCACCATACGGCATGGAGGAGGTACGGGACACCCTACAGCACCGATAACTCCTCCCAGAATCTTCAGTATTATCATCCTTTATAAAAATACTTAAACAGTGCGATCTTTAATGAAATAGGTACTTATTCATATTTTTGTGGCTACTCTGTTCAGGGTTCAATAAACTTATTCTATTCTAATACTTACATATAATACACCCGATATAAATGCAGCCTGGGGAAAGTATATTGTCAACGGTAATTTTACGATTTTCTATCCTGAGAAAATAAGCTACGTCGTTTTTAACACTGTTGTTAACATCGTAAATAATACTGAACGCTTTTTCTTTTCTAAAATGACAATGTTTTATATGCAGTTCTACGTGTTCCAAGATCTTTTAAAACTTTTGTCACCATATTATTAACCTATTTTATGAAAAGCTTGTAATAAATAAAAACTTTGTCCATTAAATTTATTGTTTCCATGCAGTTTGTTTAGTGCTTAAAGTTTCATAATGGATAATAACAAGGGTAAGTGATTTATAACTAAAAATAATAAAATGTTTGACAAGATTTTTACCACAAAATAGGGTATTTCGGTCATGTCAAAATTTAAGCAGATATTCGGTTTAACATATTGTACAATTTATGAGGATTCATAAAGTTAAGCTATGAGCTTTTTGATTTAGTTTTTCTACGAGATAATTGCAATTAAAAGCGCATTTCGTTTGAATTCACCGACCACCCTCGGAAATACACGACGATTACCGATTCCTAGTAGCGCTGGCAACAGCGGACAACTCTCGAACAGCTGATAGGCCAAGTTGACGGTTGGCGACCGTGTTGATGCCCTGTTGTTTGACAACGAATAAGGGTAACTTTTTTGAGAGATGATTTTGTCTTTCCTAAAGCTTGAAGCCAAACATCTCTCATCTTGCTAGTCGGCAATGTAAAGAAAATCTTATCCTGGAGTTACTGTTCTACTGCTGTTACAGCCCGGCACAGAACAATGTCGGCGTTGGAGTTTATACATTTTGAACAAGTGTTTGATATAACCTCAATAACCAAAGCAGGTGTCAAGAGACGAGCGATTCTAAACGTTGACACAACAGAAGACAAAAATTTACTACGTGCACCCTAGATATAGCAACGTTGTCAAGTCGCTCACTTTGAGCGGTCTTTGTGACGTCACAAAGACCAATCCTAATTCAAACGACGATTTCTCTTAATCTAAAACAATGTTTGATATTTTACTTGTGAAGTAGCAAACATAGTTTGTAATAAATGACAATTTCAAAAACACCGGAATACCCTATTATTAAATGAGATTTAATCCAGGATCACAATCAATTCGGTTTTAAAAACGACTGAATATTGTTGTCAAATCAAACTTTTGTGATTGGGCTGCCATTTGTCATTTTTTATAATAAATTATACAGAAGGGTGTAAAAAATAAAATGATTAGTGTTTAAGATATTTTTAATATTACTTATATTAAGTTAACAATCTAAAACAAATAATTTTTGTGATTAGTCACTTATCAGAAGCATTTTATATTAACCATCAAATGGTTCTTCAAAAATACACTGTTCTTCTCCTTGTGTTACATGCAGATTTAATTGATATTGATTATTTAGAAAAATGAAAAAGGTAATTCAAGAAGGAAATTAGGTAGATTTAAAGAAACCAAAATCATTACTTTATTATAGTATATTTGGATACCGAACTGCTATACTTAAACAAGCTACAGTAAAAAGAAACTGGAATGAACTTGAAGAGAAAATATAAAGACATGACATTTTTGCGAGAAAACAATATAAAAAGAATGGGAATACTGTAATAATAAAAAAAAACAAGTCAATGTGAGACTGTGAACGACACACAAACATGAGAGCATAGCCTCAGACTAAAAACTAAAACAATCTGTTGTACATATACAAATATATTTTCACTTTGATGTAATAATATATAGACGATATAACGACTGACAAGAAATAATCACCTAAACTCTAAAATAAAACAAGTACGTTAACCATAAAAAAAATCTTCCATTATTTGTTCAATTTAAAGTAATCTTACAAAAGTAAACTTATAACTTTTTTTGGTCATTTTTTCAAAAAATTTTATTGATTTTTTTTAGATTTTGAAGTTTAAAGGGGCATCTATCCGCACGACGCTATGACAAATACAAAAAAACGGTGAAGTTTTCTTGTTAAGTACCCTAATTGCTGCACCCTCTCCCGCTCCAACAATACGAAAGCGGTTACAAATTATGAAGCTACGTCCTAAAAAACTTTTGCAGTAACTTTTGCGTCATTTACCAGCTAATAGCTAGATAAGCGATCTACAATGATCGATTGTTCGATGAAAATCGTTCAAATTTGTTGTTAATGTGCACGTGTGTCGTGAATACGAAATCAAGTGAAGATGAAATACGTTGATTATAACTTGCTATGTTTCGCTCCAAACAGATTTAAAAACATTGTCTCTCCAAACAGAAGGTGTAAGGAGTAAAACAGAAACGAGCAAGTCGTAATCAATGAATTTCACGACAATTCACGTCTTATGTACCGTATTGAGAGAAGAGACTGGACAATCTAAAATTTGAAAAATTGGTGCTTAGACACGACTGCAAAGTGTGTTTGTCCTATATCCTATATAGTATTTGTGGGGCGGAGCTTATTAGGGGAGAGGGCGCGCGTAGGGGCTCCGAGGCTGTGCTGGGGGTCGACTACTCGATGTTGTACAGCATGCACACGTTCCCTGCTGCCAATGCTGGTGGTACGATGGGAGACGTTGGCGAGAGCACGGCGAAGCCGAGGAACATGAAAGTGCGCACAAGGACCTGCAAAAAATTTAATTATTAATAACAGTATTTAACACCTATTAGACATCCTATAGATCTATTCTTGAATAAAGAAAAAGATCGCAAAGTCTTAAAACTTGGTGGATTTCTTAGTATAATTCTGCACATTTATGGTTAAGTCTGTATATAATTAAAATACCTACAATTAAAGGGTCCAGTGCAATAACCAGCTAAGACAACTTATAAAAAATGTCCAGGGATGTTAAAAAATACTGTCTACATACAAATAAATATTAGTTTGCTGTGTTTATTGATAGGTACTAGTTATAGGAACTCCTATTCTCTATTTATATTTCAAAATGAAAACTATGACCAAAAGATTGATGGATTCACCCAGTAAAATAAATAAACTAAAGGGAAAGAGGTATAAAATATGTCCCCATTTCACAAAAGCTTTATTAAAATTAACTGTCATTTTTATTAGAAACAATCAAAATTCATTAAATCCTATCACAACAAAATTGTTTATTTTTCTCATGGTATAAATAATACTATATTATTTGGAACTGTACTACCTCACTAGATTTTACAACAATTTCTCTCAAGTGAATTGTTCTTTGGAGATAAAAGCGTAGCAGTGAAAAACTATGAGACAACTATTACAAGAGGTTTTTTTTATTTGAATTGAATTTGTGGGATTAAAGCTATGAAAACTATGAGAAAACTATTTCAAGTGCTTTTTCCTTACTGTCAAACACCAAACATCAATCAGCAGTGGCAAAATCTGCTTGTCTTTGCTTAACACAACGTGCAGGTCTGAATAGAGGCATTAATAACAATTAACAATCGGACTCGGTCTTCTCAGTAAAAAAAAAAAACAACTTCACATAATAATGGAATCCACTTTGAATAATAATTGATTGATCTGCTTGGTTCTTGAACTTGTAAAAACTCAAAAGGAATGTTGCCCTTGTATTTAATTTAAAACAAAGTTTATTGCAAAACATTGATCTGTTGAGGGACCACCAGAGTTGGCAGGCAAAATGATTCTTTCTCCTTTCGTCATTTGTTTACTCACGAAATACGTAACTATTGATTTTACAACAAAAGCGTAAAATTCATTTTTGTTGATAATTTAATGCTGTTTTTAATGCTAATTTATGTAAGTTAACAATTTTTTTCATTAAAGGGAATAGGTAACGGGTTACATGTTACATGCTAAAAACCATAAACGTGCATGATTATTCCAAGAAGGCGGCACGGCGTTGGCCGAGTTTTTAAAGTTCAATAGCAAGGTCAAACTAACATCCATCAAGAATCAAAACTTTCCGGTTGTTTTCCCTTATGTCACTTTTTTCGTCCTATGCCATGCCATAACTACCGTTTTCACCATGAGAAGTATAATAGAAAGTGAAAATTGTCTGTGATATGTCTAATTGTCTTTCCCGAAACATGGCTATTATTACACAAGCGTATTGCACAGCTATTAGCAATATTAGCATGGCGTAACTTACAGTTTCCGTAGTTTATAAATAAATGGTAAATGCTTCATACAGTCAATTTATTTTATGGTCAAAAGGGCCTCTAGCGGGAAAGTTGTGAGGTAGTTTTGGTTTCTTCCACTTTATATGTTTTTTGGAGTGCTGTATCCGAATCCGAGGTTTGCTAACAAAATTTCGTGACGTATCATTGAAGAAAATGAAAAGAAAGGTTAACATTTTATTTTGTTTTGCATATTTTACTTCGTCATACGCTGTATGATAAAGTATTGTAATCGCGCCGAAAAAAATTTTTGGGATTTTAGCGGAAATATGTCTTTTTGGGTCCCCTGAACATATTTTGGCGAAAAAAAATTCCAAAAAAACATGACCAAACTTAGAGGTGAAAAGCTTTGTGTTAAAAAGGGTCCAAAGGAACTGGATGATTACTCTAAGCCTTTTTCAAGGATATTGCAAATGAGCGGCCATTTGTTTAATTTCGTCAAAATAGTTAAATAATAAATTAAAGTAGAGGAAATTTTGCATAATTTATGTCTATGACATTTTTTGGTAAAATTAATAAGCTGCATGAGCAAATTGAATTTGATTGAGATCGGCCGTGTCTGCATTAATATAAAACTAGTTAGCCAGGATTTGACACATATTTTCATTCTCATGACAGTAGGTGGTGTTAAACGCTGATGTTTTGACAATACCTACTGTCAATGATTCGTTATATTTGTCAACTCCTGGCTACCTAATTTTATTTTAATGCAGACACGATCGATCTCGATCAAATAGAATCTCATGCAACTAACCTATTAAGGGCCGATCTTACAAAACACGTTATACCATCAGGGACAGATACACCCCCCCAATCCCTCATTTTTCTCAATGTTCCGTCGCGAAATATTGTTAGCAAACCTCAGATTTGGATTCAGCACCCAAAAAACAAAGAATTGAAGACATAAAAACTACCCCACAACTTTCCTGGCAAAAACACAATTTGACTGGATTATCTGCCTTTTTAAAATAATGTCATAAATGACAAACGCATATTCCGCCAGTCCAAGCAATTTGTGCAATTTGACTACCATGGCTTTCTGAATTATAAATAAGTCTACAGAAAAAGTTGTAATTTTGATTTTGAAGAGCCAACCTTTCTCGGATGTTCGGATCGCGCATACAACATACCTGACGATCCTGCCTGTCGGCGTTGAAGACGACGATCACGTGCTGACACTTGAGTTGCTCCTCGGCGGCCTCGAGCAGGGAGACGAACGCCTCCCTGGAGCCCTCAGGCAGCATGCATGGCGGCAAGGCGACGTAGAGGGTGCGACCGACCAGCACCGCGTCCCATGGCTGTCGCGGGGTGCGGAACGTTAGCCGCAGCGGCGGCGGACGGCCCCTGGTTTGCCCAGGGGCATCAGGACCACCACAGAGGCCCTGCTCCCAGAGACATGGAGGAGGAGAGCGAGGCCATGCTGTCGCTATCGGCCGAGCGCTTACTACTCAACAAAAAGTTCTCGCTGCAACAAACAAACAAAACAGATTTATAGTTTCTTTATTATTCAAAACTTTACCAAAACATAACGTGAAGCTTGAATTACATTATACATTATATTATGTAAAAAAAAAATCAACAATGTTTTCATACTAGAAGCTAGTTTACAAACTAGCACCGGGCCAGTTTGTCCCTCAAGTTTCATACTACTATCGGTTGCAAAAGTATTGAGCCCTGTGTTTGGAGGTTCGTACCTCTGCAAAGACTGAACAAAACAAATTGAAATAAAGTGCGTTATACTCCTGAATCATTTCTACTTAACATGATTGACTATCAAAATTTTCTGCCCCTAGGTTTGTACAGAAGCGCGAGAGAAGTCTAAAAATGTACCCGATTTTAGCACTTTTTAATAAACGCTCGTCTTTCCAATTTTTTGTCTGCTAAACCGTTTGCCCAAAAAAGTTCAAATTTACACAGTTTATAACTCAAGATCTTGTCTACAGATTGGCTTTTGTATTTTACTAATTTTCTTTACAATAAAGGCTATAAACAAGATTTTCATGGAAGCGGATATCTCGGCAACGAGTATTAGCACGATAACGAGACAGGTACGAAAACAATCGCAAAATTTTGTTTAATGTGACTATTGAAATAGAAACACATTGCAGATGTTCAATAATTTTATAAAGCGACATAAATATTCGATATAATTTTCGTACAGCGCGCAAGTACGTCACGTTGTTCAACGCAGTCGTCATCGGCTCGGGATTTGAGGTCGACTACAGTATGTATCACAGGCCCGTACTTAGAATTAAAACAAACATCGTACATCCTTATTGGTGTAACCAGCATTAAAGTTAGAAACGTTAGAAATGGTGGACTCTTTGTTAAATGAAAGAATAGGTTACACGTGTACTACAAAGAGCTGTAAGCATATTTTTGTTTTGTTTTTAGCGTTTTGTTTAAACCAACAGCAGCAATCAAATATTATCGGGTAGCATAAACGAAAAAAATAACAAAAAAAATATTTTTTCTCAGGCCCCAATAATGATTTTGGATAAAATCAAGATAACATAAATACATAAATATTCATTGAATAAAGTTTCTTGAGTAACTGCGTTGCGTGCGTACGTGTTTTGCAAGTATTGAGCAAGAATGCTGAAGTATTATTCCAAGGAAGTAAAACAATTAATTATCAATGTCAGAAATTCCTTTCTCAAATAACTAAAGCACAGCTGTTGTATTTGTCAAAAAATCACCATCAAGAGAAGGCACTTCTCTTAGATTTTATCGGAATTATATAAATCGGAAACAATGAAGTAAAATTATTGTGGTTACCTGTAGCCCATTGCAATTGTTAAATGTTAAATTTAGGTAACAAAGCACTGTCTCAAAATTAATATGGCAAAATTGTGCAATTTTGCAACACAATTATAAGTTTTGAAAATCAAAACCAATACATTGATATATTGATCATATTTTTGACTCAATTGCAAAAACAATTATAACCAACTTGCATGAAGATGATGATGATGACGACTTATTAGACTACAACGACAACAGTACAGATAATGATAAAGAAGTTGCTGCAATATTGCTGGTGGTTCTTCTGAAACTGCACTATTTTCAAAAATAAAACCGAACGAGAAAATGACAAAAATATTGAATACGGTCCTGAGAGTTGATCGATCGAAATCGTCGCGCGAAGCGTCGAGTCGCATCGTTTCGCGCGCTTTATCCCCTTTCCCCGAGGGGAACCATCCTGCGCACCGGATCGATCACATTATTTTCCCTATTTAAAATTCCCAAATAACTTTTATGTTATTATACATAAATGGATGAGTATCACAATAAATAAGGATTGTTTACTTGCTAACTGCGTCCTGCTATCGTTTGTTTCCGAGATATCCGCGTCCATAAAAAGCTCGCTTACAGGCTTTATTACATAAGAAATCAAGAAAATAAAAACACCAATCTATAGAAGAGATTCTAACTGTAACCTGAACAATAATTTTAATTTTCTCTCTAAAGACATCTTATAATGGAAAGTTAACATTTGTTGGTGATTAGATAACGTCAATGCCACATCTGGCTGAAAATAGAGTTATTAGCTCATTGTTTCAGTCAGCGGCTGGTGTAAGGAAATTTATAAACAAAGATCGTGAATCTGGCATGCTTTTGGATAACAAGTTGCATGAAAACATAATAACCACAACACGTCACATAGACCAGGCAATAGAGATTTTTGTGTGCCAAAAATAGTATCAGGAAGCCGACGGTCCAGGTCACGCGGAACAGTCGATTAGAGGTGGGCGATCTTGGAAATTTGTGATCGATCTTCGATCACAATTGGAGATCGATCAGATCGAAAAGATCGATCAGATCGATCGATCTTTTAGTCTTCCATATACGTACGACACGTGTCAGGCCACGTACGTATTAGCAAAAGATCGATGTGATCGATCGATTTTTTTGCCCAGCCCTACCGTAGATGTATTGTGATGTGTTTTCGACTCGCAAATATCATTACTTAATGTGTTATAAACAAAAAACCTCAAACTAGTTAACTAGTAAAACAAAATGACTATCCACTTTATCAGTTCTTTCAGTGGGATTCAAATCACTTGGGATATGATGGCGATTTTAGGCGCAAAAATCTTTGGTGAAGCTCATTTTCATCTTGGAAGCTTCACATCTAGTCGTAGAGAAGCCAAGAATCGTAATTTTACACAAAATTATTACATTGTATCGACGCATTTAATATTTAAAATAAATAAAATAAACAAAAAACTTACAAGTCATTTGATCTCACGTTACATCGAACGTGATATGAAATTGCATAGCGCAAGTATGTTATCTATAAACGGTCGCATATTTTCCACTATTCCTTAAAAATAAACAATACATTTATAAGATAATAATCTTATCATTTTATCTTTAAAAAATAAACTGGGCTCATCTATTGATCAAATAAATAACGAAAATCTGTATGTATTATTATTAAATTCGTTATTAGTAACATACCGATAAGAAATATGAACAAGCTATTAATTTGCTATGCCGAAATAATATGACATTTCTAAATGAATAAATTTGTAAAATCTATCTAAATATTGAGAAAACTTTTTATGGGGAACCTGTTCACTAAATTACGAGTTACAATATAATTATAGAGTTTAAACTAACCAGCCTGTAATATTTGTTGAATCATGGAATTTCTAGAAAAAAAAACGCAGGTAGATGTTGGAAAATGTAAATGCTTTTGTGACGCAATCACCAAGTGTACCAATAAAGAAAGTAGAGCGAGTGAGTGTATTTTCACTTGTATGTTTATCTTTTAAATAAGGTTCGGTTCTGTTTATATCCAAGAACATATTTATTTATACAAGAGCCGTTTTCATCACAGATGCTACCATAAAAAATCTTCAAACTGTATCGTTCTCTTTCTTTTACTGGCTTAGTATTCAAGTTATTTTTTCTAGTTGTTTCAAAAATGATGTTTTTTGATAAGCTTTTCTTACACTAGTATTCATTCATCCACAATAAGTACTCACTAATAAAAAGTAAGAAACTTCCTAGCTTTCAAACAAAAGTATAAAAAACTTACTCTTTCCTTTTTATACTATCCATCGAGTACCGTTGATTTTCCCCACTTGAAGATAAGTAGTGTGAAATATTGTATGAAATATTGTGGCTACAAATGAACTCACGCAATCGCTAAATTTGGCGAATTTAAAACATTCACGTACACAATACTGAAATTTTTCTAACGACTGACACAGTTACACGTCAAATCATTGGAATTCAGTCAACCACGGGGCAAACCAATGAGAGCATAGTATCTCCGTAAACAAAAAGAAGTTGTCAGAACAACTGTCAGAGTTGGTATACGCTATTACGTGTAGATGGCGCTAGATAAAAATAATTGATGAATTGAAATATTATATCAAAGAATGAACCACGTTTGTATTTATAAATAGTACTTTGGCAGGTCATAAAAATGTGTTATTTTATGGTCCAGGGCTGTATATAAATTTAAAAATGATGTTTTTGTTGAAGCAACTACATAATGCGTATTTATAATGAGACTAGCAAGTTTCAAACAAAATATTTCCATGGAATAACTGCGTTACATTTGTTATAGTGATAAGCGAAGCGATAAGGCTTTAGGAGGAAAACAATGCAACATGCATAGGGACAAACCAGTTATCAGTTTACTTTCAGGTACCCTATATTAACTTTAATACAAAAAGATACCTATTAATGTACTTTACAGTTTGACCCTATAATTCGAGAATGCTACATGGCGTCATCATGATATAGCATACAATCTAATCACATAACAATAACACATTTTAATTACTGGGAAATTTAAATAGCTCGTAATGAATAAACATAACGGTATGGAAACAGAAAGTCATTTATCTAAGAGCAGTAGGCCATTATCGTAATTAAAACAAACTATTAATAATTGGAAAACAGATCCGCGGGTCACAGCTACACAAGCATTCCAAGGTAGATTTACGTTTGCTGGATCCTATCACAGACTAATGTTCACTTTCGTATAACTATTTCTAATTTGATACATCAACAGATAAAAGAGAAAAGAATATAGAAAAAAGCCACTCTTGTCAAAACGACAGGCCAATATAATCATTAAACGGACCGTCAGGAATTTGTGAAATAAAAAGCATATGGTCTGTTGTAGAAATGTAATTCTCATTCCTAGTAACACGCCATGGTGGACGTAAAATAAAACAATCAAGTAGATTCTTTATAATGATTTCATGGCATTGTGTTGCATTCGGTAATGGATAAACAAACTGCAAGACAGGAACTTATACTATAGTACCTACATACTAATAACTACAGGTTTTTATTTTATCGTAACGACGACATTCAAAAATGTGTATGTACAGTAGAGCGTCGATAATCCGAACTAATATTCCAGCTAAATAATAGAAAATACGAATATTGGATAGAAGTTTAATCTTAGTAAAACCAACACCATTCGATTCCGATTTATTTAGGACTTATTTATGATTTATTATGATTTCTTTATTGTTTATTATTTATTTTATGTCCTAAATGATCATAAAGTGACATTTTACATCTTGGATACCGGGACGAAAACAGTTTCAAATATATATATATATATCAAATATTTATCATTCAAATTGTAAATTTTAAATCGTCAATGTCAAGTATTGGCGATTAAGGTTATAAGTTTGACAATTAATTGTCTGTATTGTCACAACTCCGAATTGTCTGTATTGTTATTCAACTCCGTAGATACGCATGTCACTTGATAACGTCAAAATATTTATTAATATTATTCAAACAGAGGAACAAAACCATTGTAGGACATAAAATTTTTTATGTCCTCGGGCATTACTTGATGTTTATACCCGCGGGGGACTTCAAAAGCTCTCGTCAGCCTCGGTGCATAAACATCCGTCTAATGCCCTTGGTACATAAATAACTATATTATTTATTTATTATTAATTTATTATTATTATTAATTTATTATTTATTTAACTAATTGGGACCGAAAGTAATTCGAATAATTAAATATTACAGCTAAGTAGTGGAAAATACGGAGTATTCGATAGAACATATAAAAACCAAAGCAACATTTATCTGTAAACAGGAACCGACAAAAATTGCTATTTCCTAGGTTACTCAGTGATTTATTTTATTATTATGTCTTTTTGGAAGTTCGGATTATCACGCTCTACTGTAAGTGTACCTCAAAGATAATGTAAAAACATAATGTCTTAAAGTTGTTTAATGAGTTATGGCCTCTAGAGGTCTAATTATTTTATCATATTGATAAATATAACAGAGAAAGCTCGGATGAATCTAATCACCATGCTTCGATTTTCTTAAACTCTCTTCAGTAACGTTAAATTAAAATATATAATAATAATTTAAAAAATTACTATAATTTTTATCTACAACGTCTTAGTTACAAAAAGGGTTGTTAAAAACATATTTATTTTAAACGAAATAATCATGTTTGTTATCAAAAAACAGTTTTTGTTTGTTAGTGAAACAAAGTTGTTAAATACTTCACATTCAAAATTGTTTCCCCGTTTATAACTAAACGTTCATTTTAAACCTTACGTCAAACACAAGGAATTTTTAATCAACTAAAGAAGCGAATGATAATCCAGGTGAGGATAATTTTTGGAAAAAACACCCCCGCTTGGAATTTTTAATATTCACTAACAACTTATACCGTATACCATTGAACAATGTTCCTGAGGAACGAGTTGTAATTTTCAAGAAAAATTTTATTTACCAATTTCAATTTTTTTACATTTTTAAATTAGGTATCCAATTGACCTGTGAGCTATAACAATGTGGTATGTGCGATAATAATTTCTATCCCAACTACTTCTTCTATTGTAATCGGACATAAACAAAAATCCTCGAAACATGTTCTATAATTTTATTAATTTCTCTACCAACAGGCTCATCAAAAAGTTTTCACAAGAATAACACCCAAACAAATGCGTACGTTTGTAATAGCAGATCTATTAGGACTTACTTTAGACTACAGTAGACTCTCCTACAACGCGGTTTAACATTACGCGTTTTATGAAAACGCGTTATAGGAATTTGAGGATCGCAAATTTTGACGCATGCGCGTTGTACGAGAATCGCGTTATATGAAGATGTAGTCGCAAAATTTTTAGCGCGTTTGTAGTATTTCGCGTTGTAGGAACCGCGTTATAGGAGAGTCTACTGTAATTGTCAATAGTGCTCCCTATTTGCATTCACTACAATTTCCTGATATGCATACTGCCCTCCTAAAACAACGCGTCCTATCAACATTGGAAGATCATTTGTTTAAATTTATTTTGCGTCCTTATAACTTATAACTATTAATCCTATAGCAGTATAGCATATAAACAGATTAGGAACAAGAGAAACAACTCAGAAAACGACCTTAGGCTTTATACAAATTCTTTTCGAATTGCCCACGGTGTTCTAAATTAAAAATTAAAAAAGGTTTCGCCAAAAATTATGAGTGGCTTAAACATCCTCTAAAATCAATTAATTGTTTGGAAAATTGCATTATGTTTGGTATAAAGCAAGATAAAAGGTTCTGGTAATGATTAAATTGATAAATTCAACATTTATAAATAGAAAAACAATCTCCAACTAACTACTCAACTTGATTTTAGTGTAGGTACTGAAAATACAAAATTTTTCGCACTGAGTGTTTTTGATCTATTATTTCTTCAGGTTCTGCAAATAACTTATCAATTGGCAAATGAGATTTTTGTCAAGAATCTAAGGGAACTTTAGATAGTGCGTAGTTCCAGGAAAGATGTAAAAAGTGACACTTCATCAAAATCGTCAGCCATTGAACGGAGCATACTGTATCACGAGATCACTTTTGGGAAGAAAAGGAAAATTGGATTTTTAGCGCACAGCAGCACATGTATGACCTATATTCATTACAATCTGTTTCCATACAAGAAAATATTTCTAATATGTACGTAAATATTCTAGACTCTAAGTGTAGAGCTGAACATATAAGTAATAATGTAGATTACTTAATAATATTTATTTCAAGTCAAAATGGTAAGGTCTTTTTACATATTAAGGCGTCTTGCAACCACATCCGGTTCTTTTAATTTAAAAATTAAAATTACAATACGAAACACAGTCTATTTAAAAAAACGTGTTATCGCAAAAAACGTGTAAAGGAAATCACATTGTAAGCCGATGGTATACCCGACAAGATCAATTTCGCATTTGGGAAGTACTTTTCTGACTCAATTTTTAATCATTAATTTGTTGTTTACAAAATATACGTTCGTTATACTCACATAACTTACTCTTGGCTGTTTACATTATTTTTGCAATACCTACAGCATAGCATTGCGTAAAAATAATAATTATTTGTAATTTAAAAGTGGAAAATAGATCAAAATTCTATTAGTTAGGAGTGATATTTATTTTCTTTCATAATTATATTCGAATCCACCGCATGCAAGAGGTCAGGAAATCACGTGTTGCTTCTCTACAGTTCTACACAGTACATACACATAGTAGGTCGACGGAAAATTCCACTGCTAGTCGTGCATCTCGCACTAATATCAAATGTAAACTAAACATCCGTAATGGCATTTATAAATAATGAGGAGTAGTCGGTTTATTCTCGGACTTGTTACCACGCACCCTTAGGAAAATTATTAAAGTAACTATAGAGCAGAAAAATCGATGCACGAGCTCACCTTTCGTTTGTTTGTTTATAAATATTGAGTTTTGTTTGTTTGTGCTTCGATATGTTTTGACGTAACATGCACACGATTCGACAGTTATGATGAACTGCATATTATTATTATTATCACAGGGAAGGAACGACCTAGAAGTCTGTTAACCTTCGTTGACATTGCTATCTAAGGCCTGTTTAATTGTTTATGTATCTCTGTCTTTGTCACTCAATAAAATTCATGCTATGTTGGCATGTTTGATTATGGGCGTATCCAACTGCTCGTATCTGTGATTTACCGACTTTTTGAAAGTTCTAGAATTATTGTGGAATATGATAAATATTATTGAGTATGCGTTAGATAAGTAAGAACAGGATAATTCCTGTTTTATCTGGGTGTGATACATTGTTTAAATAAAAACTCAAATGATCGCGCTATTATTCAAACAATAAACAACTAATTTCCATATTTATTAGTGTATGTGATGTTATTTTACAGCAAATAACTAATAATTAATCGTATGTTATTACAGTGTTATAATTATTATTATTATAATAATCATCAAAATCATATTTATGTTCTTCGCACAATAATATCCTGTAATACATGTTATTCGAACGAAATTTACAACGAGCGATTTGGCTTCTATTCTTGTTGATGTTATGCGAATCAACGTTAAGGTGGCTGTTTGTTGACAGAAAACAAAAGACTCACGTTTCCAAGCTTTCCGGGTCACTGGCCGAGTGCTGCCACTTCATATTAAATCTTTTTGGCAAAATCTGACAAAAAAATTATGGAGTTATTTAGAAGACGTACGTCTTGGACTGTTAGGTCCTAAAGACCGACTGATCTTACGCAATTTGAAATCGCCTTAAGGCCCAAGAAACATCCCACATTCCCACGTCAATTGTTTCAGTATGCCAACAGCTAAGTGCGTTGTTGTTCATCCGATCAGCAACAGACGGGGAACTCAAGTGTTCGCGTGTCGCGTTTATTTTCGTTCGTTTTTATTTTCGATTTGAAGTCCCGGACAGTTTAGAGCCAGCGTCAAACCTGTTGGTAGGCTATTTATCATTCTGAACATCGTGTATGCCTCAATATGAGGATTGCCAGAGGATCAAACATGGTCATTTTGAAGATTATTCTGACCATACTTAGAAATCAACTAATCTTGTTCCTGTTGTTGGAAAATGCGTTGCTATGCGCTATAATATGTAATAGGAACCAGTAACAGACCATAGAGGTCCATGGTTGACCATGGGTTGGTTCTAACGAGTGTCCAGGTAGTCGGTCTTACACAGCCTGAAACCAGCTGAAGCCGGAAAACTGTAGCTCAAAAGACCTACCGGTATGCACTGTGATCTACTCGCCACACAAAACGTTATAGTGGGCTAAAATACCGTCCGTTATAGTTTATGTCTTTAAAATTGATAAATTTCCTACAGCCATCAACATAAAAAAATAGGTTCTCTAACTCTGTAGCTTTTACAACTTTTGTCCGGTTAGTTCTTACCAGTTAGTTCCTCCTTCAAAATTGCTACAAAAGTCCATCATAACTGCGAGTTCAGCTGGACGAGTTTGTATATAATAGCGCGTAAGGGGATCATGCCTGCCATGTAATCCAGTGGCAGGTCGCACAGTCCTGGATAAGATACTGGCTGCAGATATACAGCTATAGTTGTAAGAACAAGATCGACGAAGAAATATCTCCTAACTATCGTCACCGCTGTAATGTATTCCTCAGGGATTAGTGCTTGGTCCATTACTGTTTATCTTAACTGCCAATGTACCGACCACTCATGGACGCTGTAGGCTAACCTCTTTGGTACTAAATTCTGCAAAGTGCATTGAAAAAATCTTGCAATCTTCTTCGACCATCATCTAACGTTTGATACACATGCTTTGTCAGTATGCAGAATTGAGGCTATTGCACCAATTCACATCGGTTTGTCCCACTGAGAAGTTAATAATAAGCTAAGCTTATTGTCTCAGATTGTTTTGTAGCCTAGGTTATGGAGATATCGTATATGGCCCTTTCCTCTCCAAGGGCAACAGGAGACGACAAGCAGTGCAATATAGTTGCATTTCCTATTTAACTTGAAGTCTCCGCTGGCCACACATGGAACATATTTTTCGGAATCGTCAACACCTCATCACCATACCAGAGTCCTACTTCTATATTTCTTCTGCTTTTTCGCTGTACACAAATAGGGTAGGTATTTATTACGGTCATGTTCAAATTTGACTAAAATCACTAAACAAGTGATTCTACACCATCAAAGCTGGCATCCTGAAAAATTTAGCCCTAACTTTAAGCTGTCAGATCAGATAATACCTGCTTCGAAAATACGATAGATAACTTATTCTAGTCTGTTTTACTTATGTCGAAGTAATCTTCACAACAAAAAACACTTGTATTGGCCGCTATTTATTTCATTTGGATTTCTACGAGCCAACCACGTTCTTCGCAGTTTCAAATGTTGCGGAACAGCTACAAATAGTTTATCCGGAGTTTTTCTTGACGTATTTCTGCATTGTGGATTTATACACCATTTATTACCCATGTTTATGTTGAAATTGTGAGAACAACACATCATACAACACAATTACCAAACGGCGACGATGCCGATGCTGACAGACCATATGAGCCGATTTGACATCAACTATCGGGTGACGTCACACAACAGAAAGTATCGTTTTGGCGGGACTTTTTGTGATTCAATTTTTAACGCTGATTTTTATGAAACAATGACGATAATTACGAAAAATAATGCATTTACAATGTAGAGTGAAGGAATAAACACACTAAGATGGTTTTCCAATAATAGTCAAACACCCTATTAAAAGTGGTAAATTTAAAAATCTGTCGACCGCCGTCGGAAAAATCAGAAGTTTAACAGCCGACTGTAGCTTGGCAACGAAGTCTCCTTTAGGGTATTTTCTTTCGGTAAGGTTCCCGTCACTGTTGTTTTCTTGTTTGGAATATGGTTTGGAAACTATTTGTGTAACAAACATCTCTCATTTCGTTTCTTGGCAGGATAAAAAATATCTTCTCCGACGTTTTTGACGATTTGCTACCACACTGCGACACGTAACAAGCTCTATAATTTTGTTTAGTCTAACCTCAATAACAATGCGCCTGGGCTGCCAACGTAATAACGGAACATAACTACGTTAGAAATAAATAAACGTTGCCAAATAACGCATAATATTTTCTTCCCGTGACGTCATTGGAAGCAATTCCCATTCAAATTTCAAACGGCGTTTTCTCTTAAATTAAAGTTTGACATTTCATTTGTAAAGCAAGTATCGGTAACGCATATTCTTTCTAAAAAGATGTCATTTGAAAAACGCCGTAATACCCTATTTCAGCGTTTTCCAAACTGCTTGCGCTGTCCTTCTCCCGCTCTCGGCTGTCTCAACAACTTCGCTCCGCTCCAAGGGAGGCGCGCCTCCCAATTTGGAAACCACTGCCCTACTTTGATGTATGTTTTGCGGAGGGTGTCCGGTGTGCTTTAGGCATTGTCTGCATCTAACCATCCTGCAACCTTTGTGAGGGTGAGGATTGAGGTTGCTTCTAGTGAGTTGAAGGTTATGGTACGTTGTCGTCTTTTGGCAAATGCTTCAAAGGGATTCCTTTGCAAAAGCACAGTTGGTGGTTTCGTCACATCTTCTCCTGTTTGAAATGTTTCTGTAAGCGAGTTGGGTATTGCTTTTAGGGAGAGTGGTATCGCTGGCCCAGGTCCTAAATAAGGTGTTGCAGCATGGTTTGCCAGGCGATTACCTTCCCTGTTCTCTTTGCTTACACCGTGCCCTTTTATCCAATGGGTAGCTGGAGTATTGTTTGTTTGTGTTGCTGTCCGTTAAGTTCAGCATGCTTTTGCCACTATAGTGTTATAGGTACGTTTTGTATTCTTTACATTATACAATAAATCATGTTATTATTAGAACCATGTAAACATGAGTACCTAATCCATAGAAGTAATCTGCATTATCTGCTGAACACGGGATGTACCGGCTGACGTTTAGTCGAAAATCTAATTCGGTATCCACAAAACTATTGCCGGAATCAATTTCGTTGAAAAATGTCAACCTCAAAATTCTCTTGGCACAAATACACAATTTGCTATAAACGTGGTAAAAGTAGTTTGTACACCATTAATACTATTTTGACATTCATTAAAAACAACACTTAATGCACCAGTGTTAAAAAGCGCTAATTCGTCAATTCCCTTACACAAAATAAACATTCACTTGTAACATATCTATCATAAATAACTATTATGAATAACGGCATAAACAAACAATATTGTGCAGTCGTGGCAACGGGAGTTTTTGTTTTGTTTTTTTTTGATAAATCAAAAGTTTGCAGCGTCTACTAACATGACATCCCACTGTGTCTCGTATCTTTGCATTTGTTTTTATTGGGTTTTGTCGCCTTGGGCGGTGCAGTATTTATCGCGTGTTAATTTGAAAAATTGATTTTTAGTTATTACGGTGGCGTGGGCACGTGCAGCACGAGGCACGTAGTCTGTACTTAAATCCTTCAAGTGTCCTATATTTATGTGATATAGCCTGGCAACGTTTATAATAGCTATCCGACTACAGAACTCGAGGACAATACACAACATAATACCAGAAAAACTTGATTAAAATTCAGTTTATTCGAAAACAAAGTTAAAAAAAAATAATCAGTTTTTCAGTTAAATTTAAAATGTCATAGGGAAAAGCTGTGTTAAATGTAATTTAATCTGAAATGCAACAAAATATCTTAGCCAATTTAACTTAATAATGTGCTATTGCTACTGTTAAGTGAGGCAAAACAATAACAAGAATCATTGCGCCTTCTAGGTTCTTGAATTCATTTTGTTTTCTCAGGATTAGGCTCCGAATGAAGGAATTAAATATGACAGTGATCTGAAGTTTTTGGAATTACAATGGAAATACTATGCCATAGAAATTATTTTTGTAATTCACATGACACTTGTTCTTTCTAGCACCAGGACAACTGGTATACCTACCTAACATCTAGAAAACAGTACATGTAAATTGTTAGAAAATAAGTATTGTACCGCGTTCTAGATGGTACATATTAGAAAATGTTTTCGTACCATTTGTTTTCAATGTCATGTAAAAATAAAATAAGTTGCCGTAGGCTTGTTGTAATTTGATTATATTTCCCAATCAAAATTTCAAATCTCTATTGTTTTTAATTCCTGAAGTGCCGCTTTTCCGACTCGAACTGAACTTGGCCTACATCCTAGATTTGAGATACAACATCCAACTTGACATTTCAGCATGCAATTAAATTAAACACATCTTTTCCTTAAATTTCCTCATTATTAATTAAATTATAAAGAACTGGTAGTTTACCTATTCTTGTGATAAATTGAACGATAACTGGTTTTCGACAATCATGTTAGTTAAATCAAAAAAAAATCAACAAAACTGTTATCAATGCGCAACAAAATACTGATAATAAAGTGCAAACTTATGTTATCATCACCATTATTTCCGATGTCTGCTTTACTCTCAAATATAAAATATGTAATATCTATTGTAGGTGGGTAGATACGTAGGTCGTAGGCTAATGGATATCAGCTCATTCTAGCATGCTACAACACAACATCCGATAAATAAATTATACAATTCAGCATGATTTTGATAGAAAAGAGAAAGCCCAATTGGACCTTGCTAGAAAAAAAGTCTATAAATAAGTTCCGTCTGATAACCATAATATCCAGATTCAACTACATAAACTTATTATCAAACCGGTCAAAGTTGGCTCTGGACTCGTTCCGAAATGAATAACGATTATGTCAAACTAAACTTTACAGGCCTGAGAAACACGTCATTAGAGGCCCTAATTTTAACATAATGCAGAGGATCAAAATGTGTAAATATTTACGACTTATATTAAAAGATACACGTAGAGCGTGCATATTGCGCGTACTGCGCAATGCTGGAACATTCTCTCCGTTGCGAACACGAAAGGAAAATTTCAGGATAGAAATCAGTACGTCACAAATACACGGAAATAGAAATTGCCAAAATGCGGACCGATTTTGGAGGTTAGGAATGCTTTGTGCAAAAACTGAAAAAGATACAGCGAAAATATACGCGTATAAATAGAAATAAACGAGTAACTGACCTTCTCGGTTATACGCACAGGGGGAAATCGTGTCATTGGCGCACGTGAACATTTCGATAACGCAACTATACGAAAGAATTACAAGACAAAAAAAGAACATTGTACTTACGAATTACAACTCTTAATTAACGCTGGCATGGCTTCAAAATTACTCGATATACTGCTTTCTTTACTATTATCCGTTGAAATAAATGCCTCACTGGCACTAATAAACATAATTAAAATAAAGGAAACGAATTAAAAGGAGCACTACTTTCACGCTTGCTGGGTATGCAATTAATGGCGATTTGCTCTAACATAACTCACTGGCCACCTCGCTAGAAGATAACAACTGACGTCTGACGGTTGACAGGAGGGAGGACGTCGCCCTTTATTCGGTACAACGTGCAAACAACCTAATTATCGATCTGTACGACAATTTAGACCCAATTATTTAATCTAAATATTTGTGAAATTTGTTAAAATGTCTTTTAATTCTGGTGGATTTACAAAGCGCATTCTTTTTCCATTTTGAACAATGCGTATGCAACTGCGTTAGCACAAAAGTACCCGGGTTGCCGGCGTTTGCGCAGCGGTTAGTCCTTTTGCACGATCCGTATTGAATAATTTTGTCATTTTATTTGATTTATTCTTTAAATTATTATTTGTTTATGTTTACCGTTCAGCACGGTTTTTCACACAAAATTAGTCGTAATAATACCTACGTGCCGTAGATTGTATTTAAAAATACTCACCTTCCAGTCCAATTGTCTCAAATAAAATAATTAAAAATTTTAAAAATATCCGACGGGCAATAATGCTTAGATTGTAATTTTTGTTTTCTCCCGTATATACTAATGAGCTGTTAGCTAGCTTATGAACGAAATAATATTCATGAAATAATGTAAATTCATATATAAAATAGAGAGGTCTCGGTTATTTGAAGAGATGGCAAACTGAAATTTTGATATTTTTTCGCTAAAAAATAATGGGGAATAAAGTTTAAAATGGCATACATATTTCCGTTAGAAACTCAATTTTTTTTGGCACGATTACAATACTTTATCATACTGTGTATGATAAAGTAAAAAAGTATCGCACTGATGGACACTTCTTTAGAACCAAAAAAATCAGCTCAATATTCTTTCATCCTAATTATTTTTACTTTATCATACGTAGTATGTAAAGTATTGTAATCGTGCCAAAAAAATTTTTGAGGGTTTAGGGGAAATATGTCTTTTTAGGTCTCCTGAAGATTTTTGACCAAGGTACAAAAAAAATGTCTGTGTGTGTACCCGTTTTCTGTGGCGACGATTCCGGAGAAACTACTAAAGGTATCGGGACGAAACTTCATATTTAGAAATTTCATAACCAAACTTAGAGCTGAGAAGCTTTCTGTTAAAAAGGGTCCAAAGGAACTGGAGGCCCTGGAACTGGAGGTCTTAGCATTTTTGAAAGATTTTGCAAATAAGCCGCCATTTTTTTGAATTTCGTCGAAATAGTTAAATATAAATTAAAGTAGAGGAAATTCTGAATAATTTATGACTATGACATTTTTTGTTAAAATTAATAGTTTACCTGCATGAACAAATTGTATTTCATGCAGGATTTATCAGATATGTTGATTCTAATGACAGTATAGGTAGTGTAAAAAGCTAATGTTTTGACAATACCTACTGTCAATATAATCAAAATATCTGTCTAGTTCTAGTAGTTTTATTTTAATGCAGACATGGCCGATCTCAATCAAATAGAATCTCATGCAGGTAAACTAATTTTACATAGTATCAGATTTTTTGTTAGCAGAGGTTTTAAACTTCCTTCCATCCTCTGTTTGGTTTCTCTAGTTTGTGGATATGATAAAGTTATATATTTGTAACTCTGAAAATTCTAAACTTTAATCCAACCAAAACCTCTCCGTTATTCGAGTTCTTTCCCAATTTTGCGACAATTTGTAAGAAAAAAAATCTGCAGTTTTCATATAACAGCAGCACGCCTTCTTTTTTTTTTATATAAGCTCAATTTCAAAATATACAAGAATTTATTAAAACATTCTTATTTCCTATTCATTTTTTTTCTTTATCCAATAATCAAACAAGCTTCTACATCTACTTCAAACGTTACCGATATTTACTTAATAACAGTTATTGTTGGAGAACTGCTCAAAACAAAATATGTATAGGATAAACGAAGTAACAAAAAGGATTATATGTTCATCCAACTTGGGCAGTAAATGCTTAGTGTGGAAAAACAAAACATGCAACTTTAAAAGAAAAATCTGTACCACACCGTAAAGCTGCGATACAACGTAATGAGTGCAATATAGAGAATTTTTAAGAGATAGCTTGGAGACAAATACCGGAGTAAATGCCAAAATATCCCATAATTATAATAATAATAAGAATTATAGAGGAAAAAAACGTTCTTTTTTGTGTAGACTTGTCTATTTTTGTAAGAAAACAACAAAAATAAGCAAAAGATATAAAAATATATTTTCCATAAATAAATTAACTATCATTTTAAGCTATTGAACTAGCTGCCCAGTGAACCACTTCCGTTGGAATACCGTTTGATTTTGACACGCAGTCTAATATTTGCCGCGGTTGCAGCAACAATCTGAACATTTGGTATTCCATTTGCCGTTTTGACGCTTGCGATTCAGCTGCAATAAGTTCCATCCTCTAAAACAACAACAAAAATGTTTGATTGTAAGCCAATAATCCATAGGTAAAAGATAGCTTCCAGTCATTTGAATAATTACATGTTTAGACTTCCTACGCATACGTATTCAATAGGAGAGTCTTGACCTTAAAAAGTGACAGGACCTCTGCCCAAGAGAACTTATGTACTCAGGTTGATGCATAATAAGGTAAATTTTCCTAACAAAACTGGTAATATTGCGTCTCCACACAAAATTTCATGTTTACATTTCTTCTTATTGAAAAACAGGGAAGTTGTTGTGGATTTTGACACAATGTCGCCAATTTTATTGGGAACATTTACTTTATTATGCACCAACCTGTGTACTTAAATCTCTTTTTATGTCACTTTTCAAATCAAGACTCCACAATTCTAAACCTACCTGAATATGTTCGAAAGCTTTCATAACGACAGGACGTTGAACTGTTTGCATGTTGGAATTCGCATTTGCAAATTTAATATATCTCGAGTAGATCATTTCAAAATTCATCGGCTGGTTATCGTAGATGTCACAGTGGTGCTTCATTGCAATCAGCAGGCATAATTCTAGCACGCTTAGGTCTTGAAGAACGTCTAACATTTCATCTCGTTCGACATTGTTCATTTGTTTTTGGAAATCCTCGTAGGTTATGGTCGCCTTCTCTGTACTTAAAGAACATACAACCTGTAACTGTAGAAGACTTACGTGTTACATTTCAATACTTTCGATTGACTATTCTTCCGCATTGTTTTAATATTTATTTTATAAAGTGCAAACACCTTTTTTGTGGGAATATGATTTTCTTTTGTAGATTATGATCAACTGAATATTTGCCTTACAACGCAAAAAAATAAAAAAACTTTCACAGAAGAAAGGTTAAAATTTATTATTAAAACAGAAATTATTACAGTACTCACCAAGATATTTCTTAAAGTACGTTCACTATAATCTATTTCAAATAGTCGTTGCATCAACTGTTTAAACTGCTTATCAGCTACCAACGTTTTAACAGAAGCGTTCCATTGCTTTTGAGTATTTTTGTGGAGATTTGCGTCTCTATCGGTAAATTTCAATAGATATTCGATTCTACTTAGGCACACATCCAATTCGGTAGTATCTTTTGACATATTTTCTCCAGGAAATAGGAAAATTTGCCGATGTGAAAATCTGGACTTCACACGTTTTTCAAGCAACTCAATAACATCCAATCGACAAGTAACTCCTAAAATTTAATTCTGAAATTACATAAATAAAGAAAATCATAAAAAAAGTAGTGAATTGTCTGTAATAAGCAAATTACCAACTATGCAGAGTGGTGTTTGCGCTGACTGGGAAACATCGAATAAATTATACAATAATGTTTGGTTGTGATGAGCGCAGAACAGATCAAATTCTTCTATTATGATTATAACACTTTTTGAGGTGTTACGAGTTCCAGATTTCAAGCACGCTAATAGAAATGCTAAATTTTCCGCAAAACATCCAAAAACTTTTCCGTCTACGGCGTTGTCCAATCCCATCTCTGCCGTCATGCATTTTAGTGCTAACCTATCATCGGTATGGACGAGACCGTGAAGTTGAACAAGCACAGAGTTTTGCTTGATTTCATCCTCTCCTTTCAGTTCGTCAAGTATATTTTTAATTAACTAAAAAAATATGATAAAAGTACATGTAACCTCAAAAGAAATAAACAGGTAAATTACTGTGGATTTTCCGGAGCCCCTAGGGCCAATTAGAAGCATCGAGTTTGATTCACCATTCTCTACAGTTCTTCGTATCAAATTTTCTACTTGTTTGCTCTCGTTTTCGCATCCTACCAGCGAGTAATCATTCAAAATCTTTGATTTTAAGTAGGATCGTATACCTACTATATTTTTATCCTTTATCGGCATATTTGCAGGTGAATATTTCAAAGGTGCTTATTGAACGATTTTTTTCTACTTGTTTTCATAGAACATAACCTATCATTCGAAGATTTATATTGCCGCCTTTTTAACCAGCAGTTGGCTACAGTTGGCAGAGTTTAAACCATACACCATACCAACTGTGGGTTAGGAAATGTTGCTAGTATCGATCTGAAATTAATTTTATTATTTTTGATGAAATGCAAATAACATTTATCTATCTACTACTATTTTTGTAACGCCGTGGGGTGGGCCTCGTCCCTAAATGGTTCATAATTGCTTCCAAAAAGGCATTTCTCTCCCATATGACAACACTGGCAGCCGGAAACATATCGGTCTCCAATCATGTATGTACTATGCGCGCCAAAAAAAGTCGTACACCACATATGCAACCAAATATACTGAACATATTGTTGGTAGCTTTGTAAATGGTTCTTTTATAACCTATATACTGTCATTCTGACATTACTCTGCATTAATCTAAGTACTGAACATGAATCAACTGTCAAGTCGACAAATACAAGCCAGTATTACATTATGTAAAAATCGTACAGCTAATTTTGACATTGTTGAAACATTCGCAACACAATGTTTTATTGGCAACATTTTATATACATTAATACAACATACTTTTACAACATCAATAACACATTGCATTGAGAACAGTTTATCCACATAAGTGCATCAGTTAGGTAGTACGCTTTGCGACTGTTAGATGGCGCTGGTAAGTGCTAATCTAAATTCACATTACCTTTCGGTATAAATTCTCAAGCTAAAATAAGTGTTGCCGGTGTTGTACTCTGTTTAATGATAGCTTCAGTTATATCTTCGATAAGCGCAACGGATACGTGTGTCGTTGTCGGAATGCGCAATTGAGAGCTGCGCACGTAGTTACTGTCATTTTTGACAGTAACCAATTGGCACAGGGTCACGGCCTACCACGGTCTGCTCACGAGCATCTACAAGTGATGTCATTGCGAGAAGTAGCGATCGTTGCTATATGTAGCCAATATGTTGTTGTGACGTTGAAACCTTTTTGACATTTAAAGCGTTGGCATGGTTGTCAACTTGATAACCTAAATCACCTATACAAACACTGAACTCTATTATATAACTGGAACTCCGATGGGATAGGATGCGCGAGCAAAATATGGTCACAATTGAACGCTGCTGACAGTAGGCTGTGGCGTGTCTGTGGTGGTCTGGATTATGCGCAGTCTGATACATGCAAGTCACTGCTGTGTCCGTGTTTGTTGCCATCTAGCGGATGCGTAACAAACTGGACCCAGGCAACCTAACTTACCTACAAAGTATCTATATAATCTAAATAGAATTGAAAAATGCCGCGAATAATTTTGCACAGAGCGCCAGAGCGCATGTCTAATTTAACCGATGCGCGAAGACTTATACTGACCACAGTAGAATATATGGAACTGGAGTTCCAATTGGCGCACTCGTCCCATTTGGGCACTCCTCGCTACGTTCGTCGTGCCCAAAACAACTCGAGCGCCAATTTTTGTCTTATAAAACTTGTATTATAATATACTATTACGCCCTGCGTAATCCGGGAGTACGCAAAAGTAAAAATGTTGCCAACTTGAAATTTAATACAACAATTTAATACAACAAATGTTGCTAATCTGTCATTTACATGTTGCCAACTTGTAATATAAACGTTGTAAAACTATCACAAAAATTGTTACAAACATGTAACAATTTGGAATGTTATATAATTATAATTATATATCCACGGTGATACACGGTAAGACATAAGAAGTTGTATAAATATAACAGTTTATTACTTGTTATATAACATTACATGTAACAAAGTTACAAAAAGATCTCGTATACATATTACAGTTATATTTCGTTGTTTAGTGGATAGTAAACAATTAACTAAACATATTATTAGGTCTTTTACATAGTACCTACCTATATATGTAAATATAATTAAACTGTATAGGCAGTTAGACAGTCTATGGAACAGCAAATAGATCAGATTCAGAGCGCGTTCGGTTTGTCAGGGTAGGGTATGGGGAGAGCAATGCTCAGACAACTTGGGTCGGCTGTCTCTCTCTTATATGCAGATAAACGCCGTATGACGTTAGTCCGCCTATTATGCAGCGCGTCACTCTCACCGTACAATACCGGGTTATCCGAACGCGCTCTCATAATTAAAATAGTTGATTACTGCAATTCATATTATACTGAACAGAGTTCTTTCTTGCCGACCTGCTACATAGTTTTCTACCATACCGACTTTCCAAAATTGTTCTGGATTTTTATCATATTTTTACTGTTAACCTAAAATGCCATGTGACAGGCCGCACGCGTTAGTTTGTGTTGTTAAAATTTCATTATTGTGCTTTTTACTAAAATGACTGTCGCTAGAATGTGTTTGAGAGACAACTGGCCGTTGATGTTCTCAGTATTTCCAAAACACTGTAGGTAAGTAATTTTAGTCACTTTACATGAACAAGTTTTGTTTTCCTTATGTGTGTTTTGCTGGTTTCATTATAATATAGTCATGATAGCTGTGCACATCACGATCATCTACAAATAAAAATACGGACTTCGATGCATACTTAGACGAATTAGAACTTTCCAAAGTGAAGCGACAACGTGTGGCTTTCCTTATATAGTCATCAAACTTAGAGGATTTGCTCGTACTCGTTCGGCCACAAAGAACAGCTGAACAATTCATTAAGTATTGCAAAAAGTATTTTCATGATTTCCCTTGCAAATTTTAAAAAGAATAAAGTAGTTGCCTATAGTTTTTGTACCAGAAGAAATAGCGTGATAGTATCATAGCCGTATCAACACTCACATTTTCTTTTTAAATTTTATTCGCCCCAATATGTGAATGTTTGTAAAAGATACAGCTTTACTAGCTTTACAATTTTAGTTTTAATATTTATAGGTTAATAATATGGTGACATACAGGCGGGATGTATATTTTAAATAAATCAAAAATTACAGCTACAACCTGGATTTGAACCAGGGATCTTTGCGTTTCTAGCACAATGCTCTCCCATCTGAGCTACTGAGGCATGGGAGAGCATTGTGCATCCCGCCTGTATGTCACCATATTATTAACCTATAAATATTAATTTGACGGATTATGTCGTTAAACATTTTCATTTCGCTTTAATGTTTGATAAGTTTAAACCTTTAACCGAAATTGATTAATTTTTTTCGGCACATAAACAAATTTATTAAAAGTATCACATCCTTTTGTATTTAACAAAATATATAGATTTTAAATGGTCACTGAGATTGTGAAATAGGACCGTTTATTTAAGTTGAATGTAGGAATATCCATGTATGCAAATCACACTTGTTGCAGCCAGAACTGTGAAGTCATTGCCACTAACAGAAGTAAGTGTTGAGATTATTTTCATCATATTTTGCACTTAATTTTGTATTCATTAGAATGACCTTTACTTTGTACTATACAGTGGTTTGTCATTACTTTTGTTATTTCTAAAGATAGAAAATCGGTTAAATAGACAAAGTAGTTCAGAATTATGTGCTCTCTAATTGATAAAAGAGTTCAATTTCTAATGATTTCAGAGATATTTTGATAAAATAAAAAGCGTCATTTTTAAATGCGGCCATAACTTTGTGGTCCGATCAACAGGTCCTTTTACTTTATCATACGTAGTATGACAAAGTATTGTAATCGTGTTGAAAAAAAGTTTTGAGATTTTAGCGCAAATCTGTCCTTTTGGGTCCCTGAACAACGATTCAGACGATTCTGGAAAAACTACTGAAGGCATCGGGACGAAACATCATAATATTTAGAAAGTGCATGACCATTGACCATGACCTTAGAGCTAAAAAGTTTATTGTTCAAGAGGGTCCAAAGGAACTGGAGATTTACTCAGCATTTTTCAACGATTTTGCAAATGAGTCGTCATTTCTGTAATTTTGTCCAAATAGTTAAATAATATATTAAAGTAGAGCAAATTTTGTATAATTTATGTCTATGACATTTTTTGGTAAAATTCTTAATTTAGCTGCATGAGCAAATTCTATTTGATCGAGATCGGTCGTGTCTGCATTAATAATAAAACTAGTTAGCCAGGATTTGACAGATATTTTCATTCTAATGACAGTAGGTAGTGTGAAACGTTTATGTTTTGATAATACCTACTGTCAATAGTATAAACATACCTGTCAAATCGTAGCTACCTAGTTTTATTTTAATGCAGACACGACCAATCTCGGTCAAATCTCATGCAGCTAAACTATTATTTTTAGGACCACATTTTCTGTGGTATATATGGGTGCATAGACACTCCTTTTTATCAACCTGACATTTTTATTTTCAAAAAAAACTATTTATGTACACCCTGTTGCACAGTGATAAAACGGCGATAAATGGCTGTTTGCAAAGTATAGTATTGATTTGTTATTAGATACTGTATGCATTAAATTTAAAAACCGAGAGGCGGTAAAATGTTTCACGATCGGAAGGTCTGGTAACCCTATTTTGTGGTTAAATTAATAGTTTAGCTGCATGAACAAATTCTATTTTATCGAGATCGCTCGTAATGCATTAAAACTAGTTAGTCAGGAATTGACAGATATTTTAATTCTATGGACAGTATTGTCAGCACATCAGCGTTTGACACCGCTAGAAGTCATGTGCATGGCTACATCAGATTTTTGATTTGATCTACAATTAGATTTATGTCAGGTTAGTTTTTTTATGTCCTACATGATCATAAAGTGACATTTTACATCTTAGATACCGAGGCAAAAGCAGCTACTTTATGCCCGCGAGGGCATTACGGATTCTTAACGCCCGCGCGGGCATTAAGCGTTGGCATTAATAATAGTTATTGGACATTCAAATTGTAAATTTTAATTCGCCAATGTCAATTATTGGCGATTAAGGTTATTCTGTTTGACAAGTAATTGTCTGCTATGTCACCCAACTACGAAATGTTTGTATTGTAATCCAGCTCCGTAGATACGCATGTCAGGTGATTTATGTCAAAATATTTATTAATACATTCAAACGGAGGAAAAAAAGCATTGTAGGACACAACATTTTGTATGTACCACGGGCATTACTTGATGTTTGTACCAACGGGCCTATCGGCCCTTGAGCTTTTTAAACGGTCGCAATCGGGGCATAAACATCTGTTTAATACCCTTGGTACATAAATAACTAACGGGTGATCTAAAATGACTGAGGACAGGTTGAATTTCTCGCCACAGTTTTGAGCTTATTTAGTGTTACTAAGATGGTATGCGTGCATGACACAGGTATGACACGGGCATGACACCATAGTGAACTCGTCACTAAAGGTTACGTTCCTCTGCAACGATATTTCATATTTTTTTCTCAATTAATCTGTTATTGGGTTTTTGAAGAGTCTTTCTAAACATACATAATATTAATGATTTTTCATTATTCTGGTAAGTTCATCCAGTTTTCTTCAATTAAATTAAGCTTTTTTGTTTACAAGAAGGAACACCTACGCCACTGGACCAAAATAACAGCTGTCATTTGCAATCATTGCCAACATCACAATTATTCAAATTGGCGGGAAATTCAACCTGTCCTCAGCCATTTTAGATCACTGTGTCTTTCGCCAACAAATTCGCTGGTAACAAATAAAATTTTGCCGTAGTCAGTTGGAGTCGGAGTCGGACTAGGAAAATTATCTGGAGTCGGAGTCGGAGTCAACATTTTTTTACCAATACCATAGCCCTGCCTGGAACAATAATTTTACTCTACTATTAATTCAAATTTTACTCAATTCAATCAACAAACGAACTTGTTATTATTTGGTGCTATTAGAGTGTTTCATTCCCTATACAATGGTTCCATGCTCGCTTTAGTATTTGCAAATTACCCAGAAATTGATGAAATCCTATTTATTTTTACGGGTGGAGCCACGTTCGGATTTATTTTTGTGGGGATACTACAAACTGATAGATGATGAGACTGAGATGACAAGAAAGTTAAGTCGGCTTACCCGTTCATGAGAAAATGCCAGAAAAGTATAGTGTAATAACAGCTTAGATATGTAGTTCATGATCTACCGTTGTATACCAAAATTCAAACTGCTACATCAAAAAATAAATTAAATCTTTCATGTAATTTTCAGTGTGTCCAAAGTGTGCCAGTGTGTCTTCATCTAGTCTAAAGTGTGCCACATTGCATCATACAATTTAGAAATATATGAAAATATTTGTCCCATAATATGATCTTCAATAAATAATACTTTTTTTTTGGTAATGATAGTTAGTCGCGGCTTTAACATGTAATGTATGATCAATCATTGATCAGTGAAAATAACGCTTTTGGTAACATCATTCATGGGAATTTCCTCTAATGGCGTCCTCGAATTATCTACTTATTTAACAATCTTAACCAATCTACCCACAAATGTATTTAAATAAGATCGCGAGTGTAAATTTTCAATAACGTTTGAAAAGTAGGCATGTCACGTGTACAGCTTGTTTTTCTTTATAAATACTAAAATACTGTAATATAGTTAAGTACTAACCAATTTACGACTGTTTTACATTTAACTATACACTATAGCAACTATCTATGTACTATGGTAATAGTACATTTTCGTAACCTTGTCACACTAGCAACGGAATCTATGTAGTCGATGTTATTATGAAATTGTGGGATTTTTGTTAGGTTTGTAAAGTTGAAACAAAGCAAAACAATAAACCTTCCTTACTGCTTAGATAATGGCCTACAACATCAGGAGATAACTCGCAGGAACCTGTTGTGATGTTGAAGTTGGGTCGGTTTGCACTTTGCAGTAGATTTTGGCATACCTTTGGCAATGCCTTGACGCTTACCAGGTTGCCCAATTTTTCTAGTTGTCCATGATTTTTTCTTGTATGCGAAAATATGCTATTTGTCGTTGGAATCTTCGATACAGCTATACTTCCAGAGCGACGATATAATACCAGAACGGAATTTTAACCAACTCACAACATCAGGTGGACACACTGTAACGCACCCGTCTTCTCTGGTGCGTTGAAGAAGCGTCACACAATAAATATATCAATATTTAAATTTGTATTAAGTAGCTCGTAGGTCCTGGGTTCGTCGAGAATGAAATACGATGGTATAATAAAATAATAAAAGTATCCTTTTCTTTTAATTATTTACAAACATAAAGAAATTATAAATCGGGAAATATCGGTTTCGGATATGTTCATTCGGCGGCGGGGTTCGGGTATTAGATAAACTAATCGTTACGGGAAATATCGGGTTTACGGGACGGGAAAATATTCTCGATTCGGCGACGTCTGAATTCGGCAATACATAGGTAGTTTTTCACACCACCATTGGCCAGCAGGGAGAACGTACAGTTCAATATAATGTTTCAGAAATAACGGCTAACCTTGGAGGAGCTCGTGCCCAAGGAGGTAATAAGCATGTTTTGTCAAATAAAGTATGGTCTAACTTAACGCATTCGTGAGTAAATTAATAAAGAAACACGGAGTCCGTCCCTGTTCAGCGCGAAAATCGACGTCACTCCGCCACAGTTGTGTTGCAACTGGTGACAAATCAACACCATCGGCAACATATCGGCCTCCCTCCACTCTGGCCTACGTCGTTTAGAGCGACAATGACCTACATTCGCCAGGTTCGTACGTATGTTACGTACGATAGTGATCAGCTATTTGTTGGTTTATCAAGAATAAGAATCTTTTGGATTGTGTGATCACAATGGGGTGTGTTTGTGTAGTACCAGACACGGATGGATGACAATTGTAATGGCTAAAATGCGACATAGCTTTTATCGGCCGCGAAATGCAAGCTGTGTTAAGGCGGTTTGTTTTGTCCTACGGATATCGCTTTACAATCACAATGTTTGTAAATCAGCATCACATTGCTGGATTAGGTACGTACTAATCTCTCTAATTTTCATTTGAAAAATGTTCGTACGTACGTTTGAAACCGTATTTCAGTCATGCGCGATCGGCTATGCACCAGGGCAGTCCTTAGACGATTTCTTCAATACAATTTTGTTAGTACTTTAAAGTTTGAAATAGACTATACGTTATTTGACCAAAATTGCTTCTCTGTCCTTAGCTGATATGCTCCTTCAAGGTTAGCCGTTATTTCTGAAACCCTGTATTCTAAACAGCATGCAGCGCCATCAGAGCATACCTTGGGTTCATATATTTATGTAAATGCATCAGGCATGTTTGTATTTAATTTGTAAATGTGTATAGAGGTTTTTCTGCATTTTTTTCTGACTTTAGAAAGATTTGTTCAGCTTCCATTTAATAAATTCTTAGAGAAAGGACCCATGACTTCGTTTTAGCGTCATTTAAAGTCTGGTGCTTCAAGAGTTCTGAAAAATCTACCATTAGTAAAGAGGTATTAATAATGCAGCAAAATTTGGACATTACAGTTGAATTTTACAAATATTATTTTTAATCCATTATAAATAATTAGGTACCTACTCTCGCGATACGTCGGGGACGAGGATTTTACTTAATACATACAGGATGAACGTAAATATTATTTATTCTAATTAATAAAATCACATATTTTTACAACTTAAGTAACGAAAATACGCTTAAAATCAAAATCGATACGTTTGATATCAACGTTCGGGCGGAACTTCCTTCGTTTTTGTTATCGCCATGGGGAATTTCGTTTTCCTTGGCTTCCTTGATGCTCTCCAATGATTCTTCGGTTGCCTTATTAATGGTTCTCATCAGCGGAAAATTGGTAAAGCCTGTCGCTTCGTCCGAACAATCCCCTTTAAAATCGTCCGTGTCTATTGACCACACCATACTGCCCGCTAGATTTTTCTCCATTGCAAACCTAACTTTTTCCGATATCGACCTTTCGTCGTCGTATGTGATCACTTTTTCTTCAGAGATTAAGAACGGCGTTCGCGATACTTCGTCCCAGTGTTTCGTCCAGTTCACGGTGGTATTCCTCAGTTGTAGGCAAATCTAGGAGCAGACGTAAATTAAGTTGGTAAAACAGCGATAGATCTTGATGGCATCATTAAATATTTTAGTTAGAACTGCTTTAGCTTGTGTTTTTCGCGCATTAATAAGTAAGTTACCTCATTGTATCCCATAAATCCGTCTTCTCTGGTAAACGGTCCTTGAAATCCTACATTTTGCGCAGAAACGCCCAATTGAGGTTTTCTCGTTGCCGTGAGCCCGCCATCTGTAGTTAAAAATGTGCGACCGTACAACGGGAGTCCCATAACAAGTTTGCTAGCCGGCGCGCCCATTTGGAGCATGTAGTTAATTGTGTATTCCTGCAAGAAGAACAAATAATACATTAGAAACACATTAGAGCAGCAAAAATATTCATGATACGTTAACTCAAACACTATCTAATTTACGTTAAAATAATATCTACTATCTACATTGTAAACCATGTATTAAGCTAAAGTTGAAATAGCCAAGCTATAATCTGGAAGACATCATCAAGAATCATGAATTAAGAATCAATAGTAAAAAAAAACTGATAGCTTGGAATATTTGTAGTACCACTAGATTCCTGCCAAAGAACAGTTTCTATAAAACTATAAATAGATAGCACACTTTTCCCATTATTCTCCCATTTCCCTTTACTTCAACTGTCACTTGAAGTAAATCTGGAAGTAAAAAATCTTGCGATACTGTAATTTTTTTTTATTTAAAAATAAGTTGAACCTCAATGAATAAGTTAAACACTTATGCTGAATAAATATTTTTTTTCACTTCAACTTAGAATATATTTAACCAGATTTACATATTAGCAAACGACAAACGAACATGGTGACCTAAACTTCAAATTACTACTGTGTACTGAAGTAAAGCTTAGACACCCCTGACATTTAGGTGACATCGTGAAAATTTGTTGACTTCTGAAAGTTTTGAACACACGGTGCTTCTTGTGTGAGTGATTTGTGCGGTCAAGCAAACTTTTGATTCGGATTTTTATTCAGAGCAAAAAGGAAATCTACCGAAAACACCTTCACAAAACCCAGTTTCTATTCACGTTATCAATATTACTCATATTATCATTCTTGTTATCCCAATTTTGAATTGTCCATCCTGAATAATATGAACTATGACAGTAAGTAGATATTTTTTAAGGTTACGTTTTAGCGTTTTTTGTTTGTTTTGTGAGTGAGCGCACACTCCACTACAATGAAGCGCTTTGAGGAACATTTTCACAAATTTCTCTCTGCGTTTGCAGAAAATGCAAAACATACTTATACAATTTCATTAAACAATTTGTTAATACCTTGATAACCGTAATTATTTGTATAGACATAAATCTGGTTAAAGAGGTTCTAAATGACCTCTTCTATTCTATCATTCTTAAAAATGTTCATCAAACTATCCACACACTGTATGCAGACAGAGCATTATTAAGGTATAACATATACCAATTATAAATTCGACGGAGTTTAAGGGACATTGCAGTTAGCTAATAATATTCAGGGTGTACCATTGAAAAAACTTATATAAAGGTCACTGGAAAATGGTTTTAATTGACCAAAACAAAACATTTTAGGACAAAATCTGAAAAACCTAGATCTTACATATTTTTTAAAAAAGGTCTGCAATTGTCGTTGTTATTTTACAAACAATTGAATAGGTCAAAAACTATTGTCTTGACATGGGGTACAATCGAATACAGTAGAAAAGACAACTTTGTTGGTGTTAAAATATAGTTGATAGGTTAGGTGTGAATGAAAAACAATGTACAATTTAAATATTTCTCATATCCATCATTATTAATTCCTGAGATAATAATTGGTTGCAGATTCCCAGCTCAAACCTGTAATCTTTATATTTTAATTATTATTACTCTTTTTATGATTTATTTTTGTTTATTAACCTAACGCAGGTACGAATTATTCGAAAAAGTCCTATCGGCTATAAAACATCATGTATATTTTATGCTTTCCTATAAATGGGAGGATTATTATTAATTAACTATTAGTAAAACTTATCCCGACTGTTGAATCAACTGAACAAAGTTTCTCACCTTTCATTGAACTCAAGTTACCATGATGAACCTTCATATTCACTTAAATATTTGTATTGTAAGGTGAGGACGATTATATCTTTTTTTTAAGTTTTGATAACCAATGATAGTTTCAGTTGGATTACAAAAAGAATTGGAACTTTCTGATATGATTTTCACTATTAAGCTTCACCAGTAATTGAAACTTGCCAAGCTTCATTTTTACACCATGTTTTGTCTACAGACTTAATCGATTCCGGGGACCCCAAAAACCATCCAAACATTATTTTTTCATTGATATAATAACTCTACTCGTCCTCGTCATTGTTTCCAAATGTGGTATGAATCAGATGACTATAATTCTTATTTATTAGCTTTTATAAGACTTATTTTGGGGTTAGTTTAGTTTCACAATCATAAATTTGTTGTTCTTTATTTATTGCACGATTTTTATCGCTTGATTTCATATCAATCACCAATCTCTGATAATAATTTGATTTTTTAAGTGAAAATTATTTGTGTTAGCCATATGAAAAAAGCACTAAAGCAAGTAAAGCTAGAACTAATATTATTATTTATTTATTCTTATTTACTACATTCTGGCGTTTCGGTAAGGTAAAGTTTTTATCCGAGATTCATAACTGAATACCAGAATTATGACGACCACAAGTGAATACTTACCACTGTGTAAGTGTCGCGCCCTTTTAAAGGAGCATTGGATCCTGTTTTGCCATCCCAGGCGCCGTGATAGTCATAGCACATCATGTGGATGTAGTCCAAATAAATGGACAAACCAGCGACATCGTACGCTACGTCAATGGTATCTTTTCCGGCACCAAGAGCAGCCGTTAGCAAGAGATTGTCCTTGTTGAAAGCTGCCCTTAATTCCTACAGCAAAAAAGGAAAACAGTTAATATCTACGAAAAGGAAGTTTGGCGACAGAAGATGTTACCTTGACAAGCAAGAGGAAATTTTCTTTGTCGTGAGGTGCTCCGCCACGTTTTCCCGGAAACTCCCAATCCAAATCTAAGCCATCGAAGTTGTACTTCCTGTGAAGTAAAACATTGTTGATATAAAACTAGTTTTCCAAGGGTAGGTACAGAAACCGAATAAAAAGCTGTCGGACAGCAGGATGGTGAGAGAAAGATCTGCATAGATATATGCAATTGACACGCCTTTTTTTAGTTTTAGAATGAATGAAAAAGATGGTAGAAAATAAAGTACGTACTTGACGAATTCTAATGCGTTCCTCACGAATCTGCTTCTTCGCTGTGAATCAGCCGCCATAATGGAATAGTTGCTAGAGCCTTCGTTCCAACCGCCAATTGCAACTGTGACCTTCAGATGGGGATATAGGTTCTTCATTTTTACAATTCTTTCATATCCACCCTTGCCGTAGTTTTCAGTGAGGTCCTGCCATGGATCTGAACACAAAATAATTCATTAATATGCAGTCACGTAACTAAGAGTGAGTTACGTGTGGGAGCTGAGGCAATCGGGCCAATCGGATAAAGGTTTAGTCTTCGCTTTATAGTTTATATGTTTAAAAAATACAATGATTCCGGGTAGTGGGTCTCCAGTCAAATTAGCCTTTCACTCCTGTAACATTATAGCTCATAGACTTGCTGACAATTTTAACAACATAATTACGAAAATATTACAGTTCAAACCACAATATGAAATTAAACACTCCATCAATTTGATAAATAAATCAAAACAATATAACGTCGATTAACCAGCTTTCCAAAACAATATAGAATAACAAATACTTTATTTATGATAACACTTGATATAGTCAATCTGTACCTACACATATTCGTTCCCATGAAGAAAGCAATAATGGTTTTATAAGACTATACCAGCACTCAAATTTATACAGTCTCATAATTTGGATACTAGCAACATTGAAGATATTGTTGATTTGTTCAAAACAGTTTTAAATTTCTTTCAATTCAAATACAACGTTTATCGACAAAACGATGGCCTAGCCATGGGTACTTGGTAGTCCGATCAGCAGTATATCAGCATAAAATATAACACTAGTAGATCAGCATAAAATATGATGCTCTATTAAATTCCATTGGACATTTTCTAGATTCGTAAGGTGACACCCTGTAAACAATGTGTGCTTGCTATTCTTTCCTGTAAGTGATGTTTTTCAGCCGTATTAGGTAAGAATGGTTGCTTCTGCCAAAAAATTGTATATGACATTTATTGTACATCATTAAAAGAACTTTAGCAATATTATCCTAATCTTTACTAACGCCAAACCATAGGAAGAAAGACATTCACAAGAAGCGAACTCATGTGTGACGTTATCCTGCTTGCTATTGGTCTGACGACAATAAATATTAGATTGAAATTAATAGATCTTCTATTTTTTTACAACGAATGATTTATTCATCATCCGCGTACGAGTAGGTAACCGTTTTTACGGTATACGGCTGAAAAACGTCAACAACAAGCAGAAACATTTAATGTGATATACATTTTATACCGGCAATAAAAACCCGCGTCTCCAAAATGTACAGATTTATTTTAAGTGGCAACATATTTGATGATAAAATGATAAACTTCAAAGTGGTTTGTACAGTTGAAAGCATACAATAGAAGATTTGTTGCTATTCCGCAAAAAGCGAAGTGGAAACTTTTTAACCTTCTGATGGACATATTTAGGAAAATGGTCAATTTTGTAATTTATGCTATTGTTTTCTTATTATAAAATATGATCATCAATCATGTTTTCAAATACTTCGGACGTGGAAGGGATCAGTCAGATGATAAATACGTTGTTATCTCTTGACGTGCTGTTGATGTATTTTCAGTCGCATAACTTGAAAACGCCATGTTTTGTAGAGAATTAAAAGATCTAGAAATTTGGTAATATGCTTATTCTGGTCCGATCAATAGAAAGTAAGATATTGTTAAATAACCAAAGTCGGTCATATTTGACCATGAGTAACTGCCCACGCAGACACGATATCGATGGGATTCTTGCAAATTGCTCGTAATGTCCAATTAAAGGTGTATGCAAAACTCCCGCTGAATCTGAATTTTTCCGAAGTGAATAACTTTATTTGAATAAGAATCAACCTTATATAGTTCGATCAATGGATCTTTGCCTCCCTGTCAAAGTTTGCCGAATCTAGTTACGATAAGGTTGTCATGCGATCACTCTTTCTACGACATGTGAAATTATTGGACACTGACGTCGGACGTACGTCTTCCATGGCTAAGACACACGGTCTCGGATACTAATGTTAGGTACTAATGTGTATAACAAAGACGGAACTATCGTTAAATGTCATTGTGTAGTTCGTAATTCCAGCGGCGTCGCTTTCAGGGGTCCTGTCATTGTGAACTTCAAAATGACAGGAAAGCTAGCAAGCAGCAAAATTTGTAGTGAAACAAGAGAACACAAAACAAATGCAAGAAACTCAATAACTGAAACAAGACATTTATAACTTAAGGTAACTTATCATAGCATTATGCTAAAATTCTTACCCAGTGGTCTCATGCCATCCGAAGTTATGTTTAGACCAGCAAACGTGTAGATGAGGTGAGTGCAAAGTGTTGGGTCAATGTTTTCTAGGGCGAATGAGCCTCGCTCTGGTCTGTATACAGCCCACGTGCCCACATAACAGACTACTACTTTTCCATGGGTTGGTCCTGAAACAATACACACAAATCACAGAAAATAAGTATATGTAGTATGAAGGCTCTCAGGATCAGAATAATTTACATAGATTTAAACATTTTTTTTTACATAAAACTAGAAATGAATCTCCGGACATACCGTATCATACGGACTTACTACCGTAATGATGAAATAATCAATGGTGTATAAATAAGATGGTGATATCCAGGCGGGATGAAAATTTAGGCCGCGGTACCTCAGATGGGAGAGCATTGTGCTAGAAACGCTAGAAACTAGAAACGCAAAGGTCCCTGGTTCGAATCCAGGTTGTGGCTGTAATTTTTGATTTATTTAAAATTTGCATCCCGCCTGGATATCACCATCTTAGATACCATTGATTATTTTTTTAAATGTTTTTCGAATGAAAAATTATTTTCCAGCGAAGCGGATTGATGCAAATTTACATTAGTGCTAGTTCAGATAGGTACATACCTATAATAAAATTAAAATAAAATATTCCAGGAATACTGTATTAATTACAACCTGGTCGAAATTCGCACAATGAGTCAATGTTATTCGTTTAAAGGACCTTGGTGTATGTGACTCGTTATATTGTTAATTGTATGCAATGGAAAACGACTCTTTCAAAGCGCTGATACGTGTCCAAAATTCTTGAATGGATTTGCCTTGCGGTGTGCGTGAATCACCTTGTCAAGAACTAATCAGAGATGCAGTGGCATTATTAGTAAGCAACACAGAAGTAAATTCTTCCGGAAACACCTAGTGGTTACCTGTTGAAATACAGCTGTTCGGAAAGTAATAAGACCAAGCTTAAACGTAGCTTCTTGATGTCAAATGCGATTACACTCAAATAAAAAAGTACAGTAGAGCGTCGATAATCCGAACTAATTGGGACCGAAGGTGATTCGGATTATCAAATTGTTCGGATTATCAAATAAGACAACTAAATAGTAGAAAATACGAGTATGGGATATAACTTCAATCTTAATAAAACCAACACCATTTATTTATTTATAATTTAATTATGATTTATTATAATTTATTATGATTTATGATGTATATATGATTTATTTATTATTTATTTATTTAATAGTGGAAATACCAGTGTACAAAAGCAACATTTGTGTCGAAATAGGAACCGACAAAAATGGCTTTTCACTAGGTTATTCAGTGATTTATTTTATTACTATTTCTTTTTAAGCGTTCGGATTAGCGAATGTTCGGATTACCGCGGTTCGGATTATCGACGCTCTACTGTACCTACCTCCTTAAGAAGACATGGGCTGTTAGAAAAAAAAATGCGGTGATAGAGAAAGAAAAAACATCTCTGTGATTGTGATTTGCCCGTTGTAATACTACACTGTAATATATAATTTTTTTTTTCGAAAAAGCTGCTTTTGACGACATAAAATAAGTATGCATTACTTACTTTATTAAAGTCTTCATCGCATGAGAAATTTATTGACCAAAGTAGTAATAATAACTAAAACATTATAAGCAGTTTCGACAGAAATACTGCAGACAGCGCAGCGCCCTCTACTTCTTGCATAAATGGCAATACGCACATGATTCAAAATTTCAACTAAACAAAATGTGGAGAGGTAGGTAATCTTTCAATTCATCTAATTCGAAAAAACGGCTAAGAATTCTGGTACAATGATTTGTTAGTCGACAATATAATTTTGATTAGAACATTTAAAAAAATGAGAATGTTTAAAACATACAACACAGAGAAAAAATTAAAAAAATTGAAAACTATAGAATCTAGTTTACCAAGCCTGCAATCAACAATCTTAACAATATCTTAATAATTAATCAACAATAGAAAGGCATCAATATCTATTAGTTGAAATTAACTCAATGATCGAGAGATGACGAAAAATTTTTAATAAACGAATGATAGCCAATAAAAAGGCGACAAGATTAGTTGCAAATCACTCAGATATCGAGAAAGAATGTGTAAAACCGTCAGCTCCAAGGAAACATGGATGGAAAATTCCAGAAGAGTTTATCGGGTCTGCAATAAACAACTATAATTATAGGTTAATAAACAATCGAATACCAATAATATTAGTTGGAATTCACTCAATAATCGAAAGATAATGTTTAAGTCGGAAATGACTAGTCATGATGAAAACTATGCGCCATAATGCGCCAACTAATGAACTAATTATGTTTCAAGTATACTAGTTGTATTTGTTATTCTTGCTTTCTTGCTTCTAATTCGTACAAGTTTTAAAGTCTACTCCGTAGACGTTTTTCTTTACGTGTCCTCTAATATAGGGTGGTCAGATTTCCAACACGTCAATGCTGGACGGCTCTATATACAGGTATATCCTAGGTTGATTATTTTTAAAAGCAAAAACAAAAACTAAACAAAATATACTTCTATTGGCAACGTATGGTTTCTGTGGGTCATCATCATTAATTTTGGCTCATAAGAGAACAAATATTAAGATATATATGGTCAGTTTTTTACCGTCACCGATTCTTCTGGCAAACCTGAAAAATATGTGTTAAAAATACTGAATTTTAATGCAAAACATACTAATTAACTAACCGTTTCAATGGAACAAGACATGTGTAATCTAAACATCGGTAAGACAGCAGAGAATGTGAAATGTACGATAAATAAAATTGTCCATTTTGAACTCGAATTTGTCCAATATGTAGTCGAGGGTGGTAAGTGTTTATAGCATCACGCAAGACTTTAAAGATGAATAAGAAGATAGCCGTAACCATGGTTACCAATAGTTTTCATTATTAAACAGAAAACAATGCCACAATGTGTTTATTATGAACCCAAAGTATAAAAATACATTCTCTACAAAAAAGCTATGCACTATAGCTGGGTTGTCCGCATTCTGGTAATAGGCGAGATCTGAATATATTTCTTATACAAAATGTAAGTATTAATAATGTTTGTACTACGAAAATCTGAAAATCCAAAACAATACAAAAATTTCAGTTCTCTTGATATCAAAAGATGATAGTAGATCTTTATGGTTTATTTATTAGCATAAGACTCAGCAACTTTATATAAATTGTAAATAGTGAACATTTGGCTGGACGCTTTTCAATGCTGGGCAGAACCTCAAAATGATAAACCATTAAAAAACATTGATATGTATCATAATAAAAACTAACGCTTTTCAGTCTGAATAAGGTTCTATTTCTCATTTACGTATGCATGTTGCCGACGTTTCGCTGGTCGTTCTCCAGCTTCTTCAGGGCCTATAAAACAATAATTAAGTCGTACACGAAACAGTCCTTATCCAGACTGAAAAGCGTTAGTTTTTATTATCTGAAGCACACACAGTCGTTCACCATTAATTCCTATTGATACGTATATTGTCTGCCCAACAATACTGACCAGAAATATACCAGAATTTAAGAGAGGCAAATGAAACATATTTTGTTGATTTAATCAATTGTGTTGGTAGCATCAACATTGTTTGGGTGTGTGTATATTAACGTCATTATGTACGTGTTGATTTCCATTCATTATAACAGTAATTAGGGTAGTACTTTAAGCTTGTCAAAAATTATCATTACCTGCGTCATGACTGATATGATGTTTTACGTCATAGTAAGTTTCCAGGTAAAATTTTAATAAATTAATCTTCAATCGGAGTAAACAAATACGTATTTGGTGATGCAAGGATTTTCTTAAGAATAAAAACCAGTTTAATGTAATTCAATCACAACATATTTTAAGACTACGTTTTCTTGTGGATCATAACTACCCAACCAGAATTACGACTTACGTAGAATTTGTCTGTTATATTTTGCTTATTATTTACTGTGAGAATAATTTGTATTTTCACACCTTGCACCAATGTAACCTTTACCTGGTTTGGTATTAGATAACTTATTAGAAAGTTTAACGATGTATTTATCTAACCGATACTGTCTTGTAAATACAGAAGTCTTCTCGGTTTTCCTGAAATTATATTGTTATTACACTAGCATAATCTCCTACATTATGTCCTATATATGAGTAACAAGACAAAAGAATTTATTCAGATTAATATAGTTCAATGCATTTACTTAAGTTATAAAATATTCATAATTCTTTTGCTTACATTACAATCCCATAATTATTTCTTAAACTTACATTACAATCCCATAATTCTTTTGCTTACATTACAATCCCATAATTATTTCTTAAACTTTACTAATCAACGTCATTCACTAATTCTAATAAAGTAAGAAAGAGGTTTTTTTGGTACTGACCTGTAATGGCTAGACTAAAACTTATGTACACGCTAATGATGAATACTAAGACGATCGAACACTGTTTTAACATCATTGTTGAAGGATGCAATCACAGAAACAAATAACGAATAACGATAAACTATAAGCCCGTTGTTTTCTTCGTCGTTCTCATTTTGCACTGAGCGCAGAAGAATGGAGTTTACAGTTACCGACCGAGCTGGTTGGAGTTCCGTCCGTCGACCGACGAAGACCATCGTCATCATCCCACGAAATTCGTTGCATTGGAGCGAGACAGAAGTGAGTTTTACCTCGCCTTTCACTTTGGTGGCCGGTAGTCTCAACGGTCTACACTCCTCCTTGATGAATGTTAAGGTCACCAATGTTACCAAGAAGTATACCAGCACACCGATTTGGATTAGTAATACTTATGGTTAAGGATCGTTGGCTGTTTTGTGTTTACATTTCAACAGTAGTCGTCGAGGGTTTGTCACTAGTACCTGCTGGTATTTTTTTATGCTATTAACCCAGAGGAAACCCTGCAGTACGGATGGTCATCTGGACAAAGGGAAACTGGGCGACGGTATGCAGGATAACGGACAACTAGGCGACGCACACTGGTGCCAAAAACCTCAATTGTAGGAATACATTACTTTTGTATATTTTAATCAAGGAAATTAATAAAACAGCATGTATTCATAATGATTGAAAACATACAGCGGGGTGTTATGGCATCAGGGCACCCTGGGCAATTTTTGGAATTCGTGGGCCCCCATATACAATTAAGAAGAATTACTTTTTTATACAAAAATAATATATACTAATAATGCTGATATAACATTTCAGAACAATTAACAAAAATCATGAATAAGGTATTGACTTTTTTTTACAAATATATTTAATTTTAGTACCTACATAATTATTTAAAGCAACAAATGAGTATTTATAAGAAATGCAATATAACAAATAAATAGCTTACAGTGCACTCGGCTAATTGTGACAGGGGGCTATTTGTGACAGTTGCTTCTAATTTGAATTTCACGCGAACTATATGTGAACTACTCCCAGTGTCTGAAGTTAGTTATCAAGACTAACCTCCTTAAAATTCCTGGCGGTGTAAAACCATCAGGGGAGGCGCTGTAAGTATTCATTTTTTTTTGATAAAAACGTAATTGGGGTCAGTGTTGTACAAATTCAGTTCCTTGGATTATCTGAACTGACAACAGCTTCATTTTTTGGCATGGCATTGTTTATAAGTGTCGTTATTCGGTGCATAAGTTTCATACCCTAAAAACCGGTCCCGGTAAATAATATTTGCTATGTCACAATTAAGCTCCAATCTTGGAGCCGTGGTTTAAATTTGACACTGTACTAAGTTTAATAGTGACACACTGTGTCACATTTAAAACCATAGCAATTAAGTGCGGTATATGTACAAAGATAATATTTATACTTGTTGGAAAGTATGTAGGATTAGTATGTTACAGAAACCAGATTTAAAAATGGCGTCCCGGGGCTGGTCTGTTGATTTTTGTAATAGACTCGGCCTTTCTTGTAAGAAGCCAATTAAAAGGCAAACAATTCGAACGGAAAACACAACACCAGAAATAATTTACGGATTTTTTTATTTGTATGAGAAGGTAGTGAGGTAATTTTGGTAATATTACGTAAAGATACCGAAGGCAGATTTTTGTGTTGGTAATATTACCGATATTTTAAGTTATTGCCGTTAACCATACAAAAATGTATTTTTAAAATATTATTATAATATTGCAAGCTATTAAATTACGGGTAATTTATCGTCACGGTAATATTACCGGTAATATTACCATTTTTTAAATTACCAGTCATTTTACATCACTATGAGAAGGAAAAAGAATTGGGACTATCAATAAACCAGATCAGATCTTTAATCTGGATGAAACTTCATTGTGTTCTGATCCGGCAAATACAAAGATAGTGTCTGAAAAGAACAAAGCTGTATTTCGCCACACCTATGAGACAGGAAGGAATAACACATCGCAATAACACAAGCAATAATACTTCTGCATATCTGCAAGTAGATTCAAACTGCCACCATTTATTTTGTACTGAGCTAAGCATTTATGGGTTATATGGATGCCATATGGGACCTATCCTAATACTGGGTATGCCTCTACTGCGAATGAATGGATGACGGAAGATTTATGTTGAGATTTTTATAGTTTTGTAATAATAAATACATGAATTTTTGTATTTTATTCCAAATGTCAGGTTTTCACTAAAAAAACGTGTCACAGTTAAAATCAATGCTTACAGCAGCTTGAAATCGAGTTTGTCATAGGGTGTCACAGTTAACTCCAAAATATGTCACAATTACATTTTTTGTATTTTAATTGTGACACCCCGCATTATGGTAAAAAAAAATCTGTATAATACACAGCTTGATAGATTGGTGTTGTAGCTCACGAATATATGTTAGACATATACAAGGCAATATACAAATGCAAAAACCTAGGGCACTTCGTAACTTGGAAGCCAAACTTTGAAGCATTGAATTAGGAAATGAAGAAACCCATGTCATAATTAGCCGAGTGCACTGTACCAACTAAAAAATCAAAATTTGTACTTGACCTCTGACCTCGTCAATATGACCTCTGAATATGTACTTATTAAATATGTGATGCAGATTTCATAGTTTTTAAGAGATCTGTATTTAATAAACTGTAATTTCCTCTTTATTTTTCTAACATTGTCGTTTTCATAATTGTTATTCTTACTTAACGCACAAGAATCCGATTCCATATCATAAAAATATTGCAATTATTCCGAATGTAAAAAAATATAAATAAACCAAATAAAAGATTTAGGATGAGTTAAGCTACAAACTTCAATGCTTTTTGAATATACACTGTGGTGCATTTGTAAGAAGCAGTTGTTCTGCTTTTTTTTTAGTTTGGCACCCTGTATATTTTTCTTGTTTTTTTATACTATTTTAAATTACAAATTTAACTGTGAAAACCGAATGCCCCTGAGGCCAGTCGCTTAAATGTTACAAGACGATTAAATGTTAAAAGAAAGCTATTATACAAAATGTTAAAACGATTTCTACCATGTCAATACTTCGCCCGTCTGAAAGGTTTCCAAGAAAAAAACCAAAGAAATGTTTTTGAAAATGACTTAAGCAATAAATACGGAAATATGCAATGTGATTCATTTCTAAGTAATTCTAATTTGCCGCTTAAGCAATTTCCAAAACCTATTAAATTTTTTCTTTTCTTTTAAATTTTTAGAACGAAAAATATTGACTGGTTACGTTAACACTGTAATAATAGGGATTTTGATTTTACAGACATTTTTCTGGAGCGTTCATCTTTGCAGAATAGAATTCCATACGAAAAGAACAAGTGTCGACTTGAAATCGTTGAAGAATTCAATTCAGTATTTTGTCTTCTTCAATTTTGTCAAGGGTTACTCATTAGATGAATTATAAAGGATGTTAATTTCTTGCAAAAACCTGTGTGCATTGATATAGAAATTGGAAATAGTTAACACAAGATGGCGGTAATTTTTTAAGTTAAAACAGTCTCGTTAGCCTAATTGGTAAAACGTCAAAAACGGCAATTCGTATTTCTTGTTTCAAATCCCAGGTTGTAGTTTTTTAATTTAAAAAATTACCGCCATCTTGTATTAACTATTTCCAATTTCTCATTATTCTCCAACAAAATTAGATGATGTTTTCCTATGGCAACCAAATGAGTTTAACTGCTAAAACCGCTCTCTTTGTGGCCCCACAGGCAGGACTAAGTTCAAATTCAATATTCTCACTACGGTAATTTATTAAGTAATTTATTTATAGTTTATAAAAGGTTGGTTTTGGTCCTGTACAGGCAGGAGCGCAAATATATGATTCGATATTCTTGCCACTGTAATGAATTTGTTAAAGATTAGTAATGAGTTTCCAAAATACTGGCTTGGGGCCCCACTGTTGTTGGGGGCCCTGGGCAAATGCCCATTTTGCCCACAGGGTAATACGCCATTAAATAGTATGGATGGTCCAGGTCCAGAGGACAACGGGCAACTGGACGACATTATACAGGACAACTAACAACTGGGCGACGCACACTTGTGCCAAATACCTCAATTGTTGGAACAAATTATTTTTGTGAACTTTTATTAATGAAATTAGTAAAACACCATGTCATTTACTGTCAGAGGAATTTCCGGCCTCCCTATCATTGTTCATGGGTTCGTGGAAAATATATCAATGTAATACAATATTATCATTTATTATTATCATAGACTCTACGCATTCTTCTAGGAACTTCCCACATGCTGGTGATTACAGGGTCCGATAATATTAGAAGTAATACGTCTTAATTTGTTTTGATGCGAGACTTTTTACTAGAGAAATATACTTGTTCTTCGTGCTAAGACAAATTTTCATATTTGCAAATTTGTTAACATTTTACCTTTTTCGATAAAATCATAAGATGAATTGTTGTTGGTCTATTAAAGCTAAAATATATAAAAACATAACAAATGATAACAACAAGTATTCGAAAATGCATATAAGAATGCTTCTATCTACATAATAATAAATAATAATAAACTAAACGTTTTAGAACGTTTTACAAACGAATATATGTACTACCTTTTCACTTAGGAGGCAGCTTAGATAATGATCAATAATGCTCATATTTCCACTTATACTATATTTATTTCACGTCAATTGGAAATAATTTGTAATACAATCTTTTAATAAATTCGATATCTACAGGAGCGGTCACTTCTGGTTTATTGAAGTTTTGGTCTATTTTGTCAATAAGAATTTTTTGTTTTACTTTTGGCACTTGAAAAGCCGGCGAAATGTGTAGTCGCAAAGATGTACTGTTGCTGTAGTACCTAATCGTAACGTAAGGGTTGTTTTTGTGTCATAAGCCAATTATCTTCCTGGGAAGATAAGGCAATTTTTTATTTCATATTTTATTCCGAGAATGCATGAGTTTGGCCTAGTGCTTCCGGATTGGAATGGGAATGTTTTTTAGAATCGGGATTACGGTGCTGAAAGTTTTCAATTCCGGGATCCCGGTACCAGCACCGGAAATCTGAATGTTCAAAAGACAATAGAAGATAATTATTTTAAACACGGATTTTACTTTTAAAATATAAGTACACGAAACAATATACATAAACATAAGAAAACATAAACAGTAAAAACTATTACTTAAAGAACTATCAGTTCAATTATTACTTTGAGCTTTAAGGTGACCGCAAATAGCGAGCGGAGCGAAGCTAAGCTACGGCTTAGAAAAAGACAGATTACACTAAATTCCATGAGAGTGAGCGTGAGATGTTGATCGGGCCAAGCTACGCTAAGCGATACCGAGCTCGGCTGTGCTGTGCGAAACGAAGCAGAGCTGAGCTGAACGAAGCTGGCATGATTTTACTTATCTTCACACAGCCTGGCCCAGCTTGGAATCGCTCCGCTCCGCTTTGGTCCGGTGGCGGTTTTCTTTGACCGGTACTGAATTTTTTCCTGAAAATATGCATTTGCTATTTTCAACACGTGGTTTTAACACTTTTGTTCAGTTGTAAATGTAAGCACTGCAATGGCGAGCGAAGACATCGAAATAAGCGAACAAATTATTGAATTGGTTCGAAAAGAACTAATTTTATATAATACTGAACACAAATTGTACCATGACAACAAAAGAAAGAATAGATTGTGGGAAGTATATTGTTTATTTATTATTATAAAATTTAATTATTCTTTTGCCATGGAACTTCACCTAAATTTATAAAATCTATATAAATTGGTATAGCATGCATATTGTTTTTTTTTTTATCAGAAAGAATAAATTTTATATTTATCGTTTAGTGTGCTTTATCTACTTTTCCTCAAATAATTAATTACAATCATCAGACTCTCCTAGTGTCTATGCATATACAAAGCAATTTTTGTCTTCAATAAAATTTTAAAATAGGAAATAGATAATGTGAAAGAAATAAAATACAATACAATAAAATTCAGGTAGTAAATCCTTACTTTGTTATAATTTTTGTATAATTTGTCCAAGCAGTAGCGCAATGATTTTAAAATTTGCTATTCATTTGTTCCCTTTTATTATGATATAGAAAACGATTATCTCAGTCTTCTCCTTATATAAGGCATACAAATAGTGGCACATCAAAAACTTCTAATGGATCATTTTTGCGAATACCCTGTCTATTCCTTTAGTTAGGTATATGTACACATACACTTATAAAACATATAAATATAAGAATGCTATTACCTTAAGCATATAGCAAGTCTTTCTTCTGAGGACACAGGCTTCTTAAAGTTAGTGACTTGCTTTTCTATGGCGCACTTTATTATTCCATGTATTTGGTTAAAGTCACTTTTACACATCCGAAAATAATTTTTAAATTGTTTGTTATCTAAATCCTTGACCAAAGCATTAAAATTCGCCAAATTCGTCATGTTTGCGCAAATGCAAACTCATCCCTGCTTCTCTCAGCGTTTTACGACGACAGAACACAATACTTTGCATACAATCTTCAGCACTGGAATCTGATTCAGGTTGTAATAACAAATCTAACTTCTCCATTTCTCTCAACTTTGTCAATAAGTGAGCAAATAAATAGTTTACAGGTCCTGCTCCAGTCCGCCCTGTATCGCTCATGTTTGCTTTGTGTAGCTACGTTGTTTCGCATAGCTGTGCTTCGCCTAGCATCGCTTTGCCCAGCTTCATATCGCTCACTACAGCTTCGCTCCGCCCAGCTTAGCTTCGCTCGCAATTTGCGGTCACCTTTAAAATGAGTTCTTAGAAAGCTCAATCTATGTAAAGTTTCGTCGTTGACCGATGAACTAATTTTGGTTACTATCTTAACACATCCTGAAAAACGCGATCAGATTCTGGACTGGCAGGTGGTATGGAATATAAATCATCATAGCACCTTTTGAGGATTACTCCACGCTTAATTTCAAAAATTGCCTGTTCTTTTTTACTATACTTATTATATCTGCACTTGTCCGCTTTTTTGATGTGATTTTAGAATTCATTTCATTGTAGATAGATTTATCAAGTTTTTCTTGAAAGGACTGTTGTGGTTCTTCTATTTCTGATTCAGGCGAAGAATTGTTTTCTACCTATCTCGAGATGCCAGCAATAAAAATGAAAAGTGGACCTATATTCAATTCGTCTTGATTTTCTTTATGCAAAAACTCAAAGAATGAAGAAACACGAATCCTACCTTCATTTATACGACAAAGTCGCGACTTTATCAGTTCAACAGCCAAACCACTGTTACCTAAATTATTATTAATCATGAAAGATGTATAATCTGAGAGTAGTGCAGCGTCACGACGGCAAAATGCTTTTCTAAATTTATTTGTGAAAATAATATTTTGAGGTCAATAATATGGTGACATACAGGCGGGATGTCAATTTTTAAATAAATTAAAAATTACAGCTACAACCTGGATTTGAACCAGGGCCCTTTGCGTCTCTAGCACAATGCTCTTCCATCTGAGCTATTGGCCTATGACATGATGGGATTGTGCTAGAGACGCAAAGGTCCCTTGTTCAAATCCAGGTTGTGGCTGTAACTTTTGATTTACTTAAAAATTTACATCCCGCCTGTATGTCGCCATATTATTAACCTATAATATTACTTTGACAAAGTATGCCGTTAAACATTTTCATTTATAATATTTTGATTTTCTATTAAAAATCGCCGTAATCTCTGTATTCAAATAAATCTCAGCACCTCTTAGTTTGGCACCTATGAGCGACAGCACACAGGACGATGGACAACTGGGCAATGGAATAATACTACATAAATAGCTATTTTTTAAATATAAAGGTAGTTTTTATAACTTTTTATACAGGTTCTTTTACGACGAGCCGTCATTAGATTTAGGATTATTAGATTAATTGACACGTAAATAAAGTTCTTGAAAATGTCATACAGGGTGCTCAAATCATAAGATCACAAAAATATAAAAAAGTACTGCAAGTCTAAAATGTTCCTTATATGAATACATTTTTGAGTACATACTATGAACAAATCTAGATCAGCTTCATAAATTGTTACGTTTTGAAAATTGTAAAACAGGTGTTTCCTTTGTTTTTCCACGAGTTACTGTGGAGGTTCATATAATCTTATACGTAAATACGGAAATAGGCGAAATAGCCAGCCCGCAACAGTGGTTGAATACCCACTAGGCGCATGAGGATCGCGCCTACAGGAGCCATCGCTTGTGAGAGCCTACAAATTTAGTTGTGATTTTGGGCTTGAGAAAGAAGCAAACATTACAATTCGTTGAGACATAATAACCATAATACTTTCAGTGCGAAACCAAATTTTGTCATAACGTGCATAATGTGAAAAAATTAAAAAATATGAATATGAAATGATAATCTAAAATAATGTAATTTTTGCTAAACTTGTTTCTGAATTACGACGATTACGAGGCCAGCACATGGCTTGATTTCTCGGTTCCAAGAAAAAATGGCTCTAAAAAATGATACAGAATTTTTGTGATCATTAATAATTATTATTTGTTTAATATTATCTAAATTTAATATTACACTAATAATGAGTCTGAATAGAGTGATCCTTCTTCTTATGAAATTTACGTACCATTCTGCTTTGCAATAAGTAGTGTTCTGTTATAATATTTGTTAATTTATTAATTCCTTTATTCTACTACTAAAAGATGCTATAACTTATCATATAATCGATTATAAATAGTCTTCATCATTAAGTGTTTTCACACCAGTCCTGTTGCATTGTCTTGTTTTCTGTAAAATATAATAATAATAAATAAACGCTCTTATGCCTGAATTACACTATGAAAAGCTTCAAAAGTTCATTTGAGAGTTCTCCATTAAGTTGATTTGACAAGTTATTCATGAACATTCCAAACAAGTTTCATACAATATGACAAATTTTATGCAATAGTGCCCACGGTATGACAAAAATGTAATTTTTGCTGACGTTAGTGCCAGCTGTCACCTCGTCAAATATTAATAATATTTATAAGATGGAAAGTTAATGAAGATTTAAAACTGTGATAGTATAATTTAGGCAATTTATAATAACCTACAATACACAATACATGTCTATCACTCGATACCATACGGTACTAAAACAATAAGAAACATAATTCCTGCGCAAACATCACTCCGACTAACAGAACTACTAACAAAACTTGACGTATAATTAATTTCGTTGCTATCAATTGTACTCTTTGTTGTCATTGGAATTTCCTTGTAGTATCGCCGCAGCTGATCTTTGATGGTCGTTAGCAATGGATACATGTGGTAATTGTTGATATGTTCCTCCCCACTGTAGCAGTCTCCCATGAAGTCATCGAGATCCAGACTGAAAACCATGACACCAGCTAGGTTTTGTTCGATGGCATATTGCACCTTAATCGCGGTAGATTCGGCGTCATCGTACGATATTAGTTTGTCTTCGTGGACAATGTAAGGCGTGCTGCTCTTGTCGTCCCAATACCTCGTCCATTTTTTCTGTTCGAGTAGTTCCAAGCAAATCTGAAATTGATCAAATCTTTGAAACTGTAGTCAAAATAACAATCATTGCATTATTAAGAAAGTTTTTTGACTTACTTCACCGTATGCTATTATACCAGATTCGTCTTGCGTGTATGGTCCCAGAAAACTATTGCGGCGTTCTCCTTCTTTCTCAAAGTCATCTCCAAACGTGACAGGTCGCCCACTGGCCGTTGTTTCATTTGTTGCGATGAATACTCGACCGTATAGTGGAATACCAAGCACTAACTTTTCAGGCGAAGCACCTGACTTCAGCATATGCCTTATGGAGTATATCTGTAATAAAAATGATTAGAAATAAATATGGAATTGTTTATTTATAACTGCGATTGTATGAACTTTTTCTACCATAAGTACCAGCAAACCACATTCTTACCACGTTCCATTTATCTGAACTATTCATTGGCGAGTTTGGTTGTATGTTCTCGCTCCAGAAGCCATTGTAGTCGTATGATATGATGTTCATGAGATCGATATTCTCTGAAATTGACTTCAAGTCGTAACCGTTGTCTACAGTATCGTAGCTGGTTCCCAGCATAGCTGTCAGCAAAAAGTTTTGGGCGTGCAGTTGCTTCTTTAGTTCCTATGGATATAAGGGATATATTATAAAAACAAATGTGTTATATTAGTTTGAGACATATGGTTAGTCTTCTTTATTATTTATTGTCAATAGAAGCACCCCCTTAATGTTATACGCTTAGAAGATATATTTATACCCAAAGCTGGATTTAAAAGCCTATCCGTTAAACAACATTTAATGCTGCATGATTTTCTTCCAACCTGTGTTGTTATTAACCTCTTTTTAAGTTTAAAGTTAACATACGTTACTGGTTAACGATGAACGACGTTGACTTACGCTGTCCAACTATATTTATACCTTTAGCATTTCCACGAAGTTTTGCCTATCAGACAAGAATCCAGAACGTTTACTGGGGTATAACCAGCAAAGATCAGCTCCGTCCAATCCATTATTCCTAAAACAATTAAATTTTATTACTTTGTCATGATAGATAACGGAATACTTAGAATAGAGTTACTTATCATACCGACTGCACTGCCATCACCAAATTTGCAGAAGAAAATCGTGTAATAGTTATAATCAAGTAGTCATGAGGAGTATCAAGTATCAACTGTCAGGGGAAGATAAAGGCTTAGTTAAAATGCTAGAGTTATTGGCGTGTTAAATATTTGAGTTCAATATTTGAGTGAAAAGCTGAATCATAAAGTTATATCACTATCATAAAAGTAACCATTGAATAACTCTTGTAGTTTTCCGAAAAAGTACCATACCTGAGGAACTTGATAACATTCTCAGCGAAGGATATCCGAAGATGTTCATCTCGGGCAATGATAGAGAAGATTCTGGTGCCATCTAACCATCCTCCAATGGCAGCCAAGAATTTGACGTCCGGGTACTTCTGCTTTAACATCGCAAGATTTCCACTGTTGCCCATAAACGTGTTCCAGCTGTCTATGCATTGAAGAAAATGTTGTCTTTTCTTTTCATTGAGATATTTGGAATTGGTAGTATAACTTACCGAGTACATACACTGACGTGTCATTCTTCAGGTGGGCAAATCCAAAGATGACATGTGTGCACAAAGATGGGTCCACGTTGTCCAAGGTGTAGGTACCTCGGCCTTCTCTGGTAGACGCATACGTTCCAACATAGCAGACTACAGTTTTGTCGATGATTATTCCTAAACCAACATGTTAGAAACTCAATCAATCAGCAATACACTGGCAATACAGGTTGTCCGGAAAGTACTGGGCCCAGCTTAAAATTAGATTCCTGATGTCAAATGGTGCCAAACATGCTGTAGTAAAAAAATGTGCCTGCATATGATAAGGAACCAGTTCCCGGCATCTAGCATGAAATTCATGGACCTCGCATAACAGAGGTTTTTTTTTAATGTGCGATTTTTGATTAACTTTTTGTTGCTTCTCCTTCAGGGTAATTGTTTTAAAAAAGTGGTAAAAGTGCCAGTATGTCATCTTATGTCTGAAAATAGTTTCAGTTTCTGTTTCAAATTAATTTAATAACATGGGGGTGTTAGTATCTCTGCATATTTTTGGAAGCTTTCCTGTTTATTATGTTCTTTTATTATTATTATTATTATTTTGGTTCATAAGACTAAAAATTATAATATAAACGTTAATTTGTCTGATATGTATTTTATTTGTCTTTATTTTGTCAATATTTCAAACTGTAGGTATATTCATTCTTTTCCATATAAGAAATTTTATGATTGCATATCCGGTTTTAGAACCGGTTTTTAACAAACCGACAAACTTGTACGAAACGTGTACCTGTGCCTATATTTTAAATACATAACATTGATTTGCATACAGTACTGATGCTGATGAAACAAATGAAAGGCAGGTGCTTACATAAATAAATACATACGTCCTTGCGCTATTGTTAGAATTTTGAAAATTGTTTTATTAATTCTCGACTAACAATAATAATAATTATATGCAATAGTAAATGGAACCTATATTGCCGCTACTTTCATTATTAATTATTGTACAGGGTGTTTCAGAAATAGCGGCTACACCTTGAAGGAGCATATGCCCAAGGACGTAATAAGCATGTTTTGTCAAATAACGTATAGTCTAACTTAACGTCCCTGTTCAGCGCAAAAAAATCGACAACACTCCGCCACAGTTGTGTTGCAACTGGTGACAAATGAACGCCGCCGGTAACATATCGTCCTCCCTACGCTCCTGCGTTTCTCGCTCAGAGCGACAATGACCTAAATTCGCCAGGTTCCTACGTATGTTACGTACGATAGTGATCAGCTGTTTGTTGGTTTATCAACAATAAGAATTTTTTTAATTTGTGGGATCACAATGGGGTGTTTGTGTTGTGATTTGTGTAGTACCAGACACGGATGGATGACAATTGTATGGCTAGAATGCGACATAAGTTTGATCGGCAGCGTAACGCAATGGCTGTGTTAAGTCGGTTTGGTTTGTTCGACGGATATCGTTTTGCTCTCACAATGTTTGTAAATCCGCATCACATATTTAGATTAGGTACATACGTACTAATCCCTTTAATTTTCAATTGACAAATGTTCGTACGTACGTTTGCAACCGTATTTCAGTCATGCGCGATCGGCTATGCACCAAGGGCAGGCCTTAGACGATTTCTTCAATACAATTTTGTTGGTACTTAAAAGTTTGAAATAGACTATACGTTTTTTGACAAAAATTGCTTCTCTGTCCTTGGCGGATATGCTCCTTCATGGTTAGCCGTTATTTCTGAAACACCCTGTATAGTTCATTTCAAATTCTCTTGAAAATATGTTTCCACAATTTAACCTTAATATGTTCAAAAGCCAGCCGTGCTATGCAGCGTTTAATCCCGAATTTGAATCACGTTGTAAATGAAATTTCAAACGTGTTAAAACGTGGTATAATAGCAAAAATTCCATTTTTTGGGATACTGTTGAGGTTAGTATGAACTGTACTATTCATTATCTTTATGATAAAAATTGACGATTGTTATGTGTTTGTGATATCAATACGCAAAATTACAGTTAAAGAATGTAAAACATAATCTGACAACAAAATTTACAGATTTTATTTTTTACGGAAAATCGGCGAAAGTGCGAAAGGTACCAAATAATTGATCTAGTAAACACCTTATAAAATACAAATGTTCAAAAGATATTAATATTTGATTTTTTCCTGACAACGTTAATTCTAAACAGCATATTTTTTATAATTGTTAGACCAGTTGAGTAACATAATGTTTTACTACTTTCTTGGAGATTAAGTTATTCTTTTTAACTATAAGTAAATAACTAATATCTAAACAAATATGTTTTAATTTCTTTAAAAAAAAACCGTTCTACCAGACATTTCCGGCAGACCTCATTTTTATTTATTATATGCCTCTATAATTGAGAAAAATCATTAGTTAGATTAGTTACTTCAGTGTAAGGGCACTGAGACACACCAGTTTTAATTAATAACCTTTAGAACTGAAAAATCTCACTTATCTTGTATTATACTTTATTTAAAACTCCATTAAATTTACACGATAGCGATTTTTTTAAATTGTAATGGACATGCTTTGATGGCTCCTTTTAAGTTCAGTTTTTCAATTCCATTATATATAATTTAATATATTGTTCTACACACTAACAATTATAAACAAACAAAAAAAAAGATAGTTAATTAATACTGACCTGAAACACTTAATGTTATGTCAAGGCTCAGAATAAGCAATAAAATACACAAGCACATTTTCAACATCTTTTGAGACCAAGCGAACACAAACTAATGAATATCACTGAGGATCCGTTGTTTTCTTCGTTAGTATTCTCATTGTACACTGTAGTATTGTGTTTATAGTTCACGACTGAGTTGGTTTGAGTATAGTTCCGTGCCGATGCCTTCAGCAAAAGAAGGACGTCATCGACAAAATTCAAGATATCTCCGAGACAAACTCTGTTTTATCTAGCCTTTCACTTCAATGGTTCATTTGTATACTATAGACCAGCGGTTCTCAACCTTATAAGTCTTCACGATAAATTATTAAATTAGTAAATTGGTCTTGTACTTTGAATTCAGACAGTAGAAACTGTCTGTGTTTTAGGTAAATCATCAGAATATGCAGCAGTTGTATCATCAGTTTTTCTTTGAAATATCAAAAGTAAACGTCGAACGCATAATAATGAAATGGAAATGAATTGCATGTAGATAAGTAGAGTTAAATCGTTTCAGATTCATCTCAAGAATTTGGCCATGTCCAGCGAATTACGAGACAGCTTATATACCTATGCAATCTGTACCAATTTTAAATATTTTATCTACCTCACAATATATAAAAACTCACAATTAGGAAAAAATAGTTTTACAGTGCAAACTAATGGCATTGTTTTATCATCTGACTGAGAATGTCTTTTCAAGAATCTGCTATTTCATAAATACGTATACGTACGTGGAAAATTGTCTGACTACAGTATAATAATAATTGTGGATAATTTAAAATAATTTATCACGTGAGCACGGCTTCTCTAAGTATTTTTGAAGCATCCACAGTTACTCAAAAAATAGTTGTGTTCTACTTCATCACCTTCTGTTCTTCTACTTCATCACCAGAAAATTCCAATTAAATGTAAGTTTACAAAAGTAGTTTAGTACGTGGTACGTGTCCCACCAGTTGAGGCTCTCTGCTATTGGCACCGTGCGCAATACGGAGTGGGGGATTGAGGAACGCTTTATGCGCCCATGGCGGAATATGTATCCGCCAGAAGTTTTCTCGGTCACCGCTGCACGCAAAAGCGCTGTAGTCGACTTTGATATAATATTTACTTTTATTATTCTCCAGTACAACGAAAGAAAACGCCGCTTTATTCACTACAAACCACTACAAATAAATTACTTGCTTCTGCCAATTAACCTCATTTACGTACGGCAACAGCTTTCTTGTTTATGTTTACTTAGTAGACGCGCTACAGGTAACTACCACGTGGGTGATTACTAGGAAGGAAACTGCATAGAACAGCGCCACCTCGTGGCGATCTTAGTCCCGTCCGGCGGCAATAGAGATGGGCATATCGTACGCGCACGGCGCCAATAGACGGTCGTTTGTTGATTTGTTGTTAAACTATTGTCACTGACTAACGACTAACGTAGGCCATTTAGAATTTGAACTAAAGTGTAATTTTCGGTCTCTCGGAGAAACATGAATTGTGGATCTAGCGGGTTCATCCGACAAAAAATTCGTCATCAGGCTTTCTTTTAATTATATGTCGCACTAGAAGTTTACATAAAAACATAAATATAAAAACAATCTGAATAAATTATACATTATATATTTAACATTCATTACTTTCGAAAATTACTTAACACAAATGAAGTCGATCACCTTTTATAACTAAAATACTCTTACATTTCCTGTAGAACGGTGGAAGTTCTACCGGAGATTGGAATGAAATAATCTTTGATATCCCGGTATAGTTACAGTCGTCGAATGTTTTATGTACATTTATTCGTTTCGATTCTTTAAAAATTTTTAACACAGTTTTCGCATGCATACAAAAAATAGATAACTCAATATTGTCGACTCTAGGGACAGATTCCTAAGATTTTTGTGATTGTACTAGATTGTACTAGCTTTATTGCAAGCAATTAAACGCTCACCTGAATCCTTCTCCCAGTGTATGTACAGCCGAAGAAAATAAGATGTTAACATGCCGGCAGCTAGCGTACACCAAACGTAGGTCGGAGATTGTCGGTCGTCGGATACCTACCTGCTATAGTCATAAAACCAAAGGGTCACTTTTGTTTTGTTTCGTTTTCTGTATGTATGCAAAGAAATCGAATTTCGTCTATTTATATATGTTTCCGATATCCGAACCTGACAAAAGTGCATTGTAATATTTAATGTATTTTAAAATACACAGTAAATTAATTCTTATTGTAAGTAGGTATACCGACAATTTCAGTCGGTATACTGCCGTTATAGTTCTAAAGGTCGTATCTGCAAAGTTGAATATTGTGTAAAGCACATTTTGAAGTCCTTGATCATCAAGGCGCCGCCGGCCGGCGTATGTTTGAAACACAAAACCGATCATTATATTCGGCGTAAATAATTTTTAAAAGATTTCTACAATTTTGCATGTAACAGAAAATCTTATTTGTCCCGGTTTCTACTTTGCTGCAGATATGACCTTTAGAACTGTTGTTCAGCATTTTACTTTAATTATAAAAGTGTTGTTATTTTTTGTTTATTAAAATTATATTTTGACGTTCTATAATAGCATCCATACGCATTTTCTTGTGTGATAAGTAAGGGTTAGGATTTACAATCCAATATGAATGATATCACATCAGAATAATATGTCGATAAATTTCAAAAAATTGTAAAATTAAAATTTATTTAAACTTCAATCTATTATGTTACTCAATTTATTATCATTAAATTGTTATTTATCTTAATATTAATTAATCAATTGAATTTTATTATTTATTATGTAAAGCCTAGATTAGACCAGAGCGACAGACGGCGACAGCAACAGGCAACAACATCGGACCAGACATATTCCTGTTGTTTACAATTCAAATAAAAATACCGTCGACCAGGTCAGGTCCATCACAAAAAGCCATGTCGCATGCTACATGTTGCCCACTGTTGCCCAGGTGTAAATGCGGCTTTAGGCATGGAAACGACAAAATCTCTGGAACGGATTGCTATTTTAAAAATCCTCCAAATTGTCAATTTGTAATTATCAAAATATACATAAATATACATAGCTATATTAAATTCAATGTTCAACCTTCAATTGTTTTTACTTATGACGTCATCGATAGCTTTTTAATGGCCATTACCTTTTTTTCTTAGTGATTTTGATATATGTATCGCTTAATTGTCTCGATATAATTTTACTCAAAATTATAAGAAATTGATAACATATTTTGTGAGTGGCCTGTGAATATGGTAAGGATTATTTGTATGTTTTATATTTAATTTTCCAAGTATTCAATTTTGATTTTTGCGGAAAAGGCGAGCAGTCAATTCATCGCTAAATTGCTTTTTGTAATCATAAAAAAATTTATACTGGCTGATTCCAATATTCTAGACACCTCAAAAGGGTCCTTTAGAAACCTTGATACATTGAACCTTTTATCTGAACATCAGAAAATTGACATAAAAAAAAACATAAAATGGTTGTATTCAAAGTTATCCGTTGCTGCATAACAATTGGTAATACAAACTCGGTTAAATTGCAAAATTAAGGCCCGGAATTATATTTTATATAAAAATTTATTTTACTAATATTTCAAGTTTGCTGTAACTTTTTAAGGATTTGGAAAACAATTAGGTCCATATGAAAAGTTTTACTCTGAAACATTTCGTTTCTAAAAATAATTTATGCTGAAAAAAAAGTGGGGCATATGATAAATGTGAATGTTTTTTTATAATATATCTTAAACACTTAAGTAAATAAATGTGCAATACAGTCATAACGTATATAAATTATAATGACCACCTAAAAGGTCGTTGAAAAATGTCCATTAGTGTAATTAAAACACCAAGGAAACAAACAAAAAGCACTTCAATTATTAATCTAGGCAGCTATTTGATTAAAAATCATAAATTTGTTGGACAACCATAATTAAATCAATTTTGGCTGATACAACAACAAAGGATTTTGTTTGTTCTCTTAGTGCAACAAATTGACGATACATATGTTCTGTGTTTAGATTGTCATAAATGTATCATTTCCTAAAACAGCAGGTCATACCAACCTCAACAAATACGAAATAAAGGCACTCCAAATTTATATCACCTCCAACCTAATAGAACACTTCTCCTATTTAATACATGCTTATGTTATTACTATATTATTAAATGTTTGTTTTTATGTTATTACATATATTTATTTTAAGTTATTACATATATTATATTTTACTGTTATATATCTACCTATTATTTTTATCTATACTATTCTCATTTTATATTTATATTATTTTTGTTGTATACATAATTATATGCATAAATAAAATATATAATACCCATCTACGTGAATTTTTTGTAGTTTACGGAGTTGCCATTTTTCAATTACTTATCATAACTTAAATTAAATAAATATAAAAAATTTGTAGATAAAAGTATATTATCTCGGTCTGCGACGAAGTAGAAACCGAGATTTTTATCACTTACATGAAATTCCTATCTGGGATTACCTTCCTTTAAAAATTATTGACAGCGGATATCCAATGTAGTAATCGGTTTGCCTTTAGGCAACCTAGCCATGATGATGAAGTATTTTAATATGTGCCTAAGTCAAATTTTTATAATTATAACTAACGTTACTATGTATTTGGGTATACATAAAATAATATTGCAATTGCAAATCGAAACAAAAATATTAACGAATAACAATCTTTAGCTACGAGCGGCAGTTTCGCTCGTTCCAAATATCGAAAATATATTATATTAATACGAAACTCAATTTCATGCCATCTATATACAGAAAACTTAAAATGAAATGAAACAGAAGTGACCCTTTGGTTTTATGGCTTTAGCAGGTATATACGACGACCGACAATCTCCGACCTACGCTTGGTGTAGGCTTGCCGCGCTCATGTAAAGATCCTTTTTTCTTCGGCTGTACATACCTATACCTACCCGTAATGGTATATTGTCTTCTAGAGTCTGTTGTTTAAATAATGAAGTATCTTGATCAATGTATATGTTTATTGTTGGACAAAATATTTGTCATCAATTGTTTAAATAAAAAAAATATAAAAGAAAAGAAACTAATATACATAGAATAGAGGAGAAAGGTATTTGTCGATTAACCAGCTTTCCTCTAATATAGAATATGTAACAAAAATAATCAACATGCAGATGAATTAAATATCGTCTATTTTTTACACCTTCATCAACCGATACCAAACGCTATTAAGACAACAAAAAACACAACTGCGCCGCAAATATCAGTCCTCGCAACACAATTTCTAACAAACCTTGACGTATAATTAATTTTATTGTTTACATTTGTAGTCATTGGTGTGGGAAGAATTTCTTCGCTATATTTCCGCAGTTGATCATTGATGACCCTCAGAAATGGATACGTGCGGTGTTGTACGTTGTTGATGTCTCCTTCTGTGTAACAATCGCCCATAAAATCATCGAGATCTTGCCCGTAAACCATGACACCAGTTAGATGTTGTTCCATGGCAAATCGCACCTTGACCGCGGTCGATTCGGCGTCGTCGTACGTTATTAACTTATCTTCGTGGACGATATAAGGCGTGCTGCTGTTCTTATCCCAATATCTTGTCCATTTTCCTGGATTCATCATCTCCAAGCAAATCTAAAATGAAACATAATGTTATGCGTCAAAGTTTATAATTTCTGACGAGAGACACATTCTGAGAAACCTACCAGAAGACTCAAACTTATATGCATCGTACACCTCACTGCTTACATGTGATTGTACCGCTACCATATGTTTTTTGCTTGACAGATTGGGATAGTCTTTCAAATTCTATCGACGTCAGGCCCATTCATAGAGCGATGTTTGTAAATTTTGATGGCTTCTCTAATAAGCTTTCGATTCTGGTGACTCAATCTCGTCAATATCTCCGCCTTTAAAAACATGAAGATGTTGTCGAGTGTGGGTTACTATCATCTAACATTGTGCCTTTTGTTAGGTTTCTCAGCATTCAGATATATGTCTGAAAAAGCATTCAATGTTTTCGTTTTCGATTGCTTGTATGGAGACCAAAAGAAGTTACATTCTAATATATTTTTGCAGTTTTTGTAAGTTGCTATAAGTACTACTAAAGTTTAAAAAGAAGTAAGCCGCTTGGGTTTTGCATATGTTTATTAGTTTACTTGGTACTAGTTTCGGATTTCAGATCTTAGCGTAAAGAACACACAATTAGAATAGTATTAAACCTCAAAAACAAAACAGTACTCACAGTCAAAGATTGAGTTAATTATGTCCACGTTCAAACATGTCTACACGCGGCAAGCAAAAAATGGTTGGCGTCTGGAGAGCAGCAAGGAGTGTTGGCACATTACAGGAGAAACAGAACAAGTGGGTGAAAAATGAGGTTATTTATGTGATTTTTTACGGAAGTTAAAAAGTGGGAAGTAGGGAGTATGTCAAATTACTGGATGGAATTAGGGTGGTAATCGGTATAAAATGAAATTGGGAAGTCAGATAAATGAAACCGTGAGAAATGTTGATCGGAGACAATCGGGGTTTGAAACATGTACAAACAATGAAACAGTTGATGAAACAGCAGATGAAACGCTAGATTTGTTCGGCTGATGATGGATCTGAGATCCGGAACTAGCACCAAGTAAACAAATGCAAAACCCAAGAGGCTTTCTTCTTTTTCAACACTTATAAGTACTACTGGCAGTTTTTAACAAAAATTACTTTTTGCTGGCAAGGGTTGAAGAATGGATTGGAAGGACGAGTTGAAGCACTTAAAAGGCATTCTGGTCTGCTTATGTGCTTATACATAGTCAATGGATGTTTCCGCGCATTCATTCACTCTGTAAGCTGTATGATAACAAAACTACGGAAGGTTTATCATATAATGGAACTTCTCACATAATGGCACAACATGGAAATAATATCCATGTTTTTTAAAATTTTATACCTCTTAAATAATATGTATAAACAGTTGTACTTCAATTTTGCTAGGGGTTCCTTTTCTTTTATGAGGTTTTGTTTCTTCTTTTCAATGACTTTCTTTTGCTTTCGAATTTTTTGCGGTTTTGTCCCTACTGGGTTTCTTCTTAAAACTCCAAGTGTTTTTTAGCGCCTGTCTAACTCTTTCTGCGACGATAACGTTCACTCTTTATTGCACGGACCTTTCGTCACGATTTACTTCTTAAACTCTTCACCATATCTGATAATTAACTATATTACGGTTATTATAAATACTTACTTCACCATATCCTATTATTCCTGATTCATCTTGGGTGTAAGGCCCTATGAAAGTTTTACGGCGTTCGCCTTCTTTCTCAAATTCGTCTCCAAATGTAACAGGTCTCCCTTTTGCCATTGTTTCATTTGTCGCAATGAAGAATCTACCGTATGAAGGAAGACCAAGGACTATCTTTTCTGGAGCAGCTCCTGATTTTATCATGTATGTTATGGAGAAGTTCTGAAAAAAGCAAAAACTGAAATCATAATCAATTATACAGGGTGAGTCATTAGAGTCGCGGTGGTAGATATAGCATTTATCTTTAGAGAAGGAAGAAAAATTAATACAAAAGTTGTTTGGCCTGTTATTTTATACAACGTAAAATTATTTTCATTTCTACTAGGTGTTGCATTTAGGCGTGGCAGAAAATTGTATGAACTTTTTTAAAGTAATTCCCTGTATATTATAACATTATCATTGCGAAGAAAATTAACTTACCTATTGTAGTAAGTGTTATTGACATAAAGCTAATAGTTTCTGCAATATTCAATTTTTATTAAAAAAATGGCCGTTGCAGGGCCTTTTCGAAAACTTCGTAATAAAAACATTCTTGCAGATATTTTCTTCATATTTTCTTCACTTCGTGCAACCGGAACTGATAGAGAGAGTGCCCAAACAAATTTGATACGCTTTACAGGGTGTTACTAGAACGTAGTCAATTTTGGTAATTTTTAATTGTCTTCTTGAGTTTTTTAAATGGAAGCCTGTATATTATTTCCTGGTTGCACTTACCATTAAGTTGTCATTAAGTTGGAATGTAAAGAAAATGTGTAATAAAGTATGTGAATATCGAGCTTTAATATTATACCCTGTATAATTTAAATAGCACAGTTTTTTAGGGTTCGATAAATGTGAAAGGTGGGTACTAAAATTTTCTTAGCATACATTTACAAGAATATTTGAGAATGCACCAGCGAAAATAAGAGATACATGTTAAGAAATACTTAAGAAATACTACTACGAGATCTTTTACCCATCGGATTAATGTTGGTAGAAGACAAAATGGAGGGCATTTTTGTCAACACTTGTCAAGGAATAAATACTTGTTTTATTTTTAATAGTTACAGTTCTTTTCCCAGTTTAAAGTGAATGTTTAGCAAGTGAAAAAAAAAGATAAATGTTAATTGTGTTCTCTCTTAATTATTTGTTTATTTAATTTAATTTAATTTATTATTTATTTTTTACATACAATGGAGTGTGTTTGTGTCGTACCAGAATCGTATTGATGACAATAGGGTATTTGACTGTATTAAAAATATGGCTTGTATTATAGTCATCCTAATAGACTACAGTTTAAGAAAACTATTTGTTATTACTTTAAAAGAAAATGCTTTATTTCTATTAAACACCAAAATTAAAATAGAATTTTATTCACGTCCTATCACGTGATTCAAAACGCTCTGTAATTGGCTCAGTCTCCAGTGACGTCATTCGTTAGCACGCTTAGAGCGCGTTCGGTTTGTCAGGGTAGGATATGGGGAGAGCAATGCTCAGATAACCTGGGTCGGCTGTCTCTCTCTTATATGCAGATAAACGCCGTATGACGTTAGTCCGCCTATTATGCAGCGCGTCACTCTCACCGTACAATACCGGGTTATCCGAACGCGCTCTTATGCTTCTCCCGTTTGAATTTAATAGCACTAATGTGCCATGTAAGCATAACATTGTAGGTTAGGATAGCCGTAACCTTAAGCTGTCAGATCAGATAATACCTGGTTCGAAAATACGATAGATAACTTATTCTAGTCAGTTTTACTTATGTCGAAGTAATCTTCACAACAAAAAACACTTGTATTGGCCGCTATTTATTTCATTTGGATTTCTACGAACCAACCAATTTCTTCGCAGTTTCAAATCTTGCGGGACAGCTACAAATAGTTTATCCGGAGTTTTTCTTGACGTATTTCTGCATTGTGGAGTTATACACCATTTATAACCCATTTTCATGTAGACATTGTGAAAACAACACATCATACAACACAATTACCAAACGGCGACGATGCCGATGCTGACAGACCATATGGGCCGATTTGACATCTACTAACGGGTGACGTCACACAACAGAAAGTATCGTTTTGGCGGGAGTTTTTGTGATTCAATTTTTAACGCTGATTTTTATGAAATATTGAGGAAATAATTACGAAAAATAATGCATTTACAATGTAGAGTGAAGGAATCAACACACTAAGATGGTTTTCCAACAATACTCAAACACCCTATTGTATGGCTAGAATGCGACATTACTTTGATCGCCCGCGAAACGCGTGTTAAGTCGGTTTGCTTTGTTCGACGAATATCGCTTTGCAATCACAAAGTTTGTAAATCCGCATCACATTTCTGGATTAGGTACGTACTAATCTCTCTAATTTTCAATTGTTAAATGTTCGTACGTGCGTTTGCAACCGTATTTCAATCATGCGCGATCGGCTATGCACCAGGGCAAGCCTTAGACGATTTCTTCAATACAATTTTGTTGGTACTTAAAAGTTTGAAAGAGACTATACGTTATTTGACAAAAATTATTTCTCTGTCTTTGGCGGATATGCTCCTTCAAGGTTAGGCGTTATTTCTGAAACACCCGGTATACTGAAAATCTGCTAGTAGTGTGAGGAATTTTCATAGGTGCTAGATTTGACTTCTTTTTCACTTAAGATTTTTTAATTTCGTAATTTTAATTCTCTTTGGTTGTTACAACCAATGGATGGGGACCTCAAAGCTGTCGAAGCTGATATTATTTATTATCTGCATAATTTAAATTGATATTGTATCTGTAACGGAATTTTAGCGGTATCTACATTAATGAACACTACAGTCTGCATTTATTATATTAAAGCGTGGAACGTGCAGTTTTTTGAAAATGACCCAACACTCCGGAGTGCCGAGTTGCGCTCAGACTTCACGGGAAAATGCTGCGCATTTTGGTAAATTTCATATCTCTTTGGTGTTTCTTATTGTTTTGCGCAAACCTGCAACCCTATGAACTATGAGTCGCCACTAATATCAAATATTTATTGAGTGTATGAGTATCAATGATTATATTGCAATAATACTTAACGTATGTGTACGTAAGTAATTTTGCAGCAGTACTTACAACGTTCCATTTGGAAGGAGTGACAAATGGCGAGTTTGGTCCTATAAGTTTACTCCAAAAACCATTGTAGTCGTAGCACATGACGATCATGAGATCTACGTTCTCCGAGATTCCTTTCATGTCGTATCCATTATCTATAGCTTCCAGGCTGCCTCCTAGGAAAGCAGTCAGTAGGTAGTTGTCCTCATGTAGTTGAGTGTTTAGTTCCTAGAACAAATCACAAAATTTGATGGAAAGACGTCATCTTTTACTTTTGATCTTTTTATTATGATGATTTTGATGAACATTTAGTACAAATCGGTACGTTTGTAAATTTGGGTTTAAATTTCAAATAGACGTTAATTAATGATAGAAAAATCGTCTATACACGACCAGTAGAAGGAGACGAGAATTGATCATAGTATATTTAACCTACCTTCAGCAGCGCCACAAAGTTTTGTTTGTCTGATAAGAATCCAGAACGTTTGCTGGGGTACAGCCAGCAAATATCAGCTCCGTCAAATCCATGGTATCTATAAAACAATTATATTCAGTAGTGTCATATATCACAAAAGAAGCATTTTTAATTTTTTTACTGTGAAATTTTTGACTTGACAGAGTTTTCTTAGTCTGCATTATCTTCCTTGAAATAGTGAGTAGGAGTGATACTTATTTGATATGATTAAAGCAATACATTGTTCAAAGTAATGACAAAAGGGCATCTGACAACTTATAGGCATAATTACACCGACATACAAGCAGGAAGCAGGGGAGGATTGGTCAGACTACCATAGGGATGTACCCTGAGTCTTCTGCTGTCTTAAGCCGTTCCCACACTATGGGGGATATATGGCCGATGTTGGTCAGTGGTGATGAATGCTCTGTGCAGTGTGAGCCTCCATTCACTTCGGCAACATGTAGATATGAGGTCAAAACAATATGAAGAATACAAAACAATTACTATCAGTAGAATTCTGATTTCTAAGCAGTTATTCGTGTAAGCCTTTGCAATGATTTAATAAGGATCGGTAGGAACATCAAAATGTTGTGAACTTAACAATCTCCAAGTACCTTAGAAACTTGACAACATTTATAGCAAACGATTTTCTCTGGTCTGCACTTTGTGCTAAAGCGGAAAAAATTCTTGTGCCATCAAACCAACCCCCGACTGAAACCATGAACTTGACATCCGGATACTTTATCTTCAGCCACTGAAATCGGCTATTGTCACCTATAAAAGTGTACCAGCTATCTGCAACAAAAAGTTTTTCAACGCGAACTTTGAATAGGGAAGTGCAACTCACCGAGTACGTAAAGTGTGGTATCGTGCTTTAGGTGAGCAAACGCAAACACCACATGTGTGCACAATGATGGATCCACGTTGTCTATGGTAAAGGAACCTCGGCCTTCTCTGGTCGAGGCGTACGTTCCAACATAGCAGACTACTATTTTCTCGTGGGTACGTTCTAAAAAAAGTTATTGGAAAAAGTCATTGGAATTTTTTAAAAGACCATTTTCATTAATAGCAATATTTTTTTTAAAAGCTTCTCAGTAATATCTGTTGCAAATTTTTTTCAACTTTCCGATGGTTTCAGGAGTACTTATTTATATTACATTAAGTGCCCAAGAGTTGTTTTTCTTCAACATACATCATTTTAAGCTCATTTTCAAGCTCACATAATCCTGGCCTCATTATTATGGCCACAAAATTATTGTATTCCAGATGATATTATGACATTTTGTATACTCTCTGGATATTTCCAAAGATATTTTTTTTAATCAAAGTATAAAAATAATATCATATCTCCTGGTGAATATTACTACATTCCGTCAGAAAAAAATAATAATTAGACTTACTCTTGTACATTTACTGTGGAATAACATTACAAATAATTGTCAATAATAGTTTTGTTGATATCTCGTAATACGCAGAAGTACCTACATAGATTGGTTTTGCTACTGAAGTAAACCAACCTGCCTAGTTGTCTACCATATTAGTGCCAATTATATTTTGCATAATAGTATTATTCTTTGTTCTTTGTGAATATGTGTATATAACAACAATGAGATCATGATTAATTTAATTACTGTGTGGTGAGTCAATTGGTGCACAGTATAAAAGTTCTACAGAGTGATACAGAACATAACGGATGCGTAATCTGTACACATCGGGACAAGCACATTTTGTCCCGATCAAGCGGTTGAGCCAAATAAATACAAGATTAATGTATTTTAATATTTTATTAATAAATTGTAAAAGTATCTTTTTTTCGCACCATGTATATGTCCAAAACTGATACTCCAATAAAGATTTTTGCCGTATATGAATCAAACAATAATGAAAATCGGGGTAATGCAAAAGACTAACTTTAATTTTAAAGTATATACCTGCTGTATATACTTTACCTGTTGTATATACTTATGGTTAATTTGAAAATATAAACAAATTACTATGTGCAATATCACCCTGCATAGCGTCTATACTTTTTTTTATATCAGCACGAACCTAATGATTATTATCGGACGTTTTAAATTTTAAATCTTCACAATTCCTCTCAGTTGTCAAAAAATCGAAATGTAGCAAGTTAAGCGTTCATGGGCCGATATATCAGTTCTAATTTGTGGTCCTGTTTCTCAATTAGTGCCGATATTACAGCAAACAACGAGTTTTATTCCATTGAAAAATATTTTTCGTTTGTCAAATTCACACGATTACTGTCCCGATTACGCGAAAAATTGTCCAGAAAAAGCGGAGTAAATATAGACGTTTCTCGTTCTGGTTTTTGATCTCACGATGTGCGCGCGCATTTCTCCCAGGACCACCCAGGACTAAATTAAGTTGGCAACTGTGCTTTCTAAAAAGCCTAATTAGTATCAAATGAAATGTAATTGATAAAAGATAAGTGTGAGAATGACATGCATTCATTGAAAACTGAATAATTATATGGAAGTGAACATGAAGACCAAAATACCTACTGTGTTTTTAGGTTAGGACAGTTCAGCAAATAAAAACATAAAAACAGGTACACCGCGGCAAGCTTCCTTGAGTTGGGATACGTAGATACAGAATACTTCATGATTAAAGCCGAAATTGGTAATGTTACATGGAATGCGTGTTTTCTGGGGATTTTAAGTAATATTATGTTACCAGATTTGACAGCGGCGCCAAGTCTTCTGCGCATGTTGTCTAGCGTTTTGGGTTAGAAGTAGAAGCCCCTATTATGTGTTATTTCCTCGGTTTTGTTTTCGTTTTTTAGGATTTGCTGCGGCTGTCCCGATTAAGCGGAATCGACTGCAAAAATTGCAAAAATTTTACCTATATTTATTCGACGCAGACAAAGACTGCGTAATTCTCCGTAATATTTTGCGTCATTATTTATTACTGCCATTCATTTCGAATACTATTTTGAGTATTAAAAATAGGTTTCCTGTTAGACGTTGTAGTGTAAAGGCAAATGGCAAAAAAATAAATCATTTATAATTAACTTTCATCATCACTAATTCACATACCTAGTAATTCATATATCAAAATAATACATAGTAATGTATCTTTTAGAAAAAAATGATACAATGACAAGATCCGATATAATTGCAAAGATGTGATCTAACTTCCAAATCTATTATTCCAAATATGAACTAAATCGATTCAGAAGCGGTCTAACAAACAATCGCTTTCAAAAAGTGAACTTTAAACTGAATTTAAAAAGAAATCAGTTATGTAGGCCATGAAGATGCGTATTTTTACAGAGGTAGAATGTTTTTTTGTACTTGAAATCCTGCGCACCATGATTAAAACAAAAAGTAGTGTTTAGTTAGTAATGTAAAATTATAGCAGGAAAAAAGTATTTAAAATAAGAGCTAATAATAAAAATAGCCGAATGAAGTTTCAACAAATGTGGACAAATCTTAAGTTTTTAAAATTTTTCAATTTATTATTAATGAAATCCAGATAACAATTTGTTATTTATTATTCTACGAAATTACTTTTGATATACAAAACTGCCAGCTGACCTGGAAAAAAATAATTTTGGTGCAAGAATTTCACCTTCAACCACCGTCAACACCGTCAACATTGATTTTGCCCCATTAGTCATGTTTTTTTGTGACTATGATTATTTTGTTTTGTAGATTACGAATCCGGAAACTATCCTTCATAAAATTCATTTTTTTTTCACTTTTGGATCCTTCCCAAAAAATGACTGAACTGAATTCTTGTGAGTTTAGATGAAGCTTGAGTGTCGTAGTTTGAGAAACCAAGTGACAACATTACCGATTACAGCTATTACCCGGTGAAATACTAGAAATCAAAATTTAAATATTTCCTACATAAAAATTTGTGGGTATATTTTTTGTCATAAATTAGAAGACATTAAATTGATTTTTTCGGCTTTTGGGAGTTGGTATGTCAATTAAAATTTCATCTTTTCGCTGGCCGACGGACATTTTACACATCAGATACCGAACCACAACAAATCGAGGCACATAGTATTTTTATAACAGAGTACTGCTGAGTACTTAAAAATTGTTTTCAGTTATTACCTTTGTTGCCTAAAACCAGCATTTTACAACTATCATTTGTTTGACGTGATATTACGTATGCAATTTACCAGATGGGGTTCTATTTCTATTTGTTTCATAACACAGAACATACAATTTGCATACTCAAACAGTTATTAGAATTGAAATTTTTTTAAATTTTTTCTCATTTTTTTTTCAATTTCTCAATTTTCTTTTTTTAATTTTTATCTCAATACCGTATGTAACTAGCTAGACATTTTGAACACTACTAAGACAGTTTATTATATTATTTACATTAATTTTAACGATTTGTCACTCTAGCTATAGTTATAGTGTATTGAAGTCTGCCCTCAATGACTAATAATGGTACTTATGAGAATTTTTGGAAAATAACTTTGTCGCCAGCATTTACCATATTTATGTACGTAGCATGTATTTACGCTGACATTCATATCATATTATTTTATTTTCCTTGAAGAGAATACACATCCATAATGAAAAGGCATTTGCAAGGACATCGGTACTGCAATGCCGAGGTGTTGTTTAAGACAAATATTCTAGATAAGATTGTCAACGTCTAATTCTATACATTTAGCGCATCTAATTACATCATTGTTTCGCGGTTATTTGTTCTTCGTTTTCAATCAGTCGGCAAACAGGTTTGTAAAGTACGTCGTAGTGAACAAATGAGAGATTTTAGGTTATATACATGTATACTAATTGATGAAGAATAGACTTGTAAGCAGTACCTGTGTTTTCGAATGACTTTGCGAACGCACAGACCACTAACAACGTGAAAACACTACGCATCGACAAGGTATGTTTTGGTATTTCCATGGCAATGCAAGTACTAAACAACTTAAAGCGCATAGGAAGTACTTAGTGCACATATGAATGGGTGGGAGACTTAACTAGAACAATGAATATTTATGTAAATGATTACATGTTTAACCCATGAGTAAAACGTTCATTTTGTCATATTTGTGATTATTTATGTATACGGGATATATGAAAGTACCACATTTCAACTGGGCATTGCCCGAAGTACATCGGACCGAAAGACTGTACGGCTCAACGTGCTGAAAAAATCTTCAGGCCACCCGTCCTTAGACTACAGTACACGAAAACACACAAGGTATGAGTGCGTCAATGTTGCAGTATCTAAATTGTAAAACAACATGCACATGCGGAAAAGTGGCCTTATTTGGTCATGTCGAATCTTTGAGAAGGACATTCCATAAGAGACCTTCAGCAAACAGGACTTTTGCTATTGTGGTGAAACGACCAACAGTTTCGTGCACATCTTTTGGCTTGGGTGTTGAAATGTTGCTGACACTACTTTTCGACATCGTTTTTTTAAGAAATCTTTTTAAGAAGAGACAGGGTAAAATGGAAAGTAGATCGGTAGTAAATTCTAAACATTATGATTTGTTTAAGAAGCTTTGCAAATGTAATTACGTTTAAACCTTGCAGCAAATGTTATTCTTTTTATTCTATTTTTATTCTATTCTTTTTAATTCCAGCAACGTTTTATTTTCAAGATTATGACCAGAAATTAACAGATAAATCAATGGGTGACAATTTAATGTTAATAACTGAAATCTAAAGTGTACAAAAACTCTTGATAATATAATAATTTATGTGTCCACATGTTGTGAACTGCTTCACGTGACAATGAACAAATAAGTTTTAACGTTTGATCCTAAGGGATTGCTGCATATTTTAACCTGCATCGTAAAATACAGTTTTATCAGTGTTTCTGGTACATAAATTACCCAAATTTTACTAGAAACTGTGTATCTTCTACAAAAATTCAGGTATTGGTATTAATTAAAAACAAAATGTTGAGGATTGTTATGGCTTTGTAACAGACTACTTGAGAATCTGCAAAAGTTCCTTCATTACCTCACAGGATGTCTCAAACTTATACAAAGAACACCATTTTTGGTCTCCAACTATACTGAGCTGAGTTTCTTAAATTGTGCCGGTACGTTCAGTAACTTGAAATTTGACACGTGTATTGTTCTTACAACCTAAGCACTAGTAAGGCACAATTTCTGGAACTTCTTTCCGTAAAAAGGTAAAAATAGGGCGTTAAATTTTGATGCGAAAAGCCAGATCTCAAAAACACTGATGTTACAGGCCTAAAACTTGGATTTACATTTTCCTTTGAACATATCGAAACACGTATTTTACCGTTACTCTAAAATATAGGTATTGGATAGGGGTAAAAAATGGTGATGGTTTTGATGAACGTAAATATGTCTTAAGACGAAAATCGAAACCGATTTTATTACACATACGTAATATAACATACGTAATACATACCTCGTTTACAAATAATGTCTCATGTGTTTTAGCTTTAACAAAATCCATCTAAAGGGTGTGAAAAATGAGGGCGATTTGTTGTTTACGACAGTACCGTAAATTGCAATTCTCAATTAGAGTGAGCTGTGATTTTACTATAATGTTGGCAAAAGGCTACAATACAGGGGAGACAGGTTCAGAGTACGATTTGATTGGTCACAAATTTACTTTAAAATTAAATAATTTTACACAGATGTTTTTGAAAAGTAAGCAATCAAAATGAAAGAAAAATAAACAATACTAACTCTTTTTTGTCTCATTGTCTCTTTGAGATTACAAATACAACAAATCTAAAACCTTATCATATGAACTTCTCTGACATTTTGATATGTAGTATAATCATATCCACATCCCGTAACACGACTTCGTGCTCCTTGGGCTCCTGAATTATCTTGTTTTGGGGAATTAGTCTACGGATCATGACTGTCATAGTTTGCTGTCCTTTCAGCTTTGTTTGCGTTTTTGCCTTTTTTTGCCTCTTCCAAAAGTAGGACAATATTGACAACATACTATACAGGATGTCCGGAAAGTAATGGGACCCAGCTTAACCGTATAGTCTTGATGTCAAATGGGACCGATTAAACCAAAAATCCCATAGTAAAAAGTGCTTCCTTAAGAAGTTATAAGGCGTTAAAGATAGAAAATATATTTCTTGTTTTGCGTATATTTCAGAAAAGAAACAGCCGATCAAGCTGAAAAGTGTCACCCTTAGGCTTTTGGAAACGCCAAACATGATAACAGTATTAGGACATATTGCATATTGTAGAGGGAGCTGTCGGCAGCTTTTCTGGGGGAATAATGGTATGATACTTTTATTATTATTATGACTTTGGGCGGGACGACTAAAAGTTATGATACGGACGTTAATTTTACATAAAAAATGTTTACCTATTTTATGGCGACAAAATCCACCGTTTTCAAGAAAAACGCAATTAAACGTACTGTGTATTTAATAACTGTAGTTTATGCTATGTTATTCTATCAAGTTACTATGTGTCAAACGTAAATGCCTAACGTAAATTTGTGTCAGTTTGCTTAACGATACTGTATTTAATTGATTAGTTCACAGTTCATTACATATTTGTGGTATTTTCTCACAAAAAAATATGCCTCGGCACAATTTTTCTTCAAACTCGGAAATGACCGATATGGTTGCTGTTTATGCTCAAAAACTATTTAATGGACCAGCAGCAGCGGGACGATACAGGTTGTAGTACCAAAGTCGTCGCCAACCTAATAGAAAGCTTTTCCAAAATATATTGCAACGGCTGAAAGAACATGGTAGTTTTCGGCGCTAAAGCGCCATGCAGGACGACCAACTTCGCCAACCATTGAGGAGGAGGAAGATATTGTGTTCCGAATAGAACAAGAGTACGGAAATTATGTGCAGCTACTGTAGTACCCCGGACAAGCGCGCATAACATTATTCTGCTTTATCCATACCAAAACACTAATGTGGAGGCGTTGCTACCAAATGATTTGCCACAAAGACTGAAACTTTGTCGATGATTACGAAACAAACAAAATCACGGCCTAACTTTTACACGCCGTGGTATCCTAAACACACGCAATTCTCACTCCTGGAATGTAGAAAACCCTCATTTATCCAGAAATAAATATTTCCAACATGAATTTTCGGTAAATGTATGGTGCGACGTTGTTGGAGATCATTTGATCGTGCCTTACGAACTTCCTCCTCGATTAAATGGTGCATCGTATTTAAATTTAGAAGATTTACCTTATTAGAAGACACCCCTTTAAACCTGCGTGGGAGTGTATAGTTTATGCACGATGGTGCTCCCGCTCATTTCCTGAAAACTGTGCGAAACTATTTAGACAACCAAGTCAACTAATACTAGGCAAGATTAGCAAAGAACGATTATTGACGCAGGAAATGAAATTAGAAATAACTTTGAGTCATTTTTTAGAGTACGACAAAACTTAGGAAAACTTTGTGAAAGATGTGACGGTGGACATTTTGAAAATCTTATAAATTTATAAATAAAGAATAAGTGAAAATTAAATTTAATTTTTTATAATGACATAGTTTTTAGCAAATACACAAAATGTTTAATTGCGTTTTTCTTGAAAACGGTGGCTTTTATCGGCATAAAATAGGTGAACATTTTTTATGTGAAATTAACTTACGTATCATAATTTTTAGTCATACCGCCCAAAGTCATAATAATAATAAAAATATCATAATAATACTACCCCAGAAAAGCTGCCGACAGCTCCCTCTACAATATGCAAATGTCCTAATACTCTTATTATGTTTGGCTTCTTGAAAATCCTAAGGGTACCAATTTTCGGCTTGATCATCAAAACAAGAAATATATTTTCTATCTTTAACACCTTATAACTTCTTAAGGAAGCACCTTCTACTATGGGATTTTTAGTTTAATCGGTCCCATTTGACATCAAGAATATACGGTTAAGCTGGGTCCCATTACTTTCCGGACACCCTGTATAGAAAGTGAGTTGATGTTTTTGATATTTTGCGACGAATACCAGTGAATAAATTCTACCAGTTTATCGTTGTACACCTGTGCTATCACCATTACATTTACTTCATCTCTTGGTTTCACATTTGAATCATTTAATTACTACATCCTAATAAATATTGATAGCAAAGATTATTACAGCAAGATAAACAAAATCAAAGCAGGACACGAAAGCGTTAATCCGTTAATTTTTTCTTAACGATGCCCACTTTAAGAAAAATCTTAATTGCTGGGTGTACAAATTTCTTTGTCACTCATTATATAAGGTACAAATTGTCTGAATAAACCGCAATTTTTTTTCCGAGTTCACGGATGAACGCGCTTGAATTAACGGTTACTGTGGAATTAAACAAATGAGGCCGTTACTAATTTTCTTAAATTTAATTAAAGTAGGTACTAGTAACTAAACAAAAAAATAATTAATTGCATACTTCATTAATTAACAGTTTAATGGATTAACACTTTGAATTTAGTTTTGCACTCATTTCTACACGTGATTTCGGATTACTTCACAACGAAAATAAACAGTAATGTGGAATTGATATCAAGAATGTCAGGATATTACGCTGTATAGCGAGTTATAATGAAAGGTTATTCTTCCATAATTACGCAGGCCTTCAATTAATACTAGTAATTATGTAACTAAATGGGTAACAGGGAAGTTTGTATTATGTATTCAGCAGTAATTACATGCTGGGATTTTGCGGTCGGCATTGTAAATCAAACAACACCATTGAACCAGCAAACTGTAATTTAATCATTCATTAAATATATAAAAGTGTGCTTTATTTGTTATGGGTAATTCAAACCACAATAATAGGATCACGATTTTGCGATCCTTACTGAATATGATATAATTACTTAGTCATGTTTCATTGTCTATTGTATAATGTATTATATCCTGGTATGTTTTCCATTTTAAAATATGGATAATATTTTACCATATACATACAAGTATAATGATTCTACTCTTTGGTGCTACATACTGTCTTTTGCGCCATCTAGTAGCGGTGAAGCTCTCCACGCTTGCAACTCTGCGTGTCGCCATCTGTGGTTCAAGTTGATGACAATGGAATAATGTGGATAGCATAGCAAATAGAAAGGTATCTGTTATAAATTTATAGGTTCCTATAAAAGGGATTCCCATGTGTTTTACAATCTCAATAGATGTCGCTGGAATCGTGTTTTAGAAAATAAAAATTCTAAAAGTTTGTTTTTGCATCGTTAACACATTGGTGGTTATTGCATAAAACTAGATTTGCTTTTTAAAAATAAATTATTTTTAGTTTCAAAAGGACAACAAAAAAATATGGCATTTTCTAGAAGTAATTTAAATAGAGAAAAAATATCGAATTTCAAAACACACATTACCGTAATCACAAAAACAGGATATGCCAAAATGCAATATGGTGCCAGCAAAAATTAGGTAGTCGCAAATACAAAAAGGGCCCTAACAATGTGAGGTATACGACAATAAAAGGCGACAAACATGAAGTGGCTTGGCTTTCAGATATTGTTGTTTCAACTGCAGACGAAGAAGTTCTTTTTGATGAAGTAGGATCAGTCAAAAGAACGTTACATAATAATGAAACGGTGTTTCAGAGGTAACCTTGAAGGAGCATATGCCCCAGGCCCTAATAAAAAAGTTTTGACAAATAACGTATTGTATAACTCTTGAGACAATTAATAACGAATAACGGAGTTCGACCCTGTTCAACGCAAGAAAATCGTCAACAGCCTACCGCAGTTGTGCTGCAACTTGTGACAAAATAACGCCTCTGGCGTTTCTCGCTTACAGTGACATTGACCTACATTAGTCTGATATTTCATCTTAGTCAGCTGTTCGTTGGCTTATCTACAATTCGCCAAAACGAACAAAAGAGTCCCACCTCGTGGAAGAGAATTGAACTACTCACCGCGAGATACTACATGGCCACTACATAGTGTTATACATGCATTTGAAGAACTATTGTTAGATAAAGATGGAAAGAGCGACTAAAAGAAGCAATTGTTGTGTTCCTCAGTGTAATTCATAATACGGCGAGGCATCGTCATTTCGAACAAAGATAAACCCTTACAAAACGAATGGCGCCGTGTGTCAAAAATTGATAAAAAAATTTACAAACACATGCGAGTGTGCTCAAAACGTTTTAGGACTATTTTTTCAATCGAGTTGCGTACATGGCGCAATTTAGGATATTCACATTACTTCTTGAACTTTAACATTATATTAACATTAAAAATACTTTCTGAAGAAAGGAACAACACCATTCTGTAGTCGTTCAAAAACGTCTTTTAGTATAAAACGGAATGAACTTCTAGCACAAGATACGACAACAAGAATAAAACTTGATAATGGTTGAGGTCGATTTTCAGACGAGTCAAAATAAACACGCTTTGTTATATTCTTTATGAAACACTCTTATGAACTCTGCCTACAAAATGGACAAAGTACGCTTATTTCTTGATATTTATTTCTATGTTTATATTATTTTTTGTTTATTAATGTACTCAACGGCATTAATTTATCGTAACTATAAATGATTTGTGCATTATAGTTGCCTTACTAATGTTTTACTTACGCGGCCTATCTGCTAATATTGAGTTTAAATACATAAAGATTATTTTCTCGTTAACATAACCGGAAAGAATAACATGTCCAGTCGCCAACAGTTTTCTACCGTCTTCAAGAAATCGTTTTGTAGTCCTCCTGGTTCTGAGAATGCCTAAAAATGCTTCTAATACTAATCAGTCATATGGGGCTATACTCTATAGTATACCGAAAGCAACGATGATTCTATCTCACATTACTATTACTATTACCATTACTATTTTTTTGTGTAGTACCATAGACGGATAATGACAATTGTATGCGACTGATGATTCGATTCCGAAATAACTTTGATCGACTGTAGCAAGACGCAGTTGTCATGTTATATTGTACTCTCGGGAACACTGTAAGGCCCGTATTAATAGTCCAACTGAAATCAATACTTAAAATTCTACTTGCGTGATGATTACTTAAGTATCGATTCGCAACTTGAGACACGCATGTATTAATAGTCATGGGAGATCAACGCTTTGGCTAAACAGTACTTGGCCAATCAATGAAATCTCGTATCAGACGGCACGAGATTTAAGCAGAGTGAAGTGTGCGTCAGATGGTGCATATCCGAACGTATTCAAAATATCCGCCTATCGAAAATGACCAAACAAAGCAATGCGTTAGTTTCGTGCAAGGTGTTTGTTTGTTTGGTTACTTTTGAAGTCCTTTCGTGTGTCTTTTTGCCACTTTTCGCCATGAAGAACAACAACGAATCAAGAAAAAACAAGTTCACACAGTTTGAGAGGAGTTTATTGAGTAACTGCATAAAAAGTCATTAAAATCATTGTATAAAATATAAGATTTTGATAACATTGTAAGTATACATGTGTAAGTTTGTAACAAATGGAAAATGCTTTTATTATTAATTTCTCAGCAAATTATATTCTTGGAAAACGTTAGTGCAATCTTGGTAAAATTGGTACTCAAACCATAAAATTTTACGATTTATGCATCTTATACGGGGTAGTTCAGAAACTGAATTTGTGTTATAAAGCAGGACAAATTAAATTTGGAGAATAGAAAATCCATTTGTCTATCTTCATAAATAAAGAAAATAATTGAGGTATAGTAAAAATTAACAAAACACAGAGAAAATATATTTTTCATCATATATGACTTAAAATTTTAATATAACTACTAATCTAAAAAACAATTTACCAAATAGAATTTTTGGTAATATTGAAATTAAATTATTAACATAAAATAAATTAACACAAATTCATAGTTTCTAAAGTATCTCGTATATGGTGCATAAATTATAAAATGTGATGGTTGCGGTATTAGTTTCAGATGATCCACCAACTTTTATTAACTGAAACATTTTCTGAGAAATCTATTATAAAAGTTAGATTTCCTGCAAATTTAATTTAATATTGTTAATTTAATATTTTTCGTTATCATATGCTCCAAAATCTTCAATATCGTCCCAATCTTCTAAATTATCCATGATCAATAGTAGGTACCTTTCAGTGGCGGATACAGAAAAAACTCAAGGGGGGGGGGGGCGCTAAAAGACATCTTGAGCTATGGGTGTCATCAAGTCTGGTGCAAAGCTTAAAAAAACTTTTTTCATATAACTGTTTCTTACAATCAACCGAATGAAAACACACATACAAGACCTAGCCGGTAACATAACAATCGCTTTCTTCTCCGCCGTACCAACAAATTCGCGCCAAGGGGGGTGGGGCCTGGCGCATATGCCCCAGGACGTAATAAGAATGTTTTGTCAAATAACGTACCGTCTAACTTAACGCATTCTTGAGAAAATTAATAAAAAAAGACGGAGTCCGTCCCTGTTCAGCGCAAGAAAGTCGACAACACTCCGCCACAGTTGCTGCAACGCGACAATGACCTACATTCGCCAGGTTCGTACGTTTGTACGTACAATAGTGATCAGCTGTTTGTTGGTTTATCAACAATAACAATCTTTTGGATCATGGGATCGTGGGGTGTGCTTGTGTAGTGGTTTGTGTACTACCAGACACGGATGGATGACAATTGAATGGCTAGAATGCGACATAACTTTGATCGGGCGCGAAACTCAATTATTGTGTTGAGTGGGTTTGTTTTAGTCGACGGATATCGCTTTGAAATCACAATGTTTGTAAATACGTATCACATTTCTGGATTAGGTACCAACTAATCTCTCTAAGTTTAAATTGATCAATGTTCGTACGTACGTTTGCAACCGTATTGCAGTCATGCGCGATCGGCTATGCACCAGGGCAGGCCTTAGACCATTTCTTCAATACAAAATTGTTGGTACTTAAGTTTGAAATAGACTCTTCGTTATTTGACCAAAATTGCTTCTCTGTTCTTAGCGGATATGCTCCTTCAAGGTTAGCCGTTATTTCTGAAACACCCTCTATAATATTTCTAAAATCAAAAGTAGAATATAAAATCAAAATAAATAAAGCCCCTAAGAATTATTTATTCGCTATAAATACACTTTTGAGTATTTAACTTATTTTAAATTTATTATCTGCGTTTCGGAGATATGCTGATGTACCAAATAGTACTTTCTTTCTATGCAAGAAAATTATTTTAGTGTCTATGTCTACATTTTCACAAAGTAATTTTTTTAAATATTTAAATAAAAGGAAATTTAACAAGAAGTCTTGGATCCATTTTCCTCATCATCTCATTTCCAAAATATCTGGCGTTATAAACGACGAAAAGACATTGAAAATAGTTATTTATGTACCAAGGGCATTAGACGGATGTTTATGCCCCGAGGGTGACAGTTTAAAAAGCGCGATGGTCGATAGGCCCGAGAGCTTTTTAAGTCGCCCGAGGGTATAAACATCAAGTAATGCCCGAGGTGCATACAAAATTTTATGTCCTACATTGGTTTTTTCCTCCGTTTGAATAATATTAATAAATATTTTGACGTTACCAAGTGACAGCGTATCTACGGAGTTGAATAACCATAATTCAATTCGGAGTTAAATGACACTACAGACAATTAATTGTCAAAGTTATAGCCTTAATCGCCAATAATATAATTGACATTGATGAGTGACCAGGGGGCTACCACAAGCATTACAAATTATGACACATAATCTATTTCTTTCTAATCCACTAAAGTTACTATAACCTATCTCCACTGATAAATATCAGACAGAGGGCGGTATTAGCGGTGTTGAATTACTGTGAAATTGCAGATCTCTAACCAAAATACGGGAGTTTCTAGTTGTTGCCAATAGATGCCATCCGTACGATGTAGCTGGATCGCACTACCATTGGTTCGTTATAATGACGTTTATGCGCGTTTATGTATGAACCTGTCATAGCGTTGATTTTTAAATTCGAATTTGTGTTTGAATTTGTAAAAATGCCGATGTGTATTGTGTGTGGCTGTTCAGACAGTGAAGTGAGAAGATTATTCTGTTTTCCACAAAGACCCGAGAGGTAAGTAAACGGCTAGCACAAATATATATTATCATTATCATACATTTTTTTTTTAATTTTCCATGTCGGATAATTGGCTAAAATCATTGGGATTGGCGCCCCAGGGTCGCATGTCAACTTGTTACAAAAGAAAATCCAGAAGCTTCTATTGAAGAATAAATTAATTAACATGCTGATACAACGGAAAGCAAAGCAACGATACAAGCGCTGCGTAGACCACTCACAACACTTGTACAACAATGTACCGAAGTCCTGACAAAAGCAGCACAAACAAACAATACACTTGCTTTCCATTGGATAAAGGGCTCAGTTCCCAAACTCCCTCCAGGAGAAGATGAGACGAAACCACCAAATGTATTTTTGCAAAGGAAACCCTAGGAACTCCTGCCTAAAGACCACAATGTACTCCTTCACCAGAAGCAACCTCAGACTGCTAACCGGAATCTATACGGGGTACTGCACACTAAAAAGCATCTAACCCGCATGGGACTCAGAGGACCACAGGTATAGAGGATGCAAAATCGATCAAGAAACGGTAAAACACTTTCTGTACGAATGTCCGGCACATTTGACATTACGTGAATGTTTCCTGGCTGATACATGGGTGGTTTTATCCGCCATCAGAGGAGTTTCGCTGAGCGACGCCCTTGCCTTCACGAAGGCCGCAGGATAACTCGAAGCAGAGAAAGCCTAAGCCGTAACGACCCCTCGGAGGTTAGCAAAAGGAATATAAATGGAATATATCCATATTACATGAAGAATAAAATTTTCTGAAAAGTTAATGATAACATTTTTTCCCATTAGTTTTCAACTTTCTGCTGGATACGGTATATAATATATAATGATACAATTAACCTTCCATAACTCGATCCATGACTTAACGCAAAAAAGTTTGACTTATCAAGACTTCGAGTTATTAAAGAAAAACACAATCATTCCGATTCTATAAAAAAAAATTGCGAACTCACCAGTTGGTAGCGTGGTTAAATTTTTAATAACAGTTGTTGCCAATAATTGTTGCTAATAAATTTAACGAAATTTTCACGCGGTTAGCAACAATTTCTATAGAATTGGTCTGAATATGTATGTAATGAATGCATTTATTTAAGTAAAAATATGTTACCTACATATATAAAAGATTAGGGTTGCAACGGATTATGCTGAAAAGTGTTCATGCATAATACATATAGTTTATTTTGGCGTAAAATCTCAGTTAATTCTGACAAACAAGATTTTTCATTTTAATTTTAAAAAAGCTTTATTGTAGTTATATAATTATACAATGAATTGGTTGTATGTTTATTGGTTTCTAAATATGTATGCTAAACGTTCAACAAATTTACAACCAGCTAATTTGAAGGTGGTTACATCTTTCTTCCATGAACCACTTTCCACTTTTTTATAAGGTTAAATTTTTCAATAGATAAAGTACATTTTACTGACATTAGCAATAATATAAATAATTAGTAATAATAAAAATAATTAGCAATAATGAAAACAACTGTTTTCCATTTATGTAATAACAAATAAACCTAAGTTTGAATGTATAACTTTTAATAAAATTATAAACTTTTTATCTCACAGTGATTTTATTTTGAAAATTAATCTTTAATATATTGCAAATACCAAATTTAATTCGATGGCGCTATACGATTTTGAATTTGGCGCCAGTATCCTGTTTTGAATTTCGCGCCAGTACACGTTTATGTAACTCAAGCGCCATCTATGTTATGTTTACGTTGAAAGTTGAGATGACTATACATGTGTGAGAGCGATGCGAGATAGCCCATACGTCATGAAAAGTAACGTTTACTGGGTTATCTGTAGTAGTCTGTGTGAGTGACAATACCCGATCGAATTGTCAAACAGAATGACCTTAATCGCCAAAAAATTGACATTGACGATTTAAAATTTACAATTTGAATGACAAATATGTGATATATTTGACATGGCAATCCTTTATGCCTTAGGGCGCATAATAGTTATTTAACCAAAAAGTATATTAAAAAGAGCGATTAATGACCGAGACTGTTAAACTTTCGAGCGTAGCGAGAGCGTTAATTGTCGAGATCATTAATCGCCGTTTAATATTCGAGTTGGTTACAAAATTTTTTCGTCGATCGTATTCTTCTAGTGTCGTCTACATAGATTTTTCTTCGCCAATGTCTTTTTAGGTTATATGACAATTTATGTAATTTGACACTGACAGTTCTAGAGGGCGGTATGTTTTGATTGGAAGGTTTCGTTTCACATAAGTTTGATTCGCCTATCAAACGACGTCTTTACGTAGTGTGATTGGCTATAACAAATCATGCATTAATAGAAATCGTGCATTAATAGAGTTGTTTAATAAACGATTTCCTATTCACTAAACTGACTTATAAATAAACGATCGACGGAAAAGAATCTTTATCGCCCTAGGGCGGAAAAAGTAGCTGTTTTCGTCCCGAGAACTAGGATGTCACTTTATGATCATGTAGGACATTAAAAAATAAAAACGTTATGTCTGAATAAAATTAAAAATTATTAACTATTATTATTATTATTATTATTATTACTATTAATTCTTATATTAATTAATTATGTTTGGGTTCATGGCCACCAATGAGTGACAAATTAAATTTTTATTTACAACAACTAGAAAGCGATTATCAATTATTTTATTGGTTATCTAAGTGTTGAAATTTAACAAGATTCGTGTTTTAATGTTAGGTATTCCCATAATCCACAGTTAAAAGGAACCGAATTTCGCAGCACGTTCCATACGTACAACCTCGCAAATCTGCAATGCACCATCCACGCCTTTAACCCGAATATTTCATTCGCGGCATCGCATTCGTGATTTTCGCAGACGGCGTCTCCGGAGGGCGTCCGAATCACCTGCTCGACCGCAGATAGCCGTAATACATATTCGAACATGAAGTCGAGACAAATGCTCGTACTTCGTACGTAGCAAATCACACTTTATCGGTTGACTCCTGCTCAACGCTCATCCGCCGGTGTGTGTTGAAATATCGAAGAAATTCCGATGAAATATCGTTTGTGTCGCGCAGGTTCAACAGTCTCCGTATTTACAAATGACCTGGCATTTCCATGGCTCATCCGAGCGTCGGTTTTGCCCGATATCTGATCGAGACACAAATCTGGTATTGTATCATCACGTTTTCGTATCGGATTTTCAATCAATTGCACGTTGGTTAAATTTCATGTTCTCGTATGTATTGTGGATATTACTGAACTGCACGATGGGTCAGGCGACTAAAAAATTTCGCCAAAAGCCATTAAAGAGATTGCAAAGTCGTACCAATGTCGTGTAGATGAGTCAATGTACTACTGTTCATAAAAAATCAAACCTTTTGATCAAATAATAAACTGTTAGGGTTTACATGAACCTGAGAAAGGGCTATTATGTATGTGTGCATTGTTTAAACTATGATAAAATTGATAAATATGATAATTCTGTTATATAAATGCGGCTTTTAAAAATTCTTTTAACTCAGTGTTTCTCAGTAGTATACATATGGGTATTTTGCAACATAGTAGCAACCAACTAACTTACTTTCATAACCAGCATATTCACTAGCATTCTCTAACATAAAATAGCATATTTTCTAATAAAATAGTTCAATTAGTTAATTATTCAATTAATTACCTTAATTTCCACAATTAACCTACCGTTGTAATAAGAACATTTTATTCAATTCCAAACCTTTGGACCATCAGGTGAAAATTTCTTCCATAGATGGTCAGATACCTGATTCTTTTCTTAATTAAAGCGCTTGGCGAGCGGTTAATGGACGCTTACTTTAGCAACCGGACGTTTGTTTACTTTGTTTTGTTAGAAACGGCTTTCACACACTACGGAGAACTTTGTCTGAAGTGTCGACCGATAATTCCAATACAAATTCAACATAAATTATCACGTGGATGTAATATATGTTACAGCTCTAGTATTGCACTTTTAATAAATTTTCAATAAATTTAAAGTGTATCAAAAATGAGAAATAAATAATCAAAATATTCGCGCGATATCTATCATTACGACAGTATGTCGTGCGTTAAAAACAAACGCACAGCCAAAGCACACGTTTGTTATATAGTTATTTATGTTACAAGTGCCGAAAGTACGGAGTAGCGCGACGAGCGTTAATGGGGCGCTACGCCGAAGGCGGAGCGTCGCATGTGAGCGAGTCGCGCTATGTAGTTTTCGGCATGAGTGACACACAACGTTTTTTGTGCTGCTTTTTGAGTAAATATGTATTTTTTTAAAAAGATTAAAAAATGGTTGTTACCGCTTCGACGAAACGTCAAGAATAAAAACTAATTCAAATTTTGACAGATTTATATTTTTTCTTTGACTTGTTTATTTTACGTCGGTCTATTTCCGCAACTTAGGCCAATCACCGACGCTGAGAGCAGGCTACACACACCTAGTAAGACTACACAACCTCCAGTAAGAGTTCTTTAACGTGCATGTCGCACCATGACAGCACACGGGGTCACCGGCTTTACTTCCTCATACGATGGAAGGCGGCATGCAAGGTATTTGTTCCCTGCCTAAAATACCAGGACAGTCGATTTTGGCCCGAGTCGGGGTTCGAACTCCAGCGTATATAGCAGCCGCTCTATCCTATACGCCAGGGGTGGCCAACCCGTCGATCGCGATCGACTGGTCGATCGCGAAGCCAATTTTGGTCGATCGCTCGCGATGTCTTGATTTAATGTGTGATGGTGGGTTTAGTCACCTTTACATAGTAGCAAATAAGCCTGACTATAACCCTATTAAAAAAACGGTTGTTAAATAACTGCCCAATATTCTACTTGAACAGTGAAGAACCTTTGATTTTCTCCCTAAGTATATAACCCTATTGCTAGCGAATGTGGAAGATGAAAGATAGTTTCGAATCAAGAATCAAGTTTCGATCTCACAGAACTGTCCGTTTACCGATAGCAGTTTTTTGCTTATAGCATTGTATCAAAAACCATTAACAGTAAAAAGTGAGTCTAGTTACTCATGTATTTACAAATAAGTGTGTTTATAATCTTCTATCACTGGCCCAATATCTGAGTAATCCAACAAATAAAATAATTCCTAACACGGCCAATCCTTACTATAGCTTTGCTCTCAAAGCCAGTCTCCAGAACTATTATCCTGAATAATAAACTTGGTCTCAAAACCTCATTCAAACTTTCATTCGACAATCAATAATTTGCTAAAATTCAAAGGTGTTACTCATTCAACAATAATCAAGTTACCAATATTTCTTTTCCTTTTGCGTTCAAAACGCTAAAAAACTCAAAACTCAAAACCTAGTCAAATAATTGCAAAAAGCAAACCACCTTTCAGCTCAGCTACATATATTAGCATGTTAAGCTATAACCTTTCAGTCCAACAAAATTAACAAATATTTGTAAGGGGTAATCCTTTCAGCTCATGAACATAAACAAATAAGCAAAGGACTAATCATTCAGTTTAACAAGATAAAGAAATATTAGCAAAGGGCCGACCTTTCATCTCCAACGATATAAACAAATATTATCAAATTGGTAACTTTTCATCTCAACACGATAAACAAATATTAGCACAGGGCTCATCTTTCATCTCAAAAATTAAACAAATATTATCAAATGGACCACTATTCATTTCAAGAAGATAAACAAATATTAGCAAAAGGCTAACCTTTCAGCTCAAACCCATTCAGATATTAGCAAGGGGCTAACATTTCAGCTCAACAAAATAAATTACCTACCACGCCAGTAAAGGGCTGCCACAAATATGTATTCGTAAAAAGCTAACCTTTCAGCTCAACAAAATAAATAAACTTTAGAAAAGGGCTAGCCTTTCAGCCAAACAATATAAATTAACATTTGCGTAAAGAGCTGACCTTCAGCTCGACAAGATAAACAAATATTCGCACAGGACTAACCTTTCAAATCAACAAAATAAAAATTTTTGTAAAGGGCTATCCTTTCAGCTCAAACCCAATCAAATATGTTAATATTCCTCGTAGATAAACAACGTAGGTAGATAAACAAGATGTTTCAGTACGAGATGAACTCCCACGATCTATTGATAGATTAGCAAAAATATGAAATTTGTAGAAAATAAATCTATAAATTTTCCATGTTAATTTTGCTGGCAAAGAAAAAGTGTCTCGAAATGTTAAAATTAAAATTTTAGCCATACTGTGCATTTTTATTATGAACTCGGCAAATATGAAAAGTTGAGTCAGGAAATTTATTTTTTTTATGCCTTTATATCGAAAACTTAATGGGTGATATAAAAAAAAAAATAGTTTTTAACATATATTTTGCGTATCTACTACCCATAGCTCGCGGGAGTGCTACGCCTATGACAACAAATATTCACAAAGGACTAACGTTTCACCTCTATAAGATAAAAAATTTAGCAAAGGGCTATCCTGTCAGCCCAAACCCAATCAAATATGTTAATATTACTCGTAGATAAACAACGTAGGTAGATAAACAAGTTGTTTTAGTACGAGATGAACACCCACGATCTATTGATAGATTAACAAAAGTCTAAAATTTTATAAATAAGTCTAAAAATTTTTCATGTAAATTTCCCTGGCAAAAAAAAGTCTTAAAATCAAATTTTCAGCCATACTGTGCCTTTTTATAATGAACTAGGCAAATATGACAAGTTGAGTCAGGAAATTTATTTTCTTTATGCCTTTATATCGAAAACTTAATACGTGATATAAAAAATAAAAAAAAATAGTTTTTAACATATATTTTGCGTGTCTACTACCCATAGCTCGCGAGATGCTACGCCTATGACAACATGTCGATCGCGGCACATTTTAAAGATGAAAGGTAGATCTTAAGTAGACAAAGGTTGGCCACCCCTGCTATACGCCATCGACCCCCCCCCCCCAGATTTATATTTGTTCATTACTCTGTAGATGTCACATGCGTACCAACATACTAAAATAAAACTACACTCGTCGCTATACTATTTACATTTTTCTCAAATTATCGCTTTTAGAATTAGATTGTTATATCCGAGTTGATATTCCTTATCAACAAACAATCAAATTGGTGATCTTAGTTTATTTGAAATTTGTGTTTTGTACTTTGCCGCACTAGAGCGGAAAAGTTCCATACTGGCTCTCCAATCTCTGACGAAAACGCCTGTTTTCGAGTGTGACAGCCCAAAAGGAGATATACGAGCAAAGCAGTCCGTGACATAAGGGACATTTACACATACGATCGTAAGTAAAAGTATTACTTCCTCTAAAGTCGGTCAGAGAATGTAAAAAATGTAAATGTATGCATCTACTAGTAAAAATGTACATTTTATTGGTTGTGAATACTTCTACTGCGCAAATCAGTAAATGTATGCACTAGTAAGTGTAGACATTTATGGAGTTGAAGCAAGAAGGCAACTACTTCAAGAAAAATTCAAAACTGACGGCTTGGTGTGACTTTTGAAGATTTTGCGAATGACATCAAACCCAGCACACCAAACCGACTTTTGCGCTGGTTCTTTTCTTCAAAATATTCAATGACGTGTGATTATCTCCATCTTTATGATATTCTGAAGACATCGTTAAATTTATGCAAGATAATTTATACCCATAAAATTTGTCAATTATTTCTTCACTTAATAAAAGATGAGAAACATCTGAAATAAATCATCATAAATTTTGTGTATTCATTTGTTTCAAAATCCACCTTCTTTCTATAATTTCCAACATTAGAAGTGGGTTTTTACTCATCGAAGATCGTCTTGCTACGATAGAGACATTTTTGAGGAGTCCAGTAGTTATTGTCAAGTGTATCAAAGAGCTCCATAAAGGTAGTAAACCATTGGTAGCTAGTCTAAGAAACAGCTACTTTTTACTCTCACTGTACTCCACAAGCTACTACATTTTGAAATCTGTCTTATAAATTCAATTAAAAAAAATACGTACTAAATAGAACAAACTACAACTGCAAGCACACATATAAACTCTTTGATATAAATTCTGAACTTTAGGCATCGCTTTAGTTACTTCCACGGTTTCAGTAAATTGCCCGTAAGTCCAGTGCGAAGTTTAGGTAAGTAAGTGTTGTGTAATGCAACGTTTAGTGCCCAACTTGAAATTGGTGGTATTTTGTAATGCGAGCTTGGCTCTCCAGATGCCCAGACCGGACAAATTCGTGTCTTCATGGATTAGGAGGAGGACCCCGTTTGATGCGCCATTCCACCTCCGAGAATGATAGTGTTAAGAGCTCAAACAGTTCCGAACTGCTTACGTATGGGAAACTTGAGTGAAACTAGGCGACACCAGCAGAATGTAATCTTGTTTAACCCATTTGCGTACTGGTCAGCGAACAGGACACCGGAACGGATGACCGTCTAGTGCAAAATCCTACATTCTGCAGGATTCTAGTTGACATTAACGCTATAAAACTGTATGCCGTCGAGTCATTTATCTCTCTTGTGAGATTTATTTCATTTATATAATTTTTATTTTCTTTTCTTTAATGATTTTTAGACCGGCCGCATTTATTGTATGTGTGCAACTTAGGATGGGCCGTAAAAATGTATTTTATTCAAGTCATAATACTGTGGAAAAAATGCGAATTGAGGAGACTAAAAAGATGAAAAAGAAATAACATCGGTTAATATCTTCCGGTGGCGCATCTGCTCTAAAGTTTGCCGAAATTTGGAATAAAATATTTTTACCATTGAGGTCGGTGTATATTTAAAAAAAAAAGATCATACCCGTTGTCTTGATGCTTGGCAGAATATGTTGTCGTTTGTCCAGATTTAACATGACTAGACTGCGGAATTATAAGCATTTATCTACGACTCACATATAATAAGTTCATTGCATACGCATCAATGACTATATAATCCCCATCATTATACGCGCCAATGATTATAATGACACTAGCGTTGTATAATAATGACAGTTCGTTTAAATAATGACTTCATTATTTGAACGAACTGTCATCATTATACAACGCTAGTGTCAAAGTCTGTCAAAACCTACGTGGATGACAGTTATGTGACAGTTCGCCTCTCCATCATTGGCAAATATATTTAAAATATTTGATATAAAATGGAATTTGTGAGTCGTAGATAAAACGTCGTATTCGACTCGCACACAACGGATATAAATCGCTCGCATGTTTACACGCTCGCCTACGGCTCGCGTATAAACTTCATGCTCGCGATTTATATCCTTACTTATGTGCTCGTCAAATAATATACTATTATTTTTGGAAAATAAGCGCTTAAAATAAGCACGAAAGATGAGAAAAAAGCACACAAAAAAGCGTTATAAGAATACGCATACCTTGTATTATTTTTGTGTACATCTATTAATTAGCACATAGACATCATACAAAACATTGTTATAACAGAGGAAATTGATACTTAACAATAGAAATAAACTATACACAATAAGTAAACTTATATTTTATTCAAAAAATGTATTCGCTTATTATACGCAGGTAGTGACAAATTGAGCACCTCAGAGGTATACTGTATAAAGTACATAGAATTTCAATGTAACTTAATATTGTTTACTTAATTGAACTTGACTTAATTGAATTAATAAGAAGCATGTGGTTTTCCACCTAGTAACGCGCGTGCATATTAGACCAGGCAATAGAGCAGAAAATGACTGAGTTCGTGACAAAAATACTAGCAGGAAGCCGGCGGTCCCAGGTCACGTGAAGCAGTCCGTAGATGTATTGTGATGTGTTTCCTACTCGCAAATATCATTTCTTAATTTGTTATAAACAAAAAACCTCAAAAAATTGTGTTGTTTTTCATTTTTCGCTTCTAAAAACTGAACCGATGGAGCATCCTTGATGCTTTCAACAGACGAATTGTAGAGAATGAAAAGACGAAAAACATGAACCCTACATGGACATGTTCGGATGAATATGAACGGAGGAAACTCGGAAAAACCGGAAAAATCCGCGTTTTTTAAAAAAATTCGTAACTCCGCCATTTTCAAAGTTGTAGCGGAGGTTTTTCGCGACAAAGTAGCGATTGATGGGTACTTTGAGTGTGCACAACCCAGGCGTTGTCCGATGATTAGTTTTTGCAAAATTGCAATTTGAATTTTTTTTATGCCATATGGTTCGGCGAGTCTGGATGCGTCGGAGGTGGTCCGATTTTAATTTTTTTAACGTATTTCGAAAGTAGAAGAATTGTGCTATAAAACGTCTATTCTGATTTTGCGTTAAAATGATGCGAAATAGGCCCAAAATGCTTGCAAACATAACCGAACACTGCCGCGCGCTCCAAAGCGCTCGAGTAGTGGGGTAGGTGGCCGACTCGGGGAAGCGCGCAGCGCGCTGAGATTACTATAGATACGCGCTTCCCCGCGTCGGCGTCGGCCGCCTACTCGCCGCTGTGGAGCGTGCTGCAGTTTTCGGTCATGTTTGCAAGCATTTTTCGCCTATTTCGCAACATTTTAACGCAATATCAGAATAGACGTTTTGTAGCACAATACTTCTACTTTCGAAATACACTTAAAAAATGAAAATCGGACCACCTCCGACGCATCCAGGCTCGCCGAACCATATTGCATAAGAAAATTCAAATCGCAATTTTGCAAAAACTAATCATCGTACAACGCCTGGGTTGTGCACACTCAAAGTACCCATCAATCGCTACTTTGTCGCCAAATGCCTCCGCTACAGCTTTGAAAGTGGCGGAGTTATGAATTTTTGAAAAAAACGCGGATTTCTCCGGTTTTTCAGAGTTTCCTCCGTTAATATTCATCCAATCAAGCGCATGTAGGGTTCATTTTTTTCGTCTTTTCATTCTCTACAACTCGTCTGTTGAAAGCATCAAGATTGCTCCATCGGTTCAGCTTTTAGAAGCGAAAAACGAAAAGCAACACGATTTTTTGAGGTTTTTTGTTTATAACAAATTAAGAAATGATATTTGCGAGTAGGAAACATCACAATACATCTGCGGACTGTTCCACGTGACCTGGGACCGTCGGCTTCCTGCTAGTATTTTTGTCACGCAAAAATCTCTATTGCCTGGTCTATATATGCTTGCATTTTTTGGTGCAGATTTAACCACGTGACACATTCTTCTTAGTCCCAATTGTGTCTATATTTAAATGTAGTTGAGCAAATTGAACAAAAAAAAATTAAGTTAATATGTATTACTGAAACAATGTATGAATGTGGTATGGCTAAAAAGTGAATGTTAAACTTAAATATTTTCATTTTAATACTGTGAAATAAAGCGACAAGATATAACAAAATACGCCTAAAATCAAAACAATCACTATCAAGAGACAAATCGTAAAATAAATTATTGTAACTTACTGTTTTCATACACATTCTGCAGACTATTTCATTGTTTTGTTTTATTTTATAATTAATTCGGGATTTTTTTTATCTATGTGGCAGACAGCCATTTATCCTTAATAGCATTTCTAATACACTAAAAAAAGTCGAAAAACTGTTGTGTTGTGGTTATAGCTGGTATATCACAATGCAGTAGAGGCGCTTTTGAGTGATTTTGCGATTTTTGAGACGCAAATGCGCAGAACTACGACCTAAACCCCCTAAAAACGAGTATGACACCCCAAAAAGTCCGTAAAAAGTTAAAATAAGCAGGAATATGGCAAAATAAGCGCATATCTGCAAAATCCGGGAAAAAAAGCAAAATAAGCTAAATAAAAATAGCGCCAGATGCTTTATTTTTTCTGAATTCGTGGAGATCCTTAAGATTTTTAAACTGCTTACACTAAAACTGTCCAAGCAAAATGCTTAGAATCCGCACTCTAAACATGACATAGTATCTAAATTTTAATAACTGATTATCTCCTTAGAGACTGATTAAAAAAGTCGGTTCTGCATTCTGATTGGTTAATAATGAGCCGTTAAGAGCTAAGCAGCAATTAGGACTTGATGGGTATTTCTGCAACTGGCTTAAGACTTTCAGTGAAACTATAAAAATTTTAAAAATTGTGTTAACATTTTCGTTGGCGTCAGTTGAAGCAGAACGTTGAGTTTCAACCCTCAAATGCATAAAATGTTAATATACTCCATGGTTCAAAAAATATTACCTTGGCAATGCTTTCTCAAGAAAAGGACCTAATCGAAAGCATACGCGATTTTAACCAAAAGGTTATTGACAAATTTGTGTGAAAAATAGATATCTTTACATAAAACATCTTATACAAAACGTACCTGTAAATATTGCAGTCCCATATTCTGAGAGCTCGCTGACAAAATTTGATTCTACCTGACATGATTCCTTATATGTCGAGTGACACCATTCAATTTGGTGTGACAAATTTTGATTTCAAGCTTTATGATGTCTTGTTGCTTAAGCGATTACCTACCTCGCTCAGATATTATGGTGTTTTTTTCCTTTGGTATGTTGGGGTGTTCAATGAAACGAGTGTCGATGATTGTTTAGGAAATTATATTGAAAATACACAATAAAGTTACAACAGGTAAAGTGGTTCAGAAGTTTAGAGACATACACGGTTTTATTATAGTTAATATTCACAGTCATCGCCCGTACTTGTGATGACATGTTTTTGTTTTTCTTTTCATCATCTTATAACATACATATAGACATAACGTATGCCTCTCTCCCATGCAATTCCTTAAAAAAAGACAAAAAGAGCGAGACGTGGAGAGATCACACATATTAAACCATATATAATATACTTTTCATATATATATATATATATAATATATTTCATATTAACATTCTTTAATTTCGAGTGTGTATATACAGTTTGTACAAAACAAAATACATTGTGCTAAATGGCCAAAATCGGCCAATGAAATTTCCTATCAACAATTAAAATTTCACTCAGTCTATATATATCAAAAATTGTTGCTCATTTTTCTTTATACAATCATATATATATATAATTTATTCATTTGTTTACTCCATATATATAATATTTTAATAATGTCTTACAGTAATCCGTAAATTCCTTAAATGCACGTAGAAAATTTAAATTTAATGTCGCGATATAAATATTCTTTTTTCTTTTGACTAGAATTTAAATACTAAATTTTCCGCTCCCATTTTCCGCACGCGATTCATTTGTTTGCAACGCTTGTGTGATATGACCGTCATTTGTATAATGCGGTTAAATCTTTGATAGTACACATGACGAAATGTTTTAACATCGATATGGTAGTTTTGCAGTCGCATTTACTAATAAGGAAAGAAAGACGAAATTCTTCATCGAAGACAAAATAATAGTTTCGTTAGTTTATGATGTTAAGCAAAATGGCTAATCAACAAGGTGATCTTTTTTAAACATTTGCTCAAAATGATATGTAGTTTTTGTTGGTTTTATCTGTGATTCAGATAATGTGAAAACTATAATACCTAAATAAAAAGTATCAATAAGGAATAAATTAATAAATTTTATATAACGGGTGATTATATAACAGGTTAGTTACTTGATTCGGTTGGCTCTACTAATGGCAATTCTATGCAGTGCAGAATTGGTTATATAGTTTCAAATATAGTGTGGACAACCGAGTGGCCGTGTGGACAACTGCCTTCAATCCCAGGTTAGGTCAAGGATTTTAGAATCTAGAAAGATTGCTCAATCCCTATCTTCCAATGTTATATTTATTTTCAAAAGTCATTCCTGTCTCGGTTTGGAATTTCATAATTATGGTAATCCTAATAATATAGGTCGTATATGTAATACTTAGTAAAAAGTAGAAATTGAGGCAGAGAAAAGTGTGGGTTTCTATATTCCTTAACAAAGAGTACTGCTGGTAGACGTTACGAAATTCCACAATATTATATATATATACGTTCCACTTCATTTTAACGCCCAGCAATATTCAGGAGATGACAGAAAATACAACAACAACGTATTCATGACACCTGGTTTACTCGCTAGCTAGTTGGATACTGAGCGAGTGGACAGTTTTGTGTGTCATCAACCTATCCCATTAGCCGACACGCTCGCTTCTAACCTCGCCAACTAGCAGCTTGTAAACTCGCTCAATGTAATTGAGGCTTAAAGTATCCCGGCTTTCAACTTTACTCGCAGATAGTTTACAAGCTGCGAGTAACGTTGTGAACATGATGACACTGGGCTAGTTTACTAGCGAACTAGCGAATTCGTCCACTAGCAGCGTGTAAACTCGCTCAATGTAATTGAGGCTTTAGTCGCTTACTCGCTGATGTGTGGGGTTGTTAGGTAGTCAACTAGCCATGTGTCATTATAGTTGCTAGTGAACTAGCAGCGAGTAACTTTGTGGTTGCTGGTTTCATAGTCTACAAAATGTCAACGGAATAAGTTCGTGGTGGAGTCGTTATTTTAGCACATGCTACCACGAAAGAATTAAAAAATAAATAAATTGACACAGAGAAAAGTGTGGGTCTTTGTCTTTTATATTCCATAATAAAGGGAACTGCTAGTAGACATTATGAAATTCCACAATATTATCTGCGTTCCACTTCATTTTAACGCCCAGCAATATTCAGGAGATGACAGAAAATACAACAACTACGTATTCATGACACGTGGTTTACTAGCTAGCTAGTTGGATACTGAGCGAGTGGACAGTTTTATGTGTCATCAACACTATCCCACTAGCCGACGCGCTCGCTTCTAACCTCGCCAACTAGCAGCTTGTAAACCCGCTCAATGTAATTGAGGCTTTACAGTTATCTGTAGTGTTTTAGTGGTCCAATCATATTTGTATTATTATATTTTAACTTTAAGAACCGTCTATATTCATTGGATTGACACTTATTATGTCCCCCATTACGACGATATCAACGATGTCGACGAGCGATCTGTGAACTTATTACAGATAAGCAACAAAACATAACATAATGCGCCTTAAACTACTGCACATAGTGTGGGCCGGTATTTCTCCTTTTCTCCACTACGGGCGCCTAGTTCGGTTCTCATCTCCCTTCCCAGGGGGTATGCACCGGGCCAATAGATGAGTGTCTTTTGTTGATCCGTTCCCAGACCGTAAGTTACTGTAAAATTGTTTTGTCGTGCCACTATTGCTAAATTAATTGGATTATCTTAGAATAAATTAATTATTCATTTCTTCGTGTAAATGCATTAGGCATATTTCTGTTTATCTAGTAAATATAGAGAGTAAATATAGAAAGTAATGTTGTGTTCTTGGGCATTTTATTTTAATATTAGTACTTCTGAATAGGCCTTTGTGGATAGAGTCATTTAGGATTAGTACTTCCAGATTATTAGTACTGCTACCATAAATAAGAGTAAAGTAACGAGTTTATTAAAGTAGGGTTGTAGATAAATTAACGTATATGGTGGCCTTGTTTGAAATGTGAAACTGTATCGAATTGCGGTACCCCAAAAACTTAGAAACGGCCATTGAGCAATCCTTTCTAGATTTAGTATGTTTGATGTTAGGCAAAGGCCGTGTTTTTTAGATATTGATATGTGTGAAAATACTTTGCAACAATTAACAAAAAAACTTTTGGCCGATTTCATTATATTATGACATTTACAGTAGCTTTATCTAAAATAAACATTAACTTAAAGTTGGAACACAATTTTAATGTTACGTTTAATACGTTTCATAATATAGTCATTTACCACCTTTAGTAAAATCCTGTTATATAGTTTTATTGTTATTGGTTTATGAAACTGATTTAAAAGTTAACTTTAAGAACTTAAAGTGTTTGGTTCTTTCTGGTGAGTTATTTCAAACTTAACTTCTGTTTGCAACGTCTTATTGATATTGTGTATTTGAAATCAATGTTACCAATAGTATACTAAGCTCAAATCGAAGTATACAGATTTTTATAATCACCCAGTATATAAATCCCATTAAAGATTAATGCTTCCCTCAAGATAGTGTTGAGATCTGTATAATGTATAAGAATCAATATACTGGATAGGAACAGATTGAAAATCACCTATGTATTAGCCATTTTCTTCCATTTCATGTAAACTCCCGATCTCTTTCGTCGACCATTCACTCTATATGTACATATACAAATTACTCGCTATTCCTTAAACCGAATATCTACAGGTCTTATTATTGTCTCTGTGGCTCCATCTTAAGACTACCCTAAGTCTGACTCAGTCCGCGCACTCCACAACATCACCATCCGTCCGATTATGTACACTAGCGCCATCTGCTGATTAGACGCAACTCTCCTGCTGGCAACCCATCAACGGTGTCCTCACGGTGACGATTTCCCTCTGGTAGAGGGCGGGTTTCGTCGTGGGAAACAGTGAGGAAACCGGTGATACCAGTGGAGAGGTGATTGCTGTCTTCACAGCGACTGGTGGAGGTCTCTTGCTGTGGTCGATTTGTGCGTAGATGGTGGAGTCGTCTCCACGACCTCTCAGGGTACCGTACTGGCCTCCACCGTTCTTGATTGGCTCCAATGAGTTCGGCCTGGCCAGTGATAGCTCGGCATAGGTGACTTCGTTGCCAATCTGGAAGAAAAATTTAAGGGTTTTAATAGTGGATGATATAGGTGGAATAGGTGGAATATAGGTAAAGCATTATCATTCGCTGGGTTTCAAGATAAATTTTGACATATATATGATTTCGGTGATTGCAACAGAAAATAGTGGATAAAGCACGAATTATTATATTAAAATGATTCCTGATCATGCTAGTTTAACCTTGAAGAATTTAACACTGTTAAGAAATTTTATTGGCAGGGAAGTTTTCTATGGAAGTTTGTTTTAAGTTTAGAAAAATAATAAAAGAAGGTTGATTATCATAAGACACGACGTAGTTGGATTAGGTCGAAGATAGTGATAATTAAGGCTTTTTTGTATATGTGTAGGGATATTTTTATTTATGTTCGCGCATAATTCCGTAGCGCCTGGGCCGATTTGGATAATCCTGAGTGTGAATGAATCTGAAAGTTGACAAGGCAACTTTTTAAGACAGAACATAATCAATGTTTTGTAATGTTTGGTCTACATATGATAGAGACCAAAATAAGTCAAATCAACATAGGTGCTAAAATTATCCATTTCAGAGATATTGTAGGAAATGTGGAAACACCAAAAGGCAACTAATGATTATTATATCGTTATAAATTATTGTAGGTACTCAGCGATTGTTGATTCAGAAACAGAAACGATTTTCACCTTTATTTTGCGCAGTTTTTAAAGATTGCCGACAATATTTACAGTCGGAAAAAGGTATATGTGCATTTTTGTGGCACTATAATTAAAAAACTACCCAAAGAATTTTGATCGGACTTTCACTTATAAATGCTTTGCATTCCAGTGAAGATTTAAGGAAAATCATGAAAATCTTTTGGGTGGTTTTTGCGTAGGTATATCGCCTTAAAAAAGTTATGCTACTTTTCTTTTTGGTTTTTTGAAACCCTGCAAAGACTGTTGGAGTCGACAAACTAAAGTTGTCAAGAATAGGAGTCGGAGTAGTATGTGTTTTTACCAACTCCGCATTGTCATATCAACAATGCTAAAATTTCATGATTTTACATAAGAATAATTTCCAGAAGAACTTTAAAATTAAAAACTCTTATTGGTTTCTTCATCTGTTATCAAAATATAAAACACTGTGGGACACTGATTTTGTTTTTTTTCCTATTTGGACGCCCATGCACATCACTTAAATAAGCGCAGTCAGTGATTCAAGGACATTATGAACAAACTTTAAGGGTTTCAGATTAAGCCGTTAGAAATTCGCAAAAATATCAAATTTATGATATTTTTATTTTCACCACAACTTTAACAAATCATTACGGAAGAGTTGGTTTGTACAGGAACACATCCGAATGAGTTGAAAGCAAACAAAAAATGCAAAACTAAAGAAATTAGTAGTAGAGACTCAAAGAAAAATTTTTATTTGCACATTTTTTATAACTATCGTTGATTGTGTCCAACAACTTGCTACCCGAGATCAATTAAAACTGGCCCAATCTGAATAGCGAAAAATCCGGATTAGTGGAGCAATATAATAATTGCAAAGGCGTAATAAATAGTGAAGCATTTATTATAACTAATATTATACATATTTTCAAGGACAACTAAGACCACTGAACCCTTTAAGATGACGCAATTAATTTGCTGTAGCATAATTCCGATTCCAGCAATTTCAGCAATAATCGCTAATCGATAATGTTGAATCAAACTGATCCAAATCTCTCTATTTGTTACTCACATTTTCCGGGATATTTTGCTCCTTGATATGCAGATACGCCGTGGAATCACACGACTTGCAATCCGGATTAGGGGATCGGCGATCGGTCTAAATTACAAGATACATAATATAAAATTGACATGTTTTAATATTGTCCGGATTACAAGCACACCCGGAATCGTGGACGTTCGGATTAGCGGAGCTTTATATATACAAAGGTAGCTGTGGAGACCTTGGTACTTTTTAAAATACACGTCATCATTAATTTATGATATGAATTGTTATTAGGTTATTAGGTGATGGGGCAATCAGATGTTCAGTGCTGCTTTGTTGCATCTTATAGGCCCACGAACTTGCTCAGATGTCATTAATCCATAGATTAATTATCACTGTGTTACAAAAGAAAAACGTAATATACTTTTCACGAGACATAGCGGAAGTTCTTGAGCAGGTAGAGCTGAACATAATGGCATAGCTGAAATTTTCCAAACACGTCTAAAATCTCGAATTTTTTCTAAAAAAACCGTTTTTAGGTACTTGCACGTGTATAAAAATTCATAACCCCACCATTTTCTATTCGATTTCAAAAATGTAAATGAAAGAGGAAGCAGAGATCATTATAAAGATGTACTGTTCGGTCAGATCCAATAACAAATCGAAAAGTTACGGACGTTGAAGTTCAGAGGTTTCCAATTATTTTCAGATTTTTCAACTTTAACAACAATTTGATGACCTGTTTGAATCCGTAATATTTTTTTTGGTATTTTTTTATTGGAAGCCCATTTAAATTTGCGTCTAATACGCGTTAGTTTATTAGAGTCGGTGGAAATTTAACAGAATTATCAAATTTTATCGGCCGGCTAGACATATCACACTACGAAGAAGAAATATACAGGCAGACTGTGATAAATCCGTAGTCTTTATACACATTAATTAGACATTACTAGCACTTAGATTTACAATGTTATTCTAAAATTATGACGTTCTTTTTTCTTTTCCTTTTTGTTGTTACCTGCCAGACTATCACAATATGTTACTAAGTACATTAGAGTTTACGTTCATTACATTTCCAGGCATGGGCGTATCCAGCTCAAATCGGAAGGGAATTTAACTTGCTATATGGGGGAAAGGTGTTCATTAGGGTGGTTCAAAAATGCAAATAAAAAAAATTGTTATAATACAAACCAAATATTTCCAAATCCAAAAAAAGTGGACACGAACTTTTTTGCTGTTAAAATTTTGAATTTTAATAGTGCCTGTCGAGGCCTTAAATTTACAGGGGAAAATGCATGAGAAGAAGACAATTATTTTTTGGAATTTTTCGGTTCGGGGTTTCGGAAAACTTAAGATTACTTAAGGACTTGTAGAGGACTTTCCAGGTAAGAATTTGACCTATTATACATGGATATACATGGATGTGACGCCCCCAACCGACCCCCACAGTGCCCTGAAAACTAGCCAAATGAAAAATTTACATTCTTCAGAAAATGAACCGTTCTAATCATTTCAGTCTCTTTTTTCTCATAGGAAGCATTACTATAAGTCTAGTGGATTGTTTTTAAACATTTGTCAGCTAATTTTCATTTGTTTAAACAAATTATATTTGTCCATAATTGTCCATAAAACTGTACATAAACTGTGCATAAACGTCCATAACTTTTCGACTTTTTATTGGAACTGATCGAACAGTACATCCTTTTAATGGTCTGTGTTCTCTTTCAATTGCATTTTTTATTTTGGAAATCGAATGGTAAATGACGGAGTTCTTCATTTTTATACACATGCAAGTACCCAAAAACAGTATTTTTGAAAAAAATCGAGGAAAATTTCGTATATGCCATTATGTTCAGTTCTATCAGCTTAACAACTTAGGCAGACTATGTCTCCTGAAAACTATATTTTCACTGTAACACAGTATTATCAGAGCTCGGAGCCAAGAGGGCCTCTAACTTGTGTTAGAGAACTACAAACATCTTACATTTTGGGGTCATAATCATAACTTTTCAGGATGCATTGCCTCCAGGACAACCAACTGACGTCACTAGTGGTGGTTGTTTTTGGTTGTTTTTATGCAGGCATTAAGGATTTTACTGTAGTGCTTTAGAAGGCTCTTGAGTCGAATTTAAATAACGAACCAGCGCATACACATCTGATCCGTTGGCTATTAGACGCACCCTTTTACGTAGATCTTCTATGACCGGAAGCATCGGCTCGTGAAAAGCGAATAAGGTTCGAATCAATGGGGCAAATCCCTTACGAAATAACTCCTCGAGTTCGCGAATACACCTAATTCTGGATAGAGGCAGGCAGCGGCGGCACCTTTTGGAGGTATACTACCCCCTTATTCCGTCTCTGAATAAAACATTCACTTACACACGCCATAGATTCCGGGGCGGAGGCGCCGGTATTCCGAATTCGCGTATTGTGGAATGTAATTTGCCGACAACGGGCCTGCTGGGAGTAAGTGGATTTATCTGTTGCCTTGTGTACCCCTCTAGAACATGTTTGTGGTTCGACGGGAATCGTCTTTTCCATCCCGTTTCTACGTACTACACTACCGCAGAGCGCAGTGAATGATTTCTTTTCAGTCGAGCATTCCTAATGTGCCTTTGGTTGCTCTCGGTAAGGGTACATTTAAAGGAAATGACGAAACGTGAATTATTTTGAATTTAGCATGTAACACAAGTAGCAATATACATTAATATTGTAACACAATAGCCATATTACGTTTAAATATAGCAACATACAGTGTGTAAATAATCGAACAGAGTACAAACATTAATTTCATAGGTAAACAATTGAACACACCGCAGTTACAAAATAGTAGCGTTATTTGGCATTTTGTGATGAAAAAAAAAAAAAAACAATGTGGTCCTCTACTATAAGTAGGCTAATTCCTTAAAATGAACTTAAGATAAAAACATTGTTACAACACTGTGAACTGGTATAGCACCGGTTTCTCTAACCTGGCGCGTGGAAATGTAGTTGCCATATAGTTTTTCACTTCATAGCTTCGACGATCAAGGTTCGAGCTTTCATATTAACCTACCTATATAATATTGGGTGGGCCAAAAACAATTTTTATTTTTTCTTTACGCTTTACCGAAAACGACTTGTCTTTAGTTTAGGCAATTAAAATGCAACAAAGAAAAAAAAATTGTACATAACCCCCAGCTAGCGCATCACACGAAAATCACAAGATTTTATAATTTTTTTGGAAGCACCTAAACAGCTGCAAATTGAGCTGCTATAGTGAAAATCCTTTATAGTAGAGTTATAAAACCACCTAAATTATTGAAAAGGTAGTGTTTTTTTACATCTGAGGTAGCGCAGAGCGCTTCAATATCGCTAATTTATCATTTTTTGAGTGCGCGCCGGCTGTGGCTTGTTTGAGCAAGCATGATAGTCTATGAAATAGCCCATATCAGAGAGTTGGGGTTTAGAAGAATTATAAAAGCAAGGGGCATAGCTTCCAAAAAAGAGCTAATCCGAAGTTTCAAACCGCCAAAAATCAACTTCCAGGCAAAAGAATATTACGAAATTACTGATTGGACTACTACTGCTCTTTCTCCACCACCTTTGTTGCGAAGAGTATCTGACCAAGATATTTGCGCTAAGGTTTCGACTGCCAAAACAGCAAAAGAATGGAACTTACACAAATTCCCGTGTAACACGCAAGCGGTGGAGCGCTGTGTGAAATTGGTAACTGAAGCCTCCTCAAAACTCGTAGGCGCTAAGAACAGAGATGGTTTCATCCGAACAATGCTGCCATCAAGAGCTTCAATGCCAAGTTTTTCAAGTAAACGTAATTTCAATGTTCCAACTATGTAAAGGACTATGATTTAAGAAGCTTACAAAAATAATTTTTAAGTGTGAGAATTGGAAATTTGTATTTCACAATGAATTTTGTAATTAATAAACTCTTATGGATAAATTTATATATAATCTATTTATTTTTATTATTCCTTTAGCTATTTGTTGTATCAACATTATAAAGCTAAAAACACTAGAGTGGTGGGTTAAGCAAGCTACATGCCGCACCGACCCACAACCGGCGGGCACTCAATAAGTGCTAAATTAACGATATTGAAACGCTTTGCGCTACCTCAAATGTAAACCATACTACTTTTTCAATAATTTAGTGTGTTTTTATAACTCTACTATAAAGGATTTTCACTATAGCAGCCCAATATGCAGCTGTTTATGTACTAAAAATTATAAAATCTTGTGATTTTCGTGAAATTTCAAAACTTCAAGTGTAATGCGCTAGCTGGGGGTTAGGTACAAATTTTTATTCTTTGTTGCATTTTCATTGCCTAAACTAGAGACAAGCTTTTTTCGGTATAGCGTTAAAAAAAATTTTTTTTTCGGCCCGCCCTGCTATATTATTCTATCACGAAAAGTATTTTAAACAAAAAAAAGAGCACAACTTTGTTATACTCGAAGGCTGAGTTCCGGGGATACGTAAGTAAATGTTTTCAATAAATGGAACTTCTTAGCTTATGAAGTCATAATTTTAATTCAATTTTCATCGTCAATGTTACAAAGAAGTTAAGTCTTGGTTTCTACTTAGTGATTAGCGCCATAAGAAAATTAGCTGACAAAAACAATATAAAACTATAATTTTTGCATAGACGCAAATGTGAAACAGTTGGAAGGAAAGATAAGATTTTGCTGCTTTTTCAAACTGTTTCACTTCTAAATATTATTGTCAATTTTCAAGAACTTGCACCATGGCTGCCTGTGCGAATTAAATGTAATATGTTAGTTACTTCAACCACAATTGCCTTGTGCATTTTTGTTTCGTTATTAAAAAAAATTAAAATATGTAAAAATAAGTTTTGTTGCATTCTAAACCAGAGTGTCCTACAATTTCATGCATGTTTTTCAGATGATCATTGCGATGCGATAATTGAATGACGATTTTTACTAAAAAATAAAAAATAAATAAATCTTGTAATAGATTAATCATTATTGTTATTGAGTGCTGCATTGGTATGATTAAACTTGAATATAAAGTGCGTATAGATATAGATTGTCAACAAGATAAGAATCTACAAAACAGTTTAACCAAAATCTAATGTAGAGACAACCTACGGACAACTCTGTTGTGTTGCGGTATTTCTTCACTATAAAACGCAGAAGTGCACGGTCTGTTGAAGAACACCTATTACAGGAAAACAAATACAGTTAGGCAAGTAACTTGGACCTAAACCCTGAATAATATTATACTTTGTAAGGTAAGAATTAACCGTTGCCGCCACTGTTGCGTTAGTTGCAAACGTGGTACAATCGGGAAAACAATGTTGTAACCAACGTATATTGAATATTAATGTTTCGAATATCTATTGTTGGTTAAATAATTTTAACAATGTGGTTTTTTACATTCTCTTCAGTTCTCAGAGCTTTAATGACTCGATTGAATGCTCGTTTCTGATATCAATTATTAACCCGTTGCCCATTCATCCCCAAAGCCTCATAACCCTGTGTACCAATGAAGTGTACGTCCCTGTACGGTTTGCGTATTCATGAATTAAATGGAAAACGCACACAAAAAATAATAAAAAAATGCTGGAGGGGCGATTAAGCTCCTCCGTCCACGGTACAGTTTTTTCTTTTGTGAAGGGGAGATTTTTTTCGTCCCCAGCAGCGCGGCGAGTAATGGGAATTTGGGGATTAGCGTTATCTCGTTATTTCGGGGCAGGGGCCGAGGGTAAAAAAGCCCGGAGTGCGTTTCATTAACTAATAAATATCCATTATGACTTATTTAGCGAGAAGACGCAATTAGGAAATTGCTCTAGGCGTCAGCCAGCCAGTTCTTGTACGAGGTTTATTTTGGCTAACAATATCGAATTACCTAATATAATTTACGATATACTCTGTCTCTTTTTCTTTTCTCTGTTGACAAAAGGAGGTATAAATTGTTGAATAACATAAATAAGATACAGGAAGGTGGTAAAATAAATACAGCACTTTACTAACTATCGAGGAAAAAGAAAATATGTGGGTCGAAGAACTGAAAATGAACTGTTGTTTATGCCGCACTAAAGGTGAGAATGTGGTAAGCAAGTAAGTGTAGCGTGCGAGAATGTAAAAGCTGTGCTTTTATGGTGTCTTTTAGCCTCTGTGTGCCGCGCCTGTTCGTTACTTACTTCGTTTTAGTACACGTCATTATAAGCGGTGTAACGCCCCTAAAATAAAATCAAAACGGATGGAAACAGATTAACACAAAACAAAAGTAACAAGTATAATTAACTGTAAGTATAAATTGTGTCGTCTACCAAAAAATGAGAAAAAATATATATAAGCATGCGGCGTTAATATAATATAATATAATATAATATAATATAATATAATATAATATAATATAATATAATATAATATAATATAATATAATATAATATAATATAATATAATATAATATAATATAATATAATATAATATAATATAATATAATATAATATAATATAATATAATATAATATAATATAATATAATATAATATAATATAATATAATATAATATAATATAATATAATATAATATAATATAGTATAATATAATATAATACTATTCTCTTCTCATATTTACTAATATAATCACTAATAATATTAATATAATAATATCATATTATATTATATTATTAATATTCCTTTGGTAACAATTTCTGGCTTAATTATTACTTAGTTGATTTTCTATTATCCCACATATTATCTCCGTTGTAACATTTAAAACTGTTACATTATTCCATCCAAAGCAAATTTTAAACATTTTTTACCATGTTTTACTGTAGAGACTATATCAGTCTCTACATAAGTTGTTGACTACAAATTTATTTTTCAAAACTGAACTAAATAAATACATACTTGATATATTGCCCTCCAAACTCAAAATGTCCTATCCGTCCTATTTGAACTTATTTGGTTAAATGCATCCCTGACTTAGTGAGTGAGATTCGAGGATTGAATTGATTATATTATCAGTTACATCGACTGCATTTGATCTTTGTATGCACAATCTAGAATGACTGACTACTAACACTTAACAATTTATATTTTTGCAAAGTAAATATTTTTCAAAAACATTTAGAAAATATATATGCCTAAAGGATAGTCCGAAAAAAATAATTAAAAAATGGCTAAAATGGTTCAACTGTTTTTAAGATGCGCCTGCCGGTAATTCAACATAAACAACCGCGCTTTTTAAATACCATAAATACAAAACTCTGTTTCTTTTTTGTCGTGGTTGATAACCCCTTGAGAGCGTCTATGATATGACGTAGAATATTTTGTTTCTGAGTTTTTATCATCAACAACCTAGATATAGTTCGTCGAAAAATTTAACAAATAAACAGACAGCGGAATTAAAATATTTGGAATCGTCCAGTTGTGTAAAGTGGTGTTATCCGCGACAAAAACTCGATAATACGACTAGTGGTTTCGTTATTCTAGGACGAAAATGTTATTAACAGGCAACATACATAGTCAAGAAAAACATATTCGAGTTTTCAAGTTTCTATAGTACAATGCTTAAAGAACGTTCCCTAAAAATATTGTTTAAATATTCGTTAAACAAACGAATGATGTTTAGAAATTAACAGGTCTCACTAATTTTTTAAAATATTTTTTGGTTCAAATTTTCAGGATTTATACTGCATTGGTTGGACATTAAGATGAGTATTCATATTTTTCAATAGAAAATCATCTTTGGTTTAATATAATATATTTTTTATTGTTTTGCATATAAACGCGCTTTTGTTGAATCCGTGTCTTCAAAGTCGGTGCAAGAAATATATCGGAGACTTCTCGACCTATCTTGCTAATTCCTTTTTCAGTTGTTGTCTATACTATCGAGAACTATAGGATTTTATCGTTACGTTGATTGGTTGCTTAATAAAAACAATAAAAAATATTTATTTTTAGGTAAAAAAACTGACTTTTGACTTTAAACCGGCTATGACAAATCTTAGTTTATAGTATTTAGATTAAACCATTATTTTGTTTTTTGGGTTCTGATGAAAGGCGTCTGAGATATTTCTGACACAGAAAAGGCTTGTATCCCCGCTATTTTGAAATATTTTTAGTTGATATTTTCATGAAAAATATACTTTACTAATTGGGCAATAAGATAAGAAAATACTTCCTGGAATAACAACAACAGGTTTCATGTCACTGGCAAAGTTTCTTCTGTTACTAGATCTAAACAATTCTGGCGGAAAAATGCATTTAGTTCTGAAGAGTTTTTGCATTTGCGATTAATGGCAAAAACTTAAAGGTGCACGTGGAACATATTCTTAAACTCTCATAATAAATGTCATGTTGTCATAATGCTTAGAAAATAGAACATTTTGTTCTTAGTATCGTCATATTTGTGGCGTCATATTTTGTAATCATGTTAACAAACGCCAACCAGGAAGAATATTAAAAAATATGTCATTAAAACCAAAAATGTAAAAGTACATTTCCCCAGAAATACACATAAGCTAACCCATTTCTACCCTTATATCCAGAATTGGACAACTGCCACCCTTAGGTCGTCAAACATGAATACATGAAGACTACATCACATCATATCATCATAATTAATTGGTGCTTACGTGTTGAGGCGTGTACGCCCGATCACGGGCGATGTACGCCTCCGTTAGTGGGGTGACATGGGCTGTCGGGGTTGCAGTGGACGCCACTTCGTACTCGCCCGAAGCAACTGAATTGTTCAGGCCGGGCGTTTGAGCCGCCGAACCTAGCTGATAGTCGGAATCTGAAAAACAGAGAGGAAAAAAAAGTTAGCCGTTATTAGTTTAGAGAGAGGACCACGACAAAAACTCACAAAGGGGTCCGTCGCATAAGAGGGGCGAAAGGGGGTTAAATTAACAGGCCATCTATTCTCGGAGCTTTTCTTTTCCCCTTTCTCTGTCGAAAAGAGGGTTTTACATTGCTTTTAACGAAAGCTAAAGAAGTTTGGTGTAGACGTAGACCGATATAATTTATTTCTTGCGGAAGTTTTTTATTTGGTGTGTGGTTTTAGTTGAAGGCTTCAGTAAAATTTAGAAAGTAGGTACTAGTTAAAATTAAATCATTAATTGGCTTGTTATTTTTATCGACGCATTAATTATGTGCATATAGTCACAGATATAAAATTAAATATATGGACCTACTATACCTATAATGGACGCAATTTTTAATTTCTCGAGAAAAAGTCATTCTTTATAAAGAGTTTTGGATGTCCTAAAAAGTCGAAAGTCATTGTTAATATTTTGAGTTAACATACAGGTTAGAAAACACGAAATTGGCCGAAGAGTAAACTATCGGTTTTTCAGACTTAGATCAAAAATGTTATAGGTAAAAGTTATTTTGAATTAATTTTATGCTCAAATATCAAACTTGAATGTTCTATTTCAAATTTTACATCTCGGGCCAGTGAAAAGACATTACATAAAGGTGAACAAATAATATGGATACCACAATTATGATTGATCATGTGACAGTAGTAACAGCGTGTCCAAGCAATTTGTTGATAGAAGCTGATTGAAAGTATGTTGACTTTAGAGCAAAGAGTTTATTTAGTTCTTTGTTACGGCATAGGTGAGGTATCGTACCGCCGTGCTATTGAAGTTTTTAACAGAAAATACACTGAGGTATACGTTTCTATCAATTGTTTTCGTGAATTCGTTAAAAAATTTCATGCAAGAGGAGACGTGAAAAATATCAAGAAAAAAAGCGAAATGTTAGCTATTGATTCCGTGAACACTTGCCCAAAAAAATCGTTGAGGCAAAGATCTCGAGGCTTGAACATCAGTAAAAGCTACCTGCAAAGGATCTTTTCAAATCAAAAATTTCGTCCTTATAAACCAGTACTGATACACACTTTAGTAGAAGGAATGATGCTCGTCGATTAGAATTTTGCCTATTAATGGGAGAACGAAATATGGTCGATAGATTCTTCTAGAGAAAAATAATTTTCTCTGACGAAGTGATGTTTACCACAGATTTGGAAGAAAATCCAAATTTCCGTATTACAACCAATTCTCAAAAATATAGAAAAGTGACTGTTGGTGTGGGATTTATTACAAGAAAATAATTGGACCATACTTTTTTGACGGTACTGTAAACCAAAACACTTATTTTGATATGTTGAAAAATTGTTGGTACCTGCTTTGGACAAAATCAACTTACAGCTCAGGTGTTCACTACACTATCAACACCACGGTTGTCCTGCTCATAGCGCATATCAAGTCAGGGATTGGTTGAATAGACATTTTCCAAATAAGTGGATTTAACGATTCCGCCCTATAGGATGTCCACCACGTTCACCTGATTTAACGCCGCTTGATTTTTTTTTCTGTGGGGTTATTTAAAACAGAAGGTGTGTGCGAATAATTCTCATGATAATGTAGACATTCTAAAATTAAAAATTAGGGAAGCAGTAGGCGAAATAAATCAAGAAACAATTGATTTGGTATATCGGGAGTTTAGAAGAAGAATGGAAAAATATGTAGCTGTAGGAGGGGACCATGTTTTGTTAAATTACTTTGTTAAAAATAAATAATATATAAAACTTAGAATACAACATGTAAAACAACTTTTACCTATAAAACAACTTTTACCTATAACATTTTTGTTCTAACTCCAAAAAACCGATGGTTTACTCTTCGGCCAATTTAACATTTTCGTGTTTTCGACTTTTTAGGACATCCAAAACTCTTTATAAAGAACGACTTTTTCTAGAGAAATTAAAAATTACGTCCATTATAGGTTTAGTTAGGTCCATCGGAGGACACACTGTATATATATATATATATATAGATAAATAGATGAATCAACAACCAAATGTCTTACTAAAGTTCGGTGTTACGTCCCAGAAAATTTAATATGTTCGAATCCTGGCATTTTCCTTGAAGTGAAAATTTTGACACTTGCCTCGGTAGCTCAATTGGTTAGAACTCCCGACAGTGGCTCCTGGTTCAAATACAGGCAAATGTAGTTTTCCACAAATTTATTCTAACCAATATTAAGAATTTTGGACACAGGCACCTTAGATTGAATAGGAAGCTACATTTTAGCTAAGTGTTACTTTACTAAATAAAGAAACATGAACAAAAATCGGCAAATAAAACAAAATAAATGTATGTTACCTATGTACTTTATAACCGCAAGTACCTAGTCTAAATTATTTTGAGTGGCGTGTTTCTGGCGATTAAGTTTTTGTGGTGAATGCAACTGGCGGATTATGCAAAATACTCAGCTGTAACAATGGGATCACGGTTACAGCCATGTTCACAAAATTCTTTTACCGGCCTAACAAATTTAAATAAAACTGAACTGTCACTGGAAATTGTATTTGCATTTCAGCCTGATATGAATTTGTATTTGCATTTGCATGAATGTAACAACTGGTCTACTGCTTCTGACTATGTTGTATGTATTTATATTTGTCCTCGCGTAAAATATGGAACTTTATTACTTCATATTTGATACAACAAATTCTTTGTTTATATATTATTTTGGATTTGATATATAGAAGATAGTGAAACAGGCAATATGAAGATAATATGGAGATGACCATACATGAAAATAATGTACGTTTGTATAACCTTAAAATTTAAATGAGAAAAAGTTTCAGCATTATAAGCACCGTAAGGAACATTTTTGTTAGCTGTTCACTAGTCCAAATTTCTTTTAACTGATATTATGCTTTTGTATGTTCAATTTGTGTATTAAAAAAGTTTCAGCATTATTTTCCATGATTGTTAATAATCTTTCACCCTTGTTTCAAATAGTTTAGAACCATGGAACTGTTTCTTTTGTGTTTTTACGTCGCTCTATTTCCGCAACGGCGCAACTTAGACAATCACCGACGCTAAGGGCAGGCTACACACGGCCAAGAATTTTGTCGAAATGAGGGAATTTCAACACCAAGTAAGATTTCTTAAACGTGTACGTCCCATCATGACAGCACACGTTAACAGTGGTCCCAAACTCTTTACTTCCTCATCCGATGTAGGGAGGCATTCAAGGGTATTTGACCTCTTGTAGATAGCATCAGCTCTACCATATACGCCACCGACCCTCCCTAATTAAATAGTTCTTTGGTCTATTATTGGTTCATTCATCTCACATGATATCGACACTTCTTTAGAAACTAAAATATCGGCTTAATATTCTTCTCTCTATATTCCTTTCTCCATTTGATTTTACTAGTTTGTGGATATGATTAAGTATGTACATTGTACATCTATAACGCTGCAAAGAAACTTTTCTATTATTCGAGTACTTTCCCAACTTTACGAAAATTTGTAGAATATTTAGAAAATAAACTGCTTCCGGGTTATGCCGTGTGTCAAGATTTGTTAATGCTGACGTTTCGCGAACCATGTTGCTCGCTTCTTCAAAGCTAATTGAATACTGGGCTACAAAGCTTTGAAGAAGCGAGCAACATGGTTCGCGAAACGTCAGCATTAACAAATCTTGACACGCGGCATAACCCGGAAGCAGTTTATTTTCTAAATGATTCTGACCGTGAAAGCCTACGTACTTATTTGTAGAATATATCAAAACATTCTCATTATCTATTCATTTTATGTATTTTATTTGTCAACCACATGTCAAATAAGCCTTTATAAGTCTATTTTAAAACTGACCAGTATTACTCAATAGCGGTTATTGTTGAAGAATTGCCCAGAAAAAAATATAGAATAACAAGTAATAAAAAATATATACTAATATTTTCATTGGACTTGGACAGTAAATATTTAGCGTGGAAAACCAACATATGGATCTTCAAAACAAAAATCTGTACCGTACCGTAAAACTGTGATACAATATAATGAGCTCAATACAGGGATTTTTTTAAGAAGATCCCTTGGGGACAAATACCGGAGTAAATGTCAAGATATCCCATAAAGAATTTAGAATTATTCTAGAAGATACAAAACGTTTTTTTTGTGTAGGCAGCTTTTTTCTATTTTTACAAAGGTATTTGTTCGCTGCTTAAAGTACCAGGGTCAATTTTGGCCCGGGCCAGGGTCCGGGTATCGAACCCGGTACCTCCATCGGAAATATCAGATACTCTATCATATACGCCACTGATCCCCCCCCCCCCCCTCAGTGGAAAATTAAATGTAAAATCAACAAATGCGCCTGTGAATCAGCTGGCAAAGTATGTAACAGTAAATGTCACGGTTGTTTATTGTGTATTATAAACAAATGTTTATAGTGTAATGCAGTGTATCAACTTAATTAGTAAAATTGGCTCAATTATCGTATTTGCTGTCAACCGCCTTCAATCACTAAACGGAGTTTGCATTTCAAATCAATGGATTAAAAAAATCGTTGATTCTATTTATTTCGTTTTCAAAATGTATCTTGTTCACAACCTCTCTTACAGGGCGAGATGTGTTTCTTCTTTTTCACAAATCAAGAACAAATCAAGAATGTAAATATCAGTAAATAGAGATGTCATCAGTAAATGGCTCTAAAAGCTTTTGACATTTTTATAAAGTAAAACTATATTTCTGCAAATACTTTTACTTTTCGCGCAGTTACAGTTTTTCCCCTCTTAAGAAATGGTAGATGCACATCATTTGGATGTAGTTGTTGATCACAAATTTACACCGAAAAAATTAGCAACATTTGCCAATAAATATAATTAACCAATTACGTTAATTAATTGAAGTTAATAATAACTTTGTTACAGGGGCGTAGCTACGGGGAGCAGTGGGAGCAAACTGCTCCAGGCGTACGAGTAGAGGGGGCGCAAAATTGAAAGGTCAATTAAAAAACTTTTGTGTAAAAGTTCTATTGGCCAGATTTTCTAAATAAAACTCTGAGGATTTTGTGATCTTGACTTAATTATCATAATTTTGATTTATAGATTGGTGCGTTTTATTTATACATAATGTATGTAACTCCATGTACTACATTTGCCTTCTGTAAATGTGTAAATGTGTATATGTGTTTTTAAGCAATCGCACTTCATATTTAGTTCCTTAGTGAGTGTACTATTCTAGTGTATTGTTCAGTTTAAATGTTCGTTATGACTTTTAAGTGGCTATCCCTACTATATACTAAAAGTCTAACACAGTCCGCGCAAGAAGTTTACGAAAATCGGCGAATCGGGGGAAGGGTCTGCTCCTCGGAGAAGCGAAAATCGGCGCCGCAGGCGCCGATTTTCCGCCTAAAATTGGATTGTACAGCGCTTAGGCTTTCGATTTCGTCCAATTTCCGGCCAGTTCTCGTTATTTTTTAACTCGATTAGGCTAAATTTATGGAGTATCGTTTCGGACTGTCCTCGCCAGCGTGTCGTCATGCCAATCGATCGCGGTTGCTAGGCAACGGCCGCGCGCTTCGCGACGCGGTCAACAGACGGCGGCACATCATCATGTCGCTGTTGGCATTACGCTACGAAGCAATAGATGGCGCCCCGTAACCGCTTCGAACGTACGTGCATAATCACGTCGCCCGTGTAAGAGCATCCGGGCTTTTTGTTTCCCTCTTAACGCTTCGGCGATCTACCTAGGTCGAGAAGCAGGCCTATTAGGCCTGCACATTCTCCTAGTTATTTTACTAAATTAGTGTGTTTTTATTCATAAACTTATAAGTATATGTGTTTTTCAGTCTTTTCTTGTTAATATGAAACACATAATTGTACTTAATTTAAAAGAGAGAAACTGCCATTCTCAAAGTCTCAGTGGTAGGTAAAAGTTTCAATTGGCTAAAACACTGTCTTCCAAATAATTTTGATGAAAATTAAAAAAAGAAATCTCTTTAAGAAACTTGAAAAAATGTCCCTAAACATCATGTGAATGGACTTACGTACTGTAGCATCGCAATCAACCTTCACCTGAACAGTGAAAATGTTTTCAAGGATGTAAGCGCGACGTTGTAAGTTGTAGATATTAGAAAAAATGTCACTAAACATCATTTGAGTGGGGTTAGAAAAGCGTACTGTGGCATCTCAACCTTCACCTGAACTGTGAAAATGTTTTCAAGGTTGTAAGTTATTTTATTCCTTTAATGGTAATTTTATTTTATCGCGTTTGTATGTTGCGGTTGTAAGCTGTAGATATTAGAATATTTCAAATTTTCAATTTTCTAGTTATGCGTCTGAAAATACGTCAAAAGCACGTATAACGTACTTATATGCTGAGTGAGCCATTCCGCGGCCAAAGCATGTGAAAACATGATTGAGCATCATAATTAATAATAAGAAGAACAATAGCGTGCAATTAAAACTTGACCATTAGCGATAGATAGTCTTCAGAAGGTTAAGAAATGGCTTATGTAATACCCACCTTGGTTTTAACGGAAACCAAAATTAGTGTGTTGCTGTTCTTAAATCTACGGTAGTAAAGGATACTAGTTTTAGAGAATTCCATAAAATACGTATTTATATAAAACACTTTTGTCATTTGAAGAATTTTGGGGTTGGTTTATTTTATTAGAAATCGAAAACAGCCACTTGTTGACTAATTGTTTTTTATTGTCATACAACCCTAAACTGAGTTTCTCAAGGATTTGTATATATAAACTCCATTTTTGGTTCAATCTGGAACTGAAAAATTGTGATTTGGAAGTGGGATAGATTAAATTAAATCTTCAAAACAATGCCAGACCCCTTCCGGAAAACAAGGGGGCGCACAGATTTTTTTTTGCTCCAGGGCGCTGAATATGTCGCTACGCCACTGCTTTGTTAACCATTGGTATTGGTTGGTAACGTGTTTAGCCGTAACACATATTTTTTGGTGTAATTTACCTTTATTTGCAGGGACGACGTCAGGATTCTTATCGTCCTTTTCGAAGAGGTCCTCCGATTCGGACCTGAGCGGCAGCGTTACTTTCTCTTTGACCGGCAGGAATCCTGGCCTGAACGCCCTGCTGCCGTCCCTCTGCGTCGTCCTGATCTTCATCGCGCCTAAGATCACCACGGTCACGAGGAGCAGTATTGTAACTATCCCGACAAGGATGCCAAGGATCGGCGCTATCTCGATCTGGTCCCGCGTCCCCAAGGATAGGACTGAAAAAAGAGGACAATAGTGAACTTTTCGCAATTATAATTTCGAGGGGCGGAAGGATAATTTGGCGGCAGGACCTTCTTCCTTCGGTTATGTGTCCTGGGAGATAGCGAGAAAAGCAGTCTGTGCTGTAAAAGTTTAGCGTTCTCGTCGGTATTACCGGGAGATGGCGCCATCGTGTTGGTGTATTTCGTCCTTCGCATCAAGTGGAAGCATAATTTATGCAGGAAGTTTTGGAGATATTTTTTTGCCGGGGCTAGCAAGCGTGGTGTTTAATTTAAGAAACAATTTAGTCGTGCTTGTCAAGATTTCTATTTGCGAGCGCTTAAAAAGAAAGCTGAATTTTTAATTAACATTATCTATTAAGTAAGATAAGGATGTTGGCGCATATGCCATGCTCTAGATGTAAAAAAGGCAGTCAGATCATTTGCAAAGCCAGCGTTTTGTAGACAACGCGCGCAAATTATTCAAACATAAATTATTTAAAGATGATGAGTTGAAAAGCAATAGAAGTTGACACCTAGGACGAGACCTATGATATACTAAATAACATGATACAGTAACTTGTGTGGCTTTAGTGTACAAAGTAATGTATAAAACGAGGTTTGCTAAGAAAAATGCCGTAGTAAATTAAGAAAAACTAAGCCTTGTCGCAATAGTGCATTTCTGTGTTCAATCTGGGTACTAAAAATTTTTTATATACATATTTTTATAAACAAATTTGACTATTTTAGGTGATTTTAGAAAACTATTTTTTACATAGAGTTATAGTGTTTTGATCCTAAATCCTTGTTTCGATATTTCAGATTTATTATAACTTCTGAAATAAGTTATTAAGTCGCTCCGCAGGCGTACATATATTAAAAATATATACCGATGTGTCGATAATATGTTACCTTCACAACAATTTTGCCGGAAAACCTTTTAAGTAATTGAAACTAACCGCACAGCTGTCATTTTCTAATGAAAAAAAAAATGAATCAAAAATGAAAAAAAAGTTCAAGAAAATTAAACACTAATTAAAGATATACAAATTCAATGACAGCGTATCGGAAAAAACATTCTCCTGATTATCATTTTCAAATTTGTAGGCAATTTAATTTAAGTAATTTTATTCTTATAACACTCGCAGATCATCTTCAGCAGCAGCTCTACTTCTGGAAATTGCATTTATCGTAGCCAGAAAACTATAAACCTATCGCAAATTCTAAGTAATAACAAAAGTTGGCACAGATCTTGCACAAACTTTACAAACTTCTAATTTACCTGTTTGCTTCTCGGCAACCTTCAACGTAAACCCTTCCAATAGAATAGCTTCGCTCCGTCCTTTCGAATTCGCTGCGTAGACCACCATCTTCAAAATCTTCCCAGACTCCAGCCCGCTAATGGTAAATAGAGGAAACTTCGCAGAAACATTAGCTTGCAAAATATCCGTTTGTTCATCAAAAACCTCCAACAGAAAGTACTGCTGCTGACCACCATCAAACCCTTCCATGCATTCAACCTCCAGGGATTCAGTTGTTTGATTCAGTATGGTACAATTATAAGGAGGATCTGGTTTTCCCGCTGCTATAATATGGTAGACACATGGTTCGGGTTGAAGACCTACGGTGTTTTCAGCCCAGCACATTACAGTACCGTAGTCCAGTTCAGTTATTGGTGTGTAGGTTAGAGTTGAGGAAAACTTATGGAATTTGTAGCGTTCTGGAGGAACGTCGTTCTTTTCCGCTGAATTGTTGAAGGACCATTTGAAGTTGGTTGGCGGGGGGTAGGATTCCACTTCGCAGAGGACTCTGGCGTTTTCATGCCTTGCTACTCCGTAGACACGTTTTTGATCTGATTTGCATAATGGAAAGTCTGAAAAAGAGAGAAAAAAATAAAAAACAATTTTTTGTTCAAGATTTTGCTTGAAGCTTTAATTTGAAACTTTAATAGTTAAATTAGCTCAAGCTTATATTACAAACAATTTATAGGTTCTTCTAAAATATTATATGCATCTATATATTTTCTATATTCGAAGGACTGTCGTTATAAATCAATTCGCACCCCGTGACCTTTGTTTGCGGACTGGCAAATTGATAAAATATGGGGGCAGGAAATGAAAAAAAAGGACATAACTTTCGGTTTCGGACGCGCACGACTTTACGCCCTTGATCTGTTGCGGAAGCTTGGGGGAAATAAACGACCTGTAACGGTTGGAGAATTCCAGGCTCCCAGCGCCAAGTGGTAAATTTGTATGTTGGATTGGATATATGTATTGTACATTATACATAATATGGAGAATAGAAATTTTAATTGAAAAAAATGGAAAAAACTCTCCTTATGTTAACCGTTTAGGAGTTTTATTCTTAAGAAACCGATACCAGGGTCTGTGGCAAACAAAAAGAAACGTGTTTTTGAGAAGTTGGTAACACTACTGATACTACCAACTGCACAATTCACGGTGACCTTGAAACGATTTTTGCTATTTTTACCATTCTTTGTAATTGTTTATTTCCAAATAATTCGCATTCTCAATATGAAAGAACATAAACTGTAAATACAGAACCAATTCGTAGTGACAATTTGGCGTGGAACTAATTTCATAACGGATAGAGAAAAATTGTTATAATAAAGAAATTCCGAAAAGTCCAAAAATGCAAATGTTGTTGTTTTCCAACGATACAGGAAATAGTTAAAACTATCCATAATTGGAGCGTAACTGCCAAAATTTTAATAAACTTGTAAAATTTTATTATTTATTAGAATTTTATTTTAATTTAATTTTAGTTTAAATTTTATGGTAGCATAGACGTCAAAATTTTAGTGAATCACGAACAAAAAGTGTAAAAAAACTGGACCACGAAAAAAACACTTTTCACTGATTCACTAGTTCGAAGGGATTAGTTCTTTTTAGTCTTCTCACTAGATTCTGGTTGTCCAGTAGCTGCAGGGCCTCTACGTTGACGTGATGGCGAGATTCATGCTTAGTGGCTAATCTTTTTATCTCTTGGATGACTTGTGGGACACCAAGATCACGGTGCAGGTCACTATTCCGTATGTACCAAGGAACGTTAACCATATTAGTACTTTATTTTGGAAAATCTGGATTCCTTGTATATTGGATTGTTTCGCGCAGCCCCAAAGCTGGATGCCGTTTAACCAAATCGGTTTTAATACTTGGTTGTAAACTTGTAGTTGGTTCTGTACTGACAACTGAGAGTTTTTTCCCAGAAGCCAGTACAGTTCTCAGTATTTGAGGCCAAGCTCTGCTCTTTTCTTCTTAACATGTTCTTTCCACCTTAGTTTTGTATCCAGAGTCATACCCAAATAGTTTGCAGTGTTCGCATATGGAACTATGGCGTCGTTAATCTCGGGGAGGTTAAGAATCGGGGACATACCTCATCTACATGAGGTATGTCCCCGATTCTTTTGTTTGTAAAGTTAATGTGGACAGATTTCAGTTCGTTGAGCTTGGTTTTCCATTTTTTGGTCCATTTATAGATTTTATTACTAGCTTGTTGAAGATTCCTAGTAGATTCTCCAATAGTTGATCCCACTGCCATTAGAGCCGTGTCATCTGCGAATGCGGCGACTGTTACATTTTCCAGCTGTGGTTGGTCACTTGTATATAGAGAATTGGTCCCAATACACTACCCTGGGGTACTCCAGCTTTTACTTCCTTTATTTCCGAGTATTCATCAATCTGTTTAATTCTGAATAGTCTATCAGATATATAGGATGTTAGCAGCTCGACGTATTGGAAAGGTAGCATACTCTTTAGTTTGTGTATCAATCCTTCGTGCCAAACCTTATCGAAAGCTTGTGTCACATCAAGAAAGATTGTTGAGCAAATAAGCTCTTCTTCTAATGCTTTCTCTATGATATATGTTATTCTATGGACATGACCTATAGTGGAATGCTTTACTCTAAAACCAAATTGGTGATTAGGAATTAGTTCTTTTCTATCAATGACTGGTTTCATCCTCTTTAGAAGCAAGTTTTCAAAGAGCTTCGATATCATTGGTAACAGTGATATTGAGCGATATGATTTTGCATCGGTCGGTGGTTGCCTAGTTTTGGTATCATGATAACTTCTGCTACTTTCCAGACATGTGGGACGTATTTTAATTTGAACGATGCATTTATTAGATACGTCAGCATAACAATACCTTTGTTATTACAATACCATATCGCTCTGATTCGGTGTTGTGGGCCTCGAAAATTTCTGTTAGATGTTCTGCAAAAATTTCAGCCTTATGTTTATTGTCTCTTGCCCACGTACCGTCTCTTCGTCTTCTAGGTAGGACATGGGCCACTGGCCTCTTGTATTTCCTCACTGCTTTCCACAGCGAGTAATGTGTTTCTTTATCTGGAGTCAATTTGGTTAAGAAGGATTCCAATGACGCCTCTTTTAGTTTTTGAATTTAGCGTTTAAGATGTTGGGATTTATTATTAAGTATGGTTTTGTCAGCTGGATCTCGTGACTGCTGCCATCTTCTTCTAGCTCGTCTTTTTTGTTTAACCATTTCTCTAATTTCCTAGTGACTCATAAATAAACGATCGACGGAAAAGGTATTTTTCCCTTCTATATATTTTTACAATTTTGATAATCCAAAATAAATTCGAATTCGTTTACGTATTAGGTACCTATACTTACACATCACTTTCAGTTCGACGGTATTGCTGTCGCCGTCGCCTTCGACGTTCGAGGCGACGCACGTGTAATTTCCTGCCTGGCTCTTGGTGACGCCCTGCAGGGCCAGATCGCTGCTGCTCATAATGACGCCCCCCTTCTGGTTCTGCTGGATCACTTGCCCCTGGAACAACGACGTAATAATGACAATCTGACGTGATTACTGACGGGAATACCGCTCTCGCTCGCTCGAAGGAAATTTACTTGCGCCGTTATTACATCTAACCAGAAATGTAGACGAGAATGATGTGTTATGTGAAGGGAATCCGTTATCTACATAGCAGATAACGGAGAAATCAGATTGACTGTATCGAATGGAATAAATGAAAAGTTGAGGAATTTATGGTGGAATATTCTAACGTGGCCATATATTATGTCCGCTCTTTTGATGTCGATTTACTCGCAAATCCAAGGGCGAAAAAATTTAAAAAATTTTTAATTCTGACCTTGAATAATATGCTACAACTTTGGCATATTGGCGCTATTTTTGACCCGTAAATTTCATTCGTTTAGCAATTAATTACTCCGGAAATAATACATAGATTTCAACGAATTATAAGGTAAAATCACCTGCGGAATGTTAGATATCAATGTGTATTTTCTAAAACGATCGGATTAGTGGTTGACCGACAAAAAGCTATATTATGCAATGCCAGCAATTCCTTTATTAAAAGAGCTAGGATGATGAAGTATCGATCATAGGCTACCTAATCAATCATGTTTACAGTTTATTACAGAATCATTGTTTATCTTACAATTTCCCTACAAACGATCGTGTTGAAGCATCTCATGATCGCCGCAATTCACGCGGCGCTCTTCGGTCTTTGGTGTGGTGCGGGGGATGGGATCGACAGCGACGCTGCCGGTAGTGGGGGATCACACGATGCATTAGTGACTACGAGAATACCGTTTCGGGACACAATATAACGAAATTGTTATAATAGTTTCAATATTTATATAAAACAATCGGTATTCACCCCTAATCGGAAAATCTCCATATTCTTCCAGTTCACAAAAAAACGGACTCAGACGGAATCACTGACCTCTCTGACCTATCTGCGCAAAATATTGTTCATGTTTAATTCGGTCTTAAAAATTAACAAATAGTCCGAATCCTATTAAATTCAAGGGATATGTATTGCAGTAAATAAGGATTATATGAATACTAACTGCGTTGTCCTGTTAACATGCGTTACTGATATATCCGCTTCCATAAAAATCATGTTTACAACCTTATTATAATAAAAACTGAAGAAAAGAAAGAACTGAAGAAAACGCCAATTGATAGAAGAGACTTTGGTTGCTACCTGAACAAAAACTGAAATTTTTATGGTAAGCGGTTTAGGAGAAAAAAATCGGAAAGATGACCGTTAATATTTAGAAATGCAAAAATCGGGTAAATATTTTCACTATGGAGAAATGATTGAGATGTATGACACACTTTATTTAAATTATTTCTGTTCAGTAGTTTTAGAGTTATGAGCCGTCAAACACAGGAGTCAATACTATCGAAACGAGAGGTGGCAGTTAAGGCATTTTTCTTGTACCGGGTAACATATTATAATCAAAATTACGCAAAAATTAAGAATTTAATTCTGTTAGTTAAAATTACTACCTTGACAAGTTATCGTTGTTTTTGTGAATTGATAATAATTGGCTGTCCGCGGTTCTCTCACTATCGTCAGCACCGCTAACGACTCCTTTTCCCGCACCACACCAACGACCGAAGAGGGTCGAAATTCACGCGGCGCTTCAGCAGAATATTTTTTATGAAAAATGCAAGATAAACAATGATTAGATAATAAACTTAAAACATATGAATTATTGTGTAGCCTACAGTCTATATTTCATTACTGTAGCTCTTCTAGTAACGGATTTGCTGGCATGGCTTTTTGTGTGTCAACCACTAATACCATCATTTTACAAAACTGCACACTTAAAGCTAGCATTCCGCTGGTGATTTTACTTTTTAATTCGTTAACATCTATGGATTATTTCCGGACAAATTAATTGCTAAAGTTAAACGAATGAAATTTACAGGGCAAAAACAGAGCAAATTCTTCTTAACTTGGAAAAATCTTGTAAACGCCAACATATACAGCTTTCTACTTTTTATGAGTTATAGCATATTAATCAAGGACATCAACAGAATTTTTTCAAATTTCTATGCCCCTAGATTTGCAGGAAAATCGACTTCAAAAGATCGGACATAATATATGACGATAGATGTACATGAGGATGTTTCATGAGATACATGAAATTGTTAATTTTGATAATCTGTGAAGTATGATTGAACTAGGGAGGTAGTGCAGTTGCAGGCACAACTACAAATATAGCGAAAAATAATTAAACAATAATTGCAGAATCGAAACATTGCGGCGTTTTGATAAACGAGCATTTTTGTACATTATGTTGGATTTCTTTTTTTGGTTTTCAGAGCATCCCACGTTCAGAACCAACACGTGTAGACACGAGCCCGTGTTATATTTGAACAAGGGACTAAAACCTAAAGTAACGGGCCAGCCTGTTCTGGGGAAAATCGCATTCAATTACGTCGGCGGTTTAATCCTTATTTACGGGCACCAGAGGGCGCCGTCGGCGTCGACGCGTCCGCCGAGAAACAATAAAAATGTAAAACCGACAAAACCGGACTTGCGCTCGCAGAAAAAAAAAGGTAAAAAGCGACGCACAGCGGGGTATCCGACGCCTTTTGCTGACCCAGACTAGAAAATCTGAACATTGGTTTTGTTTTTCATATGTTCTTCGCCAATCGTTTGTTTTTACGCCTGTTTTTTGAGCAGTCCGCGATAAAAACTGTAATAGGAATAATAGGTATTTGTTAGGTTTTAATACCCTAATAATGTCATAATGGGCCGACGTGATAGAATTCTTTAACTAGGCACAAATAAAAGCTAGGTTATTGTAGCCGGGTGTAACCGGGGGACAAATAAATTCATGAAGATTATCACGCAAGTTTGCAACTTTTCAAAAATGTCCTCATATAGATGCTATACTAGGAGAAGCAACAATATGTTTTCGTGGTCTAAGTTTAGCAATCCCAAACATTAAGCAATTTGGTTAGGTTCGCAATTAACCTGTTACAGACCCGTCTCAATTCCCGACTTCTTTGTTTTTGATTCGTTCCAGTACCTGAATGTTTGTCAAAGATACAGATAGATTTACAAGTAAAACCTTTAGCTTAAATGTTCAATAACTGTAGTAAAATTTAACGGATTGTGTTTGCTTTCCAGCACATGAACAAATTTATCAAGAGCATCACAAGCTTTTGAAAAAAGAACTGCAGGTGATTATTCCAGGGGAACCAAAATGTCTTGTGGTCTAAGTTTAAGCCAGCCTGTGGATAATTTAAGCTGCTTGGTCAAATTCTCTGTACTCTGTGGTAAAGATGCACAGTTGCAGAATTTTAACATTTCTTGAGTATTACAAAAAATATATGTTTTTCAATTATTTTATTGTTTGCAACACACGATTTATTTAGTATTCCGACGTTGCATATCAAAAAATACTGAAGTTGGCGAGCGCATGTATCATTTTTGTCAAAACCCATTTCACAAGAACTACTTGTTTTAGTTAGTTGCCATATGACTTTTGAAGGGTTATTTATGAATAACTATAAATTAGTATGTATTCCAAATTAAATTTTAAATGAAATATGTATTAAAAAACTAAACAACTTTGATAAAAGCTAAATTTGTCAAGTTTCTTTTAACTGAACAACAATGTATATGACCTTGAAAAAAGTTGAGTAACTCTTATTTTCTGCACAGGGTGTCTCAATGTTGGACCACTACAGCATTTCTTCTTTTCTTAATAGCACATGCGTGTGATTCTCTTGATAAATTTGTTTGTGCTGAAAATGTTATCAAGATCGGTAAAAGGTCACAAAAGTTATCGAATACTAAAATTGCAATGCTTTACAATGTTTTTTATTGGGATAAATCAAAAAGCAAAATATTGAAAATTGATACGGCTTTCTGAAAGACTTCTTGAGAGCCTAAGCAAGCTCCCTAATTCCATAGGGTATCTCAAACTTATACCACCAGAACATCATGGTGATTCTTCCGGTGTAATAAGTTCTACACATTTATTTTTCAAAATCGCAACGCGGGTGATAATCTTGATGCATTTGTTTATATGGTGTTGAGGAAATCATCTAAATCAATAATTGATTTCAAATGTTATGGAATCATAGTTTAGCAAAATATTAGGTGTCCGGTTTTCAGGTGCCCAGGAGTGTATTTCTGGCATCTTATAGCTCTTCTTACTTTCATTTGAAAATTTCTTTTTCATTTGTTCTCAACAGTTTTGAAGCATTTTTACGATTGACTGTTTTTAAGTTTCACCGTTCCTCAGATCAGCTCTGAAGCTGATACATTAAGCTGTATAGTTATGTAGAAGAAACCCATGGAACAACTCCGTTAATAGTAGTTTCTTGCCGTCAACCGTAGACAAATATAAGAAAACTTGTGTTACATATATGTATATATTTTTTTATGAGTGGTATTATAAAGCATGAAATAGAAACTTTTCGATATTTTGAGACTATTTCTTGAAAACAATGTGAGAAATTTGTTGTTAACTAGTCCGTCATTCTAATTATTTGATTTACGTTGTATTAATAAGATTAAATGCAGTCGATGAAACTGATACCAATCGATAGCTTATGGTTCCAATAGTAACATAGTAACATAATTATTGAAATGTTTAGAATCATAGTTAATAGGAAAAAGATGTAATTAATTAAAAACCATTGAATAATATTGTTTGTCAGACTTTAATCCTTCATTCGTCGAATATCGCTCACTTAATCGCAAAATTAAAAGAAAAATTAAGAGAAAATGAACGGTTAATTTAGTATTATAATCAATTATAATTCATTAAACAAAATTTTGGCAATTCCACGTCAACCGATTGTTTGACATTACACCGGGCATTTCTAATATCATCTGACCGGTTGACGTGAAATCGCAAAAAATACTTCAATCAATTATACAAAATTAACGTTAATTTTATCGTATAGGTTCCCGAATTCTTATGATGATAAATTTTGTCTGCTGATTTGAAGAATGAAGGATTAATGTCTGGCAGGCACAGTTTTTCAATGGTTTTACGTTACGTAATAAAAAATTTTCCTATTAACTTTGATTCTAAACATTTTAATATGTTACTACGGCAACCAAAAGCTACCGATTGCTATAGTTGAATCAATTTAACTTTGCGTGTTGTCAAAAGTGACATGCGGTAGTTACGATATGATTACATGCATTCCCACTCTTTCTACGGCATGTTAAACTATTGACACTAATGTTGGACGTATGTCTCGGCTGGCTAAGACACACGATCTCGGATGCTAATATGTATAATAGTGCGCAGAAGAAAGACAGAACTACAGTACGTCGGTCATTGGGTAGTTCGGATCTCCAGCGGCGTCGCTGAGAGGAGATCCAGGGTAACTGTCAGTTGGGCTGTTCCTCAAACGAAACAGTTTGTGGCCAATCTTATAGACTATTTTACAGCGGAGAAGGAAAATCTGGATCCCCTAAATTCCCTTAATGCAATTCAGCAGGTATTAATTATTGGCCATTCGTCCTATTGCAAACATTGTTCATTATTTCTTAGAAAGTTGCGGATGCATTAAAAATAAGTCTAAGGACAGTATCTAATATTAAAAATGCCAGGGAGGCAAACGGGTCATGTTGTACCAGAAGAAAATCTCGAACTCGGATGAAACCAAAAACATACGCTGCAAGTACGCTATTGCATTACCATATGCTTCCTGTAGTCTGTAGACAACATTTAGCAATATTTAATTCTAGGAAAGCATGTTACCATTACATCCTTAAAGGAAGAGCTGCGTGAAACGTCGCTTTTGAATTTTAGTTATGGCTCCCTACGGTAACCCTGTATGCAGACGTATGCTTTTCCTTTGGCAACATTTATTTGACTACGCCCCTGGCCGAATGACAACAGTCGATTGCACCAGACGACTGTCACTTTTGACAACACGCCAAGTTAAATTGATTCAACTATATCAGTTTCAGCGACTTCATTTGAATTTCCGAATCAAAGTCTATAATGCCTGGACTAAACGCTGTCATCAATTTGTTGTTGCAATGTGTCAAAATGGTAGATTATAATACAAGTTTTATAAGACAAAAATTGGCGCACGAGTTGTTTTGGGAACGACGAGCGTAGCAAGGAGTGCCCAAATGGAACGGGTGCACCAATAAGTCTTATAAAACGAGTGCTAGAGATGATTTCAACTAAGAAGAGCACCCACCAAGGTGCGCAATGGATAAACATGCATTCAGTGGCGTAGATAGTTTGGGAGATTGGGACGCATTCTTAAAATGTGTTCTGAGATGACAGGAGTTCACAGGTCTACAATGATTAAAAGCGAAAAAGTAAATTATTCAAAAATTCTGAACGCTTTTAGGTGATTCGAATGATCATAATAAAATTATGCACTCATGAACGTCTCTCGTGAGTGAGGTTATGTTGTATATTTACAACGTGACAACCCACGCAGTCGGTATTGTCTTTGATTGTTGTAAGGTGACTTATTAGTGAATACGGGTAAGAAAAGTTATATATAACTACCACACCGAAATCTTTTACTTAATTCTAACCTCAAACTTAATCCAGAAACTAACTTAAATTGCAACTCTATTGTTAGTAGATCCATTTGGACCTCATATTTAACAATTTCCTTTTGTTTAAACTTAAAAATATCTACCGTAAACTGTATTTCTGTTCTTTATTTATTTTACACCCCTCTTAGTACGAAACGCCAATGCACTTCCATATGCTCCGTATATGGATATATACGTATGTATATATCAAGGTCAACTGATTTTTCCCGCCGCTATAGGGGGGTGCTTTTTTTAGTTGAAAACATCTCTATATACTATTTTTTCTACTTTGCGACAATAATTTTACATAAATTTCGAAAATTACGATTGTCATCTTACAATCTAGGGTAGTTTTATCTTCAACAGTTAGTAGTTGTGGTAAAACTCACAAATACCATTTAGGTGAGCCAATAGAGATTGAGATGTCAGCCTTATTTGACAATTGACGTCAGTATCATCAATCTTGCAAAACTAAAAGTTACTAACTGTTAGAGATCTAGTGTTTTCATAACGACACCGAAAGCGGTTTCTTTGTGAGTTTATAACGAACGCAAAGTAGAAAAAATATGTTTACATACGGAATATCAGCAGTAAAGGAAAAGAAACCGTAAAAGCATCATAACCTTATTTCCTGAATTCACTGAATTCTCCTTTGGATATATTTCTTATATCAACGACATACAACAAAGATAACTAATAGCAAATCAGGTAGAACGGAAAATCAAATATTGTCTTAACACACAATTTTTTTTATTCGCAATTTAAGCAGAATGCCGACGATCGATTTTTGGGTTTATTGGCGGCTTCTGGGCTCCAGTGAACACACCAATTTTTACGCGGGCCAATTTCGGACAAAAGCGCGCGTCCCGTATAGTTACCGATTCAGCGCCGGTTTACGCCGGCCCGTTGTTTCCCGTTTATATCCATTGTCCTGCCGATTTCCAGCGTGGCCGTTGTTGCCTGCCGCCTTTATTCAAACTATTCGGGTTTACGCGGCTAACTGCCCTCCAGCCTACTACGACCTGGTTTATTTCGTTTTTATGCTGATCGCTGCATTAACGGCCGGTGCCCGAACGGCTCTAATTTAATTTGGTCTCGGATTCGGGATAAACCGGTGCAATTTGTGGGACTGAACCTGACTTCTGACTGCCGATTTAGATACTTGGAACGCTACGGAGCTTTTATATTATAGGTGAAAGCTTCCATGGGGGGAAACGTTACTTTCATTACGATATTATACGTCGTTTTCAAGGTATCGTAAAAGGAGGGTGCTTGAATAAGAATTGGCTATTTTGTTTCTTGGGGAAAACACACTAAACGGTTCAGAAAAAAGAAGTGGTCACTCCATATTAAAACTTTTATTTTAAATAAGTTCGAAGATCCGCAGAGTCATTTCAAAAATAGATATTTTTACTTTATCATACGTAGTATGACAAAGTATTGTAATCGTACCGAAAAAAGAGAAATGAGAGTTTATCGGAAATATGCCCTTTTGGGTCCCTTGAACATTTTTGACCAAGGTACATTTTGTTATTAAATGTTTTTATAAAAAATGCTTTCGGTAATTCTGCTGGTTAGGCAGTTTTGCTTTGTTGATAACGTATAGCAACGGGTTTTGTTACTATATCAACCAACATCAAAAGGAATACTATAATTGCTTTTTTGTAATTTAATAGAAAAAAATTTGACAAATTAGAAATTAAATCCTAAAGTATACACTAGGGAATGGATTCTGTGGATGGAAAGTCGGCGTTTTCAATACATTTCTGAATCCAATGAATACGATTTCGGATTCATATTTAGCGTAAAGTGGGCCTTCAAAAAGAACGTAAAAAAATCTATCGCAAACAAAATTTCATTAACAAAATCCAAGTCCGTCAAAGTTATTAATATTTTTAAGATTTCAAAAATGTTGGCATTTATAACGTATTCGTTATAAACGAAAAAAACGTGCTAAAACTTGAATTTTCCAAACCAAATTTATTTACCCAAACCACATAAACATTTATTTAGATAGTTTTTACTGTATCATACGTAGTATGACAAAGTATTGTAATCGTACCGAAAAAGATTTTGAGATTTTAGAGGAAATATCTTTTGGGCCCTCTGAACATGTTTGACCAAAGTACAAAAAAATGTCGGACGAAACTTCATATTTAGAAGTTTCATGACCAAAGTTCGAGCCGAAAAGCTTTTTGTTCAAAAGAGTTCGAAGGAACTGGATGTTTACTCTTTGTATTTTTCAACGATTTTGCAAATGAGCCGCCATTTCTGTAAGTTCCTCAAAATAGTTAAATAAAAATTAAAGTAGAGGAAATTCTAAATAATTTGTCTATGACATTTTTTGGTAAAATTAATTGTTTAGCTGCATGAGCAAATTCTATTTCATCGAGATCGCTCGTACTGCATTAAAACTAATTAGCCAGGATTTGACAGATATTTTGGTTCTATGGACAGTATTGTCCAAATATCAGAGTTTGACACCTTTTGACACTACTGTATAGTATGATAAAGTTATGTGTCTGGCCACATCAGAATTTTTTATAAAACAATAGAAACTATAGTTATTATTCCTTACGTTGTTTAGGGAAAAGTGTTAAGACAAATCAGACAAATCAGGTACTAACACAGTTTTGCAGAGTTCGTTCGTCAGCACGACAAATTAGGGATTACTCAGTCTGACTGAGCTATGTTAATTTTAAACTAAGTGTTGTATTGTTTACGAGTTTTAAATAATTGTGTTTGAATTTTATTAATTATAAACAATGCTCATAACGTACGCCAGCTAACAACGAACAAAAAAGTCTGGCCTGCTTAGTATATATGAATATCATGTTTGCTTATTGCAAACGCCCGCTTATAACGACGTACTCTTGTCGCTATGAGGTAGGGTTACAGGTAAAAAAAAATAAAAACGAGGACAATTTACTTTAAATTATATAAACTGGGCGACACGCAATGAGCGGCAAAAGTATGAGATAAAATTAGTAAAATAAAATATATTTATTTTAGAAAAAATTTCGAACGACGATTTCTTTGTGCTGAATACGAATCTGGGCAGAAAAGTTGCCTAACACTGCCTAACACAAAAACGCAAAGAATTTTGCGTTTATGTTAATATAATTTGCAGGTTTTCAGGTGAGTGCAATCAAGGGCGTAGCCAGAAGTTTTTACAGGGGGGGGGGGCAAGGAGTCAGAAAAATACCAAAATTACGTAAATAAATATTTCTTATCGCATATCTTTTTGTTTATAAAAATATATGTATGAGGTATGTACATAATATGAAATATGCTAATAAAACATTACGTAATGTTAAGTTTCCGCTTGTTTTCGGAAAACTTCTGCAGGACAGATTCTTTGAATTGCTCTTGGTCTTCATTTGCAATGTTGCGATGAAAGCTGACCATGCTACCGAAACATATATTCTTGGAGGACATGTATCAAATGTATCAAAATGTACATATAAGTGTACAAGAACAGTAATACTAATATATCATAATTTCCAAGATATTTGCGAACAGCGAATTAATGCAAGAACTGCCATAGCGCCATCTATTGCTTAAAAGACAAACTATAGGTAAACGGGTTGACATTTGCCAAACGAGACCAAACTCGAAACTCAACAAAATTAGACTAATCTAAAGTAATATTTAGCTATATGCACTTAAACTGCAATAATTAACACTGTAATCACGTAATCCTCTAACTGAAATACTCTTTAGGACCAGGAATCCTAATCACCCAATCATACAACGATATAACACTGGTTTCCAAATAATAATTAGTACTTAGTAAAATAGTTTCTTATATCCATTGCAAAAAAAAACACTGCTTTATTATCGCGTTCAATAACTACACATCACACAGGCTTCAGTAATATACAAAGTAGATATATAGTGGTTGCCAAACCGACAAGTAAATTGAAGATATAATTTTAGACTGCTTTATTACAAATAACATTATATTATTATATAAGGTTATTTGTAATAAAGCAATCTAAAATTTTTATTTCAACTTACTTGTCGGTTGCATCAACAATTCCTCTATTAATTCCCAATAAATCAACTTAACAATAAATACCTCACCCTGTACTGAGATTTGGAGGTAGGTACTGGTATTTGAGTTGCATACTCGACGGTAATTTATTAAATTACATTTTCTCATAAAATAATCACAACTGGCTTTTACAGTACATGTTATGTGTCTTTGTAAATTTATTATGTACGTAATACAATTTTGAGCATTTTTATTTTGAGCGCCGGGGGGGGGGGGGCAGGTGCCCCCCCCTGCCCCCCTGGCTACGCCCTTGAGTGCAATGTTAAATATAAAAGTTCCAGGATTTCAGCTAAATGTTTTTGGTTTTGTAGAGCCCGTGACAAATTCTAAGATATAATTTTTTTATATAATTGAATCTAGTGCGCTTCGGCCCAGTCTTAAAAATACTGTCTAAGTTATTAACTAATTGTCCTACTGGCAACCGCTCAAGGATACATTCTGTTTTACTATTTCATTTATAGCTTCAAGTAACATCAGACGGAAAAATGTGGTGCCTTCAGAAATATTCAAACCCAGTTGGACTTTTTATACATTTTAGCATGGTAACACATCACGTGTTATAATCCCCATCAATCATCTCTGTCACGAGTTATTCATGAGCAAAGGTGGCTGATTTTTCTTAATAATATTTTTATTTGAGTAATAGTAGTAACGTAATAGTAACGTAATAGTAGTAACGTTGCTATGAACAACAGCTATTGATCCAACATTTCAGTTTCTGGCACTCCCAGATTCATGTAAAAAAACACATTTTTGCAGTTTATTCACAGTCTGTCGTTAAAACAGACCTGCCGTTAAACTACATAATATTATATTTTCTCGTTCAACTATATTTGTCCCGAGAAATTTTCGGTTCCGCAAAATAACAGCCATTTTGATTTGATCTCTGGATTTTTGCTTGCAATATAAAGAAAATAAATGTGAAAGTACTGAGATTTGGAGGTAGGTACTGGTATTTGAGTTGCATACTCGACGGTAATTTATTAAATTACATTTTCTCATAAAATAATCACAACTGGCTTTTACAGTACATGTTATGTGTCTTTGTAAATTTATTATGTACGTAATACAATTTTGAGCATTTTTATTTTGAGCGCCGGGGGGGGGGGGCAGGTGCCCCCCCCTGCCCCCCTGGCTACGCCCTTGAGTGCAATGTTAAATATAAAAGTTCCAGGATTTCAGCTAAATGTTTTTGGTTTTGTAGAGCCCGTGACAAATTCTAAGATATAATTTTTTTATATAATTGAATCTAGTGCGCTTCGGCCCAGCCATTTTGATTTGATCTCTGGATTTTTGCTTGCAATATAAAGAAAATAAATGTGAAAGTACGATCAAAACTGGTAGGGTTGTTTTTGAATTATATCGCCACAAAAGCTTCAGGAGTCATACAATCTTCTTTCAACCATCATGTGGAACTCCTCAATTATCTCCATATCACAAATTTCCCGATCTTTTATTAAACGCCGAGCGTCTCATTACACGCCCGTATTACACAACACCAATTAAGATAATACCGATTTACATGCAAACGCTTCGGCTAATCATCTTGTATCTACCCAATTCGCTCCGCCAGACATAAACAGGAATAAGCTCTCCGAGTGCCTGTAATTGTTCTGCGATGTCAACTAGCCCGTATTCTCAATATAGCAAGCGAGATAGACTTTTCTTTCGACTCCATGGCGACATCTGTCGTCAGGTCGGTTCACTCGCTAAACTCAACAGCCATACCCTCTTTGATCTTTAATGTGGACGACGCCGCGGATTACCTACTCGTGCCTCTTCGGAGATCGTTAAGAAGACTCACTTTAAATTTTAATCTTATTTCCACGTTAAACGAACCTTTCTCGGGTAATAAGCGGCGCGATCTATAATTATAATGAGGTATAAATATTGTAGGTACGTATTCATTGCCTTGAGTAACGCCGCGTTGTTAGACTATTCAAGTGAGCAATACCTCGTGGATTTGATGTTTAAAGCAGCTTTGAATTGAGAATGTTGCGAGTAATTATAAATGGCGTTTCAATTAGAGTTGAGGTTTGTTTTCCGACGTATAATAACAGGAATAGCTGCACCGTAAATATCTAAAAATTGAATGTTGATTCATCTAACGTGAATTATTTACAAACAATTAATTGAACGTATTTTATTGGTAAGGGTCCATAATGAAAAAAATATTGGTAAAGTACAGCCGTTAATTAAAACCTATTAATGTTGCCGGAGTAATTTTCTTTGGTAAGGTAAACGTCCGAAATTCAGACACTGTCCTAAATTCCGACATATTTGTGTTTAGTTGGATAAAATAAGAAATCTACAACATTAAACTTTATTTTAGGACATCCGGTTTGTTGATTTCACATTAGACTGATCAACCCACAATAGTTTCTTATTCTACCAATGTTCTAACGGTCAGAATATAACCTAGAAGTTTGACTGATCTTGATAATTGAGTGTGATGCTAAGAGTTTATTTTTTCCTTATAAGGTAACTGCAATTCGACTTCTTTTTACATCGCTACAGGATAACAGTAATTAAGAAAATTCTAATAATATCTATTTAGGCTGACTAAAAATGCTTTATATTCGTTTAACCACTATTATTTACAAATTTAGGGGTGTCGGCATTAGGTACATGTAAATATAGCACGTCCGTAAATCAGACATGTGTGTCGGAATTATGTACATGGTTAGAAGTAATACATATGGCTCTATTCCTGTCTTTACACAAGAAAATAACATATTTTAGATCGTTTGCTATATTAAAATTAATTGTATGCATTTTGTCCAAACTCCGACGCTAGTGTCGGAATTACGGACATCAATAATCCCTAATTATTACAGGCTGTCGGAATTACGATCATCAATAGTCTATAATTCCGTCATAAATATCGACAGGCATCATAGGGGATGAATATATAAGACTGAATGATGCAACACTAGCAGCAGAGAGTAGCGATTTTGGCACTAATACACCACCTTTGGAGATAGTTGAACTCATGCCATCTCCATTAAAAAAATCATTATTCTGGCCTGAAGCACCCAAATAAAGTAAAAAGAAACTGTTCTTCTGAACACTATTTCTGATGCTTAGAGTGAATATTTGTTAATAAAAAAGAAAGAAGCACAAAAGAAAATAATTCTAGAGAAATAAGAAAGGAAGTGAAAAAGGAACAGAATAAAAAGCTGCGCCTAGAAAAAAAGAACACTAAAAATTCCAGATGCAAGAAACATTAAAATACAGTTGAGGTTGAGAGGGCAGACTGAAGAAGACTAAGGACTTATTTTATACTGTGTTTCATTAAAAATGGTAAAACATAAATGTTTAACATTTCTTAATTATAAATCTTATTTAACGATATTTAAAACTTAATATTTACTTGAATGTTTATATTTGTCGGAATAATGTACCACAAGCGTCTGATTTAGGATCAATGTATGAATTAGTTTCACTGAGGTGTGTGATTTCGGATCAAAACTAAAATAAAAAAAATAATATCTAATATCTAAAAAAAAATAAAATCAAAACTAAATTTTATAAATTAACTTATAAAATATAATATAATATAATATAATAAATTACATAACTATTATCAATTTTCTTTAAAAATGAATAGCTAGATATCTTTGGAAGGAAATATTTGTTTAAAAAAGTTGACATATTCATTAGCACCACATAAATATAAATTCCACAGTTAAAAATGTAACCAAAATTCCTTAACCTGTATGAATTAGGGGCGTTTACCATACTAGTTTCGATCAATAGATCATTATCAGCCAAAGGAGCCTAGCTTTTGGCTGGTGTAGCATTTGTTACTCAGGATATACTGTTTTAAGATTGCTACATGTTTTCTTCTTCACATAGTTTAAGCAGTTAGTTTCTGTCAACCTACCTAGAAAATGCATGACATTTTTATTATTATTTTCAGGGGCATCGAAAAGTGCGGTATTTTCTGTCCACTTTTTAAAATATGACATTGTGATTCATGATACCTGGAATCTTGAGCTTTAAATTTGAGAAAAAACAATGATGTAACGAGTGCTGTGTCGTAACCGTCAAACGCGGGAGACAACCTGTTACGATTATCTTTAGAGAGCTGAAGATGAGCTTTCATATTAGCCTACTCAGAAAATTCCATCAAATTACATTATTTTTTGCTTTTTTTCCTTAGTTACCCGATTCTTGATGCACGTGATTTCTTTGATATACGTACCTAGTATGTACAGTTGTAAAATCTCTTTTGGTAAAATGGTTCATGTCTATTCATTTTTCTATTTTCCCAAAGCTTAAAATTATTCATTCATCTCAAATAGAGGAAGCATGGACGTTTGAATGCTGTCTATACGTTTCATGAAAGCAAGGACGGAGTAATAAGGATTTATCAAGCAAAGGGAAAATGACTGCAACATGTCTTCTGCACACGGTTTATCTCGTTCGATAAGTCCGCTTGTATAAATGAGCGTGACAGATTCTGATGCGGGCAAACCCTCATCATTTCTAAGTGATGCCTTCAGGCGATTTTGCGTTCATGCGACTGATTGACTGTTTAGCTGAACGATACCGCGATATTTGCAGAGCGATATTACATTATGCTTATAGTAGCACTTATGACAGTTATAACATAGAGCAGGGATGGCCAACTTTTGTCTACTTAAGATCTACCTTTTATCTTTAAACTATGCCGCGATCGACATGTTGTCATAGGTGTAGTACTCCCGCGAGCTATGGGTAGTAGATACGCAAAATATATGTTAAAAACTACTTTTTTTTTTATTTATATCTTTATTAAATTTTCGATATAAAGGCATAAAGAAAATAAATTTCCTGACTCGACTTTTCATATTTGCAGAGTTCATTATAAAAATGCACAGCATGGCTGAAAGTTTGATTTTAAGATTTCGTGACACTTTACTCAAATGTTAATTCAATTTGTTTAGCTGAAAGGTTAACCCTTTTCTAAAATTTATTTATTTTTTGAGCTGAAGTGTTAGCTTTTTGCAAATACATATTTGTGTCAGCCCTTTACTGGCGTGGTGGGTAATTTATTTTGTTGAGCTGCAAACCATTCATATATTAGCCCTTTGCTAATATATGAATGGTTTTGAGCTGAAAGGTTAGCCCTTTGCTGATATTTGTTTATCGTCTTGAGATGAATAATTGTCCCTTTAATAATATTTGTTTAGTTTTTGAGATGAAAGATGAGCCCTTTGCTAAGGGCTCATTGTTTATCGTGTTGAGATGAAAAGTTAACAATTTGATAATATTTGTTTATAGCCAGACTGTGGCCGAGCGGTAGAGCGCTTGGCTATCAGTCTGCGGGGCGTGAGTTCGAGTCTCTCACGCCCTGCTTTCAGAGTAAAGGTTTTTCTGTGGTTTTCCTTTACTCCACGGGGAAAGCTGAAAGTCAAACAACTTAAGACGTGCCACAGACGCGGGCCATAATAATGATAATTCGGGCCTGCCGATGCCCCTGTAGTGGCGAAAACTGTTAGGGGATGTTAAGGCGTGGATTATTATTATTATTATATTGTTGGAGATGAAAGGTCGGCCCTTTGCTAATATTTGTTTATCTTGTTAAACTGAATTATTAGTCTTTTGCTTATTTATTTATGTTCATGAGCTGAAAGGATGACCCCTTGCGAATATTTGTTTATTTTGTTGGGCTGAAAGGTTATAGCTTAACATGCTAATATATGTAGCTGAGCTGAAAGGTGGTTTGCTTTTTGCAATTATTTACTATGTTTTAAGTAAAAAATTTTAGCGTTTTTAACGCAAAAGGAATACATGTTGGCTACTTATTGTTGAATGAGTAACACCTTTGAATTTCGGCACATTATGAATTGTCGAATGGAAGTTTGAATGAGTTACTGAGACCAAGTTTATCATTGACAATAGTTCTGGAGACTGGCTTTGAGAGCAAAGCTATAGTCAGGATTGGCCGTGTGACATTATTTTATTTGTTGGATTAATTCAGATATTGGGCCAGTGATAGAAGATTATAAACACGCTTATTTGTAAATACATGAGTAACTAGACTCACTGTTTACTGTTAACGACTTTTGTTACAATGCGATAAGCAAAAACCTGCTATCGGTAAATGGACAGTTCTGTGAGATCGAAACTTGATTCTTGATTCGAAACTATCTTTCATCTTCCACATTTGCTAACAATAGGGTTATATACTTAGGGAGAAAATCAAAGGGCCTTTACTGTTCAAGTAGTATATTGGGCAATTAGTTAACTAAACCCACCATCACACATTAAGTCAAGACATCGCGAGCGATCGACCAAAATTGGCTTCGCGATCGACCGGTCGATCGCGATCGAGTTGGTGGCCAGTGGCCACCCCTGACATAGAGGATAGTGTATAAGTATTTAAAATAAAAATAAAATTCAGAGAACATATCGCACAAAACTAAAATTAGAGCAATATAATAAAAATGTACTTAACATTTTACTCATATATGAGATTAACGATTTATATGTACTGGTTCTACAGAACTTTTAAAAAGTAAAAGTAAAAAAGTAAACTTAAGTTGCAGTACGGCTGTACATTTTTTATTAGCAACAATCAAGACATGACGCAAACAAGTATTAAAACACCACCACTCATAACAAGAATTTATTTTGTTTGGTACTAGCTTGTTGGCAAGAAGTAAGCCAGACCATGTTTCTTAATTATTTCACAGGGTGCCTCGACTTTTGACCACGATTGAAAAAAAAATCATCTTTGATCTCCCGATATTAGCATTTCTTTGATCAAAATATCAAAATTAAAGTAAGTATAAATGTAATTCGCTCAATAAAAATTTGAGCACAAATTTAGATTTTATAAACATAATTTTTATAGCAATATCTAGTATCTCTACTGTATTTTTGTCATACAATTTATAATGACAATAAAAATAATTGGTTGTCATTCCAACTCAATGGCGAAATCATTTCCGCTCATCTCAGGTGGCTAGAAACTGAGACGTCGACTGCTCTTCACCGCTAACCCGTAATTCAATATCAAATTTAAAGTAGCCTCCCCCACCCCACCTTGAGCGTATAAAATAAAGGTTTATGCCTCGACATCTCGGCAAATTATCATATTCATGAACTCCCCGGGAACGAATCAATTCCATGAACAGTGCACCCAGTGAAATATAGAACTGGATAGAGCACCAAATCGAGGTCCATCCGGCACGTCTCCCCTAAGGTTCCACGAACCCCCTTCCCCCGAAATCGATGCCCCCCTTCCATCCCGTAGCAATATCATGTCGGCAGATCGCGTTTATGAATCGAATTTTCATCGTGATTTGCGAAACTCAGCGTCCATACTCGACCTGGCGCAGCTTTTTGTTTCTATTATGCGAAATTGGCGAAGGCGCCGGGAGCGGTAAAAATGTAGCGATTATATATGCGACGGTGGCGCTCCTTCGAGACTTGGTGGTTTGGTGTGGGGTTGGGGGTGGTAATGGCTCGCGCGGTGTCGCTATTTGCGCCTTTGCGCCCCCGTAAACTCATTTCGAGTTCGTTAGGAGCGTGCTGGATTCCAGCGTTCTCGTAGTAACGCGGCGAATTTTTTTCTCGGTATAATGCGAGAATCCGAGGTAAGGTATGCAGATAGAGCGAAATTATTGGAGGGATCGTTTACTCTATGGACAGTTCTGATAATAATATCGATAAATAATACTGGATAAGTTGACGTATAGATTATAGGAATTACTTTGTAATGGAGATGCTTGAAATGATATACAGAAAGGATAGCAAAAAGGGATTTTTAAAATATAATAACTTGAAACGATTGAAAATCAAGCTGGAAAGTTTTTGTTTCTATAATTCAATGCTCAATTTATCTTTGAGATTGAGTGGTATGATTAAAAAAAGTATTTAGGTACTTTTACTTCAAGTAAATGCTTCATGTTGTAGCTTTTACTTCAAGTAAATACTAAAAATTATAGCATTTACTCTACATTATTCTTGAAGTAAAACTGATGTAAGTAGTAGGGGCAATTACTTCATACTTTGCTTTATGTACTTCGGTATATAGAAGTCAATACTAGAGTAATTACTAATGCTGATTACTTCAATTGATAAAGTGTTACAAATGGCTGTTCTTATGTATTTTCGTAGGAAGAGGAGCGAAATATATGAACGTAGAACGCATGGGGAGGAACTGTATAGTCAATTATTTAGCTAACTTTATAGTATAAGACACTGTACACCTAGCTTCAATGCAAAAAATGTTGAATAGGTGGCTGACGAGTTCTTAGGTAATCATATTGAGACGAGAGGAGCAGCTTTGTCAAATGTAGCGAAAATGGAGATATTTTTAAGAAGTCTAGGTGATCCTGGGTTCCAACAAGGTGTTGGTGTAGATGTTGGGGTACATCAAACTACCGTTTCAAAAATAATTAGAGAAGTCTCACAAAACATAGTGTTGAAGAAAAATGTTTGGATTCCTTTTCCTCAAAATGCCCGCGAAATTGAATTAGTTAAAGAGGGTTGGATGATACCTGGAGCAATAGGAGCAATAGATTGTAGCCATATCAGAATAATGAAATTAAAAGTTCATGGGGAAGAATATGTCAACCGTAAAGCATTTTGTAGCATTAATGTGCAGGCTGCATGCAATTCTAAAGGAATTTTTACGTCTCTGGATGCATCGTGGCCAGGAAGCGTACATGACAGCAGAGTGTGGGGAAATTCCGAAATTAACATTTTTTCCTGGAAATATTATGTCCTAGCATTAACTACTAGTTTATTCTTCTAACATAAGTAAAACCTACCCATTGAAGTATTTACTTTATGTAATAGATTATACTCCACAAAATACTATGAAGTAAAAGCTCATACTTAAAGTAAAAGGAAACATTCTTTTTTATCATACCACCCATTGTTATAATTACTATTGTAATGTCAATAAAGTCATTTATTATTAGTATTATTTTAATACACTGTCTTATGCAACTGAAGCATTAGAAGTTTCTAATAATGTGAAACAATGAAACAAAATTTTAATCTAAACTACTCTCCAGTGGACTGCCTCTTCCCGTCTACCGGAGGTCGATATCAACTTTGTTCTTTTGGTTTTAATACCTACCTTCTTTATTATTTTCTCGGTAGCTTTTAAAATTGTTCATCTGGGTTGCAAAGAAAAAGATGTTTAGGTCATCATTATACAGGCTATCCCACCTTTTTCTCAACAATTATTTTTTAGAAAGTAAATGCCTTTGTGGGTAAAAGTTTCATATGGAAATGTATGTTTTTCAAATTCTTAAAAAGTTACAGCCGTTTGAAATGTTAACAAAACAAATAGTACAGTCAAATTAGAAAAATTACGGGAAATAAATCCAATAAAGTTGCCCTTTTGAGTCCGGCGGAGAAAGTGATGGGTTGTAATATTCTATAGCGTCTGCAAATTTTATTATTGCAGAAATGAGTTTATGAGTTCTCAAAAAGAGTTCGACAGATGTTTTAGTTGAATATTTAATACAAAACTAAATGTAAATATTGAATTACTAACAATATAAATTGTTGATATTGGAATACCTCTGTATGATGGAGCCTAGAAATGGCGGCTGTTTGCATACTATGAGTAAAATAATACAAATGAAGACATGTTAAAAAATGGAAGCAATCGTCTTCAAATTTTGATCAAGTTTCTTCATCCCGGGAATTTTTTGCTAATAATGATTCTATATGACTCCCTGAACACATCTCCCAAGGCGTTTTTCTAGGTTAGCTACAATAAGCGGATAAGAGAACACTGTATATTATGGCAAAATAGTCCAGTCAAATTGTTTCCGAGGGTGCCTGTTCCAGGAAAAAAGCTTTCTCTCTCATTCTATATATTTTTTTGGGGAACTTAACCCGAATTTCAAGTTTGCTACTTCCCACGGATGTGGTTTCCCAACGAAAATTGCAAAAAACAAAAAATTTTCTACCGTTTTTCAGCTTTTTGCAAAAAAGTGATAAAACTATGCACTTTTCGAGTTAGACCATCCCATACAAAAATAAAGTACATTAAATCCTATAATAGCACTCCTGAAATGCATTTTTGGTTGAACGGGTTGGCCGCTAGAGGGCGCTGGACGAAGGGCAAATTTTCCTACTTTATGTAAAGCCCAGTTTTCGAGTTAGTTAAAAAGGCTAAGATTGTGTTAAAACTACATTAATTTCCCTATAAATTGCACATCTTAATCACTTATTATGGCCAAACCGTGTAGCCGTGAGATTGGGTTGATATTAGCAAAGCCGCTATGTCAAGAAAAAAATAAAAATATAAATAAAAATAAATAAATAAAAATTAAAAATTACATAATACATTAATTAAAATAATTAAAAAGAGCAAATATATAGTTGTTAATAAATAAATAGTAATAATATAGGTCTCTACTAAATTTTTGATGAAGGGCTCTTGTTATCGCGGTTTCGCGTAATGTGACATAAAATTTCAACGCGCTGTAGCGGCTACACAGTCTGGCCAAAATAACTGCGTAAATTATGCAATTTGTAGAGAATTTTATGTATTTTAAGTAGGAAAATTTGGACTTATTTCAGCGCGCTCGAGCGGCCAAACTATTCAACCTAAAAATACACTTGAGAGTGCTTTTTATAGCAAATTTAGTGTACGTTATTTTTATATATAGTGGTGTACGTCGAAAAGTGCATTTATTACTTTTTGGCAATAAACTGGAGAAAAGTCAAAATTTTGCGGTTTTTTGCTATTTTCGTTATGAAGCCATATCCGTGGGAAGTAACAAAGTTGAAATTCGGATTCAGCTCTCGAAAAAACATATAGAATGATAGAAAAAGGAGACTTCTATATTTTTTTCCTGGCCAAAACACCATTTGACTGGACTAAAATTATGAATAACATTAGAAATAAATTTGCAAATATCTCGCTTGTTCGAGCTAACCTAGAAAAACGCCTTTGTGGAAGTGTTCAGAGGGTCATAAAGAATCATTATTAGCTCAAATTTCCGGGAGGAAATTTGTTGTTGCACAATGTAATTCTATATCTATCTAACTATTTTCTATATCTCCTATTTCTAATTTGAGGAGTGAGTTACTGCATTAACTCATTAACAGGTATTATTCCCCGGTCTACAACATGCCACACGATCTTATTATTAACTGTCCTGCAAGATCTTAAGAACCTCACCTCTACTAATTGTTCAATGAGTTTATCAATGGAAATTATTTGTTCAATTAAGTATTTCGCCAATTTTTTGGCGGGGATAACGATTTTTTAGACAGTGATAATTTTATTTGCTGGTCTACTTTCATACAGTTTTATTTTCTTTTGGTTTATAATTTTCATAATTTCTACTAGCCGGCTTCCATTTGTATGAACAAACCAAATTAATTTATGAGTTTCTGCAAAGTTCTCCCGGTTTACAGTACGTTATTTGCTTTATATTTAAACCTAACGTAAACAATTTGGCCTTACTCAGATCAGTCAATAAAACCACATGGAATCTTGTCTAGAGCATTTTTGTATGGATACACAAAAGTACTCTGATTCTAGCACTTTGCATAATAAATCAGACTGGCACACATCAGAGATCATGTTTTTAATTATACTAACAACTGTTTACCGTTATCATTAAGCCACCGTCGTCCGTCCCCGCTATGCCGTCTCCCTCCTAGCCGCCTACGGCTTGCGTTATTTGCCCAAACATTAAACCTTGCAAAGTTAAACTCGAGTTTCTTAAATGTTTGCCCGCTCTCCTCTCCGTCCCTCTTCCTCATCTGTACTCAAACAAACTTCTGGCTGGTACACATCCACAGACGTCACTCCTACCGCCACGCCACCACCGCCACCCGAGCGCGACCCCACTGCCATCTAAACACATGAGAGTCGACAGAAACGCCATTAATAAACGAAGTTCAGCGGTACAGAAAGTCGACGGCAATTTCTAGCGCGAGCAATCTGAAATATTGCGACAATTTCATTTAGGACTCCCCTTCCGCCACTTCACCCTCACCGCTTCTTCTTAGTTTGGTGCGTGGGTGAGTTTGGGAGTTGTCGGTTCCGAGGGGTACTGATGTTCACTCGTCAAATGGACTCCCCTTGTGCTTTACATGGTAGGAATTTTGATGCAAATCTTATTTTGTAGATTGATCAGACTAGGTAATATTGCAAATTTTATTGCTGTTGCCACTGTTTATCAATATACATGCTATTTCTATTATAATATAACAATTTCTACTTCATTTATTAGCCACGTTTTATTATACCCGTATATTAGGGTGACCAACTTTTTAATACTCCAGGGCGGGATGCTGAGATCCAAGGGGGGAAGAGATCATGAGTTTTTCATATTCTACATTCAGCAAAGTAAGTTGGCAAGAACTTTGTTATAATATTTTCAAAGTTTCCCCAATCCAATGACAAACATTTGATATACTTACTTCGTTCTTTGTTCTCCTGAGTGATTTTTTTTTAATTTGAACGTGCAGACTATTTACTTAAAACTTAAACAAAAACATGTAAACTCTTTACACTGCAAAATCTTTTCTTTTCTTTTGTTTGTCATTTTGTTTTCTTTACTGATTCACTTTCAAAGAAGAGAATTTTTTTTTAATTTGCAGCGCCGAGCCATTGTTTGTGTTTAATAGATACTGGATGCATCTTTTTCATTTTATTTTCCCTGCCCAGAAAACTTTAGATCCGAATGGAAATGTAGTTCATATTGCCCAATAATGGAATTTCAGTTGAATGTGCATTTTTGTTTCTTGAAAACATTTCTCCATGTTTTATGATTTTCTTTATATTAAAAGAATTCTGTAAAATATGTTTTGCTTAATTCTAACTTTTTATTGGACATTATATTGGGTGGTCTTGAAAATTCTAGTACGGTATACCGTACTAAAATTTTCAAGACCACCCAATATAATGTCCACTAAGGAGCAAGATGGACGCTCAACGGAGAAACACACATTTGTGTGTCTCTCCATTGAGCGTCCGTACTGATGAGGACTAAAAGTCCGAAACAACGGTCTGCGGTTGCTTCTTCGATGACGGAATTGCCCGACAAATACCTTTCTCCTTGCATATCTCACCGTCGATTAACCAGTTTTCTTTACATTTCCATGGGCTATGGTGTACCTTGGGGTGTACTAGTCACGTCCGGCATGATGTCACTCCGTGTCTTCGAATCCTGAAGATGTTGGGATTGAAGCACCAAATTAGCGACACTGGTCACCTCCTTTATGGTCTCCATTTGTGTGTTTCTCCATTGAGCGTCCATCTTACTCCTTGGCTATACTGTACTGATGAGGATTAATAGACCTAAACACGTGTCTGCGGTTGCTTCTTCGATGACGGAATTTCCAGACAATTACCTTTCTCCTTGTATATTTCACCGCTGATTAACCAGTTTTCTTTACATTTTCATGGGCTATGGTGTACCTTGGGGTGTACAAGTCACCTCCAGCGCGACGTCACTGCGTGTCTTCGAATCCTGAAGAAATTGGGACTGAAGCACCAAATTGGCGACATTGGTCACCCCCTTTATGGTCTCAATTTGTGTGTTTCTCCATTGAGCCTCCATCTTGCTCCTTGGCTATACCGTACTGATGACGACTAATAGTCCGAAACTCGTGCCTGGGTTTGCACCGCGGTTTTTTGCATTTGACCGCAAAACGGTTACGATTTCAAAATGTTAATTCCTGTACAAAATTAATCCTTATAAAATTCTGCACAAGAAAGATAAATTTCACTTTTTCGTAAATTCAGTGGTTCCCAATTCCCAAACCGGGACATTTGAGTGGAATTGTTTGCGATAACACTCGGTTATTAGAAACGTATTCTGTGGGCTAGTTTTGAAAGGCTCTTTTTTATGTGATGTGCACAAAGCCAAACAAGCCGCGGCGGTCATTCTTCGCATGCTTTTTTACGGCTTTGGACATATGTTCATATGAACTTTTATGATCAAAATAACGAAGGAGAAACAATGTGTTAATCTACGACTCACATATATAAAGTTCTTCGCATACGTATCTGTGACTATATAATCCCGACCACGATACACACCGATGTTCATGATGACGGTAGCTTTGTATAATACGAACGTAATGTCAAAGTCTATCAAAACCTACGTGGATGACAGTTATTTGACATTTCGCCTCGCCACCATTGCCAAATACATTTAGTATATTTTTATATAAAATAGAATTTATGAGTCGTAGATAAAACGTCGTATTCGACTCGCACACAACGGATATAAATCGCTCGTATTTTTACACGCTCGCCTACGGATCGCGTATAAACTTCACGCTCGCGATTTATATCCTTAATGGGGTATTCCGGTGTTTTTGAAATTGTCATTTTTTACAAAGTATGGGTGCTACTGTTTGCTACTTCACAAGTAAAATATCAAACATTGTTTTAAATTAAGAGAAATCGTTGTTTGAAGTTTGAATTAGGATTGGTCTTTGTGACGTCACAAAGACCGCTCAAAGTGAGCGACTTGACAACGTTGCTATATCTAGGGTGCACGTAGTAAATTTTTGTCTTCTGTTGTGTCAACGTTTAGAATCGCTCGTTTGTTGACACCTGCTTTGGTTATTGAGGTTATATCAAACACTTGTTCAAAATGTATAAACTCCAACGCCGACATTGTTCTGTGCCGGGCTATAACAGCAGTACAACAGTAACTTCTGATAAGATTTTCTTTACATTGCCGACTAGCGAGATGAGAGATGGTTGGCTTCAAGTTTCAATGATCAAATCATTTCTCAAAAAAGGTACCTTTATTCGTTGTCAAACAACAGGGTCGCCAACCGTCAACTTGGCCGATCAGCTGTTCGAGAGCTGTCCGCTGTTGCCACCGCTACTAGGGATCGGTAATCATCGTGTATTTCCGAGGGTGGTCGGTGAATTCAAACGAAATGCACTTTTAATTGCAATTATCTTATAGAAAAACTAAATCAAAAAGCTCATAGCTTAACTATATGAATCCTCATAAATTGTACAATAGGTTAAACCGAATATCTGCTTAAATTTTGACATGATCGGAATACCCTATTATGTGCTCGTCAAATAATATACTATCATATCCTACTCCAAGACAATAGGACATCACCATGAAATTAAAAATATTACATTTATTCTATTTCATTTCTAGAAGTATTTATTATTATTGTTCTTCTTTATTGTTCAGTAATATAAAAGAATAAAATATAACATAGCTTAAAAAAATAAGTTAAGGAACATTATGGTGTAAAGCAATGAGTATTTTCCTATGAACCAATTCTTCGCAGATATGAACGAGCATATATGGGTTTGTAACTGGGTTTAATGGTATCTTCGTCACCAAGTAAGTATATCCAATCTGGTCCACCATGCCACTATTCCAGGTAAATTTGTACGACCAGAGCAAAGGCAAAAATGTTTACTGGAAATTTTATTCAAAGATTTGCAAAACTGCCGGTGACAGGAGAGTGAGAAATTGCGCGGTTAAGTGATGTTTTAATTCTCATTTCTTTGCACGTATTCCCACCATTTTTTGTTTTACATAGTTGTGGTTGAAGAAATTCTAAGGAAATTTTTTATTCAATAAGCATTATTTTCCCAGCAAGTTTTTCTTGAATCTATTAGATTTCAATCATTCTGATTTTGTACAGCTGTTGTCTATACTATTATCTAGTTTTTTCATAGAACTTTCGAAAAATCGCATCGCTCCGTTAAATAATAAAAACATAGATTGATTTTCAGCTAATAGACAAGATTTTTAGATAAAATTGCTACTAGTTTGCGACAAACGTTTTTTTATTACTTTATCATACGTAGTATGTAAAGTATTGTAATCGTGCCAAAATTTTTTTTTGAGATTTTAGCGGAAATATGTCTTTTTGGGTCCCCTGAACATTTTTGACCAAGGTACAAAAAATGTCTGTGTGTGTGTGTGGATGTGGGTGTGTGTGTGTGTGTGTGTGTGTGTGTGTGTGTGTGTGTGTGTGTGTGTGTGTGTGTGTGTGTGTGTGTGTGTACCCGTTTTTTGTGGCGACGATTCCGGAGAAACTACTAAAGGTATCGGGACGAAACTTCATATTTAGAAGTTTCATGACCAAACTTAGAGCTGAAAAGCTTTCTGTTGAAAAGGGTCCAAAGGAACTGGAGGTTTAGTATTAGCATGTTTCAAAGATTTTGCAAATAAGTCGCCATTTCTGGAAATTTGTCGAAATAGTTAAATAATAAATTAAAGAAGAGGAAATTCCGAATAATTTATGACTATGACTTTTTTGGTACAATTAATAGTTTAGCTGCATGAGCAAATTCTATTTCTACGAGATCAGTCGTACTGCATTAAAGCTAGTAGCCATGATATGTCAGAAATTTTGATTCTAATGACAGTAGTTAGTGTCAAACGCTAATGTTTTGACACAATATAAGCTGCGTTCGTATATTGCACACCGTTACACTTTTTACACCCAATAACACGTACGTATCATTTTGACGGTGTACCCGATGTCAACGGAGTACAATATCCGAACGCAGCTTTAATAGACATATCTGTCTATTAGTTCTACTAGTTTTATTTTAATGCAGACATGGCCGATCTCGATCAAATAGAATCTCATGCAGCTAAACTATTAATTGTATATATAGTATGATAAAGTCATGTGCCTGGCCACATCAGATTTTTTAAATTAGCCAAGACAAGTATAAGAGTACGTAATACATATTAAAAAAAATCTTTGCTTGACTCGGATGAAATAAGTAATAAAAGAGGAATGTACTTTAGTAGTTGAGTGTTGGTGGCTTTCAGAATAAATAGTGGCTCTAAGAAAACTTTTCAGGTATGAATTCAAAGGACACAAATAAAAATAAAACGAGATTTCATCGGAAAATATCTCGAATGCAAGACAATATAAGACACATTTGTCATAAGATTATAATATATATATACCTATCATTGTAAAATTGAGCAACTTTATGAAATTCAAACAAACCACATCCAGTAATAATTGCGATCTCCACGTTGAAAATAGTATTTGAATCAGCCTGTATACAGTTTGTAAATACTGTAAACCTTACAGTACCGTATATAACCGCATGCATATGCTACATAAAGGTCTCAATTCTCCACGGTTTAACCCTGCGTCGACATTAGATATTTACGTTATTATACAATAAAGAGCGAGTATCTCTCTCGGGAGGTAACTCCGAGTGGTTTGGTTCAATCGCGGCGAAGATTCCATCTCACCCAGAAAAGAAATTGATATATAAAAGTCGGGCCTACACCAGCTACCCCGGCTGTTCCCGCAGATTTGAAGAGTTATCCCGTTCTGGGGCCGATAACGGGAATCTCTTGGAAAATGAACCACCCGCCATACACAACAGACATAAAGATTTTATAGCGGTGAAGGGGTATAGGGGTAGGTTTAGTCGGGGTAGTAAGAGAGTAACAAAGCGCCAAACCCGGAATTTTTCCCCAATGGCACCAGGAAGAGGATAGGCCGGAAGCAGAAGCCTAAGCTCTCCCCCGTCTTACCGTTTCGAATGATAAACTGTGTATTCAGCGTCTTGCAAATTTAATTTTGCATTCGTCATGTATGGCGGGAAGGGAGATAGGATGCGGTAATGTATTCAACCATCTGGAAGAGAATCTTTTTTTTCGGGTGGATGTGTGTATGTGTATGTGTGTGTGTGTGTAAACACGTCCCGTATTCCCGGAGTTCTCTCGCAATCCTAACTAAGAAAGATGAACCCGCGAACTTACAGCCTGGATACGAGCAAGCTATACCTTAGTTGACAATCCGCCTGACGAATGTAGGTCAACTGAGAGTAGAGAGCAGACATACCGTCGTACCAACCGGCAATTTAATGTGCAATAATACGTAGTAGCATAGATGCGTAGAAGTCATAGTTCCAGTCTCGAAACGCATATTAGTTAGAAAAACTGTCAAGATTTGAGTATCCATACCGAATCGGTAACAAATGATATTAATACTGTCGTTATTATAGTCCAGTCAAATGAACCCTCAATGGCGATGAACATAAAAATAAGTTGAAATTTCGTACACACAAGTATTTTTATGTTAAGCAAATATCTCAAAAGTTCCAACCAATAGCAACATTACAAAAACTAAACGCCACAGCACCGACAGAATTTAGTGTATGCAGGACGTTCTCAGTTTGTTCCTTTGTATCCATGCTTAATTCCTGAGAAATTTTAGATCGATGAATATACATTAACACGTGCCTAGAAATAATCTGTTTATTAGATTTGGAAAAAATAATCAATCAACATCTGAGTGTATATACCGGGTGACCCACGGCATAGGTACTCCCGTTTATTTTCTTAGTTTATATAGCTGGACGAATGAAAATTGGGAAAGTGTTAATAGACAAAACATACCATTCTTTGGAATACTGTTGAGGTTAATATGACTTCCGGTTTTTCCGGAACTTACATCATCATTGAAGTTTGAAATGGCACCCTATAGTCATTGTGTGATATTTTCAATCAGGATGACATTCTGAACACAAAAACATATCGATCGTCAATTTTTATCACCAAGGCAACGCAAAATTAACTTTTTTGTGTATTGATCTAGGTGGCTCATTTTCAATGGGTGAAAATAGTCGAAAATTGTCAAATAAACACTAACTAAATCGATTTTGGCCGACATTAGATTACTGGCGCCCTCTAGCGTGATTTAATTGGTTTTTGGCCGGTGAGGCATCTTTTCACGGGTACCCAATGGCCACACCCTGATTAGTCGATAGAAAACATCTTTCCGATTACAATGATACCAAATATTTTGTTGAAATTCGTAGCGTACAAATGTTGTTAGAAGCAAAGAAATCGAAAAAAAATCAAAGTCACTCAATGGACTACTCGAAGGTATCCTTAAAGTATCCTTAAACATCATTTTCAGGCTACGATTATCAGCAAAATATCAAGAATTTGGTATCATTATGTCGGAACAATGTTTTTCGTCGAATAATCAGGGTACTTCCTTCGAGTAGTCCATTAAGTGACTTTGACTTGTACGGTGACTTTGAGCAATAGGTCAATAAATTTTTTCGATTTCCTTGCTTCTAACAAAATTTTTACGCTACGAATTTCAACAAACTATCAAGTATTTGGTATCATTGTAATGGGAAAGATGTTTTCTATCGAATAATCATGGTGTAACCATAGGGTACCAGTGAAAAAAATGACTCACTGGCCAAAAACCAATTAAATCACGCTAGAGGGCACCAGTAATGCAATGTCGGCAAAAAAACTATTTAGTTAGTGTTTATTTGACAATTTTCGACTATTTTCTCCAATACTCAAAAAAGTAATTTTTGCGTTGCCTTGGTGACAAAAACTGACGATCGATATGTTTTTGTGTTCAGAGTGTCATCGTGATTGAAAATATCACACAAAGAATATAGGGTGCCATCTAAAATTTCAGTGATGACGTAATTTCCGGAAAAACGGGAAGTCATTAACCTCCAGAGTATCCCAAAGAATGGTATTTTTTGTCTATTAACACTTTCCCAAATTTCATTCGTCCAGCTTTATAAAACACAAAAACAAACGGGAGTTCAAGTTTTGCCAGAAAAGCATGTTTTTCCTCAAAAATAGACACAATTTGGAATTTCTGCTTTCATATACAGATTCTACGGATAGAAGCTCTTTTCACTTTTCCCATTTTGTTCTTTGTTGGCTTGAATACTCACTTAGCTTAGACTATTTTTAACATATTACGTACTTGGAAATGTGTGAAATGCTCTGATATCTAGACTAAAAAGTTAATCGATTATATTTTTAAATTAAGCTAATAACTGTAGTATGTAAATTTATTGTGGTAAAACAGAATACAAACTTTCCTTATTCTCGGTGTTGAGCCCCTTGGGTTAATATTTTTTTGGATCGATCTCAAATTTCACAGGAATTAAGTATGGATATGAAAGATCAAATTGAGATGGTCCCGCCGAAAAAAATATGTATATCTAGTATATGCAGTCTGCACACACACAAACACACAGACGCACGTGCATATTTTTGCAGAATATATTATATTCAGTTAAATGTGTTTTGAAAACATGTTGTTTATTTAAGCACAATACAATATCAATATTACAAGAAATAGTATTATTAAAAATAGTGGCAAGTTCTGGATCATGTTTTTCTTCCACGGGCAACATTCTCTTGAAAGTGCCCTTCTTATACTTCAACGACATCATCTTTTCTAAATCTCGTAATTCTTCTCCATATGCAAACTCTACTTGTGGTTTCCCTAAGAGCTTGTGTATGAGCTACTGAGGGAACCGTATTTAACACTTTTTAAACCGCTTAAGGCATCATTTGAAAATGTTATCTAAACTGTTTATCATTTATCATTGTATTAGATATGTATCTGGACACACACAACTTACAAGCTCAACTGCTTTCACGTCATCCTCATCATCATTAATTTGTATGAACAAATTTCAATATTAAAATTAATATGGAGGCTACGTTAGTTTGCATTTTTATCGCCCTGAAATATTGCAAATTCAGCCTAGTTCTACTCCTATACCGAATGCACGTCATCAGAAGTTCTGTTGACACCCACACCCTTAATGGTGAGGAGTTGAAGATTGTTAAACGAAAAGTCGTATTCTAAATACATATAGTACAAATAGGTAGTAAATATTTGATTATTTAATCTGAAAATAGTTAAAATACAGGTTGGTAAATGGGGAAAACATTAAGTTTGATTATGTCCATTTATTTATTCTTTTGCATCAATACATATTTCTTTGGCACAAAAAAAAAATTAATGCTTTTTAGGTATCTGCAAGCAGATACCTTGAGATTAATTTACTTGGAATATTTATTTAAGTGAAATAAATTTACGTGTAGTCAACAAAAGTATTTTTCTGCAAAGTATTACTCTTCCTTTGATTAAAAAAAAATGTTTGAAAACAAGAAATCATCGAAACAAGCAGTAACGATTTTATTATCATCCTATTGAAGTTTCAAAACACTGACAGTTTACTCTATGAGCAAATTTAATAAGCATTTGTGTTTACCTCTTTGCATTTTTCATCAAAATTCAGATTAAGGAAAAATATCTCATAAACAAAATACAGTCGCAATTGCAGAAGCAGTAACGTTTCCGCAATATAATTTTCCTAATGATAATATGTCCCTGAGCACTTATAATTCAACTGTTACTTCGTCGATATCAGAACAGCGGTGGTCTGCAAACTCACACATACACGTACAAGATTTACGATTCGATCTAAAATTCCAGCGCCTCCGCCGAATTAAGCGCGACCGTGCAGTTTGCATTATCGCACGTTTGGGAGACTTCAGAGGGCACCACCGGAGCTGAGCACCGCTCTACGTCATTGCAATAGCGGATCGCGAGTGTACATGCGATTGTTCTGTGACATTTCTCCACTCTTCCCAGTGAAATTTTAGAGAATTTTACTTATTTTTCTCACATTACATAAACATTAATTAAACATTATCTAATTATGAAATTTTGTTTAATATGATTTCATTATTATTATAATTATAATTCAAGTTTTCTTCTATCGACTCCCTACCATAATTATAATTATTATAATAAATAATAATAACAAATAAAAATAAAATTTCCTGTAAAACTTTACGAAACGGGTGTTATTTTAAAAATACAATGATGTTTGGTACAAAACGTACCAAACAACTAAAATACTTATTAAACTTACAACCTAAGATTTTTTCATCCTTTTGATATTTTGACTTAAACTTAAACTTCATACACGTAACCAAGTAAGTATAATCCAAAACATCAACTTTATATATCGCAAAATATTCGAAAGTTATCAGGCCATATATCTACAAGTAATTTGCAAAGCGGTAGTAAATTAGTATTCATACCAAGGGCACCGGGGGGTGAAACAGCAAATTGCAAACACGTGTTCCGTTATACCTTTACAAGGAATACGCTGGCAGGAAATTGTGCATAATTAAAAACATTCATAAATCATGGTGAATATGTCTGCCTTTGCTGAACGATTGGTGAATTATTTATCGCTTTTGCGGTTCTGAGTCAATCCTCTATAGGTCAAGGGTCAATCTGTATTTCGTTCCTTGCATAGACGTTCTATTACAAATACATTGGGCAATCTCACATGTGTGTGCGCAATTCCGTTAAGTGGCATTTTGAGGCCGAAATTTAAAAAAAATATATTAATGGAAAAGTAAGTCTTAATAAAGTAAATATCAATCAAAACTACTTCAAAATTGCGGAGATACAACACTCGTTTTTCAAAACATCATTTTTGGTATCAGAAATAACTCAGATCACTTTCATAGAACAAAAAAACACAAAATTATCGTTTAATTTTACTACCATCACTAAACCTTTTCCCGATTTAACAAAAAAAAAAAAACAAAAACTTTGCAAAATGGCAGTGATTTCAACAGAAATATCTCAGTTCAAGTCAATTCAAAATTGATTTTAAGATTTTGTCGGCACATGTATCTAGTGACCTTCATAAAATGAGTAGAACATATGATAATACCTGCAGATTCTGCGATGAAGCACCCGAAACTGCGGTGAACATACTATGTGATTGCCTAGCGTTTTCAGCACTAGATCATACTACCTGGGTGTAGGCACATTAGAATCTACAGAACTGGTACAACTGACTTCTAGATAGCGTCATAGACTTCATAAAAAAGCTAGGCAGCGAAGGACTTTAATTGCATATGGGGAAATTACAAACAATCACACCCGCTTGACGTAATTCGAAAGGCAGGACAGCCAAGCGACGCACACAGCAACATAACAACATCTATGAACATTTAGCCATGTTTTAAGGTACATACGGGTACTGTTGCTTTTCGTCTTGAGAGTGTATGGACGACCCCACGTGCAGGGTACAGTAGAGCTTAAAAATTTCGGCCACGGATTTTATGTTAAAATAGCCGAACTGCAAATAATATTATTTTTACTGATATGTTTCTCCGACAACTGAGTGTGCGTTTTTCTCCAAACTGATTGATGATTTTGTTTATATGAAAATATAATATGAAACGGGTTGAATTGAGGGAATGTTCACTGATGAATCACTGATGTCCTGTATTTACTTTGTTCTAAACAAGAAGCACTAACACTTCACTGCCCTACCTTTTACGGAACTATGGTGTCGTTAATTTTGACACGAAGTATGTCCTCGATTCTTTTCTATGTAAAGTTAATGTGGACAGATTTCAGTTCGTTGAGCTTAGTTTACCATTTTTTTGTCCATTAAGGCGGCTTGTACAGCGCTAAAGATTAGTGCATTTTTTCAACTCAAACGTCCCGTGAACGCTGTGACATATGATCGTGAAATTTGGATATAGTATAGATATGGAGATAATCCAGGTGCTATCAAGAGAAAAAAAAATTTGTTTTTAATGAATGCATATAGAAAAAAAAAACGGTAAAAGTCACCCATTTTGTCTAATTTATAGCGGCAAAATAATTGCATACAGTCACGAGAAGTTATGTACGAAAAACAGGCATGTTTTGTTACAAATCAGCAGTGGTAAAGTGCTGCCATCTATTCCGCTGTACTAACTAGGACCGCCCCTATTTGGCTGGAGACACCCACATTGTTGTGGCGGTTTTATATAAATAGAAATCGTACTCGATGTTATACATATTTCGGCGGGGGAAAGGTTTGCTTACCGATGCCGCTGACTGGGGTCGGTCGCAGTAACCAGTAGACGATGAAAAAAGTGGGCGCCGTATGTCCCGTAGGTACAAATAACACTTCCAACATTTAGATCGCCTCTCTTGAAAGGTTCTCGTGTTCTCATTACTTTTATAAAAGGTACCTATAAAAGCTTTTTAACCGATTTCATTAAACGATACATTTTTGGAAAGCCCACAACCTGTTGAGTTATAATTACTACCTCAAAATTTGAAAGGGATGTCCTTATTTTCATAAATTATAATCTCTTACATACAAAATGTCTCACGGAACTCTTCCAGTAGAATTTTTTGATGTACCACTATTTCTATATGTTTGAATTTCTGGAATCGGTTTTATTCAAACTGATTCAAACTGTTTTTTTAGTTATTCAAACTATTTTTAAAGTTTTATTCAAAGTGGTTCGATTTGATTTCGTAAATTTGCCTCTCTTCTTGCATGGGCTTAGCGCATTTTTATTTCACAAATTAGTTTCTCCAGATTATTCAAGATAAATACCACACATCACCCTAAACGTTTATTAGGATGAATTCACAAAATTCAATCCTCACCGATTTACGGGGCCAAAAATATAATCTCTGTCACCACGCGAATATGAAATAGCAATAATAAATACATATAATATACAAATATGTATAGTCAATACTATACTCAATTTGTCAAAAATTGATAAATAGGTTTGTCTTGGTTTGTCGATATAAGGAATCCGACAAAAGGAGACCGACGATTCTAAAGGCAACAAAGAATGGCATGACTTTTCGTCATTCTTAGCGCCGAAACTGTGACACAAACAATATAGGTTTTACGTCTATATGCGTACCTACTTACCTAACACAAAAAAAAACAAAAACTGTATGTCACCGTGAAATACGAATACCGACAACGACATTATGTTTATAGACGGGGTAGGTGCTATAAAAGAAGACAAAACGCCATTATTCTGTTACTTTTCATTTCCACTGTTACCATCGGCACAAAGATTGAGAAATTAAAAAATAAAATAAAAGCAAGTGACAATCTTCATGAGTGTCATTGTCACTATGTACCGAAAAAATAATCAAATCAAAGTAGTTCAACAGTTATTCGACGTCAAAATAACTAGATAAAAATATTAGGTATCCATAATTGGTATCAATCATTTATTTTATATGATTTATTTCGTTCATGGCATAAGTAAAGATTGCGTAATTTGTAAGAAATGTATTATCACGTATGTACCACGCTGACTGAGATCGCTATACGTCCACCTCGGCAGTTGCACAAATAATGTCCCCCACTTTATTGTTAGTGAGTTAAGAAACGCCCAGCTATCCTATTTACATTTCGAAGCTGACGTGTCATATTTAGCGTGCTGCACGTCGGCTGTTTAGTTTGTATAGCTCTATCTCATTCTGAACTTTCGTCGCCTCATCGATGGCTTGCAAGGCAAAAATTGTATAAACCGCCTTAATATATTTTATTATTAGCTTGTTGAATATTCCTAATCCATCATTTCCACGTTTGACAGAAACAGAGACGGCATGACATCTTTCATCCCACTTTAATTTGGTTGGGGGGGGGGGGGGAAACAAAGCAAAAGTCCCATATAAGATCGTGTATTTGAAGCTTGGTAAATAAGCTTAAAATAAACAATTTAGAGTGAGAGTGCTTCTAATTTCGATTTTTTTCTGCGGGTATGGACCTTAGTAAACAAGTTTTAAAGCTAATTTTTTAATATTATACAAAACGGTGTTACAAAGTGCGTTCAGAAAGCGAGGTTAAGGTAACAAAGAGTGTTTTTATTTAAGTTATAGCTTTAAAATGGTCGGCTGCAGGTGGAACATAAGTCGAGATAAAGAACTTAGCTTTTACACAATACCAAAAGTTGTCGATCCAAATTGGCCCAACAGTTTGTTATCCCATTTTAGAAGGAATAGATGGTTATCGGCTGTTAAGAGAGGGCTAAACCTTTCTGAAGCCCAGCTAAAACATTGCAGGGTTTGCAGTAAGCATTTTATAACAAGTAAGTTTGTTAGGAAATATAGATGTGAAATATTTGTTTATAATTGTCATTTTAAGGTAAACCAGCATAGCTTGAAGATGATGACCATTCCGATTGGGTGCCCTGCACGAATATAGGCTATAAAGTTGGTGCAAGTTTAAAAGATGAACAAGCTGTGGCTGGTAAGCAACGTTTAGGGAAACGTAAAGCTGCCAGTGAACTGCAACTCGTAAGTTTTACACATATATAGTGTTTTTATTATCAATAATTTAAAATTAGTTTGAAAATCCAGAAGCATCAACGTCAGCAATATCTAACAGGAGCACGCCTGAAAATCCAGAAGCATCAACGTTAGCAATATCTAACAGGAGCACGTCACCTTCTCCCTTAGCTCGTAAGTTGAATTTAGACAAACCTTTAGGTTTGTCTAAATTCAGCTTAGCTGAGAGTGAACAACAACTCGTAGGTTTTACAGATTTATAGTGTTTTTTACCATCATTAATTTAAAATTAGTTTGAAAATCTAGAACCATCAACGTCAGCACCATCTACCAGGAGCACGCCACCTTCTCCCAAAACTAGAATATTACAAAATATAATATTGCGGCCTGCTAGACAACAATGTCTAGCAGGCCATCAGATGCGACAGAATTGGTAAAAGAACAAAAAAACAATTTTCTACAGTCGTTTAGAAATATTCGAAGGCGTCAATATAAAACCTCGTAACTATCATTTTTTTTTAATGTTAAATTGTGCTGGCATTCCACACTTGCCAGTGTTAGTGACAAGGTCTTGCATTGCTCTTGATAATATCATTGTATGTATAGAAATATGACAAGTGAGTAGGCGACATAATTAAGCAATATTACGTCAATATATTATATTAACAAATAAATTTTAAAATATTTGTGTCACGCCAAGAAAGATTGTTGAGCAAATAAGCCTATCTTCTAATGCTTTCTCTATGATATCCGTTACTCTGTGGACTTGATCTATAGTGGAACGCTTTTCTCTAAAACCAAATTGGTGATTAAGAAGTAGCTCCTTTCTCTCAATGAGATGTTTACCCGGTATATTTTCTGGCCGATGTTAATGCAAAATTTGGGTTTATTTTGATCTCCTTATATGCAAGCCAATTATCTTACCATTTTGAGATATTTGTTTTTTCAAAGACAGTTACTTTACATATAAATATATTTATCCTTACAATTTGATAATTGTGGGTAGACAAATACAGTACAGCGTCGATAATCCGAACTAATTGGGACCGAACGCGGTTCGGATTATCAAATTGTTGGGATTTTCGAAAATAACCTAGAGAATGACACTCTTGGCCTAAAGATGCCTAAAAATGCACTTTAATCGATTAAATATACAGATATTAAACAAACTATCACATAATTATGTGTTTAAACCCTTTTACAACGCGTTCGGATTTTTGACGTTTCGGATTTTTGATGTTCGGATTTTTGACGTTCTACTGTAGTAACAGAATTTGAAGAGTAAACTTTAAAGTCGTTCTTATCAGAACTGTAATTTTGTGAACATATGTAATGTTTAATCCTTTATATCTCCCAAAACTTTGACCAAATCAACCTATTTTCTTTATGTTCCGCACCACCTAAAGAACAAGAAACTGTCTAACAACTAATAATAATTGATAATTGCAAAGCTTCTCTTAAAGAATGTCACATAAACTCACCCACTCTCGCAAAGGGCGCTCATACAAGTTTATATTTTCAAAGATTGCGAATGCAAACTTCCAATAAGCAAAAAGAATACGAGCGCAGGCAGCATCCTGCCGGAAATATCCAGGAACACGCCGGCGTTTTCAAGCGGGTAGAGCGATAAAGCACGCCAGAAACTTGCGAAACTACATTTGTTGTTCCTAGCTGGTCTAGCTAGTAAGAAGAAGAAGTAGAAGGGACGTCTGCCGAGGGCGTTTCATTTTGGTGGTCGGCATACTGCAGCGCAATCAGTTGCTATACGCTTGTCCCGAAGTATCGGAAATATTGAGATAAGGTACGGTGGTGGGGTCCCAGACGTCCAGAAGTTTCCTCCAACTCCTTAGTGGGAGTTTAACAGGACTCATAAAAGTTCCGTGATTTTGTCCAGGCCGACGAGCCTTACTTAAAATCGGATCTGGACCAGCGTAGAACGAGCCGCGGTGCAATGAGAAAAAGTTTCGGCTGCGCACATCGCACAAGACAAACAGGGAGGACGAAACTTCCGAAAATCGGACAACGACGGTAAATTGCCCAAGATTTATCCGATGGCTTCCTTTGTTCTTTTATTTGGTCCTTGTGTGTTCTATGAGGGTTTGGCAAAACTTATATTGAGCACAGATTTTGTTTGGAAACCTTGGACATAAGTTCCATGTGGGTTATTTTTATCACTAAATCTGCAATATTTCTGTAATATGCATCTATCCAAGATTACAAGATTCTATATGGGTATGTATGTACAGTAAATATTTGGATACAATACTGTAAAAATGTCGTGTATTTGACACTATGGTCAATAGAAGTGCGAACCTCGTAGGACATAATTTAATTCATTCAATTATACTTAAATAAATAATACTAAAACAATCTGCTTACTCACTTTAATGAATTTGCATACCATATTTATTAGCGCAATGAAAAATGAGTGCAGATGTAAAAAGAACGGCATATTTCGGGTTACTTAGTTTGTTTAAACGACAAGAATGGGGGAGAAAGTTTTGCACTGTCAAGGCAAGGTAAGACATAAATGGTGAATTAACTCTAGTTTTTGAGAAAAACCAATGCAAAAGCAGCATTTGCACGTTTGATACTAATTCAATAACAAAACTAGACACAATTCATAATTTCTGCCATCAAATTCAGAATCTTCAATTGTCATTAATTGCTCGATATTAGATGTTGTTCGCCAGCGTATAGTCATCGTTGTTTTTGTCGTCATTGTTTTTTTTTTACTTCCTTTAAATAAGGAAGTAAATATCTGCCGTTAAATATCTACACTGAAGAATTTATAGTGTTTTTGATAATTAAGTTAATTATTGGTGTCTATACCTTTTGTCATATATTCGTTCAGTTTTAAACCGATGATGTAAATTCTAAGATCAAACACATTCTAAAACAATATAATCTAAACCTTGTAAATACCACAAAGAATACAATAGAAAAATCATTAGTCAACAACAAACTGCATTCCAACATAAAATTAAAGAGTGGTGTATATAAAATAAAATGTGGGGATTGTGATGCAATATATATAGGTGAAACTGGCAGAGCAATAGAAACCAGATACAAAGAACACATTAGAAACAATATCACCTCAGCCTTTGGCAGACACCTATTCCGTGAGGGCCACAAAACTACAATAGAAAGACTGTCACTATTACATAATTACCCAAAATCTTTTAAACTCTCAATCTTGGAAAAGTACGAAATTTTGAAACACAGAAGAAAAAAGAAAATGTTGTTAACGACATCACTTTTTTTCCTGAGAATCATATTTTTAAGACTTTTATATAACTGAATAATATCATATAAATACACCCCCCCCCCCCTTCCTCTGTCCAATTATCCTAGCTGATAATAATTTTTAAATGATCGTTCTCCCACCGCGCTATCAAGGTGACACATGAAAGCAAAAGTGACCTCTCCCCACTATTTTCATATGCAGACAGTGAGGAACCAGCAAGAGCAATAGACATGTGATGCTAAGCAAACTTTTAATATACCATGACGGACACCACATACTATGACGCAACAATTATTATCTTAATCTAAATTTTATCTATCTGACGGTGAGCTCCTTACAATTTATTTCTCTATAAATTAACAAGAACTTAAAATTTATGCTGTGATAAATTTTCTTCCTATAATATCAATGTCCTGAATTTTACCTACCCATTTTTTTATATTTATGTATATATGTGTATTTTATTTGAACGGAATATAATGGAATGCATTGTTTATATTATATATCTTTTTAGTTTTACGCCTGAGGATGGCATTAAGCCGAAATCGATCGCGTACAAATATAATTAATTAAACTTAGTCCACAATAGAACAATCCTGTTTTATTCAATCCTTCATCTTGAAATAGGTTATGAAACCAATTTAACGTTTGTGTGTAGAACAGTAGCTAGTCTTCCATTCAAATAGAGCGGCAACCAGAAATCTTTACATTTGATATCATGGCCTACTTCGACTACAATCATTTACCTATAATGACCCTTTATATTTCGCCCAACCTATCGATCTTTCCGTTTTTCTAGACAAGGCAGCATCGAGCCATAATTTAAATTGAAACCAACTGTGATAAAAATCTTCAAATTCGCCCTATGTTTTGTAGTATAACATTGTCAACATAATAGAAATTCAATTACATTTGCCGCCTTAATAACATTCTTCATCCAGAAACTAATAAAAGCTGTCGTCGTTGGCACCTCCGTATGAGGGCTGGCGCGAAAACGCTCTTTTGTTTGTGTCCGATAAATATTGCCACTTATTAAACCTGCACACCGTAAAATATCCCTCCACCAGCGCGGTATTTACGATCCCGTAAACTGTAGCTTCTTCTCCCTTACGGCTGCTGTCCGAGCGCGCTTAAGGCGTAAAACCATAAAAGCGCCGCTAGATGGGGACGCCATCGAGCTGGTAGGTTTATATTTCGCACCTTGTAAAATTTAATTATGGGCCGCGCCTCACGCTCTCTGCCCACGTCTTGCGATTATGTCGTGATCAGCAGAAATGGTCGACACGGGGTTATTGCGGTAATAAATTTTTACTCATCTCTTTAAGATGTTAGGGTATAATATTATAGATTAATGCTGTCTTACATCGCATAAAATATTGTCTTACATTGTCATTTCTTATCTTGATCGTTGATTTATTTAATACGTTCTTTACCAGCAAGTAGTTTTGTTTTAATGTCTTTAATGTCTTGACTAAAATGTTTAATGTTTGTTGGTGTTTAGCAAGAATATTAGATTCTTACAAGGATTGCTCAACCCCTATCTTCCAATGTTAACAGCGGCATGACGTCACGCGCGTTCATTGTCAAATTGTCGGGACACTCGAAACAATGATCGGACGATTCCGTTGAGTCGGCCTATCGGGTTGTCTACCCAGATTTGTTTAAACTGTCACACTTGACACATAAAAACGCGGGGATTTCAACTAGACCAACAGTAGCGCGATACTCAATGTTGTGGTTATGTTTGTTTGAAACGTCAAAAGCAGACACACTTGACACGTAAAAACGCGGGAATTTCAAACACACCAATAATAGCGAGATAATACACGTTGTGCTTGTCAATATCTGAAACGTCAAAAGCAGACATGGAAAAACACATTTGACGTTTGAAGTTTGGAATGTTTGTATTGCGGTAACCCAGGGATGATGACGTGAAATGGGTTCATTGTCAAAACCCTACAAACGGCCATTGAGCAATCCTTGTAGATTTAGTATTCTTGGGAGTTTAGCTGTTCTGAATGCTACCATGACTATCTGCTGCAAGGTGGGCGGATAATATAAAATTAAGCTATTCAAATGTATGTAAAGCACAGCCGGAAAATGAATAATCAGCATAAAGTGTTTAATAATGGCTGTAAAATTTACCGTCTTAATTCTTGAAAAGTTTGTAATCTCACCGTTCGCCATCGGCACCGTTGTAGTAAAGTCGCTAATAAGTTTAGACTCCTCAGAATGATATTAAATTAGATACAGGTGTTTAATGAGTTCCGGTTTATTGCGCACGAGACATCTAGCTGGCTTCGAATTGGACGAAGATTAAGGAAGAGGGATGGAGGAGCCACTTAACAGCGGAGTAGCTGCATTGATGAAATTTTTAACGGCGCCCTCGACGTAATTAGGAACGACGCATTTTAATTTTCCATATTGCTTTCTCGGTAGGGTAATCGTTATTAATTTATGGATAGGAGACTTCTTGTAGAAAGAGTGAAGTTAGTTAAAGATTGATAAAACAAATTTAATCAGGTAAACTTTTACTAGGTCCGGCACCTTCACCAAATATAAAATCTCTGCATACAGACATGTCAAGAGACAACTTTATCAACAAATATTCAGGTAAACTCTTTATTGGGAAAAATAATAGACCTGGTGTTTCCTGATGTAGTTCTTTAATTTGCACTTATGGCTTATAGCCATAAGTGCAAATTAAAGAACTACATTTGAAAAGACCAGCTCTTTTATTTTTCCCAATCACACCGACTGATGTAAATGGAGGAATTCATCAATATTAAACTGTTTATTGCAAAAAAAAGCCTTTACAATTAATTTAGTTTTTGAGCTCCAAGCCATGCTCATTACAGGATTTTTCTAAAATACCGGCCAACCTTAAAGGAACATTCCCCAGGGTAGAAGATACATTTTTGGCAAATATAGTCTAACATAGCGCATTTCCGAAAAAATTAATAAAGAAAAACGCAGTCCGGTCCTGTGGCGCAGTTGTCACACAACCGCAGCCTATCGGAACGCAGTCCGGTCCTGTGGTGCAGTTGTCACACAACCGCAGGCTATCGGAAAAGGCGTGAACTAGTCGACTGATGGTAACGAACCAACCCTACCAAAGATACCTAACCACTCTCGGCTCTTACTTACAATGACATTGACCTACTTAGATCGTAATTATTGTCAGCAATTTCCTGTTCTCCGGAAATTATTATATCGACGTTCAGTCATAATAATTATTTTAATGTACATAAGTGTATGTCTGTAGTGTACTAAGCTGTGTGTGCTGTAAAGATGAATATGCTAGATGCCAGATGTTCTCCGATTCTAACATATGTACATGATTTTGAATTTTATACTCCGAATTGGAGTTTGTTTTATGCTGCATACAATTATTAAGTGAGAATCTATAACTTCGAATGTTGGTCTAGACTATGTACCATCTAGACATTAATGATTTAATTTAATATAATGTTGTTAGTACCTACATAAAACTTGAAATTGACTACACGTTACTTGAGAAAATTGCTTCTTCCTGTTGAATATTTAAGTTTAGCTTCAACGCCTTCAAGTTTAGCACTTATTTCTTAAATATATTCAACAGTATCATAGATCACAGATATCCTAAAGAAACTAAATTTACCAAACGCAGAATACCATACTACATACAGAAAAAGGAAAGCCTCATGTCATCATTCCTTAGCTGTCTGGCCCGAATTGACAATAGGTATCCAAGCTCTAGAATCGTGTTAGAAACTGTATTCACATATTCCTTTCAACTGACTTTTGCACCTACACATGTTATGTTAATACCAGATGCTGGTCTACGATGTGTTAAAATTAATATTGTAACTAAAAGTGACATTGCCTCCCGGACTATGTCTTTTTATTCTAAGGCGGCTCCTATCCATAAGTCATGTATTTTAACTTTTGACCATCAATTAATCCATAATAATAATTAAATAATATTATTAGCGAGAATATTTTAAAACAAATATACCTATAACATAACCTCACATAATTTTATTATAATGAAATCAAAAGCTATTTGCCTAGCAACGGTTTCGGCAAATATATTTGCCTAGGCCCAAAAGGGCCTAATCTATAATTTTATAGTATGTATTGCCGTATGTGAACTTTATTTGTATATGTTACGGCTAAAATGGATACTTGGCTAGTTTCAAAACTAACTAACTATTTTGCAAACGAACTAAAAGCGCCGTTATTTTGAAGGATTTTGCGCTTTATTGCAAAATAGCGGGTAAACAGCAGCTAGTTTACAAACTAGTTGTTAGTATGCAAACTATATATTTGTTTTGGTTAATGTCGTTATTTTATACTACTGTATTTATATTAACCAAGTATTTTAGATAGTTTGTATAATAAGCATTTATGATGTTGGCTAATATGATAACATTAATCGCTTTTGTCACCCAAAATAGCAAGATTCCTGGCTAGTTTATAAACTGAATGGACTGCCTGTAACAATAGCTTACTTCCACTGTAACTGTGAGGTTATGTAGAAAGTAGCAGGTTGTTTGTGTTTGTGCACGATGTGAAGGATACAGAAATTACCCTTCGAGCTGCAGTTGGGTGTACTTCAGTCTCGGGATACACTCAAGATTACGTTAGATGTCAATGTACCAAAAGGTGTATTCACAAGAAAGGTAAATGTGTAAGCTCTGGACTAACATGTAACAGTAAATGCCACCAAAGCAAAGACTGCGATAATAAATAAATCTTGTTAGTTTTTTTCATAATTTTGTAAATAAAGTTTCTACCTAAATGAAATTGGAATGTATCATATTGCTATGAACGTAACGTACCTCCCACAGATTCTACATTAATAAAAAGATGGAATAAATGTAGTAAACTACCTGGTAAGTATTCTATTTTAGTATGCTATTTTAGTAAACTTATATAAAATCCCCATTTTAACAAGATTTTGGAGACAGTTTGCATACTAACCAGCTAGTTTGTAAACTGGTGGCTGGTTACCCACTATTTTGCGAGAATGAGCGCATTCTTTCAAAATAACAGCACATTTAGTTAGTTTGCAAAATAGCTAGTTAGTTTTGAAACTAGCGAAGTATCCATTTTAGCCGTAACATATATACTACTTGGCGATATAAAAGGTGCAGTTCGTTTACGTTATATTTGCCCTTGCCGCGTTTTCGCATTTTCGCGAAAACGCAGCATTTTCGTTTTTAAGCAATGAACTTGAGCTTGCAATGAAAACACTGTTAACGTCTATATACCCGCAAATTTGGCAGAATACGTACCAAGTACCTTGGTATTTTAGATTATATTTATATCATCAATATCATTAAGCATTAGGCATTATCAACAGGCTCCGAACGCCGCATGTTTATTGCTATAATTACTTTATCATACGCAGTATGTAAAGTATTGTAATCATGCCAAAAAAATTTTTTGAGATTTTAGCGGAAATATGTCTTTTTGGGTCCCCTGAACATTTTTGACCAAGGTACAAAAAAATGTCTGTGTGTGTGTGTGTGTGTGTGTGTGTGTGTGTGTGTATGTGTGTGTGTGTGTGTGTACCCGTTTTTGTGGAGACGATTCCGGAGAAACTACTAATGGTATCGGGACGAAACTTCATATTTAGAAGTTTTATAACCAAACTTAGAGCTGAAAAGCTTTCTGTTGAAAAAGGTCCAAAGGAACTGGTGGTTTACTCATAGCATTTTTCGAAGATTTTGCAAATGAGCCGCTATTTGTGTAATGTCGTCAAAATAGTTAAATAATAAATTAAAGGAGAGGAAATTTTCCATAATTTATGTATATGACATTTTTTGGTAGAATTTATAGTTTAGCCGCATGACCAAATTCTATTTCATCGAGATCGGGCGTACTGCTTTAAAACTAGTAGCCAGGATATGTCAGACTATTTTGATTCTAATGACAGTAGCTAGTGTCAAACGCTAATGTCTTGAAAATGCTACTGTCAATATAGGCTGCGTTCGGATATTGAACACCGTTACACTTTTTACACCCAATAACACGTAAGTGTCATTTGGACGGTGTACCCGCTGTCAACGGAGTACAATATCCGAACGCAGCTTTAATCGAGATATTTGTCTAGTTCTACTAGTTTTATTTTAATGCAGACATTACCGATCTCGATCAAATAGAATCCCATGCAGCTAAACTATTAATTTTATATATTGTATGATAAAGTCATGTGCCTGGCCACATCAGATTTTTACTTTATCATACGCAGTATGTAAAGTATTGTAATCATGCCAAAAAAAAATTTTGAGATTTTAGCGGAAATATGTCTTTTTGGGTCCCCTGAACATTTTTGACCAAGGTACAAAAAAATGTCTGTGTGTGTGTGTGTGTGTGTGTGTGTGTGTGTATGTGTGTGTGTGTGTGTACCCGTTTTTGTGGAGACGATTCCGGAGAAACTACTAAAGGTATCGGGACAAAACTTCATAATTAGAAGTTTCATAACCAAACTTAGAGCTGAAAAGCTTTCTGTTGAAAAGGGCCCAAAGGAACTGGTGGTTTACTCTTAGCATTTTTCGAAGATTTTGTAAATGAGCCGCTATTTGTGTATTGTCGTCAAAATAGTTAAATAATAAATTAAAGGAGAGGAAATTTTCTATAATTTATGTATATGACACTTTTTGGTAGAATTTATAGTTTAGCTGCATGAGCAAATTCTATTTCATCGAGATCGGTCGTACTGCTTTAAAACTAGTAGCCAGGATATGTCAGATTTTTTGATTCTAATGACAGTAGCTAGTGTCAAACGCTAATGTTTTTAAAATACTACCGTCAATATAGGCTGCGTTCGGATATTGAACACCGTTACAGTTTTTACACCCACTAACACGTAAGTGTCATTTGGACGGTGTACCCGGTGTCAACGGAGTACAATATCCGAACGCAGCTTTAATCGAGATATCTGTCTAGTTCTACTAGTTTTATTTTAATGCAGACATAGCCGATCTCGACCAAATAGAATCTCATGCAGCTAAACTATTAATTTTATATATAGTATGATAAAGTCATGTGCCTGGCCACATCAGATTTTTTTTATTTACTCTAACTTACTGTATTAATAAAATTTGTTTTAGTAATTAACGTTAATTTGTTTGAAATGTATCTAATGTCTCTAATGGAAAACTCTAAATATTTTATAGCTACCGTTGACGTAGCTACGGCACTTTATCTTCGGATGGCAGAATACAAGAGCTCGGGAACGTGCAAGACGATGAATGTTTTTTTTTGGTTCTTTTTTGACGGAGGTACGAGCATAATATCTACGCACAGTAGAAAGTGAACATGGGTCTGAGATTGCTTGCAAATTGATAACGCGCAATTTATGTTTAGCAAGAACGAGCACATTATGTAAGAATAACAATAAACATTTACTTTTGAGAATTTCAACCGATTTTAATCGACCGATGTTTCTTGATCTTTGATCTTGTTTGATTATGCTTCCTTACATTTGTGATTGTTCTTGTGCCTAGGCTATAAGCTCTAATAAAATTTGCAAATATTTAATTGTGGCAGCTTACACGTTGAATTTAAAACCACTGAATGTCGTTTGAACTTTTACTATTACTAACCCTTTAACGCATTTATTTTTGTTTTCATTTCTTATTTTAAAGGTGCGTCCTACGCCGAAATGGCGCCACAATAGAAGGTGCTGTTTCCGGTAAAATCACGACGTATACATTTCTGAGGAAGAAACTCCTTACATACAAAGTAATTATTAATGGTTAATAAAATCTTCCGCACTCCACATTAGAACATTTCCGTAAATAAAAACACGAAGTTGTTAAATTATCAAAACTGTACAAAGAGTGGAGTTTATAAATACAGAAATTTAGCATTCAGTGAAATTTAGTTCTCGGCGACTATGTCAAGTATTTATTTTCCGTTTATCACATTCACTATTTATTCAATCAGTTCGAAAGGTCGTTTGAAAAGCCGTGGCTCAGTACATCAGTACCCAATAATTGGAGTGCACTTACTCATATTTATGCCACAAAAGAAACAAAATTTCGTCGTCGGCAGTAAACGCGCGCCGTAATGTTTGACCATTACCGTTTATGGGCTCAGTAGGCCGTTAGTGTCCGTTCACGATTGATTAGCATACGAAAGCGATTTCACTCTGTACGTACAGAGAGATTAACTTTTTTCGAGAGCGCGAGCGGATTTGGATCTCTGTGCGCCGTTTGGGCCGGCCGCGCCGTATCTGCCGTTTTGATGAATTGGGCCCATTTATCGCGGTGCACAATTTTCGTTGTCAATTCCAGCCAGATTATATCGCTGATGCAATTTTTAAAATGAAACCCGTCCCGACCGGAAGCGCGCCAGTAATTTTTGCCAGATTTCGCATGAGCTGCACCGCACAGAACACACACAGTGCGATTAATAAATAAATCCGCTAAATCATAAATAATCCGCCGCGTAGCGACCCGAACGTAAATGCTGCGTTTAGTTAAAGTTAGCGCGTGAATAGTCGTTTTGCTACTACTGTAACCACTGCCACCTACTGGCAAATCACACAACTCCGATAGAAAAATTTTCTCTTACGCAGTTAGAATTTATCGATACTTTGACGGCGCAATGGTCTATTTTGAACTTTGATCGTTGTATAGATATTTTAGAATACAATATCTTTTGTTGGAAAAAAATCTACGCGAAACGGTAGGTTTACAAAAAAAAACTGATGATATGAGATTATGGACAGTTGACTGTCCGAATCCGACTTTAAGGACTTAAATTCTCCGTCATCAGATATATCACTTGCCTGTTTGCCAATTAAAAAGCAAAGCTAAATACACTTACTGACTGTAATTTACATCATGCTGAACTTATAACGAATCATTGGAGCAAGTACGTGCTACAAAACTAGCATCTTTAGTGAGCTTAATTTTGTATCACTTCTCTGTCAATGTTAAACAAACAATTATACAGACAAAGGTGTATTACATGGTGTAATACTGTGGTAATATAATAATTGCTGTTGTAGCCACGTTACGTGATGAAATATATCTGATTCATCTACTCAAAGAAGTAAAATTTTGAGTAAAAAGAGAATGTTAGATATATATGTTTTGACGTGAATTTTGTACACTGAAAGAGGAAGGTGTAACTTAGATCTATTATGTGGTACTTTTTTCAATTTTAACCTGTGTTCTCTGTAGAAAAATCGCAAAATCCGTTAATTTTATGTTAGATTCAGTAACAGATTTGTCAAAAATGAACGAAAATGTCAAAAATTTACAGATAGACGGAAAATTAACTACCTTTTGTCTTTAATTTGGCGTAATATTTTACTTTTTTGGTTCTGTGAACTAATAGCTGAGAAAGCCCCTTCGATTTTACGTGTTTTGCGAGTAGAACGTAGGGTGTACGGATTTCCCTTACACATATACAGATACCGTAACTGATTATGGTTTGTTTCGTAAATCGTATGATTTAGACATTTTTTAAAAACAAAAGCAGTTTTGTATTAAATTATCTATCAAATGATATCAAACACGACCTAGGTTCTGCTTTAAACTATTTCAGCTATATTCGGGTAATAAAAACTGCTAAATACGTCAGATAGGCTTATGCTATGCATTTTTTCCCTGAACCTCATATCTAAAGTATTTAGAGGAAATAAGACATTTTATGACAATCATCTCTACATCGTCACATAAGCAGGTAAGTCAGCAATCCGACATTCTTTTTTGCATTTGCTTCTACTTACTGAAAAAATACTGTAAGCTTAAATACTGGAAAAACTTTCTGATATGAACATTGTTTCCTTCTTCATCAACCACCACTTTAATTTATTCGATGTTAGCCGAAGCTATTGCAGTTTGTTTATGTGTCTGTCGCGATAACAATTGATAAGTGACTGACTGTCACTAAAGCCGTCAAATAGGACGCTTTTGAAAGGAAATCTAGCTGTAAATCCAAATCATTCCCGAGGAAAATTTAATAAATGTAATAAACGAGTTATGTATGTAAAATTTACTGTGTCGATTAACAACAATGTTTTATTGTTTTTTTAGAGCATACACTAGGATAATGTGCAGGCCTAATACGCCTGCTGGTCGACCTAGGTAGATCGCCGAAACGTTAGGAGAGAGACAAAAAGCCTGGATGCTCTTACACGCGCGACGTGATTATGCTCGTAAGTTCGGCGCGGTTACGGGGCGCCATCTATTGCTTCGTAGCGTAACCTCAACAGCGACATGACGATGTGTCGCCGTCTGGTAACAGCGTCGCGAAGCACACGGTCGTCGCCTAGCAACCCCGATCGATTCCCATGGCGACGCGCTGACGAGTACAGTCCCAAACGATAATCCATAAATTTAGCCGAATCGAGGTAAAAGATAACGAGAACTGGGCCGAAAATAGACGAAATCGAAAACCTAAGTACTGTAGAATCAAATTTCAGGCGGAAAATCGGCGCCGCCGATTTTTGCTTCTCCTAGGAGCAGACCTTTCCCCTGATTCGCCGATTTTCGTAAACTTCTTCCGCGGAGTGCGAGTTACGTTTAGTATATAGTAGTAGATAGATATAGTAGTAGATTGAATTAGAAAATTACTTACAAAATACGCTGTTTTCCACTTATCTGATAAATACGCGAGTAGACTGTTGAGATTAAGATATGCGAAACTAGATCTGTCTTTGCATTATTTATTTGGCTACAAAATCGTAGATCCGCCGATCTAATTTTGTAGTGTGTTGTACAAAAAATCCTCGCTTTAAACTTTAAACTCTGTAATATATGGCTGGAAATATTCATGTCTTCCGCTAATTTTCGGTAAAATTATGTTGCAGTATTCAAAATAAATTACTTTTTTAGTATAAAAACTCGTTTCTTGTTAGTGTCGAACATTACTAAGGTTGATGATTTGGAAAAAAACGTCCCTAAGGTGTCTTAAGTACTTACGTTGTGCTTCCAGAGAACTTTGTACGCCCCAGGATTGGCGTTCACTTTGCACTCAAAGTAGACATCGTCCCTTTCTTCAATGTCGTTCGGGTTTAGATTTGAGCCAAGAGTTAAATGCAGAATAGGAACGTCTGTAACACGAAAATATATTATCAAATTAATAAAACAAACATGACAACACAGCTATCATATATAACATTTGTTCTTTCTTTGTACCTGGAATTTTTTACTTCAATCAGCGTCAGAGAACTTTTTTAATACAATTTCTAGTAAGTAAAACCTTGAAACATTCTGTACGCTATTTGGCATAAGTTGCTTATCTGGCCTTCTCGTAGTACGATAAGTTAAGAGAAGTAGGTATATGTAATTGGTCACATGGAATGGATTGCGCAAAAAGTGTTGGGCACTCGGCATGACCGACCCCTGAGCAACTTTCCCCGTTCATCCCCCGGCGTTTCCTCTTCCCTTTTCCGCCGGCTGCTCGCGCCCAGTTCCGAGGCCGAGCAGTTTTGCGCCCGTTTTGTTTTATTCCAACTTTTAAACTCCGGGAGTTTATTATGCCTGTTTAGTCGCGTTTTATTTTCGGCCGAGTGAATTACGCCGCCGGACGCCTAAACCAGCCTTCCCTCCCTCATCCAATCTACCAGCGGCGTACGGTAGATTTTTGTCCAAGGAGCGTATCTTTTTTTATTCCATCTTTATTTAATCAATAATCGCATTGTTTTAATTGTGTTATGATATTTATGTAGCTAGTTACTTACATATTGTACTGACGTACGTAAATTATTTATGTTTTTTAAGTACTGTACCTCAAAAAACGAGCCATATAACTAAAAATATACGGCAACAAATATTTTTGGCATAGCCCAAAATTTTTTTATTCATATAATATAAACTTACACATAAAATATTCATCAATTTTGAACAAAAAATAACCATGATTTAGACAGTGTTTTAAGATAGTGACAAGTTGGTCTTAACTGTGTACAACGTATTAAAGTGGTCGAGATATACACATCTTTCTGTATAAATTTCATAGATAATACAAAAATAGAATGATTTTAAACCTGCGCAAAAAGGGCTCATATGAAGACTGCCATTTTTATTTCTATTAAATGCATGATAAAGCAAGACCCCGCGTCCTTCCGTTTTTGTTTTTCTCTTGTCCAATACCATAACCCCTTTTTAGCCACTAGATCAAAATGACAGCCACCCCCATATATTGCATGCGCAGAAGGTCTAAATGCTTGCTATTTTGATCCTTGTCTATGGTAGGGATGGGCATTCTCGGTCATTTCAGTGAGCCGGTTCAGTCGAACCGGCTCACTAAAATGACCCGTTCAATCAGACCCGTTCAAAATGAACGACTTTCATATGGACCAATTTTTTCAAAAGCAGGGCTCACGCTAACGGAAAGCCGAAACAGAATAAGTTCTACAAAAGTGTCACAATTACTATTTTTAAATAGCAATTTACAATAGGTAATGTGATGAGTTATACTTCTATATGCATTTTATATTTTTTGAGATTAGAGGAGTTTGGCAACATATATATTATGTTGTATTATGTGTATTATATATTACATATATTATTTTTATTTAGTAAATTATAACGTTCCAGTTGTGAGTCAATGAATGAATATTTAGTTATTTTTTATTGTTTCTATTTATTTTACTTTGTATAGTTTAACTCTTTTATTTTTTTAATAAATTATATTTATTGCAACTAATGGTTTACATTATCTACTGCCGACTATAATATTCCAAAAATATTTAAAAGTAATTACAGTGTAGATATACGGATCTCAACAATTTTAAAAGGCAACGAAAATATTTAGGGAGAGCCACAATATGTTGACAAATCCTCATTCTTCAATCAAACCAGAAGTAAACGAACGAAAATATTTTTTTCATAATACTTTACGCGGCACTGGAAACAAACGAACACACGTGCATCAAAGACGCCAGCGCCGGCCGTCGCAAAAAACTGGCCTGTGACCGCCTTGAGCCGTCTATCGATCTTATGCAGAAAAGAGCCGAGTGCATAAACGCCGTAAACGAACGAATCTGGCCCGACCAGTTCGAGCGACCCGTTCACTTTGCCACTGGCGAGTCGGATCAAACTTCCAAACGGTTCAGACATTTGACCCGTTCATTTTGAACGGTTCGTTCAATAGATCCGTCTATATAGACGGATCTAGTGAACGAACCGTTCAAAAGAACGAGAACACGACGCGCGCATTGCTGGTATCTTCGTTCAGCCATCGCAGCGGCCCTATGTAGTTTACGAATATGCCGACGCGCGACGGCCTAACTACTGCGAGTATTGTTTTTCTTTGTCAGAACTGGAATTTTCTGATTTAACTTAGTTTTTCTTGTAATTTATGCTGATAGAAATTACCTCCATTCAGTAACAAAAACAAAATAGAGCCTATAAAAATGCTACTAAGGCTAATAAGTCAATGGTATTTGCATATATATATATATATATATATATATATATATATATATATATATATATATATATATATATATATATATAATTTAAATTAATTAAATCTAATTTTGATCTTTTAGCGATTTTCGTAAGCTGATTTTACGGAATTTATACAAAACCTTTCAATAAGTTCTGTATGGTTAACTAAACAAATCGTTCAATTTTACCGCAAAAATCTCATCTTTCATTCTGCCTTTTATGCTTTTTATATTTTTCCTTATAATATATTCTCAAACTTTCATTTTGTTTAATAAATTAATAATAATATATTTATTAAAATTAATGGTCTTCATTATCAACTCCCGACTCAATATAATGTCCCAAAAATATTTAAAACAAATACAGTGCAGATATACGGATGTCAACAATTTTAAAACGCAAAGAAAATGTTCGGGCAGTTCATAATATGTTAACGAATCTTTATGCATCAATCAAACCAGAAATAAACGAACGAAAATATTTTATATATGTATAATGTATATACAATATACATATTATGTACTTTACGCGGCACTGGAAACAAATGAACACGCATCAAAGACGCCGCCGCGCCGCGCCTGTCTGCTTTGAGCCGTCTGTGCTGTGAGCAGAAATGAGCCGACAGCGTAAACACCGTAAACGAACGAGCTACTGAACCGGATCTCCTACTGAACGGGTCAGTTTGCCAGGGTTGAACCGGATCGAACGGTTCACACAGTTGACCCGTTCATTTTGAACGGTTCGTTCGCGAACGACTCATCCCTAGTCTATGGTAATTTTATACTAATAATTTCCAGACCCGATGACCATAGAAAATGAGAAAATATGCTCAAGAAAAAGTTGGGCTAGATGAAAAATAATTTTTTGGCAAGATAAAAATTAATTTTACTTCTACATCTTTGCCTTTTTCCAAATATAAAATATCTAGCCCAACTCATGATTTTTTATTTATTTATAGTTTTAAAATGTATTTATTTGCCCATATTACTGCTACCCGGTGTAGACAGCATACTTCAGAAGCTTTAAACACCGTCTATAACTAGTGACTATGGATTGACGTTGGTGGAGGACAGGCTAACCGCTAGCAGCAAAAAAAAACATCGCAACAAAATATTTCGTTTCGGATTTGCGATGTTTTTAGAACGGAGCCTTATAATAAAGTCATTTATTATTATTATTATTATTATTATTATACCTTGCACATATATTTTTAGAAATTATTTTTTAAAATATTTTTAAACATATACAAGTGTGTTGCCGGATGGAGCTAATTGTATTTGTCATCAAGTATTTCACAATTAAATTTAAAAATAGAGAAAAGTTGTTTTTAATTTAATTTAGTGCCCAGATATGAAATTAGAATATTTTATATTAATATTAATACCTTCATTTGTTCTTATCGTTTTATCTTAAGTCAACAGTATTATGAACAAAATATTACAGCAACTGTATTTGATAATGTACTATAGTGTTAACTGAGGCACAACCTGTGTTTATAGTAAAAGGAAAAATGTCAAATCCTGCAAATTCTTTTGTCAGATTACTTTTCTAAATTTTCAAAAACCCGACAAGAATATCAAAAATCCACTATACGGCGGCAACTTACGTACATTCTTTACCTTTAATTTGGTGTAATAATTTTTCTATTCTGTGAATAAAATTTCCTGTGAAAAATTCTTGAAATTTTTTTCAGTTTTTTTTTAGTTAAATGTGCTGATTTTTTACAATAATAAGTATGTACTTTTTAGCAGGAGCTTTAAGATATTTTTTACGAAATAAGTTCTGTTAATTGATGTTATTTAGAAATAATTTCAGCACTTTCTAATTTTACAAATTCTGTTTAAAAATATCATGTTAATAACTTTTTACTTCTTTCGTAGATTGCGATACAAAATTCCAATTTAAAATTAGCCATAAAATTATTTTCTTTTTCAAAACTCTTAATGAAGCATGACTCTTCTTCTCGAGATTACCGTATTTTAGGAACTATATATGCTAGTAGGATTTTTGCAGACTTTGCAGAGTAGAAATCCAGGCTCAAAAGTTTTCTGGTTTTCTTTTATTTGACGTCCTTGACCGTCGATATGGTTGGTAGACAATTATAGGTAAGGTGATTGAATGACGACAAAAGTTCTCTGTTCAGGTTTTAGTTCTGCGCGAACCACGTATACACAAATTCATATCAATTATAGGTCAACTTTTTTTTTACCGATTCGCAATTATCGGAAACGCCACTGGAGCCCAATCTCCTTTCCGGGCGGGACCGTAAGGACACCTTTCCACGACCCCACTCAACCCGATAAATTAACGAAATTGTGTCGGCCACCGGTGGAAAGTTTGCCAGATATTAAGGGGGGTTGAGAGCATGAGGTGGAGGGATGGGCCCGAGGACGACCTAATTTGGCAGTTTGCAGTCGTTGCCGGGGTCAGGAATGGCCATACGTTCACCTCTACCTTCCATCATCCCCTTGCATGTGGGCAGGAGTGGTTAGGATGGATCTGGAATCACTCGACGGTGACTGGGGGGTCATGAACCTAGCGACACCTATACGCCGGATATTGAATGTATATCGGGTGGAGAGCATCGCCCTATGAGGGCTGTCATGTATACGAATTGGAGGTCGGGACCCGACGAGATACTCCAAAACCCTTGAGGGCTTATAGCTTCGTGTTAAGCAAACTTTTAGCGTTTGAAATTGGAAGGAGAGGAACTTAAGGAGGTGAGAAATGATTGTTCATGGTTAATTATAAAGACCACTTGTACATATTTTTTGATACATTGGTTAAACAATTCGATTATTTAGAAAATAAACTGCTTCCGTGTTATCCCGTGTGTCAAGATTCGTAAATGCTGTCGTTTCGCAAACCATGTTGAATACTGATGACCTACCACAGAAATCTCTTATATACCTTATATACCTAAATTTACACCTCACTGCGCACATCTGGAGCTGCCGCTCGCATGTGCTTTTCCACCTGACCGCGTTAGGATCGATTTCCGAAGGGAAAAAGAAGGGGAAAAACGAAAGAGTATACAAGATAACATGTGAGTGTGGAACATGCTATGTAGGACAGACAGGATGAAGTATCGAATATCGAGTCAAGGAGCACAGTAGAGACACCCGGCTAGGCAAGATTCAACTGTCGGCTGTTGCACAACACTGCCATGAGTCGGAACACGCAATGGATTTCGATGACGTGAAGATGTTGACAAGGGTATATAATTATCATCCAAGGCTTATTCGAGAAGCCATCGAAATTCACAAACATCCTGATAACATCAATCGTGAGGACGGCACTGACATTAGTAGGGTCTGGAAATCGATCCTAACGCGGTCAGGTGTAAAAACACATGGGAGCGACAGCTCCCAGATGTGCGCAGTGAGGTGTACATTTAGGTGTATAAGGGAGATTTCTTTGGCAGGTCTTCAGTATTCAGTTAGCCTTGAAGAAGCGAGCAACATGGTTCGCGAAACGTCAGCATTTACGAATCTTGACACACGGCGTAACCCGGATGCAGTTTATTTTCTAAATGATTCTGGCCATGATAGCCATGATAGATTCGATTTGTTAGGTGACAGCCAAAAAAGCTTTCCAATATGCTCTGGCCGTAACTGTACATTATTATACAGGATCTCAGAGATCATAAAAAGATGGCAGCAGTGGCTGCCACAGTGGCTTTATCAGAGATTGAAAGAAGTTTTCAATGCTGCATGAAAAAATCCAAATTCCACATTTGTGTGCATAAATTGTGGCCTTGGTTACCATTATAGCTGCTCAGAACGCCAAAATGTTAGATGGATAAAGTATAAGCTTATTATTTGCCGTGAGGGGGAACACACTTACATAACCTCACAAATTAAAAACAGCATGCAACCTGAAGATAAGGAAATCATCGTCCAGCAGAAAATAACCATCCAACGACCAACATGGATGAAACAAATGACAATAAAAGCGCTGCAACTGTTAAAGAGGACATTGTAATACGCGGTAGAGATAGAAAATCTAATATTAGAATACAGCGAGTCAGTAGACAAAACGTCATTCCTGTATGTTTCTCGACTTCACCCAGACTCTAGAAAGGAGCATGTTGAAAGCTCTGTAAAGGTTGAATTCTCAGAAGTGGTATGAGAGCAAATTCCAACAAAATTTCCTCAATATTGTTAGTTTATATTAGGTAATATTAAGTAAACGTGCTGAGTCTATATTGCTGACTTGACGCGTATTATTTTATAATATGATGTATTAGCAGGGATGTAAAAGCGCAATTTACCGCGTAAATTACCAAACTAATTATTGTAATTAATGGTAATTTACCGATTTTTAATTACCGTAATTTACGGATTAAATTATCGATGGTAAATTACCGTCAATTTAAATTACCGTTGGTAATTTACCGAAAATTTTAATTACAGTTGGTAATTTACCGGAATTTATAAATTAATTGCAAAAACCTTCCATCAGTACTTGCGTGAATGCACTCCACCATTCCTAAGCAGTCGACAAGTGCACTGTTTGTCATTTGCCTGGGAATTACTAAATAAATTACCGTAATTAATGGTAATATCCGGATTTTTAATTACACATTTTAAATCAGAAGCCATCTACCTACTATAAAATTCATGATTTAAAGAAATGTTCTGGAGATCCGGATAAAAAGTGATCATTGTTTGTGAAACTGGGCGTTGTCGTTTTGTGAGTCGGCAATAAATTACAGTATTTTATATGCTAATTATAATAATAATAATAATAATAATAATAATAATAATATTTATTGATACAAATTGCAAACCTAACATATAACAACTTTCCAAGTAAAAATTAAAACAAAACAAAAGTAGAAAATATAAGAAGCAATTGAATCAATCCTATGGTGTGATTCGGTTTGGCCGTTCTTCCATCACACCATAATAATCATTGAAAATAAACAAAAATCGCCTTACATCTCAGAAAATAAAGCAAAACATAATAAATTCTAATTGTAATCAGTCTGCCATCGATCGCCACATGCACAACCATATTCTTAAACAATACGAAAATTATTGAACAATTACTCACACCTGCCAATACCGCCCACTCGCCGCAAGCACGGCCAACGTCCACGCCACGCTCTCCCCCACAAAACTACAACCCAAGATCCAACCTACCACTCACCGCCATCCCACGAATCGCCCCCCTCAACTGCCGCCCAGACGCACACCTCCCGAACTGCCGAATAATGACATTCCCTGTTTTAAAAATTTGATATGTAAAGCTATTTTTGAAAAATTGCGTTTTATGTATAGGGGGTGTCAGAGTTCCTTTAAATCTTAAGTTCAGGGTGTGGACGTCCGAACGATAACCCACCTTATTATGTAGGTAGGCGGGCTTGCAGTGTGTCATGATTTTGCTATAGAACAAAGTGGCATGCAGGAGCCGACGAGACGTCATATTTAGCCAATCAGCATCCACAAGTTTACATGAAACATGATCCCGCCTCCGCAAACCAAACAACAATCTCAGACACGAGTTCTGCACTTTTTGAATTCTCTGCTTCAAAGCGACCGATAGAAAGGGGGAGTAAAGGGTGTCCGCGTAGGTAAAATGTGATAGTACCAAAGTATCACATAACAGTCTTTTTGTTCTAAGGTTTATAAACTTTCGGTTCCCATAAATGAATTTCAAATTTATGTACGCCTTCTGAATGCACTTCGAAATGTGTTGGTCAAATTTAAGATTTTCATCAATTATTAAACCTAAGCTTTTAACTTTATTTGTTAAGGGTATTAACTTGTTACCAACAGTTATGTTTATCTTATCTCGAATCCTAGCCCTCACCCTCTCCGCACCAAAAAGAATCAGCTCGGTCTTTTCAGCATTTATACTTAAGCCATGCTGCTCGGACACATTTATTATATTCTTTAGATCGCTATTCATTTTGGCACATGCCTCATCCACTCCACCCTCGTCGAACGAAACATACAGCTGCGTATCATCCGCGTACCAATGAATACTGCAATGCTCAATACTACTTTGAAAGTTAGCCGTGTATATTGTGTAAAGGAGCGCGGACAATACCGATCCCTGTGGACATCCCATTTCGTTTTTAACAATAGCAGAATTATTACCATCAACGGTCACAAACTGCTCTCTCTCCGAAAGATAACTAGTAATCAGGTCCGCAGCGACTGGGTGTAAGCCAATGTAATGAAGCATGGCGCTTAAAATGGGGTGGTTTATTCTGTCAAAAGCTTTGGAATAATCTAAGAGACATACCAACGTTAACCTACTATTATCCATCGCTCTGAGAATATCATCCACTATGCTTGTCAGCGCAGTCACGCAACTACACCCAGCTCTGAAACCCGACTGCGTCTCCGGCAGCAAATTGTTATCACTGACATACTTATTCAGTTGACTCCATAGCAACCGCTCACACACCTTGGACAATACCGGCAGAATGCTTATCGGCCTTAAGTCTCCTAGACACTCCACCTTGGATTTTTTTGGCAAAGGCAACACCATTGCCCTTTTCCACGCTGCGGGAAATATTCCGGTTAATATACAAGTGTTTACAATATCTCTGATCTGCGGAACAATGTGAGGGCAGCACCATTTTAGGATTCTTGTGTTGAGTCCGTCGTATCCACTTGCTGTGCTTTTAATTGAGATAATTGTCCTTTCCACATCCACATCAGCCACCAACTCAAAAGCAAACCGCGAATTAGTGCATCTATGAGTTAGATAATATAAACAAAGATCATTACTCACGCGTACGGCCGATGTTAAATTTGCAAAAAATATATTTATTTTATTTGGATCCGAAAGACTTACTGGAATTGTAGCTTTTACCTTATGTAACATATTTGTTCGCTTTAATACTACCCATGCATTTTTTTCAGTCTTTAGCTTATTTTCTATATAGGCTTTCCTCTCGGCATTAATTGCAGTCTTTACAGTGTTCCTCATATCTTTATAATATTGCCACTTTGCATCCGTTCTTGTTGCTTTAAATTTTTTTAGTGCTCGATCTCGTAGGTTCTGCATTAATTTAATGGTATCTGAGATCCAAGGCGGCGGCGGCGACTGACAGAGTCTAACATTTACAAATGGGGCGTGTAGATTAATAATGTTTAAAATATTTTCAGTTAGAAAAGTTACTTTATCATTCACTCCAGGGATATCAAAAATTTCAAAGAACGGGACAGAATACAAATCACTTACAAAATGGCGAATATTAAAATTTTTAAAATTTCTTCGTTTAACAAATCCTGGCTGCTGCACAACCGCGCCGACATTTAAAGTACAGTAAGTTAACTCGTGATCCGATACTCCAGGAGGCGGCAGGACGCCCGCATCCCTAACAGCATCAGAGTCTGATACAAAGATCAAATCGATCAGTGACATTGTAGTTTTGCTGATTCTTGTCGGCTCGGATATTATTTGTGTGCATTGATATGATTCTAACGTATTTATGAGAAATCTTGCGGACGCGCTGGGGTTGCCCAGCTGATTTAAGTTAAAGTCTCCCAAAATAATTATCTTATCAGCTTCTAGGCAAATTTTTGAAAGCTGGGATTCGAGCTCACTAATAAAAATGTTGGCATTGCTTTTAGGTGGTCTGTAGAGTACCCCAGCCACAAATGTCAAACTGTATATTTTAAAAGACAACCACAATTGTTCAATTGTGTCGGGTGATTCCAGAAGTCCATACTTTATTGTATTTTTTATATAAAACGCCACTCCCCCTCCCCTCGAACCTCTATCGCGCCTGACTACTACGTATCCATCAATGCCCACATTATCATCGTCAATTCCGTCACTTAACCACGTTTCCGAAAGCGCAATCAAATCATAGGCATTACCGCGGACAAAATCAGAAAAATCCGCGAATTTTGCAGTGAGAGAGCACACGTTCCACTGACAGAAAGTCAACATTTCAGAGACCGGTCAACATGCCGGCGGCGAGCGTGAACGAGAGTAAAAACATCAATGTTATGCTGTTAGACTGTCCATTATAAATTGCTGGTATAAAAGTAGTTTTATTGTAGTCCCTGCTTTCATTTTAATAATTAATTACTACTATTACATTAGGAAAAGCATCAGCGATTGGTGGTTATCTACAATATAATGACTTATAAATAAGGCTGTACCCAATTTTTGTTTACATAACTTACTGTCATCGATAAATTATCATTTTGAATTACTAGGTAATTTAAGAAAATATAATTTACCAATTGCATTTTTTAATTACGTGGTGATTGAAATTTGAAAGTGATAATTTTAATTTCAGCAGTAATTTACTGAAAACTTAATAACCGAAAATTAACATCCTTAGTCAGATTGCTAGTTATCTATAAAATAATGACTTTCTTTACCAAACTTACTCTTTACAAGTAGCATTCATAACCTACAGTGATCGGTATTAACGGCGGGGTAATTTACCATTTTGAATTTTTAATTACCCGGTAATTTAAAACAGCGTAATTTACCATTTGGAATTTTTAATTACTCAGTAATTTAAGCCAGCGTAATTTAGCATTTTTAATTTTTATTTACGTGATAATTTAATATTAGAAATTAATATTTTTAATTCCAGCGGTAATTTCCGAAAAAAAGTTAATTATGTACCGTAATTTAACATCCTATGTATTAGCATCAGATTCTACTCAGCCGTCGTACAATAAAGACTATCAATAATTGTGACTTGGTCTTTTCAATCGCAACCCTTTGCAATCCTCGTACCTGGCGCAGTCGGTAGGAATTGAACCTACGCTCCCATAGGGAGCAGTTACATAATTAATTTAGTAATTTAGTTCTATCTGTAATTTACCGGACATAAAGACACTAAACATATTTTTGAGCGTTTGCTCATTTAAATCTTCTATTACTACGGTAATTTGTATCTTTTCATTAAAGTATTATTATTACCATTTCCTTTTTTGAAAGGGGCCTCCTTTTGATATAAAACGGGTATTATAGGGGTATTAGCGCCGCTTTCACAAACATTAAAAAAGTACGCTTACAATTTATTTACCGTTCTATTTTCAGTTAGTTCGGGATGACACGCTTGCAGATGGATGTTATTTAATGGAAGTAAATCGAGTGTGGCGAAGGAAGGGTTCTACTTACAGAAAACGTTGAGCTTGATGGAGGCCTCCTCGATCCCGTGCTGGACAAAATGGTTCACCGCTCTGCATGTGAGCGTTCGGTCGTTGTCCAATCTTGTCGGCGTGAAAATCAACACGGAAGTACTCATATTTCCGTCGTCCGAATCCTGCAAAATGAGTTCGGCTTAAGTCGATATCCCGAGTAGAGAAATTCGCACATATACAGCGTTATACTAGCAACCTCCATCTTGGTACTAGGAGTGGACGAATATCCGGAATGTAATAAGATCAGATGGTGTCTGATATAAAGAGTAAGCAATTTCTGATCTACCTAGATTACTTACTGGGATAGTTCTCTAGAAATCGTGTATAAACTGCTGAATTGTGTTAATAAATAATATGACTGTTACATATCAGATTAATTTATAAACAAATGCTTCTGGTTTGTTATTTTTTACAGCTGATTCGCGGAATGATTGCACCATTCGTCATGAGTTTTTATCCAACTGGACCTAATAGGTTATCAAGAGTCACTTGAGTACCTATACTCATAAATATCACAACTTTCCGATATGATGTTGAAGTTACCTGGACAAGCAGCCTCCTGAATCGTTTAGACAACGTCGTTTCTATATTGAGGATAGATATAAGCGAACGAAAAGGTGGTGATATTGCTTCCAACCATCGCAATTGCTACTCGTTGTAATTTTCTTTTTATAATAAACTATAAATACAGTTGTTATGTTGGCACTTTTTAAATTACTCCAGATCCAAGTGGAAGGAGAAACTATAGCTACCAATAAGTCTTTAAATAGTTTAGTGTAATTTTGACGATTTTTTCATTAGGTCCGTTGTATACCTTACCATGATTAACTATCCGAAACCTGTGGTTAACGACATATTCCGAATCATTATTTATATATTTTGTATAAAATAGATATAAACAAAATAACAACGGTTTAGACAATGTGGTCTTTTTCATTGTATTACACTGGCCAAATCCTCTTAATTAAGAGACTAAAATGATATAATGATCCTTTGTTGAACACGATTTTCCGCTATTTTTTAACGATGAAAATGGTTTTCTGTCGATTAGATTCCTTTGATAAGATAGTTCTAGTTTACTTGAACATTGAACAAGTACGGTAATATATGCAGCTGTTTTTGATTTGGCATTTGGTAAGTAACAAGGTTGTTAAAGAAAGGTAACCATCGCCATTTAATAAACTGCTTTCTATTTTCAAGTTATTATTATGTGGTAACCCCAACTTTAAAAATTCAAATAGCAAAGTACCCCTTCCGATACCGCAATTGATAGTTTTTTTATTCTGAATACAACGAAAAAAAAGATTATAAAAATCAGTTGATAAATAACGGCGATATTTACCAAAATGTATTCAAGAAGAGCGTCAATATTCGAGTAAGCGCTGTTGAAGCGGGCATAGCAATATCGTTCAAACAATTGCAACTTGTTTTTACTTATGTCAAACACAATTCAGATTTTTCGTGATTGAAGAAATAGTGGCAAAATGAAACTTATTGAAATCGAAAGAATCGAAGTTTTAATGATGATTGGGTTTGGAGATGAAGCCGGTCGCCTGAAGAAGTTCGTGTTTTGTTCAATGACCCCGACCGTCCGCCAATATCTCAATCTACAGTAAGTCGAATTGAAAACAAATTTCACTATCTCGATCATGTACGGGGATAAACCTAAGGCAGGACGTCCATTGGCCTTAAATGAAAACGGACAATTGGATGCTATTTTAATGGTGCAAGAAAATCCACATTCAACCTTTGCGGAGGTCGCTTCACAAGTTAGTGCGTCAAAAAGTACAGTGTCCAGATTATTTCGAAAACACAAATTTCACCCGTATAAAGTGCACTTGGTACAAGAATTGTCCGATGATGACTTTGATCGAAGAGTGTAGTTTTGTGAGACAAACGCTGGAACTCTCTAATGCAAATCCTTGCTTAATTAGAAACATCGTTTTTTTCTGATGAGGCAACATTTTGTCTGAATGGCACCGTCAAAAAATAAAATTGCCGTTACTGGGCTCGTCAAAATCCGCATTAGATGATGGAGGCGAACACACAATATCCTCAAAACCTTAATGTGTGGGCTGGTGTGGTGGGTTCTAGAATTATTGGACCATATTGTTTCGACGGAACACTGAATGGTGTGCGTTGCCTGAACTTTCTCTGAAATGAACTACTACCTACTTTAGCGGTATTGTTTCCTAACGCAGAAGATCCTGATAGACACAATGACAGAATTTGGTTACAGCAAGACCAAGCCTCCACATTATGCGCGACCAGTTCTAGAATACCTCGATCAAGTAATTCCTAATCGGTGGATTGGTAAACGAGCACATATTGAATGGCCAGCAAGATCGCCAGATTTAACCCCACAAGAGTATTTTCTTTGGGGCTATTTAAAAAGTTTATTTTAATAGACCTGCAGATAATGACGCGTTAAAGGAAAGAATTCGTGCAGAAATTCACTTAATCATTCCAGCAATGTTAGAAAATCGTCAAAAAGCTTTTGGGGATAGATTAGAGCATTGTCTCGTCGTTAACGGGGAGCACTTTAAACAATTAATTAATTAAATTTTGTTATTCCCTCAATTTCGTGTATAAATAAATTTTGGTAAATATTGCCGTTATTTATCAACCGATTTTAATAATTCTTTTTCGCCGTATTCAGAATAAAAAAAACTATCAATTGAAGTATCGCAAGGGGTACTTTGCTATTTGAATTTTTAAAGTTGGGGTAACCACCCCTTAGGGGTGAAGGGGTGGGGGACTGAAAAGTGTATGCCAGGATAGTAATTTAAAAATAAAAATCGGATTGTCGGAGCATTTTTCTGAAATATTTTTATTTAAGGTTTTATTGAATTTATCCGTTACTTTTGGGAAGCACTGTATAAATTTTAAATAGGTGAAAAGAATTGTTGAAAAAATAAGTAGTAGTACTATTATAAAATCTCCATAAGTTGTATTTTTTCCTGCAACATAAAGTTCCAACAATTTAATTTTTCTTAACTTTTCTTCTTGTTGAGCAAGCAATAAACTATTCTGTAGCTTACGACTCTGTACAACTACTTTAAGATTGCATTAAAAGAAATATATACTTACTTAGTAGCAATAAGTATTTTAAAAAGTTGTTATAGTTTAAACAGTTGTTAAAATTAAATAAAAATTGACTCCAGTGGTCAAACATTAGTTTGCTCACACAAATCAGTCGGCGGGTGTAATGGTCCCCTCGAGCACAAAGTAATATAGCGTTAAAAGAGAAGCATATTTATAGATTTATTGAACATAAGTTCATATTTCGTACTGAGCAAGCATCCATAAATATGATATATTCGGAAACACATAAGTATGATGTTGCATACACATACACACTAGTTGTTACAGCAGCGCCGCCAATGTTTGAGTTTTCTAATTGTTTGAGCAGAGTTTCGAGCCGCGTTTATTTTACGGTACGATGACGTTGCTAATTCCCTGCCAAATCTAGAGTTTTGCGTGAACGGGGGAACGGGGCGATCCCGACCCAAATATTTCGTCGACGGTTGTCATGACTTCATACAATGCGCGCGTCACCGGAAACATCGAAATACAGCTGCAAACTCACCGTAAACTGCTGTTAGTTCAAAAATATTATTCTCCGACAAGATAAATACGCCGATTCGGGTTTAAGTTTAGCTCTGTGTTTGTGTATAGCGCGTTATGTCATTACTAGTCGTTTATGTGTACAGTGTGGGCACATTTTGTTGTTACTGAGGGGTAGGGTAGAATAAGAAATTTGAAAATATCGGATTAAAACATATGGGGTGCTTAAAGTCAATATGTTTTGCCTCCGAAACGTCTTCAAAGTTTTATATAAGAGAAGTTCTTAGAGCCTGAAAGTGTCTGTTCATTACCATTTGTGAATAGTTGTAGGTGGGAGGCTTAAGTTCCTTCTTGTCAAGCCACCACGTTATCTGAGCGGCCGGTTTCGATCCGTACCCTTGACAGGGAATCTCGTACTTGCGGTCTGCTGACAGGGGTTGGTTGCTGGTTAGGATCTCCACCTTCAGCGGACGAACTGAAATAAGAGAACATTGATGTTATCATTTAATTAATTTAATTTACTTTTAAGTCGTTGCTTGTATTCCCATGCATTATGTCTGTATATTTTCATTTGGATTTTAAAAGCTTATAAGTTTGGTCAGCTTTGGTTTGAGTTAGTACCACATAAAGATTTTACTTTAAAAATACTGTCAACGGAATGTTCACACACTTAATTAAATAGTATGCATTGGACTTAATCATTTCATGTCATAACAAAATTTCAAAGCTCGTGGCAACACAAAAGCCAACTTAACATGTTGTTTTAAGGTGTAGCCAATGTCACCCACTGTCTGGATGGATGTTTGGCTTTAATCAGGTTGGAAGGAATAACGGGTAAAGCTCAAGGTGCAGCCGCTTCACGTGGTATTTCTAGGTAGTTCTCACAGCAGCCTGGAGAGAACCGAGAACTGCACAATTATTTATTATCAGAGCTCTGCAAAATTATGGAGATATACGGCCTGCAGCACAGATAGGCAAAAAACATGCTTTTAAATCTTTTGTTTGCAAAATATACGGATGGACATTTCCTGATGAATCGACCTTACGTAGATGTTGTTAAATGCCATTTAAGTCCTTATAGTGACTCTAATAAAGGCAAACATTAATGATATATCTGGGGTTTCGTCTGCGGCGTTTACTGACTTATAAGGACGTTAAAACATTCCGGAAAAAGTTAACGCTTTTAATATAATTTGTTCAATCGTTGATGAAAGTTTGAATCCATGATAATCCGGACAGATCACGATCCACTACTACGGTCTGCTCACGCGAATCGGCCACGCCCACAAGTGACGTCAGTGCGAGAAAAAAAGCGGAAGTAGCGTTAATGTGGCGTTAATTTCCATGGCTGCCTTAGTAGCCAATTGTTGTTGTCACGGTTGTAATGACTTTTACCTACGACCGTATGTGTAAATGTCCCTTACGTCACGGACTACTTAGCTCGTATATCGCTTATAACATACGTGTGCCTTTGGCTGTGCGTTTGTGTTTTTAACGCACGACCTAATGTCATAATGACAGATGTCGCGCGAATATTTTGATTATTTATTTGTAATTTTTGATACAATTTATATTTATTGAAATTTTCGGTCGTAAGTAAGTGCAATACTCGAGCTGTAACATATTATTACTTGCACGTGATAATTTATGTTGAATTTGTACTGAAATTTTCGATCGACACTTCAGACAAAGTTCTCCGTAGTTGCAATAGATGTCGCGCGAATACATTGATTGGTTAACCGTCAAATATTCTTACCTGTATGTGTTTGTCATTTTTGATACAATTTATTGAAATTGTCGGTCGTAGGTAAAATTATGTACAATACTCGAGCTGTAACGCATATTACATACTCGTGGAAAATAACAAAACTCGCCGCTTCGCGGCTCGTATGTTAAATTTCCACTCGTACGTAATATGCTAGTTACTGCTCTTGTAATGTAATATACTATTATGCGCTGACGTCAGAAGTAGCGTACGTTGCCATGGTAGCCAATATGTTGTTGTGACGTTCAAGCCTTTTTGACAATTAAAGCGTTCGCATGATCGTCAACTTGTTAACCTAAATCACCTACAAAAGTCAAAAACTAAGGAGGTGTTTGGTTGCCTAGGTATCCGTGTCAACATCCTTCTCGCAGCGACGTCCTGCGCAGAAAACGCGAATTTGAGACACGAAGTGAGCAGACCGGTGTAGTGGATCGTGGGACAGATATAAAAGGGTATTTTGACTTCTGACTGATGCAGTCCCTAAAATTATTAAATTATTAAAAGACAAATATACCAGCGTATTTATGCATTTTATTAAATTGCCTTAAAAATATAAATAATTTACCAATAGATGCCAGTAGATGTAATATCTGTAAATATTTTAAAACTCAAGCCCGGTAGGCCCGGTATTATTAATGTCAAAAACATTCAGAAATTAAGGCTAAATTGGGTATTGTAAAACCAAATTGCGTATTGGATGAATATGGACGTCAAGTAGTGTATGTTTTACCTATTAATAACAAATTACTCCATTTTTAATCAGTTATGTGTATTGGGAAATATAACAGAATTGATCTTCTTCTGATGTACCTAGTTATTGTATTTGCTGTTTTAGCTTGTGGCCAGCAGGAGTTTCCTGCCGTCTACCTTTTCATCAACTCGCGAGGCTTCTGGTACCCAGGTATTTAATTATATGCGGCATAATAATTAGTAAAGCATCAAAGCTTTCAATCCAAGCTACAAATTAATTCTTGAACTTCAATCCTTAGACTCGTCACATCGAATTAATGAAGCCCGACCAATAATGGTCTGAAGACGAACGCGACGAGCGAAACCAGGCAAAAGGTATTTTTTTTGCATTATCATTTACCAATAGATGCCGGTAGACATAATATATGTAAATATTTTAAAACTCAAGATATATTCTGGATGAGATGGGCGTTGAATTTAAAGGGAAAATACAAACGATATTGAAATTCAGAAAAACCTGAATTACACAAATTGAAAGAATTTTGCACCAATCCAGTGGAAAATAAATTCCGATGATACTGGATAGTCCATTTTCTGTATTTTGAGATTTTATTACTCCAAAACGACTGTCGTTTACTGCGGATAACGGAAAAATTAGTGGTTATTTTCTGGAATTTTAGTGAAATTTTCCAGTTAAATAAAACTGATATCTAGTTACGCGCTAGATTGGACAAAATGGGCAAAGCCCCGGATGTTGTATGGTGGGGCTGGATTTCACGATATCTTCATATTTTTGCCGAGCTCTACTTATTATAGATGACAGCTGTTGCGGAAAAAATCTCCTCGAGACTTTGGTGGTCAAGAATATGTTTATTAGTGTTCCGGGTGCAATTTTATACGAACTTCCGGGAAGAAGTTGCTTTGTTAAAAATTATAAAATAATAGAAGCCACAATAGGCAATGAAAAATAACTCATTTAACCGAACCTTACAGAATACTCAATTATTGCAGAATTTTCAAAACTGCGCGCTAATCAGTAATTAAAATTCGCCCTAATATTTTAACGTACATTTCTTTATTGTAATTGAAATGATATATTAGATCATTAACTTAGACTACAAATAATACCCAACCTTGTTAAGGTACAATAAATAAGCTCTGAAGATTGAGCGAGATATTATATAGCACTGCGGTCAATTTGAAGGTATAGAGGGCGCCACGCCAACACCCAACTGTCCGCCGCGTATAATAATAACCGAAATATCCATTGTCCGGCCAAATTTATAATTATGCATACCGGCGGCGCGACCGTAAATCCGACCAAAACTTCGTATTTATAGAGACAGGCGCAACGTCAAACATTAACATTATCAACTATCGTCATAAACGTTACCAGTCCAGCTACCGTACCATTGTTATTGTAGATATGGAAGCTGGGATCGGGGCTGGGAGGCGGCTTCGTGCTTGTTATGAATTTACGGCGAGGGAATTAAACAACGCGCAGTTGCCGAATTCAATTGTTCCGCGTTTTGTCCTTCCCGCGTTTGGTCGATAAACAATTACTAACTGGTTGTGATTTAATCGGTTCGCACAGTCTGTCATAAAAGTTTATCTATTCAGTGATCTTATTTTGAACTTTGGACCTTCAAGTTATAGAAAGTCACACCGAAGCATATATGTATACTTCTTTGATCAGGCTGACGTGTCTTCTGAGTAGAGTCAATGAAGGCAAGAACATTTCAAAGCTTTGAAACTCACAACAAAATAACCGATTTAAATTAACTTCTGTTTGTTTGTGTATTGCGCGACAGAGAAAACGGGCCACCCAAAAAAAAATTTCTCAATAAATTTCAAAACTCTCCAATTTTTGCTTATAACGTTTTCTATTGGTAAAATTCGGGCGCACCAGTGCACAATTTATGAATTCTGTTGGTAGCCCTCGCAGAGTGTTTCGTGTTCTGTTCAAAAACCAGCAGTGCAACAAAATCGGCACTCCGTGAACATTTTTCTCCACATGCTCGTTGGCGACTGCAAACTGGCTCCAATTTGTTCTGTTGGAATCGCACTCGCTTGCCTTTACACTCATGAAAAATTGCACCAGTGTGCTCGAACTTGTGGCTAGTGCGCAGGGCTGTGGAGTCGGTAAAAAATCTGTCGATTCCGACTCCAGATAATTGTGGTAGTCCGACTCCGACTCCAACTCCGACTCCGGAAAAATTTTACTTGTTTCCAGCGAATTTAATAGCAAAAAAAATTAAATCTGACATAATCTAATTGTAAATAAAATCAAAAAGGCCTGGTGATCGGACCACAAAAGTATGGACATATTTAAAAAGGACGCTTTTTAATATTTTCAAAATATCTCTGAAATCATTAGAACTTCAACTGTTTTCTTATTAGAGAGCACATAATTCTGAACTAGTTTGTCACTTGTACCGATGTTCTATCTTTAATAGTAACAAAAGTTAGTACAACAAAACCACTGTATAAAAATAAAATTTATTTCAATGAATACAACATTAAGTGCAAAATAAGCTGAAAATAATCTCAACTCTTACTTCTGTTAGTGGTAATGACGTCACAATTCTGGCTGCAATGAGTACGACTTGCATACATGGATATTCCGACATTCAACTTAAGGTAGAGTTTAAATTGGAAACGCAGTTATAATTTTTAATCGGCTATTATACATATATTATGCATGTTTAAGTTTATGCATTAAAAATTACGTTAAAGTGAAGTTTGTACCTTTGCTAACAATAAAAATATATCTGGCTCAATTCTGTGAAGTGTAGGTGACGAAATCTGCGAATATCGGTGTTTTTTAGTTGATCGCAAGAAGACTACGACATAGCCACCAATAATCTTAAAAGACGTAACCTACACTCGACAGAATCAGTAACAATTTAAAATCTCTACATATTTTGTTAAATACAAAGGGATGTGATTATACCATAATATTGTATAATCAAGGGTGATACTTTTGATAAATTTGTTCATGTGCCAAAAAAGAGAATCAATTTCGGTTAAACGTTTAAAGTTATCAAACATTAAAGCTAAAATTGCAAAGTTTTCCTAGTAAAGCATTATCTTTTACAAACATTCAGATATTGGGACAAATAAAAATAAAAAAAAAGTTGAGAGTTGATAATACGACTGTGACACCATCACGTTGTTTCTTCTGGGACAAAAGCTGTAGGAAACTGTTTATTCTTTTTAAAATTGCAAGGGAATATTATTAAAATACTTTTTGCAATATTTAATGAATTGTTCAGCTGTTCTTTGTGGCTGAACGAGTAGGAGCAAATTCTCGTAATTTTGATGAATAAGAAAAACCACACGTTGACGCTTCATTTTGGAAAGTTCTAATTCGTCTATAAGTATGCATCGAAGTCCGATTTTTTTATTTGTAGATGATCTAGCTATCATAATTAGCATATTGAAGTTGGTTATTGGAAATGAGAAATACATAAAATATTTATGTATGCGACGCGGTAAGCGACTCACAATAATCAGTTTGCTAATCATCACTCACCACCGACCTATGTGTTTTGTAGTTAAACTATATCTACTTTGTAAAATACCTAATAATGTTTAGTTAATCGTCTACTGTCTATTGAGGCAAGGGCCATCTCGCATGTCTTTTTCTACATTATTTAAACATGGACCCGGGGTCGGAGTCGGTACATTTTTTCCGACTCCGACTCCAACTCCTCTGAAATTTGTATGAACTCCGACTCCGACTCCACGACTCCGACTCCACAGCCCTGCTAGTGCGCCCGAGTTTTACCAAAAGAAAACACTGAGTTTCCGTTCGTATCTCATATATCTCGTATCTAAGAAGTTTTTATAGGAATCATATTTTTATAAAATGCTTTATTTTTTATTTATATGCTAACTATTAACCAAAAATTGTCAAAATTACCGGAACACCTTAATAATTCTCCAACTGCAAAAAAAATCAAAAAATGTTTCTAATAAAAGTTTTACGGGTTTAAACAACCTGTCGTTCAAATATGTTTTTAATATAGAGGCTGTTAATTTTATTATGGAAATTTTCAAACGTTTCCGTTTTCTCAGAACACCCTGCATTTTTAACATTTAATGATTAATTCTAAGAATGTTATGTTGGAATTATTTCTTTATAAAATTTTAATATTTTAATTATAAGCAATTAATCAATACTCATGAAAATGTACGTTAACCAAACAGGTAAAAAATAAAAAAGGACAAGAGAAAATAACAACACAATTAAATAGAATTAAATTAGCTGTTCAAACCGTCATATTAAAATAAATGTGTATGTTTGTGGGAAAGTATTCTTACTATGAAGTTCAGTAGTTTTGCTTAATTGTTCATAACCCAAAAATAATGCATTTTCAAAAATAACTTGTTTCTATAAAATGTACTTAGAATTAATCTAAAAATGTACAGGGTGTTCTATTAGAAAATGGAATGGTTTGCAAATTTCCGTAATAAAACGAACACACTGTATATTAAAACAATATTTAAACGAGGGGTCGTTTAAGCCAAAAAAACTTTTATTCAAAAATTTTTTCGAATTTGTTAGCGGTTGGAGAATTATTTAGGTGTTTCGGTAATTTTGACTATTTTGGCTTCTAATTAAAAAATAATGCATTTTATAACAAAATGATTCGTATTAAAAATTCTTTGAATTAATCTTGGAAGTAAAAAATTTAATAATATATAGGATGTTCTATTTAAAAAAAGGAAATTTCTATAACAAATTTCCATAATAAAATGAGAACCCTGTATATTGAAAATATATTTAAAAGATAGCTTGTTTAAAGCAAAAACTTTTGTTTGAACAATTTTTGGAAATTTCTTACGGTTGGAGAATTATTAAGGTGTTCCGGTAATTTTGGCTAACCCTGTGTATTTGACTGTTTTCTAAATGCAATATTTTTAGGCGTGTTGTCAGAAAACGTATTTTGGTAAAAAATCGGATTTTGTTAGAATCCCGTCTAACATACCTTGGGATTAAATGAAAATTAAGTGTAGCGTAATATTTAAAGGAATTTAATAAACTAAAATAATTCAAATAGATCAGTTAAATTATACAATAAAATCTACAAAACAAACCGAAAATGGAAAATAAAATGGAAACAGTACGACAGTAGCCGGTAAAGGCCATAGTAGACAATTAATGAGAAATTTTGGGAAAAATACAATTGAGAAGTTGAAAATATTGTGGATTTTGTGAATGGTTTATGAAATTGCGTTTTGGGTAGAATTGGGAGGCACAAATTATTATCGCGTAAGATTTTCGAGAAAAGCAAGCTCAAAACGTACTAAAAAAACGCGATTTTGGTAAGTTTGGAAATTTATACCCGCTGAACCTATTGTCGGCTTGTAAAGGAGGAAATTCTCTATAATATTGAGGAAGAATCATATACTCTATAGTTTATAGTTTCTATGTAACTAATTATGAATGTTTTGTCTATGCTAATAATTTTACACGTGACCCACTACAATTTTTACGTCTATGCTAGCACCTGTGCTAGTGAACTAGACAGGTGATCGTTTGACGTTATTGGCGTTGAATAAACCCCAAAATTACAGAAAAACCATAAACTACAGAGTATATATGATCCCGTTTCAAATTTGTAGAGAATTTGCTCCTCCACGACGGTAATTTTTTGGTTTCAGTTGGATGAATCAAATGACACTGCGAGTAATTTTGTCGACAACACTCCCAGTATTGATAGCTTTTAATAAATTTAAACAATTCGGGTCAAAATTGAAAGCATACAATTGCATTTACGTATTGCGGTAAATTTTCTGAATCGATTGGTATTTGTTTCATCGAAAAGAAAGTTACTTCAGGGTCATAATATATTTTTTATATATTTTTTTTCAGATTAACTAGGCTATAAACTAAGTCATTAATCTTATGATTCTTCATTTCGGAATTTGTTTAACTTTAATTTTTCACTTGTTAAGCTCCCAGATTACAAAACACATTATTTCACTTTGAGCCAGGAACAGAGGTATTCCGCATAATGGGAAAAAGTAGTTTTGATTAAAATGGCGGGGGCGCCGGGATTAAAAGGATTAAAGATAATTAACTAATTATCATCCGCGAGCAATAATAGTAAAAACAAATACTTTACAAAGCAACAATATTAACAAAAGGCAACGAAACACGACAGGCGCAAGCAAAGCACTTAAACTTTTAATCAAATAATCGTCGAGTTGCCGGGCACTTACTCGGCCGGGGAGTCCGTTAGAAGGTGGACCGAATTAAAATTTATAAGTCGGCGAGATTAAAGGCTACCGGCAGGACGAAAAGGTGCGCTGCATTCACAAAGAAGCCAAAACGGCCTCTAGAGCGCAACGCTGGTGCCCGGAGTAACGTCCTTCTCGTGATTTAAGTGGACGGCGGCTCTTATTAAAAGTAATCATTACGTTCCGCCTAATAAACTTCGAAATTATAACTCTAATTAAAAATATCGAGAGTGCTAAAGTACCGGAAGTGGGGCTCAAGCTGTGTTTACGTATACGAGTTCCCTGGAACAGATAAGACGCGCGCTCGGGCCTTAATTAAAAATCTCGGATATATGGCTTCCTTTATTATGTCGCCACTTTAGCGCAAAATTATTTTAAAGTTTTACTACTCGAAGCGGTATATCACAATCTTATTACAAAGTGCGCTGTGACATCTTTCAGTGCAATATTAGATTGGTCTTCTTTTTCTTTAAGGAACATTTGCCATTAGGGACACTACATTATAGCCCTTGGTGTAACTTCTCGTTTGATGGGCTGCACATACCAATGCTACAGCATTCATTTTTTTTACTATGGCTGGCTGCACTAATTTAAAGTCCTTCTAGAAAATTGCGATGTTTAATAAAACTATTATAAATTTCTGAACAATTACGGTAACGTACCTACCACCGTTTGAAAACTGCAGAGAGTACAGCATAGAGTATCGAGTATGTGTGAGGTATCGTGGGATAGCTCTTTAAAAACCAAATAGATTTCATCTGTCACTTACTATATTTAACGTAAATGTCCGGTTCTCTAATTAACAGAACACATTACTTACATGATACGTTATACATCCAATATAAAACATTACAAATACGGTAATCTGTTCTTCCTATGATTAAGATTACTATATGAATTAATATTAATGATTATTGATAATGGCTGTAGTATATTTTTTAATGTATTTTAAGATATCAATATTGTAGTTTCAACCCATATATGACGGGCGATTCCTTTTTTGTTTCCATGTTTGTTTTTCACTTGTGGTACCTTATAAATTTCAATTGAAATCTACCCACTAACGCGGAAGTTGATGGAGTCTGAAAGTGGATAAGGTAACTAGACAGAATCAAGTAAAATATTTGGTGTACGTATGGAAGACCAAAAAAAGTAAAAAGTCAAATCAACATGAGTATACTACAATTAACAACTTCTGAACCTTTAAATAGAAAAGTAACTGGGTATCTAGAAGTTATAAACGCGACAAAAAGTAGTTTTAGTGCTCTTGCTGTTTCTTGATTCTTTCTTTTTCTTTGTTTCTTTTTTAAGTTCCTATTTAAACTATTTATAAAGCTAGATATTTCTTCGATATTTATTGAGGTTGATAAATATTCCATTTTTTTTCAGAATTATCTTTAAAGACTTATAAAGCAAGATGATATTCTGAACACAAAAGCATATCGATCCTTAAGACCAAGACAACGAGAAATATCATTTTTCATTGTTTATTATGTTAGGTGGCTATAATTGGTTAAAATTGGTCAAAACTGCCAAAAAAATAAATTAAATCGATTTTACCGATATTCTATGGACTGGAAGCCTTCGCATGATGCAAAGGCTCGCTGATGTTGTTAACGTCTAATTTTTTTCATGGATATTTTGATATCTTCGATATGAATATATTAACATCAGAATTTGACAGTTATGTGACAGCTTTACTTATACCTTCGATGGTTTCTTATTATTAGTTCAATGTTTAGTTAATTATCGGTTATTAGTAATTAATTGTTGTTTGTTATTAGTTGTTAGATATTGTTAAGAAAAAAATGAAGTTTGGGAGAAACAATAAACACGATTAGTTGTTTGTTATTTGCCATTTAGTGGTCCATAAACAGTTTCCATAGACAGCTACTGAAACATTTGTGACTTTCTGTAGTTATTATAGGCAGGTATGGAACAACTTGTTTTTTTAAATTTTGTAACTTTTGCAATATGTATATTACTTTAATTACTTTGTATCAGTATAATCGAAAAAGTGTTATTCATGGAACATGACAAACAGCAAATATTGCAAACATAGTATAAGAAGCTATACAGGCTATAGTTTAAAATCTGACGTCATTTCCGGAAAAACCGGAAATCATACTAACTTAAAGAATACCCCAAAAAATAGCATTTTCGGCAAACTTTATAAATAAAGAATGAATCGATGCTAATATACAGCTATACAGCTATTGTTTAAAATCTGACGTCATTTCCGGAAAAACCGGATATCATACTAACTTAAAGAATACCCCAAAAAATAGCATTTTCGGCAAACTTTATAAATAAAGAATGAATCGATGTTTCTCAGGCAAATCGGACAACTTTTTATAAAGGAATTCAGGAAATGCAATTAAAAATACAATCTAAAGTGCCATTTAAAAAATCGTCACACATTTTAAACTTTTATAAGATCAAATTTACCCTAACAAAATCGACCGAAAAACTTTTTCCTCTTCAGCCGAGACTGGGAAAGTTTGACTAATTGGGTTTAGGGATTTGGACAAATACCCGATTTAGACGGCCTATACTGCCCCGAAACATAATGTAATGGTGCAGACAAGAAAAACTGAATTTGGGTCAGCGCAATTCCATACTTGGCGTTGGGGAATTCTAGGTGTATAGCGGTGGTGGTGGTGGACGAGGGAAGCAAGCTGGGTTGGGGTGGGTAAATACGCAGCGGGGCAGTCAGTCAATAGTTACTGCCTCGAGCGTGGTCGTCAATTTCAGGAGCGGTCAACACAATGTTTCCGCCGTGGGGCAAACTGGGACGTTTTAACTCACTCTAACTACGTTATGTAAGCCAACCAACAGTATTTCTCTACCTTCAGGTATTCTACGGTCGATGCTGTCAGAACGTCAACTATTTTGTCAAATTTAGATGCCTTGCTTTGATGAAACTTGAACATAAAAAAAGAAGTAACATAATACACCAAGAATTGAATCACGGATGTGTTTCTCGTGAAAACGACTGTTAACTCAGGTCGACGTTTCGCTTTATTCATGTGAAAAGTATTCGTTTTTTTACTCCAACTGACAGGATCTATGACCCCTATAAATTATTGCTCTCATTTCGTTTACAGTTGAATATTATTATTCAATGTTGAATATTATTAGTTGAATATTATTATTTAATGTAAGTTGAAATATTTCTATGAAAATCAATATTCTTACTGGTGAAAATTGAAAAAAATATTTGGAATAATTGTACATTTCATTTCAATGAAATTTTACTTTATTTATGGGATTGGCTAAGTACATCGGAGAGATTCTAACAATATCGTGTTACTGTAATAAGTAGAGGGCCGATTCTAACCATTTTGCTTGGACTGTTTTAATGTAAGGAGTTTAAAAAGCTTAAGGATCTCTACGAATTCGGAAACAAATAAATCATTAGATGTTATTTTTATTTTGATATATGCCACTTGTTAAAGCACCCTTTAGAGTGCAAGATTTTTAAAATTACTATCCTGATACGCCTCTACCACCACAACCCATTGTAACCCATTGTAACTAGGATGGGGACCGTGGTTAGCAGCTGTGATTTGTTATAAGAGCATTTTGACAACCTTAAAACGGGTTTGTTTCAACTGAATGCAAACGCAGAATTGATTAGAAAATGTAAAATAATTTTACAAAACCAGGTCCCATGGTCTTATTGGTAAAGTGGTTAAAAAATATAGGACAAAAATCACTTCTTAGCAAAATTTCCTTTAGACTGAGGTGTTTTTTTAAAGAAGATATTATCATGTGCGTCTCTCTAAATAATTTTAAGTATGCACCAATCTCTTTTGTTGACATGGAGAAGTGCTTTTCAATCTATAAAAGTATACTGTCAGATAAAAGGCAAACATTAATATTCCAAATTTAGAACAAGGTTTAGTGTGGTAAACTGTTTTAACAAACAAATTGCCGACAATAATTAAATTTTCTAGTAGGTCTTTGTTTGTTCTTTTCGTAGGATATAGTTGGTAGTAAATTTTTACAAATATTGTACTGAATACATATTTAGATTTGTTCCTATTTATATTTTATTTTATCGTATACTTACAGTGCATAGTTTATTTCTATTGCTAAGTATCAATTTCTTCTGTTATAATAAGGTTTTCTACGTGTGCACACACAGTACATGTGCTGAGTTTTGTACATTTTCTCATAATGCTTTTTTGTGTCTTTTTTTCTCATTTTTCCATGCTTATTTTAAGTTTTAACAGCTTGTTTTCCAAAAATAAATGCTTATAATTCCTCAGTCTAGTAATAAGAAATGATCGCTGTACCAAAATTAGCAGGTGACCTATTGGTGTGATGATATGAGCTTTCTCGTGGAGGGTCACATTTCTTCGATACGGGTGTGAAATTTTTCAAAAACTGTCTTTTGTAAGTTATTTTCTTTCCACATTAAACTCTAAAATTCGTAAAAAATAAAGGACACGCTTTTTTAATCAATGCATGTTGAAGATTTTATGTATTAGGTAGTATTCAACCTTCTAGTCAAAACTATGATTTTATCACATAACTAATGGCTAGAGAGACAAAACATACTTTTTCGCCGAAAGATACAAATGCGTCTACTTTAAACATTAAAACAACAGAAAACAGAACATAACACGTGCCGACAAATGAATTTTTAAACGCCGTACGCGGCTTTTTTCTCGTCCAATCTCCCTTACCCCAACAGAGGGATGAATGAATATGCATGGATTGGCGCACTTAGCGGTCCATGCTAAAGAAACGGCCACCGCAGGCCACACACAGTCGGCCAGACACAAAAAAGACACAACAGTCAGCAGGTTATGGTAAATAACGGCCTAGTGCGCCAACACTTCCAATGAAGTATGTTTGATATGCAAGTTTTGCCATCCCCGAGCTTCATGAATATTCAAACGGCCTGTCCCGACGTTTACTATACATATATAGTCAGCGGTTAAAGGTCTGTTTATAGTTCAGTCCGTTTCGCCAGTAGAAGGAAGTAGGAAGAATTAAAAAACTGACGTTGACTATATTAGAAAGATGATGTATGCAATTATAAAAGGGATTTTGATTCTATAGAAGTTCTTCTGAATAATAAACAAATGTCGAACAAAAAAAATATTTCACCCCCATTTTCTCCCAATTAATCTCGGAATAATAATCTAGATTTTTCTCTCAATTTCAAATATAGTAAACTAAATTAGGAAGCGAATTATAGTTATGTTACAGCAGATATGTTGGTGAAACCTTTATAATTTACAGAATATACAGGGTTATTAGTATCCCGGCGGTCGATAGTTAATAAATCGTTTGAGAAAGAAAAAAAATATTTTATACAAAAGTTGTTTGACCCGTCAATTTCTGCAACGTAAAATTATTTTCATTTATACAGGGTGTTGCATTTAGGTGTGACGGAAAGTATGCACATTTTTTTAAATGGAACGTCCTGTATATTTTATTATATTACAAACTCTACTAAATTTGTTTATCTAACCGTGTATGTTGCTAAGTCACAGCGTTAATAGTTCCAGAGATATTCAACTGTCTTTCCAAAATATGCCCATTGCAGGATCTTTTTAAAAACTATGTAAAAACGACATTTTTGCCGATTTTGCCTTTAAACTATGTGAGACTTTAGTCAAAGCCAGTAGGTAGAGATGATAGTATCCAAAGATATTAGATACACTATAAAGGCTGTTCATTGAACTTTGATAAAATTTTGAAATTTTGATGTTTTTCAAATGGCTTTTTCTCGAGATTTTTAAATGGAACACCCTATATAATATGTACCCTATATAATATGCACCCTATATTTTAATATTGCTGTGAATAAGGCATTTGGTAGTTTGAGTGGCAATAAAAGAGATAATTTAGAAACGATTTAACCAGCTTGATACTACAAAGTATTACCGTTATCAACATATTAATAATTTTCTATGAAATTTTGTAAGTATATTTTGCCGTCTAGCGTAAGGCCGCCGAACAGGCGATTTAAAAATTTTTAATTACTGCAAAAGTAAATCGTAAACCCTGTACATTTAGGTTATCTATCGTGAAAATTTGTTGACTTCTGAGTGTTGAAAATCAGACTTTCTTTGATGTGATTTATGTTCTCTCACTCAAAAACAAAATATGCAACAAAGACAAACAGATAGGCATCTTTAGATTCAGTTTTTCATTCATAGCAAAAAAATCTATTGAAAGCACTTCCAAAAAACCCACTTTCCATTCACATTATCAATATTACTCATACTATCATTCATATTATCCCAAGTTAGAACTGTCTCTCCAGAAAAATAACCTATTTTAAACCAATTAACAACATTAAGTTGATATTGTTGGTTGTCTTTTGTACTGAATACATATACGATCTCAAACGTAGCTCATCAAGACTGGTTTTAGCGTTTCTGTTTGTTTTCCTGCATGAGCGCACATATTTTTACAATAAAACGTCTCCGCACAATTTTTTACGATAGTCCCCCCAAAAGTACACTGTTTTTGGTTTAGTTCGGAGCCCAACTGAAGTTACTAGGTCTTCAGGTTCGCTCGCTGTACGTTAAAAAAACTGCAAAACATCCTTATAAAATTGTGTAATACCTTGATAATCGTAATTCTTTTCCTATGAATAAAACTAGTTAAATAGGTTCTAAATGGCTTCTTCTATAACGCTTTCAATATTTTACATCATGCTACCCAGCACACTGTATACAAAGCAATATTAAGATACTAAATAGCATACTACTCTTTAAATTCCAAATATCAAAAACTATTAAAAATTTATATACGATATAGTGAATATAAATTACAAAGAACTTACGGGACATTTCAATTAGCAAATAATATACAGGATGTTCCATTTAAAAATCTCAAGCAAAAGCGATTTAAAAATGTTTAAAAACTAGTGCATGCTACGATAACCCTGTATAGCGCATCAAATTTTTCATGACATCAGCATCTAGCTATGGGTTTAGTTATTATGTGACAAAATTTTTAGGACAATATGTGCAAAAATGTAGTATTACCGTAGGTTTTAAGAAATGCCTGCAATTGTCAAATTTTTTTACAAACAATTGAATAGCTCAGAATCTACTTACTTTACACAGGAACATCTTAGACAGCTTCCTTAGTATTCATAATATGGCACGATATACAGGGCATTTCATTTTAAAAAAATTACTGACTTTCAGTCACGTCTAAATGCAACACCCCGTATAAATGAAAATAATTTTACGTTATAGAAACTAATGAGTCACACCACTCTTGTATAAAACATTTGTTTCTTTCTCAAACGATTTGATGACTATCGACCGCCGAGATACTAATAACTCACCCTGTATATACAGAATGTATGTAAAATTTCATATAGAGACAGAGACTAGTGCCACTTGCAATTTTCTCTTCATTTTCAAGGAAGATTTTGTAGAAGACAGTTAAATTTTTTTCCCAGATTATTTAGAAAACAATCGAACTTGACGCATTTTGAGTTAATCCTAAAACTATATTTAAAATTCTCAAATGAATGGTCAGAAACTAACACTAAATAAGGTTTAACGCACCCTCGTAGTACCAGGCTGGTACAGAAGACCCGAGCCCTTGTTTGGCATAACTCAACGGCATGTCAAGCAAAAAAATCGGAAAAACGAAAAACGGAGAAACGGAAAATCGGAAATCAAACGTGGTTTACGTAATTCGAAAGGCTGAAAAGATGAGCGAACCACACAACAACATAACATAAGATAACGTAGACTATTTATCTATACTTTGTCTCACCATGAAGATTTTATTGGTAGATTTTCACGTCTCAAAGATATTTTTACTCAATTTTCCTATTAATTAGATTTTTCCAATAATATTTTTTTCAGTCTACAACAAGCTAGTAGATATTTACAAAGTAAAACAAAGAATTCCCAAACCCGAGGCCTTTACATTGTTTAGGGCGACGAGCTGCTTAAATAATAAACGAACCTCTTAAGATGACAGCCCTTATTTATTGAGTACAAGGTGCTCGTCGTTCGGTAGGTTGGGTGGGTGGTTTAATGGGGGTTGCTACCCTCCCTTTCCCCTCGATATCCTTTCTAAAAGGTTAATCCGTCGTGTACCGGGAGCAAGTCTCCTTGTAAGGCCTAGGGAGTTCTCCCTCCATCCCACCTGGAATCACGCCCCACGCCAGAATAATTAACATCTGCATTTCGACCCGTATAAATGGAGCGGATCTAATTTCCAAATTGATGCCCTCCTCCCCCAACCTGCTCGAGCTCTCTACCTTCACCTCTATCTACCTACCTACTTACTTTACCGAGCCCTCTCCGAGTGTTCTACCCCTAAGGGTAGAATGACCTTATTAAAGGTCCTAATGTTTGTGCGGCATCTTGAGGACACACTTGACATTAATGCCGTCATTATCGCAGCCATTCTATCCAGTGGCCTCAGTGTTTCACAGAAGAGAAAGGGTGAGAGAGAGAAGGAGCAATTATTACGTTTCGAAAAATTACTGAGTGCATTGCGAACTACTAATGCCGGCGCCAGACGATGCTACGAACACCCTCCAGCGTCGAACGTTTGGTATTCTGTCGCATCGTGATGCACCTAGTTAAACGTTCGGCAATAGAGGGGGTTCGTGGCATCGTGTAGCTCTGCTCTAAGGCAATCTACTAAAGAAATTTGGGCAGTCCTTATAAATAAAATACTGCTCGCGTATGGCCTTTTTTGTGATCGACACATAAATGATGTTAAAATTACTAACTATAATAAAAACAAACGAAAAAATGATATTCTTGGGTGTTTATTTTCTCTCGAACCACTATTGGTAGACACTTTGATTCCTTTACAGATAAACTCTGGTAGAAATTTTTATTCAACTCGAAATGAGTCTTGGTTAGGAAATAAGACAAGTATTCAGAAAATTCAATTCCAGTTGATAACCGCTGTTATAGCTGGTAAGCCTCGCTGAGTGGTGCAAAAATGAACACAATTCTTGTCGTATTCTTGCACCCTGTATATGCACAAAATAGAAATATAAAGTTAAGTACTGCTAATTTTGTTTAACTGATTTGTAGTAGAATTTATTTCGGCCAGTGGACATGAAAAGGTACCACAACGCGTTGAGGTTATATCGGGTTTCCTTCATATTATCCAACTGGCAGAATTGGTGGTAAATTGTTTTTCTATTTATTATCCAACAAATTAACCTATATAATTTGAATCTGCTGGTCATCCTGATCGGAATTTGACAGTAGGAGAAGAGAGAAAATGCTTTCTATCTTATCGTGCATTCAAGAAGAGATTACTAACCTATCCTGAGCTTTTGTGAAAGATATTGTGCCCTACCATACAAAAAGGGAAAGCAGAATAATTTTCAATTCAAAGCAAAAATTGACATACACAATAAAATTCTAATAAGTAAATTCGTTGTTTCACAACAAGCAAACAAGAAGTGAAAATCAAGTTTTATGACCGCATTTAATTTAAAACAAATAATTTAAACAAACAAAAATATAAAACAAAATAATTCATTTTTGTGCAAGGCTTTGCCACCAGAATCATTAAAAATAAATAGTTATGACGTGTGTAGTTTAGTATTAAAAAACTAAAACCAGTTTTAGAAAACGCACAGTAGTGCAAAACCCGGAAATTAATTATTTTGAAAATTATTACGCAAAATAATTAAAATTTATTTAGTTTTTAGCTGAGAATTTGATGGTGCATTTAATTTTTGCGTCACGCTTATTCTTATTTAACAAATTTTTAGAAAAACTACAGAAATATTCGGTCATAGATAAAATTAGGGTGTAAAAATAACAAGGAATGGTATTATGTACGACAGTGTAGCAGATTCTTCCCGCATTTCTTTTTTTAGAACGTAAATATCATCTTATTTGTTTCTTCAAAATGACAGCCGTTGGAAATATGAAGAATACCGTATTTTATACGGCTCTAACTTCTTAAGGACTTAATTAATGAATAAATAATAACAATAACTCACCTTAACACTTTTTATTCAGATTTTTTTATTCTTTTCTTTTTACTTATTGTTAATTTTTTTAACTTATCCTTTAAATTAAATTTAAGTTTTACTATTGTAAAAGGTATTATTTGTGTTCTACTCTTGTTTTCGCATATTTTGATACATTTTATCCTTTTCTTTGGTTAATATTACAAACGGCTGTAACTTGTGAAAAAACTGACAAAAAAATAACACTGAGAAAAATAAAAATACTTTGAAAGAAATTGTAATTCAAGTTAATTATATGTTATACAGCAAAATTTTTTTTACAATCGTCACAGTAATTTTAGAGGATATTTGGGCAATTTTACAGGAAAATAATTTTACAGTATAAGTGATCTTTTTTACAATTCAACTTAGTTTCTTTGCAGACATGTCGCTGGTCACTTGATAGAGCAAAGTGTTGAACACATTTTGCTCTGTGTATGACACTTTCCACTTAGAATGACATTTGCATTAAAAAAATACAAGACTATCGTAGGACATACTGTATAATATATTTTTTTGTTAGGATTCCCTAGGTGCGAACGCTACTTCAAGGGTTCCACAAAGGTAAAAAGGCTGAGAACCGCTGAACTACTACAACTGCAGTAACTTGTCATTAATCATCATATTAAGTACACTCGACGAAACATGTTGTGAGACATAAGTGTATTACAAAGAGCGATTAACGATCGAGTCATTAACATCATCTAATTAATAATTATAATTAGCGATCATTAATGATGTTATTAATATACTTATTGGTTAAAAAGCTATTACATTATTTTCATTATTTATAGCCTTTATTTTAGGCGCTAACAGTTCTTTATTCAGTAGTAAATTGTCTGTACATATGTAAAACACAGAGGGTGATAAATAAATATTTATTATATATACATATTTTGCGAATAACCCAACTTTCATTTACACGAATTTGTGGCTTCAATAGTAACAAAGTTAGCAGTGGTAAAATGATAACTTTTTATTATGTCACTCTGAATCAAAACTAATACTTTATCCATCACTTCAGAACAGTAATAAAAGAATAAAAACAAATAACACCACCAATATTAACCGTAGATTTCTTCTAGTAAACTGTATTCACAAAACACCTCATAAATAAAATTTGAAGGAATACAGCAGCATAATAAGTTCCCACACAGTTTGGTCGTCCGTCCTGTCAACTCGGAACGACATGCATAAAATATAAACCGAACAATATCATAGCCCTCAAGTTGGTCGCGGTCTATTGATTCCGTCGACAAAATAAATAACTTCAGCGTCGATAAAATGCTATTTTCCGCGCGACAACTGCGACGGAAGCACCGCCTAGCGTCCCCCGGCGCAACCTTTTAATTTTTCAGTTTAAGCACGGCCGTTCAACCATTGGCATTGTGTTAGCTCGCAGCGATCTGTCAATCATTGTTGTTATCGTCGCCGGTCGCAAATGATTGATGTGGCGCTTAATTCGAAAACCGTGTAAGATCGCACCTCCACTAAACTGACATATTGCGTTCGATGCTTTCAGCTTTCGAATTGAGCATACATTTACAAAGGAAATCGTCCTTGTACAACAATAAAAACCATAGTGAAATAAGCAACATAAAATTGTTTTAATATAAAATTGAGGTAATGGCCAGGCTGTTCTGATGACCAGCCTGTGGGTCAGGAGATTTGGCCCACAGATTGTCTAAAAAGCAGTTACTATGATTGTTTAAAAATGTTTGTAAATTTGTTACACACACTTAGTTTCCTTAAATTGTAATGTTGCTTTTATAATCTGTTTTCATCATGGGTGGAAATAGTTGACATACAACAAAATAGTAAGTTTGACTAAATGCAAATTGTCAATTAAGGGACTTTCAGGGAACAGGCAACGGATTCTACAACGTTGAAAGACTGAATTACCTTTCTCATTATTATAGTGAATGAATTAATGATTACGGGAAAATACTTACTAACATATTGTGTTAATGATAAACCATCCTTCATAAAATTATAAAATAATTAGTCAATAAGATATGATCATTCCGGAAAACATCCTGGTTTGCCTATAGACGCTTCAAATAGTATTTAGCATGATATATATGCACACAGTATACAGTGTGTCCCAAACTTTTTATTTCTCGATAAAAGACATTCCTTATAAAAGTTTTGGAAGTGCTGAAATGCCATAATCCAAAGTTCGTTCTATATGGTTTAACATACAGAGTGGATACAAAACAAGAATTTGTAAAATTTGCTGGAGAGTAAACTATCAATTTTCTCAGATAAATTTAAAATGTCATAGGGAAATTCACGTGTAATTGTTGTACTTTAAGATTTTATTCTTATTGTTTACGTTTTAGTCAACGAAATTCTGAACCACTAATATTTGGTTATTTAAGTTGATGATGTACTATTGATCATAAATAGTCACAATAATAATTGTGCTTTGCAGTTTTCTTTTTATGTATTTTATCTCAGGATGAGTTTGAAGGTACATTTTGGAATTAAGAATTAGAATGGACATACCTAAACGAGATCATGTCATAAGAAATATGTTTGTAGTTCTCATGTGATTTAGCTGCAAACCTTTTTCCTTTATCATACGTAGTATGTAAAGTATTGTAATCGTGTCAAAAAAAAATTTTGAGATTTTAGCGGAAATATGTCTTTTTGGGTCCCGTGAACATTTTTGACCAAGGTACGAAAAAATGTCTGTGTGTGTGTGTGTGTTCATGCTTTTGGCTCAAAAGGGTCCAAAGGAACTGGATGTTTCCTCCAAGCACTTTTCAACGATTTTGCAAATGAGCCGCCATTTCTGTAATTTCGTCAAAATAGTTAAATATTAAATTAAACTTGAGGAAATTTTGTATAATTTATGTCTATGACATTTTTTGGTAAAATTAAGAGTTTGGCTGCAGGAGCAGATTCAAATTGAGATCGGTCGTGTGGGCGTTAAAACTAGGTAGCCAGGATTTTGATTCTAATGACAGTAGCTAGTGTCAAACGGGATGTTTTGAAAATACCTACTGTCAATAGTATCGAAATATCCGCAAGAGGTTGCAGCGCCGGAACCACCTGACCAGCCTGGGGACGAGCACGAAGGCCATGCGGATGCAGGACCTCTGTAACTAGATGCCGAGCGGGACGTCAGCGATGAAGATGACGAAGAGCCCGATCAACGAATGAGACGGCGAAGGCGGTGGCAGTAGCTGCGTGTGCGTGCTGTGTGTTCGTGTTTCATTCAATGATTTTTAGATCAAAACGTTTTACGTTCTTTTAAATATTTTTGTAAAGCATTTTTATCGTTTTATCGTCGTTTGCTTTTAAAAATTTACCCGCCAAGCTGTTCACTGGCGGGTAAATCGTAAAGATTTCAAATTTGTAAATACAATTTCGGATAAGCGCCCACGGCGCAAGGCACCGTTTGTTTTATATCATTTGAAATTATGTTAATTCATGTGTATTTTTGTTACTTAATATATTTGTGTTAATGGTTAATGGAATCTCATGCAGCTAAACTATTATTTTATATATAGTATGATAAAGTCATGTGCCTGGCCACATCAGATTTTTTTTATTTATTTTATCTCAGGATGAGTTTGAAACAACATTTTGGAATTAGGAATTAGAATGGACATACCTAATTCGAGATCATGTCATAAGAAATATGTTTGTAGTTCTCATGTGATGGAGCTGCCAACCTTTTTTTATAACGAATTCGATAAATTTTAACGTATGAATAAAATACTTCAAGTAACTTCTTCAAATCACATCTAGAATACGGTACAGTACCTACTTATTTCTCCAAATTTTGTTTTTCTTTTTGTTGTTGATTGTTGCACTAAAAGTGACCATCTACGAAATTAAAATTAAGCTATAAAAACAAAATAAATAAAAACCCCTGAATTATGTATTAGGTATAAATACCTTTTTATTTTCTTATTTTCTTATTCTTATTTTCTATTTATACCCTTACAATTATGGGAATGATATATTTTTATTATAAGAAACACTATTTTAGTGTTTAAAATGTTGCAAAATATAAATAAATAAATAAATAAATAAATAAATAAATAAATAAAGCATATTGTACCCATAAATATTACATAAATATTAAGAATATTGTACCCATTGGGTGAAGTTAAAAGGACGGGGTTCGGATCCTTACAAAGAGTATCCGTTCTTCCACCCCATCCTACACAATATACATTTAGAACAATTATTTACATCAACACGGAAAAGCGACACGAAAAGGAACACAGCAATGATTTCATAGGTTGAACTACGCGTCAATGCGCTGCTCATTCAACAACCAGCTCCTGTACTCTCTCTTAAATGCTAGACTCATAACATTTGACCGAGAACGCAGATCAAGCGGAAGGGAATTCCAAACAAACGCAATGTTGTACCGGAATGATCTATTAAAAATGTAACTTGTATGCCTAGGCATCTGGATAAAGGATCTGGATAAGGAAATATAACTCTAGATGTCATCAGCCTTTTTTTAACTTTATAATTATTCGAATTCCATTTAGAAACAGTCAAGCTGACGGCTTGTAATATCACATGTAAATTCAACAATAATATAATTTTGTTCAAATTCCGCATTCTGAAATTTCTACCTTTTATCATTTTCCCAGATTCACCCTGATATGAGATTTGTAAGAGATTTAAGATACAACATACCAACTTCATAAATGAGCATAAAAATATAGTTAAAACTATTTTTTAGTTTATTTGTAAGAACTGTTACCTACTTTATTCTTAGGCAAATTTAACTTGCGACAAGACAATGAAACTGCTTTTCGACCCCCGGACATTAAAATTAGGAAGGCATTTTAAGGTTCATCTGGGATTACTGTAAAATTAGGAAGGTATTTTAAGGGTCATCTGGGATTACTGTAGATTTTTGGTAAAACAAGCATACATAATTCTTCTAAAGGTTTACTAAAGGCGACGTTTTTAATTTCATCGATTTAATTGGACGATATCACCATATCTAAGACCTCGTTCTCGTTCCCAATTTCCACTTCAACAACAAAGACTGCTTGTTATTCTCGGGCTCCAGCCGAACCCCATCAGTTTAGATTAAAACCGATCCGCCGTTCGTTTCGCTTCCGTGTTTTTTCTTCTTTCGTCCTTTCTCCGCAAAAGATACATTTAAGACGTCCGGGCGGTACGAAGCCCACTCGTTATCCTTGCAGGGTAGGACCAGCCACCCCGTCTCCCCCCAACAAAACCATCAGATGGGGTCCGCACGGTCCTTATGTAAACGCCAAAATGGCCGATTTGAGCCGCCGATACAGTTGTCTGTTGAAACTCCGATATCTCTTTTGCACGACGCCTGAATATCAATGAGTGTAGAAGCTGTGAGAATTCATGAACTGAACTAAAACTCGCGCTTTGCTCTTACTTACACTAAAATTTGATCTACTCGCTTACGAAATATGTGGCTTTATCTTTATGAACAAAATAAAAGAATGTTAACTAACATAATGTTAAGTAACAGCGAAATATTGCAGAGAATTAACAGTGCAGCCCAGCGCACTGTAGTATTCAGTTAGCTCTGAAGAAGCGAGCAACATGGTTAGCGAAACGTTAGCATTTACGAATCTTGATACACGTCATAACCCGGAAGCAATTTATTTTCTAAATGATTCTGGCCGTGAAAGCCTACGTACTTACATTAATTGTTGAGTTTCATCACGTTAATTGCGCCAGAATGTTTTTGATCGTTAAGCTGATTCATATAGAATAATAGTGCAATTGTGGTACAGTAAAGTTAGTCATATAGCAGAGCAGGATTTGGATCTAATGCCGATTTGTTGTTTCAGATGACTTGTTAGTATTGTGAGGTCATGAGTTTTTGGGTGAATATTATTAGAATCAACAACAAATTCTTGAATACCGCTTAAACAGCGAAATTCTTGTCAGTAAGGTCGTCTGGGAGACAACGTTAGTCCGAGATTGGGTTTTTAAATGAGCATTTATTTAACATCATAAAATGATATCCTGAGTTTTAGATGTTAAAATTTACTACGGGTCACTTGAAAATTATTTTTGCAAAACTACAGCTGATGCTAGTCCAAGTAGGTGTCACCCTAATACATATAATTTTTTAGTGATTGCTTTATTTCTCTTTAAAACATCTTAAGAATCATATTATATCTCAATTTTTAGAAACTTGTTCGAAGTGATTTATAATGAAATTTTATTTAAACTGGAAGGTTCTATAAATTTCAGACGAACTACTTGTATAATAGCTGTTCTACACTACGCAATTTAGTGCACAATTTAGTACACAATTTGGGCAGTAGTACCTCCTTACAACATCTTAAACAGAAATTGTGATGATTTTTCTTATGCTGACTAGTTTGTCTAGAAATTGAACCATTTTCTGTTTGCAGATTTCTGTTGCTTAACAACTTCTTGTGTATCGTCTTGCGCAAGAATTGCGTAGTGTAAAACGGCTATAAAGCATGTTTGTAATGTTAACTACATCTACCAAACAAATTGTTATGTTGTTATAAAACTATATGGGTTACATTTTTGGAATGTACGAATTTTATCACATAAAAAGGTATTTAATTAACATACAATTGTGTAAAGATCTACCGTTTTGGAAATCACTCTTACGTCGCTTTTTACACTTTATAAAACGATTGTAGGTTTTGATACAAGCACTATTCGAAAAAACATGTTTTGGGATAAAAGTATCATACTCATAATAATCAATACAAAATATATCTTTTCATTAAAAATATAAAGGCTAACCAGTTTTCATACAAGCGACGCAAAAATGATTCAAACATCTTCAAAACAATAGATTTTTACACCACAGTCAGTTAGTTGTTACACAATGTGATACTATTTTATATGAAAAAGATAATACGTGCCAAAAAGTGACAAAAATGTAAGAGAGTTGTTTGATAGATGTTGCCGGATATTAGGAAAACGCTGGATGCAAATTAATACTAAATCTATTGAAAATGATAGATTCTAAATACAATCTAGTTCACAAACATTTTTTTAAAAATAATTAATAAATAATATCGGGGTTAGGTTAGGACTACCTTTGTACGTTGTACGCTAAATTTCATTTTGAAAATACGTATTTTTAAAATACGTACATGCGATGTTACGAAAATACTATTATTTCTTTTGAGCGATGTGATTTTCCTTTCTAAACACCAACAGATATTTTTGTTAAACCGATATAAAAGGATAAATGAAGCAATTTCCAACACGAATCCATAAGAAAATCCATGAGCTATCTAAGCTCGATACACCCCAGCTATCTTACGTATACACCCACTTCATATGGATGCGCGTTACAGCTAAGGTATCAGCTGCACTAGAATTGCTAATCAAGGTAAACATAGCTCGCTGAAGGACATTTTTAATAAGAGAGATCGCTGATTTCTATTCATAACGTGAAGACGGCGTTACGCCAGTGCGCCAGCGAACTTACTTTGAACGGGTAAATTCTGGTAAACTCCGGGCGCTCGGAATATAATGCATGTATGCATTCTGTTCTCGAATTCCGTAGCCACGTCAATTTACATTTAGAGAGGGCGCCGCGAACGCTACCGCCTAAACTGTCATATTTACCGAAACAGATTTATTCATTGATTTCAATATCGGTTCTACGGGTCCAGATAATTCCGTTCTTCTATTCCGTTCTTCTCCTTCTTCTAACGCTGATATGCTTGAAAAGAATCGATATTCTGATGGTTTGCATTTAAGTAACGACAAACTTTGAGTTCTAAATCACTATTCGTGTTGCTAGTCAAGCCAAGCACATATCCTGTGGCTATAAGCAATACAGAAGTATAAGATTTTAGCATACTGAAACAGATAATGTAGGTAATAGTAAGACATCTTCCTTCAAACGATTAATGCAGTGTTTTCGATAAAGTACTTTTCAATATGATTGACGCCTCCCCACTCAGTGGCAATTTTACTAATAGTCTTTCTATGTTTCTTTTATGTCTTTCTATGTCTCTTTAGTGCAAGATGCAATATTTAATAGGGATGGTATTGTTAGTGTTAAACAGTGACAAGTGCACAAACAGAAGAAGGCAGTAAAGAACGACATTTCCATAACCACAGAAAGAGATAACAAAAAAGAGCGACTGTTGCCAAAGCACAGGAAGAGATTCTGTATAAAAAGGCGCACCAGGGAAAACGCTATAAAGAAAAGGAAAAATGTAAGAAAAGCAGAGGCATAATAAAATATAATAATAATATTTTTTCACAGTATAATAATAACTGTGAAACAAAATACCAGTAACCAATGTTTAGGCATTGGACTTCAAAAGTGGATAGATTAAGAAGTACCAATAAGGAAGTTTGTTTTGTTGTGTTATTAGGTAACATTATTAACAAAGATCAGTTCTTTTTTGTCAGATTGTTTGTTTTTAGCAATGAATATATTTATATACCGGGTTGTCGTTTTAACTTGAGACTCCTAAATATCTCGAGAAATATGCATCGTACGACAAAAGTGTCTTAAATAAACTTGTAGGACGCAAAGGGGGGAATGAGATGGCGATATCAGTTTCATTGCAGATGGCGCTGCAATCGGTGAAAATGAGGTTAACTTATTTTTTTAAATGGGAATACCCAACTTTTTTTTATCAAATTATGATTTGACGCTAAATAAGAACAATCTTTTGTCTGAACATTTTTTTCGTACAATGCATCTATTAAAAGTTATTGACGATGGAAATTTGTGGCGTCTTCGGTAGTTACTTCCGCTGCCACTGCATGCGATACGCTCGCCGTCTGGCAGTCAAAGCGACCACTCTCATGTCTACTTATGGCACAACGTAGGAAGGTATGTGCATAACGGGGCACGTTTTGGTATCTCGCGCGTAGCCCCGTCATGCGCATAGGGTACGCACGAAAAAAATGCATCGTACGAAAAAGATGTTCAGAGAAAGGATTCTTCTTATTTAGCGTAAAATCATAATTTGATAAAAAAGTAGGGTATTCCCAATACCGAAAAATTAAGTTAACATAACTACACCGATTGCTGCGGCATCTGCAATGAAACTGATATCGCCATCTCATTTCCCCCTTTGCATTCTACAAATTTATTTAAGACAATGTCTTACCATGCATATTTCTCGAGATATTTAAGAGTCTCAAGTTAAAACGACCACCCGGTATATATATAACAATGCCAACTTCTCCTATTTGATTTTGCTCTGTGCCTTACCCTAAAAAAACTTTAAACCTTAAAACAAATATTTTTGGTCATATTCGGTAGTAAATTACCGAATATACACCTACGAATATTTAAAATCCACTGCAAGCGAGAAAATTACACAGTGCTTGTTATCAATTTACATTTATATAAATTATATAAATTTTTTTTTTATATAAATGTTTAATAAATTTAGAACGACTAAATAGTCGTGAGAAAAATCGTGTGTTCCTGATTTGCGAGTAGAAAGCAAGGGCAGGGCGATGATTTCTTTGAACGCCCTATACCTTCCTTATCAACTGTTATTTATGGTAAATTCCTTCAAGAAGGCCTAACTAACAAAATAGCTCGTTTGCCTCGTTTTCAGGATAAATCGACCGGCAAAAGAGGTAAAGTGCCGTAGCAACAAAGCTCGAAATTTATTACGATTTCAATCAGGGGTGAGCGGTCCCGCTGAGTGACCCTTTTGCCAACCAAACAACCCTGAAAAGAAACAACTTTCCTACATCACTGAGTGAAATACATCTACTTCCAGGTGATTTCATGCAGAAGAGACAGTATTATTCTTTCACATATACTATTCGTGCTTTCAGTCATTTTTCATGAAAAGAAAAGTGACAAAATTTAATACATATTTTTTAAAGACCCCTTTAAAATTGTTCCAGCAAAGGGCCGACGATGCTTTGGAAAATTTCATTTCAACATATCCTTATTGACAAAGGAAATCTACCGAGATTACAACAATTTCGCTGTATAAGTGACCAGCGGTGAGGTTGTAAAGTGTAGACAAACAAAGACGAATTTTATATCACTGTGGAATTACCGTTTTACAGTATTTCTTTCTGTAATTCATAGTGCTACCATGTTACTGGTATGAATTACTCAGGTAATATTCCAATATTAATAATAATAATAATAATAATAATAATAATAATAATAATATTCATTTTAATAATAACAATATTAGTCGATATCAATTTCCCTGTTGATAGAAGGTTCAGATTTTGAAAATATATTGCGGGTGTAACTTTTTCGACCAGCAAATTCAATTTAAACTACAGCTGACTACAAACTAATATAAATTACAGTAAACGTGCTGTCACAAAACCGTATAATATATCATTCACCATTATTATAAAGTAGTATAATTTAGTCGCGTCGAATAATCACAAATATTATATTTAAATTATTATCAGTTGACATGTCGAATCCGAAACAATTTACTTCGGGTATATTCAATTCGCATGTCAATGTGAAACTGGTTGTCCTGTTGGAAGTGCATGAAATTTTTGGGGTTGTCGATCATCTGTACGCTTTAATTTCGAAATATCGGTTAGTAACACGACTCTGCACTATGGCATCTCCATAATCAAATAGTCCATTTGGACTGCCCTTGTCATTTGACGCTGTAATATCAAAGGTTCATAATGGAGAGCCGATGGACAATTCCATGTATACAAACACAGCGTTACCAGCTATTTTTTTTATTTCACCAGCTTAGGATAGACAAAAACATTATAAATTTTATAATGATATGACTTTCAAAATAGTACTCGTTGGAAATTAAACACTGTTGAGCTTAAACTATTTTATTTAGACGAATGTACAACTGTATTAGCCAAAGGCTCGAATGAATCTGTCGGTAAGAATTCATATAGTGTAGAACGTGTGTTGGTTACAGGCTGGTTGTGTAATATAAACATCTCCAGTGTTTTGGGGTTGAGCTGGCGTCTAGGCAGAGCTGGGTGGTCGGCTAGTCTTCTTGTCTGGTCTCGTAACATATGTCATTCCGTTTTAAAATTATGGGGTTGCTAAATTTCATTATTTACTCGAACTTCATATTTTGAAACTGTGATAATTAATCAATAGGTAGTTTAATCATGCAAAATGTCGCATAGAGTTTAAATTTTGGAATTGTGATACGATCTGGGAAAAGGTATCATGTGTCGGGAATTTCTTTTTTGTTTTTTTTACTGTTTCATATTCTCTAGATTGTTAGTATTCTAACACAACTTTGGTTTGATAAAAATTGGGAGAGAAATGAATTGATGTGGCTTGGTTTGGTACTTTTCCTGATTTAATAGTAATTCGATATTAAAATCAAAACGAAGACTACAATAATATTTCTATTTATAGCAGCAATTTAAAAAAGGGCAGTCAAACAGCATAAGTAAATACTTTAATTTTTTATCGACTCCCAAAACAACAACACTCGGTTTCACCAACAATTATCATTTTTTTTAAATCGAGAACTCGATAGTATTTAGGTATGGCTTCTCATTTAAAAAGTTCCGTTATTGGCTCCGCTGAATCTATCTCCATGGCTAAACCCCTTATCCATCCTCTATTCATACAATACAAAAAATATTTAGCAATATTTTGTCAAATAATATCATTCGGCATGTATATTGAGGAGTGGAGAAAGCTTTAATAACAACAAATATGCAGATCAAAAAAATGATTTTTTTTGTTTGTTTAAATGCAGAAGTAATAAAATACAAATAAATAATAAAGAAACAAAAACAAAGTATTTACAGTTTTTTATTGATTTCTTCAAAACTTTTCTAGTTTAGAGACGCTTTATTAACAAATCGATTATCATGAAAATGCCCAACTTTTCCTCTGCTTTAACGTTTTCATTATTTTTAAAAAAATTGAATCAAAGTTGTCAGAAAGATAACGGTCAGAATTGGTGTAATTATGGTAATTTGTAAATTCGACTATTTAATACAGTTTCTAGCGAAATAAATGATGTTTCATTTCAAACATAGCGTTTGTCAAGTAAGCAAAATACTCAGGAGCACAAAAAACAAAATATATACTTTAGTTTAGAGAGCATGTTTTTTAATATTTGGTCTCAGCAATAAGTAGTACCTACCCTAAATTTTGACCGATTTTAAGACTATGTTATTTATCGATCATTCTTACGTTATCCAAACAATTGATTCAGGTCCTTAACATGTGTCATATTTTACAGAAAGTCGGCTAGAGTTTGATAATTCATTTAATTTAATAAACTGCGTTAATTCCCTTAGCCAATGCTGTTTTCTTCCTCGTCAATGTCATCTAGATCTCCGTTGGCCATATTGCTGCTATCTAGGGTTCCATCCAATATTCGGAGCTTTTTATCTCTGAGCACTCCACAAAGTGTCATAAAAAAGATCTTATAGCTTCTTTGATTCATCGCTTTCAGCTGCAGATAATCTTTGTATGGGGATATACCAAATTAAGCATGTGTTTGTTCTCGGCAAACTAAATTTGATGTTAATTTTTTTGTGGAAAATTGGACAATCTGCTTTGTATGACACTTGAATTCTATAATCTTCCAAGTAAAATTTGAATAAATTTTTAACAGACAAAGTTTTTGGTATATAATAAGGTTTGGTATTTTTGTTAGTGAATACTGACTCTGTCTTGTTGTAAATATTGTAAAATTAAATGCTCCATTTCAGTAGGTATTGAATTATTGGTCTATTTATATATTTGCACATTTTATCCATTGGTGATTTTAAATTTTGACAAAGACTTGATTGTAGTCGTCTCATTTGAGCCGGCGTAATGCCATGCATACTAAGAAATGCGTTTTTTTTCTGTATACTCAGATTTCAGTGTAATAGTGAGCTGTGTGTTCATAATTAGGTGTTAGGTTGTCTGCATCGGAATCGGAGTAATTCACTGCAGTAATCCATGAACATGCCTGTTCATTTCCGGGATCTTTGCTGGTTTACCGTAGTGATGTAAAGTTTCGTTACTTTTGACTACTTGTAACTACCCGTTACTATGAGGTACAGTACCCATTACTTAGTACCTGTTAGGTACTTTGTACCCGTTACTTTGTTACAGTTACGTTTTATCCGTTACTTTGTTGCAGTTACTTTATACCCGTTACTTCGTACAAGTAGTACCGATTGAGTATTCTTTGATTGGTACTCTTTGATTTTGAGTACACTATCGTTTACTTTTCTATACGAGTACACGTATACCGTATCGCGAGATTGCGATAATTGAGTTAGATACGATGTTTCGAGGATTTACATATATTTTCAGCAATTTTTATACGCCAATGTCAGAACGAATTGCTATTGACCAAACCTTCCTATTTCCTAATAGATGGCGCAGGTTCAGTATACATAAGTTTATTTTTCAATGGATCAAGTTTACAAGCAAACAAACTAAAAGGGATTATTTCTTGTCCAAATTAATACCCGGAATATTTTACATAAATCGGAAACTTCATCGGAAGGTAGACGTTCAGTTGTTATCATACGGGTAGTATCGGTGGTGTGTGGTGCAGAGCAGTGCAGAGCCAAGTGGATTACCGGTAGAACATGCGTAACCAGAAGCGATAGTGAAAGTAACGGGTACACGTTCATATCGGTACCCGTTACAGCACTAGTTCACCGGCACAAACCGCATAAATGAGAATCTTGGTGTATAGTTCCTACTGTATTTACGGAATAGAGACTATTTTAAAAGCAAAATTTACTGTGATCGGAGGTACTTTTGTCGAAAATAATGCATGTATAATATAATTATGATAAATGAGATTCAAATGGTGCCCTAATATCTAAACTCGATTTTTGTGACAAGTGTGGTTTTTGAAATCAACTCTTCAAACTACTGAACAAAAAACGGCTTGTATTGTTGTTTTGGGGATCAAAATTCATGAGATTTTGGTGCATCATAAACATATCAAAGAAAAAACGTATTAGGTGCAATTAAAAATTTGTTAAGTAACCTCACTTTGCAAGATATAGGTATGTATAAATATCGTCACAAAACAGGACCAACCTCAAAATAATCTAAAAACATTTACTTTTAGGTATCAATATAATTCCTCCAATTTCATTTGCAAACCTTCATACAAAAACACATTGCAATTAAAGATATATATGAAAAAAAAAGTAGAACAAAAAATGATTAAAACATCACAAATTTTTAAACAACCTCAAAGTGCCGCATCTGAAGCTCCACGTACAATTAACCCGGGTGTCAGGACTAAAACTTCAACCAACAGACAGTTTTGGCAGGCATACGAAAGTTAATTAAAATATTAATTATTTACTTATAGTTGGTAATTTTCCACCAATGCGATAACCAACTAGGTTTATCCAGAGAAAATTCTCTAATGGAGATTGCATTGCCATCACGTTTATAATTGCCAACGACATCGATATCTTCCTTCAATTTTAATCATTTCCCGGGTTCCTCTTTCATAATCTAAGAGTCGAATCATTAGTTCGTACTCACACCACCGGCGGAGGTTTTGGCTCTACTACTACCTGTAATTGCATATTGACCCGTGATGGTTCACCCCTTAATTAAAATTGCGTACTGCGATGGCGGATAAAATCGCTTTGTTACCGAGAGTTATTGGCTTTGAATCGCGCCGCTTGCCGGCGTTTTTAGGTTGAACGAGCAAATTTAATAATTCGAGAATACGAGAGAAGCGTTGAAATCTTATTATCTGGTAGTCAGTGGATACAGCTGCGACTTGAAACATCGTTCGAAATCAACGTTTCGAAAATGTTCCCTCCCTTTAATGTCAATCCCGTTTGGTTTGAATAGTTACTTGGGAAACTTTATGACAATAAGTACAAGGATAGTAGTTCCAATTAATCCTTTTTTAATCCTAATTTGTCCAATACAAAAAATATTTGAGCAATTAAAAAAATTACTTGTGCATTAAAAAAAATAAATGTGCAATAAATTTATAATAGTTTCAATAAATCAGCATTTGAAAATATTATAAGCGCATTTAATAATCTAAATTGTACCATGAGAAAATTATAATGCGCCCTAGAAAGAATATAATGTGCATTAAGTTCTGCAAACTGTAGCGTACATACAGTAAGCGCGTAAAGTATGGAATCATGGGAAAAATCTGAGAAGTTGTGTCATTTTAAAAACATCCTTGTAGACGTCGATTTTTAAGTATTAAAATACACATTTTTTGAGTTTTAACGACATCGCCCTTTTTTTAAATGGCGACACCGTTTTTATCTTACTGACTTCGGTAGATCACTTAATTGTGAAAATGGCAGCGGAAACATTTTACGACCTTATAACAAAAAATTTTGACAAAAAGACAATTGAAAATTGAAAAATATAAAGTTAGAGAAAATAAATTTTGTAAATAGAATATGAAATTGCGTTTTGGGTAGAATTAATTGCCGTGAAAACCAATGTAATAAGATAATTTAATTTTCTTTCGTGCAAGGTTATCGAAAAAAAGTGGGGAGAAATATAATAAATGTGATTTGGCGATGTTGACGAATTTATACCAGGTGAACCTATTGTCCTAGAAACTTCAAAATGGTCTCATAGTAAGCCTTAATCTTTGCACTTTTACCTGAAATCCCAAAAGTTTGTTCCCAAATGTTATTGAAGCATTTACAGCGGTTTTTTAAGTGGGATGCGAGCGGCTCCCTAAAAGAAACGTAAAAAAAGCAGCAACCTGACGTGATATGCAAAAATCAGGCCCAGATTCGTATTCATCCCAAATAAACCAATTGAATTCGCATTCCATAAACAAATAAGTTATCAATACTACCCTAATTTTCAATAGTTTTTTTCTCGAAAATTTTGTTATGTAACGCCATACGCTTGCTAATTACCTTTAAAACAAGTAATAGATCTATCAATATCAGTACAAAAAATATGGGGTTGCCATTAAAAAAAGTGTCTATGATATTATTGAAAGTACGCGCTATCATTAACATACGAATCGTCAAAATCAGATCAGCGTTAATTTTGATGCGTAGTAGATCTAGTGCTGACTATTTATTATTTTAACGCACGTTCTTTATTTCAGGGCACAATATGAATAAAATATTGCTCATTATAATATTTTGTATGTAACATATTTATATTTATGGAATACTCAATATGTATTATTTTAATGCACAAGTTATCCATCCTCAGAGTCGTCGTTTTTGCTTCATAGCTTAAATGTTGCAGGTTAAAGCATTTCACTGTACTTACAAAATTCTAAATTCTATGAAAATTCAATCACATTGCATAATTTTTAGGGTATCAAATCATGACATGACTGACAACTTGAATCTCATTTTATATAAAAAATGGGATGTAATAGAATTCGCAATAGAAGTAGAAAATAATGTTTTGATAATAAAAGCCGACGTGTCAACGAATTTCTTTAAAGTAAGAAACAGTTTCAATGTTAACGAATTTAGTCCATACTTTTGCCACTCAATGTACAGGATGGTGATTAGCTGAGTATATATTTTTGTTTACATCTATATCCCTGAAGAATTCTTTGTAGTAATTGCTTAATTCTGAACTTTTGCTACATTTTAGAAATTTGTGTGAACTATGACTTTGTAACATAGAACAAATGAAATAGAATAGAAAAATCAAACACACACTTACCTGTTTAGTTCATTATTTTTATTTTCAAAGTGAATAGACACAAAAATTAATCATGGACATGAAAATAAATTCGCAGAAATTGCGCATGTTTTAAATTATTAATATAGATATAGGAAACATTAGATCAAACGAGTAATAAAACATTCCTCCACAATCGAATTGCAAATTTGAAAAATGAACTGCGCCTCAATTTTCCATTGTTTGACTTTGCAAAGCCGGACAATAATGTATGAAATTCGCTCCATTCCATTGACATCATTCGCCAAAGGTTAGCCTGACCAGGCAGCTGTATGCAAATAGCTGAAATATACGTTGGACCTTCATACTATTTTCCAATATTACTTTTTATTCGAGTCAACTATGGAATTTATTACTACGCGGCCATCATAATTCTGTTTGGTCGATCAACGCCACAACATATTAATCACAGAAATTGTATAATAAATGTTGCGATTGATTTATAGGAAAAAATGAGACCAGAGCTGGACATAATTACCAAACTAATAAATACCATCGATAAATCATGGACAGCGGATCGGGCTGTCAAACGGATTATTTTGTTCGCTTCTGATTGGTAGATAGATAATGCATGGAGCTTGTTTTGGATGCGTTTTATATATTTTTGTGAACGGTGATTAAAATGTTAAAATAAACATGGAATTAATATTTATCTAGCTTACAGGAACACGTTGGTATTTTTTTTTAGATTAAATTGAGGTAGAAAGATTTATAGCACAATTTAGCTTTGGGTTATGAAAACTTTAATTTTTTGCCACCAATATTGGATAAACAATATTGGAACATCACATACACTGAATAATTTAACACCTGAATAATTGAATAAAGCGATTGTAGGATAAAAACCATCTACATTGTTTAATATTTGTCCATATCAGGTGATACAGACTGTACAAGAAAAGGTACAAGCCATAACGTTATTGTTAATCATCCGACTAATAAAAAAACAAAAGCACAAATTTGATAGTATTAAATATTATCAAAAGAGGGGCCTACAAGTCCAAAAATACTTGTGATAAAAAACTCCATATTCATTGGATCGCTGGTATGATGTGGAAAAAGGTAACAAAAGATCCAAAGTACAATTATTCATAATTCTACTTTGGATCTTTTGTTACCTCCTAAAATACTGTTTTTGACTACAAATTATCCCTGAATAAACTACCTCAACAAAACAGAACAGAAGGCTCTAGGACCTCTTTTACGGACCTATATTTTTTACCTTTTTTTACCTGAAACCTGTTGCTGTATTACAAAGCCAAATTAAGCAAATGGTAATAAACTGGGAAGATATACCTAAACGAGCTTACTGTGAAACATAAACTGGCATGAAACAAACAAAAGCTACCATAAGATCACACGTATCCTTACAGGACATTGGGCATTGAGATATCATCTCACCAAATGGACGGGCAAATAACGCCTGTCGCTTCTAAAGCGGGGCTCCTCACTTCGCGAAAAGCCTGAACATTGATGGACTCTCAAGTGTGAGGGAAATACAAAAGATCTTCTAGGTCAAAGTATATTCAAAGGCATAGATGCCATAAGAACCAACGTTACCATATCATACCATAGTGGAAGTAGAAGTCCTATAGCCACCTTATTTTATCACAGGCTTAAGATTTTTTAGAAAACCTTACGTGATAGGAAACTGTTGAATGCACTTTCTATTCACAAATTACGCGTTGTCCAGAGTTCAATATTCTACAAATAATGTCAACCGTTTTTTCTCAAAAATTTCCAATTTGTTTACCATTCAAATATGCTGGCTACGGGGATGCTTCCACTAGTTATACTATAAAATAAGGCATTACGTTTACTTCTTGGGTCATATCAATGTGATAAAATAGATCGATGAATACTCGCAACTAAAAGAAGTAAAAGCTGGGGTATCCCAGGGTACTGTATTGGGACCTATTCTCCATCTACTATATACAAGTGACCTACCACACTTGGAAAATGTAATGACACGGCTCTAATGGCAGTGGGATCAACTATTGAAGAATTTACTAATCTTCAACAAGTTAGTAATAAAATGTATAAATGGACCAAGAAATGGAAGACCAAGCTCAACGACCTGAAATCTGTCCACATTAACTTTACAAGCAAAAGAATCGAGGACATACCTCAGGATAAACGACGCCATAGTTCCATATGCGAACACTGCAAAGTATTTGGGTATGACCCTGGATACTTGGTGTCCCACAAGTCATCCAAGAAATAAAAAGATTTGCCACTAATCATGAAACTCGCCTAAGCCATCACGTCAACGTAGAAGCCCTGCAGTTACAGGACAACCAGAATCTAGTGAGACGACTAAAAAGAACTAAACCCTTCGAACTAGTGAATCAGTGAAATGTGTAAAGAGCAGAGCACAGTGAGTGAAGTATAAGTGCTTCTTGTTTAGGACAAAGTATCGGATCGGCTTGTTAGACAAGTACCTACCTAATTTTAAGAATTCAGATTTAAATTGATGGTTGCTAATCTTTTAGATTAGTTTCAATATGTTAAGCATCTTATTGTTATTAAAAAAATATCAATGTGATCAATAGGATAATTTTTTGCTACATATTGTATAATATCTATCTATGATGCGAGTGTTAAAAATAAAAGACTGTTTTGCTGAAAGGGGATGTTTTAACACCAGTATTATAAATTTTTTCTTTATAAACATCTGTAAAAGCCCACTGAAAAACCATTAAATACTATTGGTCAAAATCATATTATGAAATTCTGTGTTAAAAATGATCAATTTTCAGGACTAGTGCTAAACGTATTGTGTGGCAAATAGTAACCTGGCAAATTATCGAAAAGAGGTAATACCACCATTTGGAGAACATTTCGCTTTGTGTCCTAGTTCAATCCTCTAGATTTCTCCTCTCAGATTTAAATGTGGATTTAAACTAAAATAATTAAATGATTTAACTAACTAATAAATAAGTTCCTAAATGCCATTAAAGACTGTTACGTCAGTAACAGTCACACATTAAATACTAACTTGTTATTGGGAATAAAAATAACAAGAGCATAAAACATACAAAAACAGAGAAAATAAAGTACGTAGAAACGTAAAATACGTGAATTAAAGAATTAATTACCAAATTTATCTGGGAGCTAGAGCTACAAAATGCACGCTTATATGCCATCAACTTGACAGGTAATCTCTCGACCAAACAATAACAGATTTTATTGTCCTACACCGGTAGCTTAGAGGAAATAACAATAGGAAATAAATATTTTAAACTATAGACCGTTTTACTACTTGCTCACGAAGCTGCTGCCATTTGGCTCAATGGCACCTTGTAGCGATACATCCCGAATCTGCTGTAAATCCGCCTTAAATGGGCGCGAAGTTACGAACACAAAACCAAGCAGAGAGGGAGCATTGCCAGGTATTATCGGGGTGCCAGTGTTAAATGGACTCTCGAAGACGGCAGTTAATGTCGTAAACAGTAAGTACTCCTCCGGAAAATTTAAACCTAGCGCGGGCCATTGCAGTATTTTAGTCAGTCGGCAACTTTGAGTTCGGATTTAATGGCTTCAACTGGCACTGTCCCGGTTTAAAATTAATTTTGAGACCATACAAATTCGGTAAAAACTGGTGATCTTTGGTGGATAATGTGGGTAGGTTTGTTAACAACAACAGCCAAACATGCTAGAACTAATGTTCTAGTATGTTTGATTTACAAGTTAACACTATTTTAGAAAACTCAACGGATATTATAACTTTTCGGCAGTTTTTTCAAAAAAGCAAAATTTGTTTTTTCCGCAAATTTTCCCAGCAATGACAAAACTCGTTTAAAAGCGTGTTAACTCGTCACGAATGAATAATGTATGTCTACCTGTAGTCTCCAGTCCATTAAACTCAATAATGTATGCAACGAGGATAACTTAGAGGGAATTATCATTGCGGGAAAACTACTCCATTTTAGAATAAAAAAGGAAACAATTTGAAGTTAACAGCAAAAGTAAAAATCAAATGCATTAATTAAAAATCTGACGTGGCCAGACACATGACTTTAGCATACTTTGGAGCAGTGTCGAACTGTGTCAAACTATGATGTTTTGACAATAGTGTCAATAGAATGAAAATATCTGTCAAATACTGGCTAACTAATTTTAATGCAGTACGAGAGATCTCTCTATGAAATAGAATAAGCCCATGTAGCTAAACTATTAATTTTACTAAAAAAATGTTATAGACATAAATTATTCAGAATTTTGTTAACTTCAATTTATTATTTAACTATTTTGACAAAATTACAGAATTGGCGGCTAATTTGCAAAATCGTTGAAAAATGTTAAGAGTAAACATCCAGTTCCTCTGGACCCGTTTGAACAAAAAGCGTTTCAGCTCTAAGTTTGGTCATGAAACTTCTAAATATGAAGTTTCCTCCCGATACTTTTAGTAGTTTCTCCGTAATCTTCGGCACAAAACCTGGTCCACACCCACACATACACACCCACCCAGACTTTTCTTGTACCTTGGTCAAAAATTATCAGAGGACTCAATAGGACATTTTTCCGCTAAAATCTCAAAATTTATTTTCGATACGGTTACAATACTTTGTCATACTTTATCATATATTTCCCTTTTCCAATTTGCAATGACTATAGGCGTGTGGGCAGTAATTAAGGCGATGTTTGGATTCTTCACTGGGAAGGTCCTGATATGATGAAATGATATCATGTTTCAATATCTCCATGCTTCTTACAGGGCTTTCAAAGCTCCCTCATGTTTTTTAAATGACATCAAGTACCATCGAGGATTAACATTTTACAGTTAATACCTCGTGATTTTCTTGTTTAAATAATTGGAATGTACCATCGTCAGCAAACTAAACGTTATCCAAACTACTATCATCGTTGTTTAAACAATCCGTCATTAATTCATAAAATTGCATTTGTTTTTCTCAATATTTTTTTTTTTTGTAAATTGATGGTGATTGCCAGCCATATCGTAGGATTTAAAACAATTTTTCCTTAAAATATATTCAATGCCTGTCGTCAAGGTTTATGTTAAACTACAGCAAATTATGTACCTATAAAACAAAATTTGAAAATCTACATTGAAGATGTATATATCTAACAATAAAAATGTGATGTTTTCTAAATTCGGTATGTCTCTGGGTATTTGGTACCAGCGTTTTCCTGTATTTTGCTTTTGTAGGAGTGCTTGTAGGTAGGTTCTTACAGCGATATCTTGTTTGACAATTTTACAAATGGAAATATAAGCTCAATGCCGAAACCTGTACTTACAGTAACTCAATGCTCTTGCACATAATAATAAGTTTTGTCCTTCCCCCAAATACGAAATTTAATAAAATTACGGGAAAGTTTTAAATTGGTTTAAATCCTATTTAAGTTGTTTCTGAGCCTATAAATTGTGATTCTGGTATTCCGCAGGGAACAGTTTTGGCTTCTTTGTTGTTTCTTTTGCATTTAAATAATGCAGTATATAAAAAATGTGACATTTGTTTTGTATGCGGATGATATGATGTGGCATGTGGCAGTAAGATAAACGATATGAATGTAAAAATTAACAATGATCTAGCTGCTATGTGATGTGCAATAAGTTAAGTATAAATGTTTCTACAATAAGTATGACTGTAAAGGTAATGGTGAATGATGTAGTATTGGAAAATATGATGCAAATTAAGTGTTTAGGTGTTATTTTTAATCAATATATGAATTTTAAGCAGCATCTTAATCATATGCTCAGCAGTTTTAGAAATAACACATTTTATGGTAGTGTATACCAGGCATGTGTAACTTTGACAAGACTCTGGTTCGCATAGGGATTTTTTTCATTTAAATGGTCATAATCATAAAAATAATCATTTAAATTAGGGACAAAAGCGTCGGTTTTTAGTCTATTGTAAATTGTCGTTATTATTCCATTCAAAAAAGTTGAGTTTAAAATTTGGTGTCTAATTCATTATGTTTTCAATCCTCACAAAGTATATCGATAATTTTAATTATTATTTGAAATGCGAGTAATTAACATGTGTATCTTTTTGCCCACTCTGTATGTACATAGTAACATTGAATGATTATATTAATTTTCCTGTAAATTTTTAAATATTATACTGCAGTTTTTGTTGTCTATTAAAAAAAAAAGAAAGCAGCAGAAGCAAGAAATATGTTGTCAGTACTTTGTTGGTTTTACTTTGTTCTTAAATCAATAGTGACCTAGATAAGTTGTTAAGAAAAACATTATTTTCCTATAGAGGACATACCTAGTGATTATTTATTTCTTGTTGTCATTAATTTTTTGACAAGGGGACGAAGTACAGTCTATCGCTAAACCCAATCCGTTTTTGCTATGGAGAATACCGATTTGTACTACGGAGTTATTCGCAGTAGGTACAAGCTTGATAGCAATAACAAGGGCACACTATGATTTTGGTGTTTGTACTATCCATGATGATGTACTATCTGCGCCAAAAAAAAGTCGTACAGCTAAGTTTGACATCATGTAATTCTGGCTTGTCAACTTGACAGTTAGTGCATACCTATGATTAATGTCAGAATGACAGCGAATAGGTTATAAAAGTAACATTTACAAAGCTACAAGGTGTACGACTTTTTTTTGGCGCATATGGTACCATGACCTTCGGACCAAAGGAAAAAGTAGACTGTGCATACAGATTACGAGGTAGTGCAAAGTTGATGGGCGTGCGGACTAGTAGGTAGTAAGGCAACCGCCGTATTGCGATTAGCGAGAGTGTACTGTATTTCTATAGGTACGTTGAGTATCGGCTTTAGCTGCCAATAGTATCCTGCCGAGTAGTTTATGTAAATTTTTCTCCGGGGTAGTTTGTTTGTTTCAGTGCTCACAGAGCCCGCGGATATAACTCCGGAATAGGTACGAATACCAGAGACGTGCCCGCGTCGGTGTAATTGAACTATTTGTTTCGCCGAACTACGAACAAATTCGAGCTCAGCGATACATCCTGTGTGAATGCAAATAAGCAGCCACCCACCACCCTAGGGATATTATCCTCAATGCCACCGTGTTTTAACCCCTCTGCGTCAAGTGAAAACTTGAAGATTCTATTGAATTGTAACACTGAATCATTGATATGCATTTATTTTTATTTACATAATACGCCATAACAGGTTAGAGAAATTATTGGTTTATATTTGACCGCCACTTTTTGACTGCAAACGTCATTAAGAGCCATTAGCGACATTGTGTACATTTTCCATCAGTTTGTTAGCAAGCAATACACGCAACAGAATATTAATAATGCGGAGAAAGGCGTGTCGGATAGTAAAAACACGATATTCAGTACAGAGGGGGAGGGGGAGCGCTAAAACGGGAATGTCAGAATAATTTATGTTAGCATGTGTTGCCAAACTTGCCGAAGTAAACACGAGTTTAGCCGCATTTCTTGTGCGCAACTTCTGTTTTGCGTAATCTCCGTGTTTGAATATTCATCCTTCAACTTTACTCCGGTAGGGGGGAGTACGCGGTACGAAAACAGAAGGTGTTAACTTCATAATCATTGTCCTCCACTGCGTCGATTATATTTGCTTTTGTTGTTTTACTTGAACACCGGTTTAAAGGATGAGATTTAAAGGATTTGCGATAAAATAATTAATTATATCGGGTGGTCTTTTTAACTTGAGACTCCTAAATAAATCTCGAGAAATATGCATGGTACGACAAAAGTTTCTTAAATAAACTTGTAGGACGCACAGGGGGAAATGAGATGGCGATATCAGTTTTATTGCAGATGGCGCTGCAATCGGTGAAAATGAGGTTAACTTAATTTTTTTAAATGGGGATACCCAACTTCTTTTATAAAATTATGATTTAACGATAAATATGAACAATCTTTTGTCTGAACATTTATTTCGTACGATGCATCTATCAAAAGTTATTGACGATGGAAGTTAGTGGCGTCTGCGGTAGTTACGACCGCTGCTACTGCATGGGATGCGCTCGCCGTATGGCAGTCAAAGCGACGACTGAGTAGACACTCATGGTACAACGTAGGAAGGTATGTGCATAACGGGGACACGCTTTGGTATCTCGCGCGTTGCCCCGTCATGCGCATAGGGTTTGTTTACGCACAAAAAAAATGCATCGTACGAAAAAAATTTCAGACAAAAGATTCTTCTTATTTACCTTAAAATCATAATTTGATAGCAAATTTGGGTATTCCCATTTAAAAAAATTACCACCGATTGCAGCGCCATCTGCAATGAAACTGATATCGACATTTCATTTCCCCCTTTGAGTCCTACAAGTTTATTTAAGACACTTTTGTGGTACAATGCATATTTCTCGAGATATTTAGGAGGCTCAAGTTAAAAAGACCACCCGGTATAATCAAATTATAAGTAAAAAATCGATTTATTTCTAAACCAGCCGTTCGAAAATTAATTAATTGCTATAAATTGTTTCAAACAATTCAAGTACTAATTTAGGGACACATTTCAATCCGCATATTAAACCTGCTGCACATAAACAACGACAAAAATAATCAAAACACATGAATGCATTCGATTTTGGTATGAGTAACACAGCCTTGAAAAAGACGTTTTTGTATTTAGAGCATACTCACTTAAAAATTTTTGCATATTGGTAACTAACATGGCTGTTTTTAGTGTCAAAGCTAAATAATGTTTTTTATAAATAAGTTTTCCTTGTAATGCTTTTATCTTTTGAAAACTTCCCAAGTTCCTCAATTAGTCCACAGAGGGTCTCGAACTTAAACCACCAAACTGTCATGTCGGTTGTTCCGGTATAATATGTTTTAAGCATAAGGTGACCAGAATTTTATTGATGCAAAGCGGGGCATTAGCGAGGGGGGTAGTCTTTTGATATAAATAAAAAGCTTAATTTAATAATTCGTCAACTTTTTGAATTTTAATTTTCAAAAACATTGTCTGTACACCGTATTGTATCTTTATTTAGCTTTATTCAATCTTTTAAATAATGTACGTTGTAAATTTTAACGTTTTTCCTTACCATAATTTCTTCAAATATACGTTCTTAGTACCAAATAGATTTGGTGAATATCTAAATACACTTTTATCCAGAAATAAATATATTGTTGCCTCTAATGAAGTAAGTAATTTATTTGAAGTATACAAAATGTCGCCCCTGTGTAAGATTGTCTATTAAGGCATTATCTATGACAGGATAACAATAAAAATAGATCAATAAATTGTTAGTTTGTATAGGTACAAAGTACAACCGTAGATTTTCTTTAACTGAATAGGTCAACAAATCTGTTCTAAAAATTATGGTAGCAAGACTGAGAAATGTATTTACCTATGACTGCTACCTATTTCACAAACACTATTACATAAACACAATGACAACAAAGTGGGGTGTATTTTTGTGAGATAAGAAAAAACATGAAACACTTTTCTTTTATTATTAACGTGAATTACAAGAACCTATATTGCAAAATAGTACGAATTATAACGTTAAATTGAAAATTGTAAACCTTATTCTTGGAATACTGTATGTGTATTATTAGAGGTTTGTTTAATTATTTTTGCTAATTTGACCAAATTGCTACGCCTAGCTATTCAACCAAATGATCGCCACGTACAAATGGAACGTGAAGTTTACCTATAGTCATTCAGCCAAGTGTATTGACGTTGACAATTTATTAAATACTTCTTAACTTATTATTATTATTAATATTAATATTAACTTATTTATATTACTATATTATATTAGGTACTTATTATAATTTATAACTTATAATTATTGTGGTATGTAACTACCTCTGATGAGTAATTTATTATTTTGTTTGGAAAATATTTTAACCACAATCATAAAAATACTGTTACTGTTTTTTATCGAACGCTTTGAAAAAGAATTCTTGGACCAAATAAGAACAACAAATATGTACTAATGGACAATGTTTAGCATATCTACGAAAATTTAAAATCTTCCCAAAAAGCGGGACATTTTTTAAACATCACGGGACGCGGGACAATATGTGGAAAAGCGGGACAGTCCTGTCAAAAGCTTGGTCACCTTATTTAAGCATGTATCGTTCAATTTCCAAAAGTGCATGTGACTATTTGAATTTTCAAACAATGAGCTGAAAAAAATTTTTATTAGCCTATAAGTATTTCCCTAATATATCAAAAAATTATCACATTTTATTACTATATTTGCATAGTGACAAGAATATAAATTTAGTTGGACACTTAACAATAATCGCCTGTAGTAAAATAATTATCTCGCAAACAATAACGCTCGAAGAGCGTTACGGAATACCCGGCAGTTCGGTTTCATATATGTGCGTTCCTGGACCGATATAATCTGCGGGTGGGGTGGCGCTGCGGGTCAAGTGGCCGACCCGAATTGGCGGAGGCGCCGGACCGGTTCGGGTTTTACGGTCCGCCATATTTAAAATGAAAATTACCGCCCGTTTAGATACGAGGGCCGATAAAAGTTGTTCCCGGAAATCCGTTCGGGGCATTAATGGGGGTTGAGCCGTGCTGATAGTCGCACCCGCCGAAGTGGACACACTTTCCACAATATACAAAATTGAAGATTTTTATCGGGGTATATTAATTTTAAAGCTACTGCTCGCGAATTTTGGCAAACACGAACGATAAAATCTCATATTTTACGTTTCATTAATCATTTGCAGATTTCCTGGATGCATCTCACTGGTCATTTTATCTGCACTGAGAAAAATGGCAGTAAAATTACACATAAATCATTGTGAAAACTACAATAGAAATGTGGTAAGTATAAAAATTGCACGTAATTCCAATTAGTTTTACAAGTATGTGTACTATTACAGCGATATTGCTGCTTTATTTCAATTACAATGATCTTTTAGTAAAAATACAATGGAAATATACCTTAAAATCGTAAAATTACAACGTATGTTGTGATTTTACTATTATAATAGCGGGTTTGTTGATATTGTAACGCCCAGACGCAGGCGCTACGTTTGATCAGTTGTTTTGCAAACGAACGTCGGCACGCATACCATCGAGTGCAATATGTAGTTGGGCGTGTTTTATTTCTGTCTCCGGTAAGTAACAATGATACATTGAACTAAAACTTATCTAGATACCATGTAGGTGTAGGTTAAAATACCAGGTCACACTGCAGAACAATTGTATTGCCTTTGTAGATCACCAACGACGACAATTAGCCATTACAAATTGATGTCTTAACGTTAACGCCATACCTGGATGAAAGCTGTAAGTACAGTCTTACTACGTTTCTTTGTGAAAATTTGCTTTAAGTTTGAAGGGTATTATACCAACAGAAAGGTATTGTGCAATATTCTCTTTAGTTAACTTTTTTGTGTCTGTCTAATATGTTTCCTTCTTCTTACAGATATACAGATGCGGAACATCTTGCACCAAGTGTGTTTGTCAGAAAAAGAGTGAAGTATGTATGTTCATGGTTGACCGAAGTGCATTTATATATTTATCCGTGTCTTTTCTATGTTTAAGTATTTGCGTACGCTAAGTATTTATTAATTGCTTCTCTGTAGTTTTAATGTATTTTTATGTCCCTCAAACTATTTTATACTTGTATGTGTGTGTAGTTGCTTTTCTCCCTGTGAATTTATTTTTTTACAAGTAATTTTATCTATACCATTTTTTTTGACCGTTTGTACTATTGTAACGTTTGACTGTGTGCATGATGTTACTGTTTCTTTTGGCATTATATGATAGATAATGTTAATATCTACTCAAGATCAGAATAAAATTATACAAATCAAAAATACTGCATATTTCATTGAATATTACACTGAAATAGATGTAAAATTATTACGCATTGCCTCATATTTCATTTAAAATTACATTTAAATTGATGTTCAAATATTACATTGCCCCATATAGCACTTAAAATTACATTAAAATCGGTGTAATATTTCAGCCAAATTCTTGTAAAAACACAGTGTAAATATACCATGACAATGTAAAAATACAATTAAGATGTGAAATTACACTGATTGCCGCAGAGCAAAAAAACCTACTACTTCTACTGTAAATTCACATCAAAATATTTTTCAGTGTGGATACAATTAATAGTAAATAAATTCGGAGTAAAGAACATACTCTTCAAGATACCCTACTGTTTTGAATTCTCGCTTACAATGCTGTTGACCTATTTAGCTCATAGTTATTGTCAGATGTTTGCCTTTCGTGCGGAAATTTGTATCGGCATTTAGTCATAATTATTGCATTATGAGTGTGCGGCTCCAGTGTACCTAATGCCAAAAAAATATGTATTGTAATAATAATATTAAAGGTACTTACAGTAAATTACTACGGATGTTGTAGATGATACTGGCTGACTGACGTTATTATTGGAAGCTTGGCATGTGAAAGTAGCATGTTGATCGGCTCGTTGCAGGTTCTTGATAATAAGCTGATTTGCTCTAACATTCGCAAAACCACTACGAACATCCGTGGAATCTATCAGCGTCTGACCACGCCACCATTTTATAATTGGCTCAGGTTTGCCTGAAACAAAAATAAAACAAAAAATTAAAAACGAGTATACAGTTGTCCTTGGTACCTTTAAGGCAATTAAAGCATTTAGATAATTATTCTACTGGAAAATTAAAATTAAACAGATGTTATTCAAAAAAATTATTTAAACTCGATACACGCTTGACGTACGTTTAATTTTAATTTTACGCAAGGTCAGGAATAAAAACCCCAACGACCAAAGTAATTATTTGCTTAATGTAGGCGAGATGGGAGGCAACCGTTTTTTGTAAACTCAAACTTTTAATATGAGTTATTAGCTTCTCTCTTTTGACTCGCTTCAGTTGCGACCGGTATACTTATATTGTAATATGTATTAGCTCACTCCAGTGTAATGGAGCAATTAAGTCCTTCGGTGTTGAAGCATAGAAGCCTATCTAATTTCTGCACAAATACGTCTTCCAAGGTCGTATTATAGAATATTTTGGATAATATATTTAGCGAAATTGAATACCACGTTTTACCTACAAATATTATTTTATTTCTATATTCCAATATATGAACGATATCCATATTGTCAGATACGTAACATAATTGCTGTAGAATAGTACTAATAAATACTAAAATAAAAATGTATCTACAACAAAACAAAAGAACAACATTACTTGAATTACTGTGCAGGGGCTAAAGTGAAATGGCAAATTCAACAACAAATTTTATGTAAAAATAACTTTAATTTAATGATTTTAATTTGGAAGAAAAGTTGATAAAGAATTCATTAACAGCAATAGTTGTTGTTCCCTTTTACTTATTACAAGCTTAAAGACATAAAATATGTGATTTGTTGAATGACTAAATTTAAAAAGAAATGTGTACTCATGTACTATCTTCTGTGATATGGTTTTGTAGTTTCCTGTTTTGAAGTAAAAGACATTTTGAACTCGAATATACTTTGCTGTTGAATAAATAATTTCAGTTATCGCCTGAAGTTATGAATCACCCAGAGAGTACACCAAGTGTATCTAAGTTATTGCTATAAATATAGTAGTGTATATATTGTATAATAGATATGGCAATCTAAGCACGAGCCCAATGACTAGTGAGCTCGGTTTTGACTTTCTTCGAGTGCCTAGAAACACTTATGCTAAGACTATAGTAATACACTAGGAGAATGTGCAGGCCTAATAGGCCTGCTGGTCGACCTAGGTAGATCGCCGAAGCGTTAATGCTCGTACGTTCGAAGCGGTTACGGGCGCGCCCTCTATTGCTTCGTAGCGTAACCTCAATAGCGACATGATGTGTCTCCGTCTGGTGACCGCGTCGCGAAGCGCGCGGCCGTTGCCTAGCAACCGCGATCGATTGGCAGGACAGTCCCAAACGATACTCCATAAATTTAGCCTAATCGAGTTAAAAAATAACGAGAACTGGCCGGAAATTGGACGAAATCGAAAGCCTAAGCGCTGTACAATCCAATTTTAGGCGGAAAATCGGCGCCTGCGGCGCCGACTTTCGCTTCTCCGACGAGCAGAGCCTTCCCCCGATTCGCCGATTTTCGTAAACTTCTTGCGCGGACTGTGTTAGACTTTTAGTATATAGTAGGGATAGGGATAAAGTGTGGATGATGTATTTGAAAATATCATTTTATATTTTCAAGAATATATTTGTTTTTGCGCTGTCGATAGTTATCGATAGTTTGAACGATATTTCTTATAACTAAAGAACTCAAGAAAAACAAATCTGCTTCTTTAGGTGGAATCAGTAGGGCTAGTACGTCCTATAAAACAAGCATCCATAGTGAACTTAATTTTGAATTAATTCTCACTTGTTATACATCAAATTATAGATAAAAGTATATTACTTGTGGTAATGTAAATGTATTAATTGTTATGGTTGTATCCACGCTACGTAATAAAATATGTCTGATTCATGCACTCAAGGAAGTAAAGTTTTGAGTGAAAAAACATGTAAGATATTGATACTTTCACATAAAATTTGGTACACTTATGGAGGAAGGTGTAACTTAGATCTATTATGTGGTACTTTTTTCAATTTTAACCTGTATTCTACGTAAAAGAATCGCAAAGTCCGTCAAGTTTATGTCAGATTCACTAACCGTTTAGTCAAAAAAAACAAAAATATAAAAAAATTTCCACTAGACGGATAATTATATATCTTTTATCTTTAATTTTGTGTATTGTTTTTACGGTTCTGTGAACTAATAGCTGTGAAAACCCCTCAGAACAGTTATGTGTTTTGTGAGTAGAACGTTGGGGGTACGGATTCGTCTTAACTAAATATTTATTCATTAAAAAATGAAACCAGTACTAATGCATTGATTATCCTTCCAACAAAACAGAAATCCTACAAGTAGAAAAGTTCAAGGTTCAGCCAAAGTTTAGTTGCTAAAATTTTCGGTTCTTCAGAATTACCACAAAAAAATCGCCCACGTTTGAGGAAAATTTCCCAGTCTGTTAACGATTTTGTTTCACATTTTTCATTAACAATGTCAACTAAATAGCTATCGCTAGTTATTACGAGTTTTGCCAGCTGTTGGGATTTTACATGTTTGGGGGAAACCCAAAAATGTCCCGGTTTATCCAATACCTTGATCTAAGTAAGCACAATATGGTAAATGCATAAATGTTGTCTATTCACTTGCGAAGCTTATAATTTTCTTGAAAATAAAAAATTATATTAAAATGTAGGAGACCAGACACCTACAATAAAGCACACATTCAAACGAAAAGAATTTTTATAGAAAGCACTTTTGGTGTATCACAAATAAGAATGCATATAATTTGTATCTTGGGTTACGCTCGAGAATGCAAACACAACGATCGTGTTAAATAAATAAAAACCAAATGGAACACATGAATTGGTTGCTGTCAGTCACATTCAACCTGCCCTGAAGTTATTCTGTGAAGTACTGGGTAACATAATTGTAGTAGCTGCAGTTTTATAATCTTAATTCTATATGAACCAAATGTTATTATAATCATCCGTTTAATTCTTTATGAATTACTTAAAGTGTATATAAACTACTAAATTAGAACAAAAAAACAACGATGCTTTGAACGTCGGAGCAACTCCTCGACTCTGGTCAAAATAGCGACACTGCTCGAACGTGATCAAACCCGAACGTTGGACGCTTGGCATGGCCAGTTCGAGGCTAGAACATCAATTACACATAGTGACGAACTGTCAAACGTTCGACGTTGGATGAAACCGCAACTGCTATATGCTTAGTCTCACTTCTCATGTTTTACTTGAGAACTGAAGATGTCTATGTCTAGCGTCTCTTTGGTGTCCTTCCAAGTGTGCTTTGGCTTATTGGCTTTGCGTCTAATCGTGCAGGACTATCATGTCTTCGTCCATTAATTGCACATGGTCGTACAATAAACGTTTCCTCTCCCTTCCTCTTCTGATTGTACCCGCAACACAACAAATTATACTTATTTCATCGCTTTTTACTTGGACTCTCAGCGTCTTCCCACCTATCAGTCCTAATGTGTTTATTTTTGAAGTCATGACTTTGTTATTCCTGATACATTTTTAGTCTCTTTAGATTGACTTGCTGCCATGATCGTTGCATCATCGACGTAACATAAGTATGATGTTAAAGCGCTTTTTCTGGAGTATGTAACCCAGATTTAACTAGGTAACTTCTTCTATTATTACGTCCATTACTAAGTTAAATACGAGAGGAATTGTATAATTCTGTCAGGTGTTATTTGGTTCTGGGCGTTTTGACTAATTACTTTTTATTCATTATCGACATTTAAAAGATAGTGTTTTATTTCAATATGAATTCAACAAATGCGTTAATCAAACTTGACATGGATGGCTTGATGAACAAAGAATGATTGCGACCAAATGTTCACTGAATTAACACTTCACTGTCCCAGAATTCCCAACACGCAATAAACAAAACTGCCAACGTATTCAGTGGCTGGCCGCAAATTGGGAACGGTTCGAAAAAGAGAGACAGCAAGAATCGCGCATTAATTTTTCAACCCTAGTACGTCCCTGACTAACGAAGCGAAACAAGTCCGCCGTGCAAAGAAACGGTGCGAAAACGAAACAAAAAGCAAAACCCGTCGAGGCGTAAATAATCCCAGCTAAATTAATTAATTAATTTCAGAACGCGTACGGCTCTGCCCTACTACAAACATACTTCGTAGTCATTTTCTATACCTATAGACCAACTATAATTCTGCGCGAGTTTTTATTTATTTTTTTATTTTTTTTATTTTACTGTTGGTGCTGATTCGACAATAAACAGTTCTTTAACCATGTTATTTTAAGAACAGTGGCAAGGTAAAGTGAGTACATTTGGCATTCTGTTGGGGAAAGAGGATTTACGTAATCTCGGAAAAGTTAAATTGACTCAATCCGATGTAGGAAGCGAATTTGTGGACGTGCCATTTTAAGTGGAATACTGTCTGATCGAGAACGGTTTAAGGTTTAATCCCTATTCGGGAAACAATCCGTGATAATCTGAAATGTTTTGCTGCCACATACACATCTGCCTGTACATCGTATTGGGTTAGTGATATCTTACACCCGGAAACTATATTGTGATTTAAGCTGACTAGGGCGATTTTAAGTGATCAAGCGTATATTTCTTTTTTATACGAGACTTATATTATAGGCCGTTTGCGTTCAGACTTTTGATGGTGTACGAGACGATCAGAGCCCGATTTACACAGGAGAAATATGCTGTAAGTAGCTGCAAATTCAAGACATATGTTCTAAAATAGAAATACAGTAATACAGAAATACAAGTATCTGTACATCAACAATTCTAAAGCGTTTCTATAGGATCTATTGAAAATGATTGACTGCGTTTACACCGATCGCTAGCATCCGATTGATTTTAAATTTATTGTCGTTTGGAGATACGTTGAGACGCTCAAAATTTGACACGTATCGGTTGATGAACTGACACGTCTTTCCGAATCGGTATAGACCATAGATAAAATACATATATACTAATATAGATGGGCGACTCAAGGCAATCTTTGTGGACTCTATTTTTAGTTCACCCCCATCCGCTAGGAGGCGCTAATAGCACTTCCCACTTCTAGCCTTTTCTCATATTATATTTTAATTAATTCATAAGATCAGGAAAACCGCGTGATGGAACTAGTACAGAACAAAAATTACCACAGAAAATTTAAAGTTATAGGTATACATCACCCATATATAAGTGAAAAATATCCGTTTAAATGCCTGTGGTAAAAATTAGCAGTGTCACTAGACAGTTAATTGACAGAACTTAATGGTTGTTTATGGTTTACTAACGCCATGACTACGCAACACGCGACATCCACAGTGACGGTTTGAACGAGCCAATAGGTATCAAGCATGTGATTCGGCCGGTATAGCAGGGCGCTAGCCAGAGATAGCGCGTGGGGGTGAACTAAAATTTTGCTATCAACGCCTGCGTATGGGAAGTAAGCACCCCATGGTATAGACAATTTTTAATGTCATTTAGACATGATATGACGTTGGTAAGTTCAAATCGAACAGTTGCGAGCGTACAGCGTAAGCACAGTCAACTGATCACATTTCCATGCGATGAAAACCTGAACTTTTAAATGCATTTGTATAACACATCAGAAACATGAAAAATGGTATCTATTTTTTGCATAATATTACATATATTATATGACATTAAACTTATTTGTGATAAGGGTTAAATCCATGTTTGCAGAATACTTAAAACGTAGGTAGAACAGAAAAGTTTTTTGTTGCAAATAGTTTTACGTAACAATCCAAAAATATAATAAAAAGAATAGTCATTTGTTAAAACAGTAGAAGAAAGGTGTTCGAACTGATTAGTTGTACGAAAAGCCATTTACAATAGTTGTGACGAGTCCACAAAAGTATGACTGGGTTTCAGTCATTTACATTTAACTACTAACAGATCTAAAAAATCTGATGTGGCCAGGCACATGACTTTATAATACTATGTATAAAATTAATAGTTTGGCTGCATGAGATTTTATTTGATTGAGATCGGCTATGTCTGCATTAAAATAAAACTAGTAGATCTACACAGATATGTCGATTAAAGCTGCGTTCGGATATTGTACTCCGTTGACACCGGGTACACCGTCCAAATGACACGTGTTATTGGGTGTAAAAAGTGTAACGGTGTACAATATCCGAACGCAGCTTATATTAACAGTAGTTATTTTTAAAACATTAGTGTTTGACACTACCTACTGTCATTAGAATCAAAATATCTGACATATCCTGGCTACTAGTTTTAATGCAGTACGACCGATCTCGATGAAATAGAATTTGCTCATGCAGCTAAACTATTGATTATACCAAAAAATTTCATAGTCATAAGTTATTCAGAATTTCCTCTACTTTAATTTATTATTTAACTATTTCGACGAAATTTCAGAAATGGCGGCTTATTTGCAAAATCTTTCAAAAATGCTAAGACTAAACCTCCAGTTCCTTTGGACCGTTTTCAACAGAAAGCTTTTCAGCTCTAAGTTTGGTTATGAAACTTCCCATACCTTTAGTAGTTTCGCCGGAATCGTCGCCACAAAAACGGGTACACACAGACATTTTTTGTACCTTGGTCAAAAATGTTCACGGGACCGAAAAATACAGATTTCCCCTAAAATCTCAATATTTTTTTTTGGCACGATTACAATACTTTACATACTACGTATGATAAAGTAAAAATAACCGACCAGCAAAAGCACTAGAAGATACTTTTTTGTTGCGTACATAATTTCCAGTTTCCAGCCCGTGAATGTCCTATAGAGGTGCGAATCAATAACCATAATTTGCGTTTGACTTCTGCATTTCCAGCCATATCTCAAGAACGGTTCATTTTAGGACCCATGTTCATTTTATTTATTTATTAGGTACTAACTTAAAAAGTTGCCATGTCCACTTTCAGAGTCCATCAACTTCCTTAAACTCAGTTGTTCCTCTTTTTCGCAGAAGGACCCCATAGTAATAAACCTGATTTGCTGACTGAAATTTTATCTGGATACCAAAAGCAACAAGGAAAAAATATATACAGATTTTTAACACATTATGACCTGGTTATGCTTCTGATTTTATGCCCACAAGTTGAGGGGCATCTTATATAATACAAAAACGTATTACCATACTCTTCTTCTGTTGTATAAGTTGAAAAATCAATCCACTGTATACAATGAACGGCAATTCAGGGCAATTTATTCAGATATTTTTGATACGTATACGAACAACGACTTGATTTTGACTTAATGCTGTTGCTTTCCTGGCTTTATAAATACAAAGTTCGCGGCATAGCCAAAGAATAACAGGGAGCGAAAACTCAGCGTTCGGTGCTTGGGTCGATAACGACATTATGGCATATTCAAAATTGAGATAGGGCCCAATTTAGGAGCGAAACAGGCACCTTATCTCGCTGTAACGTCTCCACGGCGGGAAATTGTCAATCTTTTCGCTATACATTCGCTTCGACGCCGGAATAAATTCCGGGAAAAACCGTACGTTTGTCCGGAATGGCAGCAAGAGAGCCAATGATATCGATAATAAATTTACTTACTTACAGTTATCGCACCCGGGGATCGACGTTATATTGTCCCTGGTGGATGGCGTCCCTTTCTCCACGGGAATATCGCACAGGACGAACAGGCAAAATTCAATTTCTTCTCGGAGGTTCTTAAAGTGCATTGTTACTGTGATGGGAACACTCGTGCACTTGTGGAATGCGCGCGCGATCAAATTGAATAGTCTATTTAGTGACGTAGAGTATTTCTTCCAGGAACCTACTATCTGATTCACTTCGCATACACTTTCAATCGACGATTTCAATAATGTTACATAAAGTTGATTATAATATCATTTGGCGATGTGTTATTCAACCATAAGAGGTATTTGCAAAAAGATAAATGCAGTTTCTAAGAGCTTTTTCTTGTAATATTATTTCAGAAATGTAATTTAAAAATACTAATAATAATAAATATTACTTAGTGTGAAAATGTTGACAAAATCAATTTATATCGCATATCGGCTAACTGAAACAAATGTAGGAGATATTTTAGGAAAAGAGAAAAGAAATATCAAAAAACAGTTCAAACAATTTTTTTTTGGCTTTAGGCAAGCTATTGTCTAAATATATTTTCAATATACGGAGTGCTCATTTTATTATAGAAATTCGGTAACCTATCCTTTTTTTAAATAGAACACCCTATATATTATTACATTTTTTAATTCTAAGATTAAATCTAAGAATGGAATCATATTTTTATAAAATGCATTATTTTTTATTTATATGCTATTAACCAAAAATAGTCAAAAACGGGACCCCGTAATAATTCTCCAACTGTAAAAAAATCAAAGAATGTTTCAAACAGAAGATTTTTGGGTTTAAACAACCTCTCGTTCAAATATATTTTTAATATACAGGGTGTTTATTTTATTATGGAAATTTGGAAACTTTTTCTACCAGAACACCCTGTATATTTAACATTTCTTTAATGCGAAGATTAATTCTAAGAATGTTATGTTGGAATTATTTCTTGACAAAATTTTAATTTTGGGTATAAGTAATAAATCAATACTCATGAACATTTACTTTAACCAAACGGGTGAAAAATAAAAAAAAATCAAGAGAAAATAACTACACAATTAAATAGAATTAAATTAACTGTTTAAACTGTCGCATTAAAATAAATGTGTATGTATGTGGGAAAATATTCTTAATTTGAAGTTCAGTAGTTTTGCTTAAGTGCTCATAACTCAAAAATACTTAATGCATTTTCAAAAAACTTATTTCTATAAAATGTTCTTAGAATTAATCTTAAAAAAATAAAAATTTACAGGGGGTTCTACTAGAAAATGGAATGGTTTGCAAATTTCCATAATAAAACGAACACACTGTATATTAAAACTATATTTAAACGAGAGGTTGTTTAAGCCTAAAAAGCTTTTAATCGAAATTTTTTTCGTATTTGCTGTGGAGAATTATTTAGGTGTTCCGGTAATTTTGTCAAATTTTGGAATAGCTTCTAATTAAAAATTAATGCATTTCATAAAAAAATTATTCGTATAAAAAATTCTTAGAATTAATCTTAGAATTAAAACATGTAATAATATATAGGGTGTTCTATTTAAAAAAAGGGAATGTTACCAAATTTCTATAATAAAATGAGCACCCTGTATATTGAAAATATATTTAAAATATTGTTTAAAGCCAAACAACTTTTGTGTGAACAATTTTTGGAAATTTCTTACGGTTGGAGAATTATTTAGGTGTTCCGGTAATTTTGGCTAACACTCTATAATAATCACATATATTCTTGATGATACTCTTTTCTCTGAAATGGAGTATCTTTTTCTGAATTCAAATTATGACGTTACATAAGATAATTTTGGAGAACAACAAAGTGAAAATATTAATTCTGTCTAACTTTGTAAAGGATAGATTTTGTGAGTGGAAAGTGTTTTCTATATATTTCTTTGCGTACACGGTTTTCGAAAAATATGAGATAAAAGTGTAGCCACCAGGATTTTTATTTTTTTTGCGAATTTCTTGCAACTCGCCCCAATGTTCAAAGATCTTCAAAAGGGTCTCAAACAAAGTCTTTTCGGTAGGGTCTTTGAAGCACCGACAGCGCCTATATGAGTGCACGAGCACCCAAACAGAGACGGAAAAGATTGACCAAACTTTTATCCGGATTTATATCGACCGCAAAAAAAACTATACATAAGCCGATACACTGTCCATTCGCAAAATCCATATTCTCCGGAATTGTATTTTGACCTAATATTTACTTATATAAAGCCCTAAAATTTAAAATGCGTTGAAATATTTAACAGAAAGAAACTTCTCTACTAACCTTCATAGGAAAAACATGCATATATATTTGTTTTGCATAGAGGGTATTCTGGGGGAAGGATCACTTTGTCTTACAACTGGGAATTGGCAACACCAAAAGCAATGTTTCTTTTTTATTTTATTAAAATTTAAAGTCTAAATAAATACAAAACTGAAAATTGTTTGGTAATTAACCTAAAAGTAACCTAAGGTAACCTAGACAATATTGATTTTTTTGGCAGGAAAAAATCAGTCTATTGTTTGTAAATAATAATAGCCATTAGCTAACGAAAAAAATGATAAAAAAAATCTAAGCCATTTGATGGGTTGAAAAATAAGTTTGGGTTTATAATTCTGAAAACTTGTAAGTATGATAATATTATTAATGCATTGCATTTGTAGAGCACTTCAGGAATTAATTATTTAAATATCAAACTGTTCATTTATGCCAAAAGAAAGAAACCGATCTTTTCGACCTGCTACACAAAATCCCTCCTTAAATCATAACATTGGACTTATGTACAATTTTAACTTAACTAAACTAATGTCCGAATCAATAATTTATCGGCAGGAATTTTCTTTATCATCTACATAAATCTTTAGATCTGTATACGTATTGGAATCTTTCTAATGCACATAATAATTACCATCTTATGGGTAGTAAAAAAGTGCCCTGCAAAATATTATTATTCACTACAACCAGAGACAAATTCTTTCAAACGGTTAAGACGTTGACAGATGTCGACGCAACATCGCTAAACAATCGAATGGGATTCGGGCAAGTGTTTCGCAGTCATTTATCCGACGGCTTCCGCACGGAATGAAATGAACCCGTATTCAATTCGGGGCGCGTACACGAGAAAATAACTTGGCCCCGAAACATCCGTTCTGATCACGTAAAACGTACGCGTTTCCCCCTTTACACTCAAGAGCGGCGTGCGAGAGAAAAGAATGGAGGACAGGGCTAAAGTAGATAGGAGGAATCAAACATTTTTTCTCATATTCCCGCGCGTATCCCGCTATATTATATCCCGTTTGCATTGGAAAGTGGGGTAATATTTTTCTCCCGCTCAGAAGGACCGTGTTGCTTTATTTGTTTTGCGCTACGCAACTTTTTGGCGGAGGCGAAAGCATGGGAGGGTGCGTTTTAGTCTTCAGGAAAGTCCGCCTCTCCATTTTGCATGCGGAAATATTGTTTGCTACTACACGGGTATGTTCTTGGGCGAAATCGGAATTTATAAGAAGTTTGGCGGCGCCGTTCATCTGAATTTTATATTTTTCCTCGTGTTCTCAATGCATACCCAAGTGAATTTACGGTTGCTCTGACGTCAAGGGTCCCTATCACGGTATACACCATAAAGTAAAGTGTAAAGACAACCTAGCTTGACCTTGACCAAACTGTAGGATGAAAATCAGGCGCGTCTGGATATTGTTACATTTATAGCTCCCTCAAATAATAACAGTAGCGTATTTTTCCTACATCATTATCCTACATCTCGAAACTAATTTTTTTGTTTTTTGGGGTGTTCATCAGGTAGCTGATCCATTCCAGTATTGACATCCGATAATCGGACATGCGGTGTGAGTAGGTACTCTCTATAGTACAATGTGTTTATTTTAAAATTTGTTTTCAGAATTATATTTTAGAATAAGAAACCCAAAGTTTATGTTGAAGCCACAAAAAAACGAATAAAATTTTATCTGTGGTCACATTGCAGCATGAGCAGGACCTCTCCAGGAACAGATCTTTCGGATAAGAAGTCATGTGAGATGGAATATTTTGCATTGAGTGTTTAGGACTATCTACAAAATAGTGTAAGTACCAGTTTTTATTTGATGTTTTTAGGTAACTATAAATCATAATACACATCCCCAATAAATCACAAGGCACATCCCCTACGGGTACTTCGTTGTTTTCGTACTAGGTTAGGTTCCGTGGCGCCAGCACGTGCCAGCACCACGCGCGGGTGCGCCAGAAAAAGGGATTACTTGAAAGAAGTGAGAATCACTTCAGTTAAATAATTGGTGGGTTTTTATTCAGTAAAAAATACTTACTTATATTAAATGTCTTATATTTTCTTGGATCAACTACGCACTTGGATGGATTTACTATTACTTCGTTGGAGAAATTAACATTTTTGGGACGAAAAATTCAATTACTTGTTTCAATACAATATTGCTTCTTATAAAGAAAGAATTTATTTGTTGACAGCATTTATCTGAGAAATTATTTTACTTAGATTGAGTATGTGGCATTTCTTGTATATACCTAACTTTCTGCATCCAAGTAAATATGCATTTGAATCTAGTAAATAAATTCAAGAAATTATGTTTTCTCGTTCCAAATAATCACTTTTCTGTGTGTATTAAAGTATATTCTTTGAAAATTTATGTACTAAACATAACTAAATATATTTAAAAATGGCGGAGATTCAAGCAATCTACTGAGCCCCGTTTTTCAGAACATCGTTTACGGTGCCAGAAATATCTCAGAACCATTTACTCTGAACCAAAAAAAACTATCGTTTAATGTTAATACTATAAATTGAAATTTGTCATAGCCGGTTTAAAAAAACATTTTTTGCAAATTGGCATCAATTTAAAGACAAAAATCTTCTTTTGTAGGTACCTAAAAGTAAAAATCAAAAAAAAGCTTTTAACTTTTTATTTACTGCAGGTACCGGTTTCAGCAATACTGCCTTCTTCAGCCGAAGGTCTATAGAAAGTACAAACGAATAAGCGCAAGTCACGTGTAAGTATTTTTGAATTTTCTGTAGATTTTCTGGCGGACGAAGGCAATATGAGCAGAGTGCAGTAGAAGGCATTTAAAATTTAACATCATTGGCCCGCAAAACGTTCATACCTCAGTTTTCATGACTCATAACTCAGTTCTCATAACTCAACTGCTAACTCAACTGCAGTTGAGTTATGAGGTAACTTTCTTTAAACATAGTACTGTAGAAATAATTTATAATTAAAAACTTGTTTAATTTTTCTTGACAGAGGTACCACTGAAGTCAAATATTGCATACATATTAGGGTAAATCATTATGAAATTTTGTTTTCAAGTGTCACCCATACGAATTTCAATATCCTAATCATTATCCTAATAACTATACCATAACTCACCACAATTAAAAACATATATAAACTTTTGGGTACAGATTTTTTGATAAAAGAATTTCACATATTTCAAATTACCAAAGTTGTCAAAAATAATTGAATAATTATTGATTAATTGCAATAATTGAAAATAAATAATTACCCTCTCCAATCACTGAAGAAATCGAACAAGTTACAACTGATTCTGATGTGCTTTTTTTCGCAGAAGCTGGATTGGAAAATTTACATTGTTGATTGAGTCAAAGGTTTGATAAAATCAGTAGAAAAACAGAGAAAAACAATTTTTGATCAAATGAGAAGCACTATAATAAATAAGCATACATACATAAAGACTCTATAGAATTATTCGATGTATGGCAGAACAGTTTCAAAAGCATGGTTTCATCACACAAATCAATAAAGTGGACAAGAACAAATGAGTATTGTAACATGGTATCTGCTATGTGGGTCATAGTCTATTTTGAAATTTGATGTAATGAACTTACCCAGGGATTGCATCTACACTAACTTGAACGTATGGCACAAAATAGAAACAGCGGAAGAACAAAATCCACGTAATCATGTATATTATTCCGTCTCGCATTACTTCTATTTACACTTTCTAGAAAACCGCGATTGCAATATACGCGTTCACTGTACACGCCAAGATTGCCTTTTAGTCTTTATTAGAGTTTAACAACAGTATTTCTTTCAGAGAGAACTCCGGTCATAAACGTAATAATAGTATTAACCCTATATAAACCATAGTTAAATAAGTAGACTTATAAAGACCTTATGTTTCATTGAACTTAAATTTATCGAGTTCGCTAGAAACTGTGTAGGTCAGACTAGACAGGAATACACATTGACCTCCATATCGATTGAAAGGACACTGGAATCGGAGCGACTTTGATGGAATATGAATCATCACTGGGAATTACATCTCTTCAATATTTAAGCGAGCAGAAACCGCAGCACGGACGCTCTGGGATCGAGACTATGAAATATCTAGACGGTTTTGCGGAGGCATTTCGACCGGGGCCCCAAAGTGCTCAAAGGCACCGGCGGCAGTGGTGGATATTTGAAAACCACAGGATTATATTACTTGTAATTTTCTGCCTGCTCCTGGTCCGCAAATACATGATATTCCGCTCGATATTAAACTACACACAATGAATCAAAGGGATTGAGGATCCAAGCGTCTCTGAATGAGATCAAACATCGGAAGCTGACAAAGGACTGCCAGTGGTTACTTACGCTCTCCTAGTTCAAGTAACTTCCATGTGAATTCGCTCTGTTAATTAAAATTCTACAAATATATGTACATTGAGATAGCTGTGATGCTTGTTTGCGAGAGTTAAATTGTAGCAATATTTTGTCCTCGAAGTAATCTCGGAATTGGTACAACTACGACCAACCACGATCTAGTGGTAAACGTATAAAAAGTTTATAAATCGCATTTGTTATAATCTTTGCACTACATAGCAATCATGATAGGAAGCCATACTTTGTTCATACCAATTTTAAAGTTAGTTAGGTACTTAGATTAAACAATTACGTACTATGATTTAATAGTCGCAAGTTTATCGCACCGTGCGTAGTAGGCCAATGCAGTCGCTAGCTTCTGATAAGGGGGAGCAATTGCCCATGCAATTATTTGATATAACGCCACGAGAATGCACGTCAATTTGTGTCTGGTCAAACATACAAGTATTGAGAAGGCCGGCTCCAGCGGCGGAGGCATTAATTTTTGTACGAAACGCACTACTATAGATCAGGGGTTCACCTCCCCTTAAAATAACAAACAAGTCCAACTTTTAATAAGAATGACATTTGCTCTCTTAAAAGAAAAACAAATGCTGAAAAAACTTTCGGTCCAGTATTTGCCAAGACGTTTTTACAATACCTGGTAACAAAATTTGAAAGAATATTAAGCATAAATAAGCAAACAGCAGTCGACGTTTCAAGCTCTGTTGCAAGATGCATCTTCAGGACTAAGTATCAAACCAAGTGCTAAGAAGAAGTTCCTATTTTAACCTATTTTCTTGACTTGATTAATGAAGGGACAATCGGGAAGGAATCTCCGAATCAGATTCAGTGAACACACCACCAGAAGCTCATCCGCGGTATACCAGCATATGATTAATGAAGGACACAGATTTAACATCACAAACGTGCAACTCGTCAAAAGAGTACCGAAATCGGCGCTAATAGATTACACAGAGATGTACTATATTTACAAGCGAAAGGAGAAAGACCAGGACAATAATACTCTTCTCAATAACATCAGAGTTTCCGGGTGACCACCTATTCATGATCACGATGTATTAAATACAATTTTATCACCCCTTTTGTTTTATAGTGATTCGTTTCGTTCGTTGGTTTCGATTTTTCAAATATCAAAATGCGTATATCCACGCCTGATTTCACATAATGCACATAATGACCAAAATGGAACTATGTTTATTGTAGTTACTGTTTATATTTTATAAGAAAATGGCCGATGCCTGGTAGTAGCCTGTTTTGTTGTCAGAGCTTTGTGCACTTTTCGAAATAATACGTTAAAGATTTGTCTCCTGGATTTAATGTAAGTTTTTGCCGTTTGAATGACCGTTGTGTAATGATTTTTGTAGACTTGTAGACGCCAACTGTTTTCTTAACTCACACATTTACAACTGCCAAATTTTCATATTATTCCATCGTCTCCGCGGGAAAATATCGATGAATATCGTATTATCTATCTGTTAATTGACTGTGAGTATTTGTGTTTGCGAAATTACCCTTTTAGTCTACCATAGGGTTATCGGTGTACTTATTTTATGTTTTGTTTTGTAGCGAGACCTGATGATGATGCTTGAAGCACTGAAATCGCTAGTCTCGTAAACAGCTTTTAAAATACAGACTGCTTCTCCAAGTTCAATTTATTTTGAATTCATACTATTCTCTTGATCTAAGATATATTAACTCATATTGAGATGTTCCTAAATATGATATTCGAAACATCAATATCGACTTTAAATGGACAAGTGTGCCAGTGCCATTATGGTGACTAACCGACATAACCCATATACTGGGATATCTGGAGGTATAATGGTTGCAGGCAGATTTAGCGCGGTGTAAGTTATTGCCGGTGCCCGAATTGTGAACTATTTACCTAAATTATGTAGAATGAGAATGCGATAAGAGGGTACTTTGCGCCCGCGGTCGAGGACCCGAACTCGAACTAGATTTTACGGTATTTATCGATCCGTTTTGCGGGGTGTACTCTAAATGCCTGAAATTATCATGGGCGGATGTGGAATTTTGAATATTTTATTCGTTTCTGAAATATTTATATAACTTCGACTAATTCGCCTTTTTGAGTGCCAGGCACACGTATACACTTCCTATGTGTATACGTGTGCCATTTAGCGGCGTCCGGTTGTCCAAAATGTCCAAGCTTTACAGACCGGAGATACGCAGTAACAATTAGCATTTAGACAGTTGAGCTCATAGATAAAATACATATATACTAATATAGATTGGCGACTCGAACCGCTAGGAGGCGCTAGTAGCCCTTCCCACTTCTAGCCTTTTCACATATTATATTGTAATTAATTCATAAAATCATGAAAGTTGCGCAATGGAACTAGTACAGTACAAAAATTACGACAGAAAATTTAAAGTTGTATACGTCACCCGTATATCAGTGAAAAATATACGTTTAAAAGTCTATGGTAAAACTTAGCAGTGTCACTAGACAGTTAATTGACAGAACTTTATGGTTGTTTACTAACGCCATGACTACACAACACGCTACATTCACAGGGATGGTGTGAACGAGCCAATAGGTATCAACGATGTGGTTCGGCCGGTATAGTAGCGCGCTAGCCACAGATAGCGCGTGGGGGTGAACCAAATGGGGATTAAGCACCCCATGATTGAGCTTTCCAGAAATAAGCGCAAAACACAGACATTATTTCGCACGTATAGTTATCCGATGAATCGTGTTCCACGCAATCATCGTTGCTACAAATTCCACCAGTCATTGTCATTCATAGTTTAAGTATCAACATTTGAAACATATACTGATGGAATATAGTTTTGTTCAGAAAAAGTCTTTAATTTTCACATTACCAAAAATTGGCTTTAGTTCGTTGACGTTATATGAATAAACCTTTCAAACTTCAAACCCGTTTTCGCCTCCTGGCTGTGGGCTGGGCATTGATGAATCAATCGGGAAATTAAAATTTTAATTTAAATAAAAAAGAATTTTTTTAAATAAAGCTTTGTTTTTGAGTTATCTGATATTGGCAACTAATATGGTGACAAGAAGGACGATGCGAAGACGGTTGTATATATTTAGAAATTTCATAAAACGCGCTTTTGTTTTATGAAATTTCTAAATATATACAACCGTCTTCGCATCGTCCTTCTTGTCACCATATTAGTTGCCAATATCAGATAACTCAAAAACAAAGCTTTATTTAAAAAAATTCTTTTTTAGTTAAATTAAATTAAATTAAACGTAGAAAGAATTTGTAATGTTGTTTGAAATACCAAAAATATGGACATATATTTCAAAAGCGATTTTTTCTGAAAAAAAAATCTTGTCTAATTTCAATGATGTCCAAGTTGTATGGCCTTACACACTAATAACGTTTGATAATAACGGTCAACCACAAAACACCTGTAATACCAACATTAACAGTGCATTTTTGACAATTTCGACTTTTTTCTTGTCATTTTTGAGCGTTTATTAATTTGTGAGATATTTATAAAATTGATTAAATCCTTAAATGTTTCAGATTTGTTAAATTATGATAAAATAAAATTAAATTAAAAATATTGTATATAATTTATTGTAATTAAGTAATAGTAAATAAATATTTGTCCATTTGAAGGTGGCAGCTTACTCCCTTGCAGTGCATGTTTTCATTTGTAATTTTTTAATATGCTGGTAAGAATATAAAAATTTGGTTCAGATTTTGTATGATCGAAGAATTAAAATCTACTTTTTGAATTATTACAGTAAAACTCCCCAACTTTGTGACACTGAAGGTTCTGGGCATGGTGCTCTCAGATAATACTGTAATCCCATTCACTTCTTCCAAAGAGTTCTTGGTATGCTCAAAACCTTGTGTATCACAAAGTTAGTACGGTACGCACCCTTCTACCCCTTTGCAGTCACTTTGGGAAAATGATTCCAAATTAAAAAAAATAAAAAAACATTACCTTCTATAACCTTTGGATTACCAATTTATTTACCTAATACCTCTTTGAGCTTATTGAACATTTAATTATGCAGCAATTCCACAACATGCGTGTGATGGTTCATATTAGGCCATTGATATTTTTATTTGAGTTGTCTATAGTAATAAATGTAATTGGTTCAATGGTCGCCTCAGTGGAATTTAGGCTTTCATTTACATATTCAATAGATTTTATTTTATTTTCGGCAAATTATATTAAAATAACACGGTAAGCGAGTGAATCACATATTTTGCAGTTCATTCGCTGTTTTTGTCGTTAAAAACACACTTTCCAGTTCATTTCGTGATTATATCGTTAAAGCACATGTTTTGCCGTGTATTTTGTCTTTTTGTAGTAAAACACGTATTCTGGCATTCACTTGCATATATTTGCCGCAAGAAACCCTAATCTGCCGAACTGGAAAAGCATATAAATTATCACTCAACTTATCATTTTTCTGGAGAAATCATAAAAATATAACTCGCCCGTGAGAAATATTCATAAAAAATTGAAGAAGCATATTCCCCAATATTATTCCGGAATACAAGACTGAGAATCAAGACTGAATCCCGCATATTAACACTATCACTTCGAACTGACCACAGTTTTACTGTTTCCAGCAAGTACGACAAAGTTCACGCGCTCACTTCGAAACCTTATTACATCTAGCAAGCCGCCGCCGTATATGCACGTTTCCACTTGTGCAGAGTACAGTCTCGCCCCTGCATAATTTATATCTTAATTACATACCGTTGCTGAGCGAGCTCCGCCGCGTGTATTCCCTATTGTGTTTACCTCTACAATAATATTACATTATGTAGGGGTAATAAGCCGGCCGTCCTCCCAGCAGAGGCACCGTACCTGGCCTCCCAACACGCGAAGTCGAGATTGGCAAACAATTGATTGAGTTGCCTTGCGAATTGCCACGGCAACATCAATCCTTTGGTGGAATTAGGAGGCTGGTGGTGTTGCTTTGTTACTACCATGGATATGTTTTATTAGGGCGCCCTAATTGGCGTTACAATGCGATTCTGGCGCTAGCGAGCGCGCTCACAAAGAACGATACTCAATTTGGTTGCTCTACTTCGGTATAGTTACGGCTAATTGTCGTAGGTATGTGTGTGTAAGGTGGATGTATGTAACTCCAGGTGGAATAGCGAGCACATCTAGAAGGGGGATTATTGTTACGCTCGGGTGGTGCTAATTTAATTGAATAAGAGTACAATTAATACAGATTTGAAATCCCGGCGCATCCGCCATTTGTGGAATTATTTCAAATTTAGGTAATATGCCATGGAAGGGTTTCATCTTTGAGATAAGTTATATCTGCTGATTAGATATGATATATATTTTCTGGAGGAAAGTGATTATATCATTCTCGACCTGAAATGGAATTGTATGTTAGTAAAATAAAATAGAAAAATAAAACGATATTCTGAAGGATTTGAAATTAAAGCATTTAATATGCGACGATATTGTTTCGGAATGCACTTACATTAAATATGTGTACACGAAATGAAAATCTACCTTTCATATACCATTTCATATGCAAAAACTGCATTCGCCCAATAACGATCATTTTGCTCAAAAGACAAAGAAACGAAGAAGAGTCACTTGTTGTACTGAAGCTAAATTTGGACACATGGACCAAATCATGAAAGAAAAATACTTGTCAAAAGTAAATCATAACCTTACTGTGGTTTTAGAGCGGTATAACATACTTAACACTGTCAAATTTCCATAGGGAAGTGCGATTTCATAACATTCTATAATTGGGTCTAATCACATAATACATATGCCAGACTAGAAAAGAGACAACATATAATAGATGGCTTTTATAATAATATAATACTCTCCATTTTATATTTGTACGTACTCAGTCCAATTCTATAACAAAATGGATAACGCTAGCAACAATAAAAATTGTTCAGTTCTTAAACTGACTTTGCAGAAAGTTGCAATTCTGTATGAGCCTTTCTAACAGAGTTGTTATAATATTTGTATGAATCTGCGAATCTGATACGAATCTGATATTTGTAAAAGTTTGTAATCTGTCATCGTGTTGGATTCGATAGGTGTTACACCAATATGGTTGGGTGTTTAGTTTAAATGTGGTAAATGCAATAAGTAATGATAATTAGCCTGCAAATAACATTAACTTTAATGTTATGAAACAATATTGTCTATTAACAAACTATCTCGTAGTAAACTTAATCGAAGAAATGTATTATAGAAAAGTCTATTGATGACGGTTTAAGAAATAGAAAAATCTAGTAAATACGTAGGCTTTCACGAAAAATCTAATATTTCAGATGCATATCTGATAACAAACTAGCATATAACAAACTAGTAACCAACTTTGTAAAAACCAGTAAATGCTTTAAACTATGCAAACACGGAAAAAATACAAAACGACACGATTTGTACAGATTCTCTCAAAAACTTTCAATCAAGTAGGTAACTGGAAATCTCTCAAATATTCTGCGAGTTGCACAACTTATTGTGGTATGCCTATGTAATATAGTTTAAAAATAAAAAAAACAGCCGCTCGCAATCCTTAAATATACCTTTGTCATTATGAAAGTGCTGTTTTTCTGATCATTGGGAAAAGTGCCGTATTGTGCAACTGACGTACACTGACGAAACTTTGTTCCGTTCTTATTCTTATTCACCTGACCAATTCAATTTGCTATCAACCGAAATGGCAAGTTTGATTTGACAGAATTGAAATTTTAAAGACACTAAATAAAAATGAAAACGAACGCGATAAAATTTCAAGTGCCTACATAACACAAAGGGAGCTAAAGGGTTTCAATGTATCTATTTAAATCTGTACAAATTTATGGCGTCCATAAGAAATAAAAAGTTGAATATCGCCCAGCTAAAGCTGATGAACCAAAACATTTTAATACCCCCCACATTTACTGTGGTAGGGTATATTGAGTTTGTCACAACATTTGTAACACCCTTAATTAAGCGTGGCTGGTATAGACTTGCATATATATTTTTGATCACCAATTTTGACAGAGTAGAAATTTTAAAGAAACTAAATAAAAATGAAAAGGAACGCAATAAAATTTGTAGTGCCTACAAAACACAATGGGATAAAGGGTTTTAATGTATTAAGAGTGTAATGACGTGTACACTTTACACCAGTTGAACTTGCACAACTTGTCGTAAGGAAATATACACTAATTATTTTAAATTTAAAATATAGTAAGATAAAAGGAACTATAATAGTCTTTAATTAAAAATGTAGAGTTTAATTTAAAAGGCAATATCGATTATTTATGGGAATTTGATGAGATTCCTGCGGAGCATTTGGACTTACAACCACATCTCGGTACACCGATATGGAAAACGATGCTACGGTCAATTGACATGTATACTGGTAGCCTTTGGCAAGATATGGCTAAATGTTAACTACAGAAGTGAAAGGATACAGCTAACTATATAGGAAGGAAAAATAAAAAAAATTAAAAATAAACAATTAAAAAATTTCGAGTAAACTCGTAATAAAGGTAATATTTAGTTACTATGTTATTTGGCCTAAATTAGTTGATGAAACATGATTTTAAAGAAATACATCTGAAATGTGTACTCGTTTTTCCGCCAATTTCGTCCAGCAGCTAGTCTAATTAATACGGCTCAACTTTTAGAGAGGTAATCTCAATTTATTAGGGCCGTATTTAGCCCAGGCGGGCGGTTAGCTCTCTCAGGGTGTGCCATTTGCTGGGACGGCGCCTCGACCATTTCGTGGATCTGGAAGGAGAGGATGGGGCACGCCCCTGGGGGCGGCGTGTTGCTTTCACGACTACTACTGCGAAACATTTTAAATAAGTTAAAATATCCAGGGAGAAATAGGAGCCAGAGAGGCGGCGTATGGGCATCGCGGGGGATATGCTCGCGGAAATTTACAACTTCATGCCTGTTACTTTGGGTTAACTACCCGGAGCATAAAACTTAATAGGGTTAAAACATGGACCGGATAATTCTATGGTGGGCCTCCGACCCGCACGTCACTGAGTTGCGACCCCAGACGCAACGGACGACGCCGAAGGGTCACGCTCCCAAGTAACAGAAGTTTATGGAAGAAGAACTTTGAAGGATAAATGAATTACATGGCGACGAATTTATTAGGCTTCTTGTTTTTATACCAGGTATACATATGGTCAGGGCCAACGGAAGGCGTGTGCGAAGTATGCGGCGCATTTTAGCAAAACTACAATAAATGGGAAATCTTTTAAAACAACTTGCTACAATATCCTGTTATTTTTCGTTTAGATACAACGACTCAAAGTTTGCTAAAAAGAAAAAAAAAATAAATCATAAATCGGAAAATATATTTTGTTTCCAAATGTATAGAAGTATTAGAAGTATTTGGAATTTTGCAGCTGTGTCAATATCTCGAAAACGAATGACCCTTTACTAAGGTCATACTTAGATATTATGGTCAGCTATGAGTTGGCCTATTAGCTCTTGACGGCATGACGTTGTTTTGGGACAACCTGTATATAAATATGAAGTATGATATAGTATATCTGATTTCTGATGGCATACTTTCAAAATACAAAATAGAGCATGTAATATGGCAAGTAGAAATGTAAAAACACCTGGATTCGTATATTAGTTTCGTTGACATTTGTCCCCCCCCCCCCTAGTGCTAATACGATGGGAGTATTAGAATTTCAAAACAAAAGAACTAATTTCTAATTAAGATGACGAGAGACGTAAATAAAATAACCAAATAATCATAAATTACACAATATATTATAATTATCTTGGTTAGATTGGTTGCTTTTTTAACTTTTTATAGCTTAGATCTTAAATCCACCTGCACACTATCACATTCCACGTAAAAACTTGTTGTATTAATGGCGTTACAAATGTTAAGTCCATTGAGTTTTTATTTAAGCATAACAATCGAAAAAAGCATTGTTTATATCAACAAAAATGCGTATATTTCTATTAATACAGCCCTTTTTTGTTTCAATATAGCCCTGCATTTCTTTTCAAAGCGAAAACGTTTCTTAAACGATGAATATTATTTTGCCACACAAATAAAATAAAATCAATTTACTCTAAATTGAAAATATTGAAAATATTGAAAAATTGGAAAATAGTCACCCTGACTATTTTCCAACTAAGTAATCAAAAAATATTTTTCCATATTGCTCTTTTCAACACTTCACCTATACTGAATTCACGCTAAAATTGCAGTAAGTCCGCATAACAAATGAATGGATTTCTCGTAAATGTAATGTTGGTTGTTAATTTAACATAATGTAACAGTGTTACAGTACAATTCTTTATTCACAAAAAAATAAAGAGACCCCAAAGAGTATCAAGTATCAAACACAAATATAACACGAACAGAAAATATAACTCAAAACACGGTATTTGTGTTATAACTAGTCTAACTTCAGGTAAACTGGAATCCGTGATCTTATTCCAGTCAGAATTCTAAAGGGAAATAAACTGTAGAGATAGAAAATAGTACACTTTTACAAAAATAGGATGTTGCACTTTGTCATGTACGTCAGATGGCATCAGCATGACTGTAGCCATCGGTAGGTCTGCTTCGGACCAATTTCCTCTTTTTTTATATACGCTTCCAGTGGACGAGGTGGGGGGAGGGTAGGACTTATTAGTACGGCACAAACCCGGAAAAGTTATTATGTTGTAGCAGGAGCCACGTACTGGGGCAGAGGAGGCGAGACCGCCTCGGGCTGCCTCTGGGGATGCCGTCCACGGCGTCGTGCCTCACAGCCAACTAAGTGGACTCGTAGAGTACGTGACGGAGAGAATACCTCCGCTATACGCCAAAAGTTCTATTTATTTACAACTGTTTTGAGCGATCGTACGTGTGATAATTTGAGAATTTTATATAGCATTCACTTTTTTATTATTATACCTACGGTCAAGTTAAATTGCGGTTTGTTCAGAAAAATAAGGCCGATGATTCACCATCGAGATTAGTCCACGCCATGAGCTTTTGAATATTGATTTAAATGTAAGTCTACCAAAATACTATACTGAAGCTCTACAGTATAAACTTTTATTAGAAAACCATAAACGCTTCGAGAACCCAATTAAGGAGTTGAAAAGGATACTTTTCATGAGGACCCCTCACTTGCAGTCTACTCTCTTACACTCTACTCATTAGCGGTTATCTCTTAATTATGCTGCAGTTTTAACTTTCTTTAAATATTCTTGTGTGGTACATACATATAATATTGTGAGATTTCACAAACAACTTAGAATAAGGTGTTTTTTACATATTATTTTTAGGATACATTTATTTATTTATTAATAGTTTCAGGATGTAATCCAACTATCGTTTGTTTGCTGACTAAGTGTAAGCAACATGGACAAGTTACGAAAAACAGGGAAATAATACGGGCTGCTGAGCTATGAAAATACAATCAAGCTACAGATGACTATGATAAACAAGTAATAAATTAAAATAAGTTTTGAAAAAGTTAACATGGGCATGCAATACAGTGTTTAGCTTCAAGAAGAAGGCAGAAGTTAGAATAATCTGTGAATTGATAGCAAGAACGCAAGAGAGGGGTCTAGAATATCTGGAAATGCGGACTTTAGATAGATTTTGGCAGAAACAGGGACAACTCTAAACAAAAGACACAAAACCTTGATCTACACTGATGTAACCTCCAGAAGGTTTCTGAAACCAATCATTTTGTAGAAAGAAGTATTAGAAGGAATCAAACAATTTATAGTTTCAAATTTAATAATTGGAATCTTTAATGATTGTTTAATTAAGTAAATGAAACAACCTTGACGCACAGTGTTTATTATATACCCTATCTTTAATGATTGTTTAATTAAGTAAATGAAACAACATTGACGCACAGTGTTTATTATATACTTAGGAAGGCGTTTCGGACCGCAGGTCCATCCTGAGCCGCCAAATCTACAAGTTAACAAGATATAAGTAAATTAATAAAAGGCCAAGTACCGCATAATTCGAAATTAGACAAAATATATATTCAAAATATATTCAAAATATATTGCAAGCTCAACGAATACCATCTTCACATTAAAAATACATTTATTAAAATAAAATAATAAGTATTTAAATACCAGTCTATTTAGTCGACGTCGACAAAAAGATAACAATAGTAGTCAAGTAGATAACAAGTTAGGCACGAATACATTAACATTTTAATAAATGTGAGAGGAAAAATTCTGCGGCATGTTGACATTTTAAAAAGTGACTTGTCGATAGCAGTGTTGGAATGGAGTGGGCAGTGTGCAGGTCATATCAAGCCGACCGGACCAATACAAAAACACAGAAAATGCAATAAAATGAACAGTTTCCAATATAGCGGAACCAACAAATAAAAATTTTGGACAAAAAGAGCAAAGTGAAATATAATAAATACACCAACAAAGAATCAAACAATAGTCCGCAGTCGTAAAATTTTAACAATTTAAAAATGAGGTAAGGTGCAATATAAGTAGTATAATCGTGGTAGACTGCGGAAGGTGAAAAATGAATTCAATACAATATTATGATACAAAAGATCAGGCAGATTAAATAACAGTAAAATCGACGACAAGATTGCAATATATAGGATATATAGAATATATAGACATCAGAATTAGTAAAATAACATTTTATAAATACACAAGATATCTGGTGCGGCATGAAAAAAAAAGTAACACAGACAACAGCAACGTATGGGGTAAAAGTTATTAAATAAAATATGAAAAATTTTTAAGTTTTAAAAATGTATATGAATTTAGTCAAAAACGGTGAAAAACAATTCACAAAAGTTAGAGAGTTACAACTAAATGAAAAGGATATAAAATTGGTTATAGAGTGTAAGTGAATAAAGGTTTTATATGTGAATATATTTGGTCATTAATAAGGTTTATGCCTGGTGTCATTTTATAGCGTTCTATTTCTTAAAGTTCAAGAAGGTCCATTTTAGAGCCCTTTTGATATTTATGTAAGAGGTTGGCTTCATTATAATTAATACTATGTCCAGTTTTGACTCTATGACGGTATAAGTTAGAATTGGGGGTAGTTTTGTGTTCGTAAATTCTTCAGTTACTATTTGTTTATGATTTTATACCAAGAAGCTACACCATAGCATGTGATAGATGGGAGATATTTTCCAGGTTTTTTAAGGATACTGTTATACAAATTTCATATTTGGTCTTTATTTAAAAGGTGTGCATCTGGTTTATGCATATTGCATTAAAAATATGTATAACGATAACAGTTTTTTTATATAAAGCATTTTAAATTTTCAACAAACCAAATAATTTTACATTTTGAATCCTCATCAAATTTGTGATAATGGATATTATTATTCCTTCCATCAATATTATGCATTACTAAAATATTAAAAAATAATAAAAAATACTTTTTTACAAAATGGCAGGGATTGTAACTCAAAATTCTATTTTTCTACCACAAAATAAATAGTACAAAGATCAATTTCTGTGGTCTGTCAATGTCCGAGGTTTACAGGACTACTAGTTTATAATAATGTGATATTTACTCAACCCACAACACGGCCAGGAAGATGCATATCCTCGAGTAGCTCTTCGGTTTGTGAAAGCGTAGTCATCCGAAACAAATTATGCACACATGCCAGACGGGCTTTTGGTTCCTTGCATAGCGAGCGAGCAAACGGCTCGGCGCAGTTAAACTATCAACCAATTACGCTAATGGCGTTTGCGATTAATCTTGCCGAAGCTGGCGCCTCCGGCACTGGTCTATGCCCACTTCCACCGCTCATTGATTTGCTGCATCTTCTTAATGACCGCCGCCAGTTAAGCGGCCCACTAGCACTTCCATCCACAAATGGCGCGCTGGATCTTGGGACTCCAGGTATGGATATTGTTCTGGTAATGTTTGCGAGTTTTAGCGAGCAACAAGGCAACTGTTTGTTGTGTATGCTGACTTGGCGTTAATTGGATTGGTCTACGAGACTGTACGTTTCGTACTCAAAACTTTCTTGTTATTAATTTTTGGGCATCTGGACCTAACTGGTACTGAAGAGTCATGTCCGAAACTGTATTGATATCGACGCGACGTGACGTTGAGGTTAAGTCAGCTTGTGTTGCTATTGGCCTGCATGCCATGATAAGTTAAGTACATGGTAATGTGAAATTTCCATATTGAGGTGAGAGTTTATGTTGTCCATATTGAGTAGGGCCTTAAAAATGCAGCTTTAATCGCTCCATTTACAGGGTTCTTTGTTGCCTGAGCTTTCCAAATCGACCAAAGAACGCCTTTTATGCGTCCTCACTTTAATAATTTGCCAAAACGAGTCAGCGTTGTGTACGAGACACGTTGGCGGTTCGTTTTTTTGTTCTAAGAGTGTAAGTTCCTGTTACTTTTCTGCTACTTTATAGAAGTGCCCGCACACTATTTAAAGATTCAGTGTCAGTTTTGTTACAGACATGTTGGACCAAATGAAGGCGATGGTTACGTAATCTATCGGCGGTAAGAAAAGATTCAGCAACAACTATTGACTGTCGAATAAACGACAGGACACTAAAATCGTGCACCATGGTTCACGAATCATGTTCCCAGGGTTGTCAATATTTCACAATTTTCATTTCTTTTTTTAAAATATATATTCTTATGAAAGGCAATAAAATTAAACAAAGTGTCGATGACGCCTTACATAATAATTGCGTCTGAAATTTAATCTAATATAAAGTTTTTAATCTATCTATAGTAAAAGTCAAATCGGTGAATTGGGGAAAGAAACTGCTCCCCGGAAAAGCAAAAATCGCCCCAGGGGCCGAGTTTCGGTCCTAAATTCCGATCCTCAGCGCTTAGGCACATTTTCTTTCAATTTCGTCGATTTTCGGCTCCGGAGTCGATACTTTTTCTTTTCGCGCCGAACGTAGGAGAATAGTCACGCGTCCACCTAGATCGGCGTGCGCATGCCTATTAGGCCCGCCCATTTTACTACTAAATTTAGTAAAATTTGTTAGTTACTTTCTACTTAAACCTTTCCAGAGTTTTTTCATGTTTCCATACTTAAGATTCAATATTTACTTTCAGCACTCTTGTTCGTTACTGAAGTCTTATTCTTCAGAAATGAATTCATCATCACCACTGAAATAACTGCCTAACATTCAGACAGAAGTCGAGCGTGGGTTGGCTGGTGCCTGGTAGTACACCACACACTGCACAGTGGTAAAACTGAGGTGACAAAGTGCTTAAAATTTGTGTAAAAGAAAAATGCACCAAATTTAGGAAGAATATCGGAAACTGGCATTCCAAACTGTAGAGTACTCTCTCAAGTATGGATAATTAGCAGGTGCGAAAAAGTGTACCTATAATACATTATTCTGTGTTTGTTTTGAAAATTGATGACGAAGGGGGTTTCTTTATATGGATACACAGTATTTAATAACAATGGAACAATAACGCGCGCCCAAACTGATAATGCAATAGCCTGGAACCCAATTAAGGCGCGTCCACTGATTTTCATTGCACTTGTCTTAGTCTAATGGTAACTAACACCTAGGGATGATTGCACAAACATATTACAGGTAAATGTTCACGTTCGGTTACATATGTCACAATGAGAGAAAACCAATTTGTATCACATGTCTCGACTAACAAGTGCTATAAACAATGCTTCTGACAGTAACACATGAATCTAAAACATTAAAAAAGAGTTTCTTAAAAAAGGATTCCAAAATGCGCGACCAAAGTGGCGGAAAACTGCTAATAGGCTATTAAAATGCAACTTGTCATAAGTAGCAAAAAAAAATAAAAATATAAAAAGGTCTCTTGACATGAGTTATGTAAGTAAATCGAAATAAATAGTTTATGTATGTCGTTGAAATCAAAGAGTTAACAGCTTTTGTCTCTTCAAATAACCAAAATCCCCATGGATGCTCACGAAAAGCTGCCACCCTGTGCAAGCATAATATTGACAAACTCAATTTTTCCATCTCGACTATACATATCCCCTTATTTTTTTCTATCGAAGAAAAACTTGATCGAGCAGAAGTATAAGTAATACCACAAAATCCTTAGAATTTACGCGTTTGACGCATCCGCCTACACGGGCGACGCCGACGACAATAAATAACATATGGAAGTGTCAGATATTGTCCAGCGGGGTCGCACCATATCCCTCAGAACGCAATCTATCTCGAATGGTATTCGATGGCATTCGCCCAAACGCATAACCGATGGAGAGGAGACATTTTTCGGGTCGGGCACATATACAGAGGGGATAGGTAGTGGTAACTCACCCCCTGACACCATGCACGTCAGCTTCACGTCTCCGCCCTCGTCGTAAGGCCCTGCTGTCGCCGCCACGGCGTTTCCCTTTTCATCGATGATCTTCGGGATCATCGGTGGAACTGCAAGAAAAGAAAAAACAAAAAGTAAATTACCAGTAATATTTTTTTACGGGTAACGTCTTTCCCTAACTTAGGAAAAATCCACATGGGAAACTGCACCCATGTTTTCATCAATATGTCCAAAACAATTAGGTATGCTTCTCAAATTATGCATTATATTAAAGACGACGGATGTGGGTAAATTATAAATAAAAAAAGACTCACGTAATTAATACACGTAATTAAATAAAATGGCGATCCAATGCATTGCATCGAACCACTGTCTTTTATTTTTAAATTACATCCAAGAATCCACGAAGAAAAATATATATGGTGTTATATTGCAATGATCTGGTCTGAATATTCTTTGCGCTAAATAAAAATTTTATTATATTAATATTAAATTATTATATTTAACATACCTAATATATTATAATGATATATAATATTTGAATTAAATTTTTCATATTTATAAAGCTTGAAGCATATATTATATCCCAATGGACAAAACTTAAAATATGTTTGGGTCAACATTTGGAGGGGTAAAAATTTTAAAAATGATTGAATTAGAAATTAGGCAATCATATGGAAGAGCTCTCCTTAAGCATCTCAAAAACAGTTTTTGTTTAATTTTATGTTACGTAGTTTTTAGAATTTTTTAATACACGTCCAAAAATATTAGAAGTATACCTGAACAATAGCAATAGTTTTTGAGAAATTAATAATAATAAATGGCAACATTTATAAGAAAAAATGCGCTTTTCAATCATAATTTTGTAGAAAGTATATAACGTTCTGAATGTATTTTTACAGTTACAAAGTATCAAATAATATTAAATTATAAAAAAAGACACTAACTAACACCTCAACGTTGTGCTGGGACAACATATTTGATTTAATAGCACGCGTTTTGACGTTAGACTCAGCAGTGTTTCTCAACCTATTTACTCTTGCGGAACCTTTAAAACTGAGTTGGGACCTTGCGGAACCCCAACAAAAAAATATACAATGTCCAATATGGATACAAATTCCCAATGTCTTTTTATTTGCGAAGAGAAAATCTGTAGAGCAAGTCTGTAAAGAAACGCAGTGCAATGATTGAAAATTACTTACTACTGTGAAATTAAAGTACTTTCCCTGTGAAATTTAAACAATGCCCTGTAAAATTACGGTGGTACTGTTGTAATTTCACAGGAAAATGTATGTGGAACATGTGAAGTCTGTAAAAACAATACAGACATATAGCTGGTGTCCAATAACCAGTGATGTTACAGTTAGTTCTTCTTTTACAGCTTTTTTGGTAGTTTATTACACTCATTTTCTAAAAGTTACAGCTCTTTCAAGTATTACCAAAGGAATGCAAAGGAAAATACAAATCAAGCAATGCGAAAACGAAGAATACAAACAGTACCTTTAACAAATAGGTAAATAAATAAATTCATTAAAAAATTTAAAAAAAAACTCGTAAGAAGACTATCTTCTGCCGGGCTAAAGTTAAAATAACCCCACCGTAAAATACAAAGTAATTTATAGCTAATGGTGAAAATTAAATGTAAAAACACCAAATTATAAATAAAAAATGCGACGAACTTTTAAATTTTGCGTTGTAAAAATTAGTACTTACTTTAATTTAATTATTTTTTGTTTAATTAAATGCAGTCACGAAATTTTAAATGTCACTTTAGTTTCCGGTCTGGATAAATTTTCGCCTAGAATTGTAAATCACTCTGCATATTTATTGCTTTTCATGAATGGGAGCAACATAATTTTAGTCATAGAAGCTCAAAACTTGTCTGGTAATAGGTTAGTAATCTTATCTAGAATCATATTGAAATCCACTAGGTACCTACAACTCTTTTCTTCTCCTAAAGTACTATTATGAGCAGCACATTCAAATTATAGGTTTATTTTCTCACACATTTGGAAAGGCAAAAATGTTGTAACCCAATAATGTTAGATTTTGACCAATAACTCTGCCACGTTGTTGTTTCTAGATGGTATTTTGTTTTTATGTAACAGATAATAATAATATTTGTATTTAATATAAGTAATATTGTTATTTGAAGTTAACGAATAATTAGTCTGGAATGTTTTTGCTCCTTGGATATAATATCGAAATAAGAGTGTTTCATTGGGTTAGAAGGGCTCCAAATCAAAATTGTTCATGACTTGACCTTGTTTATTTATCCGATATTTAAAATAATAATCCAATACTAAAATAATACATAAAAAAGACACTGAATAATGTACCCATGAACCGGCGGCCGCCACCGCTATTTGATACTATTTTTCCGCGGAACCCCTGACGACATCTCGCGGAACCCCAGGGTTCCCCGGAACCCCGGTTGAGAAACGCTGCGTTAGAATGCGTAATGAAAGATCATTAACACTCTCAAGTAATAATGACATAAAAATTTCGAAGAAAATTATACTATTATTTGATAGAATGAAACAGTTGGTGCCCAAGTACCTCCCACAATCCAATTTTTTGGGTCGCAGGAAATAGAAAATTTATAGCTTTTTACGAATATTAAAAACACGTAATAACCGTTGTAAAAAAATAAGTTTATATAAGATTCTTTTTTGTTTTATTGCCATTTGTATTGCTTTCTTATACAGCGTGCCCCACAAAAGTTGCGACAAACTGAAAGGGGTTGTAGAAAACACCTACAACTTAGTCATGTTAAATGTAGTATATTTTCTTGGGTCAAGTACCTACGCACTAAGATGTACTTTAAAGTAGTTCGTTGTAGAAATTCTTTTTATATGCCATAATTTTATCGTTACATTGAAATTCAATCCAGTTATTATGAAGAAATAATTTATTTGTCCAGACCATTTACCTGAGAAACTCATTAATTAAAATTTAGTAGGTGGCATTTTTTGTATAGTCAGTCACTATTAATAGATCGCTGAAAACATAGTATATCTCTTTCAGATATTAGGAAATTCACTATGTAGTACATCTCCTTCAGCGCTCTACGAATAGTGATTCGACCATAAATTCCTAACATTATGTGTCCTAGCAAATATGCATTTGAATCAACTAAATACATTCAAGAAATTACGTTTTCTGGTTTTAATTTGGACCGTAAAACATATATTGATTTAAATGCAATCTCTATACCATCAATTATAAACAATAAATCAATCGTTGTGAGCGTGACGGAATCCCTCACAAGTTCATATAATTTTGGTATAAGCTAACAGAGCTCCATTCAATATTTTATTTGTCCATTGTATAAACCATTACTAATCGCTTAAAATCCAATTAAATAGTTAAAACATCGCCGCATTGTGTCGGCCGTTGAAGTGTAAATGCTTTAATCGCGTGGGAACCGTACATTTGTCCCAAAAAGCGAGCGTTGAATATCGTTCGTTTCAAATTTCCCCTGCACCTCTAACACCCCGTGCCCGCGCTCGTATCCTGCCATCTAATGACGTGAAATTATTACCGGACCGGGCTCGATTAACATCTATTACACTTTCAATTTTCAATAATAACGTCGTAGGTATCGTTCTTTGTTACTTCGCGCATTGTATGCTCTGTGTTGGTGTTATTTTGTTTGCGTTACATAAACGCTTTTCGTGGGCCAAATTGCTGCTTTTATTGCGTATAGCACAATGGCGTACAAATCAACCGAAGCACCAATCAAACTAACGCCGGAAGGAAATGCGAGTTGATCCTATCGATGGTTATAATATGGGAGATTGACTGAATGCGATGTATTTCTTTTTTAGGGATATGTTGAAGTGGTGTTATTTGATAGTAATGACTGTATTTTCTGTGTGAATAATTCTATGTAATCATACCGTTATATACAGGATGAAACGTGGGCGCAGATCATATGTAGTGATTGTATTAAACGGTCATTATCGAAATATCGAACGTTGTTACTATACAATAACCTCTACAAATCAGATATTATAAGGACATAACACAAACTGTAATGCCAACATGAACAATTGAATGCAAAGAGTTTGTGTAATTGTACTAGCAATTTCTAATAGCAACTGATTTTGTTGGATTCAGAATATACTTAACGATAAGTTGTACACTACGATACACTACGACAGTACAACACCACCAAAATGTGCAGTTTGCTATAGCAACAAATAACTTACAAGCAAATTTAAACATACAAACTTCCAGTGGAATAAACACGAACACTTTTATTTATTCTTTTTCTAAAACAGCTTTAATAAAGTTAATAGTAATCAGTCGTTACCCTAATCTACACGATGCTTGTGAAAGAACTGAAAACTGACGGCGCCTCATCCGCCAAAAATTAAATAATTACGTCAATAAAGATAGCTTAAAACATTACCTGGATCTTCAGTCCCCGAAACTTGCTCAAAGTGCAATACAATTTCTGCTTTACGGCATATATCAAGATAATCGACTGTAAAAAAGTGAATCTTTTCAATTTTTTTCTGCACGGCTCCCTCAATTTGTCTTTTTATATACATACTTAATTTTTGTTAAATTTGAGATCGATCAAAATATACTAACCCGTCTCCCACGGGGCTCCAAACCGAGAATAACTTCAACATAATAATATTGAAACACAATTATTTACATATTACAGTTATTAGTTTAAACTAAAAAAGTACGTAATTTGTTAAAAACCTAATAAAATCGGACAAGTAAAAATTGTTTCTGATATCCTTTTCGGAGTCTGCTCTAGTTGTGTCAAAACAATGCATTTTGTATTTTTTTTTGCAATTTCTAGCCATGCTCTTCTCAATAACAGGGCTCTGTCTTCAGATTCTGATTCTACGGAAAAATGGACAGTAATAACTTGCTTTTGTCTTTTGTTTTAGTTCATTGTTGGCCAGGATAGTCACCTAGCTTAACGTTATAGTATTTTTGACAAATTAAAAAGATGTAAATATGTGAAATGCTTTAATATCCAAACTCAAAATTTAGTTGATTAATTTTAATAAGTTAATAACTATGGTAGGTATGTGAATTTATTACAGTAAAAAGATATAAAAAGTTTTTTTATTATTACTTTTGTAAATTATTAATCCGAAATTCTTTCAATTTAATTCTGAATCCGGTATTTTTTTTACCGAACGCAATAGTAGCCTTAAAACAGGAATACCAGACTTAATCTAACTTCTCCTGGACGGAGGAGTTCTTTAGTGATTTGTAATTAGTACTGTAATATACAGGATGTGTATTCCGAGTCCCGAATATTTTAAGGGTGATAGATCATTATATTTTGTAAATAAAAATAAACTAAAAGCTTTTGCGCTGCGACCTATTGAAGATTAAATGGTTTTAATTAAACCTTGTTACGTGCGGAACTTGTCTGAAGCTTATTGTTTTTCTTTGTTCATAAAATATTTTTTTAGTTCAATTCTTGTTGTAAATATGTTGGAACGTAATGTAGGACTCAACATACCACTAAAATAAGTAATGACTTATTGTCGAGTCAATTTAATCAAATTTCATGGAAATAGAAACAGTAATGCAAGTACGTACATACTTTATTTTGCAACACAATGAAATTATAAGCAATTTGCTAAACATTTTCGAAAGATATTTGGGATTTGGGTGATCTTTACTGCCAAATATCAGAAAAGGCTTTTTTCTACTCCTATTGATGAATGCATTCATTATCATGGCAATTGATGATAAGTAATACTAACCATTCCCCACACACATGACAAACATTTCATTCCTGGTTCCTCATACCATACCCCACGAGCCGTGAGAAATATTTCATTTCTCACGGCAATATTTCATTTCTCACGGCTGTAGAACCAATCATAGCGCGGATTTTCATTACCATCGTGTTTAGAGAGACTGCTTAGCGACATTGTCATGGCGTTGACAACGTCGGTAAACGACGAGCGCTACAAACAATTTTAATCTGTCAGATATTTTAACGAAATACACATCGATACACATACGTACCACATACCACCACATACGTACAGTGTACAGTAATTACTGTAATTCGTTAATCATAATTATAAAAAAATGGATTCTGATAGCGAACAAGAGGAAATGTGTACTCCACCTGATGTAATAAATACTGGAAAATCAAGTGTGTGAATTATATGGCACCGTGGTAATTCAATAATTCTAGCGATTGTTCTTTTATAGCTTTACGGGATACGGTATATACTATAAATATAAATTATTCCGTTATTTGAAAACGGCAAATCGCGTGTTGCGTTTGTAGTTATTCGCGTGATGTAAAATTGCCAATTACACTAGCAAAGAAAGTTTGCCACAGTAGTTAGGAACGTGACCGCTCTATGACGGTATTCATGAAGGCATTCAATAATAATTTAACGTGAATTTAAATTTACGGCCTAGTGATTAGATACCGGGAGAAAATAGTATTTTAACGACTTACCTCAATCAGGTGAATTACAGAAGTAGGTACTTATACTTTTGAACCAAGTCACGCTCATGAAAAATTGTGATAATCGAACTACATTAACTTTAATAGCTACTATAAAATGTTACTTTCATCTGAAATCTGGCAGCCAGTTGCGGATTACGGATAGTCGGGCCCCTAGGCAAATTATCTATTGGGGCAACAAAGTAAAATAATAGAATAAAAAAAGAAAATGTAGGTAGCAAACAATTAATATTTCTTTAAACTTTTAATCGCTTATAAATAGTTTTATAATAATAAGAATTTTTTTAATATAATAAGGGTTTATAACGGTTTATAAATAATAAAAAAAAACTCTTGCTTATCTTCATGTCGTTTTAAAAAACTTTGGAATTTTCAAATTTTTCATTATATCTCCAAAATTTAATTTAAGTTTTTTTTTTAACTTATGCTAGATTTACACTTTTGACATGTTATTAATGTGGCGATAGAAATGGACATAGGCACCAAGGTACATCATGACTTTTAATAAGTTTTACAATAATAATAATAATAATTCAAATCATCACATATCCGGCCCAATTCTGTCGCGTCTAGGTGAACGATTTTAAGAACATTGGTGGCTATGTCAAAAAAACATTTGAAGGAATTGAGCCGGATATTTTTTAATTATTAGCCCAGGTTCAAAGTTTACCCTAACGTATATTTTTAATGCACAAACTTGAACATGCATATGTAACAGCTGACAATTATGATTGTCTTCCTTTTTAACCCTTTATAGAGCAGTACTATAAATTTTGGAAAATATTTATTAAATTACATTTGTCATATCTAGAAGTCAATAAATAATCATTTCGTACCATTTTTTTTGGATCTATGGGGTGGTTGATATATAAACCAAAGACCTTTTGGGGTACCGCTTCTTCGATTTATGGTCACTGGTTACAATATAAAGCACTTTTTCAGATAAACTACTTTACAGGTAACTCAAATTTTATTCTTCAAATTAATCACATAATGGTACAGATGTATGTATGTGCCGGTAAAACAATACTGAACGGTATACATAAATAACTGATTAAACACCACCTTAATGTCGTCATAGAATAAGATTGTTCACATTCACATACTCTGCACCTCAACGTCAAATTTATTCGAAATGCGTTGCTTAAACATGTCTAGGATATTTCCTTGGGTTATAAGCTGATTAAATTAAACTATTTAATGTTCCAAAAGATCTTCCAGGTTGCTTTGTATATTTTGCGACTGATTGCTTAGCTGCTTGTTGTAAATTTCCGTTGTAACTTCAAATTATAATGTTAAAACAGGCAGTTAAAGCTTGTGTGACGGCAAACGCTTCACCATTTCTGCGATTAGACTGTAGTTAGTATACTTAAATACGTTTCAATTTTGAACCAAACTTTTGCCGAAATATATCCAGGGTCTTTAACAAGATTCATCCGGAAAAAGCTTTAACTCCACTTTAAGTTTCTTCAATATTATTATTGTCGTACTTTCCTAACTATTGAATAAATTTGTCATAAGTAGTTGAGTACAAGTCGACACATTTCCACGTCCAGAATTTCCGTATATCAACGTTTTGATGAAATTTTTGCTTAAAATAATCAAAATTTTAGGGTACATTAATCTTTACAACATTATGGGCAAATGTCTTGGTCGGGGCCCCCCCCAATGTCGGGGGCCCCTAGGCACGAGCCTCATTGCCTTATGGGTAATCCGCCACTGCTGGCAGCACTGCCGTCTTTAGGTGATGTCCGCTGGTCCAAATAAAAACCTGTGGACGTTATAGATTGGTCATCATTTTTGTAGAGCCTGTAGGATCAGTGCCGTATCCACACCATCAGAGGAACAACTTCCTTGAGGAGGAATTAAGTGCATGGGCAAACATAAACCCCTCCGGAATTGTAATGGAGATGGGATGATCGTCAATTTTTCCCTCACGTACGACCCAACGCGGACGCATTATAAGATGCCATTAGGGGTAAGTAACCCGGCCGGTCATCGAATTTCAAATATATATAACGACTGTGCTGCGCTTAATAGTTTTGCACTTTCATCTCCGGCCACGCCCATCCGGGCACAATCCCTTAATGCCCCAGCGATCCCAGTGAAAAGATGAGGTTTTTTCATCGTCTTCGAGAACCCTTCGCGACGGCGAATGACGGTGCGACCGCAAAACTACAAGAATTTCCTCTCGATTTTCTAAATTGCCCCGCGCTGACCGAAAGTGCCTGTCGCGTCATATTGGGCGGAGGGTTGCGCGCAAGGGGTTGTAGATTACGGTCTCCGACGAAAGGAGATAATATTCGGAAATGGCTGGTGTGATATTTAGGGCACGGTTTATTGAGTGCAATTTCATCGGCAAAAATTGGTCCATTTTTGTAGATCGTGTAGGAAAGGGAGAATGGACAAAATATACAGGGTGTTGAAAACAAATGTAAAATATTTGGGAGGCAGATAAAGTCACCAAAACAAGTAAAGTAAAGTATTTCTAAACACACTCAGTTAATTTGGAAAAAAAGTCAGTGAACTAGCTGCTTGTCAATTAGATTTTAAGCTCAATAAACTTAAAGGAACATATTGTTATATATATTTTCAAAACTTAAACTGACAGCTCTTTAACAACTTTAGTATCTTATCAGTTACTAAAATTGATCTCAATAAAAATATGCAACGAATGCATTTACACCGAACACGGACGTCCTTAAAAAACGGTTTATTTTCTGCCCCTTGATTTTTCACTTATTTTGACTTTTATATTATGTTCAAAATGAATATAACTGATTTTGATATAATATACGTACCAGATACATACCTAAAATATAGTGTGTTCCCATGGTGTCACAGTAATAGCAATAAACTGATTTTTCCAAAGCTAGGCAAAGTTAATCAGACAGTTACATAGTTAACCGTTAAAATCGTTACGTATTTTTCAAACTAGCTACAGTGGTAATTAAGATTTATAAAAGACATTGAAGTGATCCACTAAGGTGGTTGGAGTTAGTAGAAAAGCCTTTTTAGAAGATTACTTTTTAAGTTTAGGTTTATATTTTGAAACAATATTAAAACTGACAATATTAAAAAAAAAGCTAAATATTTATTATAACATAATAAATAAATTCATACAATAAGAGCGGGATCCACTGGGAACTGGGAATATATGGACTAGGGTTGCCAACATTGCGCCTATTCTGACCCGGAGAAAAATAATTATACTATGCAACATAGGGATTAATTAATAACAGCCGCCACAACAATGTGCGGCTTCGACACATACTTTTTAGTAACGCTTTGGTGTGAAATTTGGATATAGGTAGTATAGAAAACGATGAGATATAGATGCTAATTAATAAGTAAATTAATTTATTTTAATTAATGTATATTATTTTTCATTCTTCTCGTTTCTGCCTCTTATTTGGGATTTTTTTGCGACACACATGCGACAAAATGCCAATATTACCAAATGTATTAATGTATTGAATGTTGATTTCTGATAAGCAAATTCCTAAATTCCTTTAAATAATACCCGACTTTTTGAAAGCCATTTCTGATATTAGATTTGTGTCAGTCTATGATCTGATCATCGAGACAGGATACAATCTTCTCCGTTCGTCGTACCGGTACAGAATTCCTACTTTATTTAAAAAGTCAGGAATTTCCAGTGTTCAATAATTTATTGGTACTATTGGGACCTGGTTTCGGGACACCTGTCCCGAAACCTTCCACACTGTCCAATATAGGATTTCGAACAATTGCCACAGTCTATTCGGTAAATTCCTGATTTGTCCAAATAGTCAGTTTTGGGCTTATTGTTAATCAACATACTGCCTAGTTTTGAGGTGGTAGTAAAAGACGTAGTAATGTCAAAGCTGTTAAGTATGGACTTGATTTTATAAGTGGTGTTACCCTGAAATTTAAGGGATATAAATAAATTATCTTTCTTAAGGTGTGGGTAAATCTTTATGTTAAGCAAGTTTTTCTTTACAATATTGTATATCTGTTGCATATCTCCCACAGCATATCCATTATTGATACCTATGTGGAGGATGTTATTAATTTCCCTGTTATAATCATCTACATGTTGGGGGACTAAGAGAGCTCTATGAAACAGATATCTAAAGGCTGCCATCTTGTTATTATATGAATTAAAAGAATCCTTGGGAATAACTATATCGGTTTGTGTAGGCTTTCTGTAGATTTGAAAAGAAAGTTTATTATTGAGTAAATCTTTATTTATGATTAAATCCAAAAATTGTATGTGCCCCTCCCTCTCCCTCTCAACAGCGAACTCAAGAGTACTGAGGTTATTAAGGATATTATGCAATGCAAGTAATTGGGCATTACTTTCTTTATATATGATGAAAATGTCATCGACGTATCGATTATACCTTATTATATCCTAGCTCTACAAAAAACTCAGCCAGCAGCCCGGAAAGACTAGATCCCATTGGTAAGCCATCATCCATCTTATAAAATTTATCTTTGAAAAAAAAAATACTTATTTAAGATTTAAATACTGCCAGTGAAATGGAGGATTTTATTTTGAAACCTACTTTATTCAAAGTTTCTCACATGCTCTCAAACTAAAGTAAAATTAAATTGTTGTGAAGATTGAGGAATAGAGTGCTTCTTATTTTGAGAAAGAATCTTTCTTTTCAAGGGAAATTGCTGCAAACTGTGTAATTAGAATAACAATTACTGCATTTACATAATTTTTAAAAAATATTTAGGGGTCGAATTACTGCATTTTCATAATTTTTAAAAAATATTTAGGGTTCGCCACAGTTTCTCAAACGATCCATGATTACTTTTAGTTAACCCGGTGAATTTAACTGAAAACCCGTAGCCCGGAGAATGGTCGCCAAACCCGAAGTCTCCGGGTCAAAATGACCATGTTGGCAACCCTAACGGACGCCGCGTCGCACAAAGTAGTACGGCAAATATGTAAACAAAACCAAGTCCGAACTTGCACATAATGCCTTTAGCAGTATGATATGTTTAGTTGTGACACTTTTGATTTAACAGGCTTGAATTGACGGATGACGAATGTAGCGGAAGTTAATGAGTCCGTTAATGGTTTTGAAGGTTAACTTAAAAGTTAATACGCCAACGACCAATTTCTTTTCGTTAATTAACGATTAACGTATTAACGCTTTATAAACAGCTTTGAATTTTTCAGTAATAATGTTAAAATCAGCAAATCCTGTTGTCAAATAGATTTACTAATACTACTAAACACCCCTGTTCATGTAATAAAACTGTTGAAAGTTTTTCGTATTTCTAATTTTTTGAATTTAGTTTAAAAAGGTAATTTATAGCTTGTGACGCCACATTCAAAATTAGAATTAATGAAATAAGTTCTAGGAATTCCCGGTATTAGTTTCATTCTACTTCCTGATTCGAAAAGATCAGATCTTTATTATTTTTAATTCCGGAGATTTGAGACACATCATTCTAATTTGATATCTGAGCACATAATTACATTTCTAAACAACTTCCCTAATATATTTTTAATATAAATGTAAATAATTTATTATAGTCAATTTGTATGTAGTCAATATGTCTTAATTTTGACCATTCTCACTACGTCTATGGACTTTTTTGAGCACCCAACACGTTTTATAAAGAATAGCTTATTCTCGAAAAATCAAAAATTAGGTTCATTTTAGTGTCGTGTTATTAAATTTGCGCAAGTTTTACCTTTTTCGATAAAATCATAAGATGAAATGATTTATTGTTCATATATTAAAGCTAAAAGTTACATTACATGACAAATAATTAAAAATGGGCATTCCTAAACTCAACAATTTACAACTTTTTACGAAGGCAATGCGACTTCTATAAACATTGATATAAAATACCCAAATTAGATAACTGAGTGTTAAATTAACTTCAAAACAATACTTACATTATAGCTGCGGCGGTTTTTGGACAAGCTTTTGATAAAAAATGATTTGTTTTCTGGAGCCATAAAAAGTTTGTTCCATTATAGGTATAGACCTTATCTGGGGACACAGTGCTTATGTCGATATTTATGAAACGGATCAGCTTCCAAACGGTAGTTTTGCACATTGGTTCTTTACTAAAAGTTGGTTTGCTGTGATCATATATAAAATTAAAATATGGACGTTTAAATCATACATACTGTAGAATCCTAAGTCCATACTTTTGTCATGGTACTTCTCCAATATGACACAAAGCAAAAGCGTGTGACTGGAGATAGATGCATGCGTACCAACCACATCTAATCCATCCGACTTAAGCGCACAACAAGTTGTTAACGAGTTTGCGAATCTCTGCGGTAAAGTTTTCGGGCATGGGCGGCTGTCGTCGCGACGGCGCGCCCGGGAATTATGTATAAGTTCCGTCTTAAGTTATTTTGTCGGAAATTTAAAGTTCTGCGCTGCTCCCAGCGGAGGCGCGCTGTCCCACGGAATTACGACCATTAGTGGAGCGGGTAGAGTTTCTCTCTGCTTCTGCCAGAAATTGATAATCTTATTAACTGAGAGAACGGTTCTCGTCCTCGCAGGACTGCCAGACCGCAGGATATCACCGCAGGACACCGGAAAACTCGAAACAAAAGCGCCTCAAGACACAAGCCTACATGGAACAAAGACGAAATTCGTTAGAGCGTTTTGTATGTTCGGTAAAATTGAGATGTTTTACGGTCTTAAAAAGTGGAAATTATAATCTTTCTATACAGTGTGACCCGTTGCAGTAAAATCAACTCCATACTGTTGCTATCTTTTTTAGTGTTCATTTTAATTGTTTTAGGTTATTTATACAGTATGTCTCACAACACGTTGGATTGTATGGGTACTTTTGTTACTATTAAAGATAGAAAGTTGGTTAAATGGGCAAAGTAGTGCATATTTATGTGCTCTTTCATAATCTGTTTAGAAAACACTTGAATTCCAAATGGTTTCCAAGGTATTTTGAAAAAGCCAAAAGATGTATTTTTTTAATTATGGTCATAACTTCTTTATTTGTGATCCCACCAAAAAGCGTTATGACATTATAAAGGCACTTTGTCTACAATTTTATTATGTCAGTTTAAATTTTTTTCACCTACGTATTCGTCAGGAACAAACGAAACTTTTGTTTTCTTATGGACGCCATATTAGTTTTATACATGTTTGGATTCAGAATTTTTTTCTGACTAATTTGGTATGCCACATGCCGGATTTAAAACACAATAAGCCGACAAAATTGAAGTTTTTTTTTAATATCTGAAAATCGCATGGTGCCATGAAAAGCATTTGAGTGATACAATATTTATGTGCCCATAGTCAAGTTACAGTAAAATTTTGGAATGTATTTATTTTTACTAACTACACAACCTAAAAAAGTAACAAAATTTTTGCATACTAAATAATGATTTAAAAAATCTCGCCATATTCGTGGAGTAATTTTTCACAGCATGCCGTAATACGGTGCCCTTGCCGAGGGTTCTTCTGTCAATCGAATTGAAAGCGGCGATGACGGTGTCACGTAACTCCCCAACGTTTGCAAAATTTTAAAAACCATACACCTTATTTTTTAAGTCACTCCATAGATAAAAATCACAAGGGGTAAGATCCGGCAATCTTGGCGGTCATGATACTTCTGAATAGGTAGCAATTACTCGCCGTTTATACCTAAATAGTTCCTCACAATTCGGGCATTATGTGCAGGTGCTCCGTCTTGTTGGAACCACATACCTTAGCGTAAGGCCAACGGTATATCGTCCATTCTTTCTTCCACGTCCTCAGAGAGCAATATTGCCGATACCTCTCCGAAGTTAAATTTATGTTATAAGAAAGTGGTCCGATTAATCGGGTGGCCACTATACCGCACCATACATTAAAACCAAACCGCACCTGATTATGGCGCGGTACAAAAAGGTGCTGATTTTCGCGGGCCCAGTACCCAGTAGTACGTCTTCTTTTAGTTAAAAACCCGCAGTTACAAAATATGTTTCATCGGACCATAATATTTTTTTTTATAAAGCTCTGAGTTTTCACCCATTTTGTTCAACAGCTGGGTACAGATGGGTAGATATCACATTGTTTCACAAAATGTCTTCAATGGCACCATGCGATTTTCAGCAATTCTCGAAGTGTACAATTTTCAGGTAATTCTATTATCTTATTGTATTAAAAACATGGCATGTGGTATACCAAATTACTCAGAAGGATATGATGTATCCAAACATGTATAAAACCATGGCGTCCATAAGAAAAACAAAAGTTTCGTTTGTTTCTGACGAATTCATTGGCGAAAAAATTTTAACTGACATAATTAAATTGTAGCCAAAAATGTGCCTGTATAATGTCAAAACGCTCTTTTGATTGGATCACAAATAAAGAAGTTAAGACCATAATTAAAAAAACATTTTTTGGTTTTTTCAAAATAGCTTGGGAACGGTTTGGAATCCGCTATTTTCTGCACAGATTATGAAAGAGCACATTGATTCTCCATGAAAACATAATGACAGTTTGCTATATAAACGTATGTCCGCAAATGCTTCGTTTTCTAAGATACCGGGGTGTTAAAGGTTTTCTTAAAAACTGACGATTGAATCTCGTCTGAGGGAGGTCAGTTTCAACACATTTTGTAGCTTTGCGCCTATTTAAAATTTTATTAGTGTTATTTTCTGTTATTGTTTTAGTATAAAGTTATTGTATTAAATGGTTCTTTAAAAAAATTGAGATCATTAAGATGTTTTATTTTTTTGCATAAAAACGGTGCCCCCTACAAAAAACAAAGGCCGAGAGAGATTCCAAAATGATTTTTAATTTAAAATATCCCAGTGGCGTATCATTTTTTTTTTTTTTTAATTGATATCATTACCCGTATGCGCGCCAATGATGAACATAAAATTCTTAATTGCATCTCAACAAATTCGCAATAACTACTTCTTAAAACCTACTAAACTTCATTTGCATATATCAACCGGTTTCAGAGCAATAAACAAATCGCCAGTTTTTAAATAAAACTTTAACACCCCGTATCTCACAAAACGAAGCATTTGCGGACATACGTTTATATAGCAAACTGTCACCACTTCTTCGTGCAGAATCACCCCCCGAAGTTTGTCGCACTTATTTACTAACACCCTGTATATATTTTGAACATATTTTGTGTTGGCCTTTATTGACGATAAAGTTATAAAGATGCTCTCAATCGTCCCGTATTTATGTCTCATCACAACAACTACTGAAATTTTGTCGTCAAATTCTCGGAAGCTGTTATTGGGAGTTGAACAATGGTTTCAAGAGTTAATAATAATTAGCCAGTCGACTAAGGAAATGTTAAAGTTTCGAGTTAGTCAGCGCGCCCCTAGCGAGCCGTGAGCTAAACAGGAAGGTCGTCGATCACCGATATATACATTATGCAATTGCCAGCGATGTTGATTAGAAAAGTTTGGCGTCTGGCCGTCCGCTAGAGGAGCGGGCAACAGCCGAGAGCCAACTTTTGCATGAATTTATAAAACTCGTTTTGTTCGAATTATTGCGAAAAGTTGCTTAGCGCGCTCGACAAAACTGAGTGAAAAATGTACTACATAACGGGAGCTGTTGCCTGTCCTGCAATCGATTTTCGTTTGTTTTGGGAGGAAAGCGTTTTTGCTCTTTTGCCGGGATGCATTGTTTGTCAGACAATAGTTTTTGACTTTGTTAATTACATTTTTCTACTTTGCGTTCGTTATAAACTCATAACGAAACCGCGTTCGGTGTCGTTATGAAAACACTAGATCACAAACTTTTAGTAACTTTTAGTTTTCCAAGACATTGACGTCAAGTATGAAATAAGGCTGAGTAGAAAAAATAGTATATAACACTCGTTTTATAAGACGTATTGGCGCACACGTTCCATTTGGACTCAACTCGTGCGCCAATTTTTGTCGTATAAAACTTGTATTATAATATACTAGAAGTTGTGAACATTGCTGTACAGTTGCTATAGTGAATTTATTTTAAAATTCCGTTCGTATATTTAAGATTGGTAGGTACCCACAATTTTTATTGTACATTTTTGGTGATTCTGAAATTAATGTTTGTTTACTTCTTGAAATTGACTTCAAAAAGTTAAAGACATAAACTTTATTTTAGCCTACTTACAACAATGGCGGATTATTTTTGTGGAGTGTCATTAAAGTGCTGAAAACAGCAAGTACAACAGCGGATATGTTTTAAGGCGTCTGTAAAATTTTTATGGAAATGATAGTGTACAGTACAGGCTTCTGTGTGCAGGCCACTTTAACAAACTTTAACTTTTTCAATTCAATTTTAATTTTTTTACATATTTTGCCGCTGACTATAAAAACACCTGTTTCTTTTAAATTCTTGACCTAATTTTACTATTTATCTATGTTGATGATCTTTTGCATTTATCCTGCTATTCTAGAACCCATGTACCAAGATTTCAATTTTAATAACCTGGCAACCCAAGTCAGGAGATAATCAGACACCCAAAATTCGTATAGCATTGTCAGTCCCACAAGTATGCACAAATGCTTGCGTGCATACTTCATTAATAGTTATTTAACCAACAAGTATATTAAAAAGAGCGATTAATGATCGAGACTGTTTAACGCTCGAGCGTAGCGAGAGCGTTAATTGTCGAGATCATTAATCGCCGTTTAATATTCGAGTTGGTTACAAAATTTTTTCGTCGATCGTGTTCTTCTAGCGTCGTCTACATAGATTTTTCTTCGCAATGTCTTTTTAGGTTATATGACAATTTATGTAATTTGACACTGACAGCTCTAGAGGGCGGTATGTTTTGATTGGAAGGTTTCATTTCGCATATGCTCGATTGGCCAATCAAACGACGTCTTTACGTCGTGTGATTGGCTGTAACAAATCATGCATTAATAGAAATCGTGCATTAATAGAGTTCTTTAATAAACGATTTCCTATTTACTAAACTGACTCATAAATAAACGATCGACGGAAATAGTTATTTAACCAACAAGTATATTAAAAAGAGCGATTAATGGTCGAAACCGTTAATTGTCGAGATCATTAATCGCCGTTTAATATTCGAGTTGGTTACAAAATTTTTTCGTCGATCGTATTCTTCTAGAGCCGTCTACATAGATTTTTCTTCGTCAATGTCTTTTTAGGTTATATGACAATTTATGTAATTTGACACTGACAGTTCTAGAGGGCGGTATGTTTTGATTGGAAGGTTTCATTTCATATATATATGTTATATGTTCGATTGGCCAATCGCACGATGTCTTTACGTGGTGTGATTGGCTATAACAAATCATGCATTAATAGAAATCGTGCATTAATAGAGTTGTTTAATAAGGGATTTCCTATTCACTAAACTTACTCATAAATAAACGATCGACGGAAAAATTTATAACTACACAGTGGAACAACAACGTTGGCGATTGTAGTTTTGTCATTAGTTTTTATACAAATTTAACCTTGATGAAACTGTAAATGTTATAAAATACCTACTTTCAACATTAAGAACCAAAGCTACAGAACTGAACAAACCCATCATGGTTGCAATTAAAATAATAGTGATTATCAAATTCGTTTCCACACAAAACCCCACAATTAAATATTAAATCAAAAATGGCTAAAATTTCACCCTAACTCAGGGTCAGACCTAGAAACTTGAGGGTATTGTTTGACACTTTTAATCAATTTTTCTATAAACAATTCATAGATAACTAGCAGAATAGAAGCATTAAATTGATAAGCTCGTTTTTCGTTTGTAAAATAGCGATAATTTACAATAGTTTCATACAATTATACACCTAGCCACTTGTACGCCTAGTGGTGTAATTTATGACAATGCGGAACGGCTGCATTTATGAACGCTTAATTTTTAGATACTGATACAATGATTGCCGCAGTTTGGCGCTGGCCGGCGTTCTCCATAATTCAATTTTAATAATACCTTCGGTCGGGCGCGGGGTACAGGGATCCGAGGTCGAGGGTGGTAGGGGAAAATTGGCTTAAATAATTCACCGGGCTATAGTAAAACACTGCGGGCCGTTTCGAAAATTTCATTCATCAAACATTCATTTCGTTTCATTAGCATCGACTGTAATTATTCCAAACGAATTATTTCGCCAATATTCGATTGACTTCGGCCATCCGCTATATACCATACATACGCTCCGCTATGTAAAACAAAACAAGCCCCGTTTTGTTGGAGTAATTTTTTGTTTTCTGTTGCGGGAAACCTCGTCATAAATTTCGTACCGGCTCGCTGATTTTGCGATTTTATTCTATTTATATCCGCGGTGAACGTTTCAACGATTATAAACAAATATAATGGATTGCCAGATGTGCTGCTTTTTACCCCATCGGATCTGGTTTTTGTTATTCCGTTCTGTTCGCTCTACTGTAGTGTTTTATTTGGTGGCGGATAGGTGGCACGTAATTCGTTATGAATCTGGCGGAATTTAATTACAGGTTTTTAGGACGTGGCGCTGGACGTTTTGACGTCGCCGCTGTGAAAAATGAAACGAAGCTCAACAGACAGACATTACGTCTATTCGAGTTTTGTATAAATATTGTATAACGAGATGAACAATGTTCGGGCTCGTTGATTGATTTTGATGGACCGTGATGGACGAGCAAAAGTTTTGTTATACATTCGCGTTTCAAACTGGGTAAGGAGACTTTCCTATTTATTACGCTCTAGTGTCTTGCTTCTTTTAATTGTCAACTTGACAAATTAACTTAAAAACTTAACTTTAATAACAGCAATAAGTCGACGTGGCATCGAATGGATACGTTTGAAAGTTCGATTCTGAAGGTTTGTGACATATGCCGCATGCATCGCAAAATATAATTTTACCAGTGTTTCTGGTAGTATAGACCAGGGGTGGCCAATAAGTCGATCGCGATCGACCGGTCGATCGCCAAGCCAATTTTGGTCGATCGGTAGCGATGTCTTGACTTAATGTGTTATGATGAGTTTAACATCACCATAACATGCCGAGATATTTGGCTGTTTGAGTACGGTACTATTTGGTTAATAATAGTATTAAGTAATATTTTCTTGTTTGTGTCGTCAACATGAGTACGTTCAGTTCAATTCACTTTTCTTTGACCAGACCTAAAAATGACCATGGCTGTTTGCAGTTTCCTTGTACCTTGCTGTTCCCTGCAGCAAGTATTATTTTCTAAACCTGGGAAGTCGCTGGTGTAGAGTAGGTAAATGACTTGTCCTAAAAAAGTACCTTGCGCCATGTTTGATCACCTTGTTTGATCTAAATTATCGCTCAGTCAAGTAAGATTTTAATATTTTTGCCAATGATGTCAGACTTTATCAAAAACGTGTGCCCATCTAGAAAGACTGCAGAACTCCCTTTTTTTCTTCTAACGCTTTTTCGACAATGTTGGTTATTTGGTGTATCCAGTCAACAGTCGACTGCTTGTTGCAAAATTTTAACTGATGGTCTGGAACAAGCCTTTTGCTCTCAATTATTGGCTTCAATCCATTGAATCTGTAAGACGTTGGTTCGTGCGGAGGTTTCCAAAGTTTCAATATCATGATCACCTTTAATCACCTCAGCCTGCGTTGGATGTTGCTTAAGCACCTCTCCAGTTATCAAGTCATAGCCTTGGGATTTTTAGGATTAATGACGTTTTTAATTACGTTTTGAACTTCTGTTGGTGTGGTAAGTATGATTGCCCTGCCTTCTTGGTCATTCCCCTTCATATGGATTTCTTATCTTCTCCATGATAAGGTTGACATGTGTATTCTAAATGCTAAACACATCTTTTGGCCTTTTGTTCGTTATTTCTGGCGCAGCCCTTATCAGCCTTTGATGGGTGGAATGTAAATTATTGGAATTTTGAGCTTTTTGATTGCCGTCCAGAGCAAATAGTGCGATTCGCTAATGTTTGATAGTTCCCGCAGGTAGGCATTGATAGATTAATTTTTTATTTATAGAACATCACTTTTGAGATGTTAAGTGAGGTTGTTTAATCTATTCTTGTAACGTAGTGCTCTGGTTTCGAAACCATTTTCTTCTTGCCTTTCTTTTCTCAAACACCAGATTCTTTATCTCTTTGGTGTAATTGTTTCCTTTTACTATCGTTTGTCTGTCAGGGATGTTTTCCTAGGCAGTTTGTTGTATATCATAAACAAGTTTTTTCAGTTCTGATTCGAGTTGTTCTTCATTCCTTAATGGTGTGTTCATATTTATTCTTTCTGCGAGTGTCTTGAGAAAAATTACCCAGGCAGTCTACTTATTTGCCAATGTTGGATTAACTTCCTTTTGAATAATGTACTCACTCAGGGTCAAATGTATTGGAGAGGGTGTCTTTCTTCTATCTTTAAGAAATTTACGCTGATGTTTTTAACTATATAGTCTATTAGGTCCGGTATTTTTGCTGGTTGTTGGCGCTTATGTTGGACTACCACTTGACGTGTTTGGCAGTTTATTTGTTGCTTTTAGCAGTTCGCTTCCTTTAGTTGTAGTCAACCTGGAGTACCAGTAGGTGTTCTTGGCGTTAAATTTTCCTCCAACAATAAATCTATCCTTATTCTTTATTAAACGCTGATTATGCTGCCACGATAACCGGGTAATTCTTTGGTTGTAAATTTACTGCTGTTGCTTGTATTTTTTCTGTTTTATATTTAAATTCCAAATGTATGGATTTCACACCTCCCGCTCCCCACTTAGGTTGCGCCTATAACTAGTCCATCGCGACAAATTTTTAAGATAAAAAGTAGATCTTAAATGCACAAAAGTTGGCCACCCCTGGTATAGACAACGTAAAATCGTACTAAAGCCTAATGTTGGTGCTCCCAGAATAAACACCTCTATCACTTTTTATTTAAATTTTGACGGGTAGGTATTCGCTAATTTTTCAATTTTCCAGATTACAAAAGTTATTGAACATCTATTTTTGTTATTGGTGTTTTATTGATACCATGATTAGGCTTTGTTGCAAAAGCTTTAAAGACTTCCTAACCATAAGTCTGTAGTTATAGCGACAGTTATAATGAGCGCTATCCTTGAATAATGAATAACGATCTTGCTAAAATTAGATTTATTCTTGTTACGCTATGTTGTGCAATGTTTTTTTCCAGTAAGAAGCAAACTATTGGCGAACTCAACGCAAACAGCTATTGGGTTATTGATGAGATACGGCCAGATTTATGCCCTGCTGTCTTCGAAAACTAGGGTTGTCGCCTTCACACCACCAAAGGTTAAAAATCCTCTTCTACCTAAATATACTGTAAATAGAGGTTGGATTATGGGCGGATCTATCCTCCAGCTTGGGACAAAGGCATTGTTCGTCGAAGCAGTCGTTATCCCGTCAAATTTAAAAATCGATGCCGTTCAAATTTCCAGGTAATTTGACTTTTTAGTGAGGGTTCGTTTTTCTTCCGTCCCATCCACCGTCCATCCCAGGGGTTCGACCGTCGACGGCTCGAGGAAAGAAAGAAGCCCTCGGGCCCTACGGAGCCGCCGCCGTCGTCGAACGGAATTTAATTCTCATCAGTGAGTAGCTCCGGAGAGTAGAAGAAATTTGTGCGGAGATTATAGCAGGAATTGGTTTTCAATTTGCCAGGGCTAATGAAATCAGTTCACCTCCGTGTCCAAAATTGAATCTTAATAAGGCGGCGGCTGCGTTTGCAATCAGTTTGCCTCCGGCTGATTGGAGACTGTTTCCCTTTACCTCTGTTCTTTAAAAAATATATATAGTGTGTCCCAAGACGGACCTAATTATATGCAAAATGGACCTAAATTTTAAATTCTCGGGATAAAGTTATTCTTTATAAAGAGTTTTGTGCTTTAAACAGAAAATAGCCAAAGTTAGAATTTTGATTCTACATACAGATTGGTCAAAAAATAAGAAATTCTCAAATTTGCAAGTGTAAATAATAGTAAACAAACAATTTTTCTACATTTAAATTAAAAATATCTTGAGGGGCCTCACGGGGCGCATATTTTAGGCCAAAAATAAAAAATCTGATGTGGCCAGGCACATGACTTTATCATACTATACATAAAATTAATAGTTTAGCGGCATGAGATTCTATTTGATCGAGATCGGCTATGTCTGCATTAAAATAAAACTAGTAGAACTAGACAGATATCTCGATTAAAGCTGCGCTCGGATATTGTACGCCGTTGACACCGGGTACACCGTCCAAATGACACTTACGTGTTATTGGGTGTAAAAACTGTAACGGTGTTCAATATCCGAACGCAGCCTATATTGACAGTAGTATTTTGAAAACATTAGCGTTTGACACTCGCTACTGTCATTAGAATCAAAAAATCTGACATATCCTGGCTACTAGTTTTAAAGCAGTACGACCGATCTCGATGAAATAGAATTTGCTCATGCAGCTAAACTATAAATTCTACCCAAAAAATGTCATATTCATAAATTATAGAAAACTTCCTCTCCTTTAATTCATTATTTAACTATTTTGACGACATTACACAAATAGCGGCTCATTTGCAAAATCTTTGAAAAATGCTATGAGTAAACCACCAGTTCCTTTGTAACCCTTTCAACAGAAAGCTTTTCAGCTCTAAGTTTGGTTATGAAACTTCTAAATATGAAGTTTCGTCCCGATACCTTTATTAGTTTCTCCGGAATCGTCGCCACAAAAACGGGTACACACACACACACATCCACACACACACACACACACACACACAGACATTTTTTGTACCTTGGTCAAAAATGTTCAGGGGACCCAAAAAAACATATTTCCGCTAAAATCTCAAAATTTTTTTTTGGCATTATTACAATACTTTACATAATGCGTATGATAAAGTATAAAAATTTAAATAGAAAAGTACTTGTTTATTGAACAATAAAATGCTCATAGCAATGCCCAACTAATAAAGTATATGCCCTGAAAATTTTAACTAAATATTGCATTCTACTGAGACTTGTTTTTCCAAACATCGTTTTTGGGGCCAGAAATATTTCAGAACCCTTTCGTTTTAGCAAAATTGCAGGAATTTGAATTAAAAAATCTGATTTTTCAACCTACAAATAAATAGTTCTTAGTTTTTATTAAGCAACAAAGCAACGTATCGAAAATAGGATCCTATGATAAGTTCTAGAATCTAGATAATAGTACAGACAACAAGATCGGTCTAGAAGACTCGGAGACATTTCTTGCAATATATTACGTATTAAACCAATAAACATAGTTCTGAAAATGTCAACAAAAAATATTCGAAAATGGGGAAGCAACCACTGAAATACGCTATTTCTAAACATCATTGGCCCGCAACTTGTTATGCTCTTAACTCTTAACTTATTTTCAGGAAACATTCTTTAAACATAGTTCGTACTATCGAGTTAAATATAATTGAAAACTCGATTATTCTTTTGTGACAAGCTGTTTGTTGCTCCTTAAGGAATCGCAGATTTAAATATATATGTTAAATATATTAAGCATGTGACGTCAAAAACTAACAACTTATACATATTTTATAAATAAATATTTCCTTTTGCATTTTGAAATTTATCAGGTAATTTATACACAGAATCTTAAAAGCAATACACCAAATTATAGTAAATGAGTCCAAGATTTTTCGTCTGCAAAAAGTGCAAAAAATGGCTGATTTTATCATTTCTCTTTTTACTGAAAACACAGATTGTGACTCATTGAACACTAGCAATAGTACATTATCAAATGCAGCTGCCGTAATTTATTTGTTAACAATAATATTGACTTTAGATCAATCGCTAAAATAAGAACAAACGAGACGAACAAAAGGTGAAATATTAAAATAGATATAATATTCAAATTTGATATCTAAACATTATTAAATTTTAAACAACTTTTTCCCATGACATTTTACATTTAGTTGAGAAAAAGGATACTTCACTGTCAAATTTGACAATTTCTTGTTTTGCTACAATCCTGTATGGTAAATTAATATTCTGCATAGGGTAGTGGCGCTTCTTAGACATCCAATACTCTTGAAGAATGAATTTTCCTCGAGAAATAAAAATGTTGCTACAGTATAGGTATAGTTAGGTTCATCTGTATACACACTGTATAAATGATATCGATGAACTAATGTCAAACATTTAAGGTATCGGTTATTTCTTGCTGAAAACGAGCAAATAAAAATAATAAAATGATAGTGGCAATCAACAGATTATTACAAGAACAACATACTGAAAAATTATAACTGCATTAAAAATTATAAATATTTATAAATAACGGCAATTAGTAAACCGGGAATAATGAATATGCAGTTGGTTTAAGTAACTAAAATCTAGATCTGGCTGACTTATGGCTGGGACAGAGGTCATGTTTACAATTGACAATTATGCGAAATTTCACACTGAACAACAGCATTCTAGCGCGTATTTGAAAAAGTATCTGAAAAGTAATGCAAGTGTCTCATTGTCACTTTTTAATCTCTATGATATTACTATTACAGGCGCCATATTTGATGCATTTTTAAAAATTTGCTGCAAATCCGGCGAATCCACCAAAAGTTTTAAATACTATTCCGAAGAATACCTATGTTAAAAATGTCTTTCCAGCCCCTGTATGTGAAGTAGTGTATGTGTGGATATGTAAATCGTAGATCCCGTTCGTCTAAATTTACCATAATTCCGCAGTATCACTAGATCATTGGGAAATAACGAAACATTGAGGTGACAGCGCTGGCTCGTATAACGACCACTCGCAGACTTTACATTAGGATTTATGGTCTCCTTGAGAGCAAGACTCCTTCGGACCTTTCATAATACTACAATATTAATGCCAAGGCGAAATGGGGAGAAAAGTTTTGTGCGGTCTACACCAGAAAACTACCCCAAAGAGGCAGAGTTTAAAATTATATTATAATACAACAGGTTTAGAGTTAATTCTGAAAGATTCAACAATGGCAAAAGGAACATTTACTTCCGGTTATACCGGACAGTTATTAAATTGAGCAATGCCTTATCAATTCGCCAACTTTATTTCCGACTGAACAAAAAAGTATAAGAGTGAAGAATAACGGATTGAAAGGAGGAAACCGCGCGATAAAAGTTTTCTCGGTTCGTCGGCGAGCATAGTTCGGAAACAATTCAGAACTTACTTCCGAAGTTATTCTTCAATTATAAGAACCGCCGGCCCCTGTCAGATTTACATTAGACCATTCCGAATATTTAATACGGCTCTATTATCACGCCGAAGTGGAAACACTTGACGCCACCCGAAGTATTTTTAATCGAAAATACATTAATTAATTACTGGATTAATCAATTAGTGGTTTGCTGGAAGGAAACTACCAAACAACTGCTATGCATTCTTATTCACATCCACTACCAGTATTACTGGGGAACATTTTGAGACATTTTATGTGTTTTGGAAGTAAGAAGTTCCAGCTTTTGATGGTAGATTTTTTTGTGCTGGTTAAGAAATTGAGAAGTTTGCCATCATGTCAGATGATGAACCGAAAGTGAGAAGCTAGAGAAGCTTTCTATGCTAAACCAGAACTGCACTCTTTCATGTGCGCTGTTCCTCATTTTAGTTACATCTTTCTTCGATAAACAAGCAGTATTTCTTTCTAAAGGTGTATTATAATTGATTATTATTGAAATTGGTTGCTACTTGGATACGTCAGTTTTATTTGATCAAAACACACGTGTTTCTATGAAATGAAAATTTCAGCGTTCAATAATATTTATTGATTGTGACCTATGACGCCGACATATTTTCTTAATGGCAACTTTAAATTTTTATTGAAGATTATAGCTTCTTAAATTGCTTTAACTAAATGAATACCTAACAATTTTAGTAACCCATGTAAAAGGACACTTAAAAAAAACTTCATTCCTGTTTGCGTTTTTGTATATTTCAAAACGCGCAAGCCAAACAAAGAAACAGTGTCAGTGCTTTTTCTCTCTTTACATTTAAAATTTTTCGAAAAACTTTCATGATAGTAAATTTTTCACTCCGTATTTGCAATCGACATAAAAATTCTATTAAAACGCCATTTTGCTTCACATTTACAAAATCCATATTTCCGTGAAAAACTGTTCAATAAGTTGAAATTGTATTTTAGTTCTAGTGAAATGTGTAAAAGCATAGTACAGGGAGGGTCCTTCTAGTACTGCTTCTAGTTGTAACCGAAATTCAACAAAATATAATTTTTACTACTGGGAAAGAGTACTATCTCTATTGGCCGGGTGCGCGATGCAAGCGCCTCTACAGGGGTAGGCGGTAGTATGTCCACGAGGCGTAAATGGTGCAGATTGGTAATAAATGTTACAGTTATCTGTAGTGTATAAGTGGTCCGATCAAATTTATATTGTTTATTACAGTATTGCATTTGTTAATATTTCTTCCTGTATTATTACAGTTGATAACGCAACACTTATTCAGTCCAATTCTGTATCTAAGTTGTTAACGCTAGCAACCATGAAAGTTGCTAAATGCCAAGGTCAATACGTAAATAACAACTTTGCGGAAAGTTGCAATTCTGTATGACCCTTAGAGCAACTGAGTGGCTAAAATATTTATCAATTAAGTTGATAAGTAACCACTACGAATCTGACAGTTGTTATAGTTTTGCAACTCTTGTGTCAACATGGATCCTGTGGGTGTCATGTTCAATTTAAATTTCTTAAACGAAATGGATAATGTGGAAAACAGGTATTAAGAATAGTTATAATAAATTAAATATATCTGTTAATAAAAATAATTTTCACAAGTAGGTATACCTAACCGATCAAAATTTTAGGAGAAGAAGAATAATTTTATACAGGACCTTATGGGATAATTCTGACCCATTCCAAGTACCGGATTTTAGTATCAAAAATAATATAGATTATCAAAAGATCTTGCAATTAATTTAATTGAGGAGATAAGAGAGTTTGTCGATGAAGGTTCAAGAAATACAAAAATTCCACTTCATATAAAGGTTTAGTGTAAAATATACTAAAAGGCAAAAAATATTGCTACCCTATATGATTAATGGTTATATTACTTTATTTATAAGCTTATTTATTATATTATATTATTGTTATTATTTTTATTTATAAAATCTACTTGTCGTAGGTTCTTGTTGCTCTTAGTTTTTATGCTGTTGGTGGTTATCAAACCAGCATTGGGCAGGATATTTCCCTTGGTGTAAGTCAACCAGCAGTAAGCAGAATTATTAAAGAAATCAGCACTGTCATCTCTGATAACTTATTACCACGATACGTAAAATTTCCGTCAATTGATGAATTTGTAATTACGAAAAGAGGGTTAGTATGTTTCAGAATATTAGTTATATGCCTAATATAAAACACATCTGTCCCATTTTCGATGCTATTTAAGACGGCAGTTAGGTCATCCCAAGACTTTTCAAATCATCTATACTAAGAGGATGGCATTTTCCCGTTAACACAATTTGGTGGCTTCTATATAATTTAAAATATATTCGGTTTGCTCCCTCGCCGCTTCTTTTCACCACAGTTTCCAGATTCATCTTTAGACATTTTCAAATATTCACTCTATTTTCATGCGTTGACGTATAACCACCGCAAAACATAACATACATGTGACATACATGAAGTCAGCCCCAATTCAGCAAATAGCAACTTTGCTAACAACTCGCGTAAAAATTGTAATTTAACAACGGTTGATAAATTCGTGCTTACAGAATTGACAAATTGGTATTAGTTGCTACGACAGTTGTTAAAACTTAAGCTTTAACAATTTACTTTCGTAGCAACCAATGTAGCAACTGTGATACAGAATTGGACTGATTGTATCCCATTATGATTATTTATACCAACGATATGTTATTAGTTCTGACGTATTGGATCACAACATAATGCACCTACTGTATGTAGGCAGGTATTTCTCCGCTACGGGCGCTTAGATCGTTTCTCAAGTCCCCTCCACGGTGTATGCACAGGGCGAATAGCATATGATATCATTATGACGATAGAATCATGTAAGTAGCCATTTGGAATAACAACATGGATATTTTTCTGTTTATGGGTTTTTGGTCTAACGTTTCCTCAAATTCTCATCCATAACAATAACCGTATCTTTATCCACTGGCCATAGATTATGCTAAACATACTCAAAGTGGCCGACGAAGCATACTTACCATCAAAATAGAACCCGGAATAGTAGTGCCGCAACGGGGTGCTTAACATATTTACACGGCGATGTGGTGTGGTGGTAAGTACCTTCCGCTATATATTTTTTTCTTTTAGGTCGCATTTTACAGCACAACGCATTCTTATCTAGGTCCTTTTATATGTTAATTGCGCCATTGCATCGTGTACATTCGCTTCCGTCTGTTGCTGGTTGCTGCAGCATACACCGCATCGAAGACGATCTTCCCCTGTTCACTTTGATGCGTGCACCGCCATGCAGATGCAAATAATCTTGCGGATAATACGGCATTCGGTGGGCACAACAGTTATGCATTACGGGAACAGGGCGCGCCGCATTTCCACCACGGTCGTAACCGTAACTATAATCGTATCGTCACCGTATCGTAATGTATGCCGCGATGCGCGCCTTGATTCTTTCTATTTTTAGTTGGCTGGAATGGGAAGTTTAAACTTTTTATGAGGCGTCTTTTATATTGTGATACGCAAAAACAGGCAATTTCCGCGGGTTCTTTATAAATTTAATAAATTTGGGTTGGAAATTGCATATAAAATCTGCATACTAGTAAATATTTCATAAAATATATGTGAAATAGAAAATCAATCTTCTCCCCAATGATGGCAGTTTTATTTATATCTGAATTATTATTGCCTTGGTTACCAACCCTATTTATATTCTACAATTTTCAGCATTTTGGTTTTCAATTCATGCCATCAACAAAGTTAGCCCGGTTGCTAGGGAATGGTGAAATATGATTAACGAAATGTATACTCATTCAATGTTGTGCTGCGAATTTTATGTTTAATACAAAATACTCATGCCTGTATTCATAAAGCATATACATACGTATAACCAACCGCTACACGTGATCAACTGCCAAATACATAAATTTTGAATTCATAACCGCTTATAATATAAAACTTCGGAATCAAAAAACCATAACTATAACATTTAAAACGATCGTTAAGCGGCTACGTAACAAACGGTTATTCGATTCGTTTATGAATACGGTCATTGGTCACATAAAACACTCGAAAATTAGTTTTTAATAAAACGAGTCTTACCATAAATATACCACTCAATAGAAATAGTACACTAATTTAATTTACAAGAAAATCATCAATCTGTCACAGCGCTCCTTACAACTCTTCACAAAACGCACAAAACGCGTAAAACACTAAAAATAATGTCGTGCACACTTTGTATACAGACTTGCAAGTTATATTGCCTTTATCCTGGAAAAATTGCGTGAAAATAGTGAAATAAAGATGGGCATACTACGTATCATAAAGTAAACATAATGTTATTGTCAAATACAATTTTGTATTCGTCGATTCAAGTTTGTTAAATTTATTAAATGTACAATTGTACAGTGGAAAGATTACCACAGTTAAATTAAATGATCATTGTTAAAGAGTTAAATTAGTATCCATTAAACGAGAAAACCTTTAAAACAACCACAACTACTAGAATTTAACCAGTTTAACCAGTCATATTGATGAACCCCTTCAATTGAAACTTGTGGTAATCCATATATAATACATAACCTCACAATTCAGAAATGCATTCATACGCGAACTCTGAGACGAATAAGAATAACAACAAGAATAATTCATTTTACCGCGATTCTACTGAGCAGCTATCTTCTGTGGACCTTGGTACAAATTTAGTTTTTGCGTAAATTGTTTCCACAATTCATCGACGTAATGGGCTTCTGTAAACGGAGTTGAGTGCGTCGCAAAGGACTTTACTTTTGTGAATAAAATTAACCATGACGGCATATATATAGATCTGGTGTAGTTCTACTCTCGCAGATACTCCTATTCATTATTAGTTTGCATATTTTTAACTTTTGTGTACACAGCACAAGGGTGCTGATCAGCTGATTGAATGTTTTGTACTGAATGAGCACGACCATCAACAGTTAACCACTGTTGTTAACCGCATTGTTCTTAACAAGTGGTTAATTTTTCCAATATAGTAATAATAATAAATGACAAAAACAAAAAAAAATGACAAATACAATATAAGTTAAAACACAGTACAAATTCGTGAATAGGCAAAGTTCAGTCAAAGACTGCTTTTCAACTTAACCACAGAAAACTTACAGAAAATGCAAATTAAAATGATGTCGCACCCACGCTGCGCTTGCACAAATAATGTCAGACACATAATAGCAATTACAATGATCTTTGTAACGAAGCTTTTGCACTGAACGATGCACACACATATTCTAAAAGTTTGTTGTATCTTTTAGACAAAACATGAAAAAAAAACAATAAGTAAAAATAAATGCATTGCGATAAAGGAGGCCAGTGGGATGTAGCCTTCAACTAACCATTTTCGCCCCCAAATTGTTCGGCGAGCAAGATTTTAAAGTATTGTCCCTTGAAGCAAGCGATTGTAGAACATTCTTGAACTTTAACTGGTAGCAAATTATATTTGCAAACCGATATCTAAAATATTCTTTGAAGAATTCGTGTACGTGAGTAGGAGGCGCCAAAGTTCCTTTAAATCTAATGTTCAATGTATGCACATCCGATCTGAGCACAATTTTGCGATATAAATAAGGGGGCTTTTCGGATGACATAATTTTATAATATAAGCAGGCAGAATGACACATTCTTCGGTGTTTCATATTCAACCATCGAACATAGAATAATTTATAACTTATACTTTCTGCGAATCTTATTAAAGTCGTTAACAAGGTATTTAACGAAAGTTGCTAACGTAGTGGCTACGTAGCAACTTGCTACATAACAACGCGTTACAGAATTGGCCTGATTGTCAGGTACCCTCTATGCAACAATTTAAATCAACACTAGTAGTTGACTAGATAGCGTGATTTCTAGATTTTTTGGAAGCGGTTTACTGTGATATTATTGTATCCTGTTATGCTGTTGTATATTTTTATGTATATTTTTATTATAGATATTTAATTTTTAATAGAATTTTGTATGCTATAATACAGTTTCCAATAGATATATTTTGTTTTGAACTTAAATGAATGCAGTAGGCAGGCACTTGCGTAGCTTAGATTATGTTAGTTGTAATTATTATTTGTGATGTAGGTATTCAGTGTCGTGCTGCCAATGGTGTAACGTTTCGTAACATAAATGTTTGTAGGTGCATAGTTCCTAGTAAAATTCTGCATTATCTGTACTACCAGAATCACGTGAAGCAAAGTGAACATGCCGATTCGATCCATAATATATCCCTTGCACAATCTGTTAATTGCCGGTGATTATCTTTAAATTAAATCATTATTTATTTCATAGCATAGTCTAACAATCAATTAAGTAAAATTTATTGCGTAAAAAATGCCATGCAATATGTAGCCGATTTAACACAGTTGGGTATAGTCCTCGGTACAACTAAACTTTTTTTATTAGAACGTCTAATTTTTGTTCATGTTCCATAATAAAACAGAACACCAGTTAATGCCACATTTTTTTAATCTTATTTTCTTATAGGAACTGTGACTATGCATCATGGTATGCATCGCTAGTTTTGTGAACTAAAATTTTTAAAAGGTTTGATTTTGGAAAAACAACTGATAAAAACAGTACTAAATATGCGAAAAAGGCTATCATAAGCATGTACATGAAAAAAAATATTTTAACAGCAAGATAAATATAGCCCAAATGATCTATTTTTTTCCTGATTCGTGAAGATTCTTAGCATTTTGAGCTGCTTACGATAAAAGAAAATAAGCAAAATGCAAAATTCTGACATTAATATTTTTTAAAAATTGACATTATATGACATTTAATATTTTTAACATTGTAAATAAAAAGAACATAAAAGTGGCCTCCCACTGACTGTTGCTTAGGCCGATGTTTTGATTTTAAAGAGTTGAAATATCTTCGAAAGTACGGTTTCCCGTTTGACCGGAAGTCGGTGATATTGGTACCAACATGAGGAAGCAAAGATTAAGTGTGACGTTTCATACGAAAGCTCGTTTAAAGTTTGTAAGATGGCTTGAGAAAATACACACACGAAGCAGGTTGAGTGTGTCATCATAGGATAGCTCGTTAAAAAACAAATAACTTTCATCTTAAACCTTGTATAAAAATGTGGAATATTTATATAACACGACCATCTTCGAGCAAACTAAAGAACTGTAAGAGGATGTATTAGCGATGGCGACAGGTTATCTAGAAACGTTCATGACCTTAAAAGTGTAATGGTTTATACAGAGTTACGTTCAGAAAAAATCATAAAATATACCAGCGGTAGGAACAAAAATAATAAATAGTAGTCCTCCGGAAAATCAATATTGGAGACCAGGTGGAAGTATACATATATATAGCATCAACGTCCTCAGGCCCATACAGATAGCTTCCATTACGAAACTTTCATTATTTCCCGTTCGTATTCAAATAAGGAACTTCTTTTATGGGCGAAACTTTCCGGTTTACGTCGCCCGAACAAAATATCCGCGCCATCTCGCGGACAGTAAGTTGACTTTTATTATCCGTGCATTTTGCATAATAGATTTCCCCCTAGGTCCTTCTCCGATCGTCCTCTACCTTACCTACGAAACAGGTGCCATCGAACGGAAATATATAACCTATATACAGGCTATATTTTAAGATCGAAGGCCCAAGAGGCGATATCTTTTGTGTACACAGTTAACCTTGTTGACTGCGGTCCGCCAAATTTGGGATCTTTATTATACCCGGCAATGATTAATGGCGTTAGTTCCCACTGGCTTGTAAGCTTATTTCGGACGGACAAATTAACTTCGCGAGCAAATTTGATTTCCAAAGATGCTAGAGAGATAGGTCGGCCGCCTTGATTGAACTATGATGGATTGCCGTGTTAATTTTAACCTACGCTAATCTAAGAATAGCGACGAATAACACCCTAGCAAAATATTTTGGTTTCATTTCCTTGTGAGATGTATTAAAATGTTGCCATTTTATATTGGTGATAGAATTTTTAGGACATAAAGACTTTGTATATAGAATTACTTTGAAATGAAAATACAAATAACTTAAAATGTTGGTTAGGGTTAGGGACACACTGTAGTTCTGTCTACAATCTTTCTTCAAACTTTCAAACTTTTCTATTATCTTTTTTAGCTATTAAATAGCATTATACACGTTGTCATACCAGTACTTTCTTTAGCTATCTCTCTAGCAACGTCTGATTTCATTATTAATCTATAATCCATAGTTGATTGTCTTTCAATCGTCAGAGAGCAAGGCGTAATTGCGGCATATACAATAAAACGAAGTTACAAAATAATACTTTTCTCAATCCATTTTATTTATCTCTTAGCTAGAGAAAGAAGTTAATTAAAAAGTACTCTTTGGACACAATGGACTAACTTGGACTAATTGAAATATCGCATAGTTGGTTATATATTGTACTAGGTAAACAATGATCCCTGGTGCAAATCCAGGTCGTGGAAGTAATTTTAAATTTAATTTTATTTAATTTAAAATGTACATCCCGCCTGTGTCACCATCATTCGTTCTTTATGTTTTTAAAGAAGAACGATGTGCTAAAACAATACTTGTGGTTAAGAAAATTATACGAAAATAAAAATTTTATCATTCGTAAATCTTTTATGTTCTTCCAAATAATTCACATCCACCACCAGAACTTCGTCAGTTTACAGTTAAACTTCCAGCGTTAAAGCATTGTTCGTGATGCATATTCTATCCGAACGGCAATTTTGTTCATTAGTTCCCAATAATGGGATTTATTTTCTTAAATTGTCGCTAAATGTATATTTTGTTTCTTTACTCTACAAAATGCATACAATATCGATTTGTAAGACTACTTATAAAGTAAGAGAAATTCATGCAAAATTAGGTAATGATATTTTTAATGAAGTTTTATTTAATTTTAAATTAGGAATAACTCTGTTATGAATCTCTCCATCTCATCGGTGGAATTGATAGGGTAGAATATAGAACACTTGCGTGATCCGATGTTGTCTATTATTTATAAGTTCTTGTGGCTACCAGGTTTCGAAAAATTACAATTCGTCGTCGGGCCAGGCTACAATGAAAAGAGGGGGAACCCACAATTAACAATGCTCAAATGCAATATATCAGAGGCGGATTACCCATAAGGCAATGAGGCACGTGCCTAGGGGCCCCGGGCTTTGGGGGCCCCGGCCAAGACATTTTCCCATAATGTTTTAAAGATTAATTTTAAAGTATCATACAATTTTGATTATTGTAAGCAAAAAGTTTTTCAAAACGTTAATTACGCAATTTGTGGATGTGGAAATGTGTCGTACGTGTACTCAACGCTATATTTTTCAATTCGTCAATTTATTTAATAGTTAGGAAAGTACGTACCTACTTAATAACGTTAAAGAAGCAAAATATTTCTGTATTATAGTAGATTCCACTCCGGATTTGCAACATATCGATCAGTCGGCTTTTATAATAAGCAGATCCGATCCAAGTATACGGTAGAGGTATCTGAAATTGTTATTTAAGCCACACAGGCACCGCACAGTGCATTTTATCCCAAAATATTTTAAAATTTATTCAAGATTGTAACATGTAAATTTTGATTAAAAACCAGAAGGAAAACATTTGGAGTCTAGCTAGATATGAATATACGACCCAACATCTCGGCGAGTGTGAAAGAATTCCCATGATTTACATGAGATTACGCGTCCACCGACATCGTTGTCGTTGTCGTGCCGGTGTCGTGTCGGCCAGTGTGAAAACGCCATATATATAGATTTTATTTAAAATCAATAAAAATCGATTAGACCAAATAAAAAATACAATCCATATTTTAAAATCGTTTTCAATAGAATAATCATCATCTTTTGTGGGAGTATTGAGCTCAAAGACTCATTCTTTGTCCACATTATACCTATTATTATTAACTTTCGTCAATCAGCGTTAACCAAATTTTAAAAGTTTAAGCCTCATAAGTAATACGAAATCATTTAAAAAATCGATATAATTTTTCATTTTTTACGTACAAATCAAACAGTTATTTCTCTAGTCGCTTCCTATACTAACAAAATGTATAGAAAGGAAAATACGCTAATATGTTTTTCTACATGACTAGAAAATATCTCTCAACTATTTTGTAACTACGGCTGGCTCATTGACTTAAAAGAGCTTAAGCTAAGTGAGCAAGGTTAAGTAAGTAAAAGGTACATAAACCTTTTTTAGGTTAACCAAGTTATTAGTTTGGTGGGTGGTGCCTTCGTCTAGACATAATACAAAAGTATTTTTAAAAAGCTGGACAAAATTCGGGGCCCGTTAGATATCAGAGCATTCGATATCCGAATCTGAAAGCAGAAATTCGAAAGTTTTTGGGAAAAAAGAAACGCATTTTTGGAATTTTTGCATATTTTGGCATTGGTTTTATTCTAAATCTAGCATACTAGAAACAGAAACATTTCTTTAATTTTCTTTTATTATTAAATTAGAGTTTTTCTTAATTTGCGGCCCCTTAGGACGCATGTTAATATGTATTTTACAACCTAAAATTTCACAGGAATTAAGTACGTGTACGGTTATCAAGGAACAAGTTAAGAGGGTCTCAGAGGAAAAAAAATAAAAATTGAAAATAGGGACCACCCTACTGGAGTTCAGTAGGTTCACTTCACGCACAAGTTGTTGCATTAATTGCATAGCTATCCTAAAAAAGGTTTTAGACCCCATGGAAAATTTTATGATGTGTCCGTTCCCGATTGTTTAGTAGCTTTAAACTTGACAAACGTGACAGACGTACCAAACGAATAATATGACTAACGTTAGCAAACAACAATTGAAACTTTAAGTTCATATTGATGGTATTATTGTGTATTTGTGTGCAAGATACTTTAATACGTCGTTGTACCTTAACCCACATCAAGTTCTTGACAGCAGCGCCAATCCTAAGGCAAATGCAACAACCGCAGTGCCATAACTTGAAATTATCGCGCATACCAAGTAGCACAGTACCCTCTTTAACAAGCAAACAAAAGCGAGATTGTCTTGTCTCGTGTTGTCTCAACGCAGCGTAGCAAACACAACCTAATTGAAATATTGTTTATTCTAATGCAGCCGCACCTGGCATAATAATCCCGTAGCGCATTAAAAGAGATCGTAAGGCAACAGCGGGAGAAGAAAATTAGCCTTCGTACATACAGAAATTTAATTATATCCATCCTTTGTTGAATGAAAATTATACCGGAGGAGCGTACCGCTCAGTTTATTGTTACCGTTAGTAACAGCAATCGTCGACATATTCCGCTAAGTTAACATAGCGGAAGGAACATTGTCGACAGTTGATAATAAGTGCAGTAAAACAGTTGGAGTTTGGTGGTGTGGGCAACAGCAGACGTTTATTATCGGAGGGCGGGGTTCCTCGGGTTCATTAGCCACGATTTTCGGGTGTACCGGAGCCCAATTTGCATTCGCTTAATTCGAACAGTTAAAGTTTCTTCCTTGTGTCTCTCGGGCAATACCAATGAGGAAGACGTTTGTCGTCGACGTGCAAAAAATTCTAAATGCCTCCCGCCGCTAATCTAAAGAGTGGAGGAAAGGGTGGAGTGTTTTCCGGAAAATAAATCGCTCTCATAATTTTCGTTTATTCCGTCCTTAATTAGCTTAGTATTCTTCAAGGAACCCTTTTTTAATTAAGCTTATCTCTGGGAATTGAATACGAACCAAGGAGGAGGAAGGCCTAAAGGAAAGGGTAACGTTGTTATTCATTATTCATTGAGTTGTTTATTTTTTGTTAACGTACCAACAGCTATCAACGATACAATAAAGATAAGAACTTCAACATGATATATTCACATCTACTGTAATTATTTCTCACTAAAGAAAGTTATTAACGCGGAAACACTAAACTTGCTAAGCGCAATTAAGAACAATTAGTAATACAATGTATCTCAACCCCATTCATAAAATTTTAAACATTATAGACCAAGAATACTAATTCTCCATGTTTCTTCATCAGTATAAGAGTCAGTAGAACATATAATTACGAGCATTAATGCTCATTCGAACAGTGATCATTTTAATGCGATATCTCCAAGGGTACTCGAGTAATTAGCGTTTTTCTATACAGGTAAATTCCCATAAGAGGGGCTGGAAGCCATCCGTCCAAACTGTCGCATAACAGGCCGACCTTCGTCCACGCGTGCTAGCTTAAGGCTGTATAATCTCGATCGAACTTTTTGACACTGCTATAGATTAAGAAAAGGGGAATCAAATGATATTGGTTTTATTAAGATTGAACAAAGGGTCAACGAGATACAACCTATTGAATATCCCGATGTTTAATCCTAATCAGTTATTAATTAATTACAGATACTACCTAATTTACTTATTTCGGATGGGAGTTTTCCACTTTTAGATTGGCCGAGGAATGCTCGTTCGAACAGTGTTCATTTCATTGCAATATCTCCATCCGTCCAAGGTGTAGCATAACACGCCGACCTTCGTCCGCGCCTGCTACCTTAAGGCTGTATAAACTCGAGCGGACTTTTCGACATGATATTATCAGGTGAAGTGTCTAGAAGTCATCCAGTCAAAGTAAAAGCAAGTGTGCCCCAAAGTGGTGTTTTGGGACCAATACTCTATCTACAATATATAAGAAAGCTGGTAAATATGCAAGTGACCACTTTTGCAGATGACACGGCTTTAATGGCGGTGGAATAAACTATAGATGAATCACCGATGGATCAAATACACCAAAGGACAAAAACTGGAACACCAAACACAATGACCTGACATCTGTCCACACTGACTTTGTAACCAACAGAAAGAAGATAGATAAACAACGCCATAGTTCTGATGGTAACACTGCAAAGTATCAAAGTATGACTCTGGAATCAAAGCTAAAATGGAAACAACACGTTAACACGATAAGGAATGGCACAAATACATTGAACTGTATCGGCAGAAATTCTCAATTGTTAGTACATAAGAATGAGCTTAAAATAGTCGGAATGGCTTTTTAAAGAGAGCCGTTGCCATTTTCAAGTTACGGTATGTAATTTGTCGTTCAGTCGCCTAAAACGTATCCCGTTTAATACAGATCTTATTTCGTCCCACTTAGAAGGTTCTATTGCTCCACGTCATTGTTTTCCTGTCTTCTTCGAACGGTAAAAGAATAAGTTTATTTGTATATTTTTTCCCTTATATTCTTATTGTCCATCATGTGAACAATCTTGAAAAATTATTGCTCTATAGATTGAAGCCAAAAATTTAGAGCAAAAGGTATGTTCCAGACCACCAATTCGAATTTCGGGAAAGGTGTACCGAATAACCAACAGCGTCAAAAAAACTTTGTGGACTTAAAAGAAAAAGTTTGATCAGTAATCTTCCTAGATGTGGCACAGATTTTTGGTAAATTTTGTGGCATGATGTACTAAATTATAATTTACTAAATACTAAATTATAACAGTTCGCACCACCATCAAAATCTTACCTAAGATACTTTTGACGAAAACTAGGTGACGCATAATCTGTCCTTAAGGTGATACAAGCAGAAGTAAAAAACCAAGGTAGTGTTTTAGGGTCAGTCGTTTACCTAGTCTACACCAGTGAAGAAAATACAACACATCCCGGTGACTATTAATAACCAAATAGTACCGCACGCAAACAGTCAAATATCTCGGCATGACAGACGCCAGGCTCCACTGGAAAGCCCATGCCAACAGAAAAAGACTGGAACAATAGAGTGCTTGGAAAAACTCCACCCGTCAGTCTCTTGTACCAGAAAATTCTAAAACTTACAGGATGCATAAAAAGTAACAGTAAAATGTACTAAGATTATTTGTCAAAGCACCTTGGTACATGAGGACCTCAAAATGGAGTGATAGTGACAAAAGCAGAGTAAGTGCTGGTAGTAAGTGTTAGCTCCAAAACTAGAGACAGTGCCACGTAGTGCGCAAGAAAATGAAGATTAAAAAGAAGTAATCTTTCGAAATAGCTCAGTTCAGTTCAATGTGGAAAAAGTAGAGCCGAATAAGCATTAGTACTTCTAGTTAAGGTCAAAGTAAAATATCGGACATACGTGGATATTACTAACAACTACCTATTAGTTTTAAGAAATGGATTTAAAGTGAAGGTTAGGATATTTTGTTTCGTCGCAGCTGCTGACCTCCACATCAATAAATTAGGCAATACCAGTTGTACATTTGACTGTACTTCCCAGACGCTCCTTGAGATATAACTTATAAATAATATAAATACTATAACCGACAACAAACGATGCAATCTTTTCAATTCTGTGCTAGAGTGAACAATACCTATTCAGCCATTACCATAACTTTAAATTAAACTGAACAAACAGATTCTCAATTGAGTAAATTTTGCAATAGATCGTTCTTCGGTGAGTACTACGTCTACCATAAAGCGCCCTCTTAAATTCAAATAGCAGTCGAGTTTCTTAAACCGATGAGAACGGTTTCCATCAAGCAAGCAGCTGAAATTGAAGACGCGTAATAAGTTAGTCGATGAAAGTGCAATTAGCGCTCCCAAAACTCCCCTAAAACTAAGTTGGAACCGGATCTCCGATTCGTAGTCGATTTTTGAACTGTACTCTTCCGGTTTGAGGAGAGCACTCGAAGTTAGGCTCTAAAACGATCCGAGATTTCACTTATTAATCAGTCTCCTTTGGCCCGTGGCGTCTCCCCTTGCGCCCCAACCCCTTACTGTTCGTCCCTGTTCTGCCTAGCGAGGATCTGATTTATACATTCAATCTTGGGATTGGTGTCCCGCATTACCCTGAATTATTCCGATTGTATGTTTCTGAGGGGGCATCAACCGCCGAATTAAATCCTCGAATAATCGCTACTCAAGAGATATGGTGAACTCCCGCTTCCTCATAATGGAAATTGGATGCCCTAACCATAAATTTACAGGATAATTGACCAGAATGAGCTTTTTAAGTAGATTACTAATATGGTTGCTATCTTTTCAGGAATATACCGTATTTATACAAAGTGCATTCATATATTCCGGTTACTATTAAAGCCTTTTATATTTCTTTCAGGTTCATTTTGTTGGATTCAGCTACACCGCAAAAACACAATGAAATCAAATGACCATTTTTTAAACGTTTTCAGCAGGGTTTGGATTTAGGACAAGACGATCTGTATAAATACAATAAATTAATTAAATAGGTATTATATACAATAGGGTGTATCGAAAAAACGTTTTTTTCGAAATACAAAATTTCAAGTTGATAAAAACTTGTCCCTGTGGATCCTCATATACCACAAAATAAATTGGCCCAATTGAATAATATTTAGGTCTCCCGCAGGAGGCTAAAGTTTATGATTTTATCTAAAAATTCAAATTTTTTCATATTTTTTTTAATGAATAATTTGGTGGGTCTTTTTCTTCAAAGCCCAGATGTCTGCAAGTAATAAAAACTTTAATGACAAATAAACTTATCAACATTGAAGCACATGTTTTAAATTATACGAAAAAGGTCATTTTTCTAAAAATTGTATCGAATCCAAATAAACTGCAGGCGATCTAAATGTTGCATTAGAGTAATATATTTTTGTATACGGTAATTTCACACCTTATTGTTATATTTTTTCTATTTGAAAAAGAAAAATCGCTTAATCTTTCATTGAAAAAAGAAATTCTAATTCTTATAGAAAATTATAAACTTCAGGCCTTCTGCGGGAGACCTAAATATTTTTCAATTGCGGCAATTTTTTTTGTAGTATATGTAGGCCCATAGGTACAACTTTTTATCAACTTGAAATTTTGAATTTCGAAAAAAACGTTTTTTCGATACACCCTAATATGGAAAGTATGGAAACATGCCAAAATCTCAAGAACGCTTTGCTATTTTAAAAAATCCTCGAAAGCGTCGATTTATAATTATCAAAATACAATTTGATACCAAAGTAATTTTTTTACCTACAGTTGTTTGTAACAGATGACGTCAGCGACATTTTTTTAAAAATGACAACCCTATATTTTTTTTAATGAATTTAGCAGATCTTTTAATTGTCTTATTGGTAGCATAATATTTTTATGGCCTTCATAAGAAAATTTTCGAGAAAAAGACAATTGAAGGTTATGACATAAAAGTGGCAAAATCTCCGGAACGGCTCGACCGAATTTAACGAAATTTTGGAATTAAGTATTTTGCAACCATGTGACATCACTGGCGTTATTATCGTTGATGCAACGTTTACAGTTTCTGAGATATAACCTCAAACTTTTGAATTTGAAATAGAACAGCCTGTATATTTTGACATTTTCTGTTACAGTTTTCCATTGCCTATTCAATGTTACTACGCTTGTTACAGTATTATATCAAAAACAAATTAACAATAACCTTTATTACTTAAGTCTTAAAAATTAACAAAGAAAAAATTGATAACAAAAAATAACAAGAACAAAAAAATAAACCGATCAAATTTAAAACAATGTGTTCTTGTTAATAGTTCAGAATCCTCATAAATCAACTAGAGTAGTTGCAGTAGAAAATGTAATGTTTTGTTATCAATTTTTTCTTTTAGTTAATTTTAGTCAATTTTTAGACCTAAGTAATAAAGATTTTTGTTAATTTCTGGATGTATTTGATATAATAATGAAGACTAACAGAAAATGTCAAAATATACAGGTGTTCTATACAGGTGTTCTAATTCAAGAGTTTGAGGTTATATCTCAGAAACTATAAACGTTACATCAACGATAATAACGCCACTGAATTCACAACATTGCAAATAACTTAATTGTCTTTTTCTCGAAAATTTTCTAATGTAAGGCCATAAAAATATTATGATACTATTAAGACAATTAAAAGTTCTGTCAAATTCATTAAAAAATATAGGGTTGTCATTTAAAAATAATGTCGCTGACGTCATCTGTTAAAAACAATTAAAGGTAAAAAAATTAATTTGATATCATATAGTATATTTTGATAATTACAAATCGACGTGTTCGAGGATTCTTTAAAATAGCAAACCGTTCTTGAGATTATGTCATGTTTCCATACTTTACGCGCTCACTGCATATACTTTCGATTTACATTCTTCATATTCTGGAAAAATAAATATGAGAATTTCAAAAATTAAAAATGACACTTCTTCTACGGCTAAATACAAAAAAGTTTACCAGTTCATATTTCGCGTTTTTTGGTTAATGTGTAGAAAGTTTAAAATATAAAAAAAATCAATCAGCTGGACTAATATTGAGGTACAAAATGCTCTTTATATACATACTGGAGTTGCTGATTATATATCTAATTAATAACATTTATCTTAATATACAGGGTAACGTGTAACTAATATACATAACTTTTTTCATTGTTGTTATGGAACTATTTAAATAAAGTTCTTTTGTTTATACTACCGCATTTCCATTAGCATTGTTAACAAAAACAACATTGTTAATAAACTCAGCGGACGCGGTGACAAATGATGATAAATAAGATTGTGTTAAGGAGCAAGTATTCCGCACTAATGAAAATAATGGTAGTCAGTGAAAATACCTATTTTCAAGGGAAACTTACTTATTTATTAATATTTATGCTTTTTTGAAACAAAAGTTGAGTAAGACTTGTGTACCACACTGAACTTAGCTCAACATATTTAGTATTATTATATGATTTGCTCTTACTTCTGGTATTAGATTATGATTATAAATTATTATCTTAGTCCTAGCTTACGATACTTCCCAGAAGCTTTTTATTTGAAAAAGAGAGACCTCGATAATTCCATTAGGTAGGATTGCTACCCAAACACTGACGTTAAGACTATACATAGAGTGCTTTTCTCTTTTTGGAAACCCATAGATACTCTAGTCTCAAGTATTTGTTCACGTGCCTTCTTAAATGAAATTGGGCTTAGTTGCTGAAGAGGCATAGTTCTAATAATACACTTACACGCAAATATTTCCAAGGACCTTCGCACAATATTTCTATTAAGGAGTTTAGTATTCTAGGTTAGGCGGAGTTTTTGTTCTGCACCGTTTAAATTATACCTTTTTTAGGGGCAGCCTGTACAGCCATTTATGTCTTGACTAAAGTACCTAATTAATGAAAAGGGCGCCCATACAGGCACACATATATTCTGCATGAAGACTTTGGAATTCTAAACACTAATGTAATCTTTGTATCTCATTATTAACTACATAATGTAATGGATCGTTGGTCAAGCCAAGGGAAAAAATGATTGCATCCATGCCCCAAAATAATTAAACCGCATACACAAACAGTACCACAAACCGTTTACTAGCAAAATTAATATTTATACAACATCAGCAAAGCTATTACAAAGAGTTAGGATAGGAATACACAATTTCACGTACGGCAGAATTACTGAAATAAATAAACGATATTTTTTCAGCCTGTATGTGTCTCTGTATTCGTTGCCGTTATCGTCAGTGGCCACCATCAGAGGGCAGCCCTTCATTATCCGGCCAATTACCGTTCGCAAACAGCCGTTTCTGCGAGGTACCGCGTCCGACAAACAGCCGAGTCCGGAGCTTTCAAAATTCATGGACAACACTGGTACCTCAACTGCCCTCACTCCCCTCTTTCTCTGTAATATAAAATATGCACTCGCGGTTTTCATATTTATCTACGCTTCGGGCCCGGATCCTCTCTCTCGCCCTTCTGAAACGGTCACTGCGGTTTTTTAGTATGGTATCGAAAAACTGTGACCGCTTATATTTATGGTGGGGTGGCGCGCGTAGCCATCTAGGCCCCGGGCAGTCCAAGGATATGACAAATGACTGTATGAATAATGGACCGCCCTCGGGTCCTCAATATATAGTGCCCTTACGTCCCACGAATGCTAAAAAAATGGCAAGGGAATCTGAACTGTTTATTAGCAAGTTAGATTCTTATTGTGAGAATTATCAGGTACGGGCATTATCTGAATAGTTAAGTGGTAAGTTTAGCTGGGACAGAGCAGGCCCTACTAATAGAAATTAATTAACACGAGCTGAGAAATCCATAACAATTGACGGAGTGTGCCGGTATCGGTATATAGGGATGAATATTTGATTATTGATCATTAAATCATAGCTTTTAGATATGTTTTTTATTGGTGTAGTTAGACTTCTATGATCTGCAAACTATTACAGTGTTTCAAACAGCTGGTTTTAGTTCAACGACTTCTACTCCAAGACCCCAGCCCAATCGTATGGAATTTACTAAATTGTAGACGTTTTTAAATTCCCGAAAGAACAATGGTTCTAATTTTGGATAACTGGTGCGGCCATCAGAGTTTATCGATTGAACTTCTCTTAAGGAACATTTTTATTTATTGAGATTTGTGTAAATTATTATTCTTTCCAAATGGAATTATGTGCCATTGTTTTCGACATATTTAGTTTGTAAGTTGCGTGCTTGCGGCAAAATTAATTAACAAAAACAAAGAAGCATTATGCAATGAATAATTTATTATTATTTCGTGTAATTGTATTATATAGCTAATTTTATCGACCTACACATTTACAGTTATGTAATTAATAAATTATTTTTCTACTCCTATTGATTAATCATTCATTACTATTGGAATGAATATTAAGTAAGCTGGATTTTCATTCCTAATACATGAGGTTATCGAGGAGGCAACACGGCGACTCTTTATTAATTAATTAATTAATTAATTATGTATATTATATATAAATATTTTAAAATGTATTGTCCACTCTCCGATTGTAGGTGCAAACCGGACGTCCAATAACCAGTTTTTACATACCCATCTGAGATTTACAAAATTAAAAAAAAAAACACTTGGCGGAATTTATTAGTCATACTACCCTTGAATAGTCTACAGTAATTAGCAGTTCTACCGAGTGATTTATATATAATTAATAATTCGAAATGATCGGGATTAAAAAAACGGACAATTCCATCAACCTTAGTTCCGACACTGAAGATCTTAGCGCCACCTAAACTTATTTATTAAATTTGGACTACAATCACAAACAAATTCTGGTTGAATGATTCTTTTACTAATCTAGGTGACCTAAGTGAAATAGTGTCTTTTTAAGTTAAATGTCTGGCTTCTAGTTGTTTTGCTGTTGGTAACACTGTCCTTCGGGTTTGGTTTGGTTTTGATTTTGTGTTGGCGTCACTGACCGTTTGACATGATCGTTGCTCCTAACCTAAAAGAATACCGCATTTATAGATGCCTCGTGTCTCCGATCTCGTTTTGTGACTCGCAAATATCGCTCTAGCTTCCGTTTGCTAATTGTTTTGGGCTTCGACCGTTTGTTTTCGTAGATCTTTGGGAAAGAAGTGTGTTTGTGTGTTTGTTCCCAGTCACCTTTTGTTTTGAAGATCGTTGTGTGGTTTCGTGTTGCGTCAATCAGCCAACTGTTTGCTTTGGGAAGTTGTTCAGCTGTGTAATGTATCTACGAGATTAATTCTCATTTTATCTGTTATCGTCATTAGTTATCCGTCGACTATTATTATGGTAACTAACGCTCATTATGTTTTTGCTGCGTGTGGTCTCTGTACGTATTGTCTCTGTTACAGTTCCTGAGGAAGTTGGAATAAGCCAACGAAATATAGAACATTAATAAAATTGTCAAGTAGCACGGAGTAAGGAATTTTAACGCCCTTTGATCCCAAAAATACACCAATATAATTAATATTGAAATTTAATTCCCTTACACAAAATGTTACTTTAACTAAAAATCACACAGTATTCTTTTGCTTTATTTCGGAACCTGTTGATGTTTGATGTGATTTAGGTGCTCGTTCGCTATTTTAATACAAAAATGTGTATAAAATTTTAAAGTATTAATTAAGTAAATAGTACTTAGTTAATTTGTTGGATTAAATTCTGTTCATAGGAACTGTTTTGCTGATTTTGATGAGATGCATGGTGCTGAATAACCAGAACATTTTTTGCATGCTGTATTAGGAGTGCGTCATTCTTTTTACTTTATTTTGTTTTAACAACAATTTTATGTAAGCAACATCTTTTTATAATGTTATATTAGAATCACAATTCTACTATTTTTGATAATTAGAGCTTGTAGCTTCAGTTTCTTTCTTGCACTCTCAAAAACTAAATTCAATTTTTGTGTTCTGGTTTAGATTCAATTGATAAAAACATATCATTTATCGCATATCGCATATTTCCTCGCATTTTGTCATTTTACTTTTGTTTTTTAGCACGTATGATTGTATATTGACAAATCTGTAAAAATTGAAATCTGTGAAAACGTGGTGTGATATGTACACATTCAAAAGCTTGGATTTTATTTCGATATGTGATTATGTTAACAATTATTAACTATTAATTATAATTATTATTAAGAACTAAAAACCAACGTTTTGTTTTTAGATACAAAATTAGTTTTCTTTTGTTTCTCATTATACAACATTCTTAAGAGGTGCCGCTTGAAATCGACATGTTAGAGAGAGCTATTTTGAGTTTAGTTTGAGTTAGTTAGTATCTAAGTTAGTTAGTTTGAGTTTTGGGTATTAGTAATTTTGTTTAGTTGAAGAATTATTTATTTTGTTCCAATTTGAGGGGCTTATTATTTTCTTTTCTTTCGTTTTGCTCGCTTTGTTCACACTTAACAGTGTTTACCGTAAGACGTAAACCTTGATTTTTCTCGAAAATATATAGAGTACTTTCAGATTTTGGAAATATATTCACAAAGGAATATGTTATCTGTTGTTTAAAACCTGTTAAGGTATTATTATTTATATATATATAGTGTGAGCTAAAAATTATATTTAAAAAAATCCAATCTTCAATTTGTTATGGTCGAATCACCATCATCAACATCATGTATTTCCTGTGCTGTTTGCAGCACGCTACGAATAATAACTCAACCATACAAATGTTTTGCTCACGGTATATCGAATATACGAATTAATTCGGAAAGAATCTCCATTAGTTAACAACATGAAATAATGTAAAGGAAGCAAAAATAGAATAAATAAAACAAATAAAGAAAATGAAAATAATTGTGCTGTTGTGAACAGAAATTAACTAAACTGAAACATACACAATACGAACGGAAAGTCCGCAGCAACACAGCAATATCTTAAATGAAAACATCGCGATATGTGTTGTCGCCCGTTGGGTATAAGGGGAGGAACAGTTGGCCAACAAACTTAATTAATAATTTCCAAATTGCATTACGTGCCGGACTTATATTTCGTCGGGCAATATCAGCGGCCGTCAGCAAGGTACGTTTGCTGCCCAGCGGACTGTATTACCACATGTCGGGCCGAGCTACGTTCCGTTACGACTCCATCTGCGAATGTATACGGTCCGCGTATGGAATTCTCAAAGTTGCCGACAGTGGTCGCGCCCGTGACAACAACTGTAACGACGGCCACAATTAAAACTTTTCGTGTTCGTCGGGTCCGAGCGAGAGCCAATCCCCCTTCCTTACCACGACGGTTTTCTGTGTTTTGGCGCATTCAGCAGACGCAGTCACCCAAATTACGAGTAAATTACTATATGTATACGTGTAGATTGTTCGACTATTGGTTTCTTTCCTTTGTTTTGTGGTTAAATGCAATGAGAATAACAATAATTTTCAGGTCACAGCAACTCGTATAGATTTTTATAGCGGGGGTTTTCGTCTATTTAAAGATTAATAGAAGAATAAAGGTTGATTACATACAACTATAAACTATATGAATGATGATTAAGGTAGTTTTGGAAAGCATAATTCAATCATACTATACAAATTGTGATAAACTTCGATGTTTCATAACTTTTGTAATGCGATTTTCATGACTGTCCGTGCATTGTAATGGCATTCAAGACTGTTTTTCTAATTTTGAAAAAATAATTGTAATAGCTTATGCATGATGTCCTAAAACAATGAATGTCATGCCGTAGAGGGCTTATAGGCCAACTCATGACTGACCAAAATATCTAAATATTACATTAGTAAAAAGTAGTGAACTGTATATACTACTAACTGGAAGGGACCTGTAATAATCAATAAGTGAGGCAAATGCATTTGGTATGCAACACGCAGTGATGTGGGCTAGCCCTCTCTTTCTATCTGATACGGTACTATGACCGGTTGAATTTAACTTGCGGTTTTAATTTAACTTTTTTATTTGAAATAACTTTTTCAATTTAATGGGAACAAATTAATCAACCCTTAATTCTTGCAGAGTCTTAAATACATGAGATAATAATCGCAGGTTTAATAAAAGTTATATTTTATACAAATATTCCGCCTAATTAAAATTTACAGACTAGGTACAATCGCGAGCATAAAAAATGGGAACACTCAAATTTGCACTAATTAAACTGGGCTTCGTAATGCCACGTCAGTACGCTTGTCATGTCACATTAATGTCATCGTAAATTTTGACGTAAGAAATAAAAATAAGCAATTGAATGAATTTCAGAAGGCAATAATTTAAACTCGACTACATGATGGAATCAGCATTCGAGAAATTGCTACTGAATTAAGTGTAGGCAAGAATACCGCGGAGAATAAAATTATTACTGTTAGAGTTTAGACGTTTAGGTTAAGAAATACTGTCAAAGTACCTAAATGTTACACACTAAAATTGTTGAGAATATAAGTGCCTAATTTCACTTTGCTGTCCCCGTTTTTTATGCTCGCGATGGTACTCTCAAATTACACATTAGTAGTTATTCCCTAATTTAAAACATTTTCAGTTCAATAACTAAATGCTCTTTGTATTACTGAATTAAGGAAACGCATTCTGACAGTAAAAGTAGTCCACATGATGCTGATTATACTTATTCGATAATATTAAAATTTATAAATTATTTTTCACATTTCAAAATTTGTATTTATTCGAAATATGTATAGGTACATTGAGCGCATAAAGTAAGGAAACATGACACAATGTCTGAAACGGTTTGTTATTTGAAAAATTTAATTATCAAAATATACATATTTCCGTCAAATTTAATTTTCGACTTTCAATTGTTTTCGACTTATGACATCATCGACACTTTTGAAATGGCAATCCCATATTTTTTTGTAGTGATATTTGTTAGCTGTCGTAAAGTTAGTTCACAAAACTTATCGTTACATTAAAAAAAATCGAGAAAAAGACAGCTGAAACTTAGGCTATATTGATAACTTTTGTTTGTTTATGGTAGCGAATAGGCGTTTTCAAAAGTTGCATATCTTGTCAGGTTATTACGTTTCTTACCTTTCTTTTATGAATGCGTTCGTACCCCAGTTAAAGAATCGCTGTAAATGCGTCAAAAACATTTGGGAATAAATTATTGGAATTTCAGGTAAAAATACGAAGATTTAGGTTTACTATGAGACAATTTTGAGGTTTCTAGGACAATGGGTTCAGCTGGAATAAAATAAAAAAGCGAAACACTACTGCCTTCCGCTATCTACCTACGGTAGTCAGACAGAGTGACACATAGCCCACGACATCGCTCTGTCCCTTTTGCTTGCGCCTGCCTCACATCTCGCCAGCCATTATAAAGCGCGGGTCCCTTCCAGTCATACGTAGTATATACAGTTCACTGGTGAAAAGTCGTTAATTTTCGAGATTTTGAAACTTTTATCAATTTTGTCAAAATCGTCACCTTAGATCAGTTTTACGAGTGCACAGCTTCAAAATTCCATATCCTAAGATTATAATGTTTGCTTTGCAAACCCTTAGCAGCCCTGCTATTGACTACAGTCCATAATAAATCTTATAGTAATATACTCAAAATATCAAAATATCTAAAAATATCTTTATAAATTTCCCCATTTAGATCTTTATAAAATACAAAGGGGACAATTATTTGGCTATTCAAGATGAATTGTACGTAAATGGATTGAGAGCATTTGCTCTCAACTGTCGCAGGAAGTGCAAGACGGATTAAAAGTCGAGCTTGCGTTTGTCTTGGTGGCAGGCAATTTGAACACATTCCTTAATTTTTATTTGTGTTTTGTATATTTGTAAACAAATAGCCGTCACATTAATTTGACTCGTGCTTATATTCGAATTTCTACTTATTGAAATAATTTCTAAATGAGCTCATTTTGCAGTAAAATAGCACTATAGTGTTTTCTATAGTAAAACATACTATTAAACAAGTGTTACACAATTTTAAAAACTACACTAAATGGGCATCTTTTAAAATAACTAGCCAGATTATCTTGGTATTTTTTGTTTAGATAAGACAACTCATATTAGCTAAAAATAAAAAAAATAACTCTCCAATGGGATAAAAATATTTTTCCATCCTGTATACTATACCGGAAAGACATATGTGATATTTTGGTTGCCTAAGTTCGAGACACCTGTGGATGAATAAAGAAACTTGGACAGGTTCTACAGTACACCTCCGCCAACTTAAAGTTGTCTCGACGTGTGCGCAGAACGAGAACAAGGACAACATTCGGCGGAAGCGAGAGGCACTGTACGCTCGGCACCAACACACTAATGATCCCCTCCATCAAAACTATCCCGTGTCCGCTGCGCATCCTAATGTTTACATTCTCCGAACAACTTCTGAGTGGCCGGGCTGTACTTTATTACAACGCCAGATCAATTCCCAACATGTTTTATGATTTATGATCACAATATCTAAATGTTCATATAAGATGCACAGTTACAAGTCAAAGCTTGCCATTCTAGAATTGGCGTTCAATACATTTTGCAATTTTTTGAATTTGTCAATTTTGTAGATTTTGTTACCACTTTCTAAACAAATTCATCAAGAAAATTAGATTTTTTTTAAATAAAGCGTATTATACCTGGAGAACCAAAATAATATTTTGGTGGTATCTCATTACAATATCTCTCTCATACCATTACAAAGCCCCATTCTTAAATATTGTGCTGTTTGATTGATCCAAATTTCCGCATATTTGTGGAAGAGACCTAAATAAAACATTTTTACTTCTTTCTGTGATTATTTTGTGCGGCTATTCTTTCTTCGGTACCTACTTTAGATTTTGGGTGTAGACAGCAATAGTAGTTAATTAATTAATAAATAAATAAATAAATTGATTGACAGAAAATTAAACTTTAAAAACTGATTGGTGCTGAATAAGTACAAAAGAAAAGAGTTTTGTATGTATTATTTATTACTTAGTGTCAGTGTACGGTTGTTTACAGTTTATTTGAGGAAATTGATTGAGAAATGTTGTTCTTACACAAAACAACTGCTGCGTATTCGCTAGTGTGCCAAAATTGCAAAGGCAAAATTAGTTCTTTTTTGCCAAATTGGCATTTTTTGCCGGTGGGGATAAACTATAAAAGTATAACAGACTATAGTACTACATACCTATGACTGTTAGTTTGACCCTTAGGTTCTTCGTGGGCGATCGCTGGTAATCGATACGACAGCGGTACTCGCCCTCATCCTTCTCGTTGATATTGTCGATGCTGAGGGTCGAAGGCTCGGTCATAATTCGGAAGAAAGCCCTCGCGTCCAAGTTGCCGTCCTGCCAATGTTTCGCCGATACGTTATTGACCCTCGTGTCGTAACTGCAAAGGAGGAAACCGTGTTAGCGTAAAATACAAAGGAGCGCTCTAGGAAACTGGAAAACACCCGAGGAAAAAGAGAAGGGAACACAGGGTAACCGGGGAATGGAACGATGCTACCCCCGGCAACCTATGGTCCTGACCCAGATTGAAGCTCTACACTGCAGATTACATGTTTCGTTATTGTTTTGTTCAAGTTTTTAGTTGGGGGCATTGGTGTAAATAGGGAATAAAATTGTGAGGTATTCTGTGAAGATGAAATTTATTAATAAAGTTGTTTTTGATATAAATTAATTCATTTATAGATGATTAGGATGTGCGTTGGAGCGAACTTTATGAACAAAGACATATCATTACATATGTAATCATTACATATGTGGTCAAAACATTACCTGAGCTCCGCTAAAATACAATGTTTTTTGGAGAATTTCTCTGAAGTAATTATTTTTGTAAATAAACTGGAGTAAACTAGTTTCAGAAAAAATCCATAAGAAACAACGTAGGTATTTCATAAAACAGTTTAACCTTGTGAAGGTCAAGCATCGGAAACGAACTACATGGTTTTTGGGGTTTTGGTAAGAAATGTTATACCGCCCCTGAAAATATTTGGAACGTGGAACGAAACAGCCTGTATATTTCGGTGGTCCACTTGTCTAATTTTTTCATTATGGGCCAGAATCGTCACATACCTACGATTATGAGAAATAGTGTGACACCTGCCCTAAAAAATTCATTGCTTGTGTTTTCTTTTTGATAAACTTAATAACTGTGTCAGAATAATTTGAGTAGTATGTATTTTAGTTTTCTTTTAATATTATCAAATTAAAAAATGGTGAACCTGTTTGCATTTGTGCCTAACAAAATTATAATACTGTGTTTTATCAAGAAAAACAAATGTAGTGTTCCATATTATTTAACGTAGTTAGTCAGCATCCTAGAAAAGTGCAACCAAATGAATTATAATAATTTGCGTTTCTATATTTTTGCGATATGTCAAAAATCATAGACGTGTGTCAAAACATCCCCCATTTTAAGTCGGTTAAGAACACCTAGCTGATGTTTAGAGTAGTCATGAGTAGAAGATATAGAGAGGAATTTTCCACGAGCTGGCGTTGTTTGGAACATTAATTGAGATTAAGTAACGTTTCAAGTTTTTCATCAAATAAGTACGTGGGGTTTCACGGCCAGAATTATTTGGAAAATAAATTGCTTCCGGGTTATGCCGTGCGTAAAAATTCGTAATTGCATTGCGAACCAAGATTCACCATATTTTTTATGATGCTTATTTTATTAGCTTATTTTTATGCTCCTATATTTCCATGTTTTCAATGCTATTTACTGATCACATATGGAGGATTATTTCATCAACCAAATGATGAGCTAGACTTTTCACAACAAAACTTCCATTTTTTTTAAATACTGATCAAATGATACCATAAACGATCTTGGTTCTAAATAAGACCCTAACCTAAGTGCTAGTGCTTCTAGCAGACTCCAAAACTAAATGCATCAGCCGTTATTTTTTCTTTTAATTTCAGGTAGACTTGCCTATTACTAGCTTTTCCGAATTATAATTTATTACACTGTAATGCCTTCCATGATGAGTTTGCTCAGTATGATAACCAAGAAATAACCCATAAATGATAAAATTACTAAAACATACAATACAGTAAACAAAATTTAACAATGTAGTTCGGTTTTACATACAAGCATTTTTTACATAGAACCGGAACGGACGGTGCGATGAATTATCCACACAAAAAAAGTATTAGCGATTCTCCTCAATTTCTACGCCATTACGGGGAGATTGTGGATTTGGAATAATGACCCAGTGGGGAGAAATAGAATGGAATCGTGACCGGGCGTTCTAGTGACCGACTGGAAACGCCGCCGCGCCGCACGGATAATCGATATACGGGCACGTCCTGTCACATCGCCTACTGAAACCGCACTTTTCCGCCGGATTGCAAGCTGGCGCTGGATTGCACAAGCATGGGGCCGGGCGCACTGTCACCAGAGACCCACAGAACAAATCGCATACGTGACATACTACGATCTCGACGACTATCAAATCCACCTCATCCCAACCGCCCAAAGACAATAAAACGACGTCGGCCTTCATTAAGGCTGGCTCCAGTTCCACAGTTGCGTCGTAAACCAAGGTAAATTCCTAAACGTTTTTCGGTGCTATCTATCTTCTTATACAGGGTGAGTTATTAGTATCCCGGCGGTCGATAGTTAATAAATCGTTTGAGAAAGAAAAAATATTTTATATAAAAGTTGTTTGGCTCGCTATTTTTTACGTAAAATTATTTTCATTTTTACAGGGTGTTGCAAGTCACCGCGTTAAGAGTTTCAGAGATATTCAACTGTTTTTCTAAAATATGTTGCAGGATTTTTGTAAAAACTATGTAAAAACGATATTTTTGCCGATTTTGCCGTTCAATTGACTTATTCTCGAGTTTTTTAAACGGAACACCGTGTATAATATGTGCTGGCTGTAATGACTCTTTATTTCGCTCCAATTTACATCTAGTACGTAATACACTAAATGTTAATATTTTTTTGTGATATTTGCAATTTAACGAAAATGTATTTCAATTGTAGATTTTAATATTGCTGTGAATAAGGTACATGGTAGTTTGATGTAAAGTCTTCAAGTGGCGATAGAAGAGATAATATAGATACGATTTAACCAGCTTGATTCTTATACAAAGTATTACGGTTATCAACATATTAACAATTTTATATGAAATTTTGTATCTTTTGCCGTGTATCATATGGCAAAATCTGTTTGTTTTTTAGTATGAGCGCACATACTATTACAATTAAACGTATCCGCATTAATTTCACACTAGTCAACAATTTTTCACGATAGTCCCCCTAAAACTACACTGTGTCTGGTTTACTTCGGACCTCAACTGATGTTACTAGGTCTTCAGGTTCGCTCACTGTACGTTTGTAAAAATTATAAAACATACTTATAAAATTGTGTAATACCTTGATAACCGTAATACATTTACATGAGTAAATCTTTTTAAATAAGTTCTAAATGGCTTCTTCTATAACCCTTTAAATATTGTACATCATGCTACCCAGCACAGTGTATACAGAGTAATATTAAGATACTAAATAGCATACTACTCTTTAAATTATAAATATCGCAAAAACTAGTAAAATTAGATATACGATATAGTGAATATAAATTACAAAGAACTTAAGGGACATTTCAATTAGCAAATAATATACAGGCTGTTCCATTTGAAAATCTCAAGAAAAAACCATTTAAAAATGTTTAAGAATTAGTGCATGCTACGATCACCCTGTATAGCGCTTCTAATTTTTCATGACATCAGCAGATGCTGTCGGATATTGTCCTAAAAGTGTTGTCACATAAGAAACTAAACCCATAGCTACATAGCTGTGGGTTTAGTTTATTATATGACAACACTTTTAGGACAATATCTGCAAAAATGTAGTATGAACGTAGTTTTTAACAAAGGCCTGCAATTCCCAATTTTTTGACAAATAATTGAATATCTCAGAAACTATTTACTTTACAAAGGTACAATTTACACAGTTCGAAAGACAACTTCCTTAGTATTCATAATATGGTATGATATACAGGATGTTCCATTTAAAAATGTACTGACTCACCGTCACGCCTAAATGCAACACCCTGTATAAATAAAAATAATTGTACGTTAAACAAAGAGTCAAACAACTATCGTATAATAGTATATTACATTACAAGAGCTGTAACTAGCATATTACGTACGAGTAGAAATTTAACATACGAGCCGCTTCGAGTTTTGTTATTTTCCACGAGTATGTAATATGCGTTACAGCTCGAGTATTGTACATAATTTTACCTACGACCGACAATTTCAATAAATTGTATCAAAAATGACAAACAAATACAGGTAAGAATATTTGACGGTTAACCAATCAATGTATTCGCGCGACATCTATTGCAACTACGAAGAACTTTGTCTGAAGTGTCGATCGAAAATTCGCGTACAAATTCAACATAAATTAGCACGTGCTAGTAATAATATGTTACAGCTCGAGTATTGCACTTACTTACGACCGAAAATTTCAATAAATATAAATTTTATCAAAAATGACAAATAAATAATCAATATATTCGCGCGACATCTGTCATTATGACATTAGGTCGTGCGTTAAAAACACAAACGCACAGCCAAAGGCACTCGTATGTTATAAGCGATATACGAGCTAAGTAGTCCGTCACGTAAGGGACATTTACACATACGGTCGTAGGTAAAATATTGTTTTCTTTCTCAAACGATTTGATGACTATTGATCGCCGGGATACTAATAACTCACCCTGTATACAAAAAAACGTCTTTCGTAAGCTCAGACGAAAGTACGCGCAGTACTTTATTAAACAGGTTGTAGTTAAATGAGGAGTGTCTAAAAGCAATAATTCTGCACAAATAGTGAATCCGATTCAACTCCTCATACTTATTGAGTAACTATTATTCGCCAATCTAAATTAGTTTGTTAAAATTTGGCCTATAAAGGATGTTTAGTGTCCCGGTTGTTTGTACGACAAAAAATACGAAAAACGTTTGAGACAGATTTTACCAACATTAAAACCTAAATGAACCTAAATAAATAATATTATTCCAATAGACCTGCACCTAAATGCTCAACAATTGTCACCATTAGCCACCGCCATCGATTTTCATTATGTTTTCATGCAGATAAGTAGGGTTGCCAATAGAATTCAAGTTCTTTTCTATATTTTAGTTTTTTGCACTAATTTTCTCAAAAACAACAACGTTTTTTACGTTTGAGACTCATTCGGCAGTTGTCAGATTTTCCTTATTGGGCACGGTATTCATTTAGCTAGGAAAATTGTATTTTTGATAAATAAAATAATTGTAAATTTGAAATTTTCTGGAATAAACATTCCAAAGCCCATTGATTTTTGTATTAACTTGATTGTGGAGAGCAAATTTATAGTATTAAATATATAATAAACTAACATAATTGATATAACATCATATTCATAACATAACTGACAGCTGGAATTTTTTTTTTTAAGTTTAAGATAAGAATATAACTGTGATTCTAATCTAACAACATCTGGATACGATGCCAAGCGAAAACTTTTTTTTCGTTGTCTTTTTTTTATTAAGAATTTGACTTTTACAACACACTATAATAACGTAATGACTTGGCAACAATACGTATAATAAGGAATGAATTGAATATATTTGAGTCGTTGACGAGTGTCCCAAATGATCGAATGCGTAGTCGTCGCGTGACGAAAGTCGTAGTCCTATAGTCGTAACCATGGTTACGTGTTCATAACGCAAACCATTATAAAACTGAAAACAGTGCATGTACATTATGAAACCAAAGTAGAAAATAGTAGTTAAGTCACTGTATGTATTATAAAAGTAATTTCTTTTAAATTAATTTTTAGCCACGCCAGACTACTTAAAATAAAAGTATGATATTGTTTAAAACTAAACACATTACAGGTCACCTTTCGTTTAGTGTTACACCACATTTAGACCTTTACCAAAGGTAAAATAAAACAAGAGTAAGATAGATTTCTTCAATCATACCATCTACCAACAGCTGATTATAGTACATTATAGTCCACTTATTTTCTTAATACTGCATATAGGGGACTAATTGAGAAACTTTATACTTTATTTCCGTGAACATTAGTGTCAGTAACGTCGTAAACATTGCCGCCCATTAAGCATTCGGTAGTTTAAAAAGAGTATATTAAATATATTCTCTTTTCATATTGGTAGACAAACTTTCGTAATACTATCGTCCAGTGGCGGCTCGCGTATAGGCACTGTGGAATTGCAGCACCCCCCTATTATTTCCACTTAATATTATGGATAACATTTAATATAATGAGTCCTTTTTCCTTTAATTCTTTCTTTATACTTGTACAAAGTATAATCCTTAAAGCTTAATGTCAGTAGCCATCCCCCAGTTTAAGAAACAGAGTCAAAAATCGTTGTATGGAACTGTGATCTTCACAGTTCCGTCGGCGAGGTGTTTAGCTGTTCTGCGCATGCGCACATAGGAAGCAGCACGCGAGGCAACGGCCTGTTATGGATAGAGAGAGCACTGTTGTTCCCGCAGTGCCAACCGTACCGATCCTGCCGTGCTGGTGGAAGGTAGTTTTACAAACTGCAGATGGCATATCAAAAGTCAATACGTATTTTACAACATTTACAGTGCTTTCAATGGAGAAAAAGTTCCTCAGTCTTCATCCAGAGACCAAGGATAAAATTATTGATATTTTCGCACAAATTAAATCAAATGATTTCTGGTGACAATGCATAAAACAATAAAAAAAAATATGGAAAATTTTTAATTTTTAGTGAATTTTTTTAAAGCGTCGTTTTAAAAATGTATTTTTTTACATAAATTTACTAATGAATGTAACTGTAACAATTTAGGTTAAAGTAAATAAGAAATCCGTTTTCATTCCCTACATTTTTTTACGATTTCAACAAGTTTCTGAATAAATTTTATTTTTATACGTATTCTTTCCTTTTACAGAATATTTTTTAAAACAATGAAGAAAAATTTCTGGCACATCACATCCACTAATATTAGCTACGAGCCGCCACTGATTTCGTCAACAGAAACTTCAGAACCGATTTAATAACACTGAGAAACAAACAAAATCAAAGTTTTGCGTAAACCTATAGAGCAAACCTATTAAAAACACTCTACATGACATAAATCTTCTACGGTATCATAGCGACATGTCGTTATATGCGTTGGGAGGCTTCAGAGAAATTTGCATACGTATATTGATTTTGGAGGGGAAAAAGCGTTATTGGTTTGCACCTGTCAGCTACAAAACGGGCGACGAAGCGTAAACCTGCCAAACATATCCGCTTTTTGTTCTTGGACAAGGGCACGAACACACATACTGTACACGAGCTCTCTTCGTTTCTTTTTTTCGGTCCGTTTTGGCGGAACGCTGCTGTCGCAGTACAATGATAACTGTGAAAAATTTTACGGCACCCCCGAAAAACAACAACAACCAGCAAAAAACGCTACGTTTCGATTAAAACGCAAATATGCACTGTGGGCCGTATTTGCATACTGTTAACATCGTTGGCTGATCGTGTGCGTGTGTCCCTTTTTGCGTTTTGCTGGACCGAAATCTGTTTTTCGCTGCCGTTTATGACCTTTGCGTATATGATAAAATTTCATTAAAAGTTTATTATGTCTGTGGAATATATTAGGAAAGTAAACGTTTTAATATTTTTTATATGCTTGGCCTTCTAAAATATATACTTGGCAATTATATTTATTTTGGGTACCTAGTTTAAAAATTAAGGAAAATTGGTAGTAAACGTTATGTATTTTGTACGAAAATGTCAGATATTTTTAAAAAATTCGAGTGAAAGATTTAAGTTTACTATGAGACCTATTGAGGTTTTTAGGACAATGGATTCAGCTGTTATGTGCAAAAATTACCAAAACGACGCTTTAGACATTTTGGCCATAGATTTTTCGATACCATTTCGCGACATAAAATTTTTAAGCACGTATTTGTTACCAGGGAAAATAATACAAAATTTTATATTCAATTCATAAAGTCCATGTTCCCTTCAATAAAATAAATATATTTCAATTTTAACTTGCCCATTTCTGAAACATTCTCATGTAAGGCCATAAAATGTTTCTGTTACGATTTAGACCAATAAAACATCTACCAAAATCAGTAAGAAAATGATGGGGTTGCTACTTAGTAAAAAAATATCGACGAGTCCAGTACAATCGTAAATTGACGGTCAGAAATTGAATTTTTCTCAGAAATTTGTATTTTAATAACAGAAAATCGACGTGATCGAGAGTTTTTTTTAATTACAAACCGTCTCAGAGATTCTCTCATGTCTCAATACTTTACGCGATCAGTACATACATTTTAAGCTAGTTTTACATTAATTCAACTGGAACATGCGATTTGAACCATGCATCTTTTTCGAATTGCGTGCGATTTGATGAAAAATTGTCCAGCTTTTACACTTATGTAACCTTATAAATTTGATGCTTTCAGTATTAGTGACTTTATCAAATAACTGTAGTTACTAAGTTGGCAGCAGCCAGCGTCAGTAGGTGTGGCTTATGGGACTATACGACGGTTGGTCTGCACAGGCCCGGATTAATTATAATTCGTTTTCTGTAATATCGGAGACAGTGCAACGTGCTATGTTAACTATATTTGTTTAACTAAAGAAAGTAAAAATATATAATAAACACAAAAATACTCTGGATTAAGGTTATAACAAATAATGTTAAATAAATCTTATATTGGTTTAACTTAATGTAAAATAAATCTTATAACTGTAACATAAATATGAATATGAATATGAACAAAATAAATATTATACTTTTTGTAACCTACTAGCCATTAAAGAAAACCATTTTATTATTTTGATGTCGAATGCTGGCGGATTTATTTATTTTGTTTGTCTGATGTAACACATTCGAATACTTTTAATCAATAATATTCTGTGACTATCCAACACATCTTGTCGAAACTATGTTTTACTAAACTAGAAAATATATTTGATGCGATTTGGTGATGTGCTGTCTATACATATATCCGTAAAATGCTTCGAACAAACAACGCTGGACTGTCGGCTTCCAGTTACATCGGTCTACAAACTGTATCCATAATTCCTGCTGGGCAGGAATCTTTGGAAACCTACATTTAATTGTTGAATAAACCAAAACTTAAGTCAAATTTTATTGAATACGAGCCTGTTCTTTGTCATTTGACTGACATCTAACGTCACTTAACGCTGAAACGTAATTCCCGCTGATACATTGCAGCCAGGACCCTTTCTGCTGCGACAGCTTTCTTACATAGCATACTATCCATGCTAATTAGTTATAAAAGAATACGTATAGCGCACTAGAAACCACTTAAACCTATATAATGTATCGGCTTGTCAATTTAACGTTATGGGACTAACGGACGGTAGATTTGACATAAAGCGATCCCTATTTTAAGCTCATATGACTTCACCTCTTTTATACTATCTGGATTGTTTGGCGTTTATGTGTCATACTGTTTTGCCTGGGGGTGCCACTACATTTCAGTTTTTAGACAAAAATTCCTAGAATGCTACTAAAATCGCACGTATTCAGAACTGATCCTATCTCCATGAAACTTAATATTAAAAAGTGGCATAGTGTAAAACAAAAAATCGCCTGCGACTTGATGTATGATTGAATTGCGCGTTTGAGTTGCACAGATGTAAAGGGGGCTTTACAGAGAATTGAAAAATGTTTCTGAATAGAGCCACGGTTATTTCGACCACATTATTTTATGAGCTCCAGATTGTCGTTTTACTGGTACCAGGTAAGAGATATGAAACAAAAAATATTAAAAATTAGTAACATATAAACTAAAAAGTGAAAATATCCGAAAGATGACCATAATAGCAGTTTTAGCTCACTTTAGTAAAATATGCAAAAATATGTCTCATCAAATGCACTCAAATTATTTAGTTTAGTCTGAAGCTGATAGATGATCTTGGTCATTTCTTCATTAGCATCACCGCTAGCCGCACAATAGGAATCGTACATTCAGTAGTTGTTTTGAAAATGATCCTGGCAATGTCGTGATCCTTCTTTTCTTTGTAGTTCCTATTAAAATGATGTTACATAAAATTATATTTGTGAACCTTAATTTTAATTTCTACTAACAATTGTGTTATCAATATCATTGTTCTTACACTGCTAATTTGTTATAAAAATATCAAATAAATACAATAAAATTGGACAATTGGAAAATTGCACAATATAACACAATCTACATTAAATTTTCTAATTCGACAAAAAAATGTACTTTCCGGTCTATAGAACTATTGAACATTTTACGGTATTTGGGTATCTTTAAATAAAGTGTAGCACATCGTAAATAGAACAATCTTAACATACTTAGTATGTTTAACAGAATCCAGTAAATGATTAGGAACCTAAAGACGGGTAATGAGCTTTTTTTGTCCAAGGTACAGAATAATTCATCCACAGGCATTTTTTCTCTTCAAAGTCGTCGTCGTTTCCCATATGGGTCGAAGTCAAAGAAGCTGCAGACTTAGTGTTTATTTGTCTTTGGAATACCCGGTCGATTCCCGGGGCCGTTATGGCCGGATATAACGGCGACGGGACCGGCTGCGGGATATTGCCAGCGATCAGCGCGGGAGGCACAGGACATTTGTAGCTCGCGAATCGGTATTATTAAATTTGGGACGCGTTCGCAAGCAAAAAGTGATTCGATGTTGCTGATCTGTTCACTGTTCAGCCAAAGGCAGAAATGAATTGTCCGGTGGCTGGGTTGATGAGTTTTTGTTGTTGTTTTTTCAACAGTGGGCGGTTAAACTATGGAACAAATTAATTAAATGAGAAAAATAAACAAAAATAATTCCTTGGAAAAATTCCTTTTTCGACCATAAATCGTTTTGACGACAAACTGGCGGAAGCTTATGGCGAATTTAATGAATTTTTTTAGCTAAGGAAACTGTATACGATGCCGGTTTGTAGGAAGACGTTTGTTTATTTTAGTGGCATCTTTCAGTTTTCGTAATGAATGTATGAAATCAATGATGTCAAATTTTGACCAACTCTTTAAAATGTTCCATCGCTTCTATAACCATTAGGAACGCGGAATTCGATTGTGTTAAGTGCTGTTTAAAGTAAATCGTAAATCGTAAATCGGAAGTAAAGAAAATATCTCAATATAGCCGAAAACATAAAATAAACAAAACAAATCTCCAAATAAGGACGTTCCTAAATGAACAAATATGAATCCGCACCCTAATGATAACCCTCTATTTGTAGGTATATACCATTCAATTGATACGATAGTTTGAAGATTTTACTTTAAGTGCCTTTCGAGCAAAAGGCAAGCTTAAGCTTTCCTTTGTCAAGAAACCGGGAATGAACGGTCAACCAAAGAACCGAACGCAATTCAGTTTGTCTTGGACTTTCGTTGGGTACAGTTGCTAAAGGGATCACTTCGTATTTACAGAAGCAAATGTACAATTTATAGTCCGATTTCGGTTTTAGAACACTAAAGTGCATTTGCAAACATACGGCCCTAAAGGTAAAGACAGTACAAGTTAGATTTTCTTAATAATACAACTTTTTTTTAAAGAATTAGTGCTTGTTAAACCTTTTGTTCCCGAAGTTTATGGTTACTGTTAAATTATGATCATTAAAAATCACAATACAATTCGGATGCCAAGCAAATCCAAATTAAGATTGTTAATAACAACTGACAACAATTACAAAGGTTTCGGTTTTTCTCAGGTTCTTCAGTTGTTTAGTTCGTCAACTAATCTCCAAGGTAAACTCTACTCTATGTATAATAAAACTGTTTCACCTTGTATTATCGAAATTTTCAGTTTCTTCCCAAATTTTGAGATTACAGTATTACTCCATCATCAGTTTCTAAAGTACATTATACCCTTCAGGATGACGAAAACTTCAAACTTAAAAGTCAATCCCTTTGCCATTGGACTACCCTCCGCATAAAATCATACCCGGAGCACCATAACTTATCCTCATTCCCAGTCAAACCAATACGGTTCTACATGCCATTTAGGCTGCTTACTTTGCACAAAGATCAGATCTATAATGTTGATTTAGTGTCTGCTACCGACGGAAAACCCCTTCCGCTCCGAGCTAGGCGACAATCCAACGGAAGCGGCGTGTTTATTGAATGGAGGGGGTGGGGAGAGGTTACTTCTCCATGGGATGGAGACGCTCAAGAAGCGTCGCAGGCGTCGAGACGTCGTAACATCCGTCATGTCACCGCCAGAGTCCACTACATCTCCCGGCCCACGTCGTAATCGTAGGCGAAATTAACTTCTTTAAATGTTCGCCAGAATTATGCAAATCGGCATTAGCATAATGGTCGAGCGTGAAATGCAATGCCCGCAATGCTTGGGCCAGGCGGGGCCGTTTGAAGCGAACCGGCGCGAGATATGGTTTTTGCCGTTAGTCAAGCCGGCACGACGAATAATTCGGCCATTACGACATTTTTTTCTAGTAACGTAGGGTCGTTGTCGGCTTCTCAGTGTATAGGTCGAAGTCAAAGAAGCTGCGGTACTTCTGTTTATTGGTCTGTGCTGTGGGGTCTCGAATGTATTCCAGACGGAAATTTTTTTTTTATTGAACGGTAGTATGGTAATGGTGAGTACAAAATAGATCATGTCCAAAATATACATTTTAAGGTGCTATTTTGAAATACCATTATATGCATTACTGTCGAGTCCCCTTTGTCAGAAGAATAACAGTACAAATTATATGCGCAATAAATAAAATAAAACGTGCATTTATTGTTAGCATTTGATAAAATATTTGACCAATACCAAAAATGTTTGTCCAATACAGAAAATATTTGTGCAATACAAAAAATTACTTGCATTAAAAAAATAGATGTGCAATAAATTTATATAAATTTACATAAGAATAAATAATTGTGCATTTATATACCGGGTGACCCACGCCATAGGTACTCCTGTTTATTTTTTTTGTTTATGAAGCTGGACGAATGAAATTTGGGAAAGTGTTAATAGACAAAAAATGCAATTCTTTGGAATACTCTTGAGGTTAATATGACTTCCGGTTTTTCCGGAAATGACGTCATCATTGAAATTTTAAATGGCACCCTATATTTTTTGTGTGATATTTTCAATCAGGATCTCATTCTGCACACAAAAACATATCGATCGTCAATTTTTAGCACCAAGGCAACGAAAAAGTAACTTTTTTGTGTTTTAATCTAGGTGGCTATGAATTGGTGAAAAAAGTCGAAAATTGTCAAATAAACACTAACTAAATCGATTTTGGCCGACATTACATTAGTGGCGCCCTCTAGCGCGATTTAATTGGTTTTTGGTCAGTGAGTCATTTTTTTCACGGGTACCCAATGACCACACCCTGATTATTCGATAGAAAACATCTTTCTGATTACAATGATACCAAACACTTGATATTTTGTTAAAATTGTAGCGTACAAATGTTGTTGAAAGGAATACGAAAAAGAAATATTGACCTAAGGATCAAACTCAGCGTACAATTCAAAGTCACTCAATGATCATTTTCACGCTACGATTATAAGCAAAATATCAAGCATTTGGTATCATTTTGTCGGAAAAATGCTTTTCCTCGAATAATCAGGGTACTTCCTTCGAGTAGTCCATTGAGTGACTTTGAATTGTACGCTGACTTTGATCATTAGGTCACTACTTTTTTCGATTTCCTTGCTTCTAACAACATTTGTACGCTACCAATTTCAACAACATATCAAGTGTATGGTATCATTGTAATCGGAAAGATATTTTCTATCGAATAATCAGGGTGTGGCCATTGGGTACCCGTGAAAAAAATGACTCACTGGCCAAAAACCAATTAAATCACGCTAGAGGGCGCCAGTAATGCAATGTCGGCAAAAATCGATTTAGTTAGTGTTTATTTGACAATTTTCAACTTTTTTCACCAATTCATAGCCACCTAGATTAATACACAAAAAAGTTATTTTTGCGTTGCCTTGGTGATAAAAATTGACGATCGATATGTTTTTGTGTTCAGAATGACATCCTGATTAAAAGAATCACACAAAGAATATAGGGTGCCATTTAAAATTTCAATGATGACGTCATTTCCGGAAAAACCGGAAGTCATATTAACCTCAAGAGTATCCCAAAGAATGGCATTTTTTGTCTATTAACACTTTCCCAAATTTGATTCGTCCAGCTTTATAAGCAAAAAAAAAATAAACGGGAGTACCTATGCCGTGGGTCACCCGGTATTTAAGTGTTCCTTTCATAATATATTTGTACACTTAAATAAATAAATGTGCAATACAATCGTTATCTCTATAAAAATATAATGAGCAGCTTAAAAAATACACAGTTCATTGAAAAAAATATATTTCCAGTGGTTTAAATAACTCAGCATTTTAAAATATTGTAAGTGCATTCAATAATCTAAATTGTACCATGAGTAAATTATAATGTGCCCTTACAAAGAATATAATGTGCATTAAGTTCTGCAACCTGTAGCGCAAATATAGTAAGTGCGTAAAAAGTTATCGAAAAGGTGAGGTAAAAATGTAAAAAACGCGATTTTGGTGATTTTTACAAATTTATACCACCTAAACCCAGAGTTCTAGAAACCTCAAAATGGCTTCATAGGAAGGAAACCTAAATCTGAATCCTGAATCCTAAAAGTTTGGTCATAAATGATGAAACATTTAGATGAATTCTTTAAGTGATGGGCGGACGCATCCGGAAGAAATATAAAAAAGCGCCATAATCTGACGTGATATTCAGCGCAAATAATTCAATTGAAAACATGTATGCGCATTCCGTAAACAAATAAATCATTACTACCCTAATTTTCAACTGTCTTCTTCTCGAAAATACTTTCAAACAAGTAACAGATCTGTCAATGTGAGTCGATGTCGCCATAAGTCGAAAACAATCGAATTTTTATTTAATATAATATGTAGGATGAGCCATTTGAATTAATTAATAACGTCATATATTATTGAAAGTAGGTACGCGCTATCATTAACATACGAATCGTCAAAATCAGTTCAGCGTTAATTTAGATGCGCAGTAGATCTAGTGCTCGAGATTTATTATTTGAATGCACAAGATTTTCATTTTAAGGGTACAATATGAATAAAATATTGCTCATTATAACATTTTTCATGTAACATATTCATATTTATTGAATGCTCAATATGTATTATTTTAATGCATAAGTTATCCATTCTAGGGCACACACAATCTGTAATTTTGTATGTAACATTATGTACATTTATTTAATGCGAAATATTTAACAATTTAATGCTCAAGGTATTTATTTTAATGCACATATCTATTTAAATAATGCACGCTTAAATCCCACACCCGAAGAATAAGAAGAATATGTGGAAAGACACAATTTTGTCTGTCACAATCTGTCACAATTTTGACGAAAGCAAAAAACTCGATTGAGGATTATTTGGAACGACGTTTACTATGATAAATGAAACTGCTTTTCTTTATATCGCTTTATTTCGGAATTAAATTTGTCCCTTCATCAGTCGTTAAACTACAAAACATACATAGATAATTCAGCATTCAGTTAAAACAACAAAATATTACTTACTACCTACGATCAAGTTTCGTTAAATCAGCTAATGGTACACATTCTCACATAACACTCGGTGACAAATCATACATAAACTACACATCTAAAGAGACCAATGCCAACATTCTTACACGCAGAGTAGCCCATGTGCAGATAAGTTGGCATTCAAATGGAAACTTGACCGTGGAAATCCAGGCATCGAACGCGTTAGAATACCGAAACGAAAAGAACATACCAAGCTCCGCGAAAGTTCAGGTGCAGAGTACACAATACAAAATAAATATCAAAACGTCAAAAACGATAAGGTACCTCCCTCCATGCCGTTGTTACTCCTGTTTGTATTAATTTGAATTATGTAGGACTAATAATTCCAGGCTTAACGAAACTTGATCGTAAGTACTAACCCTTTGTTGTTTTTGAATGCCAAATTGTCGTTGTATGTTTTGTAGTTTAACGCATGATGAAGGAAGTATTGCAAAAATGTTATCAATGTGTTATTTTCTATTTTATGATTTTAAACAGCTTAATTTGGACTGTGCCGGAGAGCGCATGTAGTACAAAAATCACTTTTCTAAAAATTATCAACAGAATGTTAAAATTGTTTAAAGAAGTTATGCAGCATTTTATTTCGCACATTTACCAATAAAAACTTTTCAAATGGGTTTACCTTCTAGGAATTAAGGTTATACGAATTTAAATAAAACAAGTACGGTCTAGAGAAGATTGATTTGTCTAGAATCAGGAAAAATCGCTGTTTATCCGAATTTTTTGATAAATGTTTATTTCGAAAATTCTTCAGAATGTATAATTACAGTACACGCTTGCCAATGCAATTTAATGTTTGCATACCCCCATTCGGAGGACAATGTCAATAACTGGTGCACCATGTCTTTTTCGGTTGCAGATAGTGTGAAAAGTGACTTGCACTACAGTATCTGGAAACCCCCTGGAAATACAATTCATCCTGTTTTAATTTGTCACCAGCAACAAGCCTTATATATGTTTTGCGTAACGTTTTTTTGTTTAGTTTATAGTAAACACCTTGGTGGTTATTGTAAATAGTAAACTGATCGTTATTTCTTTACGTTATATTGATAAGTACTTTTGTAGCTTTCGTATAATAATAAATGAATTTATTGCATCCCAGTACAAAATTATAAACATAAATAAGGATAAACTCAACAACTGCACAAAATATCTAGTGTTTATTTTAATTCAATTTGTTTTACTATTAAGGGCCGTTTACATGCTCCGTCATGCTTGTGGTTTTACCTGCGCAAACCTTTGCATAGGTAAAACGTAACGTTTGTGTAACGCTTGTGCGAATTCAGATTTACTTTGATTTTTTGACGGAACAACGCGCAGTTATTTTGTTTTGACGAAGCGTGTAGACGGTTTAAAGCGTCCTTTACATCCACTTAACTTAACTTAACGTACAAAAAATTATAATTAACGTACGAAATTAAGATCGGTTCCATTTACATTCACTTACGGTGGAGTGTTTGACATATGCATCTGACAGTGACACAATATGTACACACAAGTTGGATCAAGTTTCCATCATCCATGATTATAATTAGTGAATTGAGCTAAAAGTATTGCAAATCAACACAAAGACAAAAAAGTTCAAAACACATGAGTTAATTTTTAGGTTATGTACCTGTCACCATCATCCGTATTGTCAAAATTGAAAGCCTGTGATTGGTGCACTTACCGCAGGGATTCTGTTAAGTTGAAGTTACGTTAGCTGAATGTACACGAACACATATAATTCAATTGAGTTCAACTGTCACAAATTTTTAAGTTTTCGTACGTTAAGTTAAGTTAAGTGGATGTAAACGACTCTTAATGATTATTTGATCAGTCATTTTGATAATTATATTTGATAATTTTGTCACTATAGGTGTTATCGCAATGTCTGACATTAGAAATTGCACAAGAGAATTTCTTTATGATGTTGAGTGAAATATATCGGTGTAAACCCTGTTTGTGGTAAACAAAGAGTAGGGGCTACTCAGATAGGGATAAGAAAATTAAAGCTTACTAAAAATTGGTTGCAAAATTCAACAGGTTGACAAAAATTCTACACGGGATAGGGTTGAAAAAAAAATAAATTCTATGCGGTCATGCTACAGAAAAGAGCAGAAAAAAGTTATAGATTCGTACCGATATGGAGCAGATAAAGATGCTGTTTATATACGCTCGGAGTTTTGCTCCATGGACAACAACCCCTAAATGGCAATAATGCCCTTTAGCATAGCTTCGTATTTCAATCAGTTTACACAGACAAGTGTTCATAACTTCTGCAAAAATGTTTGCATAAATTTCTATTAAACATCAAATTGTAGGTTATTAACAGACCTAGTAGCCCTATCCAAAGTTCTGGTATTTTGACCTGCTATAATTTTTGGCTGACCAAATAGTGATGATGAACAACTTTCTGTATGTTTTAAAATCCATTCTCATGCAATCATTCTGCGTAGGTACGTAATTCTCGGAGTAATTTGACATGTGAATAATAATGTGTTTTTAATAACCATTTTTTAGACCAAACAGTCCTTAGCCGTTCTTTAATGTTTTTTTTGTTTGTTTTTCTTATAAATGCACGCCGCTAAAAGTGATAATTTTAATATTTCTTCAGGGATGCAACTCATCCTTCATAAATACAGATTATAAATAGACGCTGGTTTCCAACGCAACAACGAAACAATGTAGTTTGCACAGGTAGAATTATCAAAAAGACATAGCGCGGAAACACATGGAAATCACTACGTTTTGCCAGCGCAAACTAGACGTAGTAAAAAGACAGAGAGCATCAGAGAACTGTCGGACCGCGATGCTTGAAACCTTTATTGTCGTGCTGCGATGCGAGAGTTCGTGGCACGTATCTTCGTGCTTTGGTGACTTGTGATGGATGTCTGCGCGACGATTTCTCCCTTCCCAACTGATTGATTAATTAATACAATCAATGTCCACCAGGCTAAAATCTATCCGTGTGGTCCAATTATTTACTCGACTGACGGGCAAGTGTGTGTCGATTTATCATTTGTGTGCTCGTGAACGAGATGTCGTCCTGTAATATTCCCGATCGATCGTTGGCCTTTTCTTGAGGGATACCTTCGTCAAAAGTTGTCATATCTCTCACGGTTAACGCGTAATATCTCAAAGTGTCACTCACGGGGTCGGCCTAGGGTCGCCAAACTGACGTGCATATTTAATAACGGTTTGTATCTAAATTCACAGTCGGAGAAAATTGCTTATTCGTTATCGCGTTCGGCAATGCGAATGTGGTGATGATTGACATAAGATAATGACTAAAATGTTCAGATTTTTTTTAATTTGTGAATTTGTGAAAGTTAAGTAACTTTTTTGTGTGGTAGGGTCTTTAACCTTACACTGTAATATGGTCCGACTTGTATCTAATTTTTGGCTTGATAATTAGCTCTGTTTATATCTGTATACTGTCAAGCTAGTAAGGTTATCAAAACGTCAACTGCAAAGCTGACATTAACGGATTCATTAACTTCCGCTACGTATGTCATCCGTTAATTCAAGTCCGTTAAATCAAAAATATTATAAAACTATAGGCTACATAAAGCATGAACGCGAAATGTTTTGTTTTTAGTTACTTCCGAGTTCCATGTGGTTCCCGATCTTATTCCATGTACCGGGGGATGTAGAAGCATAATTTATCGGGTAAATTACCAAACAGATTACCGTAATTAATGGTAGTTAACGAATTTTTAATTACCGTAAATTTCGGCTTAAATTACCAAAGGTAATTTACAGTCAGCATGTATTACCGTTGGTAATTTACCGATATTTATAGCGTTGTCAAAGTTCTGAATTGTCGTCCTTGTTTTCAGTTTAATAATGCATTACCAGTATTAAGTCAGGACAAGCATCAGAGATTGGTGGCTATCTACAAAATAATTACTTTTAAGGTTGTACCCTACATTTTTATTGCCATAACCTACTGTCATCAGTAATTTATCATTTTGAATTTTGAAATACCCGGTAGTTTAAGAAAATATAATTTGCCATTTTGAATTTTTAATTACGTGGTAATTTAATATTTGAAAACAAATAATTTTAATTTCAGCGGTAAATAGGCAAAAAAAAATGTCTCTGAAACCTAAGATCGCTAGTTATTTACAAAATAATAAATTTTACCGCCGTAATTACCATTTTTAATTACGTGGTAATTTAATATTTAAAATTAATAATTCTAATTTCAACGGTAATTTACGGGAAAAATTATAACCGTAATTTAACGTCCCTGCATGTACCTATTTATTATGTAATAATGAATATTTAACTTTTTTATATTGTTACTTTTTATTAAATACCTACCTATTGTTTCAAAATATACCTAAATATACCTTTCAAAAAATCAACCTTCTAAAAATGCTTTTTTTCTAACTCCAACCACCTTAGTTGATATGTTCAATATCTTTTATATACCTTGCATCTCAAAAACGTAGTTATTTTAGCTACTTAAGGCAATTTTAACTTTCGCAACTGAAAAGTCAGCCGTTGCTTTGGTTGCATACTGACCAGGAGATCGGCATTCAACATAACCTACTTTTTTTTATATAAAAAGTTAACGATTAACAGTTAACGTTAACCTTCGTTACATTTATAACAAATTAACGGACTATCGGTTAACGAAGTTAATTTTGTTATTAACGCATTAACCGTTAACGAAGTTAACTCTCTGATTAACTCTCCCAGCTTTGGTCAACTGTCATATCGTCAAGTGTTGCCTATTTGAAAACTATAAAAAGATTGCGTTCAATTCAGCAAACATGACTTCTCAAACAAACTAATCGTAACTATGTCAGTGTAATTCAGTTATAATTATGTACTATTGAGGAACAAAAGGACTGAAGCAACATAACAATGAATACACCTATATGTAAACTAGCAAATGCATGCTACAAGTTTGAATGATATAAGTGATGAAAAGCGTAGGTAACCATGGTCCTAACCACATATTCCAATCGTATTTTTTACATGTATATAACACCGCCAAATAATATTAGTATATTATTATACAAGTTTTATAAGACGTCAAATTGGCGCACGAGTTGTTTTGGGCACGACGAGCGTAGCGAGGAGTGCCCAAATGGAACGAGTGCGCCAATACGTCTTATAAAACGAGTGTAATATACTTTTTTTTCTACTTTGCGTCATTAATTTTATATAAATTTAGAAATTGTGGTTACTATATTGCGCTAAATTAGAATCTAGGGTATTTCGCGGGTACCACGTGGCTGCACTGTAGTAACTGTCAACTTCGTTAAGGATGAGATCGATGAAATAAAATCATGACAAAATCTAATTGTGAATAAAATTACTCTACTTTAGCCTACAAGTTTGAATAAATATTCAGCGAGGTCTCAACGATGATCATAATGGAGCTTGGGGCAACGCTTTTAACCCTACTGTGATAAATATATGAAACTTAACCTAAAAAGTCAACAACTTTAATAGTGGTTTTATAAGTATAATAATCAGAATAGAAGTGTTTGGCGGTGACTGATTAGTTACTTCGAAGAACAAGAACTTACTAAAGAATTGTTTTAACACCTAACGTTTAATAGCGGTGTCTACCTAATTCCGCTACGTAGCCGTTGCGGCTTATATATTTACAAGCACTTATAATAATTGAAACCCAATTTTAATTTCGGCAAAGTAGTTTATTAGAATACATTATACTTAGTAAAATTACATGTGATGGAGGTAATACAAATATGTTGCACACAACCAGAACTAAGACGAAGTCGAAAGCGACGGACAAAAATGAATACGAATTGAGCCGAACAGAATTCGGTCCAAAATGTTACCGAAAACTTATACGTTACATAAACTAAGAAATCCTCTACACTTTAAATGTACTATAGCTTCATACGTGTATGCTGATAAACCATTGATTGCGCATATACAATCTCGTAGCAGTAATTAAAATCATTCATAACTACGATGTAGGTTTGATCTTCGCATAATACCTTATTAAAGTAAATGTGGTCCTTGAATTATATCTGAAAAGGGGATTTGATGTTTAGTTGAAAAGAATGATAACGATCACTTACCAGAGTCGTAAAACATCACCGAAAACGTTATGCTGGCGTATTTTGATGAACACAGCAAAACTAAGAAAGCCACAACCTTTGGCCATACTATAGCAGGCTACACGCATGTTTAAATATGTATAGAATATTGATATTTCGCAGTTTATGCGATTGCAAGAGATTAAAAAGAGGCAGTGTGTGGTTATGTATTGTACGTTTGACATTTGGCATTTGATATCATGTGTACCAATCCTGGCAATCTTAGACAAAAATGTTACTGTTTTCGGTGTTACAATGTTTTAATTGTAACACCGAAAACAGTGTTACAATGTGTGCATTGTGAATGCAAAGTAGAAAAACTATTTTATGGTTCAGTTTCATATTAAACAGGTTGTGATACTGTTTTCGGTATCATAATAAACGGTTTTCGTTGCGAAAGCATGTATACGCCTGCCAAACAACTTCAACCGCAATTTTTAAATTTATATAAAATTAATGGCTCAAAGTAGAAAAACTACCGGTTTGCCAATGTATTATAAGACTTTTTATTGGCGCATGGGTATTTTTAAATTAAAAAACAAACGAATACCAGTTAACACTAATAGTGGTCCTAATGCTGGGATTCTTAATGGCAGTTTAGACCAAGAACCGAATTAAGCGGTCGAAATTTGTCACTGTAAATTTACCGCGGATTATGTTAATTTATCCCCTCCAGGATTTTGTATATGTGAACTCACATTTTAATGTATTTTTCATGTGTTATTTACAGTTAAATTATTTGTTTTATGACCACAAGTTTTTCCTAACTACAGAATTGGCACTGGTTTGCCAAATCGTGCGATGAAATACGGGTGACAGTTAGGACGCTGAAAGCTATTTATTTCCTGAAATTCCAGGAAAGGGATGTAATCCATTGGGTTTGTAACATTTTTCAACAAATCCCAAACTCGGATATTTGCATTAATACTGCAATGGCAGTCACCACCGGACACGTGTTTAGAGAGAAAACTATTACAGAAATATCTGTCGTGTAGCGCAAAAAAATCACAAAACAATATTTAAAACCAGGACACCTTGTAAAAACTTGCCTATACATTTAAGAGACAATTTATCGAAAATATTAATACTCTTATTAATTTTATTCGATATAAGTTCTAAAGAAAATAAATGTAATTTATTACATTGAAAACCTGAAACATTACGGAATAAAAAATCAGGCGCGAAAACAGCAGTATAAAATCGTAGCTATACACATATACGAGAACTAAAGAGAAGTCGTTCACTTCATAACCGAAGCGCTGTACACGTACGCGTGACACATTAACCATTTATGAAGGTGCTTCGGCGGCCGTCAAGTGTTTTCCTTTGTTTCCCATTTCAGGTCGAAAACATTCCGACTCTCCTGAACACAATATACCAGCAGAGGACCAGGACTGTAGAGCTTCAGGCCCGCGAAACCGACGACAAAAAAAGTGTTCCGCAAATACTTCAGCTGCGCCAGTAAAAGCACGAATTAAAGTATTGATGATGAGTATGTGTGCGCTCACTCCCACGACCGCTCAGTATGGCACTACCGTCCCCCAACACCACTCACGAAACAATAGACGGCTTTTTCCTCTCGTGTTATTGTTAGATGGAGAATCGAATTTCTCTTACAAAAATTTCTCGCCGTATATTATTTTATTTAACAACGAGAAGGATATAGAGTTCGAGTTTGGTGTAGATATACATATTGAGTCTTTAGCTAACAAACATAGCAGGATATAAATAGGGAAAGTGAAAATTCATAACTAAACAAAGCAACGCTGTCAATAGCCTAATTTCACTTTTTTTTCGAAAGGTACTTTTGTGGATGCTTCGTAAATGTGCATCTAAGAAACAAATGTGCAGAAGACAATGGGCTACTGTTTGATGATAGTTGATACCTGTGGTTACGGCTGGTGCACCCCACAAAGCTAGACAATGTTCTCCTCAAAGATTGTCAAAATATATTCTGTATAAGTACGCCTAGTGGCAAGAAATCCCGAAAACATAGCCAAAACTCGTAATAAGCTTGGGATTTTGAAACACAGGTGTTAAACATGCTCATAAGAGGTTTTTGGGGTCTGTGATTCCAAAGATGATATCAGATTTTCTAAATTCAAAATGGCGGAACCAAGATGGCGACAAAAATGATAAAAATTATCCGATTTGCATGAAACTTATTTCCTGCGATATTGCTAGACTCCTCATTCCTAATCTGATAATAGATTGTTGAAATTCAAAATGGCGGAGTCAATATGGCGACCGATAATGTAAATAATTGCCAAATTGCATGAAACTTACATCCTACAATATTACAAGACTTCTGATTCCAAATATGACTGATCAGAAGTTCAAAACTTAGACTAGCGGAACCAACATGGCGACCGAAAATGTAAAAATATTTTGTAAATATTTTGCAAGACTTTGTTGTTGGGGCTTACATGAACATGTGAAAGAGCTTACAATTATATATGTATTGAATGTTGAAAAATATGAATGTAAAAAATTACCCTGTATATTGTTGCATTTTATGAACCGTTTTCACACAAGCAAGTACTATTGTACTATTGTGCGTTTTTCCAAAAGCTTTTCTAAAAGCGTATAAAAGTAAATGCAATTCGATTTATCAGCCTATGAATTCTGTTGAAAATTTGACATTATATTTGAAATAGACAGCTTAAATATCACAGGAAATAAGTTTCAATTAAATCCGATCAGTTTCTAGACTTTGGTTTGCAATATTAAATCCGCCATTTTGAATTTTGAAAATCTGACAACAGATTTGGAATTAGAGATCCTTATATGTCGCAGGAAAAAAGTTTCATGTGAATTTGAATACATTTCGATTTTGGGTCCGTCATATTGAATCCGCCTCAATTTACAAAATCTGACATGAGATTTTGAAGCGGGAAGCTTAAAATAAGATAGGAATTAAGTCTCATGCGAGTCCATAGCTTTCACATTTTTGGTCGTCATATTTAATCCGCCATTTTGCATTGTTTAAATCTGACATATTTGGAATCATGGAGCTTGAGGTATCACAGAAGGCAAGGTTCGCACGAATTCGCGAGTTTTTGGTCACCATATTGACTCCGTCATTTTGAATTTGAAAAAAAAGGGCACAGATTTGGAAACAGTGACACCAAAAAACCCTTTGTCAACATATTTAATGCATATTTTACAATAGCCCAAGAAGGTGATTTTTGCCACATTATTCAGTCTCAACTGCGATGTAAATTAATTTGCAACTCAATAGAAATATATTGCATTTATCAAATCGGATGAAGTCGGATGTCATCTTCATACTATCTGAAAGCTAAAGATACTACCTATCTGGTATTTTGCACCATTCGGCAAGATTAAGTGGAATATCTAATTTCTCCACTACTTAAAGTCAAATAAACGCAACGAATACTAAAAATACGAATCAGCTATTTTCCAATTTAAATTATAACGAAATGTTTAGGTTTTTCATCATTATTAAAGTGCATTAAGTAAGTAAAAACCGCCAGGTAGAATATCCATTGTAAAAAAATTATCTACATAACCATGAACACAAAGAAAATTGCACTTGAAGGCAGTATTGAATTATTGTACTTGCAGTAAATAATGTTTCCCCCGCGCAACAAGTCGGCTTTGGGGCTAATTCGAACTACTCTCAACTAGAAATCAAGTTTTTTTGTGTTCCACATATGCATTGGTACCTTCTCTTGGCAACTGAAGTGGATTTTTGACAATTGCAGCATTTTCATTATATTAGGTTTTGGCCAGCTTTTCGGGTATTTTCGCCGTAGTGGTACGCCCAGAACATACTCAAAACTGAATATAACTAATCTAATCATTCTATCCCTTTGTGAATGGAATAGTGCATAATTTATTATGTAGGTAGTGGTTATTTAATAATGTAGGAATGGTAAAAACAATTATTCTACAGTTTGGTGCTAAAAAGTCAATTTGGAACAACTAATAAACTATATTGTGTCCTCTCGAACCCTTAGTTTGCGATACAAGCGGGCTTGAGAGGAAATGAACAGTAATCTCATGTATCGTAAGCACTTCTTCTCCAAGAACAATTAATAATTGACATGAGGAAAAGTACAATTTATCCAGTTTTTCTCGTCTGTTGAAAGAAAATATAGACTTTTAAGCAAATAACTCCACCGTTTGTGGGGTAGGCTAGAGACACCGTTGCTTTTAAATTTCCCTGCCACAAGTGATAGCCAATACAACATAAATCGAAAATCACTGTTATACATCATTACTCATGACAATGCAACTTTACACTGACTAATGACTAGGATACTTTGTGTTATTTTATGATATATACGATCACACAAGTTTTTTGTAGTAAGTGAATGTCAACTTTTATCTATACATATAATGCAATAACATTAATCTCTTAGATATCTCACTGCAAACTCGAACATGTCACATAATAAAAACGCAGATATGTCAAAATTAAATGTATTACAGTGTAGCGTGTGCTACTTGACCAATATGAAAAGTAATTACGCTAATGACTGGCTTCCACGTCCATTTAGGTATTCGTGCAAATAATGTTACCTCACATGATATGATTACAGTGACCCAAACTACCCCATGGTATTTACTTTTGGCGTGCACTTTGTCCGTAGTATATTTCTTATGCGAGCAGCTTATTGTTACTTTTAACAAAAGTTTTCGAAGGTACCACCCTAACACATTTTAATCATGCACGTGTTCTAATATTCTTGTAAAAAGTTGTTTGTTCACCTCGACTTTAAATACACAAAATTTGTAGGGTCTGCTACTACGGTTTACCTTCGGGCGATTTTCAGCTGGCCGGCGCACACACTGGTCGCATAAATTCAGGAATTATACAGGACGCGAAAATATGGCCGCGTTATTTCAGCGGATTTCCGAAAAACCCAACAAAGCATTCACCATTAAAAATGGCCGGGCTTAAATAATGGTACGCGATATTTCAGTCCTTTTATGGTGAAACTTTTATGCCCAACGAGATCGAAAATGAAAAATTCAATTTGGAAATTTACAATTGCTACAATCTACACATATATAATGAATATATTATTTACGACGTGTTGGATGAATACGTCCATTTTAAAGCCAATACGTTATTAAAAGATATAAAGTAAACATGCTTATTGGGGGGATGACTATTATTTGTTTCGGAGACCAAAGGGCATCAGTCAACTGCGTGTGAACTGCAGACGGGGGTTGTTGACTCCGAAACATGTATTTACACACAGAGCCAACGACTAACACAAAGAAATAAAATGCAGTCAGTATGATTATTAACGTCATGTCTTGTGCTGTTTCAACTAGAATCACGATGTGCGCACTTCTGAGGACGCAAATGTCACTTGAATTGAGTTGGACGATCTGGGAGTCTACTCTTGTCATCTTTTTGAAGCGAATACGAGCCTTCTCGAATGGTTAGGTGAGACGGGGTGGGGATATCAGCGGTTGTCCTCTGTTTGGAACGTATCTATGAGCAAGTTTGCTTGCCGCCAAGAACAATAACGCACGCGCCACGCCCATACATTCCAAACACCAGGGCAACCGCCGATATCCCCACTCCGTCTCACCTAACCATTCGAGAAGTCTCGCATTCGCTTCAAAAAGATGACAAGAGTAGACTCCCTGACCTGAATTCTATAATAAAATTTTCACATTTCCTTTTAGATAGGTAATAATATATCATATCAGCATAAAAGTGCACAACTTTGTTTCTTATCTGGATTTATCTCGGTCCGTTTCATATGTTCCCCATATATTTTCAATTTGTTTTTTAATACCCTGTACAACTACGAACAGGAAGCCCACAGAAATCTCCGAGATAGAAATATGACCTACTGGGGTTGGGACGTGCACCACCCTCACCGAGCCTCAGTATAAGCGATTACACCAATATCTGGGCGATATTCAATTTATTCTGGAACCTTTGTCGATGCACATCCATCCCTAATAATAGGATTGAAGATCGTCGTCGCCTTCGTCGAGACCGAATTGAATGCGTCCTCAAAGGCGTATAGAACCAACCGCCAGCCAATCCCCAAAACTACCCCCCGACACCACCCCCTCGATAGGATAGGGTGTGAGGGTGTTAAGAAAACACTGTAGCGGATCAGGGTTAATAGACGTTCTTTCACGGTTTTCCGAAGTTGGCGCACGCATTAGCTTTAATGTACATGGGTATCGACCTCCTTATCTGAACGGCTGACGGTCCTCCCGAAATAAACAAAATTAAACTGGATGGGACTCTTTTCACGCAAATGGAAACCGTGGCGAGGAGTTGCTTGCAACGATCGAAGTTGACGATAATCGTGCACAAGAAGTTTTCTGGAGTTTTCGCGGAGTTTTTCGGTTACTGTTTGGACATTAAGATGCGGGATTATGTTTTAGGAGGTTTGGGGAAAGTGTGTGCTTGTTGTGCTTGAGTTTGTTATGTTCGATCACACCTAACAAGCTAACGTTAAGCTTTGTTAGATATTAAAAGTACCGATGAAAAGAAGTATTCACTACAGGATAAATTAGAAGAACTAACTTAAGTCGCAATAAATTGGAACACATTCAATTGAAAACCCAGTAAAGTGAGAAATGGATAAAATTTTAGATGTAAGAACTCCTCAACCAAATTATTATCATCAGTCGAGTTGCTAAAGAAGAAAAATCATTAAAAACTTCGGAGCATGTACAAAAAATAAGCTTTAATTAATAGCGTTTTCGACTTAGCCGCTCTATGCATGCTCTCAGTGCGACCCGGCACCGTGCTAGTGGGATGTGCACTTTTTTCGTGCAGTTGGTAAGCCGAACGCTTCAGAGTGTCACAAACTGTCAATGGTCGGATCGTGATCGATCGTGATTAAGGTTAGAATCATATTTTAATCAATTATAAATAAATTTTAATAGATAATGGTCCAAGAGCTAGAACTTTCAGAATCTATCCCTTTTAGCGTAACAATAAGATAATATCAAGTCTGGCAACCTTCCGAGGGTGGTTTTTGCGCCCATAGATTTTTAAAGGGGAAACAAAATCAAAAAATTACGTTATTATAATCAGTCTGTCGGTTTGGGATATCAAAAGTTGATATCAAAATTTATTATTCGCGGCAGTTTTTTCTGCTTTTCTGCATGGCAATTAAAATATCTTCTTCGCCCGCAGATGACGAAGACGATAATAAGTCCATAAGCCGTGACACTATCACTTTGGCGCAACCTGACATCGCTTGTTGACAGTCCGCCATATTGCACTGACACTGCACTGACTGCACCGACTCCAGAAGTCGGAGCAAGAAAATTGCCCTCAGTGCGCACTGAGGGCAACTTTGGTCGTAAGTCGAACACGCCGCACTCGACGAGTGCCACCTGAAAATTATAAGTCGAACACGCAAAACTGCCCCGGGGCAAGCCAGTGCAGAAAAAGTGCAGTAAGCCGAAAACGCTATAACATTACGAAATACGGAACAAACACCTCTTTTCCTTAGCAATAGGTTTTAATTGTTTACGTACCGGTTTCGTTTTTTCATAAAAACATCTTCAGCCTAAATCTACAAAAACAATAGTGGTGGTAATGTAATAAATAAATAATTTAACAGAGCACGTACAGACAGATAATTAAAAACATTCAAAACAATAAAGAACACTGTGACATGTGACATGTTTGAAAGACGGAGAAATGTGACATGTGTGAACGACGGAGGACATTTGACATACGGCTGGAAGTTAGCAAGAGGGATGGCTGAAAAATTGGTATAAGGTAGGCAACTTAAAATTCAAAAATTTCAAAATTATTGTAAAGTGAACATGAATAAAGGTTTTTGTTGAAAGTCTAATTGATCATTTAGTAAGGTGATATTCGGGTTTCTTCTATGCTTTTCTATTTCAAGTTGTTCTAATATATCTAATTTGTAGTTTTTATTACATTTGTCAAGTAATGTAGGTTCATTGTATTTTAATACAATGACCTGTTCAAATTTTATGCTGATAAATGTTAGAAGAGGTTTTATATTTATGTTCTGCCATCCGTTTTGCCAACTTCCTTCCGGTTTGACCAACATAAACAGCATCACAATTAGAGCATTCGACTGAGTAGACTCGAGACTCATCCATAACTGATTTACGGGTTTCGAAATTTGATAGTAAGTTGTAAATGGTAATACTGCTTTTAAAAGCAGGATAAATGTTGAATTTCGGTAAGATTATGTTAAGTTTCAGATTGACATTATTGTAAGTGAGCGGTTTGTATATTTTCTCAGGTATTTTTTCAGATATGTAAAGTGGGTCAGAAGTGCTTAAGATTTGTTGTAAAAGACGGTTGATATGTTTAATAGGGAAAAAATTGTTTGATACAGGGTTATAAATGTAGTTTAATTCATCGATTCTGGAGTGGTAATTGAGTGGATATGTTAAGCAACGGTTGAAGAGAAAACGAAAGGAGGCCATGCGCTGGGAAAAAGGATGAGATGAGTTATATAGGATTATGATAGGAACTGCAGTGGGCTTTCTATATACATATATTGTATTCAATGATATTGTTACTATTTGTTAAAGATAAATCTAAAAACTTTAAAATTTTATTGTTTTCGAGCTCAAGAGTATATTTAAGTGTGTTGTGAAGATTGTTAATAAAAGCCAAGAAACTATTAAGGCTCAGCTCATCACCCCTAGACACGCAAAAGACATCATCAACATATCTGACCCACTTCACGATCCGTAACTTAAATGGGTTTTTGTTATTAAGAATATGTTCTTGCTCCATGTGATCAAGGAAAATATCTGAAAGTATAGAAGATAGAGCCATTCCCATTGGTAAACCGTCTTTAAGCTTGTAAAATTTGTCATTAAAACAGCACAAATTTTGTTTGACAATATGTTCCAAGATTATGTTGTAATGATCTATTTTTTGTTTATCGTTAAAATGTGTATTGAAAAGTTGTGAAACAATTATTGTGAAACAATGGAACAAAATTCAATGGAACTAGACATTTGGAATCCAAACACTATTAAAACATGTTTCTACTAGGAATCAGCACAAGTCCAAAAATTGAGCTCTGGGAAGATTAACAAGATAACTTTGCCGGTGGAATATCTTGAAAATTATAGAAGTGAGCTATTTAGTGCCAACAGATAGAATTTTATTACAAATTATTATTATTACAAATATTATTTATATTCGCATTGGACAACTATGCTTAAAACAAATATCGCACACATTTACTTTTTTCGAACTCAAGGTGAAAACAGCCTACAGTTTTAACAATACCTAATTGTTAATTTAAGACATTCAAATGGTATTTCTTTTATGATTATTAAAATGTTACTCCTGACTTTACAAGAATATTCGTAACATATATTTTGTTTATAGTGATTTTCTTATGCTAACCACTGACAGTTGGAATATTTCTGATTTAAAACAATGTGATAAAAACTTGATACAAAAGTTTTACCAAAATCGGTGCTAGTAGGCTTCAAAGTAAAAACTGTTATCGGCTCTACCTTGTTTTCCAAACAGCAGAGAACTGCTGAAGCATCTGTAAGGAATGTGGTTACTGAATAGAGTTTTGCTATACTGTATGAGTCCAACGGTCACAAATTTATACTTGACTAATGTTTTCTAATTTTCCATTTCGTCATAGTCCAACGTTTCGATTAATTTTACAGTATTCTTAGCACGGTTAGCATATTGTTTACGTATACTACACAAGTGTTCAGTGCTGCCCATAAGAGTGTCCCAAATAAATGTACTCGCCCTCAGAAAAATAAATGTGCAGTTTTTATTTATTAGCATACGTAAAATGCCAACAGTAATTGTTAAATTAATAAAAATAATTAATTATAGTGTATTATTTATTATTTATTGGTTTATAGGTTGTAATATAGTCAAATAATGACTATAAATATCTAAATTTAGGAAGTTAAGAACCAGTACTTTTTTCGGACAGGCTTTTCGGGCAACTGTTGAAAGAAATATTCGTACTAGACACATTAAAAATTAAAACACATTGTTTCACATTAAAGTTAGCGTTGAAAGAATGTAACACCGTTTTCATAGCAGATATTCTTCTGAAACTGATTTTTACTGTGTATAACCAAGAGAAGTCTAATATTTTTCCAAACTTTTTATATCGTATGTCATCAAAAGCAATCTAATTCTAACACTTGAATATTTCCTAGAATACAAAGAATTTCAGGGTGGATGTCCGACCAAACTTTTTTATAAAGTTTCTGAGTTATATAGCCACAAAAAATGTTGCTTGGATACATATTTTTTTCACTCCGGGAGCCTACAGCCTGAATTACTGATGGGTAAAAAGCCTGCTAAAATGGAGGTACCGAGAACATAGCAAAGAAATACAAACCAGCCCAGACTAACGGAGCACGAAACGTTTACACGATGTTCGAAAGTTTTAATGAGACCCTCGTATATGTATTCGTGATAATATAGTTGGATGGACGCCGGAAGGTGGCAGCACCTCGACGGCAAACATCAATTGGCCACGATTAACCGTTTGGATGAACTTCGCAGGGACCGCACGAATTTGTTATTCCGAGCGCGGAGCACAATGGGTATTGTGCAGTGGACCGATCTGTCGGTAATTCAGGTCGCCGCGGAGAGCCAGCAGGCATGGTATTTGGTTGGATATACACCGGCGTTTGACTGGGCGACATCTAGTTTGCTGTCGGGAACTACTCGGAAAGTAGAATAGTTGGTACGTATCTGTGTAACGATCAACCATTTTACTCGGCCCGATGTTTGTAGGTGTGAATAGTATATAAAGTGAATAGTATAAATATTGTACCATTATTGCATCTCAATGATATCATCTCCAAAGTAATGCAACTTTTGTAATGAAAGTAATGACTTTTGTTCTGATTTTGAAAAAACACCAACACATCCACCATTTTAGTAAAACATGCGCCGGCACTGACACATAGATGAATTCGCGAATGATAACGTTTTTGGCAGCTAGACGTAAAAGTTCAGGGTTGTGATTAATTCTGACAACAAATTAGTTAGGAGGCTGATATTTAACTGAATTTAGCATCTATTGGTGATAGTCAGTACAAAAACGAATGTTCTATTTATGAATACAAACCTCGTTAAATGTATTCAGTGTTATTTATTAGATCATTAAGATCAATCGCAATAATAAAAAAAACTTAAAAGCAATAATTTCAAGAAATTGTCAGATTATAACGATAATTACGTTCCATATTCAGTACGCCAAACGTGATAATTGTAATTTTCAGTGTGCCCAAGGGTGGAGAATTCAAAGTCATGGAACGGGTCTACGCTCCCGGAAATTCATCGCCGGGTGAAGCCTTTGGCATTAGGGTGACGGGTGGGCGTCATTTTGCGTGTCATTTTAATTGGGAAACGGTCGCGAACAGTAAGTGGCGTCAATCGAATTTTGAGCCGATTGGGATTACCAATTCGATGGGGTTAATTGCGTAGGTTTAACGTTTGATGGCGTATGTGTCAAGTGATTCGTTGTTAATCTGTTACAAGCCGATTATAGACGTATAAAATGAAGATACACTAAGTTTCACCACCCACTTGTTTACCTCCCATCTCATATTTTTTTAAATGGTAAAAAACGTACTTTCTCATACGTTCACACAAAAATCAACCCCATTTTTCACCCCTTTATTATTCAAATGACTTAATAATAATAAATTTTGAGTGATACCAAAGAGGTATTTGTAAGGTATTTGTAATTCTGTGTTTGATACAAGAGAAGATTACCTTAACGTTGATAGACCAGTTCTATGTAGCCTTTTTCTAATCAAATATTATTTCAATTGATGGTTTCATTAGTATACTATCTGAGGCATACACGCGAGTCATAATAATCATAATTCGGGTAAAAAAAACAATTGGGGTATGTTAAGGGGTGGATTATTATTATTGTTATTATATCTGTAATACCATTAATCGCAACAAATATATGCCATTCATTTTAGCTGTGTCTATTATATCTGCTATTATTGTAAATACAATGCAATTACACTTTATTATTTTATTGTCACGTTCGTAGATAGACTATTCAGAATAAAATAGCCAGATTAATACTCGAACTAAAATAAGTAAAAGCAGCTGTAACCCAGGGTACAATACATCAATGGACCACAAAATGGAAGACTAAACTCAACGGACTGAAAGCAGTTCGCATTAACTTTAGAAACAAGAGACGCGAGTACGTACCTCATATTGAGATCAACGACGCCAAAGATCCATGCCAACACCGCAAAGTATTTGGGTATGACTCTGGAACCAACGCTAAAGGTGGAACGAACACGTTCATAAGATAAGAAAAGAGCTTGGCCTTACAGAGACCTGTACTGGCTTTTGGCAAAAAACTCTCAGTTGTCACTACAGAATGAGGAGTTTACAATCAAGTACGAAAGCCGATTTTGTTATACGACATTCAGTTTTGGGGTTAGACAAAAAAAAGCAAATATACATGGAAGACTTTTTACAATAAAGTACTAAGGAATATGTTTAAACCCCTTGGTAATTTATCTGTACCGTGATCTTGGTGTACCACAAGTCATCAAAGAGATAGAGAGATTCGCCGCTAAGCATGAATTTGGACAAGTAGAATTTAGTGAGAAGACTAAAAAAACTAACTAGCTGAGTGAAATGTGTAAAAAGCAGAGCACAGTGAGTGAAGTGTTAGTACTGTTCGATTACGATTAATATTAATATGGATAGGACTTCAGTGGATTGCCTATTATAGTCTGTATAATCCCCATCATGATACGCGCCAATGATTGTAATGACACTAGCGCTGTATAATAATGACAGTTCGTTCAAATAATGACTTCATTATTTGAAGGAACTGTCATCATTATACGAACGTACTGTCAAAGTCAGTCTAAACCTACGTGGATAACACTTATTTGACATTTCGCCTCGCCACCATTGACAAATTCATTTCAAAGATTTGATATAAAATGGAATTTATGAGTCGTAGATAAAACGTCGTATTCGACTCGCACACAACTGATATAAATCGCTCGCATGTTTATACGTTCGCCTACGGCTCGCGTATAAACTTCATGCTCGCGATTTATATCCGTAGTTATGTGCTCGTCAAATAATATAGGTACTATTATTAGATAAGGCACAATATAACAACATCAAAACTCGATAAAATACAAAAGAAAATACAGAAATTCTAACTAACATAAGTCAGCCTTACCTAATCGGCGATGTGTCGGCAAAGCCGGTTTGGAAGAACACCGGAGTATTAAAGAAAAAAAGAATTATGGCCTTGCTGACTGTGGTTATCAATCTAACCTTCAGCGCACTTTTTAGCTTGTTAGCACAATTTGCGTTGTCAAAATCACATAAAAATTGGTTCAGAGATTTGACCGCCAAATAGCTAAAACAACATGTAAACTTAGACGTTCTAAAAATCGGCATTGAAAACATATTAAGAATCCGCAAATTACGGTTTGTCTGTGTGCATCTTCTCCTCAACAAAACAAATAAATAAAACGGCAAATGTGTAGATTATATTCCAAATAGCACAGAGCCAAACAGAAGGCTGAAACGGCTATCCATTTTTAAAATTTTAGTACTATTGTAATATTCCGTAATATGCTCCCGCCTAGAGATGCCAAAGGCATGTCTCATGAAGAAATAATGACTTCATTATTTGAACGAAGTGTCATCATTATATAACGTTAGTGTCAAAGTCTGTCAAAATTACGTAGATGACAGTTATGTGACAGTTCACCTCGCCGTCCTTGACAAATACCTCTAAAATATTTGATATAAAATGGAATTTAGGAGTCGTGATAAAACGGCGTATTCGGCTCGCACACAACGGATATAAATCTCTCGCACGTATACACGCTCGCCTACGGCTCACTTATAAACTTCATGCTCGCGATTTATATCCTTAGTCATGTGCTCGTCAAATAATATACTATTATATTAGAAACGTATGACTTTCAGACGGTTTTATGTAAGTATTTAATACGTACTATGTCTCTAGGGCATTGTTTTCTGAAATTAGTAACCATCCACTAGAGTACATTTGAAAAGATAGTTGCATTTGCAAACTATCTGCAAACTACTACCTAATAATCTTCTGAATCTCCTCAAGTCGAGTACTGAATATGTGCTGCTGCTCTATGGCTACTAGAAAAATTTGGGACGGTGAATGACACACTCGTATTACATTCTTAAAGAGTTTCATAATTTCTTGAGAATATGTACCAAATATTTCGTGACTACGCGACGTGACCGCTCAAAATCGCGTGTTACCCGAAACCACTTCCGCTAATTCTACGAATTAAACCATTGCAATTATATAAGTATATCATTCAACTGAGGTTGTACCGCATAAGGGACGGCTAACAACGGGTTAATACAGAAACTGTCGGCCGTGACCTGTTAAAATTGCTAGTTCAATGAAGACACTCGCGAGTGGTTTGCGTGCGATACTAAGCGCTGATTGCGATAATTGTTATTGAATGGAGGTAGATGAGCTGTCAAATAAGACCCGAAGTCGTGTCAATTACGACTCCAGTTCACGCCGGCGCTTATAATGTTTCTGATGAACCGAGTGATTTTGCTACTCGAAATTAAGAATGCTGATGAGTGGTTGTAAAACACGCAATTGCTGGAGAGCTACAAATGTGAAATTGAGGCGTTGCAACGACATTGCTTGTCTGATGTGGTGACATGGTATGAGTTGTGCTCATTGGTTTGGTGAGGAAATTATACAGTAGGTAATTTGAATAATTTGCGAGGAAATTTAATAAGAGGAAACATTGTAAACTTATTCTTGGAACTATTAAAATATTCGCACGAACACTACAGTATAATTTAATGGTACTACGAACTGCAGAATTTCCAAGAACAAAAAATAAGTAATCGGTTAGTTGGTTCACAGATCAAAACCTCGCGCTCAGGTGCGCACCTAAAAATTTCTAAGAAAAGATAATAATATAATCAATCTTTCAAACATTATTATTAATTTAATATTGGATAACTAACATGGCGTTACAGATCAAAACAAATTCTTTCCAGCATCGATCAAAATAAGTATTTTGAAGTAAATTCGGGCTATACTGCTCGAAAGAACAACGTTGACATTTTCAGGTATTTGAAGAAAATGAAGTCAAAATTCCAAAACGACATAATTTTGGCAATATAGCGTCTCAACTAACGAATTTTTAAGGGTCAGCGACCAACAAAAACTACTGTATTTGGGTTCCATTCTTGACCTTGACATTACAATGATATCACAGAATTTGTCGATAATATACAATATTTATTTATGAAAGAAACTATTATTACAGAACAGGCTGTAAAGCATTTATGAGTGTGAAATAAGAATTAAACCTAGATATACAATGCTGTAATTTGGTCTGTTTGATGGTCAAATTAGCGACAATTGTTCGCTAAACCGGACCCTTAAGACCCAGTTCTACCTCTCCTAAAACGCGTTTGCAAATAAAAGCGTTATTTATTGTTCAAAGTTTATGAAATTTTTTATGTAACTTCTTAGATAAATAACGAGTTGGGCTGGATGGAAAAAAAAATTTTTAAAGATAAAAATCAATTTTACTTCTACATCTTTGGTTTTTTTCAAATATAAAACATTTAGCCCAACTCATGATACAAAAATAGATTTTTTATTTAAGTACAATTTTAATCTAAACATTATAATTGCGATAACAAAGCGTAATTGCCAGAAATGTATGTAATTTTCCTATATTACGGGCCCGGTGTAGACAGCAGACGTTAGGAGTTTTAAACACCGCCTATAACTACGCCACGCCTACTGCTATTTTTAGATTAGACTGTTCACAAGTTATGACCGTAGCGTATATTGAATCGGGAGAAAAGAGTTCTCGCATTTCACATTTATACGCACGGTTTACAAATTTAACACACGATAAAAGTCATATACTGTATGATATTAAACTTAGTGTAGTTATACCAGCTAGGTGTTAGGAACATTTGTTTAATAATGGGTAGAAGTCGTGGCAAAATACATAAATATCCGCGTCTGTCCTTTAGACGAATTAGTAAAAGACGACTACGTACCACCTAAGTTAAAATATATGCATAGATAATCTAAAAGAACAATATTGTAATTATTTAATTACAAATGAGACAAAGAGACCAGAACAGGACTCAAATGAACATTTTATTTAAAATGTCGGTTTTATGGACAGGAAGAGACAATTAGCAGTGACGAACTTGGGTCGGCTCTAATGGATATTAGTTCAGCGACTGTATTGGGCAGTATTACAGCGGGAATTGGATATAGCCAATGCCAGAATTTGTTTTCATTCATGAATCTTGCATTCATGGCGCCCAAAACGTTTATAAAATATAGCGAACTTGTAGGTGACAAAATATTTGGGATTTATATAAATGGTTTGGGGAACTTTGGACTATGTACTATGATTTTATTTTATCATATGTAGTATGTAAAGTATTGTAATCGTGCCAAACAAAATTTTTTAGGTTTTAGCGGAAATGTCTTTTTGGATCCCTTGAACATTTTTGACCCAGGTAAAAAAAAATTCTGTGTATGTGTGTGTGCCTTTTTTGTGGCGACGATTCCGGAGAAACTACTAAGGTATCGGGACGAAACTTCATATTTAGAAGTTTCATAACCAAACTTAGAGCTGAAAAGCTTTCTGTTGAAAAGGATCCAAAGAAACTGGAGGTTTAGTCTCATAGCATTTTTGAAAGATTTTGCAAATAAGCCGCCATTTCTGGAAATTTGTCGAAATAGTTAAATAATAAATTAAAATACAGGAAATTCTGAATAATTTATGACTATGGCATTTTTTGGTAAAATGAATAGTTTAGCTGCATGAGCAAATTCTATTTTATCGAGATCGCTGCATTAAAACTAGTTAGCCAGGATTTGTCAGATATTGTGATTCTAATGACAGTAGGTAGTGTCAAACGCTGATGTTTTGACAATATCTACTGTCAATATAATCAAAATATCCGTCTAGTTCCAGTAGTTTTATTTTTGCAGACATGGCCGATCTCGATCAAATAGAATCTCATGCAGCTAAACTATTAATTTTATATATGGTAGGATAAAGTAATGTGCCTGAACGCCTCAGATTAATTTTTTTTTATTTTTGTCTTCGTGTGTCACTGCCGTGCGTTCGTTCGATATTAGCATGTTTATAGATGTATTGGGTCCTCATTGCTCGATTTTAATTAATTCCTTTCTAAATTGAAGTCCATAATTCACCGATGAGTTGTCATGAGTTAATACATTTTTGTCAATTTACTATACAGTATGTATGTCACCCTGTTAAAAAGATTAAATATTATAATAGCAAGCGCGCTCTCTCTAACTTAAATCAATATATTTTCTTTTACCGCCTGGCGGCCGCCAGCCAGCTGTATGCAGTCCGGGATGCATATGCGACCGTGATGAGTGAGAACACTAATACATTGTAACTTGAGCGAAAGCGCCGACGCGCGGCGACAAACTGGCTGAGTACTTCCCCTTCGAATGTACTCGCGTCGACTATGCTCCGCCTTTGCCTGATTCCTCTAAACCCCCCCAACTTCCCCTTATCGTAAAACTGTGGCCTGGTTGACGTTGGTGGGGGCCATGCAGACCACTCCCAGCAAAAAAAACATCGCAACGAAATATTTCGTTTGGAAGTTGCGATGTTTTTAAAACGGAGCCTTAAAATCATTTCTCTCCAATTATTATGCCATTGATCAAAATACTTACTGTTGTCTAAATTCTACCTGCTGGTCACTAGAAGTACGTTCGAAGGTTTCCTATATAAACTGATGTTATGTTATAAGTCAATCAAACTATAAATCAACAAAAATATTAATCATAAAAGTGATATCATAAAAGTGTCAACTTCACAAAAAAGGTGCCTCAAGTGCAGGCTTTCAATTGAATATAACTTCTAGTTGAGTTGTTCGATTCAACGTTTTTAAGAAATATTTTGAAAGGGGTTCGTTATTGAGATTTAGGCCGTCTGCACATTGGGCAACCGAAACGAAACTGTAGTAGCGTGGATATCAGGAGACTGGGCGACTGGGGTACTCAAGTTGCGCCTTGTCCGCACACGGTCTATCGTCACAGAGTTGCGATTCAAATCAGTTTACTCGCCTCTGCCCTTAAATCAGTACATTCTTGGATGTAATCATGGAAGCAGGGCCCTAACAGCAATCATTGTCCTACCGGTCCTACGTAGTGGATAATAATGATTTCAGTGATAATTCCCAGTGATGAGGATTTGTTAGTATACTACTATTATCGTCGCAGAAGAAATGGAATAAGAAGAAGATTCTAGGTCCCCCATATATCAAAAGAAATTCCACTACCGATTATTCGTTGCAGCAAAAAAACTCAATATTTCAGATAGTAATTTTTAAGCTTCTATCGTATGTCGAACCAGAGTTATTTAGAATTGGTGCGTTTTTTCCACAGGCCTACATAAAGAAAGTACCAACATGAGGGAATGCGTGAGTGCTGAGGAGCGGATTTTAAAAGTACATTGACTTCTTTTCCCACATCACTCCAAGGTTTGTCCGTTACTTATTTTGTTGTGTAGCCCTTTTCTTTATAATTGTACAGCACAGGATACTTTTATACCAAACTCACAAATTTTAAGTTCAACTGCTGCTCCATGTTCAGTGCTGTCAGCTGTCAATATAAGCGCGTCACGAAGAGACTGGGCAACGCGCGACCCAACATGTCAGGTCTCTGATACTCGAATCGCGTCGTCTCCCAGTCGCCGGTACTCGGGTTGCCCCGTGTGTGTTGAGTCATTGAAATATACATGCACGTAGCCTACTCGCGCAATCTCATGGTATCCACGCTACTACAGTTTCTTTTCGGTTGCCCCATGTGCAGACGGCCTTATGATAAAAATAATACTTCACCTTCACAGTTAAATTTAAAATATATTTTTAACATTTTCCAAAAGTCTTACAAGACTCTTTCGACTTTTAACCAATAGTCATGGATAATATTTGATTTTGTCTCTACAAAATCGTCCTATTATCACTATGACTATACTGGAAATTTTTTGATAATTTAAACCAAACTTTAGTTTTAAATTTTCTGTAAAGTTTTACCCCTCCAAACATAGAGGCAATTTTGATTAATGTTCTGACTATTGGAAGATATATGAGGGTTAGTAACCTTTATAAATATGCCCCCTTTCAAGTTAATTTTTTTTTTTCATTTCATACAAATGCGACTGTGGAAGACATCAGACAGATTGTGTTCATGCCTTTTTACGACATATGGATTTTCCTATTTTGCTATTTTTTAATTCACCACAGTATATAATCGACTGGTTTTGGGATAAGGAATTATTGCCTTCTGGCCAGTACATTGTTTCCTGGTGTTCCCTGCAACTGCTCACAGTTTACCACAGGTATAATTGTGGGAGACGCTAGCTATATGTATGTATAATTCACCTTAAAAATCTCTCAGCCTCACGTCCAATTTGTAGGTTATGTCGCACCATTGTTCGCTAGTATACGCGGCAGAGAGTGTTGTAATTAAGAAGCGGTAGAAATGAAGGCAACCGGGTACTTAGTAGAAACCGTCTTGCAAAGGAACGTGACCACTTCCCGGGTGGTACAGTCGGCTCTACCTTACTGCCATACAGTCGCGGGGGAGTTTAAATACAAGATTAAAAAGTCTGCTAATGACTACTGAATCTCGACCCACATCTGCGAGAAGCTAGTTGTTAGCGCCAATTATTCTTATGATGGTTGCCGTTGCGCGGCTGGTCGACCAACCTGGACGGTTTTAACACAGATTTCCAAAGCCGATACCCAAATTGCACCCTTGGGCTTACTTCGAAATTGGCCTGTGATTGATATTATGTGAGCATATTCCATTTTTACTTTAATTTTATTATTTTGCGTTGCCAAGTTTTTTCTTTCCTACATGAAGGTCATTTTTAAATACAGAATGTTTCAGAAATTTGGAGCCCATCCCCCAAGGACAAAGAAGCAATTTTTGTATATACCGGCTGGTCCTTTTATCTTGAGACTCCTAAATATCTCGAGAAACATGCATGGTACGACAAAAGTGTCTTAAATAAACATGTAGGACGCAAAGGGGGAAATGAGACGGCGATATCAGTTTCATTGTAGATGGCGCTGCAATCGGTGAAAGTATACTTCATACAGAGTGTCCGTTGTTCGAAAAAATACATGGGGACCTCGTTTACTGAAAGCCATGCAAAATTTCATACTTCTGCTCAATTTTACAGTCATTAATTTTCTTTAAAAATGCGTTTATGTGTTATTTTGCAAATGTACTGAAAAACTGTTGGTTTTTGTGCAATCTTTCTAATCTAAAGATGTTTATATAAAGTTTACATTGAAAATGAATTATTTTAGTAACTTCCTTCAGAAAAAAAGTAAGGACTAGAAATCAAAATCCACTCAATATTTCCTTTTATTTTGAATTATTATTTTAGAAAAAATAAAAACATGCTTTAATATTTTTTCACAAACTACTCAATGTATCACACAGTATTGATACAAACAATATCGTACATTTTCCTTTTATTAAAAATCAAAATAAAATGTAATTCTAAAATAAAAAACAGAAATAACATGAACTTTTTTGTAATATTAAAATTACCAGAACACGCAAATAAGCCGCCAATAAATTCTAATAACACGCAAATAAATTCAAACAAAACTTTTTTTGGCTTTAAACAAGCTATCGTTTAAATATATTGTATTATGGAAATTTGGTAACTTTTCCTTTTTTTTTTCAAATAACCCATGTATATTTTTAAATTTGTTAATTCTAAGATTAATCCTAAGAATAGTTTATAGGTATCATTTTTTTTTATAAAATCCATCATTTTTGAGTTAAAAGTATACAAACTTTATACCGGGTGGTCTTTTTAACTTGAGACTCCTTAATATCTCGAGAAATATACATGGTACGACAAAAGTGTCTTAAATAAACTTGTAGGACGCAAAGGGGGTAATGAGATGGCGGTATAAGTTTCATTGCAGATGGCGCTGCAATCGTTGAAAATGAGGTTAACTTCATTTTTTCAAATGGGAATACCCTACTTTCTTTTATATAATTATGATTTTACGCTAAATAAGAACAATTTTTTTCGTACGATGCATCTATCAAAAGTTATTGACGATGGAAGTTTGTGGCGTCTGCGGTAGTTACGACCGCTGCCACTGCATGGGAAGCGCTCGCAGTCTGGCAGTCAAAGCGACGACTGAGTAGATACTCATGGTACAACGTAGTTATGTACGTATGTGCATAACGGGGATACACGAAAAAAATGCATCATACGAAAAAAATTTCAGATAGGTAAAAGATTCTTCTTATTTAGCGTAAAATCATAATTTGATAAAAAATCTGGTACTACCCAAACACACACATGAAGGTTACACAATCCAAAAGATTCTAATTGCAGATAAACAAACGAACACCTGATTACGATGATATGAATAGAGACTAATGTACTAGACTAATGTAAGTAAATTAGCAATGCGTTAGACCATATGTTATTTGACAAAACATGTCTATTACGTTCTTGGGGATATGCTCCCTGAAGATTAGACGTTATTTCTGAAATAACCTGTATTTAACTGAAATGTACATAATAATCAATATTTTTCTCTTCCGTCTTCCCTCAGATTATAGATTATATATAGGGTAGCAATTATTGCAGCTGTGCACCTAGGCCACAGCTAGCATTGTCATGGGTGGCATATAAGCCAGACTGTGGCCGAGCGGTAGAGCGCTTGGCTATCAGTCTGGGGGCGTGAGTTCGAGTCTCACGCCCTGCTTTCAGAGTAAAGGCTTTTCTGTGGTTTTCCTTTACTCCACGGCGAATGCTGAAAGCCAAACAACTTAAGACGTGCCATAGACGCGGGCCATAATAATGATAATTCGGGCCTGCCGATGCCCCCATGGTGGCGAAAGCTGTTGGGGGTTGTTAAGGCGTGGATTTTTATTATTATATCTACCTTGCCTCCAAGCAGACCAGGCTGCCTAACCACGAGAGAGCCAAGGCCTGCTTTTGTTTTCGCGTGGTAGTATCTACTACAAAATTATTGAAAATGGTTACGGAAATGTCCTAACACTCTGCATGGTATCCTACATGGTCTACCGTTATTCTGGTTATTAAGTTTCATTTTAAAGTGGACTTGAACAAAAAAATGATTTTGCTCTTTGTATTCATACTTTTCTCTGAAAATTACAATTGATCAGTCTCTACTGACGCTGATGTAGCACAATTGCTGGTTTTTGAAAAAAGGAACAAAAATAAAGCACGTTTATAGTTTCGGAAATAAACAGCAACTCTAATTCCACCAAACTCTCTGAAAATTAGTTTTACGTGTTTTTTGTGTAGTCATTGAATTGTTTGGTGTAAAACCAACAAATAGTAGGTATTTAAGCAAAATAATACGGCTATTGTATCAACAAAAACATTTTGTGTCTCTTGTTTCTGCATTGGTTTTGATCGCAGGCAAGCTGAACCTAAAAGCTGGGAATGCCCACGAAAAAGTGCATGCAATGCCCAGTTCACTTGTTTCTAGGTAGGTATAAATTGGTAGCCCAATTTTCACCCCTGTTGTTGGTGTTCTATTTTTCATGCCAGTGAATTTTATTAATAACAATAACTACACAAAAACAACTGCTAGATAATAAATGATAAAGTATTCAACGAGATTGATAACCACACACATTGTAGTACGGCTCGGAAGGACCTGTTATAAATTCGCGTACGAAGGGACCGTGGTAGGTAGCAGTACATAATTGATAATTAGGGACCCTCATTGAAAATTACAGGGCCGGCATCGTCGCCGTACATCTCGGTTTTATGACTAGTAGCGCGCTCGCGCCGACCACCCTGAAAGTTCCCCGAAGTTATTAGACAATATGTTCGTAACTTTATTTCATAGTTGGCGGAGATAAGGCAATCTTTGCGCGCGTTCCGGGAAATTTAAGGGCTTGAAGGGCCGCGGGAAACGTTCTCGCATAGTATTAACCCAGTTTTGAAACGTACCCACTCGGTTATTTTATACTTTTTATCTGTTTAACGCTGTCAACTGTCATAGTCGCAATTAGCGGTGTTGCTTAAAATGTTTGGTTGAAAAACCGCTAAATATTAACAATTAATTCATCTGTGTGCAGACAATTCTTTGTTTAATGTGATGTTTCATCACAGAATGGCTAATGGAACAAGACTAAGAAAGCACTATCACAAAAGAAGGGTCTGATGTTTGATGTTTTCACATAATGAATTTTAAAGCTTAGTTTTTCTATTTTGAATTATAATAATATATATTATAATAATATTTTGACCTTGTCGCTAATATGTTACGCTGTCGAGCTATATATTAAAAAGAAACCAATATCAAGATAATATAATTCAGGACTTTCCAAGGACGAAAGATACAATACCAGACACGATCTCGTTCCGTTCCTTTTCGAGGTGATCCTACCCAATTACCGAAGTTTTTTCAATGAATTTCCTTAGTAAATTCCATTAAAAAGGAAACCGGGAAAAGTATCGAAAGAGAAGTAATAACAAGCACCCTATCCTCTCATCTTAACCAATCGTTGTAGACTCGTTAAAAGAGGAAAGTAGACATAATAAACTTGACATAATTCGCCGAACCTTAATTCGTATACTGGTATGGAGTTTATGATTACTTTCTACTGTTACTTAGATCTTGTTGGGGACACAGCTCTAGGCTAGGATGGAAATGTAAATAAAAGTCACACTGTTGTTTACATGTTTACAGTAATTATTTTGGACCCAAAAGTTCTTAGCTAGGATTTTTGGTTGCATAGGGCATTTTGTGTTTTGTTAATGTTAGATTTACTCGTATCAAAATTGTTCACACAATTTCGTTCCGATTATGAAACGCCTGACAAAAGCATTTCTGATCAAGCAATTGCCAGTTTAGACAGATTGCATGACCTGGCCTCAATTATACAATGCCATATCTATTAAAATGTACTTCGCAATAATATGGCCCTACAATTAATGTTGATAGAATTGAAGAGCTTATTCGATATACTGTTTGGCATATCAGTATTCTTCTTCAAGTCTACAGTCTAAAACGTAACGTATTTTCTTTGTATGATATCGAAATATCGTGGCTGGCTGTGATGCATTTATGAGACACGTAAAAGCTCTCTATACACAAGTGGTTGGTATTAGGTATCGTCCTCCGTAATAGTATTAGAAAAGTGGGTATAAAGGTTGGCTCCATCTGCGAAGGGATAACCGTAGCCTCGACATCCGAACAAGTGCTCTACTCGACTCCAGACGTCTACATGTTTCGGAATATTCGACCGGCTTATATGGAGACACGAAGGAATGGTGGATTCAACATATTCAACGACCAGCATACCCGTCTGGTTTTCTGTATTTTGATGAAATAGCATATCGTGTATTTACATATTTATTGAAGAGCTTTTTTTCTAGTTCGGCCTTTGAACAAATTTCGTTTTATTCAAGACCAGCAAAGAGTAATTTTTATATTTGTTGTATAGGTGAAATAGTTTGTACTCGTGAACAATGAATATAGATAGTGAGAGTAACATTTAGCACCGTTTTCACTTTTAATGTTCATTAGTGTGCTTCTGATTTTTAAACTTAGCAGAAAAAAATGAAAGATGCAGCAAAAACAAAAAAAAATCTAGGATGATGTACAGAGTTCTAGGAAAACGACTAGCGGGGTAAAAATATCAATGGAATGGACACCATTGGACAGAAAGTTGAAAACACAATGCAAGTCATGGATGGTATCATAGTTGTAGTGGGAGTTTCAGAGATGAGACGCTACGACCGAGACTTCTGAAAGATAATGGGAGAGACTTAAGTATCGTTTACATCCACTTAACTTAACTTAACGTACGAAAAATTATACTTAACGTATGAAATATAGAACGGTTTCATTTACATTCACTTACGTTAGGTGCTTGACATAACATTTGACAGTGACACAATATGAAATCCATATCAAATTAGGCGCTTTTATCATAAAATAGGTTTATGTACACACAAATTGGGTCAATGTTCCATCTCCCATGTTATTAATCTGCGAGTCGAGCAAAAAATATTGCAAAACAAGACAAATACAACAACGTTCTAGTCGCACGTGTTAATTTTTAGGTTATGTTACTGTCACCATCATCCGAATTGTCAAAATCGAGAGGCTGTGATTGGTGCACTTTGGTGCACGTTACGCTATGTTTTTCTACGTTAAGCGAATGTAAACGAACACATATAATTCAATGGAGTTGAAAATTTATTAATTTTTAAGTTTTCGTACATTACGCTAAGTTAAGTGGATGTAAACGAGGCTTTATCTCCAGATATTGATAACACCAAGACGCGACAGAATATCATCATCGGGGATTTTCAAACCTTAAGTAGTAGGACCTACAGCCTAACGTGGTATGTATTGTGATATTTGTTGTTAAAATTAAACGATCAATTTTTCATTCGGAAGAGCTGTAAAAAATCAATATCGGCCGCCATTTACCGCTTTTAATAAGGCATAAACAAGATAGCAACGCGTGATATGTATTAATAACTCTCAACACGTCATAAGAGCCGACATAAAATATTATACACCAGGCTTTAACATGTATCATCAATTCTTGCGACCAATAAAATGCAACATCAAAATGCGGGGCACTGCCAGAAATGACGAACCGAACCAGACGGAAATCGCCCGCATAAACGCGAAAATACAGAAAGAAACGACCGAAAATAATAAGAGGACAACAGAGGAGAATTGATAACTGATATTACAAGCAAGTCTCAACGAAACGACTCCACTCGAGATCGAACGCGACTCGTTTTGGCGTCACGTGACGGCGGTAAACAATTGCCAACTCGAACGCACACACAAGGAGGGGCGACGGGTAGGGATGATGGGTGGGCGGCGATGAATATTTCACGACGTATTAAATTGGGGGTGGTATAAAATCGCGGCGTGCCATAAAAGTACGCCCTGCAAAAATAAAAGTATCGCGTCGTCCTCCGCAAACATCGACTTTCAGGTCACGAACGCTCGATTTTTTCGCGCTCCAGAACACGTGAACGAACAGACGCATAAGCAAAACCATATCGCGACGACATGCGATACCCTGGAAAAGATAGACAAGAGTAGCTACACTATTTTTGCTAGTCACGAGATATTGAGCACGTTGCTCGTCGATTTTACATGTTTTTGGCGTGGAACTGTCAGCCGTGGAATCGTCTTGCACAACTGTACATTTGTTGTTACCTTAACCACTCTATCTTTGTTACTAACCTTATCAGAGACGGCATTAAAAATTAACACATTGACATGGAAATCAAAACACAAAAAAAAAACGCTTCGTTTCTGTTGCAACGAGTTCTAAACAGCATACGAATTAATTTGATGAAAGTTGTTCAGAAAGTACCAAACGGATTTCGTAGTTGTGAGATTCCTAGTTAAAATGATTATTGATAAATATTGATTGTTTAAAAAAAACATAGTGACTCGAATTTGTCTTAAAAACAAATTGATCGATAAGAGCTTCATCCTTTTAAGGGAATACATTTATTTGGGTTTTTGCATATGAAGTGAGTAATTAACGGGAACTCCCAAACCCTAAACTTGAGTATCACGCAAGCTCTCAAGTTCCTGAAGATATAAGCTTCTTCGGGTTAAGGGTCAGTTCTGAAAACATCGCAATTGCGAAACGAAATATTTCGTTTTTATTTTGTTTTTACTGGGAGTGGTCAGCCTCCCCCCCCACCAACGTCAATCCGTAGTCACCAGTTATGGGCGGTGTTTAAAGCTCCTGACGTCTGCTCTCTATACCGGGCAGCAGGAATATGGGCAAATAAATACATTTCTCGCAATTGCGCTTTATTATCGCAATTATAATGTTTGGGTTAAAATTGTGCTTAAATAAAAAATCTATTTTTGTATCATGAGTTGGGCTAGATGTTTTATATTTGAAAAAAGCCAAAGATGTAGAAGTAAAATTAATTTTTATCTTTCCAAAAAATTATTTTTCATCCAGCTCAACTCGTGATTTATCTAAGAAGTTACACTGAAAATTTCATAAACTTTGAAGAATAAATAACGTTGGTATTTGAAAACGCGTTTTAGGAGAAGTGGAACTGGGTCTTAAGGCTCCGTTCTGAAAACATCACAACTCCGAAACGAAATATTTCGTTGCGAGGTTTTTCTTTTGCTGGGAGTGGTCAGCCTGTCCCCCACCAACGTCAATCCGTAGTCACCAGATATAGGCGGTGTTTAAAGCTCCTGACGTCTGCTCTCTGCACCGGGCAGCAGTAATATGGGCAAATAAATACATTTCTGCAATTACGTTTTATTATCGCAATCATAATTTTTGGGTTATAATTGTACTGAAACAAAAAGTCTATTTTTGTATCATGAGTTGGGCTAGATGTTTTATATTTGAAAAATCTGATCTGGCCAGGCACATGACTTTATCATACTATATATAAAATTAATAGTTTAGCTGCATGAGATTCGATTTGATCGAGATCGGCCATGTCTGCATTAAAATAAAACTAGTAGAACTAGACAGATATGTCGATAAAAGCTGCGTTCGGATAATGTACTCCGTTGACAGCGGGTACACCGTCTAAAGTCTAAATGACACTTAAGTGTTATTGGGTGTAAAAAGTGTAATACAATATCCGAACGCAACTTATACTGACAGAAGTTATTGTCAAAACATTAGCGTTTGACACTACCTACTGTCATTAGAATAAAAAAATCTGACAAATGATACAAAATTTAATGCAGTACGATCTATCTCGATGAAATAGAATTTTCTCATGCAGCTAAACTATTGATTGTACCAAATAATGTCATAGTTATAAATTATTCAGAATTTCCTCATCTTTAATTTATTATTTAACTATTTCGACGAAATTCCAGAAATGGCGGCTTATTTGCAAAATCTTTCAAAAATGCTAAGACTAAACCTCCAGTTCCTTTGGACCCTTTTCAACAGAAAGCTTGTCAGCTCTAAGTTTGGTTATGAAACTTCTAAATATGAAGTTTCGTCCCGATACCTTTAGTAGTTTCTCCGGAATCGTCGCCACAAAAAAACGGGTACACACACATACACACAGACATTTTTTTGTACCTTGGTCAAAAATGTTCAGCGGACCCAAAAAGACATATTTGTTTTTGGCACGATTACAATACTTTACATACTGCGTATGATAAAGTAAAAAGCCAAAGATGTAAAAGTAAAATTATTTTTCATCTAGCCAAATTCATTATTTGTCAAAGAAGTTACACTGAAAACAATAAATAACGCTTTTAATTGACAATGCGTTTTACAAAACGTAGAACTGGGTCTTAAGGGCCAACATATGTGTTCCAATTTTGTTGCTTTTCGTTTAATAGCTCGTTAAATTGTTGCTTAATATTTGCTATTTCTGACAATGTCTTTATTTGTAACTATAGTCTTTGATGTGTTTGTCTGCAGTTTTCAAGAATAGATAAAACCCTTTGTATTTCAAAAATTAGACGATTTCTGCTGTCAAATAAATTAAAGTTATATTTAACGAACAAATATTTTTATGTTGATTCATTTTAATAAATTTGCAAACCACAACTTTTGTAGACAATAGAAATAACTGAAAAATACCAGAAAAATCTGAATATGAAGGTCGAATTGTTAATTGTCTCTAGTTATTGAAAAACTCAGTGCCAAACAATGGGAAAAACACATTTTGACATGAGTTCGTTGTTTTCTTCCAAACACTGGAGTCCATTTATATGTTCGTCTACTGATTCAGATCCGGAAAAACGCTTATCAGATATTAAAATTAACAGATGCGATCCTTCACCTCAATTCGCAACAAAAAACAATTCAAAAATTGGTACACTAAGGTACCAAATATTTGGCAAATGTAGTCATCGAGATAACACAAGTTGCCACAAGTTGATTTACGGTTTTTATATCTTTAAGTCATCTTAAATCCAAAGACAGATAGATTTCTCATCAAACAGTAACACAATAACATTTGGCTCACGTTACTAGTACTGGTTTTGAGTCAGTACGTAACACAAAAAACATTAGTTTCTTGTTGACAATTTCAAGATAAATGATTCAAGATGAAACGAAGATGAAAATTTTATAACTAATCAAATTGTTTTGAGTAAACGGTTATAATCTTTTTCAAGAAAGTTCTATGTTCAACGAGGATAATAGTGTCACCTCGAGGACGCAAGGATTCATGCATGATCACGAGGATAACGGATGGTAACCCTATATTTTATAACTAAATATGACAATATACAATAAACATACCGTATCATACGTACATACAGTAAAGATGAAATAATCAATGTATAGAAAATGGTGATATACAGGCGAGATGTAAATTTGTAATAGTTATTTATGTACCAAGGGCATTAGACGGATGTTTATGCCCCGAGCTCTCGGGCCTATCGGCCCTCACGCTTTTTAAGTCGCCCGAGGGTATAAACATCAAGTAATGCCCGAGGTACATACAAAATTTTATGTCCTACAATGGTTTTGTTCCTCCGTTTGAATAATATTAATAAATATTTTGACGTTATCAAGTGACGACGTATCTACGGAGTTGAATAACCAAACAAACAATTCGGAGTTGAGTGACAATACAGAAAATTAATTGTCAAACTTACAACCTTAATCGCCTATAATTGACATTGACAAATTGTTTTAAAATCACAGTGTGAACATACAATAACAATGAAAAGTTACACTGATTCTTGCAGGGTAAAAAGAAGTAGTAAGTAGGAATAGTAAGCCTGTAAATTCACATCGAAATTCTTCTCAGCGTCGTAAGTACGTCGAATTCCTTTTTGAATACTTTCTAGTGTCACAGGCGAATAAAAAAAGACGATTCTTGTAACGGCATTGTAAGCGACACCCCGCGTCTCACTGCTAGTGGAATAGTACGTGCCGCATAGTACGCCTGACAAAGTCGCACACCATTACGGCTTTTACATTTAAACGAGATCGCGGAATTTTATATCTACATTTAAATTGTGCGCCGGTGACGCCCCGGGCGCCCGTAAAAATATCTCATTTTTGCTAACATGCCAGAGGAAACGTAATACCGTTTTATTTCTTGCTGCCGCCGCGCCGCCGAAGAGCCGTTTGCGATTGTAATTCGAGACATTACGTACGATCGCAGCAGATTTATACAACAGTGTTTCGTGTATCGGCTCTTTTCTAGTGTGAAATCCAATCGGAATTTCATCAATTGTTTTTACGGTTGAACCTATTCCTTTTATTGACAATATGCTGCTACCGACCTTCCTGAAGCTCAGTTATAGGCCATATAGATGATCTGAAATATACGATATCTATGATGTAGCATAATATGACATGCGGGTGAAAATTTGCTTACATTCGCAATTGACACATTGTTTTTGGTGTTATAATTAGCAAATTGTAATACTGATCTTAGTAACTTTTAGGTTTCTAAAATTGGATGCATTTATGTATTCTTTTGTCTTTATAAAGTTTATAAAACAAACATGAAAACCGAATATAATTATTGCAAAAGTGCGTTTTTTTGCGGAAAAGAAAATTTGCTCAGTAATATTTTTAGACGCGGCTCAGGCTTTCGATAAGGTGTGGCATGATGGGACTCTTTGAGAAACCGGAACAGCAGCTTCCTACTGAATATACTGAACTGTGAGAATCATATCTGAAAGACCGTCACTTCAGGGTGAAACAGGATGACGAATACTCCTCGCTACGCAATATCAATTCCGGAGTACCACAAGGAAGTGTATTGGGACCACTTTTGTACCTACTGTATGTATACTTATGATATTCCTGTTCCGGGAGAAAGCACAGTGGCAACCTTTGCAGACGACACGGTAATTTTGGCGATTAGTGACAGTGTCGAAGAAGCAACTAAACAATTACAGCTAGCTGCAAACAAAATCAACGTTTGGACAACGAAATGGCGCATCAAACTAAATGAAGGAAAATCCACGCATGTAAACTACACATATGAGAGAGTTAACTATATTCCAGTAACCATTAATGGGAACGATATTCCATACGCGGATACAGCGAAATACCTTGGCATGACACTGGATGCCAAGCTTAGATGGAAAGTACATGTCAAGAAAAAACGGGACGAACTCGACCTAAAATTCCGCAAAATGTATTGGCTAATGGGACGGAGGTCAGTATGGGTGTATGGACTACAGTTATGGGGATGCACTAAGCAGTCCAATATCAACCTCATTCAGAGGTTCCAAAATAAAGTTTTAAGAGCCATTGTTGGTGCAACATGGTACATCAAAAACACCAATCTACATCAGGACCTTCGCATGGAGATGGTAACTAGTGACATATCAAAATTTGCTAAGAAGCACGAGGATCGTCTACTCCACTACGACAACATTGAAGCCATCCAGCTGCTAGACAACAGTGCGCTAGAGCGTCGGCTGAAAAGAACTAAACCATTCGAAGTAGTGCGGGAGTGATTAAAAGCAGAGCACCCGTAGTGTATTCAAGTGATAGTATAAGTGAAAACAACCGCCGTCTACTTGAGTGGTAAAAACTGTCAGACTAAAACAACTTGGGCAAGAGGGCAAAATTGTAGAAATACTCATTATTTTATCAGTTTAGGTTAAGTGAAAATAACTTGTGTCTTAGACTAGGTGTTATGCCACAAACAATCTGTGTTTGAACAAAACAAAAAAAAAGTGCGTTTTGTGAAAATTGTATGCTGTAAGTAATGACAGTGAGATGTTCTCAACATCGTTTTAATGAGGGCAAGTTGGTAGTTTTCCACAAAAATCAATGTAGAATTGTACTTCTCGCTCAGCATAGTCCAAGTTTCGCAATATCCAACAATGTACCTACATTCGCAAGGTACAAATCGATATAAGCTATAAATAACCACCACTCAGCTCGAGGACGTTTCATAACAGGCACGGTAGGTTATAGCTAGGAAAAACGTTCAATTTAGGTAAGGATAAATTGTTTACTTGAGAGACGGTCGATGATAAAAGGCATTGCTAATTAGATAGCCGTATTATACTTTACTTTGAGTTCGACGTATATTGAATATCTTTCATGTCTGGATATAAATGGGAAAATGTTCGCTATTGTTTTTTGATGTAACGGAATACCGTTTATTTATCTAAACTGCGAGAGGAGGACAGCGGCGGAAGGTTGGGAAATGCTGATCTAAAGATTCTATGGTGCGATAACAAAAGATGTATTGTTTAGGAATTCATTATAATTTGAACAGTTGAATGATTATATGATTGAAATATACAATAGGAACTAAAATATGAATAATAAGTAAGCAATGATCACATAATGGAATATCACATATCGCCAGCAGATGAGGTAAAATATAGGTACGTCAATAAAAAGTGATAGAAGAGATAGACGGATTATTTAATAATTCAATAATGTTTGGGCCAATTTAGATGATTTCTGCTTTTCTTCTGTGAAATATTGATTTTCAGTAGTGCTCCCAGATAAATCAAAAACAAACTAATAATTGTCTGAAAAGAAGTCCAAAACTCAATAAATCAATTTTTTAAGAAATAAATTGTACTAACGAAAATTAGAACTATTAATTGGGTATACCACATAGACGACGAAAACGTGAACAATATAATTTTCTAACCAACAAGGCAGAAAAACTTGAAGCCAAACAAATTAATGCATAATGAAATTGTAATAATTGCAAATGTAAGGCAACAACTAAGTACGTCGGTATTAAAGAAAATAAGTACTACACAAATGTTGCAAAATGCCTGATGGAAATGAAGTCAATTCATAAATTTACGTCAAAAATTAACTCATCACTAAAATGTACACATAATTTCAAGGTTGATTTTCTCTAAAACCGATAATGCGACTTTGATGATCATTTTTATTCAGTAACTTGATTTATCAGAAATATAATAGTGTGAAAAATATCTTTTGTCAAGTTTCAGGTTTGAGCATAAACAAGGTCTAAGAATCAGGGTAAGTTTTTTTGTCGACATTTGCAGTGCTCTGTGGAGAGAAACAGCGACTGGAATCAACCACGTCGATGAATTACCCAATGTTTTCTGAATGTGGCCCTTCTTGATTCACATTATTGTCTCTAGTACTAAAAGAGGTACGATAAGAATTTAACAAGAACAGTAATAACAAAACAATAACAAAACTTGTTAAAGATGAGTCCCAGTTTTGTATTACATGATTTGCCAATACAGCTCAAATCGAAGAGAAGGGGTTCTCACAAACTATAAAATGAAGTCATAGATCTAAAAACAAAATCCAACAAAAAAGCGATTGCTCACAGACTAAACATGCAAATAATAGAAATTAAAAGAATAAGTTCGTGAATGATTCTGGCAGTGAAAACCTCCCAAGATATCTTTCAGATTTTCAACTATAATTTATTGACTTTTAGATAAAAACAATCTATTTCTTACCATAACAATTTATTATAACATAAGCATCAAACACAAAATCATTATGGGCAAACATTTTTCTGCACGTTGATCATCACGACTCAGAGAAATTAATTATACCCCCGCCGTTATACCGGCACGAGAGCCGAAATCATTACCATAAATTTGTTTGCCACCGACGAAATGTAAATTGTAGAACAGCAATCGCTGCTGTTCACCAACCGTTGGAGGGCGAAATCGCGCTCCCAAATTGAAACTCACGCGACGCGAGTACCCCGATCCACCCTACCCACCCCAACAATATAAATATTAATAAATTCGAATACAAATCCGGGGACGTCACTCGGAACGGCAAAACAAATGAAAATAAGCGTGTTCCGGCGATCCGAGGCGGCGCGGCGGCGGCCTTACGCCGAAGACTCGCAATATCTTCCCCCATCCCCTATTTTCTCATTACGTCCAAGGATAAACGGATTGACAGTAAGCAATGTTCCTCGCCCGTAACAAATATAATCCCGCTCGTAATATTAGATATCGCCGAGGATCGGGAAGCCATCCCGGCCGGGATTGAACGTCGGATTTGATTTTGGCTTAAGGTGACTCGAAAAGAATCACGGTAATCATACGAATGGTCGTTCAAGCCGAATGCACGACTACGTGGGGTGCACGACTTTTGTTGGTTTTATTGTTATTTTTTGATTTATATTTTGTTGTGTTCAATTTGGGTAAACCCTTCCGCTACCCAACTCTTTGAAAACATGATAGAGCATCATATTTTACTAAGACATGTTTATTGGATTTTTTTCATAAGATAATATGGTAGTGACATCCAGAGATTTCTGCCTAAAAAACTATACATTTTTCTTTAAAATTCTGTTACATTGTTGTGTTAATTGTGTTAATAGTGTACACCTAAACTTATTTTGAAAGCAGTGTGGCCTTAACTTATTTTTTCTTAGCAATATCGCTGGTGTCACCAAACTGTAAAAAATATAAATTAAAGAAAATTTATCCATATACAATATAAATCCAGCTGCGTCCACAATTCTGTAGTCGTCTGAATCCAGTCGGTGTGTCATATCAGAAATAGGTTTTTGTGGTCTTATCACAGTTAGATAAGTTATGTTATGTTAAGATTATCGGATACATATTGTCTGCCATGAAATTATTGACGTCTAGAAAGTAGAAACAGATTGTTGACACATGATATGAACTCATCCTTTCTAACTTCATTCTAACCTGAGTAAGCTTTAAAAGAACTTATTGTGAGGTTAGAATCGCCGTGAGGGCACGTGAACTCACATGCCGTGACAATAGCTTTACATTCACTTTAATTAAATTTACGTACACAAAATTAGAAATTACTTAAAGTCACACTGCTTATTTTCATGCTTAAAAGACCCAGTTCTATCTCTCCTGAAGCGCGTTTTCTATTAAAGGCATTATTTATTGTTCAAAGTTGATGAAATTTTCAGTGTAAGTTCTTAAATAAATAAGAAGTTGGACTAGATAGACCACACATTGTTTTTTAGTTTTTGTACCTACTATCGGTTGCAAAAGTATTGAGCCCTGTGTTTGAATGCCCATAACTCTGAAAGGAACGAACAAAAAAATTTAAACAAAGTGTCTTATACTCCCGTATCATTTCCACATATGTATATAATGTATGAGTATCAACATTTTGTTAAAATTTTATATTAAAAATAATGTGGTACCACTCTGCTTGAAACGCATAGACAATTAAATACCGGTTAGCCATTGAGCAGCAGGCATGAAATATATGTTTTGTTTTTTTTTCTAGTGTTGGTCGTATAAAATATTGGTATTTTTAAAGTAGCAAATGTATTGTTTTTAATTTATGAAATGTATTATTTCGGTTTATAAAATTTTAAAATATTATTAATTTAGAAACAACAATTAATTAAATTTAAAATTTAAAATAAACATTGGTTTATCATGATGATGTACATGCTATGTAAACCATTTTTTGCTTTGCAATGATCAAGTTTTGCTTACGTTCGCAGTTCCTTCAATGACGTAGCAAAGTCACCAATATTTTAAATGTATTGCTTAATTAAATTGTAAATAAGAGTCTTTTGACTGTATATCAAAACGGTAAGGGCTACATGACAAATAAATAAGTTAGCACCATATATCAAAATCAAGCTGTTGAATTTTTATAAAAACTTTAATTATTGCTGTTTTTTTACTATTAAATAGTACGAATCTGTCGGTTTTGATAAATTAAAAAAATCAGCACGTACCTTGTAGGATGTGTCATAATAATTCATCAATTATTTTTAAGTTGTGATTTTCTTAGCTAATGTCTTATTTGGCAAATAACAATTTATTATACACCTGCCTACTGGTTTCTTCTGTAGTGGACACTTTTTTTCTGAGACAGAACTGAAATTATGTATCAATTTACTTCAACTGATGCGGCAGCAATTGACGTGTCAATAGAATTCTCAATAAATAAATACGTATGTACAGCCGAAGAAAAAGAGATCTTTACATGAGGGCGGCAAGCCTACACCAAGCGTAGTTCGGAGATTCTCGGTCATCGTATATACCTGCTAAAGCCATAAAACCGAAGGCTCACTTCTGTTTCATTTCATTTTAAGTTTTCTGTACTTATATAGATGGCATGAAATTGAGTTTCGTATTAATATAATATATTTTTGATATTTGGAACGAGCGAAACTGCCGCTCGTAGCTAAAGATTGTTATTCGTTAATATTTTTGTTTCGATTTGCAATTGCAATACTATTTCATTTATACTCAAATACATAGTAACGTTAGTTATAATTATAAAAATTTGAATTAGGCACATATTAAAATACTTTATCAAAAAAATACTACGTCGCCTAAAGGCAAATTGATTACTACATCGGATATCCGCTGTCAATAATGTTTAAAGGAAGGTAACCCCAGATAGGAATTTCATGTAAGTGAAAGAAATCTAACTCGGTTTCTACTTCGTTGCAGACCGAGATAATATACTTTTATCTAAAAATGTTTAATTTAAGTTATGATAAGTAATTGAAAAATGGCTACTCCGTAAACTACAAAAAATTCACTTAGATGGATATTATATATTTTATTTATGCATATAATTATGTATACAACAAAAATAATATAAATATAAAATGAGAATAGTATAGATAAAAATAATAGGTAGATATATAACAGTAAAATATAATATATGTAATAACTTAAAATAAATATAAATATAAATAACATAAAAAGAAACATTTAATAATATCGTAACAGAAGTAATTAAAACGTCTCTCAACTTTGCAGAATTTATTAGTATACTTTTTGTTTTTTGTTTGCTTATTCCTTTTATCTCACTTTCTGTAGATTGTTGGCTGAAGAAGGCAGCATTGCCGAAACTGGTACCAAAAGTATACTAATAAATTCTGCAAAGTTGAGAGACGTTTTAATTACTTCTTTTACGATATTTACCGACCTTTACATCATGGACTTTTCCGAATTTAATAACATAGTAATAACATAAGCATGTATTAAATAAGAAAAGTGTTCTGTTAGGTTGGAGGTGATATAAATTTGGAGTGCCTTTATTTCATATTTGTTGAGGTTGGTATGACCTGCTGTTTTAGGAAATGATACATTTATGACAATCTAAACACAGAACATATGTATCCTCAATTCATTGCACTAAGAAAACAAACAAAATCCTTTGTTGTTGTATCAGCCAAAATTGATTTAATTGTGGTTGTCCAACAAATTTATGATTTCTAATCGAATAGCTGCCTAGATTAATAATTGAAGTGCTTTTTGTTTGTTTCCTTGGTGTTTTAATTACACTAATAGACATTTTTTAACGACCTTTTAGCTGCTCATTATAATTTATAGAGTTTTTGACTGTAGTACACATTTATTTACTTAAGTGTTTAAAATATATTAATAAAGGAACATTCACATTTATTATATGTCCCACATTTTTTCCCGCATAAATTACTTTTAGAAACTAAATGTTTCAGGGTAAAACTTTTAATATGGACCTAATTGTTTTTCCAAATCCTTAAAAAGTTACAGCAAACTTGAAATATTAGCAAAATAAATTTTTATATAAAATATTATTCCGGGCCTTTAATTTTGTAATTTCACCGAGTTTGTATTACCAATTGTTATGCAGCAACGGATAACTATGAATACAACCATTTTATGTTTTTTTATGTCAATTTTCTGATGTTCAGATAAAAGGTTCAATGTTTCAAGGTTTCTAAGGGAACCTTTTGAGGTGTCTAGAATATTGGAGGCAGCCAGTATACATTTTTTTATCTTTACAAAAATCAAATTAGCGATGAATTGACTGCTCGTCTTTTCCACAAAAACCAAAATTGAATACTTGGAAAATCAAATATAAAACATACAAATAATCCTTACCATATTGACAGGCCACTCACAAAATATGTTATCAATTTCTTATAATTTTGAGTAAATTTTATTACACAAGATTATAAATGTATTATATCGAGACAATTAAGCGATAAATATATCAAAATCAGTAAGAAAAAAGGGAATGACCATTAAAAAACTATCGATGAAGTCATAAGTAAAATAATTGAAGGTTGGACATTGAATTTAATATAGCTATGTATATTTATGTATATTTTGATAATTACAAATTGACAAGTTGGAGGATTTTTAAAATAGCAATCCGTTCCAGAGACTTTGTCGTTTCCATACCTTACATAATAAATAATAAAATTCAATTGATTAATTAATATTAAGGTAAATAACAATTTAATGATAATAAATTGAGTAACATAATAGATTGAAGTTTAAATAAATTTTAATTTTACAATTTTTTGAAAGTTATCGACATATTATTCTGATGTGATATCATTCATATTGGATTGTAAATCCTCCCCTTACATATCACACATAAGAAAATGCGTATGGATGCTATTATAGAACGTCAAAATATAAATGTCAAAATATAATTTTAATAAACAAAAAATAACAACATTTTTATAATTAAACTAAAATGCTGAACAACAGTTCTAAAGGGCATATCTGCAGCAAAATAGAAACCGGGACAAATAAGATTTTCAGTTACATGCAAAATTGTAGAAATCTTTTAAAAATTATTTACGCCGAATATAATCACCGGTTTTGTGTTTCAGACATATGCCGGCCGGCGGCGCCCTGATGATCAAGGACTTAAAAATGTGCTTAACACAATATTCAACAAATACGACCTTTCGAACTATAACAGCAGTATACCGACTGAAGCTGTCGGTATACCTACTTACAATAAGAATTAATTTACTGTGTATTTTAAAATACATTAAATATTACAATGCACTATTATCAGTTTCGGATATCGGAAACATATATAAATCGACGAAATTCGATTTCATTCCATACATACGAAAAAATAAAACGAAACGAAACAAAAGTGACCCTTTGGCTTTATGACTAGCAGGTAGGTATCCGACGACCGACGACCGACAATCTCCGACCTACGTTTGGTGTAGGCTAGTTGCGGTCATGTAAAGATCTTATTTTCTTCGGCTGTACATTGTAAATAAACAATTAACTGAATATTTATATACACACCACTTTTATAAAATAAAGACAATATAATATTATGTTGTGATTATTACAGATCAATATATCCAGCTTCAACGCTGCTAACTGCTAACCACACTTTAGATATTTTAAGCTAGTACGGAGTACGGACCGTGCATCAACTCAGTTTGCGTCTACCATTGGTTCTGCCGTCACTGCGCGGTGATAAAAAATTAACTCGCACATATAAATAGCTTTAAAAAATTAACTAACAACTCGATTGTGATTCTATTTCAATATTCATATTAAGTAAAATATGACGATTATTTCTGTCCGTATCGCGCTGTGGTGCTATAATTCGTTACTCAGACATTTGTTTCCCTAATAACCTTGTTTACAGCCTTTATTACAATAAATTTACGATAACACAAAATCCAATCTATAGACGAGATCATAAGTGTTGTACCCCAGTGTAAATTTGACTTTTTCGAACCAGCAGTTTAGTGGGAATAAAATCGGAAAACGTCCGTTTCTCCAAAATTGTAAAGTCTTACAGGTTATGTAGAAATGATTCAGGACCATAAGGGACTTTATTTATTTTTTTTTGTTAGTGGTTTCAGAATTATAAGCCTTAAATCACAAGGCTCAATACTTTTCCAACCGACAGTAGGTAAAATTTCAGCCCAAACATTATAACTTTACCGAAATCGAAAAATGCGGTAAGTGCCAGAAATGTCAAAAATGGCCATATTTTTGCTATCACGTGTGGTCTGAAAAACATCTTATCTAAATGTTTACTTTTGTAGTTGCGATGTTTTCAGAACGGAGCTTTTAACTATGCTAAATCCCGTCCTGCACATCGGCAACTGACAAACTTCCTTGCAAACTGTTTTACATTCTTCAGTATTCCAAAAAAATCGACACAAACTTACACTATACAGTGTCTCACGGGACGTTGGATTGTATGGGTACTTTTGTTATTATTAAAGATAGATCAAATGGATCAAATGGGCAAAGTTGCGCATATTTATTTGCTCTTTATAATCTGTTCAGAAAACAGTAGAATTCCAAATGGTTTCCAAGCTATTTTGAAAAAACCAAAAATTTACTTTTTTATTATGGTGATAACTTCGTTATTTGTGATCCCATCAAAAAAGCGTATTGACATGATAAAAGCACTTTTTTGTCTACAATTTGATGATGTCAGTTTAAAATTTTTTTCGCCAATGAATTCGTCAGAAGCAAACAAAACTTTTGTTTTTCTTATGGACGCCATATTGGTTTTATACATGTTTGGATTCAGATTTTTTTTCTGAGTCATTTGGTATGCCACATGCCATATTTAGAACACAATAAGCCGACAAAATTTAAGCTTTTTTTAATATCTGAAAATCGCATGGTGCCATGAAAAGCACATTTGAGTGATACAGTATTTATGTGCCCATAGTCAAGTTACAGTAAAATTTTGGAATGTATTTAGTTGCACTAACTGCACAACATACAAAAGTAACAACATTTTAACAAACTAAGTAATGTTTTCAAAAATCTCGCCATTTTCGTGGAGGCATTTTTCACAGCATTCCGTAATTCGGTGACCTTACCGAGGGTTCTTCTGTCAATCTAATTGAAAGCGGCGATGACGGTGTGACGTAACTCCCCAACGTTCCCAAAATTATAAACATCATACACCTTATTTTTTAAGTCACTCCATAGATAAAAATCACAAGGGGTAAGATCCGGCAATCTTGGCGGTCATGATACTTCTGAATAGGTAGCAATTACTCTCTGTTTATATCTTATATCTAAATAGTTCCTCATAATTTGGGCATTACTGTAGGTGCTCCGTGTTGTTGGAACCACATACCTTTGCGTAAGGCCAACGGTATATCGTCCATTCTTTCTTCCACATCCTCAGAGAGCGATATTGCCGATACCTCTCCGAAGTTAAATTTTTGTTATAACAAATTGGCCCGATTAGTCGGTTGGCCACTATACCGCACCATACATTGAAACCACACCGCACCTGATTATGGCGCCATACAAAAAGGTGCTGATTTTCGCAGACCCAATACGCAGTATAAATAGTTCAGTTATAAATACCGCAGTTAGAAAATAAGTTTCATCGGATCATAATATTTTTTTTTAGAAAATTCTGGGTTTTCACGAATTTAGTTCAACAGATGGGTACAGATGGGTTTCCCAAAATTTCTTCCATGGCACCATGCGATTTTCAGCAATTCTCGAAGTTTCGTCTGTTTTCGACGAATTCATTGGCGAAAAGAAATTTAAACTGACATAATCAAATTGTAGACAAAAAAGTGCCTTTATAATGGCAAAACGATTTTTTGATTGGATCACAAATAAACAAGTTATGACCATAATAAAAAAATGACATTTTTTGATTTTTTCAAAATATCTTGGGAACCGTTTGGAATTCAACTGCTTTCTGAACAGATCATGAAAGAGCACACTATGCACTACTTTGTCCATTTAACCGACTTTCTATCTCTAATAATAACAAAAGTACCAATACAATCCAACGTTCCGTGAGACACACTGTATATAGTTCTCTATATAGTTTCAAAAGAAAACAGCATTCCTGCTAACCACCCCCTCAGCACCAAACTACCACATGATACGTTGCGGTTGGCCCTCTTGATTTGAGTCGAACCGGATTAGCCGCTTGTAGTTCCCGTGTCGAGATTTCCCAGGAGGGAAATTTGGTCGCCGCCGCGGTCGTCGTTTCGCGTCTATTTTTCCAACGGCCGCCGCTACCACGGACGCGGAGAGTGTATTACCGGAGTTCGCACCCGGGCCGAGAGATGGCGCGGTTAGCGCCCTAGATAGGCGGGGTGCACCGGAAAAAGGAGAAAATCGCGCGGGTCCGACCCGGATTTATCTCCTCGGAGGGCCGCGGAGATAACGGAAACGACCCGGAGGACTGACGGCGACCCGGAAGCCTGGAATTTTGGCGACGTGCGACCCGTAAATATCCGCGTTCCGGTAGGTAGCGCCAAGCCCGCGCTAAACTTTGTTTTCATTACCTGAAGAATAGTTGAAAAATAGTGGTGCCGTTAAGGGTATGCAACTGTTTGTCGCAACTGTTTCCTGTGAGTAACGGAGCTATTTTAATTTGATAAATGTTTTCAGGGAAAACTGTTCAATATAGTTGAAAAATAATACACCACTCCGCTTTTATACCAGACTACAATTTAGAAAACTATTTTTTTGTACTTACGACGTTCAGGGCTAAATATTATCATTTATATATTTTTAAGAATGTCATTTATTATGTTTTCTTTATTCTTTTTATGTGTAATAATTTTGTAGATTTCTATACTCCGGCCACAATACACAAGACGCCTAATATTTTGCTAAATTTGGTTGTTTAGTATGTTTTGTAATTAATGCGGGATTTTGATGTCCATGTCAACATTTTGTAAACAAATTGAGCAATTTGTCAATACATAGTTGATATAAATCTAATTTATAATAATGCTTTATTAGATGTATTCATTGGGATGTACTTTATTTATATAGAAAAAATACAACTATTTTTTTTTTATAATTTGTTCTCAAAAATTATTCTTTAATCTACACTTAATTCCTGTGAAATTTACGATCGACCAAAAAATATTAACCCGTGCCCCAAGGTGCTCAAAAACAAGAATAATTTCAATATAATTATATTAAAAAAATAAAAAAGTTTTCCCTTACCTCAATAAATTTACATACCTCAGTTATTATTATTAAGTGGCGTAAGTACGAAAATGCAAGTACAGAGTTCGCCAGTTCAACTTTACAAAATGACAATCAAGGGCGGATTTTTGAGAAGTAAACAACTATGTAATCAAAGTTAATTATCAGATTTTTTCGCTAAAATAACTTTTCCATCGATCGTTTATTTATGGCTCTGATTAGTAAATATAAAATAGTTTATTAAACAGCTCTATAAATGCACGATTTCTATCAATGCACGAGTTGTTTTAATCAATTAATCGACTTCATTATAGCCAATCGAACATCACCGTCACCCATCATCCGTCACCCACAGCTATAAATGACACATTCCATTGTCATATAACCTCAAATCACATCGGCGTAAAAAAACTATGTCGATGCCGCCAGAAAAATACAATCGACAAAAAAATATTGTAACCAACTGGAATATTAAACGACGATTGATGATCCTGACAATTAACGCGCGAGCGAATTTTTAATATACTTGTTGGTTAAATAATTACATATAAATTACATATAATAGGTACACCGAAAGAAAATAAGATTTTAACATGCTTGCAGCTAGAGTACACCAAACGTAGGTCGGAGATTGTCGGTCGTCGGTCGTCGGATACCTACCTGCTAAAGTCATAAAACCAAAGGGTCACTTTTTTTTCGTTTCGTTTTATTTTTCTATATGTATGGAATGAAATCGAATTTCGTCTATTTATATATGTTTCCGATATCCGAACCTGACAAAAGTGCATTGTAATATTTAATGTATTTTAAAATACACAGTAAATTAATTCTTATTGTAAGTAGGTATACCGACAATTTCAGTCGGTATACTGCCGTTATAGTTCTAAAGGTCGTATCTGCAAATTTGGTGAATATTGTGTAAAGCACATTTTGAAGTCCTTGATCATCAGGGCGCCGCCAGCCGGCGTATGTCTAAAACACAAAACCGATCATTATAGCCGGCGGTAATAATTTTTAAAAAATTTCTAAATTTTTGCATTTAGTTGAAAATCTTATTTGTCCCGGTTTCTACTTTGCTGCAGATATGCCCTTTAGAACTGATGCTAGTGTTGTTCGGCATTTTAGTTTAATTATAAAAATGTTGTTATTTTTGTGTTTATTGAAATTATATTTTGACGTTCTATAATAGCATCCATACGCAATTTTCTTTTATGTGTGATATGTAAGGGCAGGATTTACAATCCAATATAAATGATATCACATCAGAAGGATATGTTGATAACTTTGAAAAAAATATAAAATTGAAATTATTTAAATTTCAATCTACTTATATTTATGTTACTCAATCGTTTCGCCGTATTGCAAAAGTTTCAAGTCCACAAGTTCCTTGTATAATATTTTGTATTGCGGCCGACCTACCACAATCAGCCACAAAGGCAGATATTTTTATTACACTTTGGGTCGCCTTTTCTTCCTTAATTGACTTTTTTGCTGGAATAGGCAAATTAGGCAAATATTGAAAATATGTATCACATAACGTTGTGACTTCGTGCCATGGACACACAATTTCGAAGAGTTACAATGCCCTACCTGTCTATTGAAGATCGTTCACGAATTGTCACGCTTTGGGAACTTGGCAGAAGCAAAAGAGAAATCGCGAATGATTTAAATATATCGGTAAGTTTGCTTTTGTATTGTATTTTATGATTAAAATTTTTATTCTAGTGCATAGGGCATGAATACGTGTATTTTAAATATCACAGTGTACTGTTTTGTTAAAATGTTTGCGTGCTATTGGTTTTGTTGATTATTTTATTATCATTAAATTGTTATTTACCTTAATATTAATTAATCAATTGAATATATTATTTATTATGTAAGGTATGGAAACGACAAAATCTCTGGAATGGATTGCTATTTTAAAAAGCCTCCAACTTGTCAATTTGGAATTATCAAAATATACATAGCTATATTAAATTCAATGTCCAACCTTCAATTGTTTTTACTTATGCGGTCATCGATAGCTTTTTAATGGCCATTCCCTCTTTTCTTACTGATTTTGATATATGTATCGCTTAATTGTCTTGATATAACACATTTATAAATTTCTGTAATAAAATTTACGAGAAAACATTAACTCAAAATTATAAGAAATTGATAACATATTTTGTGAGTGGATTGTGAATATCGTAAGGATTGTTTGTATGATTTATATTTGATTTTCCAAGTATTCAGCTTTGATTTTTGTGGAAAAGACGTGCAGTCAATTCATCGCAAATTTGATTTTTGTATTGATAAAAGAATTTATACCGTCTGCTCCAAAATTCTAGAAACCTCAAAAGGGTTCCTTAGAAACCTTAAAAAAACATAAAATGGTTGTATTCAAAGTTATCCGTTGCTGCATAACAATTGGTAATACAAACTCAGTTAAATTACAAAATCAGCATTACCCCGGAAATTATATTTTAGATAAAAATTTATTTTGCTAATATTTCAAGTCTGTTGTAACTTTTTAAGGATTTGAAAAACATTAGGTCCATATGAAAAGTTTTACTCTGAATGACATTTAGTTTCTTAAAATATTTTTTTGCGGGAAAAAATGTGGGACATACTAATTGTGAATATTCCGTATATAATATATTTAAACACTTAAGTAAATATACGTGGAATACAGTCTATTTTACTGTTATATATCTATCTATTATTTTTATCTATACTATTCTCATGTTATATTTATGTTATTTTTGTTGTATACATAATTATATGCATAAATAAAATATATAATATTCATCTAAGTGATTTTTTTGTAGTTTACGGAGTTGCTATTTTTCAATTACTTACCATAACTTAAATTAAATAAATATAAAGCATTTTGAGATATAAGTATATAATCTCGGTCTGCGACGAAGTAGAACCCGAGAAAAATGAGTTACATTTTTTTTCACTTACAGGACATTCCTATCTGAAATTACCTTCCTTTAAAGATTATTGACAGCGGATATCCGATGTAGTAATCGGTTTGCCTTTAGGTATACACCGACGTAGCCATGATAATGAAGTATTTTAATATTTGCATAATTCAAATTTTTACAAGTATAACTAACGTTACTATGTATTTTAGTATATATGAAATAATATTGCAATTGCATATCGAAACAAAAATATTAACGAATCAAGCTTTACGAAACCAGCTTTAGCTACGAGCGGCAATTTCGCTCGTTCCGAACATCGAAAATATATTATATAAATACGAAACTCATATTCAAGCCATCGATCGATGTATATACAGAAAACTTAAAATGAAATGAAAAAGAGGTGACCCTTCGGTTTTATTACTAGCAGGTAGATTTACGACGACCGACAATCTCCGACCTACGTTTGGTGTACGATGGCTGCAAGCATGTTAAAATCTTATTTTCTTTCGGTGTACATCAGTTATGTAGATTTTAGATTAAAAATTATGTACATTTTAAAACAAAATTTCATTTATATGCGTATTTCCTATACCGACCTACGGCCTATAACCAGGGCTGTGGAGTCGGAGTCGGAGTCGTGGATTCGGAGTCGGAGTTCAGACAAATTTTAGAGGAGTCGGAAAAAATGTACCGACTCCGACTCCGAGTCCATTACTGTAGAAAAAAACATGCGAGATGGACGTTGCCTCAGTAGGCAGTAAACAAATAAAACCAAATATTCTATTAGGCCTTTTACAAAGTACCTACCTACATACATATGTAAATAATCAAATTACAAAACACACTTTTCAAACGAATGTGAAAACGATTAACAAAAGTAATCTGTCAGAAATTTGAAAAAAGAAATTCGAACAAAAGAGTTAAAATGAGAATGAGAAGTAGACCCGTAGTTCAATGTTGTAGTGTCATTTATTCAGATGTTATACCGAGCCATAATTATGATTATTTTCAGCTTTCAAAATAATTAAGAACAATTTAGGAGCATCTTTGCAGGAGAATTAGTTGGAGCTATTCTGTCCCTCACAAAAATTGTATAAACGTATATTGTACTTAGTTTTGCTTTTATTAGAATGAATTTTATTTCGTATTATACACTGTGTCTTATGTGTGCTTTTGTTATTATTAGAGATAGAAAGTCGGTTAAATGGACCACGATTTTGTTCATAATTAAATGATTATTTTCAGCTTTGAAAATCATTAAAAATGATTTAAGGGCATCTTAGCAGGATAGTTAGTTGGAACTATTCTGCTCCTCACAACAATTTCATAAACGTATCTTGCACTCAATTTTGTTTTTATTACAATCAATTTTATTTAATATTATACACTGCGTCTTGTGGATGCTTTTGTTATTATTAGAGATAGAAAGTCGGTTAAATGGACAAAGTCGTAACGATTTGTATGTTTTCTAATGAAAAAACAGTTTAATACTGATATTTTGAATAAACAAAGAAATTACATTTTATAAATAACTTTTTTATTTGTGGTCTGTTTATTTGTGTGTTTACATAACTTTTCTATTTGTGGTCCGATCAATACGTTTTTACTTTATCATACGTAGTATGTATAGTATTGTAATCGTGCCGAAAAAAAATTTTGAGATTTTAGCGGAAATATGTCCATAAATAAAAATGTAGGTACATCAATTACATCAATTTTATTCACAAAATTGAATATGCTCCTATTTTACACAAGTATTATTTATGCTACCACCGGTAGGTTGGTCATTATGAGTTTTATACTACTCGCTATTCTTTATAAATACTCCAAAATGCTTGTGTTCTTTAATTAACCCCATTCGCAGTCTTAAAAATAACTAAAACAAACAAATCTGACCTTTTCTATCCATCGTTGATGCCTATCTTGATTTCCATTTCGCAATAATTCTGTCCACGCCTAATTAAGAAACATAACCCCACATAAGTATGCGACAAAGTCATAAACATAACCAAAACAAACCTAGTTCTCCGTACAGCTACGCAGTCCCGCATGATAGTTTCCAGAAAATCGCTTGAAAGTCCGGCACAATATCACTAATCAGTCACATTGTTCCTACTTTCACCGATATTTCGCGTTTGATTTAGATCATTTATAAAGAAATTATCGGTCTGTTGGTTGAGATTAACACTAACTAAGCCACAGCCGCAATATTTTGGTTCGTATTTTCGTTTTGAAACCGGTTTTACACATCGCGCTCGATCAGGAATGCCGCCCCACCACGCATCTGCAATTGCGATACCACCACTTTTCTCTCTGTCTGTTTTGGAGTGAACGCGCATTTCCAAAATACGCGTTGTTTCCTTGTCTAACAAATTACGTATATTTTTGTTTGTGGACTGTTCTCTTTATCAATTTAAGTTTTAAATATTAATATATACAATCACAATACTCGAATAGAAATTTAATTTATTAAATTTGTTTGTTTATTTTTTTCCTGGTAGTATTTTTGTTTTCATAGCAAATTTAATATTGCTTGTTTGTATTATTCTATGTCGAATTTGTGATTATTTACATGTAAGAATTTTATTACACAGAATTATTTGAAAATATTTTTGTATGCAATTTTTCTGGAGTCGGAGTCGGACCACGAAAAATATCAGGAGCCGGAGTCGGAGGCGAGAATTATTTTACCGACTCCGCAGCCCAGGTTATAACAACCTAATACGTCCGGTCCCTTGACCGTCGTTATAAACGATATTAACTGTATGTGAAATGCTGTAATATCTGACCCATAAGTCAATTGATTACTTTTTTTCTATTAGGTTAATAACTGTGGTATGTAAATTTATTGTAATAAAACCAAATAAAAAGGCTCTTTTATTATTTTTCTTTATTATTATATTGCACATATTCTCGGTTTTGAGTCCTAGTTGGGGCACGTATTAATCTGAATTCATCGATGTCAGGAACTTTAATAAAAAAAAAACTAAAAGTTGAGAAATAAAAATAGTATTCAGAAACAACACCTAAAAGAGTCACGATTGGCCAGCTATGTAGAAGTCCTGATTTAGCTATGCATTAGGGATAGCTATGCATTAAGGATAGATTTTCTATTGTCGTTTGGGTCCTTCACGAAACAAATATAAATTAAAAAAATATAAATCGAAATGTTGAATGTTTTATGTTATGGGGATGATTTCTGGGATGATTTGAGAATCTTTTCTATTGTGTGTAATAACGTCATGTCTAGGAAGTGGATGGCTTTGTTATGAGGCAGTTCCTTTGTTTGTTGCCATGTTACATAAAAATGTATGTCGATGACGTGACGTATAGCTGCCAGATTTTATATGTTTTGAATTTACCGCCTGCCACTAAGGCGCATGTTCGTAGTTAATTCTACATAGCTTGTTCTATAACTCTAAACCGTAGTTAAGACAATATAATGTCTCGTTCAACATAAAGAAACCTTGTTGTGTAAGAATTTCATTGCAATCTTGGTGCGTAACATCATATCGGTATTAAATTAGCACCTGCATTTGCCTTCTCTGATAAAGTGGGTCCAATGGGTCCAATCCCATTATATCTTACAATCTAGATTAACTATTGCCAACAACGTCGTAGTAAGTGTAGTAAGATCCTTTGCGTTACTGGTAGGCGTGCCTGATTACGTAATCCATAGAAAGTGGTAAGCCAGCAAGTGGAGGATATATCACGTGGGCCCTAACCTACCCTCGAGATAATCCTTCGCAAATGTGACTCAAGTCTAACAACCCCTCTGTGCGTCTAAAGGGTAACCCTCGCACTACTACCGACTAACCGGCATTATGCCATTAATGTATTGCTCTCACTAATCTCAAATATTGGTAGAGATTGGTATAGAGTTTACACTGTGTCCTGCTAACCCAGTGCCTATGTACCCGACTGGGATATTTAATCGCATGCGTATATGTCGTATTATGACGTCCCCTCTAATGTAGGAACTAGCGAGGAAGTTAACCAATCACATCGCAACAATTTTGTTTTGTTAAGGGGCAAAGTACACTTACGTAAAATCACTCTTGACGTAAAATTAAAAATATATTAATTAGATATTGAATTGTGCATTTAAACATAAAAATGCATGTGTTAATGCTTAGCTGAAAAAGTATGTTCCCTGAATATTTTAACTAAAAATATTTCAAAACTGTGGACGCAGAAGCAATCTACTGAGATCGGTTTTCCAAAACATTGTTTTGGGCGCCAGAAAAATATCAGACTCCTTTCATCCAAACAAAAATAAAGTAAATAATTTAATCTAAGTTTCATAAACTTGTACTTGGCATAGTCAATTAAACAAAAGGCATTTTTTCAACTAACATTATGACAAAATGTGAGGTACCATCTGTATTTATATTAATGACGTACAAGGTCACGCTCGTATCTCCGGTAGTTTTACGAATACATAAATGAAATTTTCTGTTAATTTTCTTAACCATAGCACTACCAAAAAAATAATTGAATTAGATGCCTAATTTATATCAGGATTTAAAGTAGAATTTAACGTTATTACGTCGTTGACTAATGGTATAGCAGCTGAGTAAGCATAGAAACATTGCATAGAATTACATAGAAACTCAACTATATTTAAAGAAAATAAGGAGGTTTGGTACACATGACGAATGGATTATTACACTGGTAAACTTTTTTTGTCATTATAATTGGAACAGGTAATGATAATAGTTTTTACTTTTTTTAAATAGGTGTTAGCATAAAATATCAATAAGTTACTTATTTGCACTTTTCAAAAACGTATCAAAAAATAATTCGATAAGAATTACTTAGGTATTTAAAATAAAATAATTGAAGTTTGACCTGTTCATAACATGGTGCAAAAAATATTTGAAAGCTGTGTAACGTGGTGCAGCAGACTATTTTTTAACTTAAAAAGTAGCAAAATACAACTAAATGTCAAATGATTTCACGTTCCACAAGGTAAAGTTCGAGGTTCAGGCTTTCATTTACAGGTATGAAGCGAAACAATCTGTGGTAACTTTCTGGAGTTGTTTATGGAGAGATTGTTCTTTTGGGGGGAATTATTATTGTTATGTTATAATTACGTTTATTGACTCAATAATTTCAATAATTAATCAGTTTTTTTTGTTATGTCGTTTGTAACTAATAAAAACCTATTAATTTTGGTTAGTAATTGTTGCAACAAACTTCCAAGTAAAATAAATATGTAACTAAAATCTTAGTAAATTAGTTCATGTTGTTATAGCATGTCGCTTCTCCTCCATTTTCATTCATCTGTCAATAAAGTACGACCTACTACTTCTTCCCTGATAACAAACTTTAAATAGGATTGTTGGTAAAGGTCCATAATGCAAAAAATTGATAAAGGGAAGGAGGAGCTAATCAAAACCTCTTGATTTTGCACAACTAACTAATTTACTTTGGTACTAGTTTCGATCCTTAGATCATCAGCGAAAAGCTAGAAAAAACACAACACAATCAAAAGCAATCACGCAACAAATGTAACACAAAAAACGAACAAAAAAAAATTATTTGAAAAGTAAAATCTTAATTAGTAAACATTACTAATACTCACAGTCAAAATCAATTATATGAGGCGCAAGACATCAGAATAAATTAACAAGTTAACAAGTAAAACTAAACACACTACAATAAACATGCCAAACAGTACACACTGCAGCGGAGACAAGGACATTACTGAGAACGAGTAAGTCTAGTACGAAAACTGATAAAAACTGAGCGAGTGCCAACCAACAAATAACAAAGACAAAATTTAAAAAACTTAGAGGTAATAAAAGTTTGAATAAACTACTTCAATCATTTAAAAGGTTGTAATTTCTCTTTTTAAGATATTCAATATGATATTGTTCAAACAAATCAAGTCTGTAACCCTTATCACATTTTTGGAGTAATTTAACGTTGTCAAAATTAATTTTGTGTCCGGTAGCAATTTTTTGTTTATAAATGTTAGAAGTAGACGTGTTGTTATGTTCGCTAAGTCGAATGGACAGCTTTCTGCCCGTCTGTCCCACGTAATATCATATTGAATATCTTAAAAAGAGAAATTACAACTTTTTAAATGATCAAGTGGAATTTTTTTACAAACCACTTTTCTCTTACCTTTAAATTAAGTTTTTCTGAGTAGTTTTCTGCCCACGTTTCCTACATATTTTCATTTTGTTTTTGGTTTTTGCTTTTTCATTTTAGTCTGATTAACTGTTTCTGTTATCTTTTCATTTTCTTATTATGTAGTTTATTCAAACTTTTATCGCCACCTTTAAGTTTTTTAAATTTTGACTTTGTTATTTGTTGGTTGGCACTCTCTCAGTTTTTATCAGTTTTCGTACTAGACTTACTCGTTCTCAGTACTGCCCTTGTCTCCGCTGCAGTGTGTACTGTTTGACATGTTTATTGTAGTGTGTTTAGTTTTACTGCTTAACTTGTTAATTTATTCTGATGTCTGGCGCCTCATATAATTGATTTTGACTGTGAGTATTACTAATGTTTACTAATTAAGATTTTACTTTTCAATCATTTTTGTTCGTTTTTTGTGTTACATTTGTTGCGTGATTGCTTTTGATTGTGTTGTGTTTTTTCTAGCTTTTGGCTGATGATGATCTAAGGATCGAAACTAGCACCAAAGTAAATTAGTTTGGTTGTGCAAAATCAAGAGGTTTTCATTAACTCCTTTCCTTTAACTCCTTTCCATTTAATAGGATACCTGAAGTTTTAAACGGTAATTTTTTCCTTGTATAAAAAATAATTTGATTCGCAATCTATTATGACGAAATCACAGTCACCGTCATAAGGTCACATAATCGCAGCGATAATATCCCCATTTACGGTATTTTTTTTTCATGTATAACCCAAATCACGGCAGGCGACGCGTAGCGTGTTTTCGGTTGACATCGACGTAGGTACGACAAGACGCCGCGAGCGCGGCGAGATTGCCCGGCGCCACCGTCATCGCAGCCACTGCCTCGCAGACAATGTCTCCGGTGATTTGCATTATTCATACACCTAAATAAATATAGGCCGGGGGGATAGGCGATATCATCATCCGGTTAGACCCGGGAGATTATGCGCCGGCGGCAATTTACACCGCCGCCACCGTCATCAAGACATTGTTACGCCGTGGTGGCGGCGTATGACGCCGGGAGGCGGCCGACATTGGAATTTCATAGGGATAATTTGCAAAGGAGGTGGTAACTTGGATAAAATCGGTGATTTGACGTTGAAAGTGAAACGAAAAATATGTGGGCCAGACTGGACGAACTATTTCCAAACGCGTTTTAGAATATCAAAGTAGAAATTCTTCAAATCTCTATAACATAAATTAGAAACAGGTCACAAAATTGATTACAAAAATACTTATTCCCAAAGGTCAGAATAACTATAAATTAGATTTATTGGAACAATACCAAATTGAAAGACATAAACTTGACAACTTCTCAATGATCAAATTAATTTCCCACACAAACCTATTTTTATGTACGTCGGTCGGCGTCGTCCAGTCTGGCTCATATAATTGATTGTTTCTTGTGTAACCTTTACATTTTTTCGGTTGTTTCGTTTTGTTACTGTTTTGATTTTGATAGGACCGTACTAGAAGATGTAAGCTTTAAATTTATGAAGGGAAATCTTCTTTTCCGACTTGTTTGATGCTATGTTTGTTGCGTACCTTCCGTTGCGTTTGAACACATCTTGACGCACTCATCGTTTCACTCGTCGTTTATAAATAAATTTTGAAATCGTTAATATGTGTATTAATGTTTATACGGCTTTCGATAACTGACTGATCGTAAGATATAGTTTTTCTATTGTGATTGAATGTTTTTGAATGATGTAATTACTGTTGTAGATTTAAGCTGATGATGATCCCATGGTCAAAACCGGTAGGTACTTAATGAAATCAAAATAATCTGCAAAGGCTAAAGAGGTTTTTTATTACTTATATAAAAATATTATAGTTCGTCAAACATTTATGAAAAAAATGCTTTATGATAAATGTATAGTATTCAATCTTTTTAATTCATTAAATTGTGCTGATATATGAGAATATAATAGAGTACTTTCCAAGTTTACGTATATACGAGATTTTTATGTTAAACGAATTCTGAATTTATTTTTAATACACGGACCAATAAGTTTTGTCTAATGTCTGACCGATTGCATTATTTTTGCGGGTAATTACAAATAAAGAAATTAATACTATCAGATACCTTCAAACATTTGAAAAGAAAATGTTACAACTGATAATACTTGGAGAACCAAAATGATGGCTTTGGTTTGAGACGCGCGCCCTGTGGAGTAACTAAGAAAATTGTGCAGATTTTCAAGTAGTGTGTCACAAAACTCAATTATTTTACATTTTTATTCGTCCCAATATCTTTTTTTTGTAGAAGGTACACAGTTTTCAGTAAAATTTTGTATTGTCTATACTACTAGACCACAAATAAACATGTATTTTGCGATGCAGTAATGCTGAATATGCCACAATCCCACAGGATCTTAAAACGTATCAATTTAATGCCACGTTGACTACGAGTTGTTATTTTAACAAGATCAAGTAACATTTTGTACAAGGTTTAACCGCATTTCAAATTGCAAATGATTACTTGAAACTATGTATCTTCTACACAAATTCAGTCGGATATTGGAATGAATCAAATAATAAAATGTATAAAATTGATATAGCTTTGTAGCAGAGTGTAACAGTTTTTGACCGCTTTGTCACACATTTACTTCAACACAAGTGCGCGTATGAGTGTTTTTTAAAGCTAATGTTATTTAGAAAGCAACAAAACAAGCGTCACAAAAACTTTATCATTTCTTTGAAGCAAAAGACTGAGCTTTATAAAAATATTTTCCTTTCTTCCAATTGTTTCACCAACTAAGAATATCATCCGGGTTCAGAACTGATACTCCTACAGGAATATTTCCAATTGTTTTCATTTATCGTCATTCACATTATATGATTTTTGTTGAATTTAAGACAAACTTGTATACATTTGTAAAGTAAGAATTGAATTTTAAATTGTATCAATTAAATGTTTCATCTCATTTGAAGCAAAGCTTTTCATTCAGAAACAATAAACTCCACAATTGTTTTTATACCGAACTCAACATCAATAACAATTTTCTAAATATTATTTTGTATTAGTGCCAATTATGACCTATAAATTTCTCAAAACTTTTTTCAAACTTAATTCCGACATTATTGAGAATGAATACTCAAACCGTCGAGGTTAAAATATGTGCCGCAGATGGAAATAGCCCACATAAGTAAAGTGACATTCTGGACATTACAATAAAATTTAGAAAAAGCTGGTCACAATTCGGGACGCTTACGGGCGGGCAAGTTATCAATATTCGAGGCTGTCCCGCCCGATGCGGGACGGTTGGCCACCTAATTTTACGAGCCATATCGCAAATTTTCAAATAATGCCACTATAGAAAATCTACCACAGCATTTTCATAGTACACGGTTGTTGTATGCCAATTGCCCAAACATTTTTACCTGTTATAAAACGATTGGCATTGGCAATTGGTAAAGTTTTAATATTTTAAGCCTTACAGATTAAGTTTTTATTAATTAAGATTAAGATATTTATTAATGACAAACTCACATTATGACTAGCACTTATTGAATAGTGAAATAGTCAGAATTTCAATAGCATGTATTATCAACAGGCCCTTTAAGGTAGAACCCACCTTAAAGAAAACCACAAGCATGACATTCACCAAACTCGCCGGTCACTTTCTCCGAAACATTCGCGACCTTTATCTCGATATCAGGAACAAAGCGCGAGCGCCCGTGAATGTCACACAGTTCGGCTCGGTGGCGGCGACCGCTCAACTTACCCCACGACCTTTACCCGCTTAAATAATGCATACTGTAACCGAGATCCTTGTCGCTGCGCGAACGTTCATGATGGATACAACGCTCCGCTCCGCGTACGACATTTTTAATCGATACTCAACCGACATTGTACTCAACCTCCACCGAAACAATTGGTCATTGTGAGGCGGAGGTGGTAATTGTTTCAGAAATCTAGCCGATGCGGTTGACAGGCTGTAGGCGTGATGACAGCGCCACGCCACGCGCGGTTTCGTATTACAATGTCACACGTCCAGCGCCGGCCGCCGCCGCCGCCGCAAACGGTACGTCTCCGTTTTCATACGCACGCGGACGTGTTTGTGCATGCGTGCCTAACAGATCCGTGACAAAAATTAATTAAACGGAAAGTAAACGTTCGTTCGTTCGACGTTGTTTTGTTTTTTGTCGGTCGTACACTGGGGAGTTGCTGTTATCGGGTAACGTTGTACCCTCGAGGCGTGTTTTGTTTGCGCTGGTGTGTTCGAAATGTCCGGGTTTTGGCGAGAGCGAGTCGCGGGATACGGTTGATTATAAATCAGGGTAATGGACGCGCTCCCGTAATGCCAATATTTTCATACGGGCCGTATATTAATGTTTGGCAAATTGATATTGCCCGAAATATGGAGTGCGTCACGTAATTACTAGACGGACCGGTCCCTCAAAGGAGGTTGATTAATGAATAAATAAAAGTACTTTGTTGTAATCAAGTTTTCCACGTCAATTTATAATAAAAACACAGTTTTGATTTGAACTTTCTTGTTTCTTGGAGAAACACCGTATTGCAATAGTACGGAAAATTCCATTACCTTCAGTCTTCTCTGGTAGGCTGTTTGGTTACTCTGGCTTCTTTCCTAATGCAGCCATGGGCGCCCGCAGAAATATTTCCAGGGGGTGCAAAACGAAACCCGGCCATAAGTTGGGTTTTGAGTGGCCAACTCCAGAAGATAATGTTAAAGGAAACCGGAGCTACCGTCCCGCTTTTGGTATAAAAACCAATCGTTTATAACCTTTGCAAAAAATCTTGCAAAAAATCTTCTATCATACCTCAAATTGTAGGTAATTAAAAGACGTAGTAGCCCTTCGACGCTCGGAGTTTTGCCCCATCAACAATAACCCGTAAATGGCGATAATGTCCATTCGAATAGCAAACGTATTTCAAACAGTTGCGACAGAAAAATGTTTATTACTTTTGCAAAAATGTCTATCATAACCCAAGTTGTAGGTAATTAAAATACCTAGTAGCCCTTCGACGCTCGGAGTTTTGCCCCCATCGACAATAACTTGTAAATGCCGATAATGTCCGTTCGAATAGCAAACGTATTTCAATCAGTCAACTGTTGCAAAAATTGATAACATAATCGGTTGTCACTAGCTTGTTTCTGTTTTTTTTTGTAATTGAACATCTATGAATTTTTATGTGTAAATTCAGAAGTTTATTAATTATTTTATTATTTATTAAGTTCTATTATTTAATTATTTCTTTTTCAATTAAATGTTAAATGTTTTTAACACTAGTTATAAATCAGCATGTATTTCATGATTTTTTTCTTGTTGATCTCTCCCCTGTTATATCAAAAGCCAGGGGGGTGCATGTGCACCCCCTTGCCCCTCTGTGCAGGCGCCCATGAACGCAGCCTAATGATAATAGTTCTTATTCATAATGTGGTTACTGCATGTCTTCCATTTTTTGCTTCACAGTACGGTGGCGTACCTGTAGTGTTATTACTTTATGTCAGGGCCTACGTTTGACGTTCGACATCACATTTAGTACATACACGACGAAGTACAAGAAACAACACATTAACCACAGTCAGACCACAGGATGGACTTGAAAACACGCAGATGCTAGGGACTAAATATCATCAAAAGCTTGTAAAAATACCATAGAGATTCAAGAAGTCCCTTCATAATCGACCAAAACAAAGTAGGCAAAAGAATACATGAGAACGGTAGCTCCAAATGACTTCAATGAGGTGTAAACGCAGTATTAAAGATCGAGAATTTTTATGGATTTCTCAGTATTCATTAAGCATCATATTATTTGTGCAGGACTAGCTGACGTCAATAACATTATTTCTACTTTTTTGATATACCATGTACAAAACTAATGTGGTTGAAAAGCTCCGTTACAGTTTTTGACAGCAAAACTACTTTCTTGAACCGAGAAAATATTTGATACAAAAGTCGGAAGAGTTTGAGGTGCACAACGACGATGGCATTATCAACTTCAGGTTTAAACCGAAAGTTGGTGTTATTGGTAGAAACGGATGAGAAATAGCATTAAAAACTAGATTGTGTGATGTGTCATATGAAAGACCTTATAAAGTAAAATAAATTTTTTTTATATCCTAAATGATCATAAAGTGACATTTTACAAAAAAAAGTTTCATTTCAAACTTTTCTGCGCTAATGACAATAAAGATAACCCGCGATTGGTTGTCACTTTTATAAATAGCAGATTCTGAAAGAATTAGGTATCCTATTCCAAGTTTCACTGATACGTTAAAGGAAAAAATGGTCCAGTTAAATGTGACCGGTAGTGGTCAGATAAATTTTATTCAAAAAATTAGTTAATTTTTGCTTAAAATTTTGAATACCTAAATACGTGTCTTAAATAAAGTCTTTGTACGTTTTAACTACAATAGGGTATTTGACTATTATTGGAAAACCATCTTAGTGTGTTTATTCCTTCACTCTACATTGTAAATGCATTATTTTTCGTAATTATTTCCTCAATATTTCATAAAAATCAGCGTTAAAAATTGAATCACAAAATGTCCCGCCAAAACGATACTTTCTGTTGTGTGACGTCACCCGATAGTAGATGTCAAATCGGCTCATATGGTCTGTCAGCATCGGCATCGTCGCCATTTGGTAATAGGGTATTTGACTGTATTAAAAATATGGCATGTATTATAGTCATCCTAATAGATTACAGTTTAAGAAAACTATTTGTTATTACTTTTCAAAAAAAAAAAATGCTTTATTTCTATGAAAAACCAAAATTAAAATTGAATTTTACTCACGTCCTATCACGTGATTGAAAACGCTCTGTAATTGGGTCAGTCTCCAGTGATGTCATTCGTTAGTCTTAGAGCGCGTTCGCACGCGTTCGGTTTGTCAGGGTATGGTATGGGGAGAGCAATGCTCAGATAACTTGGGTCGGCTGTCTCTCTTATATGCAGATAAACGCCGTATGACGTTAGTCCGCCTATTATGCAGCGCGTCACTCTCACCGTAAAATACCGGGTTATCCGAACGCGCTTTTATGCTTCTCCCGTTTGAATTTAATAGCACGAAAGCGTCATGTAAGCATAACTTTGTAGGTTAGGATAGCCCTAACCTTCAGCTGTCAGATCAGATAATACCTTTCGAAAATACGATAGATAACTTATTCTAGTCAGTTTTACTTATGTCGAAGTAATCTTCACAACAGAAAACACTTGTATTGGCGGCTATTTATTTCATTTGGATTTCTACGAGCCAACCACTTTCTTCGCAGTTTCAAATCTTGCGGAACAGCTACAAATAGTTTATCCGGAGTTTTTCTTGACGTATCTCTGCATTGTGGATTTATACACCATTTATAAGCCATTTTTATGTAGAAATTGTGAAAACAACACATCATACAACACAATTACCAAACGGCGACGATGCCGATGCTGACAGACCATATGGGCCGATTTGACATCTTGACATCACATCATCTTGACATCTTGACATCACTAACCGGTGACGTCACACAACAGAAAGTATCGTTTTGGCGGGACTTTTTGTGATTCAATTTTTAACGCTGATTTTTATGAAATATTGAGGAAATAATTACAAAAAATAATGCATTTACAATGTAGAGTGAAGGAATAAACACATTAAGATGGTTTTCCAAAAATAGTCAAATACCCTATTGTGTTGTATGTGTTGTTTCTATTTCTACACAAAAATGGGTTATAAATGGTACTTATATAAATCCACAATGCAGAAATACGTCAAGAAAAACTCCGGATAAATATTTGTAGCCGTTCCGCAAGATTTAAAACTGCGAAGAAAGTAGTTGGCTCGTAGAAATCCAAATGAATTAAATAGCGGCCAATACAAGTGTTTTTTGTTGTGAAGATTACTTCGACATATGTAAAACTGACTAGAGCAAGTTATCTATCGTATTTTCGAACCAGGTATTATCTGATCTGACAGCTTATGCTTAGGGCTATCCTAACCTACAAAGTTATGCTTACATGGCACTTTAGTGCTATTAAATTCAAACGGGAGAAGCATAAGAGCGCGTTCGGATAACCCGGTATTGTACGGTGAGAGTGACGCGCTGCATAATAGACGGACTAACGTCATACGGCTTTTATCTGCATATAAGAGTGACACAGCCGACCCAGGTTACCTGAGCATTGGTATCCCCATACCCTACCCTGACAAACCGAACGCGCTCTAAGCGTACTAACGAATGACGTCACTGGAGACTGAGCCAATTACAGAGCGTTTTCAATCACGTGATAGGACGTGAATAAAATTCAATTTTAATTTTGGTTTTTAATAAAAATAAAGCATATTTTTTTTAAAGTAATAACAAATAGTTTTCTTAAACTGTAATCTATAAGGATGACTATAATACAAGCAATATTTTTAATACAGTCAAATACCCTATTCATTCATTTTTATATTGAATTAAATATCATTAAAATGAACTCATAATGTTGGCGTGTAAACTAGTGTAATGGTCAAAGTCTAAAAGTGAGAAGCCAAAACAACTACACCATAATCAATTACCTATTGATAAATTCAAATCTTCGCACGATGGACACATGCGAATATTCAATATTGTGTACAATGCAGATGACGAGATATTCCAATATTGGTAACTGTTGGCAATACCAAAACGCAAAGGGGCAGGACGAGTCACAACGGCGTTAATTTTATCATGTGTTCGATGATATACGATTGTTTTGCGTTCGAAATTTAATTCCGGCAGGCAGCCCCGGGGGTTAATATTAACAAGATACCGTCATAAATTCGGCCCGCATCACGAACGACCGCCTCTCTCACTCGCTCGTACTCGGAATTTCAATAACCGCCAATTACCGGCTAATATATTTAATCGTGTATCGGATGGTTATTGCGATGCGTCGGACAATTTAGAGATCCGCACGGTCCGATAAATGCCGCCGCTGACGCGAGAGCCCTCTGTGTGCCGTCGCCAACGATTAGTGTTTTTACTGTTCCAATCGGACCTCGCTTTCGATTGCTTCGCGTATAAATTATTGTTGTTGTTGTTGCATAAATGATGTGATGTGAGGCCACCGGAGAGCGATTAATGTAGACGAAATTTGTAGGTCAAAATTATCAGTTTTTCATTATTAACATTCCACTATTATGAAACGGGTTGTGGAAAGATATAAACTAAATAACGTATCCAAAAATGTTTTCCCATGTCCGTCGAGGTATAAATAAGCAAGTTTAAAATATGGTGACATGCAGGCGGGATGTAAGTTTGAAAAAATATATAAATAAGTAAGTAGCCAACATACATGAATATCTAGTTCAGTATGAACGAAAAGAAATGTAACGTTTCAATATCTCGTCCACTAAGTAAGAAAAAGAAAAAATTCAAATAAAAGTTGAGGAAATGACTTAAGCCAGAAATTTTAAATACTTTTAAATAAACAGCGGGGTCATTTGTAAAAAGTGGACCACATTCATTGTGGTCCAACACCCATTATATTTTTTTTAGTTTTGGGTACTTTTAAATTCAGTCCAAATGTGAAAGTCGCTGTGAAAATTGCCGTTGGAAACGGTGAAAAATGAGTTTTTGGCGAATAACTTTTAAAATATTGGGAATTGTGATGGGGTTGTATTTAGAAACAATGTTTATTTTTTAATTCTGCATCGTTTCAGCTAAAAAAAATCTGATGTGGCCAGGCACATGACTTTATCATACTATATATAAAATTAATGGTTTAGCTGCATGCGATTCCATTAACCATTAACACAAATATATTAATTAAAGAAAATACACATTATGAATTAACATAATTTCAAATGATATAAAACAAACGGTGCCTTGCGCCGTGGGCGCTTATCCGAAATTTGAAACGATTACGATTTACCCGCCAGTGAGTGAATAGCTTGGCGGGTATATTTTTAAAAACAAACAACGATAAAACAATAAAAATGCTTTACTAAAATATTTAAAACAACATAAAAAGTTTTGATCTAAATATTATTGAATAAAACATGGACACACACAGCACGCACACGCAGCTACCGCCACCGCCTTTGCCGTCTCCTTCGTTGATCGGGCTCAACGTCATCTTCATCGCTGACGTCCCGCTCAGCATCTATTTGCAGAGGTCCTGCATTCGCTTTGCCTTCGTGCTTGTCCCCAGGCTGGTCAGGTGGTTCCGGCGCAGAGCTATTGTCAAAACATCACCGTATGACACTGTCTGTCATTAGTTCTGTCACAATTCTGTCATTAGAATTAAAATCCTGGCTACTTAGTTTTAAGGCCGACACGACCGATCTCAATTTGAATCTGCTCCTGCAGCCAAACTATTAATTTTACCAAAAAATGCCATAGACATAAATGATACAAAATTTCCTCTTCTTTAATTTATTATTTAGCTGTTTTGCCGAAATTACAGAAATGGCGGCTCATTTGCAAAATGCTTGAAAAATGCTTGGAGGAAACATACAGTTCCTTTGGACCCTTTTGAGCCAAAAGCTTTTCAGCTCTAAGTTTGGTCATGAAACTTCTAAATATGAAGTTTCGTCCCGATACCTTTAGTAGTTTCTCCAGAATCGTCGCCACAAAAATCGGGTACACACACACACACACACACACACACACACACACACACACACATACACACACACACACACACAGACATTTTTTCTACCTTGGTCAAATATGTTCAGGGGACCCAAAAGAACATAAATCCGCTAAAAACTCAAAATTTTTTTTCGGCATGATTACAATACTTTATAATACTGCGTATGATAAAGTAATATATGGGTTCCAATTTAAAATAGGAACAATAACACGCTTTCAAGTTTGACATGTTTGACACCAGATTTTGGTCACCATGCCATTATTTGGATCAATGACACTTGGTTAACTAGACTACTAGGTCTAACTTTATAAGCACGTCGCAAAATTTTATTAACGAGGTACAATTTGTGGTTTTTATTTATTTTTAAAGCCAACGATGCAAAATCAATTTTTTTTTTGCTTTTTATTTTTTTGCGCTGCAGACACTCAACCGATTTCAATAAAATTTTGGTGGTATGTAGACCATAAAAGGTTTCCAAATGTGTAAAAAAATATATAGCATGCAATTAAAAAAATATATTACCATGGCGTTGCACATTTTTGGGACACCCTGTATAATCAAAAATAATTTCTTGAAATGTAACTTGAAGTACTGGGTAAGCCTGCAAAATGTCAAACTATTAGCTTAATTAGTAACTGAGGTACAGACCACGGGAGCTGAGTTGCAGGACTCTGTAAATAAAATTACCTAATAGTTTAGCTGCATGAGATTCTATTTGATCGAGATCGATCGTGCCTGCATTAAAATAAAACTAGTTAGCCACGATTTAACAGATTTTTTCATACTATTGACAGTAGGTCTTGTCAAAACATCAGCGTTTGACACTTCCTACTGTCATTAGAATGAAAATATCTGTCAAATCCGGGCTAACTAGTTATTTTAATGCAGACACGACCGATCTCGATCAAATAGAATCTCATGCAGCTAAACTATTAGTTTTATATATAGTCAAGTGTCTGGCCACAGCTGATTTTTGTGTTAATTTGGAGTTGGTAGTGGAACCAAACGTGATAAACTGCAAACATACAAAATTATGTTTAACTCAATTAAATGGTTGTTTAAATAGAGGCAAACAACGTTTATTTGATACAAAGAATGTTCGAAAAGATCAGATCTACTGCCACGGAATCTAGTAGGTGCCTTTCGTTTTACTTCGATACAACGGTTACGTTTGATATTTATTTTTATTATTGTATTTTTGTTGATTGAGTTTCTGCGTGGATAAAGTCAGATGACCAGTTTTTGGTATATAATTTGTTGGTAAACCTATCTTTTGTAGTTACGATTTGGAAATTGAAATGTCGATAATTTTAAAAATGATTTTTACCGTGCCCCCTTTTTGGTTACACCGTACAGGGTTTCAGAATATATTTCAAGGCCAACTATGAGAACTGGCCCAGCAAACGAAACTTTCTTTGTCAAGTTCTACAGGCAGTGTATTTGACAAGTCTATATTACTTTCCAAATCGTTCTAATGTTGAAATCAATATATGTTTGGGTATTTTTTGGGATTAGCATTGTTTAATACAGGATCTGCGTGCTATGGCATCGTTGAGTTTACTATAAATTAATGCAAGTACTGTCAAGCTAGTAAAGTTATTTTAGTCCCAGCTGTCACCTCGCAAAGTGCTAACAAATGGTTGACACTTCGCACAGCTAATTTTTACAATCAAATATTAAAAACGTCGGAGAAAATTATCAAAACTTTGATAATGCAATTCAGGTATCGTCTTCACACTTCACACGTAGCGGAAAAACAGGAGGCGACGACACAGAATTAGATGTGCACTCCTATTTTGGTGTGTCTGACTGTTGTATGACTGTTTTAAGAGAACACTTTCTGAACCTTGTCATATCGAAAAACCCGGTCTTAGCGGACCGTGTTGAATTCGTAATATCTCCCAATCGATTTGGTTGAATAAACCAAGCAGATCACTATATTATTGATGTCCACTACACAGCATAGGTTGCCCAGGTATATCTCATCCCGACTCAGAGCTTATGGAGTAACGAGAACATGTCGGTACTGTAACAATAGATAATCCACACCTAATTTGTATTGATATATTCCTTAGTGACGTAGTTATCGACGATTGTGGTCAAATCCCTATACAAGCCGCCGCAACAAGATACAATTGAGGCGGTACGCTGATTGCTAATTGTGATTGGAAATAGTAATCCGCAGTAGTAATCGGTCAGAAGTTTGATCCAGATATGGAATTAACTATATCGACTAATGTGAATGTTGGCTATTCAGACAATCTATATCTTGACAAAAGTTGTTACCCCTTCCATTAACAAAAATTTTCATTTTAGCGGAACGTATGATTAACGGAAACGGAAACCGCTAAAACCGCAGATACTACCAAACAAATTTAATATAAGTATATACGGTTTAACCTCTGCCGTCTGTAAAGGGAGGAAATAATAGCGGTTGTGCGTTGGGGTGGTTTTGGCAAACTAATTACTTAATAAACCTCTGCTGCCGTGCAATATTCGCCTAATAAATCAACTGTTCTGACATGGGCTAATTAAATACAACAAAAACGAAATTGTGGTGTACTCCGTGGGGTTACCACGAATTCTGTTTTGCCCTAGGATGTACCTTTGCGTCGTTATACTTTGCCACTTTCTCCTGCGTCTTCATACAAAAGGAGATCACAATTAAATCAAATTGAACTTCAATTGACTTCTAATTGCCAAAGTTTATATATAAGTACCTGCTCACTTGCCAAATGTTAACAGAATCCAATGAAACGACATTTATAACCCAAATACAAATAAGACATGTTTTTACTAGGAATGTGATAGTGCCTTAGACTTAAGGCAATTTTAACCCTTAAATGCATATGGTTGCAGAACTGCAACATATTTATTTTTCCTTTATAAACATGGCTCTACGAACTACAGAAATATTTGCCACCTGCTGGTGCATTCCTACAACATACTGATGTGGAATATCTGATGTGGCCAGGCACATGACGTGATGATACTATATATAGTTTACCTGCATGAGATTCTATTTGATCGAGATCGGTCGTGTCTGCATTAAAATAAAACTAATTAGCCCGGATTTTTACAGATATTTTTATTCAATTGGCAGTAGATATTGTCAAAACATCAGTGTTTGAGAATACTTGGCCATGATTTGAGTGAAATTAGTAATCTTCGTGATCATGAAGACTTCTCTGACATCAATAGCTTAGTAGTTGAAATGAAACACTTCGTGAAACTTTGCAGGTTTATCAAATTGCTACAAACATGTTTTGGCTTACGCCATCATCAGTGTCAGTAAACTAAAAAGCAAAAGAAAACAACAAGTTTTTATACTGGTATTTTAACTGTAAGTCACCTTAAAGATTATTTACTTGTGACATTTGTTGTCTTTATTTTCTTTTGCTTTTTAGTTTACTTACACTGATGATGACGTAAATCGACCCACCACCGCATCTGACACATCTTCTCATTTAACGGACTAAAATTTGGCCACAAATTTTACTGATATGTCCTAACTATTTAGGACTTTGTAGGTAGGTCAATGTACCGGGCCCTACCCGATTTGAGAAAATACGACAATTTCTACATTTTAACGACAATAATGCACATTTTCCAGGAGAATATGTTAATAATGTCAAGCTTCACAAACTTGAGAAACCCATGAGCGTCGTTCGTTTGGTTGCCATCATAGCTCGACATAAAATATTCACGACGAGTGAAACATGATAAATTCGTATATTCGTATAATCTGCTGGATATGATATTAGCAAATGCATGGATATTACATCGGAATAGCCTCATCATAGCCCTCTCTTGATACAAATTGACATTCTTGGATATTCTTAGCGAAGTTGCAATATGCCTGTGTCGAGTTAAACAATCGAGCATGGTAAAAGGGGATATCTCTCTTTAATCACCCTAGAACGAATTATGATACAGAAGAAGAGTGGACTATCTCAACATGCAACTCTGACAGATGTACGGTTGGGTCAATTACGACAACCATGTGGGCTAAACTTGTACTGTGACAACGAAAATAATTGTTGTAAAATGTTTCATATAGAATAGTATTATTATTATTATGTAACATAACGCGCATTGTTGTAGATCTGCAACAGTTATTGATTTGTGCAATAAGTTCCTTGACTAAAGAAAATACACTTTTAATTAATTCGCTAGCTATTAGCTATTTATAAAAATGCGTAAAATATTTTTTTTCACTTTTTAAACATAAAAAAAAAACTATGCATTTAAGGGATAAAAAGTTGGTGCAAAACATGCAGGAAAACTTCGAGCTTTCGAGTCTTTTTAAGAGAACTTTTGTAATATTGTTTATTCTTGATTTGAGCATTGTAAAGAAATAATCAAGAGCGTGACATAAACGAATACATTTTTGAAAAGGAAAAATATGTTACAAGTGCTAGTGTGCAAGTATTGATATTTTCTACTTGTCTATGTAAAATAATAAAAGAATTGCTATGCTGAATATGCCCAAAAATGTAACAAATTTTGCTACGGTTGTATACGCTATTATTTCCTGTTTAAAATCGAACGTTAGCAAACTGACGTAATTAACTAATATTCATTTTGGCAAATATTGCGGACGCACATGGACCGCTAAACAGAAAATCAGATTATAAATTGCACACAGCGTAGTAGCGAAACATAACAAAAGCTGAATGTGTAATTGGCAACTTTTTGGCACTAGACCGTAATGCAATGGCAGGGAACCGCGCGTGTTCGATGTACTACTGTTTATATCAAAATAATGAACATCGAACCGTCAGAATATTAGTGAGGCCAATAAAACCGACCGCAGCCTAATAGTCAGCGTTAAAACTGTTGATTAAATTTACCTGTGATAGATACGTGGAACACAAATTGGCGAATGTGCAAAATTATCGACATTTGTAAATCGCTCGGGAAATCGCATATGTAGGATTAATAAATTCGCACTGAAATGATTTTAATTAATGCCACTGTAAATATCATCAAATAATAATTTTAATTAAGAATTAATTCTCAGAATTCTTTGATGGACGGTGTGCTCAATGTGCAGAAATGGTGAATGCGCCGGAATATTTATTCGTATTTTTTGTAATTAAAATTTTATGATTGGGACATCTTGAGAGTACCTTAGATTCATAAGTGGCAACCCTTGATCCTAAAATGCACCGTTTGGAGCCTGGGAACGAAAAATGTAGGAAAACCTGTAGTAAAAAGCCTGTACAAAACTAGCCCGTGGTACTTATTGGGTTCTTGTCCACTTGGTCTTAGAACTCCAAATGCAAACTTGTTTTATTCTTTTTTAGATTTGTGCAACAAAGACAAACATGCTTTAATATCATATAATAAAAAGTGTTGAATTGCAATGTGAAATATTGAATGAATTTTGTGCGAATATGGTAAAAAATTCAGAATTTTGGTGATGACTTGATAGAATATATTAATTATTACTGATATAATAACCCGACTCTTTCCATATTTTTAGTTGCAAGTCAAAATTTTAGTCTATCCATTGATTTTATTTAGTTTTGCGATTTATATATTTAAATATATATTTTTGATTTGTGGTTATAATTAATAACTTTACTATTGCAAAACTTGTCCAATCATCATGACTCACAACAAAAAATTGGAGAATATATTTGAATATTTATTTAAATAATTTTTACAATAGAACATTTCATAGTTTAATTGTTAACATTAATAACTTGGGTATTAACCAGTTTTTTAAGGTCAAGAATTCTAGAATACTTAGAATTCTATAAATTTCTTGATTAATCTCCCACTTCGGTTTCTATTGGTAGAAATAGGAGCAAAAATTGTACATTTGTTTGCACTTAATATAAATCAAACGGCCCTATTATAACAACCAATACAAAACATAATTAATTAATTAAATGTACTGTTGGATCTTTAATATCAGTCACAAACCTCACGCGACAGCAAATGTTTTTACAAAATTAACTTATTGCCATATGGTAGATTGTTAATAAATAGGAGTTAATAATAATAATAATAAAGTCTATAGAGTTGAATGAAATAATAGCCCGATCACTTCTAGTTGTTGTTTTGTTATTCAATGCATTAGACATAGGCACAGTGGGTTGTCAATTTTTTCATGAGCTTTAAAAAATATCGATTTATGTGTGTAAAAATTCATTTTAGGAACATTCTACACAAAAATGAGCGAGATTTTTATAGTACTCAAAAATGTATTCATGTGATACGGTTACCATCTGAAATAAAGATTATTTTTAGTACTTTTGTACTTTACTGTTATGTCGACAACACCAATGCATTTTTTCAGCTTTCAGCTGGCTGTTGGATAGGTAACTGGGTGGTTCGACTATTAGACTATTAAATGGCGCTTCCCGCAGAAAGATTTTTCTTCCTTGTTTTGATTTATTTATTACTTTTCGTTTAAGCAACATAGCAATTGGACCAATAGACTGTTTTTTTTAGTTTTAGCTTAGTTTTCAATCTTCATTATTGCAGTTTATTCATTCCTTAGTTTAGTTTCCTCAGCTTTACGGATGTAGTTTTTTTTTTCAATTTCCGGTTAAAAATTTTCCACCTGGCCCGTGAGGCCAATCGATCAGATATCTTTCGAACTTCGAGTAGTTCGGTGGTGTGTTAGATGTGTGCGGATTGGTTACGATTTTGGATTTTGGTTAACGGCCTCTCCATTTTTTGGGATTTATTATTGCACCCACGGATTGCGTTTAGTAAATACATATATATGCACGGCATTCGCCGGATTTATTCACTCAAGTTAAAAAAAAAATTCTCCAAGCCGTTTTATATCTCAAGGTATGTTTTTTTTTGGTTAATTTATTGGTCTAATTGCTGTGGGATTTCATTTAGGCTTTTATCGACGAGTTTTACGAACAAGTTTTATTAAAAACGAATCTTCAGAACGACATTTAACCACGAGCTTAAAGTACGACCTCGTTGCGACGACCACCTGGTGATTGGTAAACCGATTTCGTCGTTGGACACAGCCAGCCAAAACCCTACCCGGCCACTTCAACCCCTCAGCTTTTGGAGAAATACGACGCCAAAAATGTGAAGGCCGACACGTTTGAAAACTGAATGTTTAAACTCTTTTTTTTTGTCTCTACGATTCTAATTATTACATCTTAAGCTGAGCATACACGCAACGGATTACCGGAAGACGAGCCTTCAGGTCAACAATCCGGAAGGCAAGCCTGTACTCTCAGTTGACACATACACGTTACGTTTTATTAAAATTCTTGCGACAGCTTTTAAAGAGGGCGAGAGTTAAGGCTTGCCTTCGGGCTGATTCGGCCACTAATGATGCGGATTGCGGTCCGGATTAACGGCCGGAAGGCAATCCTTCCGGCATTCCGTAGCGTGTATGCCCAGCTTTACTCTATGTAACGGCACAATAGACATCTTGTACTTCAGATATAATTTTTTGCACCTTTATTAATTTAAATTAATAACTAGTTAATTAAGTTAATTAGTTAATTAAACTAGTGGACTGAAAACACGTTGGTTCTAAGATTTAAATTAATTTACTTTATTTATTTTTTTGGGACATAAAGCCATCAGGCCAACTTATTTCTGGTGCCACAACTATCTGGCTCTTTATTATTGTGCAATTATCTCAATATTTTAAAGGATATAATTATTCTTGTTTAACCTACTGTTCTATTCTCTATTCTCACTTTTTTTTTGTATTTAACCTTTATCCATTCATTAATTTTTGTTGTTGCTTCGGCATTCATTTTCGCCGATAAATATTTTTTTTTTGCATTGTTGTCGACTTTGGTTTTGTACCCTTTTAATTATTGGGTTTTTTATTGTTATTTTTTTGTGCTGTATAAATTGTTGAAACATATTTTTGACAACGTTATATTGCTGATATATGTGAGTGGTGCCAGCAAATAGATTATTTGTCTTTATATTTTGTGCTTTTATTTTCTTTTGCATTGTTTTGATTTTATTGCCGTGTGCCTACCTTTCCCCATTTATATCAACAACGTTCGTGATTACACTAGGTGTCCTTTTCTTCAAAATTTTAAATTACGTGGCGCTCTCCTTTTTTCCCCGACCCATCCCCATGTTCACTGAGCTAGGAGGTAGACATAAGGACACCGAAACTACCTATTGGATACCAGCGAGAATTTTGGAGCGTGACATATGAATTCAGTTCGATGCTTTATCAACGTACTGATATGTTTGTATTTAGATATATTGCTTAGTTTAACTTTTCCGAAGTTTTGAGAGATATAAAATATAAAGTGAGTACAGACACCCGCATTTTTAATATAAAACTCATGTTCTTTTTCTTAATACCTTTAAATCAGCTTCAGCAGAAATAAATAACGGATTTTAAGCTATTCGACCGAACTACCTCCAAAATCCTTCTACCTTCATTCGCTCAGTACCCTTCGTAATACCACTAATCTCAGTAATACTTGGCCGATATCGTAAACCCAATAAGAACGGTCTTCTACGTCATCTATGACGTGGAATCACGGACCGCATACGCACCCGGGGCAGTTTAGGTGCAGGGGAGTTGTGATTTTTCACGTTGGAAGGGTGGAGGGATGGGTGAGGCCGCGGATATGCCTGATAAACGGGCAGCTATCAATTTTTGTTCACGTGGCGGGTAAATCTCGGCCCGTATATTACCGTTAAAAATGCCGAGCGGTCCCGACGACTGGATCTTAATAAAAGGATAAACCCCCTTGGGCTATTTAACTTCATACTGGGCAGGCGAGAGAGTTATTGGACGTCATAAAGATACGTACGAGTATATATGTATAGATATTACATTTTAGTGGGGAATGTTTGGATTTTGTTTTCCCCTTAATGGGCCTCACAGCTTATCGTTGTGTTGTGTTCGCTTAAATCAATTGGGCAGTGAAATATTAAGTTCTTTAACATGATTTATTATGCCACCGTAAAACAAACGATAGAAAAAAACGCATTTTAAAGAAATAAAAGATTAAGCTTTTTTTAATTTTTTTGTTTAAAAATTTGTGTAAGTAAGCACATGGACTAGTAGAATAAAAATTCAAAAAGTTTATTTTAAACTGTTTAGTATATATGTATAGATATTACATTTTAGTGGGGAATGTTTGGATTTTGTTTTCCCCTTGATGGGCCTCACAGCTTATCGTTGTGTTGTGTTCGCTTAAATCAACTGGGCAGTGAAATATTAACTTCTTTAACATGATTTATTATGCCACCGTAAAACAAACGATAGAAAAAAACGCATTTTAAAGAAATAAAAGATTAAGCTTTTTTTAATTTTTTTGTTTAAAAATTTGTGTAAGTAAGCACATGGACTAGTAGAATAAAAATTCAAAAAGTTTATTTTAAACTGTTTAAAAGAACTTTTTAAAAAAGCACTCTGAATACAAATTTCGAACGTAACTGAAGTATTAAAAACACCTTAAAACAGAGTTTAGGTAAACCTTTAAATGAAGACATAACTTCGCCATACTTCCCGTTGTGCCATATGGAGTGCTTATCATTGTCTATGACGAGTGTCGGAGGTACTTCATCAGGACAAGGCCCAAAGGATGGGCGTTCAGGGAAACGTACTTCTGATGACTCTGTTCATGTTGTAAATGTAGTAAAAGTAAAGTTTTCGATGTGTTACTTACTGGTATTACTTATTTGGTTAACTATAAACTAAATCAATGAATTTAAGTTTAAATGAAATATCTGAAATAAATAATCAAGGCACCAAAATTAGTTAATTTTGGTGCCTTGATTATTTATTTCAGAATCAATAAACTCTCATCTTAGAATCTACGATTTTATAAGTGTTTAAACCAAATAATTAACAATAGTGACTGATAATGAAGAAATTATATTTGCCAGACACCCGCCCACAAACTAAATATCGTTGAGGCTTTTCAAAGATCTGGCGAGATTGTGGTAGTGACTGGAGATGGAGTGAACGATTCCGCAGCAATGAAACATGCGGAAATAGGTGTCGCCATGGGAATCACCGGATCGGACGTGACGAAAAAAGCGGCTAATATGGTGCTGCTAGATGACAACTTCGCCAAAATAGTCAAAGGTGTCGAGGAAGGGAGGATCGTCTACGACAACCTGAATAAGTCGATAGCGTATATCCTTGGCACATTTGTTATCCGCTATGGCGCTTGGCCCAAATACGAATATTATATGAAACATAAACGTAGGTAAACAAAAGAACAACGTATAATGAAGTTCGACGATATTTTCAGGACTTTCATAAAGAGTTGCATAATAATTTTTATTGTTAGTCAGTTAGATATGCAGTGCTATAAAATTTGTAGGTACACTTAAACCCTTAATTTAAATAACATATTTTATCAAACATATTTATCAGAAAATTTCAATTAATACATGGGTTAGGTTGCAGGTTTTCGTGCAAATACGTGTGAATCTCGTTTATTTAAAATTTTACAACACCGGCAAATTCGGACAAAGTTGCGCATTTTTATGCAGATCAATTTAATAACGCAATAATTTAATAACGTGTCGCAAAAAAAACAGTTTACATATATTGTAAAATTTTGACGATATCAACCAATAACTAAAATTTACGCTGTTCAATTTTACCCTAAAAACATCCAAATAACAAACGAACAATTAGGATTTCAGTTTTCTGTTGTTATCTTCAACACTAAAAAAACATTGATGAACAAAAACATTGATCGTTGATTGTTCATCTTAATTAAATCATAATTAAATCATAAATCAATCTAATAATTTCCTTACAACTGCGATAAAATCCGTCTGATAATGAGATTTGTCTGTGATTGTCCCTATTTTGATAATTTAGAATTGGTAATAGTCTAACACGCCGAAACATTTCATCCCAACCTAGCACTATGGAAATTCCACATTAAAAAAACAATAGGTTATTTTTTTTAAATCATTGATAAGCAGAAAATTACGCAGTTATTCTCAATGGGTAGAACACAACTTATCCGAAATTTATGGCCGCCATATAAATATAAAGCTGGTTTCTAAAAGTACAGCATCGTAACTGAGATAAACGTATTAAATATTATTCAAGATGATGTTTCATGATTTTAAAAGTATAAGGTTTGTCTACCTACCTATACAGAGTGTTTTAACAGTGGCATCGGAAGATGATACGTAAGATATTTTAAAATTAATTTTGTATATACAGGTGGGATGGGGAAGTTTTAAGGCAATAAGTACTAAAAGTGGATTTTAGTTTCTTTCGTTTAACAAAAAGGAGAGTATGAAAAAATCATTTCTCAACTGGTATACAAGCTGTTTACAAAGATGGTTGACAACATGCAAGCAGATTTTCCAACAAAAGTCGTGTTTTTAATGGAACACTGTGAATATGCAGGTTACATTTTTGGAGGGCTATTTTTATACAAAAAAGTAAACTTACTCTAAAATCAAAACAGTGCGTAACTAATCGGTCATGGTCCAGATCAAGTTTGACTCAAAATGTATGATAGGTCACCACCCATTTTTGTGTGCATATAGTACTCTGAAAGCCCTGCGCCTGCTCTGTGATACACCACTTGCATTTCTATCGAACGATGTATTGGCACACCTTGAAGAATTTCAATATTGCATTTATTAAGGGTTCTTATTTTCTTTTAGATATAAAACATGAAAGTTTTAATTACAAATTTACTCGAATAGCGGAAGTAGCAGAGTTGTCGGACAGACAAGAAGAGGCTTTGTAAATATAAACAAAAACGGATGAGATAGCTAAGGACCGTGGATTACAGAATTTAATAAAGTTCCATCCAAAACAACTACCTTTGTACACTTTTGTCTGACTTTTTGAACTTTTCATTGTAAAATCTTTCAATTTTATATATTTTTACTATAACTTAAGTTGGACCAGCTGTGCAGAAATTTCTTTGAAGGAGGGAAATATAAAATCACATATTACGCATATTACAATTATTTCTTAGTTGCAGAATTGCGTATATTAATTACTTCTATATCAAAAATCTATATTACGCAAATCTTTGCGCATTATAGTTGTATGTTGATTAAGACGATATAAGTATCTTACGAAATATTATATATAACTCACCTGTAAATCGGGGTATGTTCATCCTTATACCAGACGACAAGGAGGACGCTGTCGTTAGGCGCCGGTGGCGTCAGGTCGCAGGGTAGCTGTGCGACCCCCCTGACAATGGCCTGGACGTGTGTAACGAATCCCCCTGAAACGCAGAACGAATACGTTAGTACGCGCCCCCTCATAAATCACCATAAACGCATGAATAGAATAAAAATTATACCCAAAAATATATTTTTAACGACGCCTCCCCCACATACGATATTCAAAACGTTTATTTTATTTCGTGAGTGCGTCGCAGCGCATATGGACGCCGGACGACCCGATGTTCACGTAACATATTCACGGGCAACATGTCTCGGGTATTACTTATAAATGATATTTAGGGTACGTGACTAGAGGGAAGAGAAATACAAGAAATACGAACCGGTCGATGGGAGACTACGACGCTTTACTATCAATTCTGTCGGAGAAAATGAGACTACGAAGACCGTGCTGAGAAAGTGCTGCATACAAAGCAGAAGCAGCCGGTTGCGCTTTTGCGACGGTTGCGATGTTTCGCCAAAAATGGCGAATGCGCCGGTATATTTCATAAAATTAAAAGTTTTAAGAATCGGGTACATGCAAATTTGAATTATGTATACAGTCGCGGCCATATGTTATAGGCAACCAAATAAAATACCTGTTGCACTACAGCTATGAATATTTTCGAGAAAATATACAGGGTATCTCACGGAACTGGTACATTAGAAGTTTCTCATGTTCTACTATTTTTCTGGAACCTTGAAATTTTGGAATTGAAATTTACTCAGTCTGAGCTCTTCAGCTAAAATATTCTCAAGTTAACCGCCACGTCCGGTCACCGGAATTCGGTATCAACTTTATTATTTTAAATGGAACGATATAATTTTTATTTTATTTTTGGTTTCTACATTTCAATGAACATCATTTTTGATAAGGTTTCCCTATACCTAAATATCACCATTTTTGAGTTTTTTTGATTTTACTAATATTTTGGTGATTTTCGGGGTTGCGTTTAAAATTGAATATCTCGGTAATAATTGAAACTAGATATTTCGTGATTGGTGGTCCAAAACTAGAAACATAACCAAATAAGACGATGTTTAGTTCATTATGATATCTTATACAGAGTGTTCAAAATTTACCACACAATAATTGAATTTTCAAACGTAAAAAACCCATTTTCTTCAAATGGGACAGCCTGTATACTGAAACGCCATTCGATAAGAAATCTTATTCCCTATCAATCAATATTAGGGTTCCTTATATCTATCATTAATAGTTTTTGAGATATTGTCACTTTTTCTTTAAATCCATTTTGATACTCCCATTTAATAATGGGGGACGAAATTAGATACGAAATTTACAACGAAAACAAATAGTGATAGATATTTAGAAATTGTGAGTGGATGTGTGAACAATTTTTGCGGAACGCTTATTTTACCTCCTCAATATTTTACCCGACTACTTTTATCAAATGGACGGTGCACCAGCACATTCTTCGCATGTGGTATCCATTCAACTTAATCAGATGTTTGATGATAGGTGGTTCGGAAATAGGGGACCCTGGCACCATGACACCATTTGATTTTTAATTCTGGGGTCATGTGAAAAGTCATGTCTATTCCACATCAGTTAATACTCGAGAAGAACTGACTAACAGAGTAGTAGCCGCCATTAACGGACTTCAGCGACATGAAATCCGAAGAACGACGATGACAGAAGCACACCGAAGAGTTTTAAAATGTTTGGAGCATAACGGGCAGCAATTCGAACAACATAATTAAGTTTTAATTTAAGTTAGATATCCCAAATATATGATTGTAAACTAAGCTGGAATTTTCTTGCCCGTCGGTTGTGATATCAAAACAGTAGTTTTTTATTGGGTTAGCAGGGCTCCTAATAAAAAATTGTCGATGGTTTGACCTTTTTATTAATCCAATATTTCGCCAATAATTTTTGGCTTCATCAGGGACTAGTTATGGTCTCAACAATTAATTTATATTTAGACGAAGAAAACAGCATTACAAACAATATCAAGCAACAACACATCACGACAGTACAACGATTGATTTCAAACTGAAAGTTTGAAAAGTTTGAAAGTTTTCAGTTTGAAATCGATCGTTGTACTGTCGTGATGTGTTGTTGCTTGATATTGTTTGTAATGCTGTTTTCTTCGTCTAAATGTGATTAATTGTTGAGACCATAAATAGTCCCTGATGAAACCAAAAATTATTGGCGAAATATTGGATTAATAAAAAGGTCAAACCATCGACAATTTTTGATTAGGAGTCCTGCTAACCCAATAAAAAACTACTGTTTTGATATATTATTTTAGTTTTAAGAAACCTTTTCAGTATTTTTCTGTTTTCCTGCTGTTCCAAAGTTGTTACATTCCTATAAATGTAGAATAAATCCTTTTGTATTTAGTTTGCATTCATTTATACTGACAATATCTCAAAAACTATTAAAGATATAGAGAACCCTAATATTGATTGATAGGGAATAAGACTTCCTATCGAATGGCGTAGGGGTATACAGGGTGTTCCATTTGAAAAACATGATTTTTTTACGTTTGAAAATTCACTTATTGTGTTGTCAATTTTGACCATCCTGTATAAGGTATCATGATGAACTAAACATCGTCTTATTTGGCTATGTTTTTAGTTTTAGTCCACCAACAATGAAACTTCTAGTGTCAATAATAACCGAGATATTCAATTTTAAACGTAACCGCGAAAATCACCAAGAAATTAGTAAAATCAAAAAAACTCAAAAATGGTGATATTTAGGTATAGGGAAACATTATAAAAAATGATGTATTCTGATACGTAGAATCCAAAAATAGAATAAAATCATTCCATTTAAAATAACAAAGTCGATACCTACTTCCGGTGACCGGACGTGACAGTTAACTTGAGAATATTTTAGCTGAAGAGCTCAGATCGAGTAAATTCTAGTTCCAAAATTTCAAGTTTCCAGAAATAGTACAACATGAGAAACTTCTAATGTGCCAGTTCCGTGAGACACCCTGTATATTGGGACTAGCTTATCGGTTAACAAAAAACTGGTTCTTTACCCAGTCTATATTTGCTGCGTATATAACTCACAATTTGGTATACTTGTAACTTAGTTGTATACTTTGATTTTGTCATTACCGTGTTGAAAAATTAAATGATGGCTAGAAAACCGCAGGTACCTGAATGGTTACGGGGACAGATCATTTTATTGCACCAACAAGAAATGTCGCAAGTGAAAATTGCAAAAAAGGTGGTTGGAGGAGTGCATGTGTGCGAGGGGCGCATGAATGGGGTGCGTTATGTAGACATGTTGGAGCAAGTACTGGAGCCATCTCTTTTAAGATTTTTCGATCATGACACGGAAGAATATTATTTCCAGCAAGATAATGCTCCTTGTCATAAGGCACGACGGGTAATACAGTTAATGAAAATCAGGTGAATCTTTTGGATTGGCCACCTTAATCTCCTGATCTCTCGGCCATAGAACATTTGTGGCATATTTTAAAAGAAGTTAAGGTTCGGCTACAACATCACTGATCTAAAGAAGCACTCAAACAAACCGTTTTTCAAGAATGGAAACTGATTTCTCCGGAAACCTGTTATAAACTTGAGGCGACCATGCCAAAAAGAATAAAAGCAGTAATTAGCGCTAAAGGAGGAAGCATTAAATATTAATATTATATAACACTATTACAATCTCCAAAACGCATTTTATTTTAGTTTAATTACCTTTTACTTATTGCAACACCAAGAACGTTGCCCTAGGGCTATTTCAAACCTGCCTTGCCAGAGATTGTTTCAATTCTCTTGCGCTTTTTTAGAACAACGAATGGTCACCAGAATAGTCGGTTAAATATGGCAAAAATGAACAAATATAGTAAAGGTGTTCGAAGACGTCACTTTAGTTACTTAGTTTTCTTATTCTATCTGCTCCTGATACTTTTAAGTTAACTGTAGGCCACCTACATCATACATTCCATTATTACACCAACATTTACTATCGATTTGTTTCTGAATTGAATATTCATAATCTTCAAGAAGAAGACAATTCAATGTTGCAAATTATTGATTTCTCTGGGAATCGTGGATGTTATGAATGGAAAATACATCCGCTTTTCCTTGTCTTTGGTGGTTTCAAGAAAACATGTATACTTGAACGTTTGCTAAGTTAAGTGATAAGAAAAACTCCTAAGCATTTTCAATATTTTATTTTCAATTTTATATTGTGCTTAACTCGACTTTTTATGTAAATCCGCACAATGTAGATTACATTCATTAGAAAGGCATCTATGCATCTATGTACTACATTTCCTATTTGAAGAGCAAAAGTTGAAAAGATGGTGGCTAGTGATTCTAATTCCATTTGGTTCTTTACTATAAAACAAGCTATCATATTTGGTTTACTAACGTCCACTTAATTATAACTTGTTCCGTTCTTTTTTACACAACAGGATGTAAATGAATACTGATTGTAATTTTGTGTCAGAAAAGCGCTTTTTTTATTCTCAATTTCATCATGAGCTAAACAAAAAACTAATACACTGTCATGATTAAAATGTGAGGCGAAACACACAGTAAAGACAGAGTTGCTAGACGGCTTTAAGTAGAGGGTTTCCGGAATCGTAGAATTCCCCGATGATGTCAGATTCAGTAACAGATTTATCAAAAACAAACAAAAATAAGGGGGGTCGATGGCGTATAGGATAGAGCGGCTGCTATGCATGCTGGCGGCTCGGGATCCAATTGCCGCCCTCGCTATCCTGGTATTTTAGGCAGGGAACAAATACCTTTACATGCCGCCTTCCATCGGATGAGGAAGTAATGCCGGTGGTCCCGTGTGCTGTCATGATGCGACGTGCACGTTAAAGAACTCTTACTGGAGGTTGGAATTCCTTCAGTTCGACAAAATTCCTGGGAGTGTGTAGCCTGCCCTCAGCGTCGGTGATTGGCCTCAGTTGCGGAAATTGACCGACGTAAAATAGTTAAAAAAAAACAAAAATATCAAAAATCTCCCACTAGAAAGACAATTATATACCTTTTATCTTTAATTTGGTGTATTGTATTTACGATTCTGTCAACTAATAGCTGAGAAAACCCCTCTAAACTTTTATGTGTTTTGCCAGTAGAAAGTGAGAGGTACGGATTCCTCTGAATGTAAGTTTATTACACTCACTTTATTCTACGAGGTACGTCAAAATTGAATACTTTCATTTTCCCATCTTCCAAACAATATTGTATAGAAGAAAGGATTCATTTATTGATTTATTTAACACGCAATCGAAATGGACGTGACCTAACATTTTACCCATTAAACTCAATGGTGCGGAGCTGGCGTAGATGAGGTGCCCTTTGTTTCAAAATTCTCGAGACGAGTCGCCAGCTCGGAGTGGTTTTATTTGGTGGCGTGAGGAATGATGGCGATGGAACAACGCGCGCCGACGAACGTTCTTCGTGCCGTTTCTACACGCATTCATCAGCGACGCGCACAACAATTAAGGCAACACAATAAGACGTAAACGCCACGCGAGCGTCGCTGAGAGGGTTGTGGGGCCGTACGAGGGTCGGGAGCGGGAGGGTTGGTGGCTAGATGTGCCGGAAACAAAGCTTCACAATTATGGAAGGCGGAGGCGAGTGTGAGAAGAAGGAAACGCCACTTCCTTCTCGCTAGGAAGTGGAGATTGAGAGGATATCGGCTTTCATTTCCTACATTTTCAGTTTCCCCGGCGAGTGTCTGTTCCTCCCCGAAGGTCTATTATGCAACCATTACCACTTCTTCGCTAGGTGGAATTCATTCGAATACGGTGGATTTTACGATGTATTACTACAATGTTGTCATCTAGATTAGACGACTGATGAATACACAACAACTTTGTTTTATATATTACTTTTGAACTACATTACAACAAAATTAAATTATGCTTAGTAGTATTTGGTGGGAAATTATTTATGTCACAGCCGGAACAGGTTGTGATTTTTTGTCAGTTATTCTGAATAGGTTGTGATTTTTTGTCTCAGTACATCGAAACAGGTCGTCATGTTTTTGTCGCAGTTCTTCAGAACTAGTGTGTGTTTTTTTGTTATAGTTTTTCCGAACAGGTTGTGTCCTGAACAGACAGACAGACATACAGACCACGTTAGCGCTCTAATTAAGTTAATTAAAAATTAATAATAACTGACTAAGAATTCATTGACGTTTTTGAGACAATTAGTTGTGGATTATCACAGTACTTTGAATGGTTAATTGAATTTATTACCTCAAATGTGTCTTAGAGAATTCTGGCTATATCTTTGTGATTTGTAATTTGTCTATGGTCGAGTCACTATTAGTAGAGCCACAAGTAGAGCACTGAAAACATAGCATGTCTCTCTCAGATAGGAAGTACCCGATGTAGTCTATCTCTCTCAGCGCTCTGCTAATAGTGATTATACCATATCTTTTGATGTCATGTGGTAGTTTCGATATGAAAAAATTCTTGGTTCGTTCAATTTTCGTTTCAATTTAGGTTGTTTTCAGTTTTGTTTTATTCACCTATTTGTAGCTTACTATAGGGTAGTTTATGGTTTATTAGAGCCGTTGGTTGAGTTGGTTTGAAATTTTATTTTTCAGTTCTGCTTTCAGTATAGTTTGTTTTGCCATGACCATCAAGTTTTTGACTTGATTAAGTGGCAATAAAACTGGACGCATATGAGTGAACCCACTATACTGAATAAAAACTGTTTATTAGGATAAGAATTAATCCTAGGTCAAGTCCTTTCAAACCCAAGCACTGGGTCAGATATGTCGATGGTACCTTTGTGGTTTGGCCGCACGGTAGAGATAAACTTACTGAGTTCCTTAACCACCTGAACAATGTTAGTCCTTCCATCAAATTCACGATGGAAATAGAAAAGGATAATCAGCTGCCTTTCTTGGATATGCTAGTATACAGAACGTTAACGACTTGGACATGCAGTCTACCGTAAGAAGACACATACCGATCGGGACTTGAACGCCAAATCACACCACCACCGCCAACAGAAGAGTAGTGTTATTAACACTTTGTTCAACAGAGCCGAGAAGGTATGCGACTCCAGCACCTTGGACGACGAACGGAAACACTTGGAGTGAGCGCTACGTCAGAATGGATACACCAAGTCTGACATAGTCCAAGGGTCACACAAGGAAAACCGCAAGTCTCAGAGCAACCGCAAGAGTCAAAGGGGGTCGCTTGCTTACCATACGTAAGTGGGGTATCAGAAAGAATCGGTAGATTACTGAAGAAATCGGGTATCACGGTAAGGCACAGAACACCAGATAAGGTAAAAGATCTTTTGCCAAACCCAAAAGATATTACACCACCCCTGAAGAACGAAGGGCAAGATAACATGTGAGTGCGGAACGTGCTATATAGAACAGACACGACGAAGCATCGAATGTCGAATCAAGGAGCACAGTAGAGACACCCGGCTGGCCAAGATTTATCAGTCCGCTGTTGCTCAACACTGCCACGAGTCGGGACACACAATGGATTTCGATGACGTGAAGATGCTGGCAAGGGTTGGTAATTATCATCGAAGGCTTTTAGAGAAGCCATTGAAATTTACAAACATCCTGACAACATCAATCGCGAGGACGGCACTGACATTAGTAGGGTCTGGAAATCGATCCTAACGCGGTCAGGTGAAAAAGCACATGGGAGCGGTAGCTCTAGATGTGCGCAGTGAGGTGTAAATTTAGGTATATAAGGGAGATTTCTTTGGTAGGTCTTCAGTATTCAGTTAGCTCTGAAGAAGCGAGCAACATGGTTCGCGAAACGTCAGCATTAACAAATCTTGACACACGGCATAACCCGGAAGCAGTTTATTTTATAAATCCTATTTCTTTTAAAAACAACGGCATTAAATTTGGAAATCCATGCGGGTACAGGTAGTTTAGTCCTAGAGTGCCACAAAATTTCTATAAAGGTTAAAAGTGTTAAGGTCGATAATGCAACCAGATGGTGTAAACATTTATCAGTTTTGATTGCTAGGTCAGTTACAGTTGTAGAGCGAGGGTCCCCAAACTTTTTAAGAGGAGAATATAAAACCTAGTAAGTCAGCCGGATATATAATACTACCGCTGTCACGCAATAAGTGTCCGATTTATGATCAATAACTTAAAAGCTTAATTTGACTAATTTCACTGGGCTGATTCGAATATGAAGATTGACCTAAATATCATAATTATTAGTGCAACTTAACCTTTTAAATGCATTTGTAGTTATTTGTAATCAATAATCAGCAATCAATCTAACGGCTTACTGTACACACTTAGCTTAACCTATAAGTGCATTTTTAGTAATGTAGGATGTATATGTTTATGTATAATTGTTATAAATATAAATACATTGTGGATTATGTTTTGTCATAACGTGTTATGGTCATAATGAAAAACCAATACGTTGAACCGGTTTATCTTAGGGCCATGTTGATTTTTTGACTTAATTTTGCCTCTACCAAATCACATTCAATAATTTTGTTTTTCACTCCTTTAACCTATGAATGAAACCATAAACCATTGTTGTTCGAAAATATAAAAACATATACAATTTAAAACGAGTGAAAAAAACAATGGCGCTTACATCGATAAAACCAAATAATCAATAATGTTTTCAATTCGTGAACAAAAAAGACGTAAATTTAAATTAAATATACAAATTGAATGTACAAAGCTCCCGAAAATGGGTAACTTAATATGCCGGTAATATATTAGGTATACGGGAGGAGCGCAAATTTAAATGGTATATAAATTTCGGAGGCGCCGCGAGTGTATTAGGGCTGATATAGGATCCCTTCATAATAAATATAAGAGAATTAAGTAGGCTCAGGGCGATATTCATTACAGGAGGCCGCAAAATGCCGATCTCGACGCTTCAACAATAACGAAAATAACGGCACCATCTCCCCTAACAGTAACAATATAAAGGTTAAGGCAGATATATTATACCTACTTGTACGCACCCTTCCTTCAAATAAACCCTCTGCTGACGTGATTCCACAGCAGTGTCTAAGAAGATTACGTTCAGTAATTATTAGCTGTCGTGTTTGCAGGATCAGCTTCATTTTGAATCAGATGAATCAATTTTAACACCTCTTCTTGTCAGGTAAATGAAGGCTTGTTTGAAACAGAATAGTAAACTAGTTCATTTATTGACGATACTAGGATCGTACTATAAATAGAGCTTTACAATAGGGTACGTGCATTTGTAATACAAATACGGGGAACGCCCTAGCGACAATTCACGACAAGTGCACGGGCGACTGATTCCTCTTTGTTCGCAACTTTTCATCCCCGGTACGAAACAGGAGCGAACGCTTTGCGGCCTGAGGATACGTCGCCGGTTTTATTTTTGAGGTTAAATCGTCGCTCATATTTTATTCATTTGCCCCCGAGGAACTAGAAGTTCCTCTCCGAGCCCGTAACTTTCAACTTGTGGGCCGCGAACAAGAAAAAAAGTAAGGAAAACTATTTAATTCAATACGGGATTCTTTTTGCTCCAATCATGTGGACAAAATCCGGCACCAGTATAAATAAATAATATCCGAAAAGTATTTTAAGATGTTATTTATTTGAAATATTTTTTTTAATGAAAACAAGAATGGAAAACTGGAAACATAAACAAAACATAAGTAAACAAAACATACAACGCCATAAATATTAAACTGAGCCAAATAATGGCTAAATTTAATATTACACCAGCTTTCACCAACAAAAATCAGATTTTGAAAGAACTATCAGATTATAGGTATGAAAAGAAAGACACAGGAGAGCTTAGTGGCATTTACTCTGTTGGATGTTCCAACTGTGATTCTATTTACATTGGACAGACTGGTAGACCTTTGGAAAGGAGACTTAAAGAACACAAAAATCGCAGTAACTCAAACATATACCAACATTCACTGGAGACAGGCCATAAAATTAATTATCGTGATGCAGAGTTGCTGCATATATGTGAGAAGGGTTTTAAAATGGACATCTTAGAGCAAATGCAAATTTTTAAACACGAAAACGACCCACGATACAGTTTGATGAATGAACAGACGCAATTTGCAATAAAACCCCTTTTCTCCTACCTTAGTCATTTATGAATATTAAATTTGAACCCCTTTTGCCTAGACAACCGGCCACACATATACAGAACATTCCCTTCTTTACCTGCGATCACGTGACATACCTCGTCACGTGCTTTCTATCTATTCCCATAGCCATCTTGTAGATCCGTCGAACGCACGCATGGTTCTCGTATTTCCGCAAAAGGAGGAGTATTTAACGGTGGCTGATCTCACACATTATTTCAGCACCTCCAGGAACAGAATTGATTACAAGTTATGTCTGGTTTACTTTTTTTTCTCTCCGTCTGACAGTGAGTAATTATTTGATCGATACATTAAATTTTGTATATATATTTTTTTTACCATTTTGAATGTTTAAATGTTAAAGTCTATTACTAATCGTTTTCGTTTTGTCTTTTAGATTTAAGGCTGAAAAGAAAAGATTGAATTGGGTTTTTTGTTGGTTATCTGATACATTGTTGAAGGGACATTGATGATATTTTTCAGCATTTTTACGTATTTGTGTTATTATGTGCATTTACAGTAATGTATATAAAAATTATGCAATAGCTATCTATCATAACTAGAGCCCGGACTTTAGGACACAATTTAGGACACCACTGGCGTGCCACACATATTTTCAGTGGGGTATTTTTTTTATTAACTATACTGCCGTATTAGCACAGACGTATATGTAGGATTGGTGTCGTAACTTTTCAGATAGCAAAATTAAAATAAATTCTTTTAAATTCTTTGTCGGCGGTAAAAAAATCACATACCTATGCAGATTTACAAACACACACGATTTTTGCCTGTACAATGGAGGCGCAAAATGTTTCTGAATTGACATATGTAGGTTGCTAGTTATAAGTTATAACTGGCGATATACACCGTGGGCACAAAAAGTGTACGAAACTTTTCTCGTATGGAATCTTACCGGTTTTGTTATAGATGGGGCTAGTATCGTAAAACGCTTATGTTTTTAACTTATGCTTTTTAAAAGGTATGTCCATATTTCTGGATGGACCAATTTTTATTAATCGGCCCATTGAAGTTTTTACCATTTTAAAAGACTAATATTTTTTTTATTTGCGTCTATGCACTCTATGCACAAATGTGCTTTAAATAGAGTAAACGGTAAGTTCCTATATACGGAAAGAAATATTCCGTTCAGCTGAGAAACTGAAATATTCAAAGTTAAAAAATTCAAATGTTCAGCGGGAAGATATGGGTATTCTAAGTAAATATACCTTATTTTAGTGAAGAATATATTTTATTAACTTTCAAGCAATCACTTATTCATTCACATCATGGGAAATTCTTAAATTTAAAGATATGTGCTTTCAACCTGTATATAAAATTTAATCTCATCAATTAATTTGAATTATTGATACAAGTAAATTTCTACTTAATTCAAGACTTTCTTTAAATTGATTTGAAAATTAATTATATTGATTGAATTAAATAATGTACTTACCTGAATTCAATTATACATTTCTTTCAACATGATATGGTGGTTTTCAAATATCAATTATTTGTTTAGGTTGGTGTAAGTGGTAGCTTGAGAATATTGCTGCCTTCAGAACAGTGTCAGTGAATGGTAGTATTTAGGCAGAACATTGCTATCTTCGACTACCCATCGTATAGATATAGATTCAAAAATACTACCATTGTCTAACGCTCTTATGAACGCACTTTAATTAAAAACGCACGTACACATAAAAATAATATATTTAGATACATTCTAATAATAATAATCTATACAAACTAAAATATAAATACTATATAATACATAATCTATACTATAAAATATAGGTAAGTTAAAAATTGGAAACGGAAACATATTGGTCATTCGTTGAAACTTTATGTTTAATTGTTGGTAGATTAGTATGTAACTCTTCATACTTGAAGGTACAGTTATCATAGTTGGAAACAACCTTGTATGCTTTATGACAATTGTATTGGATATTATTCATGGTGTTATAGAGGAACAGAATTTACTTCTCAACTAAAATATTTATTAAAATGTGGTGCCGGTAACGATAAGGGTACCATCTAGTTTGAAGTAATTTTACTGGCGCCCTTAACGGTATTGCCCTTTGATTTCTGTCCCATTTCTAGTTTCTACAAAGGCGACATAGAAGCGTCCGCTGGTTGCTATCGTGGCGTACATATTAAATATTAAAAAATATACAAATACCAGTAAATGCTGGAATGAGGCTTTCAAATCCCCATTGTCGTAGCAAACTATTCAAGTTCATTATTTATTATCAACAACAGAAAAGAACACACTCAAGACTCAAGAATCAACGTACCCCTGAACGTTCCGATTGCCAATTTGTAAACAAGGGCGCGGAGTGCATCCGGCGCGGTGGTATTTTGATGGAAGTGGGGATGGTCTAAGAATGTATATATTTGGTATGAAAATATGTAGTTCTCACATAACTTGAACATGCATATTGCTTCAATATGATTATAAAGACTTTACCATTTACTCATCTTGAACGTTTTGTATATTGGTATAAATTGTCAATATGTTCATTGAATGTACTCGGTTTGAATTTATTAACTAATCCAAACAACAAACCCTAATGTCACCTCAATTATATAAACTGATAAAATATTACTGTCCAAAGAATAAAATCACTTCGCTTGAAATGATCGATTCTTTTTGAATCGATTTGGGTTGATCATATTTAATTGAACAAATCTACACGTTTGAATTAAGAATTTGTTTTTTACCGTGCATCCTTACTCATATTACTCATATATACTATTTATCCGGATACCCAACATCAGTTAAACCGGCATCTATTAAATTGACAACTATGTGTATCGTACGTTGCGAACGTTGCGGACTCCACTATAAATAAACAGGCATTCATTCGCGCTCTGTTGCGCTGGTTCACACATGCGACGACGACTGCGGAATCGATTGTTGTGTCACGCGTACGGATTACAATGGGAGTTAGCGAATATATATCTAGCCGGCTGCTGTGGCTTCGCCTCTCCCCCGAGCCTATAATGTAATTTGCCCTGTCGTTATTAATGTCTAACTTACTTCGGGATTAACCGACTCTCTCCAGTTCCAACGGTAGTAATGCTGCGAGGCTTAATTACGCCCGCTGCGAATTTGCGTGTATAGTTTTGCTCTGCTCCTCTCGGGTGAGTGCGAAGTTGGGCGCCATTCGGGCAGTCTAATGCCGTTTGTAATGGGCCGTGATGTTTTGATATAATAAAAAGCATGGTGCACTGAAGTGTTCTCCAACCTATGAGTACGTAATGGGAGAGGCAACTATTGCCAAAACATTCTTACAAATTCTGTTGCATCAATTTTCAAGAATTTACAAGACATACTTTGAAGTAGTGATGCCGCGAATAGTAATTTGTCCCAATACCGAATACCATATTCGGCCACACTTTCGGCCGAAGCGCCAAATATTCGGCCGCCGAATATTCGCTACAGGTTACAACCTTGTTGCGGTGCAGTGCATCCGGGGTAGATCGTTTGCAGTCTCATTTGCTAGTATATCGTGTCACAAATCGCATTCATTACGTTCTACTGAAGATGTTTACAAAATGGCATCAGTTAATAATAAAATGTCGCCTATTTGGGAATATTATGAGATTTGTGATGAAGTTAATAAGGTGGCTGAGTGTTTGCTGTGTAAAAGCAGACTATTCATTTTATTATGGAAATTTGCAAACCTTTTCTTTCTAATAAGCCAGTGGTACCCAGCCCACTTTAATCTAATAAAACCAACACAAATGTTTGAATCATTGGCACTTAGTTCATTATTTACTTCAACTCTTCACTTTGTTTGTTTGTTTGTTTGTTTGTTACGTTCAAATCTGTAATCGATATTTTTCCTGCTTCCCAATGTCCAATCGATTTGAAATTTAGCATGTGGACAGATTTCCGGTTATAATACATGAATAAATGAGAAATTCGGAAAAATTTGGAACATTTGGAAAATTTGTCCAATCGACAAATTCGGAATTATTTTGGAATTATTTTGTTTTCAGCAGCAGGCACTATCTATGAGGAAAGGCGCAATCGTTTGTTACCAACAAATATAGAAAAGAATGCTTTTCTATCATAACTTACCATTAATGAATTTTATTTACTAAATTTGAATATTTTGTTGTTAAAAAAAATTTCAAGGAGCGTTTTTTTTTTTTCAATATTAGATATTCGGAATTCGGCCGAATAGTACGCAGTATTCGGCCCAATACCGAATATCAATCAAAACGGCCAAATACGCCGAAGAATATCGAATAGTAGCAGAATATTCGTGGCATCCCTACTTTGAAGTATGATATGGGATCTTTTTATCAATTCGTTATCAATTCCTGTTACTTCAGAGGTACTATCGAGCAAAAAAAAACGGGGACAGCACAGTAAAATTAGTCACTTATATTCTCAACAATAGAGTATTCCGGTCATGTCATAATTTAAGCAGATATTCGGTTTAACCTATTGTACAATTTATGAGGATTCATAAAGTTAAGCTATGAGCTTTTTGATTTAGTTTTTCTATGAGATAATTGCAATTAAAAGTGCTTTTCGTTTGAATTCACCGACCACCCTCGGAAATACACGATGATTACCGATCCCTATTAGCGGTGGAAACAGCGGACAGCTCTCGAACAGCTGATCGGCCAAGTTGACGGTTGGCGACCCTGTTGTTTGACAACGAATAAAGGTAACTTTTTTGAGACATGATTTGATCATTGAAACTTGAAGCCAAACATCCCTCATCTCGCTAGTCGGCGATGTAAAGAAAATTTTATCAGGAGTTACTGTTCTACTGCTGTTACAGCCCGACACAGAACAATGTCGGCGTTGGAGTTTATACATTTTGAACAACTGTTTGATGTAACCTCAATAACCAAAGCAGGTGTCAACAAACGAGCGATTCTAAACGTTGACACAACAGAAGACAAAAATTTACTACGTGCACCCTAGATATAGCAACGTTGTCAAGTCGCTCACTTTGAGCGGTCTTTGTGACGTCACAAAGACCAATCCTAATTCAAACTTCAAACAACGATTTCTCTTAATTTAAAACAATGTTTGATATTTTACTTGTGAAGTAGCAAACAGCAGCACCCATACTTTGTAAAAAATGACAATTTCAAAAACACCGGAATACCCTATTTTAGTTGTGTAACATTTACCGTATTTGTGAACCTATGAAGTCTAAACCATGTCTAAACTTTGACAGTATCTACCAACCTACAAACTTGTTCCGGTTCAACAACTTCATTCTTCACGGTTTCTTGCCTACAATTAATTCAGTAGCAATTTTTCGAATGCTGATTCCATCATGCAGTCGAATTTGAATTATTGCCTTCTGAAATTCATTCAATTGCGGCATTTTTATTTCTTACGTCAAAATTCAAGATGACATTAATGCGACATGACAAACGTTTTTTTCTCACTATAGTACAAGTGCAATTATAAACAAACTTTCTTACAGTATTACCATCATTGCTATCTCTGCCAGTTCGACAAGGTTGGGCTATTATTTAACAAACCAAGATCTGGACGTAAACGTTCCTGCACTAGATTCTTCTTAGCTGCTTTTTTATTCTTATTTTGTTCTGTGGTTGCAGATCACTTTAGGAATGATAGATTTTAGGATATGTGAAGAACTAGCTTCATAAATCTGACCCAAGCGTGTAATGTCGAAAGCCCAAATCTGAAAGCTTCCTTTCTTTCTGGGTTTGGCAATGCGCGTGCATGATCGTGAAAGAAAGAAAAAAATGAAAGAAAAAAACAAGATAGGAGCTAGCGCAGGCTTAAAATAAAGAAAAAAATGTAATTCTATAATTTGCGTAGTTTTAACAGACACATCACGAGGGTATAAGGTGCTATGGGGTTGTGGAAATCATTACGCTTAAAGAAGAGTAAGGAGTCATGGTGTAATACTTCCTTAGCTTTCGGTTCACAATTCAATAATATAAACGAATGAGAAAAATCAAAACTGCAAATCAAATTGATATTTCAAAGTCAAAACAATTCTATATCTGCCAGGAAACCATCGTCCACTTCGGAAAATGTAAATAATAGCGAAAGAGAGCGTGGGAAAGGGGGTCAGCTCTGTCCAATTTCGAATTCGCTTACACGTACATCTGCGCTCTGCGGCTATTTGTATTTTTATTTCGTGAAGGGGGTTTGCGCGACCCACGTACGTACGTCCGGGGTTACGACGTCGTGGGTTGGGGGGCGTCGGATTCTACATAAATATGAACATTTGGAACGGAGCGAAATTCCTTTTATTCCGCGTACGTGAACGGAAAGCGCCCAGCCAGGAAACTCGCAGAGAGAAGAAATTCACCGCCGCCAGATTTATTCGTTACTTGGGAGGCGACCGAAAATTTTATTAAATATAACCGGCAACGGATGGGGAGGGAGAAAATATTTCCATCCTATGTTCGTACGTTCGTACGCCATGCATCTGTTTGAACACCTATTATCGTATTTGATATTTTCGCTGCCTGCGAGAGTGGAATATATCTATATAAGAGGGGGCAGACATTCTCGCAGCCGGAAAAAATCAACTTTTATTGCCTCCCGCCATCCGGTGTATTCCCTTAAAGGTATTTTAAATATTTAATGGTTGAGTCCAGGGTACGAATTATTGGGAAGATGCTGGATAAATAAAAAATGGGTGTTGGCGTTAAGTCGGAATTCCACCAAATAGTCAAAACGCCAACAAAACTTCGTAAATCAGTAAGACCAAAATTTGTAAAATGTGTTGCAAATGCCATACATAAAAAAGTTATAGAAATTATATTTAGAAAGATGTGAGGAAGGCATGTTTTGAATATAAAGCTTAAGACAAAAAAATGGCAAACTATTTAAAGACTAGGGGTCATAATCGACCAAGTTTTGATAATGAACACGAAATGGTACCAACTAGAACAACATAGGAAAGTGGTCGTGTGAGGTATCATAGGACACATCTACTAAAACCAAGTTAGTTTCGTCCGCTTTTCAAAGATTTGTAATTTTTTAACCAAACAAAGCCAATATTAGGTCCTCATTAATTCTATTCAGTGATGAAAGCCACATACACATGGGCGCCGTTACAAAATGTTCCAGGGGGGGGGGCAAGATTTTTTTTTGTTATAAAGTAGTGTGGGAAGTGACGTAGTGTGACTATGCTATCAACTATTTTGTAGCGTTTTCGTCTTGTGTTTTTTGTTGTAAATGACAATTAGATAATTGGAGACCTTCTTTTTATTTGTTAGTTACTATTCTAAAATGAGACACAACAAACATGAACATGAAAAAACAAAGCCCATATTGTCCGTTAAACTTAAATTGCATTCACCCTGAAAAATTTTCGTTGCTTTTATGGTTGTCTCATTTTTACACATTATGTTATGTTATTAGCCACGGTTGTGACCTTTGTATGTTTGCCTACTTACCTATAGCATATTAATATTAAGTGAATTGAAAGAAAATTTGCTACCTTATTATCGTTTATTAATGTGTAATTAGTAATTTTTTATAAGAATAATTTGTTATTATAAATTTTTTTCAGAATCATTGAACTTTTATCCTAGAATTTAAGATTTGGTCTGATTATCAACCAATATTGTAGAATTTTTATTATTTAGTAATATGCTGGAGTAAGTATTGTTAATTTTCTATAAGAATTTCCAGCTCTTGTTCATCGAGTAAGGCCTAATGTATAATGAACAATTGAAGGCCTCAGTATGAAAAGTGGATAAAGACCATAGGAAACCATATGATTTTATCCAGTTTTCATTCTCATGCCTTCAATTGTCATCTTTTGATAAACACAATTATAGACGTTTCAATGTTGTCCATTTTGTCTGAATTTTCGGTTTTAAACATTATTTCTCGATAATTCGAGTAATTACTGCTTTCGATGAACACAATCCAACCATTCTTATAGAGAACTAATAAACGACGTGAAGGCAATACTAGTTGGAATTCATTCAGTTGTAGCGAATAGAGAATGATTAAAACCAAAAATAATGCACAAAATGAACACAATTAATAATTTAATTCTATAATCGTGTCAATGGAGCATCCGATAGTCTTAATAACAAATTGGTAAACAATAAAAATGCGATAATATTATTTTAAAATTTAGCCGCATTAACGAGAAACAATGACTAAATAGAGAGAAAAAGTTGACAAATTTGAAAATTCTGTGATAACGATTATCGACAACGAAATACAAAATTGTTATTATTACTATTCTACGTAAACACTTGAAAGGCGACAATACTAAGTCAACTAATTAATAATACTTGTTGTTATATGTATAAGCTGTATAGGAGATCAGTATACAGACAATAGTAAATTTTTAAATGAACTCATGTCCAGAAATGTATTATTTCAACTCTGGAGAGAGTCGGAAGATGGAACCAATTTTACAAACAGCATAGAGAAAATAGTGTCATGTAGCATAAGATGGCACTTTTAAAACCAAATAACAGTTGGCAGACTTTTTTATTATTTAACGTCTTTGAAATGAGTTAATGAGAACCGTTTTGTAATTTTGGTACCAATATTTTTCAATTTGGGTTATCTTTAATTTTAGAGACGTTAAACAAATAAACTGTCACATACACATTATTTGGTTTTAAAATATGTAGCGATTATGTGATACTTCACGCTACCTACTTTCCTAATACCTAAACTGTGTCAGGTGTGCTTCTGGACATGAGTTTGATATCAAAACTTGACTATTCAGTATACTATACTAATATGGGCAAGGGGGGGCAAGCGCCCCCCCTTGCCCATATGTAACGGCGCCCCTGCACATACAATTTATTGTACTTTTCAAACAGCTATGTTATCATACCTCATATGACCACAAAGGCATTCTTAACCTGCCTCCTTAACCATCTTCAACGGTGCGCTTCCGGATTCTTCCCTTGCCTTACTAATAAATAAAAAAAAACATTAAAATGATCAACCTGACAACTTCTGAGAAAATGTCAAAGATATGTTTAAAATGTAAACTAACGAATATGAGGGATTGGACTGATATATGCTATATGCCACATTCAATAGATTAATTAATATTAATTTTCTTAATAAAAATAATTGGAAAGCCAATGAGATTAGTTATCAGAAAATGTCATTAATTTTCGGTTACATTTTATCAAAAACATTTTTCGTCGTACAATATTCGACGCAAAATGTCTAACCGATTCTAATATGTTCTTTCTCTTCTAATACGTACACAAAAATTTAGAATGGTGTCTAGATTTGGTGAAAGTCAGTGCCAAAAAATAAAACGCAAAAAATTCTTTCAGGGTTATGCCGTGCGTCACAGTTCGTAATTAATGTCGTTTCGAATGCATAATTAAACTGTGGTGAATACTACAGTATTCAGTTAGCTCTGAAGAAGAGAACAACATGGTTCCCACAAAGTCAGAAATGAAAAATTTTGACAAACGATATAACCCGGAAAAGAATTATTTGCTAATTGATTCTGGGCGTGAATTTTTTGAAAAACCTTTGATATTGTTTATTTTGTTTTTATTCAAAATTGTAAGGGCATCAGGCAAACTTGATAAATTTATTTGCAATGTGAGAATACATTATTTAAAAAAATCAGATTATACACAGGATTACAAAAGTTTTAGAAATATTTTTTGACCGAAAGTGTATTTATGTCCGACTACGTTGCTGATTTTTCAGTAATAACCTGTTGAAACTTTTTAGCACCAATTGAATTTTGAAAGAAACTGAAATTGAAAGGTATCAAGATTTCCATAAAACCGTCAGTTTTAAACACAACAATCTGAAAAGAATTCTACTACTTCGTCCATTTAACCGACAAATTTTTGTTCTTTACTTTGCCGCTAAAAACACCGAGTAAAATGCTTTTCTCGACCGCCGAAACATTACAATAATTAATAGCGTTCCCGGGAGATTTCCAACTAAAGAAGTGTCCTCTTCTAGTTGAGTACCGAGGCTGTTCGCCAGTTAAAGACGCTTGGCTCCCGTCGACGCCGTCGTCGAAAAGAACAGAAAAAAAGACTAACTACTGTAATCGCAGAATATGCCACCAGGGGGAGCTGGCTACTCCCGGCTCCTCCGCCATCCGACTCAAAGTTTTATCGTTGGGTTTTATGTCCGGGACGCCGGCCTTTATTCCCACTTTTAAAATTGAAATTGTTTTTTATTGTTTTTCATCACCGACGATTCTACTTCTGGGGAACTCCCCTCGCCTCCTAGCTCCGTATCTATATATAGGTATAGGTATATAGCGGATTCGGAGTGTTGTTGTAAGAGAAAGCAATCTGGAATCATGATGAGGCTATTATTCGTACATTTTATGAAGTCGACGTAATTGGGAAGGTTGGAGTTGAAGTTTTTGAAGTCGCTTGCTAGCTACTTTTCAGACGTGGAAGGGGAAATTGGACACGGCATAATAAACCCGAAATTGCGCTTTATGTTCGTAATAGCGTTGTGCTCGACTGTAGTATTGTGTCCCCAGGATAATAGGAATTATGTTTATGTAAGTATAACCCGTTGAAACTTTTTCTAAAAGAACATTTTACCCTAATTAATAAAATAAGGTGAAAACAGCAATCAATATTCATAGAGACCAAACCAGCTATTTCAATAATAAATAGCAAAAACATAATACAATAAATTTTAAAAAATAATGGACGAATTTTAACAATAGTAGAATGTCTTTAATTTATTATGTTTTGTTTTTGCAATGTTTAACACAAGTCACCAAAAGAAGGTAATGATGGACCCAATTTTGAAAAAGACAATTCCGAAAGCGAACCTACCATTTGGAAGCTGCGGAGCCTAAAAGATAGTTGGACAAGATGGACAATCGTATAAAACAGTCTAGGCACGTTATTTGAGATTACTAATCTTAGAAAAGATAGAAAACCAACTGACTTTTTATTTTATTTGACGTCCTTGTAGAAAGTTAGAGACAACAGTAATTTGGTGATAAAATTAAAAATCCAGTTTACTAATTCTATTCAATGAAGTCAAATAAACAAAAGTTTCAGGTGAAACTTATTTGTGTTTAACACAGTCACTCTATGATACCTCTCACAACCTACTTTTCCCATGCTATTTCTACATAATTACAACATCTTGTATATGACATTTTTTGATTGCAGACATTTTTCACATAGGTACAACAAAGTAATTTGTGTGTTAAACAAAGTATTCATACGTCGATTACACTGTGTTACAGTGAAAATATACTTATCACCAGACATAGCGGAAGCTGTTGATCTGGTAGAGCTGAACATAATGGCATAGCTGAAGTTTTCCAAACACCCCCAAAATCTCGATTTTTTTTCAAATAAAACGTTTTTGGGTACTTGCACGTGTATAAAAATTCATAACTCCGCCATTTTCTATTCGATTTCCAAAATAATGCAAATGAAAGAGGAAGCATAGACCATTAAAAAGATGTACTGTTCGGTCAGACCCAGTAACAAATCGAAAAGGTATGGACATTCAAATTCAGAAGTTTCCCATTATTTTTAGATTTTCTGAACTCAACAACAGTTTAATGACCTGTTTCAATCCATAATATTTTATTTCTATTTTTTTGTTGAAAGTCCATTTAAATTTGCGTTTAATAAGAGTTTGTTTATTAGAATCGGTTGAAATTTGAGTTTAATCACCGTCTTGACATTCACACTAGGCAAAAGGAATTAGACATTATTTTGTGTGTTTATTACCTTGTTTTATTGTATTTTTAGTCTATCTAATATGTGATTAGGTGCAAAATATATAAAATATATTCAACATTATTAATCGACAATAGTAACCCATTACAATTAGGACGATGTAGGTCTTCAGTATCAGCAAATTTCATATAAAATAACAATCAAACTGATCCATAAGAAGTAAGAAATTAGCTTTAGTGCATGATCCCAGAGTACTGCTGGTCACTTAAACGGGAAACAGATGACGTATTGTATAAATGATGGATATGGATATGGAGTAAACATTTTTAAGTTTTGCTGTATTTCTTGTTTTTTTTTAACCCAAACATATTTGGAAATGCAATGAATGTAAACTCTAATGTACTTAGTAACATATTGTGATAGTTTGGCAGGTAATAACAAACAGGAAAAGAAAAAAAAACAGTGTCATAATAAAAAAAAAAAATATAAAAATATTACGGATTCAAACCGGTCGTCAAATTGTTGTTAAAGTTGAAAAAATCTGAAAACAATTGGAAACTTCTGAACTTGAACGTCCATGACTTTTCGAGTTGTTATTGGATCTAACCGAACAGTACATCATTATAATGGTCTATGCTTCCTCCTTCATTTGCATTTTTTATTTTGGAAATCGAATAGAAAATTGCGGAGTTATGAATTTTTATACCCGTGCAAGTACTCAAAAACAATTTTTTTTGAAAAAAATCGAGATTTCGGGGGTGTTTGGAAAATATCAGCTATGCCATTATGTTCAGCTCTACCAGATCAACAACTTCCGCTATGTCTCGTGAAAAGTATATTTCCTTTTTATTTTTTTGTAACAGGTTATTCTCAAGCACTATTGTGAAAAGCTGTCTCAAACAAGACTTTTTATTTCAACTCAAATTCAAACTTAAGTATCTTATGGAAACTGTATCTCTCCATGCAATAAAAAGACACCGACCAGGTTTCATACAATCGATAATCGATCATACGTCTGATAAAAAAAACTGATAAAAACATTCTACATATAATTGAATCAAAAAATTCACTTTGAATAAATTTCTAGTTGTTCAGAAATAATTTGGGCCTGAACATGTTGTTTTTTAAACATAAAAAGTAAAAGTAAAAAACTGTACAGAAGAAAGTAGGACTATGTTGGTTGTTCAAGTGCTACAATTTTGTTAAAAATTTTCAAAATCCACAGAAATGTAGGCGTTGATCACGTGTTTATGACACTAGCGCCATCTATAACAAAACCAGAAACACGCCCTTGTGGTCCCCTTTATCCAAGAAGTATCTTGTATGTTTCTTTTTTGTTAAGAGTTTATATCAGGATTTGCCATCAGATAATAGAACATTTCGTGGTGAGAAATAACTATTAACTCAAAAGTATTGTTCAACAAATGAGTTCCTCCTGCATTGTCCCATTTAAACATTTGCACGTTTCCCACCACCCGGAAACATATCATACCGGTCTGCCAGTTTTCCTTAATATTCTCACTGCAGCATTGCGAGCAATGCGAGTTCAGTATCATTTATACTTCGCACCGTGGGATGGCTCGTGACTATCGCGACGTTTTCACATTGATTAATTTAATTTATATGACCCGAAGCGAGCGTACCGCCTCCGAGCGGCAGATGATGGCCCGGCGACTGTCACTGGGGGCATTTTATGCAGCTAATGGGTATATATGGGGCATTATGCGACCCATTCGAAAGCGCGAACCCGTCAGAACGTGTCCCCCATTTGCATTACTTAAGCTCGAAATAAATGGTTGCCTACGTTACTGACTGTAGCGTAACGTATGTCGCTTATGAATTGATGAAAGTTTTTTTTTTATTGCAGGAGTTGGCTCACTGATTATGGAAGCGGTGTTATTATTGATAAAAGTGACATCGTTATTTTTGAAAATCAAAAACAATTCAAGAATACCACAACTTATTATCAATAGAGAGTTTGGCAATATTTGCGTATTCATAGTGGCTGAACCCAACTTTCTGAAAACTTTAAAAGTATGCCTTAGTGTCCTTGAAGTAATGACAACGTTTGTTCAAGGGTCGGCGGTCAACAACAAAACATATATTTTATAGGTTGGTGTATTTGGTTTGCATAGTCGACACTAACATTGAAACGATATCACTGCGTTATAAATGTGTTTATTTATGATAATGGAAATGACCTTGTAATTTTTTCGACAAACCGATTTTGCGGTATGTGTAGGTAGCTTCAGTAAATCAGTAAAAATAGGTTATAATATCTTTTACAAGAAGCATATTCTGTTGAGTTGAAGAATCCTCTCGTATTCAAAACCAGTGGTAGTCTTCCACAATGATGGTTTCTCAAATCCTGTTTTCCTTTAAAGAATTGAATATCTTGGCCAAAATGTTCTCCTCATTCGTTGCTCACCGATCTAAGGTTCAAGGGAAAAGTGTCGAAATTCGAATAAAAAGCAGCGTAAATCCTAGGACACCATTTTATAAAACTACAATTTTAAGTCAATATCTGACAATTGTTTTAGAGTGGGCGTGTACTAACGTGGTCTATTGGCAATAAATTCGTTAGTAAACCCCAACAGCATTTTACATCTCCTAAACTGGTGTCGTAGAGTTTTTATCCTAAAATTACGGAAAATATTTGAGAAAAGGATATTAAAAAAAAAAGGAAACTATCGCTGGAGTACATTGATTTTAAGAATGCACTAGCGGTACCAAATTGTAACGTCATAGGCCAGTAGGAGGTGAATAATGGCGAATTTGGAATATAAATTCGCACTCAGGAAACTTGTCGAAAATATGAGAATATTGGAAAAAGTATTATTGGTGTGTGTGCGTGTCCGTGTGCGTATGCGTGTGCGTGTGTACCCGTTTTTTTTTTGGCGATGATTGCGAACTGCGAAGCTAAAAAGCTTTTGGTTCAAAAGGGTCCAAATGAACTGGATGTTTACTCTTAGCATTTTTTAACGATTTTGCAAATGAGCCGACATTTCTGTAATTTCGTCAAAAGAGTTAAATAATAAATTAAAGTAGAGCAAATTTTACACAATTTGTTTCTGACATTTTTTGGTAAAAAATAATGGTTTAGCTGCATGAGCAAATTCTGTTTGGTCGTGTCTGCAGTAATATAAAACTAGTTAGCCAGGATTTGACAGATATTTTCATTCCAATGACAGTAGGTAGTATCAAACGTTGACTTTCTGACAATACCTACTGTCATTAGAATGAAAATATATGTCAAATCCTGGCTAAATAGTTTTATTTTAGTGAAGATACGAAAGATTTCGACCAAATGGAATCTCATGGAGGCAAACTATTAATTTTATACATAGTATGATAAAGAGATGTGCCTGGCCACATCAGATTTTTTTATATAATTTCTTCAACAAGTTTTCCAAATATGATACTTATACAAATATGCGTGAATTATTACAATCAGCGCACGTAAAATTACAACTGAAATTTAAAATCGCAATCTAAACACAAATTTACAGCTGCTTTCCTGTAAACTTAATAAGTTTACATTACTCATGTGCACAGGTGGCGTAGTTGGTAAGGCGATTGCATTCTACAACAAAGGCCAGAGTTCAAAAACAGGTTAGGATAATAAAAGGAATTTTCAAATACATTGTCTCACCGACTTAAACTACACCACTGAAAAAAAATTTAATACTGTGAAATATTTGTAAAGTTAATGTAATTACATAACTATAAATTAATTTGTAACCATGCACAACCATGTAATTATTTTTTACAAACTTGGTTTTAATTTTTATTCACACAAAGCCTCAACCTGTATAAAGAACAAAATTACTGAGAAATTGCTCATACCCAATAAATTTGCATGTTTGGGACCCGTTGTATATTCTAGTAAGCGGTTCAAAATGGGTTCCTGTTTTGGCATTTTAGCACCAGAATCCTAACTCAAAAAATAGGTATCTTGGAACCCCCTTGCCCTTGACAAACATATTATTTAGGTTACTGTTCCAATGGTTGATAGATTCATGTTAAAATATCGTGTGCAAAAACTATTATCGCATATGGTGAAATAAAAGGAGGTGACAAATTGATTGGGCCCATTACAATTTACAAAACCCATGTTATACAAAAATAATCTGCTAGAAAGATATTTATTCCACAAACCATTTTTAATTTATAACATCCGCACCGGTGTGTATGAAGCTTTAATATCTTACCGAGCTACATACACATTAGTTCACCGGTTGCATGCACAAGAGGTGTCAGCACCATAATGGCTCTCACTAAAAAAAAAGGAAAAAATAATGACAAAACAAACTACGTCTCGTTCTAGTGCTATCCACTGAAGTATCCAGTACGCGTTGAAAAAGGGGAATGAGTTATAAGCGTAGGTTCTGCATGAAAAATAGGATGGAATGTACGGCATATAAATTTCCAGTTGGTATATGGAAATGTGGGCTTAAGATATAATTTATTCGATTGTTGTGTCGTGCCGTAGATCGCGTTATCTGCACTCTCGTGGAAAACGAATTGTAATAACGTTGGCCGTCGCGTCGTGTGTTATGTGCATGATACGGGATCTTGTCGTTTCTAAATAAAATACTGTTCCACCTGTGATGTAGGTATATGTGCATGAGGATTTGGAATTTGAATGTTGTTGTAAAGCAAATTTTATTGTTACCTATCTAGAGTAAGGAAATTTGCAAATTTAATTATAGTTGTAAATTGTCGATTTTATTGAGTGCATTTAGAAATTAGGGTTTTTTTTTTTTAATTTTCTTTATTACTTATTTTGCAATCAATCGTCAAACACAAAAAGAAAACCCCAAAAAGTAGAGTTTAAGGATACAAATTCCCCAATATACATGTTAAAATAGAACAGTACATCGGTGGAGAGTTAGGTATCAATAAAATATAAAATAAATTGACAATATAATACCAAAATATAAAAGTTTACCCCCAGACGTTGTATACTAACAAAACTTTCCCAAAAATCCCCGAGTTTGGGAGGAAAATCACCCAATCAGGCTACACTGTTGCGGACAATAGAAATATACCTATCGAAATAAGTACCTAATTAAATGTGTATAAATCAGGGTTTGGGTTTAATCTACTACATATATTATGTATGGAATGTCTTGTAATAGTGTGATTTAATTTCAGGTTCTCATGAATAATTAATTCAACACCTATCGGAGGAAGTCGATGCTTATGTTGGCTTGCATGGAGTCAGGTTGTTGTTCTTTGCATAGGATTTTTAAAGCAAAAATGTAGTTGTGGTAGTACCAGAAATGACAGTTCGTTCATGTTTGTTTATTTACTACGCGGCTACAGTTATGTTCGTACGAGCCACATTTGTGTAAAAAATGACACTTTACAGAGCTTTATATGTACTATCAATAAATATAATTATCTAAATTAAATTCTTGTTTTAATCTTGTTCATATTAACCTGCTTGCTTAAATAAGAAGGTAGGCAGGCACCATAAAGCAGGTAGGTATTACGTGAAAGTACTAGAAACAAAAAAGAACCAAAACTAGTAAGAATATTATCTTATAATAAGTTAAAATACCCTCACTGTAAAATATAAAAAGAAAATGGAGTGAACCGATTTTACCTGTTCACGAACTTGTCCTTACTTTTTAAGAGATAAGCTTGCATGCCAAATTTCAGATCAATTACTTCAAAATTAAGGCAGTTGTCGTGTACACAGACAGACCGACAGACGGATAGACGAACATAGCTAAATCGATTCAGTTTTCAATGCTGATCAAAATAAACTAACCTAACTTTAATTTAATTTTCTCCAATTACCAACCGATAAACTTATATCTATATACAAGACTATACCTGCCACGCGTCCTTAAGGGTGTCACAAATGTTGTGACAATGTCAATATACCCTACCACAGTAAATGTGGGGGTACAAAAATTAAGAAAGTTACCTAAAATGTTAATTTAAACACATCAAAGTTCTTATTGATAAAATAAATGGAATATAATAAACACTGTATATATGCATATGACTTACTATGCTACGATGTTTAATGATAGCAGTCCAATATTACAAGAATTTATCACAAACAGAGATAACACCGTGTTATTTAACTCAAACACCGTCAAACCCATGAATCTGGATGAAACCCACTGCAGAAAGTGACTAGTGACTATCCTGGTCGAGAATGAACAAAATCGAACAAGTGAAAACTTTTTCTGGTATGCTTTAACTAAATTTGCTATGAAGCTCTCCATATTTTTCATCTACCTTGGATTCAATAATACGCTGAGGTTCGGTTGATCATTATTTACTTAGTTTCTCGCATACCGGTTTCGGATCTCCACGTCTTCAGACCGTTGTCAAGTTAGCCCCCCCCCACTTTTGAATTTTAAGTAATTTTTTATGCAAATAGTTTGGGAATCGTTAGGGAGGGTTTGGGAGTACACTTTTTCCGTTTGGGAGTACATGGTTTTTGAGAAAACGATAATTGTTTAATGTACCGTCAAGTTAGCCCCCAACTTTCACATTTTGTGATTTTTGTTACTGGAATGGTTTGGAAATCGTTCGGGAGGATTAGGGAGTCTAGTTTCGACGTTTGGGAGTAATTAGTTTAACTGCAACGCATATAAATGTTTAGTACATAACCTCACTTTTTAGTTTACCGGCGGAAAGTTACGCTAACGGCTTTGTATTGCTATACATTTTACCTATTTCTTCACGGTCGGTAAGAATATGGTTAGGGAGGATTAAAAATGCCACTTTATATATCAGAGAGTTCATTATTTGACCGCAAATCAATAATTAACTTTATCTACGATTCACATATAATAAGTTCATTGCATACATATCTATGACTATATAATCCCCATCATTAGACACGCCAATGATTATAATGACACTAGCGTTGTATAATAATGACAGTTCTGTGACAGTTCGCCTCGCTATCATTGACAAATACATTTAAAATATTTGATATGAAATGGAATTTATGAGTCGTAGATAAAACGTCGTACTCGACTCGCACATAACGGATATAAATCGGTCGCATTTAGTTAGGTGCTCGTCAAATAACATACTATTAAATTCGGAAGCCGACATAACTAACGTATTTATCGGCACAAATTGATCGCATTTCTGCAATAAACCGTTAAAGAATCGTTAGGGAGGATTAAAAAGTCCACTTTTGATGTAAGGGAGTATATTAGTTTGCCATAAATCAAAATTAAAGATTGAGGTTATGTACATACTCAACTATTGCATTTATTGGCCTTCCCTTCGATAAATGGTGTGTATTTCGTTCGTCATAAGTAATTAGAAAATCATTAGGGAGGATTAAAAGGTTCACTTTTGATGTAAGGGAGTAGATAATTTTATCGCAAATCAATATCTAAGGTCGCGGTTATGTACCTTTTGAATTAACGCATTTAAAAACTTCTCTTTCCATAAATGGGACCTATTTTGTTCATAGTCTTGCAATATAAAATTTGTAAATTTAATATATTTATTTATTCCTTTTATTTTTATATTACTACGTATATTACATTTACTTTCGACTGTCATAAACGCCATCTATGAACACTCCTAAGCATCATACTGTGAATCACGGGAACCACAAACAATTCGAAATTGTGGCAAGGTATGCAGCCAAATATACTTGCATACGTATCCATTGGTTAGTTTAGTTTTTAAATACTACTTTAAATACATTATAAAGAAACTCTCTTCGAACGCCCGAAAAAGCAGTTTTATTTAAGACCCCAATTTAGCAGAGACAAACAAATGCTTACATTTTGATGGAATAGGTATACAACATGCTTTTATGCTTATTATTACATACATATCTTTATGTATATCATCTTTATGACTATTTTGTAAACAAACGAAAGACTCATAATGCATGTTCTTCCAAACATTAAAGTACAATTTTGACAAATAAGGTACTTCTATCTAAACTCAAAAGTTAATTGTTTATTTAGTTTTTGATCAATATCTAATTTCACAGGAATTAAGTATGGATGGACATTAAAAAAAACGTTCCAAAATAAGGGTCACCCTAAGACAGCGTTTCTTAACCGTGGTTCCGCGGACCCCTAGGACCGGGGCGAGCCTATGAGACTGCCGTGAGGCGTAGAAGGTTGAAAAACGCTGCCCTATGTTGAAAATTCTGTAATTTACATCATCACAAGAAATAAGTTGAACATTTTACAATAATTTTTAACACAATTAGTTAAAACTGTGATAATACGCATCATTAATATTTTCAAGAATTTCTTGGCAGTTACATATTCCTTCAATTCCCTTTTTGATTGCTTGACAATGAAAATCTCTTTATTTTTCTCAGAGCTACGCGAATGCTATTCCATTATAGTTCCGCAAATTAAGATGCCCGAGCGAAAAAAGCGTGTGAGAGAGAAAGCAAGTGGAAAAAGCCTCACCGGTAATTGAAAACCTAACCTAAAACAAACCAAACCGTAATGCCGAGTTAATTACTCAAACAAAGAGAACTTTTAATTGCTTCAAGGAAGAAATTCGCCCCCATTTCGCGCGCTAAAATATTTTTCTCCAACCGAGGATTTGGCTGCATTTTTCCCTCGTCCGAATTAATTTAGATAAAGCCCGGAGATACCTTTACCCCAGGAGGACAGGCTAGATGGTCGGCCGCTAGGTAGAGCCGCGTGAGCCCGCGAGAAAAATAACTGTCATCATCCATAATCAAACCAATGGAAGAAAGTAATCTCGTAAAATATATCGTGTTTTAAAATGCGGCCTGCGGAGAAGAACGAGAGACCCCAATTTATATTGCGGGGGGAGCGTATACATAATGGAGGGGATCTAGGACGACCGACCGACGGTGGAAGGACGACGGATCCTGGCCCTACCTAATCTAGATTACTGAAAGTTTTACAGACCCGTGGATTTCGGCCCAGGATAAGACCCGCGCTCCACAGATATCTTTTAACCAAGGATTATAAAAAAACCGACGTGGCTGCCACGGCAGTGCCTCTGTCTCAACGCGCAGATTTTTAAGGTTCTCTGTTGGTTTACCAATTCTTGTTAATACTACTTGCCTGGCTACAGCTTTACTTACTACTTTACTAAGCTAACAATTTAACATCCATAGCGGCAAATAACGAATACTATATTAAGGATTCATGGAATTTTAAAGAATTTATCGGACCACCTTATTTCTTTAGATGTAACAACATTAAATACGAATGTTTGCTTATGGCAAAAGATGCCATAAGCAAAAGATGGCACCAGATGGAGGAAACTGCGTTCCTACCAAAAAAATTAATTTATTGAAGCAGTAGAAATTACACTCACGCACACATATTTTCAATTCAAGGACAAATTCTACAAACAGATATACAGTTGTGCTATGGGTTCTCCGGTAACGAGCGTTGTCGTACAAATTGTGATGGAAGAACTAGAAACAAACATACTTTCATCAATATCAATTGATATACCTTACATCAAAAGATATGTAGACGATTAGATACTCGCCGTACCGAAACAGAAAGAAACTGAAGTATTGAATGTATTTAAAAGCTATAATAACAGGCTTCCATTCACAATGGAAATGCATGACACAAATACAATAAACTTTCTAGATACAACGCTGATACACAAAAACAACAAGATATATACAAAGTGGTACACAAAAGCAACATCACCCCACAGATATTTAAATTACAATTCAGTACAACTACTAACATACAAGATAAGCGTAATTATAAGTCCAAAGTGACAAGTCCAGAATATCTTAGGGAAGCTATACAAAAAGCATTTTACAAAAAAAAATCTGATGTGGCCAGGCACATGACTTTATCATACTATATATACAATTAATAGCTGCATGAGATTCTATTTGATCGAGATCGGCTATGTCTGCATTAAAATAAAACTAGTAGAACTAGACAGATATCTCGATTAAAGCTGCGTTCGGATATTGTACTCCGTTGACACCGGGTACACCGTTCAAATGACACTTACGTGTTAGTGGGTGTAAAAAGTGTAACGGTGTTCAATATCCGAACGCAGCCTACATTGACAGTAGTATATTCAAAACATTAGCGTTTAACACTAGCTACTGTCATTAGAATAAAAAAATCTGACATATCCTGGCTACTAGTTTTAAAGCAGTACGACCGATCTCGATGAAATAGAATTTGCTCATGCAGCTAAACTATAAATTCTACCAAAAAATGTCATATACATAAATTATAGAAAATTTCCTCTCCTTTAATTTATTATTTAACTATTTTGACGACATTACACAAATAGCGGCTCATTTACAAAATCTTCGAAAAATGCTAAGAGTAAACCACCAGTTCCTTTGGACCCTTTTCAACAGAAATCTTTTCAGCTCTAAGTTTGCTTATGAAACTTCTAAATATGAAGTTTTGTCCCGATACCTTTAGTAGTTTCTCCGGAATCGTCGCCACAAAAACGGGTACACACACACACATACACACACACACACACACACACATACACACACACACAGACATTTTGTGTACCTTGGTCAAAAATGTTCAGGGGACCCAAAAAGACATATTTCCGCTAAAATCTCAAAAAAATTTTTTGGCATGATTACTAGTATATTACATTACAAGAGCTGTAACTAGCATATTACGTACGAGTGGAAATTTAACATACGAGCCGCGAAGCGGCGAGTTTTGTTATTTTCCACGAGTATGTAGTATGCGTTACAGCTCGAGTATTGTACATAATTTTACCTACGACCGACAATTTCAATAAATTGTATCAAAAACGACAAACAAATACAGGTAAGCATATTTGACGGTTAACCAATCAATGTATTCGCGCGACATCTATTGCAAAAACGGAGAACTTTGTCTGAAGTGTCGATCGAAAATTCCAGTACAAATTCAACATAAATTATCACGTGCTAGTAATAATATGTTACACCTCGAGTATTGCACTTACTTACGACCGAAAATTTCAATAAATATAAATTTTATCAAAAATGACAAATAAATAATCAAAATATTCGCGCGACATCTGTCATTATGACATTAGGTCGTGCGTTAAAAACACAAACGCACAGCCAAAGGCACACGTATGTTATAAGCGATATACGAGCTAAGTAGTCCGTGACGTAAGGGACATTTACACATACGGTCGTAGGTAATAGTATATTACATTACAAGAGCTGTAACTAGGCTATTACGTACGAGTGGAAATTTAACATACGAGCCGCGAAGCGGCGAGTTTTGTTATTTTCCACGAGTATGTAATATGCGTTACAGCTCGAGTATTGTACATAATTTTACCCACGACCGACAATTTCAATAAATTGTATCAAAAATGACAGACAAATACAGGCAAGAATATTTGACGGTTGACCAATCAATGTATTCGCGCGACATCTATTGCAACTACGGAGAACTTTGTCTGAAGTGTTGATCGAAAATTCCAATACAAATTCAACATAAATTATCACGTGCTAGTAATAATATGTTACAGCTCGAGTATTGCAGTTACTTACGACCGAAAATTTCAATAAATATAAACTGTATCAAAAATGACAAATAAATAATTAAAATATTCGCGCGACATCTGTCATCATGACATTAGGTCGTGCGTTAAAAACACAAACGCACAGCCAAAGGCACACGTATGTTATAAGCGATATACGAGCTATGTAGTCCGTGACGTAAGGGACATTTACACATACGGTCGTAGGTAAAATACTTTACATACTGCGTATGATAAAGTAAAAACAACTAACCCGAAAGTTTAATTAGCAGAATAATAACGAGACAGAAAGAAATAAACAGTGATAGAAGATTAACAACAAGGACACAACCTGTTACAGTTCCTGAACCAGCCACAAATAAATACATCGCAATACCATACGTCAAGAATCTGTCGGAAAAATAGGCCACATAATGAGACCATTTAATATCAAGATTACCCACAAAAAGCACAAATAACCTGGAGAAAATTTACATAAGACTAAAAGCCCCAACACTTCTACTAAAACAATCACATTGTGTATACCAGGTTCCAAGTAACGAATGTGAAAAAGTGTATATAGGACAAACAGAACAATTAGTCAAAGAAAGGCTGAAGGAACACAAATACGCAAAAAACATCACAGCCCTTCAGAAACACCAAGAAGAAGCAGGACACCAGTTTAATTTTAAAGATGTGAAAGTGATACAGAAAGAAAAGAACTTAAAAGCAAGATGTGTGTTGGAATCAATCGAAATATTAAAAAATAAAAAAGCAGTTAACGATAGATCAGATAATAATTTTTCAGTGTTATAAATTAATTCTAGAAAATACCATTTGGGGCCACACTGTTCACAGAAAAAAAGCACCACAAAATCTCAGATTTTAACGTTGAACTATGCCAGGCTATTTTAGTTAGTGGAACAGTTTTCCGGAAAGTGTGACTTTGTTACTGCACTCTTTAAGAAAAGAGTGTAGTAACAAAAAGACCTAGTAACAAAAAGAACCACATGAAGCAGGAAGTTGAGAAGGACAATGCGTATCTTAAGAGAAAGATGATGAATAATTCGATAAAAAAAATCCTGGTTTTCTATATAGCGAACAAAACAACACCGTGTTGTCATGATGAAATGTGAACGTCAAAGCTTTTGGTTGGAACTCTCAGTTCGACAAACTTTGTGGGTACGTAAAACCTAACCCTAGCATTAGTGTTTGGGCTGCCCGCTGCGGACATACATCAACGATGTCAATGCCACTTTACCGGCAATATTGGCACATCGCTTATCTGATGAAATAGAAAGTCAAAACTACAAAAAAGGGTCCTAGAATTACCAGGAATCTACCCCCAAATATCACTGATACCAGAAAAAAGAATAACAAAACCCACATTCAGTATGTATGTGTATTCCGCCATTTTCTTTACGTTATCTCAAATAGTACTGCTTTCGGGTTCAAAATGATACCAAGGTTCCGTAACCAAGGTTAGAGAAGGTTAGAAAAATAAGAAAAACGTAAAAAAAGCCGTGCTACATATCCTAACAGCAATTTCTGAATTTCTAAATTAAATCTAAAATAACATATTAAAGAGCAAATTAAATTCCAACAAGAAAAATACTGTTTTAGACTTATTTTATAATTTTAATCGAAAAATAACATTATAGAGGTATGTGTTGGCCATTAGAGATTGAGTGGGATAATAATTTTTTAAAGTATCTCTATTCGTTTTCAACTAATGATGAGAAAATACCTATTTTTAGGGAACACTAAGTCTGTGTATTAATGCAGTATCTAACAACAAAAAATACTTCTGTGGACCACATGGAAAACATTGCACTACACATTGCAATACAATATAATGTTTAGAAAATTGAGGTCACTGATTCGATGGTAGAATGTGAAGCGTTATATCCAAGTGAAGTAATGTCTCCAACAGATTTGGTTGAATTTATGTGACATTTGTTTATTCAACACTGATCCAACAATACTTAATTCAATCTTAATTCTACCGAATACGAAGCCCTCAGTGTCTTTATAACACCAAAAAGGTAATTCGTTTTGCCCTCGATTCAAGCTCGGTCATACATTAAAATTACGAGAGTCTTCAGAAGTCTCTTCAAAAGTTCCAAAGCGGGGCCGCAAAAACTCAAAGTGTAATTCCGGGGGTCGAATTTATCTGACCGTCGCCCATAAAGCAGCTATTATGACGACGCGTAATGCCCGGTCCATTGAAACAAATTGGCAACCTGTAGGGAAAAACCAATTAAATTATTCGGCGAGATCAGAAAGAGAGAGGGCAAGCAGGGAGCAGAGGGCCGCAAAAAGTTCGGTTCGGCCGACTCAAGTGGCAACGTGAAGTGGGTCCCCACTTCTACCAGACTCGACCGTATGTATGCCTGCCCATGACTGAGCATCCGTGAAACTACGTCCTCCTTCTCATCCACTTGACCTCCTCAGAGGTCGCTCGATATCCGATAAAAAATTACACGCCAAATATTAAGTATTTAAGTTCCCACTTTGGTGGGAACTTCTAAATGTCCCGTTGCATTTACGATGTGGCTGTCCTGATTTCCTTTGTGTGGAGGTATACGCGATGTTAAAATAAATAAATAGTTAATGTTCTTTTCAGTGTATTCATTACAACTGGAAATTTACCGTCGGAACTCAGTACAGGTGGTGAGAAAATATCTTCAAAAATACGGTCTCTGTCGCGCTACTGTAGATTTTATACGTAATTTCTGTATCACAGATAAAATTTATATGTAAAAGTATACGTTTATTTGTCATAAATGGGATATAGTCGCATAAAATTGTCCATTATGAAGACATTCCATAATATTGAGAGGTATTTCAGGCTATATCGCCAAAGTATACGCTGGATAATTGCTTCTCAGTCCTCTGGCTCCGGCATGCACTACACTACCAATGTATGACGAAGGAGGAACATGAGTTTCTGGACAGCCTTAAGAGGCTGGTTCAGCCTAACTTCAGGTCTGTTCTGCTCAGCTCTGGTGGTCCCCTATTGGTCCAATTATTCAAATAGTTCAATGCTCCTGTGGGTTAATTATTGAATAATGATAGCATCTTATAAGATTACAACAATCTGAATTAACTATTCTAGTGCGTCACATCTCCATATTTATTATACCCATGCCCAATTTTAAACAATTGCTGCTCAAAGATAGACGTATAATTGGAGGACGGGTGATATCCTGATTTCAGGAATAACATTTCAATTATGTATTTTTGCGATGCGGCGCAGTAGTTCCACTTTATGTCAATGTACAATTTGAAAAAATCCAATAAATGAAAAGAAATAAAGCCAATTTTCCCAATTTTTCCATCCATATTCGAGTCTGAACAGTGTGTCCATCTACGATGTTCTCGAGAACTAGTCGTCATTAGACGAAGATAATAGTAATGGGTCTATCTCTATCTACCATATACCACAAAAAAGGCTACTCGCTAAAATTCACATTTATATTTACTGGGACAGATTTCGAGAGTTCTAACCTACAAATCCGATATAATCTGAAAATGTAGAAAACTTGGGGACACTGCCCAAAAAAGTATTCTAATCTAAATTAGGAGATTAGATAAAAAAACTACTATTATATGACATCAATCAGGTTTGTGCCTAAAGAAGTATACTATTGTTTTTTTTTAATTTCCTTTTCAATTGTTAGGTTAGTTAGCAGAATATACATATAAACAGTGCTGTTTTATCTATTCTACTACCAGAGAATTCAAGCTCCAAGTATGGTATGATGCAGATAGCTCATTACGTGTTTTGTAATTGGATTCAAATCACATTACGAGGAATCAAAATCCTTACGTACTATTTTGTTGATCGAAGAGGATTTCTAGACAAGAGATGTGATTACTAATTTTCATAATTTCCATGAACTGACAATAAAATTACCGAGGTATGCTTAAGATTGCCGATTTTTTATCAAATTTTTTGGTAATATTACTGGAAGACGTCTATAACATTATTATATGAGAAATGTATAATGGGACATAGTGGACTTGTCAACCACTGACTCCAGATGTTTTTCTTCTCAAGTGCAAAGTGTATGGAGAATTACGTTTAACACAACAAACCGCAGATAGTATTGCAATTAGCCCCGAAGAACCGAACAAGCATTACGACCCGTATGCGTGTGGTCTCATGATAGCGAGGTTCAACATTTTTGTGATTTTGATATTATAATATAATATTAATAAAGCTATATAATATTATAAAGCTTATGTTGTCTAATTGTCTTTTATAAATAATATATGAATTACAAATTGGTAAATAAAGAATAACTTATTAACTGTTTTGTTTTTCTTATACGTCATCAGATCCCTGTGCTGTGGATGTACATACGTATGTAATATCGACCCATGCAACAAAGGCTATAGTAACTACATTTAGTTTGTTAGTTACGATAGTCTTCGTTGCATGGGTCAATATGTATTTGTTTTTCAGTAGCTAGGCATAAGTGTATTATCGGCTGAGAAATGAGTGCATAATCTATCGTACCAAGAGTAAGTAATCTGTGACCAAAGTTATTGGTACGGGGTTTGTTTTTTAGGAGGTATAAATGTGTATGGGCTCATAATCTCAATACACTTTCAAATATTCCACATATTCATAGTACGTGTGCGTGTATTCATAGTACGTGTGTTTTTGCATATATCACTTCACAAACCGTAGACAAATGTTGAAGTTGTTTATCATATAAATATATGATAAATATCTCACATTCTCCACATAGGTTATGTCACGGTTATTGGTTATGTCAACAATTTATCACAATAATTTTTAGAGCTACCATGTTATGTTGGTAACCGTTGTAAAATCACTAGACAGCCTGCTTACGTGTGCAAAAATAAATTTAAACAGCGTTACAGACGTTAGATCATATAATGTTGACCGCACGTCGGCGAAGTCTATCTTGTTCCAAAGTAGCGAAAACGTCGACATCCCCACGCAAAGACCAATTCTCGACTGATTTTTCTAAACTTATCAAAAACAGCCAAGCCTCTGTCGATCAGCTGTTGGACAACGCTCTTAAAATGAGTTTATGATGAAGTTTACTTCTTCCACTTGAATGGGGGCGCGACCTGAAATGCCGAATATGTGGCCTGGATAAGCCAAGATTCTCTGAACATGATTTGAAATATTTTAATCCCCTAAAATGATTTCCGTCTGGTGTTAATAAATATTGTGCATCAAAAATATGACGTCACCGTAAAAAATAAGTAATTAATTTTAAGTCTCTGTAAAATTGTTTATAAAAGTTGATTTAGTTGCTCACTAACAAATCTTTGACGTGGTTTGATATGAACATTGGTCTAATTCGCATATATGAATTTGGTACTGAAGAGTATGAATATATAATTTCTTGTTTTTAATTGTGGATGTTGTAACAAACAAATTAGGCAGGCAGAATGAGAATTTTTGGATGTTAGACTCATACTTTTAAGACACAACCCATACTAGCTTTGTGACATATTAGCTACGAATTCGCTTAAAATTAAGTGTAATAAAGGGTCATTCGGCGGTGAAAGGATTAGATAGATAATTAAAAAATTATCACCTAAAGTTTCACCCGTATAACATTCGTACAGATGAATGATATTTAAATTCGTGGTCATCATGGTCATCATTTGCGACATACAACCACATTCACCCGTTTTCTACTTTACTTAAGTAATATCACACCCGTCACAGTACATATAGTATTATAGATATGAAAGAGAGAACGAAAAACTCGAGAAAAATTAATGAAAACAGCGTCTGTGCTTTCCAGAAACAACATGGATATCAGATGGGTAGGTATACAATGTGATTGATATACGCGATATAATGTATGAAAAACTATGTCAGAAGGTACGTATATAACGTATGTATTATTTGCCATATATAAAAATTTGCAAATGGTGTATTAGACATGCAAAAGCCTAAAAACAGGACAATGGCGATACAAACACAAGAAGCAATTGACGATCCTATTTTTGGTGTAGAAAAATTTCTGAGCTTGTCAGCTATCAGTCCATAAACACTGCATAAAGGGTAAAGAAAAATTTAAAAATAAATAAGTATGATCCAACAAGGCAAAATACATAGTGTAGCATATTTCTAAAAAAAGTCTGTATTAATTAAAATTATTGGAACCCTAAAACAATGTTATTTCAAGAGGCATAGTCAGGCCGATTCTGTAAGGCATGTTGCTAACTAGCCACTTGGAAAAGTGGTTAAATTTCTTAGCAACGTTGTTAAACTACAAAATGGTATTCTGTAACATATTCAGTAGTTACATAGTTTGCCACCAATTTTGTGGCGTACTGAGTGACTACGTACAACTTAGCCACAGATAGGGAGGTGTTGCTAAACAATCTTCAAGTCTTTAACTAAAATAATGTACCGTAAATAAACAAGTGGTAAATGAAATAGTAGATTTACATGAAACGTGATTGATTGTGTTTTTACTATTAAATAAGTATGCTATTATGATTTAATTTATATTTTTATTTTAGAGGTTACCTAATAGTTGCCAGATGGGACTTATATCTATAGACATAATAAAATAATAAATAAAACAAAATTTTATAACAATTTCGATCAATTTATTTCATTTATGCGATTTTAATTTATGCGACGAGCAAAACCGTGCTCACTACATGCGTCGCATTGTTAAAACCATAAGTTAAAATCTATTTTCCCAGCTTCAAAACATCAATGTTTGTATTGCATAGAAGTGCCTAGTTAACGTCAACTCTATTAATACGATTTGATTAAATTTGTAGTAGCACCTAACTAAGATCTGTAGATGAAGATTGTGCTGGCGACACACATCACAGATATTTCAAAAACATTTTTTTATAAAAATTAAAAAAGAAATCGTCTTTGCAATAAATCTGTCAAAACCAAATAGACGACTGATATGCTTTTGTGTTAAGAATGTCATCCTGAATGAAAATATTAGAAAAATAATATAGATGGACATTTAAATATTCAAAGATCACGTAATTTCTCGCAGAAACAAAAAAGTCAGCACTTCCAAATTTTGTTTAGGTTCATAAAGAAAATATTTCATACATAATCATCTGTGATCGGTTTGCTTTATCAATGCGTCAGTAAATTAATCACCCTGTAGTATAAACTGTATAAATGAAGTTTTAGGCCAAAATATTCCAAAGCAACGCGTTAAAGTCTTTTAATAGGTTAATTTCCAAAAGAAGAACATAATAAAAAGAATCGAGTAGTACAAGGAAATACAAGAAAACATAAAACACCCATTCTTATTTACATCAACACCAACACCTGCAGGCCTTCAGATTTGCAAAAAGCGTAACAAAATGTATTCCTCGCCTCCGGAGTGGAAACCAACGAGGGTCAAAATCTATGCGTGCTCTCTAAATTGCCTCCGAAATTATGCGGGTCCGAAATCACTGCGTCGAATATGGCGGCCGCACGTGCCCATAAAAGCGTGTCGGCGTCCGTCGAACCGTAACCGGCGGACACCATTCTCGCATTTTCATTTCGGCCAATTCTAGGCGGTCGGGCGCCGCCGTAGGAGTCCACGTGCCGCAAAAACTGCACACGTCCGGCGGCATCGGAGCGAAAAACCGACGCGCCGATGAATTTCAATATTCTTGGGGATATCGGACTGGACGATGGCAACGCCATCTGCGACGGTTTCGCCATTCCAAAGGATCGGAAAAAATCGCACTGACCTCTTCTCAATCCGAAAGATCTCCTCGACTCCTCGAGTCTGAACGATCATCTTGCGGATATATATCAATATTGATATATCGATATTAAAGAAGTAGCATTTATTAGAAGTGTGTACAAGTGTGTATATCATTAAACACGATTGCATGTTGATTTAAGCGGTGATGTAAAAATATAGAAAATAAATGGTCTAGGTCCTGAATGCACGATAGAAAACTGCAACAGGACACCATAATAAACAACTTTTTCCAATATCATCTTTCCTTCTGAGCTGTTGTTTTGTAATTACTCAAGTATTATTAAATCTTAATTAATTAAAGACAGTAATTTGAAGTAATTTTTGATGTTGTTTATATTTCGTAAAATGCCGACGATTTGAAAATTTTCTTCACACATTGTTAGTAATTTTCATGTGATTTATACACGTCTTTGCAATCTAAAAGGTTCATGCTTCCCGGTTTAGTATACCGGGAGAACCAGAATCACGGTGTAGTGGTATATGGCGAGATACTCCTGACACTGTTGAGTAATGAAGGAGCTTGGTCAGGCTCTCAAATATACTGTTATAAAGCCAGTTGCAGTTTTAAGTGTAGATTGCAAAACAACTGTATATTTCTAATTGCAACGTACGTAATTGATTTGTCAAAAAGACAGGAATCAAGTAAAAAAAAGACTATATATATAATTATAAATTCACGCTCGTATTTTCTAAAATCAAATGCAAAGAACGCGATTTATACATCTTTTTGCACTTATTTTCCCTGATCTAAACATAATTTATGTAAATGGAAATCTGCCTTTGTTGGTTAGAACTTTATCAAAATAAATTAATATTTTCTAACACATTTTTTAAGCTAAGTTTGACAGCCGTTAGAATTCCTAAATAACATGTTTGAAAAAATTACTGTGGGTAATATTGAAGAATAAAATACTATAAAATAACTGTTTTTCAGATCATAATAAGAACCACAGTAACGTACGTACTTAAATATCGGGAATGTCACCCCTAAATCAGTGCTTTTTCGGCGTATTCAGTCGGAAATGCAAAACACAGTTCTCGTACACTACAGAGTCTTCAATGTTTTGCCTTAAACCACATATTATGTGGTCCACTCATTTTCATCGATATGTCCAAAACTATTAGGCTTAGCAAAACTTAGTGACATAATTTAAAGAGGATGACTGTCGGTACTAGGGTTTCCAATTTTCGGGATTAATCCCGAAATCCCGATTTTTGTATAACAACAATATTACAGATAAATATCTGATAAATATCAACTATTTCTAAAATTAAATCAAGGAATAATAAAGATATAATAATCAGTTGACACGTTTTTATTTACTTAGTAGTTAGCGTATATCTTTAGTCATTTAGCAAAAATAATATATATTTTTCAGCAATAAAAGAGAATTATACTAAGTATGTGGAATAAGAAAAGTATATTTCAAAACTTTCTTTTTAGTAGAGTTTGAAATGCTAAATACGTATTTCAGACTCTACCAAAAAGAAAGGAACGACCTTAGAAACACTTGATCATCGAATGTATAATCTCCTAAACGGGATCAAATTTGTATAGATTAGTGGTTCCCTGAGCTCTCTATACCGCGCCATCTTAAGCTGACTCGCGCTTCTTAACAGGGTAGTTATAAAAACTTTTTTTTAGTTTAAACAAGACAACATTTTTTTTATAAATATAATTTTTTTAACGTACAAACGAAACACTTTACAAGAAAGGAAATCTGATGTGGCCAGGCACATGACTTTATCATACTATACAGCAGTGTCGCAGCTGAGGACTCCTCAGCAGCAACGCTGAGGAATCAAAATATTTGTCAAATTTTGGAAAACTGGTTGTAAATGTAGATACGAGCGATCATGATTAAATAGCATGTTTTGATATGTGTAGTCGGGTTAGCGCTGGTTCGAATAAAAACTGCTAACGCTTCACTTAACTATTTATTGCATATACATAATGCACAGCGCGACAAACTGGGTCAACTGCTATGCAACACTTTCAAAGTTAAAGGTTGCTCATGCAGCTAAACTATTAATTTTACCAAAAAATGTCAAAGATATAAATTTTACAAAATTTCCTCTACTTGAATTTATTATTTAACTATTTTCTCGAAATTACAGAAACGGCGGTTCATTTGCATATCGTTGAAAAATGCTAAGAGTAAACCTCCAGTTCCTTTGGGCCCTTTTGAACAAAACTTCTTTCAGCTCTAAGTTTAGTCTGAGACTTCTAAATATGAAGTTTCGTCTTTTCATCTTTTAACTTTTTACTTTCTTTATTTTATGAAAAATATTTTATTCGATTGATAGATACACAATTTAAATTAGTTTTGATCTATTGATTGATCTTTGCATACCACTCCTAACGGCCAGCATACAGCTCTGGTTAAGTAATTAAATATGGTGTTTAAATTTCAGTAGTTTAAAACACAACATTTAATACAACCTGTTTAAAACATGTCCAAAACAAAATATGTTTTAAACCATATTTAAAACGCTGTTTTAAAACAAAGTGGTTTAAATATAAGAACCATCTGCGCTATTTTTATATCAATTTCAGGACTGATCGGGATTTTTCGGGATATATCGGGATTTTTTGGGATTGTCCCGAATAGAAAAATTGTCGGGATTCCGTACTTTCGGCATCTCGAAATTTCGGGATGCCGAAGTCGGTCCTAGTCGGTACATAAGGTAGGTATGAGAAGAAGTTCGGGATGGTTCCGAAATTCGTTTATTATGTGCTTCAAGGTTTTTTTCAGGAATTTTTACAGTGTATTCTTTCAATGTTGTGCAACCAAAGTACGTACAAATATATTTTTTAAATTTTACACCGGAATACACCACAAAAACGTCATTTGGTACAGTGAGATTTTTCTTAAAAACTAAGAAATACGGTTATCCAATCAATAACCGTGATAAATTTAAATACCATGCGGTAAAACATCATAAAAATTGTTTAAAGATTACATAAGTTATTTAAATATCAAAGCGAGTGTCCTGTCGATAACATACTTATGAAAAACATTTTTGTTTAAGATGATACAAATCAAAACTAGCTACTGCTAAATTGTTCTAAATAGTCATTTGGAACACTGACTATTTATTTAATTCGGCTGTGATCAATAGCAGTGTCATCTCAAAAACTTGTCATCTAGTCCACTTTATTGCAATACCAATTATAACCCCTTCTATTACCACAAATGGCCCACCTCATCTACGTCAAAACTCGACTGAAATGACGGATTCCAATGCGGAAACGCCACAATACCGAATTAAATGGAGGGGTGGCGGTTGTTAATAGGGTGAGAATTCTTGATGGGCCATGTTTTGTACAGATAAGGAGGTGTTGCTTTTTTCAACCTTAAATCAACTCAATAGAATGCTATTAGGGAAGCCGCTCTAAGTTAATGGGCCCGGCCGACTTGATTTATTCGCTTCCCATTGTACCCAACGGCAAATTTCCACTTACAGTTGATTGCTAAGCTGTTGTAACATTTCGCGCGAGAAGTCGCAAAAATTATGCTCTATTTTCCAAATTTTGATATTTTTGGTGCTTAAAATGGGCAAAAATTAAATTAATAGTATATTATTTGACAGGCACATAACTAAGGATATAAATCGCGAGCATGAAGTTTATAGGCGAGCGATTTATATCTGTTGTGTGGGAGTCTAATACGACGTTTTATCTACAACTCATAAATATCATTTTATATCAAATATTTTAAATGTATTTGTCAATGATGGCGAGGCGAACTGTCACATAACTGTCATCCACGTAGGCTTTTGACTGACTTTGACACTAGCGCTGTATAATGATGACAGTTCATTCAAATAATGAAGTCATTATTTAAACGAACTGTCATTATTGTACAACGTTAGTGTCATTGGCGTGTATCATGATGGGGATTATATAGTCATAGATACGTATGCAATGAACTTATTATATGTGAGTCGTAGATAAAACTTTTTATTAGACAGGTTTAGAGTTTTCCAAAAATGGCGGAGGAGCCGGATTATTTTGAGAATTTTTATTCACTAATTAAATTAATCAAATGAACAATAGTAATACAACACTTAGCATAGTCTTTCATGATATCAGCCCGGCGAATAACCAACAGTGCATGTCATTAATATTCATACTACTAATCAAAAACAATCTCGTTAAAATTTCTTTTACGTTTCGTCATGCAACGCAGGAATCCCACCTGATCAATCTATCCGTGTTTTCAATTGTTAACATTCCCCGTACAATCACCGTAAAAAGGAAAAAAAAGGAAAAAGAAAAGATCTCCGTCATTACTGATTAAGAGTAATGAATGTGCTTTTATGTGATCATAGTGGTCATGTTGGAATTACGATATTGTGGTGGATATTATTTAATTTTAGTTAATCACGTCAGTTGTAAGAATTTAGGGCGATTATTGAACGCTCAAATTACCTGCCAATGATACCCGGATGGATAGAGGCACGCGAACTGCAAATTTGCGAACTTTTTCCTGGTTGTCATTAGTGCTGGGGTATTGCAAACGTAGTTTGGAAAGTTTTAAACCAAGGTAAAAATGTTAGGCACGGCTAATGCATTTAATGGATTTTGAAACCATTTTAACTATTTTTATTGTAAAAAAATAATATAAGAATATATGTATAACCTTTTAAGTCGGTTCCGTATAGAATTTGAACTATATTAAGAATAACTAGTCCATCATTTCTGTAAAGAAAACGCAGTTGGATTGTGAAGTAAAAAATCACTTCCACTATTAAATGCTCGTACACAGAGATGCATTGTAAAAAAACTCAGATCTATCGCTTGTATCAAATAACCAGTTCAACAGTAAAATATGCGCATCGCAAACTTGCCGCATAAATACAGGTAAATGCAGCACATTTGCTGCAATTTGTGACCTTAATTTAGTAAAATAATAGGTATGATTTTGCTTTAATTGAATCAGCGGGTTTGAAAACAGTACAAGTCCAAAATTGGACATTTTGTCCTGAAATAGCCAAAATGTTCGCTGTGGTTTATTCTATCGAATAGACCTAAAGAGGATGCTTGGGCGAAATAAACAAGTCCAGAACAGTGCCTTTTTGTTGCCTCATGCAACGCGTTTCTACTCAGTTTCTACTTATATAGCAGTCGTAAACATTCGCCAATTACGTTATTCGCATTCAAATTGTTGTTGAGGTACGTCGAAATAATCAATATACAGATCAATCTCAAAAAGCTACATAATTAAAAAAGTCCTGAACTATGTAACTGGTGAAAATTTAGAATATTACTACCAAGTGACTTCCGGACGGAATACCACTGCAGAAGATAAAATTTAATACTATCATGTATATAATCATCAAACTCTATAATGTCATGCTCTATCATATCCCCATATATAGGGTTAGTAAAAATTGCCGGAACACGTAAATAATAGTCTAGCCGTTAACAATTTAAAAAAAAATTTCAAGTAAAAGTTGTTTTACTTTAAACAATCATCTATCGTTTAAATATATTTTTACTATACGTTCGTTTTATTCTGGAAATTTGGTAACCTTTCCTTTGTCAAATAGAACAGTCTGTATATTTTTACATCTTTTTAATTGTAAGGATTAATTCTAAGAATCTTTCGTAGGAATAATTTTTTTATAAAATGCATTATTTTTGAGTTATGAGCAATTAATCAAACATTATTACCAACAAAACTACCGAATTACCTAACTAATTCTCAAACTGCAAAAAAAATCAAAAAATTATCAAACAAATTTTTTTTCTGCTGTTAAACGGAAAACTACAGCTATCGTTTATTCTGGATTTTGGTAATCTTTCCCTTTTCTGTATATTTTTACATTTTTCAATTCTAGGATTAATTTTTAGAATTTTTTGTGGAAAGCATTTTTTTCAGACAATTCAATCATTTTTTAGTTATAATCAATTAATCAAAACTACTGAACTTCAAAAATTAAGAATATTTTTTCTTGTGTTTTTTTTATTGTGTTCGTTAATTATTGATTAGTTGTTCATCACAAAGATTTTTATAAAAAAAAATTATATAAAAAAATGATTCCTACCAAAAACTAAAATTAAACTTATAATTAAAAAATGTAAAATATACAGCTTTTCTATTAGAAAAAGAATAGCTTACCAAGTTTCCATAATAAAATGAACATCGTGTATATTAAAAATATACTTAGACGATAGCTGGTAAAAATTAAAAAATCTGATGTGACCAGGCACATGACTTTATCATACTATATATAAAATTAATAGTTTAGCTGCATGAGATATTATTTGATCGAGATCGGCTATGTCTGCATTAAAATAAAACTAGTAGAACTAGACAGATATGTCGATTAAAGGTGCGTTCGGATATTGTACTCCGTTGACACCGGCTACACCGCCCAAATGACACGTGTTATTGGGTGTAGAAAGTGTGAAGGTGCGTTCCGATTGGTTGATAATGGCGGTGATAGCAGACGAAATTATAGTGTTTCTCACATGTCGTGATGGTGACACATATTAGTTTGCATGTACATAAACTTGAGGCACTAGCAAATTCTATTAGAAATACTATAATGGCGTCTACTACCACTGCCATTAGCACCAATGAAAACGCATCTTAACGGTGTACAATATCCGAACGCAGCTTGTATTGACAGTAGTATTGTCAAACCATTAGCATTTGACACTATCGACACCGTCATTAAAATCACATCTGACATTTAATCTGACATATCCTGGCTACTAGTTTTAGCGCAGTACGACCGATCTCAATGAAATAGAATTTGCTCATGCGGCTAAACTATTGATTGTACCAAAAAATGTCATAGTCATAAATTATTCAGAATTTCCTCTAGTTTAATTTATTATTTAACTATTTCGACAAAATTTCAGAAATGCCGGCTTATTTACAAAATCTTTCAAAAGTGCTAAGACTAAACCTCCAGTTCCTTTGGACCCTTTTTAACAGAAAGCTTTTCAGCTCTAAGTTTGGGCATGAAACTTCTAAATATGAAGTTTCGTCCCGATACCTTTAGTAGTTTCTCCGGAATCGTCGCCACAAAAAACGGGTACACACACACACACCCACATCCACACACACACACACAGACATTGTTTTGTACCTTGGTCAAAAATGTTCAGGGGACCCAAAAAGACATATTTCCGCTAAAATCTAAAAAATTTTTATTTTAATTTTTAATTTTTTATACTGCGTATGATAAAGTAAAAAAAACTATTGTTTGAATTTTTTTTACTTTATCATACGTAGCATGTAAAGTATTGTAATCGTGCCAAAAAATTTTTTTGGGATTTTAGCGGAAATATGTCTTTTTGGGTCCCCTGAACATTTTTGACCAAGGTACAAAAAAATGTCTGTGTGTGTGTGTGGATGTGGGTGTGTGTGTGTGTGTGTGTGTGTGTGTACCCGTTTTTTGTGGCGACGATTCCGGAGAAACTACTAAAGGTATCGGGACAAAACTTCATATTTAGAAGTTTCATGGCCAAACTTAGAGCTGAAAAGCTTTCTGTTAAAAAGGGTCCAAAGGAACTGGAGGTATTCCTGTAATTTCGTCGAAATAGTTACATCATAAATTAAACTAGAGGAAATTCTGAATAATTTATGACTATGACATTTTTTGGTACAATCAATAGTTTAGCTGCATGAGCAAATTCTATTTCATCGAGATCGGTCGTACTGCATTAAAACTAGTAGCCAGCATATGTCAGAAATTTTGATTCTAATGACAGTAATGACACTAATGACAACGCTAATGTTTTGACAATAACGTCTGTCAATATAAGCTGCGTTCGGATACCGTCATTGTATTACACTTTTTACACCCAATAACACGTAAGTGTCATTTGGACGGTGTACCCGGTGTCAACGGAGTACAATATCCGAACGCAGCTTTAATCGACATATCTGTCTAGTTCTACTAGTTTTATTTTAATGCAGACATGGCCGATCTCGATCAAATAGATGCAGCTAAAGATTCATGCAGCTAAACTATTAATTTTGTATATAGTATGATAAAGACATGTGCCTGGCCACATCAGATTTTTAAATTTTGTACGGTTGAAGAATTATTTTGGTGTTCCAGTAATTTAGACTAATTTTGATTTATTGCTTATAACTAAAAACTGATGCAGTTTATAAAAAAAAATCATTTCTACAAAAAAATCTAAGAATTGATCTTCGAATTAAGTAATGTAAAAATTAACAGTTTGATTTGAAAAAGAAAAGTTACCAAATTTCCAATATAAAATGAAATGTATATTGAAAATATATTTAGACGATAGCTTATTTAAAATCTAAAAGCTTTTGTTTGAATTTTTCTTTGAAATTCTTTACTGTTCAAGAATTACTAAAGTGTTCCGGTAATTTGGACTAATCCTGTATAATGTTTACCTAATCATCAATCTTCAAATATCACGGGAAATAAGTTTCGTGCAAATCCAAGATTTTTACATTTTCGGTCCCCATATTGATTCCGCCATTTTGCATTTTGAAAATTGGACATTGGACTCTATGATCTTCAAATATCACACCAAATAAGTTTCATAAGCCCCCGACCTTTCGAAATTTTTTTGTCGCCATATTGAATCCTTTTGAATTTAAAAAATATGACAACGGGTTTGGAATGGGGACCTCAAAAACCCTATACATCATAATAAATATATTATTTGAATGCTTTAAATAAACAAATATTGTTAAGCATGTACGCTGTTTTTCCGTTGAGTACAAAAACAATACATGTCCATGATAATTGTTTAAATCATAGCTCTGCTTTTAATGCAGATATAAATAAGGTATGTAACATTTAATTCTCTGTGAACTACGTTATATTTTGTAATTATTGAAGATATTTAAAATCTTCCAATGTCGTATAATTCTAGTCGAAAAAATGTTTGAAGAGTGTATAAATAATATATTTTGTATCATTCAACAAATCACCAAGATTGACGTGCATAAAATTATTATAAACATTTGTCCTATTTGTAGGAAGAAAATGTCGATAGCAGCTAATTTGGTTTAGAAAAACGACTTCGAGACAACCAAATACATTCTTCCATATATCTTGAACCCAATCACAAACACCATAACTGAAAATGGCAAATTAAAATTCAAAGTTAATTTAAGAAAAAAAAAACATGCTGTTCACACTTTTTGTGGTTGGGTGCAACCTGGCGAAATCCACTTTTTTCAATTATTTCGGGAACCATTGCCTTCTTGGAAAAATACTTAGGGCGTAATTTTCAATGCCAATATAAACCGTAAATCGAGGTAATGTGTTAAGCATTTAGTATATCTAAACTCGGACTAGGATTTAAACTAGCATTGTAAAACCCGGCCTTAGTGTACAATGTATGCCTTTCTATATTTTCTTTTTGTTTTCTATAAAAGGAACCTTTTAATTTCTTGTCTTCATCCGTCGTTTACAGGTTATACAATATTATATTACCAGCCGTATCGGGCCCAATGCTCCGTGCCACAGCCCTCTATTCCATGTGACTCCCCATCGTGTACGAGTCTTCGAGTCTTATCTCGCCTGAAATCCACGTTAGCACTTTATTATAGAGTATGATACTATAAATATAGGGTTACAAAATTTCGCATGTAAAACTATTTGTACCTACGTCATTCCTGTCGGAGACCTTAGCCACAGAAGTTTAGACCTTAGCAATCTCCGAAACTACTATATGTAATTATTTCTCTTAAGAATATTTACCTGCATTAACGTTAGGTAATGATTTATATTATTTAGTTTACAGAGGGTCAATTTCCAGTTTTCGTACCAAAAACCGTCCTTGCATTATTCGACAAAAAGTACAATACGCGATAGTAGCAATGAAGGGAAATTTTCTCCGGTTATTTGCATTTAGTTAACACGACCGATGCATGCACGAACACATCCTTTCCCTATAATGCAGTGTAGCCAGTAAGTCCATTATCTTACCCACACATTGGGTATGCGTGTTCAAACATGAAAGCCCATCTCGCTAATGCCATTTTAAACGTACCAAATGTCCGTGTTTACTCGGCGCTGCCACGGTCTCTAGGATGATGTCGAGTCAAACAAAGGACACACACACACCACAGACACTAACACAAGCGCCTACAGTTAGAGTAGAGCGCATTTGCAATTTAAATGGTTTTTCGCGGCGACACGCCTGGCGACCGCCAATCAATTACCGGGTGATTTGATTTAGTAATTGGGGCCGTCGAGGAAGCACGATCTCCACTTCTGATTCTAGGATTCTGTGGCATAACATGACGACCCGTTTACCTAACCGGAAATAGGAGAGACCTGGCAGACGTGGTGACATTTGGTATTTAGATTAACTCGTATCTATGTTGTAGACAATGGGTGATATGAACAAAGGCGAGTACATACTTTATGATATATTTATTTCCGGGTGGATACCACGATGCCGGAGTAAGTATCGATCCAAGTGTTGCGAAGTACTCAGTATCTTCGTAGTCAGGATTTTAGTACTCGGTATCTTCGTAGCACTTGCTCGATACTTAGTCCGAAACAAGCCTCTTGCAACAGAGTGCGAAACGTCGACTATTTCAAAGTCAACAACGGGGTTTCCACAACGGGACATGAATATATCATTGACTCAAACCGCGGAAGTCTACAATTGAGACATATTTTATGTAAGTTGTATGAATACGTCCATTTTGAAACCATATAATTATAAAAAGGGGTGACATAAACACGTTAGTAGTATTAGTGACTTTATTTAATATTTTGTGTTCGTAAAAAACATGTTGTGCCGTCTTTAGTTCACACTGCGAAAGAAAAGAATTCCTGACATTCATTTACAAATAATAAGTCAATTAATAAAATTACAAATCAATTTAGTTCATTTAGGTTAGGTTCAATTTTTATACTTATCTCTATGTTAGTCATTTTATTCATTGTGTACCTCTTTCTTACAGTCAATTGCGATTAGGTAAGTACATACTTATGCTTCTCATCATCGATTCTTGCCGTGTTCTTCCTCCATTTATTCAATAGTCTAATTCACATGTGTTTGCTCTGGAACTGTTCTCAAATTTTCCGTGTATTGTTGGTTAGGTATGCTATGGTGCACCGTTTCTATGTTTCTCTGATTTTAACATTTTGAAAAGATGGTATTCTGGAAAAATTTGAATGTCATTACGAGGGCCTTCCGCTTTGTTGGTTTTAAAAAATCAATTTTACTTTTTTTGGTTTATTCTAATCTAAAATGTCTCAAAATTGTTCCTGTAAGAAGGTTTTGCAAAATTCGCCCTAGTTCTGGAGTTGTAGCCGGTGATTTGTGTGTGCGTCGATCAGTGTTGTGATAAGGGAGGAAGAAATCCCTCCGACCGTGCGAAATCCAACTGGTAACCACGTTTTTGGAAAATGTATTTCATATATCGAGATGATTCTTTGTCTTTTATGTTCAGCACAGATCTAGCTTTCGTTCGATGGTTCATTTTTTTAAATTTTTGTTTTATTTCATTTTTACAGCGTTCTATATCACGAAAAGAGCGGCGAAAACGGACCTTTTTTGGACATACGACCGCCATTTTGTTAAGAATCAAAATATTGAGAAACGGAACGATCGAACGATAGCCAACGAAATAACAATTAAGAAAAGGTTTCACTTTTTAGTATCAGACGACCTGCACACGTGTAATCGTGGTTACCGTTACACATTAATGTTTGCACAAAAGCGAGCACAAAGTAATCTGCAAGGTCACCGAGATCATCACAATAATTTTGAAATTGTTAACTTTATACATCGATATTAACACAAAAGAATAAAAAAAAACTTTGTCTATAAATCCTTGTGTGGTTCTTTCATTATCAATTCCTTAAAATAGGCTCGAAAAGCGGCCAACAAATTGTAAATTGTCATTTTTGTCTAGCTCTCGTGGTATTTCCATTTTTTTTTTCAAGGTTATCCAACTTTGTTGATTTTGGACACATATGCAGCATGCCTATATTTTCTGCTTGTGTTTTCTAAACATATTTTAAAAACTTGTCGCGGTCTGTCCTATGTACTTTTTTTCACAATCTACACACCTTATCTTATATACTCCATTCTTGTCCATTTTGTTTTCCTTGTTTGTTGGTGTGTGATATTTGTGAAGGGTTCCTGTTGTCTTGTGTGTTGGTGTGTTGTTGCCGTATCTCAAAATCTGCAGCGATATCAAAATAAATGGAACATGTTAAGAAATCATAAAGAAAGTATATTTCAATAATGTCCTTTTTGAAAAATTGTGTTTGTACTATTTGTTCAGAATTGCTCAAAACTCTTAAATCCAACGTTTTCCAAGTAAATTTAAAAATATTGATATTTCATTGTAAAAAAAATCCCGTAAATAACATTTGAATCGGTTTTTGAGATTAGATAACTCTATTGTGGCCAATTGTTTGATAAAAGCAAGTAATAAAATCCAACGTTTAGTAATTTTCTGTGTACATATTTGTGGCTACAAGTGTGTCACATTTCATTAATGTAGGTAATGTTTGACATAAAATGTTATCTGTCAATGCGCTGTCAAGTTTAGTTTGGGTCTTGTTAAAATTCAAAACTTAACAAGATTTTTTGATTTAATTTTATATCGCAGGAGACTATGCGTTTATAGACGGCAAATACTTTTTGGCGATAAGTAGACCAGAATGTGTTCTATTTTTTTCAATAACAAAGAACAATTCGAAAAAAATCGAAAAAAAAACCGAAAAAAATAAACATAAGTAAGGGCATTACATTCTTAAGTGGGACACACTGTATAATGTGTGTCTGAGTTGAATGGCATCAAAATATCAATAAAAAACAATATCAGTCCGAGGTCATGCACCTACTAACGACACAGATATAGGTACAGCTTATTTTTTTTTGTTGTTCTCACAATTTCGAGAATATAAAACACATCAGCGATTTCTCCGAAACGGTAGCGATATTTTCCCGAATTCCACCACATACGCGATGAATCTTTAAAAATATTATTGTCGGAACGTCGAGGGGGTAGGACTTCGCATACGATGGGGAGTCAAAAGGAATAGGGGGCTATAGCGCGGAGCGCTTGGTACGAAACGGTTTGTCTAATAACAAAATACAATGTTAGTGTCTTAATATTGTTCTGTAGGGGTAAGCAAAATGTACGTATAAAATTGCGTTTAAAATTGGTAATATGTTGGCAACCGTAATGTTTTGTATAAAAGATAAATCTCGCTGAAAAGGTTCTAAATTACCTCTTCTATCACCCCTTAAAAACATAAATAATAACCAAAACCGTGTGCACAATGCAATTTTGACGTACTATTTAAAGGTAAGTTATATTTTCTGTCTTAAACCACTTATGGTTTTTACTTAGACTACGGCACATTTTTCCATTAACTTATTATGGTAAAAACAAAACCTAAAATATGCTTATTTCATTCTCGATTTGTTTTCTTTTGTTCAAATGTTTCGACTATTATTACTTCTACTGAAAGTACTTGAGCTAAATGTAGACTTATTGGGCCCTCCGCGGAGCAAGTAAAAGCTTGATACAGGCTTGGTCGAGCATTAAAGTGCCTCTCCTCTTTGTCTTCTTACGGACGAACCGAGAATATTAAATTCATTCCTCGAAACTTTTTAATAACTCTCAGCGCGGAGCTTTTTGTTCACTGGAGAAAACAATACAAGAACCGTGCTGGCAGGCTGTTGTTTGACAAAAAATTATCCTTTAAATTTTCAAAGGCATCGTTTTACACGCTAAGGGACGGTGAGTTGCTGCCATCGAGCTCATTCACTTATTAGAATAAATAAATCATTACTTTACGTTGAACTTTTCCGTTGATACTAACATTTCTGGGTCAGATAAGTCCAGCAACAAAAACACAAAGTTAATTCGCCTAATTTCACTAGAACTTTTAATGTGTACCAAACAGAAGAACAAGAAATCTCTCCCGTGCCAGATTAAGCTGTGCAAAGTTTAACGGGGGCCGAGAGATTAAGTAATGCAAAAACACTCTATACGACCGCTTTTTACGCTTTCTTTTTTAATTTCTTTTTCTTCGAATCTTACGCGCGACCGCGTCCAAATTAAAATTTTAACCGGCCGCCACGTTATCAGCGGTCACCGCGCCTCCAAGACGACCTCCGCCAAGATTTTAATATAAATCCACTCGCTCTTCGTCCTGTTCGTTGGTCGCTTAAAATGTATTCGGTGGCACACCAACTTTTTAATCAAGTTATTACGACGGATTTAAATATGTAAATCGAGGTGGCGACGACGAGGTGACTACTGCCGCCGAAAAAATTGTGTTCATCGTTAAAGGGGATTTGTCCGGAGGAACGCGCGCGGACATCTGTGATAATTTAATAAGCTGCTTGTGCCTGTGAAGTGTGGAAAAAATAGGTTACGGAGGAATGTTTTTGTTGGATTAATTTATAAATGTTCTAATTGTTTTTTTAAACGTTATTGATAATCGAGAATTTAAAGACACTGAGCTTCCACCATTTTATAAAAAATACTAATTGATCGCTTAGAGCAGTGATGTTAAACCAGCAGCCCACGGGCCGCATGTGGCCCTCAATTGTATTACAATAAAATCAAATTCAAAAAAATATGAAACTTATTTGTGTTTATTGTTTAATTATTAAGTTTGCGTGGAGCTTCGGTGTATGAACACTAGTTTTTACTTATTAGGCAGCAGAACAGTAATAATTTTTGTTTAGATATTCCTACATTACATCGTGGGCTTACTATAGAAAGTAAATAATTTAAAGTTGGAATGTTCGTAAACATATCGTCCAAGTGAAATTTAATGAACATGTATTTCACGAATGTCACAAGGAGTTTTCTGAAAATTTTTTTGCGCTGTGCCTGTGTCTGAAGTTCCCTATCATGTCACCCACCGAAAACTTCAGCCCTGACGTCAACTTGTGGTTTTCACCATAGCGGAACTTTATTTCAGAATATGATACTCACGGCTTTTTATGTTAATGCTACTGCATCCATGAAGAGTTATAACACCATTTTCAATGCATTTATTTATCTAAAAAATGTACTAGTAATTGTTGCCCGAAATTTCGTAAAATCAAAAAGAATAACTATTAAAAAATCGAAATATCATTTGAATCGGATTTTGAAATTAAAGGCACACCGTAGCAATTCCTTCTTAGTTAAACCTGAAATGTGAATAATACACATTCACATTTAAGTTGATGAGCTATTTTGTATCACTTGCCAATTGTAAAATTTTAAAAAAAATCATGTTTTTAATGTTCATAAATCTTGTTGATGAGAAATTTGTCAATATGTTGATATTTTCTCTAACCATTTATCCAATTTTGATGATTATTTCACTCACCGGTAGCCTAATTCTTCAGAAGCAGTATGGATGAAAATTTTTTATTCAACTTTCAGTTTTGATTATAGACAGGGTGTAAGAATGATGTTTTGATTTATTGGTATTTTTTAATATTTTTTTTATTGATAGTGGGTTGATTCCTCAGCACTAATACGCTGGAAGAAACTTTTACTTGAGTTTCAGATTTAAACATATACAGGGAGAAAACAATACTATACACTTTTGCCAAATATTAGAAACTTAAATTTTCTTAAAACATCTTTGTAAACATCAATTGAACAACAGTTTTTAGCAACTGTTACTAAAATGCCTATGTTACGGGTTTGTGGAAAGAATATGGTACGTAGTAAAATATTTCTTTTCTTCATTCTTTTAAGACTTCATTTTTAAAACATGATTATCGCATTATAAAAACTGATGCCAAGTTTCTAGAAAAATATCTAGAAACATTTATTTTTTTTATTTTAAAATACAAGTTATTACGACGGATTTAAATATGTAAATCGAGGTGGCGACGACGAGGTGACTACTGCCGCCGAAAAAATTGTGTTCATCGTTAAAGGGGATTTGTCCGGAGGAACGCGCGCGGACATCTGTGATAATTTAATAAGCTGCTTGTGCCTGTGAAGTGTGGAAAAAATAGGTTACGGAGGAATGTTTTTGTTGGATTAATTTATAAATGTTCTAATTGTTTTTTTAAACGTTATTGATAATCGAGAATTTAAAGACACTGAGCTTCCACCATTTTATAAAAAATACTAATTGATCGCTTAGAGCAGTGATGTTAAACCAGCAGCCCACGGGCCGCATGTGGCCCTCAATTGTATTACAATAAAATCAAATTCAAAAAAATATGAAACTTATTTGTGTTTATTGTTTAATTATTAAGTTTGCGTGGAGCTTCGGTGTATGAACACTAGTTTTTACTTATTAGGCAGCAGAACAGTAATAATTTTTGTTTAGATATTCCTACATTACATCGTGGGCTTACTATAGAAAGTAAATAATTTAAAGTTGGAATGTTCGTAAACATATCGTCCAAGTGAAATTTAATGAACATGTATTTCACGAATGTCACAAGGAGTTTTCTGAAAATTTTTTTGCGCTGTGCCTGTGTCTGAAGTTCCCTATCATGTCACCCACCGAAAACTTCAGCCCTGACGTCAACTTGTGGTTTTCACCATAGCGGAACTTTATTTCAGAATATGATACTCACGGCTTTTTATGTTAATGCTACTGCATCCATGAAGAGTTATAACACCATTTTCAATGCATTTATTTATCTAAAAAATGTACTAGTAATTGTTGCCCGAAATTTCGTAAAATCAAAAAGAATAACTATTAAAAAATCGAAATATCATTTGAATCGGATTTTGAAATTAAAGGCACACCGTAGCAATTCCTTCTTAGTTAAACCTGAAATGTGAATAATACACATTCACATTTAAGTTGATGAGCTATTTTGTATCACTTGCCAATTGTAAAATTTTAAAAAAAATCATGTTTTTAATGTTCATAAATCTTGTTGATGAGAAATTTGTCAATATGTTGATATTTTCTCTAACCATTTATCCAATTTTGATGATTATTTCACTCACCGGTAGCCTAATTCTTCAGAAGCAGTATGGATGAAAATTTTTTATTCAACTTTCAGTTTTGATTATAGACAGGGTGTAAGAATGATGTTTTGATTTATTGGTATTTTTTAATATTTTTTTTATTGATAGTGGGTTGATTCCTCAGCACTAATACGCTGGAAGAAACTTTTACTTGAGTTTCAGATTTAAACATATACAGGGAGAAAACAATACTATACACTTTTGCCAAATATTAGAAACTTAAATTTTCTTAAAACATCTTTGTAAACATCAATTGAACAACAGTTTTTAGCAACTGTTACTAAAATGCCTATGTTACGGGTTTGTGGAAAGAATATGGTACGTAGTAAAATATTTCTTTTCTTCATTCTTTTAAGACTTCATTTTTAAAACATGATTATCGCATTATAAAAACTGATGCCAAGTTTCTAGAAAAATATCTAGAAACATTTATTTTTTTTATTTTAAAATAAAAAATTTAAATGGGCCACGAAGAGTTGTATTACCCCTTGACTTTTTATACGCAGCCCGCTGAAGTTCTGATCAGAATAAGTTCGACACCACTGGCTTAGAGGAAGTTGACCAAAAATAAATCTGCGTAAATCAACTAGCAATTTCCAAATAAATTTATGTAATAATTGGAATAATACCATGTTAAGATTTAGTCCGCAACTTTTCTGTTTGACAGACAGGTACGCCACAGATAATTTAAAATTGAATGTGAAGAAAATTTCAAACCTTTGGTTCCATCCTGAAGTAGATGCCAATAGGTACTTACCTAGAAAAAAGGGAAATCAACGGATTAGTAAGCGTTAAGACAGACATATCAACTATATTAAGTTGAATATTGCAGGAATACCATCTTGCTTTATGTAGTTTGTCTCCCAAGACGTGAAATTTATTGCATAATAAGATTTTGGTTTTAAGATTTTTTAATAAGATTTTAATAAGCCATTTTGTCACTATTCTGCGGCGTTGTCATAACTCGTAAATAATAAATCTGCCAAAAGTTTGGTTGAATTATAGGTGGTAGGAAATTATATTTCCCGTCCTTCGGTTAAGTACATGATAATCTGTAGTTTCATTCCTATTTTACGTGGCTTGATAGAGTGAAATAGAGAAACTACAGATTATCATATACCGGAAGGACAGTCATATAATTATGATAGACCTTCACTAAGGTAAGTTCGTTTAATCATATAATTATATGGTCTTGTCATTGCAATTAACCAAGTGTTATGAACAAACTCCTGGTGTAGTAATAATTATAATGGAATTGTCAGTTTTTGAGCAGGTTTACGTTCTCTGTTCCAGGGAGAGCATACTTAACACTCGTTTGGATGATTGTCTGTTGGCAATTACAAAACGAAAAGAATTTTGCTCAATACAGAAGATCCAATCTTATTTATTGAGAAAAGTTCAAAGCTGACTAGTACTTAGGAGCAAACCTAAAAATATCTACATGCATAAATTACTGGTTTGGGAAAATGTTTTGGAAATATCCATAAAAATCCCCTATATTGTTCAACACAGGAACACAAGTAGAGGACATTCCCTACTTACGTAAGTCTAAGCTGACTACAATCTCCTCTCTACGCAAATACATTTCTGCATTTGTTTTTCTTTTCGGTAACCAATAAACGAAACTGCAATACCGTAAACCGTCGCGTAAATTCATATCGAACTTGGGAATTTGCAAATTCAACGATCACCGATACGCGGCCGAACCGACCCGTGGGTATACGGGCCACCCGAGCACAGTTCGATTTACATAGGCGTCGAAAGCGAGGGCGGTAGAACGGCCCCGTTAGCGTCAAATTAATCGGGACGTAACTTTCGACCGAACGGCAATAAAATTTCAGTAAAGTTTTTCCACGCGCCGCGCGCCGTCCGGCGCCTTCGCCATAAATACAACGGCGCCGCTGTCTCTTTAATTAAACAATATTTCGCGAATTTCGACCGGCCTTCCGACGGCATAATATCCCTTTTGAGGAAGTTTATAAGCTATTTAGGTGCACATTTATTATAAAAGTTGGCATCGTGGCCGTGAGGCGGCGCGGGGGGTAAAATTCGCCCCCGGAAAACTTATAATTGGTTAGAGATCTGGAGCGCGCAACTTCTGGTGTCGGAAAACAAAAGGTATCGATAACCGGCAGTCGAGCGCGCTTGTAACAGATAACCTTTCTGGGAAAGGTGTCCAGTGATATTTAAGGTGTGTTTTCATTAGTGGTAATGGCAGTGCTAGTAGACGCTATTATAGTATCTCTAATAGAAAATTGCTAGTGACTCATGTTTATATACATGCAAACTAATATATGTCACTATCACGTCTGGTGAGAAATGCTATAATTTCGTCTGCTACCACCGCCATTAAATAGTTTTGTGATTATGTGAGAAAATACTTATCGGGTTGGACAGATAATAGAATATTTCGCAATGCCCAAGGACGTAATATACATGATTTGTCAAATAACGTATTGACATACATTAGTCTAGTAAGTACGTAGGCTTTCACGGCTAGAATCATTTAGAAAATAAACTGCTTCCGGGTTATGCCGTGTGTCAAGATTTGTTAATGCTGACGTTTCGCGAGCCATGTTGCTCGCTTCTTCAAAGCTAATTGAATACTGAAGACCTACCAAGAAAGTCTCCCTTATATACCTGAATTTACACCCCACTGCGCACATCTGGCGCTACCGCTCCATGTGCTTTTCCACCTGACCGCGTTAGGATCGATTTCCAGACCCTACTAATGTCAGTACCGTCCTCGCGATTGATGTTGTCAGACTGTTTGTAAATTTCGATGGCTTCTCTAATAAGCCTTCGATGATAATTACCCACCCAACATCTTCGCGTCATCGAAATCCATTGTGTGTCCCGACTCGTGGCAGTGTTGAGCTACAGCGGACTGTTGGATCTTGCCTAGCCGGGTGTCCCTACTGTGCTCCTTGATTCGACATTCATCAGGACGAAGCATCGAATGTCGAATCAAGGAGCACAGTAGGGACACCCGGCTAGGCAAGATCCAACAGTCCGCTGTTGCTCAACACTGCCACGAGTCGGGACACACAATGGATTTCGATGACGCGAAGATGTTGGCAAGGGTGGGTAATTATCATCGAAGGCTTATTAGAGAAGCCATCGAAATTTACAAACATCCTGACAACATCAATCGCGAGGACGGTACTGACATTAGTAGGGTCTGGAAATCGATCCTAACGCGGTCAGGTGGAAAAACACATGGAGCGGTAGCGCCAGATGTGCGCAGTGAGGTGTAAATTCAGGTATATAAGGGAGACTTTCTTGGTAGGTCTTCAGTATTCAATTAGCTTTGATGAAGCGAGCAACATGGCTCGCGAAACGTCAGCATTAACAAAATCTTGACACACGGTATAACCCGGAAGCAGTTTATTTTCTAAATACATTAGTCTGTTCATATCATAGTAGTTAGCTGTCCGTTCTACTAGCTAATCATCTATTTATAAAGCCGGGGCTACATATTCGTATACTTGCCAAATATCCAATATTTGCCACATGTCATGTTAAATATTTGGTAAATATATTTGCCACGCAAATCGAAAATTTTAGTTATTGATTGGTCTAAACGATGACATGAGTTATTTATTTTTCCTTTTAAGTTCGTTCACCGAATATTTTTCATCCATCCTTGATTACCAGCTGATTTTTATAAAACTCAAAAAAATCTATGACATACCAACAAATTTGTACAATATTCGTTTGTGATTTCGGACCGTCAAAGCTGCACTGCAACAGTAAATGCATCGGACATTGATGTAACGCCACATAGGATTTTCTAATACGTGAAAATCTTCTTTTTCTACTTCGCGTTCGTTATAAACTCATAGCGAAACCGCTTTCGGTGTCGTTATGAAAACACTAGATCGCAAACTTGTAGTAACTTTTAGTTTTCCAAGATTGATGACATTGACGTCAAGTGTCAAACGAGGCTGACATCTCAATCGCTATTGGCTCGCGTCAATCATATTTGTGAATTTTACCACAACTAAAACTGTTGAATATGAAACTACTCTAGATTGTCAGATGTCAACCGCAATTTTCGAAATTTATGTAAATTTAATGTCGCAAAGTAGAAAAAATAGTATATAACACTCGTTTTATAAGACGTATTGGCGCACTCGTTCCATTTGGGCACTCCTCGCTACGCTCGTCGTACCCAAAACAACATTTTTGTCTTATAAAACTTGTATTATAATACACTATTTAGGACTTGCTACATGTGCGTACCGAATGGGCACTAGCTATTTTTTTGATTAGTTCGCCTTATTTGCACATTGGCTTTTTCAAATCAAACTGATAATTTGATTACGAACAAGCAAGGTTTTATTTTATAATGCCGACATATTTTTAATTACATACCTAAGTGCAGAATTCACTGCATACTAACAAGGGCATTCTTGTGGAAATTTACAAAACAAATCTTGACGAAACTGTTTGTTTCATTTTAATGATTTTTTGTTTAATTCATCAGATTTCTGTATTATTAATTCGCAGCATCTAATTTTAACAGACTGTAAAACAATACAATTGGTCATTTGATGTGAACAAGTTTAAATAAAATATTATTTTAATGAGAAAAAATATATGTTTTTTATTTATATTAGGAAGATATTGCCCATAAAAGAAATGTTAGATATGGTTTCTTCGTCATCTTTAAAGTTCTACTATATCCAATTGTCTACTAGGTTCGTTGTATAAATGTGTCCTAATATTGTCTGAAATACGGATCAATTAACTTCTGAAACAAAAATTTAAACAAATGAGCTTTCAAAATATAACCTTTTTGTTGAATAGAAAAAGCTACACAAAATTGTCCACAAAATTGTGGATAGGTAAAAACAACAATTTGTTTTTAATTTCTCTCTGACGGTGTCCGGAAAACTGTCTGTCTCTGACGGTTTCACAAAATTACAATTTTATGCGGTTTTCGCCCTTTAGAAAAATCAAAAATCTTACTAATACTTACAAATCTATTGCCAATCTTCGTTTACAGCCAACTACAAACAAAACGAAAAATAAAACAGCGTACTAAAATGTTCATCCAGGACAAATAAATGCACCAATATTTGTCGCCTTTGCATTTGCTATACCCACTTCAACTGGGTATTGCAAATACCAAGTATATCGCGTAAAAAAACTCGTCCGTACAGCCAAACGTCGAATATATAAATTTATTTAAAAAGAATCTTTTGGATAATGCAATCGTAATGTGGCTGTGTTTGTGTAGTGATTTCTATAGGACCAGAGACAGGCGGATTCCAATTGTATGCTACGGATGACTCGTCGTTGTGACACAATCACAATTTTTGTAAATTTGCATATCATTTCTGGATTAGGTACGGACCAATTTTACTAATTTGTCAATTGATAAATGTTCGTACGTAAGCTTGCAATCGTCTTTCGGTAATGCGCGATCGGCTATTCAGTAGGGCAGGCCTTTGCGATTTCTTTAATGCAATTGATCATAAAATTTGATAAGGTGTATGAAGTTTTCCGTCCTGGATATTCGTGATATTTTAATAATTAAAAAGCACAACGTGTTTTACGAGACTTGTACACGGACTTGTACACGGACTGTACAAACTCACACATATTAATACCTTGTTGATGCTGTCGAAGGAAAAAATCGATAGCTGTACAGTGTAGATTGTAAATAAATACTCGTCATAATGAAACTTGATAGTGTAATTTAATGAAACTATTTCTATATATATTTTTTACAGTAAATGTACATTTTTATCTCTCTATATACAGATGTATTCGATGAAAGGAAAACTGCACAGAACTCTCGCAATATTATGTGCTATTTTTTTGTTAACTATGATTTACTTCGGATTCTATTTTGAATATCTTGAAAAATAATATGTTTTCTGTTTAGGCAGTGTCGGTAAAAAGGAAACTGGTATTATGTATAAGGTAGAAACGATCAGAAATCAAAAATTGCAAGGATACAATGCTTCAAAAAAGTTTCAATTTGCATTTAATTTACAATGCAATAAACGTTGCCAATAATAAAGTAATAGTAACCCACTATTTCTCGGGCGAAAGCTGATTGATGATTCAGAAAATGATTACATTGGAGCGTGGTTTTAGTTGAATGGAAACTGACTAAACGTTTCCATAAGTATCTCTGGTCTAAAAACAAATCTGGGCTCAAAATCATAACGATATAATAATGTCGGTTATTGGTCCATTTATTGAGCAACTTTCAACAAAGCTCTATTTACACCAAATAACGCAAATGCGTCGGAAGTTAACTTTATACTTCTTTATACTTGTTTGGTCTTATAGTTCTGGTAAGTTAAAGGTGAGCGAACTCTGCCCTCTTTGTGAAAATAGTTGCATAAATTAAACAGCATATCTCAATGATTTTCTTTTTTGGAAACCGAAATGAATGTTGGTTCCAGGCATCATTTGTCTTCAAATGTTTGGCCAATAATAAACAAATTGTCAAAACGAACAACATATATGATTGCTGACATTACCAAGAATATCGCAAAGAGTAATTTAACTAACTAGAAGGTTTGAACTCCTACTAATACATCCAAACACTAAAAGCAGCTTACCTCAAGGATATGGTTTGTCCCGGTAGCGGTTATTCTGCAGTACTGCAAACTTGCAGTCGGTTTTGCGGTTTATGAAATATCGCTTTGCTGGCGTTTACCGAGACTTGGGAAACGTTGTCTGACGTCGACGTGTTTCATGCTGCAGTATTCTTGGTATTTTGCTATTGGCTGCGGTCACCCTTGTACCGTGTGTCTATGAACAGTTGACATTTCTAAATTGTGAACGCTTTTATCATCTGGTAAAACCGCCGTTATCCTTCGCCAACTTAATAAACCAGTAACGTCCATATATACTTTTGTCTTTGACTTTTTGCATGACAGAACGACAATAAATATGTATATATATATATATATATATATATATATATATATATATATATATATATATATATATATATATATATATATATATATATATATATATATTACTATATTAATTATTAAATTCAGTTTTTTTAGGCCAATGTACAAGCAAATTATGCAATAGGGACATTTTGACGGGATGCGTTGTAAAAAAACCTTTTATCCACATATATTAAGAATTCCATAAACTGTAACAGCACATAAACTTCTTTTTACAAATAATCATGTTGATAACCCGTCATAAACTCTGCGAGGCTTAAAAGTAGCAACAGACTTCCAAGTACCCTTTCCACTGTTGCTCTGTCGGCTGCCTTAGACCCCGGAAATTTAATTATAGATTGCAAGGCCCTCTTAATTATGTATTCTTGCGGCATAAAAGAGGTAACCTAGCCGCCTGTTCAGCCAGAGCACCGGAGGAGCCCATTGACGCTGCAGCTTCAGGATAAGGTATTAACTGAGCGAGGAAGAGAGCCGCACTTTATTAATGTGTTTATTTACGGGGATCATAAAGAAAAAATGCCCGGCGCGCTCCCGATGGTAATTAAAATCTTTATTAAAATAATAATCCTTAATGAATTAGGTGCGTGCTTGCATTATTTCAGGTTAAATCTGCAGCGTATTATTAAATTAATATAGGGAGCTTTAGAGCGCTTAATTTTAATTGGGTGATTTTAACTGATCTTTTGGTAACGTCTTTAAAATGTTTAATGATGTTTATCTTATACATGGCGTTGAAGAAGGGTTAGATAAATCGTAGTATGTACTCCGATGAAACACAGAACCTTTGTCCATAAGAAGTAAAAACATCCTTAAGACGAGACTGATAATCATAGAACCGAAGACCAGATAAGAAAAACTGAGCAGCGAGTAAAACATAAGACTGTAAGTGAAGTTATAGAAAGGATAAACATAACAGCAGAGATTATTATTTGATCATGTCGTGATAATGGTCAAACGACAAATAAGACAAAAGTTGTAATAAAAAAAAATCTAGATTACATGCATGAAACGTTGAAAGCCACCATTGGTAACAGTAATGAGAAAACAATTCGACTAAAGACCTCCCAATACAAGAGAGGCATATCCAAGCTTTCTTCGAACTTACAAGTAAGGCATATGTAAGCTTTCTTCGAACATATCTCTATTACACCGCTTCCACCAGATTGCCGTCTCTGAACTACCTCGATGACCTCACAACAAAACCAAGAGTCCGCGATGCAGTCAGAACTATTGGCTATGAGATGGCCAAAGGTGGTATCAAGTACAATCTGCATCTATCTAGTACTGGACATATCCAGAAAGTCAGATAATCATCAATCAACAAAAAGAAGAACAGATGACCCAATCTTGACCCCGATTTAAGCTTGATATAGTTTGCTTTTCTAAAACTGTATGTATGTATGTAGGGGGAAGGAGGCTGGGCACAGGACTCATAGCACCTAGGCCTCAATAGGCCCTTTGTGCAGACCTTCCCTGCTCACTTTGGTCTCGTAAGCCAGTCCAGGCCCTGAACAAAGGCAACGAGACTTGGTAGAGGAGCGTTCCGGATTCTGTCCATGGTTGACCAGGGTTCCCCAAGAGCACTTACCCTGTGGTCTTCTAGGGCGGGGCATTCACACAGAATATGTCTTACCGTCTCGTCGTCCTGCTAGCAAGCATGGCAGGTGGGAGATACTGACAGATGCAGATTGAACATATGCTTCCGTAGTCTGCAGTGTCCAGTAAGGAGCCCTGTAATAAGACGACGTTTGCTTCTGGTTAGCTGCGTATATTTCCTGGCTTCTTTAATGGAGGGATACTTGATCGTCTCCTTGGCCAACAAACAGCCTGGTGTGATGCCCCACCAGGGAAGGAATTCGCTATGGGTGATGTCCCTCACCATGTTCCGTAGATCGGTGTTGTAAGGCAGGATGAAAGGTTCAGGTGCGATGGTTGCGTGCGCTGCGGCTCTGCGTCTATCGGCATGTTGATTACCTTTGTTCTTGGAGTGCCCTTTGATCCAGGTGAGGGTGATTGTGTTATTCCTAGCTGCCTTTACTAGGGATTTGTGACATTCCAATGCTAGCCCTGAGGTAAAACGACACCTTTCTAGAGCAAGGATGGATTGCCGATTGTCAGTGATCTAAAGCTGTAGCGACGGATATAAGACGAAACAAACTTTAAGGCTTTCCCAAACGCCATACAAATATAGCAGTATTTGATGATTTTCGGCAGTTTGGGGAATCAATTAACGCCCCAAAGCATTCCATAACAGCAACACAGAAGTTGTTCAATGATTAATGTTAGGAAAAATTGCCCGGGTAATCCAATTCTGATAATCCAAAGCGACAAGAAAAATGCAACAATACAATCGTGAGGAAACCATTGTCTCACGAAACGTAAGCAAGAACTTCGCAAGAAAGCACAAATAAGTTATCGACCTTTTTTCTTCAGTTTTAGCTTCTGGGGCCCTCATCGCGTCCGGTCGTTAAGCTGGGGCCACACCTCCGCACGGATTACTGCCGGCCTTTTCCTTAAAAGAGCCTTTAGCGTTTATGTTTTACGTCCTACGAGCGGGCCTACTGCCTTCTTGTCAACGCAGTTGCTCGTCGGGTCCCTTTACGGCGGTACCTACAGGGCCGTATACTGGTACGTGCGTAATACGGGAGAATTTCGGGGGGCTGGAAGGTGGTTGGATGGGGATGGTGTGCCCGGGCGTACTAAAAGAAGGCTGAGGAAAATAAATAAGGTCTTGGACTAGACGAGCGGCTGCAAGAATACAGAGCAAATACATCAAGTTAAACCCGTCATTCCCGAATCCGGACACAACGGAACGCGGGCTACGCTAGAATGCGTAAATGATGGGTAGTATGGATACGTTGCGAAACGTAGCGTATTTTTTTTTACTTTTATCTTTTTGTGGTAATAGAATTATCCCATTTAAGACAATGGGCCATCCTGGGGAGGAGCGGAAATGGTTTCTAAAGGACACGCGTATTTATTAATAAGTTTTTTCAGTGGCGGATCGTGTATTGGATTGCAGGTTTGCGCAACCCCCAAAAATAACAAGGAAACAAAAAGAGTTTAATTGCATGTAAATAATAGTGTAATAGTCAATACGCAACGATTTACAACATATAATTTAAAAAAATATCGAGCATTTTCACGAGAATTCCAAGCGCAAGTCGGTTAGGCGGCCTAGGGCCGCAGCAAGGCCGCAACCGTCCGCTATCGTTACACTGCGTATCGACGCCTGTATTATAGCCCGCGAGCGAGCGAATTGGGCCGCGTCGATCTGAAATGGTTGCAAGTATCCAGTACACCAGAACTACTGGACCACGCCCCCAGTGGTGTCTAGAAGCGAGGCAACGTCATGCTTACGCGACTGAATTCGTGCATTATTGCATTCTGGTTGTAGACAGTTGACTCTTGACACTCGCTATCTAGTTTGGTTGCCCGTGAAGCGCTTATTACACGAAATTAAAAACAAATATTGAATTCAGTGCTGAGTTTAATAGTTGAACCATTTAGCAGTCTAAATTGTCTAAATAAAGTCTAAATAAAAAGGCTTGAGAGGCCTGGACATTTAATGCTGCTATTTACAGAAAAAATGAGTGGATTTCGGGGGTGTGATGTTAAAAATCCTTTTTTTCCGTGTCTATTGTTTGGAGCCGATGACCGGTGGACAAAAACAGGTATTACAGATTTTAATCATTTAACCGACCGAATTAAGAAGTTAGAGCCGTTTAAAATATCGATTTGTTAACATTTACTATCTGAAAAAAAGTTCTGCGGGAAAACAAGTGGGACGCCGTAGATATATTACTAAACAATAACAGGGATTTAAGACCCATGGGACGTAGCAGCCAAAGATAATTAAAATTAGAGTATTTAAGAAGCAAAATGAGTCATTTTTTAGTGCACAAATAAAGATATTCTTCTATAAAACATATATGTCATATAAAACTGGTAGGTACCTGAAAGTTGCAACCCCCGTCTTTCTAGATCATGAGCCACCCCTGATTTCTTTCTAACTCGGTTTTAAGACCTCCTATGATATCTCGTATAACTACTGCCTTGAGCTTATGCTGTTTCTAAAGTTTTCAGAGTTCCTTATCAAAACTTGATCAACTTGTTTATATCCTTTAGCCACTAACGTTTTATGTTTCAATAAAATAATATCGATGTTCTATGAACATAGATTGTTTGAAAGACGTAATCTTCCATTCTAAATAGATTATAATCATAAAGCACTTTTAGAAAATATCTAGCAGTTGAAATAATTTGGTACTTATGTCTGGATTGAACGTTTTTCGTATTCGAGTTGCTATAAAAATTGAAATTTTTTAAAAGGTTCTCTCACTTTTTTCAAGAAAATATTCAAGAAAAGATGGAAAAGTCTTTTAACATATACACTTTCCAGAGTTTCCAGCACTAACTTGGACACAAATGGGAAAAAAATTATTATCAATTATTCAGAAATTTTATTTCAGAAAAAAGTTTCTGTATTGTCTTTGTCTTAAACCTAAAATGCAAATATTAGAATGTAATTATCCTCACAGGGTGTCAGATTTTTTGTTACCACTATGTTCAAAGCTATGCAAAAATGTTATATGAAAAAAGTTTTTGGAACTATTACAGGTCATTAAATACGAAATTTCAGTCACCTTCTCCGTTGCCAAACAAATGAAAATGATGTAATAGTAAAGTACCTACCTTCATCTTTAAAGTTATGCCACAATATTATTATAAAATAATATTGCCAAAAAGTATTTCAAAATATTAGAAGGCATTGAATATGAAATTATAGGCACCTTCGACGTTCCATATACCGGGTGTTCATGCAACGACGAAGGAGATTATAATATCGAATATAATACCCCCTAATATTTCTAAACACTTTTTCAAATAAAATTTTTGAATGGCTTTTAAAATAAAGGTACTTTACGCCTCAATTACATTGAGCGAGTTTACAAGCTGCTAGTTGGCGAGGTTAGAAGCGAGCGTGTTGGCTAGTGGGATAGTGTTGATGACACACAAAACTGTCCACTCGCTGAGTATTCACCTAGCTAGCGAGTAAACCACGTATCGTGAATATGTTGTTGTATTTTCTGTCATCTCCTGAATATTGTTGGGCGTTAAAATGAAGTGGAACGTAAATAATATTGTGGAATTTCGTAATGTCTACCAGGCACTAGCAGTACTCTTTGTTATGGAATATAAAAGACAAAGACCCACACTTTTCTCTGCCTCAATTTCTGCTTTTTTTAATTCTTTAGTGATAGCATGAGCTAAAATAACGACACCACCACGAACTAATTCCGTTGACATTTTGAAGACAATGAAACCAGCAACCACAAAGTTACTCGCTGCTAGTTCACTAGCAACTAAAATGACACATGGCTAGTTGACAAGCTAACAATCCCACACGTCAGCGAGTAAGCGACTAAAGTAGCCCGGCTTTCAACTTTACTCGCAGATAGTTTACAAGCTGCGAGTAACGTTGTGAACATGATGACACTGGGCGAGTTTACTAGCAACTAGTGAATTCGCCAACTAGCAGCGTGTAAACTCGCTCAATGTTATTGAAGCTTAACTTAGGGTTTTTCATAGTTTTGCTAACACCCTGTGGATGCAAGTAGATAATTACATTCTAATATTTAAATTGACGAATAAAATTTTCTCTTTCTCAAAAATTGATAATAAAAAATTTTCCCATTTGTGTCCAAGTTAGTGCCGGACACCTACAGTGAGCGGCATAAAGTATGGAAACTTTAGTATGACAAAATTTCTGAAACGGTTTGTTATTTGACATTTACAACATTTACATATTTACATAAAATTTAATTTCCGACCTTCAATTGGTTTTGACCGATTTTTTAAATGGCAACCCCATTTTTTTGTACTGATATTGATAGTCTGTTAAATCTCTTAAAGGTAATTTACAAAATGAATTGCCTTTCATAACAAAATTTTCGAGAAAAGGACATAATAACAGATAAATGTTGTTAGTTTATCAATGGCAAATAGGCGTTTTTAATTAATTTATTTTCGCTGAATGCGAACCTGAGCTTAAAAGTTGCATATCACGTCAGATTATTGCGTTTTTTAAGGTTTCTTTATGAAACCGTCAGCACCCCATATAAAGAATCGCTATAAATTCTTTAAAAACATTTGGGAACAAACTTTTGAGATTTCAGGTAAAAGTGCAAAGATTAAGGTTTACTATGAGGCCATTGTGAGGTTTCTAGGATAATGGGTTCATCTGGAATAAATTTGTCAAAATTACCAAAATAGCGGGTTTTTCCACTTTAACCCCTCTATTTACGAAAACTTTGGACGATTTTGAAGCCCAGATTCGATTTTTGGGCAATTAATTTTACCCAAAACGCAATTTAATAATGTAGTATATAAAGTATTGAAAAACTGCTTGATCTTTCAAATTAATAACTCTAATAACCATAATTGATCAGTAACATCTCAAAAGAAGTTTTGAATTTAAATACTCTACTTTATTAAATAATAAAGATCTTACGATTCGGCGAGCCATTTCAATCTCCTTGTCTAAGTCCTTAAAACCGAGTCGCGAATAATAAAATAATTACCGTCAAAGGAACTAAAACTCGAGTCCTTTCAGACGCACCGGCGCTTCGTCCCTTTCAAATTCTTCTACCGGCTGCGAAAACCCCTTTGCTTTGCGCCCAGGACCTTCCTCATGCCTTCCCTCCTTCACAGGACCATTTAAGGTCCATACTCAAAAGCTGGATTAATTCGAAACTAAACTCATAAAATACTTGTGCGTCCTCTACTGACAGGACTATCGTCCTCTTCCTCTCGCTCTACTCTATTCCGGTAGAAGCTACTAAACGAAATTACATGGACGCGAAACCGGATCCTGGAACGGATAACGTTCAAAAAGCTACGTTTTACGTTTCAACTGTTCACGGGCTGGAGAACCTTCTAGTGTAAAAGACGGATTTATACAGTCACAGAAAAGCGGATTCTACTTTACGATCGGACATTGTACAGTTCAGATTAGCGCAACTCGAGCCGCTGCAGGATTTCATCACTTTAATTAAATCAATAAGCCGATTGATATACGATTACGTATTAAGTAACTACCAGGTTGATACTGGTAGTTGGATTAAATTCGACAACCGATTGATGATTTTTTAGAAAATGCGATTTTTTTAGTAAAAAAATTATGGCAAAAATGACCTGATTTGAAAATGCAGAATTGTCAAAAATAACGGTAATATAATTGTATATCTTGCAGTAAACGCGTAAACTGTAGTAAATGCATACGCTTACTAGTCAGGGCATACATTTACTGGTCATTATAGTATTACTTATTGCGGGTCAATTTACTCAGTATAAAAATGTATACTATTCCTAGAATATGCACCAAAGTATCAACTAAAATTAAAAATAGATTTAAATGTACTAACTAACACACATGGGGAATATTGTTGAAGAATGATGTTACCATATTATCAACATTACTTGACTTTTTATACAAAATGAAACAATCAACGTTTTAGAAGCTACAGGTGTACCTACGTGTATTCTCGACATTCCTTTTGCGCTTCATTTGGTAGTTTTGCAAGTTTTGGATGTTGGATATAAGTATTAATTATGTAATAAAAGTAACAAGAAAATATGTTGGGAGGTATCTTTTCTGTAATAAAACTAAAAGTTGCACCCCATTTATAAACTGTTACGAAAGGACCAGAAGTTTCAATGGTCTCTTAAATGCGAAGATTACGATATTAAGAAGAAAATTGGCAGGGCGAAAGTTCTGGTTGCTTACGATCTAAAACTGCCTTTAACTCTCGCTACGGACGCATCACCCTCCGGATTAGTGGCCGTCATTTCCAATATGATGCCTGACGAAAGGGCTAGCTTTAGCTTCTCGTTCATTATCCAATGCAGAAAGGAACTACAGCCAAATTGATCAAGAGGCGACAGCTATTGTGTGGGGTCTGAAGAGGTTTTTTGTTTTTTCATGGAAGGAAGTTTACATTGGTGACAGATCACAAACCGCTCACAAGAATATTACACCCTGAAAATAGCTTCCCAGCAACTTCTGCCATACGCTTATTACACTATGCTAGTCATGGCAGGATTCAAGTATGACATTAAATATAGGAGCACCAAGGAGCATGCAAATGCAGATTACTTGTCTAGATTCGCTCTTCTGAATACTCATTTTAAAACGATTAATAACGGAACAATTTTTTATTTACATCAGTTAAAGATACTTACTGCCACTCGCGAAGAAATCAGGAAAGAAATGATGGATGATGCGTACTGTGTTAGAATAATTAAGATATTAGGTTCAGGAACAAAACACACTACAGGATACTGACACTTTTACAAGATATACAATGGAAAATGGTTGTGTTCCGAGGAATAAGAGTGGTTCCAAACTCTTTGCGGCCGAGGATACTAGAAGAACTGCACACTGCACATACTGGCGTTGTCAAAACGAAATCGTCAGCACGGAGCTACGTATGGTAGTGATCAATTGACATGGACATTGAGAAATTGGCAAGGAAATGTACGAGACGTTCTTTAAACAGGAACAACCCAAAACCTGTAGCACACCCGTGGGACTATCCAAGAACATCTTGGGAGAGAATCCACAATGATTATGCAGGTCCGTTTCAGGAATACTACTTCTTCATCATTGTGGATGCATACTCGAAGTACTTAGAAGTAATTCCAACAAAATCTATGACTGCCAAAATAACTATAAGAAAATTGAGAGAAACTTTTGCACTTTTTGGACTTCCGGTTACGTTAGTCAGTGATAATGGCCCAAGTTTTAGATCAGAGGAATTCAAAAATTTTACAAAAGCTAATGGAAAAACTCACAAATTTATTGCTCCATATCATCTTGCGACGAACGGCATGGCTGAAAGGTACGTTCAGACCTTGAAACAGAGCCTGCGAGCAATGGGTACGGAATCTGGAGACATGCATCTGAAACTGTGTCGCTTTCTTATGCAGTACAGGAAGATACCAAATTGAACAACACATCAGAGCCCGGCTGAATTGTTATTGAAGGGGCTATTCCGTACAAGAATTGACTTAGTTAGAAGGAATTTACGATCAGGAATGAATGAGCTACAAGAGATCCCAGTAACTAGAGAATTTCGATCAGGAGAGAAAGTACTGGTCAGATTCTTTAGCAATAAGGAACAGCGGTGGAAAGCTGGTACAATTCTGAAGAGGATTGGATCTATACATTACGATGTTGCAGTAGATGGACTAAGCCACCGAAGACATAATGACCAATTACTTGGAAGTGACTGTAAGGGACCAAATGCTGCAATCCCAAAAACTATTGGAATTCCAAAAATTATTGAGGTAACTAACAATGGGTGGGGAAATTCTACAGATGAAATCGGATGAGTCAGCATCAGAAAGAGAATTTGTACCATCGGATGAAAGCCAGAATTCTGCTCCGTATGATGCCGACCCGAATTCAGCACCGACTGATGCTAGTCAGAAGTTAGCACCGTCTGATGTCAGCCAGAGACCGGAGCCATTGTCACCCTCCACAACGAAGAAGAATGTGGAGGTAATTCCTGAATTCCGACGTTCTACTAGAATTCGAAGAGCACCCGATCGTTTCCAGTTTTAAGGAAGCAAAGATGTTATATAGGTATATATTATTAAATGTTTAGTTATTGTTGTTATACGTAGATATTGTTTCCGCAGATTCCATATATATTACGTTGGTCGTTATGGTTATCTTTTTATATTATTACATGTCATTTTCAAGATTCGGAATAAAGACATTGAATTTGAACTGGATTATTTTCGTATACAATAAGTTACAACACTACAAAGTTACAAAAAATCCATTAGGATTAAAATGATTACAATTTACCTTCTTATCTCGTGTTTAAACAAATACGTCAAATTAGTAGTCCTGTATCATACAGAATTGGTTCTGTCGAAACAAACAATTATTATAAACAAATTTAATAAATTCATTGTGCAAAGTTAATCTGGTTCTCCCTGAATAATAATTGTTTGTTCAAAATTATAACAGCATACGACAATTCAATCATGTGTTGCCAAAAAAAGAAAAATTGTCAAGTAGTCAAGTTACCATAAAAATAGGTATTACAACCTCCTCCATGGTATTACATGATAGGATTCTTCTGTCCATGAGTTTATTTGTTACAACGCAATATATTCAAGATAAACAATACAACATGGTGAAGTACTTTAAAGTTCATTTGATTATGAATTATGATTTTACTTGGTATTTTGCAAAACATTATATTCAGTGGTTGTTTTTGTTCTGGGAGACAACTCTTGCTGTAATCTTGGTATTGAAATTAATTACTCATACCTGCACTGCATTATAACTCAAATATACTTTTAAGAATGCAGTCAACAATATTATTTCAATGTTTCTCTTTGTATTGCTCACTAACAGTAATTCGATTGAAATTGTCTTTCGGTCGCAGATTAATAATACGACATAAGCAATTAAAAACAATTCAGTGTCTAATATTATTTCCACATTCGCTACAAATATAGGAATATGTTAAACATACTATAACGGTCCTTATCAATATCTAACTTTTAGGAGAATTATTTCAGAAAATATGGCAAAATAGCGGGACTTTAACTTTGTCACTAGAGATCGACCCCGCGGATACGATAACTCAGAGATTTCTTAAATCAAAAGCTGTTTACTGTCAAAGAGGATAAAAAAATGATAAAAGTTCATGCCTTCATTAAATTTTCATTAAAAATTGCCATGAACAAACAAACTATGGAATCAACAAATTATTATCGTTTGCAAAACCAGACGTTAATAAAATATTATTTACGAAAAACGTACACAGTATGGATAATCAAACATATAAAATATTATTTATTTTCTCTTGAAATGATTTTGCTGTATTGATTTCGTTGACAATTCAGGACCTCATAGGTACCTAATTAATTAATTATTTCGATAAAGCTCTTTATTGATCGAAATCGATTTGAAATTGAAAAAGCCTTAAAATACCATTTCAAATGCCATTCTATCAGTAGATAAAATTCACACGCAAAGTCGCAGAGGCATAAAACGAAATCTCAACCTCGGTCTCCGTGGAATTGCGGAAGGAGTAGTATCAGTAACATCCCACAACGAGGGAAACGTACGCGTCACATCGTAAAAACCACCAACATTTCCTTCCGTCGTGGGTGTAACCTCTTCTTCCCTTTTCCCTACTCATGCCCCGTTTCGTAGCGGGATTACCGGGATTAATCATTGCAACGGGAGTGGAAGGGAAAGGGAGTGGGCGTCTTATTCTTATTTTGATTAAAAGTCCCCACAACCGCTGACAATAATAAAAGTCCGTCCGTTCTCGAGTCTCCATTCGAACGTAAACAAAAAGGGCTTTTAGAGGTCGCCTGGAATTATTTAAGTCCGGTTTTCCAAGGGTTTATCCTACGTAAAATTTCAATTAGGATAAGATAATTAATTAGAAGAAAATAAACATTAGTTCGGAAAGTTATGTGTGAAATGGAATACGAAATGTCTTCTTAATATTGCTCAAAAATTAAATCAAATAAAAGCAACGATCTAGGGCAGGGCTTCTCAAAGTATGGGTCGCGACCGCTCGTGGGTCGCGTACAAATTTTTGGGGGTCGCGGTAACATCTGAAACAATTCACAGAGGTGTCCAGAGAAACGTTGCAAAGGTGTGCATCATGCTGGCTCCTGGCATAACATACGAGTCGGAATCACTGGGGCGCGCTTAGGAACGTTGTGACATATTTGTGCAGTTCGTGCAAGTACGAATGCGAAGGGAGGTATCTTAAGAATTCCTCTTGTGTGTACAAAGTTGTTCTAACGTGCAATGATTAACTATCAGAGCAGTTATTGACTTCCATTATATGTTTGTGATGGATGGGTGGTTAAACTTGTCAACTGCTAAACCTAGAAATAATATTGTGAAAGCTGTAGTTTCTGCAGTACCTGGATCATCCAGTATTAACAATTGTGAGCATATTATACATTTAGCAAAAAAAGGAAATACAATGCACCGTTTTTCAATACGGTTTTCCGAAAATAATAAAGATAAGTGTGTGTGCGTTGTTTGTAACTAATGCTTGGCTATAGTAAAAGTATGAAACCAGCTAAATTAAAAATACATCTACACACAAAATATGCCTTATTTGGTAATAAGCGGTTAGGTATTTGGTAATAAGGGTAAGTACAGTTTTTTAAAGGCTGTTGCAGTCCTCACAAATGTCTTGAAACCCATGTTCGGGTTGATAAAAAATACTTAAGAGCATCCTATGAAGCCGCTTACCTAATCGCAACTGCTAAAACACAATTGGTGAAAAATTAATTTAACCAGTTGCGATTAAAATTACTGAAATTATCCACGGAAAAAAATACGCAGACGAACATTTTCATGACAAATGATAGAGTGAGTACACGAATTTTTGAAATTAGCAAAGACCAGCGAGAACAACTATAATTATAATAATAAAAGTCCAAAAGGTGCAGTTCAGCGGATGAATCGACTGAGATCGCACAGCTTTTGGCTTATGTTAGGCATTGTTATGACAACAGTGTTCACGAAGATTTACTGTTTTGTCGTTCGTCAGATGGACGTACAACAGGTGGGCCAATTTTCCAAAATGTTAATGATTTTTTCGACGAAGTAGGACTAGAATGGAATAACTGTGTTGGAGTTTGTACAGTCGGTGCAGCGGCAATGACAAGACTGAAGAGACATACATATCTGGATTGCATGCTAAAGTTCTTTTGTTTTTTAACTCATTGCATGATTCATCGAAAGGCACATGCGGCTAAACGAACTGTAGTGATTCAAATGCCGTATTAAAACATGCAGTTAAGGTAATAAATTTCATTATAAATCGTGCACCTAGTTCTCGTTTCTTTGCAAATTTATTAAACCAAGATATGGCTTCCGATTTCACCACACTCAAAGACAAAATTCATGCGTTTATAAAAATATATATATGGAAGCTTAAATGGAAGATCATATACTGACCATTTTCTTGTCGATACCGAGTTGAGCTTTGATTTGAATAAGCAGACTTTTGTTAATTGAGCCTTTGGTTGTCTAGAAAGAAATCTAGAAGAAATACATAGTGCCGGAATGGGACCACAATAAATGATATTGGATTCAAAACCCCTTTGTTGTCAAAATTGAAAAAGGAAATAATATATAATTTTTATTACTAACAAAAGATAAAATAATAAGTAAGACTATTAGTCGTAAATTGCACTTATAATTTTTAGTGGGGTCGTGGAAAATTGTGTGGGGTACAAGTGGGTCGCCGATGAAAAAAGTTTGAGAAGCCCTGATCTAGGAGATGGCGTCTCAGATGTACCAGGTTCTTATCCAATTTTGACATCTTTAGTTTGTTGAGTTGAGAAAAATTCACTAGACCAAAGTAGAAGTCTGGTGTTTGACCTATTTTATTTCTTACACTAATATTTACTATTATAATTATTTACTAATTACTAATCAAGGGTCATACATATTAAGATATTCTGGCCAGTCATGAGTTGGCCTACAGCCCTCCAACGGCATGGTGCAAAGTTGTGTGAGAGCCTGTATATATTTATGTTTATAATATTAAATTTGTATGTCCAGTACTTGCAAGAATAAAAAAACTAATGCGGATACAAAGATATTAATGACAAACCGGATATTTATCCACTCTTACACACTGTATCCCAAAAAATATGTTGGTATTACTACTTTGCATAAAATGAGCCAAATAATAAAACACCCGTCAGGAATAGCTTGCTGCTACGAAACACCCTGCATGGAGTTTGTAACGGAAAAATCAAATAAGGGAAATTGTCGAGTTTAGGCAATGTTTGTCAATCAGCTAAAGATAACGTGTATTTATACACAGATTTTTGCTAGTACGTAAGACTAATTGTTTCAAGTCTGACCAAACTGAAGTTTCTTCACTCAACAAGCAGGTTTCCATTTTATTTTCCGAAATACAAATTAGTGTACTACTATCCAAAAACACAATGCAGACACCAAAACAATCAAAATCTACTAAAAACAATCGTCAAAACACGCTTTATAACACAAAACAACGACATCAATCACATTCACATCTAATGATAATAAATAACTCAATAATAAACGTCAAAGTTTCAATATGGGGAGCCTACAGTTTTCATATTAGGCAAAATTGCGGCTAATTATGCACAAAAATAAACTCATCAGTTAATGATCCCTTCTGGAAATATCTTCAGTTCGTTGCTAGAGTCACAAACACATACACTGGTTACGGTAATCACTTGATCAAATGCGATAATTAGCAAAAAGATTATCAGAGGAAATCAGACGCGAGAAACAGCTGTGCACCCGATTTGCAGAGCTAGCTCAACTACGGGACGCATGTGTTTGTTCTTTTACCTCCCACTCGCGTTGCCACGTGTTTGGTTTAGACGAGGAATTTGACTGCGTTTATCAAATTAGACAATTGTGATCATGTTGAAGCGATGATCTTAATTTGAAGGTTAGAATACTTGTGTCTTTATTTATTGGGTATATTATTGATATCCTGGTTTATTTTGAAATACTAATTGTTTATTATTATTAAGTCGCAATCATTTGATGGTGGCTATATTGACTAGGTATTTTACTGATGCATCTTTTGCACGTTCAAGCGTTTTAAGGTCAGTGGCGTGGCATAAATAGAGGTTTAAGGAATTACTCCGTTCAAAAAGTAAATTATTATTTTGTTTGCTAATTCATGTTAGATACGTCAAATAATTCTATATCTAATGTTTGAAGTTCTATGCCAAATTTCAAACAATATTCATTTAATACAAAATAAATACTAAATAAAATAATAATAATTTAGATTAATTAATTGTATTATATTATTTTTAATCGATTGTTTATGGATGTGTTGTTTTGTTCTGATTGCGTTATTTCATGACAATTAATTCTACACTTAGATACTCTCATTCTACACTCATTATAGAGTAGGCTAAAAAGTGCCACAAAAAATTACAAAACATAACGTAATTAGTAAATATTCAAACAAAAATCCAGAGATTATTAAGTTGTTGGCTTCGCAGAGGAATACGTTGACAATATTTTACAACGACTTTGAGACAACCCTTACTACCCTGTTTGCTAATAAACCCTTAACGCGTCTATATAATACCCCCGTAAACTCGACGTTGGCCAGCTTCGGATAGCCTTGCGTAAAAACGGGGTAGGTACCCCTTTATTAAAATAATTTAACAACCTAACGTGATTAAGGCTCCAGACAAAGTCCAAGCTCCAGGGTCGTCGAAACATATTCGAGGCCGTTAATTTTGTTTTAATGAAACGCAAAATTTTTAATAACTCATGAAACTTGCATTATCAATTCCGTGTAATTTATACTGCTAGGGGGCACGTGGAGGATATAATGGAGGCCTTGCGATATACCCCTTCGTGTATATTATTCATAGGGGTAGCGTTTCGGCTCATACGGAACGTCTGGGAGTCGTAAAGCCGTGATTTGCAGGATACGTGAACGTGCGCTCATGTGACAGGGTGAAAGTACAACGGAACTATACTTTACATGTACAAGTGGTGGCTTTTTATGCTCACATCACGGCGAGGACACGTGTACTACCCGTAGCGTGAACCCGAGTATTTTAATTCGAAAATGTTGTATAGGGGATGAAAATATGCCCTGTCGAATGGAGGTCCAACTCGCAATAATGTTAAGGCTCTCCTCTCCTTTGCCCATTCAAACGAATTGATTCTCTTCAGTAATAGTAATTAAATTGGTGTCATCAAATTGGGGTCATAACTATATTAAGGTTATTTGTGTTTACGTTGAGTTTTAGGATGTTTTTCTTTAAATATCAGAGGAATAACAGTAATATGACGGAAGAAGTAATAGTGAAGGGATTGTAGGATTGTCATTACAATATGCGAAGGTATGTATAGCAAATTTAGTGCACAGTATAATATAAATTAATATAAGGTGTGATAAATTGATAAATGTCCAAATTATTCAAAATAATTACGTATGAAATTGTTCTGAATACATGTCCTTGATTATCGTTACCAGCAGCTTCAGCATTTTCTGCGGCATTGTCAACTTCTACTAGAATATTGTTTTTGTCGATGGCGATGTTGTGTAGAATTGCTGCAGTAACTGCGGCTGTCAATGTTGTTTCCCCTGATGTTTTAATTCGTAGTTGAAAAGTTGGGAAGCGTCTCCTTATAATACCAAAACACCTCTCAACACAATTTCCTCTACATTGCGCTGTCATGGGTATTTCTTGGCCACCTTGCATCAATAGGACGAATTTTTCATTTTCCATCACACACTACTTGTATACTATAAGAAAAGTAACCTTCCTATTCTTGTACCGCTCAGCTTGGTCACCACCTAGCAACTAGATTGGAATGTGGCTCCCATCAAGGAAGGAAACTTATATACATTGATGCAAATGCGGTTTTTGATATGGCAATTTCCGCTGGCGTACTTTGCATATTAACACAATCACATGTTAAGTACCGCACAGACTGTAAGTATTTTTTTAATTTTGCAAATGGTAGATTTGTGTATAATAAATGTATCCCCAACTACAATTTGGAATGTTGCTGTACCCAAATACCTTAAGGTGAACAATAATTTGATCTTTAATTTTGTTAAACTGACTGATTGAACGGTATATTTTGCCAATCGGAATCTTGTGTGAAATTCTTCATCGGAAAGTGTCTCAAAAGCATAGCTTCTAGCCTTAAACATTCTTATTTTCTGTACAGCATGTAGTACATATTCCAGCACCTCTTCACCAGATAACGAATACATTTGAACGTTTTTATTGTAAACTGGAAATCAGAAATCTTAATATAACATATTTGATAATAGTTATTCCACAAACCTTCACATCCTTTATTTTCCTATTGACTCTATGTATTGACTCCTATTCAATAAAACAACGAAAAATTCTATCACAAATTCATCATACAATAACGTAACCTTACAATGCCACACCACATTGACAGCGTGGACATATAACGAAGGTAGTTGCGAATGTACCAGACAACAAAAGTCACTTCAACAGGGTGAAGTTGGATAACCAACCGGTAACCGCTCGTCACAACAAGTTACCTAACAACAGCCTGGTAAATGCGTACCAGAAACCTAAATGCGCATATACCGGTCAGATAACCGTAACTAGACATACTTGCAGTTATCTATTTGATACAAATTTAAAACAAATTAGCGTCTATTACTTACAAATATTTTGTTAATACAATAGGTTAAGGTAAATAGCTTATAAATAACAACATTTAAACAGAATTTATACAGAAATGGAAAAGTTATAGTATGTATTATATTGAAGAACCTGTTAAAAAGGCCATATCATGAGAACTGGGCATTTTAAATGATTGTAGTCGACGTAGGCCATAATATATAGGTAATGTAAAGATTTCTGTTTGTCGCTCTATTTGAAATCAATTCCACTGTTCAACAGTCAAAAGTTTAATAGGTTGCATAACCTATTTCAAGTTTTACAGCAAAAATTTATTAATATGGGTATGGCCTCGACTACAATCAGTAATAATAATAATAATAATAATAATAATAATAATGAGTGTATAAATGATCAACAAAGTAAGTGGGACATATTTAAACAAATTTGAAGGTGTAGTGATGTTCAGAGAACGTCGCTTCGAGAAAACTATTTATACTTTAACGCAAAGCTTAAGAACTGTCAAAACTACCAACAGGTCAGCAACTACACAATTCATTACATGATACTTGGGGTAAACCGGTAAACGTGGCATGTGCAAATACAATGTAAAAAAGCGGAGTCTACAAGCAGATGCCGCGTTTTAAGCGCACGTATCTCGTTTTTGCTAATTATCTTACAACAACAAATTAAGACACACAGCAAAGGATGTTATAAAATTATAGACTCTAAAACTCTAAAGCTTTTTTGGCACTTTGCTACAATAAAACTAAGGAAATGCACGTTTTGGAGGAGAAAATCATCAGCTATTTTGAAGTTTTTTTGTAGATACGACACTTTACCTTTGAAGGAAATACTGAACAATATTTGGAGTTGGTGGAGTCATCAAAATGCAAGATATAGATTTTTTATTTATTCAAGTAATTAACTTTTAATTGTTGACTTCGGATAAAGCATTATATTATGCCATTATGTAATTTGACATATGTTCAAAAACAGACATTATGATATCTATTTGATACCTGGATTGTCTTTTTAATTTGATATAAATATATTTCTGAAGTTGGTTCTTTTTCTAATCACGATTTGTAGTATCGGATGCAATATCACAATTGTAATTTCTGGATAAATGACAGGTTCAACATTATATTAGGATGAATTTAACATGAAAATGGATGACATTTTATTTAGTGATAGTATTATACGATGTCAGTTTAATATACCGTAGGCACCACACACGCTCACGACTTCAACATTAGTAGAGCTTAATAAAAAAAAAGCGCCACCTTAGGTTTTTGTGCAGAACGGTGACATCAATCTTACAGCGGCGTACGTGTCTCTATTCGGGAGGCTTTGTACTGGGGTAACGTAATCTAGAACGGTCCTGACAGGACTATGATGAATAGAGGGCGGATACGCAACTTAAATGCGGCAACAGCAAATTGCATACTACATCATGTAAGTCGGGGCGAGTGCAGCGCGCGGTGCGATAAGTGTTGTTACTACGAGCCTTTTATAATGTCCCGTAATTAAAAAGAAAGCGGAGATGTATGCGATGAAAAACCGGATTTATAGGGGCGACATTAAGGACAACCGACCGCAGGCCGCAACGCCGCTACAGCAACGACACGGCCCGGCGCGGGCGTCGGCAATGTTCATTAAAACTTTCGACTTCTTTCATGCAGATTGCAATTGTGGCGAATGCAACGAGCTGTATTTCATTCATAATTAAGGGTGCGGGTGTTTGCTTTTATTTAAGGCAATAAGGGTTTGTTTTAATAATGAAGTGGGTTAACGTAAGGTTAACGCGATCTGTTACCGGTTTCCGTCAGCATTGAATTATTTTTAAATACGGTGTACTATCGTTGCAATGTACTATCGTGACCATATATTATGTCCCCTCTTTTGACGTCGATTGTCTCGCAAATCTAGGGGCGACAAATTTGAAAAAATTCTGATGCTGTCCTTAATTAATATTCTACCACCCATAAAAATTAGAAAGCTGTATATGTTGGCGTTTTCTCGATTTTTCCAAATTACGAAGAATTCCCGTATTTTTGCCCCGTAAATTTCATTCGTTTAACTTTAGCAATAATAATAATAATAATAATACTCCGGAAATATTCCATAGGTTTTAACGAAGTAAAAAGTAAAATCACCTGCGGAATGTTAGTTTTCAGTGTGCATTTTTGTAAAACGATTGGATTAGTGGTTGACCCACAAAAAGCTATATTATGCAATGCTAGCAATTCCGTTATTAGCAGAGCTAGAATCATGAAATATACACTATAGGCTACCCAATAATTCATAGGTTTAAAGTTTAGTACATAATCATTGTTTATCTTGCATTTTCCATACAAAAGATCGTGCTGAAACGCCGCGTGAATTCCGACGCTCTACGGTCTTTGGTGTGCATGGTGCAGTGAGAGAACGGCGGACAACTGATTACAAATACACAAAAAGAACAATAACATGTCAAGGTAGTAATTTTAACTAACAGAATTAAATTCTTAATTATTGGTGAATTTTGATTATAATACATATGTGATCCGGTACGAGAGAACTGCCCTAACTGCCATCTCTCGTTTCGATAGTATTGACTCCTGTGTTTGACGTCTCATAACTTTAAAACTACTAATCAGAAAAAAATTAAATTAAGTGTGTCATACTCCTCAGTCATTTCTACATATGTTTGACTATCAACATTTTTTGCTTCTCTGTGTAAACATGAGCGCGAGAGAAGTGAACAAATGTACCCGATTTTTGCATTTCTAAATTAACGGTCATCTTTCCGATTTCAACGTTTGTTCAGGTTGCATTTCTTCAGTTTTTATACAATACGGTTGTAAACAAGATTTTGATGGAAGCGGATGGATCAGTAACGAATGTTAACAAGACAACGCAGTTTGCATGCATATAATCCTTATTTACTGCGTCACATGTCCCTTGAATTTAATAGCATTCCGACTATTTGTTAATTTTTAAGACCGAAATAAACAAGAACAATATTTTGCGCAGATCGGTCAGAGCGGTCAGTGACTCCGTCTGAGTCCGTTTTTGTCCGTTTATTTATTAGTAATATTTAAATACAGGCAAACAAAATATAACATAAATACAACTCTTGATATATTACATATATTACAAACGGCAACTCTGAGCGTATAAAACTGATAGGTCGTTATATTGTGTCCGTAAACACTGTTCTCCTAGTAACTAATGCACCGTGCGATCCCCACTACCGGCAGCGTCGCTGTCAATCCCTTCCCCCGCACAACCACAAAGACCAAAGAGCGCCGCGTCAATTGCGGCGATCATGAGATGCTTCAACACGATCTTTTGTAGGGAAAATGCAAGATAAACAATGATTATGTAATAAACTTTAAACATATGATTTATTAGGTAGCCAATGATCGATACTTCATTGTCCTAGCTCGTCTAATAACGGAATTGCAGGCATTGCATAATATAGCTTTTTGTGGGCCAACCGCTAATCCGATAATTTAAAAAAAATGCACATTAAAAGCTACCATTCCGCAGGTGATTTTACTTTTTAATTCGTTGAAATCTATGAATTATTTTCGGAGTAATTAATTGCCAAAGTTAAACGAATGAAATTTACACGGCAAAAACAGCGCCAATTCTTAATTTGGAAAAATCGGGTAAACGCCAACATATACAGCTTTCTAATTTTTATGAGTTGTAGCATATTAATCAAGGACAGCAACAGAATTTTTTGAAATTTGTTCGCTCCTAGTTTGGCGAAAAAATGGAAGTTAAAAGACGCAGGCGAAATCAATAAAATGTATCAATTACACACAAAACAAAAATACCTATTTAAAATATTAAATTAGGAAATAAAATATATTATATATGTATATTGTACTGCCCTGTGGACGAAAACTTAATATTTTTTACATTGTAGATACAAATATTAAATACATAATAGAATAAACAGAAAAATCTTCAACTGGCTATTCAATAAGTTTTATTGTTCTCAGAGCAACTAAATTTTATTGGTTATCTCAAATAGAAAAATTTTCGCATTCGGTGTCTTCTAAGTATTATTTCTCCAGGTTCTTGAAATACCCTATCCATTAATTTTTCCATTAATTATGATTTTCACATGATCATTTCGTTGATAATTATTTATAGTTTTCTATCTATCATATCGCTGGTCTCCTATAATCGTGAAGCAACTCTAAAAAGTAGTTAAATGTTACAAAAAAAAACATTTTTAAAAAGATATTGAAAAAGTTTTGGAAGTAGGTAGAAGATATTTTTTATTGAATCACTTATGGAATTAATGTTTCTGTTTTGGACTGATCTAATGCATATTTAATATCGAGGTTACATTAATATGGTGGAATATTATTGATAATAACATCACTGAAGATTGTTCTCGGAGATCGGAGTTGCAAAATTTCCGTGGTACCAAAATGAACAAATGACAATTTGAACAAAATATTATTATGTTATAACGTACATCTTTGGAAATTATTGGTAATCTCAAGTACTGATGCCACCGATTTATTTTAACTCTTGTTCTGTTTGTGTCACAACATACCGCACAAAATTATTTCAACAGTTTTAGTGAAAACTCCACTAAATACTTTTAACTGACTCTATAGTCCCAATTATAACAAATTTAGTAATAGTGCACAACCGCACTGTTCACAATGTATAGCCTGTATAGTAAATTGTGGTCCGAATGAAAATCCATAAATGGTACGAGCATTCGCGTACATAAAACTGACAACGAAGAACATTTATGAAGCGATGCGGGTGGGCTGTGCGTGCCAAACAAAATCATTCCCGAAATTCGAGTGGTCATTCGCACAAGTGAGCCGATTGATTCGCCGAACTGGCCGCGTAATATATCATCCTGAGTGACAAGACCGAAATAATTTGCGGAACGCTATGTTACGGTATGTTGGCGGTCCCGTCCTACTCTTACCGAAGATCCATCGATCACACCTCAATTAAACACGGTGGTCCATATTCCTAAGTTTGTTCAGAGTAAATATACAGGGTGAGTTATTAGTATCCCGGCGGTCCATAGTTAATAAATCGTTTGAGAAAGAAAAAATATTTTCTACAAAAGTTGTTTGACGCGTCATTTTCCATAGCGTAAAATTATTTTCATTTATACAGGGTGTTGCATTTATGTGTGACGGAAAGTATGTAAGGACATTTTTTTAAATGGAACGTCCTATATATTTTATTATATTATGAATACTACTAAATTTGTTTATCCAACCGTGTATGTTGCTAAGTCACAGCGTTAATTGTTCTAGAGATATTCAACTGTTTTTCGAAAATATGCCTGTTGCACGATCTTTTTAAAAAAACATGTAAAAACTATGTGAGACAATAGTCAAAGCCAGTAGGTAGCTGATAGTATCCAAAGATATTAGATACACTATACAGGCTGTTCATTGAATTTAGTAAATTTTTATGTTTTTCAAATGGCATTTTCTCGAGTTTTTAAATGAAACACCATGAATAATATGTGTTGGGTGTAATAACTCTTTATGTCGCTCTAATTTACATCTATTATGTCATACACCAAATGTTATTATTTAATGCAACTTAATGAAAATGCAATGCAATTATAAATTTTTATATTGCTGTGAACAAGGTATTTGGTAGTTTGATGTAGTCTTCAAGTGGCGATAGAAGAGTCAATTTAGAAACTATTTAACCAGCTTGATCCTTATACAAAGTATTACCGTTGTCAACATATTATAAATTTTGTACGTAAATTTTGCCGTCTATCAACCGAACAACCCATTTAAAAATGTCAAATTACTCCTAAAGTAAACCCTAAACCCTGTACTTTTAGGTTAACTATCGTGGAAATTTGTTGAAAATCAGAGTTTCTTCGATGTGATTTATGTGGTCACACACAAAAACCAAATATGCAACAAAAACAAACTGATAGGCATCGTTAGATTCAGATTTTCATTCATAACAAAAAAAATCTATTAAAAACACTTCTAAATAACCCACTTTCCATTCACATTATCAATATCACTCATACTATCATTAATATTCTCCCGATTTTGAATTGTCTCTCCAGAAAAATAATCTATTTTAAACCAAAATTAACAATAGTAAGTAGATATTCTTGGTTGTTTTTTGTACTGACTACAATTCCGTTCTCAAACGTAGCTCATCAAGACAGGTTTTAGAGTTTTAGTGTTTTTGTGTATGAGCGCACATGCTATTAGGTCCCGGCTAGGATACGAGCGGTGAGCGGCAAGCGTCGGGCGGCGGGCGGCGGGCGGCGAGCGGCGAGCGGCAGAGCGGCGACCTGGCTACGATGTAAGCGGCACCATGAGCGGCACCATGAGCGGCACGACACTTCGTCGTGACAATTATTAGTAGTTAGGTCTCCATTTGAGTGTTTTTCCATTGAGTGTCCATCTTGCTCCTTGGCTATACCGTACTGATGAGGACTAATAGTCCGGAAACACGTGTCTACGGTTGCTTCTTCGATTTTCGTATGACGGAATTGCCCGACAAATTACCAAAAAAAAATAAAGAAATAAAAAAAAAAAATAAATAAATAAATTTTTTTGTCGTCGTCCGGTAATGTTGTCAAACTGCTACTCACGGAAAATTAGAACCTTAGGTTGAATAAGATCCGTAGGTTAAAATGTAACTATGAAGTGCATCCTATTAATGCAGTACGTCAGCGGTACGGCGATTATCACCATTTATTTCACTACTTAAGAAAATTTAGAAAACGGGCTTTTTTTATCTAATTGTTTTCTTTTCGTGGATATTCGTTCTTTTTACTTTTATTTGGCTGGTGCCTGCTTCAGGCAAAATAACAAACAAAATAGAAGATGCACTGCCGTCGCCGCGTGAAGAAAATACACGAATTTTTATATACGACCTCACCGCCTATTTTGACTACAATTATTTATAGTAATCCTGTATTTAAAATATAGGGTTAGCCAAAATTACCGAAACACCTAAATAATTCTCAAACCGTAAGAAATTAAAAAAAAATATTTCAACCAAAGGGTTTTTGGCTTTAAACTTCTAAATATATTTTTAATATCCAGGTGCTCATTTTATTTTAGAAATTTGGTAACCCCTCCTTTTCTTAAATAGAACAGCCTATATATTATTAAAATTTTTGATTCTAATATTAATGCTAAGAATTTTTTATATGAAAATATAAAATTCATTAATTTTTAATTATAAGCTATTAACTAAAAATAGTCAAAATTACCGAAACGCCTAAATAATTCTCTGCGAAACTGCAAAAAATTCAAAAACTCTTTCAAATAAAGGTTTTTTGGGTTAAACAACCTTTAGTTCAAATATTTTCTTAATATACAGGTGTCTATTTTATTATAGAAATTTGCAAACCTTTTCATTTTCTAACAGAACACCCTGTATATTTTTACATTTTTTAATGCCCCGATTAATTCTAAAAATTTTGTGTAGAAATTTTTTTTTTATAAAATGCATTATTTTTTAGTTTATTAATCAAAACACAAACTTTTACTTGAACCAAAAATAAATGTGTATGTATGTGGGAAAATATTCTTAATTTGAAGTTCAGGAGTTTTGATTAATTACTCATAACTCAGAAATGATGCATTTTCAAAGAAACTTATTTCTACAAAAAATTATAATAATTTTTAATAATTTTGTCTGGTAATTTTGACTATTTTTGGTTACTAGCTTATAATTAAAAAATAATGCATTTAATAAAAAAATGATTCTTATAAAAAAATACTTAGAATTAATCTTAGAACCAAGAAATGTAATAATATATGGGCTGTTTTATTTAAAAAAAGGAGAGGTTACCAAATTTCTATAATAAAATGAGCAACCTGTATATTGAAGATATATTTAAACGATAGCCTGTTTCAAGCCAAAAAACTTTTGTTTGAACAATTTTTTGAATTTTTGTACGGTTGGAGAATTATTTACGTGTTCCGGTAGTTCTTGCTAACCCTGTATAATTCTGCGGCGAGCGGCACTAGTAAGCGGTAGGGTGATGCCGCTCACGGTGACGCTCTGCCGCTTACCGTATCGTAGCCGCTTTGCCAAGATATGGCTTTGAAACAATGTAAACATATATCATTAGCGGCGCCGGTCTGCCGCTCGCCGCTCGCCGCCCGCCGCTCGCCGCTCGTATCCTAGCCGGGACCTTACAATGAAATGCACAATTTTCACACAAGTGAACAATTTTTCACGATAGTCAGTCCCCATAAAATTACACTGTTTCTGGTTTACTTCGGAGCCCAACTGAAGTTACTAGGTCTGAGGTTCGCTCGCTGTACGTTTGTAAAAATTGCATAACATACTTATAAAACTGAGTAATACCTTCATAACCGTAATACTTTTTATATGAATAAATCTAGTTAAATAGGTTCTAAATGGCTTCTTCTATAACATTTTAAATATTTGCACCATGCTACCCAGCACACTGTATACAGAGCAATATTAAGATACTAAATAGCATACTACTCTTTAAATTCCAAATATCACAAAAACTACTAAAAATAGATATACGATATAGTTAATATAAATTAGAAAGAACTTAAGGGGCATCTCAAGCAAATAATATAGAGGGTGTTCCATTTAAAGATCTCATGCAAAAGCGATTTAAAAATGTTTAAAAACTAGTGCATGCTACGATCACCCTGTATAGCGCATCTAATTTTCCATGACATCAGCATATAGCTGTGGGTTTAGTTATTATGTGAAAATTTTTAGGATAATATTTGCAAAAATGTAGTAATAACGAATTTTTAGGAAAGGCCTGCAATTGCCAATTTTTTGACAAACAATTGAATATGTCAGAAACTATTTACTTTACACAGGTACAGATGGAAACACAACTTCCTTAGTATTCATAATATGGTATGATATACAGATCGTTCCATTTAAAGGAATATCAGTATATTGGAATTGTGTATGTCAGTACATTCCGTCACGCCTAAATGCAACACCCTGTATAAATGTAAATAATTTTACGCTATAGAAACTAATGAGGCAAACAACTCTACTATAAAACATTTTTTCTTTCTCAAACGATTTGATGACTATCGACCGCCGGGATACTAATAACTCACCCTGTAGATTGTAGAATGCTATTACTTGAATGAATAATATGATCTAGTAGGAATGAGGTGTTATTGTACATAAGAAGGAAAATTTCACATTGTTCAATGAATTTGGCATAATTATTAGGTATATATAAGGGAAATTGTCGAAATACAAGAACGTTCAAGAATATCCTTGACAAAATTTTGACTTCAATGTCAAATATAGTGTCTGCTTTTCTCTTCTTCCAAAATTTTAATTAGGTATTTAAAAAATTTAGTAAATTTAGTTACGCGTTATAATCTGCATAAATGTATCTAAAATTTAATTTTAGTTTTGAAGATAGCAACAAAAACTAAAATGTGTAAAGTGTATCTTTTCAAATACACTTCTGATTTCTTTTTTCGATTTCAATAATGTATGATAATGGATGTTGGCTCAACAAAATTAAAATCAATTTGTTTATTTTATTAACGTCCTGCACCAGTTACAAACCTTCTATCTTTATAGAACCAATCACCATCATATGTTAAAATGAGTCTAGCAAAAATTCCAACGTGCGTTGAATACTTTTAATTATATTAGACAAAACACTTAACAGTATGTTTGTACACAGGAATTTTCACCTGCCAAGCGTTATGAATTGCTTTTCGTTTTTAAACAACCTGTGTCGAGCTGTCGCCGGAAACATATATTGGTTTAAAACATAAAATCCAAAAATAACCAAAGTGCTTTTCGTGGTGTAAGAAACAATTTAAGAAAAAATTATGCACCCACGCATTGATTGGTAGAGTGAGGAATTGGAGGAGCGTTTAATGACTCACGCCATGATCCATAAAACGTTGTAGGCCAGCGACAAAATGTAAAGATAAACCTAAAGAAGAAAATGTCAATGAAGATATATGTAAGTAAATCATCGGCCCAATAGCAAGAATACTTAAGAACAGCAATCCAAAACAGCGCACACTGGGGTCTGGAGCAGAGAAATAAGGCAGAAACTCGAAATAGTACACTTGACATTTATGATAATCTTTACTTGTAAGTGGTAGGTTACGAACACTTGCAACGTGTATCGGTACAGAAATGGTAGTGGGAAATCTTATGCGCTTACGGCATTGGTCTGAACTTGCACCTGATATTGCTTTCGTAGTAAAGTGTCAGATTTCGTACAGAAAACGCTCCATATTTAAACTCAGTTTACTTCATTTGCGTCGAATAATTAATTACATTTCCGGTATTATGGAGTCCTCAGACAGAGGTTTGTAGCATTAAATGTATCGTCAAGTATTTGAAAACAAAGTAGAAATTGTAAAAAGAAGCAATGCATGTTTCATTAGAATGCAAATTCTAGAATTAGATTCTATTGTTGTGATTATAGTTGGCGACCGTGCAATTCCGGGCTTTGTGTATTACTTTTTATGAAAGCCAAGCTAATGAAGTTTTAGAAGCATCTATAACATTTTGCAAATAGCAAACGCGTTCATTGTAATTCATTGGTTAAAGGCTATTTTACACTGCACTTCTTTCGTCTTTTTCTAAACTTATTTTTAGTAACTAGAAAAAAGTTTTAAAGTAACAAGAGACGGGTATATTAGACACACTTCTTTATCTATTTCACAATAGCCAACCTGGTGCATTTAAGGTTATGTTGTTTGTTTACTTTATGCCAGTATACGTTTCTGCGGTATGTCAAAACAAAACATAATACTTCACGTTCGCACTGTTGGAAGACCTTACAAATGCCTAAACTGCGCATGCGTCTATGCTAAGAAAAAGTTTAGAAATATAATAGCACGCCATTTCCAACTATACTATTATTTAGAACTTATTTCTAGTGACTAAAAATAAGTTTAGAAAAAGACGAAAGTAGTATAGTGTAAAATAGCCTTGACACTAGCCGGCCGGCTACTCTAACATGTTGACATAATTTTATGATTTCTTGTATTTTTTTCGTCCAGGATCCGGCTGCAATGGTGTAGTTTTTTCAAAACTGATATTACTTGATATTTTAAAAGTCCAATAACACAAAATTTTTAGATAACATATACCTACTTTTTGAAAGAATTCGTGCAAAATCTGTCCAAATATCCCGGCATGTTATATTATCATTTGAATAAAAGATTATCTTATTTTGCAACTGATTTTAAAAAGAAATATACACAATGTGCTAGATATAATGATAAGTGCGTAGGAAAACAGGAAAGGAAAACAAAAGCGCATTAACACCCGTGCTGACTAAACTGACCAACAAAGTGTTACACGAAGGAAGATTCCCAACATATCTTAAACAAACAATTATCACACCCATATTCAAATGCGGAGAAAAAAACAAAGTAGAAAACTATAGGCCCATTTCATTAACCACAAGTTTCAACAAAGTATTAGAAAAAGTCATACACAAAAGACTTAATGAACATATACAGAACAACAATATCATCAGCAAACAACAATATGCCTTCCAAAAAAACTGCGGCACAACAACAGCAGTGCTTGACGTAATTAGCGATATAAAGGATATAAAGGAAAAAATAGACAATAGACAAATCGTGATGTGTATGTTTGTCGACTTAAAAAAGGCGTTTGATACGATATCAAAACAAATTTTAATGTCCAAACTCCAGTCAATAGGCACAAGAGGAAAATTTTACACTCTCCTGGAAACCTACCTACACGAACGCCCGCAGATAACAAGAATCCGAGGACAATATAGTGATGTAAAAATGGCAGAATACGGCATCCCCCAGGGAGGAATTCTACCGCCTACACTGTTCATCCTATACACTAATGACCTGCTAAATATACCGCTAAAGGGAATCGTTTACATGTATGCCGATGATACATGCATCATGTACTCAAAAACATTACAACGAAAGTTGCCGTTATACCAAACGATGTAATGTACACATGCTCAGTAATGACTATAGAAAGAGTGCCTCAATACACATTAATTAGGGACAGAAATTATGTAAATCTAGTAAAATAATCATTAGTTTTTCACAAACATAGTCTTTCAATCAATTACCTGCCTAAAAATCGAGTAAAATAATTTCTGCCAGGTTTTCTGGGTCCAGACCTCACTGTGCAGCGTCTCGGAAGAAATTCCAGATATAAAACCAATGATGAAGAAGAAACAAGATAAACTGCGAGCGGCTATTAATCAGAGGAGAAAGAAGAACAAACCAGCAAGAGATAAAATCACATCGAAGTTGCTAAAGTTGGGAGGGAAAGCCCTCAACAGGTCCCTTATTATCTTACTAAACAAATGTCCAAACGATGAAAAATACGTGAATCCTGGCCAAATGTACATATGGTCTTAATAATTTAAAAAAGTGAGACAACACCAGCATAGTTAATTACCGACGAATTAATTCGCTATCACACATCTACATACTAATCTCCAGAATTAGTGTTTATGGCTTCTGGTTGGTTTTTACACGATCTTTTCCCGGATTTTTTCTCTTGATTTGACAATCGTAGTCACTACAAAATATACTAATAATACTCATAAAAAATAATTATTCACTGCTCTAAAGTAGAACGGAGATTTTGCATACTGATATCATTTCATTTCCGTTTCGCATTTGCTTTGAATGCATTTTGCAGGCGAACAGCGTCGCAAAGTGACCCGATTCTGCCGTTCTTGCTGTTAATTTGCGTCCTTCTAATTGTTCTATTAATTAAAAACGTATTTGGCCGGCTTAAGTGCGAATAAATACAGAGGGAGTGGGCGTGTCGTCCCATAAACAGGTAATCAGCACGAAGCGGAAAAATGCGGCCAAAGCTCGCAAATTGTGCCAGCCCTGCCCTGCACCGCGCGTACACCTTCTTTCCACGAATTATTGCTAATTAGCGTTCCTCTACCGAATTTTATCTAATTGCCTTGTTGATAAAAGGTCATAATTTTGGCGACGTAACCAGGTTAGCTTATTTTTAGTGGTTAAGGAATTTCGTGGAATTAAAAATGTGGAGTGCGTAGTCGTACACGCGTTAGCGCGTTATCGGCCAAGGGTATAAGTTTAAAAATACATTATATGCACGTAAAAAGATAAATTTAGCATTTCTCTTTATTGGAATTGACCAAAAATATTTTTGCTGGTAATAATACAGACAATAATACTGAAGATCTCCACGAAATAATGCGAGAAATTCAAATTACGATTTTAACATTGGCAAAAACTCCTCAACCAAATTTTCTCGGTTGGAAAAGGGCCGAAGCTGCGCAAAGCTAAAAATTAAATATCAAATCGTCGTTTCAAGACAAAAGATATAGAAATTCGAAGATAAATTTGAATTGGTGATGTAGAATGCTGTAATGCGTATAAAGCTTCGACAATTTTTTTTACATATTTTTTATTATTCTATTATTTCATCGAAATATGCCAGCAATAAGAATTAGTGTTAATAAAAGTTAATATTATTTTATATTAATAATAATATAATAATAATAATTCTTTATTTGTAGTGTGATCTTAAACAGATATTGACAATTGTCATTTATATTCTTATACATTATAATACATTATTTAGAGTTTAAGCTTAAATTATAAATAATTTTAAGAGCTTTTTATTTGTCTGCTCGAAATGGCTGAAAAAATACGCCCGTCTCTCGGGTCGCGGGTCGCGCTACTGAAATGCTATATTATTTTTAAATTATTCTTTTTGTAATGCAATTTTGTTCCAGTAATGTACTAATTAATTGTTAAGTAATATGTCATTTCCTATATCTTTATTGTTAATTTACTTTTGTATCAAGTATTTTTTTCGTATGACATTTTCACCAAAAAGTGAACACTGTCAATAAAACAAATGTATCCTCAATAAAACGTGCAGCAAAGTGTCAAATGGTCAAACCACTGACCATTTATAGTTTTATAGTCCTAAGTGCTGCGCTATCAGCTACGATTCTCCTAGGATTATGTAAGCATTAGCTGCATAATAAGTTGTGATGGACAGAATCGTATTATTTCAAGAATCGATTTTCAGTACTCGAGTGATTCCCATAATCGTATTATTTGGTTCTCGAGTTGTTCTCGATTAATAATCGATTATTAAATAATTGATTATTAATAATCGATTTTGAATAATTGATTTTGAATAATCGATTTTGAATAATGGATTTTGAATAATCGATTTAGAATAATCGTATGTTAATAATCGATTTTTAATAATCGATTATGGATAGGGAGAGTCAATGATGTAATAGCATATTTTGGGTTGGGTTGGGTTGGGTTAAGCCAATGATGTAAAAGCATATTTTGGGTTGGGTTGAGCGACGAAGTTGGTGACAATAAACTCAATGGAACATGGATTTTTAGATTTATTTGCGCCGGATGCGAATACGGAATCAAAAGTTTCTAATCATGAAAGGTTAGTGTTATTAAAAAGTAGTTCAAAATGTGATGTTCTCAAAGTACCTATACCAAGATAATAAAAACAGTGAAGCACCGGCACTGTTATTAATGACGTAAAAACCATAAAACCTAAAAACTGTATATAAGCAAATTTTAGAGCAAAGTAGAAATAAGGAAATCCTGGTACCCCCTCAGTTTTTAAATGTAATAATTTAAACCCAATTAGCCCCTTTAAACTTAAATTAAGGACGAATGTTGGAAACTCTAAATTAAGAGTGCACTTCCCAAAACCCTTAATTAATATTCCCCCAAAGCGTGATTAACCATCTCCCAAAGACTATCGGCGGAACTCCGATTGTCCAACAGAAGATAAAAGGATAAAACAAGAAAGAAGAAAAACTAATAAAAAAAAACTTCGAATTGCACCCCTTAACGACCGAGTCGTTCGCACCCGGCATGGGAGGGGGAGAGGGGCTAGGAAACGTATGACGGGTTATATTTATTAGTTCTTGAAACGGCCGCTAACGGCGGCGCTCCGTTACGAACAGCGCGCCATCTATTATGCGCCGAGAGTAATTAGTAATGGGATAATTAAATTTAAATTACAGCAGTCGCGGATTTAATGGATATATACTAGTCAGAAGTGTAGAGATGGCGCGCGTTTTACTCTGCCAAAAATTTTTCGCGTTTCGGCTGCAGTATTTTCATTAGCAAGCGCGAGGCTTATTAGTTGCGCTTCACGCCGCTTTTCGACGTGTGAAAACCATTTGTTCACGGCTCATAGCAGCGGCCAAATTGCAAAATGCCCCACTGTATTGAAACGAATGGCATAGCTAGGCATCTATTTTTATGCTACCGTTGGTACTATCTACTTTTTTCAAACATCCATGCTGTTTCCAAAAGAGGTTGCGTGGTAATGTTTTCCATATATAAAATTATTTGGGCGAACTTTTGTATATGATTGATCCAAATATCAAGAATCCATTTTCAGTATTTGAATGATTCGCATAATCGTATGATTTGGTTCACGAGTTGTTCTCCATTAATGATCGATTATTAATCGATTATTAATAATCGATTCATAATAATCGATTTTTAATAATCAATTTTTATTAATGGATTTTTAATAATCGGTTCTTAATAATCGTTTATGAACACGCGATTTTTATTTAACGATTATTCATAATAGATTATGAATAAGGAGAGCCAATGATGCAAAAGCATATTTTGGGTTGGGTTGAGCAACGAAGTTGGTGACAGGGGCGGGGGGATATAAAACTGATGTAAATGTATGTAAAATCGACTATTAAAACCAATTATTAAAAATCGATTATTCACATACGATTATTAAAAATCTGTTATTCAAAATCGACTGATCAGAATCGATTATTAAGAATCGATTATTAAAAATAATAATCCAGATATCTCGATTATTTCAAGAATCGATTATAATCGATTATGTAATCCGAATGTGCCCATCGCTACCAGTTATGTACGCCAGAAAGAAGCGTTAGAGTGGTAAATGAATATATAATTGAAATTCTTCAAAGTATGATGCATAACAAAAAGTAGTGTTACAAGTAACGTACCTATAACCAGGAACTGAATAGAGTAAACAGGTTTACAACATTAAGGTTTATTTTGACAAAATGTTTAAACCAAATGTTTACATATTCTTGAAGAACCAGATATGAATAGAAGCATTAAATATTGTCTATGGAGTCAGGGTAATTTTTAAATGGAATTTTGGCAAAAAATATGTTCAGAGAAGAATTGCGGACGAATTGCTGGGATATGAATTGTGAAAGGCATTCAGTTCATTCATCAATTTAATTGATGATTAACCTCTCAATGAGAGGTGAGAATTGCATTTCCAACTGCAACTGAATTGCATTAGTTTCTTACAGTATGGATAGGACGTAATAGCCCAACTGGCCATCGAGGTCACCGAACTTAACACCACTCGACTTCTTTCTTTAAGGGCATATTAATGGTAAAATATATTATACGTCTTGAGGGACATGTTGTTGAAAAAGGTCTAATTAAGTACTGTTTCTGATGATAATAAAGTAACTTATTGTTTTCTTGCATTTAGTAATTGTTATTGCGAACTTGAAAACTATTTAATCCTTCAGCAATGCTTTGTACTTCGGCACTTATTATGATTTGCAACAACTGTTTGTAATACTTTTCTACTTTGTCGTTTCCAGCTATAGCTTTACTTGAAAAACTACTATCTATATTAATCATAGTTTGTCATAATTTGTAGCATGTACATTTCGACTTCAAACATATTCTACTCCCAAAACAAAACGCGTCCTAAAGGCCTTAATGGCTTAATAAGGTATGTGATCTTAAACTGTAAGAAAAAACACTGTATGAAAAAAAGAAAATGTGTTTACTTATAAACAGAACAACATAAATATAAAGTATGTAGCATACATAGTATTCAAAATCAAAGCGTTAATAAGGTTATAATTGTTCGTTAAATTATCGCACATAAACCACAATTACATTATTTCACTTGCACATTAATTATGTCATGTACTGATTTAAAGTTCGAAAGCAATTGCTTTAAAGTCATAAATAACGTAAGGATAAAACTATCATTTATGCAAATTTATAGTAGTCGAGTAGAGTAGTCGCTATTGCGTCTTTAATAATGCACGTAATTTGATTTACAAACTACATATAATCAGATATAATTTTGTAATTAGGTTAATTATGCATGAAACTTAATTACGGTTAATAACAGTACTGAAAGGCAACGAACCCTTTAATTAATGTACTCTATTAGGTTCGTAATTGTCGCTAAATACCGCGATTATTATTCCATCCTATAATATAATAGCGTCGTTGCTTATTTAATGCAATAAATGTCAAACCTGCATCCAAGAGATGGTGGCTGATGTACTTACCTGAAATAAAAAAAAAACAAGTATTAGTATATTTTAAAATTAAATAAAATTAACTTGCGCTAATGTTACTAAAGCAGTGGCTCATACCACTTAAACCACAATGGGCTATCATTTATGATTATCCACTTAATACCCACACGAAAATCATGAATCATTCTCCATGAACATTACTATAGATATTGCAGATATACAGCACGCAATATATCATAATTTTCAGGTAATGCGAAATTTATGTAGAGCAGCTGTGGTGGTAGTATCGATCTGTACCTATAGAGAGCACCGTATATTTTTTCCTCTGTTTAACTTAGCGAGTAGACCGGGCACTCCAATTTACGTGAACCAATTACGAGGTTGAAAGAAAGAATGCATTTCCGGTCGTTCCGGAAGCGAATTACACGCAAAATAACTCATACAGGATTATTCCTTTAATCGATTTTTTGCTGCAACGGAAGGGGTGCATGTGTTGGCGGTAGTGTGGAGATACCGAGAGTTATTGCCCCGAGGTGGCCATCTGTGCCCGAACTAGCGACGTCAATTGATCGTTTTTGCAAAGCACGCAATGTTTACATACAATTCTGCACGTATGCGTGATTAAAGGTCTGATTTTAATGAAAATATGCACGAGATTGAGAACTATGTTGTATGCGAAACTATTGAGCTTAGTAAAGAATATTTTGTTAATATGTTATTTACAAAAACACAGAAGAAATCTTGTATACGTATATCGTTCTCAGATTCAATTCAACAAAGCTAACAACTTTTGTCTAAAAAATTGTTTATTTCTTCATTCAGTCATTTCAATTTTAAATTATGATTAAGAAAATGTCTCTAAAAAGAGGCCTTTCTATTCACTGTGTTACCAGTGTCTAACACTAGCACATAATAAATTCCACTTACAACAGTAGTTTAATTTTCGAAATTTATTGAATATTATGTTAGCGTGAGTAATAATAATACTAACGCCACTTTTATATCAACTATCAGTATTGCGGATAGTAATTTGGAGGTGTCGTTCACAATGGGTTCTTGCTGATTTTATTTGTTTTCAAAGAAATCTGATGCACTACTGACCGATAAATACATTGTCTATTTCTTTAAATATAATTCGGAATTAGATCAACAATGTTATAGGTAAAAGTTAGTTCGAATTAATTTTATGCTCAAATAACAAACTTTAATGTTCTATTTCAAATTTTAGATCTCGGACCAGTGAAAAGACATTACATAAGGGGTGACCAAAAAATTTAGAGATTACAATAATGATTGATCAGTTGACAGTAGTAACAGCGTATCCAAGCAACTTTCTGATAGAAGCTGATTGAAAGTAAGTTAACTTTAGAGTAAAGGGTTTATTTAGTTCTTTGTTACGGCATAGGTGAGGTATCGTACCGCCGTGTTATTGAAGCTTTTAACAGAAAATACCCCGAGGTATACGTTTCTGTCAATTGTGTTCGTGAATTGGTTAAAAAATTTCATGCAACAGGAAACGTGAAAAATATCAAGAAAAAAAAAGCGAAATGGCGAAGATGATGCAGGAGCTATTGATTCCGTGAAAACTTGCCCAAAAAGATCGTTGAGGCTAAGATCTTGAACATCAGTAAAAGCCACCTGGAAAGGATCTTTCAAATCAAAAATTTCATCCTTATAAACCCTTACTGATACACACTTTAGTAGAAGGAGATGATGCTCGTCGATTAGAATTTTGCCTATTAATGGGAGAACGAATTATGGTCGATAGATTTTTCTACAGAAAAATTATTTTCTCTGAACATTGAAATTTCATATCTGGGCATAAATTTAATATAAAACAACTTTTACCTATAACATTTTTGTTCTAATTCCGAAAAACCGATAGTTTACTCTGCGGCCAATTTAACATTTTCGTGTTTTTTAACCACCCTGTATGTTAAATCAAAATATTAACAATGGCTTTCGACTTTTTAGGACATCCAAAACTCTTTATAAAGAATGACTTTTTCTCGAGAAATTAAAAATTATACAAATTTGCAATTTTTGATCAGATTACTTCATATGGTTTATCTGGATTGCACCGTTAGGATAAGTGATATACAACAATAACTAAACTTTAAAAAACGGCAAAAATCTGCATAAATGACATCTAGCTATAAGGTAAATACGTAGGTTATGAGTCCACAGCTTAAAGCACACTTCCGCATTTCTACATGAATACCGCTTAACAAGTACGTAATACCTCGTATGAATAAGTTACAGCGCCAAATAGCAAATAAGCAAATGCCATCATTATCATCACCGGCAACTATTACCATTTGCATAGAACGAGTCTCTCATCAGTCGCCAAGTTGCCCAACTTAACCAGAATACGATGGCAGTCCATTATTCCGATGGGGACTTGCCGAGTAATATCGACGATAATTCCGGCAGATCTATAACAATATTCGGCCGGTATTTCCGCCGTTAATTAGATTACCTACTGCCTAACTACCTACCCATCCAGAGACAATCCCAGATTATGCAAATATGTATTCGGATATTTACCTGGAAGGCGCACGGTTTCCTAAATTTGCATGGGAAATTGTCCGAATTAAATCTTTTGATTGGTTGGGGGATGGATGAGGTTTGGTAATTCCTCTCGTTTCGGCTTCGGACAGTGGAAACTCTGTTTTTCTCTCTCTCCCTGGGTAACTTCTTTGGGAGACGGGACATTGGACGTAAGCCAATTTGTACCTAATATGTTACTCTGCATACATTAGATTTAAGTGTGTTATCCGGTATCCGGTCCTCTATTAAATTTATGGCGGGAGCTCGTTGAATACTAATGCGCTAAAGCTCTACAGTCTCTTTATATTCTTAGCTGGCTTCGCGGTGGTTGAAAAATTTGAAATCGTATAGGTAGTAAAAACTTTAAATCCTGCTCCGATTACTATGATATGTTCTATTAATAAATCATGAGTACCTAACTCCACATACAAAATCGTCAAGAACATTGCATAACCCAATGATATTCTCATTATTAACCAAAATATTTAGTTTTTTTATTAATTAGAGTTTCCACACAAAGTATTAAATAAAACTGGGATAATTTGAAAATTACATGAATCTTAAAAGAAACAATCAAAGCTTCTTTTTTTGTAGGAAAATATAATATAAAATATAAATACTATTCATAATATAACATAATTGTGTTAGCGGCCGGTTTTGTCGATATCGGGCATCATTAAAACTAGCGCTAAAACAAATGGCTAAGTTTCAAACAAAATAAAAAATAACATCAACAAACCAAATTATATATAAACACATCGAACAAAATATGTGAAATTCTAAAACAGAGATTAAACGAGTTAAAAACAAAGATGCCAAAAGACTTGAAATATCTGACGTCAGTATCAGTATCAAACTTAATATTTGATGTCTTGAATTGTCAATACTTGTATTGTATGAAGTTGGACGTGTTACGTTGTTGTAGATGGCGCTAGTGCCGTAAAAACTAAATCATTCTTTTAATAGAATAGCCGGTATTTCTGTATATTTTTATATAGTTCCTGTCAACATTTAGGACGACCAACACCGTAAATATTTTTTTCTTCTTTGCATTCACAATGCACACATTGTAACACTGTTTTCGGTGTTACAATTAACAAATTGTAACACCGTTTTTAGTAACTAAGATTGGTCACATTGATAAAACAAATGGCTAAGTTTCAAACAAAACCAAAAATAACATCAACAAACCAAATTATATATAACACATCGAACAAAATACCTATGTGAAATTCTAAAACAGAGATTAAACGAGTTAAAAACAAAGAAGCCAAAAGACTTGAAATACCTAACGTCAATGTCAGGCCCATTAAAGATGGGCCATTTGAATCTTAATATTTGATATCTTGAATTGTCAAAACTTGTCTTGTATGAAGTTGGACGTGTTACGTTGTTGTAGATGGTGCTAGTGCCGTAAAAACTAAATCTTTCTTTTAATAGAATAGCCGGTATTTCTGTATATTTTTATACAGTTTCGGTCATCATTTAGGACGACCAACACCGTACATACTTTTTTCTCCTTTGCATTCACAATGCACATATTGTAACACTGTTTTCGGTGTTACAATTAACAAATTGTAACATCGTTTATAGTAAGTTTTTTCTAAGATTGGTCACATTGATATCAAATTCCATATGTCAAACGTACAACATATAACCACAAACTGCCTGCAAACTGTGGTCCTTGAATCGCAATCGCGATTTTTGCAATCGTATAAACTGCAAAATATCAATAGTCATGGCCAATGGCCAAAGGGCCAAAGGGTTTGGGCTTTCTTAGTTTTGCTGTTTTCATCAAAATACGCCAGCATGACGTTTTCGGAGACTGGTTTTGCGACTCTGGTAAGTGATCGTCATCATTCTTGTCAACTAAACATCAAATCCCCTTTTCAGATATAATTAAGGACCACATTTACTTTAATGAGGTAATATGCGAAGATCAAACGTACATCGTAGATATGAATGATTTTGATTACTGCTGTGGGATTGTATATGCGCAATAAATGGCTTATTGAATATCAGCATACACGTAGGAAGCTATAGTAAGTACATAAGTGTTGAGGATTTGTTAGTTTAGGTAACGTATAAGTTTTCGGCAACATTTTGGACCGAATTCTGCTCGTGTCAATACAGTATTCGTTTTTGTCCGTCGCTTCCGACTTTGTCTTAGTTCTGGTTGTGTGCAACGTATTTGTATTACCTCCATCACATGTAATTTTACTAAGTATAATTTATTCTAATAAATTATTACACTGAAATTAGAATTTGGTTTCAATTATATGTGCGTGTAAACTTGTATAAGCCAGCAGTACTAGGTAGAAACCGCTATTAAACGTTAACCGTTATAACAATTCTTTAGTAAGTTCTTATTTTTAAAGGCAACTAATCAGTTACCGCCAAACACGTCTATTCTGATTAGCATAATTATGAAACCACTATTTTAAAGTTAACTTTTTAGGTTATGTTAAGTTTTTATGACAGTAGGGTTAAAAGTGTTGCTCCAAGCTCCATTGTGGTCATAGTTGCGACCTCGCTGATTATTTATTAAAACTTGTAGGCTAAAGTAGAGCAAAATTATGCACAATTAGATTTTGTGATGATTTTATCCCAACCTTACGAAGTTGACAGTTTTCTACTAGATTCTAATTTAGCGCAATATAGTAACCAACATTTCTAAATTTATATAAATTTAATGACGCAAAGTAGAAAACATAGTATATTACACTCGTTTTATAAGACGTATTGGCGCACTCGTTCCATTTGGACACTCCTCACTACGTTCGTCGTGACAAAAACAACTCGTGCGCCGATTTGACGTCTTATAAAACTTGTATAATAATATACTATTTTTAGTTTTTTAAAAGATTGCATTTTAACGTCTATTCTAATCAGCTTTCAATAAAACCACTATTCAAAAAATTGTATCAAATAAAAGTATCTTTATTTTCTATGTAGATTATTATAATCAATAGCAAATGTATCGTTGCATGTAAAAGAAATAAAGCTGACTTGGGTTACATGTTGTGGCAACACATAACTACATTTTCAAGTAAAAGAGAATTGTCTATTTTCTTTTGGTATTATTTTTGTACAACCATAAAAGAGGCCATACAAGACAATTAAAAGATCTACCAAAATCAGTAAGAAATATGGGGTTTGCCGTTTGTCGATGACGTCATAAGTAAAAAACAATTGAATTTTATACAGGGATAGACGTTTTGATATTAAAAATGGCTAAAAAGTGCCACTATCAATATCTTCCGGTCTAAACCTGAAGCTGAAGTTTCCTGAGAATTTTGCTTTTTTGACAAGTGAAAGTTTTGGAAATTAGCTCTTCAATAAATTACAATGGCATCGTTAAGCAAGCTTCCCTTTCGGCAAACATTATGAATTGTATTATTCAGTATGTGTAGAAAAATGACCTTTCTCATTGACTTTGGTCATTTTCTATAGGTAGAATCTGCTCGATTGGCACCTAATTATCTTTTTACCGAGAAAAAGAAGCATGGTTTCGACAATTTACCTAAACATCCTAAAATTATAACATTATTCCGCCGATTTCTCACTCGCTCACGTTTCTGCGACAGAGACTTGGGTTCGAGCCAAGATTTCCACGAGAGAATTAAAATTCACTCCTTAGCGTATAAGGCATATTTAGCGCGTTTCCGCCCTCAGCCTTCTCGCGCAATTATTACCCACATCTCTTCGCTCTGCCCCCGTGATATAGTATCTGGGCGCGCTCAGCAGATTTTCTGTTTTAATATTAATGAAGTAATTTAAAATCGCGCTGCGGAAATTCAATCATACCGAATTGCGCAATGAAAATTACCGCCGCCCCCAGGACACCCGCCGACCCCAGGACACCCGCCGACCCCAGGATACCCGCCGCCCCCGGAGTTGAGTTTACGGCCCCCGGGATCCTCTCAGGACGACGATCCCAAAATTTGCATTACTTCGACTAACCGCCTCCCACATCCAAAATTCGACCACCCCCTCGGGGGTGGCAGAAAAAGCCACGCTCTAATTAATCGATTACGTGCGTTTTAAAGGAGGATGAAGAAGTGGAAGAAATCCTGGAACCGTAATCGAGCGGGTGGAGGCGGTAACGGGCCGTGTAAAGTAAGAAAAAGTTCTCCAGCAGGAAAAAAGTGATGAGGAGAATTAGTATTCGCTGATTTGCCCTTCGGGGCCCGAAATTTCATTAGGGGAGTGTATATTCCCGACGACTATTAAATCAGAAACAGAATTTTTGTTCTTTCGCTTCTGGCACTGGGGACTTGATCTTCCGGATTGCTTGCGTTTAATTTCTGGTCCATGGGGTGTTCAACATGGGCTTAGTTGATCACGACAAATTAATTACCAAAATTGTGCAATTTGTTAACAAATATTTGGTTGAAATTTGATTTGCAATTTTTCTGTGCCACTTCATAAACAACAAGATGTCACAAAGCTATTGAACATAAAGCTAAAGTTGCAAAGTTTAGTTGTAAAGCTGATCTTTTACAAACATTCAGATACTGGGACGAATTAAAAACAAAAAAGTTGGAAATTGATACGGCTCTGCAACAGTCTTCTTGAGAACTTAACTCTAGGGTTTCTTGAAGTTAGACCACCAAAACATTACGTTGCTTGTCCCGGTAGATTCGCTTGTCCGTCGGTCTGCCACAGGTTACATTTCTAAAACTAACTAACCTTACAAGCAAATTCCAATAGTCAGAAGCCGAATATTTAGTTTCCTACATTTGGAGGGTTGCAAGTTTGACACCTTTTAAAAAATAATGTTTTTGATTCATTTATATGAATTTATTTTATTTATTTTTGAGACATTTATATGAAATCATTTGAAAAGAATCTCCTTAAGGATCTCAAAATAATTATTTCTTAATTTTATGTAACGTAGTTTTCGAAATATTTCCCCAAATCTCGGACAACCCCCCCCCCCCCCCCCATTTATTTTGCGAAAGAACTCCAGCCAGAATTTTTTAAATCATAGTGGCATTGGACATATACGTAAACTTGACAGGAATACTGTTTTTGAGAGATACAGTTTTCGACAAATTAATATGTAATAGTACCGATTGTATTTTTAACAATTTTTACCAAATGTATTTTACCAATATTTAACAAAATATCAAACACTGCTTTAAATATTGTGATCGACTTGGCAACACTAAAGCCATATGATGTGACAACGTGTGCTGTTTTTGATGCCATGACAACCCTACTGACAAAACGGTAAAAAACTAGCGAAGATCAAAAATTCTATTTTCTCCATCTGAATAAATTTAGCAAACAAACCTTCCTTGAATATTTTGGTTTCTAAAGTCAGTGAATATAAAAATAAAATCATAACTTGGACTCCATGTCACCAATGCACTCCATCGCGCATGAGGCTTTATTGGATCTTTTTTAGCAAATGCAAAACAGTGTTGTGTAGAAACGTGTTCATGCAGACAAAAGATTTTTTTTTAATATTTACAGAGTTCCAAACGCAACGTGATTTGACCTGGGTTGAGGGATTTTCATGCCATTTTAACATAAATATGAGTATGTAGGTACCTACGCTAGATATAAAACTCGGTATTTGTTTGTTAGCTGTTTCCATATATTTGTTTTTGAGTTGCTAATTAAATAGATAATACAATGTGACTCGAGTAAAGAAAGAAATATGTTCAGAAAAGATTTCAAAGTAGTTTTTTTACATAATTTCTGGTAAATCAAGCTACAACTTAATAAACAAATTATCAAAAGCGGATTATCGGTTCGAGAGAAAATATACTGTGAAACTGTGATGTTTTTGTGATGCGTCAATTTCCTTGGTAAGTGTATTTTCAATATGTATTATAATATTACTTTTCTACTTTGCATTCACAATGCACACTTTGTAACACTGTTTTCGGTGTTACAATTAACAAATTGTAACATCGGTTTTAGTAACTTTTTTTGATTGGTACACATTGATATCGATTGACATCAAATGCCATATGTCAAACGTACAACACATAACCACACGCTGCCTCTTTTTAATCGCTTGCAATCGCATAAACTGCGAAGTATCAAGATTCTATACATATTTAAACATGCGTGTGGCCTGCTATAGTATGGCCAAAGGTTGGGGCTTTCTTAGTTTTACTGTGTTCATCAAAATACGCCAGCATGACGTTTTCGGTGATGTTTTGCGACTCTGGTAAGTGATCGTCATCATTCTTTTCAACTAAACATCAAATCCCCTTTTCAGATATAATTCTTGGACCACATTTACTTTAATAAGGGATTATGCGAAGATCAAACCTACATCGTAGATATGAACGATTTTAATTACTGCTGCGAGACTGTATATGAGCAATAAATGGTTTATTGAATATCAGCATACACGTAGGAAGCTATAGTACATTTAAAGATTTCTTAGTTTATGTAACGTATAAGTTTTCAGTAACATTTTGGACCAAATTCTGCTCGGTTCAATAACGTATTCGGTTTGTCCGTCACTTTCGACTTCGTCATAGTTCTGGTTGTGTGCAACGTATTTGTATTACCTCCATCACATGTAATTTTACTAAGTATAATTTATTCTAATAAATTGTTACACCGAAATTAGAATTTAGTTTCAATTATATGTGCGTGTAAACTTGTATAAGCCAGTGGTACTAGGTAGAAACTGCTATTAAACGTTAACCGATATAACGATTCTTTAGTAAGTTCTTATTCTTTGAACTAACTAATCAGTTACCGCCAAACACGTCTATTCTGACTACTATACTTATGAAACCACTATTTTAAAGTTAACTTTTTAGGTTATGTTTCATGTATTTATCACAGTAGTGTTAAAAGTGTTGCCGCAAACTCCATTATGACCATAGTTGCGACCTCGCTGATTATTTAATAGAACTTGTAGGCTAAACTAGAGTAAAATTATTCACAATTAGATTTTGTCATGATATTATCCCATCCTTACGAAGTTGACAGTTACTACGGTGCTGCCACGTGGTACCCGCACAATACCCTAGATTCTAATTTAGCGCACTATAGTAACCACAATTTCTAAATTTATATAAAATTAATGACGCAAAGTAGAAAAAATAGTATATTACATTCGTTCTATAAGACGTATTGGCGCACTCGTTCCATTTAGGCACTCCCCGCTACGCTCGTCGTGCCCAAAACAACTCGTGCGCCAATTAGACGTCTTATAAAACTTGTATAATAATACACTATTATGATGCATATAAGTTTACTAGTTCAATGCACTTGATCATACTTGTTTAAGCGTAAAATCTAGAGTAACAACTTGCGATTTAAGCGTAACTTCTTAATAACATTTATCCCTAAGCAATAGACCCATCTTCCTCCATATTATCTCACGTCATTATACCAATCTTTACGTGCGCAAACTTACCGACTAATCTCATTAGGCATAATCCATTAGCCTCCTAACAGATAATAATCGAAATTAGGCGACTGTTGGATGGCGCAGCAACACGGACAACTTTACGGGCCGCCCGTTTGAAACAAATTTAACCGAGCGGAGTTTATAGAGACCGAGGCGGCAGGCAGGCGTTTGGAACAACACCGACGCCCTACGAACGAGACGCTCCAGATCAAATTACAAACCTGTTCGTCGTTTTACACGCCATCTATTGATTAAATTTACTTCTTGTCTCGGCGGCGCGTAGTTGGGACGCGCTTAAATGTGTCTTTTTAACTCTATTAGAAGCACTGATCACAAGTTTGATACTTTACGGCGTATCTTTCGATAAGTATTAGGACGTTCTTCACAAATTACAAGTTAAGTTTCTAACTCATCTGCTAGAGTCTGGCGTAATACAAACAAACTTACCGTGTATTTGGAATATCAACAAGGCGTGGAATATCAACACGGCGAGCTATTTGAATTAAAATTACCGAAAATATCGATTATGGAAGACATCCTTCGAGAGCTCATTTGTTCTTTCCAATACCACTAATAACTTTAAACCAATATAATTCCGCTGTATTACTACGCTGTTGCGCAAATTATGCCAAAATATGTTATTTGTTACAGCGAAAGAGACCTAATAACTTGTTCCGGTTTCAACAATTTTAATCTTTGCGCTTGAAACGGTAATCTTTTCCTACAGTTAATTCAGTAGCAGTTTTTCGAATGCTGATTCCCTCATGCAATCCCGTTTGAAGTATTACCTTCAGAAATTAATTTAATTGCGGCATTTTTATTTATTACTTCAAAAATGCCTGAACATTTTTGACGAAGGTCTGTGTGTGGGGGGGGGGTGTACCCATTTTCTTGTCGCGACGATTCCCGAGGGATCGGGAAGAAACTTCATATTTAGAAGCTTCATGGCCAAACTTAAAATTACTGTTACACATAAAATGTGTGTCACATATGCAAACAAGTTTATCGTTGGCAGACCGGAGGTCGAAACAGAAACGATTTAACTCAACGGGAGATTCAATAGGATGTTTGAAAGTTCTTCGTCCGATAATAAAATGCAGAGTATTGCCAACACAGCGAAATATACAATATAAAAATGTATTGAACATACATTCAAACTGAAATATTTAACTTTTAGTATTTATAAAATCACGTTTCATGTAGCCTTGTATAGTAGACCAGGCAATAGAGACTTTTTCGTGACAAAAATAGTATCAGCAAGCCGCCGGTCCCAGGTCACGTGGAACAGTCCGTAGATGTATTGTGATGTGTTTTCGACTAGCAAATATTCTATAACTTTATTTGTTATAAACAAGAAACCTAAGAAAAATTGTGCTTTTTTTCGTTGTTCGCTTGTAATAGCTGAACCGAAGGAGCAATCTTGATACTGTCAACAGACTAATTGTAGAGAAAGAAAATACGAAAAAAATGAACCCTACGCGGACTCGATCGGATTAATATTAACGGAGGAAATTCAGAAGAACCGGAGAAATCTGCATTTTTTTCAAAAATGCATAACTCCGCCATTCTCAAAGTTGTAACACAGGCTTTTCGCGAAAAAGTAGCGATTGATGTGTACTTTAAGTGCACACAACCCAGGCGTTGTCAGATGATTAGATTTTGCACAATTGCGATTTGAATCTTTTTTATGCAATATGGTTCGGCGAGCCTGGATGCTTCGGAGGTGGTCCGATTTTAATTTCTTTTGCGTATTTCGAAAGTAGAAGTGTTGTGCTACCAAACGTCTATTCTGATTTTGCGTTAAAATGTTGCGAAATAAGCGAAAAATGCTCGCAAACTTGACCGAAATCTGCAGCGCGCTCCAAACCGGTCGAGTGGTGGGGGTAAGCGGCCGACACGGGGAAGCGCGTATCTATAGTAATCCCAACGCGCTGCGCGCTTCCCCGAGTCGGCCGCCTACCCCACTACTCGACAGCGTTTGAGCGCGCGACAGATTTCGGTCAAGTTTGCAAGCATTTTTCGCCTATTTCGCAACATTTTAACGCAAAATCAGAATAGACGTTTTGTAGCACAATACTACTTTCGAAAAACGTTAAAACAATTAAAATCGGACCACCTCCGACGCATCCAGGCTCGCCGAACCATATAGCATAAAAAAAAATCAAATCGCAATTGTGCAAAAACTAATCATCGGACAGGGCCTGGGTTGTGCACACTGAAAGTACCCATCAATCGCTACTTTCTCGCGAAAAGCTTGCGTTACAACTTTGAAAATGGCGGAGTTATGAATTTTTGAAAAAAATGCAAATTTCTCCGGTTCTTCCGAATTTCCTCCGTTAATATTAACCCGATCGGGTCTGTGTAGGGTTCATTTTTTTCGTCTTTTCATTCTCTACAATTCGTCTGTTCACAGTATCAAGATTGCTCCATCGGTTCAGCTTTTACAAGCGGACAACGAAAAAAAGCACGATTTTTTTAGGTTTTTCGTTTATAACAAATAAAGTAATGATATTTGCTAGTCGAAAACACATCACAATACATCTACGGACTGTTCCACGTGACCTGGGACCGGCGGCTTGCTGATACTATTTTTGTCACGAAAAAGTCTCTATTGCCTGGTCTATAGTGCTATGTAATTTTTACAATGTGTGTTTTTACACATTAATATTGAAAGCCACCAAGACACACAACTAAATGTAATTTTACGGATAAGTCATGTACATTTTCAGTTCTGGATAATTTAGTAATCAAATTGAAAATATATAATTTTGCTTAGTTAAAGGTGCTTCTGCAAGTCATTGGTGTATTTTTTTTATTGACAAATACATACTATTGAGAAATAGAATGTAAATTTACCACTATTTCTTGTAAAATCTATTTAAATTTGCATACTTTTCGAACAATGGAACAATGACCCTTTTATCTTTAAATCTTTCAGTGGCGTTAAATAAAAATAATATTTTCAAGCACACCAACTATATTAATTTTTACAAGCAGTAGTAAAAGTTTAAAAAGGTATTCAATGATACCTCTTTGACTGACTCTGCCTTGGCTGTGTCTACCAGCCAAGTTGGTACCAAGTTGGCACCTCCAAAGAGTTGGCCACACACAAAACCTTCATGAAAAATAACCATGAGCTCTTTATGTAGAATGAAATATTTTGTTAACGCTTTTTGTAATACTTTAAGTATTATTTTTTAATACTTAATTAGCAAATAAGGAAATATTATTATTATTTTCGCACAAAAGAATTGTGAAAGCAAGTATTGGGGTGTTGCAACAGGAATGACTTTAATCAGCCTATTGTGAAGGCGGTGGCAATGAGGGTGGTAGATAATGTACCCAAAAGTATCTAAATTTGAGCAAAATACTCACAAACTTGATAAATCATGTAAACTTATCTCACTTAGAAGCAAAACATTGCCGCAAAGAACAAAATAAATCCTGAAAATATCTTCATGTAATTTCACAGAAGAAAAGAAAGTAAAAAGCTTCAAAGAACCAAATTTACGTACAGGTTCTATTTAATTCTCTTCAATGATGTTAAAGAATATGCGTATAAAAAGTAATTAATTCGTCCATTTTTCGGAATCAATATCAAAATAATACCATTTCCTCTAAAAGTTTTCTAAGTGTGCTCTGCGAGACGGACGTTCGGAAATACTAAATTGATATATGCACCGTAATCACCTCTATATTAATAGTGCGGCCCGGGCAGTTTCTCGTCCATTTGTACTACACGGCCTTAATGGGTATTGAAAGCGCGATGTGGCCATTCGTCGACCGTTCGAACGTCATTTTAAAGAGACCGCCGCAGCCCTAACACCCTGTAATTACATCGGGTTAATCTATGTAAATGCGCCGCCGCCGTTTAATAAATGCATTCAACACGGTGATTTCCATGCGAAATGACGATTAGATCTGAGTAGACCAACCATTTGTCGTAGGTAGTAAGTGCATAATTTATTTTCGGTGTTAACTTTTCAGCGGGTGTTTGCTAAGTTGGCGATTTGATGTTGATTTTATAGCTTTAAGTGTCAACACATTAGTAAATAGTGTGTTTCTGATTTTTGCGGATTCACTGTGTTACACCCACACCTTAATATACAACGCACACACACTCGGGCCCATTACGATAATTATGATTGTATTTTACACCACAACCTTGTACAGCTGATAAATACTCAGGATGTAGGGCAATATCAACAAGAGAGGCAAGAGTGGTAGGATACGATGTAGCACAGGCAACACAGGATTGGACTGCGTTTTTCTGTATTATTTTTCTCAAGAATGCATTAAGTTGTACATTAGACAAAAAAAGTTTCGTTAACCCTGAGGAATATATTCCTTTATGTTTGCAGGTATTTTAATGTATTATTGTTTATACAGTATAGCTGGGTTTCAAATCTCACTCTGGTCTCGTAGCCAGCCCATGCCTTGGGCAGAGGCCAGCAGGCACAACAAAGGAGCATTCCTGATTCCGGCCATGGTAGGAGTGGAGTGCTTTTTGATCCAGGTGATAACGATGGGGTTTTTATTAGACTCCACCTATGAGCTGAGCCCTACTCATGAGTGAAACTACATCTGTCTAGGGTCAGAACAGATTGAGATCTGTCAGTGAATATTACTGTGTTCCAGGTCGTACAAATCAGCGGTGCAACTTTTGCAAAATGTTAATCATCATTTCCATATTTTTTTGCAATATTTTTTTATATTTTTTTACCAACATGATTTTTTTGCTTGTTAGCTTTCGAAATAAATTTGAAAAATGTGAACAGCCTATATTTTTTTGCTATTTTTTGGCAAAAAATGTTTGATTTGCCTTGTTGGTATCCGAGATATAGGGGTGCGCCGCGCCGTCTGGCAAGCTAGATCGCCTGATTTAACCCCGTTTGATTTCTTACTGTCGAGACATATTGAGGAAGAAATTTATTTATCACTACTACGATAAACAGGAAGAATAAGGAAGCGTCTTCAAATAATTTCTGTGGAAATGGCAGTCATAAAAATCGTACTGAAATAATAATTATTTATTCAGTTTACAATCATCCCTTTATTTAGTTATTACATCTTATGACAGTATTACTGTCACTGTGTTATCTGTACAGAAATACTTTGTTGTCTACAGAAAACACCACATATCCAAAGCACTGCCTCATTTTGTTCTTTGTAGTAATTGGAATATCCACATAATTTCTTCCTTGACATGTCCCGAAATAAATAAATAGAACAGGCTATTTCGCTGGCTAAAGTGTTGCACCACTACAACCAACCCAAAAACTCATTAATATTCTTTAAATAATTTAGACCGCAGATATCTAATAAAAATTTTAAATAATTTTTGATTGGTACTTAAAAAGCTAATATTTGGATGATTATATTCATTTGTGTATGTCATAGTTGCAGGAATTACCAAAAGTTGCTGTATGAACAGAAGAGTCATTATATTTGTGCGATTGTTGAAATTCGTCATAACTAAATATTTCATATTAATGAATTATTGTGCATAAGTTAAATAAAACTAGATGTTAGTAATTTAGTAGCTGTTAAGGTGGCTCGTTTTCTAGCTTCATCTTTTAATCAAAATGCCTGACCCTACAAAAGTTGCCCAGCCAGGTCCGCTTCCCACCTGCAATTTTTTTTCCGATCGGAATACATTTTCTGTTCGAGCTTTTGCCCTTTATTTTCGCTATTTTAATCAAAATAATGGCTTTGGAAAAGCTTGCACTAGTTCTTTATTAATGCGATCGGACGGACGTTTTATGACCAAAAAAGTCCAGGTACACAACTTCAGTATAACAGTATAAGTAATAATAATAATAATAATAATAATAATAATAATGATAAAATGTCTTTATTGCATCCCAGTAACAGCCAATCTACATTGAATCTTATATTACAAAATTAGCAAAAAGGTAATAAGCCGTCCTTGGGGATAAACGTAATGGGGGTGGGAGAAAAGGTGAAAATGAGCGTTGAAAATGATCTGGTTTGGTAAAAAGTTAGCAACAAATATAGGTTGCCGGCACGTCAGCGGCGCACCCCTATATCTCGGATACTAACAAAGCCAAAAACATTTCATTTTTGTAAAAAATTTTCAAGAAAATATACGTTGTTACAATTTTTCAATTTTTTTTGCTTTTACGTAGTGAGACGCTGGGTTGCCGGTACGTCAGCGGCGCAATGTAATTCTATGACTTCTGAGGCATAGAATTACATTACAGTAAATTATATGTATATATGTATATATATATATATAGAATTACATATTGCAAAGTTGACGTTTAAAACCGTGCCGTCGTATTTCCACGTATTCCGTTTATAATTAGAACGATTTAGGTCGCAGGACATTTTCGTTTGCCGTGGGATGCTCCCTATCCCATCTATTCCGGTGACCGACATCGGACAAAATTAAGGGTGGCTTGTGACCGGCCAACCCTAAACCTGTTGTACATCACATGACAAATTAGTCTGATGCGATACTAATAAAATAGGGAAACGTACCCGAGCGGATCGGAGTAATTTTGATGATTTGCCTTTTTTAACACGCGGAATGTCCTGCGCAACACAATTTAATGAATAGTTTGGCACCGGCGTGAATATGGGGTGGAAAATGGGACAAGGTCGCCGCCGGCTAACGTGTAATTTACATGGGGTGGTAACAAATTTTGATTGCTTGCGTGTTCACCCCACATTGTGTTACGCATATGGGCGGCATTACGTTCCTAAATGCTTCAGGTAATCAATAGTCCAGAATGTGTACCATATTTTCATTGTTCCGGGTGACCAATGCCATTACTTAGAGTCAACAAAATTACATATTTTGGGATATTAACAAAGACAGTGTGTTTCTTTTTTATTTCTAGCTCGTTAAACTTATTATAATATGACCGATATTGCATAACTGGTACCCTCGGGCATTATTCAAGGTGCGCGCTTTTGGTTTTTGTCAAAAATATTTATACAGGGTGTATTAGGTCTGCATTAATATTTAGAGGTTATAGATCTTTATAAATAGAATAAATAATTTAAACACTTGTTCTCTATCTGATACCAGGTTCGAGTAATTAATTATTGAAAATACAGAATTTACCACCGCACATTTTTAGGACGACTAGTAGTACCTAGACCTACCCCGCGGGATCAGCTTACTGCTGAGCGAGCCGTCTGAAGTCCCGGGTGTGGTTTTGTTTGCGCTCGGGAGTTTTGTTTATGTTTCGCTTATGTTTATGGATAATTTTACAAGTACAAAGTGAGCACGTGGACATGGTGTTTACGGTGATTGTAGGCAAAATGCAGCGGCTGTTCGTATACTATATGTCCAGCGATTTCGAAACTAGCGTGTCTCTAACCATGGTGTCTGCCGAAGAGCAAATTTTGCACATGATTCATGCAGGGTGACTGCCGAAGAGCAAATTTTGCTCATGATCCACGAAGATGACAGACACAGCACCAGAACAATTGCTCGACAAGTCGGAGTTTCTCACGGGACAGTGTACCGAAAGCTAGGTGAAAACTTACTTCGGGAATATCGGGGAACGCGTGTGCTCCCTTTGTGAGTTGCTTCGTGTTCAGTGTCAAATCAATAAAACAATTTCCCAATTTGGGTACATTATTTGGGCCCCATTTCGAGCAATGTCTTTAAAATTTTTCGGTTGACTGTTAAATCATTGAAATGCCGATATTGATTTATTGTTCCTCATACTAAGTTACGTTACCTCTCCATATAATTGCCTCTCCATATAGATATAGCGGTAACTAAAATAACTACATTGCGAGATGCAAGATTTATAAAAAAAGATTGACAAGATCAACTAGGGCCGTTGCAGTTAGAGGAAAAGCGTTTGTATAAGGTTGTTTTGTAAGTTTAAGTTTACATTTTGAAACAATAGTTCTTGAATAAAAACTACCAATATAAAAATAAAATAAAAATTTCGGTGGATCGATCATTTAAGAGTCTGTTTAGTGAAAAGAAAATCGTTTATTGAATAGCTCTATAAATAAATGCACGATTTGTTATAGCAAATCAAACATACGTTAAATGAAACCACCCAATCAAGACATTCCGTCATCCAGAACTGTCAGTGTCAAATTATATAAATTATCATATACCCTCAAATCATATCGACGAAAAAATACGTGTGATGTAATGTATACTGTATGTTGATGCCGCCAGAAGATTACGAGCGACGAAAAGATTTAAGCAACTTTATATACGGACGTCGCGTCACAAACTGTCCAAACTTGCACAAAAGCCTATAGCAATTTGAAAAGTTTAATTAAAATATTTTCGGTTAACGGACTTGAATTAACGGATGACGAATGTGGCGGTTAAGTTAATCGAGCCCGTTAATGATTTTGAAAGTTAACTTAAACGTTAATTCGTTAGCGAAAAATTTAACTTCGTTAATTAAAGATTAACGGATTAATGTTTTTGTGCCCAGCTTTGGATATAAGTTATATCTGATTTATCAATGACCTTAAAATTAATTGAGATAGACATTTTTAAATTCAATTGTTTTTTGTTCACCTATTATTAGTGATGATTAATTACCGTTTATCAGTTTTGTACTCATTTTGTACAATTTCTATATTTGCGTCTACCATATTGGGACCTCCATTATAATTTGGCGATTCTGATCAACAAATTCTCAATCACAGAGTTTGTTAGCCTTAGTAAGATTTGAGTCACTTCGTCACAGTATCGTTTCAAATTAACAAATATGTTATACATTTACACACCAAGGATTAGTTTATTAGCTAGAACATTGAGGGAAAACCACATCTTCTCATTCGTCTGTAATTTATAAATAACAATTGTTTTTTTAGATCAAATATATACCTAAATTCTCGCGAATAATCGCGGAGTAAATATCAAACACCTACATATATATTTTTGTTGTCAATAAGCTGAAAATGATTGACAAACTAAAACTAAACTAAGAGATTAATTTACATCTGAATGGTAAAAACTATGTACTTAATTACGTAATAGGCTATTCACTGTACTGGTCCTATATTTTACTTTGTTCTGATTGACATATTTCTGTATTCTAACTGAAAATATCGCAATAATATACACTGCGACTCAGTCAACCCAACACTAAAAATTCATTGTTTATTTTCTCTCAAACCGCTCATATGGAGATGATGACTATTTTACTCAGTCATAAATTGAATCACCAGTTCCAGTGACGATCGTTGTAGACATTTTTATTCATATTTAAGTTTTGAACATTTTTCTTTACATCTTCTATTCAGGTTGATACAACAAGAACAGTAATGACAACACTGAACACGCGATAACAAAAATACTAGGCAGTAGGTTCTATATCTTCAGGTCTGAGTGTGTGTCTTATTTAGGGACACTACTATCAAAATTTCAAAGATGATTAAATAATTCAATTGTAGCTCTATTAACACTTCCGCTTGTCTAGCTTGATAAACTAATAAAAAAAAAGTAAACAAACGTGCATATGGAGTTATGCAATGCGCCTGTATTTTAAAGTTTGATAGAAGTATAAAAATACAGTATACTTTAACCAAATTTTCAAGTTGTTTTATAATTTTTAAATTTATTCTTAATGTAAACAATTTTAAGATTGAAAAGTGGGAGTTTAAGTAATACAATTGATGGATTATATTAAGGTGCTATTTATTATTATTATTAATATTAATATTAATAATGGGTAATCCAGAGTAAGCTCACTTTGCATAGTGTATAATTACAATGAATGTTTCGCTAAATGAGACTGCTTATAAAGATTATGGTTCAGCCGGCCAAGCCAGTTCGTACGCGACGTTTATGTATAAAAAAATTGCCAGCCAATGTGTCGCATGTCACTCATAGCAACGGCCTGTGCAACTGCATTGAATTCCAAACTACACGTGTCCAAATCCGCGGGCACATCTACTATTTCTTAATAATATGAATAGAAAGGCTGCAATTCCGCTGAATGACTAAAAACGTAACATGCAATTACTAATAAATTATAATAGAAAGTAGCCATCAACAATTTTGATAACCCTGTCAGCATGCATTATCAGTATTATCACATTAAAATATCGTTTACAGGTCTTTTTATTTACGCATAAAACCGTCATGAATGCACGCTCATGACATTTCTCCACGAAATTTCCCTGCTAATCAATATTAGCTTCGAAACTCCCCCCCCCCCCCCCCCTAGAACCTAATCACGCAATTAAGGATGAACGTGTCGAATTATCCCGAAATGGTCGTCGAATTACGTCGAATTCGCTGACATTTCAGTAGGGATTTGCTCTGCACACTGTATGTAATTACTCCGAGTTTTTACGAGCATCGACCGTAAAAATATGATGGTTTATTGTTTTATAACTTTCTTAATGCCCTCGAAATATGGGTTTAATGGCCGTTCGGTGGTACGTTTTATCACCGACGGGGGAAAATAAAACCAACCAACGGCCCGGCGCGTCGGCGGCGGTCTCTTGCAGATGAAGTAGGTACGTGCCAAAGAATTAAACCGTTTAAGTACCCCCAGAAATAGCATATTGGTACTTAAAGTACCAATAAAGTACTTGTAGCAAATGGAATCACTTTAAATATTAAGGGAAAAATATTTATTGATAGTCAATAAGATTCAATTAACCTTCGTGTACCAGACTACGATGTTTTGCTTGCAATACTCTTGAAATTTTACGGAATTTCCTGGTGGAGGGCTTTTTTTTCTCCATGGAAGATGCCTCTAATACTATGGATTATCACTGTATAGAAATATTTTCAGTCTCCCCAAACTAGGCTGGAGTTCAAGCACTTAGCCATCAAATGGCGTTAGGCAAACCAAATGGCGTTAGGCAAACCAAATTATTATGAGATACATATTATATGTATCTATGAGTGAAAAAGAAAATGCAGCGATGATTTGTGAAAATAGTATTGCACACCAAATTTCATAATTATTGTTATTAAACACTCTTACGGCCGGAATTGTTTCTAGTTATACCACCCTCTAGGTTTTTTTTCAGAACATTTCATATCAGATATAAATCAATCGTTGTGATGTTTTAAGAGGGCTGATTGTCGTTGTAATACTATATTAAAGACAATCAAGCTTAAAACAACTCTAAAATGCAAGTATTCCAGCTAATAATTGACAGCTATTACGAAAAAGAAAAATATTCTACGTTGTTTCGACAATTTGTCTCTTCTAATTCGACGAAAACAGAATAAAAAGGCAACGGGCAACAGGCAACAACATCACAACAGATATATGACTGTTGTTGATAATTCAAATAAAAATACCGTCGACCAGATCAGGTCCATTACAAAAAAAAGTATGGCGCATGCTGCATGTTGCCCACTGTTAATGAGTTCCAGGTGTTAATGAGTCTTAACATTAAATTTCAAACATCTATCAATTTTATAAATCAAGACACCGATATAATACCTTAAGGCTTAAGCAACAAACAAGAAACGAGTCAAAATTGGAAGACGCTAAAATTTTCCAAGCGCAGCGGAGTCTACAAACGAGTTAGCATACACACAAAAACAAAGGAATGCACGGAATCGTTGATAAGCGAGATGGAACAGAGAGATGGATATTAGCGAGTGTGTTGTAGAATATGTGAATCTATACCTATACGCCAACGTTTTATTATTGTAAATTGGTCTATGTATTATTGGTGTTATAGTTCTATAATTATTTTATGCCTGGATTTAGTGATCCGTTGCTTATAAAATATAATTTTATGAAATTAATTTTAATGAACACATTATTTGTTATTTTGGTTATGGTTTTCAATTAATGTGTTTTCATTATAATATAACTAATTATGATTTCGTTATAATGCAAGGGTTGTTATATTTTTGCATTGTTCATCGATTTACGGAATATGTGCAATTTACTGCGAACGATAAAATTTAATTACATTTATTTTTATTATCAAAAAAACCTTCTTCGAAATTCCAAATTTCAAGTTACTAATTTCATTACTTCTAATAATTAAATTAAGCATTATTCTTTCATTGTCAGATTCCTATTTTGGTAACTTTAGAAGCAATTAAATTATGAATTCAAAATTCTACTCATTTTAAATCCTGGATTAGTCAGACGCGGTAGGAAGCGTTGTTAGGAAGCTAGTCCATGCCAAATTTTTCCAAATGAAGATTATGACTTCTCGTAATACATATTTTAACAAATAAATTTCTACAGAGCATTTCTTGTAGGGTTTAGTTCTATATGCCAAAGTAAAAGCTTGGTATATTAACTAAAATGTGAAGGAACCTCATACCTATATATAACTGAAGCGTTTACTTTTTGCTTTTCCTTATTTACAACCAAAATATCAAACATTTTTTCCTGTGAAACATGTAGATTTCAAATTCGATGCAATTTGATTGATTAATTTCAATTGTAATATTACTTTTCCATTTGTTTTTATATCGGGAAAGGCCTCGATGTTAAATAAGTAATGTATTAAATTCAATCAATATTTAACCAGGAAAACTTCACTTTTTCTTAACGCCCACGATATACCCGAGTACGGCGAAAGTGAGAGCAAGATTGAATTAATTTCTGAAACCCGACCCAAGCTGCTCGGGACCCCATCTACCGTCTGCCAATTTCTTTTTGTGATACGTATGTGGAGTTGAGATGCGAGATATTCAGAACGCGGTACAAATGCTACCGGTTGGGGAATGATTCAAGAGTTTAAGGCAAATTAACTCAATATTTATTTGCTCCAGGTCGATGATGGTACCTAATAATAAAACTTTTTATACAATAAGTAGAGTCTGTATTTATATTTACACTTTTCTTTTAAGTCTCTAAAACTAATAACTCAGCATCGAATCTCCAAGGCTTCCCGTTTAATCTGTGGAACAAATTAGTTTGGTGGACGGTTCTGTTCAACACCACCACGAGCAGCACCGGTCACTGCCACTTTATTGACCACTGAACCCCTTTGGGAGTATTTACTCTGGACGGTTGTAATTTCAGATTTGCGGCGGCATCAAACTTCTCGAGTGGACCATATCGAGCGAGAACATTAAACTTGTCTTTTCAATGAGCCACCCACTGGCCTAGAAGACAAACAAACCTACACACAGAGGATATGGGGTTTGTGGCCGGCCGGGTGCAACCATTGTTGCCAAAATCCGTTGCATATTACTTGGCTACGGAACGGCATCGTAGTCCCTTTGTCCTCGTATGTTGTAATTACAGCTGCAGGTCAAACGAACGGTATAATCAACCGTCGATCAATCTATGTATGTATACGTTCATTTCTGTGGCTGGTTGTCGATTACGAGCCGTTTTGTGGAATCTATACAGATATTTAATGCAAGAAGTTTCTCTAAAGTTGTTCTGAAAAAAGTTTAACAAAAGGGTGGAGCGAAAAATGCTACAAACAAATGAATTAAATTCCTAAAAACATAAAGAAGAATATGGAGGAATCCATGAATTTTCAAACTAGTAGGTTCAATCTTTCTCTATAGCCTACTTAAAACTTCTATCACTCCACATTTCTTTAAATTAGCCATGCAGACCAGATATAAAACCCACCAACTGAGAGATAAAATGTAAACTTGTGTTGATTTTTATCACGGCCAGAATCATTTAGAAAATAAATTGCTGTCGGGTTATGCCGTGCATCAAAATTCGTAATTGCAGACGTTACGCGAACAGTATTGTTCGCTTCTCCAGAGCTAACTGAATACTGAAACCCTACCAAAGATAAGAAACCGATCGCTATGGGTTCCCTAACCAATTTGATGGACAAATACTTGTCAAAAAAAACACCATTTGTAGGATAAGTAACAACATCTTTTAGCAAGAACTCGAATCCGAAGTATGTAAATTAGCAAAACTCGGGATATTCAATAGGCTGTATCTCCTTAACCCTTCGTTCAAACTTCATAAAACCAACACCATTCGATTCTTCTCTTCTTAAACTATAGGAATGTCAGAAAGTGCGATCGCCATTATACAGCCTTGGGATATTTTATTCAGATTCTACAGGAAGTTGCCGTTGGCCCTCAGGATATACTCGTAAGTTTTGACGAAAATCACTCTTCAAGGGGCGACCTTGTAATAGCCTCTTTCACAGGTAATCGTCAATATCTTCACAATATTGTACGAAAAAGTCATTAGGTTAGGTTACTATAAACCCAAGCATTGCAATTGGTTAGATAAAGGCACCAGCCTGGCCAGGTTCGACAGTCCGTTATTGCTGAACACTGCTATGAGTTCATGAGAATGCTGCCGGGGCGCAGGACTTTGAGGACACGAAGATTTTGGCAAGGGTGAGTAATTATCATCGAAGGCATATTTGAGAAACCATCGAAATTTACAAACATTCCAAAAACATCAATCGTAAGGACGGCACCGACATCGGAAGGATCTGAAATTCGATCCTGATGTGCAGCAATGTGTATTTAAGGTAGAGTTCCTTAGTAGGTTTTGAGTATTGAGTTAGCTCTGAAGACGCAACATAATCCGGAAACACATTATTTTGAGAAAAAAATTCAGAAATCAGTTGATAAGAAGAGCTACAGCGCATGCAACATTGCTGCATGACTGGAATGGGCGCAAGCACACTGGTGGCAATCATGGATCGTTGTGCTGTTCATGCAACTCGTTGTACTTACATAGTCACGATTAAGAATCGATCACAACTTATGGACGAAACCTTCGACCTTGTTTGGAGACGAAGTTCCGGAGACATAGTCTGCATTGAAGAGAAGCTTCAAGCTTGATCGCTGGATTAGAAAAGTTACATTTAACAACATGTTACCATTTAAATTGTGAGTTATGTTATTCATCAAGCATAAAATTGTAAAACTGTTGACTTGAGTACTGACAGAGGTACCCACTTATTCATGCGCTGTCAACGCTGACTGTAAACAAAAGGATAACTAACACAGTTTTCACAATGCTTTAACTCCCAAATTCTCAACGAAAACGGACCCCATTCTCCGTTGGGAAGTCATTAATACATTCGGGTGTTGTTGCATAATTTAAGCTCGAGTTTTGGCGAAGAACAATTAAATTCGTGTCGAAAGAAGTTTGGAGATCCTGAAGGTGCTACACCTTAGCAGCGTAGAGTTGGCGACCTAGTTGCGTGATGGGTTTGCGTGCCTCTAATGATAGCCGCCACCTCCGCCGATGCTGCCACCACCACCACCGAGGGGAGCTTCTCACCCAACCCCCCTAATGGACAACAAACGTCGACCCATAAACGGGAAAGCATTTTAATGAATGAATACTTTCGCGGTGGAATGTTTTTGTGTTGCATCTCGCCCTCGAGAATTATATGGGAATGTTTTGTCTGTTTGTTAGAGGGATGGAGGAGAGGTTGTTGCACGGTGGTGTTTTTGTGCTGGAATTTAACAACTGGTGCCGGGGCTGTTGCGAAATTTCGGTACGAAAAGTTGCCGGTGTTTTGAGCCGCGCTGAATATTACTGTATATAATTTAAAATTGTAAAACTCTCACTAATGAATAAATACTTTTTCCGTCGGTCGTTTATTTATGAGTTTATAAAAAATGGTTGAACTCCGGTAAAATCTTTCCAAAACATCAAAAACAACTACTTTGATAAAAAGCTTTTTGTAATCATTTTCACTGCACACAACATCTGGGAAATGTACATCTGATATCGTCATTTGAGGGAAGCTAGCAACAGAGAAAAAATTCGAGCCTTTAAGGATTGCTACCACGACTAATTACCTACAATTCGAGGCGAGCTATTCGACAGGTTTGTCAGTTTCAGAAACGTACCTATATGGTGGGTGATTAACTTCGGGGTAGTATCTAGAGATTGTAATACCGGTAAACCGGTTTACCGGTAAAGCTCTCAAAGCAGCTATACATTTTGTTACCGGTAATTGGCCATTTTTACCGGTAATTCGATATCGTACATCGAACGAATCTAAATACGTATCAGTTAGGTTGCCTGGTCGCAGGCAACTCTAAATCGACATTTCGGGGAATCACCGCACTCTGGTATTTAACTTGCTCTACTACGCTCTACAGGCGGTACTATGTCCACAAAGCGTCAATTGGGCAGTTCTCTACTAAATGTTACAGTTATCTGTAGTGTGTAAAGTGGTCCGATTAAATTTGTATTATTTATTATAATGTTGCTTTTGTTACTTGAACTTTAAATTAACTGTAGTTCAAGTAGAGAGTCCAGTGCATTGACACCTTGCAAGTTATATTTATATTTTACCGCGCTACAATAAACCTGATGATGTCGAAATAGCGAAATCGATCGCTCTACTTTTAAAACAAAAATCCAATACTCGTTTTTACGTTCTGCCTTTTCTTTAATTATTGATCTGTTATGAGTTCTGACAGATCGGAACATTTGACTAATGCGAATCATCAATTATGTCTTGTACATGAAATACAGTTGGCTGTAATCAAAGCTTTGTGTACATACTAAATATAATTTCAGCAAAATTGAAGACGCACATAAATCTATTGAATTGACAGATGCCAATGATAATGACAATGACGATGATAACGAGGAATATGATGAAGATAATGGTGAAGGTTTAGAAATAGAAAAAGACATAATTACTGATTCACAGTTGAATCCCTTTCAAAACATACAAATTAATTGTCTGATAACAAAGGTACGAAACGTGTGCAAAATATTTCACTACAAAAAACGATGATATATAACAAAAACATGTGAAGAAGAAGTTTGGTAAAGAACTTTCGTTGATAATTTTATATGATGCAAATTCATTCGACATCTATCAACACTACATCAACTACATCATACTATGTACTTCATACTACATCATTGAAGCAAAAACTTAAGTTTCTAATAAAGATGAACACCGAAGTACCCCATAAAAGAACAAATACCACAAAAACCTCTAAATATGAATCAAGTTGTTGAAAAAGAACTGACTTATTTTTAGGAAGAAAATGTAAGGGTAAGGGTAATGACTACCCGACGAACAAGTGGAGAATCCGAAAGAGCATTTTCTGCGGCTAAATAATGACAGTTTGGACAAACTATGTTTTTTGCGAGCTTATTTTTTTAAACAATTTGAGAAATAAAACAATGTTTATATTAGATTCCTATTATTATTATTTTATTATATTATTCCAAGACGTTAGTTTTGTAACGTTTACTATTATCATTTTTAATATTTCAATAAACTATTTTCATTAGTAACATGTATTGTTTTTCAGAATATTAAAAAATACCGGTAAATTACCGGTAAACCGGCTTTTGTGATTTTTTACCGAATTACCGGCAATTGAAAATGTCAGTAAATTTACAATCCCTAGACTAGTATTGACCCAATTACATTAATAAATACATAATATCATGAGCTTTGAGAAGTTACTAACAGGATACACCGCCTGTGTTAGACAAAATCATATCATATTTTTTTATAGAAACATCCTGATTTATAGGTTGAACACTTATATCGTCTTTTTCTCCATTTCCTCTGAAGTTGAATTATACTAAACCCGCATAACAAGGTCGAATAGTTTAAAACATATTTTTGCATACAAATGTCAACAAATGTCATAGTCAATTTAATAATTGCGCATTTCGATTGTTGATTATTTTTCTATTCAAATTATATTTCTTATAAAATGTGAAATAAAAGCCTTTGTTGACTACAGTATTATAATAAAATAAGGAACTAATCGATAACTAGTACCATTTCGGATAATAATTGAGCATTTATTCGTATGTAACCATACAATTCCGCTTATCTCTAAAACTACTTTCTGTCAAAATGTTCTCGTGTGTAACAAGGTCGAAAATTAGTACATATATTTTTTCAGGATGTCAAAACTACTAAAACTTTAATATTTGACTTGACTTTTTCACCTAAAATTGCCTACTGCCTGGACTAATCATACCGCAGTCAATAAAGGTTATTACGAAGAGAATCGCTTCTTTTTTTTTTAAATTTAAAACTACATTATTTAAAATCAGAAATATTTTGATAATTTAGAATAAGAATACATATAAAATTGATAAAATAATTAAATCTTATGGGTAACAAACTAGTGGACTACAAAGCAGTCTAGACAGTAGCTAAGTTATATTTCTACACATAGAAAACTAATGTTATGTTTGCGCAATAAATCACTGAATTGCACAATAATAGTTTGTAACAACATGGATTCCTATGCTAGACCTCGTGCCGTCTCAGCAATTTGAGAGACATATTTAGAATACCCAAGCTATAGGAATTGTTGCTCTATCCAAACACGCATATTATTTAGAGGTCTAGCTAGCAGCACTAAATTATACCCGCTGCATATAAAAATCAAGCCTAATACTGGGCTACTTAAATTTTCTTTGTAGTTTGTGAGAGGTGACCGAATCAGACAGTTCACCATGAACACAGAAAGTTGTACGCTCTGCATTGTTATCTTCGTCTTAGTTGTTTCTGGGTAAGTTAATGGTTCTAAATGTACGATTCGTAATTAATTTTTGAAAAATATCAGGTGCTTCGGCGGAGAGAAGTTAGACCAGAGAAGCTTTCCTAGAAATTTCAAGTGGGGAGCTGCCACCTCTTCTTACCAAATCGAAGGTGCATGGAATATATCAGGTAAGCCACTATTAATTCTCCACAAATCTTGTCTCTCGTTTCATCCGTCATGGAAAGCTAATACCACAAATGTGAATTGTAGGTAAAGGAGAAAGTATCTGGGATCGTTGGACACACAAACACCCTGAGAGAATCAAGAATGGAAGTAATGGCGATATTGCCTGCGACTCGTATCACAAATACAAAGAAGACGTCCAGCTGTTAGTAAACTTAAAGCTCAAATTCTACCGATTCTCTCTATCATGGCCAAGAATTGTACCAACAGGTAGAGTGGAAGATGGCGTCAACAAAGCTGGTATAACCTACTACAAAAACTTAATAAATGAACTTAAGAAGAACGGAATCGAACCTTATATTACTTTATACCATTGGGACCTACCACAATACCTACAGGATAAGTATGGAGGCTGGCCAAATGTCAAAGTGGCCGATTTCTTCGCAGAGTACGCCCGCATAGCATTTTCTGAATTCCCTGAAGTCAAAACGTGGATCACTATCAACGAACCAAGGCAAATCTGCCAGTTTGGCTACGGAGATGGTACCTTCGCACCAGCCATCAAGCAAGGTGGTGTGTTGGATTATCAATGCACCAAAACACTGCTTCTAGCTCATGCTAAAGCTTACAGGTTATACAGAAAGCTGTTTGGACCAAAATATGGTAGGAACAGGTAGGTCGGTGAGTTCGAAACCAGCTCAAGGCCAAAAAGTAAATTCTGAGAAAAATAACAAGATAAAATTGTCTTGAAAAGTATAGAAGTGAGCTATTTAGTGCCAACAGACAAAATATAAAGTACTTCACAGAGAATGAAATGAATCACATATTTTATTTATATCTGCATTAAAAACCGAGCTGTGATGGAAATGTTCATCATAGACATGTACTGTTTTTGAAGTTATTGCGAAAACAGCGTACGTTTTGAAAAATATTTGTTTAGTTAAAGCATTCGAAGTCTATTTTTATTATGATTATATAGGATTTTTATGTCTGTGATTCCAAGTCAGTTATCATATTTTATAACATCTAAATGTCGGATATAGTATAATAAACTTTATTTAAATAGGAGAGACCTAATACAATAAACCTCAAAATACAAACAATACAATAACAGAGCGCATTTAACACAGATACATCATCACATATACAATAAGTTAAGATAACCTACAACAACTCTACAATAAACATTTTTTGAGTTCTTTTTTAAACAAATTTAAGCTATTCGGAACACAACAAGGAATTCATTCCTCTCCGTGTTCTGCTTGGTAACACGTATATATCATTTCGGCACCTAGTCATATACGAATGTACTTCACTGTTATAACTTATCAACCTAGTAAGTTAGTTTGGTGCCAGGCCCTTAACAATTTTAAAAACAAAAACCAACGTCAGATACTCTAACCGACTTGCGACTGACTGCCAATTGAGTGTACCCAGCATAAGATCCACAGGAGTGTATCGATTGCACCGCAATCGTGAACGCATGGCATTATTCTGCATTCTATGGAGGGATTGTTCTTGATTGTTGTTAAACAGAAACATTACGCTCGAACAATAGTCAAAATGAGACTGAATTATAACATTATAGATTTTAATTCTAGTCTGGACATTCGTCGGAATTCTGTAAAAAATGAACAGTTTTTTTGATATTTTGCGTGTAACATAGTCAAAATGATGTTTAAATGTTAAACTTTTATCTACAACAAATCCTAAATACTTTATTTTATCAACAAGCTCTAGTCCTTCGGAGTTCATACTAATATTAATGTTTGAAATGTCACCTTAAGCTTATTATCATAAAAGTATGAGGATAACTTTGACAATTCGCAATTCATTCTATGCAATGCAACATTTACGTCTTGGTATTGTATAGCGACTAAAGTGTCATCCACAAACAAGCTAATGAGGTCAAAATCAGTCGCATACTGGAGATCATTGATGTATGCAATGAATAATAGCGGACCCAGCACACTACCCTGTGGGACTCCAGTGTCTACACTCCTCTCTTGTGACATCTCCGATGTGAGTAACGTTGTCTACGATTGACCAAATAATTCGCAAACCGCCTGAGCGCCAGACCATATATGCCAAGATATTTAAGTTTTTTTAGTAATATGTTTCTATCTATTGCTTCAAATGCTCGCTTTAAGTCAAGTACAACAACTACGGTGTACAAATTATCATCAACATTGTTGTTTAATCTCGTCAATACAAACTGTAATGCAGTCTCACAAGAAAATTTTTTGCGAAAACCCGATTGGGTTTCCATAAAAAGTTGATTACCCTGAATCAGCGATCTGATGGTACACTGCGACTTCTATAATCTTTTCAAGAGGTGATAAAGTATTAATTGGCCTATAATCATAGGTATGATTGTACTTAGCTTCAGTTCTTCTGGAAAATCTCCCTGTTGCAGTTTATGAAGACCTAACATTTAGGAACATATCGGTTGTCGGATGTGCAACGGATGAAACTTATTTCCTGGGATATTTGATGTGCCTAGATTCCAAATTCGATGTTCAATTTTTAAAATTCAAAATGGCGGACTCATAATGGCGACCAAAAATGTATAAGTCTCGGATTTACATGAAACTTATTTCCCGTAACATTTGAGGAATGTGGAAAAAGTTTAGTTATTATGAAACTTTTGACGCCTCCAGATTCCTGAATGACCGCTAGCCATGGTATAAATCTTTAGTTAAGTGATATTTAGATAACAATATTCCAAATTTTAAGTGTAATTATTAAAATTTAATATGGAAGAACACGCAAAATTAATACAGTGATAAAATAATTTAAAAAGGTTTTCAGATTCGCATGAATCTTATTTTATGAGATATTTGAAGCTCCCTGGATCCAAGCCAAAGATTTAAAATGCCGATCAAATATGGTAAATGGCGACCAAGAATATAAAGACTCTAAAATGCATGTCTCCTATTTCCAGTGTTATTTAAAACTCTGTGATTCCAAATCTGAAGTCACAATGGTGGACAGTGGTCAAAATTGTAAAAACATTGCCGCATTCGGGTAAATCTTATATCTTAACATATTTGAGCTTAATCCACATCTGCGGTAAAAATTCAAACTTCCCGATCCATTGACGTCGACCCAAAATATTAGCCTTTCCGCGATTTTGGTGTATACTTTATAAACGGCTACTTGGGCGAAAAAATGTTAGAAGAACACCTAACTAAGTCCTTGGTTATCTCAGATAAAAATGCCCGATTTTGGACTTGGTACTGGTTTCGAACTCACTGATTCAGTTATAGCTCCTAATTATTGTCAATTTAAAACGTAATCATTTTAGGAAAGGTTGGATTTACCATGGATTCGTACTGGTACGAAGCGGCTTCTAACAAGTCTGAGGATATCGCAGCCGCTAAAAGGCTTTTCGAATTTTACGTAAGAAAACACATTCGTTATAATTGTACATCACAACAATTTTTTTTAGACTGGAATATTTGCTCAACCAATTTTCGGGGCTGGTGATTGGCCAACAGTCGTCAAGGAGTTGGTCGGTACCAGAAGTGCGTTGCAAGGCTTGCCTAAGTCACGATTGCCATCGTTCACCCCCAGTGAGATCAAATTCATTAAAGGAACCTTCGACTTCTTTGGATTGAACTCCTACACAGCTGTCAAGGTCGCAGACGCTGAATGGAAACCACTGAACGAATCCAATTGGGACAATGACGCTCGTGTAAAATATTGGGGAGACCCAGCTTGGCAAAGTAGTTCGGTTTATTGGTTGAAGGTAATTTGGTTGAATTTATTTGTTATCTCTAGGGCCCAATTTACATTGGTTAAGTAAACAGGGTTAGTACTACAGGCTACCATCCTAGCTAGTGGTAACAAGCCGGGGTAGTAGTCTGTTCACACTATTCACACTCCATTTTCTGGTTTAGGTTGTTCCGTACAGCACCAGAAAAATATTGAATGCACTAAAACAACGCTATGGTAACATAGAATTCATTGTTACTGAAAGCGGCTATTCAGATTATGGTGAACTGCACGATGTGAAGAGGTCAAATTATTATTTGACTTACTTGAATGCGACTTTATCTGCCATACTTGAAGATAAAGTTAATTTATCAGCGTATGCTGCTTGGAGCTTGATGGATAACTTCGAATGGATTCATGGTTATGCGTAAGTAGGGTAGATGCATTAAGATTGTAGGAGTGGTAACTGGAAAAATTTTTCTAGGTATCGTTTTGGAATTTACTCGGTGAACTTTACGGATCCTAATAGGCCTAGGTCAGAAAAATTATCAGCAAAGGTCTACCGAGATATTGCCACCAATAATAAATTGCCTTTGTTCACTATCGATGGATGAATGATTTATTAAATATATTGAACTGTAACAAGAGATACTAAACATAAATATACGCATGTGTTTCAAACGATTTCCAAAAGAAGTAAAACTTCTTACAGGACGGGGTGAAAGCGGATTCTAACGAAGCAAAGTAAACAAATGTCTTTAAGTAAGAAAACAAGAGAGTGTAGTAAAGAATCAAGGTCTTCTTTTTTATATCTAACCATATAATCATATTTCCAGTATAAAACTCTCGTATAGGCCAACGCTACAACAAATACTCATTTAAAAATTGTATTTAACCAAAATAATGTTTTCCAAAAGAAGAAAATGTTGAATTATGTTTATGGTATCATCAAAAACAAAAAAAATCATTGCTAATGAATTAAATGAATTAAGCGTATTCAGTTTTGTGAATTAAGGATGAAACGTTTAAATAACTATGATCACATTTTGTTTTCTACCGAGTGTACATTCAAGTTATTTAAACAAGCAAATCCTCAATAAACAAGGTTGCTCCCCGTTATTTTACCATCGTATCATTACTTAGTTATGTCATTTAAAAAATATTAGCTACTCTGAAAGCCCTGTAAAAAGTATGTAAGAAACATGATATCATTATAGCAGGCCAGAAGCTACCCATGAAGAATTCAAACATCGCCTTGGTTACTGCCCAGACTGCGTAGAAGAGCGTTTCTTAACCTTTTAACCCTTGCGGAACTCTCGAAATAGGGCTCAAACACGAGCGAATCCTAACAAAAAAACATATATATTATGCAGGGTGTCCCACTTTGATCCCACATTTTTAATGGGTGGTGCGATTTAAGCGTGCATTATTTAAATAGATATGTGCATTAAAATAAATACTTTGAGCATTAAAATATTAAATATTGTGCATTAAATAAATACTATCTACATATGTTACATAAAAAATTACATATTGGAATGGATAACTTCTGCATTAAAATAGCACACATTGAGCATTCAATAAATATTAATATGTTACATGAAAAATGTTATAATGAGCATTGTTTAATTCATATTGTGTGCTCAAATGAAAAACCTTATTGCGCACTAGATCTAGTGCGCATCAAAATTAACGCTGATCTGATTTTGACGTTCGTATGTGAATGACTAATGATGATTAATGTTAATGCGCGTACTTTCAATAATATACGACCTTATTCAATAATTCAAATAGCTCACCCTACATATTATATTAAATAAAAATTCAATTGTTTTCGTCTTATGACTTATGCTATCGATAGATCTGTTATTTGTTTTAAAGATAATTTCTGAGAAAAAGACAGTTGAAAATTAGGGTAGTATTGATAACTTATTTGTTTATGGAATGCGCATAGGCGTTTTCAATTGATTTATTTGCGCTGAATACGAATCTGAGCTTGAAAGTTGCATATCACGTCAGTTTATTGCGCTTTTTTTGTATTTCTTCCGGACGCGTCCACACATCATTCAAAGAACTGATCTAAATACTTAACATTTATGACCTAACTTTTAGTACTCAGGATTCAGATTAAGGTTTCCTATGAAGCCATTTTGAGGTTTTTAGGACAATGGGTTTAGGTGGTATAAATTTGTAAAAATTGCCAAAATCCCGGTTTTTACATTTTTACCTCACTCTTTTTCGATAACTTTTTACGCGCTTACTATAGATGCGCTACAGGTTGCAGAACTTAATGCACATTATATTCTTTGTAGGGCGCATTTTAGTAGATCATGGTACAATTTAGATGATTGAATGCGCTTATAATATTTTCAAATGCTGAGTTATTTAAACCAATGGAAATATATTTTTTCAATGAACAATTATTTTTTAAGCTGTTCATTATATTTTTATAGAGGTAACGATTGTATTGCACATTTTTTTATTTAAGTGTACAAATATATTATGAAAGGAACATTTAGATATATAAATGCACAATTATTTATTCTGATGTACATTTATATAAATTTTACATTTATTTTCTTTAATGCATAAGTAAATTTTTGCAATGCTCAAATATTTTTTGTATTGGACAAATATTTTTGGTATTGGTCAACTTTGTATCAAATGCTTACGATAAATGCACGTTTTATTTTATTTATTGCGCATATAATTTGTACTGACTTTTAATTAATCGTCATTTCGTGTAATTGCAAATGCTTTTACAGCATTTTTCCTTTAATTTATTACATATAATTTACTTTTAATTTTACAGTGATTGACAATTTTCTCTACATACCTACAAACTCATTTGTTTGCTCAATTTCTTCAAAAGTAAATAAATAAATAACAGCCATTTAAAATATTAACAAATTGAAAAGTAAGACAATCCGGTTTTCACACTCAAATTTTATCTATATCAGAATATGTCTGTATTTTCTCCTTACGTTTGTCAAATAAGACCAAGCTTGCTTATACAGGGTGCCCGGTAAAGGTGTTCCGAAAATTAGGGAGCTGATTGAGGACGTCACTGCCATCCAAAAAGTGTATATGCACTTTTGGCTTTCGACGCTTCATTAAAAAGTTATAGTTTTCTTATTCTTCAGTTTTATATTCCCTTAAAAATATAACCGATTACAAAGTCGTTGTTTATTTAACAGAAACAAAAAAACACTTACAAATAACAAAAATAAATAAAAGAGGTTTGCAAATACTGCTTAAAATGTTGCCATTCCATGTGAATGCACATTTCAGCACATTCCCAAATCCTGCCGGACTCTTTGAAAAATTTCAGGTGTTTCTCGAATGCGATTGCAGGAACCATTTATTCGCTGTAGCAGTGCATTTCTACTACAGCGAATAAATGGTGCCTGCAATCGCATTCGAGAAACAGCTGAAATTATTCCGGCAGGATTGCTGCTGATGATCGTGCTGAAATGTGCAGTCACATGGAAGGGCAACATTTTGAGCAGTATTTGCAAAACTTTCTTATTTATTTTTCTTATTTGTCTTTTTTTGTTTCTGTTAAATAAACAACGCCGATTTTGTACTCAGTTATTATTTTAAGGGAATATAAAGCTGAAAAATAAAAAAGCTATAACTTTTTAATGAAGCGTCAAAAGCCAAAAGTGCATTATACACTTTCGGATGGCAGTGACGTCCTCTATCAGCTCCCTAATTTTCGGAACACCTTTACTGGACAGTCTGTATACACAAAAAGGTGAAAACTGCACTATAACGGTAATTTAAGCCACAAGGAAGAAATTAAATGCACCACCAAATTTGAAGTAAAAAACGTGAACTAAATCAACAAAAATGTGAGAAAATCAACGAAAAATTAATTTGTAAAAAGTACGAAATATAAATTTCCGCGTTATACTATGAACTTCCTACTACAACTGGTTTTAATTTCTGAATACCAACAACTAACGCATGGCCATCGACGTCAGAAATGATCAACTCAGAGTGACGAAATAACTTGGACACTCTTTATTGTTTAATGAGCTTCAATTTTGAGAACCTTTAGAAACGGGTTCATACGTATTCATCGATCTCAAATTTCACAGTAGTTAAGGAATGGAAAAAAATTAAATTAAAACTAAGGACAACCCTAATAGTCATGTTTTCCTATATTGTATTAATCATGACAGATTGCATATGAACTGCATTTGATTGTCAATTGTATCATAGCATTGAAGTAAACTAGCACAAAGAAAATATGTTTTTAACGAGTAAGATAGTACTTTAAAAATTAAAAGAAAAACCTCAAATTTCAATATGAATATTCTAAAGTTTTTATATATGCGTTTCAAATAACTGCGTTTTCTTTTATAGTACAACTTTAATTGTGCAAATAGAACGCCAACACATACACACACTAAAAGCAACGTTATACAAAATTCTCTTTCCGTAAGAAAACAGCGTAACAAATCAAATTTCATATCAAAGCGTTCACAGAAAGCGATAGATTAACAATTCCAGAAACGGAAGGGTTCCGGGATACTGTATTTCCTGTGTGCGTCCGCGTCCGTACGGCAAAAACAAATAGGTAACCGGAGACGAAGGCAACTCAAGTAATAAAAGGGCAGATTTATGGAAATGCCGTTCGTTCGGCGGTGCGCTTTTGCCCGTACGTAGCAGAATTTTCGAAAGCCATTTCAAGATTATTGCGTTACCCGGATGGATAAAATGCCTGTCTGCTTTTACGATGCGCGCGCGCGGGCTTTCGGTGTGCTTTCGGTGATTATAAACTGCGATGCCACTCCTGTTTCATCACCCTTCTCGCATTACATAGATATTTCATTTTATAGTCTATACTGTAGTTGTTATAAGGTCGATTTAATATACACAAAAAATTAACCTGATGATATGAATGGAATGAGGAAATCGAAAACAGTAAAAGATTGATAAAGTAGTACAAAAGTTGCGTATAAACAATTCCCAGCGAAGAGCTTAAAAAAATATTTACGTATGTGTCGAAAAAATATGTTGATGTTTTCAGCTACATTGAAGAACGACTAAATAACTAGAATTTTAGAAAATATTATGATGCCATACAATTAACGTAAGGCAACGGGAAGGCAATTGTGATATGGTACAATTATTTTCGGAAGGATATATTTTTTATATATTTGAGCTGACACAACTGATCACTTCATTGAGTACTTGCTAGCCAAGTTGTAGTCTTGACTAGTGGTTCGTAACATTCAAAGAAACAATGCGTATTTCTGAATAATCAGTCCAATCCAATCAGTAAAATATGATGGTAAAATTACTATACGTTTGATAGGCACTTGATTGTAAAAACTACTCTGTTTCAATAGCTATCCATCAAGGTATAAATCTCAACAAAACGCTTTCTAATTTCCGAGAAAGATAATAATACTTGGACGAGTAAGTATCCTACAGTTAACTTGATGGAAAGACACACAAATCAGAATGTTGCTCCATGTCTTCCATGTCTCCTAACATTCCCAAATGTTATTTTGACACTTCTTGAATGTCCCACCCCTACCTACGACAACAATCCGTGCGCATGCGCACGTGTTCGTATCAAGTCACGTGTTGTCATGATTTTCAACTTCTTCACGATCTAATCGATCATAAAGCTTAAAGTGGTTCTCTATTAAATTGCTGAATATGCTGACATACTTCCTAGTTAAGGGTACTGTGATGTAATTGCTGCTGAAGCGCAAAGAAAATAACATCATCGCTTCCAGGATAGGAACGTTTCGCACGTTAGTGATTTTGGGGCTACGTGCAGACGTATGGCAGAAATTGGTACTGTTTCGACAGAGCCTGGTCCTTTCACACACTGCGACATACCAAGCGGTCAACCTCATTTCTTCTTGCTAATAGTTGGATTTTCTTCGAACAACATTAGAATGTCCTCCTCGCCACCTTCGTCGTCATTAGGTCTCCTGGCTGCACCAGGACCACATAGAGCCTCTATGTGTCGTTGAACAGTACAGTTTTCTGACCTATCAAATGCATTATAATTTTCTTTTGCAATAATGGCTTGAATCAGATATTTGCATTTGAATTTCTGAAATAATTGTAATTATTTAACCCGGTATTCATTTGTAGATAATTTTTTTTAGGAAATTTTGATTTATTAACAATTGTTAAGCCTTAAAGACTTCATAAATATTAATTAATTTTTGTGTTATGACCCCATAGGTATCGTTTTCTTCAAACAACATTTGGATCATACATTTAGGGTGAAATAACCTCTACTATAACGTGTTTAAAGGAGTACGTTTACTCACCAATAACCCTGTATATACATACATAGTCGATTCCTCCTAGCCAAAAAATATGCTGGCTACGAGGATTCTACTTCTGACTACGATCAGAAGAACAAAAATTACAGTATTTATAAATTACTAAAATTTAAAAACAAATTATTGTAGGATCGCTACGCGTTTTCACAGTAATGAAATTAAGGACTTTTGTATTGAAGACAATATATTTTTTACTAAAATAGCTGTACCCACAAAAAAAAATATTTTCCTTCTTAATACTGGCCAACAACAAAAGATATAAAACAAATTACAATTGATTCTGGAATGTTTTGTTTTTCCTATTATCGAAATCCGAAAGCAGCACTTGAAAATAAAGTCTAGTTTTACAGAAAATATCTGATTCTTCAGTTGTATATTTATTGTAGAATAAAAATAAAAAATAAGAAAAACACCTTTTGTTTTCCTAGTCTTTAAGAGAAAAGAAACAAACTTTGGCAAAGCAAGAAGCACCCAAAGATTAATAATAATAATAATAATAATAACAATAATAATATTTATTGGCACAACTACAAATGCCAAACGGAATCGAGTCAGTTCCACCCTAATGATTTGAAGTGTTTTTCATCGACCCCTAAACTAAACATTTTTAGTCTACTAGTCAAACTAGACAAATTTAACAAAAATAAGGTATCCATAAACGAATATACATACATATATACATACATACACATACATACATGTAATGCTTGGCAATTACTTACAACAAAACTATCAACATCAGGTCTAGCTGCCCGTACCACACCAAAGAAAAACACGTAAACCGGGGAAAAAGAGAAAAATAGATGAAAATATACTATCGGTTATCACATTATATGCCTCGCTCAGCCATTCTCGAAAGTATCCAAGACGCGATTGCACTCTTAAATTTCTTTGCTTTAAGGGCATGCAGGTTTAGTAACTAATTGTAAACCTTAGGCACGCAAATGTTAATGTTGTGTACATCTGTTCGATAACGAACTTTATTGTAGAGGCAAAGCGGCGATACACCGTATATTACTTTATGGCAAAACCATGCCGCGTGCACTTATTCTACGTTGGGCCATGTTTAACCAGCCAGCCCACCTCAACGTATTCGATATTCTACTTCTCTTCCGAATGCCGTATATAAAACGAAGACACGCATTTTGTAGACGCTGCACACGCGTCCGCTCCACACTGCCAGTACACGGCCCGTACAAGTGAAAAAAAAAAAAAGAGCTGATGTGTTTCCGAAATCGCAACGCGGAATGAAAACATATTCCCAAGTTACGTGAATCGTTACCAATATTAATTTTAGTTCCGTCAATACATATATTAATGGACGTCCGTGCAGCTCCAGCCACCACCCTACTCCCAAATACCACAACCGAAGACTTTTCTGCATTAATGTGAGTCAAAAAGTTTTCAGCACGGGCAAGATTATCTATGTGGAATGAGGGATAAAGTTGTGTATCGTCAACATACATATGTGAGTTGCAATGACCAACAGAATCACAAAGATTAAATGTATACAAGAGATACAAAATCGGACCCAGAATAGACCCCTGAGGCACCCCCGATACAACAATATTCTCATGAGATATTTTATTATTTTAATACGACAATCTGAGTTCTGTCTTCAAGGTAACTCTCAAATAACCTTACAGCGTGACTGGAAAGGCCGACAAAACGCAAAATGGATAGTATAAAGTTTTGTAATGTAGCGTGACAAATGACAACGAAAATAACACAAATGCTGTAATGTTGTTGTTATCAGTAGCACGAAATACATCATCGGTCACCTCAAGCAGAGCAGAGGTACAGCCGTATCCGGGTCTAAATCCAGCTTGATAGTCCGGCAAGATGTTATGTTGATTGATGTGGCCCCGAAATCTTGTTGATATTATTTTTTCGAAGACCTTCGACAGGACAGGCAGGATGCTCACCGGGCGAAGGTCACCCAACTGACTTTGGGGACTTTGGGGACCGGCCTAACAAGCGCCGCCTTCCAGGCAGCCGGGAACGTAGAAGTTTCAATAACACAGTTTATAATATGACACATAAATGGAATAATTATGGGAGAACACAGCATTAGCATCCTCACACTAACTCCATCCGACCCAACTGCATCGCTCCAATACAACGCAAGGCCACGCCCACCTCCTCTTCAGTTTCCAAAGTAAAGTTTAGAATTTCAATACCTCAGTAATTCTGTCGTTACTGTACCGGTGAATTAACTCTCCATCTCCAATTGTAACACTCTGTGATGCGACAAAATAGTTGTTTATTGCATCAACGTCAGAAATGGACTCAGGAATTGTTTGGGTTTTGTCACCAACAATGTTTAAGGTTCTAAAACTACGCAAACGATCACGGGGTTTGTCTTTATTAAAAACATAAATAAGATAAGCTTTCTTTTCACGCTGCACCCAAGCATTTGTGAAGTTTCTTAATTCCTTGTAATAATTAAAATGCGCTGGGTTCCTGGTTTTTCGAGAATTCGCGTAGGCCTTGTTTCGAAGCGACATTAAGAAGTTAATATTATCAGTAATCCAAGGTCGGTATTTTTTCCTTACAGTGACAGTGCGCAATGGCGCATATATATCAAAAAGAGATAGTAGCAAATTGTTAAATAAATCTAGTTTATCATTTATGTAATCTTGGTTAATTATATCAATAATTGGCAATGGCGAGAGATCAGTATTAAACTGTCAAAACGCGAATAATCTCGATAAGTGAATGTTCGAGGAGACGGCAAGACACCCACCAGATCAAGCGATACATGAACAAGACAATGATCAGCCTCATAGTACTTTCTCAATAGACACCATGGTCTAATGATGCAGGTTTAAATAAATATTTGCAGAAAGACTAAAGGTTAGATATTATTCCTTTATTGTTGCTGAAGTTAATTATATATTGAAGGTTATCTTATACGGTAAATATTTTAATTGGGTTGATCTTATAGATCACAATTTTATTAACAAAAAAAATCGGATACGCTACATACGAATCTGCGAGTGGATTATTCTTCCGGGTATTAGATTCGGTTCTTAAATATAGAAAAAAGTAAGTAAAATAGTCAACTCACGTCAAATGAAAAATACCTACATATAAAATAAACCCAAGAAAACAAACGGCGAATGTAAAACTAACAGCACTTATCGATTTCCAATACAGACACCACAAACTTCACTTCTCCGGGTTCAATTTTAGTTCGGACTCGCTATGAAAAAAAAAATCTCTGTCGGTATCTTTTCCCAATTAAAATTTTAACGATGACAGCCGTAGTCCGCATCGGCTAGAGGCAGGAGGTCGCATAGTGGAAACGCGCGTCCGTGCAATTCTCTGAAGGGGAGCGAGAACGAGAATTATCGGATAGTGGAAATTGCATCGAGATATCTGCAAACTGTCGGCCGGTATTGTCGTCATCTAGACGCCGCCCATCCGATCCTTAATTGAACGGAGGTCCTTTATATACAAATGGGGGAAGCGGGAGGCAAGTGTCTCCTCGCCCGATCCCGCTACAGTTACTTATATGAGGGAAGGGGGCGGAGAAGGACGAGTCGCAATATCGGCACTAATATCCTGTGTGTCCTGGCCGGTGGACGTCCGACGGGCCGTTAATGTAAATTAATTAAATCGGCTCCGTTTCCTAGCGGCTCGATGAAAGGGACCGTATCGAAATTCGGGAACGGGTAATTTCTCTATTCACAAATTGGCAGTTATGCCAAACGGGCTGGGGAATTTATTGGATCTTGTTAAAAGTTGAGTGATTGAATAGGTGTGAGAAGTATTTAATTATTCTGGACATTTTACCTAACAAGGTTACAGGGAATTACATAAAGCGGTATTAATTCTAGTCTACATTAAAATAAATAACTTTTTAATGAATAACTATTATACGAATGTACCGACGCGTGTCACTCACAATAGTATATTATTATACAAGTTTTATAAGACGTCAAATTGGCGCACGAGTTGTTTTGGGCACGACGAGCGTAGCGAGGAGTGCCCAAATGGAACGAGTGCGCCAATACGTCTTATAAAACGAGTGTAATATACTATTTTTTCTACTTTGCGTCATTAATTTTATATAAATTTAGAAATTGTGGTTACTATATTGCGCTAAATAAGAATCTATGGTATTTTGCGGGTAACACGTGGCAGCACTGTAGTGACTGTCAACTTCGATAAGGATGAGATCTATGAGATAAAATCTTGACAAAATCTAATTGTGAATAAAGTTACTCTACTTTAGCCTACAAGTTTGAATAAATATTCAGCGAGGTCTCAACGATGATCATAATGGAGCTTGGGGCAACACTTTTAACCCTACTGTGATAATTACATGAAACTTAACCTAAAAAGTCAACAACTTTAATAGTGGTTTCATAAGTAAAATAATCAGAATAGAAGTGTTTGGCGGTGACTGATTAGTTACTTCGAAGAACAAGAACTTACTAAAGAATTGTTTTAACGCCTAACGTTTAATAGCGGTGTCTACCTACGCTACGTAGCCGTTGCGGCTTATATATTTACAAGCACTTATAATTGAAACCCAGTAGTTTATTAGAATAAATTATACTTAGTAAAATTACATGTGATGGAGGTAATACAAATATGTTGCACACAACCAGAACTAAGACGAAGTCGAAAGCGACGGACAAAAATGAATACGAATTGAGCCGAACAGAATTCGGTCGAAAATGTTACCGAAAACTTATACGTTACATAAACTAAGAAATCCTCTACACTTTAAATGTACTATAGCTTCATACGTGTATGCTGATAAACCATTGATTGCGCATATACAATCTCGTAGCAGTAATTAAAATCATTCATATCTACGATGTAGGTTTGATCTTCGCATAATACCTTATTAAAGTAAATGTGGTCCTTGAATTATATCTGAAAAGGGGATTTGATGTTTAGTTGAAAAGAATGATAACGATCACTTACCAGAGTCGTAAAACATCACCGAAAACGTTATGCTGGCGTATTTTGATGAACACAGCAAAACTAAGAAAGCCACAACCTTTGGCCATACTATAGCAGGCTACACGCATGTTTAAATATGTATAGAATATTGATATTTCGCAGTTTATGCGATTGCAAGCGATTAAAAAGAGGCAGTGTGTGGTTATGTATTGTACGTTTGACATTTGGCATTTGATATCAATGTGTACCAATCCTGGCAATCTTAGACAAAAATGTTACTGTTTTCGGTGTTACAATGTGTTAATTGTAACACCGAAAACAGTGTTACAATGTGTGCATTGTGAATGCAAAGTAGAAAAACCATAATTTTCACCATCTCATTTATTGTAGAGTTTTTATGTCGACTTATTATGTTTGTATCAATACTCTTGAAACGGATTTTATTGGGGTGATTTCACAATAATAATATTAGCGTGTGTAATGATCAAGTGTAATTGTAAATATTCACTCATGATGCGTTGAAACGTCGAGAGGAATTTTTAAGACTAATGGGATTACTCAAAATAACAATTATCGGCATTTGTTTATTCGTTTTGTCACATTTATATATGATGTCACTCTGGTAATGGAGAATGCTGATGCAATACAAAAATTGGCGTCACGTCAAGTATTTGAGCGCGAAAACATAACTTTTTTATGTCCTAAATGATCATAAAGTGACATTTTACATCTTAGATACCGGGACGAAAACAGCTTCTTTTCGCGCCCTAGAAAAGGATTGCCATGGTTATATGTCAAATATATAAAATATTTGTCATTCAAAATTTTAAATCGTCAATGTCAATTATGGGCGATTAAGGTTATAAGTTTGACAAGTAATTGTCTGTATTGTCACTCATCAATGTCAATTATTGGCGATTAAGGTTATAAATTTGACAGTATCGTCACTCAACTCCGAATTGTTTGTATTGTTATACAACTCCGTAGATACGCATGTCACTTGATAACGTAAAATATTTATTTATATTATTCAAACGGCGAATTCAAAACCGCGATTTCAGTAATTTTTACAAATTTACCACTTATACAACGCTGCGTGGACGCCATCATAAAAGAAGAGTCAATCTCGGATTCGCATTCAGCGCAAGTAAATTAATCGACATCTCCTATTCACTTTCCACAAACAATCAAAAGTTATCAATATGATTGTAATTTTCAACTACCTTCTTTCCAAGAATTCTCTTACTTAAGACCATACATTTTGTAAATTATTAGCAAGACAATTAACAGATCTATTGATACCAGTACAAAAAGATATGGGGTTGCCATTTAGAACAAACTGTCGATGAGGCCATAAGTGGAAAACAAATGAAGGTCGGAAATTAAATTTTATACAAATATATGTATTTTAATGATTAAAAATCGACCTACCCGAGGAATGCATGAAATACCAAACAGGTTCAGAGATTTTGTCATGTTGCCATACTTTGCGCGCTCACTTATGTATAGGTACTAAGTGTGCCAAAAAAGTCGTACAGCTATGTTTTAAATAATGTAATACTGGCCTGTTTTTATTTGTCAACTTGACAGTTGATGCATGTTTCTAAATGACAGTATAGGTTATAAAAGAACCATTTACAAAGCTAACAAAAATATGATCAGTGTATTTGGTTGCATATGTGTTGTACGACAATTTGTGTGTCGTAGATAAAACGTCGTATTCGACTCGCCATCATGATACACGAGAATGATTATAATGATACTAGCGTTGTATAATAATGACAGTTCGTTCAAATAATAACTTCATGGATGACAGTTATGTGACAGTTCGCCTCGCCATCATTGATAAATACATTTAAAATATTTGATATAAAATGGAATTTATGAGTCGTAGATAAAACTCGCACACAATCGATATAATTCGCTCGCATCTTTATACGCGAGCCGTAGGCAATTTATATCCTTAGTTATATGCTCGTCAAACTATTTATATGGAATATACGATACTCATATTTGCTTTGCTAATGACGCTACGGTAGGCAAATATAGTGACATATTTGGCGAGGTTCAGGCCCCATTTCGAACGTAGTTATGTCAATTTTTACGTTGGCAGCCATACGGCACCATACCGAAGGAAAATACCCAAAAGCAGACATCGTTGCCAAGCCACGGTCGGCTGTTTTACTTCGGATATTTTAGACGGTGGTCGACGAATTTTTAAATTTAATTGCAATTTTATCATAAAAAAACCAACGCTTAACGAAAACTTCTCAGCATGATCTCACGTGGTGTAGAATCATTTGTTTAGTAATTTACTTTTAGTCAAATTTCCACATGACTGTAATACCCTATCGTCTAAATAGAAGCGAAAATATTTTATTGCAATCCATAAACAACTTTTTGAGAAAATAAAAAGTAGTATGTTGTGAGCTTTAGGAAAAATAGATTTTGTGAATTGAATTGGAAATTCCGTTTTCGGGAGAATTATTCGCCTGAAAAGGAATCCTGGCTCCAAAATTTTGTATAGCGTAAGATTTTCAAAAAAATTGCGGTTCAAACGCAATTTTGGTAATTTTACAAATTATTCATTAAATCTAAATTTTTCCTGAACTTTGCTTTTTACTTGAAATTCTGAAAGTTTGTTCACAATTGTGTTTTAATCATTTACAGAGATTGTTTGCACTCAGCGCAAATGAATTAAGCGGCAATGACTATTAGCTTTCCACAAACAAAGAAAAGTTATCAATATAACCCTAATTTTTAACTATATTTTTCTCGAAAATTTAAATATATATGACTATAAATTTTGTAAATTGTCATTAAGGCAAACAAAAATCTACCGAAATCAAACAAAAAAAATCTTAAGTGGAAAACACTTGAAGGTCGGAAATTAAATTTTATACAAACATGTGTTTTGATATTTTGATAATTAAAAATCGCCTTGTTCGATGAAGTTTTTGTAATGTTGCCATACAACTATGTGCGCTCACCGTATGTAAATATCTATAATTTGGGCCGCAAGGGTTAATGTTGATCCTCAGTGTACGATCCGCTTCTGTTCAATATATGTAAAATATATTACTACTATAACTTATGCAGCACGAAATGCAACGTCTACATAATAAATTCGCATATATGTAATACCCACACATATGTGCTAATTCAATTAAATACCAATTCTTGCATAATTCGGTAATATATAACAGACAACCTAATATGTATGTCAAATTAATGTTGTGTGAAACAATAATTATTAGTTAAACGACGCGAAGTACTCACACATATGTCATCATTAATTCGGGGGGCGGGCGACCAGCTTGTCACCTGAACGATAAAGGATCTTTTTACGTGTCTGGGTCACCGAACAAAAAAAAATTATTCAGGCGTCGAATTAAGCTCGCGACGCACACAACAAAAAAAAGAACGACAACCCGGCGATCGATCGCCGCCTAGCGTGATTAATTATTTTTTTTATAATTACTTGACGCCATTTCAGTAACGGTTGAAATGGGACCCTGGACGCGCGTTCCCGTAAAACGCTGACAGGATGAAGTTTTAACGAGCCAGCAGTAACCTAATATAAATAAATTTTACCAGACAGCCAAGCTGGGTGAATGGTAACTTTGAATAATCGTTTATATGCATTTTTGAAGTATTCATATTTATTTTTGAACAATCATGAAAAGTGAAACGTGTGAGATAATATTGAAGATATTGAGAAACTGCAGCAACTGGTTGGAGATACCCAGAAAAAGTCTAAGTGAGGTTACATAAAAATCTATCTACTATCTACTATCTACTGTCTAGTACTATATACTAAAAGTCTAACACAGTCCGCAGAAGAAGTTTACGAAAATGGCGAATCAGGGGAACGGTCTGCTCCACGGAGAAGCGAAAATCGGCGCCGCAGGGGCCGATTTTCCGCCTGAACTTTGATTCGACAGTGCTTTTTTTACCTCGATTCGGCTAAATTTATGGATTATCAATTGGGACTGTACCTCGTCATAGCGTCGCCATGGCAACCGATCGAGGTTGCTAAGCGACGGCCGCGCGCTTTGCGACGCGGTCACCAGACGCGGACACATCATCATGTCGCTGTTGAGGTTACGCTACGAAACAATAGATGGCGCCCCGTAACCGCGCCGAACGTACGAGCATAATCACGTCGCGCGTGTAAGAGCATAGAACTTTAGCGCATCCGGGCTTTTTGTCTCTCTCTTAACGCTTCGGCGATCTACCTAGGTCGACCAGCAGGCCTATTAAGCCTGCGCATTCTTCTAGTACTAAATACTAGTTTATCACATGACCTGTTACGATTATATTGAAGTCTGTACAAGGTTCAAACATTATCAATGAAATGGAAAACGACCAGTAGTTTTCTTTCAGTTTATCAGTTTTATCAGTTTATCAAAAATCACACACTTCCCAAATTAACAAAAATTGTGGTCTAAAATGTAGTTTTACAATACAGGTTTACAACAATTTGGTTATTAGCAATCGATTGGCAATATATATTTTTTTCTTGAAATATTTAGCATAACGTTGTTCAAGTGTAATAAGCTAAATTAAGGTAAATAAATGAATCGGCGACTTCGATAACAGTACAAGTCCAAATTTGGCCATTTTGAATTGAAATAGCCAAAATGATCACGATTTATTCTATCGAATAGACCTAAAGCGGATGCTTGGGCGAAATAAACAAGTCCAGAACAGTCCTTTTTTGCTCCCTCATGCAACGCTTTTCTACTCAGTTTCTACTGATATATCCTTCGTGAACATTCGCCAACTTCGTAATTTACATTCAAATCGTTGTTGAGGTATGCCGAAGTAATCAATATGAATATCAATATCAAAAAGATAGATAATATTAAAAAAGTCCTCAAGTATGTAACGTGAAAATTTAGAATTTTACTACCACGTGACTTTCGGCTTCCGACTACCACCGTAGAAAAGGAAATTGAGTACTATCATGTATATAATCATCAAACTCTATATCATACTCTATCATATCGCCATATACAGGATTAGTCAAAATTACCGGAACACTTAAATAATTTTCCAACCGTAAACACATTCAAAAAATTAAAAGTAAAAGTTGTTTTGCTTTAATCTATCGTTTAAATATATTTTTAATATACAGGTTGTTCATTTTATTCTGGATATCTGGTAACCTTTCCTTTTTCAAATAGAACATGCTGTATAATTTTATATTTTTTAATTCTAAGATTAATTCTAAGAACCTTTTGTATGATTTTTTTTTATAAAATGCAATATTTTCAGTTATGTTATTTTCATCAAAAATAGACGAAATACAGCAATACCTAAATAATTCTCCAACTAAAAAAAATCAAAAAAAAATCTGGGGTTAAACCTACTATTGTTTATTCTGGAAATTTGGTAATTGATAGCACAGCCTGAATATTTATATATTCTTTTTAATTATAGGATTCATTCTTTTGTAGAAATCTTTTTACTTTATCATACGCAGTATGTAAAGTATTGTAATCGTGCCAAAAAATTTGAGATTTTAGCGGAAATATGTCTTTTTGGGTCCCCTGAACATTTTTGACCAAGGTACAAAAAAATGTCTGTGTGTGTGTGTGTGTGTGCGTGTGTGTGTGTGTACCCGTTTTATGTGACGACGATTCCGGAGAAAGTACTAAAGGTATCGGGACGAAACTTCGTATTTAGAAGTTTCATAACCAAACTTAGAGCTGAAAAGCTTTCTGTTGAAAAGGGTCCAAAGGAAGTGGAGGTTTAGTCTTAGCATTTTTGAAAGATTTTGCAAACAAGCCGCCATTTCTGGAATTTCGTCGAAATAGTTAAATAATAAATTAAAGATGAGGAAATTCTGAATAATTTATGACTATGACATTTTTAGGTACAATCAATAGTATAGTTGCATGAGCAACTTCTATTTCATCGAGATCGGTCGTACTGCATTTAAACTAGTAGCCAGGATATATCAGAAATTATGATTCTAATGACAGTAGGTAATGTCAGGCTAATGTTTTGACATGATTTTGACAACACCTACTGTCAATATAAGCTGCGTTCGGATATTGTACACCGTCACTTTTTACACCCAATAACACGTAAGTGTCATTTGAACGGTGTACCCGGTTACAACGGTGTACAATATCCGAACGCAGCTTAATCGACATAATATCTGTCTAGTTCTACTAGTTTTATTTTATTTATTTTATTTATTTTTCGATCAAATAGAATCTCATGCAGCTAAATTATTAATTTTATATATAGTATGATAAAGTCATGTGCCTGGCCACATCAGATTCTTTTTAATAGAATACTACCATGTCTTAGTTATAAGCAATTAATCAAAACTTCTGGACTTCAAATTAAGAATATTTTCCCACATACATACACATTGCTTTTAATTTGGCAGTTTGAATATTTAATTTACATTGATTTAGTTACTTTTTCTTGACTTTTTTATTTTTCATCCGAAAATGATAATTAATCGCTCATAACTCAAAGGTGATGCATTTTATAAAAATCATCCTTACAAAAACTCTTAGAATATTAAAATTAAAAAATGTAAAATATTCTATATACTATATATTACCTAATTTCCAGAAGAAAACGAACATCCTGTATTTTAAAAATATATTTAGACGATAGCTAGTTTAAAACCAAAAACCTTTGTTTGAATTTTCTTTGAAATTCTTTACGGTTGAAGAATTACTAAGGTGTTCTGGCAATTTTGACTAACCATGTATAATCCGCCATCTTAATTTTTTTTTGAAAATCTGACATGACATTTTGAATAGTCAATCTTCAAATATTACGGGAAATTAGTTTTATGCAAATCCAAGATTTTTACATTTTCGGTCGCCATATTGATACCGCCATTTTGAATTTTGAAAATTGGGCATTGGATTTGGAGTCTAGAATCTTCAAATATGACAGCAAATAACGACAATAAGCACTCGACATCTTTCTAAATTTTCTTGTCGACATATTGAATCCGCCATTGTGAATTTAAAAAATATGACAATGGGTTTGGAATCAGAACGCCGAAAACACTATACATCATAATAAAAGTATTATATAAATGCTTTAAATAAACAAATATTGTTAAAAATGTATGCTGTTTTTCCGTTGAGTTCAAAAACAGTACTTGTCCATGATGACTGTTTAAATCATAGCTCTGCTTTAAATGCAAATATAAATAAAATATGTAATACATTTAATTCTCTGTGAATTACTTTATATTTTGTCTATGGGCACAAACTATCTAACTGCTATACTTTTCAAGATATTGCACCGACAAAATTATTTTGTTAACGTTCTCCGAACTCACTTTTTGGACTGTTTTCGAACTGACCGATTCAAATATAGTTGGAGCATATTTGTCCCCAAACTTGTCCTTATTTCGATAAAATTTAAATATATCTTATACAAAAAGATTAGACGTGCCATAACCCGTAAAACTAAACAGAATTAGGCCGTCTGTGCATTCGCTCCACCTGTGTTCCTTTCGATTAAGGCCATTACCAGCACACGTCGATGCGATTTCCGATCCGCGAACTGTTATTGTTACTGCGACAGTTCGTAGTTTAGGAGAATTCGAACTGAAAACAACCGATTTCCCCGAAAAAGAAATAAGGGACTATTTACGCTTCCACCGACTGAAATGGGGTATTACTGGCGACCTCTACGCTCATTATCGGTGTTTACTGAGATATCAAACTAAATTGATTTCGGTCAGCGACCGTCTAGGCAAAAGAAAACAACAGGGACGTTAATGTCCACAAACACGAACATAGTACCCAAAAACACACATATTACACGCATGACATTAACTTATAATACCCCGTGTGGCCATGTCAAAACCCCATAGGCTTTTTTTCTGTGTATATATGAAATTGGCAAAAAAAAGTCATCACGCCACAATAAAATTGTTAATAAATTGGGGTAAAAATGTAAAAAATCTAATGTGGCCAGGCACATGACTTTATCATACTACATATAAATTAATAGCTCAGCTACATGAGATTCCATTTGATCGAGATCGATCGTGTCTGCATTAAAATTAAACTAGTTATCCAGGATTACAGATATTTGACAGATATTTTGATACTAATGACAGTACGTAGTGTCAAAACATCACCGCCGTTTGACACTACCTACTGTCATGAGAATGAAAATATCTGTCAAATCTTGGCTAACTAGTTTTATATTAATGCAGACACGACCGATCTCGATCAAATAGAATTTGCTCATGCAGCTAAACTATAATTTTACCAAAAAATGTAGACATAAATTATTCAGAATTTCCTCCTCTTTAATTTATTATTTAACTATTTTGACGCAATTATAGAAATGGCGGCTCATTTGCAAACTCTTTGAAAAATGCTAAGGGTAAACATCCAGTACCTTTGGACCCTTTTGAACCTAAAGCTTTTCAGCTCTAAGTTTGGTCTTGAAACTTTCAGTTTCACACAGACACACACACACACACAGACATTTTTTTACTTTATCATACGCAGTATGTAAAGTATTGTAATCGTGCCAAAAAAGTTTTTTGAGATTTTAGCGGAAATATGTCTTTTTGTGTCCCCTGAACATTTTTGACCAAGGTACAAAAAATGTCTGTGTGTGTGTGTGTGTGTGTGTGTGTGTGTGTGTGTGTGTGTGTATGTGTGTGTGTGTGTGTGTGTGTGTGTGTGTGTGTACCCGTTTTTTGTGGCGACGATTCCGGAGAAACTACTATAGGTATCGAGACGAAACTTCATATTTAGAAGTTTCATAACCAAACTTAGAGCTGAAAAGCTTTCTGTTGAAAAGGGTCCAAAGGAACTGGAGGTTTAGACTTAGCATTTTTAAAAGATTTTGCAAATAAGATGCCATTTCTGGAATTTCGTCGAAATAGTTAAGTAATATATTAAAGATGAGGAAATTCTGAATAATTTATGAATATGAAATTTTTTGATACAATCAATAGTTTAGCTGCATGAGCAAATTCTATTTTATCGAGATCGGTCGTACTACATTAAACCTAGTAGCCAGGATATGTCAGAAATTTTGATTTTAATGACAGTAATGACACTAATGACAACGCTAATGTTTTGACAATAACGTCTGTCAATATAAGCTGCGTTCGGATATTGTATTACACTTTTTACACCCAATAACACGTAAGTGTCATTTGGACGGTGTACCCCCGGTGTCAACGGAGGACAATATCCAAACGCAGCTTTAATCGACATATCTGTCTAGTGCTACTAGTTTTATTTTAATGCAGACATGGCCGATCTCGATCAAATAGAATGTCATGCAGCTAAACTATTAATTTTATACATAGTATGATAAAGTCATGTGCCTGGCCACATCAGATTTTTTTACCTTGGTCAAATGTGTTCAGGGGACCCAAAAGGACATATTTCCTCTAAAATCACGAATTTTTACTTTATCATACGAAGCATGATAAAGGGTCCAAAGGGTTCAAAGGAACTGGATGTTTACACTAAGCCATTTTCAATGATTTTGCAAATGAGCCGCTATTTCTGAAATTTCGTAAAAATAGTTAAATAATAAATTAAAGTAGAAGACATTTTGTATAATTTATGTCTATAAAATTTTTTGGTAAAATTAATAGTTTAGCTGCAGGAGCAAATTCTATTTGATCGAGATCGGTCGTGTCTTCGGTCGTCATATAAAACTAGTTAACCAGGATTTGACAGATATTTTGATTCTAATCTCATCAAAATATCTGTTAAATCCTGGCTAACTAGTTTTATTTTAATGCAGATACGACATACTGCGTACGATAAAGTGAAAATCAATTTTGTGTAATTTTACGCACTAACTTTCACACACGAACTTTAATAGTATGTTGTTCTTATTATTATAAATACAAAATCCATATGATGGCTCTGGTGGAGCTAGGGTTGCCAGCTCAAGAAAGTTAGAGACTTGTGAATTACTTTTGAAAAAAAACAAGTGCAAAAAAACACAGCAAAGTATAGGTTGTCAGTGTATGGTGTTTGTTTTGTTTCTTTTGTTTAAATTAAGTTAATAATTTATTGTGATCTGCAAATTTATTGTAATAAAAAAATGTTTTTAATATAATTCTCAAATGTAATAAATTTATTTTCTTAACATTGACAGCCCATAGTAACATTCTTTTTACATTATTAAAATATAGTTAAATTGTGGCGCGGCTTGAAAAACGCATTATTTTTTAAAAAAATAGTAATCATCCTAATACAGGATGTTTTAAAAATAACTGATGATTGTACGGACATAATTTACATCCCACCTGTTACCATTTTCTATACGTCTTAAAAATGTTTTGATTTTTAGTAGCCTGTATATCTCATCAAAATTATCAGAAATGCGCCTATTAAAATGGAGTTGGTACAACAGTAGATGAGTAGATCTGTTGTTAACATAGTCAATCTGGCAACACTCTTACCTACCTTTGTCTAACAATGGCTTCAGTTAGAAGTCAATTATTATCAATTATTAAACAAAATTTCTAAAAATCTGCCATTTGGCGCTATAACTAAAAACAATTGTTATAAATTAATATTTTAGTAGTTATTGCCTAAAAAGCACAAGTTTGTGGTGTAACGATGGTAATGAACACCTTGTATATTCGAAAATAATCTTAAAACGTGCGCACAGGTGTTTGTCATATCACGGAAAGATCAGTTTAGCCTCATCAGCAGAGCCACAATCTATTGAGATGTGCATCCTTATACAAATATTCAAACATCAAAATTTGTTAAATCTTTAAAGTATAAAGCAAAACTGAAAATAAACGTAAAATAAATCTAGAAAAATTGCATAAAATACGTGCGAACCAAAAAAAAGCAAAATATCGGTCACTTTTATATTATAATCTGGTCATTTGACGTCTCTACCTACACAAAACAGCGATAAGGTTAATGATTAATTTATATAGGGCCGGCGTAGTTTTTGTTTCGCCGCAGGACATTATAGAGGTCGCCACACGCACGAAAAGCGCGCCTCTTATCGTATCTTTTGATGTGACCTCGGGTTATTGTGTCCGCGCGTGAGAGGTTGCTTTGATTTTCGTGACATTCTGATAGAATTAATTACTGTTTAAAAATTATGAAGTCGGCGAGCTTTGCAATCGCCTGAGCAATGGGGCGAAAATTGTATGTTTTGACATATCGTGCAATTGAGATCTTGATATTTTCATTTATAGGCAAGAAGGATTGGTGTCGTTGACTTGCTATAATATTTCTGTGTTGTATAGTTACGTTGCATTAATGTTAATGTCAGATCTTAGCTATAAGAGGTTACGTTATATCTAGATCGTAGGCGTCTTAAAAATATATGTAAAGACTCCCAAACTCAAAGATTTCGATAAACAGTAGTAGTTAATTCTCAAATTAATTGTATAATTGACACCAAAGTCAACTGAGCAATAAATAATTGTTATGTAATTATTGCAGAAACAGGGAAGTTTTCAAAACGTAAATGATACTATTCAAAATTTCATCAACAGAAACACCTAAAGACCGACCTAGAAAATCGTACCGAAAATCCAGCGGAAATCACACATTTTGACAATGGTTATAATCAATTGAAGACCTGATAAACTCATTACCACCAGTTGGCAAACATATCAATCAATAATGAATTATGATCATCTTACAATTGAAAGTAACACAAGTTTCTTAAGAATATATCTCGTTTATCTATAAATAATGGGAATCATTGATATGAAAACAGTTTTCTTTTACGTTTTAATAGAGCATTCGCCTGTTGATCCAAATTTTGTTTTGCATATATGCATTTTTAGAAATGACACAGCGACTGGATGGATTGACCAGCAAGCGGTATATGACTGACGCGAGGTAACTTTAAAGTATGTAGTAGCTTAAGGGGACTTAAGGTCACAAAAAGATGTAGATTGAAAGAGTTGTAGGGCGTTTACTTTACTTGTCCCCTACTGTGTACGAATGCCAAATAGCTAAATTGTTAAATTGAGTTAGGAGTAGTAAATATTTAAAAGGAAAGACCTCAAACCTTTGCTGAGATGAGATTGCGAAGAGACACCTGGTACTTACCTGAAAAGAAAAAAATATTTATTAGGTTGAATAAGAATATGCAGCTCATAAAATGTTAAGTTTCTGAATAGGAAATGTTTATGAAAATGGGCCATTCTTGTTTAATGTAGTGATTCCAAAATATGTACAAATAAAATATGTACATTCAGTACTTTGTTTCTTCATCAACCGACTTTTCAATGTACCCCTCAATGTACCCCAGCGAGAATTTTAATAAGGAAATACTTAACATTTTACTTATTGCCAAGAATAACGGATATGACAGATTTTTTTTACAAGACATTTACAACAATATATATATGAGAAACGAATTTTAAATGCCATTTATCCTAAACATAGTGTGACTGACAAATATATTTCATTGAACTATCAGTGACAACCTTCATATCAACTACAAAACACACAACTACAAACAACTACAAAAAGTACAATATCAATATATCTTTCCAAAACACCTGTAAGATGGGCAGCACAATTACCAACAGCAAAAGCCGACCAGACAAATTAACTCGAAGGGGTTTAGATGAAATTACTTGCCCAGAATGTAACAAACAATATATTGGACACACAGGCCGTTGCATCGGCATTTCGTTAACATACACACAACCGAGAGTCATACGTATATAAACACATTCAAGAGACACAACACAAGATTGAAAAATCCAATGTCAGACTGTTAGACTGTTCCATGAGATTAAAAAAATCCAAAAGAATGAACATTTACGATGAATTTGAGATTTTCAAGAGACATTTGTGAGCACCAGATCTGTTAATGAATCAAGCCATCGAGGTTAACCCCAATCGTTAATTTCTGAAATTTATCAAAACCCCCGCCAATGACACAACGCCACCTCGCGACAACGGATAGAACCTGATAATACACCGTTTTACCGACACCTGTATTAGGTTAAGATGCATTTTCATATAGACATTTGAAGTATTCGTTTAAGAATTTTAACACTCGCTTGAGAGGTTTATGCGTCCGTTTTGATGTGTAATGTATGTTTGTTAATGTTCCCCAATATTGGTAGTTTGCTGAGAAGAATCTTTATAAATACCCGGAAACATACTGTCAACAAGAGGTTAATAACCTCAAATAACACATGTATTGATAACAGCGAAACTGACGGTAAATTGTCCTTTTAACTTGAGACTCCTAAATATCTCGAGAAATATGCATGGTACGACAAATGTGTCTTAAATAAACTTGTAGGACACAAAGGGGGAAATGAGATGACGATATCAGTTTCATTGCGGATGCCGCTGCAATCGGTGAAAATGAGGCTAACTTAATTTCTTTAAATGGGAATACCCAAATTTTTTATCAAATTATGATTTTACGCTAAATAAGAAGAATCTTTTGTCTGAAACTTTTTTTCGTACGATGCATTTTTTTCGTGTGTAAACAAACCCTATGCGCATGACGGCGCAACGCGCGAGATACCAAAACGTGTCACGGTTACGCACATACCTTCCTACGTTGTACCATGAGTGTCTACTCAGTCGTCGCTTTGACTGCCAGACGGCGAGCGCATCCTATTCAGTGGCAGCGGTCGTAGCTACCGCAGACGCCACAAACTTCCATCGTCAATAACTTTTAATAGATGTATCGTACGATAATTTGATAAAAAAATTTGGTATTCCCATTTAAAAAAATTAAGTTAGCGTCATTTTCACCGATTGAAGCGCCATCTGCAATGAAACTGATACCGTCATCTCATTTCCCCCTTTGAGTCCTACAAGTTTATTTAAGACACTTTTGTCGTACCTTGCATATTTCTCGAGATATTTAGGAGTCTTAAGTTAAAAGGGCCACCCGGTATATACTTACACAATGTCACGTGCTAACCCTTAATTTATTTGCAGCTTGGCCTGAAGACGAAACTGATAGTTTCGACACATGTAGCCACTAGATCTTAAATAAACCAACACCAGATCACGCTCCCTGAGGTTTATTATTATTATCATAAATCTGGCGGCATAGAAATTTTTATTTCGACATTCAGTACTTTATCAAACTATTTGTCCTTACGAACTTCGTTTTCCAAGATTCCCTTTCATCTTTATTTTAGGGTTTCGTACTGTTAAAAAAGTAATCCTTCTAAAGCAATATCGGTCTGATGAAATGTCACAGTGGAATTTCTCTTCAACGAATAAAGATATCAAACTGAAATTTGACAGAAAAGAAATATCTTGCTACAGTCATGTTGGGTATCGTTTGACACGCCTTTCCATAAGCATATCAAAAATATTTTTTTTAACTGTGTGTTTCGAGATCGTCAGAATACTAAAAGCTTGAACATTTTACACTTGGATACCTTTGAAGGAACGGAACCCTAGGCAAGCGAGACCCTCGCCTTTCTGCCAGCATCATTTCTTTCTATTTGACAATGGTTACATTTAAGTCTCTCAATAGATTCTGCAAAAATACACCATTCCGTCGGATTACAAAATCCGATAATAATTAATATATCAGGAATTTGGCCGTCATCGCTGAAAACGGTTATTACAATCTGGAGATAATGTAAGCGACACACGAACAGACCGGTCTCAGCAATGCAGGCCGCAATCTAAGCCGAATTAAGCTTAATCCGGTGTAACTAAGAATCCGCGTTACGTGATGTCAGGAGGTTTCATTACGCCCGTCGCTGTCGGCATCGTCGCAGAGCAGATTTAATTTCACGTGAACCCCGAGTCAGTTTGATAGAAGAATATGATTCAACGGGCGGCGCACTGAGACCGAGATTCTGGGGACGTGGAAATTTTCTATAATCACAACTGAGCGGGTGGTTTTGCGACACGTACGCGAAGGTAATTTGAAATTAGTCTAAAGCAAATAGTGAGGCGTATTTTAGTCTGGTGGGATTCATGATGAATATGTATGGAGCTTTTCAGTTGCTTTATGAAGTCTGCGATAACTACTACTATATTCTACCTTTTAAGGGAAAAATCTCAATTCCTTATGAGGAATAGTTGGGTTAATTAAACAATTGTGGGACGATAGCACGGAAATTAAAATATTACAAAATTAAAATGTTTCTAGATCTTCTCTCCAGTACCGGAACTAATGAGACACGGGATAATGGAAAACAACAAAGAAGATACTTATGAAAAACTTGAGGATATGCCCTCAATAAATTATAATGACGGAACAATCAGCAAAAAACTACTGGAAGAGCTCCAATGGCGCCATTGTGCTAACCTGAAAGAAAGAAACTCTCCCTCAGAACTGCAGCCCAATAAGCCTTCTATAATCCATGTCCAAAGATTCCGCAAAACTTAGTATGGAAAACTTAGTATGGATGATTATGACTCAAATCTCAGTGGCAAGTCGGCGCTATATTTGTGCCCATTTGGCAAATATCAAATTTATTATGATACGAATGCCAATAGGTACGAATAACACTCCACCAATCATTTCTATCGAACTAATGATTTTGCCAGCATTAAAAGTTAACAAAGCAGATACTAGATAGTGTGTACTTATTTTAAAATACCGACAGCTTTCTACGTGGAGAAGATACGGATATTTGTGGAAATTCATAAGAAATAAGTACCGTAAAATTGACAAGTAATCAGTCTATACTTTTATTGGACATGGTAGATTTGTTTCTAATTCTGTAAGAAATTTGTTAGGCCTGAAAATCAATTTAGTTTTTTAAATATCATGTTGGCAGAACGACGTTTTCAAAAATATATTTAAATTGCCGTAACACGGGCTGAGGTTGACTTAGCAGGGTGAGATTCATCAAACCAATTATTTGTTTTAATTTGATTGTGCTAATAAATATTATTTAGAATAGGGACCACAGAAAGTGAGGTTGCATATCCCAGGTATGGACTGCCACAAGGAGGAAATCTGTCTCCTGTAATGTACATCCTACATACAAACGACCTCCATGAATTCCACCACCTGAACGGCAAGCTGTTTATTTTTGCTGATGACATCTGCATGGTAGAATACAAACAAAGATATGTTTAACATAAAACAGGAAATCAACACCGATATGGAAAAGCTAGAAACCTGGAGCACACAAAATTAACTAACAATCAACGAAAGACCGACGAATTACATAATTATGAATAACAATAGAAATAATAAATCACTGAATATACAGAGAAACAGCCAAATAATAGAAGAAACAGAAAAATCTAAATATCTAGGGCTGATTATCACACAAAATTTGAGGTGGGATGAACATATACAGAAAATAAGAAGACAGAACGCACTAATCTCAAAAATCCAAAAAAATCACGAAACTATCCTGTACACAATGAGAAAAACAATATATCATTCCATGTCTACGAGCAGCATACAGTACTTAGGGACAATATGGGGAGCGACAACACAGAAAAACCTGAATATGCTCCAAATTCAACAGAATAGAATAATAAAATTACTCTTCAACCTCGACTGCCATACACCAACAACAACAGTTTTTGAACATGCCTGAGAATTAAATATTCCTGACACTCTGATGATGAACGATATCTTATTAATGCACAAGATACAAGTGGAGGAGATTTTTATCAAATATTTTAAAGGTATTTGTCAATGATGGCGAGGCGAACTGTCACATAACTGTCATCTACGTAGGTTTAGACAGACTTTGACACTAGCGTCATATAACGATGACAGTTCGTTCAAATAATGAAGTCATTATTTGCACGAACTGTCAGTATTATACAACGCTGGTGTCATTATAATCATTGGGGATTATATAGTCATAGATTCGTATGCAATGAACTTATTATATGTGAGTCGTAGATAAATAAAATTATTTTAACAATTGGTTGACGACACGATTCACTTGGACGGACAGAAGGAACCTTCAATACTGATAGCCCGGGGATTAGCAACCACCACTCATGGCGAGGAAGGAGGGAAGAAACGCGTGGGAAATCGCATGATCTGCAATAAACTGTATTTTTATTAATGTGATTTATTCAGACTGTATGCTATTAGTAGAACAATAAAGTAATTCATTCATTCATTCAGAATCAGTTGACAACTGAAGCGTACTCAGATAGGAGGTGCCATTTTGTGACTGAAAGTAAACAAATTCAGAATCAGCATAGGGAAATAAGTCAAATGACGTATAGTACTTTCAACCAAATATATCACCAAATTACGGCGTCTTCATGGTCGTCAATAGAAAAAAAAAGATTCAGGAAAAGCTTTGTTGTGTTAAATGATTCATTCTATTACATCAAACGGTACCTTTCCAGATTGTTTTTCTTACAATCCACGAACTTGTATACTGGGTGCACCCGGGATTTATTTTTTATTTCCCGTATACATTCGACTTTTTGTTAATATAATGGTTGATTATTGAATTTATTTTGATCCAGGACTTTTTAAAATTGTATTTAGGGAAATTAGTAAGTTCAAGCTTTCGAAAAAAAAAACAAATAAAGAAAATGAAAAATTAATTTGTGTTGTTAGAAAAATGACCTTATGAAAATTGAGCCTTATTTGAAAAGTAAGACGGATGAATGACATTTTACATGATTCACCGATTACCAATATCACGACTTTTGTTGACGATTCCGCAATTGTTTAAAAACGGTTTCCGATATGTCACACATTGTATAATCAAGCAAAATAAAAGTGCAGAATATGTGAAAATTCCAATATCGGGCCAATAAAAAAAAGTGATAATGGTCAGACAAGACCGACGAATTTTAACCATCATACTTTAGAATGTTTCCATTTTTCAGATTTTGTTTGAAAAAATGCATATAAAGTATCACATTTTTACAAAATATCTGCGCTAATAAGCGTGATCCAAGATTGAGGTCAAATCTATATCAATCAGTACACTGAAAACGCCATAAAGGTATACCAAAGGGATCTCCTTAAAACACTCAGTCGTTTAAATCAAAAGTAAAACGACCACATCCTCTCTCAATCGAAACAAAACCCCTGAATGGCGTTCGTGTGTTCCATTAGTAACTTTTTTCCTTTCGGCGTTGCACGCTTTGAACAGCGTGGTAGCACAGGTTGGACGAGTTAGAACATGCGTGTCCCAGTACGTCGGTACTACTGACTTGTTTGCACATAATTATGGGGACGCATTCATCCGTAGTTCATTATGGTTCGGCCGGGTGGCGACCAGAGAGTGGGCTGAGGGACGAAATGGGGTGGGCGGGGGTGTAAGTGCCATAGGAAAGGACACACATGTAGAACGCGCCGAGGGATGAGCTTTAATTACGTCGTAATTTACAATTCCGTCCATTTTACATTCGAAATTACGTTGGTCATGTATAATTATGCGCAGGAATTGTTCGCAAACTATATACCAGTATATGTGTGTACATGAGAAGTTGAAATTGTAGAAGATACGTGCTTCGCATATTCAACGTTTATTATTGCTTACTATGTAACAATTGGTGAGATAGTTGATTGTTAATTAATTAATTCTAGTAAAGAATCGTGTGAATGACTACTGACAAACTGGGAGGAGTTGTAGCAGTCACTACATCGAATAAAAAGAACGTAGACTGGAAAACTTAATATAACTTAAAAAAAGTAAAGTACTAAAATGTGGTACATTTTTCTCTACACATAAATAGATTGGCATAGTTCTTTATTGAGAAGAGGAATTATCCGTCTAATGATTTATTTGGAGTTTATTTAAATATTTATTTACAACCCATTCTAGGTTGCCAGAGTAATTATGAAAAATCTACATATTAATTTCTTAAAAAAATTTTAATTCTGACAAAAAGAAAGTATACACGCCTAGTTTATAATTTTCGTATTTTGTCCCACCCAAGCGAAAGCAGAAATCTCTTATCATTATAACAACAAACGTTCACCAATGGAAGTTACATGCAGCATACACATATTAATTGCTTCTGTCTTCGGATCGTTGAACAAGAAAATTGACAGCGTCGGACGTTATAAGACAGCCCAATTTCGCAGTCCGAACCCCCCCTGGCTAATAGAGACCGAAACCGGACGGACGTCAGTTGTTCTCGCAGTACCCTCGTCCGAAAAACAGGGCGCACGAAGGAAAATCGAAATCAATTTGACCAAGCATTAAAAACAATTCGCGTGATGAGGGATCGGATGATGCAAAAGAAGGAAAGAATAACATGCAATCGCTTAACGCGTGTTACCTCGCAAGCGGATTTTATCCAAGAAAGGAAAATATACACAATTTAAAGGTTTCCGTTCTGTCTCATTCTAACACACAGGAACGGTCGCAACGTACGCGCAAAATAAGAACTAATACGAAATGTCATAAAAACTTGGGGACTCAATGAAACAGCTCCGATTTCAATGGAGCTGTTTTAAATATTTGTTATATGTATTATATTATTTGAAATCGGTTGAATTCCGGCAAGCAGATTCAAATATATATTTGGTTAAAAAATGTATAGGAATAGGGTATTAAAAACAAATTAAAAATTATTATATAAATTAGAACAATTTAAGCGAATTTTAGACAAATTAGTTTGGGTTTTTAATCTGTCGTGTGTGTATAATCAATAGGTGACTATGGTACTATGGAGAAAATACATGATACACATGTAAAATATATATTCGTTCTTCAAAATTGACAATTTTTCATGAAAACTATGTCGCTCTTTTACTCACATTTCCATTTGTACACTAAGTTCTGAAACAAAGGGACGATAAGAACATTAAAGAAAGATAAGAAACATATTTATAAATTTTGAATTATGGAAAATTGTGTGGAATATCAGCCAATGAATTCTAGTTATTTGGCAGCAAAAGCTTCCTATAGACACACAACATCGAAACAAAAATAAGAGATCTTGAATTGAATCAAATAAAATATTGATGAGAAAATGAGAAAATATAGCAATTTTACCTGACTTCAACATGAGTAAATTTAAAAAAAAATGTTTTACATAATGTCAAATTACTTTTTAATCAATTCACTAGAGTGGTTCATGACATTTTGTAGATGCTGCTCATGTTTTATGATTAATAAATGCCTAGGCATGTACGATAAATATTCATCTCTTTGCTCTTGGTCCTCAAATCTCTGTTCATTTTGAATCATAGCAAAAATTGAATTTATATAAAGAACATTTAACCGGTTCAATTATCTTATCTTATCTTTGGACTACCAGATACCAGAACCTACTACTCCAGTTGACCGTCTTTCGTTGACAGTTTTTCCATATGTCCAACCTAATTTATTACACATGTTTTAAACAACTATCTTTATACTCATGAATTAACATTTTTTTCAGTGAAAATTATGTTGAGAGAAACAAGTTTCATTAAATATCATCACAATTAAATAATAATGTTTGAAACAAATTGTTAGAACAAGTGAATACTGAAGTTTGACACCCACAATATCTCTCATTTCTAATAATGTAATATAGATAACGAACATCCTTCAAAGGTTCATCAATATCGGATACGCTACGATGAAAGAATTTTTTCATAAACTGAAAACTGATGGATCGAAATATACCGTCCATCAACAAATATATCTCAAACATTCATGAATTGAATTGTAATATGTGTCCGTCTTACATAAATCCACGCTTATATATCTTGCTAGTGGTAAACAAAACTCGGCGTTCAGCAGCGAAAGCACCAGGCCGTTCCCATCGCCCGGCGCATCCGCCATTCCTAAACTTCGGTCATCCGGGCGGCACACGGAAAGCCGAACCGTCGTCGTACCATAAATATTAATGACCGCCGAGTGGTGTACCGATGATTCGTCGACGGCGGCTCCGCTCACCACAAAAACTACCCCTTCCGCCCGTGCAAGCCGCAAACTTCCCCGAAGCATTCCTGGGGCGGCCGCAGCTATACCTATTCCACTGGTATTAATATTCATACGTTGGCGGGCGTATGGAATCCGGTAAACAGGGACATTATCTGGGAGGCCCCTAGGTGGCGCCTGAGTGCAAGGGTAATGTCGTTTTCGTCCCTCTTTCGCTCTTATTACCTGCCGGTGATGCCTCCTGCTCCCAACTGACTAGGGGTAATGCGCCGTAAACCGCAGCGCCCGTCGTGACTACACCTAATGGAAACTGCCGCGGTTTTTATTAGGAGTTGTGAATTCGTAATATTCTTTCCCGGTGACTGCCAGCCGAGTGCTCACCGCGAGATTTTATGATCTCGTGAACTACCGTCACCGCACTGAGGTTTAAATAAACCGCTGAGCCATCGTACTCGATGCATAAAACTCGATAAAGTATTATTTTTCCCACAGCGCTTACAGTTTAAATCAACCCAAGCTTTAACTGAAAATCAAATCATCGAGTTATCTTACTAGAAAATTAGCTATAATCGATATTTTGCGAATTCGTAGACCAAGTTACGTTTTTTAAACATACACAATATACAGTGTCTCACGGGACGTTGGATTGTATGGGTACTTTTGTTATTATTAAAGATAGAAAGTCGGTTAAATGGGCAAAGTAGTGCATATTTATGTGCTCTTTCATAATCTGTTCAGAAAGTAGTTGAATTCCAAACGGTTCCCGAGCTATTTTGAAAAAGCAAAAAAATGTCATTTTTTAGTTATGGTCATAACTTCTTTATTTGTAATCCAATCAAAAAAGCGTTTTGTCACTATAAAGGCACTTTTTTGTCTACAATTTGATTATGTCAGTTTACAATTTTTTTCGTCAATGAATTCGTCAGAAACAAACGAAACTTGTTTTTCTTATGGACGCCATATTGGTTTTACACATGTTTGGATTCAGAATTTTTTTCTGAGTAATTTGGTATGCTAGAATTTGGTTTCAGAACACAATTAGCCGACAAAATTGAAGTTTTTTTTAATATCTGAAAATCGCATGGTGCCATGAAAACCACATTTGAGTGATACAGTCAAGTTAAGTAAAATTTTGGAATTTATTTATTTGTACTAACTACACAACATAAAAAAGTAACAACATTTTTACAAACTAAGTAATGTTTTCAAAAATCTCGCCTTTTTCGTGGATGCATTTTTCACAGCATTCCGTAATACAGTGCCCTTACCGAGGGTACTGTCAACCGAATTCAAAGCGGTGATGACGGAGCCGCGTAACTCCTAAACGTTTACAAAATTATAAACACCATACACCTTATTTTTTAAGTCACTCCATAGATAAAAATCACAAGGGGTAAGATCCGGCAATCTTGATGGTCATGATACTTCTGAATAGGTTACTCTCCGTTTATGTCTTATATCTAAATAGTTCCTCACAATTCGGGCATTATGTGAAGGTGCTCCGTCTTGTTGGAACCTCATACCTTAGCGTAAGGCCAACGGTATATCGTCCATTCTTTCTTCCACGTCCTCAGAGAGCAATATTGCCGATACATCCCAGAAGTTACATTTTTGTTATAAAAAATTGGCCCCATTAATCGGTTGGCCACTATAGCGCACGATACATTAAAACCTAACCGTACCTAATTATGGCGCGGTACAAAAATATGCTGATTTTCGCGGGCCCAGTACCCAGTATAGTGCGTCTTCTTTCAGTTAAAGATACCGCAGTTAGAAAATATGTTTCATCGGACTATAATACTATTTTTTATAAAAATCTGGGCTTTTACCAATTTCAGGTGGCTACAGATGGGTGGATATCACATTGTTTCACAAAGTGTCTTCCATGGCACCATGCGATTTTCAGCATTTCTCGAAGTGTACAATTTTCAGTCAATTCTATTATTTTATTGTATTAAAAACATAGCATGTGGCATACCAAATTACTCAGAAAAAAAATCTGAATCCAAACATGTGTAAACCCAATATGGTGTCCATAAGAACAACAAGTTTCGTTTGTTTCTGACGAATTCATTGACGAAAAAAATTGTAAACTGGCATAATCAAATTGTAGACAAAAAAGTGCCTTTATAATGACCAAACGCTTTTTTGATTGGATCACAAATAAAGAAGTTATGACCATAATTAAAAAATGACATTTTTAGGTTTTTTCAAAATAGCTTGGGAACCGTTTGGAATTCAACTGTTTTCTGAACAGATTATGAAAGAGCACATAAATATGCACTACTTTGTCCATTTAACCGACTTTCTCTAATAATAACAAAAGTACCCATACAATCCAACGTCCCGTGAGACACACTGTATACCAACTAGTAAAAATGGAAGATAATATAGAGAAAAGGGAACCAACAGGCAGCAAACGTAAATAAATTTTCAGGCAAACACAAGTAGTAAAGATAGCAGTATTTTTTTAATAATATAAAGAAGTCGAAGATAATAAATGAAAAGAAATACCGTATATACCCATGAACCTAATTATACCAAAATGGAGATAATGGACCAATATTTTGGCTTCTCGAGAAAATGTTAATCTTTAGAAAGAGTATTGCATGTAAAACCCCCATACCCAAAAAATTCTTAAATTTTCTCAACAATAAAGTAGGTGCTTATCAGAACTTTTAATAAAGTAGCATTTTATCATAATTTTAATACTTTTTCTTTATTTTTTGTGTTATCTTCTTTATTTTATAATTGTGCTTATTATTTTATAAGTTAATATTACTATTAAAAAATAATTTTTACAACCGAATTTGATAATATACTGTCCCGAGTGTTAACTGAGCCACAGTAATAGTAACTTGTTTCCAGTAAAAAAAAATAAGAAATTGTTTTGTCAGATTCCAAAAAACCAGTACAAATTTTATACCAGTTATTTAAAAATTAATTTAGCAAACTTAAACTTTAGCAACAATTGTAATACTAATGTAGAGATAGATATCTCTCCGCATATCTAAAGCTGTTGCGAGAAAACATCGATTTAAAAAAAAAATTAACAAATGTTGCACTTTATTTATTCTAGATGTAATTTAGAAAAAAATATCAAAACTAATCTTATTTTATAAATTTTCGAACTGCGTTTTAGAAAATCAAGTTGATATCTTGTGATCTACCATGCAAAATATGAATTCAAAAATATTTTTAAGACTTAATCTGTAGTAGTTTGAGTCTAATTCTTGGTTCCAAAAGTTTAGATCTCTATAATTTTTAATTACCGAGGTGTTGCTTTGCATATACGCCGTGAAACATTCCAATTTGATATTTGAGCACAACATTGAAAACAACTATTTCCTAAGACATTTTCAATTTAAATCTACATACCTGATACTTTACACCCTGATAACAGCTAAAAAATTTTGTAAGGAAGAACTTTTTCTTGAAAGTGTTAAATTTTTAGTCCATTATACGTATAGTTAGGTCAATCTGGGCAACAAAACTATAGTACATTGCTTGAGAATTCCATAAAAGAGTATCAATATGTTCGAAGTCTATTAGTGGCAAGCCTCAGTGTTATATTTTATTCTGCTTAAAAAGTTCTATTTCCCCATGTTAATGTGTTGCATGCCCCCAAGTGAAGAAACGCGTATTTTGCATGGGATTTTCACAAAATCTTGAGCCAATTCATTATTTTTGTTTTCAGATTCATGTTCAAAAGCCCCCACTCAGTCATGGGTGTATTTTTGATAAACAAAGTATCACGTGCCAAAAAGATTTCTTAAAATTACCACACTGGTATACAAATTCATTGGAAAAGTAAGTATTTTGTAATTTTTTAAAGAAAAATTGTATATAAAAATAAAGAAAATTGCTGCTTTTTCTTTATTTTTTCATTATTTTATTTTTATTTAATTTTTTTATTATGTTTCTAAATTTTAGTTTGGTTTTTTATTATGGTTTGTATGGACTATAAATAATATCTAAGTAATTCCATTTTAAAGCAAAAAAAAAACATTTCCGCATAGGTATACCGGTTTAGCCAGAAAAACATTTAAACTTATTTTATTCCACCATAAATGAGAAATGAGTCATTGTCATTGCACAGACAAGACGTAGCCACAAACATCCCGACGACATCTCATCAGTGTTGCATACACCAACGGTTTTTTCTTTCCATCCATAGTAATAACAATAAATTCTCAGTTAAGTTTCCTCTCGCGTTATCTTTTGGCTTTGCGGGATGAGCTAACCCGGAACTACTAACTTTCGCATTAAGAACTTGTACTGTCGCACGGGCAGCCCGTAATATGCGGTTTCACCATGCCCCCACGTAAGCATTACATATGGTGTAGTCGGATAAATTGGCAAAGTTGGGCAACGTATTACACGGGCGCTCCTTTGGAAATATTTCAGCAGTTCATGACCGGGTCGCACCCGGCTAGTGGGGTGTCAATGGCGGCACCGTCGTCGCTCGCTAAGCTAAGTTTTACGACCGGAAACACTTTGTGTAATCAATTCATTTGTCACATCTACGCGAAGTGTTTTAAAGTCATTTGTAGTGTATTGAAAGAACAATAAACAATAAATAATATAAACGTGAAAAGGGAAAAGAAAACAAACAGAGAAGAAAGAAAACAGAAAACAATATAGAATATAGATTATAGATAGGAAAAAACGAATTTAACGGAATAGAAAACAACCAGAAATACTAATAAATTATTCAGCATTAAAATCTAGTTGAAAACAAAGTTAGATAACTGTGTTTAAGTATGTATATCATTTCACGATTTGAGACTTTTGTGGAAAATGGCAGAAACGTGAATTTGTGTGTAGTTGTGATTCAATTAAAATCGAAACATAGTTATTAATACTTATGAATATTCAGTACGCAAATTCCAACGCTTCCCTCGGTAGACTCAGAAGCACGATGTCTTAGATTCCAAAATTAATTCAGATATGCAAAACTCCATAATGAATGTATAATTTTTAATAAGTTTGCCGTTTACTTAGTCCTTTCTCGGTCTTACATACTCCGAATCGTGCTCGTGGTACGGTTTTAACTGGAAATTGAAATGTCGAGAGCTGGTATGATATTCAAATGAGACCTAGAATGAGCACATTTTTGAGCGATTTTGATAACTAGTTCTATAAAAATAATAATAGGCATAAGTATTATTGTGTATTGTATTATTTTCGAGCGATTGATTTCATCTTTACATCTGCAGATGTAAACTATTCTACGTTTATTCACTTAATTAATTATTAATGCGTATTACCTGATACAACACTTTATTAAACTGATTGATATGTATTATTTAAAACCTTTGTTTGCCGTTATAAATAGATCCGTGGCTTCCTCGGTGCACACGAATCATTGCAAATCACACAAAAATCTCAGTACACATGACATAAGACAACAATTCACAGTAGTTACATTCTTTATTTGAAGTGGCATCTTTTCAAATGTTGTATGAAGGATTAGAAATAATAATAATACATATTCCTTTAATCAGTTTAAAACAAATTTAGTGATTACTAGCACCTGTCAAAATTGCTAAAATGACAAAATAAATGTGCAAATCACAAACAAGAGGGTTAATCATAGATTTCCAATTACTTAATAATGTGTAGGTACGTTTTCCTTTATGGAATTTGTGCATTGATATTCTCAATAACCAGACTAAATTCACAGTTTTGCCGTAAGGTTCAGATTCTATGAAAAGTATCTTAAAACGCGGTAAGATTATCTACTATTATCTTTCTAGATTAATTGTTGTATTGAATTGAAAAAATAAATTAATAAATTATTGTCTTAAATCTTTTTAAATGCAATGTTACTTAATGTTTCTTAACTTTGAAAGCCTGTAGCAATCCGTAGAAATTGTTCTAAAATTATAATGGAATTGTGATTCTGATCCGATAACATTTTAACAAGTTGCCGTTGAAAACAAAAGTATGTTTAATAAAGTAGGAAACACCTCAATATTTGTTTATCAATTTATGTCGAAAATCAAACGTACAAGTAAAGCTAGTAGTACAAGCAAGTAATAGAATATCAAACTTTAAACTAAAATAAATAAATTAAATGATGTAATTTCAATTAAGATGTTCAAACTCGACCGTATTGACTAAGTGTGAGGTAGTCTGAACTACAGAGGTGTTGTGTTATGAAGATCGTGGAATTCCAGAAGAGGGACTCGAAAATATTTATAATAAAATTACGGTTTATCTATCTAATTTTGTTAATTTTCAACATTACATATCCAATAACAAATTTGGTTGCCAAGCAAAAAAGTGTCGTCATAAAATCGGTGAAATAAACCAAAATTTCTGTACTTATTACTTTATCGTACGTAGTATGACAAAGTATTGTAATCGTGCCGAAAAAGAAATTGAGATTTTAGCAGTAATATGTCCTTTGGAGCAACTGATCATTTTTGACCAAGGTACAATAAAATGTCTGTGTGTATCTTGTGTACCACAAGAACTTAAAGATTCGAATCTGAACTTAGAAATTACGAATTGGTTTTGAAAAACTTAGTGCCGAAAATGTACATAACGGATTTTGGAGTTTGTTTTCTGCAAAAGCTGGGGTCAATTGATAATTTCTGTCTACTAATTCATATACGGAAAACATATACTTTGAGTAAATAGAAATATTATTGTTATGTTAAAAATACTGCAATTTTTTCAGTTAATAGAACTTTTTGAAAAGTGCCGCAGGACAATAACAAGTCAGTCTTCTTTGACATCAACTTTTAAAATCTTTGGAGACACTCTAGTGACAAAGTGTAAAATAACTCTACTGTGTATGTGTGTGTGTATGTGTGTCTGTGTGTACCCGTTTTTTGTGGCGACGATTCCGGAGAACCTACTAAAAGTATCGGGAAACTTCCTATTATATAGAAGTTTCATGACCAAACCTAGAGCTGAAAAGTTTTTGTTTAAAGGGTCCAAAGAAACTGGAGGTTTACTCTTAGCATTTTTCAACGATTTTGCAAATGAGCCGATATTTTTGTGTCATCAAAATAGTTAAATAATAAATTAAGTAGAGGAAATTTTGTATAATTTATGTCTATGACATTTTTTGATAAAATTAATAGTTTAGCTGCATGAGCAAATTCCATTTGATTGAGATCGATCGTATCTGCATTAAAACTAGTTAGCCAGGATTTGATAGATATTTTAATTCCATTGACAGTATTGTCAAAACATCTGCGTTTCACACAGTTTGACGCTACTGTATAGTATACTAAAGTTATGTGGGTGGCCACATCAGACTTTCTTGGTAGAACATAAGTAAAAAATATGTAAACTGTGTTTATTCTCCATTTATTATTTATTAAAGCACACATCAACGCATAGGTACCAATCGTAGACGTACTGGAGGTTTGTTATTTTGTTGAGTTTGTCCATTTCCCCTTTTGTCCTTTTCCTGGTGTAAACCTAGCGGGTATGTGTACATATAAGCAAAATCACTAAAATCAGCAACACAGGTAGAGTTGAAGAGCTGCTAAGAATTAATATCCAAATGAGTTTCAAAATTATACAAACAATACGGGTAGATTCGGTATTTCAGTATTCAATCCAGGTAATTTTTATTTAAATCTCACATTTAATTAAATTAAAAGACATTTCGTTCCCTTCTATCACATAGATACCAATCACAGAAATTAGTTTCGCATACTTTGCTATACAGCAAAATTATATGAAACCCACAACGGAAGCTGCTTCTCACTCCATTCCATTTCGATGAGGACAATAAGAAAACATGATCCTCTCACTGCTTCAGTTTCCGTATTTGCAATGCTGTCTTTGCTGAAGAGCAATACGACCGGTTAAATTGCAGTTCCTCTTAGACTTAGGACGTATTTACGTTCCACAAAGAGATCCAGGAAAGAGGAGCGCTTCCGTGCTCTATATCTATTAGAATATATTAGTCAACATTCCCGGTTGCAATCGGCCGTAAATATTTTAAACGGGACAGCAGGAGACGGGATGAATGAATGGTACATCCAGAGTGAGAGGAGAATTATTAAAAGTGCACGAGGAAGAGCAACGGGCACACCGAAGCGGGCCCAGGAAATTGCCTGTTTCTTTGCCGGGAATGAGAGAGAGATGGAGGAAGGAAGAGTTGTAGGCAGGGCCGACCGTAGGGTAAAAGTAATAGGGCGAAATTGTAGACATACAGAAGTCAGGAAATCAACAAAACACTTTTATTGACATGAAGAATGAAAATGATAATTTTACTACTTTGTTCTTCAGTTTTAGAGAATAAACAATAAACTGGCGTTTGTGCTATATTTTTACTCAAAGGCCACAAGACTGTAATTTGTGGCCTAAATATTACTTATAACAAACTTACCGACACTATTTTTTTACGAATAAAATAATAGTGTAATTAGGTTTAAAACAACCTTAAAGATCGAAAAAACGGTGGAAAAAACCATCCATGTCAAATTGTGTTGTGTCGATATTTGGCTGTAGTTTTTGGGGGGCTTTTGCTTTTGTTTTTTGACTGGACTGTCTTGGATAATACCTGTTTGTTTGAAGCTAACACACTACAACTAGCTTACAACAGTTTGAATCCGATTTAAGTTTCTAAAAGGTACCAACCTTGTAGTTATTTTACACTTTTTCATTAGGGTGTCTTCAAACATTTATTGTTTTCAAGTGGCTTTTTTTCCAAAAAAAATCTCGAAGAAGATTAGTTTAAAATAATATTTAGAGGTTGGTACCAGCTATCCATCTTAATTAAATTAATATTAAAATATTTATTATTAAAATAAATACAATTTATATTTACTAAAGCAGAATTCGATGTTTGTTAAGGGTACATTCTACTTTAACAATTTCAAAAATTAATGATCAATTATTGCATATTTAGACTGCATAACATTTAAAGAAAACACTGAAAATTTCAGAAAGAAATTCGAAAAATCAACGATTTCACAGCCAAAATTCGAGCGGCCCGCGGATGCCGATTATATCTCGATTATCGGAACCTTTTTTAATCACCTCCAATACGTACATATTTCAATATTTTTTTAAAAACGCGCCGATTTAATCAATTCTTGCGCCATTGTATTCGCAGATTGACTCGCCATCGGGTAAACTAGAATAAACCGGTTTCATCAAAAATTAAATGTTCTATCCAACTTTATTTGGGTAAAATAAACATTTTTTTGCATTTTTTTTCTAATCTTTTTCTAAAAGATCGTGTCAATTCCACAATTTTCCATATTTTTTCCTAGTTTGCGCGATAGCCAGCCAATCTGTGAATACAATGCCGCAAGAATTTTTTAAATCGGCCCGTTTGTTTTTGCGACATCGTGTCAACCACCCAACAAAACAAGATTTCGAGGAAACTGCGTTTAAATTGTAGACGTGTTACGACATACCTAAACTTTTAATTTTGTCCACACATATTTTTATCGATATCTCGAAAACTATTAAAGCTTATCGTAATAAATGATAAATCATTTTAAAGAGAATAAATGTCGGTATACCACAGAAATAATAAATAAATTAAATAAAAATACTACAGAATTTTTGAAAAATATTGAAAGATCTACGTATTGGAGGTGGTTAAAAAAGGTTCCGAATTTTGGCTATGAAATCGTTAATTTTTTGAATTACTTTCTGAAATTTGTACAGTGTATTCTTTAAGTGTTGTGCAATCACAATGTGCAATAAACTTGAAAACATTACACTAGAATGTACCCTCAACTTCACTAATAATATGCGGGTTTCGGGTTTCTGAATCCGTAGATAGAAATTATCAATTGACTCCAGTTTTTTTAAGAAAACCATCGGCAAAATGCGTTTTAGGACTCTTCTAGCACTGAATGTCCCAAAAACTAGACACAATTCACAATTTCTAATTTCAGATTCATATATGTCAGTTGTTTCAGGACTTCCATGCTCAAAAGTTTGACCGTTTTGAATCAAATTTTGCGTCAAATAAGGATTTCCTTATCTTCATGATTGATTAAATTGTATTACAATGACAAATACAACAATATTCAAAATAAACAAAAAGCTACAAGCCAAACCTACAGCTCAAAACACAGTTCTTCAGCTCTTCAAGCTTGCTTGCTTCGATATTCTTAATTTGAAAATGCCAAAAATGTCTAAGGACTCTTTTTATCCTCAGAATATATGCAAAGTTTGTTTAGTTACGTAATAACATAAAAAATATGCCTCGCTCTATTTGAAAAGTGGCAGCCCTATTCTCCTATGTCTTGCATGTCCTTTTCTCCAATGTGTTGCACTTCTGGCTTCTTCACCTATTGCTATTACCTCGTCTTTGCTTGGAGGTTGTAATTTAAACTATTTTTCCATTTGTGTCATATTCTGTATAACAAATCCTTCTGATGCATCTTTGGTAGCTCTTTCGTAGCGACTGCTTCAACCTTTTGACACTGAATCATTGCTTCAACCATATAATAATATAATATAATATAACCAACTGAACATCATTAGGTATGTCACTCTTACTCTTTACTCTTCTCGTCATCTTCCTTACTCCTCTCAGCTCCCCTAAACTAGGTCTTCTAGGTCATCAAATCTCCATCCATTCCGGACGAGTCCCCAAAACGATCTAATATGGCTAACAATAACAATCTTAGCAACACCTTCATATGGAACACTATCATATATACTATTTTAGTAGGTGTTATTGCGAGAGCACATGTTTCTCTGGAAAAGACTAAATGTTTGGGTAGAAAAGATATTGTTCAGAAAGTAGTTGAACGAATATCAAAGTAGCTAAGGCCGGTCCGTGAAACGCAGCGTACCGCGACTGAACAACAGAACAACCGTGGCCGCACAATAAAGATCTCGAGTGGAGGAGCGGAGGCGGTGAGTTCCGTCGGCAATAAAAAAAGAAATATACCTACCTTCCTCGGCTCTGAGGGCGAACGTATTTCGGTTTACTGTTTACAAAGAAATTTATTAAATTTCCAGGTTTGTTCTGGTCGCTTGTTCCACTCGGGCTGCGGCGACGGCGGTGTTTGCCCTCTATCTCGGTCGACCGCCCCCGTGCCGGCGGCGGCGTCCTGGGAGCACCGAGCGCACTCTGGCGGGTCCGGCGGACACCTTCCGCCCCGGAGGACCGCCGGAATGGCGGCTGGCATTTTTACGCTTCCGGCGGTAATTACAAACGCCGACAGTTGGTTTATTTTCCCAACGGAACTGTGGAGATATTGCCAGAAGAAGTAAGGAAATAACAAAAAAAAGTTGCTGATAATATCCCAACCAGACATCTCGTGAAATTTAGAACTGTTTAATATCATCGTGCTTTTATATGCACTTATTTTCGTGAAGAAGAAGACAAACTAAACCAGTAGATACATTCTAAAATGTATAACTAAAACTATAAACATTCACATACATTCACAACTATAAACATATAACGTTCACACACATGTATTTTCAAATGTTGGTAGTATGTTCATACTAAATCGTCACGAGGACATGTTGAATAGAGAGGGCACACTTTTTGTTGATCAAAGAATTAAAAAACCTTTTGATATTTTTAAGTTTTTTTTTATCATAAAATATTTCGGAATGTCTTTTTTTCAATTTATACTTAAAAGACGATTGTTTTGAAATCGCCATATTTAATATTTATATCCTCAAGTATCCACGCACAGATAAAAATTTTTGTTTAATTCAAATAAATATGCATTGACTTAAAGAAATCTGGTGTTTCGACAGAGGCAAAGAAATATTTTATTGGGGACAAAACGCATTTGTTTGAAATATTTGTTTGGTAGAAAGAACGCTTATTTATGTCAAACAACTTATGTTTCCAGTTAAAATTTACAATTTGTATAAGGAACGACATTTATTAACTTCAAATAATCATGATTGTGTTGAGTGAAAGAATTATATTTTTTTAAATTAACAAAATTGTTGGTTGATTAAAAATGCGATATTTTAAGTTTGCAATAAATGGTTCGATTAAAGAAATTATTAATTTGTGGAAGGAATTAATGTGGAACTATTATAGGCAAGAATTTTTCGGAGGGTACAGTAGAGTCGCCACATGTCACCACTTTTTTGGGATGTCGCACATCCTCGGCCAGTAGTTGGTCTTCCCAGCCCTGCATATAGTCAAGGTTAGGTTAATAAAGTGTACGCTGATTTGGAATCGGAACTTGAGCCTGCAGGCACTGTACTCTATAGTCTGGTATGGCCGAAGTACGAGGAGAGAGTTTACAGCGCCATCTAACAATACAGTTGGATGAGATATTCACACTAAAACTATATTTATTTGAATCAAAATATGATTTCTTTGGCGGAAGTAAACCTATTTTTAAGTCAAAGCAAAAATATTACTTTAAAGGAAATAAATCTCTTTTTGTGTACAAATACAGTTATTTGAATCAAAATATGATTTCTTTGGCGGAAGTAAACCTATTTTTAAACCAAAAAAAATATTACTTTAAACGAAATAAATCTCTCCTTATGTATAAATTTATATTTCTGAATCAAAATTAGATTTCTTTGGTGTAAAAAAATGTTTTTTTAAATCAAAACAAAAATATTACTTTAAAGGAAAGTAATTTCGGTTTGTATCCAAATATATTTATTTCACTTAAATAAATATTTTGAATAAATTATTCTCTACAAGCAAATAAACTAGAGTATTAAATAAAGTAAATATTGTTGGCGTCAAAGAAATATGTTTTGACTCAAAAGAATAAATTCAAACGAATATATTTCTTAAAAACAAGAAATCTTTTCTATCTGTGTGTCCTCAGCCCCTCTTCAGAAAATGGCCTATAACTCCGAAACGAAAGGAGCACAAAACTTTTGCTTTGCGGCACAAAACAGCACAAAACAAGCACAAAACTTTGACCTAAGAAAATTTTGAAATTTCGAATGTGGGGGGCTGAGTACATGGATCCTATATTCAAATGTAGTTCAAAGTAGACATTACACTTGTTTGGATTAGATTTTAGGGTTTATATTTGATACAAAATTCGATCTGGATTGTTAGTAGTGTTTAAAGGTCGTTTTTAAATTAAGAACAAGACAAGACCAGGACAAGAACAAGACTAAAGAACTGGACTGAAGTGGTTTGTTTGTTTTGCTATCGTTATTTTCTTATTCTTATATAATTTAAAGAATCTTGAAGAGTAATGTTAATTCAAAATATGTAATAAAAATTGTATTTAAAAATATCTTTTTAATAGTTTATTTGTTTTATTAAATTTGCAAACCATAACTATAAAAATTTAATAAACTTTTGAGTCAATATGCACAACAACGGCAGATTTCTATTATTTAAAAAATTCTCCAATGGTTTTCAGATCACAGAACATTGGAAAGGAGCCACTTGAAAAGCCACCTAATTCAAACACATGTATCCAACGCTAATATCCGCTGCTATAAGTTTTCTTTAACCAAAAAGTATCTTAATAATATCGTACACCATAGTATTATAAAAAAAGGTTAATATAACAATCAAACATCGGGACAACACAAGTAATGACGGGTTTTTAGTAAAAATATAGAACAAAAGCGTGAGAATCTTGTTAATATCTTCAAAACTACGAAACAGGTTAAATATCAAGAACAGTATTGTTATTAAATAAAATGGACAAGAGTTCATATTTTAGATAATAGAATTCAATGTGAAATGTAACCATCTAATCTAATCGATATATTAACTGTATCGGACAACTACATATATTTCTTACATTTTAACGGTTAGTTCACGTAGATTGTCCGTGAAAAAAAAATAAAACAATCAGAAATATGACAGTCCTTACAGGTAGTTTGAATTTATGTCGTCTTCATCAAAAAAAGAAACGACAAACAAATATAGTCATTAATTAAAATTATTATGATTTGAATGAACATTTCAAATCATCATTTCAACATAAAACTAATTATAACTTCAACAAGTTTCTCTAATGTTTTCAATTTGGTTGTATTCATATTCAGCAAGATTTATCTGGAAACACAAATTATTACATTCGGATTGTGCTATTTGCATAAGTTATTAAATTGACTGTTGCTAAAAGTTTTGTACTCGCAAATGTGTATTGTTAATATTTATTTATTGTCAAGATTCTGATATGTGTCCTTTGGCACATTGGTTATCTCAGGAGTGATGTATTTAGTGCGCGAATTGTTCTGAGTAGAATAACAATTATTCCTAATTTGTTTATTTTGTGAGGCGATTTCGTTGACATACTACAGAGATATAAGCTAGTATTAATAAAGTAAAGTTGCCATCATTTACAGTAACATTAATTAAGCTCACAAAGTGCAGGTTTCTTCATAATAATTCAAAAATATGCTGATGTGTTTTTCAACGTTACATATTTCTTTTATGGTATTTTTTTATTTATTTAAGATTAAGATAATACATCTTTGTTTACTGATTGATGACTTAATATTATTTTATGTTGATGATGATATTTTTAATTAGTTGTAACACTTTAGGACCAAGTTGTGCCATGCTTAAATCAAACCAAATCGCCTCTGTTAAATCGAGAATTTAAACCTCAAACATGTGTGCATTTAGCTTTTTTTTTCTAGATTGAGAAGTTCTATCAAATGTGGTGTGGTGATCGTAACTTTGTAAATTATCCCAGCCCTTCTAAAAATAATCGAACGGATTAGATTTTTCCAAATATTCAAAACACTAATTTTTAGACCGATTTCTCTCGATACTACAACCCTAAACACGATTTTAATTACCACCAAGACTCCAACATTCCCCTAAACTTGTCCAACCCTTTCGACACCCAATAATATGTCAACGCCCAATTACGTCTTAAAGGTACAAACCGAAGACATTCCGGTGCTCGAGTTTGCCCGGATGTCATCACAGAAGGCCGGTAAAACAATTACATGCCAGTGTTAAATTGAAAACGAACGGTTGCAATCCGGAGACTTTTTCCGGTCCGATTCCGGTTCTACTGTTGGAAAGGAGAAACCCCTAGTTGTCGACCGGAGCCGGCGCACCGTGGACTCCGGAATTGACCGGAGAGTAAATATTAATTACCAGTCGATTGTTTGTGTTACGGAAGGCACAAGTTTAAAAGGAACCTATAACAGTTGAGCGCACTCGAAGAACTTCATCCGCCATGAAGATTACCGTTTCGTACAGGCACGGTTAAACGATTTCCGAGGAGCACACTCGTTCTTATAGTAATAAGGGAGTTGAAGTCAATTGGATTTTATTTTTCGTATTGTTTAAGTTCATGTGAGAGATCTCGGTAACAATAAGAGATATAAAAATTGTCCATACTGGCTCGTAGGTATGTTTTTTTCGAAAGGAACTCATTGATGAACCTCAGAACTGGCTGTGGCTTTTGGGTTGTGTTATAAAGAAGAGCATGTATGACGGAAACCTTTAAGTAAAAATGCTGGCTTCGATGAAGTTAACTAGTTTATTGTCTTCGGGCAATATCTAGATTTGGAGCATAGCTCGTCTTCAGTTGCACACTATATGGTAAAAGAACATCTACACACAGAAAAGTGATCTCTCGAACGAAGAGAGAATTACTTGGCTGAAGTACTTGGTAGGTTCGTATATACGCAAGAGATTATTGACTTCAACCAAGAAATTTTATTTCTTGGAATAACTACTAGATTTAAGAAAGTGGTTACTCTGTTGAAGTAAGTAAATAGTCTTCAATGAAGTATATATTTTTATTCCCGGTAAATATTTTTAGCTACTAATGTAAGAATTTTAAAGATTTGGCACAAATACGTTTTCTATTGCTAATTAACAAGATAGGTATGTTATATTTACTTACTCGTTCTAAACTGTTGCGTGCGTTACATCAAACTATTTTAAAACGTTGGGGTACTATGGGTACTTCGTTGTTGTTTTCGTACTAGTTTTCATACTCCTTTACGGCGCCGGCACAAGCCGCGAGCCTTGACAAAATCACGGTGCGCATATTTATTCCAGAGAAAGGGATTACTTGAAAGAAGTGAGAATCACTTCAGTTAAATAATTGGTGGGTTTTTGTTCAGTAAACAATACTCACTTATATTAAATGTCTTATATTTTCTTGGATCAAGTATCTACGCGCTTGGATGGATTTACTATTACTTCGTTGGAGAAATTAACATTTTTGGGACGAAAAATTCAATTACTTCTTTCAATACAATATTGGTTCTTATAAAGAAAGAATTTATTTCTTGACACCATTTATCTGAGAAATAATTTACTTATATTGAGTATGTGGCATTTCTCGTATATACCTAACTTTCTACATCGAAGTAAATATGCATTTGAATCTAGTAAATAAATTCAAGAAATTATGTTTACTCGTTCCAAATAATCACTTTTCTGTGTGTATATTATAATAGATTCAAATAAATCATTCAAGTGTATATGCCGTCGGGATAATGCAATCTTACATACATTCGGTTCAGAGCGGTATTTGTCAAAACAATAAAACAATCACGAGACAAGTTTAAATAAATCAAGTTCAGCACGTTAGCATATGAGGTTACAGCCATTTTACCTGTCAACTAAGCAATTAATTTAGCCGTGTTAGTTGGCAAACTAACCTGTAGATGGCGTTGCAATCTAAGTGTAAATATTAAATTATATAAGATAAAACACAAAATTGTCCTAACTGATGTCATTCGAATTCAGGAATGTGTTGAACTGTTCGAGGGTCGGTTTAGTGTTGAGGTAAGAACCATAGATGGCGCTACGTTGACTCTGGTGGTTTTCGTGGGAGGAATTTTAAATAAATTCTTTCGCTGTAACATTCTCTATTTTTTTTAAGTATTGAGTCACTGTTAGTAAGTTTATTTTTCTGTATTTCCATCTCCTCTAGAAGGTCCAGTTTTTTACCTTTCCGTTGTTGATGAAGTAATGTTATATTTTCTTCTGTGATTGTGTGTCATGTCTTTGAGATGTGTCGCCCGATTGCAGAACTTCCGTTTGCACTCTTTACATGCTCTTTGAATCTTGTGATCAGGCACCTGCCTGATTGGCCTATGTAGTATGAAGCACAATCTTTGCATTCAATTTTATAGACACCATTTTTTGGGTATTTAGGATTTTTCATTTGTTGTTGATTAGAAAGTTGCTTATTTTGGTGTTGGAACGGAAAGAAGCTGTGATATTATATTTACTAAGGGTTCGCCTCAGAGGCAAGGACAAGGAATTGTTTTGACAAATACCGCTCTGAACCGAATGTATGTAAGATTGCATTAACCCGACGGTATTACACTTGAATGATTTATTTGAATGTATTATAATATAGATGTTGTTTTTACCATATAGTGTGCAACTGAAGACGAGCTGTGCTCGAAATCTAGATATTGCCCGAAGACAATAAGCTAATTAACTTCATCGAACCCAGCATTTTTACGTAATATACCCATAGATGAAAAATTGAGCTATTTCTAACCAAACGGAAACCTTTGCTTTGTAAAATCAAAAATCCAAGTTAAATGCCAAACTAAATGCAACAATATTACGAGAAAAACAGTGGTGAAAATACTATGATTATGTACGATAGTTTACATCACACAAACGCGAATACCGGTTACCATATGCTAGTGAAAAACGGCAAAAATCGCTAACTAAGAATACGTTGGATACTTTTCAGGACATTTTAACAGAAAAAAAACCTACAAAATGTTTATTAAACTTTTTAAGACCTAGAATTCTTTCAGATGGCCCAAACTAGTTTGTGGTATATGTGGGTCCAAAGAGGCAACTTTTTATCAACTTGAATTTTATATTTTCCTGTTTTACTGACCACTAATGCCTCTCTCACATACTTGCCACATGTTTTCTTTTGCTTCAAAGTTCAACCTTCCTCGCGTTTCTTTTTAGCGGGCATCCTATATCTAACTTTGCTGCTAGGAAAAGTCCCAGTAAGCAGTAAGGCACACTTGCCATTTTCGCGTCGCTTATTAAAATAGATGGTGCACGTAATTTTGGCCCAGTTCGCGCCATCGGCGTCGCTCCAAAAAGAAGAAGCATGGAAAAAATAATAATTTGCCCGTGCGTTAAAAACGCATTACGTAGCTTTTTGAAGGTAGGGCACCCCTGAGCGCCCCTCGTAATGCATAACTTACATCGAGCCGGCTCTGAATTTTAATAACCGACACTCGAGACAACGCTTCGCAAGCGAGCGAAGAGCGAACGCTTCGCGGTCTCCTTTGCTATATCTGGGCACCCCAAAAAATCCCAACGTGAATTTTTAATATGCAAATGAAAGTCAATATTCCTTACGGGATGCCAGAACCAACGATACAGACATAGAGGGAGGAATGCCAAATGCTAGCAACGGAAACATGTTTCATGTTTCGGGTTCATATTTATGAGTTGTTTGGGATCCTATGCGTTTATCCTAAGTTTTTGGTTGAAGCAATAATGCCACGATTGTTTCCCTCGAAAGCGTTTAACATATGTTTAAAATATTTTTCTAATGGTAGCGTATATAATAAATTATAACCAAATTCTTTCACAAAATCTTACAAGAATAGTTCAAAAATAGTTGCTTCCATATCATCACTAAAAACATGACCGAATATTTACCACCATACACCACGGAAGTGACAATTTGTGTATTATATAAATACAGAACAGGAAAGAGACCTGTATCTGATACCTCCAAACTATCCAATTCACTTAAATACAATGAAATTATGGAAATTTAGTGTTTATTTCAAAATTATCCAGTAACTTCAAAACCGTTGACACATCGTTGAAGAAATAACCAATATATTTAAAAGATATTCACAATGTGCTTTATTGGTTGCTAGTCGCAGTCTTCCTGGGAACATTTTTCAAGTATCTCAAAACAATCTATTTTTTAACAAAAATACAAACAAATTGCCCTAGAAATAAACTGCCAACTCTCTCCAACTCTCTCCAACTTTTTCGAACTGACGAAATTATAAAAGAAATTCCGGTTACACCGGAAATAATGTCAACTTTCTTATTTCATATGGAACACCCCTGTATTTTATAGCATTTTTGAAATTTTCGTTAAATTTTAGGTCCATTGTATGTTACACGCTCTATATTTAATGTCATTTTTGAGATATTCAATCTTTTCAATAACATATGCGCTGTGATGGTTGTAAAAAAATTTGTCCGACAAAATTATTATGAAGGTCTCATTTTATCGACATATCGGTAGAGTTCTTTGAAAAGTTATCCAGGCTGTTCAAATTATAAGATCAAAGATAAACTCCAGAAAAGTACTAAAAGTCGTTTTCTTTTTTCAAATGGTCAGCTTTTTCAAATATGAATGCATTTTGGCAATTTATTGAAAATTTTAGATCAACTTTGTGTAAAATGTCCTATACCTAAAACGCATTTTTACCTACTTAAATTGATTTTCACAATAGAAATTGAAAACTTTGCCAAATCTAAACAACTGAAGAACTAGAAATACACGAAATTCATTAACAAGCTTGTAAAACACACGATTTGTCGGAAACTGCGCCCATAAACGCGGTGCCAATTTTCATTCACGGCGCACGATGATAACTCAAACTGCACCAAATATTAATAGAAATAGTCAAAGATCAGTCTCTTAACAAGTTTTTCGTCAAAATTTCAAATACGTGGGTGTGGCACCATCACAAACTGAACTTTGCGCTCAGTGGCAAAAGTGCATAACCATTCGCAAATTCATCTATGTCAGTGTGAGCGCATGTTTACGTTAATTTTTGTCAATTATTTTGAATAACTACAATGGAGGAGACGTGTGGTGGTGCGTATTACTTTATGGAACCTGTACTGATGTAATAATTTGAGATTTTTAGCGCTTAATAAAATTAACTTTCACCATAAGGTTATAAAAAAAGTACGACGGAGTACGACTGGATTAAGTGCTCTATTGCTGAGCTTCGATGTTATAGTTTTAGGATTTGTTGAAGTTGCCACTTTTTGCCGGAAACGTTTTTTTGTTGTTGAAGAGAGCCCCTTGTCATCTGGAGAGCTTCTACAAATACAGATACATGTGTTTTTCTTTGTTATATGACGTCATAGAGGTTCAGAAAAAAATGGCATAACATAAGCCTACCTGACGTATTTTACGGCATCAATTATAATTTTCGGAACATACCGGAAGTAGTCATAACTGCATTTGGATTTGGAATCTCCAACGAGAACCTAGGTCGTCTGTGGTATCATTGCATAGATATCTTAAATAGAAATAACTTTTATTTTAACAAAAATTTTCTAAACCATACGCTTCACAAAAGAACCCATAATATATCATTGTTGTCTGTATAAGCTGTGATCAGAAGAACAATCCACGTATTCATGTTTTATTTTGTTAGTAGTGAAGAGACGTGATAGTATGTTGATAGCTAAAGATTTAGCGCACCTGATGACAAAACCTTAAAGCCAACAAGTCACCTTAGGACAGTTACCTGTCCAACAAAGGATGGCCCGAGATCGTATGGTTTATTTCGTAAACCGCATGATTTGGAAAGAAGTGTTTCCAGCAGAAGTTGTTTCGTTTGAAAATATCTGTAATGATACCACATAACCTATGATTTAATTCAACGTTTTGAACGTGCTGTTGCCAGAATTCGGCCGACTGTAGTGTGTGTGGGTTCATTTAATGTATAAATTTTCACGCCACAGATTATTCGGTATGGGTTAACGTTCAAAATCGACTACAATGCGGTGTTGCAGCCGCAAGCTAAAATAAATAGTTATTGTTATGGCAGTCTACCGTATGCAAACCAACACAATTCGGCCCGTAAATAATAAAAAAAATAAATAAATATCGTTCCTGCAAGTTTCACAATTTTCAAACCAAAGTTATTAATCAACCCCCTTCCAAGACCATCCCACAAATACTTAGATTTGTTTTTCTTTTTTTCGCGTATTTGTAGGAATAATTATATCACATGCACAAAATTTCAAAATATTCAAAGCAAATTTATTATTCAACCCCATTTCAAAACCACCCACAAGTACTTAGACTTGTTTTTCTTTTTTTCGCGTATTTGTAGGAATAATTATATCACATGCACAAAATTTCTAAATATTCAAAGCAAATTTATTATTCAACCCCATTTCAAAACCACCCACAAGTACTTTTGATTTCTTCCCTTTTTTGAGCATTTGCAGGAATAATAGTAACACATTCACAAAGTTTCAGAATTTTAAAACAAAATTTATTTTCAACCCCCTCAAAAACCACCCCATTGGTGCTTAGATATTTTGTTTTCATTTTTATTGTGTACTCATAAGTATAATAACATATACTTAACATATACATAATAACATATATTCACAAGGATTCCAAATTTCAACACCCAAATTCATTTTGAAACCTCCGCAAAAACAACCCCCTTAAGGCTTAGTTTTTTTACTACTTTTCCGGTTATCTATCAAAGATTTTAAGTGCATTAGAAAAAAAAATAATTTTGTCCGGCTTAAAAGTGCAAAATCGACCACTGTGCGGCGGTAAAAATTTCAAGCGTGCGCCTAGGCTTAGCAACTGCAACAGTTATTTATACTTTCAGAATATCTTCTAAAAATCAAAGTAACTTGAAATTGGGCTACCAGATCATTCAGTCACATGTTTACCGCAAGCCGTATGGCCTTGTGCTGGGATTAATTCTGTTTGGGAATGTTCTTTTGGAGTTAACCACTAAGTGTCAAGTGTAGTAAGGTGTAAAATAGTACACAAGTAACTGGAATATAATATAAATAAATAAATAAAAATATTTCACAAAATGATAATATGTAATATTGGAACATTTCGAATTCAATACTTCGACTATACTGCTGCAGCACAGTGCAATAAAATTATTGGCTTACAGTCCGTATTCCTGGTTACGTTCAGTCGGGGTCTCGTTAAGATCGTATCGATCGATGAGGGTCCACAAGTTCCGCAACGGTGATTGCACAAAGAAATCGGTTATGGATATGGTAATGTGGCCAATTTTTCCAGTATAGCGATAGTATAGCCGGTATAACCGCAATATAGCAATATTCCGATATAAGGGCCCGATTTTACATACGTAAGCCGACGCAGGGTAGTTAAACCCATTTTTTACTGATACTGATAACTAAGAGCTGTTTTACACTACCGAGAATTATAACGAAAATAATAGCGAAAATAATAACTAAAAGTTTTGGCGATGAAAATCGGACGTGTAAAACCAATATTTTATAACGAAAATAATAGCGAAACTTTTTGTGAGAAAAATACCAGAGTTGGTCTATTCACCGCGAGATTATGCGCGATAACATGCGCACTTCGTACAATTTACGATCATATTGGATATTGGTCTGCCCCTGCCCGCGCAGTTAACCTCAAAAGGTGCTCAAAAGAGTGACAACAAACCACTCGGAATCTGGTATTGTGCATGCATTGCCGAGAAAGAATCGTCGTTCTGTGAGGATTTATTACAGCTGCATTATGACATCGTGGACCCGTGCCGCAGTGATGGTTTTAATTGAGGAATACAGGAAGTGGCCTAATCTATACAAATCGAAGGCCGTAAACTATAAAAGTCGCACAAAAACGGCATTGGATGCGATTCAGAAGTGCGCAGCAGGAGTTACAAAACAAATTTCAGTCGTTGAAGCAGAAAGCTGCCAAAGAGTCTATCATACTTTTCTTCCCTTCCCTTGTTAGAAATACAACCAACGATTGTATAGGTCATGTATAGGTTATGTTTATTTTATCCAAGTTTTGTTTACAACCGCGTATATCAGAAAATCTGCTACAGTACGCATGAGCATGACTACATTAATAGCGAAATCAATTGCCGTGTGTCAAACAACTTTTAACCTTCGTTTGAAATTAATTTGCCAATATTTCTCACCAAAATTATAGCAATAATTTTGGCTATTATTTTCGTTATAATTCTCGGTCGTGTAAAACAGCTCTAAGAAACAAAAGAAGATACGCGGGAATCTTTATACGTGTTATTGAAATTCAATGGATCTTGCTTATAATCCGAAATGAAGGGTAAGTAAGGTTAAGTAGGCTAAGTAGGCATTATTTATTACATTTGAAAATATGATATCCTAGCAAACAATAAAGAAAACAAAAGAACTGCATACAATTTAATTTCAGACCATCATCTGTTGTTGACTTTACGATTTTATTTAAAACATGTTCTGGCTTTACATCATCGAGTTTATTATAATGTAGTAATCTGGAGGTCGCATGGTACAGGAGTGGGGGCGGTCGAAAATTCTAACAGCCTCGCAGGCTCCTGAAGTTAGGCGTTCTAGTGACTTTTAAGTAACTAACTTGAGTTGCTAATGTCAATTGTATTTTCATTACGCTCGGTGCGTGTTTGATATCGCTTTTATTCTAATATTTGGACGAAATATTTTAGCAATTGGCCTGTTACCTGTGCCAGCAATGGTAAACATGTGCTGTATTGGGAATTGCGGTAGCAATTCGTTACAAACTATTTACTAACATATCAGATAACGATGACTATTTAGATTTCTCAGACGTAAGTGCTTTTTCTATGAATATTGTGGAATACATAGCTTGATTTTTTGTCAAAAAAATTAAGAAAAAACCTGTTGTGGCTGCTTAGATGCTTGTATTTCATCGTTGCCAAACAAAACATCATTAATTTCCTTTAAGAGTCATGGAAAACTAACACATCCCTCAAAGGATGTGGTATTAATGGGTCAAGAGAGTGAGCGAATTTGTCAAAAGATGTTAATTATTACTAATAATACTCCACCAAATTTAAAAGATATTCTTGAAAATGTAACTAATTTTTTTTTGCTGTTTACTCAAACGTCTTTGATTGCCTTAAAGACCACATTTTAAATTTTGAGATTGGTAACAACCATATTATTTTACTAACCAAAGAAGTGGCAAAAATTTATTTAGTATGCAGATTACATTATATTTGTAGAATGAGTAATATTCACATAAAAAAAACAAACATCAGACAAAAATTGAATAAAATAGTTCTTTTTAGTAATCAATAAAAATGTTTCTTTTTTATGATTTTTAATAAATAATCTTTTATATGTTTCTTATATTTACTACTGTTGAAATAAATACTATTATGAATAAAGAACAGTTTTTTCTTGGGTATTCATTCGGACAACATTTGTATTTGTTATCATAATCAATCCATTTCCTTTCCTCTGACTTGGTAATTAAACTCTTTTATAAATAATACAATTCTGGTATTAGTGGAATGCAACTAAACATTAAAAACGTTGGAACCAGATGAATATGGTAAGATTTTTATAAAACTGTTTGCATTTTTTTTTCAGACTAGATAAAAACAAGAAAATTTCCGGCAAAAGACATTGTCTCGTAAAATATTTATTACTCTAAAGTATATGGATTTTGGCAATAGCAATTGAATACTTTTTTGATAGACTTTAATTCCAAATCCGTAATTTATTTATTTACGTCAATAATTTAACGTTACATATTGATTATAAACAAAAAATCCTTAGAAATTATGTAAAGTAAGTGGTCTGTTATTATTGTTTTCGAATTTCCCGCGCGTTGGCCCTCTATAATCTCCTGTGATAACTAGTCGGCGTTTGACCCGTTTTCGCCGTGGTCGGGACTATAGCGTGCGACCTCCAGATACTATATATTAAACTCGATGCTTTACATGCATAATAATTTCTCAATCAGTATGATCCATTTCCATAAACAAAATTTAAATTTCATTACCTCAATACTGCAATGTCTATCAACGTTCAAAGTGCGATTCAGCATTCTGGTTGATAGACATTGCTGAGATGGCATGAGTGACATCTGAATTGGCGAGAAGTTAATTGTTCGCCGTGCACTCACGTAAAATTGAATTGAGTCGTCGCCAGAATACTGGTAATCACGGAACGAGACAGCCAAGGCAGTAGTACCACCACGAAATCATATTGCCTTTATTCAGACTGACAGCGAAGACAAGCAATATATACTCTATTCCAGGCATTTCACCCATTCCAACAGCCTGCAAACAACATCCTCGAGTCATCGATATTGGTAGTAGCAGAAGTGTATTAGGCGAGAAGTGTGATTTATGTTCATTTTTATCTTAGAGAAAGAAGCTCTTGCGACTCTGGCTTCCTTTGAGACCACAGTGGTATACTCTGAATGAAAATCATTTCCACTAAATTTTATCCTTCATAAAAGTGTCTGGATTGTCTTAAAACTATAATGCAAATATAAGAATGTAAGTATGTGGATTCATGTGCGGGTGTTACCAAAACTAAAAAAAAAATACTTAAGATTGAAGTACTTCTATGATCAGCGCTATGCAAAAATGTAATTTTGTAAATAGTATTTAGAAATATTAGAGGTTATTATATATAAAATTATAATCACCTCAAATTTTTTAAAATATTAAAAACAAATTTAAATGGCAGGTTGACATAACCGACATAACATTGTTCAAAAGATACGTTTTAATACACAAGAAAGGATCAAAATTGTTTTAATACATGAGGACAAGCTATCTGGCCCATAGCATCCTTCACCGAAATTTTCGATGATGCAAGACCCTAAAGTTTAGAATTCAGAGTGTAGACCAGTATTCTTCTAAATCAATGTTTGTGTTCCCGTATTTTTTTACGAAACAGCAAACGTTGAAAGGTATTTCGAAATATTTATGTTTATTAGCAGAATATTAATTAAACAATCAGCCTAAACATAAAAGTTTGAGGCAATATGTTTTTCTCCAACAGGATGGCACACTCATTCACAGAACAGCACTAGTCTGACGGTGTTTGGATGAAGTTTTTCACTCGCTATGACCATTTGGAGCCGTTCATCATTTTAAAAATGTCATCAAAAATTACATGTGGGGCTTAATTCCTAACACATAAGAAGTGTGCATTGGGAGATGAAAAGGCGAATAATATTATGCATAGAAAACTGAAGTGGTCATGTTGAATAAAATGTTAAATTGTGTTGTCTTGTTAATAATAATTAATTTTTGTTTCTGTTATTTAATTATCTTATTCCTTTTCTAGTTTTCAGTTAAGTGGTAGATTGCGTGGTAAATATTTAACTAAACATTTCTATTTTTGGTTAAAGAATTATGTATTGTTTTTGCTTAAATAAAACATTTTTCTGTTATCGTTACTATTGCTCTTATCATTTTTTAGTGATAAAAAAATAAAACATTGCGTATTTTTAAAACAAATGTAGGTAGTTTACATTTATTATCTATTTAATACATTTTTAAATTCTTAAATACCTTATTCGCATGACATTTTGCTCATTTTTCAAAATAATGGGACTTTACTCTTCAGTAATTTTCATTTTCTTGGCAATACCCTAATAACACACTCTTTTTCAAATAACATTTTTGCATAACTTTCAAAATAAAACTACTTTAAATTTGTAGGTAGTGTTTTTCATAGTTTTGGTAAAACTCGATACAAAATAGCAACATTTACACACAGTTTATTAGAGGAACACCCGACAGTACAAAAGTAATAGAGATTCAAATATCTTGGACCAATCTCAATGGCGGCCATTTGCGTTTGCGCAAACACATTAAACAGCCATAAAACTTAGATTGAAATATTTAGCATGGTTATTAAAATCTATTGGAAATCGAACGCGCGCGTTATCATCGTCGTTCGGTTATCTTCTTCTACGGTTTTCTCCGCGGGGTGGCGCTCGAATCGCAAATTCAACCGGCGCAATTATCGAACCCGGAATTTATGCCAACTGCACCACCCCTCTCACCCTCTCATCCGCCCCGCCTACCCCTCCGACGCAAACGCGAATTCTCGGCAGTTGCTCTCATTTCGAGCGCGCCAAAAAAAAGTCTGAAGGGGGCGCGCAAAGGTGCCTGCTGAAATGAATCCGATATTAAAATTGAGGGCGCTATCTATAATGAAATCTCGATTACGGCGATGTATTGTCGTTGTAAAAATTGCGAACGGCTGCGTATATTTATCTATATAGGGAAAAGTGCCGGAAATTACGGAGAATGGTCAATAATAAAATAATTTTGGCGCTGTCATTTGAAATTGAAAGAATCTGATATAAATAACTCGAAATAACTGGTTTACTGTAATTCAATACATCCCCTTTGAGATAGCGTAGTGGATGAAATAGGTAAGCAATAAATGAATACGTTTGTTCGACTTGTGAACTATTAGAATAAAAAGAGCTTCAGATCTGATGATCTATTTTAATAGTAATCTTGCATATCGGTTTCAGGGTTTCCCCGTCTTCAGTACAATCCACATAAACCAAAGGGCAATCATTTAACATATATACATACTAAACTTTCTAACCCACAAGTATTCTGAAAAAAAAACATGTTACTTTTTAAATCTGTGACGTCGTTGACGATGTTGTTCGGGTTTTCTATTTTGTGTCTTTCTAATTCCACCAATAAGCCCATCTTTTGCGATTTTCCTATATGGTGCAGAAGCGACATGTCTTACTATTTCCCAGTTTGGAGGAAACTCTCGCAATCATTACAATTAATTTTACATATTCCATATACAACACATATACCACTTTTTTTCTGTCTCGTTTTTGTTTGCAATTAAGGAGACAATATTGGGATAAATCATCTTGTTGATTTTTGCCTAATGGATCTTATTGTAAACTGTCTGTAGATCAACAATATTATAACCATTGTTTGTCCTTTGGTTTATGTAGATTTCACTGAAGATGGGGAGATCCAGCAACTGATATGCACGATTACTATTTAAATATATCATGAGATCTGAAGTTTTTTATACTATTAAGCCACCTGAAGAACATAGAGACATTTCTTGCCGATGTAAACTATTAGTAGCTTACAATAAATATGAAATTCCAAACCGAGACAGAAATGATTTTTGAAAACAAAAATAAAAGAAATATGTAAGTATTCAATTAAACGAATACTTGCCAAATAACTAACATCTGTCTACCTCAAAGATTTACGCCTTTTCAATAAAGTTTTGCATTTGCTTAAACTATAGATCTTTCTATATAAACAATCATAATCTGAAGTTGAGTACATAATCTAAAATCAATACAGAAAGTTTTTCACTACGGCGCAAAAGTAATAGTAATTACCTACATTTTTTCGTAGGCTAGAGTTATGCAAAAATTATAAACATTTCGTTTACACAGCCTACCAAAATATCAGTTTCCTGGAATCGGTGCTAAATAAAAAATAAAGCTATAATAATTTTTCAGTAGCGTTTCCTTGTAATATATAACAAAACCTACATAGATAGTGGACACAAACTATTATTATTTATATACTACTACGTTTGGCGTATGGAATAAAGCAACTTTTGAAAAAGTAATAAATATATTTTCAATTGTAACACACTATATTGTGTATTAGGGTGTAGCATCGCTATTGGCTCCGTGCATACTCTGTGGAAGGGATATGAGAAATGATCTAGGCGCCCGCAGCGGAGAAACGGAGAAATACCCGCCAACAGTGGCAGTAGACTGCGCGGGGTCGTTTTGTTCTTACGATCGGTCAGAAACATATATTCGTTCGATTTACAAACATGTCAAAGAGGGCCACAAACGCGTTGCGCGGTGGACGATGGACTACAAAAATACATGAAGGAATAGGACACTAGATTCGAAGAGCGGCACTTCATATTATTAATATTATTGAATTTTCCCATTAACGAAAAATATATCTTTTTTTACCTCTGAAACCCTTATAAAAAAATCTGATGTGGCCAGGCACATTACACATTACAAATTACAGTAACAAAAAATATTTACTGTTCAAAGTCGTAAGATGATGAAGTAAATTTAAGAACATATTAATTCTTTATCTAAACAAAAAAATCCACTAAAGGTTTGTCCAACTGAACAATAGCCTTTATTACACGTGATAAAAAGACAGTCAGGTTCTACTACCTACTGAAATTCAGGTGTACATCCAAAATGTCCGAAACAAACAGTCGCTCAATAAAAAAATAATAAAACGCCCTTTTACGTTGCATACGGTTCGACTTTGCGAATGGGGGAATTAAATTTCCATTCTAACCCTATGCGAACCGGGAACTGAAAAAGTGTGTCACACAAATCATTACTCCCATGCTCGCGTATGAAAGGCCGCTCCTTTTTCATGCAAATTTGGCTGGGGCGCCTGGTACGCGGAACAAATATGGAGGATTTAACACTTTCTGTACGGCCGGGTAGGTTCGTAATAATAACCCGGGTACTCTCCACAAGGTATAGCGCCAGGTGAAATTGCTAATATCTACCGTGAATTGTAAAACTAGAGTAAAGCTTTGAAATAGCGCATATTTAAGTCTAGTATAGTCCAGTGCAATAGACGGCCACAACATTGGATCAGATATCTTTCTGTTGTTAACAAGTCAAACTAAAATATCATTGACCAGATAATATCCATCAGAAAAAAGCGCATGTCGACTTTGCATGCTACCCAAAGTTGCTCAGGTGTAAATGTGACATTATTCAGATATGGTGGTTTGTGGTTTACTACAGTATCATAGTTATTGCATACGCGCTAATTTTTATGTAACCACATACAAAAAAAAACAGAGTTTTTCGGGTAATCTGGCGGGTCACCTAATGGGACCTAACTCTTTAAGTGTTGATAAAGGTTGTAAAGCATTTTATAAAATCTACTTAAATTAAATGTAAGAATGCAATATGGCGTGCATAAGAAAAAAGTTGAAAATGCTAGTCTGAAGGGGAATAGGGAAGTTATTCAAGAAAAACGAAACTCACAGATGTTATTTTTCTATCTATGCCAAATTTAACAAATCAAAAATTATTGTGAGAAGGGTGTATATTTACGCAACTCTTATCCCATTGAACAAAGAAGCTTTAGCACACAAACAATGTAGCAACATCTGCAATTTCACCCTTCAATTTCAACCACGCGATTTTTCAAAATCGCAAAAAATCGCATGAATTTTTATGACAATGTGCCCACCGTTTACATCTGTGCAACTTTAATAAAACGTATTGCTTGAGCATGGGTGATTTCCTTTGTTGACAACAGTATTCGCTTTGGGTTGGTGACAAACCTAACCTCTTTGCTTTGTTATGATATCTTGATCACGCTTTTCTTCCACACGCAAAATTTTAGGCGTCACTTTCTTCGACATTTTTATTCACAGCAAACAAAAATAAATACCAAAATGCGCAGTGGTGCCACTGCTAGATTCATGTTTGCATGCTTAAAGTCCAAGAAAGTTACTAGAATCATACGTAAATATCGCACGGATTTAGAACTGCTTCTAAACCCAAGAGTAATTTTCATATAACGTACAATTATGTACAAACATTGCATAGTATATGTTGTGTATGTTGTATGACTGAAACACTTGATGATGTTCGGCATGTATTTATTAATTATCACTGATAGATTATTACATTGCTTTGTGCACGTCTTACATGTACGCGTGTCTGTTACAATCTGTCACGTGTGTGTGTTCTCTACACCTAACAGTGCATAGTCGGTACTACAGGTTTCTAATACATATTACAGAGTTCTTATTATAATATATAATACAATACATAACAGTATAAAACTAAAAATCGAATGCGATTTGTCGCATGATTCAGATTGCAGGTTAAAACTGCACAGATATAAAAGGGCTCTTACAGTTTTCCACATCTTCGTGTTTAAACGTTATATTATAAATAGTGTATTATAAAAGAATATGTTGTCACTAAAGGTTGGTGTTGCTTATACAGTCCGAACCATTTAAGTTTGACTTCGAAATGAGTAGGCAACCAAATATACTTCATTATTTGGTAATCAGTATGACACCGAAATGATTAAGTATTTCCATTCAAATTATAAGTTAAACTGAACCTGGAACCTTTGCGAATAACAAAAAATCTCCTGCTCAATTCTGTCGAGTCTAGGTGACGGATTTTAAGCCTATTGGTAGCTAGGTCGTAGTCTTCTTGCGATCAACTAAGAAACACCGATATTCCCACAATTGACACCCACACTTGACAGAATTGAGCGATTTTTTTTTATTTTTAGGAAAGGTACAAAGTTCAAAAAGATCTGTAAAACCAACATACCCAATATTACCCCTATTATCTATATCCGACACTATCAAAATTATTAATGAATTCTTATTAGACAACGTGCACAAATATGAATCGTTGGCTTTTTTGATGTTTCTAATTTAATAAATTTACTACACGTCATTACAAGGCAAAACCTCCTTACTTTTAAAAAGGAATTCTATTGCATGCAAAATGGGTTGCCTATGGGATCCGGTATTTCGGGCCTCATGATCGATTTTTATGTTAATGAGTTGGAAAAACAACTTTTGTCCGACAAGTATACGATGATAACGGATAGTATAACTTTCTATGGCAGATATGTCGATGATATTGTACATAATATTCTCAACAACTTGAGAATTTGAAATTTTACCCTTGAAAAAGAGAAACACAATAGTATTCAATTTCTGGACCTTGAGATTACGAGGAATTTAAGCACTAACAGACTTGATTTTGACATTTACAGAAAGCCTACATGTACCGATTGCATAATACCTACAGCCTCCTTTAATAGTGACAACAACAAACGGGCTGCTTTTCAATACCTATTTCATCGCGTGTTACATACACCATTGCATATTGACAGTTTCAACAAAGAAATAAACACTATAATTCAAGTTGATGAGAACAATGGCTATGATGTGAAATATTTTGAGCAGGTATACAATAGCATGCATCGTAGGATAATAAACAAAGAAATATATCCCCACTACAGTACCAAAAATAAACTTTTCGCGCTCGAATACCAAGGCTAAATCTCTTACAATCTAATGGTTATGATGAACACACTCAACAAACATAATATCTACACCGCTTTCAAGAATAACAAAAAGTTAGGTAACATATTACAGAACAACAAAGATAAATTACATATGTTGGGTAAGAGTGGTATTTACAAAATATCTTGTGCCGAATGCCGCAAATTTTACATTGGACAGACTGGTCGTAATTTAAAAATTCACTCTAAAGAACATCTAAAGGATATAAACTCAAGAGTTTTCAAACACATACAGCAGACTACACATAAAGTAAACATAGACAATGTCAAACTACTCCACGAAATGAAGAAATCTAAAAAGACGTACCTCATGGAAGAATTTGAAATCTTTAGACTATCTATCATAATGACACCCCTGACCTGATATTGAACGAAGTGATGGAAATACCCAGAAATAGACCATTTGTAAAAACTTTTAAACTTCCCGCTGCGCGCAACCAACCGCCGCTTGGCGAGAGCGACTGAAACGACTACATTCTTTTCAACATGGTTTCCACGAATAACTACGCCAAACTGAAGCGCATTTTCAGATATGTTTGTTCAGTATTTTAATCAAGGTAATGCCGTCCCATTGTTGTTTGAATTTTTAATTTTTCATGGTTGTTATTTTGTGCTTGTTTTAGACATGGTGAATTTGCCTGGTTTGTTACCTGCACCACATTATAACAAGACCTAACCTCTCATGCTGGACGCCATATTTCTCATAATTTGATCGCATTGACGGTATGTTTTGTTCGTGACCTTTACTACCATTTTGTAGTTTTATATTGTATGTGTGTTCTAGTCTTTACTGACGTCTGCCTTTCGTTTTAGCTTGGCCTGATGATAAATATAATTCGAAACTACTAGCCGATAGCCCCCTCAAAATGAACTTTGTAAAGCAATTTGTGTTTTATTTTCCACTCTACAAAGTTAACTCTAACGTATATTTTTAATGTACAAACTTAAACATGCATATGTAATCGACGATTGGAAGTTATAACTGCATTTTCGATTTAAACGCCACCTTAAATAAAACTCAACTCGACGTTTAAAGCACTCTGCGATCTGGGAAAACGCAACCAGTTGCGTGACAAGTGACAAAATCATACACAACCTTTGCTTCACTGAAGAACAGCGCAATTTCCCTATCATTCATCGTGCGTCACCCAAGTGAGGTCAGAGATACCCACTTTTCCAAATTAGAGTCTCTCCAAGATTCCAACATTATTACTTTTATTTCGAATTCGTTTTTGACATAATTTAATTTTGTTTTTCATTTATTCCAGACAGAAATATACACAGATATTGAATAAAATTTGGGAATATATTCTTAATTTTTATCTCATAAGTACTTGTCTGCAATTGAATGGAAATTGTGTTGGTAGTAATAAATTCTAAGACTACTTAGACGTCCATTAATAGTCACTAATAGATTCAATGGATGCAGTTAACTCTTGAGCAATCACGGTGGGGGTGGTTGCCGGCCATCGCTCCCCAATAAATTTGTAACTGTGTGCCGCCCCGTTAGTGCTTGATTAAAACGGGAGAGTACATTAAATCGCGAATGCGCGGAAGGCCGAAGTTCCCGGTATAGACCCAATGCGCGGTAGGGCGGACGCGGACGGTTGGTTGGCCCGTGACACCGTTCTTATTGTAATCTAAATTGGCTATGTTTCCCATGGACCTGTAACAATCAGCGCCGCAATTCCGCGAGTTGATTGAGTCGTTATCGAGGTCCGGGATCTGGTCCCAAACAATTATCGATTGTCGGACGCGCACAGACAATTTAACTTGCCGCGTATTGTACCTCATATACATATACACATACATACATACATACATACTAAGTGATGCGATACCAATGTCGGGCGGGTGGCAACAATGTGTACTAAATAAATCTAAGAGATCGATGATAGAAGCAAAATTAAATAGCTCGAAAAAAAAAATTAGTAGAAAAGTTTAATCCGTAATGTTTCCCAGGTTGAAAAATATAATTACATGAAAAGTAATGAGAAAAATCTAAATAAGTAATCCAAAAAATAGGGAAATAAGTACATTTGTTAATTTTTTTTATAATTTCCTTTAACAATAACAAGTTGTAAGTTGTTTGTCATAACAAAAATGAAATAACATTAATTAGTACTTAAATTCATAGTTATATGGTTTTATACCTTTACTATAAATTTGATAATCTAATTTATAACACAACCACAACAAACATATTACAGGAATATGTATCTGGAAAAAACTTTTTACTTTATCATACATAGTATGATAAAGTATTGCAATCGCGTCAAAAAAATTGTTTGATTTTAGCAGAAATGTCCTCTTGCTTGGGTCCCCTGATCATTTGTGACCAAGGTACAAAAAAATGTCTGTGTACCCGTTTTTTTTTGTGGCGACGATTCCGGCGAATCTACTACAGGTATCGGGACGAAACTCCATATTTTTATTTTATTTTAGAAGTTTCATGACTAAACTTTTTTCGAAGTTTTCTTCAAAAGGGCCCAATGGAACTGGAGATTTACTCTTAGCATTTAGAAAGATTTTGCAAATGAGCCGCTATTTCTGTCATTTCGTCCAAATAGTTAAATAATAAATTAAAGTAGAGGAAATTTTATATAATATATGTCTATGACATTTTTGGTAACATTAATAGTTTAGTTGCAAGAGCAATCTTTAACTTTGGAAGTATGCATAGCAGTTGACTCTGTTGGTCGCTCAGCGCTCTGTGCATTATGTATATACAATAAATAGTTAAGTGAAGCGTTAGCAGCTTTTATTCGAACCAACGCTAAACTGTCTACACACATTAAAGATTCTATTTGATTGAGATCGCTCGTATCTGCATTACAACTAGCTTGCCATGATTCGATAGATATTTTGATGATATTGACATTATTGACACTGCTGTATAGTATGATAAAGTCAAGTGCCTAGCCACATCAGATTTTTTTAATTGAAATTACTCTAAAATGTAATGGTGAAAAGATAGAACCAGGGCTGTGGTGTCGGTGTCGGAGTCGTGGAGTCGGAGTCGTGGAGTGGGAGTTGTGGAGTCGTGGAGTCGGAGAGTCGGAGTCGTGGAATCGGAGTCGGAGTTCAAAGAAATTTAACAGGAGACGGAGTCGGAATCGGAAATAACGTACTGACTCTGAGCCCATGTTTAAATATTGTAGAAAAATATACATGTGAGAAGGACGTTGCGTCAGTAAACAGTAAACAAATAAAACTAAACATTCTATTAGGTCTTTTACAAAGTACGTACCGACATACATACGTAATGTATAACCAAAGTACCAAACACAGTTCCGTATTTGTCCATATAGGGTATTTCTTATTTAAAACAAACCAACCTTAACGCGCTTACCATGATAACTCGGAATCATCTGCTACAAATAATAAATCAAACTTAGATACCTACTTAGACCAATTAGATCTTTCCAAAGTGGAGTGAAGACGATTAACAAAAGTGATCAGGCAGAAATTTGAAGAAATTTTAAATCAGATTGAGAATTAAAGCCCTTTGTCTAATTTCAATGTAGCAACATCCGCTTATCTAGAAGTTATACGTGTTGTGGCCATAGTTGACGGCATTGCTACTTACCTGTGTTAGTAGCACTGACAGAGAAGGCGAATTTGGTTGGAACTATTCTGTTTCTCACAACAATTTTATAAACCGTATTATGCACTTAATTTCGTTTCTATTAGAACGCATTTTATTTTGTATTTTATTATGTTCTTGTTAGTCTTACTGTACGGACGTCGGATTCTATGGGTGCTTTTATTTATACTAGAGATAGAAAGTCGGTTAAATCGACAAAGTAGTGCCGATTTGTGTGTTCTCTAAGGAGAAAGCATTTGAATTCGTATTGATTTCAGATATATTAAAAAAAAATAACAAATGACGTTTCGTAGTTATGCTCATACCTTTTTTTATTTGTAGTCTGATAAATAGGCATATACAATTAGATTGTGACATTTTAAAATTTTTTTGCTAACAAATTTGCTGGAATCTTCTGTTTTTCTTATGGGTTCAGCATAGGTTTGTGAGTAATTTGATATGACATATGTCATATGTCATACAATCCGATACCAGATTACTACTTGTTTCTTGTTTTTCCTGGAAGTTCTTTTGATTTATTTCTTTTGTTGCTTGCTTGCATTATACTGCGTCAAATTTGTGATTATTTAGATATGTAAGACTTTTATTACACACAATTATTTGAAAATCTTGTTGTATGCTATTTTCTGGAGACGGAGGACTACGAAAAATATCTGGAGTCGGAGTCGGATTATTTTTACCGACTCCGCAGCCCTGGTTAGAAGAATGCGAATGGTTGACGCGCTCTCCTGAACAATTTAAGAAACTCTACAAAGAATACTGTTATTCTGAGGCCACGATATTACTATCATAAATGCTTGTCATCGAAAAATTTAATTTTATTTAATCTCATATTTATATGAGAATGCAGATAAACACTGTAAAAAGTACCTACGACAAAAATTTCAAGTTTCATTAAAATATTTGCAATTATCAGCTTTTATTAATTAAAAGAAAATATTTTTTCCAAGGAAATTTTGACAAAAGAACGATTTGGGATGCTTTATGTAATATATGGCGTAGGTCTAGCGGGTTTCGACATATTTTTATTATAATACAATTTTTATAATATCTTTGAACTTATAATGTATTTGGAACAAAAAATTAATAAAATTTCACATTAATTAATACTCAAGATGCCTACAAGATATTTACTGTAAATTTTGCTACAGGTGAGAACTGAGGACATACACGGTCCAATCAAATGATGTTTGCACTTTTTCGCTTTTGGGATTCATAAAACAGGGCAGATGTTCAACTGGTCCATGCTTAAAAACTCAAACTTTTAACAACAACATATCTACCGAGAATTATTGAAAACTTAACTAATCATCTACAGAAAAAAAAATATTTTGATCAAAGAAGAGAACATTATGGTCTCCAACTAGAATGAGAATCTAACCAAACCAAATACCATCTTCCACTAAATGCACGTATGAATTAACTTAGTTTCCAATAACCTGTACGTATTTCTTCTTCTTCTTCAAATTAGTTCAAATACATAATTTAAACAATACAGTGCAGTGCAGGCTTCCAATTTTAGTTTTCTTTTTGTATCTCAATGATCCAGCGTCGGCGCGTTAACTGGAATGCCCACTGTCAACAAACAGCAACGGTCAGTGTCTTAAAGCCACCTGACGTTTACGTCCAGCAACTCTACAAAGAAGCTCGTTAATAGGAAGCGCATATCTAATCGTGATCTATGCGCGCAATATGGGTCAGATGACACGGTACACAGTATAGGGGTGGGCCAGGGGTGCTCTAAAGCCACCCGGGACACATTGCTAATGCATTATTAACATGCTTATAGAGCCGCATATTGTCAACACACCGGATTATACCCACATTCGCGGGACATTACGTTCCTCGTTCTATCTCCCTCCAAATTGACCACTTGTTCAAACGTGTTCGCCGGATGCAAATTTCAAAATGCCACCTCCCGACGCAAATCCTCAAACTGCCGGCGAATATATGCAAATATCCTCCATACAATTAGGATTATATCGATACTATTGTGTCGTGTTGTTGTTGTATATGAATAAGCTGTGTAAATATGCTGGTAGTACCACGCGCACGAGGTTTTGTTTTGGAATCAGTATATCTAGAAAATAATATATCGTTGTATCGACTGCACCGCGTGTTGTTGTATTTGATTATTGTCCGTGACGTTATCAAAATGTTTTGCTTATAGCGTTCGACGCGTTATATATACTCGACTATATTGTGGATATGAGCGGCTATACAGGCATTGAAAATAACCCAGTTCTGGCTGTAATAAATAATTAACAATTACATGTTGCAAACTAAAGAGAGGAACATTAAATGATAGAAAACGGTTGAGTCGGGATTCACATACAGAGCAAAGAAATCTATCAAAAATACCCATGCCATCCCATCCATAAAATCCATGGTCCCCGGAACCTGTTACCAATATTTTCCAGATTTTCAATTGCCTTTTTCTCTAAAATTATTAAGTTTTTGCACTGACCCGGATTTCCATTCACCACAAATAAATCTCTTGAAACAGCCCATCAGCAGCATTCCATTCACAAAATTCATGTGCCCTAGAGATACTAATATTTTCCTAAATTGCAATTGTCATTTTCCCCAAAATGCGACGCCATACATTTTGTATGCTGCCATGAAGACAATTAAAAGAATCCATCAAAATCAATTAAAGAAAAAGTATACTGTCATTAAAAGGAAGTCGATGACGTCATAAGTCAGAATCAATTGAAGGCTAAAAACTGAGATTTATATAGAAATATTTATTTTGAGGATTCGAGGAGTTTTTCAAAAATAACCAGGTTGAAATATAATAAGTAAATTGCTGGATAGTGTTGACTGTTGCCCTCAGAGCTATCTCAAATGTGCACCTCTACTAAGAAAGGCAAATGGTAGGCCCATAGAAAATTACCTAAATTAGAAAGAATGCTAATGAAAGAGCAATCTTCAAGCTTAACTTTCAGAACTGTGTCATCATTCTGGTGTCTAAATAGAATCTAAATACCTGGGGAAATCGCTGATGCATACAAGAAACAAAGTGGGTCTCAACATGGCCCCCCTGAGGAATATCATCCAATATATTTGACGGGTCCGATTCTGTACCATCTACGCTGCTAAAAATATTGTTTGTGAAAAAGTATAGGTAAAACTACGAGAGCTGAAGGTGAGTCATCGATTCCAGCTGTTATTTTGCTGATACGTTACAGACCATTCCCGTGCGTTAGAAAGAAACAGAGTGCTTTTTCATGCGTCCGTTCTTACGTTTTTAGGCGATGACTCACGTTCAGCTGTCGTAGTTTTACCTATAGTAGTAAATTAATGCGGGTTCTGGAAGCACCACTGCACACTAGCGTCTAGGATGTCTGTCACTACATAATCCCGAACGTTTACGTCCGCCGGCGAGTTGCCGTTAGGATCGGTCGGGACGGAGCGAATTTCATAGTACAAACTCCCTAGTTTCCTGTTTCTCTCTAGATTAGAATTGACTGAAAAGGGCGTGATACCGATGTAAATAAACTATAGAATACGTTAAATTAAATAATGTAGTGTATTCTTTATAAAAGCTTCTGAATTATCTTATCCATATAATGCAAATATTAAAATGTAATTATCTTAAGAGTACCTTTATGTTCAAAGCTATGCAAAAATGTTATTTGAAACAAAGTATTTAGAAATATTAGAGGTCATACGAAATTATAATCATTATTATAATCCATTATTATAATCCATAATTATAATCCATAATTATAATCCATTGCATATACCGGGTGTTTTGACGTTAATAAATAATATTATCTTTATTTATTCGTTTATCCGCGCTCACGAAATGATTCAAATATAAGTTATTTAGCATTTTATTAAATTACTAGTATCATTTACTATGAAGTACATACGGTGTGATATTTTTTCGTGTTTCATAACTTTGATTGTAAAGTTCTAGAATGTATTAAGTGCCCGGCAATCATTCTTACTTACATACATGAATATTCTAACAATTAAAAGATTCACTAATTCTTATATAAAGCATTTATTTAAAAAGAAAATACAGACATTTAATGTTTCTGTAGTCTATCCTTCTTTTTGCTGATTGTTTTTTTTTTGTAGACCAAAGCCTTCGCTGTACGGTAATGTATACTTTTATTTAATTTTATTTTTTAATAAGTGTATTAGTATCTATTTATAGTGGTAGTCCTATATGTTGACTATTATTATGTATCACACTGATGATATACGTATTAGTTTATTCCATAAACTTCTATTTATGTGCTGGAAATATTGAAAAATGTTGCGTTATTCTAAACCCCTTGGCTAAAACACGCTCGCCGCCCATAAAGCTAAGAACTGTTTTGTTTACAGTCGCTTACCTCCACATTACTTCTCACGGCGTCCATCCGTGTCTCTTTATTTATCTGAGTTTTATGTCCACAGGTTGCAGAATACCTTGCATAATCGTATTTACTATTATATAATATACGAAAAAAGAACGTTAATTCGGAGTTTCAAACAAACTTTAAGTTTTTTTGTTGAATAAATTGAAATGATTTTTTTATAGCTAATTGCTATACCAATTATTAACTTACATGTGTTTTTCTAAAAATGTCAACACGACTTGGCACTGACAAGCACTGTAAACACAAATGAACACAAATTTGCTTACCGGACTACCGGTACAACTGCCTTTATTTCTTTGTGTATTAATTTAGCCGCAAAACTTTAGAATATCTCGAAAACTAAACCCGTTCGAAAAAATTAGGTATCGAGTTATAAATCACCCTGTATATATACATTGTCTGTATATATAATTGTCAATCAAGTGGCACGTTTTTGTAAGAATTGAAAATATTATGAGAAAGTGATAAAAAAGTTAATTGTTAATAAAAACACCCGGTATATGCAATGGATAATGAATTATAATAATAATTATTATTTCGTATGACCTCTAATATTTCTAAATACTTTTTTTCAAAAAACATTTTCGCATAGCTTTGGACATAAAGGTACTCATAAGATAATTACATTTTAATATTTGCATTATAGGGATAAGACAATTCAGAAGCTTTTATAAAGAATACACTACATTATTTAATTTAGCGTGTTCTATAGTTTATTTACATCGGTATCACACCCTTTTCAGTCAATTCTAATCTAGAGAGAAACTAGGGAGTCTGTATTCGCAAATTCGCTCCGTCCCGGCCGATCCTAACGGCAACTCGCCGGCGCTCGTGAATGTTCGGGATTATAAAGTGACAGACATCCTAGACGCTTAGTCCACTGCACCACCCAAGTCTGTTAGCGCGCGCTCATCGCCATCTACCGGCGAGTAGTCTACGTTTGTTAGCACCAACGCTACCTACCGGTGAAAAATATTGATGGCCACGCCGACCCACAAAATTCACTTATAACAAGTCACTAACGTTTTGTTAAATTTTATTGAAACGCAAATTAAAGATGTGGTCAATAAGTGTTTTAAGTCCTCTTAAATCCACTAATTCTCTGGTCATTATATTTTAGGTATCCCACTTTAAAGTGAGTTTCTTAAATATTGCGAGATGTTACTTAGTGAATTTTGCCTTTAACCCGACGATTAATGAACAATTCGTCATTCAAAATGAACTCTTAGCCAGTGAAGACATGTCTAAATATTGACATATTATTCAAGGCCTTACTGCCAGTGGAAAGAAATGAAATAAAACGACCGAGAAAAACCTCTCATTATTTTTTTCCCCCGATCCGACCCCGCCGGATAAACTTCGTTTATCTCACCTTAATTGCAGTCCTCACCTGACAAAAGCGACTGAATACGTCCCAACGTCGAACAAAGCGAAATTGCGCCCATTGTTTTTCAACCCCTCCAAGCGCCCCGAACCGCGCAGCCCCACAAGAGCCATGTCGGTCTACACAAAAGAAATTGTCACCTCATTTTTGTATAAACTTTATTACCCCCAGCAGTTTGAGTCGCCTTCCTCCGTCGCCGTTTCCCACCTCTTGGGTGCGAAATATGTTTGAGTTGAATTGTTCGTGGTAAAAATGGGTGGTGGCAAAGTGGATTACCCCTTCAGGAACTCAGCCCCTGAAGACGTCACCCAATATACTCCGATGTTTATTTACTTTGCGTGCGTCTACTGACGAGTATATGTAATAGATGGCAGTGGTGTAGCTATTTCTCAACCCCCTTCGCGTTTCGCAGTTGTGTTTTGTCGCAGTCGTCGTTCCGCTTTTGTTTTCGTTCACCGCGAGGTGTATTGTTTTTCTATAAGGGTGAACTGAAACGACCGGATCAATTCAATCCGACGGTAAAATTGATTTAGCGTCGAGGTGAAAGTTGAGACAAAAAAATGTTTGTGAATTGCATGTGCTGGTGAACTATTCGGTCATTGGCACGATATACCATTACTATTACCATGAATTTAGACCATAAATTGCCACCGCTACTTTTGTAAAAGCCGCTAAATCCATCGTAGTTTTTACATACATGCCAATTCTACATAATTCGGTAATCCTCTATCAATCCAGGGATTTAGTTAGATGCAAGCAAAAGGAAATTTTGTCAGAAACAATTCTTAATAGTTCTTGTATCGACAGATACCAGCGTTTGAAACAATTATGAATTTCTAGCTCATGATATGATTTGCTACTTTGCTACTAAAAATTAGTTTTTTTAAGAAGAAAATTGTATCTTAAGTGATAGTAATTTGTTATCCTTACGGTCTTTGTGTAGGGCTACATTTACTCGAACATTTGCACGAAAATTTTGCACAAAATTAAAAAATGTACAGAAACATAAGCCATCGCGCATCGTATTGAAAAAATGTAGTTGACCACGTTTTCATGAAGCGGGTGCCATCTATAACAAAACCAGTTAGACGTCCTTGTTGACACTTTCAAGCAAGAACATTTTTGTATTATTTTCAGGACGCTTACTTTTCCAGATAATCAGATGCTAAAATAGCGCAACAGATCTCTCAGATAGTCATTGAGGACTTTGTAGGTAGGTGAAAATACTAGCAGCCCTTAGTCCCAAGAATTCCACCAATTTTATCATATAGTAAAAGTGTTATACCTACTATGTATTTCAATTACGTGTTTTATTTAGGCAATCGTCAAAACTACACTGAGCGGCATAAAAAAACGCAACACCTAAAATGATGACCAGTTTCAAACTGCAGTAACCTTTGAACGTATTGCTCGATTTGAATGAGGTTTTTTTTATTTGAAAGGTCCAGCTTTTGCCAATATCTCTGTATGTGTGCTACCCATTTTTGCGCTTTTCTATTTCAGCAATGGTGAATAACGTCAATGCTTGTTTTCTTCCTACAGTTTGAAGCTTGCTGTGGGGTGCACCGACAATAGAATTTAACTTTAAACAAAAGGAGCTTGTAGTCTCATCTGTTCTGATCACTTATATTTTTTGTTCAAGTTTCTATTGTTGTTAACGTCAAAGTTACAAGATCTTAAAGATAACGCTGCTTCTTCGGCAGCGCCACCACAAATTAAAGCTAGCCATGGTAATCGACAAAAACATTTAGTGACGTTTAGTGTCGTTAACGTCATTGACTGTTGCTAGACAATTAAAATGCCTTTAAGCCTTGCAGAAGTTGCTCAGGCAGTAGCTTTGGTGGAAGATGGACGCAGCATTCGTTACGCTGCTCGTATTCTTGGCGCGATAACGAGTACGGTTTGTCGCGCCATTCAGAGATTTCGCCAGACTGGCACCTTCAACAGACGACCTGGGTCAGGAAGAAGACGCATCACTCAAGCCCGTGATGATCGATACATCGTAATGACCGTGTTACGAGATCGACATACCGCAGCAGTTGAGACAAGAAATTGTCTGGAGCAAGTGGCCTGCACGTAGCCCTGATTTAAACCCCATAGAACACATGTGTGATATGCTAGGGAGACGAGTTAGAGCCCGTGGTGCCGCGATACAAACGCTAGATGATCTCCGAATAGCGCTAGAAGAAGAGTGAAACCAGATTCCCCAAAATGAGATTCAAAACCTAATTCGAAGTATGCCTAGAAGGATGAGGAATACAATTCAAGCGAGGGGAGGCAATACTCGTTATTAACATGTTGATCATTACTTTCACAGTTTAATTAAATTTTGTCGTTATCCATGGCTTTCTTTAATTTCTGATGGCGCTGCCGAAGAAGCAGCGTTATCTTTTAGAGCTTGTAACTTTACAACAACATTACAACAATAGAAACTTAAACAAAAAACATAAGTGATCAGAACAGACGAGACTACAAGCTCCTTTTGTTTAAAGTTAAATTCTTTTGTCGGTGCACCCCACAGCAAGCTTCAAACTGTAGAAGAAAACAAGCATTAACGTTATTCACCATTGCTGAAATGGAAGACCGCAAAAATGGGTAGCACACATACAGAAATATTGACAAAAAGTGGACCTTTCAAATAAAAAAAAAAAACTCATTCAAATCGAGCAATACGTTCAAAAGTTACTGCAGTTTAAAACTGGTCATCATTTTAGGTGTTGCGTTTTTTATGCCGCTCAGTGTACTTTGGTGGTCGTAATTAAAAATTGTGACCAATTTAGAACATTCCAAAAATGGTCAAACATGGTCATTCAATTACAGAAAATGGTCAAAACGTCAACATTACGAATACTCAACTTATAGTAATAGATTTGATAATTCAAATGATGGGAGCTATCTTTACGGTAAACCATAATATTAAAATGCCCCAATCTTGAACATAGCGTGTGGTCCAACGAAATGAAAATATAGTCAAAACAAACACAGGCAAACAAATAGTCAAGCGATGGTATAATAAAACTTGAAAATTCCATCGTAGTTAATGGGTGTATAATTGATTATTAATTGTATAATTGATAGGTGAATGTGTATGACGCAGAGGATTACGTCGGATGTTTGCCAATGATCTGCTTTTTTGTCATGTTTCTTTTTAAAACAATTGGGCAAAATCCCAAAAGTCGTACATTGTTAAATTTGTTAGTAAATTATTAATTTCAGTGGCAGTTTTTGCCGCATCCAGTAACCCCCAACTACCCACTTCCGAACTACTGATTAATTTTACCCCACCAGATTGGAATTACTCCATTTCTAATCGCACATTAAGCAATTCCCCGCAAACCAATTAATTTCGAATATCATCAAACGCAAAGCGCTAGAGTTTCGATTGCTATTACGTTAGATTCGTTTTTCATTTTTTGTTGGCAAGGTGAACGCTTGACAGATCGAACACGCGCAAATTATTCGCCCAGGTTTCGCCATTTACATAATGGCGTTCAGTTTATGGAAATTCGGTGCCAAATTGCTAGGCGTTTATTCAAATACCCCACGGCACACTACTTGTTTATATCTGGGACGCAATCGAAAGCTGTATAAATGAGCTTTTCGCCCTTATAATAAATTACACCAAAGAGACGAAAAACCCGTATATAGTACATGGGAGTGTATGAGAAAAAGGAACATTAAACTAAGGCAAAGCAAGCATTCGTTTGCGATCAGCCATGGAGACAAATCGACACGACACGACACGTATGAATAAGCAATGACCTATGGATTTTAGGAGGACATAAATCATTCGTAAGCATTGTGCAATCTTGGAGTTCAGGTGTTTACTTAACGATATTCGGCATTAGGGTACTTCTTATTTTATCAAACATTCTTCTTTTCATGCGACAGCTTTCCAAATGTTTGATCAAGAACAAAAAGCATTTTCTGTGTTTTTGTAATATTCATTTATGCACAAGGCTGTTGATGGTTACGCAAATACAAATATACATCGATCAATGGGTTCTTTGCGTGTTGTCAAAATTGACATGAACTAGTTTCGATGCCAGTGTCATGCATTCAGTCGTTCTACGATATGTAAAATTATTGACATTAACGTCGGCCGTACGTCTTTTCTGACTAAATACACACATGCATCTCGGATACTAATATACATAATAGTTGATATACCAAAGACAGGACTGTAGGACGTATTGTCGCTTGCAAGAGTGTCGGTGACACCCATTAGTATAAACGTATTTTTTAACTTGTTTATTTTACGTAGGTCTATTTCCGCAACTTAGGCCAGTCAGCGACGCAGAGAGCAGGCTACACACATCCAGAAATTTGGTCGAACTGAAGGAATTCAAACCCTCAGTAACATGCATGTCGCATCACAGCACACGGGGCCACCGAAATATAAACTTCATAATGTCTGATGTCAATGGTCAAATTTTACGTAGGATTCTGTCATGACGAACGTGCACGTTAAAGAAATCTTTCTGGGGTTGGAATTCCTTCAGTGCGATTTTTTGAATTTTTTGAATTCCTGGGTGTATGTAGCCTGCCCTTGGCGTCGGTGATTGGTCTAAGTTGCGATGTAAAATAAACAAGTTAAAAAATATAAGGCGATTTTTAGCAAACATACTCGGTATATTGAAGTATGTTGATACGGTTACCTGTAGTAAGTGAATGGTGTAATCATTTGCTTACTTTTGGTTACATCGAGAGAATACGAATAGTTTGTTGTCAAGTGACAAATGTGGTGTAGGTCAGGTGTAGGTATAACGTAACCAAAATCTTCATACTTCATAGCAATTGTCAGCCGTAGATGACGAGGCTGGTTACTTTTGCGTGTATAAGTAAAATGTTGCACGTAAGCAACAAACCATAATATTAATGGAATAATATTAATTTTAATACAATTCTCAACTTTGTACCAATCTGGACACATTCAAAAAAAAATCTTTATTTGCTAAATACCAAGTATTACATAATAAAACATATATGTATTGGAAGAAACTTCAGCAAAATATAACATTCACTTACTGTTGGTTATTTTTATCGTAGGTTTCAAATTCTTCAAATTTCAAATTCAATCCCATAGAAACTCCCCCTGACCAGCGTATGCTTTCTTTTGAAGGCCCGTAGGGAGTTTTGTAGCCTGTTATTTGGAAGCTTATTAAGGAGCTGATGATATGTCCTTGGTTAGCGTTGTTGACTCCGCTGCGTGGCCTCACTTTTTCTTGTTTGAGCTGAGAGCGTTTCTCTAGCTGTTGTTGGTAAATGTACGCCCCCATAAAAGTTAGTACTTTGTACTTTTTAAACATCGGTCTGCAGTGTGTTGTTTGGTCGGCCTGCTGAATTGTTCTTGTCGCTCTTTTCTGTATAGTAAGTATGGTAGACGTATGGCAAGACGCATCCCATAGCCGTATACCATAGGTCATAAACTATGGAAAGGCATAACTCAAGAAGATGATGAATAGCATTTGCATTCTGATATGTTGGTATTCCTTTGGATGACGTCAAATGAATTTGAGCAACTGCTTTCTCTTCCGTTCCTAAAAGTGTTTGCTCTATTGATATCATCTATTATTTAAATATATTTCTTCCTCACTATAACGCCGGTTACACATTGGGCGGTTTTTGCCGTGGCGGCAAATTTGCCGTCGCCTTCGTTCCGGCAGTAGTGTGCTGTGCAGCCGGCGGCTGCACAGCGACCGTCATCGGCAAGACGGCCGCGCTTCATTTATGCCGCTCAGTGTGAAAGCTTCCATTCAATTCTATACACTACTGCCGGAACAACGGCGACGGCAAATTTGCCGCCACGGCAAAAACCGCCCAATGTGTAACCGGCGTAAGGGTACATCCTCAACGCAAAACTGAACTATGACTAAACTCAACTAAACTGATACAACTGTCACCGTACTGTCATCGTACGATAATCAATTTTGAATATCAACGGGGTTGACATAGCATACTCCTGTCAGATATCAGGTAAGCTTCAGTATGCTTCAGTACCCCAATGAGCTTACTCGAGGTAACTGTGACGTCACAAGTGTGTCGCGAGAATGGCGTACTACACCTTACTTCAGGTAACTGGAACTAACCGTTGCTCGCGAGAAAATGCCTATAGTCATTCAAGGCAACTTAGTTATAAATACACAAAATAAAATCCGTGCCATCAAATTAAAAAAAGGAAAATTTGCATGTATACCAGTTAGCACACTAGTTAGTACCTAATCCAGAATTGTGATGCTGATTTGACAAAAATTGTGATTGCGGTGTGATTCCCATAGGAGAAAACAAAGCGATTTAACGCCACAACTGCGCACCGCGGTCGATCAAAGCTATTTCGCATACGAGTCATCCGCCGCATACAATTGCCATACGTCCGTCTGTGGGACTACACAAATCACTACATAAACACATCCACATTAAGATTCCATAATCCATAAGATTCTTATTGTAGAGATCCAACAAATAACTGACTACGATGAAATGAACAGACTAATGTAGGCCAATGTAACTGTAAGCGAGAAACGCCAGAGTGGAGGGAGATCACTTTTTGCCGGCGACGTTGTTTTGTTACAAGTTGCAGCACAATTGTGGTAAGATGTTGACGACTTCCTTGCGCTGAACAGGGTCGGACTCCGTTTTTCTTTATTAGTTTTCTCCAGAATGCGCTAAGTTAGACCATACATTATTTGACAAGACATGTTTATTACGTCCTTGAGCACAAGGTTAGCGCCTTCAAGGTTAGCCGTGATTTCTGAAACAATCTGTATATATTGTAGTAATGCTTTTATCAAGTTTCGGTGATATCTATTATGTTAAAAAACATGTTTCAGTGAAAAAAGTTTTGTAACTTGACGTAGTACTGGAAGAAATCCTCACTTGTAGTTGGTTCTTGTATTGCGGTCGATGTCAATATCATTGGGGAAAAATAGTGAACTGTGAACAAATGTCTATCCTATCAAACTTTCAGTCCTCCACGGAATACGCAACACGAATCCGAGCTTATTCTTCTTCTCCAGGCAGCGGACATAAACTCCACGCCGGACTAGCGCGTCTATACTTTAACAAAAAGAGTTATGAAGTTACGTTTCCTGTGGGATTCAATCCTTTTAGCGAGTCGATGGCGGAACCAATCGTTGGTTTAACCGGCTGGCCGCCTTCCTCAGGGCTTCAATATCCCCCAGGGCACCGCCACCATGTCGGATGCGCTTTACGTAGTTAGCTCACGTCGGTGGTTCCCATGCAGTGTATGAACCACTCCGGTGCTGCGACCGGTGTAATTTACCGTTTAGTACACGTTATTGTTTTAAAGAATAAACCCGATTGCCCTGTAACGGCGCAGGAAATTGTCGGAGCTCTTGTCGATCTTTAATGTTTATAGCAATACCTTGTTCACCGATATTTTTATTTGTTCTTTGCAGTTTTTTGAAGGTCTTTTTCAATTAAATAATTAACAGTCGGTGCTCTATTATTAAAATTTTATAATAATAATTATGCAAGGACAACTTGTGGGTATAAATTTGGGATCATGCTAACTAAGGAAGTCATAATATGATGAAAACCTATGCAATCTAAGATTAAAACAAATGCTGAGTGTGGATGAACTGAACGATGAAGGAATAAAGTATAAAATTTTATAAAACGTTGAACCTCTAATTTAGTACAATCCAAATATGCATACATATTTGTTTCCGTAGGTTACGGATCTGCTAACCAAAAGTCTTAATCATATCACAATTTTGAAAAAAAGATTGTTGAAAATGTAGAAAACATGATGTGAAAACATAGTTTGATTCATCTCCAAAAAGAAAATGAGAATAGTACATTTCCACATTTCGTCGAATGTGAAGGAAACCTTATTTGTTTGATGTTGTCGGAGTCTCGGATTACTATATTTATATCTAAAATTTATAGTTAAAAATAGTGGAGACGGGGATTTTGGGGTCGCTGAGTTGAAATGTGGAATGAAGACCTCAAATCCAGAATGATGGATCCAATATGGCGGCCAAAATGTTACAAAAACATCAGATTTGCCTAAAAAGTACTCAAGAATTTCCGGAGTTGATATTTTTAAATCTATATCTAACACAAAAATTTAAAACTCAAAATTGCGGATTCAATATGGCTGCCAAACAAACACACCGGGTTCGGAATAAAAACTACTAAATTAATCCTCAAAATGGCAAAAAACCGTCGGATACGCATGGAAACGCGGGGGTTTCAGGCTTGCTGATTTTTAGTATAGAAAACTTTAAAGAAGCCAGTGGGTATCTGAAGAAAGTTATACAGTGCAGGACCTCTAGGGAGTAGTGGAGAGGGCATTTAAAGATACCGATAGAACTAATAATATTGGTCAATCAACTTTTTTAGTAATTAGCACATAGCTTGAGGAGTTTTTAATTTGTAATTCACAATAAATAAAGTATTGCCGCTACAAATAATAATGCTAATTTTGTAAAATTAGGTAAGTATGTGAAAATATTAGGTCGTTAACTTTCACTTATATTTTCATGTAAAATGTTGTGGAAATTGTATTCTATCATAAATATGTTACACATGCGGCTGTAAAGCAATCTCCATCTTCTATTTAAATATGTAAATATCAAATAGATCGGCACGTAGTTATTTGAAAGCCTCTTGGATTTTGTATGTGTTTTATTTTACTTGGTACTAGTTTCGGACCCGTCATCAGCCGCACAAATAGTCAAAGATTCAGTAAAATATGTCTACGTTCAAACATTCTTACACGAGGTAAACAAAAATGGCTGGCGTCTGGCGAGCAGCAAGGAGTGTCGGCACATTATAGGAGAAACAGAGAAACTGTTAGATATTTTCTAATGACAGTAGGTAGTGTCAAACGCTGATGTTTTGATAATACCTACTGTCAATAGTATCAAAATATATTAATTTTATATATAGTATGATATGAAATGATATGAAGTCATGTACCTGGCCACATCAGATTTTTTTATCATCGTAAGCATTCAGATTTGGTGATTAACTAACTATAATGAAATTATCTGCAGCTCGACAACGCGCAATTATTTCATTCTTCACAATATTTTGATGCTATCGATTAATGATAAGAAACATCAACAACATACAAACAGAAAGTGTGCAAAGGTGCCACCGTATTTCGAGCACTAACGTCCCTACTACTGAGTCATTTAAAATACAAAAATCATCAAACAACGTTTTGCATAATGTATTTAGCTTATTAAGAATCTTCTTAATTAAATAATAAACTAAATTGGCGTAAATGATTTAACTTTTTCAAATTCGTAACAATACTTAAGAATTTTAAACCGATACTACAAAACATCAACAGCAAAACATTAAATTGATCTTGACCATGTTATCAATATATAAATTAAGTACTTGTGTGTTTCTCTTCCCCCCTTCAAGTATTTCAACTGGCATCTAACAATGCACAACGTGATAAGATAACACACTCACAAAACCATAGGTTTCTAAAATCCAACAGTTTTGTTGGACGTCGCCAGACGTTTAAATTTGTGGTAGTAACACTTAAAAAATCTCAAAATCCGTAATATATAAACGAACGCCAATAAATATATTCGGTAATTCGTTATTTGACTCGCTACTCGATTATATCGCATTGTCAGAGTATTAACCAGGCCGAGCACAACAACAGCGGGGTCTGTATGCAGCCGGTCTATGTGTACATTGGGTCTCTATACCCAGGCATTAATTACATGCGAACACAAGGGTTTTGGAGGCAAAGCCGAAACTAAATCCTTCGCATAACATTCCACGATTACGGTCGCCGCAGCTAAAATTGATTAAGGTCACACTATTGGCTACACCAACTCCCGCGGGACCATCCTAACAAAACAAGCGAACAAACTGCAAGCGAAGGATAAACATCATCAGCATTGCTGACGGGCCAAATTATTCCCATAGGACGAGATATTAAGGAAACTTTATCCCGGCGAACATAATCGAACTGCCGTAAAAATGCACTTAAGCCGACCGATTTTAACATGCTATAAAGGAGGAAGGAGGGAAAACAGCAGGACGATATGCTGTAAAACCGCAAGGTGGAATATTTGATGGTACATTACGCTGCGAGGCGGACAGTTAATATCTTAGAAAACTATAAACTAATTTACGACTTCTGCACCATCTCCGCTGTATACATTAAAATTCCATTGCATGTGCGTCCGCACTAAGACATATGTGTTAATTCGTCTAAGAGGACTGGCTTAGTTAGATTAATTAATAGGAATACTTTGTTGTTAAACATTCGTAAAAGGTTATAAAGTTAAAAATTGACAAATTAGCTGCTGTTTGAATTTTAAGATCTATTTTGTAGAGCGTTTGTTTGTCTTAAAATCGTTATAAACGTATTTATTTAAAAGTTTCACATATTTATATTATGAGGTTCAGGCTCCAATTAACAGTATTTTCTCTATGGGAAAAATGAGAGACACGATTCGTTAAATGATTATGTATCTTCAATCCAAGATGGCGGACCGCGCCGCGTCCCCCAAGGTTGATAACTTGGATTTATTATCGGCGCCCGGAACTCAATAAGATACATCAAAACCTTTTCTACCTTACCTTTTGTACGGCAAAAACCCCTATTGACTGGACTATAAACTCTACAAGAAAAAGTAGAAACATTATACTTTTTAAAATACACTTTTCTGATTGAATTCATAGAATTATAATAATTTACTCATCATAAGTACCTAGATCTATTCGCATTCTACACTGCATTTAAAAGTCGCATTCCGACTCTGAAGTGTTGCCCAAAATTAGCAATTGAAACAACACATGCTCAGCCTTAATGCAGGAAATTTCGACCGGAGGTGACCCCTCACGAGAGAATTGCCCTAACTGCCATCTCTCGTTTCGATACTATTGACTCCTGTATTTGAAGGCGCATAACTCTAAAACTACTGAACAGAAAAAATTTTAATAAAGTGTCTTAGACTCCTGAATTATTTCTACATAAGTTGTATGAATGTCACCATTTTTTGCCTCTCGGTGTAAACATGAGCGCGAGAGAAATGAGAAAAGGTACCCGATTTTTGCACTTTGAGATTAGCGGTCGTCTGTCCAATTTTTACTTTATCATACGCAGTATGATAAGTAAGTATGACGCAGTATTGTAATCGTGCCAAAAAAATTTTTTGAGATTTTAGTGGAAATATGTCTTTTTGGGTCCCCTGAACATTTTTGACCAAGGTACAAAAAAATGTCTGTGTGTGTGTGTGTATATGTGTGTGTGTGTGTGTGTACCCGTTTTTGTGGCGACGATTCCGGAGAAACTACTAAAGGTATCGCAACGAAACTTCATATTTAGAAGTTTCATAACCAAACTTAGAGCTGAAAAGCCTTCTGTTGCAAAAGGTCCAAAGGAACTGGAGGTTTAGTCTTAGTATTTTTGAAAGATTTTGCAAATAAGCCGCCATTTCTGGAATTTCGTCGATATAGTTAAATAATAAATTAAAGATAACGAAATTCTGAATAATTTATGACTATGACATTTTTTTGTACATTCCATAGTTTAGCTGCATAAGCAAATTCTATTTCATCGAGATCGGTCGTACTGCATTAAAACTAGTAGCCAGGATGAGTCAGATATTTGATTCTAATGACAGTAGGTAGTCATACGCTATTTTTTTGTTGAGAATACCTACTGTCAATATAAGCTGCGTTCGGATATTGTACACCGTAAGAGCGCGTTCGGATAATCGGTTGGAGTACGGTGACAGTGACTAACGTCATACGGCGTTTATCTGCATATAAGAGAGAGACAGCCGACCCAGGTTATCTGAGCCTTGCTCTCCCCATACCCTACCCTGACAAACCGTAGGCGCTCTTACACTTTTTACACCCAATAACACGTAAGTGTCATTTGGACGGTGTACTCGGGGGTCAACGGAGTACAATATCCGAACGCAGCTTTAATCGACATATCTGTCTACTTCTACTAGTTTTATTTTAATGCAGACATAGCCAAACTCGATCAAATAGAATCGCATGCAGCTAAACTATTAATTTTATATCTAGTATGATAAAGTCATGTGCCTGGCCACATCAGATTTTTTCCTCGTAAACCGTTTGCCACAAAAATTTTTGTTCATGCTGCATTTAGAGCTTCTTCTATAGATTGGCGTTTTTGCTTGCTTCAGCTTTTGTGTAATAAAGGTTGCGAACAATATTTTCATGGAAGCGGATTTCTCGGTAACGAATATTAGCACGATAACGGGATATACGTAAACAATCGTCATATTTTAATTAATGTGACTAGAAAAAGAATAGCATAATAATTTTTAAGTAATTTTTACAGCGATTTAAAATTAAATATATAAATTTCCTGCAGCGCGCACTACGTCAATCGTAACGGTAAATGGAAACGTAGTGGAAGATTAATATTTACTATTAGTACGATACGATCAGAACAATTTAATTTCGGAATTTTGAATAATGGTGCGAGTTAAACATAGATAAGGTATTTAGATGTACAATTAATTATAATACTTTACAAAAACGGATTCAAACGGATTCACTGAAAGCGTCAAAACTTCGCATCTCGTTCGACTGCCTCCCACCAAAAACCACAAGCGAGGGAAGCCAAACTGCCAAAATAGTGTTCATGTTTATTTCGGTCTTGAAAATTAACAAATAGTCGGAATGCTAATTCAAGGGATGTGTATCGCAGTAAATAAGGATTATTTACATCCTCACTGCGTTGTCCTGCTAACATTCGTTACTGAGATATCGGCTTCCATCAAAATCTTGTTCGCAACCTTTATTACATAAAAACTGAAGAAAACATAAACACCAATCTATAGAAGAGACTCTAAATGGAACCTGAACACTGACATTTTCAAAAATCATTTCACAAAAATCGGGTACACTTTCACTTCTGTCGCGCTCATGTTTACACCGAGAGGAAAACAATGTTGACAGTCATACAACTTATGTAGAAATGATTCAGGAGTATAGCATACTTTATTTCAATTTTTTCTGTTCAGTAGTTTTAGAGTTATGGGCCTTCAAACACAGGAGTCAATACTATCGAAACGAGAGATGGCAGTTAGGGCGATTCTCTCGTGCGGAGTCACATAGACTAAAAAACTGTAAAAATTTTGAGAATTAAAAATACATTTCAGGGCCTTATTTTATGGTTATTTTATGTTTGATTTTTCCAACCGATTACATGAGAACCTCTCGTTAATTAGCATTTGCTACGATTTTCGGCTAGAATCAGTTATCTCCAGGCAAACAGGCCACAATAAAAAATAGCAGGCCTCATCATAAAGGCAAAACTCAACATCACAAAGAATATAGTGTTTCTATTTAATGGAAGTTCGCACATTGTAAAAACGTGGATTTCAGCCTCAAACTTTATTTAAGATTCAATTAACGGTAGTGTTCGCTTTTACAGAATGAAATTGTGGGACTTGGACATTTTTCGACTTATTTTATTCGGAATAACTATAATAATTGAACTGAAGGAATTTTTGATGTGAAATTAGTCGGTAACATTTGACAAGTGTCTTCTGAAGTGCCTTTTTCCGCCGTACTTCAATCACTGTTCTTTCTATTGACATGTATATAACAGAAAGTAAGCATTTATCTGTAGTAGGTTCGAGCAATGTATTTCTCATATAAAAATGTCCTGTTTCATGCCGTATTACCATTAATTTGTCTGCTTCTAACTTTCAAATCTTTCTGCGTAATTTGATCTGAGGTCGATCTACATACAGAAAGTGCATTTTCAACCTACTGATTCAATTAAAAAAATTTACCTAGACGTAAAAAAAAATACACAAGTTTGCTGATGACGTACGACTTGATAGAATAGATATTGACATAATATTTCGTTTTTAAAAATACGTTTTTTAACCGTCTCCTAAACCTACAATATTTCAGTATTTTCAAATTGTTCGTTGTTTATCATGTCTTGACATCTTTCATCTTTAATATGGTGTATAACTTCTTCAGCTAAATTTAATATTTTCGGAGAAATCTATGCAAACATTTCAATAATGTTTAATTAATTTAAATAATAAATCCATTCTTTTGAAACAATTTTATACCCATTCAGACCATTTTCCCAAGGAATTGAAATTGCGTTCCAGTTCCTTTTAATTAATTGCATACTCCAGTTTGATGAAACACAGTAGTAAACACACACACAAAAGTGATTATTTGGAACGAGAAAACATAATTTCTTGAATTTATTTACTAGATTCAAATGCATATTTACTGGATGTAGAAAGTTAGGTATATACAAGAAATGCCACATACTCAATATAAGTAAAATAATTTCTCAGATAAATGCTGTCAACAAATAAATTCTTTCTTTATAAGAACCAATATTGTATTGAAAGAAGTAATTGAATTTTTCGTCCCAAAAATGTTAATTTCTCCAACGAAGTAATAGTAAATCCATCCAAGTGCGTAGTTACTTGATCCAAGAAAATATAAGACATTTAATATAAGTAAGTATTGTCTACTGAATAAAAACCCACCAATTATTTAACTGAAGTGATTCTCACTTCCTTCAAGTAATCCCTTTCTCTGGAATAAATATGCACACCGTGATTTTGTCAAGGCTCGCGAGCCCGCGCGTGGTGCTGGCACGTGCTGGCGCCACGGAACCTAACTTAGTACGAAAACAACGAAATACCCGTAGGGGATGTGCCTTGTGATTTATTGGGGATGTGTATTGTGATTTATAGTGTACAATAAACGTTTCAACACGGAGTAGTTTGATGTAACGCACGCAACAGTTTAGAACGAGTAAGTAAATATAACATACATATCTTGTTAATTAGCAATAGAAAACGTAATTGTGCCAATTCTTTAAAATTCTTACATTAAGTAGCTAAAAATATTTACCGGGAATAAAATATACACTTCATTGAAGACTGTTTACTTACTTCACCAGAGTAACCACTTTCTTAAATCTAATAATTATACCAAGAAATAAAATTTCTTGGTTGAAGTCAATAATCTCTCGCGTATATACGAACCTACCAACTACTTCAGCCAAGTAATTCTCTCTTCGTTCGAGAGATCACTTTTCTGTGTGCAGTCTATGATAGGGCATACCTATCAGTCTGACTAGAGTTATTCATTAACGGATTAAACAATAAGAATAGTTGTTTCTGTACTAATTTAGTACGATGCACAAAACGGAACAAGCAAAGCAAAAAACTACAAACTCTCACAAGTAATTGCGTAATGGCGCGTTCACTATTAAAAAACAAAAGGTTACCGAATGCAGTCTACAAATTTCGCCGAACATTTCTACAACAGCGCACTGGAATTTAGGAATTAATTTTACCGATTAATTAAAAGCGGAGCGAGATCGGCGCTCGCGGCGCGGCGCCATAAAGATCGACGCCGCCGCCGTCGTCGTCGCCGTTCGACAGTAACGTATAGTCGGGCGGCCGCAACGCCGAAAATTCTCAATTTTGCCGGAAAGCAGCAAGCGGCAGCAGCAGCAGCAGCAGGCACCACCAGTGCCCGTAATTAAGTGTCCGACGCGGTGCTTGTTTATTAATTTTCCGGTATCAGCGTTCCGCTCCGGCTGCAAAACGACTACTTCTCTCCCTACCGTAGCCACCCATACCGAATTATGAGCCCGGTCGGTTCCGGTTTTATTAAGCCCGTACTACTTTAGGAGTCAGGATTGTTCGAAACAGTATGGACTGAGAAGTAATTATGGCTTCATTGTTATCTTCAGATACTGATATCTGTATGAGAGGTAAATCTGAAAATTGGTGAACACTAACTATTTAGTGTCCTGGACAACGCACTGTGTATTTTACATATTTAGGGGGACGTTCATACCATTTTGGTCCATATTCTTAGATTTTTTGTCAGTTTTTAATATAACTAAATTCCAAATGGGCCTAGACATATGAAAACCAAATATTATGGGGAATATATATCGGTCCGACAAATTATGCACGATAAAATTATTACGCACGACAATTGTTAACACGACAGAATATGTATTCAGCACGACAAATTAGGGATTCTTAACGACAGATTAATTGACTAGCACGACAGATTATGTAATTTTACTTTTTTAAGCTGTTTGGCAAAAGTATTGGTTATATTGATTAGATTTTTGAGTTTTAATGATTTTGATAATTTTGGTTTTATAAAACCTAATCAACAGCTGTAGTGTGGGGTAAAAATTTAATAAAAACACAAATGAAATTTATAATATTGTATTTAAATAAAGGAACAAATAAACAATAATTCAAGTACAATAAAAATATATCCGTACATTCTATAAAAAAATAAACAATTATTTGAATTATTGTCTGGAATTATTGTGTATTTGAATATTTTTATATTTTGATTTTGTAGAACATGTGTAATATTTAGTACCCACTTCAAGAACTTTTTTGTTTAATTGCATTGATATTCTTCGGTCCAGTCCTTAAATGAAGTTGTTTGTTGTGAGTAAAAAAAGTCAGTTAGACTATAAAGAATGTGACAACGACATTGCAGAAATAGGCCGTCCAAATTTTCGAACCATTTGTGGTATTTGAATGCACAGTTGGTGGGATTATCGTTTTTTGATCCCACCATTACAGACGATGAAAAGTTGTTAATGCCTAGTAAATTGCTCAGTAGCACAGAGGAACCATCAGAGCACTCTAGGGTTGTAAATCCAAAAGTTAGGAAAGAAAAATTAAAAGAGGTAGTTGATGGAGGATTGGTAAATTTACTTACCAAAGAAACGTTTACATTCTTTGACCGATTTAATATAAAAACAGATTTCCTAAGACAACATCCAAACACCTGGCCTCAAAATAATGACTTCCAAGATGGATTGAAAATTGTCAAAACATTAAAACTAGTTAATGATATGGCTGAGCGTGGTGTTAAATTAATAACCGACTATAACGACCTTCTCACAAAAGATGAAGACCAAAAGCAATATGCCCTGCAGGTTGTAAACAAATGCCAAGCATTATATCCTGACGTTTCAAAAACTACTTTAACAAAACCTCTACAATAGATTAGATAACTATGTAAAATTCTTAACTCATGTAGGTACTACGCCTGTATCTTTTCTGTGTCTGTTTTGTATTTATTATATACCTGATTTTTATATATTAAAATAAAAAATTTCATTAGACTTATCAGTTTTACTTCTTTTTTATTATATTTCTACTTTAAACTCAAAAATATACCAACAAAAAGCAAAATTTATCACATAACAAAATATACGAAGTATGCTCCTAGTGGTACCAGGTCACGTTTTTGGGGCTAAAGGCTGTTGTAACTCTGTTAGACTTAAAATAACAACAATTATTTATAGAATATAAATTTTGAAGAACAACATTAGCTTTCTTTTGAGATATTAAGCGTGTTTCTATTATTTACCGTTCTGGAGTTATGGCTCCATATGTCAGCTTTTTGGCAAAAAAATTGGATTTTTTCAAACTTTAAGCGACGAGCGGCACGTGTTAACGTCGTTTAATCGAGCTCAAATTTCGGCTATCTCAATATCTGCAAACGGGAATCGTTTTGTGGGGTCCAGACGAACAAAATTCCGCAATCGATTTTTTGCGGTCACCCTAGTGACTATCCTGGCCAACAATGAACAAAATCGAGCAAGTGAAAACTATTTTTGGTAGGGCTTTCCCCATAGACTGTTGGATTGTGTTCATGGATGGCACTTAGCTTAGATTATTGTATTTTTGACAAATTAAGTATCTACTTGGAAATATGTAAAGTGCTCTGACTCAATAGTTCATTGATTATTTTTCTTATGTAAGTTAATAACTGTGGTAGGTAAATTTATTGTAGTAAACAAACCAAAAATATTTCCTTTGTAATATAGTAATAATAATACCGACTTTATATATGATTAAATTAAATGTATACTCGATTTTGTGCCCCTTGTGGTATGGGTTAATGCGCTGTAATCGATAGATCTCAAATTTCACAGCAATTAAGTAATGATATAATTGAACAAATTCGGAGAGCCCAGCCTAAAAAAATAACAGTACAAAAAATAAGCACCACACCAATTGACATAATAAGAAATGTTACAGGGTAAAGACCCTGATATTATTATACGGTCGAACTTGAACTGTAAAAAGCACTAAAAGTTAAACTTTTGCAACTGACAAATATTTTAGTTAAAAAGCTCACGTCAATCAAACCAGCAATTGCCTACAACTGTTCGATTTCTAGTTGTATTTTGTTGTCCATATTAGCTCTAACTCAAATCATATATATATATATATTATGATTATAACTTACCTGAAGACTGACTGAACAACAATTCGACACTGAATAATTTTTAATTATTCCCAACGTCCTTCTGCGAACTTAAAAACAAACCACACTTTTAACGGTATGGAAGAAGTTTTGTACGGCTGGACTAGCGGCGCTGCTTGTCATACTGTCATTTATGGTATTTGAGGTTACGTCACATAGTTTGCTGATTTTATCGTTTAAATACAAACATTGTCGTTTATTTAATTTTTTTGTCGTTAAAACATATAATTATGTCGTTTGTTTACATTTTCTGTCGTTAAAACACATATTTTGTCGTTCAAATGAATATTTGTTGTTGAGGTACCGAAATTTGTCGTGCGAACCCCTAATTTGTCGGGCCGAAAAATGCCACCCAAATATTATTGACACACGTTTTAAAAGGAATACGAAAATTGTTTTAAAATCTTTAAAACTATACATGAATTTAATCTGGGGTTAAATTTTTTTCTTAGAGCGCATATTAAACAGCATAAGAAAATCTTTCAAAACTTAACCGATTGTTTAATGTGCTACCGACACATTATCAACACTGACGAGTTAACACCTGTTAACGCGCCAATAAACGTTTTGTGTTCGCCATTTAACGACCCTCGATACATTTTCATGAATAAATTGACAGCCTGTATAAACGGCTCATTTTAGGACCCAACTGGCATATTTTGCGTCAAAATGCATAATTGCGGATATTCTCCAAGGCAGTTTGTTCGTTTCTCAGAGCTAACTGTCAGTTAAATTAAATTTAAAACAACATTTTTCCTATGACTTTGTTAATGTAATTCTAATTTTTTGTAATTCTGATTGTTAACTAATGCAAAAATGAATTTTTTTTTGCAACCAACCGATCAACAATACGATTCTGTACACGTGAATACATTCAAGAAATTCTAAATCATTTATTGCGGTCAACAATTGGACACATGTATTTATCTTCACGCTACGTAATATCTGATTCGTGTACTCTAAGAAGTAAAGTTTTGAGTGAAAAAAGCATGTAAGATATTGATTATTTTCACGAGAAATTTTATACGCTTATAGAGGAAGGTGTAACTTAAATCTATTTTGTATTTTTTATTTTCAATTTCAAGCTGTCTTCACGTTAAAAAAATCGCAAAAGCCGTCAATTTTATGTCAGATTCAGTAACATATTTGTTAAAAACCAAAAAAACATATTATATAATATATCAAATATCACTTTTATATTACCTTTTATCTTTAATTTCACGTATTGATGAAACGTGACCAACTATAAACGAGAAGTGACAACTAATAAGCACGCCGCTGTAAATTTGATGTCGCTCAGAGCAACGACTGCCACGTGCTTTAATAAACATAAATGCGTTACAATTTGCGATATTTGCTTATCTGGCTATAACACTAATTACTTCTTTTTTAATTTTTACCAATTCGACAGTGATGCAAATGTTCCCATAAATTAGCGAAATAAACCACTCTGCAAAGTACTAAAAGTTATAAGTCTCCTCTTATAACTGTATCGTTCTTTTTTCGAGATTTGCATTTGAAATAAATTCATTAATGGTAATAAGAAGGCACTTTCACCAAAATAATTTACGCCGATTCATCTCTAAACTTGCATAGTGTAAAATCTGAAAACTATAGATTTTAGTGATGTAAGTATTTATTGCACTAAAATAGAACAAAGGTTTATTTTGGTCAACAATGCAAGTCAAACAATTCAGTCAATGCATGTTTCACATTTCTTCTTCCCATTTGTATATTATTTTCCACATATATACTGGATTTTAACTGGAATAACAATAAGCGAGACATTTTTTGGCAGTGAAACTCATACATACTGGTCTAGCGTATCGAAACGGGGTCTTAACACGAGTGAAACAACGAGCGAACCGTGTGCGCTTTCAAAACTTTATAATATGCAGCAACTACAAATTGTTTTCGAGCGGAAATTCAAACTATGTGAACTGTTATATGCCGCTAGAGCAATTTCACCACGGTTTGCAGGTAGCAATAGTTTGCCGCGGCATTATTAATAAGTTGGCTTGTGTGTGCGTAAATCTGGACGTTGGATTCTGTTTTATTTAGCTTGCGCGAGGTCTATCGTCGACGAACCGTTATAAGCTTATTTTAATACAACTTATAGTTGGGTAGTAGCGGTATTATATTATTATATCATGGCGCCGTTACGACAAGAAATAAAGGGACATAGCATGCAAAAATTCCATTAGCAAAGTTGTAATCTTCTTCAATGGGGCTGGAACAAGTTATTCTGTAATTGAACGTATGAGAAGAAGAACAGTAATATTCCAAAAACATCTTTTTCGGTAAATAAGAAAAAACTGTATACCTAAGAAACTTGAAGTTTTACAAAAAAACGAACTATTGTAAATGTGTAGATCTACAGGCCCTAAATATTATCTCAAAATGGGAAATGACACGCATTATTAGTTTTGTAGATATTTACTATAATGTGTCATGGAATATTATCTTTCTTCCACTCAATGAAAGCTGTCTTGCTCATTTTTTACTTCCTTCACTTCAAACTTTGGTTTGGCGTTTGCGATGATGTCTTCATACTCTTTAGGTATGTAAATGCGGTCTAGCCGCCGAACCACACGCTTTTATTTCCTTCTCTTCACCAGTTAAACCTCCCATACACTGTTTTTTGCAACCACAGTCTGGCCTAGGGGTGGGCGCTCTTGGAAATTTGTGATCGATTTCGATCACTATTTGAGATCCATCTGATCGATCGGATCGATCATGATCGAGCGATAGATCATGATGGGCTGGGCAAAACAATCGATCGATCGATTCGATCGATCGTTCGATCATCTTATTTGAAAGATGTCGGCGCTTCATACTCTTTAGGTATGTAAATGCGGTCTAGCCGCCGAACCACACGCTTTTATTATAGCCTCCTTCTCCTCACCAGTTAAACCTCTCATTTTGTTGTTTTTTTGCAACCACAGTCTGGCCTAGGGGTGGGCGCTCTTGGACATTTTTTGATCTTTTGATCTGATCGATCATGATCGAGCGATAGATCATGATGGGCTGGGCAAAAAAATCGATCGATCGATCAGATCGATCGTTCGATCATCTTATTTGAAAGATCGAAGTTGAACCTCCCATACACTGTTTTTTGCAACCACAGTCTGGCCTAGAGGTTGGCGCTCTTGGAAATTTGTGATCGATTTCGATCACTATTTGAGATCTATCTGATTGCTCGATTTGATCGATTATGATAGATAAGATCGATCGAATCGATCAGATCGATCGCATCGATCAGATCGATCGGATCGCTCAGATCGATCATAATCGAGCGATAGATCATGATGGGCTGGGAAAAAATCGATCGATGGATCTTTCAAATAAGATGATCTTATTTGAAAGATCGATGTACGATTGTATGATGATCGATCAGATCGATCTTTTAAATAAGATGATCTATCGATCGATTTTTTTGCCGATCAATCTGATCGATCGCCTCGATCCGATCGATCGGCTCGATCTGATCAATCATGATCGATCGATCGATCGATGTTTTAGTTCTTCCATATACGCACGACACGTGTCCGGCAACGTACGTATCATCAAAAGATCGATCAGATCGATCACATCGATCAGATCGATCACATCGATCAGATCGATCTTTCAAATAAGATGATCAAACGATTGATCTGATCGATCAGATCGATCGATGGATTTTTTTGCCCAGAGAACACTATTACTATTAAGCACAATATATTACTACAACTAGGACAGCTGTTCGACCGGACTTTGTGGTCGTTGCGTAGCAACCGCCGTCCTCGCAAAAAATCATAGAGTTTTATGGAGATGAAAAACTTGATCTCGACTCAAACCGCGGCTTTAGTTAACACAAGGTAGGGCGATCGGTCGCAGCCGGTCAAAATCCATAATCCAAAAGTGGGGAAACCCCCTTTGCGCTAGGAAAATCGGGCAGAACCGCTTCCGACGCGACGTCGATTAGTGGCCGTTTTATTTTATTAGTATCCGGATAAAACTTCACTTTAAGCACTTGTTGTTAAACACAACTTTTGACCACAACCTTACCTCAAACAACAAACGAGTAACGGACAAAACTAACATGCGAGCGCTGTGGCAGACGAGAGTACTACGCGAGCACGACGTCTGAACGGAAAAGCAGTAACATTCCTGGAATGTTATCTTTCTTCCACTCATTGCAAACTTCTAAGCATTATTTCACAGACAGGATAGAAGGGAATATTACTCTTGATCCACTAAACGATAGACCTACATTTAAACCACAAAATGGCTATCTCAACTTTTTTTTGATATTTTTGGAATATTACTGTTCTTCCACTCACACGTTCAATTGGTCTAATGATACAATGTGCAGTTGGGGTAGGGTATTGTTAGCTAAACTACGGAGATCGCACAAAACACATAATAAGTTGATTGCATACGTATGGCTATACAATCCGTACCATGATACATACCGATGGTTATGATGACAGTAGCTTTGCATAATAACGCCCGTTCGTTCGAATAATGACTTTATTATTCGAAGAAACTGTCATCATTATATGAAAGTACTGTCAAGTCTGTAAAAACCTACGTGGTTGACATTATTTGACAGCTCGCTTTGCCACTATTGACAAACGCATTTAAAATATTTTATATGAAATGGAATTTAGTCGTAGATAGAATGTCGTATTTGAATCGCACATAACGGATATAAATCGCGAGCGTGAAGTTTATACGCGAGCCGCAGGCGAGCGAGCAATTGTCCTTAATTACGTGGTCGTCAAATAACAATACTATTAACCAACACGCATATTTAAAAAAGGCATTAATGATCGAGATGTTTTTAATTGTCGAGTTATAAGTAAATTATATGAGGTAAAAGTAGAGTTACCTCGCGTGTAGAGAACAGAAAGTCTGAACGATTGTTAGTTGAACCTGATGAGTATAATAATAAAACTAATGCATTCAATGTGTTTCGTTCTCCTTCTTTTGATTATGTTTTCTTTACGCAGACAGAGGATATACAAAACTAGTATAAGATTATTGGAAACAGAATATTTCAAATTACAGATGCCAAAAAACTCCAACTAGTCGTACAGCCATCATGTAATCAGAGAATTACGAATCAATTACTTAAATTGAATGAAATAATAATAAAAGAAATAATAAAATGATTATGGAATATTGCAGAGGTGTTTGGAATATTGTTTACCATCGGATTTAGGTAGTCTAATACTAACAATAAATCCGATCATTTAAAAAAAACAAACATGTAAAGAAAAACGTTTGATAATAGTCCATGTTGGTGGAGATGGAGTTTTTATTCCTAACGGATTATTGATGATTTTTCTGGTACCTATATTATTAACGTTTATTTTATCGGTAATCAAGATTATCATGACAATATGAATAATAGAAACTTCATGGAATAGATTAAACAGGAGTTGATCCCAAATTTACCCCCACGGTTGGTTCATGTATTAGATTAATACTAGTTATCATTTCGTTAAAGAAGGCATCTGAATTACAGCCTCAGAAGAAGTCAAACTTTAATTTTGTATTGTACATTTTTCGTTTATTCATTCATTGTTTATTACAATAATTCGTTTTACGTAGTGTCTTTCTGGTCTCTCTGGAACGAGCCATCTATGCATTACCATATATGGGGATCTCAAAATTACAATTTTGTTCCAGCTGTGCAGAAGAAATAGTAGGGAACCCTCTTCTTAGTTTAAAACATCTCTACATCTTAATATCTAAATTTGCACACAGACTTGCTTCACTTATTTGCATACAGACTTAGAAGCCTTCAACGAACTACCGTCGAATCAGATTGTAGGTGGCCAACTTTACGACCGATGAAAAATTAACATGGCTTTGGGACGCGGCAGCCGTCAAGTTGCAATATCGACGCCTCAACCCGGTACTAGCATACTACTACGACGTATATTGCATGTCTGAAATTGTTAGGCACTCGACACCGTCTTGCCATGGCCTGTCGACAATACGGCATAATATAGGTCACAGCCAGTGGTTGTGGAATTTAATTGAACGCGTGCATTTGTTATCGCTATGAAGGCTAAATTGAATGTTTGCATAATTAAGACGGGTCATTGTTGCAGTAGGAATAATTGAGGGAAGTGGATGTTTAACGCACTAAGGTAGAAAAAGTATTTAAACATTTTTTTTTAAATCATGTTGGTACCTATCAGGTTTTCATTAAACTATGCTGGTACTGCTTAGAGATATGCTTACGATATGTCTTCTGAACTATTTTTTTTCGGTATAAATAAGCAAATATTCAACTTATCTGGTTTTCTATGGATTGGTCAATGGAATATAATAGGTGTCCTTAAGGAAGTACGAAATTCAAAATTCATTAGCTAGTTCCTGAATTATGACCTGTCCATTTTCGGACCAATGCCGATTAAACACTCGTATAACAAAAGGGCAAGACTTTGTGTTCTAAAATAACTGTCTAACAACAGCAACTTGTCCTAATTTTACTTTATTTTATTTTTGAGTAATTTACAAATTTCATTCCGAAGTTAGATTTTCGAAAATATTACCTGTGATGCTTTTCAGGTTGTTAATTACGATTCAGTAGCCAACATAAAGGTTCTCCGTTTGTTTAAAAAAATCTTGTTTATTCAAACTTCCGACATTTCCGGCTTTTTAATTTTTTTGACAAATTTTAAAATGCTGTAAAAGTCATATATAATATTTTTGAAGGCACTATGCAGTCAACATTAGACCATCCAATCGTGAATACATTTGTTCAACATTGCTGAGCTCAATCATTCCCTTTTATATTTACTACACTCAATAATACTGATTGTCATCAATTCTCTTCTTGATTGTCAAAAATTTAATATTTAGCTAAATTTGACGAAAAAAAGGTAGTGGAGGAGGAGAGTGCAAAATAACTCGAAAAGGTATAGTTTTAGGGCAGTATAGTCTGCATGTGGTAGTAGGATTGCTATTACTGTGCCTATATGGGTGCATGTGAGGACAGGAGATGTACAATGCAATCTCAACATTTCTCAGCTAATAAGTTTTATTTTTAGTTGCACATAAAAATGTAAATAAAATACCCAGGGTTGTTTTTACTGTTATGGAATTTCCATTGATCTTTATTGTATTCCACGAATAATCTACCTCTTTGATGTTTGCTGAATCACACGCAAATATTTTTAACACTGTTAAAGGAAAAAATGTTGGGTGGTACACAATGGAACACTCATTAATAGTACACAATGGAACACATTTCAAGCGCAGCACCTATTTTTTTTTGCAGCGAACATACACTAGAGCATAATGTAATAAAGTCAAAAATAAATTATATATAATTCAAATAAAATAAATTAATAATTAATTAATAATTAACATGGTAATACTAATGATCCATGGTATGGATCACAGGTGATATTCAACTGTCTGAAGTTCCAATCTTACAAAACTCGTTATACAATTCTTTAAACAACGTATAAATAAATAATGTTATAAACACCACCATAACCTGTTATTAATAGCAACATATAGTAACAAACAGCTTAACCAATGGGAGGCGGCATAGGTTTACCTATTCTGAGAACAAGTATCCTACTTATACCTGAATAAGCCGCGTTTAAACCAACAAAGGATACACAGCTATCATTATAATAAAATTATGCCTTGGGTCCATTGGCTATCATATCGATAACTATCTTTCTACTGTTGTTGAAATCGTGTCACGTTGAATAAATAATAACTTCAGGATCTTTTTAGCGCTCTTAAATAAATAAATAAGATAATCTTTAAATAAAAGTTTGAAAAATGAAAAAGGAATTTGGTTTTAAAATTGCTTTCCAATAATACCTCACACAACCTTCTTTCCGAGGTTATTTCCAAATCTGGGACCAAAATCACTTACTTCCGGTTCAAACTGAAAGCTGATAATATCACTAGCGTGTATCCCCCTCGAGCCGTGGAAACTTTTGTCCCAAATATATTCTCCGTGCAGTAAAAAAGTTTAATTTGAAAATATGCACTTAAGATAAAATAGAGATTGTTACTTACTGTTTATTTTCTAAAATAATTTTTAATTTGTCTTTACAAATTTATTTTGAGTGTAAATCAACATGTTTCACCGTGTTTCGTGTTTCACTTGTTCCAGCATAACATGCTGCTACAGATTCTATATTAATTACTTAACACATTTTTCGCACGTCAACTTAGGTTATATTTATGGTCTTTATAGCATGTCAATTACATACCAATATTCACTTTGTTTCTGAAAATTAAAACAAAATATATCTAAACAATAATAAGAAGTGTTCCATTGTATACCATTCTCCTCCAATCGACCAGATTCTGGTAATACTCCTCAGGTGACATGCAAATTCTCTTCAGATACTAATATTTTTCTTTGTTTTATTTCCCTACATTTTGTATACACATTTACAATGCAAAGTACAGTCGGTTCCGCGGTCATAAAATAGCTTTTTTTTCAGTATTTTGATGGCATAACATTTAACGAATACACTGTCAAAATTTTAGATAGAAAAATCTGAGAAATAACTATCTTACAGAAGTAGGTGATTTTGGTCCCAGATTTGGAAAAACCTTGGAAAGAAGGTTGTGTGAAGTATTATTGGAAAGCTATTCCAACCTTTTTGAACCTCCTGCCATACCAGCATCTTTCAGTATTTCTACATGATGTACCCATATTCTTCCTCTATAAAATGATGTCTAATTTGTTATGTTACGATTATTAAGTTTGAAACTTTAAGAAAACAAATGTTTTGGATTTTATGTTAGTGATTCTTGAGAATCGTAAAAAGGAAACAGGAAACAACTTATTTGGAATTTTGGAATGAAAATACTCCAGTACAATTTATATATCCGGTCTCACCAAAAGAAAAAAAATCAAACGATCAGTTTTCGAACACATTAACACATTTATCTGGAAAATTTAAAATATCGTCACAAGTTTACACAGCCGCCTCGTTATTAAGAAATTTGCGAGTGGCATATCACCCGTGGTGCAAAAATGTGGTGTCTAAATACGTGTACTAATTAAACATTGAACACTCGTTTTTATTTTCAATAAATCTGTATAAGGTGCTATGAACCATTACATTTTATAAAACCCTCCTTCGTGTTCTTCTCCTTCATATTATTATTAAAACATTAGTCGATGGTGGAGGCGCAAATCATCATTCATGACATTATCCGAAATTTATTAACAATGACTAAAAAATGACTCGGATATATAATTAATTGCCGTTGTTGCATAAGATTTTCAAGTAATCTGAAGCTCATAGCGCCACCATAATTTCAGGTTCAACTAAGACACGAGCTTAATCCTAAACAGGATGGATCTAGACGTGAATTACCATCACAATCTCATAACGTTGCTTGGCGCTAAGACGCTGGCGTAGTGCTGGGACTGCGAAGCTAATCTATTCACTGCTCCAAAGTTGCTGCCGTATGTTCACTGACTGATGCGCCAAGCGAACCGCGAAAACAAACATAACCTAAATCTGTACGGACTAGACGGGACGAGATGTAAATATAAATTAATTCGCGGGTTTGTTGTTAAAGAAGAATACGTAAATGCATAAATTGTATAATATTAGGAAGGTAGTTAGTATTAATTACATGATTTATATCTGAACAAGACATCTGGGATTTAATATGACCTGTAGCTTTTTTGTAGCACTCGAAACAATAGAAACGATATCGGGGAGCGTTGTTTATCCTTGGTTATTTTAGAGTATCAACTGCAATTTTCAAAGAGATGTATCTCATCAATAATACAAATAAATTTTGTTTTGATACCTTTAACAGGTCGCGGTTTGTTGGAGCTAACATAAAGAACGATTTGTCAACTGAATCAGAAGTCAGAAATTTTAAATTGTGTCTAGGTTTTGAGGAAAAATACGCAAATTTTTGAGTTGTTTGTGCTTTCTTGGCACTGATTTCCTCAAAAACTAGAATCAGTTTACCTTTTCTGTTTCCAGATCCAAACCCTAAGAAAAAAAAGCACACCAGAATCAGTTGCTCGAGCCAGTACCGATCCAAAATATAGTTTTTTATTCAAAAGATAGAGATAAAATTGTTTCACAGGAAATGAAAAAGACAATTTTTAATGCAGACGTTAGTATTCCAAAATAAATGCACAATTCTTTTTCGATAAAATGCATAGTGAAAAAAATAGAATTAAACATGCCAGTGCAATACTAAAAGTTAAATAAATAAATTAAAATTTAACTAAATATTATTAAATCTTGTCCCACAAAGTTTGTGTTAGTCAGCGGTTTCAAAAATTCCGTTCATATGTACGTGTAAGATGTCACTGTCCAAAATGTGTGAAAGAATATTGCGAATAATAATAATAATAATAATAATATTTATTTACGACCGCAGTCATTTACAAGGAATATATACATACAATCTATTACATAAACAAAATACCAAAATAATAAAAAAAAAAGCAAAAGAAACAGAAAATTATTCTAACACAAAAGTAATTCTATCTTTAACTAATCGTTTGAAGCTATTAATGGAGCAATCAAAATCATCTGGCTCAAGGTTGAGTTTGTTTGCCAACCGACACATTCTTGTAAATGGTGTATTCGCCCCATAGTTTGTTCGATGAAACGGTTCATTGAACACATTACTATTTCGGAGACCTCTTTGAGGAACATTGAAGCCAATTTTCCCTATCAATTCTGGGCAGTTCAGTTTATTGTTCAAAATCTTATGTAAAAAGGCCAAGTCTTGAATCATTCTCCTATTCTTAAGACTTTGAATTCTAATAATTTCCATCAGATGACCCAGCTGATCCCTATGATAAGGCAGTCCCATCTTGAAAGAAATAAATTTGAGAAATTTATTCTGCACGCTCTCCACCTTATCCACAGATATAATAATAATAATAATAATAATAATAATAATAATATCCATTTATTGCCCAACAGAGAGACTCCACTTACAAGGCAAAGTATACAAAATATATAAGAAATTTAAATATAAGTACCTACAACTAAGAACACTAAAAACTAACAATGTACATACATAATAAACCATACCAGATCAAAGAAATATGAAATACATTTCCAACAAATGAATGAGACGCAAATACATACAAAGATAACCTAACCTAAAAAAACACTTCACGGTACTGATCTTTATTAGCGTTACGGCACATTGCAAAAATAGGAGCGACACTCAAAACATTAGTACGCATTCGCGGTAGGTAGAAAATATTCCGCGAACGAGAACCCGCACGTGGCACCGAGAAAGACACTCGCGAGAGTAGGTAAATGCTGTCAATTTTATTCTCGATCAGGTTCCACAAGAACCGCACGCCACACCTCTCACGCCGCACAGATAACGACGCCACATCATGTCGCACTAACAATGACGCATAGTCATATCCAGGCTCCGGGTAAACCGCATCCACACGGTAGGAAAGGCACTTCAGAAAGCGACGCTGCACCCGCTCCACCTTCAACTGATGGGACACATAATGCGGAGACCAAATAATCGACGCATATTCCAGAATAGAGGCCACAAAAGCAAAGTACAGAGTCCTGACGACACCGACCTCACGAAACTCCTTCGTTGATCGAAGCACAAATCCCAACATTTTATTTGCTTTGTTGCACATCTCATCAATGTGAGGGACAAATGTTAGCCGTGAATCAAAGAGCACTCCCAGGTCCTTCACACGTGTGGAGGTTGGGAGTAGAGCACCAGACAAGGAATACGCAGACGGCAAGGATGTGATAAGTTTTCGCGTGTAGGTGACGCACACACACTTCTGAACGTTTATGATCAACTTATTGCTCACGCACCAGTCCTCAACGATGTTGACGTTACTCTGAAGCAGCTGAATATCCCGGTAGTCACTGATGGATGCGTACAACTTCAGGTCATCAGCGTACGCGAGTGCAGGGCAAGTCAGACTCTCCAACAAATCATCCAAAAATAAATTAAACATCAAGGGACCAAGGTTAGAGCCCTGGGGCACGCCGGAAATAGCAGCAAAACCACGCGATGAATATCCGTTGTAAAAAACGTAACCTGATCTACCATGCAAATAGGAGTGAAGAAGCCTCAGGAGAGTTAAGCTGCAACCAAAGTCACTGAGCTTACGAATCAAGACTCCATGATCAATCACGTCGAACGCATGAGAAAAATCGGTATATATGACATCAGCTCTACCGCCGCCATCCAGAACCTCGGCAAGATATTGCGATATGGATGCCAAATTCGTGAGCGTTGATCTGCAGGAAACAAATCCGTGTTGGGAAGGGGAGATGTAAGGCCGCGTGTTAAAACTAATCGTGTTGTATAATACCCTTTCGAATATCTTCGAGAAGTTCGATAGAATGGCTATAGGGCGATAATTCTTTACTTGAGCTTTGTCCCCTTTCTTAAAAACTGGGACAACTCTTGCAGTTTTCCAAAAGTTAGGGAATGTTGATGATTTGATTGCCAGGTTTATAATGATCGCAAGCGGCCCAGCCAATACATGCCTGGCATCACGCACCAAGAAGGAAGGGATAAGGTCATCGCCAGCTGTCTTCTTGTTGGGAAGTGCTCTCATCAATTCCACCACCTCAGGTGCGCTGACTATACTCTGCGAAAATGCGGGCCGAGACGTATTACTGTCATAGAATATCTCAGATGGAGGGGAATAAACCGCAGAAAAATGGCGTGCAAACGCATTCACAATGTCCTGAGGAATTTCGAAGCATTCATCACCATCATACATAGTTCCCGGTATCCGCGAACTACCACTTTTAAGTCTAACGAACTTCCATAAACCGGCTGGGTCCGATCCAATCTTACCCTCCACATCCCGAAGAAACCTAGTGTACGCTGACGTCGACTGACTCTTGACCAAGGCACGGATTCTTCTAAACTCCCGAAGATAACAGAGATTCCCGGTGGCTAGATGCCTCCGGCGGTAGTATTGCTTGGTCCTTACATTTCTGATTATCTCAGGCGTATACCAATAAGGATAATCCGACGACACGGTCCGCGACCTGGGTACAGACCGGTCAAGTGTAGCATAGATTACCGAATAAAAATTATCGACAGCAACGTTCACATCTACAAACTCCTCGAGAAATGTCCAGTCAATACTGGCGATGTCAGCATACAGCTGATGGAAATCTGCCCGTCCAAAATTATACCTTGCATTGTGCAGATTAGAGGAGAATCGGGAAGATTCCTCGCCCACGCCTGGTCGAAAAGTCATAGAAAGTGAAGGGTGATGAGGATCCTCAGGAGTCATCGGCTGCCAATCCCGCTCAACAGATAAGGACTCCTTATTGTTGGTGAAAGCCAAATCCATATATCCAATATTTTATAATAAGGTGACCAAACCACCGAGGCATACTCAAGATGCGAACGAACATATGCGCAGTAAACATTCTTTAGGCACTGTAAATCTGTGAAATCCGCTAGACTCCTGTTGAGAAACCCCAGCATCCTAAACCCCTTATTCACAATATTATCCACATGGACTGAAAAATCTAATTGACTGTTTAACGCAACTCCAAGATCATTTATATGATTAACCCTATCAAGTACATGACCATTAAGGCTCCGTTTTAAAAACATCGCAACTTCCAAACGAAATATTTCGTTGCGATGTTTTTTTTTGCTGCGAGTGGTCTGCCTGGCCCCCACCAACGTCAACCAGGCCACAGTTTTATGATAAGGGGAAGTTGGGGGTTTAGAGGAATCAGGCAAAGGCGGAGCATAGTCGACACGAGTACATTCGAAGGGGAAGTACTCAGCCAGTTTGTCGCCGCGCGTCGGCGCTTTCGCTTTCGCTCAAGTTACAATGTATTAGTGTTCTCACTCATCACTGCATCCCGGACTGCATACAGCTGGCTGGCGGCCGCCAGGCGGTAAAAGAAAATATATTGATTTAAGTTAGAGAGAGCGCCCTTGCTATTACAATATTTAATCTTTTTAACAGGGTGACATACATACTGTATAGTAAATTGCCAAAAATGTATTAACTCATGATAACTTATCGGTGAATTATGGACTTCAATTTAGAAAGGAATTAATTAAAATCGAGCAATGCAATGAGGACCCAATACATCTATAAACATGCTGGATATCGAACGAACGCACGGCAGTGACACGAAGACAAAAATAAAAAAAATTAATCTGATGCGTTCAGGCACATTACTTTATCATACCATATATAAAATTAATAGTTTAGCTGCATGAGATTCTATTTGATCGAGATCGGCCATGTCTGCATTAAAATAAAACTACTGGAACTAGACGGATATTTTGATTATATTGACAGTAGGTATTGTCAAAGCACCAGCGTTTGACACTACCTACTGTCATTAGAATCACAATATCTGACAAATCCTGGCTAACTAGTTTTAATGCAGCGATCTCGATAAAATAGAATTTGCTCATGCAGCTAAACTATTCATTTTACCAAAAAATGCCATAGTCATAAATTGTTCAGAATTTCCTGTACTTTAATTTATTATTTAACTATTTCGACAAATTTCCAGAAATGGCGGCTTATTTGCAAAATCTTTCAAAAATGCTATAAGACTAAACCTCCAGTTCCTTTGGATCCTTTTCAACAGAAAGCTTTTCAGCTCTAAGTTTGGTTATGAAACTTCTAAATATGAAGTTTCGTCCCGATACCTTAGTAGTTTCTCCGGAATCGTCGCCACAAAAAAAACACACACATACACAGAATTGTTTTTTTACCTGGGTCAAAAATGTTCAAGGGACCCAAAAAGACATTTCCGTTAAAACCTCAAAAATATTGTTTGGCACGATTACAATACTTTAGATACTACGTATGATAAAGTAAAATCATAGTACATAGTCCAAAGTTCCCCAAACCATTTATATAAATCCCAAATATTTTGTCACCTACAAGTTCGCTATATTTTATAAACGTTTTGGGCGCCATGAATGCAAGATTCATGGATGAAAACAAATTCTGGCATTGGCTATATCCAATTCCCGCTGTAATACTGCCCAATACAGTCGCTGAACTAATATCCATTAGAGCCGACCCAAGTTCGTCACTGCTAATTGTCTCTTCCTGTCCACAAAACCGACATTTTAAATAAAATGTTCATTTGAGTCCTGTTCTGGTCTCTTTGTCTCATTTGTAATTAAATAATTACAATATTGTTCTTTTAGATTATCTATACATATATTTTAACTTAAGTGGTACGTAGTCGTCTTTTACTAATTCGTCTAGAGGACAGACGCGGATGTTTAGGTATTTTGCCACGACTTCTACCCATTATTAAACAAATGTACCTAACACCTAGCAGGTATACCTACACTAAGTATAATATCATACAGTATATATGACTTTTATCGTGTGTTAAATTTGTAGACCGTGCGTATAAATGTGAAATGCGAAAACTCTGTTCTCCCGATTCAATATACGCTACGGACTTGTGAACAGTCTAATCTAAAAAATAGCAGTAGGCGTGGCGTAGTTATAGGCGGTGTTTAAAATTCCTAACGTCTGCCCGTAATATAGGCAAATTACATACATTTCTGGCAATTACGCTTTGTTATCGCAATTATAATGTTTAGATTAAAATTGTACTTAAATAAAAAATCTATTTTTGTATCATGAGTTGGGCTAAATGTTTTATATTTGAAAAAAACCAAAGATGTAGAAGTAAAATTGATTTTTATCCTTAAAAAAAATTTTTTTTCATCCAGCCCAACTCGTTATTTATCTAAGAAGTTACATAAAAAATTTCATAAACTTTGAACAATAAATAACGCTTTTATTTGCAAACGCGTTTTAGGACAGGTAGAACTGGGTCTTAAACGAATAATCAAAGTTAATGATGTACTTATTTCGACAAAAACTAATTACGGCACATTTCTTAATGTTAAGATTCATTTTATTGTCATTGCACCATATTCCAAACCGCTGCAAGTCGCATTGAAGGTCAGCACAGTCCATAACAGAATAAATAATCTTATAGAGTTTCAAATCATCTGCAAACAATGCCACCTGTGAATTCATACAGCAGTGAACAACACTATTAACAAAGAGATTAAAAGCCATGGTGATAAATGTGCGCCTTGAGGAACACCAGATGCGACGTCGATCTCAGTTGAAACAATATTATTAATCTTCACAAACTGCTTCCTTCCTACAAGGTAACTCCCAAACCAGGACAACAGCTTCCCATGCACACCCGCAGCATCCAATCGGCTCAACAGCAAGGCATGATCAACCCTACTTTGTAATACTTTGTAATACTTTGATAACCTGCTGTAAGTTTGAGGAAGATTTTCCAACAAGTAAAATTAAAATTTTCCTTTCATGCATCCTCTAAAAGATAACTGAAAAACAAGAATTAATTTTTCTTTCTTTAACGTAACATCACTTCTTAAGAAAGCCTGCCTTAGTAAGGCATGTTTGGTTTAAATAATTACTTAATTACTCCAATTTAACATCAGATTCTACGATTAAGCTGCGTCCCATTATTTTCCAGACATAAATGAACATAATCACAAATTACCTTCGCTTTTAGATCTGCTACCTGAAATATTTCATATATAAAGTAAGAAATCTCAATAAATTAAAAAAGTTTTAGTTGTCAAATAAGCGATTAGGGAATTCCCTAAAACAGTTCTACAAATATGCTAAACTGTGGTTTACTAGTCAATTATGACAACATTCAGTTCCTCTGTTGCCGCTGTAAATTTCAGGATTAATTACAAAATTAATCCTTGAGCTTTGCAGATGCAACACGGCTCCTGGGACGAAACTCAACTTCAGATGAATAGAACTGAATCGTTGTATGTAAACCAGGCCAGAGGTTGTCCCTTGATTACAGGGAATCGCAGAAAAGTTGGCCGTTGGCCGATCGTTAGACCATTCAGCAAGATTATTAAAGTTAATAGTGATTGAATTTCAGTCCTCGTAATGACAGGCGTCGTCCTTTCCAACGTTAACGAATGGATAATGCAAAAAGGACGACCGCGACGCAGACGTCGTCGGACGGAATCTAGTTTAAGACCGGCGATGAAAGAACACGTTCCGCAAATTACCTTTGAAATCCGTGAATAAAATCGAAGGAGTTACGACTAATCAGCTCGTGTTTTTATTGGGTAGATGGCGCGGGTTATCCTATGGGACTTCGGTCGCACCACTGCTTCTCTCAGGACTTAATGCAATTTTAACCGAGCTCCGCATCTACAGCGAGAAATCTTATTACATTAGAAGTTCGAGAGATGGAGAGAGGATCAATTCTTAATACGAGATTTATCGTTTTGATGTCGGGTTATGCCAGCATTTACGAACTGGGAAATAGCTACTTCCCAATGTAATTTATTTTCTTGTAGTCCACAATTTACGGAATTGCGAGAATCATGAGAAATATGTAGCTAAAGTAATTGCATATTTTTAAGATTTTTCTGTGCTGAATAAAAGAGTCCGGTCTAACAAAATTTACAGTTTTCGTTTATTTTGTTTCAGAACTGCGCGTCCACTAGTACCAAGAAACTCCGTCTGAGTTTCAAGGTCAGTTAAACCTTTTCTGTGAGACGTTTTCAAGGATTCTACGAAATCCAGTTCATCTTGATAAAATCTTGGCCGAAAACCTGTGATGTATATTAGGAGCTTCTGCTCAACATATTACGAGCAGGTACTTATCTAAGCTACTTGGCTTTTATTCATACAAACTAAAGTAGAGGCAAGTGCGAGTCTTTATGCTGATGCTCATGAGTACATACTCGGAGCATAAACTCAGTTTTACTCTATCACCCATTGTTAAGATTCTTTTTTTCTTAAAATCAAATGAAATGTAGTTTGCTGAATTTCATTTAGAATAAAATGGCCACAGCCTTCTTTTATTTTCTTAATTTTCTTAATTGTGCCATATTGCATTTGCTGTCCTCGAATGTGCGTTCTTCTCTGCTTGGAGATGAAAAACTTTTCTATTTTAACATTTATTGTTGTTTTCGCTTTCTTAGTCGTTTTGTTTGTTTAAAGAAACAGCCTTTCAAAAAAATGATGAGGTATGACTGACATAATATAATAGTTGTAAGCAAACTGACATAATATTGCTCCAAACAAAAGACGGCAAATTCCTGTCCCAAAGCACTCTTCGCACACAATAAATCATAAAATAGGAAGTAAGCATAATCCCTTTTTATCATCCCATTGCAACAAACAATACACCAAACGAAAGTGGAAGCTTGTGTCCACTTATGAGAGTTATTGCAGTCCAAGTTTCAGGTAATTAGTGGTCTAAAAAAATTCCTGAACTTTGAATATTTTTACTGTCGGACATGCGAGTATCGAAAAATACATCGTCTCAGAGAAGCCGTTAGCATAACTTGCTTTTATCATCCGATTGTAACAATCAACACACCAAACGAAAGAGCAAGCTTGCCACCACTTATGATAGTTATTGTAGTCGAAGTTTCCGATAATTAGAGGTCTAAAAAAATTGATAAACTTTGAATATTATTACTCTCGGACATACGAGTATAGAAACATACACCGTTTCAGCAGAACAGTAAGCATAACCCCTTTTTATCATCCGATTGTAACAACAAATACATAAAAGAAACAAAGCAGCTTGTCTCTACTTATGCGAGTTATTGCAGGTCAGGTTTCCGATAAAAAGTAGTCTAAAAAAATGATGAACTTTACTCATTTTCACTTCAGATATATGAATGTTAAAGGCCAACAGCGATAGATAACTCAAGTTACGTAAGTCATGTTTTCATCAATTCGTAACAAAATGTACATAGGAACCGAATCCATATACGATAGTTATTGAAGTCCGAGAATACGCTAATTATTGCATTAAAAAATAACAACTTTGAACATTTTTATGGTCAGATGGACTGACTTACAAAGCAAATCGTTAATTAGAAAAATATAACTAAACTGAAATAAAATTAAATGTATTCACAAAAATTTTATTCGAAAAATTGGAACAAAATTAATTAAATAAATTAAGTAAACAGTGATAATCACATAAAAGTTAACCGTAAGTGACACATCGGCATAATGTGAACACAACATGGTATCTTAAGAGTTCTAGTGCTCAAAGCCGACAAAGGGACCGGTGCTTTTTGCAGGCGGAATAGTAGCAGTGAAGCCTTTGTCGGTATGGTTGTAGCGCCATTTCGACATCGGACCTGAAAGCCCAACGTTAGACATAAAAGTTATCCATACTTTTTACAACCGATTTTAATAAATGATACGTTTTTGGAAAGCCCGCAACATGCTGAGTATACTGTAGTTATTGCAGAGTAATCAAATCTTAATTACTGCCTAAAAAATAAAAAGAATGTCATTATTTGCTTAAATTGACACATCTTCAATGTTTGCGATGTTTTTACACCACTAATTAGCGGTAATTTAGACTGCAATAACTAGCATAAGTGGAGACAAGCTTCCTCTTTCGTTTGGTGTATTGTTTGTTACAATCGGATGATAAAAAGGGGTTACTGTTCTGCTGGAACGGTGTGTATGTTTCTATACTCGCATGTCCGAGAGTAAAAATATTCAAAGTTCAGGAACTTGTTTAGACCACTAATTAGCGGATAGTTGGGCTGCAATAACTATGGAAGTATGGTATTTGTACTTTGATTACTGTAAGAGATGTAGTAATTGGTAAAGGTTTAACGGAGATATGAGATTGTAAAATGTGCCAATTTAAGCAATAAATGACTTTCTTTTTAACTTTTTAGGTAGTAATATGAATTGCGCCCTCTGCAATAACTACTGTAGACTCAGTACCTTAATGGCTTTCCAAAAATGTGTCATTCATTAAAATCGGATGAAAAAAAGTTTTATGGATAACTTTTCTGGCTAACTTCCCCCCGGTCCTATATTGTTGGGTCTACCTTAAATTTAATTACATTAGTAATTCTTCGAAAAAAGTATGTTAAACATGATAATTTTGATTCAAATTTATAAGAGAAACAATCGTGTTTATTCTCATTCGTGTTATTCAAATTTAACAACAGCTGATGGAAACTACTGCATTGCATACTAGAGTACACTGCAATAAGAATTTCGGCTTGATCCATATACTGCAGCAACTGCAACATTAATTTTTCATAATTACCCAAACCAATAAAACCACCATACAAACGTTGGTCGTTTAGCTGTAATTAACAGAGACCTTAAGTTCCGAATCGTTTAGCCTAGCTTTCCTAGACTTTCGTTCGCTCGTTCATTCCTGGGAATGTTTTCGACCTCCTGAGAACTTCCGGGGACCATAAAATAATGCTATGTAAATGTCCAATGAGGACCTGTTAAGGAGAACGGGGCGAACTGAGACAGTCCTAAGGACTGCCTAGTGGCCATTAAAAACGCAAATAAGAGTGTAACTCGGCGGTTCCAACATTTTCCCCGGCAATTTAACTTTCTTAATACTTACTAACTGCATTTGCCCAGCGCCGAGGCACAGGAATTTTGTAAACCCCCAACCCCGCTATCCACTCCTCGAAATAATTCATTGTCGTTATTACAGTCTGCGCTCACGATGGCGACTTCTAATTTAATATTGGTTGAGTTGGCCGCAATCTATTACGGTCTGTTTATAGTGTCAGTTACGTTATAAGTGGCGTAATTCCGTTACGAATTACATCATAATAAAAGGATCATACGTTTATCAGTTTTTTGAGTGATAGTATACTTCAGAGTTGTTACGACATTCGGAAATATTAAGAAGTGCCTCATAAAAAATTGTCGTACATATAAAATGTACGGTTAGTTATTACAGTAATAGTAACAGTATTGATCCAGACGTTATTATAAGAACTTAAAAAATAATCGACCAGCAAATGCGCAAAAGACACTTTTAGTTGCGTATATGTATAATTTGATAGCGATTTATAGGGCAAAAAAGTTAACCAGTGAAACAACAATCTTACATTTCAAAAAAGAATCGTCCACATCGGCCTATTCTGTATATCAGTGTATGTTGAGTTGCATACACAACATGCATATATATACATATATTGAAAAGAATATTAAATAAAACTAGTTTTGAAAGTGCCATGTGACAGTTTTCATATCAAGAACACCACAATAATAATACACAAAAATTAATAATAATAATAATACACAAAGAAAATTAAAACAATAAGAATGTTAATAGATATATATATAGGAAGTGAACAAGGCTAGAAAAAGAAGAATCATTTAACATAGATCCTTTAAACTGTGAAAAAATGTTGAAATGTGGAAGTTGCACAAGAAGGCTTTTATGCCAAATGACTATGAGAAATATCAAATTGACAGACGTGCTCAGCGAAAGAAGGAAAAACTAAAACGGATTAGGTGCGTCTTATGACATGAACCAAAAACAAGAAGGAAAAACTAAAACGGATTGATATAATAGGATGCCGCAACAGAAAATCATAATAACAGCGTCTTATGACTGGAAACAAAAACTTTTAGGAACATATCAACAAGATAATAGTACAACTATATAAATTTGCGATACGTCTACAAATATTGGGGAGCTCGAATATTTATCATAAATTAATTACGTTCAAGCAAAAGGTAAGTACTGGTTTTGCTAAAGTGCACGAGGGTCATCACTTGTGGCGAAAAGAACCATAAAAAAATGCAAACTAAATCGGATTTTGCCAGAAGTTGCAAAGAGAAGATATATTAAGCAGCATATGCAAGAAAACTAACGATACAGAAAAGCATTGCCATTTTAAAGGTAAAAACAAAGGAAAAAAGGGTGTTTATCGGAAAAAAACAATGTAACAAAATATAAACGAACACAGTCAGTAATTGATACTGGTTCTTAAGAGGAATCAGTACTGCTGGTACGTCCTATAAAATAAGCATCCACAGTCAGCTTAATGTTGTATCAATTCTCTCATGTTATATATCATATTATAGATAAAGGTGTATTACTTGCTGTGGTAACGTATATGTATTACTTGTTGTTGCTGTGTCCACGCTACGTGATAAAATATAACTTATTCATGTACTCGAAGAAGTACGGGTTTGAGTAAAAATGCATGTTAGATATTAATACTTTTACGTGAAATTTTGTACACTTATAGAGGAAGGTGTAACTTAGACCTATTATGTGGTAGTTTTTTCAATTTTAACCTGAGTACTACGTACAAAAATTGCAAAATCAGCCAATTTTATGTCATATTCAGAAATAGATTTGTCAAAAACGAACAGAACTGTCAAATATCTAACCACAGACGCAAAATTATATATCTTTTATCTTTAATTTGGTGTATTTCTTTTGCGATTATGTGAACTAATTGCTGAGAAAAAGCCTCAGAACTTTTGCGTGTTTTGCAAGCAAAACGTAGGGGGTATGGATTCCCCTTAAGGATAAGGTGGAAATATGTAAATAAGAAACCACAAGGATGCAAAAAATAAGAATTGAAAATAAATAATTGCACAAATGAAAAAAAAAAAGAAAATGAAGCAGGCTTTGACCTTGACTGACGAAAAAGAAAGAATAACTTGGCATGGAAAGTTTAGATTATTCGAGAATTGAGGTGAACGTCCGGAATATCCCTGGGATTGGAAATTAGCGACGACAGTGAGAAAAAAAAAACACAATGTGTAAAACATAAAAGGAACTTGTGAACAAGAAATTAATTTTGAAGATGATCCAAAGAATGGAGAGCAAAATGGAAAACAGAGTGCTGAAGATGAGGATACAATAGGAGATAGAATAGGCGAGAAGGCCTATTCTAAAACCGGCAAAAATAACTCGAAGAACAAACCAACCTGTAACAATAAAACAAGGCGTGGGATCAGAGATGTAGTTGAAGACCGAGTTGAGGGAAACACAAGCAAAACCAATGCAAATAGTATGCAAATAAAAAAAAAACATTAAGCGCTTTAGGATATAAAATAAAAAAGAGAAATGAACAAAATACATGTAAACTGTACGTTGAGTTATTACAGTAACCGTAGCATTATTAATTCATACAATAATCCGGGTTTTGTTATGAAAAAATGTCTACTCATTAAAATACAATCATGTACTTTTTCGCCCAGGGCAAAAAACGCGTACCTCTGGAGGAATCAAGAAATATACTAACACAAAAACAAAAGGGAAAATACAAAAAAAAACAACATCGGATAAGTAAGAGAATAACAAATCCCATCGCATAAGTAAAGTCAAAGATCATTAAGTTCTGTCACAGGGAAAATAGGAGCCAGAATAGACTCCAAAACCATAACTTTACCTTCGCCAATAAGGAAAAGAAAACGGGTCTTTACGTAAAGTAGGTACAACCTAATAGATCACTAATAGGACAAACATTTAAAATCCCTCATTGCAAGAAGCACTAGTATTTAAGCAACTGACGAACCAACTGCAGTAGCTTGCACCCTATCTGATACCCTCTGGCAACTCGTGAAAACCCTGTTGCAAAACGAAACGATAACCGATGCTTCATTGTTTCGTCGACAAGCTCTAAATAATTACTATCACGACGTTGCTCGCTAACGCGAGAGCAGCGCAGAAACGTGAATAATACATTAACACCCCCTAGGAAATGAGAGGAAAACGACCACGCCAGGCTTAAGACCGTCGCTGAAACAACTGCATAATAAATGCAAAGAAGACGAATCCCGGTATGCACCGCTGCAATATAGTTAAACTGCTTACAGGAAAACGTTTACAGTGCAGAAAGTAATATCAGTGACCTTTTGCTTTATTCGTATTTTAGATATCTTTCTAAACATTTGTTAATGTTGAAGTTATCGTTTAAGAAATTAACAAATACTATATAATATACCGGGTGGTCTTTTTAACTTGAGACTCCTAAATATCTCGAGAAATATACATGGTACGACAAAATTATCTTAAATAAACTTGTAGGACTCAAAGGGGGAAATGAGATGACGATATCCGTTTCATTGCTGATGGCGTTGCAATCGGCGAAAAAGAGGCTAACATTATCTTTTTAAATGGGAATACCCAATTTTTTTTATCAAATTATGATTTTACGCTAAATAAGAAGAATCTTTTGTCTGAATTTTCTTTTGTACGATGCGTTTTTTTCGTGCGGAAACAAACTCTATGCGCATGATGGGGCAACGCGCGAGATACCAAAACGTGTCCCCGTTATGCACATACCTTTCTACGTTGTACCATAAGTGTCTACTCAGTAGTCGCTTTGAATGCCAGACAGTAAGCGCATCCTATGCAGTAGCAGCCGTTGTAACTACCGCAGACGCCACAAACTTCCATCGTCAATAATTTTTGATAGATGTTCGAAGAAAATGTTCAGACAAAAGAGTGTTCTTATTTAGCGTAAAATCATAGTTTTGTAAAAAAAGTTGGGTATTTCTATTTAAAAAAATTAAGTTAACCTCATTTTCACCGATTGCAGCGCCATATGCAATGAAACTGATATCGCCATCTCATTTCCCCCTTTGCGTCCCACAAGTTTATTTAAGACACTTTTGTCGTACGATGCATATTCCTCGAGATATTTAGGAGTATCAAGTTAAAAAGACCACCCGGTATATAATATACAAACAAATTACTCCTTCCCGACCAACTCTCGCAATGCAAGTCCCGGCAAAATTATAATTACAAACAAGGACTTCCTCGCATCTCAAATCAATAGATATAAATCCGGTCCAGCAATTTCGTATATCGCCTTGTCTCATTTTGCACCCCATCCCCTTATTAAAAGACAATTTGTCGCCTCGCCACGCCAGTGCCGGGGTGAGCGAAATACTCTACACCGAAAAAAAAGTTAACCAAGCTCCAATTTGGATGATTCATCTTTACGTAAAGTTCAGCAATTTCGGTGCCCAGAAACCACCGGAATCAATTTACATCTCGTTATTTGAGTTTTGCTTGCCTCGCAGCCGCAGTGTCTCGGAATCTGAGGGTCGCTGTGTCTCACACCCCTCCCTCCTAACGCCTCGCTACGTAACCGTACGAAACGATTCGAGAACACGCCAAGAACACTTGATTTGACTTCTTGACTAGTTGTACGAGACTTTCTAGGTGATTGTTTATGCTCGACAGATCGTTGGAATTTGATTATTTGTATTTACGATTCTATAATTAGCATAGAGGTGTGTTTCTCTGTGCTGTCTCAAAGTGAAAACTGTGAGTTAATGGCCAATGACAGAGAGATCTTATCTATTAAAAAGTGCAAAGGGGGTGGATTGTTCTGTAAAAATGTCCCCATGTACAACTTTTAGATGAATGTTGCGAAACTATCCCTAATGCTATCCCTAACGAAAAAAAATCGACATGCTTGTGACTTTCTCCGAATTGTTCTGTTTATTCCTACAGTAAGTTTTATAACGGCATATTGTGCAGTGTGCGTTCATCGGCGTTCACAGTCGACGTTCTTCTAAAGACATACATTTTCATATTTCGGTGAAGCGTCATTTTAATAAACTTAGTAATTTTAAAATACTCTCTCATCCATACACCCATTAAATTGTTTAAATTTGTAGTTACAAAATACAATAATATGCTCTCATTGAAACCTAAACTGGTCTGGTTTTTTTTACTTGAAGATAGTTAATTGGATTTCATTTGTTATCAAGTATCAACCGAACTACAATGCTTAAAGAACAATTTAAAAAGAGATTTCAGCAGTTATAATTAGCCCTAAGTTTTATGTATTTTATCAATCCTTTTATTTGCCACGTAAATAGTTGAAAATTTAAAGTGTCGATAACTCTGTGGAACAAGGAATATCTCGTTGTGTTTTCGCAAAAAGTAAGATTAAATTGCGTGATTTTAGCAATTTTCGCAAAAGTTATGCCAGGTGCACTCCAACATCGTAGAAACTTCATAAGGCTCTCCCAGCAAACATTTAACTTTGTACTTTTACCTGAAATGCTAGAAGTTTATACACAAACTATACACAAATGTTTTTTAAACATTTAGGGATTCTTTAAGAGCGTTCGGGCGCTTCCATAAAGGAAACAACGACAAACGTAATAAAATCAGAAAGGACCAGGATCAAAAGAGAAAACTAGAATTCTTTGATATTCAGAACGACATTGTGCTAAAATGAAATATACCGGATGGAAAAAATTTCCATTCTTAAAAAGAGCAGCATACAAGATTGTAAAGAAGTTGTTTTCTCGGTTCTACATACTTGTGCGAAATCAGACTTGTCAACGTAATTCAATGCCAAAGGCCACTTTGTCTTAAACTTTGTATATAATATTGTTATTTTGGAAGTACTTATTTAATCTAAGAATAAGAAATTTATTTATTTATAAATATATAAAATATAAATATGTATAAACCTTTATTTACAAATGACAAACTATACATCATTTAGCTTTGAATACTTTGTTGATGCACGTAGCCCTACTGTTATTTTAGAATGTCCTCTACGGAACTTTCAGATGTGAACCCCTGCTCTAGATTGTTTACACACAGTTTAAATAGTAATGGGATATGGTTATGTTTATCCTCGATACTTGCGGACAACTTCTTTTTATAAAACCGTAAAATGTAGTAACCATTGATGTGAAGGGGGTATTGTAGTGAATGACAAAAGACAGTTACGAGATTACAATTAATACAGATCTGTAAAAGAAGAAATTGAGGTAAAAATTCCGAGGCTGAAAATTCAAGGAACGACTGTTTCGGGGATGGAACCTGGAAAACGAGGGTTCAGTTCCTTGTTTGGAGTCACTATTCTCATTGGAAAGTACAGCAAAAAAGTAGTGGACACCACTGTAAAATCAAGCTTCTGCCAAGCTTGTAATATTTGGAAAAAGAAAAGTATAGCAGCCGACCAATATAATGACTGGTACGAGGAACATAAAGACGAGTGCACTGCAAATCATATAGGTACTTCTGGTAAAATGGAGGTCGATGCTGTAAAAATATATGTTCACCAGGTCGGAAGAGAAGCACAATGTTCGATATACCACGTGTATTGGAGACGGCGACAGCAAGATTTTAGATGCATTTTACATGTTCCACCATATGGCGAGGAAATGTTTGTAAAAAGCAAAAATTCGTTGGACATGTTGAGAAAAGAATGGGTATCAGCCTGCGGAATATAAAAAAAAAATAAGGGCATTGGTGGCAAACGTGTTGGAAAACTGACTAATACAGTGATCCGAGATTTGACGACTTACTACGTAGGCATTCTGATTGTGTTCAGGCAATGCAGAAGGCCGTATGGGCACTATTCAAGCATTTTAGTTCAAATCAGCATTAATTCTGTCCTCCAGGTCAAACCAGTTGGTGCAAGTGGCGTTAAAGCAGAAGCTAATGGAAAGCTGGATGAGTTCAATCACGATAGAGCACCCCTTGACAATAAACGTTTAGCAGTAATAAAGCCGATTTACGAAGAACTGACATCAGAGGATTTATTGGAAAGATGTTTAGGAGCGAATACGCAGAATAACAATGAATCACTAAACTCGTTGATTTGGACTATTGCTCCTAAACATATAAGAACTGACATCAGAGGATTTATTGGAAAGATGTTTAGGAGCAAATACGCAGAATAACAATGAATCACTAAATTCGTTGATTTGGACTATTGCTCCTAAACATATTCATTCAGGGCTAGAAACAATTGAAATTGTTACTTTTTTGGCTGTCTACATCGTCATTGAAGGACTTTCGTCTGTTTTCATCAACCGACCAGAACTATGAGCGTCCAACGCTTCACAGGAAGCAAGGACGGCACAAGAAGAAAAATCAGCTGAATGAAAAGCTTCTTTGAATATGAATAAGCTGCTCTTTATGGACCTGGGATAGCTGATTAACAGTAAGTACTAATTTACGTATAATAATGTAATAAAATTGTCATCAACTCGACATGCAAAACCTTAAAGGCGTTTTTCTGAAAACCATATTTTTCAGAACTGTTGCCATAAAATTTTAATATTTACTAAACCAATTGATTTGAAATTTTGCATATATCTTCAGTATACATGCCTCTATCATTGGTAGAAAATCATATTAAAAAACAAAACTGAATTTTTTTGTGCTATAAAAGTTGATAGAAATATTGGAATTTTTTTTAGATTCTTGCCATTTGTTTAAATTTCCTTATTTTTTGACAATTCTACTACCTGCTATAGCTACATTCATACCGACCACATTTTTTCTAGTTTCATTTGTTTCAGATGAATAGTATAGCTTCCAGCGTGGCAACACTTCCCACAACCCCTCCTGCCAACGGTAGATCCACATATACCTTCATAACTTTCTTATTTTTTAATTTTAATATACAGTTTTGTCAACTCAAAACATGAATAAAGAAGAGGTAAAAATATAAAATAAATAAAAACCGTAGTTTCCTTGTTACAAAACTCACAAAATTAAAAATACAAATAAGCCGTCCTAGAGTAGAATACGCCCTTAAGAAAATAGGCACATAGCGCCACATGCTAAGGAATAAATTGTTTTTGGTTCATGCAACATATCTTTTAATTGTTTTTTATTCAATGATGGAGAATCTGTTTCTTTCTATCATTTACGATTTGTACAAAATATATATTTGATAATCATCGACGTGTTACCTTTTACGACGCAAGTTTCTTCTAGAAAGAGTATCTAGTGTAAAGTTGCTACAATTACTGCAGAATACATATAAAGTATATAAAAGCAACAACAGAACCTAAGAACTGTGAAAGAGGTCTAAAAGTGATCTAAAATGGTTTCAGGGTTCAAGTCCAAATTGAGGCTTTAATTCTTCCTTCATCGATTTTCATTTGTATTTTATTTTCGAGCCCCAATTTACGATTGGTACAAAACTATTCACTACTTTCGGTAATACCCGTTTTCAGTGATGACAGCCATGAATCGATAATTCCCTAAAGTTTTAACTTAACCACTTTAGAAACACTACATCAAGCTCGTATCCATCTTGCCAACTATCGACAAATACAGAGCACAATTTAGGGGCAAATAAAGTTAAAGCGGCGTATAGCGCCTCGGAGAGAAATAATAAACCTATCGACAGTTTTTGATTTATTAGCCCAGAGTAAATCAATATACCGTATTTCATACATCATATACGGACATAATATATAAGCGTCCGTGAGCTCGGGCCGCTCAGGGCTGACCTCGTTTCAATACTACTCCCGAACAGATTTTTGCAATATTACGGTGGGCTGGCTACGCCCTCTAGATATATTGGTTAGTGTAAGTAGTTTGCGGTTGGGTTACGTACGGTTCGTGTGACTTGGATTGATGAATATTCCTGCAACAAAAATTTTAAGTTTAGCTTAAGCTAACCGCATGTGTCTGATGTATATAATATCGGAAGAAGACAAGAAATTTTGTGCTAAATCGGAAAGATACTTAATACGAAACATTTATAATCATTATGCTCCACTACCTGTTATTTCTATTTTTGTGAAGAACAAATACTAAGCATTTTTGAAAAGATTTTTCTTGAAAAATTTATTTCCATCATCTACTTGTAATGTGTTAATCTATTTTAAAATAAAAATCTTTTAAATAAAACTATACCTTTCAAATCTTTTTAACCTCCAAAGGAACTGGAGGTTTAGGCTTAGCATTTTTGAAAGATTTTGCAAATAACCGCCATTTCTGGAATTTTGTCGAAATGCTTAAATAATAAATTAAAGATGAGGAAATTCTGAATAATTTATGACGACATTTTTTGGTACAATCAATAGTTTAGCTGCATGAGCAAATTCTTTTTCATCGAGATCGGTCGTACTGCATTAAGACTAGTCGCCAGGATTTCTCAGATTTTTTTAGTCGAATGACAGTAGGTAGTGTCCAACGGTAATGTTTTGACAATAACTTCTGTCAAAATAAGCATTCGGATATTGTATTACACTTTTTACACCCAATAACACGTAAGTGCCATTTGGACGGTGTACCCGGTGTCAACGGAGTACAATATCCGAACGCAGCTTTAATCGACATATCTGTCTAGTTCTAATAGTTTTATTTTAATGCAGACATGGCCAATCTCGATCAAATAGAATCTCATGCAGCTAAACTATTAATTTTATATATAGTATGATAAAGTCATTTGCCTGGCCACATCAGATTTTTTTAAATTTAGCAGTTTTATGATACTAACAAACTTTTCCAACAATTCATAGTAGTGCTGATACTAATTTTCGTATTTAAATAAATCGATCCAAATCCAAATTCCTGTTGGTGTACACAAAAAATATAAAGTTAACGATCGTAAGGAAATACCTTAAAAATTACCCTAATTGGTTTGATTTATAGCTTAGGAGTTCAAGCTTTAAGCTTTCATTTATGTATATTTGAATAATTCAATCAAATTTTTAGAGAGCATTGTATTTTTGGACGTACCAAATTGTCCCTTTCTTCGATATGAACTTCTTTCCTATTTTTCTGCATTTTAAGTACCTAACACACGCGCAACCTGATTAGTAATGTGTGAAAACCCTACTCCTAGACTAGAAGTATTGAATTGTTTTATGGCACAAAAAAGCATAGCCTGACACGTGTTTAAGTAATACGGTTAACTACTTACCACTCGATTGGCTGGGACTGATGTACATTTCTGTAACACAAAATAAATGCAAATTAGGGCGTTACTAAGGAAGGAACCTATACAAAAACTCACTTATTTACAAGGAAAGGTTTTTTAGAATTTAGAACTTAAAATGAAAACTACATGGTTTTATCCTAAATACCAGAAAGGAATCAGGAAACGAGCAGTCATTTAATTGATATTTTGTTTTAAGTGAATCCCCAATCAAATGTATTTCAAAAACATCAAATTATTTTTAGGGTACTTTTCATTTTATTTCTGTTCAAAGTTATACTGATCTCACAGAAAAAAAAAACACTTGTCTTGCAATTCAACTTTTCATCGATAACATCAAGTTTTATACTAGTGGATAAGTTTGAATTGAAATTAGACCGTTGGGACAAAAGCGCCGATGCAGACGTTTGAAAACCTGAGACCCCCGACGGGCTTATTATCTCGTAACTCAAACATGACTCCTTGCAATTTGAACCAGCGGCTCTATGCAAATATCTCGTGGACGGGAGGGGGTACGCGCGAAATTCATCATAATAAATCACGCCCTGTCACTGTTAATAAATATTCATGGCCTATCAGGGGAGAACCAGGTACGTTCCTAAGAAATTAACCCCGAGTCCAAACACAACTCGAACGCGATAATTCGACTTGCGTTTTCATTACCACTCACAACATAGTTTAATTTTTCTCTCACCTCGTTTAAAATTTCTTTATTTTTATTAAAATCCCGGCACCTCCACCATTTTAACAAATACGACATAATATCTTCATTGTTATGAAAAATAACACTTGGCAATATCACTTTTGTGAGTGTTTTGTTTTCCGTTAAATCAGTCTCACATCAATCTTTTTAAAAAAGAAATAGGTCAAGTCAAAAAGTACCAAATCATGCTTTCTGTCATACTTAAGAATGTGTAGGTAGTCATGCAGCTTTATTTGATCAAAACACACATTTATATTTATTATACAATATAAACTTATGACGTCATCGACAGCCAACATCCACGTTTTCTTTTTCCTAAAAAATAGCTCAACATGTAACAAAGGGATTTTTCCATTGATGGAAAGTTTATAAGGTCTCAAAGTAAACTAGACTAAAACTCGTCATTCACACATGCCACACATTTGTCTTGCTACTGTTTTTAACTACCTGACCATTTAGGCTGAAGATATTTTAAATAACGAAACCGGTACCTAAGAAATTAAAGAAAACAAAAGAAAGAGGTTTTTATTGATTAGCTTTACCTATAAAATATACCTTTGTCGACATGTACCTTTCCAAAAAATATACAGATAAGCAATTAAATTTATTTGTTACGAATAATAACAATTATTATGAATGCATAGGTATTGTATAACAAATATTCAGCTAGCTAACAGTGTGGTGAGAATTCAGTTGGTATCGCGATCAATTCACAGGTTGCAAATAAAAATCTGCTTATCGCCTGCAAGCAGAAACTAATGTTCGCATTGGAAAAAACAAACGGCCCGCTTAGCACACCATATTTATAGTTGGATTGCGTGCCGCTAGGGTATTGTTTGCAAAATGTCGAGCGCGTGTACTGTTGCAAATGAAATTGCTGTGGATATTTCAGTTGTTTCAAATACGGTATTGGTATGTAGATTATTTATGATGTGTGGATGTATTGCAGGATAATGATAATTCTGTGTATTTCGAAGTGAAAACGGGACACAAATTTCATATGCTGGAGACAAAGAAGCAAGGAAACTCTTCTATTTTAAAATGACATTGCCTATCTTCAGATATACCGTTTTAAAACAGATAAAAACACCAGTTCATGTACCAGAAAAAAAACTGGTCAATACTATTCGTGCCTTTGCTCGTGTGTTCCAAAGGCAACGATAGATCGTTTCAATAGTAATAATAATAATAATAGTTTATTTAAACAAAAATGGCATGTACTACATACAAAAAAATAAAATTTAATTCACAGTATGTATAGTACAGGCTTTCCGTCCCTCTAGCTTCATCCCGGAATGGCATGGGCCGTCCTGGACTAATGGTGGCGAGGGCATTTTTAGTTTAGTCTGGTTACTTAATAGCAACGTGTTAGGTCGTCAGTTGTAGGTCACTCTTCATCTTCTTCTTAAAGATGTTATAATTTAATTGTTTTACCATTGCTGGCAGGCTATTGTATGTCTTCACCGATTCTGTAAGTAGGTTCTCTGTTGTGGTAGTGGTTCTAAACCTGTGTGTTCGAATGAATGATCTGTTTCTCGTTTGGTGGTCGTGGATTTGTCTATTTTCAACAAGATTGATGCTTATTTTGATTTGATTGAGTTTTACTTTATGCAGCAACAGTAAGTTTGCAAGTTTTATTCGATTTTTTATACTGAGTTCATTGCTCAGCCTCAGTACTTCAGCTGTTGGCGTTCTCTTATGCAGATCAAATATCATCTTCAGGATTTTATTCTGTTGCCTCTGAAGTTTATTAAGGTTTCTCTCCGTTGTGTTACTCCATATTGTATTTAGGTAGCTTATGTTCGATATAAACAAGGAATTGTAGATGTTAATTCTTAGTTTTTTGTCTATGTATTGTTTTGTTTTGTATACTGTAGCTATAAGTTTGGAATTTTTTGTTATTATTTGGTCAATGTGCTGATCCCATTTCAAGTTGTTCTGCAGTTGTAGTCCTAGGTAAGTTATGTGTTTCACTTCGGTTATTTCCTTTTGGTTTATGCAAATCTTCAGGTTTAGATGTTTTTTATTGTTAAATAGTACATAATGTGTTTTTTGTTCATTAATCGTGAGTAAGTTTGTTGCACACCATCTTGTTAGCGTCTTCATGTCATCGTCGATATTTTTTTGGAGCTTTTCGGGCTTGCTGTGTGCATACATCAGCGCGATGTCATCTGCATACATGAAGATATTCGCCTTCAAATTTATATTAAATATGTCGTTAGTATAAAGAATATACAGAAGGGGTGGTAGGTTTCCGCCCTGTGGGATGCCATATTCGGCAACCAACGGGTCGCTGCTTGTCTGGCCTATCTTCATTATTTGTGGTCTTTCATTTAAGAATGTTTTAATTAGATTTAGGTTTTTATTCCTAATTCCCATGGCGTCTAGCTTTGCTATCAGTTTTGGTTTGGATATCGTGTCAAACGCCTTTCTCATGTCAATGAAAATTCCGATCACAATTTTTTTCTTGTCTATGTTGCGATGGGCGTAGTTGACAAGATCGTATGTAGCCGAGACTGTGCTAGACTGTGCTTGAAACGCGTACTGATGTTGGTATATTATTTGGTTTTCTGATATATGTTTTTCGATCCTTCTTTTTATAACTGTTTCTACTACTTTATCAAGTGTCGATAGTAACGTTATGGGTCTGTAGTTTTCCGGTGCTGTTCTGTCCCCTTTTTTGTGTATTGGTATTATAATACTTTTTTTCATGTATTCGGGATAAATGCCACTTTCCAGTATATTATTTATGATTTTTGTTATGGTTGATACACGTGGTTGGTTATAGTGTACGGTGTTAGCTGAGCTCCTAAAACTTCACTAATTTATGCTGGTTAAAAGCTAAAGTGTTTTTTGTGTGTGGTGTCAAACGAAAGAGGAAATTCTCATCCATCAACTATATAGAGATCATCACCTGGGAAATTGCATAGCCGGAGGAATCGCCGATGTAAGTAAAGTGACTGTAGTGTATATACGAGTATACCTGTAACTTTTTTGGCGCGCTAGAATATTGCTGAACCCTGAAATAAACCAGTCCTCCCAAACATTTCCACGTACATATTATATAGACCGTTGCCTTCTTGTATTTTATAGTGAGTCACCCGTACAGGCACACGGGTGTGAAAATTAGAATCCTATTGTTGATATCCTTACCTTTGTTACAAACCGCCCAATATAGAAAAAAAAAATTATAAAAAGAAAAATTAAAAAAAAAAAAAAGTAAATAAAAAAATAGATAGATATATACATATATAGCCATAACAACAGCTATATGACGCGATCTGGCAAGAAGAACACTAAAACGAAAAACACGGATGACACGAGCGATAGCGATGATGGAAAAACGGAGAATACGAACAGTGACATAATGAAGGCTGTCCAAGAACTAACGAGAACAGTACAATCCCTTTCCAACAAACTCGACGAACAACAAAAGGCGGTACAGGATCTAACAAAAACCGTAGAATTTCTCTCCATTAAATTCGACGAACAACATAAGGAAATTAAAGGTTTGAAAACACTCATTAAACAGAAAAACGAAGAACAAAAAGCTCTTGAACAGAAAGTGAAAATACTTGAAAATACAGTCGAAAGAAGAGAACGTAAAGAAATATGTAATAACATAATAATTACGGGAATAGACAATAAATACCACAAGGAAAAAGTCGAAGAATTGGCACAGAAGATCATAAAAAAACTGAATCCAAAAATTAATGTCACCCAAATAGACTCAATACAACTAAAAAATGAACGCTTAGACAATAGTCCAATCATTGTCAAATTTAGAGATTGTGCAACAAAGTTAGACATTCTTAAAGCGAAGAAGGCAGTCGGAATTCTGACAACAACGGAGTGTGGAGTCACTGGAAAATCACACACGATATACATAAACGAACAACTGACTGATAGATTTGTTTTCATTGAATATACCGGGTGACCCACGCCATAGGTACTCCCGTTTATTTTTTTGTTTATAAAGCTGGACGAATGAAATTTTGGAAAGTGTTAACAGACAAAATATGCCATTCTTTGGGATACTATTGAGGTTAATATGACTTCCGGTTTTTTGGAAATGACGTCATCATTGTAATTTTAAATGGTACCCTATATTCTTTGTGTGATATTTTCAGTCACGAACACAAAAACATATCGATCGTCAATTTTTATCACCAAGGCAACGCAAAAATAACTTTTATAATATATTTTATATTATAATAAACACTAAGTAAAGTGATTTCGCCGACATTGCATTACGGGCGCCCTCTAGCGTGATTTAATTGGTTTAATTTTTTTCACGGGTACCCGATGCCCACACCGTGATTATTTGATAGAAAACATCTTTCCGATTACAATGACACCAAATACTTGATATTTTATTGAAATTCTAGCGTACAAATGTTGTTAGAAGCAAGGAAGTCAAAAAAAAAATATCGACTTAATGATCAAAGTCAGCGTACAATTCAAAGTCAGTCAATAGACTACTCGAAGGAAGTACCGTTAATCGTCATTTTCACGCTACGATTATCAGCAAAATATCAAGAATTTGGTATCATTATGTCGGACAAATGTTTTTCTTCGTATAATCAGGGTACCTCCTTCGAGTAGTCCATTGAGTGACTTTGACTTGTACGGGACTTAGATCATTAGGTCAATATTTTTTTTTCGATTTCCTTGCTTCACATTTGTACGCTACGAATTTCTACAAAATATCAAGTATTTGGTATCATTGTAATCGGAAAGATGTTTTCTATCGAATAATCACGGTGTGGCAACAGGGTACCGGTGAAAAAAATGACTCACTGGCCAAAAACCAATTAAAAAACGCTAGAGTGCGCCAGTAATGCAATGTCGGCCAAAATCGATTTAGTTAGTGTTTATTTGACAATTTTCGACTATTTTCGCCAATTCATTGCCACCTAGACTAATACACAAAAAAGTTATTTTTGCGTTTCCTTGGTGATAAAAATTGACGATCGATATGTTTTTGTGTTCAGAATGCCATCCTGATTGAAAATATCAGACAAAGTATATAGGGTGCCCTTTAAAATTTCAATGATAAGTCCTTTCCGAAAAAACCGGTCATATTAACCTCAAGGGTATCCCAAAGAATGGCTTTTTTCTCTATTAACACATTGCCAAATTTCATTCGTCCAGCTTTATAAACAAAAAAAATAAACGGGAGTACCTATGCCGTGGGTCACCCGGTATATAGTATATATAATCAGCATTTTATCAGTAAATTACTTTAGCCCATTTATAAAGATAGCAGACTGTAAAATTCTCGCGGCAAAAACATAATATATCTTTGATGGAGCAATAAATATTTTACTTCCTTATCGGCGTTATATGTATAAATTTTACTTGCACCGTTCCCAACATTTAAATATTCATAAAATGCAACGTAATATTTCTTTTATAACCAAGTAGAGGGCTGAGGGCATGCATATTAATACCGGGAGCGGAAACCGCGACCAGTGGCGTACCAACGTATACATAAATGTATCCATTCTGCGTACGTAAATGAATATTTATAAGTGTTGGTTCCCTTTGAAGGATTCGTGAGTAATCCTCAACTACACATAATCAGCTATTCCTTTGATGTGAACGGTTTGGATAGGTTCCACCCCCCCACTTCAACCAAGGTCATAGCCGCCACAGCCCAAGAATATTTTAATAGTGGAGACATATTAAAGTGAAAGTAATGTCAACACGTGTAACCGCACAGCAGACTAACTTTCCACTCGACTATGGGATTTCCCTGCGGCACGGGAAAGTTATATTTCACAAATTATAATTCCGTTAGCACACGAGTTTAGTTAGGTCGTTGGCTGGTTATTACATGTTTGAGTTAGCTACGTCGGGAAAGTCTAAATTTCACTGCTCAATAATATATTACATATTACAATACCTGAAGTATAGTTTGGAAGAACTAATAGTTTCATCATCATTCAAAAAATTTTCATTTTGCTTTTCTTTAGGGCTTAAAATAAAAAATAATAGCTTAGGGAAGATAGCTTTGGAGTCAATAATTAACGAAGGCAATTTAAAATGAGCTCCGGAGTAGCACAGACCAATCGAGGAAGCAACAAGTGCAAATGGCGAAGAATTAGTGTAGGAAAAAGAAGTTTTACCTGTAAAGTTTAGGTATATGTACTTACAACATCAGCATTTTTTTTAATACTAGGTGTAGTAGCGTAAATAAAGGGAAGGATAGGGTTTTCAGCTGCGGTTTCGGGAGAATATCTAAAACTACACATCACATTAAAAATATGTTTGTTCTTCAGATCCTTAAGGAGAGATTAAGTGATACGGCTCATGACCAAAATCAAGATTTTGTTGGATCATATGCGGTTTATTAACATTAACCTGATATCTTTATTCCGTGCTAAGTAATTCGAAAGACATCAGACTGGCCAACAGACAGATGGACGGATAAACGACCGATCCCATAAGTGTTCTGGTTTTTATTTTTTAAGTACAGAACCCCGAACATGTTCAATATAAAAGTTGGTTGAAAATGGTTTCCGACTTTTGGTAAAGCTTTTTTATACCTACATACTAAAATAAAAGCATAGCGACTATGCGTATGTCATTCCTTTAAATGGCAACGTATGGTGTGTGATAATCGTTCCAATATTGTTTTGATCAAACAATTGGAATATAATGAAAAAATCTGATGTGAAGTCATGTGCCTGGACTTTATCATACTGTTTAGCTGTGTTTCCCAACGAAAACGCTGATGTGACAATACTGTCAATAGTATCAAAATATCTGTCAAATCCTGGCTAGTTTTAATGCAGTACGAGCGATCTCAATGAAATATAATTTGCTCATGCAGCTAAACTATTACTGTTATCAAGCAATGTATACAAAATTTTCACTACTTTCATTTATTATTTCACTATTTTCACGAACTTACAGAAATGGCGGCATTTGCACAATCTTTGAAAAATGCGTGTAAAGTTCCAGTTCGTTTGGATCCTTTTGAACAGGTCTTTCAGCTCTAGGTTGGGTCATAAAACTTCTAAATAAGTTTCACGGCTCAATGAGTTTCAGTTCTATTGATATTTTTCAGTTTCATTTTTGAAATTATTTTTGAGATGTTAAATCAAATCGACTTGTTGGTTATTTTACAATAATATTAAATTTCAATTATTTTAAAGAAATAATATGAAATCAATATGGAAATATATTATACCGTTGAAAAAGAATAACAAAGCTTTTGAACAATATATGACACACCGTATGTTGCCATTAAAATGTTGTGAAAAGTTGAAAAACACTTTCCCAAACACATTTTTATTGAAAACTTTTTGGCAAAACAGTTTTCCTGCTTTATTCGCTATCTAACCAATCCCTTCAAGATGTGCCCTTTAAGCTAAGATTTTATGATTGTTTAATGTATATAATTTATAGATCGAGGCATGTAATGTTGTTCAAAATGGCGTAGGAAACCGGAAGCTTTAGAAAGCTCATTCGTCGCCTTTTCAACAACTCCAATGCACGCTTCACAATAATTTTCGTTTTACAATCGCACGGAATAGTATGTATCTCAAAGTCAAATGTTTGCGACTTAAAATCAAGAACAAAGCACAATAATTTGCAACCATACTGCTCTCACCACTCTTCTCAGATTACTTCAAATATTTATGCGGCCCATTCACCGATTGTTAAAACTCTACTTCCACCCACAAGCTCGATCCTTGATAAGAATAAACCGCTCCGATATTCAGGGACCATTAACGTAATCGGCATTGTGAGGGAAGAGAGAACTCCCGGATACCAACCCCATTCCTTTCCCGGTTGCCCGGTCCACAAACAATCGACAAAGGCACCACCGGCCGACCGCGATCAAAGCGTCCCAGCCATGAAAAATTCATGAACTCTGAAATTACTACTTCTCTCTCTCTGTACGTGTTCGAAAAGGTGACGTGTTTTTATTTTCTGATGCAGTTAGCTGCTTGGAAATGAAATGCTGTGTTGGATTATATCGAGGAGCTGGTATTGTTCTAAATTATCAAAAAATAAATAAATTGATAGTTGAAAAATTCTTTCCTAAAGTTCTACGCCACAATTCGTTGTATTAACCCCCGGTTGCAGACAATTTTATACATGAGGTTTGTGAACATCGAGGGTTTTAAAACGAAAATACCAAAGAACATGTGCGGCGACGCATGTTCTTTGTTGGAGAACCATTCCGGTTCTGCCGAAAAAATGGAAGTTGACGGCATGAAAGTTATGTTCAAGAAACGTCAATATTATTATACTACTATAAGTTTTCAAAATTTTATCACAAAACGTATTCTTCAACCTCCTAAAACATCTTATTAGTACGTAGAATTTTTAAAAATAATATTTAGAGTATTCGTGGGAGTAATATTGTCATACTCACGATATGATGCTCATTTACGGAGAACCCACAGTGGTTCATTTTCCAGTTTTAACTGATCAAAATTATTTTTTTCTGTAAATGAACTTCAAATAGTTGTTAGATACGTTTAAAAATAGTCAAAAAAATTTCAGCCATATAGGGGATGTTTTAAGGGGGTTGAAACATATGTTTGGCGTGCACATTCTGAAATCTTGTGAAAATGATAATTTTATATCTGCAAATACAGGAAAAATAGTAAAAAAAATCTAACACTTATGGGGTGGGATTTGGGGGTGGTTTAGATATAAATTTAGTTTTAAAGTTCTGAAACCTAGTGAGTATAATAATACTGCACCTGTGAATATAAAAAAAAATAATAATAAAAAAATCTAAGTAACAATGGGGTTGTTTTTAACAGGGTTCAAATTGAGAAATAAAGTTTGTGTTAAAATTCTGAAACCATGTGCGTATGATAATATTGCACCTGCAAATACATATAAAATGTTTTAAAAAATCTAAATACCAATTGGGTCGTATAATGTTATTATTTCTGTAAATATGGCCAGTTTGATCCAAGGCTTATTTCCTGGTATATGACGTCACAGAGCTTCGGGAAGAAACTAACATAAATTAAGCCATCCTGAAAACTTTAATTATAACATTTGTAATTAAATATAACATTTCATTTCCGGAACGTACCGGCAGTAGTCGTAACTTCACTCAGTTTTAGAATTTCAAAATAAAACCTAGGTCGTGTGCCATATCATTGGATAGATATTTAAAAATTAAACATCTTTCGTTGGAAAGAAATCTTACTGAATCATATGGTTTACGAAATAAACCATGTTACCAGATTATGGAAAAAATATTTTTTGACAGTTAACTATCCAAAACTGGGTTAAAGGGCTTACAATCGCCATCATCAGTTGCGCTAAATCATTGACTATCGATATAATATCACTTGCCTTCTCTACTAACTAAATACAAAACTATTACCTGTAATTATCGTCATGATTACAGTTAATGCAGCTATGCCATAATTGATTATGGTTTCTGTCGTAAACCGTATTTATAAACAATGTTTCCAACCAAATGTTGTGTCTTTTTAAAATATCTATCCAATGATACTACACACGACCTAGGTTCTGGGTATAAATTTCACCCCCATGCAGTTATCGCTACTTTCGATACATTGTGGAAATCAAAACTGTTAAATACATCAGGCATTTTATGTTACATAAATTAGTTTCCTGAGCCTCTATGACGTCATACAACCAAGAAAAAAGCATTAATATGTTTATGTCCATGAACCTGGTAACCCCCAACAACCCATTCCGCTAGTCGACACTAAAAAAAATATTTTAAGCAAATATGACATATTATGACAATCATAACAACGTGGGCATGTAACTAAGTAAGTAAGCAATAAGGAAACTTTTGCAAAATTTGCTTCTAGTTATTGCAAAAAACTGTAAGCTTAATTAAATTTCGAAATTTTCATTAATGAATATTTAATATAAAATCAAGTCTCATCCTCAGATAATCCAGCCATATTAAAGTTTCCACCAACAACATTCACAATCACTTATAATTGTTCAACATGACAGTCGAGAATTGATACGGAAATTAAAAATTAGTCAAAAATGTACATCGGACTTTGGTCCGTTACTGTACGTTATCTAAATTTTTCAGGGTGGCAAACTAATTGGTTTTAAGTGATTTGGTTATCTAGGAACCTGTTCATGTCATGTTGGATTAAATTGGACCATAGCGCCAAAATAATTTTGAACGGCTAGATTCGCATTTTCAACCACTGTGCGCCGTAGAGAAGCTTGTTTCGAGGCCAACGGTGCTGTTTCGGTAAGTTGACTGTTCATTAATAAGGGCCGATATATTCACCTATCGTGAAACTGTTCGTCATCTAAACGACAAGATAAATGGTAAAAATGTGTCTATTCACCTGTCGTTAACGTTACTGACCGGATAAATACCGTTAACGATCAAATTTATTTAGCGATCGAATGAACCTGCCGGTAAACTAATGACGAACACTTTGATTGGCCACAGAGCATGTGCTGAATGTCAAACAAAAAGTCAAACTGACAAATATTTACGTACGTACGTGGTACTGTATTAATTGAAGTCATTATTTAGTTAATATGGCCGAATTTGCTGAATTCGTCTTTCATACCATTTTTTTTTACTTTTGGTGGTCTTTTTTAATTGATGCGGTTAGAAATGGGTGCGAACGAATTTTGGTTACGTTTTGTCAATGTCTATCAATGTCATTTACGGCGCTACATCTAGCGGCAATTAGTCCAAGTTATGATCCAAGTGTTGATTTAGTACACCTTTTTTACAGACATTTGATACTATACTGCCGAAAAACATTCGTTAGCGATGTTTACGTTCTCGTTACCTGACGATAACTTACAGGTCGGTGAAAAGACAGAATCATTTTTAACGCAAACGTTAGCGTAATCTGTTCGTTGGCTAACGACAGCTTTGACGATAGGTGAATATATCGGCCCTTGTCATTAAACATATCGCTATTTATGTAATTCGTAAAATCCACGTACTAGAGATATGTGCGGTCAACTTTTTCCGTACTACACATTATAAAAACATCTGGGTAGCAACAATTAAATTTTCAACCGTATTTCCTTTTTATTATATTATGTTTTTTGTTCCTCATATTGAGTTATATAATCCAAATTATTGCTCTCATTTCATTTTATACACCGTGCATTTCAACTGAAACTCATTTTTATGTCAGACTCCAGTTATGAACTGAACATAAAACGATGGCCACCACACTTTATGATCGCGTGCGTCGTTTCCTGCAAACCCGAAACAGGACGAAGATGAATAAACGCACAACGGTTCACGCAAGCGTACTCGAAAAACAATTATATCTATAATTTAATAAATAACGAACGCGTAAGTGGATTAGATGGTAGGTTCGCTTCTGCTTCAGGCGCGTCACAATTATATACAGTTTATTCAATGATTAGTAAGTGGAAACGCAACGGTTCATTAACTTGATTGCGAGCCGCCGCAATTTGATAGACTTAATATGAGTTATTGCTTGTACGAAGTGTATATTGTTGGGTGCTGTAGATATACTTAGGTAGATTAAATGATAGAGTATCCTCGTGTAGAAGGAAAATGAGTTTCTATACTATTGTCGGTTATTGTTTGCTTGATTAGAATCACTGAGACATTTTTTGTAGGCTCCTCCACCAGAATGTAAATAAGGATGCTTTTATGTATTCTATAAATAAAACAATTGTTTATTTGTGAAAGTTAAAATGTTTTGTATTTACCAGCTGGTAAATTATTGATAATGATTAATATATAACTTTATATACATCGTGAATGTGTAAGACTATTTATTTACTTGACCAAAAATTGTTTCAGACAAGAGTTGTAGACAATAGGGTATTTGACTATTATTGGAAAACCATCTTAGTGTGCTTATTCCTTCACTCTACATTGTAAATGCATTATTTTACGTAATTATTTCCTCAATATTTCATAAAAATCAGCGTTAAAAATTGAATCACAAAAAGTCCCGCCAAAACGATCCTTTCTGTTGTGTGACGTCACCCGATAGTAGATGTCAAATCGGCCCATATGGTCTGTCAGCATCGGCAACGTCGCCGTTTGGTAATTGTGTTGTATGATGTGTTGTTTTCACAATTTCTACATAAAAATGGGTTATAAATGGTGTATAAATCCACAATGCAGAAATACGTCAAGAAAAACTCCGTAGCTAACTCTGTAGCTGTTCCGGAAGATTTGAAACTGCGAAGAAAGTGGGTGGCTCGTAGAAATCCAAATGAAATAAATAGCGGCCAATACAAGTGTGTTTGTTGTTGTGAAGATTACTTCGACATAAGTAAAACTGACTAGAATAAGTTATCTATCGTATTTTCGAACCAGGTATTATCTGATCTGACAGTTTAAGGTTAGGGCTATCCTAACCTACAAAGTTATGCTTACATGGCACTTTAGTGCTATTAAATTCAAACGGGAGAGCATAAGAGCGCGTTCGGATAATCTGAGTTACTGGATACGAGATATTTGAACAAAACTGATCTTGGACCGTATCTTTATAAGATGGGGGAGCGAGCGGCAGCTAGTAGAAGTAGCAAATTTAGTTATGCATCTTATTTAGGGTCTGAAGCTATGCCAACCTATAAGTTAGAAAGGTAAAACTACTCATTGCCTATACTTATGTCAACCTTACTTAGAATTTGTTTAAACCAGAGCAGAAGCTACATATTCGTATATTTGTCAAATATCAAATATTTGTCAAACCTCAAAAACAGATTTTTCTTTATTTTTATTAAAGACAAAAATAGAATACAATTTTAATTTAGCATTTTTTTTTAATAAAGATGATATTTTCGTACATAATAAAAAATGTTGTTTTGATGTCGTCAAATATCTTAGCATTTATTCTCAATAAAAATGTATACCATGTACAGGGTGTATCCTAAGTTGGTGATTTTCATTCTTAACAAATGTTGCCTCCGTGTATATCCGTAAACTATAGAGACGTATATAGGGAACAGCCTGTACAATTTAGAATTTTGAAATAACATAAAAATCATGAAATTTACATTAACTCATAAAATTTTTTTAGTTAAGTTTTTAAATGATTCATCATGTACCATAAAAGGGGCTACTTGATAAAACCTTTTGCGACACCTTATTTTATCAACAGTCCTACAAAGATTATTAAAGACACAAACTTAGTCTAAAAATAATCGTAGTAAAAATCATGAAATTTACATTATCTTATAAATTTTTTTTAAAAGTTTTCAAATGATTCATCATGTACCATAGAAGGGGCTACATGATAAAACCTTTTGCGATACCTTATTTTATAAACAGCCCCACAAAGATTATTAAAGAACCAAACTTAGTCTGTTAAACTTTCAGGTCTAATAAAACTGTTACAGAATTAGAAAAAAATCTATCCCCCACCATTGTACCATACAAAACTAGAATGGTTATTTTTAAGTTGCCCCGTATTGCGGTATTTTTTATGAATTTCCACACATGGCTGCATCTTTTTTACTTAGTAATCCTTCAGTATCTTAAAATAAGTACACAATATCAATGTATAATTAAGTATGTTAATATTCACGTTATATGCTAAGTTTTCAATGCTAACCAAACTATTAGTTAGACAAGCCATATCGAACCTGGCGCCCGCGCCTCTGCCCTGAGCCCCTATACTATATGACTCCCCATCATGAGCAGAGTCATAGAACCCCCAAATCCCAAAATAATACTTATTTAATTTACTTAACTTAACGTTTCCTCGTCGCCATTTGAAGTTCAATAAATGTACATACCCTGTATAGTGTTGTAGTTGTGTTGTGTTGTAGCAACTCTACTTTTCCTGTTTTCCAAAATTACCGAAACCTTTTAGACACACGAGCTTATATCGTAGAATACCATGCATGTGTAATTCCCGGGGAAATTCAGTGTCCAATGTATGAAACCACCCTTCCTGATGCGCGCGATGTTATTTACAGCGCCTGCGGGCACACACTTAATTAATGGGAGTCGTGCACGTACAAATTGAGCTAGTCTTCGGCCCAATTATGCTCACCCCTCACCGCCGCCCTTCCCCGCGCTTAACGCAGATTCTGTCCGGCACAAAGAGCACACCACTCGCACCAGAAAACGTCCTCCGCCGGCACTCTGTTTTGTGCTGTGTGAATAGAGGCGCCTCTGATGAATTACAATCCACCCTATGCCCGTCTGTTTGCTTGCGTGGGGGTAGGTTTCAATTGCATCTAGTACGTAGTGCGTTCTCTTTTTATTTCTCCTGTTTCAGCGGTATTTCCGTTAAACAGAAAAGCATAAAATTACGGTGCTAGCGTTTTGTTCTGAAGCGCTGAGCATTTGTATAAAGCAGTTTTTCGTCTGATGCAGTAAGGGACAATGAGGATGTGATGATTTAATGGACTCGCTGTAGGTAATGGTTCATACGGAGTGATGAGGAGAAAATCATATGTTGTGGAATGATTGGAAGTAGGATTCGAAATATTTTAGTTAGAATTATTGCTAATAGCAAATATTGAAGACACAGGTACCTGCAAATATAATTTATCGAATATGTAATACCAATACACTAATATTGTAGGTACCTGAAGAGAATATAATATGTAAGAGAGGGAGTTTGTATATGTATACAGGTTGTGTCACAGAAGTGGTACACTAGAAGTTTCTCATGTTCTACTATTTCTGGAAACTTGAAATCTTGGAATTAGAATTTAATCGATCTGAGCTCTTCAGCTAACATATTCTCTAAGTTAACTGTCACGTCCGGTCACCGGAAGTCGGTATCAATTTTGTTAAATGGAATGATATAACTTTTATTTTTTTTTTGTTTCTACGTATCAAAATACATCGTTTTTGATAGGGTTTCCCTATACCTGAATATCACCATTTTGGGTTTCTTTGATTTTACTAATATTGAAGTGATTTTCGCGGTTACGTTTAAAATTTAATATCTCGGTTATTATTGGAACTAGAAGTTTCATGATTGGTGCTCCAAAACTAGAAACATAATCAAATAAGACAATGTTCAGTTAATCTTCATATCTTATACAGGATGTTCAAAATTTACAACACAATAATTGAATTTTCAAACGTAAAAAACTAATTTCTTTCATATCGAACACCCTGTATACCGATACGCCATTCGATATGAAATATTGTTCCCTATCAATCAATGTTAGGGTTCCCTATATCGACCTTTAATACTTTTTGAGATATTGTCACTTTTACTTTAAATCCATTTTGAATACTCCTGGATTGTATATTAGAATGCCTTCATGGCATTTGGCAGATAAAGTATTTCATTATCGATAAACTTTCACAACAGAGTGCAGTATTTAAATAATAAAATGTATTTGAATACAGATATTTTCATACTTTTCATGTCATTTTTGGCACAGTTGCAGTGCTCGGAATTTATCGTGTACGCCTGAAGGTGGTCGCTGCTAATGCACTGCTAATAATGATCTTTACATTTGACAGATATGTTTGTTTGTATTTTTGTTCATCTATAGCTAATAATTGCGTATACAGTTGTATGTGGTTATTAGTTATCAGGTACGAAATGGAAAACGCTGACGGTTATTCAAATAGTGATATTTTGAATTTTTCATTCATGTAGAATGTAACAATGTTTTCATACGTAGAAACCAAAAATAAAATAAAAATTATGTCATTCCATTTAAAATAACAAAGTTGATACCTACTTCCGGTGACCGGACGTGACAGTTAACTTGAGAATATTTTAGCTGAAGAGCTCAGATCTAGTAAATTCTAATTCCAAAATTTCAAGTTTCTAGAAATAGTGAGATACCCTGTATTAAAGAAAGAGAATGCTAATAAAAGTCATTATTATTATTATTATTATATCATAATAATTTGGTCTACGTAGCACCATTTGACTGAAAGTGCTTAGCAGATGCCTTGAAGTAAAATCCGCACAAACTAAGAAGGTTGTTCTGACAAACTGGAAATGTCCAGAAATATCTTGTGGTCATTTTTTTTTCGTTGAAATAAGGATACTTCAAAAGGATACCAAGGCCATCGCATTGTTTTTTCTCAACTATAAACGAGAAAATGTGTTTTGCTGATTACTTGGTCCGTCTAAGTTTCTGTCAAATGGAACACACCAATTTGTTATGAAAGCACATAATATTTTCTTCAATTTTAGAGAAAATAATGCATTCAAATATATTATGTTGTGGCAGTGTCATTGCAGAAATATGCACATTTGGTCACATATTTTCGACCGGGTAGGTACTCATTTCCATTTTGCACATCACACATACATTTTCATCAGTAGCACTTTAAGAGGATATAATATAATCGCGGGCTCTCGGATCGCTATATGGGTCTAATTTTAGTTAGCTTTCCGTAGTCGCAATTTTGTTTTACATATCACCTTAATTTAAAACATAAAAAGAAAAGAACCTGGAAACCGTACTTTGGTTGTTTCATTTGACGTATCTTTTTAACGCTCATGTAATTCCCTATGGAGCATCTATCGAAGTATCTATCGAAACATTAAACACTAAGAAATTTATGTCAATGAATTAATTAATTATCATGAAATTAACATGAAGTTTACTGCGAACTGGGAAGAACGGTAAAATTACGAGTAATCTAACAAAATTTTAATATTGGATTGATTAATATCCAGAGACAATATGACCAACGTTTGGTGTAAATTGGGGGATAGCCCTACAAATTAAAAATGATTTATTTCAGTCAAATATTTGTTTTATTAAACACAATTTAAGACAACTAAAATTACAAATACTAAAAGAGACTGAGGTCAGCTATACACTTATTTATGTGAACTAAATCACACCAAACGATTATTATTAAACAATATTACTAAACATAAGACACAGTATGAACTTCTAAACGATCAGAGTTTTTGTTATTTGAATAATACATTTTCTTCTAAAGATATTTATATTATCGTTGTTATTCTGTAGGCCCGATAGATTGTCGAATGTTTGTTTCTGAATTAAAATTATTGAGCGGGTGTAATGTTTCTTTCATCGAGGTGTTGGTTTCAGTTGTTTAACTTGCAAATTTTGACAAGGTGGGTACTAGAAAAAGTTGCCTATTGGACGATGGTTCATTTGGTAGTTTCCTTGACTTGGGAGTCAGCAATTGTTATGTAGTTTTCCAAGTGGTTCACCTGTCCTAAGATCAAAACCAGGTGACTTTTTGTTTTCATATTTCATTTATAATTATATGATTAAACGAACTTACCTTAGTGAAGTTCTATCATAATTATATATCCTCTTCCATCCGGAATATGATTAATAATCTGTAGTCTCTTTATTTCCACATAAGCCACGTGTCTTCAAAGCCATGGTATCAAAAAGAAAGTGTCCAGTATGACAGGTATGGGCAAGCTGGCCCTGGTATATATCTGACATTCTCTTGAAAGCACAGTCTCTAAATTGCTCAGGGTTGGGGAAAGTCTAAACAAAGGAAGGGTGGGTTAAATCATATTCCGGATGGAAGAGGATATATAATTATGATAGAACTTCACTAAGGTAAGTTCGTTTAATCATATAATTATATTTCCTTTCCATCCGTTCATATGATTAATAATCTGTAGATGTTTAAAGCACAGTGCAATTTAGAGCCAAATCAGCATTATCGTCTGTTTATTAATAAGAAGCAGAACAAAATGCACTAGCAAGAACATGTTAACATTTTGTTAACATGTTATTGTAACAATATATCGTTATAATGTTGTAATAACATCAACTTCTTTTTATTCATGCAGTTGTAAAAATGGAGAACAATTGTAAAATTGTGTGTATTTTAACCAATTTAACCAATTCAATCTACCAACACGACTAGATGCCTGCATGACTTGTGAAAAGTGCAAGGAGCACGTATGAATCAACGTTTAACAATTCTCAATGAACCATACAGTACAAATACCTCAATATACCTTTGTATGTGGCTTTTCGAAGCATCTAAATAATAAGAAGGTATATATCATGATGGAGACCCTTGTAAATAATCGCTAAATGAACTTCCCCGAAAAATATTAACATTATTGATGAACTGAAAATGTTTAACGACATATTGTCAAAGTATTTTTATAGATAAAGAATCGTAAATACAGCAACGAATAACACACTAGATGTACATGTATAAATAAGGTCTGGAATTAATTTCATATTGTTATGAATTAAATTCGACGTTTAAGAATTTGCATTGGGAAAATCTTTGAGCTCGATGACCAGCGGACAAACGCAAAAAGTTTAATAAATGTTTTTCCCAAAATTTCATGTTTAATATGTTTTTTTCAAAACATGATAGGCAAATTGGTCCTTGCTGCCTCGAAAAGTAATATAATTGAATAGAATTGCTGAGTACTATGTATAAAATATAAGCTTAGTTGGACCAGACCTGAAATACCGTTAGTTTCAGATAAGATGACGGTCTAAAGGAATCCACAATAAATATGTATACACAAAATAGAAAATAACAAAGAAAGATATAAATGTTTCTGCTTTCTAGGTATACATTATGTCCAATGAATTCATTAGAATTCAGATTTAGATGGCTCAGCATCTAATTAACATTTGATTGACATTAAAGACAAAACTAGACTGTTTTGACTTCAGTGAGGCGAACTGTCACTCAAACAACTAAACTAGCAGCGGTTGAGCGGTTTATTAATGTCCAGAAAAAATTGCCAAATTATTGGTAACGGTTCACAGGAACACATGTTAACGCCAACCTAGGGGTCCGCGGACCCTCAGAAGCGGAGCAGACTTATGAGACTGCCCGCGAGCGGGAGAAGTACATCGGGAGCTGGTTGCCGACCGCTGATATAAGCGGTCCATTTAGCTACTCCAAGCTCACGCCAGCGTAACTTTGGGGATAGATCCTGGACCCAATATGTAGGTATGTTATTGTTATATACCAAATGTAAAAAGAAGATAAAAATATCTTTTAAGGCTTATATTAAACAGACAGCTGCCTATACCGGAGTGTCAGAAATCTTTGATTTAGGCGCTAATGAATTTAAATCTTGTGTAACTACCCAAACAGCTTAAAATACCTGAAAAAAGGGTTAAAAAGGGTAAAATCCTATATCTGGACCCAATACGAATTAGGGCATGTATTGTATCCATGTATCGCATGGAACTCAGTGTTTGATAAAAAATACCTTTTCCGCAGGGAAAAGTTGTAAAAACCCATTATTGGCAGACTCCAAAGGGTGTTAATAGTCATGGTATTAATAGTCATATAAAACATATGCCACACTCGCATACGAAGTTGAGAGGACGTTTTAATTTGTGAATTTTAGAATTTCCAGCAGAACGAGCAACATCTATTAGTTCCAGACCTAATCCCTAGCCGTTTTAATGCTTGGTTGACATCTATCCTCTCAACAGAGAAATGTTTATTTTACACTAGGACAACTGCGGTTGTAACGGCCAGTAAGGCATAACTGAAATTTGTTCTAGGATACTTCTAGAAAGGTATTCTGGAGCTGCAAATAAAAAAGAAAAAATAATGATTTTTTTTTCAAAAAACGGCGACTTCAGCGCTATGAAATCCAGGATCTTTAACCAGGAGCATAGAAGCGTGCCCCGATTAAATACTTTTCTGTGCAAATAAAAGTATATAAGGCGTATCCAAGCATTGAGTAATTCTCTTAGCGGCGAAATGAATTAGGTGAATTCAGTTATCCGATATCAGTCTATTTTTAATGAATTTGAAGCATAATCCGCTTTAACTTATTTTTAGAAAACAATATGCAAAATCAAATTTTACGTCCTAAACATCCTTGGGATGCTTTGTTTAATCTGGGAAATGCTCAGAAACAATTTCATTGATACAAGGTATTGCGATAGGGATATCTAAAAGTTTTCATCTGAAAAATTGTCAGTCTTTATACAAAGTGAACCACTTTATATTATAAAGTCATTTAATGTCACCACTTAAGGTAAGAATATTGAAGCTAAGAAATGTTGCTTAAAAGACAAGACACTTTCTATAAAATAGTCTTGTATAAACTCAAATTATAAGGCAACATTAAAAATTTTGCCAATATGTTTTATTTTGAAATATTCTCTCTGAATTAACGAATTAATTCAAACATTTTATAGTTAGATCTTAATAATTACTAGAGTGGCCTGGCTATAATTCACGAACAGAATTTTGCAATTTTGGAAGTTGATGAGAAATCCCAATATCCACAAAACTTGTTTTTACAATTAGAGCCACCCGGTTCTTCTTTCTTAAGAAAATTTTGAGGCAGAAACTGATCTGAAGAATTGGGCCACCTTGATACAACACATCTTAGTCGCCCCTGAATATCGACCTAATATGGTCACCCAGATTCTTTGCCAAATGTAAGCATTTCAATATGGTCTAAAGATTGGCATCCAACGAGAAAGCTTTCTGGTTCTGACGGTTGGGATATTGTATACTGGTACCAAAAATATAAAGATGTCTGCCTTGAAAGGGTACTTTAGACCAGTCATCAGGGTCCCAGGACAATGTGCCAGAATTCACAAGATGAAATAGTTGACCTCTGGTCTCTGCAAATTGTGAATATTTCGATATTCACAATTAGAAAGCTTCAACAATCAATAACTAATTGATTGGGGTGTTGTTGATGACCTAATTGGAGGTTTGTCTAACCTTACGGTAAGTCGCCATAATTATTGAGAAAGAGTAATAAACTGAGGAACTTCGGTTTGATCCAGTAACTTTCAAACTTTGCAAAATACACCATAATATTTTAATGCACCTACTCCTCCCCCAATAACTGAAGACTATTATTCTTTCAGTATTCAAATGTGTTGAATCTCGAAACTCTGCTGAATCCGTAAGAAGTGATCTAATTTCTGGACCCAGTCTGGGGAAATTTTATAGTGCTTATACAACATTGAATTGTGTAATGTGTTACCGAAATTGCAGCTTGGCGAATATCGGAAGGTGGCGCCGACATCTGGGTATCAGCAAAAGGTACACTGGTTGGGACTATTGCCAGATAGATGTATCCGGCGGTACTCAAGTTTACTGGGTGCTCTCGGAGTACACCAAGAGTAGCTTTGTGTCACTTGTGATCATCTTGAAGTGGTGAATGATAGAAACACGGACTTCTGGTATTCACCGTCTTGCCCAACATGGATCAGATGTCAGAATGCAGCTTATTGCGCATAACAATATGGCCCTCTCCTCCATGGGTGTAACTGAAGCCTGGCCAACGTCGGGAGGAGGCACTGACATCTCTGAGTCAGCAAAAGGGGGGGGGGGCTTGGTTGTGGCTACTGCCAGACAGATGTATCTGTCGGTACTCTAGAAGAGTACGGAGTGGTGTTCACCAAGAGTAGCAGCCGCTTCCTGTCACTTGCATAAGACCACTGCCTTCTTCTAGATGGGCTAAAGGAAATGTTAGTAAACATTAAACAGGGGCAGTACCTGAACGCTTGTCAATTTTGACAAAAAATTACTGTTAGTGACAGTGACAGTGACAGTCCAGGGGCCATGCTGTTCGTTCTTCTCTGTATGGTAAGCGACGGCAAGCCAAAAATGTAAGCCAACTGGTAACATTAGGGCAATCAAATAGATCTATCAATAACTCTATAGCCAACTGGTATAGGTTAAGATTTTGAAGAAGCAGGACGGCAAGCGATGGTAACCAAACATTAGGGCAATCGCAAGCAGACATTGAAGATCTCGCTGTTGGAGTTGTTCCAGTTGATGTGGGTCTTGTCTGGACTTGATTCATGACGTCTTTATGTATGTTCGTCTTGTTGCGGCTCCGCTCTCCGGTATGTGAACATAATTTTAATGTTCCATCTTCCAAAACATCCTAGCATGACAATCAGCAGGCCTAATTGGTCCCAGGATGCTCCCATGGCTGAAATTTTAAGCTCTGGAAGAGAGCTGATAAAAATCGGACTTGACTTATCACGTGAAAAAAAAAGAATGTCAGATATATACCAGGGCCAGCTTGCCCATACCTGTCATACTGGACACTTTCTTTTTGATACCATGGCTTTGAAGACACGTGGCTTATGTGGAAATAAAGAGACTACAGATTATTAATCATATGAACGGATGGAAAGGAAATATAACTTCTTTTGGAATAACTATTGTAGAATTGGTCATTTCTTCCCAAGTTTTCTCTTTATTTGGAGTGAAGGCTGATTCCAATTACTTTGCAAAGATTCTAACTTTCTCATTTCTAGCCCAGGTGCTATCTGTACTTTTTATTGGCGGGATTTGAGTGACTGGTTAATGAAGTCCTTGGCCTTCAATACAAAATAATCTGTGCTCGCGTCATTTGTCATTTCTTCTACGCTTTTATTAATTGACTGTTGTTTAATATCTTGAATCATCCTTTGCTATTTTTGAGTTAACCAATTTAATATTGTTTTGACTTCTGGGTCCCTTGTTACTACCGATGTTTTCTTTAGGTTTGGCAGGGTTGCTATGTTTTAAAACATTTGTTTTAAAACATTGTTTTAAACATGTTTTAAAACAAATATTTTGTTTTAAATAATTTTTTTAAAACATGTTTAAAACAGTTTGTTTTAAATGTATAAAACACTTTTTTTAAAACATTGTTTTAAACATGTTTTAAAACAAATATATTGTTTTAAACATGTTTAAAACAGTTTGTTTTAAATGTTTAAAATACTTTGTTTTAACACATTGTTTTAAACATGTTTTAAAACAAATATTTTGTTTTAAACCTGTTTTAAAATAAATATTTTGTTTTAAACATGTTTAAAACAGTTTGTTTTAAATGTTTAAAATACTTTGTTTTAACACATTGTTTTAAACATGTTTTAAAACAAATATTTTGTTTCAAACTATTTTATTTTCAACTTGTTTAAAACAGTTTGTTTTAACTGTTTAAAACATGTGTTTTAATCTACCGAAATTTGAACAACATATTTAATTATTTAATCAGAGTTGTATGCTGGTCTTCAAGATTTTTATGCATGGATCCCCACGCCATAGGTACCGCCGTTTACTTTTTTTTTTTATAAAACTGTACGTATGAAATTTGGGAAAGAGTTAATAGACAAAAAAATTCCATTTTTTGGGATACTGTTGAGGTTAATATGACTTCCGGTTTTTTTCCGGAAATGACGTCATCATTGAAATTTTAAAAGGCACCTTATATTCTTTGTGTGATATATTCTATCAGGATGACATTCTGAACTCAAAAATACATCGATCGTCAATTTTTATCACGAACGCAACGCCAAAATAACTTTTTTTGTGTATTAACATTGGTGAAAATAGTCGAAAATTGTCAAACAAACACTAACTAAATCGATCTTGCCCGACATTGCATTACTGGCGCCCTCTAGCGTGACAACAAAAAGTCATTCACACAACAGATTTAACTCCACCGAGAACTGACGTATGAAAAAAAACGCCGATGAAAATGTTTACAAATAAAACAATTGCGTGATTTAAAACATGTTTAAAACAATTTTTATTCCTTATTTTAAAACATGCTTTTTTGGGTGATTTAAAACATGTCTTTCTTTCATGTTTAAAACATGTTTTTTTGCGGTGTTTAAAAACGCCGTTTCGTGTTTAAAAAGATCATTTTATAAAAAAAAAAATGTTTGTTTTGTTCAAAATAAAAAAAAAACGTTTCTTATAACAACCCTGAGTCTGGGGTCTAATATATGTCAGTGAGCCAATAAGTAGGTTTGTTTAGATCAACTTTACATTAATACATTTTTGTGGCTTGATAAAGCTCTCTTCCTTTTGTGGTAGGTAACATAAGTTTTCCTGAGAAGTTACTGAAGAGGTTTGGATGTTGTATTTTTATGTTGTGTTTTTATCTTATGTTTTGACTTTTACAACCGTCGTTTTGAAACATCTCAGCAGAATTACTAAGGTGGGCTAGGGGGATCTAGTGTGTCAAAAAAATATAGTCGAAAATTAATACCGCCACTAAGTGTACTTCTGTTTTTATGATTAGCGTGGATTGACAAAGTTCTCTCTAAGAAATAAGTTCATATTAGCAAATTGAAAACACATAACATTAAAGAAACATTTCGTTCTTCATCCCAACCTTATTTTAGGAACTGATTTTTATCTCTTTTAAACTGGCTTCATCCACTGATTTAAACTGGTTACGTAATAGATGCAAAGTACGCTAAACCAAAACCATCCGACACGCTTGATCGATACCTACACCAGTTCATCATCATGGCACGCCATAACCGTTATATAATATTAGAGAGATAAGATAGAGATTACGTAATTGAATTACCCGCGTACGCTCGCTCGTACAATGTAATCCGGACTGTGTTGCGGGCTCCGGAGACTCCGGTTGGGTAGCGAATATAGTGCTTCCTGTCGTCCGACACAGGAGACGCAAGATGAATGACTTCTTGCGCGCTGGCTGCTGCCCTCCGTAAAAAGCCGGGTTTCCTCCTTCCCGCCTAGCAAGCAAAAGAACGGAACGTATGGTGCGACTTACGCTGCCCGCTGCTGGCCATTTAAAATGCGATTTATAGTGGAAAAACTGTAATGCGATTTCATACCTCCCGGAGCATTGTGTTGGTCGGGAATTTATCGCTCCGCCACGGAAAGTGCTATGAGTTGACACTGGCCGTACGTGTTTACTCGCAGTACCGTTAAAATTTTAAGTTCTTCGGTGTACACGCCTTACGAAATTACGATTGTTGGTTGGATTTATGATTCGAGTTATGGCGACACGAGATGTGAATTTAACGGGCGGAGTTATTGTTAATTTACGTTGTACGTTGTTTAGCTGGCATGTCTGTTTTGCAGTAGTGATGGTGCTAATAAATTTGGATCGATTATAGATTTAGTCGAGCATAAAAGATCACATTTGTAAAAAAAAGATCACTCTGTAAGTCATCGCTAGTCATCAAATATTATTACTCATGTTTCTAACTTTACTACTACTATTTTCTTTTATAATAATGTATGTGGGAAATGAGGATGCGTCTATAGCGCCGGAAAACACTATAGCGCCAATAGTCACTAGGAACAGATGGAAAAGATCAAGCACGCTCGACAGGAATAATTTTATTTTGCATAAAATGATAAATCTTAAGGCTCAAAAAGATAGAAAACAAATGTTCTAATTGAGCAGCCCTAAATAATACAGATACGGTTTTTAGAAATATATCAAATATTGATACTTGTTAGTGGACATTCGTGCACGTATAGAGGAAGGTGTTTTCTAAATCACTTCTATTTTGTCTAGTGTTTTACGTAGAAGAATTAGAATTAGATTACGTAAAAAGACATTCATTTTCTGATTACATTAAACATTTTTCAAAAGTTCAAAAGAGTATCAAATATTCACCAATCGCCAGATATAAGACAATTTACGATAGGATAAATATAATACAATTTTTTTCAGGTACCTACTTTATTGCAACCGCAGATTACCTTTCGCTTAAGGGGAGGTTCTCATGACCTAAAAAGACCTAAGAAGTAGCTCAAATTTGGGACAGTTCTTCAAACAAATGGTAAGAGATATCAATATATTTTCTTTTTCTATATATTTACTATACTTTAGTGTATAAAAGGAAATTGTGCCATAAAAAACTATATGCAAGAAGTGGATACTGTTGTAGGAAGTATCAGGTCCTGCGCGGCGTGCTTGTCTCAACGACGTGCACGATAGCTCCTATAAAAATAAACAGAAACCAAAATTTCAAAGGCGCTGTGAAACTAGATGAAATTGGTTGGACGCTAAACCAACATTTAGTTAAAAAAGTTGAAAATTGTCAAAATGGCTGATGTTTGAATTTTAAGATTGATTTCTTACAGATTCGTTTTCAATTCGTTATAAATATATAGTTATTTAAAAGTTTAATTAAAAGTTAATTAATTGAAAGGTTCACTTATTATGAGGCTCAGCCTGCAATAAAAAGTATTTTCTCTAAGGGAAAAAAAGAAAAACTCGATCCGTTAAACGATACAAAAGTAATCGCGCATGCCAGTTTGAAAGATCGTGTTTCTAGAAAACCGCGTAGGATGTATCGGTGTAATAAACTCTACAAGAGAAGGTAACAAAATTATAGTTTTTAAAACTCCCTCTCTACATGCGTTCATGGAAATATAATAATTTACTCAACGTAAGCAACTAGATCTATACGTTCTCTGAACTGTATCCAAATTTCCTAGTCCTACTTTAAAGCGTTACAGAAAATTATGATTTGAATAAACACATCTCTTCGCGGCACCTTAATGCAGGAAATTTCGACCAGAGAATACCATAGGCTATAAAACCGTAAAACTAACGAGAATCAAAACACTGTTTCAGCGACTTATTTTATACACTTCAAGGTTGCAAAACTTGAAAGAAAAAAAATTTTTTTCAGCCGATTACATGAGAACCTCCCCTCAATGTCAACAAAAATTGCAGGTAAATGTTACATTGGACAACGTAAATATGCCCTACTTTGCTTTAATGCTAAAAATCCTTCAAGAAGTTTATTTACAATTTACCACTGCCTATTGGTAGTACAATAGACTCTACTATAACGGCTTCAGCAGTGGCACAACTTAAAATTACAAATTTAAGTTGTAAGATGCCATAACCAGGCAAAAAATCATTATGAATAAAGTACATATTACTATTTAATGAGCGCAATATTAACTTCCGAGAAATACCTAGCTGCGTTCTTGAAGGGAAAAGAATGTAGAATAGACACACAACAATATTATAACAATGCAAGCGACTTTGTGCGAATTGAACCTGAATAAATGTATATAAATGTATGTTATGTAAAATATGTATGTGATATATTAAAACAAACCAGAAAATACTATTTAATAATTAGCGCAAAATCGCCTGTACAGAAACTGTTTGGCGAATGAATGAATATAATATTATGTACAAAATTCCTTATATTATTTTCATTCTTCCTTATCGTTCGGATGGTGGACTCAATTAAATTAAGTTGCTTGGCAATCTCTTCAATTTGTCACCAGTGCTCAGACGATCTAAGATCATACTTTGTCTTTGATAGAAATACATGTTGGTTTGAAATGTTGTTATGTCCAATATTCATTGCTGTTGCAATACATGTTAGTTAAGTATTTTCTAACCGCATTGACAGTTTGAATTAGCAGCGCCATTGTAATGGCGGATGAGCAGTTAGCATTGTACCAGCGGTGTACACGCACATCGCGCGTTGTACGAAAATCGCGTTATATGAAAAAGTTGCCGCAAAATCTATAGCGCGTTGTAGGAATTCGCCTTGTAAGAACTCACGTTGTACGAGAGTATACAGTATTCTATATATTGTATACTATCAAAGCAAGGCGGTAAAATTACAGCTAAATCAAAAACAAGTGCAAAATAATAGCGCTTAAATCATTTTAGAACACTGTGCAAGTCATGCTCCTGCTTATTTTGGATATTTAAAACTCCGCGGGACGCAGGACAAAACGGGAAAGGTCGGAACTGTTACACCAAAAGCGGGATGTCTGGTCACCGTAACTATAGTTGACTATGGTTTCTCAGTCATTAAAATACAGTTAGATCAAAATAAGCTATTTTATTCTTCGTGAAAAAGGTATCCTAATAATGTTGCTATATTTAATAATGTTTTAAAGAACTGATTAATGTTCTCTGGATTACATGTTTTTTTTTAAAACAAAAAGCTTCTTGAACTTTGGATCGCTTTTCAAGGAAATTGTTTGACATAAGAATGCTTTCGCTTTTGCTGTAATTAAGTATACCTCAGGGCCCTGTAGCACTGTTACCATAGAACGTCACATGTTTCATTTAAAAATTGAACCAACTAATAAACTCCACAGAGACAATAAATTAATAAGTTAACTTTATTTTTAGTTCTTATGACTAATTGTACCAAAATAGTATCAACAACAAAGAAAACAGGTCTACCAAGAAACGAAAGATACACAAAAAATTTAAATGAAATTTAAGCTTCTCATTTTTTCATGATTTTTCTTTCATAAACCATCCTCATTTCTCGTGCAATTTCATAAAGCGCATTACTCGAGATTTGGGAAAATATTTGTCGTCGACGTGGCTGTCCTCATACCGGTTTCACTCTCCCTCCATTATACAATATACACGCACACCCTCACAACCGGAAATTATTATATTCCGTGTATACGAGAATGCACTCGGAAAACACCGCAAAGCAGATTAACTATTTTTGCCTCAAAATCGGGCGAGACGTCGCGTGGTGGTGGAACGACCATCGCGAAATGTTGCAAACCGACCGACAAAAAAAAACTAAAGGAAAAAAAAAGTCGAATTTTCTTTACGAAATGTGTTGCTGAAGTGCAAGGAGAAAGAAAAATTACGAAATCGCGTGCGCGGTGAGCGGTATCGTCTCGTCCGCCTGCTTAATTTTTTGCGGTGCCTCGTGAAGTAGATGGCGCTGGGTAGGGTTAGCGTCACGTCAATTTGGACAAACTGGTGATTTTGTTAGAAGAGGTTAGCGGGACTTTGAATATTATCCTAGATGTCTGATCAGAAGATGTTATTCGAGGAATAAACTAGTCCTTTTGGATGAACATGCGATAGGTACAAATTGGTGGAGGTGACGGAGATAGTTGAGATTTGCTATTTTGGGTTACGATTAGGGTTAATTAAAAAACCGACTGTTGTGAAACCGACTGTGTCCGAATTCTTGCAAGCGCAATCAATAAAATGTACGCAACTATAATCTAATATAATAAAAAAAGTGTCCTGTGGATGCCTTATTAAAATTATTCATGTTCTATATTCTATATCTTTATTTGGTCTCAAATACTGATATTAGCGCATTCAGTGTCTTCAAACAATGATTTCCCTATGAATTCATAATCAACTATTCCATTACTTTTCATTTTCCCATGACCATTTCTCTGGTAATTGCTTTCCATCTATCACAGTTGTGCAACTCCAAAAAGTATTTAAATGTTACAAGAAAATCTCTTGAAAAATATCTGCTTTCTGACACGGATCTAATGGAATCCTAAATATTATGCTGTTTTATATAGTTGCACGTGTAAGTGACACAAGAAAGAAAAGTTATTATAAAATACGTCCAAAAACGACAGAGTGTCCAAATAATATCGGACATTACTCACTGAAAAGAAAATACTCTACCAGCAGATCGTATGACTTTAATAATTCATCTAGGGTGTCCTACTTTTTATCCCTTTCGGATATTAAATGTCGTTCTGAGTAAAAACTTTCATACACAGACTTCTTGTTTTTCAAATCATTCGAAAGTTACAGCCGTTTGAAACGTTAACAAAATCGTATTTCAACGATCCTACCTTCTTAAGGAATAGAAAAAAAAGGTCGATATTTTACTGAGATGGATTTCCTTGTTTCTTCATCTGTATTCCTTTTATTTTTATTAATTGTTTTACTTACACTTAAAGTTTTCATGTTTTTGCATTTGCGTAATTTATTGATATTTGCTTTGTATATGGTTCAATCGGCTGAAATTTAGGATTTGAAAGGTCTAGAAATAGATGCATATGAAGCGTTACACAGAGTGACATTTACTGCAAAAAAATGACACACGTAAAACGAACGTATAGTTATTGAAATCAGTTGACATGCAAGAAATGAATAATATGTACAATGTACAATATTCTACGTATTCAAGACAAAATGGCAGTTTTTAATCAAATACCCGATTACTTTTATGTTTTAATTGTAATTGTAAACTGGTATCTGAAACAGTTTTTTTTTTTTTAAATATAAACGCAGGTTTTTAAATGTCTCAAAAAAACGGTTTTTTTTTAAACCAACAAATCCTATTTACGATTAAATGTTTATTGTTTCATACAGTAAAACTGATAAATGATCATAGAATTAGCTTTAGGTAACATAACTCTTGAATAGTCCTAACCTATTAGAATAAATAATATGTATAATCAACGTTTTCAAACTTTAGAATCTGAACCATTTTTCTTATTACTTTGATAATTAATATTAACATGAAAATAACAATGTAATAGCTAAGTATGGTGGAGTCACTATTAGTAGAACGCTGCAAGCATAGTATATCTTTCTCAGATATTAGGAAACACACAATGTAGTCTATCTCTCAGCGCTATACTCATAGTGATTCGACCATACATAATATTTAAACTTGAAGTTGCTTTTGTCGCTGAAAATTTTTCCTAGTTATAATAATAATTCGCCACCACGGGGCCATCATCGGCAGGCCCGAATTATCATTATTATGGCCCGAGTCTGTGGCACGTCTTAAGTTGTTTGGCTTTCAGCATTCGCCGTGGAGTAAAGAAAAACCACAGAAAAACCTTTACTCTGAAAGCAGGGCGTGAGACTTGAACTCGCGCCCCCAGGCTGATAGCCAAGCGCTCTACCGCTCGGCCACAGCCTGGCTACTATTATTTTTAATATTATTTTTAAGAAACCCAATCCCTACCCCAAATGAAATCCATTAACTCCCCAAAACAAAATATATCGAAATTTAGGTTTAAAAAAGGTCAATTAACAGAGGAGCTCAAACCGTTTAATTTGGTGTTACAAAAAGATTAATATAATTGATACATTTTTAAATTGAAACAAAACTCAAAACTGCACGGAGAAAATAATATCCATGTTGAAAATGAAAAATATGTGGCAAGCTGAAGGCCTTCAATTTCCTGGGCAAAGTATCTTATAAAATTCAAAACTTTCAAAACTAACCAAATTAAGGTAATCATTTATTCAATTGAGGCAACCTCCTAGTTATAATAATTATAATAAACATAAAACTAACCTAACCTGACCAAGTAAATAGACGTAGAATTTATAAAATTATCAGTAAACAGTCAATCAGGACGTGGTATAAAACCTCATTTTTGTTAGTAGGTAGATATGCAAGCGTCTAAGCACAGAATCAACATTAATAATGTAAAAAACTAAAAGCAAAATAATATAAACTTGTTGGAGGAACTACCATATTAACACAGTAATTATATTGACTTTGTCTGAAAATAGTCGAATCCGGAATCTATTTTTAATTTCGTAAATTTACAAAACCCTGAAATGTTAAAATTGAAACATTTTACACGGCGGGTGAAACCACGGTCGACTTTGTAATGGGGAGACGCCATACTGAGATTTATACAGAAATAAATTGTCTGTTGAAAATAAAATACATAAATTAAGTAAGCCAATTAAGAGTTCATTTCATTTCCAACCGAAAATTTGTTCAGTTGGGTTTTAGTGTGCTATCTACTTCGCTCTACCATCAAGTATGTTTACGACAGTGACATCAAAATTTACAACGGAAGGATATAGGATGCAAGCAATTGGGCGGACCGTTACGAAACCAGGTTTGCCATGGATTCGCGTCGGTATTTTGTGTTCAGGCAATCGGAATGTGAGCCGCGCGAAATAGGCAAATGAACATAATTTCGGTCTACCGACGTTCGTTTCATTTATAACCACAGAACAGCGCAGCGTTGACGGGCTCCGAAGCACACGCGTCCGATCGCGAAGTGCCGACCACAATTGCAAGAGAATACGTCAGCTGACGCTCAATTACCATTGCTGGAAAAGGTTTTTATCAATGCTATGGGGACACAAAACAAATACGTAGGTAATTCGTCATCGATATGCCAATCGTCAATCGGCATTCAGTTGTTCGCATTCGTTTTGAGCAATTGAATTATTATTGAATTAAAGCAAATTTGTCAAATTGTGCAAATTTGTTTCTATATAAGGGGGAACTGTCGCTTTTCTCAGAATTTTTAAACCAAATAAAGTAGCAAATGATACTTAATCTAGGTGAGGATAATTTGTGGAAAACTAACCACCGCCTGGATTTGACCCAGGAACGAACCCTCCAATTTCCAGAAGCTCTCTCAATTTGTCCAGCCTTCTTATCCCTCTCAATTTGTATCACATCAAGCTCACTCTCTCTTGTTTTTTAAATACTAATATTTTAAAAATATACCAGCCACCTCACTTTCTAGAGAAAAACAAAAATGCCTACATAAGGTATCTGTTCCCAGATCACATAACATATACAGACACTATACTAAACATATAAAATGATCACTTTTTATTACATGTTCGGTTCATGCTGAGTAAAGAAAAAGTGTAAATAACGTCATTAATAATAAATTGTTCTAAAATTTTGCTTTATCATACATAGTATAATATAGTATTGTAATCGTGTCAAAAAAATGTTTTGAGTTTTTGCGGAAATATGACCTTTTTGGTCCCCTGACATTCTTCCAAGGAAAAAAAAAATGTCGTGTGTGTGTGTGTCTGTACCAGTTTTTTTTGCGTGGCGACGATTCCGGAGAAACTGCTAAAGGTATCAGGACGAAACTTCATATTTAGAAGTTTCATGACTAAACTTTGAACCGAAAGAATTTGTTTAAAAGGATCCAAAGGACCTGGAGGTTTACTCTTAGCATTTTTCAAAGATTCTGCAAATGAGCCGCCATATCTGTAATGTGTCAAAATACTCATTTTATATAATTTATATCAATGACATTTTCTGGTAAAATTAATAGTTTAGCTCCATGACCAAATTCTATTAAAACTAGTTAGCCAGCATTTAAGAAATACTTTTATTCTATTGACAGTATTGACAAAACATCTGTATTTGATACACTTTCACACTTGCTGTTTAAATGATAATTTTTACCTCATAAAGTTTTTATCTTTTTAATTCTATTCGGTAAGACATTATATCACTTGATCATCGTTTATTTTAATAATTTACCCACCCGCCAAGCTTATTAACAATTGAGAATAAAAAGAAAAAAGGCGCTGCATACGAATCCGGACTCAAAAGTTTTCCATCGCGACTGGTTTTTTATTTTGTTTGGACCCCAGCACTACTCACTACTCAAATAAACGCTGTCGGTGCTTCAAGACCACCTATAATAATATTTTCATAATTTCAGGAAAAAGTGTTTTAAAGTTTTACTTTGACATTTTGAAGATCGTAGGGTGTTGGGTTCCGCCTCCGGAAATTTATTAAAACATCACGTTCCTTAACACATTACCACAAGTTTTTCGAAAACCTTGATGAAACATTTGAGTCTGAATTCGTATTTGGCGTAAATATATCAACCAACCCACTTTTTTACTTTCCATTCACAGTAAAATAACTTCCTATGTAACTCCATATAATTTAAACTTGAATTCAAAGAAGATGTTTTCTACTTCATTTTAGAGAGGAAAAATCATTTCAAAAAAACTAAGTTGGTTGCTATAACTACAAAACAAAAATGCCATAACCTGCAGCTTAACAATTTTATTATATATTTTATAGGACAACAATTTCTGGTAATTTTTAAGGTAATAATAAGTTAATAAGTTATGTATTGCTAAGACACAATTTAGATTTCATATATTAGGAGTACCTACTGTTTGAAACGTCCTACTTTCAAGTTTTTAGTTCAATTTTATTTTAAAACTTAAGAATTCCTGTTTCAAAGAACTTAGTATACATGTCGATAATTTATTATCTCTACAATAATAGATTTCCAACAAGATAACCCAACAACATTCATTGTTGTGTTACCTTAACAATAAAAAACAATTTCAGAGGGTCTTTTACCACAAGCTTCCTAAACAACGCAAATTAGCACTTCTGAACTTGAAGGGTATGATCAGACTAACTAAATCGTCGAATTGATTACTATAATCCGTTTAGTAGTTTAGTAGAGATCAGATTTTGTAGAAATTGGAATTGGTATTTTTTAGAATAGTCATATGTGTTGAAAACTTAGCAATTGTCCAAATGAAAAGAAATTTTTATTGTATATTTGGAGGTAACATGTGGCATTGGTATTTCTTGAATTTTAAAATTACTTCGAAATCGCCAATTGGAATTGAATATGTCAGTGTTCTACTCTATGCGATGAAAACGTAGGTTAAACCTTTAAGCCGGTAGGGGCGGACAAAAATTGAGCCAGCCATTAAAATTATACTTAACAGTAGTAAATTAAATAATTCCAAACCTTTAAACGAAAGACACGCTGGGTTTATGGTAGTAGCACTTACCTGTAAAGATAGAAAACAAACATTACAGAAACAATAACATTTTATAACATACAGAGCATCTTCTTCTGTGCAATTCATACTCCATTTTAAAAGTATTCACGAAATCTTCCACCCTTTCCATATTTCAATATGAGATAAATGAAACAAACGCAATAAAATATGGAGAAGTTTCTTTATTCAGAAACAATTCGTGTGACGATCGATTTCGATAAGTAACTTATCATCCTCAGGTCAACACTACAGACAAAGAAGGTATAATTAACAACAACAATAACCATAACAACTTATTAGATAACCTACTGTCAATCGGACAACCTCAAGGTATAACATTTGTACAATACTCGGAGCAGCAATAAACCATTTCATTACAACCCAATCACTGGGTAGCCACAAACCAGGTTTTACCATTGGAGTTGGTTTCAACTGTCATAAAATTGAACCTCTAATTAACAATCTTAATTCAAAACTGTAATGTGACAGCAGAATTCAATGAGGTTATGTCAAAGTGGCTTCTTATTAATAGGTCTAAAAATAAAATATAAACGAACATAGTTATACAATAACAACACACTACCAAATATCTTACATAAATATCGCCAATCAATTTAGCAAAATTGATGGGAACAGATTAAAAATCTTCTAATTTGTAACAATAAAACGTGTGTTTACAACCACACAAGGTGACACGAAGCTATAGACAGACGGTAGTGGTACCAACTCCCAAACATTAAAACCAGAAATCGTTCGCCAATACCAACAGTAACATTCAAGTCAAATTTAAACATGATATTAGCCAAATAGAGGCAAGCAACATTTATTGTCATTGGGTAATTTTCTTAAATAAATAATAGCCTGGGAAGTCTGTGATATTGTTGATAAGGTTGTCATCGCCTCCGTCCTTTTCTATTCGTTTATTGATGTGGAATATTTCAGTGTAATCCATCAGAATAGATTTCGGGATACTTTTTAAGAGCTTCATATTTTGGATGTGGAAGTGATGACCCTCTTGTATCATGTGTTGTCGCACCGCTGAGCTATTACGAGAAATATGTTCCTGGAAACGTATTTTTAAATTTCTGCCTGACTGTCCTATATATACCCTGTCACAATTTGAACATTTCAATTCATATATACCACTTTGTTGCAAATGTGGGATTTTATCTTTATTATAGGACCAGAAACGCAATATTAAACTTAGTCGATTATTACATGATAAGAAAAAGACAGACAATAAGAAATCCAAGGTGCCAACTGACAGTATTGTTACCCATGACTTCCCCAACCGATTCCTCAACCTTACTACGGTCCCTTTTGACAAAAATGAACAAGCCTTATTAGAGAATCACAAAGCAATCATACCACACAATGTTAAATTAGATGAGTACCTCTTAGAGATTGATGTTGCAACTCATAAACACCCTAATGCTATTCAGATAAAAAATGACATAAAAACCACAATAAATAACAGAAAACATAATTTACAATCTGTTCAGGGCTCTCGTTCAGCACTTAAAAGGATACAGGACAAAGTAAGAATCAATAATTTAATAATTACTAAGGGTGATAAGGGTGCTGGTTTGGTCATATTGTATAAAGACACATACACTGAAAAAACTGATACCTTCTTTGTAGAGAATAACATCAAACCAACTAAGATTTCGAACATACAAAGTAACTATATTACGCATTTTCGGAAAACAATGAATGGTATACAGGATTCCTTAAACACGTTTAACATACGATTAGAAAACATACGCGAGATGAATCCCAATATCCCACGCCTTTATAGTTTAATTAAAATTCATAAAACCGGTTATCCCATCAGACCTATTGTCACATCCATAGGAACAGTTGCTAATAGACTCTCAAAAGAACTAAATAAATTGATTTTACAGAGGTACCAGTACAAGGCTAAACACACTATTAAAAACTCAATGGACTTGACTAAACAACTTAAAAACATCCAACTAACAGATACCTCACGCATGATCTCTTTTGATATTGTTAGTTTATATACAAATGTCCCCATCATTGACGCCTTAAAAGCCCTACGTAAATTCCTTCAGAAACAAGATCTCACAGACTCACAAATAACTGAACTGACAGAAGCTTTTGCACTTTGTTTACAACAAAATTATTTTAAATTCAATGATATTGTGTATGTACAGTCAGATGGATTGACCATGGGATGCCCCTTGAGTGGGCTCATGGCAGATTTGTATGTCGAGGAGATCGAAAGAGAAATATTCATGCTTAGTGAGAGTTGTAATATAAAATACTGGGGTAGATATGTAGATGACATTCTAGTTGTATGGGATGCTAATGACTATGAACTGGATACATTATTCAATAGAATGAACCAGCTTTCGGTATTAAAATTCACTATTGAAAAAGAAACCATGAATAAATTAAACTTTTTGGATTTGACTATCACTAGACATCATAATGGTCTCCAATTCTCGATCTTTAGGAAACCCACTGCTACTGACATAATAATCCCATACAGTTCCCAACATCCGCACAATATTAAGATGGCATCCTTCAGACACCACCTACAACGAATGATAAATATTCCCATGAATAATGTTGACAGAGCCCATGAAATGAACACCATCAAGGCAATAGCTGCTAACAATGGCTATGGGATGAAGCTGATTGACGATCTGTATAGACGAGTAAAAAACGCTGGCATACTCAAGGAAATATATCCACGTTGGGACATGATGTGCCATTATCGTAAACTAACATACCACCCCTTATTACACCGCAGGATAACTCCAATAATGAAGCGAAATGGAATTACGGTATGCAACCCAACACGCAACAGTATAGGAAGTATATTGCTAAATAATAAAGATAAAATCCCACATTTGCAACAAAGTGGTATATATGAATTGAAATGTTCAAATTGTGACAGGGTATATATAGGACAGTCAGGCAGAAATTTAAAAATACGTTTCCAGGAACATATTTCTCGTAATAGCTCAGCGGTGCGACAACACATGATACAAGAGGGTCATCACTTCCACATCCAAAATATGAAGCTCTTAAAAAGTATCCCGAAATCTATTCTGATGGATTACACTGAAATATTCCACATCAATAAACGAATAGAAAAGGACGGAGGCGATGACAACCTTATCAACAATATCACAGACTTCCCAGGCTATTATTTATTTAAGAAAATTACCCAATGACAATAAATGTTGCTTGCCTCTATTTGGCTAATATCATGTTTAAATTTGACTTGAATGTTACTGTTGGTATTGGCGAACGATTTCTGGTTTTAATGTTTGGGAGTTGGTACCACTACCGTCTGTCTATAGCTTCGTGTCACCTTGTGTGGTTGTAAACACACGTTTTATTGTTACAAATTAGAAGATTTTTAATCTGTTCCCATCAATTTTGCTAAATTGATTGGCGATATTTATGTAAGATATTTGGTAGTGTGTTGTTATTGTATAACTATGTTCGTTTATATTTTATTTTTAGACCTATTAATAAGAAGCCACTTTGACATAACCTCATTGAATTCTGCTGTCACATTACAGTTTTGAATTAAGATTGTTAATTAGAGGTTCAATTTTATGACAGTTGAAACCAACTCCAATGGTAAAACCTGGTTTGTGGCTACCCAGTGATTGGGTTGTAATGAAATGGTTTATTGCTGCTCCGAGTATTGTACAAATGTTATACCTTGAGGTTGTCCGATTGACAGTAGGTTATCTAATAAGTTGTTATGGTTATTGTTGTTGTTAATTATACCTTCTTTGTCTGTAGTGTTGACCTGAGGATGATAAGTTACTTATCGAAATCGATCGTCACACGAATTGTTTCTGAATAAAGAAACTTCTCCATATTTTATTGCGTTTGTTTCATTTATCTCCATTTTAAAGTTATTAATCTATATTTATATCTATATATGAAATTATTGATCGCGATGCGTTGGAAAATGGCGGATGCGCCAAATATTCTTGATGAACATTCTTATTGAGTTAATTTTACTTATGAGAATTGTTACACTTAATTTTATTCCATCCTCGGCGCCATTCGTACTTGTGCATTAAGGGTGTAACTAAACTATGGTAATTTCCTGATTATAATTAACAGTATACATTAAACAAACATACATACATACATTGGGTCGTATAATTTCGTAAACAGAGTAAGTCTCGTCGTGAATTATTCATAGATACCCCCCGTTCCGTTATTCGAACGCAGCCGCAAAGGCACCGAAATGATTACAACTGTTGCAATAACTGTAATTAGTAGTGCAATTAGGTCTGTCCAACAGTAATATTCATCAAAACGGTAGACAGATACGTATATGTACGCGCGCACACTCCACACAACATGCATACATGTTCCACAATCTAACAATCTAGCATTAATTCTGTGTCGTACTTTAAATTTAAACACATATCGGTGCTGGTGTATGGACGGATTCTGCATTTATGCGCGCCCGCCCGCCATAAAAGCATCGGTCGGTAATCCAGTATTCTGCTTCGATGTGAGTGATTAATAATGTTTCGCAGCAATTGTTGTTAAACAACTGCATGCGTCGGTATTGACTGTCACATTTGTTTGTTGGCATTGTAAATTCTAATGTCATGTCAAATGTTTATCGATAGACGTTTCGTGGAAACATGCAAAACAGAATGTTTTGTGTCACAGCGCGTATTATTCACTAATCAGTAGGAACTATTTGCTGTTTGTGGTGGCGTTTTTTGTTTGTGTAGTGTTTAAAGTGGATTGATGATTTAAGATTAAGGAAATAAAATATTCAGAAAAACAAAAAAAAAAATATTGTTTTCCTTTATCCGTTATCAATGTATTCTCACAAGTAATTGTACTTGAGAGATTTCAAAATCTTTATATGAAATGTACTGCAATGTCTTAAGTAATCTAAGTCTGATTTAACATACACGCTTGTCCAAAAACTAGAAATTATTAAATTTGCTCAAGAGAAGGGTTGCCAACCGTCACGATATTTCGCCGACATTGGCCTTCGTGCCCCGACGGTCAGATAAACTGTCAGAAAGTACAGATAAACTGTACTTTCGATTTTTTTTTCGTGGTACAACTTCTACATGTCATAACGATCAATCTCAGTTGCAAACAAACCAGAAATTGGATTGATACTAAAATCTCACTTCACTGTTAGTTTTTATCCAATTTTCCTTTTTTTAAATTTATTAGCGATATTTTTATTGGAAATTTTCACTAGTAATTGTCCAAAAACCTTCAGTACATACAAAGTTTTATACAACGAATTTACGACCGAAAACTTATTCAAATAATAATTTTGAATGAAACTTTGTTGGATTTGAGGGTTTTGGACAATTTTTCTACAAACTTAGTTATGTTTTCCGATAAAAATCCCTAAACCTCGCAAGAATTACAGTATTTATTTCGTAATACCTACATTATCATAATGTTAAAATAATATTTAGGTGTTGCTATTTATCGGCTGCCAAACTTAATTAAAATCAATTACACATTTCACTTTAAGCAATTGGGTAACTTTTTCAATAGTTTTATGTTCATTCATGTTAATAAATCTGCATACAAACATAACCATACAACCACTTTACCAAATATAAATAACTTTGGTGTGTAATCCTTAAAACGACGGCAGATCTCTTATTAGTACCCTGTCCAATAACCGAAAATATCGAATTGATAACTATTCATTCTTCTATGCATGATTTCCTAGAATCTGAAGACAGAAATTGTGAATTTTAGTCTAATATTTGAGAAAACCAAATGTCAAAAAATAAGTTAATTTTAACATTTTTAGCACTGATTTAAGTAAAGTGATTTTGTAAAATCACACTATATGTTCCCCGAGTCACCAATATCCCGATAGTGCCATCACACAGTATGGCGACCCTACTTAAGAGTGTAAACTATATTTACGGGGTCACATATGTTTACATTTAAAGTAGTTTTATTCTCAAATATCCAATTGGAATGTCAAATATGTATCTCAAATGTAATAAGGAATGAGATTCAAATTACTGCAAGACAATCAACTTGATTTTTAACGAACCAAATAAAATTAGATATCACTGAAAATCAATGAACAGTATTTATTTTCTGAAATATGACCCCAAAGTATTTCTAGAATGAAAATACCTACTCTTCAAAAAGGAAAATGTTTGCCTGCTTTCCTAAAACAAATCTTCATTTTGCACTTGTTTTTTGTGCATATTACTGAATTTAAATTACTGTAAAACTAAGCATTTTCTATCGCTTTCTTTGAAATTTTTGTTCGAAGAAGTTAAAAAGTGAAAGACGTTACAAAAAAGACCCTTCCCAACAGACGGCAGTATCTTCTTAGCACTTGGTCATGACTATTAGTCATGAAGGTGCCTCTTGTAACAGAGTGCAAAACGTCGACTGCTTCAAAGTCTTCAGCGGTGCACACAGAAAAGTGACTATTTGGAACGCGAAAACATAATTTCTTGAATTTATTTAGTAGATTCAAATGCATATTTACTTGGATGTAGAAAGTTAGGTATATACAAGAAATGCCACATACTCAATATAAGTAAAATAATTGCTCAGATAAATGCTGTCAATAAATAAATTCTTTCTTTATAAAACCAATATTGTATTGAAAGAAGTAATTGAATTTTTCGTCCCAAAAATGTTAATTTCTCCAACGAAGTAATAGTAAATCCATCCAAGTGCGTAGTTTCTTGATCCAAGAAAATATAAGACATTTAATATAAGTAAGTATTGTTTACTGAATAATAACCCACCAATTATTTAACTGAAGTGATTCTCACTTCTTTCAAATAATCCCTTCCTCTGGAATAAATATGCGCACCGTGATTTTGTCAAGGCTCGCGCGCCCGCGCGGGGTGCCACGGAACCTAACCTAGTACGAAAACAACGAAGTACCCGTAGGGGATGTGCCTTTGATTTATTGGGGATGTGTATTGCGATTTATAGTGTACAATAAACGTTTCAACACGGAATAGTTTGATGTAACGCACGCAACAGTTTAGAACGAGTAAGTAAATATAACATACCTATCTTGTTAATTAGTAATAGAAAACGTATGTGTGCCAAATCTTTAAAATTCTTACATTAAGTAGCTAAAAATATTTACCGGGAATAAAAATATACACTTCATTGAAGACTGTTTACTTACTTCACCAGAGTAACCACTTTCCCGTTCCAAAAAGTAAAAAAAAAATCGATATTATCTGAAAAATTTTGCACACAGGCCGTTTTCTTTTAGGAGGGTAGTATAGAGTATAATTAGGTCACGTCGGACGTGGATGCAGTCATGTTTATTTTCTGAGTAAATAAAATAGCTGTAGTAAGCGTAAGCCTTGTAATAATGCTTGTTTACCTACAACTAAAGCTAAGCCAATAAGGAATATTTAGACAGCACAATCTCCGAAACACCTGCTAAACTCAATCTGAATCAATTACACTGCCGCTCACATGCTCACCTGTGGAATTAATTTATACAGCGGTATAGCTAGAGCGCCGGTGTGCGCGCTCTCTATTACCCAAGAACGAAGTGCTGTCGTGATTAACAGCGGCTGCGACAACAATCCGAAGATATATGCAACACCTTGGATTAATTTATAGCAATCGTGAAGCGCCTCACGAAAGACGCAAACGTCTTCCCCTCACCCTCGTATCTTTCCCTATATTCATCTGGGCGGTTTCGAATCTGCCGTGACGTAATTGGGACAACCTAACCTCCAGTGGTGTGCAGTATACAGACGAAAGGGGTGCTTTCCCAAAGACATTTACCTAATTTACCTAACATTAATTGTAATTAATTAATATGGAATTCGAATTGTCTTAGAAAGATGAAACTTTCCTTTAAATAGATCCAAATAAGTTATATTTATGTTTTTACTTGCCATATTAATATTGTAATAGGAATGAAAAGCAACTTAAAATTCCAAACAAAAAATTTATTACAAAATATCCTATTCAGAAAAAAATATTGATAGGAAAATAGAAGGATGTTTTTCATGCAGAACGGGTGTAGTAGTGCCGTAGTGGTGACATCACAGCAGAAACATAAATGACCAAAGAAATTAATTCTTGAGCACGTAAACTATACGTAAACGTTTTATTCAGGAGTAAGATCCAGGATAAGCAAATAAACACAATTTTTATTTGCAATATTTCGAAACTCTATTGTTTCATCATCAGGCAATCAGCATGTTCGATTGGTACAATAAACCAACACCTTCTGGCAGATACCTTCACTTTTGGTCGACGCATAAATTGAAACATAAAATCAAAAACTGTTCTAGCTATGAAGCACAGAATTATTAATATTTGCGAAACATCATTTGTAAAGTATAATTTAATTAAATTAAAAACCATTTTTTTACCAAACGATTATCCTGAAAGAATTCTAAACAAACTCTTATTTTCCGCAATTATTATTAATGAAAATGTCACAAATCTGACTAGTGGTACGTCAGATAATACTGAGAACTCTATCATTTACAAAAAGTTGACATATGAGCCTGAGTTGACAGAAAAATTAATAAAAGTGTTTTAAAATGAACTTACAACAAATAATCTAAAAATATCAGAACATTACCCTTTCACTATAAATAGGCTATTTAGCAGAATAAAAGATACAACACCCTTGATGTGCCAATCAACCGTTATTTACAACATACGCGCCAAAAAAATGTCGTACACCTTGTAGCTTTGTAAATGGTTCTTTTATAACCTATTCACTGTCATTATGACATTAATCGTAGGTATGAAACATGCACTAACTGTCAAGTTGACAAGTCAGAATTACATGATGTCAAACTTAGCTGTACGACTTTTTTTTTGGCACGGATAGTACATTGGCCAGACCTGTCAATTATTAAAAAAACGAATCAGTTCACATAAGCGCGACGTAAAGACCAGTAAGGGTAATTGTGCTCTTGCACAACATAGTCTTAGTATGGACCATGTATTTCACTTCAACAACGCTTCTGTTTTGGATTCAGAGGTCAATTACTATGGTAGATTGTTTTTGGAAATGGTCCACATTAATAACACTCCTAACACTGTAACTTCAAAACGGACACGAACCACCTTAATACTATCTACTCTTATATTTTCAACTTCGCTAACAGCAAATCTAATCAATCAATCACGAGATCTCGACAGCAATTTTGAAATTCAAACTTTAGTACCTTCGGTATAGATAGAGGCCGTTGCATTTTTGTCGTTTCCTTTATATCAAAAAACCTTGTTTCATATAACCGTATAGCATAGTATGTTGCGAACACCACGTTGTACCACATCTGATATAAAATGTAGTAAAATAAAATAAAATGTATAAAACGTAGTTAGTGAAGTCAGCTAACACAATTACAGTAGACATTAGTAATTGTGTTAGCTGACTTCACTAACTACGTAAGTAGGTTTAGCGTTTGTTTATTGTACCTGATTTTATCTTAAATTTGTAGTGTTTGATTGCCTGATGATGATACAATAGAGTTTCGAAATATTGCAAACCAAAATTGTGGTTTTTTTGCTTATCCTGGATCTTACTCCTGAATAAAACGTTTACGTCTATACTACGAGATCGAAGAATTATTTTTCCTAATCTGGATATTCCACCTTATTACACGTAAACTATCACATTTTTTCAACACGTGGTTTAACGTTGAATAACTATAATTAAAAATAAACTTTTATGAATTTTGACGTATTAATTTTGGAATGAAATCAATTCTGAATGATTCTGGATGATTTCTCTACAACAAAGGATGGGCATATAATATGTCTGCATTATTGATTTTGAGATTACGGGAGTTTCAGAATTGAGAGCAGGGACGGTTTAATTAAGATATTCCTTCCCACTGTCGTACTCTCGCACAAAGACACCGAGGGTTGTTTCTCGGTGCGGAAGTAAGCTCCATACAGGGTCCTGACCACGTCGTACTTACGTTCAAACAATATTGGCACAGTTTGACATCAAATCAGCACCAACCAGTTGTCCTGGCCTGGAATATTGATAGCAATTTCATCTATATAGTGCGAAAATAGACAAAAGTAAAATAAAACAGACATACATTTTTAAATATGAAATGTGCTTTCCTCTAAAACTTTTTTATGTTGAATGGGAAGAATGACAGCAGTTTCAAGCTGAACCGAGTAAATAACCTCCCGGCTCTTAACGGTTCCTGTTGGACAGATATTAGTCATACTCTATTTAAGAATTTGTAAACGTAATATTATTTTATTAATATTTGCGCTAGTTTTTTTTTGTTAGCATTCTAAAATAAGTTAGTTAACAAGATAGCTGAAATGTTTTGGTCGCTCAAACTGCATTAAATAAGTTCAGTAATGTGACAGTTGAGTTTTAAAACACTGGCCATGTGAAGTTTTTTGTACATGATCTTTTTTAAAATCATATGACGACCCAAGGGGCAATAGTCAATACAAAAGTTGTTGTTTTACTTATAAAATTGTTTGTTTTAACACCCAAGACTCGACTGATACCACGAAATGTATTTATTATAAGTGTCGGAAAACCGCCCAGAGTAAAAGAATTGAATAAACAATTGTGATAAAACAACTTGGAAAAGAATAAAAGTAAAAACGTTTAAGATTTACCGTGAGATTTTTAAAGATTCTGGGGCATCAGGTTGCACAGCTATAAATTCTCGAACAATATCAAAATCACGTATTTTTAATGGACTAACATTCGACGACCATGCTTTCCAGAGTTATCAATATCTTATGATTATCACTCGTGTTTTCTCCAATACTTTCTTATGAAACGTCATAAAATTTTCGCGTTTAAAGAAAACTAAATTTCAGAGCAAAAATAGGCCGTTCTAATTTAAAAAGGCTGCGGGTCTGTCAAAGTTTATTTGTGCTTTAACAGATTTAAAATACGGCGCTGCACTTAGACACACAAAACAAATCAAAACAAGTAGATGGGAATACCCTGGAGCGTGATATTTTGATATATTTTGGCAAATTTTAAAACACTTGTGAGTAGACCTCCTGTGGCATGATAAATAGTGGTAGACCGTTGCTCGATTGACTAATACGTCTTCCAGACTCTCGCGAGGCATAGCGAGAGACCGCGAATCGGGAGAGTGTGGATGCCACATTCACCCAAATCCGCTAACATTCGAATTGCCAGAAGTCTCTACGGATGCAGATAGTCGGATAAAAATTACGCGTTCGGCGAGTGGGTCGCGTCTTTGGTACGATTCTCGCTTCGATCCATTCAATGAGGATTTTTGACGCAGCTCATAGCCGTTTTTTGTCGGTACCCGAACGTATTATTTTCGACAGGGGTCTGATTTATGATATCAAACACGTGCGGTGAAGGTGCTGTTCGAGCATCAATGCAACCCGAAAAGTAGGTAACGAATGGAATAATTATTTAGTAGTGAAATAATAAAATATTGAACACAATACATTTATATGCAACATACAAATAGCTCTTAGATTGATATTAAATTAAATATCTGATAGTATTTTTTTTCTCTATTTGTGACGTCCCCATTACTATAATTTGTAAGGAAAAAGACCACATACGCAAGGTTAAAAAGGAAAATATATTAGATAATGATATTTATTTCTGTATTATTGAAGAAATGCGAATTCATATCAATAAATTAACCATCCGTATTATAAGATTACCGTATTTAAAAAAAATTAAATTAATAGCAATATTAAATCAATAATTAATTAATTAAAACTAAAAAATATATTATTTATCTCTTTCAAATAAATCTTATCAGTTCTAAGTTGTTCCAGTCTTATTTTTGTATGATGTCAGAATCTATTGTATCGTTTTGGTAAAGTTCTTTGATTACTTGGGCCGGCTGAGAACTACCTGGAAAGTAGGTATTATTTTGCAATCATTAATGGGGAATGTCGCACAGGTGCTTCTCGTACATTGAAGAAAAGAAATATTTATTCACTGTCGACAGACATTCAACAGTCATTCTTTGTTTGTTTCTCGATAATCGCAAATTACTACTGCGATCTACATAGGGCAATTACTAAGTTATAGATTGATAATATCGTTTTTACATACCAGTATACAGAGTTGGTCAACATAACCGGAGCACCTAAATAATTGTCCAACCGTAAACATTAAAAAAATCAAACAAGTTGTTTTATTTTAAACAAGCTATGGTCTAAGTATATTTTTAATATACATAGTGCTTATTTTATGATGGAAACTGGCAACTTTTCCGTCTTCTAATAGAACACATATATTTACATTTTATAATTCTAAGGTTAATTCCATGAATTTTTTGTAGGAATAATTTTTTATACAATGCATCATTTTTTAGTTGTAAGCAATTAATCGGAACTCATGAACTTTTATTTTAACTGACGGATAAAAAATGACCGAACAATTAAACAGAAAAATAAAATTAAATGTTAATTAAATGTTCAAACAGCAAATCAAAATAAATGTTTATGTATGTGAGAAAATATTCACTTTCAAAGTTCAGGAGTTTTAATTAATTTCTGTGAACTAAAAATGATGCATTTTATAAAAAATTCGATAGCTAGTTTCAAACAAAAAGAAAATTTTCTTTCATTATTTTTTTACGGTTGGAGAATTATGTAGTTGTAATTTTAACTAACTCTGTATAGACATGCACTATAATATTTGATTTATACCGCAATACATTATACAAAATAATGTATGCAAACATTTAATTTTTGTTTATGAAAAATCGTACTACTATGTCTTATATAGTATATGGTATTTAATATAAATGATCAGAATAATAAATCAATAGCAATTAAGAAATTTTTCAAATATTTAATATATTTTATATTAAACATTTATTTACGTTATTCAATTAATTATTAATTAATAATAATGACAATTTCAATGAAAGTATGCACACACACTATACGCTGAGGCAGCGGCTACTTCAGCGACGTCCATTCTAAGTCACCCGCAGATGAACACTGAATGCACAAGCCGAACGCCGAGAATGTGGATGGCCTTCTTTGACCGCTATTTCTCACCTAGCCTCGCCGAACTTTTCGCCGATTTATTCGGGCTGTGTGGAGCTAGCATAAGAAGACCGTTAGTTCACATCCAGGCGGCAATCCGACATCTTATTCTACTTCCGCAGTTTGTTGTTTTGGAAGAAACGTTAAGCGATAGAGGTTAAGCAAGTCTCTACACAATTTTATATCGTTGGCCAAACTGCAAAATCTCGTATCGGCATTTTTAATTTCTCTTGCTAATAAATAGAGAAATTTGTGATTTTCTATAAAAATGTATTTTCTGTCAAAAAAAAACAATAGTTACTTTTTGAGCTAGTATTGTTTGCCTTTTCCCAAAATGCACATATGAGGTGTTTCAGTTTGACCGACGATATTTTAGCGGATATTTATTTTTTCAGCCATTGGTGGTATACCTAATAAAGTATTTTGAATACGTTTATATTTTTATTAGATGAATGAGCACGAATTGTGCATTGTTTCCGAAAATAGTTTATTTTATTTGTTACTACGAACAACGCAATATTTTTTTTATCTGTGCCATTGTTATACAACTGCACACCTCGGTCGGAGATCGGACTGCACGCCACTGATCCGAACGGTTAATTACCAGAATACAAGCGGAACGTAAACCGGCATTCAATTAACGACAACCGTGGAGCCTAACTCGATTTAAACAAAATTCAAATCCTGAGCGCAGTTAATTGGGTTTGCCCGCTCCCGGCACGAGCTCTATTCGCTCGCAAAATAGTTGATTTTAGCGGGCCGGTCTGCCACCGACCGATGGTATATGCCGCCGAGCACACAGAACGCCCCCTATGGGATCACATTGGCAGTTGATCTACTAGCGAGACCATTTCGCGGTGTTTTTAGCGCTCCAAACCAGGTAAAACTTTGGTTTTTGTTCGTTAAACATCAATGTTATGCTGAAAAATCGTTTGTACGCTAGTTGAGCGCGTCGCTAATCATGTGGAAAATAAATCAACTTTGTGGCTGTTCATTGTAGAGCGCTTTGACAGAGCTGTGTTGGATTTGTTTGATGGAAACAAATGGGATTTGTTTTGTCTGTATTGTGAGAAGAAATTAAATAAATACGTGGTTTGCTCAAAAAGTTTCCGGAATTGTGAACTTTCAAATTTCATTTTTTTAGACCATTTTTTATCGGAAACTTGACCTGCAATAACTCGCATAAGTAGGGACAAGGTGCTTCTTTCCTTTTATGTATTTGTTGTTATAATCGGGTGATAAAAAGGGGTTATGGATATTGTTCTGCTGAAACGGTGTATGCTTCTATACTCACATCCCGGGATAAAAATAGTCAAAGTTCATCAACTTCTTTAGACCACTAATAACCGGAAACTTGGACTGCAATAACTACTATCATAAGTGGAGACAAGCTTCCTCTTTCGTATGGTGTATTGTTTGTTACAATCGGATGATAAAAACAAGTTATCCAAAGTGCTTTTCTGAAACGATGTATTTTTCTATACTCGCATGTCCGAAAGCTAAAATATTCAAAGTTCAGGCATTTCTTTTAGACCACTCATTACCGGAAACTTGGACTGCAATAACTATCATAAGTGGAGACAAGCTTCGTGTTTCGTTTGGTGTATTGTTTGTTACAATCGGATGATAAAGAGGGGTTATGCATATTGTTCTGCTGAAACGGTGTATGCTTCCATCCTCGCATCCCGGGATAAAAATAGTCAGAGTTAATTAATTTTTTTAGACCACTAATTACCGGAAACTTGGAGTGCGATAACTATCATAAGTGGAGACAAGCTTCCTCTTTCGTTTGGTGTATTTTTTGTTACAATCGGATGATAAAAACAAGTTATGCAAAGGGCTTTTCTGAAACAATGTATTTTTCTATACTCGCATGTCCGAAAGTAAAAATATTCAAAGTTAAGGAATCTTTTTCGACCATTAATTAGCGGAAACTTGGGCTGCAATAACTATGGAAGTATGAGCTATATCTGTACATTTGATTGCTGTAAGAGATATTGTAATTGGTAAAGGATTAACGGAGATATGAGATTGTAAAAATGTGCCAATTTAAGCAAAAAATGACTTTCCTTTTACATTTTTAGGTAGAAATTATGAATTGCGCCCTCTGCAATAACTACTGCAAAAATGTCTCATTCATTAAAATCGGATGAAAAAAGTTGCATGGATAACTTTTACGGCTTGTATATTCTTTCCAGCTATATCAGGTGAACAGCTGCAAAGTTAATTGAGTTATTCAATTGTTTTTTTTTAACTTATGAACGACATTTTTATTGATTTTTCTATAACACTTTTTGACATTAATGCCCCTGAAGCTATCTTTAATTTTTATTAAGAATGTGTGTATTTTTGCTAGTTTCGGTGAAATTTGGAACGTAAACAAAATAAATACTAAGCATCCTTTATTACATATTTACAGTATATATGGTAATATAGTTTATATAATACTACCCTGTACACCTTAATATTAGTCTGTACCAAGGTATTTGGTAGCTCGATGTTAATGTTGATTAAATAGAAGCTAAATGACCTCCTCTGTTAGCTCTTAAATACTTTAAAGTCTAACTACTAAACACACTGTTCACTTTATTATACCTTTTTATTTCAATTTCAGATATCACGAAAACTGGTACAAATAAGTACATAACATAGTTAATATAATTTAAAGACATTAGCTGGGCAGTAACAACAAATACTGCAACATTTACACACTCAATAAAAAGCTCGTTAAAAATGATAACTGGTTGCAATATGCTAGGATCATTCTAAATATCGTGACAGAGTGATAAAAACACACCGGATGATTTCTCGTTTTGGCGACTAGCGTCAATCTACATCTCGGATAATTCGTTCAATCTACGTTTTATCACAAATTCGTTCAAGGGAATAAGAAATATGAAGCCAGTAAACCGATTTAGTCAACATTCAATAAGCGACAATGCAGTGGAACATCCTACACCCTTACAACTCAACGATGAATTCCTCCATCAAAACGAATATGAGAGATCCCTTCTTTGTTCCGCCTGTAGAGGGGGTTGTCGTCGACGCAACGAGAACCGTGACGTGACAAAGAAAACTTTTCCCGGAACGTCGAGCCGCGGATAGATAAAATAGCAGCGGCGCGGGTTATTCAAAACTTCCACTGCCGCCGCTTCGTGAAATATTATGAAAGCAAAGTACCGTGAAAGTTACCGGGCGGTATCTTCTGTATCATTTACCGATGCTTTGTCAAAGCATTATAGATGTGCGCATAAGTTTTCGAATCTTCCAGATTATGAAAGCTGCCGACTTATTGTTAATTGATAGTGAGCGCCAGATAAAGACACTGGTTAGATCTTGGGTTTACTTGTGTTGTGTAACCTGAACACGCTAAATTTACTTTAGATTCTGTTAAATTTATTTGATTAGTCCTAATCATCAGTAAAGAATTGTAAAAATTTATTTATTTTTCAGAATAAGAGAACATAAATAACATTATAACATTTATGTTATATATATATATATATATATAACATCCATTATATATATATATATATATATATAGGAGAAAGGTATTTGTCGGGCAATTCCGTCAACGAAGATCGAAGATCAAAGAAGCAACCGTATACACAAATACCTTTCTCCTTTATATCTTACCGTCGATTAACCAGCTTTCCTATATATATATATATATATATATATATATTATATATGGATTTGATCAGAATTGAAAACTGAATCGATTTAGCTATGTCCGTCTGTCTGTCCGTCTATGTACACGATAGCTGCCGTAATTTTGAAGCAATTGATCAGAAATTTGGTATACAAGCTCATCTCTTAAAAAGTAAGGACAAGTTCGTGAATGGGCGAATCCAGGTTTTGCACACTTAAAGTACATGTGAATAGCTACCACTGTGCAAAGTTTCAGCTAAATATTCTTATTAAAAATCGCGGAGTTATGAACTTTTTTTAAAGCAAAATTTTCTGGGGTTTCCAGCTTTTCTCCGGTTTTAATTATCAGATCGGATTGTTTGACCTGTCATTCTCTTCGTAATTTAAGTCTCTACAGTTCATCCCTTTGCACCATTAAGATTGCTTCAATAGTTTCTCTTCGATATCCCTTCAATATTATTCTATTTTCATTCCTATAGTTTAAGAAGAGCGGAGTCGAATGGTTTTGGTTTTATTAAGATTGTTTCCGTTAAGATTGATTCTATTCACTACTCGTATTTTCTATTATTTAACTGCAATATTTGATAAATAATCCGAACAATTTGATAATCCGATTCACCTTCGGTCCCAATAATTAGTTCGGGTTGTCGACGCTCTGCTGTAGTAAAATATTCATTCAGAGTAAATTATTCGTCATTTTTTATAAAGATTTTAATTGAGACAACAACGATGCTGTATATATTGTATACTCAACTGTACAGGGCGTCTATACAGACTGGCTATGCTAGAAGGGATAAGAGCCAGCTCAATCATATACTTTCTGAGATATTGGCAATTGGATTTTTGATACTTTCGATTTCGTAGATGTGGTGATTTGTAATTAACAAACACGCTACTTTTAATGCAAAGAGAAACTACTTTAGTGTCAACGCTTGTTCAAACAGTACTCTAACGTATTCTTAAAGTTATTTCAAAAAGTTCGAATTTTGCGAATAATAAAAAAAGTTGTCTTGATTCCAATGTATTTTTATTCTATTATTTTCCATTATTTCATTCGATTTAATTCAGGAATGTGCAACCAACGGCCCGCGCGCCGGATAAGGCATATCACCTGGTTTTATCCTGCACACAGAGAAATGGTTATCTATTGTTAAGAAAATAACATTCTTAACATAATTTGTTTGTTTTAAGACTACACATACTTATAATAGGAATATTTCTTTAATATAAAACAACCAAAATATTTGCTTTAAGGAAACGATTGCTTGATTTAAGAAAGTCGTTGTATTGAAAATAATGTGAAGGATGTCGATAGATGGCGCTTTAGTTTCTCGTCGTAAGAGAGGTCTCCTAGAGGGCATATAACCGCATACTTGTCTATGCAGCATTAGTGAATGTGCTATTATACCGTCAATGTACCTGACGTAGAAATGCCCAACAGCTCTAATATTGATGGAAAGAGACAAAGAAGGGACACAGGGTGTCATCTCTAGTTGGAAAATAACAATATTCTTCTATGGATGCGTTAATTGCATTTCGTGTAAAATATTATCGCTTTCATAATAACATGTTCATATTTAAAAGAAGTAGGCAAATGTTTAATCCAAGAATGTGAGCTGATTAATCTAACTATCCAACCTTTTGATTTAAAAGAACAAATTCTTAAGTCAAATAAGTATAGTATCCATTTAAAATTGTACAATCTTAAAGTAAGACAGCCGGTCAAAACAACAGTTTACGTCAATGAACGATATATATTCTTGCGTATATATAAAACAACCGTTGTTTGGGATTAACAAAGGTTGCTTTGAATTGAGACAACGTTTCGTTGTGTGTGCCCGCGATAGCTTTTTCGAAAAGTTTTCCAAATCTAACCGCCGCAGGCATAAAACATAATTGATCTGTATACTCAAAACAATACACTAACCTTAACCTTTAACTTTACATTACACATACTTTTTCATTTCTGACACCCCATTTGCAAGGAAAAGCAAATATCCTAAATACTGGGCATTATAAACACATTTAAAGTAACATACTTAGTAAACTTTAAGAGATCATAAAATAAATTCTTAACCACAATGAGTCTGAAAATGAACCGTTCATATGCAAGGTTCTTCTCGTAATAAGATAAATAAACGGTTAAACTGGAATAAAGAAAAATGAAGATGTCCATCGACAAAGAACTAAAATTTTCAAATCTGTTTTTAATTTTTAAAACAAGTACAAATGGTGACCAAAACTTCATTTTCCGAAAAGTAGAAAGTTCTAATAAAGAACAAATGCACGGCTCGCGGGTGTGTTACAAATTTGCTATCCGACTCGCGCTCTTGTCGAATACTCACACTGAGATAATTTATGTTTACTATTAAGAACAAACGATAAGACTAAATATTAAAGTGGAGACATTAAAGTAATTTCAAATATGTCTAAATTTAAATCTTTCGAAAACTTGGGCTCGCTGTTAATTTTATTGTAGGTAGTAATAAATAATTAATAATCATCTGTGCATTGCATTACCTGCAATAAATACTATTTATTGCCGGACTTCTTACGTTTATTTATTATTTAAAACCCAAGAGGTCGTGAATCACGAAAATAAACAGTTGCAATTAGAGCTCATTGATGACCATTCACTCAAAAGATTATCATATAAAAATATAATATATAAGCCTAATATATCTCCATAATAAAATCAACCGTCCGCTCCGTAGTGTTTATTCAAACTTCCATACAAAATTATAAACCCCCGTTCACTTATTCATGATTTCAAAAGAATATTAAAAAGAGCGCACATAAATAAGTCCCGTCAAATCGTATGCTACATTTTTTAACTCGAGTCTAGCATATCCAAATAATATTCTTAAGTCAACAAAGCGTTTCCAATCCCGACGTGATTCGCCTAATGGCATTCCTGTCGGCATAATAAAGTAAATATAAATCTTCAAATCAACGAGTCGCTCGGGTACATAAGCCGGCTTGATGCATTGTGAGCCCTCAGAGCGATACATCAAGTACGGTGGCTAGCGCTTTGGGGGGTTAGGTATCTGTCAATAAGTTACAACACCATTATCGAACGAAATGGGTGGCTGTGAACGCTCTCATCCTAATGCAGTTCCTGGATATGTATGGATATGTATGTATGAGCTTCAGTATGTGTGCATAGCGAAGTACGATATCGGGGCATTTTGAATGTCGCATTCGACTGTATATAGCGGAATGGTTTATATTTTAAAATATGATTTTTTGTTTATGGAACCAAACAGTAAAAAAATGTTTTCGGCACCATTACAATACTTTGTGGTAAAGTAAAAAAGTGTTTAAATAAACAGAAGAAACACAGACTTGGCGAAGACTGCTTTCTTTTTAATTACCTAAATCGAAAAGACACAGGGAAATGTTGGTAAAAAATGTAGGTATAATCTGCGAGAAACAGCTAAGAATGAGAAGTATGCTCGAAAAACAAAAATAAAAGATTGAGATTACAGTCACCAACCTACAGAAAACTGGAAGCAATACAGATAAAAAACTACCTAATCAGATATGGAAGTAAAATTGAATTGATTAATTTATAATTTTGGTAATGGAACAACAAGTCTTTTTGGAGACAATTAAACAACACTTCTTAACAAAACAGTTTATGGTATGAAATGATGACGAACCCAGATTATTTTCACAGGGACAATAATGTTTTATTAAATATATTGTTTTTCTCAAAACCGCGTTTGCAGTAAGATAACAAATTCAATAACATTTAACACTACATTTCTGGAAGTCCTCACTAACTTTACGTCCATTCACCTGGCATACTTTATATACAGGGTGTCTCACGGAACTGGTATATTAGAAGTTTCTCATGTTCTACTATTTCTGGAAACTTCAAATTTTGGAGCTAGAATTTGCTCGATTTGAGCTAAATTATTCTTAAGTTAACTGTCACGCCCGGTCACCGGAAGCCGGTATCAACTTTGTTATTTTAAATAGAATGATATAATTTTCTTTTTTATTTTTGGGTTCTACGTATCAAAGAAATCATTTTTGATAATGTTTCCCTATACCTAAACATCACCATTTTGGAATTGTTTTGATTTTACTAATTTTTTGTTGATTTTCGCGGTTACGTTTAAAATTGAATATCTCGGTTTTTATTGAAACTAGAAGTTTCATGATTAGTGGTCCAAAACATGACATAACCAAATAAGACGATGTTTAGTTCATCTTCATGATATCTTATACAGGCTGTTCACAATTTACAACAATAATTGAATTTTCAAAAGTAAAAACTAATTTTTTTCAAATGGAACACCCTGTATACCGATACGCCATTCGATAACACCAGGGTTCCCTATATCTATCTTTAATAGTTTTCGAGATATTGATTTATTCTTCATTTATAGGACTGTAACAAATTTGGAACAGCAGGAAAACAGAAAAATATTGAAAAGGTTTCTTAAAACTAAAATAATATATTTGGGATATCTAACTTAAATTAAAACTTAATTGTTGTTCGAAATGCTGCCCGTTCTGCTCCAAACATATTAAAACTCTTTGATGTACTTCTGTCACTGCATACGATATCATGCTGTACCCAGTATACGATATCATGATGAACTAACATCGTCTTATTTCGGTATATTTCTAGTTTTGGACCACCAATCATGAAACTTCTAGTTTCAATAATAACCGAGATATTCAATTTTAAACGTAACCGTGAAAATCACCAAGAAATAGTAAAATAAAAAAAAAACAAAAATGGTTTTATTTAGGTATAGGGAAACCTTATTATAAATGATGTATTTTGATACGTAGAAACCAAAAATAAAATTGAAATTATATCATTCCATTTAAAATAACAAAGTTGATACCGAGTTCCGGTGACAGGACGTGACAGGACTGTCACGTCCTTGAGAATATTTTAGTTGAAGAGCCCAGATCGAGTAAATTCTAATTCGAAAGTTTCCAGAAATAGTGGAACAGGCGAAACTTCTAATGTACCAGTTCCGTGATACACCCTGTATATACTATTACTGTGAATGTATTTCACGCACGGGTACATAAAAAAAAATCGGTCAAACACTCTCATTGGTCAGTGAGAGTCATGGAACAAACGTGGTATTTTTTTGGTTATATTTCAATCATTGCGTTTTTACTATCTATTTCCTGTAATAATTGTAATAATGATTATTCCCAGGCCCTCTTTTTATTTTCGAGTAAAAAAGAAGTGGTTATAACGTTATAAAGTAACTGTTAAAATGATAAATATTTCAAATATGCTAAAATTGACAACATATTTCTTTGCAAAAAATCATAAAACATGCTAGAAACACATTTTTAGCAATTAAACTTATTAATGGGAGCTGTGAAAATATGTGTATCGTCATAAATACCAGTTGCTAGATTTTTTAACGTAATTAGACAATATTACAGCTACTTTTATGGTACAATTTTGACTTGTGATTTCTACTGGTGTAATGATAAGAAAGTAACAAGGTTCATCACAAACAGTTTACAAAAATATTAAAAGAAGGGCAAAAGTGATTAAAATGCATTTCGAATTTTTTGTGAACGAAAATAAAAATCGGGTCCATAAGTTTTCCACGACTGTATCGGTAAAAGCTGCGCGTTGCTGTGTACGGAGCGGCTGAAAAATCGATGGGCTTTTTCACGGGCGGCGCTCCTGCAAAACCAAAGCAATTTCAGGGTAACGTTCTGATTACATCTCACATTGATTACCTGTCAGGCAATAAATAATGGACATTCGACACGTGATACGCTATCGTATCTCGTATACACTTCAAATATACGTGCGTGCACATCTGTGCCCGATCCGGCCTACCCTTCAAATATTCATATTATATATAAAATATTCATCAAATATAGGGAGTGTTTGGTGTCATCCAGTTTTGATAAGTAATTTGGCGTTATTTTAAATCAAATTTTACGAATTGTACTACAAAATATCAAAGCACCAAAACACAATAAGTAAATAGTAAACAAAATAACAAACAAAATAAAAAAAATGTACAACCATCATATAGAGTGTGTGAACCCTTGAAATAGACAGAACCCGGCGGAACCGCCACAAAAAAAGATTAGACAGTGTCCATCACTCCTTCCCAATGTCCTACCAAGGGAAAAAAGAGAGAAAAATGTGTTAAGCAATTTTGCTGAAACTACGTGAAACTACGGCGACAATGCTGTGCTTTCACACGAATATGTGAGTTCTATAAATAAAAATACAGCATTATGGCTGGTGTCAAATAACCACCGCTCTTTTAGAGCATTTTTTGTTGTAGTTTATTTATTATACTCATTTTCTGTAACTTTGTAGATATTTCTCCCTGTGTATAAACTTATTTCGCCCTTTCAATTCCTTTAAAAGTTACAGCCCTTTCAAGTATTACCAAAGAATGGAAAAGAAAAGTTCCAATAAAAAAAAATGCGAAAAGGAAGGAAAATTAAGGAACATTTATTCTCAGTAAAAAGTTTCATATCGACCTATTGATAAGCAGATAATATTCGAAGTTAACGCCATTTAAAGTATGTTTTTTTTTTAATATTCCAATGTGTATTTCCTTAAGGCATTGAAAAAATAAATAAGTCCACATGAAAGATTTGACTTAGAATGACATTTACGTTCTGAAAATAACGTATGTGTATAAACTGTAGACCGAGAAGAAGATATGTGTACAGCCTAACTTCATCTAGAACAGATGATTTCTACAGAACAGAATATAATAGAATAGTATATGTTCTATCAAAATTATATTATAGCATGACATTGTTATATTTTCTCTTAACATTTGTTAAATAAGAAAAAGGTTGCTCATACATACACAATATTGAAAACTTCATTAATACGAGATTATTATAACTCGAGGCGAGAATTTAACGTTAAAACACTAAATTTGAAGTAAAAAAATATGAAATAAGTGTTAATTTCTTGCGTTGACAAACATTTGTCAGCACTTACTTCTATATAATGTAATTATTTTTTTAATTAAATGCCGTCACAAAATTTTATTTTCATTTCACTTTGCAGTGCGGGTTTTTCCAACTCAAACCATTTTTACTTTATCATACGTAGTGCGTAAAGTATTGTAATCGTGCCAAAAAAAAATTTTGAGGTTTTAGCTGAAATACATATGTCTTCTTGGCTCCCCTCAACATTTTTGACCAAGGTACAAAAAAATGTCTGTGTGTGTGTGTATGGATGTGTGTGTATGTGTACCCATTTTTTGTTTAAGTTCAAATTTGATATTCTTACTGCGATATATAATTAATTAATTAATAGTTTCTAAAAGATTGATTTTGGTCCCCAATCGGCAGGAGCGCAAATATAAAATTCAATGTTAGTAGTGAATTTGTTAAAGACTAGTTGGTGTAAACACAAATATAGAATTATTAATACAGTAATTAGCACAAATGAGGAAATATTAATAAGCTGACCATATTGTAGTGTAGATATGACACGGATATGCAAAATACAGCCTTATTCGTGACTCATATACGGTCTACATACGGTCTCAAAACATACGGGACGATTTCGTTACCTTAATAACATTAACATTGAATAATAAATCCTACCCTTTTAGCTAGCAATGCACCGAACACCACATCAGGGCATCCACATAATGTAGAAACAGAAATACACCTGTAAATACTCCATAGAACGTTGACAAAACATACAAAAAAACTAACCTGAACGCTATCCCGTCTTCGCACTGGTATTTTTCGTAAACACGCACAAATTTGTTAAAAGCCTTACACAAAACGTTACGAATTACATTTAGCACACAACTATATCTATGAATATAATTCACCGTTTGTCCCGCAATAACCCGATCAAAAAGCACGACGAAATTAACATTTTCACGGAGCACAGCCGATTTGCAAAGATGGAGCGGGAAAACAATTGAAGTTGTTTACATTGCTAGGCAATGCGCGCTGGTTACTTATGTGCCCGGGTAACATGCATAGCTACAGTCGCGGGGTGGGGGGACTGGACTACTATAGTCAAAGCAAAGCTATAGTAGATCTGGTGTTTCTTACGTTATTAGATATTATTACTTATTGGGGTTTCATATTGTATATGTTGGTTGTGTAGTGTCATTTTAAATGTTTTATGCGTGATATTGATGAATTGTTTTATTATAATCTGTTTTGTGCTTTTATTAGTGTTAAATTCTGGATACTTACTAGCTAATTTTTATTTTGATGTAAGTTTTGAACTAGTTTACCGATTTTGATTGTTTCTTCGGCACAATGTAAAGAACATCCTCATGGGCGTCCGCAGAATTATTTCCAGGGGGTGCAAAACCTTATTATAGCAATTCACTGTTTTTCTATTATTTTTTTTGTGGAAAAAAACAAATCATAGTTAACAGGAGTTTTTTTAATTAATAAAAACCACTGAAAAATTGTGCCTGTCAGACATTAATCCTTCATTCCTCGAATCTTACTTACTTAATCGCAATAATAAAATACCACACTAGCAGATAAAATTTACCATCAAAAGAATCCGCAAAAGAAAATGATTAATTTTGTATAATTTATTGAAGTATTTTTTTGCGATTTCACGTCAACCGGTCAGATGACATTAGAAATGCCCGTTCTAATGTCAAACGATTGTTTGATGATTGTCGGTTGACATTAGAAATGTTTGTTCTAATGTCAAATGCTCGGTTGACGTGCAACCGCCAAAAATTAGTTGAATAAATTACAATTGATTATACCAAATTAACCGTTCTTTTTCTCGTATAGGTTCCAGAATCATTTTGATACTAAATTTTGTCCGCTACAATGTGTTTTTGTTTGTTTTGCGATTGAGTGAGTGAGATTCTAGGAATGAAGGATTAAAATATGACATACAATTTTTCAATGGTTTTTAATTAATAACATATTTTTTTATTCGCTATGACACTAAACATTTTAATTTGTTACTACTGAAACCATAAGCTATCGATTAGTATCAGAAAAACTACGAAAAAAAACATACTGTGACAAGTTACCATTGGTTTGGTATTTTTTATTGTTGGTCAGCGCAGGTCTTCCATACGTGTAATTTTAAAAAACTATTGTTTAATAAGTTTAATACTTATTTTTCTTACTGAATTATTACTTATTAATTTAAGTGTGTTCAATGCTCGCGATTTATATCCTTAGTTACGCGTATATGCTCGTCATATAATATACTATTAAGGGGAGGTTCCCGTTCAAATCGATGAAAAAACCGAAACTTTTTTTTCCTAATTTTCATCCTTATGTTGTCGAGAATACGGGGGAGAAGGGATTGTTCGATATATGATTTAGTTCTCGAGATATACGGGGTCGGGCGGAACAGTGCGTCGGCGCTCCGGACTCGCCGAACGGGCGCTCGGCGCGGCTAAGAGGTGAGACCTTTTTTCTATACGGCATGTAGCAAGTTTAGGGTCTTCTGGACAAATTTATACACGTTCCAATCTATTGTAAACTCGCTTATATGTACGTTGATCGCCAAAACAAGGCCGGTTGCGCATTGGATATATTATGATATTTACCTGCACGTATAGTGCGTATTTTCAGTTTGGACGACCGTTTCTCTTGAAGCAACGTGCGACGAACGTGTGAATGGTAAGGTGCCGTAAAAATGCCGAACACGCAAAAAGTTCACTGGGAAAAGCGCGCCCTGCTCGTCCGCGGAAAAAGAAAGTCAGTTATAATCCAGAGAAAATGGAAAATGAGAAAAACTTTGTCAGCACTTCCGCCAAGAAATTGAAGACCGCGAGTTACTTTCCTTCATAAATGTTCCACAGACGAACCGCATCACGAGAACTGCCCGCCAGGAGAGAACAGTTGGAGCGCGTTCGGTTTGTCAGGGTAGGGTATGGGGAGAGCAATGCTCAGATAACCTGGGTCGGCTGTCTCTCACTTATATGCAGATAAACGCCGTATGACATTAGTCCGCCTATCATGCAGTGCGTTACTCTCACCGTACCCTACCCGATTATCTGAACGCCCTCTTGGTGCAAGAGGCTTGTCGCAGAAGCTACGGGTCAACTTGCCGATTTCCACCATGAATCTGCCCTTCAAGAATCTGTTCAAAAAGACATTCGACCAGTGTATGAGGCTCTTTCCAGTGATGATTTCTGCACCGGAGGAAAACCAAAATGATAACGAAAGTTTCAACTCTTGCATTTGGAAGCTTTCTCCCAAACACATTCATTGTGGTGTACAAACGATACAAATAGCAGCATATAGGTGCTGGTATTTTCAATGAAGGCTATTCATATATTTTGAGAACTGTGAATACGCTAGGAATCGTCATTGGGAACAACAGCAGAATTTTCGCCGAGGGCGAAATCCAAAGAAAACATACTCCTCGAAGAAGAAGAAGGGACCCTATATGGTACTGGAATAGCTGATTAAATGTAAGTTGTCAGAAACTAACGTTGAATACGATTTTTTATTACGTATAACTTCAAACGCGTTTTTCTAGAAACAACATTTTTCGACGCGCGGTACGCTCTAGAGCTTTGAGGAATGCACCGATTTCAAAGTTTCACCCCTCAAATTAAAGCTAATTTAATTTAGGGGGCCCTGACGGAGGCCTTTTTCCGAGAAAAATATTGTTAATATGTCTTTTCTTTACGTTAAAGTAAAAAAAGCATGAAAAAAATGAGTTTCCTTTTTTTAAGCGGCGGCCATTTTGTTCGAAAGGAATTATTTAAAAATCGGAAAACGATAGGGCCCCGCAAATTTTATCTATTGTAAGAATCTTTTTGTGTTTTTGGTTTCAGATCACTTGGCGAGGCTGTACAAGGTACCGCGCACATCAGTTCGCGCCGGGCGCGGCTTTGGTGGCGGAGAGCTAGAGCCGCCATTTTGAATTTTTTTTATATACAATATACAAATAAAACCCACAAAAAAACATATCTGTCTAGTGCTACTAGTTTTATTTTAGTGCAGACATGGCCGACGTCGATCAAATAGAATCTCCTGCAGTTCAACTATTAATTTTATATATAGTATGATAAAGTCATGTGCCTGGCCACATCAGATTTTTTATCGTAGATTTATTGCGATTATCCATATAAATTTTCGCCTAGAATTGCAAATCACTCTGCATATTTATTGGTTTTCAAAGAATGGTACCTATACAATTTCTTCCACAGAGGCTCAGAACTTGTGTGGCAATAGGTTAGTAATATTATCTGAAATGTACGATCATATTGAAATCTACAACCCACAATTCTGATCTCTACTAAAGTCAAGTTTCCATTATTAGCAGCAAATTCAAATTTTAGATTCATTTTGTCACACATTTCGATAGAGAAAAATATCGAAAACAAATAATGTTAGACTTTGACCAATGATTCTGTCAGCAGTTGTTTTCTAGAAATAATTTTGTTTTTATGTAACAGATAACGTCACTCTGTAATGACAATTTAGAATATCAGCACATTACGTGATTAGGGTGAATACTTATTTTTCTAACTTAGAATTAGTCATAAATGTTAACGTAAACAATATAAATAGTGTTATATAATAGATAAACATTTTCTAATGAGTGTAATACAAAAAAAAATATTTGTTTGTATCAGTTTCCTTTTGCACAAATTTATTTTATCAATGCATAATGATCAGTTCACATTTCCATACGAACGAACAACTCCTACGCCAATTAAGCCTTTCAATGAAATATCCATATCTGCCGATATGGATCCACCCCATCGTCATTAACAAACCGATTACTTGCTAGGGCGAACGTGCCAGCTCAATTGCAGTTCGCAATTCCACTGCTACACTTCGTCCAATTAACTCGGCACCTAACAGTTAAAGTTGCACAATTAACGGACCCAGGCATAGCCAAGCTAGCTGCAGAGCGGCGCAGCCCCGAGAACAATAACTTCCGATATACCGATTTTGGCCGGACACCGAACGCTAGCGCTGTGACTATAATAATTTCCGAGCCTGAAACAGATTTAATTTACCCGCCATAACATCGCCGAAACTCGGAAGTCGAGCAAAACTTTGCTGGACCGAGAACAGACGCACCAGTCGAATTTATAGCTAGCAGTTCCATGCATCGGTGCTCATAATACCGGATTATCTCACTTCATTTTACCGATTAGCCAACTTGTAACGCTCACTCGATGATAATAAACACCTGGTTGAGTTAGCGATAGTGACTGAATTTGTCGCATTTGTATGTTCCGGCTTGAAGGACCATAGATGATGTAGAATGAAATTTGAAGCTTTGGGAAAAGATTGTAGATATGTTAAATTGGTAACTTGGTGTTTTTTTTTTCAATTTTGCGAATGTGGAAACACTAAACGCAACGTAACGTTGTTGCAATATTATCTTTCATTATTTTTCTCAACCAAAAGTGTCGAATTGCTCAAGGATGAAGCCACTCCTTTCTTGATGAACTCTTAAAATTTGTTCACACGATTTCGGATGCAACAATCTACTGATTATTATTGACATAGATACAAATGAAAGTGATTGAATAAAAGCTTAAGACATTATGTAACAAATACAATTTTGGATATTTTTGTGTTCGTGTTAAATAATATAAATCGTTGCTGTCGTCCTATTTGCATTTGAAGTTCGCTTAAATTTTTTTTTAATATAAGCTGTACGAATAATAACTTAAAAATCTGTTGTGATCAGCGCAAAATGTCCCAAAAAAATCTTTAACTTCGAATCAAACTAAATTCAGATAAACGACCTTGAAATGCAGTAAAGTATCTACGGGTCTTTAAAAATCACAGATGAACTGTAAAATAGTTTCCGATCAAAATGTGTTCGTTGATAATTTAGTCACACAGACCCCTTCTTCGGAGCAAAGCTAATACTATATAGTTATACCGTCATTGTAAAGTACCGGCTATACGACAGCCAATCTATAATCATACGTTAAAACAAAAATTATTCAGCATTTTATTAGTATTCTTTTTTTGCTCTTTTTTAATTTTTGACATACTTTTTTTGCTGCTGAATTTGTCGCAAATAGTAAACAACACACAATTTTTATTTATTTCTATATTTATGTAGATAATTATTAATCATATACCTTCCTAACTCAAGGTGGCAGATTTTATTACATTTAAACACAAATTAGTCAGCATTTTATTAGTATTTTTCTCATTTTTCATTTTTGACATTCTTTTTTTGCTGCTGAATTTGACGTAAATAGTAAACAACACACACTTTTTATTTATTTCTATATTTATGTAGATAATTATTAATCATATACCTTCCTAACTCAAGGTGGCAGATTTTATTACATTTATTTAAAACTAAAATTCACCCTCAAGATTGCGTAATAAAATATGTATTGTAATATTCCAGTTGCGTCGAGCAACCAAAAAACGACGAATGATACGATCTCCATTGTATGGCGTTATTTCGGAATGGGCTGCTGCGTTAAAGGTACGATTAGACGAGTCATTTTACGGAGAGCAAAGGTAACTACGTTGTGTAATACAACACAATTTGAGTTACCGTCTAATCGTACTTAAGGCTATTTAACTCAGACCATCTCTGATCTAAATTTAAACCAGCTGCTAATGACAAATCGTGTATTCCGACTAAAGTATACAAAGCTGCTGCTTGGATGGTAACGTAAAGTTCAATATGGAAGTGGAGCACCTTAAACAATATTTAATCAGAAAATATGAAAACCACTGAAATTGTGTACGTATCTATCAATAAATCTCTAATAAACAAATAATCGATCAATATTCATTCTGAGAGACACTCATAGGTAAATCGCTCTCGAAAAGAACTGCTTACAATAACTAAAAAACCCTATATTGAGAAGTACTCGTATATAACCTCTTCTTGGTATTTTCCGTGGTTGTCATGGTTACGAGAAATTGTATACGGGTAGATATTTGTGCTGGGGTGGATTCTTGCCGCAATTAGAAATATACGGGATAATTAGAAATTTGGTAGTTGTGTCGCCATCGACATCTAGTAAAACTTTAGTTTGCAAGCTTTGGAGAAAAAAACGGCAAGTCATAGTCTTGTTTGACTATAAATCCTGATTTAAACATTTCAGATCTATATTTTTTAATTACGGGCGTTCCGCTTCATAGATTTGCCCTGTACTGGACCGTTACCGGAGATTTACTGAGCGGTGCAATATTTAATTTGACAATTGAGTATAAAATTACATTTAAATTATTACGTAAGATATTGTAATTAAATGTAAACAATTAATAGATTATTTTGGAGCAAATGATTTCGCTTTTCGACCATGTTGTATGCTAAATCTAAATTCTGACTGTTGATGTGGACCTGTTAGACAACCTAAAACTTCTCCCAAGAATAACTCAAGCACTTCAAATTTAGGTCCATTATACATACAGTTAGGCACACCACGAAGAAAAGTTCTATTTACTTAAGTTCTATTTAAGTTTGCATAAGAATTGCTATGACTACGAAAGTAGAAGAAATATATAAACTTTCAAAGTTTTTGTTTAATTTTAAAACTAACTGTAATTATTACATATACCATCCAAATTCGTGGTTTAGAATAGATGGTGCCAACTACTGGCCAGACAGAAACCAACTGCACGGCTACCACAGCTCCCGTAGCTACTGTGGTAGTCTAAACGAAATGTTCCAGTTCCTGCATGTGGGTCCCAGCTGGAACCATCTAAATCAGGCTTCAGGGAGGAGATCGAATAATCCAATTCGTTTAAATTAAATTGGCTGAAAGCTCCCTTCAATAATATCGCATATCCATCGCTTCTGTATTTTATTTGAGTGGACAAAGTTGCAATCAACGAGTGCAATCACGATGCATACGATGGACTGTTTTTTTGTGAGTTCAATGAAAAAAGCAAAATGGATATTCGCATTTTCATTCAGTCAAATGTTTGCTGTCGGTCGCCGTCCCCGCCATGTGAGGGCAATTCGGTAATTTTTATTTGCCGCACCGGGAATAACTGCAACGACCTCTCACCACTCAGCCCCATATAAAATTTCATTTCAAAAACGTGGAATCCGATATTTGACTATTATTTCAAATTTTTTATGAAAAAGTGTTATTTTTAAATTATCCGATTTTATCAATCATAGTAGTCACAGCCTACATTTTACCCACTGTTGCTCTGGTGCAACAACAAATACTATAAATTAAGCAAGTTTTGTTTCCAACTCTGGGACATTTTTTCAAACAAACTGTGAGAGATATTTTTTTTTCTCTTTCTATATATTTTAAATATATTAAAAATTGGCTGCTCTGTGATTGAATTTTAAGATCGATTTTTCTTGTTTACAAATCGATTTAAATGATACAATTATTTAAAAGTGTCCCTTATTATGAGGTTCAGCCTCCAATAAAAAGTATTTTCATTAAAGGAAAAAAAGATTAACTCTAGCTGTTTGAAAGTTCGTGTTTCTAGAAAAACGCGTCGGTTGTATCGGTGTAATAAACTCTACAAGAGAAGGTAGAACTAGAAACATTACAGTTTTTAAAACTCCTTTTCTATAAGAATTCATTGAATTTATTCAACATGAGAACCTAGATCTATTCGTTCTCTATACTGTATCAAAATTTCTCATTCCTACTTTACAGCGTTACCGAAAATTGTCCATTGAATAAACACGTCTCCATGCGCAGCTTTAATGCAGGAAATTTCGACCGGAGAATACCATAGGGCATAGGTTATAAAGCTATAAAACTTGCGAGAATAAAATATTGATTGAGGGGCTTATTTTATATTCTTTAAGGTTTCAAAATATGGAAGAAAACAATTTAACTTTTTCAAGCGATTAGATGAGAACATCCCCTTAAATCGAAAGTTCCCTATCATGTGAAGATATTGAGAAAGTTGATGTCAAACTGCAAAATAATTAAAGCGAACAATAAATAATTTAGTAGGTAGTCAAATGTTAATAAGATGTTTGATATCTTTAATGTATTTTATGTATCATAATGTATTCTGATATTTAAAATTTAGCGCACTCGGAACTGTACCGCTGCTCACTCACTCACATAAAAAAAGTCCAAGGAACCATACGAGTGATACGAGCAGGGCTGTGGAGTCGGAGTCGTGGAGTCGTGGAGTCGGTGTCGGAGTTCAGACAAGTTTCAGAGGAGTCGGAGTAGGAGTCGGAAAAAATGTACCCACTCCGACTCCGACTCCAGGTTTAATTATTGTAGAAAAATAAAAACATGCGAGATGGACGTTGCCTCAGTAGACAGTGAACAAATAAAACTTAACATTCTATTAAGTCTTTGACAAAGTACCTATATACCTACATAACATACATACATATGTAAATAATAAAAATACAAAACACATTGTTCAAACGAAAGTGCAGACGATTAACAAAAGTAATCCTGCAAGAAATTTTAAAAAAAGGTAATTTGAACAAAAGATTTTAAAAGAGATTGGGAAAGTCGGGCCGTAGTTCAATGTAGTAATAATCATTTATCCAGATTACCTGTTGAAGCCTTAATTATGGTGCTTTGACGTAAAATTTGAAAATATTTAAAAATTATGTCAGGCCATCCTTGTAGGATGGTTGGAGCTATTGTGTTCCTCACAACAATTGTATAAACTTATTTTGCATTTAATTCTATTTTTATTAAAATGAATTTAATTTTGTATTACACTATGTCTTATGGGTTATTTGGTATTATTAGAGATAGAAAGTCGGTTAAATGGACAAAGTAGTGCCCATTTGTATGTTCTCTGGAGAAAAGAGTTAAATATTTAATGATGTCAGAGATAAACAAGCATTTGTTTGGGAGTAATTTGATATGCACAAGCCTTATGTTTAATACAATCAGATACCATACTAGAATATAAATTTAATTTATTAAATTTGTTTCTTTTTTTCTGGTAGTGCTTTTGTTTTCGTAGAAAATGTAATGTTGGTCGGTAGTATTACTCTGCGTCAAATTTATGAATATTTACACATGTAAGATTTTTATTACACATAATTATTTGAACATATTTTTGTAGGTAATTTTTCTGGAGTCGGAGTCGGTCCACAAAAAATATCTGGAGTCGGAGTCGAGAATTTTTTTACCGAATTCGCAGCCCTGGTTACGAGTTTGTTCTCCGGCAATCGGATCCTCTGCTTCAGCACGTTAAACAAATTCAGAAACCAAGCAAACAAATAAAATATCATATTTCGATTATTGTGGCTTTGCTAACTAATATGAACGAAATAATCATCGTTTTGTAAACAGTCAGACGTTTATTTGGCAGAATTATTATGATATCAGAGTCAGCCCCGACTAGAAGTTGGTTGTAACTTAACTCTTACATATACCAATAGAAATGTAGGAGAGCACTCCCAAACCCTGCAAATTAGAACGTTTTTTTTTGGACGTTCTGGTCCATTTTGTACGAAAAAAAAATTTCTCTAGTTACCTGTTGGCAACCAATGTATTTATGCATAGTTCGTTCATATGGAAGCCTTAATAACTCGTCAGTATCAATACGTTTAGTTGAAAATCGCCCATGTCTACAATCTGTTTTTATCTGAAAAGAAAACCATTAAGTAGTCTATTATTATTTTCATAAGGATTTATTATCTAAGTGTTAGGTGAATTCAAACACCGGTCGAACAAAGTAGACTATGTTGCTGTTTTTTACCCAAACAGTTGTTACCTTTTCGACTTCAGAACATTCATAAGAATAATTCAGAACCGAGCAGCAGCACAGGTTGAAATAGCGAGGAGTTGTTGACATTACTTTTACCTCTAACCGCAATTTACGATTCTCGATCCGGTGAGTTTGTTTCACCACAGGGGCTTCTCCTTTTTCGCATACTTTAACACCCAACTTTACACCATGGTGTAGCCGACACCTACCGGGAATAGACCGAACGAAATTTGCGTCCCACAGTTGGCTTCGGTCCTATTTTCCTGGGTTGCTCGCCCTATTAAATATGTATGCACCGGTCGTATGCCTCCCATGCCCTACGTTCCCGGAAGAGCTGGGCGCAGCGGAATATATATCAGGTGAATTTTTCAGATTTCGTCGGCTCGGGCCACCATCGGCGCCGCCGCCCCGAGATTTTCCGCTTATTCTGTCTATAGAATTATGTTCGGCTGTCACACACCGCCGTCGATTATCCGCACGAATCCGTGATATATGACGCGGTTATTAATAACGACCGACGGCACCACGGTACGCCACTGGAAAACCAACCAACACACGACCGCATACCGTGTTACGTACTCAAATGTGTCGATACGGTACGTTACGGTATTCCTGCGACAACTGACACGTGTTGTGACCTGCTATGGAGACTACTGGTCTCAGCAAATTTTCACAATAACAAAATAGTTCTGTTGAATATATAGTTTAAATGAAAAAAAAATATATACTGAATATCTATCTAGATTGTAGACTTTCCGGTCTTATTCCATGGCGTATTGATTTCCTGGTGCAAACCGCGTTGTTGTCTTCAGGACTATGTATCATACCAAGTGCTATTAACATACTCAGTATCTTAGTAGCACTTGGTCATGGGTTACCGTTTAACATATTATTGCGAGCATTCAGCTCTATATTACACAAAACAGTGAAAGAGTACCTATGTCATTCAGCCCTATGTTTAGTGAGAGCGATGTTTAATTCTAATTTATAACTTTATAACTCAATTACTAATATGGCAAACGATTAAGTTATAAATCAAATAAAAAAAAATATTGCGAATACTAATGATAAATAAAAATACTAAATTTAAAAACATAAATTTTAAATATTAATTAACAGTTGCGTAGTGAATTTAAATAATATTTAATTGTTTTTTAATGAAGACAATTAAATTTTAGCTGTAAGATTATATGTAGCTTTCCTTTTTACAACGATAGATACCATGTGGGTTCCAATATTTTCAATACCATTTTAATCCAAAGCGAGTTCTTAATGATATTCGCCATTTGACACTTTTCAGACGAAAATATTATAACATCGAAATCTAGTCCGCAGGGCGTAATCTAGTACGATAGCCTGGACTCGGAATAATGTCCGGACAAAATAAATTTATGTCCAAAACAATTTGAGGTCTTTGTCAGACATAAGGTTTAGTCAGTATATTCTTTGTATTTTTAGGTTTCATAAATAGTCTCTCTCTATCAATAATTGAGTGAACACCATCGAATATTGATGTATTTCTCTTATTTACTCATTAGCTATTAATTAAACTTTATTGCATTCCTTGTAAAAATGATTCTAAAATTTTAGATCTGGTCGATTTTTATCATTTATCATTTATCAATTTGCAATTAAAAATTATACTTGTATATTATTATATAAGGAGTGTGTCTCACGGGACGTTGGATTGTATGGGTACTTTTGTTATTATAGATAGAAAGTCGGTTAAATGGACAAAGTAGTGCATATTTGTGTGCTCTTTCATAATCTGTTCAGAAAACAGTTGAATTCCAAACGGTTTCCAAGCTATTTTGAAAAACCAAAAAATGTCATTTTTTTAATTATGGTCATAACTGTATATTTGTGATCCAATCAAAAAAGCGTTTTGACATTATAAAGGCATTTTTTGTCTACAATTTGATTATGTCAGTTTAAATTAAAAAAAATCACTTTTTGGTTTTTCCAAAATAGCTTGGAAACCATTTGGAATTTAACTGTTTTCTGAACAGATAATGAGCACAGAAATATGCACTAAATGCACTAATATGCCCTAAATATGCACCGTGAGACACACTGTATATATAGATATCTTTCTTTTAATTTTGAAGCTTTCTGGACCGAATGTTCTAACTACACGCCGGCCCTACGTAGCAGTTTTGGGCATTCCAGTTTAATTGCCAATGGTGAAATAAAAGATTTAATAGGTGATTATGGCTGGGGTTTTCGATGCCAAACCACGAGCGGTGTTCAGATCTCACTTTGTATATCTAAGCTCCGTTCATGGTTTAAACTGGCATTAAAAAACTAATACAATTATAGTTATCGCATAGTGAAGTAAGGTTAACAGCTTTAAAAAGGATGGACATTGGACAATAATCCTTATCAATAAGTTCTTATCAAAATCGATAATTGAATAACACATCAGTATTACGTTACCTAAAGAATTATCGATTGCATATTTAAAATCCAGAATAAGTACATCAGAAACTGAACAGTAAATAATACCAAAAACAAGTCCACGATCATTATAGATACTAAAACTTAACGTTATAAACATGGCATATTGAAAAGCAGGTGGAAATACAGTAATTGTTGAGAGTTATACATGAAAAGCTTGCTGCTATGAATACAATTTGCTTGTAGATGTGCGACACGATAATCACATTTAGCTGATAAACTTTCCTCGTAATGCCACTCTATCTGCCATATTACACTCAAACCATCAACGTCACTCAAGCAGTAGTGGCACAATTCTCTTGAATAACTATCGATCGCAGGGTTAATGACACTTAACATTTGATACTCTCACGTTATAGCTGGCCATATTTGTCATCTAGATGGCTGGGACAAACAGCCAGCGCCACCAGCAGCAGCGGCCGTCCTGTGAATTATTCATCGCGAGCGTCGACCGCGAATTTTTCGCCCGACAAAATCCCGGCGTGCCGTGCAACCGAATATTTTAATTTATGTTTCGTGACCAGCCGTTTGACGGAATGGGCCGAAATCGTGCTCGTGGCGAAACCTTCAAGGAATCGATATACATAGGTCGGATTTGCGGAGAAAAAATTATCGGGGACTTCCCCTATTCTGACGCGGTAATACTTCAGCTCAAGCCGAATTAGCATATTATTGATACCTGCCTTCGCGAAACATGATACTTCGCTGAAATGCGGATGATAAATGTGCCGGATGATGGAAATACATAAATACAGACGGAAGACGGAGATGGGAATAATAATACTGACGATTAAGGGGAAATTTCTATAACAAATTACTATCATCATATTATATCGTTAAGAATTTATGTATCTATTTGATTATAAATATATATTTATTTGTTTTATAGCTTATACGTGCCGATTATGAATTTGAATAATATTTTCCATTAAGCAATAATGTCGACACATATACTTCTAGTTACAGTTACACGTAGTTAGCAATTGAAGTTATTAAGTTAGTTTTGAAGAAGCGAACTACATATATGGTTTCCGAAAAGTCAGCAATTAAGGACCAAGTATAGTGCCGCAAAAACGCAATCCGTAACGTGCCGTACCGCATGCCGTTCCGGACGACGAAATTAGTATTTATAGTGCCGTAATGATCTCTAACAGATTGAGCGCCATCTAGCGGAGAAGTATATGCACAACAGCAGTGGTAGATCGTGGTAGATATAATAAATTATGGACGAAGGGCTTGTTGCAGCAACAATTCATTCTGAAGTGGTTCTTGTTCTGTGTTGCCGCAAACTATCAAAATGCTATCGGTTAACCTACAACTTACTGGAAACTGCTATTCACTCGCCGGTACACGTACAGATGGCGCCATACGCGCGCATACGCCGGAAAACGTAAGATATAACACGCAGGAGATGAAATTCGTTGCGGTCGAGAACGAACTTTAAGGCATACAGACCGTCACTATAATCGCGGAGTGGAAATTATGTACATTGATCTTTTTACGCTACGTTATTACGGTGCGGTCACGTCACTATACTTGGTCCTTTATGAATTTTGACGCACGACATTACCCGAAAACCCCTAAATACTACAACGCTTAATAAAGATGTGTCGGCCATCTTCTGCGTACAACAGATAATAGATGGACAAAAACTAATGAAGCCTGCAAAATATATAGATTCTTCATACGCCATGTGATCCCATAAGTATATGGGTGTGCAGCTTTGACACTAAAAGCTGTGGATTCCAACCAATTGAGCATTTTTCAATTTTCGTTAAAAATTGTCCGTGGAGGAATGAGAAAATACTTCTGTTAAGGTGGAAAAATCGAATAAGAAAGGCCATCATAAATCATTCTAACATTGGTTTGATATTTTTTGACAGGAAAAATCAGATGTCATCACATTGTCTAATGTCCGTATTCATAAATAATCATATAACCGTTTGTTACAAGCGGTTACGTACGCTTGCTATAATTTGACGACCGTTTTAAATGTTATAGTTACTACTGTTTTAAAATTGATGAATTTGGCTGTTGATTACATATAGCGGGTGGTCATTTTGTGACTATGCTTTATAAATACGGGCATGTCTAGGTCATCATCTGCGCATCTCAATTATGGCTCTTAAAAAAGCAAGGATATATTGAGTGCCCGCTTTTTACCGTCACCGACTTACTAAATAATAACCTGAAGAAGGTATGTCAGCCATTGAAGGAATTACATAAAACTGAAAATTCATAATTACAGTTTTGGCTAATTCCGCCGCAAGTTTTGGTACTTTGTCTGATTTGTAACGTTACAAGTAAGTACTCAAGTCAGTACTCCATTTTGTGCTTTGACAGGATACATTGTTTTTTTAATTCAACGATGTAGAACTTTATGACTTACATCAGACAATTTTTGAGAAAATGACAATAAAATGATTTGAAGGATTTTGCCTACCAAAAGTGAATAGGAGTTTTGCTAGTTTTACGAGTTTTAATCCGGAGCTTTATAGAACGTCAGGTTTTTGAGTTTTTTATTTTGTTTTAATGTTTGCGCACATGACATAAAAATGCGCTAGGAAGAATAATGTTTCAGGTTTAAGGTAAAAGTACAAAGTTTACTTTGAGGCGTTTTTTAAGTTTCCGTGAAATTGTGTTCGCAACCATAAATTCGAAAAATAATGTCAAAATCACGTCTCTTACTTTTTCGAAAACTCGAAAGGAATTGGAAACGACTTTACGTTACGTTACGCTACTTTCACAAAATTTTTGCAATTCTTGTTATCTTTATCTCAAATGTTTTAATGTAAGGTCATAAAATTTTAAAGACTTTCAACAGTTTTAAAATTTCTCTTGCTATCTTCAAAACTGAAATGGTAGGACAATTGTATGTTCAGATTATGGATTAGCGTAAGAATTGGCAACTTATCCGTAAGGCAATGCTAAATTCAGGACATTTTTGTATGCTGGACGAAAGCTGACGTTTGCTGAACGTGTCATGAATATCCAAGCCAACAAAAGCACAAGCATACATAACCTCAATATTTTGTCGGCCAGAAATGCAATTTATCATTAATTATAGTGGTTCAAATGACTCTGGAGTACCGATTAGGTTGGACGACTAAAAATTGGTGACGTATCAAGGTGTGGTCAGATATATGGCGATACACGATAAGCTCGCTCTTAACTCTGGTAATAGTGATTCGGCTATACATAAGTTTTCACAGACTAATCACACTCCACAATTTATCGCCTCTTCTCCCATCGCTTTGAAAAAAATACACAAGAATTAACACCTGCCAACACCAGATATCCACCGAGGTTTCACAACAATACCAGCCGGCTCTAACGCCAACTATCCCGATTTTTGCCTCCGACCGCCCGCCCGGCGTGATAAACAAAACACGGACGGGTGGGGGGGGGGTCGTTACCCAGAGAGGTCCCTGTATCTCCGGCGTCACGTGACAATTGACTCTGCGGCCCACCGAACGGCACAATGTGTCGTCTTCCACCATTTCAATTATGCTTCATCTTCCGCACGGGTACGGACCGGTGTTGGTCCTTGTTGTTTGTGCCACCCCATCTGTAACGCCCCTGTTGCCTTCACAATGCACTCGGACCCATTTCACCCCATTTGTGACGACAGTAGCGATGCTCCCCGTGCCCGAGTTCTCTGTATGTGTGTTCGCGAGTTTAGGGGTGTATGGACACCCCCCAACGTACTTAATATCCTCGTCACAGTTGAAATGCTCGCTATTGTTCGTCCGGATGGGGATGGTCTCGGATTTGGGACCATGTTTTTCTACCGTACATATGAAACTAACAAGTGCGGTCGGTGTAATTGTTTAGGAGTTATGGCCTTGAGATTTTGGGGTTTTATGGAGTCCGGGTTAGTTATAATGGTGAAAAGGGTCAGTTGGTGACAATGAGCAATCAGGAAAGTGTGGGGAAAACGTTGTTAGTATTAGATTTCGTTTGGCGAACTGATATTAATTGTGAACGTCCAGGTGGTTTGAACTTGGGCAATTATGGTGATTGTTTGGTAACACCCTAAAAGTGAGATAATACGAATTTAGTTAAAAAATGAACGCTATTACAATGTTTGTCATATTTTACAAAAGCTAGGTCGTAAACACCCCAAAACTCAATTCCATTTATGCTACGTCACCACTACATGTGACATAAACGCAGACAAAAATAAATAATAAATAATAACCAGCTGTTTTCCAACAATTTTTCAACTAAATGTTTTTAGCTTTACACAGTTTCATCTATAGTAACCAGTTTTCTTTCTGATTTATTAAAGCAGATGAGAATTTTGAAGCAGCATTTTTATTTATTACTTAGGTTTTGGCCACGTGTTAATTTGTTCAATATAATGAGAATATTAAGACCTAAGTGCGCAGCTAAAAAATAGCTCCTCATCGACTACAGAATTAGCTGAATACAGAATTTTATCCACAAAAACTTCTGCAACAAAATCATATAAATTTGAAAGCAATTGTGCAATTTTGAAAACAATTTCGTCAATATTCAATATTTCGACAATATTAACAAGAATTTAACGAGGTTTTCTTTGTTTCTATATTTAATTGGGCTATATATAACAACTTAACAGTTTACTGAACACTAACCACAAAGTTACGTCACAAAAGGGCTTTTTATGATACTTTAACAGACTATTGAACACTAGCAATAAAGTTACGTCACAAAAAGGATAATATAAAACCAAAAATATTGCAAAGCAAATAGTTTGTACTTCATCCATTACAAGTTCAAAGTGTTACAATACAGGGTATTTCAGAAATAACGGCTAACCTTGAACCAGCATATGCCCAAGGACGTAACAAACATGCTTTGTCAACTTAACGGACTCTAGGGAAAATTAATAAAGAAAAACGGAGTCCGGCCCTGTTCAGTGCAAGAAAATTGTCAGTACCTTACCGCAGTTGTGCTGCAACTGGTGACAAAACAACGCTTCCGCCAAAATAATGGTCTCCCTCCATACTGGCGTTTCTTGCTTAAGGGTGACGTTGACATTGACTCTGGTTATATCATTCATACCAGTCAGCTGTTCGTCAAACCTTTTGATTGTGGAATCTTAATGTACGTGTGTTTGTTTATAGGCCAAGATATAGAGCTACAAATGATTGCTTTTTTTACATAAAGACTAGCAGGAAGCCGCCTGTGCCATCCTGTGCACGGCAGTCCGTAGTATATTCCCACTATGTTTCCTACTCGAAAATGCAATTTTTTAATTTTTAATAAACAATTATCAACAGAAAATCGCGTTTTTTTTACATTTTTTATTGTAAATGGAAAACCATTGAAGCAATCTTAATGGTACAACGGGATGAACTGTAGAGAATTAAACTACGTAGAGAATGACAGGTTAAACGATCCGGTCGGATAATTAGAACCGGAGAAAAGCTGGAAAACCGGAAAATTTAGCTTTTCTTTTTAAAACATAACTCCGCAATTTTAAAATATTAACAGCTGAAACTTGCACAGTGGTAGCTATTCACATGTACTGTAAGTATGCAAAACCTGGATTCGGTGGGATTAATAGTTTTCGCACAATCCTCATTTGAATTTTTTTTGGCAATATTTTTGCAGAGAGCTGGATGTGTTTGAGGTCGTCCGATGGCAATTTAAAAAACGGATTTGGAAACTAGACGTGAACAGCAACAAAACGTCTATTCTGAGTTTCTCATATGAGCGAAAACGCCCGCGCCCGCTAGAGTGGTCGAGTGATGGGGGAAGTGTGCGATTAGAGGGGAAACATATATCATGGTTTATATAGTAATACGCGCGCTGCTTGTATTACTATAGTTACGCGCTTCCCCGCGTCGACCGCCTACCCCCACTACTCGACCGGTTTGGAGCGCGCGGCAGTTTTCGGTCATGTTTGCAATTTTTTTTCACATATTTCGCAACATTTTAACCCAAAATCAGAATAGACGTTTTGTAGCACAATACTTCTACTGTCGAAATACGTAAAAAAAAATAAAATCGGACCACCTCCGACGCATCGAGGCTCGCCGAATCATATTGAATACATATATTCAAATCGCAATTGTGCAAAAACTAAGCATCGGACAACGCGTGGGTTATCCACACTCAAAAGTACCCATCAATCGCTCCTTTCGCGCGAACAGCCTCTGCTACAACTTTGAAAATGTTTTTCAGCATTTCCTCCGTTGATATTAATTCAATCGTGTCCGCGCAGGGTTCATTTTTTTCGTCTTTTCATTCTCTACAATTAGGTTCAGTTTATACAAGCGAAAAACAAAAAAACACGATTTTTTTAGGTATTTTGTTTATAACAAATTTAGAAATGATATTTGCGAGTAGGAAATACATCACAATACATCTACGGACTGTTCCACGTGACCTGGGATCGTCGACTTCCTGCTAGTATTTTGGTCACGCAAAAATCTCTATTGCCTGGTCTATTAGTGATTTGTGTAGTACCAGAGAGGGGCGGACGGCAATTGTATGCGACAGATAACTCCTATGCGAAATAACTTTGATTGACCGCGGGCGCAGTTGCACAGTTATGTCGCTTTGTTTTGTCCAACGGGAATCACTACGCAATCACAATTTTTGTAAATCTGAATCATATTTGGATTAGGTACATAGCAATCTTCCTAATTTTTCAATTGAAAAACGTTCGTACGTAAGTTTCCAATCGTCTTTCGATCATGTGCGATTCAGCTATTCACCAGGGCAGGCGTTACACGATTTCTTTAATACAAATTTGTTGGTGCCTAAATAAACTTTGTAATAGACTATACGTTGTCTAAATGTTTTTAAGGATGGACCAAAATTGATCAAAATTGCTTTTCTGTGCTTGGCGGATATGCTTCTTCAAGGCTAGCCTATTTCTGATACACCTTGTATAAAGTATCAATTTTATTTTCTGAAACCTACAAGTAAAATGATAAGAAAGTAATGAACTTCTATTGTGTACAGACGTCCATTCAACGCTTGAAAACGGTTGAAACCAATGCAGCGTTTAACGTTGATATCGTTGTCACTTAACCCCGAGCGAATAAAACTTGCCGTTTTGGCGTTAATCGGGAGGACGCCGACGTTGGCTAAATTTCGGGATAATAGATGGCGCATTGTTCTCCGTTGGACTGTGCCGCGCGCGCGGGTGGCGCGGCGGCTGCGACATTTGTAACTTCGTCATTACAAATTGCATTCAATTATTCCGTACTTTGGTTCGGAATTGCGAAGTTCCTACGGGCTCGCGCCATTGTTCGTCCGGCACAATGAGACTGTTTGTCCTCAGCGCCTACCACCAGCGCTGAAAAATGCATTGGTGACCCGCAAACAGATGCTATTGTCAACGGTCATGATTCCTTATGACCGCTTTTTATTGCAGTCCGTGGCGTTTATATCGAAATTTGGAATCTAATTAAGGAATTTGATTTGATTTGCAAATTAGTATAGCTAATTTAGATAGGTACGGGTCATTAATTAGCGTAAAAACAATGTGATGCAAAAGCTATAAAATATTGTTTAATGGATTTTGAATTATTATCCAATCAACTGTATGGGCAAATAATGTTACCATTCCAAACAAATTTAACCCGATTTATCGCTATGCGAAATTATCTCATTCGCAAATTATCGGAATTGTAAAATGGCTGCGCCAAAATATAGGTTGACGAAGTTAAAAATTGTAATAATCGTTCATCATAATTGTTCGCGGAGACACTACATAATAATGGTCCAATATCTACACAATTTTTTATCACACTTTAGCACGTTCAAACACATAAAAACTGCTCTAAAGAGATCACATAAATCACTTCCTTGTATGTATATTGTACTACTTTTTGGACTAGCTCCAGAAGAATGGTCCAATGATGCTTCCACTCCATATGTCAAACCATTCAGTCACTCTACGGTGCTGAATAGGTTACCTTTTCTGATATATTTTTATTCATTTTCTGATCGCCAATAACGGCAATACCGCAATAAAATTGAGGAAAGCGTAAAAAATGCAAACAATTCGACTCAGCATACCAGGTTAAATGAAGCACATATGCTTAATATATTGGAACGAGTGTAAAAGATTAACCATCAATTTGAATCTGCAATCTAAATTTGGTACTCGACTATCATAGGCTATGCACTGATGTCCCATATTTACTTTGTCCTAAATAAGAAGCACCAACACAACTGACTGTGCTCCAGGAGCGGATACAGGAGGGGGGGGGGGGCGCACTCTCTCGTTGGCGCGAATTTGTTGGTACGGCGGAGAAGAAAGCGATTGTGATGTCTAGGTCTTGTATGTGTGCTTTTATTCGGTTGATTGTAGGAAACAGTTATATGAAAAAAGTTTTTTTAAGCTTTGCACCAGACTTCATGACCCCCATAGCCAGTGGCGGCTCGTAGCTAATATTAGTGGGGGTGCAGTTCCAGAAATGCTTTTGTCATTGTTTTAAAAAAATATTGTGTCAAAGGAAAAAAAAGTATAAAAAGAAAATTTATTCAGAAACTTGATGAAATTGTAGAAGAATTTAGGGAATAAAAACGGATTTCTTATTTACTTTACATAAATTGGTAGGTACAGTTACATTAATAAATTTATGTAAAAAATACATTTTCTAAAAACTATGCTTTAACAAAATGTACTAAAAATTAAAAATGTTCCATATTTTTTTAATGCTTCATGCATTGTCACCAGAAATCGAAAACATGCAAAAATTGAACTCGATTGGACAATGGGAAGTAGGTAAAATATCGATCACAAGATTTATATATAACAAACCAACAAGTGAAGTTAAGGTAAGCGTAGTAATAAATTTATGTAAAATTATTTTTTAAAAACGACGCCTAATGAAAAAAAAAAACGCAAAACAGTTAAATTTTGAAAATTGTTGTTTTTTATTCCTTTATGCATTGTCACCGGCAATCTGTCCACGTGCAAAATTTCAACTCGATTGGATATTGGGAAGTAGGTAAAATATCAATTACAAGATTGTAGCAAACAAACAAGTGAAGTTAAGATAAGCGTAATTCTTCTTGTTTTAATTTGCGCGAAAATAACAATAATTTTATCCTTGCTCTCTGGATGAAAACTGAGGAATTTTTTCTCTATTGAAAGCACTGTAATTGTAAAATACGTATTGCCTTTTGATATGCCATCCGCAGTTTCTAAAACTACCTTCCACCAGCCGAGGGTCGGCACGGTCAGCACTGCGGGGATAACAGTTCTCTCTAGTCTCTGTATCTGTATCCAACAGGCAGCAGCCTCGCTTGCTGCTGTTGTGTGCGCATGCGCAGAACAGCCAAACTGCTCGCCTGCTGGAACTGTGCAGATCACAGTTCCATACAACGATTTTTGAATCTTTTTCTTAAACTGGGAGTGGCTACTGACATTAAGGATTAAGGACTATACTTTGTACAAGTATAAAGAAAGAATTAAAGGAAAAAAGACTCATTATATTAAATATTACCCCTAATATTAAGTGGAAACTATAGGGGGTGCTGCAGTTCCATAGTGCCTATACGCGAGCCGCCACTGCCCATAGCTCACGATGTCTTTTAGCGCCCCCCCCCCCCCTTGAGTTTTTTTCTGTATCCGTCACTGCTGTGCTCTGCTCTTTACACAGACCCTGCAGGTACTTGACAACCAGAATCTATTGACTAGATTACAAACAATTCGATTCTGAACAAATTTTTCTTATAACTGTGTTCGATATCTCGAATCCATCGCAAAATATCTTGAATTTGACCTATTGGGTAAGTCGTAGTATTAGGCTGGGTTTGCATTTAAATTTCAGTCTATTCCATGAAATGCAGCTCATTTGCTTCTAAAAAAATTCAAATTTCTACATGACAAATTAAACTAAATACAGGGGTCTATTCAGCGAAACCCCTGTATAATATAGATAATGATTTTTATACATGTTCAATCTTGACTTCGTAATGCATATTTTGCTTGCTTAATTATATTGTTACTTCAAGGATATCATTACAAAAACTAATTCAAACTATATTTTTACAGCTATGCAAGTATTTTTATAAGTATTCTATTATAAGTACTTCTAGAAATACCCTCTTTGGTATTTCTTTGAATATAACTTGTCAACTTGTTCACGAAGTGAAGGATCTCGTTACACCAATGACCAACATTGGCCACATACCGCACATAGTGTGGGAGCGCCTTTAGAAAAAATGGTAACTACACATATGGACAAAAAAATCCGGACGCATTCATTTCGATGAAAATTATTAAATTTGGTTGGCATATCATAACATTATTTACAAAAAGAAAGTCACAGCTTATTATACAGGCAGAACCCATTTGTGATCAGACTTTTACATTGTTTACAGCATGGGGTCCCGTAAAAGAAAGCAGCTTCTTTACCTAATTTACCTGGTCTTTCGTTTTCCTCAAACCCTTTGTGGTTTGGTGTCTACCACATAGTAACATAGATGTGCCTTCCCAGTCGCTTAAGATTATTCACTTGTGCGGAATTGGAAGTAGAGGTTCGAAGAGTAGGTACCAACCTTTAAGACCAACCTGGAATGTGTATAGTTGTACAACATAGTCAAGGGTTACCTTTGGGCAACATTATAGGGACCAGCGCGCAACAAAACTGATTAAAACACAACTCCAATACTGTGCAACAAAACAGTACTCCTAAGGGCGTAATAATTCGCTGTTGATGCGCCCTAGGGGGCAAAGTCCTGAAAATCTGGCCCGCAACAATAACCTTTCCTGCAAGCGTTCAAGTTTCTGCTAGCCGGAGGCGCTTGGTTCCGCTCTTTATTATTATTATAAGGAACTAAAAGTGAACAGGGTCGCCAAATGGAAAGCGACGGCTTCATATATGGTGGCCGAGGGCCGTAACAGTGTTGGAAACTACATTCGGACAGAACGTTGCCGGAATATTTTAAAACTTGTTAGTTCTTAGTTCGAGCCGCATAAGTGCTGGTGTATTGCTCTGCCCGGTGTAATTCCGGCTTCGAAGCGGCTAAGTTTGCAAACTTTGCGAGAGAAATAACAAGATGTCACAAATATGTTTCGTCGCAGTAATTCGCGCGAGAATAAAAACTGTTTTTTCTGATTATGGCGTAGATTTCAATAAAAGTTTCGGGAATTACCGGATTTACCATTAGAAAATATTCGATTTTATTAACTGCTCAATAAGTGTTCACATTGAAGACAACAGAAAAAAAATACTAAATGAGAGAACAAAATTAAATTAGAGGAATTAAAGAGAGCTGAAATAAAAACAAGCATCAAGTAAACTTTATAAATAAATCAAGTAAAGTAAATACAAATAAACCAATAGAAAATTTTAACTTTAATTTTAATTATCTCTAGCTAACGTCAATGCATTCTCGATTATGTAATATTATTAGCACATTCTTAATATTTAGCTTTTTCCATATTTTAAGCATATGAAATGCAGTGCCTGTAGTTTTGTAAATTTAACGCAGCAATATAAAATAAAAATTGTGCACATTGGTCCGGTTAAAACAGGCATCTCATAGAAACAATTGGCATAAAAGCGAAAACATTATTGATATAAATCCGTATCGTATGTTCCCAAAACTCCACAGATAATGGCTAGACAAGAACAACAAAAGGGTATACGATAGTTTAGAGGTATTAACTAACCAGCAACATTTCTGTACAGAAACACAGTTGAATCGAAAAAAAATTCTTGCCGTGAAACTGAAGAAATATCTTAAAATTACTTTAATTTGAAATGGAATGTATCAATATCCAACGAAATTACAGTAATAGTGCTGGTACCAAATAAACAGCAACTTTGCTCTACAAAGTTCAATAACTTTGCTCTACAAAGTTCAATTCTTTCAACATACAAACTACTTTAAATTTAAAGTGTTGCCGTCACTTTAATAGAATTTTTCTACATCGTTTTTAGTAACATTTTGTCTAAGATTGGTACACACTGATATCAAATGCCATATGTCAAACGTACAACACATAACCAAAGACTGCCTCTTTTTAATCGCATGCAATCGCATAAACTGCGAAATATCAATATTCTAATAGTATATTACATTACAAGAGCTGTAACTAGCATATTACGTACGAGTGAAAATTTAACATACGAGCCGCGAAGCGGCGAGTTTTGTTATTTTCCACGAGTATGTAATATGCGTTACAACTCGAGTATTGTACATAATTTTACCTACGACCGACAATTTCAATAAATTGTATCCAAAATGACAAACAAATAGAGGTAAGAATATTTGAGGGTTAACCAATCAATGTATTCGCGCGACATCTATTGCAACTACGGAGAACTTTGTCTGAAGTGTCGATCGAAAATTCCAGTACAAATTCAACATAAATTATCACGTGCTAGTAATAATATGTTACAGCTCGAGTATTGCACTTACTTACGACCGAAAATTTCAATAAATATAAATTGTATCAAAAATGACAAATAAATAATCAAAATATTCGCGCGACATCTGTCATTATGACATTATGTCGTGCGTTAAAAACACAAACGCATAGCCAAAGGCACACGTATGTTATAAGCGATATACGAGCTAAGCAGTCCGTGACGTAAGGGACATTTACACATACGGTCGTCGGTAAACCTTTAGGTAATATTATATTACATTACAAGAGCTGTAACTAGCATATTACGTACGAGTGGAAATTTAACATACGAGCCGCGAAGCGGCGAGTTTTGTTATTTTCCACGAGTATGTAATATGCGTTACAGCTCGAGTATTGTACATAATTTTACCTACGACCGACAATTTCAATAAATTGTATCCAAAATGACAAACAAATAGAGGTAAGAATATTTGACGGTTAACCAATCAATGTATTCGCGCGACATCTATTGCAACTACGGAGAACTTTGTCTGAAGTGTCGATCGAAAATTCCGGTACAAATTCAACATAAATTATCACGTGCTAGTAATAATATGTTACAGCTCGAGTATTGCACTTACTTACGACCGAAAATTTCAATAAATATAAATTGTATCAAAAATGACAAATAAATAATCAAAATATTCGCGCGACATCTGTCATTATGACATTATGTCGTGCGTTAAAAACACAAACGCACAGCCAAAGGCACACGTATGTTATAAGCGATATACGAGCTAAGCAGTCCGTGACGTAAGGGACATTTACACATACGGTCGTAGGTAAACATACTTAATTAAACATGCGTGTAGCCTCCTACAGTATGGCGAAAGGACGGGGCTTTCTTAGTTTTGATGTGTTCATCAAAATACGCCAGCATGACGTTTTCGGTGATGTTTTGCGACTCTGGTAAGCGATCGTCATCATTCTTTTCAACTAAACATCCCTTTTCAGATATAATTCAAGGGCCACATTTACTTTAATAAGGTATTATGCAAAGATCAAACCTACATCGTAGATATGGACGATCTTAATTACTGCAGCGAGATTGTCAATGCGCAATAAATAGTTTATTCAATATCAGCATACACGTACGAAGCTATAGTACATTTAAAATGTAGAGGATTTCTTAGTTTATGTAACGTATAAGTTTTGGGTAACATTTTGCACCGAATTCTGCTCCGTTCGATACCGTATTCGTTTCTGTCCGTCGCTTTCGACTTCGTCTTAGTTCTGGTGGTGTGCCCCAAGCTCCATTATGATCAGCGTTGCGACCTTGTAGACGAACTTGTAGGCTAAAGTAGAGTAAAATTATTCACAATTAGTCATGATTTTGTCATGATTTTATCCCATCCATAGATGAAGTATAATAGTAGATAGGCGACTCGTCCACAAGTAGCGGGGATACAGTTTGAGCGCCATTGGTGGCACGACTTGAACTAACGCGGATTACGCGGCTCGTTTGAAAAGGAATACAGAAGTATTTACGTATTTTTGTTTAGTCGTATACCAATAATCATGTTTGCTACATTCTAGAACAATAAAATTTGTTAAGCATTTAATAAAGTGTTATACCATATTTATAGTTTAAAAAATATTTTCTTAAAAATACTTAGCAAATTGTTCAACTAATATGCAACAAAAATAACGTTTAACTATAATGAAAATTAAACAATTTCAAATAATACGTGCATTTCTCAAAGCCTACAATTTATCTGAACACAATAATGAATCAGTGTTCTAATCGATGTATAGCAAGTATGCCGATGTGTGTTCGCTGAGCGTGTTCATGACGAGTTTGGAATCTAATGTATACAGGGTGATTACGGTCTTGTGATTTTATTTTCAAGGGGTGAATATGAATGTCAATATGCCAACAATTGAATAATAAGAGAGATATTACTGTTATTTTATCTTGTTTTTGTTGTTAAGGGGTGACTAAACATCTTGAAAGACGGTTATTAAATCTAGAACGATTGGTCAACAACTTGTGCAAAGTAGATCTGAACTCAAACGATAAGCTATCAGTAAATTTTTTACTAAGTAGGCTGATCAGTAACTTAGTCAGTAACTTAATATCTCTCTTATAATGCAACTTTTGTAAAGACATTTTTACGTTAATGACCTTCTTTTAAGATGTTTAATCACCCCATGAAAATAAAATCGCAATACTGTCAACACCCTGTTTAGACGAGTTTGGAATCTAAATGATATAGGACCAGAGGCATCTGTATGATGATATGTATATTGTATATACTAGAACCATACACCATCAAACGGTTAACGGGAAGGATTTTAAATGGTATCGATAATATCAAAACTGACAGATATTTTAAAATTATTACCATCTAACTAACCTTTATGTCAGGTAACTAGAAAACGAAGCAAAGTTTGAAAATGATTATGATATTATATATGAGAGGTGTAATCCTTTAACATAGGTATAAGTCATTCTCAATATCATCCCATAAGCATAAACACTTTACAGTGCCGTTCGTCATAACTAAAATCGCATTTATTTCTATCCCCTACGAAATCAGTATGTAAACGGTACCCAGCATGAGGCAATTTATAACTTTTTTATTTCGAGTGTGGCACTGACGCAAACATTAAGGGCACAATGCCCTCACTTCGCATCAACATAAAAATGCAAATCAAACAAACAGATGTCCTCTACAACGCGCAGAGTGGATTCCACCCATAGGCCAACTGTTCAACAGTACGTAATAAGTGTTTATGATTTTTTGGGGTTGTAACCGTCACTAAAAGCAACCCCGTGGAGATTTTATAACGGTAAACAATTAACTTTTGACGACTTCATAGGGCTGCGGTGGTATTGGATGTCTCTGGAGAGTAGTTCAATGCTCTTAAGGGAAATCGCGTTCAATATTTTTTTCTCAGGGTGCGTACAGTTCGTGAATATTTTAAAATATGTCATTCATCTTCTGGAAGTTCTACAACCGGGGGGTGATTTTCCGTGCGGTGGAAAGTTCGTGGGGGGTCGGTCGTAGCCGCCATTCTCACGCCTCATTTACCCTCTAAACAGTTCCGAAACGGGGGCGAAATTCGGTATAAAATATGTTTGGCATCGTATACTTCATCTGAGGAGAAATCGCTGGGAAACTATGTGGGGAGGTACTCAGAGGGATGAAATTTTCACGGTAGGTTCCTTTGACGGCGGTGATTTTGCGAAATTGCGAATAAAAAGGATGATTCATTTCTGTTTAGGCGAAGGATATTTTTGGAATACAAAACGCCGTGTAATTGGCAAAATTTGTTTGCGTTTCTGCTAGACAGCACAACGTTTTCTATTTACCGTTTTGAAAATGTCGGAAAAGGAGGTTGAAGAATTTCTCTTCAGGCACATTCATCAGGAAATTGTTCAAGTTAATTCCAATTTATTCATTTAATTTTTTTTTAATGTGGCCGCAAGAAAATTAATCGAATATTGAATAAGAGGGAACAAGTTAAGGAATATTTAAAATAAAATAACAGGATTTTGTAAAATATGAGCAATATTTTATACAAGTTGCAACTAAAATAAGGGGACAAACTTCGGTAACGTGTTTACCACACCGAGACATAAAATAGTTTATGTCCTAAAATACTCTGTTGATGAGTTTAGTGCTTCTTGAGGTTTTAGATGGTACCAACTTTGAGATGCAGCACAGGAAAAGTAGGTCGTGTGAAGTATCACAGGAGAAGCCTTTTAAAACCAAATAAGTTGCATCTGTAGCTTTTTTCAACTGCCGTGACTTAATAAAATTAAGTAGTACTGGCATTTTCTAATTTAGAATGTCAGAATTTGCAAAGACTATGATTGTCAACTGCAACCTGAAACTTTGTTGTTCATTATACAACATTGCGACGATGGAAAAGGTTCATCTCATGAATATTGAGGGCAACAAATTGCTCGGCAAGACTGGATTGATAATAAAAGGATTCAAGAGAAAAAAGCTGTTTCATTTGGAGTAAAGGTAGGATACCACAATCATGAAGTTCCAAATCGGAACGAATGACAATTGATAATTAGTCCGTTTATGTATTTCAATATTTATCAAACAAAAATCAATTTCACTGCAAGAAAATGCAATGCAAACATTGCACTGTGTTATAGCAATAGTTTTACTGTAACAAAGTGATAAACTTGACAATTTTAAACAATCTAGTGATATGTATTGAGTGTATCATCCTGAAATGCAAAGTATCGGAAAAATACTATTGAGTGCCATTTATAATTTCAAAGATGGAATATAATTTGTCAAATGAGTATTTTTGCAATTTTATCCAATCTTTGATATCTTGTTTGTTAAAATTATTAAGTTATCGAATAATATTATTAATTTCTTGAAGATCTATTGAAGATTATTATATTAGATTACAATAGTTTTCCTATAAGTTTTCATTTTAGCTGCAGAGGTAGCGGAAATGTCAGATGCTTTTTTGGGAAAATCTGGAAAACTGTGTAACCTAAAATAAAAACAAAAATATTTTTGAGATCTTTAAGGTCTCTCCTTTTAAATTAAGAAATGGGCGTACATATGACGTGAGTAACCTGGGATGAGATACGTTGAGAAACGATGACGCATATGCACTGTTTTATAGGTACAACCGGGAGAAGAAATACAGTATAAAACCTCATTTACATTGGCAAAAAAGGAAGGTTAGGACTACCCTTGCTAGTGAGGTAGGGCAGGTAACCAAAATAAGCAACTGTGAACAGGCTACTAACCGAGCTAGTTAACTAGCTAGGGTAGTAGCCTGTGCTACTAACCCTGTTTAGTTTAGTTAACAATTAATCATCGTGGCACATCGTGGCGCCTTCGTATATTATAAACATATATTTTTAATTGGGGTAGGCAATGATTTATATGTATGCATATTGTTTCTATAATTTGTTCTTATCACTGACAGCTGTCAAATTATTTCATTTAAAAGTCAAATAGTGACCAATCATTTCGTAATTTGGACTCGTCACAAATTTCAGTTATTCGGTGATATCTAAATATTTTAGGTACATTATGCGAAACCACTTTTCTAATTGAATGTTACATCCCATTAAATGTAGTGTCCGTATTTCGTAGTATACATCCTGCATAATCATCAGGAAGTTTAATACAGATCGACCAACTTGACAACAGGAGCAAGTTTGTTCACATAAATAATTCCCGGTAGCATTATCCAGAAATAAACGACAATAACAAAATATTTACATAATTATTAGGCTGCTTCGGGACGACAGCATGCCCTAGAAACCTGTGGATCGCGCACCAGTCAAATTGAATTAGGGAAAGCGACGGTGGTGCCCCGCGGCGAATTTACGGCGACAAAAGGAATTAATGTTAAATATTAGGGAGTGAGAGTTCAGGGGGTTCCCCTTAATCAGCGCAGTTGTTCGCGTGCCCGCTATAAATCAGAGCGAGTCGCGCGCGCTTTACGCCGTTTCCGTTAGTGTATGGATGGAGTAAAGGGTGGCGGTGTGAGAAGGTGTGGGTGGTGTAAAGGGTGAGAAGAACAATTAAATATCAAGCACAATCGTAGTAGATAAACATGACCTGATGCTGGCCTAGCCCCGAGATAATTAATAACGAAACTAATTAAGGATAAATTTCCCGTGGATGTATCACCGCATTGTTTTGAGTGACAACGTTAGTATGTACCCTACCTATGTACGCCACTGTGTTCGCCATTGTGCGCACAGCACAATGCTTGACCTTCGCTCTCACTCTCTCTGAAATAGTATGTCTCTTTCTCTCTCTTCCGCTTTATGCGTCTATATTTGATCATTGTTCCGGTTGTTGTACCACCGTGAATGTTTGTATGCGTTGGGCGTGCACCCGCTACGTTACTACATCTGGTAATTGGGGGCAGATATAATTCCACGTGCGGTTAGAATTTCTGCTTTAATAGTGTTAGAATTCAAGTAAATATCTGGTTGTGTCAGAATAACTAAACCAGGAAATGATTGCTTATAACTAGATACTGGACAATCACAAAAATAACAAAAAAATCGAAAAAGAATGATAATGACACTGATCTTGTATGAACCTCATGATGCTAAGCATAGTTTTGAATTTTAGGGATCCAAAATGAACAGATTTACATTCTGAGCAAGAAAAGTTATAAAATGGACTTTTAGAACAACTAGAAATAGAACAACATAAAAAAGATAGAAATGTAACTTCACTAAACGGTCAATTAGTTTTCAATAGCAGACCCCTGTTTATTGTAGATTCTTTCATAAAACCTTTAAATTTATTAACGAAAAGCGGTCAGATCTAATTAAGACTACAAACTAAAAAAAAATGTGTTTAGAAAATACAAAGAAAATTGGACAACTTTTCTTTTGTTCAAATACAGAGTGTTTGTGGCATAACACCTAGTCAATGACTCACAAGTTATTTTCACTTAACCTAAACTGATAAAATATTGAGTATTTATACAATTTTGCCCATTGGCCCAAGTTGTTTTAGTCTGACAGTTTTTACCACTCAAGTAGACGGCGGTTGTTTTCACTTATACTATCACTGTGAATACACTACGGGTGCTCTGCTTTTAATCACTCCCGCACTAGTTCGAATGGTTTAGTTCTTTTCAGCCGACGCACTAGCGCACTGTTGTCTAGCAGCTGGATAGCTTCAATGTTGTCGTGGTGGAGTAGACGCTCCTCGTGCTTCTTAGCAAATTTTAATATTTCGGTAGTTACCATCTCCATGCGAAGGTCCTGATGGCCTTGATGGTACCATGGTACCAACAATGGCCCTTAGAACAATATTTTGGAACCTCTGAATGAGGTTGATAGTGGACTGCTTAGTGCATCCCCATAACTGTATTCCGTACACCCATACTGGCTTTAATAATTGCTTGTATAGTAGGAGCTTATTTTGCATTGACAGGGCTGACCTCCGTTACTGGAATATAGTTAACTCTCTTATGGGTGTAGTTTACATGCGTGGATTTTCCTTCATTTAGTTTGATGCGCCATTTCTTTGTCCAAAGGTTCATTTTGTTTGCAGCTATCTGTAAATTTTTAGTTGCTTCTTCGACCCTGTCACTAATCGCCAAAATAGCCGTGTCGTCTGCAAATGTTGCCACTGTGCTTTCTCCCGGAATAGGAATATCATAAGTATACAGTAGGTACAAAAGTGGTCCCAATACACTTCCTTGTGGTACTCCGGCATTGATATTGCGTAGCGAAGAGTATTCGCCATCCTGTTTCACCCTGAAGTGACGGTCTTTCATATATGATTTTAAGAGTTCTGTATATTCAGTAGGAAGCTGCTGCTCCAGTTTCCCAGAGAGTCCATCATGCCAAACCTTATCGAAAGCCTGACCCACGTCTAAAAATATTGCTGAGCAAATTTTCTTTTCCTCAAGAGCCTTTTCTATAACGTCGATAATGTCGAGCTCGAAAGCCGAATTGATGTGATGGAATAGTTTTGACTTTTCTCAAGAATTAGGTATATTTTCTTGATAAGTAATTTCTCAAACAGTTTTGAAATGGTTGGTAATAAAGATATAGGTCTATAGGAGGTTACATCACTTGGCGGTTTACCGGGTTTGGGTATCATGATGATCTCAGCCAAATTGGACAACTGACTTATTTTTGATATCAGCACAATAAAAATAAATTAAAATTGATTATCTCCACCTTTACGTTATTGGGCTACCACATTGCTATCTAACAGACACACACAAGTACGAGTCTCATTGCCGAGAGAGAAGCTAATAACGTACAGCTGACAATCGGTTTGATGGACTATCGACTTACGGATTCATGCCCTTTGTACAGTCTCGGAGCAGCTTTGGGCGTTAGAATCGCCGATTGACATTTCACATCCAATATCACACCCATAGCCCACCAATAAACACGTTTCGCTGTAACAGACCCCACAGAGTACACACATATGTACGCATCGAGTGACACCTCACAGTGTTAGGAGGTTGTCCGTTTGAAGTGCCAAATAATGTCCAATTCGACCGTCAAAGGATAATTACCCTACGCGTATGGTCCTTCGACAGTAATATACCGGGAAGCGCAAAAGTTATCACCCCCCAGTACGTTGTTCCCTTTGATCCTTTGGGGTTGGAATCGGGGGGGATAGGGGTGTAGTCGATCGACACTGCTTTGTTGGGCAAGCTAATGATTGAATCACCGGTCGTCGGAAGCCCTTTGAACCGTGGGATTTAATATCGGCGATGCTCGGACTAATTAATTAGACGTTGATTTTTGGCCGTAGGCATAAAGGTAGCGGCAATGAACGAATATTAATTTTTTTGTCACGGGTCGGGTTTCCGTGCTTCATTCAGTGATGCTGCCGATTAAATTAAATCCCCTCTTTCATAGTAAATTTTTGTATGGGCAATCAACGATAGGGCTGTGCCGCAATAATACTGTGGACAAAGAGGGGTTTTGCGGTGTTTAAAATTTATGATTTTTTGGTAGGTACCATGTTTCCGCAGGTGGTCGATCTTATAGAGTGACGTACTTCAAATGGAAACAGATAACATTTTTGTGGTTTACTATACTGTAGAGTGCATACAATGGTTTTTTGTTAAATTCAAAATTTCAACATTTTATAAAAACAACATTTTCAACAATTTATAAAAAGTTGTCCCTATGTACCCACTAGGGTGGTCCAAAAAACGGACTTTTTGCTAGAGGGCAACGATCCCCCCAATCTGTTCCTTTTCCAGAAGAAAAAATTCCCCCCAAATTTGAGACCAATCGGTTAACGTTAACACGTGCCACCGAGCACCTCAAAATTCCCATTTAAAATACATTGCAAAAATGCATCTTTTTTTCCTTTTTTTTACGTTTCGGATTTAGAAAAAAAGTTGCGGGAGATTATCAGAAATTGTTCAGAACTCTCCAAGGAACAAATCCACAACCACTATCTTTTTGTTCACCACCCCCCACCCTCCCCATAGTACCCTAAATATGAGACAAGTTTCCCCAAATTTACAATTTTACAATGTTACGTGTGTTATTATTGTTTTTGGCAGAAGTGATTATTATTCGATTATTGACATATTTTTTTGTCATTTATTAACTAATTTGAAATTGTTTAAACAATTAGCATTTGTTTAAACAAAAATATACGATGTTACAAACATATTTTTCCATTTTATTGCAAAAGTAATATAATAACTTTTTCCATTTTATTGCAAAAGTTATTATATTACTGACTTTTTTGTTATTTATTAACTAATTAGCAATTGCTTAAACAAATACCATTTGCTTAAAGAAATATATATATACAATGTTGCGGACATATTTTCTATTTCTTTAAAGGAAATTATTATTAGGTTATTGGCATTTTTTGATCATTTGCTAACTAATTTGCAATTGTATAAACAAATACCATTTGTTTACAAAAATATACAATGTTACGGACATATTTTTCTTTTTTTATCAGAAATTATAATTAGATTGTCGGATTGTTTGTCATTAATTAACTAGTTTGCAATTGTTTAAATAAATACCATTTGTGTAAACAAAAAATATACAATGGTACTGACGTATCTTTTTGACAAAAATTATTATTGTGTTTCTTATCTTTTTATCTTGCCAAATTTGATAAATAATTTTCAATTATAACCTATAATAATTAGTGTTGCAACAACATTACTTATTAACACCTATTAATACTTACTTATTTTTGTCAAGAAATACGTACTAACAATGAATATTATTGTTTAAACAAATTTATTTGTTCAAACAATTGCACATTAAGTAACAAATTACAAAAAACTTGCCAACAATGTAACGATATAATTTCTACAAGAGGAAAAACTAAAAACAAATTACATTGTAAATTTTTGTTTAAAAAATTAGTGCTTGTTTAAAGAATTGCAAATTGAAAAAGTAACAAAGGAACAACTTACAAAAAACTTGCCAACAATGTAACAATATGATTTCCACAAGAGGAAAAACAAATTACATTGTAAATTTTTGTTTAAAACATTTGTACTTGTTTAAAGAATTGCAAATTGAAAAGGTAACAAAGTAACAACTTACAAAAAACTTGCCAACAATGTAACAATATAATTGCTACAAGAGGAAAAACAAAAAACAGGGTAAATCTTTGTTTGAAAAATTGGCACTTGTTTAACGAATTGCAAATTCGTTGATTAATGACAAAAAAATGCCAATAATTTAACAATAGTTTCTGCAATAAATATAAAAAATATGTCCGTAACCATGTATATATTTGTTTAAATAAATAGTATTTGTTTAAACAATTACAAATTAATTAATAAATGTCCAAAAACTGCCAATAATCTAATACTAATTTATGCAAAAAAATATAGAAAATTATGTCCATTACAATGTATATATTTGTTTAAACAATTGCAAATTAGTTAATAAATGACAAAATATACCAATAATCTAATAATTTGTAAAATAAATAAATTTTGTAAAATTGTAAATTTGGAGAAAATTTTGCCTCATTTTTAGGGTACTGCAGGAGAGGGTGGGCGGCGGTGAAAACAAAATAGTGGTTGTGGATTTGATCTTTGGGAAGTTCTGAACAAGTTCTGATAATCTCCCGCAACTTTTTTTCTAAATCCGAAACGTGAAAGAAAAAGGAAAAAAATATGCATTTTTCCAATGTATTTTAAATGTGTGGCACGTGTTAACGCTAACCGATTTTTCTCAAATTGGGGGGGATTTTTTTTTCGGTTGAAGGAGCCGATTGGGGGGGATCGTTGCCCTCCAGCAAAAAAAAAATTGCAAGGTATAAATTTGGACCACCCTAGTACCCACATATACTAAAAAAAAATTTTTGTTTGTCGTAAAATATTTAAAAAAATATATGAAAAAATTCTATTTTTTGAAGAAAATTAGAAAATTTAGGCTTCCTTCAGGAGACCTATATATTTTTCAATTGGGCCAATTTTATTTGTGGTATATGTGGGTCCATACGGACAAGTTTTTATCAACTTGAAATTTTGAATTTCGAAACCAACTTTTTTTCGATACAACCTACTACTATACAGTGAGTGTGTAAAGTATGGAAACATGAGAAAATTACTGAGACGGTTTGTAATTTTAGAAAATTTTCAAACACGTCGATTTTTAATTATTAAAATACACATTTTTGCGGAAAGTTTAATTATCCGACCGTCAATTGTTACAGAGTTATTTATATTTTGGTAGATCATTTAAATGTCTAAATGGTAGCGAATGGCCTGATTTTTCGAGAAAAAGGTTATATAAAATTGTAAAATATTGAAAACTTTAGGAAAAACAAATCCGGGCTACAAAATTGTCTAAAGCGTAAAGTTTTCGAAAAACGTGGGGTCAAATTGTCAAAAACAGCAATTTCGGTAATTTTTACAAATTTATACCCGCTGAACACACAGTGTCCTAAAAATCTCAAAATGGTATCATAGTAAACCTTAATTTTTGCACTTTTACCTGAAATCCTAAAATTTTGTTCACAAATGATTTTTAAGCATTTGCAACAGTTCTTTAAGTGATGTGCGGACGCCTCCATAAAAGAAGTAACAAAAAACGCAGTAATCTGACGTGATATGCAACTTTAAAGCTCAGAGTCGTATTCAGCGCAAATAAATCAATCAGAAAGTTATCAATATTATCTGAATTTTCAACTGAGCTTTTGTCGAATATTTTCGTATGTATGGCCATAAATTTTGTAAATTACCTCTATGACAACTAACAGATCTAACAATATCAATACAAAAAATATGAGGTTGCTTTAAAAAAAAAGTACCGATTAAGTCATAAGTTGAAAACAATTGAAAATGTTTTTAAAATAGCTAACCGCTTTAGAGATTTTGTCATGTTTCCACACTTTACGCACTCACTGAGTGTTTTCCACAGTCAAATTCCTCTTGATTAAAAAAATTGATAAAAAGCTTTAAATTTATTGTAAAACTACTTAGTAAGCTGCGAGTTTGCTTACTAATGAGTTTTTGATATTTCCCTTTCACTTTATGTATTTCGAAAGCTACAATAGCTAAACCATCTATCTAAACTGCTACTACACTGAGATTTGGTATTATTGTAAAACATACAGGGTATCACATTAAGATTGCGATAAACTGATAGGGTTTGTAGGAACACCTAAACCTGCATGTATTGTCAATAAACTTGTGTCTATGTTCGCCAGTACATAAATAACTTTGATTAACCGACGGATTGGTCAGAGCGACTCTGTTCATTGGCCCGATCGATCCCCTGTACTAAATCCACATTACTTTTTCTTCGGGGGCACAAAAAAGTCTGGTCTACAAGACGCCTATCCACACAGAAGAAAAACTGCTCGCAAGAGTGATGGCAGATTGCGCTCACGTGCTTCTCGTATTGTTCCATGGAGTCCAAACAACTTACAACTTATAACAAACCTCATAAATTGTGTATGCAGCAACATAATTGAATAGTTTTTGTAATAAGCAAGAAATACATGATTCCAGTCTATTTCTTTTAGATTCACCCTAGTGCCCGAACGCTTCTTTTTCCCTACAATCCTCATCAGTTTGTCGCAATCTTGATGGGACACCCAGTATATAAGTATTAGTTAGAGGAAAACTACAATTTTTGATGCGGATGACATTCAAACGCATCTTTGATAAAAGTCTTGCCATTGCACATTTTTAAATTTGTTTTTCGTAGTGAACATTGTCGGTTATTAGGGGATGCCTAGTGCAAGGTGACTACACAAAAGTACAGTACACTTTTATTCTCAAAAACGCTTGTGTAATACTATAATAAGACTTTCATTAATGATCTTGCGTTGAAGAATAAATTTCCGAAGAGGTTAATTATCAAAATTATGCATGATAGCAGAATCGCTATAGACCCTCTTCACACCAGAGAAATTTCGCCAACCAGCCCTATCTTATATAAACCCTTCACATACAATCCATCTAACTTTAAACTCCCAAAAATCCTCAGACCCTATAACATTGTTCCCGCTTTCAAGACTAATACCCAGATCCTCCATTTTCTGTCAAAGCAGCGCCAAGTGCCTAGGTCCGTGTTGCAAGAGAGTGGTGTTTATTCGCTAAACTGTCATAATTGTAACGCTATTTATATCGGTCAAACGGGCAGGAAGCTGGCGACACGTCTCAGCGAGCACAAATGTCAACAAACCTCCAATGTTTACAAACACATGATTGATACCGGCCATAAGTTTGATTTTAATAACGTTAAGTTGATTCATAAATGTCAGAAGGGATATAGGTTGGACCTTCTGGAACAGCTTGAGATAGAGCGACACAAGAAGTCCCCTCACCTCCTCATCAACACCCAGACAGATTTTTTGTATAAACCTTTGTTTTCATATCTTTAATTTTTAAAAATGTTTTCAAAACTTTCACTTTTTAACAAATTTGGGCTTCACCCGTTTATCTTCTGTCTGGCTGTTGATCTGGGTTTTTGCTTGTTTCCCCCTCTTTATGAGTTTTTGAATTTTGTTGTTTTATTTTTGCTTTTTTCCATTTCCGCATTGCCCTCCTGATGCTTGCCGCTGGTTTTTTCTGTAGTCTTTCGCTCATGTTTTTATGTTTATTGATGTTTTTTCATTTTTATATTTTGACGATGCTCATTGAATATTTGTTTGTGAGTACTCATTGAATGATACTCTGCTTCTGTAGTGCATTTTTACATTCTGTACATTGTATTTGTATTTATTTCTATTGTTGACTTTTTCATAGTTTAATAGCCCGTCTGTTTTTAACTACGCTCTATTTTAATGGAGATTTCAGAATTTATTTACGGTGCTTTCTGGTATTTTGATTTTATTGCTGTTGCCGAACGAACGCCCCCACTCTTTTCCCGATCTCGCTGGAAAATTTGTACCGCCACGTTCTATGTAGCTACAGCTGTGAACGGGGTAGCACGTGTTTATTTGTCTGATTTTTCCACGTCTTATTTTCCGTTAGCCACGTGCCAGAGATATCGTGGCTGCAATGTACGCTGATTACTGACTAATTTAGACTGTGAGTTGATTAATATTATTCTTTTTATATTGTGTTCTATCTATTTTTGTCTTTATGTCCTGTGCAGATTCTGGCTAATGATGACGTAAGTCGAAACCGGTACCAGAGCAAATAAATATCTTGCAAAGCTTAAGGTTTTTATTTCTTAATATATCTATAATACTATAATCTTTGACAATAATTATTAATTATGTATTTAAACTTTCAGCAACATAAACATGCTACAAACACTTAATTCAGTTGTAATTGCTCACATCAAAGGAGCGTTTGCAAAATTTTACGCGTGTCACATTATGATTATCAAATTGACATGTTACAATTAGCCTTAATTCACTGTTTTAATTATTTAAGTCGCGATGGATACCTGTAGCGCAATCTAGAAGCCGCAATGTCTACGCATTTCGGGTGGACATGTCATAGCTGATAGATAGCTTTGATCAATCTTCGCTATGTTGTATTCTTCGACTTGTGTTGCTGTTTTACTTTAGCCAGCATTTCTGAACTCTCCCTTGGCAGACAACTGTATACGCACACAGATAGGAGTTTGAGACGCCATTTCGTTTAGATAACAATCGAAGTATTTTAGATATTTGTCTTGAATCAAATTATAATAGTCTTAAAAGGCCTTGAAGTACCCGTAACAGGCCTTGGTCTCATGGTGCTTGAGTTCTAATATCGTATTTGTTACTTTCATTTCACTGCATTCAGTTCACAAGGATGGTCAGGGGGCACAACGGTCGTATTATTGTCTCGAGGTTGAACCTTAGGTATTATGTTCGATAACTTCACGTGCGTAGAACTTATATACTAGAAATTAGTTAAAATGTATGTATAATAAGATGTCGCGTTGTAAACTTTACAGTAATTTTGCGGGACACGAACTGAGCTGGGAAAACTTCGCACAAGCTTCCTCTATACTATACTATAGTGTGTCTGTGTGTGTGTGTGTGTGTGTGCTCTGCGAATTACTTTATTAAAACTTACCAGCGTTGGCTGTGTAGACTGGCGTACTAGGACTCCACTAAGAAACTTGAAGGCACACCTGCATTTTGAATAGCGCGACCGCCAGAATGGCTTCGCCTGCGCTCTGCTTTAATTTCCCAAACTTGGTGTTCTCTTCATATATTAACTTAGATGTTTACTCTTAGGGTCGATGTAACTAGAACTTTTAAATTCAATTTCTTGCAGTTCATTATTCCGTCTACCTTTAGTGACGTTAACTAAAACACAGTTTCTAACAACTCTGAAACGTTATGATGTTTTCTTCATACACTATAAAAACCGATCTAATAAAGAGATCTCGTATTTGAATTTATTATTATGATTAAGAAGTTAATTGCTAACTACGCAACTAAAACAAGTATAAATATAGAAATACAAAGTCATTTGTGAAAGTGAAAATATTTAAGCCGAAACTAGAGAAACCAAAAATCAAATTAATTTGATGTCAACCCAAGTTAAGTGTGATGTATAAGACGAAAGATTTTTTAAAACTAAATAATTTTAAAAATGGGATCGCCAATATATATAAGATATTTTTCTCATGTATGTTCTGCAAGCATGGTTTCACCGGTTCTAAAATGTTATAGAAAACTTTTCTAAAACTTCTTAGAGCTCTCGGAAAAATAAATAAACTCTGTTCTCCCGATATTCCGAACTCCCAATATCTGGAGGATCAAGATAAATCGCTGAAACATTTGTTCCCGAACGTCGATATGAAAAAAGAAGGAAGGCTAAATTTGATAAAAATGCTGTCCGAAATCGAACGCCATTTACCTCCGCGGCCGGCAGCGGCGGAGGCAAAGTTCCCGGCCGTCCGCCGCCCCTCGATATGAGCACCGAATGAAAAAGAGTGGGCCGTGAAGCGGCAGACGTAAAAAATGGCCCTCCCTAATATATTAAAAGAGTTGAATTTGTCCAGCTGTCACTCTTTGGATTTGTTTTTTCGTATATCGTGCCTCTCTTGTTCTCTGTCGTAACATCAAAAGTTACCCGAGAGTACGACGAAATAAAAGAAGAAATAACTTAACTAGAAGTAAACAATTCGTTATACATATAAAGTATGAAAGTCTAGTCGTAATGTCATTTAATGTAAATTTTATTTTTCTTCTTTATATCTGACAATATCCGGTGTTCTATGTGAGAATTCGAAAAAAAAATATTTTTGAATGCTGGCACATTTGCGCACCCTATCGTATGTTGAACTTAAACTACCACTACTTTAGTTAGTAAAGATGTCTACCAGAAAGGACATTATGCTAACATTAACCCAAAATGAGGATATAATAAACTTAATAGACAAGGGCTTGTCTTATAGTTCATTTGCAATACGCCATAATTTAGGCAAGGCCACAATCGCTATTCTTAAAGCAAAAAATCTGATGTGGCCAGACACATGACTTTATCATACTATATATAAAATTAATAGTTTAGCTGCATGAGATTCTATTTGACCGAGTCGATCGTGTCTGCATTAAAATAAAACAAGCTAGCCAAGATTTGACAGATATATCGATTCTATTGATAGTATATATTGTCAAAACATCAGCGTTTGACACTACCTACTGTCATTAGAATGAAAATATCTGTCAAATCCTGGCTAACTAGTTTTATATTAATGCCGACACGACGAATCTCAATCAAATACAATTTGCTCATGCAGCTAAACTATTAATTTTACTAAAATATGCCATGGACAAAGATTATACAAAATTTCCTCTACTTTAATTTATTATTATAAATTATTATTTATTAACTGTTTTGACCAAATTACAGAAATGGCGGCTCGTTTGCAAAATCCTCGAAAAATGCTTAGTGTATACATCCAGTTTCTTTGCACCCTTTTGAACAAAAACCTTTTCAGCTCTAAGTTTGGTCATGAAACTTCTAAATATGTTTCGTCCGAATACCTTTAGTAGTTTCTCCTGAAATGTCGCCACATCATACTATGTATGATAAAGTAAAAATGTGCAAATTTGTGTCACGAACTGAAAAAGGATCGGGCAATCTCAATACTATTTTTACAGCCTAGTACCCAGATGAAGACCAAGCGTTGTTTACCTGGTTTTTGCAGCAGCGTGAACGTCATGCTCAATCTCTGCTGCCATAATGGAATAAAAAGCGCGAATACTTTACAAACCGCGTTAGATTCAGACTGATATCATTCGACATAACGAACCTTTATACGAATATACCTATAACCAAGACCCTTAAAATTATAAGAAAATTTTTAACTAATAGGATAAATGACTGTGACACCCTCGATTTAATAGACGTGGACTTTTTAATGAACTTAATCGAATTAGTAACCAAACAGAATTTTTTCACCTTTGACAATTCCTCCTACTGCATGAAAGATGGCCTGTCCATGGGTTCTTCTCTGTCCGGGCTACTGGCTGATTTTTATGTCGATTACATCGAAAACAAAATTTTTTCTGAAAAACACCTCTTTTTCACTTCCCCAATAAAATTTTACTGCAGGTACGTGGACGACATTTTCATTCTGTACGAGGGTAACGATGCCCAACTTATAGCTCTTCACAATCTATTTAATAATGTGGGAAGGGTGAAGTTCACAATTGAAAGAGAAAATAATGGTCAGCTTAACTTTCTCGACAATTCCCTGAGTAGACATGAAAACAATTTTCGATACGATATATACCGCAAGCCCACCAGCACGGACATGATAATACCAAAACAAAGTTATACTCCAACCATATATAAAGAGGCCTCCTTCAGATTCCTGTTTGATAGATTGTTGAACGTACCCCTGAACAATCTCAACTTCAAAAAAGAAATTATGACCATCTCTCACATCGCCTTCAATAACGGGTACACCCTATCAGATTTACAACGCGCTTACAACAAGGTACACAACAGCAGGATAATCAAAATGATATACCCCCACTACATAGCTGACACCAAATATATATCTCTAAATTACTACGATTCCTTGTCCTTGCCTCTGAGACGAACCCTTAATAAATACAATATCACAGCTTCCTTCCGTTCCAACACCAAAATGAGCAACTTCCTAATCAACAACAAAAGAAAAATCCCAAACACCCAAAAAAATGGTGTCTACAAAATTAAGTGCAAAGATTGCGCTTCATACTACATAGGCCAAACAGGCAGGAGCCTGATCAAAAGATTTAAGGAGCATATAAAGAATGCAAACGGAAGTTCAGCAATCGGACGACACATCTCAGAGACGGGACACACAATCAAAGAAGAAAATATAACGTTACTTCATCAACAGCGGAAAGGTAAAAGACTAGACCTTCTAGAGGAGATGCAGATACAAAAAAATAAACGTATGGACAGCGACAGAATGCTTAACGAAAATACAGAATGTTACAGCGAAAGAATATATTTGAAATTCCTCCCACGGAAGCCACCAGATTCAACAGCGTAGCGCCATCTTTATTCTCACCTCGACACTAGACCGACCCTCGAACAGTTCGACGCATTCCTGAAAGCCAATCACAGCGGTTGGGCACCTTAATTGATGTGTACTAATTATATTTGCTAACCATTTCCATGTAGTTTTTGTGATTTGCTTTATCCATTTTAATATTTGCACTTAGATTGCAACGCCATCATTAAGTTATTTTGCCAACTAACACAGCTAGTTTCATAGTATGGGTGACAGACAAAATGGTTCTAACCTCATTTAACAACGTGCAGAAATCAATCTACTTGGACTTGGCTTATAAATGTTTTATTATTTTGACGAATACCTCTCTATATGTAAGACTGCATTAAACCGACGGTATGTACTCTTAAGTGATTTGTTTGAATATATTGTAATGTGTATTTTTAGTGTGCAACTGAAGACGAGCCGTGCTCGAAATCTAGATATTGCCCGAATAAACTGATTGAACTCATCAAACCCAGCATTTTTACTTATTACACCCATTGATGAAAAATGGAGCTATTTCTAACCGCGTTAGATTCGTTTGTAATCACCCAAGTGAGTGGTTACAAAAGAATCTAAGAGTGTTTAAATGAGTTCATGTTTTTTTTTTGTATCTTGAATGTTTATTTATTTACGTTTTGTTTGTATTGTGTTACTTTGAATAGTTTTAAAAAAGTTTATATGTATTATTTTTCCAAACGATATCATCCAAAACGTGTTCTGATTTCTAGTACACTAGCAATAGGTGGTAACTGAGAGGACATTTTAAAATGTGTAATATAATAAAAAAATAAAAGGTATCCATACACCCAACGCCGTTGGGATTATAGATACAGTATAATAGATAGAGTGTAACGGATTTAGGGTGAAATTGGTTCCTCTACATTGTTATGTTGAAAATTATCTTCCTGATAAGGGTTGGGCAAAAAAAATCCATTGATCGATTAATCGAAAAGATCAATCTTCGGTCACCATCGATATCATTTGCACATATCGAGATCCATAGTTCCATATGCGAACACTGCAAAATATATGGGGATGACCCCTCTATTAAAGCTAAGGTGAAAAGAACACGACCAAATATAACTTTACATATATAAAATGGGTATTTATATTATAATTATGTAAATAAGCACCAACAAAATCCCTCTAAAATATTTGAGGCAATGGTCTAAACTCTAATTAACTCATGGCATCATCCAACTTAACAAATACAATTACAACACATAAACTCATCGTAACAATTCGTCATGATTCACAACAACTCCCAAGCAGTAATAAGGTCGGTATAATCAATTGACCTACGACACCGGTTCGACCGCGTATGGTCCCATGAGCTTATTAAGACAGTAGATGACTAATGGTCGGCACCATTTGTTTCACGGGTGGCGGTGACTCGTTCGTTAATTTATTTTACTAACTGCATGCTAGTGGTCGTGATGGATGTTCTACCGGTGCACAATGTCGGTAAATGTCAATTGTACACGCAGCCCACAATTGTCGATAAGTAATGAACGATCTCGATGTGAGAAATGAGAAGCTTTCTACCAAATGATGTATTATAAATTATAATACTGCAATTTGCAATGTAGGCGTACTTACAGGCAGGGCTATATTAATTTTAATATTGGATTATCCTCAAAAATTACAGGTAGAAATCAATGTTGTGGACTTTTTGAACGACTTTACGTCACTATTTTCCTGTTGATCTACTACCAGATAAATTTAAGGAATATTTTGAAAGTACTTTTTGAAACCCTCGCTTGTAATATTAGAATTACTCTTATTGTGTAGACAAAATTGTATAGAAATAACATTAAAATTACCATACAATGAAATGCTGAGCTTGTCCTAGTATAAGGCTCTAATTTATGTTTATTAATAATAATAATGAATATTAATCTTTTAACAAATGGTGATACAGTGATAGATATCACAGTATCATAATATCAACAAATATATGATGACATAAGAGGTGGTTTGGAAGTGATAATATTTCATAGGTACAGTTTTAACTCATTTGATAATATAATTTTAACAAGATATATGTATGTGCATACGTTAAAACAACAAACTGTGCGTTTTGTTTATTACTTTGCATGTGATATAACGAAAATAACTTGATTCAAAATAGATTAGCAATTCAAGTAAAACAAATCATAAATATTATAATATAATAATAAATAAATATAATATAATAAAATAATAATATATTATAATAATTATAATTATAATATTATAATTTATACATTGGAAAAAAAATTGCATTTTTTATTATAAAGCGCAGTTAGTATTGTTCAATTAATTAATTTTTTAACAAACATTTTCAGAACCAACACCAATGCTTGTACTAAACCACTATGCTTATACTATACCACTTTTTGAATGCTCATTATGGCTGGTATAAACATAACATGTATTGCATGCCGAAGTAATTTTGTCAGATTAGGTGGTTCAGTTTCAACTTGTTTCAATTGTGTGGAAATACTTCATAATTTGTAGTTCATAAAGTACAGTTACTCATATTTACATTATAGAAATAACTTTTACATACCTATCTAACTTGCTTAATTCTTTGCATGGACATTTTAATATAACTTATAGTTGTTTTTACTGTATAATTTTGTCTACAATAAAATATTGATTTAATGAGGTTATGCAATTTTATTTAAAATATTCTTTAAATTTACCTGGGGTGATGAATCCGAATTTCAACTTCAACTACTTCCCACGGATATGGCTTCCAACGAAAATCGCAAAACAAAACTCAAAATTTTCAACGTTTCTTCAGTTTTTTTGCTAAAAAGTCAAAAACTATGCACTTTTCGACGTAGACCACTATACACAAAAATAAAGTACACTAAATTTCCTATAAAAAGCTCCTTCAAGTGTATTTTCGCTACAGCGCACTGAATGAAGACCAAGTTTTCCTACTTTATGCAATGTGCGTGTAATTATAAAAATGCTTAGATTCTGATAAAACAACATTAAATTCCCTACAAATTGCATAACAATAAGTTATTTTGGCAAAACTGTGTAGCCGCAAGAGCGCGTTGAAATTTTATGTCACATTACGCGAAACAGCTAAGTCAAGAGAGCCCTTCACCAAAAATTCAGTAGAGGCCTATAATATTACTAGTTATTTTTTAAAAACTATATATTTGCTCTTTTCAATTAATACTTAATGTATTAACTGAATATGTTATGCAATGTATAGGGAAATTAATGTAGTTTTATCAAAATCTAAGTTTTTTTTGTAATTACACACATAGAACATAAAGCCAAATCATTCAACCAAAAAAAACACTTCGAGGTGCTCTTTATAGAAACATTAGTGTACTTTATTTTTATATTGAGTGGTCTACGTGGAAAAGTGCATAGTTTTATGACTTGTTGGCAAAAAACTGCTTGTTTTTTGCGATTTTTGTTGTGAAGCCATATCCGTGGGAAGTAACAAAGTTGAAATTCGGATTCAGACACCCCAAAAAATATATAGAATTAAAGAAAAAAACTTCTATATTTTTTTCCTGGAACAAGCACCCTCGGAAACGATTTGACTGGACTAAATGGCGATTGTCGAAAACGATATCATTATTTGTAAAGTTTCGATATATATTATTCCGTCGCCCAGTTTACCGTCATACCAGTTTACCACCTGTCGTGATTACGGCTGTGTTTCTCAAGATGTCATCAATTAAAATTGTTGTCATTCAAGTCCGTTTTCTTTTGAATTCTTAACAAAGTGTGCATTTTGTTTGGTGATATATGATACTCATCTTTAATAATGACTCCGCACATGATGGGGAGTCATAAAGTATAGTGGCTTCGGGGCTGAGCACCGAATTCGATACGGATTCTGAAAAATAAACGTATAAAGAGAAATTTCCCAGTTTTCAACAATAATCCTGTAACAAACTGCACCTCTCCAAAATGTAGAAATTGCAATTCTGACGCAGAGAGCTTATTCCTAATGCCAGTCGAGCAGAACTCTGAATTCCTGCTACTCATAGAGGATAAAATTAATTGGGTCCATTAAACATTAATGCGCCGCTAGCACCCCTGTTTTAAATTTGCGCCGTGCCCCCGTCTACGATGTTAATTAGCGTCGTCGGGACGCGCCGGATGCAAATTTTCAATTCACGTGTGATTTTCGCGAGCTGCACTTCCGCCTGCGCCGAATGTCAACGCTATTTGCATTTCCTGCTGCTGTTGCCGCTTGCCGCTGCTCCCCAGCGATCCAGCTACCTACAGCAGGCATTGCGTTCGGTTGGGTGGGGATGACGAATTTTAGTAATAACTTTGCCGTGGATTCGTTTTCTCGGTTATTCTCCAGGGAGGTTTTACTCAAGGGTGCTGTACATTCGGGTGAATGCAAAGCTAGGAAAATTATTTACTGTATACGTACTGGTTTGTCTAATTGTTCAAAACATTGCAATATACAACAGTAATTAATTATATATAATTATAATTTAATTGCTTTATTGTATACAGCATTTTCGATATTTGTGATATTTGCAGTGGATATAGACCTCTATATTTCGTATCCGAAACTTTTACTTCAACAAAATTCCCACTCGGTATCGGGACTTTTAAGACTCACCGCTTTTATCTATGTTTACTTACAGCTTGAACGGTGATCGTTCGAAAGTATTCGGCAAAGACGGAATTAGCGATATTATGTTCTTCTATTCTAAAAACTAACTGATCTCTGAAAGGAATAGAACGTGCAATTTGTTATAATAATAGTTAAATGGTGATTATTTTGCTGTCTTTTTTTTTAAAAGGTTGGAAATGGGAACGGCTTAAAGGGTGCACTATGTTACGCGTTTGATAAATGCCACCAATCTTAGAAATCTAAAAGTTACTAAAAAGTTTTGTATTGTGTTACAATTTGCTGCATTGTAATAACGACAACAGTGTTACGATTTATCATTTACCTATGAACGCAAAGTAATGACATTTGTTTGGTGTTGGACAAAAATCGAAGGAAACGTTTTATATTATTTCTTTTCGTATACAGGATGAAATTTTGCAACATTGTTTGTTATTATTTCTACTAAAAAAATTGCACAGGTACGAGAAATCAATTTATGTACTTGAGCTATCTTTAAAGATGATGGAGAACCATTGCCAAATTTTAGTTTTCTTATGGGCGTTGTTCGATTTTTCGTGCGAAACTGTTACTCCCAATTCTTATCGATATTTTTCATTTGAAGATGTAATTTCAACGTCAAAAAGAAACGGCAAAGATCTGACCTCCAGACAAGCGAAAGTTAACTAATAATTTTGGTTCAATAAAAAAAAACTTTGCAAAACCGAGCGTAGAAGACTTTGCCAAAAAGCTACACCTCAAAATCACGGTTGTGATTTTGAACTCAAGAATGAAAAATACTTAGAAATACCTCAAATCAAACATTTCTCCACAATCTTTAAATATCACTCAAGTGTACAATTCTAGTTCTGATTTCTGGTGTCTTTTTTCCTTTTCTTAGAAACAGCCTACTCTGATTTTTAAGTAAAAGCAATAAAAAACGTTGTTTCAAAATTTCACCACGCATTCGAAAAAAATCACCCTTATAAAATGCTATTCTCTACTGTCCTTCTTGACCGATACCAAACAAATGTCATTAGCTACTAATTTTAATACACGTTTCATTTCGCATTAATTTCACCAGATATTACCAGCAACTCTGTATAACCATACAAAAAATAACATAACGTTGATTTGAAACGTTCTATCATCACGTATATGGCATGCTTTTAATCTTCACAATATAGGGAATTTGCTTCCTTAAATTTCCAGTGACTGCATAGTATTGGAAGTACAAGTAATTGACGTTGTATCGTTTTTTTTTGTCGGCAGTGAAGTGAAGCATTTGATTCATTTGAAACGTTTTTGAAACGTTTTATTTGAAACACATTTTCCAACCATGTATCAATACTAGTTGACGTCGAACATTGTAATCCAACTCTGAGCGTTCGAGTTTCTTAAAGAAAATAAAAAAATAATAACTTGTTTATTCAATAGACACAATAATGAGTAGACTACGTCAAATAGTATGTTACAAAAATAGTTATCGTAAGACCCAAAACGTGGCGCCAAGATATTACGTACATAAAGTGAAAAAGAAAAATGAGTCCCAAAAATCTGTTGCTTCAAAAAATGACAGCGTCGAATAGAAGGCGTTGTTTTTTAGTTTACTTTTAAATGGTTTCAACGGAAGTGTCTTGTACGATGTGGGATCTTCAGAAACGCATCTCGGTTTGCAAGTGTTTCGTATAAATGTACTGCATCTTACAAGTACATGTGTTTCTTTTCACCAGTTTGTTTCTTATAAGTTAGGTATAAAAGTTTGTAATTTAATGTCACGATTATATTATATTATTTAATATATATTATATTTAAGCGATTAATGTTACTGCAATTAATATCTGGTCTGCAAATAAATGCACATCAAAATGAGGGAAATGAACATTAAAAAGTATGAATATAAAACGGAAACGGAATGTACAGTAAGCATCAACGCTTAAGAAGGTTAAGTAACACTTGCTAGACCTGCTAGAGCACTATGTATCACAATGGGCGTGTACAACCAGATCTAGCAGAAATCGCTAGCGCTAGCGGCGCCGTCGGACCGGCTGAACGGTTACACGAGAAGTATATTATCTCCGCTCGCAAGATGGCGACCGCTTAGTGCCAGCGCTTACCAAGCGCTAGCACCGCTTAGCTAGCGCTGGCCAGCGCCCGATGTGGCTGTACACACGCATTGATTTTCTAGCAAATGGCTTCGAATATGTTATATTTCGTGAGATACACGTAACGGATACACATGTTGATTATTGACAGTATTTATAATCAAATTACAAAGTACAGTTATAGTGCGGCGCTTGTATTAATACTCGTGTGCATTTAACATCGACGGAATAGACGAGCAGGACCACATTGAATGCGCTTATCCGAACGTATGATATCGCAGCCCTGGGCAGAGGATAATATCCGAGTATGTATATCCATTAAGCAAGCAAACGACCGCTCCGAACCTAAACGATTGTTCCCGGGATTATATTCGGGAACAGGGACAACCTATAAACTTTCGTCGGGTGAAAATTGTTATTTTTAGGTTAGAATTACCAGAATTGCCATGGATACCGATATAGGGGGCTCCCATTTATTGTTGAACATGAAACGTCAAAACTAATTTAGGATACGGACCCTTGTTTATCTATCTACCGTTCGAAACTTGATACTCCAATTTACCTGAAATTAATTTTATTGGAAACAAAATGCGATGTAAAATATGGAGGGTAGAATGGATTTTGTGGGGTTGGAAGTAAATTAGAATGGGGCGAAATGGGGATCAAATAATAGCATTTTAATAATACCGTTTGTTGTGAAATTTGTGAGTGAATATATTCATGGCGCTACCACATAAATATTTGCTACACATAATTGCGCGTGTGCAATGCAATAATTCACCGTTTGTCATGAATAATAAATGACGTCACAATAAAATTATTACAAAGAGTTACTTATTTTAGATCGTTGTGAAATTTGATGCATATTTTCATAGAATATTCGCGCGACAGTTATACTTTACAAAAGAACTGAATTATTCCCCTGATCAACTCCTGGCGCGACTACAACATCTACATCTACAAGTGCGGTAGGATGTTGACGATTTTCTTGCATTGAAGAGGGCCACACACTTCGTTTTTCTTTATTTCGTTATTTGACAAAACATGTTTATTACGGCCTCCTTCAAGGTTAGCCGTTATTTTAGAAACTTCCTGTCTAGCTTCAAAGGTTAAAACTTTCATTTCGTCCTACTTAGAAGCTTCTGCCAGCCTACATTATTAAAAATGGACGGTTGAGACCATTTCTCTAAAAAACTGGAGCCAATTCACTTTTCTTTATTAAGATCCGGATTCTACGTCAAGGAAGCTATCTGAATCATTTGTCATTTGCCAGGCACGAAATCTATCAAATTTTGTTTGCCTGTGTAATATGTTTCATTCTCGATTGTTGTTCAGCCTTCGACTGATATCACTGTGCGACAAATTTTGATCAACTTTCTTCCTCCCGGGAAATTGTAGCTAACATTGATTCTATATGACCCCCTGATCACAAGGCGTTTTTCTAGGTTAGCTCGAATAAGAAAAAAACTCTGTATATTATGGCAAAATAGTCCAGTCAAATCTTTTTCAACGGTGACAGTTTCAGGAAAAAAATATAGAAGTTCTTTTCTCTCATTCTACAGGGTTAGCCAAAATTACCGGAACACCCAAATAATTCTACAACGGTAAAAAATTTCAAAAAAGAAATCAAACAAAAGTTTTTAGACTTTAAACAATCCATCGTTCAAATATATTTTGAATATACAGGCTGTTCATTTTATTATAGAAATCGCGTAAGTTTTTGTTTTTCAAATGGAACACCCTGTATCTTTTTACATTTTACAATATTAGGACTAATTCTGGACATTGTTTATTAAAATAATTTTTTTATAAAATGCAACATTTTTGAGTTTTAAGCAATTAATAAAAATTAGTCAAAATTACCGGAACACCCAAATAGTTCTCCATCGGTAAAAAAATTTCAAAAAACATTCAAACAAAAGTTTTTGACATTAAACAAGCTCTCATTAAAATATATTTTTAATATACAGGCTGTTCATTTTTTATGCAAATTTGGTTAACTTTTTTTTTCAAATGGAATACCCTGTATATTTTTACATTTTATAATTTTAAGACCATATTTTATTGAAGGCACTTTGACCTCTGAACGCTATTTAGCTCTACTTCAAAATGAAGTAATACCTCATCTCCTAGTTATATTCAACGAAGATCTGAATAATATTTGGTTTCAACAAGATGGTGCACCGCCGCATTACGGTGTCCAAGTTCAGAATTATTTAAATTCAATTTTCCCGCAGAGGTGGATTGGAAGGAGAGGATCCATTGAATGGCCACCTAGGTCGCCGGATTTACAAATACTGGATTTTTCTATTTGGGGCCACCTAAAGTCCAAGGTTTACACCAATAGGCCGCAAAATATTGATGCGTCGAAGCAGAGGATAGTGGACGAAGTTCAGAGTATTACTATCATTTAGACAACTGTTTACGGGAATTTGTTGATAGGTTAGGGAATTGTCAAGCCGCTCAGGGATGGCAGTTTGAAAATTTAATTTAATTGTTTTGTTATTTTTTCTTCACATTGTTATTATTTATCCGTTCGGGTAAAATAAATGTTTTGGAGTTTTGATTAATTGCTGATAATTAAGAAATGAATTAATTTATAAAAACCTACTTGAAAAAATTCTTAGAATTAAAAAATAAAAATGTACAGGACGTTTAATGAAAAAAAGGAAAAGTTTTCCATACTTCCATAATAAAATAAACACCCTGTATATTAAAAATATATTTGAACGATAGCTTGTTTAAAGTAAAAAACTTTTGTTTGAATGTTTTTTGAAATTTTTTTACCGATGAAGAATTATTTGGGTGTTGCGGTAATTTTGACTAATTTTAATTAATTGCTTAAAACTCAAAAATGATGCATTTTATAAAAAAATTATTTTAATAAACAATGTCCAGAATTAGTCCTAAAATTATAAAATGTAAAAAGATACAGGGTGTTCCATTTAAAAAAGAATGTACGCGATTTCTATAATAAAATGAATATTCAAAATATATTTGAACGATGGATTGTTTAAAGTCTAAAAGCTTATGTTTGAATTTTTTTTTTGAAAGTTTTTACCGTTGTAGAATTATTTGGGTGTTCCGGTAATTTTGGCTAACCCTGTATATGTTTTTTGGGTTGCTGAATCCGAATTTCAACTTTGCTACTCCCCACTAAAATTACATTAATTTCCTTGCAAATTGCACATCTTAATCACTTATTTTGGCCAAACCATAGGTAAGCGAACGCCTAAGCGAAGACGCTAAGTCAAGAGCCCGAATGTTTATAAAAACAATAAAAAACTACATAATACGTTAAGTATTAATTAGTAATAAATATATAGTAATAAATGGTAATAATATAGGTCTCTACTGGATTTTTGGTGAAGGGCTCTTGTTATCGCGGTTTCGCGTAATGTGACAAAATTAGAACGCGCTCTAGCGGCTAACAGTTTGCCCAAAATAATGTATTAAGTTATGCAATTTGTAGAGAATTTATTGTAGTTTTATCAGAATCTAAGCTTTCACATAAAGTAGGAAAATTTGGCCTTCATTCAGCGCGCTCAAGCGGCCAAACCAATCAACCAAAAAAATTGACTTGAGGGTGCTTTTTATAGCAAATTTAGTGTACGTTATTTTTGTATATAGTGGTCTACGTCGAAAAGTGCATAGTTTTATAACTTTTTGGCAGTAAGTTGAAGAAAAGTCGAACATTTTGAGGTTTTTGCGATTTTCGTTGTAAAGCCATATGCGCGGGCAGTTTCACCAACTTTGCTGAAATTCGGATTCAGCTCCCCAAAAAACATAGAATGATAGGCGAAAAACTTCTATATTTTTTCCTGGCTAAAACACCATTGGACTGGACTAAAATTATGATTAAATTAAAAAAAAAAATTGCAAATATCTCGGTTACACGAGCTAACCTAGAAAAACGCCTTTGTGGAAGTGTTCAGGGGGTCATAAAGAATCAGTATTAGCTAAAATTTCCCGGGAGGAAATTTTTTGTTGCACAGTGTATTAAGATCTTAAAGATTTTTCGCCCTTGTTTTGTCTATCGTGTGAATAAACGTTTGGTCCAGCGATATCCTCACAAGTCCTTACAGAAATGCTCTTAGCCTAACCAAACAACGAAGTGGCGGTCCTACCGTTGCGTTGGTTGGTCCTTTTGGTCCTTTTGTCCCCGTGGAATCCTAGAGAGTAGGAAAATGCGAGCAACAGACACTACCAAAACCGGTTTCTGTGTACACTGTTGGGCCCTAATTCCGCGAATAGCTCGCCTCTATGCGCCGATTACTAGGTCCTTCTCTCTCCACCTTGCCTTTGCCGTTTCTCGGCGTCCTTTTGCGCTTCACGCTTAACACTAATCTCGCGCCATTGATGTTGAGCGTTGCTGACGAGAGTATGGCGCCTACTCACCCCGTGCTAGTGTTTACGTTGGCTCGAAATTTCGTATTCTACGGATGAACTTTGGAAACTGTTTTAAAAGCGAGGGTGGTGGCAGTATATGGAACGAGGCGGCTTTCTTTCAAAGTCAAATTTGCACTTCAACTTTAAACGCGTTCGCTGGCGAAGCTAAGCTCTGTTTTGTATACCGGGTAACTACTTACGCCCTGCCGCAGTTTATTGTTTACGAACACGGTTTCTGCGATCTCTATTATGGTGGAAAATTGAGTGATCGAAGCTGGAGTTGAGTGGTTGAAGGAGGAATTACTGGAGAATTTTGAATGTTTTTTTTTTTTATATAATACTGTTCTCAGACTGTTGTGCAAAGCTTTTGGGTTGGGTTTATTTGATTTACGTTGGCAATGCCAAATTGTGGCAATCAGATTTATATAACATCATAATAATTTTTATGCTGACCAATAGTATAAGTACATGTACACACAGACAAATAGTTGACTAATGTTAAGAAAATGACGTACTTAACATAATTTCTTTGTTCTAAAACAATACATTTGTAAAATAAGAATATTTCTTTAATATAAAACAACCTAAATAATTGCTTTAAGTAAACGATTGTTTTGATTTAAGAAAGTCGTTGTTTTAAGAATAATGTGAAGGATGCCGATAGATGGCGCTTTAGTTTCTCGTCGTAAGAGAAGTCTCCTAGAGGGTATATAACCCCATACATGCAGCATCAGTGATTGTGTTATTATACCGTCAATGCACCTGACGTATAAATGTCCAACAGCTCTAATATTGATGGAAAGACATTAAGAAGGGACACCGGGTGTCTCCTCTAAGTGGAAAATAACAATATTCTTGTTTGGATGCGTTAATTGCATTCCATGTAAAATATTATTGCGTTCATATAATAACATGTTCATATTTAAAAGAAGTAGGTATATGTGAGCTGATTAATCTAACTACCCAACCTTCTGATTTAAAACAAGAAATGCTTAAGTTGAATAAGTATAGTATTTCTTCAATGAACGATATACAGGGTTAGCCAAAATTACCGGAACACCTAAATAATTCTCCAACCGTAAGAAATATGAAAAAAAATGTTTAAACAAAAATTGTTTGGCTTTAAACAAGCTATCGTCTAAATATATTTTCAATATGCAGAGAGCTCGTTTTCTTATAGAAATTCGGTAACCTATCCTTTTTTTTAAAAATAGAACAACCAATTTATTATTAAATTTTTTAATTCTTAGATTAATTCTAAGAATTTTTTATAGGAAATATATTTTTATAAAATGCATTATTTTTTATTTATATGCTATTAACCAAAAATAGTCAAAACTACCGGAACACCTTAATAAATCTCCAACTGTAGAAAAAATTTTTCAAATAAAAGTTTTTTGTGTTTAAACAACCTCTCGTTGAAATATATTTTTAATATACAGGGTATTTATTTTATTATGGAAATTTGCAAACCTTTCCTTTTTCTAATAGAACATCCTGTATATTTAACATTTTTTAATGCTAAGAATGTTATGTTGGTATTATTTCTTTATAAAATTTTAATTTTTTGGTTATACGCAATTAATCAATATTCATGAACTTTTAGTTCAACCAAACGGTCACATTAAAATGTGTATGTATGTGGAAAAATATTCTTAATTTGAAGTTCAGTAGTTTTGCTTAATTGCTCATAACTCAAAAATTATGCATTTTCAAAAACTTATTTCTATAAAATGTTCTTAGAATTAAACCTAGAATTAAAAAAAATAAAAATTTACAGGGTGTTCTTTTAGAAAATGGAATGGTTTGCAAATTTCCGTAATAAAACGAACACACTGTATATTAAAAAAACCATATTTAAACGAGAGGTTGTTTAAGCCCAAAAAACTTTTATTCGAAAATTTATTCGAATTTGTTTGCGGTTGGAGAATTATTTAGGTGTTCCGGTAATTTTGACTATTTTTATTCGTATTAAAAATTCTTAGAATTAATCTTAGAATTAAAAAATGTAATAATATATTTATAGGGTGCTTTATTAAAAAAAAGGAAATGTTATCAAATTTCTATAATAAAATGAACACGCTGTATATTGAAAATATATTTAAAAGAGCTTGTCTAAAGCCAAAAAACTTTTGTTTGAACAAGTTTTGGTTGGACAATTATTTTGTGGTTTCGGTAATTTTGGCTAAGCCTGTATATTGTGGCGTATATATAAAGCAACCGTTGTTTTGAATTAACAAAGGTTGATTTGAATTGAGACAACGCCAACGGTTCATTGTGTGTATAGTTCTTCTTCATAATTTATTAGCGTCATTAAAATAATTTTTTCGGCGCTACGTGATAATCTGCGTTTTAAAATTATTACTTCGTTTAATGCCGGTGTCGGTTTTAGATGATAGTAAAAATTTAATATACAATTTTGTTTGCTTATAGGTTTAGTTTCAAACAATATTAAAATCGTTAAAAAGGACTGTTTTCTTGGTTTAAACGTAAAACGTTGCTCTACTGACAAAGATACAGGTTCATAACCTGGAACTACCTGAGCGATTCGTCCGCCGTGCTTCGGGAGGTACATAACGCCGTTTGTCCCAGCAATTAGGCGATCAGTTCTGGTTGTCGATAAAATAATATAGCTTGTGAGTAATGGTTTAAAGGTGCGTTTATTACCCTCAGCGAAAAGCACAAAGATCGATTGCTGCGGCAAACCTAAACCATACATAATAATGTTATGGCATGTTAACCATAAAACTAGCAGATAAAAAACCTAACAAAAAATAATATTTGAAAACGTTTTAACTGCATTTCACAACAAATTCACGGTAAAGAACACAAACATTTACTGCTTTATCCTGCTTATTAGGTAATCCCACAGAATCTTCAGTTGCTTTTTTTCTTCACATAAGTACAATCGATGTCAATAACTTTAAAACATGCAACAGGTGTGAATTTAAGTTCTAGTTGTGTTTAGTGGTTAAAATAGAATATAATAGAAATAGACAGCACGCTTTTGAAATGATTGTGTGATGGGGCGGACACCCTTCTCAATATTTACTATTATACTTTAATCAACTCTAAACTGAAGGTGGGTAACTCGCCTCAAGCGACGCTTGGTCCGCCATCTTCAATCACAGGTACTAACTGATTTAAACAAACTAATCTTACGGTAGCGTGAATTAATTATCTCTCTTACGGAGGCATCAAAGAGTTCTTTCTCTGAGACTTTGTCAGAGACGTTTGAACTCACTAATTATTAATCACCATATGCAGGGCTAAATACTTTACTATAAAAGGGACAGGTTTATATTATTCTAAAATGAATATGCCCAAGAAAACCACAATAAAATCTATTAACAAAAATATATACAACAATGCAGAACTGCTTACATGGAATTTGAATACGTTAATCCTAAACAAAAATATTCCTTGGCAGAGATGGACAAGTCAGCAAGTACAGACAACAAATAAATACCTTAATATTTCGGTGAGCACAAGAAACACGAGACAGCACAGTTTCTATAACTTGGCCCCCATTGGGGCCCTACGCTTGGGCGCGCGTTTTGACGCACGACCGTCTACCTTCACAGCCCGATGCTAAAGAGGCTGTTTGCTTGTCTCTTTACCAGTTCCTCAAGCTTTTCGCGCCAAAAGCTTGCGTGGTAACCCTGACGCGTCTGCAGCGCCACTCCGAGCGTCTGTTAAATACCAACTTAACACAAAACATGGATGTTTGAATTCAAACATCCATCCAAACCCGCGCGCAAAACCTCGACTTATCACATGCCTTCCACGTTAAGATAAATAATTATTTGACCAATTATTTATCCCTAAACAAAACTAAATAAACCAATTGCTGACTGTACCATCTCCCCTTACAAAACAATTCTCTTAATTGCTAATTACAATGTTGACATGCAAATTTTTCTTCTTGTACATTTTTTATTTCCTGAAATAAAAACACAGATATGACCCAATAAAACCCCAAAAGAATTCGGCCTTGGTCCAGAAGTCCGGCGGTGTTGATTTGACTTCGGTTCTCCAAACCAAGCGAATGTCCTCATTCCCGGGCCATTGGTCATATGAAACAAAAGAAAAACAACATTGAAGCAGTATCATAGCAGTCCGATTACATCATAACTTACATTATCTTTTATCCATCTTCAAATACAGCCGCAATCGTGAAATGACTCGCCTCCACCCTCGCCTCGTTTTTTCTCCGTCCATCTTCCTCCTAGCGTCATCGGCGGTCCTTTAATCTCCAGCGACGTCCAACGTTCCTCGAAAGCTATCGTATACCTCGTAGATGACCTACACGACGTGTGGATGTTGTCCAGCGACACTTAGGCCCTGGTGAAACATCCCTTTGCGTTGTCCGTGTAGTCATTTTTCTTCTAACACCATCGACGTACAAAGTACAGGAATTCTGTCAACTGTCACTTTGTAGTTTTTTTGACCCTACGTCTCTCTGGACGCTTTTTTCGGTCACACCATTTTTTGAAGCGCACTGGGCTTCGCTTGCTGTAGATTACAACCCTTTGTAAATCTACCGGCACTAATTTCGACGTACAAAGTGCAGTATATTTGCCTGCAAATTTGTAATTTTTCCTTGCCCCTTTTGCGACACGCGCGGGCTTCGTTTTCCATCACTAGACGATTTTCGATTCCGGGAACGGGACGACGGCACGCTGCTTCCACGCCTCATGACCTCGGGAATTCCTGGATGGGCTAAACTACCTGCGCTCGTGGGGGTCTTCAATACACGTCCGCATGGCCGGATATAGGGAACATCTGCATCTTCGGAATAGCTGCTTATACGTACTTGGTCGTTGAATTTCCCTTACAAAACAATACTCTGCAACTTCCCTTAATAACTGCTTTATTTTAACTTAAAAATACAGTTGCGAGTATACCCCTTAATTTTAATTAATTATTAATTAATTACTGCGTGTGTGTGTTTCGTGCTTCTCCGCTCAGAGCCACCATTTTAAAAAATGCTTCCTCAAAACCTTAACTTGTTTCAATCTTTCAATTAAATTTCCTCAAAATTTACCAAACAAAGTACTCGGGCTTTGTTTCTATCCTAGCCTTACTTTACTTTCACTTAATCGACCACTGACGATACGATTTTTTTCTGTTTATTGTTTACTGTTGCCATCTCTACCTGCCATCCTTCCTTTACTCAATAAAAAAAAAATTCCTCAGAATTAATTTCAAACTACCTGTTCTGCATGTCACCATAAATCATAACTCAAGCCCTATCTAACACAATCTGGTTCAAACTTTCTCCAACGAACGGTCTCGAGAATTAAGACATTTCTTTCAAAAATAATTCCAACACTCACAAGAAATTATACTGCAAATATTTAATTATTATGCTGCCACCAGCAGTACATTTCCTACTCAAATTCACGACTATATATCGACATTTATCACACAAAATGTCCACTTCTAAAGCGCAAACAAAATTCTTGGAATGCCACGCGCAATATCCACAAGGACGCCTAAGCTAGCCCTTACACCACTTTCTCTAAAGGGTCGTTTGCCTAACTTTGCTTTTAACCATAGTCTACAATGCATTCTTTAAAATGCGTCACCCAATTTTCTTCTAAAATTCACAAACAAATCTAACTAGAGTGCTTTCTTCATAATCTACTCAAATAATCACTTGAAATGTCTTAAATTATCCCAACCGCTAGCCAACAAAAATGTGATGGGGCGGACACCCTTCTCAATATTTACTATTATACTTTAATCAACTCTAAACTGAAGGTGGGTAACTCGCCTCAAGCGACGCTTGGTCCGCCATCTTCAATCACAGGTACTAACTGATTTAAACAAACTAATCTTACGGTAGCGTGAATTAATTATCTCTCTTACGGAGGCATCAAAGAGTTCTTTCTCTGAGACTTTGTCAGAGACGTTTGAACTCACTAATTATTAATCACCATATGCAGGGCTAAATACTTTACTATAAAAGGGACAGGTTTATATTATTCTAAAATGAATATGCCCAAGAAAACCACAATAAAATCTATTAACAAAAATATATACAACAATGCAGAACTGCTTACATGGAATTTGAATACGTTAATCCTAAACAAAAATATTCCTTGGCAGAGATGGACAAGTCAGCAAGTACAGACAACAAATAAATACCTTAATATTTCGGTGAGCACAAGAAACACGAGACAGCACAGTTTCTATAACTTGGCCCCCATTGGGGCCCTACGCTTGGGCGCGCGTTTTGACGCACGACCGTCTACCTTCACAGCCCGATGCTAAAGAGGCTGTTTGCTTGTCTCTTTACCAGTTCCTCAAGCTTTTCGCGCCAAAAGCTTGCGTGGTAACCCTGACGCGTCTGCAGCGCCACTCCGAGCGTCTGTTAAATACCAACTTAACACAAAACATGGATGTTTGAATTCAAACATCCATCCAAACCCGCGCGCAAAACCTCGACTTATCACAATTGCGTACATTTTCAAGTAACCCCGTTGTTTTCAAGTAACCCAGATTTACGTTTTTTTAAGTTTACAATTGAAGGATCATTCTAAACACCCGAGAAATATATCGCTTTTCAAGTAAAAGAACCATACTTATTACGTGTACCGCGTAGTTAGTGGTTACTTGAGTTGTAGTCGATCTTATTTAAAATATTGGTACTGAAAGACGCGCACACCGCGATGGTACTTACGTGTACAGGGAGTAGCAGCTGCTGCTTTGCGCCCCCTGTAATAAACTAAGGCCGCCACGATATATTAAAATTTATTCGGTACTTTTACATGCCCTCATTACAAGTTGGGATAGGTCGCATACGAACCACGTATAAATTACAAATTTTCGAGATAGAGGGAGAGAGAGAGAGAGAAACCTAGTGGTAGGGCTGCAGATATACTGGTGCAACAGTAAATTGTGACTCGACTATTAAGATATTATCGCGGTGGAGCTCTTATCTGATCGATGGGGCTATGAAACAGTGGCGTACTAATTTAATTATCAGAGCACATGATGCGCCCCCCGTGGAAGAAAATGAATCACCGTGGAAAAGCTATTTTACGATTTTCGAGTTAATGTTTGGGGGAGGAAACGAGGCATCACCAGTTTTCAATTAAGGGTAGAATATGACGAAGAAATCGTGAGGGATTTAATTTAGTACCGTTAATTTACAGGTTATGGTAAAATTGTTAGGGGCATTATGTGTGACCTGAAACTCAATTTAGTGACCAATTTAGTGACCAAACATTGACAGTTGTTTATACTCAGAGGCCTAAAGTTTATTATTAAAAAAAATATTTATTTTTTGTAATGAACGTTGCAGTAATTTTTCTTTTCAAATAAAAAATTTTAACAATAGGGTGTGAAATAAAAGTATAAACAAATATTGTTCTAAAATTCTCTAAAATTGAGTAATTTTACCAAATGTAGCTTATTTTGTTATTTTTGAGATAACATTTTGATTTTTTTGATACCCTCTGTAATATCGTTGTGGAAAAAACTTCCTTTTACAAAAATCTATTATCATTCAGAAAAATACTTCAGATTTGTCTTTGATCGGGGGAACTGAAAAACCACGACCGCGACGTGAGTACATTCTCTAAGTAGAATGAAATGAAAATCTGACATTTGAACATTAGGCTATTTCCCACGACACGTGCTATGTTTGCTCTGCGTTTCACTGTACTGATATACAACTTTACAAGGTTGTCACTGGCTTTTCATAGGTTTGAATATCAAAGTCACAAGCTTTCATTTAAGTTTTTTTTCATACTGCGGAAGTGGGACTTCACCCTTATCCATAACCAGCGATGTTTTTTCAACATCGCGATGTTATCACATAGAATGTTATTTACACCGGGAATTTTTTAAATGGACAAAGATATTGGTTTAAATATTGGTTTATTTATTACATAACGCTTCTTTAACGCGCACGAGAAGAAGTGTAATAATAAATGTTTAAAATAACAATAAAAGTGTTAATATATTACTATTGAAAATTTGAACCCCAAGGAATTTCGCAGGCAACGCCAATGAACCGTCTCGATAGCGTAAACAAACCCAGATACGCCAATGAACCGTCTCGATAGCGTAAACAAACCCAGATACTTGCTGGACCTTACACACTTGACTTGAATCAGCGACTCAGGCGTTGAGGTATCGCTGGGTGTGTCGTAGTATAATATCGTACGCGTATCATCAACAGAGCGGCCCGACTAGTAGAGTGGGGCACTACTTGAGTAGATTTCATAAATTTGAGTATTGAGTACGTCAGTACTGAGTAAAAGTAATACTCTTGAGACTCCACTCAAAACGATTTGAGTAGATTTACTCAGAGTACTCATCTACTCAAATCGATTTGAGTATTTTACTCAGAGTAGTACATATACTCAAAACGATTTGAGTAGATTTACTCGAGTACGCATCTACTCAAACCGATTTGACTATTTTACTGAGTGCTACATCTTCTTAAACAGTATTGCGTATTCTAAGTATTGTGTTTCGGCTTACTTTGTGAATGCATACATAGCACATACTTTGGCGTGTGCTTAGTTAGCAACCGTTTACACGCAATTTTTGTATATTTCTCGTAATAATTCACAAACCATGCAAAAGTAACCGATTTATAAATAGGCGTATTTTAAACCACGATTTTTAATTATTTAAAAAGTTTTGTAATTTAATATCAATCATACGTTTCTATATTCTTTAGATACAACAAATATAACATTCTTAATTTCCTTTAAACCCTTCATATTTTCAATCCTAATGTGTATCTGGCCTCCTTCGCAGGTAGATTCAAGTCCCGGTAATATCTAATATTGGTGCAGTCCTACCAGTTAGCGTTATGTCTATTTTTAGTGTTTACAATAATACGGCAATAAGAGGACTTGTACAAGGCTAATTCTTTGCGGCTGTGTACTTGCTATAAATCATATTGACTGATGGGTGAACTGTTCCGCAGCGACCCATCTTGTCCATCCGGCACGCGTCTCTAATGCGGCGGTATAAATATTGTTATGTCGTATGCCGATAAGTTCCAGGCGGACCCGGCTAATGCACTTCGCACGCATCATCTTGGGCACTCTGGAACCCCGTTTCTTCAATATTCAATTGTACTCTACTCATTTCATGTTAAGTACAATACTCAGTACTCACCGATTTTTTTTTAGTTTCTACTCAATACTTAATTTGTCGACGAGTACCCTATTGAGTATCTACTCAATAATCAAAATTAAAGAAATGAGTATTGTAATACTCAATACTCACCGAAAAAAAGATGAGTATTGAGTATCTTACTCAGTAGTCAAAATGTAAAAAAAGATGAGTATTGAGTGATCTACTCAATACTCTACTCATGAGTAGAATTTGCCCCACTTTGCCGACCAGTACCGTTGTAAGCGTACTGTTTTGTCTTGGCTGGTTCCTAGTCCGCCGTTTACTCCTCCAAAACTGAATTTTACAGTACTTCTTTGTGGATGTCCGGTCTCTGTACTCATAACATAAACTTGGCGATAACGAATTGGCAAAGGAAGGATGTTGGAGTTCAGATTGTTAAGCGAATTATAATTAAATTTGTGTAAAACGGCAGTATTATGAAAAATTATCACACAATATTATATTTCATTTATTTATCTTGAATTTATTTAAAACTGCTTTGTTTGTGATTGGTCCTTAGGCCATGGGCAGGTATTTAGAAGCGATTTAACGAGCTCTCGTCGCAGTCAAAGCCGAAATTGCGGAATTTTAATGCGACAACGCCAAGATCTATTTGCCCCAATTAGCGAAGACAAACGCTACCGAGAGCCATTCCATCTTTTCGACCTCCCTTCCACCAGCTCCGCTCCAGTCAGCTACCACTCGAGGGAGGCCGCCCTCTCGCAGGCTCGCTCGCGCAGAAACTGAAAATTAATGCCATAATTATTTATTCTGCGTTGATTTATGCGGCGCCTCGTCGTATTTATCCATCGGTTGGACGGCCGGCCCGGAAAACTCGAAAAATGAATTGCCCTAGCTTGTCTTCGTCGCGCTTGAGGAGAAACTGCTCGGAAATTCGAGATGACGGGGAGGCGGGTGCTGCAAAACCAGAGCGACCTAATTGTCTCGGGGAGTTTTGTTTGCGTTAATTGATCAACTAAAATCTACTTAAATCTGGTTGACGCGGGAGAACGCCGACGCCCGCCGCCGCCTTCTTGATTGCATTACCTCGAGGGTAGTTCTTATCGCAGCGCGGATGAATGTTAATTATGTTTTACTGGGGTAGGTAATTACTTGTACGTCGTCTGACACGTCGAGCGCGATATTTGAAATAGAATCTCAGCCCGCAATACCCACATATAGCGTGATTTAATTAAATTCATTCTCCTGGTTTCTTGTTATTCAATTATTTTATCTTATTATAGATATAATCCCCATGAATTCGGAATCAAGAAATCAATAAACAGACATACCCCCAGCCATATTTGACTTCTCCGACTTCCTTTTGACGATAAATAACCCTCCCAGTTCCAATTCGACATTCCTATTCTTTGAAGCTCAAATAGAGGTGATGGGTGTGATGATAGATGTGATGTTCATCACTGAAGAAATCCAATACAATAATCCATGTCTAGACACGCCCTAGTTTATGTATTTTTGATTTTTAGATTTCTCAATGTATTAATTAGAGTAAAAACGATTAAATAAAATGATGACTGAGCTAATGCGATCTGAAAAACTTGTTGAAAAAGTTGAAAAGCTGTGGTAATACCAGAATATTGTGCGACATAATATTTAACAGAAAGATCTGTAATACTGTTCGAAATGTCAAAAACAGACGTCTATCCTAAATTTTGATTCATAGAACTTGGAATCCATTTCATTGCCTGTTAAAAAGATATTTACTATGTTGGGTTTCAATAGTTAACACGTTAGCATGCCAACTGGAGAACGAATACATGAATTAACGAATGGATTAACGAATACCAAGACGGGTGTACAAAGAGAACGGATATTTTTGGTTTAAAAGAAATATATTCCTTTGAAATTAGTCGTTAAGGACAACACTTTTTTGTTTCGCACAAAAAGTATATTCTACATAAGGTACTCCTGACTATCTGCTTGCAGAGATCCAATAGTTCGGATTTTTAAATAACTGAAATAAGAATTCTCTAAAAGCACAATTCTCTTACCTTCTTTAGCTTTGATTTAGAAATACGTTCAACTTGGGAAAAATTCCAATTTGAATTCAACACTTTTACTAACAATTTTTCAAAAAAGTTTTCATTTAGAAAACGCGGGGGAAGTGTTTCAATTCCTAAACAATGTAATTGCTATTGTAGGTATTGTAAAGAAGTTAATAAATTATTGGTTATCGATAAGTATTTTGCCAACAAATGAGGCAGCCTATTGCGCTGACGATTGGTTTTAAAGGTACGTTATCCTTGTATATCTTCGGCAAAGATACATATGTCGATGATACCTTTGTGTGGCCACATGATATAGAAAAACTTACTGAGTTTCTTAACCACCTGAACAATGTTAATCCTTACATCAAATTCACGGTGGAAATAGAAGAGGATAATCAGCTGCCATTCTTGGATGTGCTGGTATACAGATGGGCAACGGGCAGGCTTGGACATACAGTCTACCGTAAGAAGACACATGCCGATCGGTACTTGCATGCCAAATCACATCACCATCCCCAACAGAAGAGGACGCTCTGTTCAACAGAGCCGATAAGGTATGCGACTCTAGCACCTTGGACGAAGAACGAAAACACTTGGAGTGGGCCCACCGTCAGAATGGATACACCAAGTCCGACATACGGGGTGTCACACAAAGAAAGCCGCACGTCTCACAGGAACCGCAAGAGTGAAAGGGGTTCGCTTGCTTACCATACGTAAGTGGGGTATCAGAAAGAATCGGCAGATTACTGAAGAAATCGGGTATTACGGTAAGGTACAGAGCACCTGCTAGGGTAACGGATCTTTTGCCGAACCCAAAGGATATCACACCACTCCTGAAAAACGAAGGGGTATACAAGTTAACATGTGAGTGTGGAATATGCTATGTAGTACCGACAGGACGAAGCATCGAATGTCGAGTCAAGGAGCACAGTAGAGACGCCCGACTAGGCTAGATTCAACAGTCCTCTGTTGCTCAACACTGCCATGAGTCGGGACACAAAATAGATTTCGATGACGTTAAGATGTTAGCAAGGGTGAGTAATTATCATCGGCTTATTAGAGAATCCATAGAAATTTACAAACATCGTAACTACATCAATCGTGAGGACGGCACTGACATTAGTAGGGTCTGGAAATCGATCCTAACGCGGTCAGATGGCAAAACACATGGGAATGGTAGCTCCAGATGTGTGCAGTGCGGTGTAAATGTAGGTATATAAGGTAGATTTCTTTGGTAAGTCTTCAGTATTCAGTTAGCTCTGAAGAAGCGAGCAACATGGCTCGCGAAACGTCAGCATTTACGAATCTTGACACACGGCATAGCCCGGAAGCAATTTATTTTCTAATAATGGTTTAACTTTTATTGAGTGCGTTTCGTACTTTCAGACAAACACTGTATATGAATCTCACAAAGACGCACATGTTAGCAAACTAATTTGATCACATGTTGTATGTAAGCAAAAAAGAAATGCACGGAATTCCTATTCTTCTTTACAAATGTGTGTGTTATTACAATAATTGCCGCCTTATTTCAATTACAATGATATTTTAGTACAAATACAAAGGAAGCATACCTTAGAATCGCAAAATTATAATGTATATTCTGATTTACAAGTAATACCGCTAATAACAAGCAGATTTGCTGATTAGTAATGCCTAGACGAATAAGCGTTCATTAGCTGTTATGCCACACTGCATAACAATTGAGGTATCTTTACAGTTTATCAACAACGACGACCAGCCACTAGAGGTTAGTGGCTTCACGCCCTGCTTGCCAAAACGCCATGCCAGCTATAAATTCAAGTCTTCCATGTTTGTTTTTGAAAAATTGCTTTAAAATTGGCAGTATTTATACTCCACAGAGCTTGAACGATAATAATGTAAGATAAAACTGTTTAGAAGCAAAATTTGGAGAACAAAACGAAATGTGATTTCTTCTTTTTAGGTTAACTTCTTGGTGTTTATCTAATATGTGTTTTTGTTTTATTACCGAAAGATGCGAAATTAAAGTGTGAATACACAATAACTATGTAAAACAAAATCGGGATATAAAATTACACTGATTCTTGAACGAAAAAAACCGTTCTGATTACGAATTAAAACTGTAAATAAATAATACCATACGCGAGTATATGTATACTGTATTGTGTATTTGTTCCATTTGATCAATCTTTATTCATATTCGCCCATTAAAATCATCATCTACATACATTCCTTTCAAACCAATTTATACCTACGCGAAAAAAGCGATTTCTCCGAATTATCCCAATACGATTTTCCTTTCAGGCCCGAACGCCTGAAAAACTTACGCAGACGGGATCCATCCTCTTACATTACTGCCAAATTTCGCGCAATGTAAATTTGAGTTATACGACGCAAAAGGAGCTCGCTCCTCCACGTCCTGCGATCATGGCAGCCGAAACGCATAATTTATTTATTCGGAAAGGTATATATACCGTCAGCACAATAGCCGCATAAAATATTATTATGATCCATTGATACATTCGGGAAAGATTTATGTTCGATGGAGGATAGGGGAGGTACCTCAGGGGTGCCATTGTGTCTAACGTTTCCGAAAAGGTTTCCGTGAGGGAAACGGGTGGAACGGGGTGAGACTGCTACCGGTCCATGCTGGACGCGTTCCCCTTTATGTACGCAATCCCTTTTGTTATTCTTGGTGTGGTCGGCGATGAGAAGAAAGAATCCTAAATGAAAATGTCAAGTTATTGTGAAGGGGGCGGTTCTAAATGACTCGTCGACGGTGAACTTTTTTAAGAACCCTTTCCCGGCCGCACCGATTGCCGATTTACTATGGCCATCGCGTCCACACCTACCACGATATTTTTGCCCTGGAGTCCTGAGTGTTTTCGGCATCGACAATGGGCCGTAGTAAGAATGGTATTCGAGAAAATGTGCGCAGATATTTTTATATACCGTCTGCGGCTCCAGATTTGATCTCGGATAATGGGAAAAGTCATTTCTATTTGTATTGAAAAGGTAAACTATAAACTGGTACCGATATCGCTGGACCGATACAATATTGATACAACTCTAAAACGGCCCATATCGTGTATTATGAGTTTCTTGCCTTTATTGGTTCTTATATTAGTTACTATACAGAGTGTCCCCAGATGAAGCTCACTATACCTGTATTGGACCAAATTTTTTCTTTCTCGAGAACAGTTTTAGATGTTTTTAGAGGTGGTTGCAAAAAGATAAATTGTATCAGTATCAGTTTTTCACAATTAAATGTAAAATGTCACAGGAGAAAATTATTTAAAATTAAATTTAATGCTCAGATAACAAATTTGAATATTTGATATCAATTTTTATATTTTGTTTTTATTGTTTGTTGTTCTTTTATTGCTTGATGGTGAAGTTAACTTTATGATTAACAAAGAATTATGACAATTGCATTTGATAATTTATTATTGTCAGTGTTAAATTATGTTTTAGTATTATGTTTGCAAATGGCGGTTCAATAAATGATTTAAAAAAAAAAAAAAAAAAAATAATACTTTTACTAATTTTGTAAAAACGGACGAACAAGAAAATCACAATGGGACCAAAAACTAGATTATTTATCTTTAATTTGTTTTGATGATTACGTTTAAGATTCTGTCGATAAGTACTTCAGGAAAACCATCAGCACTTTTACGTGTTTTGAGACTAAATTTAGTGATACTTTACAAGAAAACAGTCCTTTCTATGCAATACATACTACTTTTTTTTTGTTTTTGAGAGTTTTATGTTTAGGTTTTCCTAATATTTGCAGTATTTTCTAATTTTTTTATCTCCTTTTCTTTCTGATGTGGCTAGGCACATGACTTTATCATACTATTTAGCAGTGTTTCCCAATGTAAACTGACGCAAACGGTGATGTTGTGACAATACACAAAGTTTCTTTTTCGACACGTTTACAATACTTTGTCATACTACGTATGATAAGGTAAAAATGGTAGTTAATGACTTGGAGAAAAAAACCTGACTTATTTTATATACGTGTGCGCCAAACTCTGGCAGTTTTTTTCGAATAGTATGGTACATATGTCATCTGCTACAATCTATGAATGGCTTCACCTACTATAAATGCAAAGGCCTGTGGTGTTTTCTTAAAAAAAAAAAAAGACAAGTAATTACGTCATTTGAACGGAATTTTTGTTCTAAAACAGCGTACAGTGACAATTAGGGTTTGTCAGATTTTTAAACCCGGGTTTTTGAGACACTCGAAAACCGGTGTTGAAGTTATAACCTGAAGAAGTTATAGACCGCTGAATTGGAAGATTTCATTATTTGTGACAGCCAAATCCATACCAAAGCAATATTTACTTTTTTATCTAGAATAAGATTACTTGATATTGTAGTAATCGTTTACAAAACATTTTATATTTTTTTAAATTAATAATTTATATTGTGTATTACATTAAACTATAAATGTGTAATGCCTAGGGGTATAGGCAACCCAATATACATGTCAAGAATGATTAAAGAAGATCTGGATTTGTCCACTATAAATGCAATAGTATTGAAATAAACGTTTAGCTATGCGGTTGAGTTTTCTTATCATAAGTAAGAATCGTATACAGAAATTGGCGACGAGGATAAAAACCACAGACACCGAAGAGAAGCGCGAAATGGCTACAGCTTTAGTGGGACAAATTAAGGAAATTGACCAGGCAAGCGATGATTTTTCTATTTTCCAAGTCAAGTTGGATCAATTCCTAATTGCAAATGGACTAGAAAAAGATGTAGCCAGGAAGCGCGCCATTTTGCTCAATGCAATTAGCGATGAAACATATACGGTTTTACATAATTTGTGTGTACCCGAAGCTCCAACAAAGAAGACCTATAATTATTGAAACTTTTGGCCGTCCATTGCAGTCCGCTAGCTTCGTACTTCGCAGCACGTATTAAGTTATATAACGCAAAAAGGAACGAAAACGAGAGCGTAGTCGAAAGGATAGCACGTGTGCGCAGTTTAGCCGAATTAACAACAACTATTCGAGATATATTTGTTACTGGCATAGGTCCTAGTACAATCCTTGGGGGATTGTTGGAAGAAGATGCCTCTTCAGCTTCATGTACGTTGCAAAAAAATGGTGGACCTTGCTCGCGGCCATGAAGGAAAAACTCCCTCGTCAGGAGGTAGAGGAGATGCATCACTTGTCAAGAAAATCAAAGATTCATGGTGAAAGGTGTTCAGTTTGCGGTCGTAGCAACCATCCTACAACTATGTGCAGGTATCGAAATTGAAATTGTGATATCTGCGGCCGTAAGGGTCATATTGCACCTATGTGTGAAAGTAAACGAAAATCCGATAAATAAGTATCTAGGAATAATTTTTTTTATAAAGCGAGTTTAGGTGACATTTCTGAAAATAATTTATTTTCAATTTCATCGGAAGCAAAATTTTGCAAATCCGTAACTATTAATTTAATGGTTGAGGACATGCCATGTGAATTCAAAATTGAGACTGGTTCAGCCTACTCTATTATACCAGAAACTATGTAGTTAAAGTATTTCAAATTTCAAAATGAAATTAATTAATTAATAGTAAATTGATATTAAATGTTTCCTTTAAGAATCATACTACTAGACTGGATATGTAGGTTGTAAGGAACGGTATAATTCCTTTACTTGGTAGACAAGCATTGCTGTTGCTTGATTTAAAGTTGGCTGGTCTGAATCACATCTACAATAGATCATTAAAGGGACTTTTGGCTGAGTATTCAGTAATTTTTAATAATAATTAATAAATTTTCACTAAGGGAAAAACCTCTCTATCGGTAAATTCTGATATTGCTCTAAAATTTTTCAAACCTCGCCCAATTGCATTTTCTCTTAAAAAAAATGGTGGAAAAAGTAATAACTAGATTAATAGATACAGGTGTGCTTAAATCAGTTAACAGTTCTCAGTGGGGAACTCCTATTGTATCTATTGAAAAGTGATGGTTCAGTAAGAATACGTGGGGATTATAAAACTACATTAAATCCGGTTCTACAAACCGTTAGATATCAATTGCCTAGAGTAGAAATATTTATTTTCAAAATTACAAAATTGTAATTATTTTTCAAAAATTGATCTGTCGGATGCGTATCAACAAAATTGTTGACAATTTCCACTCACAAGGGATTGTTTACTTATACTCGACTTCCTTATGGAATTACGAGGATCCCTTCTTAACGTCACCTGACTGCAATTAATTAAAACAGGAGAACCAATCCCTCACACTTTATTTTCATTATTTTATAATCAATTTGTGTGGTAAATTGAAGAAATTGTTATGACAACAATAAAAACTTATAAATTTGCGACATAAATTTACTAAAGCATGACAATGTAGAATGAAAAAGTTTAATTTAAAATCAGCACACTAAACAAGCAGTAACTACTAACATCCAATTCATAATTCATACACAAAATAAACGCGACTATCTGCATATCATTGGCACTAGTAACTACACCGCGCGCCACACTGTGGCCAAATCGCGAAATGCACCACCCAGCCTGCACCCGGCACCGGGTCTTTATCTCGCCGCAATTAAGGACGAATTCATTATCTCATGAATATGGTAATTACGCGATGCATGCATGAAGTGCTATATTTTATTTATATCTAGCGCATCGTATTTACATTATCGGCGCCGCTATAGCGCCAGCACTAGCAGTAGTACTAGCAAACGCCGTTTGCGAAATTTATCAGAGCGCTGCGAGTCCGGGGAAACCCACGACGACTGCAGTTTCGAGATTTAATTACCAGGGGGCACTTAGCGGGCCCGGGTGGGGTTGTTAAACTTCCAGCCGGAAGTTACCTTGGTTGTATAGGTCCTAAGACTGGTTGTAAAGTTGAGGTCGTGCTAGGTAAGTGATAGAAAATGCAACAAAGACTTTAACAATGTTATGCATAAACATGAAATGATTAGATTTGAATTGTTTGTCGTCGGCCTATTTCCGTATCATATAACTCCCACACTGGAAGGATTCATATAATCAGGAATTGGCGATTTGAAAATCAAAATGTATAAAAAAGCACTTACTCTTAGTTCTGGAGAAGGCTCCGCTACTTGAAGCGGGTACACCTGAAACAACAAAATAATCATTAGTTATTACATACTTGATAGTATGGTACTTGCGATTAGATTTAAATAGAACATAAATACGGAATAGAAACCATAATGGTTGGGTGAATATCTTTTAGAGCACTTTACTTTTAAGATTTTGCTTCAAAGCAAGTGTTAATCATTATTATATTTAACACGTTTTCGGGGGTTTTTGTTTCCGACTTAGATCTCGGTTCCAACCGAACGCAATTTTTATGATTTTGGAATTATTTTTTCTTTTACTGGAAAATATCAATTATATTTCAAAATTCAGTTTTCAGTGGCTCAGAGTACACTTAGCTCTGACGAAGCGGACAACATGATCAACAAAACGTCAGAAATTACGAATTTTGACGCACAGAAAAGCCCGAAAACAATTTATTTTATTAATGTTTCTTTCCTTGAAAGCCTACGTAAAATATCAAATATATATTAAACAATTGAGGAAAATATTAAGAATTTGCTGCTTGCGGCCGCCGGTTTATTGTCACATTATTAATTTTCACCTCGCGTTATAAATTACCGTGTATAGTGCAGTTTTCAACAATGTGTATATGTATATAAGCAAGCGTTTTCTTATTTAACAAACGTTAAGAGACAATATACAAATCATCTGTTACAGATTAATGGTGTCAAATTATTTAAAATTATAATTTATTTAAATTATAGTGTAAAAATCGTATCTACGGAGCTTATTTTTTTTACTTTCTTTTCAGATTGTAAATGTCATTCTGAGTAAAATGTGTCATATGGACGTATTGATATTTTCAACGCTTAAAACATTACAGCTGTACGTAATATGTACAGCTTCTTTAGATTTATTACCTTTGTAACGCACCTTCTTCTCTGGTGCGGTGAAGAAGTGTTACACAATATATAACAATATTAAACCCTGTTGTATGTAGCTCGTAGGTCCTGGGTTCGTCGGAATAAAATACGATGATTTGAAAAAATAATAAATGTATTATTCAGCATTACTCTTTTACATACATAGAAAAAAAATACTATAAATAGGAAATATCGGATACTGGTATGTTATTTCTTCGGCGACGGGGTTCGGGTATTAGTTAAACTAATAGTACAGGAAATAGGCTAACCGGACGGGAAAATATTCCCGATTCGGTGATGGCGGAGTTCGATAATACTTAGTAACATATATCTGGAAAATTTAACATATCTGGAAAAAAATATATATATGGAAAAAACTACCTCGCCAACTACGGCCAGCAGAGGTAAGCAGTTCGATATATTATAAACAGCATACAAGGGGCCATCGGATAATACCTTGAGCTCTAACACCAGCATGCAAAGGGCCAGTAGGGAAGACTCTGTGCTATTTTAGTAGCATTCAAGGGGTCAGCAAAAATAGACTGAACTGTGAGTTCTCCCGCCAGCACAAGGGGCCAGCAGGGAGACTGATTTCTAGAGGGAAATACGCGGGCTTATATACCGTCAAAACGACCCCCACTATTCACGAAACAAGTCTGCTGGATGATACGAGATTCACATACCAAACCAGTCCCGGAACTAGTTTACGTATCGGACGTTCAGACGAGTTCAAAAATATACAAAAACATGATTTCCCAAAATAAATGCACACAAGTAAAAGTTATACAATCAATAAAAACTTATTACTAACAAAATACACTTCTTAAGCAAATCAATAGATCTCCATGAAACATTTTACTCATAATGAATGTTTATTAATTTTTGTATTCATTTTATTTTATATTATTATTTTTCTTGAACTTAAATAATTTATTCACATTTTATTATTGTAAATGGTAATTATAAATGGTGTTCTTTCTTATCGCATTGTTTATTAGGTACGTATTTTTTATTCATTCTTTTGTGATATACAGCAAAAATATATTTGTTATTGCAAATTACAGTTTTTAGTTCTAAATGACAGTTCTATATAAAAAAATAAAAATAAAATAACTTTATTGTATGTAAAATACAAAGGGTAAGTACAACACCGAAGTGATATAAAGTACTACCAAACGAAATGACAAGGAAACAGTATAAAAAATGAATTCGAAGAAAATTAAAAAACATCGAAATAGAATTTCAAAATAAATATCTCAAAAAATATTTTCGCACACAATCACGCCCGATAAAAGCGCCTTCTTCAAAGGTTCGATGGTGGATTCTCGGCTGCGGAAGCCGATGGTGCTGAGGGTATTGTTTACAACAAAGGCAGCGAGATAGGAGAAAGACCTCCTGAAGAACGCTGCCCTGTGTTCTGGAACCGTCGCTGTCGTGGCAACCCGACGAAGCTCTCGGGCATGTGCTTCAATCCGCAGCTGTATTTTCTCGGCCAGATAGGGCGGTTGATGCTCGACAGCAGCCAAGCGCACCACGCCGACATAGTGGAGGAAGCGACGCTCACCCATTCGCAGACAGCGATGCTCTCGCAATACCCCGGTCATATGCTGGCGTCGGGGGCACCCAACGGCAAACGCCAAACAGCTGTACTGGATACTCTGCAGTCGTCGCTTACTGGCCTGTGTAAGAAAGGGCCCATAAACAACATCTGCGTAGTCCAGGCTAGACAACACCAAGGAATCTGTAATCATAAGTTTCACTTTAGTTGGTAGAATCGCCTTGAATTGGTAGAGCAGCTTTAACTTCGCGTAAGCACCCCGACACAACCGATCAACGTGTCCATTAAAAGAGAGATTACTGTCCAACATCACACCGAGATTCCGAGCTTCTTCGACGATTGGAAGGCTGACACCGTTTAACGCGATTTTGAAGTTCGATTGACCGACAGTTTCTCGACCCGCACGACTCCCGATGAAGAGTACTTGACACTTTACCGGATTTAGCATTAAGGAGTTACTCGTTGCCCAGGAATAAACCCTAGCAAGGTCGTCATTGATGGTATTTATGCATAAGTCGACATTGTCAGCAGTTATCGGCGCGTAAATTTGAATATCATCCGCGTACATGTGGTAGTTGCATTTCTCGATCACATCCGGTAGATCCGCCGTCAACAGGTTAAACAAAAGCGGCCCAAGCACAGACCCCTGAGGCACACCCGATTCAACCCTCCACGGCTCGGAGATATTAAAGTTATCAATTTTAGTCTTAATTGTTCTCCCGTTTAGATAATCGCCAAACCAATGCAAAACCGGTCCATCCACGCCATAGTGTTTTAATTTTGCAAGCACGCACTCGAAGCCAACACTGTCGAAAGCCTTGGACATATCCAGAAGAACCAAGGCAGTAGTTAATGACCCCCGATGATCTGATACAATATCATCAAGGACACGCAACAAAGCCGTCCTCGTACCATACGATTTACGAAAGCCGGATTGATGCTTAGGTAGTATGTTGTGTTCCTGCAAGAACTCGGACAACTGCACATGAAGCAAGGATTCTGCGATCTTCGAGGCAGCACACAGAAGACTAATTGGGCGGAAATCACCCAGAGCTGACGGGGAAGCCTTCTTTGGAATAGGCTTGACGTAGGCAGATTTCCACAGGGACGGAAAAACGCCAACCTCAAATGAGTAGTTGATGATGTGCGTCAAGGGCGCAGCACAGAATGAGCTGGAAAGCTGTAACATCATTGCTGAGATTCCATCAACACCACAACACGCTGACCTGGCCTTTGATATTAGATTCTCGACACTGGAAACTTCCACAGGTCGATAGGTAAAATCCCCACCGCTTGTGTGTCGCGATTTTTCAAACGCGCCAATATATTCCCGATCAAGATGCACTCTCGGAACACTGTTAATAAAATGAGCACTAAAATCGTCGGCGTTGCGCAATTCCGTCGGAAAGGCACATGCATCACCCCTCTGCACCACACCCCAACTTCTTAGGTGCCGCCAAATACGCCGCTGGTCGCTTGTGTCCCGAACCCGAGAAGTAAAGAAAGCCCTCTTCTCAGATACTACAGCGTTGTTGTATAGTTTCCGTAGGTCACAGAAATATGTTCTGTGAGCCGGTAACCTGCTGCATTTGTATTTCCGCCATGCATCATTCTTGAGGTTCCCCATCTGACGAAGTGTATCAGTGAACCAAGGCTCGCTTGGTTTACGATGCGGTCGGACCATCCTGAGAGGTGCATGAACATCAAACAGTTCGGTTAAAACCGTATTAAAAAAGTCCAACTTATCGTTTATGTCCGTCAAAGCGTACATGCTGCACCAAGGAATTGCTGCAGCATCCCGCAAAAACACGTCCCGAGAAAAGTTTCTGTAACTCCGCGTTAAGAAAGGTGCACCCGGAAGAATTGGCACCGCATAGGGTATGCGACAAGAGATCGCGTGGTGATCGGAAAAGTCACATGGTATCACTTCACTCTCTACGTTTTTAATATCATTGTTAATAAGGATTAAATCGATTAGAGTTTCAGAGTCCGCGGTTACACGCGTAGGATCAGTAACCAATTGGATGAGCGAGTAATCATTAATTATTGTACACAGTGCATTCTTTAAACCAGAGGGACACAGCATATTAATGTTAAAATCGCCCAGGATGACAATGTTCTGCAATTCCATGTGGATTAAATTTAGAGCGTCGCCAAGCGAGCTAAGAGACGTAACACCACCCGAAGGCGGTCGGTAAACAACACCAACAGCCATACATGTTTTCTTGGTATAAATTTTTACCCATAATTGTTCTATCTGAGAATCAGGCTCCTCCGGAATCTCAATGACCGAATATTTGATTGGAGTTCTGATGTACATGGCAACGCCTCCACCCCTGGCTTCTCTATCCATCCGTAGAATATTAAAGCCGGGAATAGCTATCATCTCATTTGTAATAATGTCGCTTAGCCAAGTTTCGCTAATTGCAAATATATCACAATTAGTCCGTATTACAAATTCCTTGACCTCATTATGTTTGTTGACAAGCGATCTAACGTTCAGGTGTACAAACAAAACATTTGAAATAGTACGCCGTGCACTGTCAGCAGATTCCCCTTGTGACTGCCCGCTTATTGAGCAGTCTGGCTCACTTGTAAAAAATGCTTACCATAATTAATTTTTTGCCGTTCCACTTTTGCCTTCTTCATGAAAATTGGGCAATCGGACGACCAAGCCGCATGGCAAATATCGGAAATCTCTTGGCCCAACGTATCTTTGGCATACTTACAATTTCCACAGCTTCTTGATTTAGCCTTGCAAACCGCAACCTTATGTTTCTCTGCACACAAAGGACAGACAAGATCTCTTTTGCAGTTATCGGCTATATGGTTGTACCCACAGCAGTTGTAGCATCTCAACAAATCGATAGCCTCGAACGCCAAACACGTATCCCAATAGATAGTGACTCGACCCTCTCTCATTATTTCACTGAAAGTCTTGCCGTCAACCTCTGCAATAATGGTCTTTTTCGCCTTACCAACATGCAATATCTTAATTGTAGCTTCAGTCCCTATGAAATCGTTTTGAGATTTTAGGTACTGAACTATCTTTTCGTTGCTTAAGTTCTCGGTAAGGCCAACCAGTTTCACCTTAGGCAGCTTCAGACTCGAGATTTTCACATCAAAGTCATCTCCCAGCTTTTCAATGGCTTCCAGTTTCAACTTCTCTGTTTGTTCACCGTTTTTGCACTGCACAACTACTCCACCTTTGGCTACAGTTCTCATTGAGGACACAGCCGAGTTTATCGGATTGAGTTGTCCTTTCAACATCTTAGCTGTATCCTCGCAACTCTTCTTAGCATCTTTCGGCTTAATTATCACCACCGGTCCATTAGTTGCATTATTGCGTATTCCCTTCAGCTTACCAGCGTAAGAATCGTCCTGTCGTTGAGTCACCTTCTGCACTTCGTCAATCATTTCCTTATTGCCTACCTTTACTGTAGACTCGATCTCCAGAATTGTTGATCGAAGACTCTCAAGGGAATCCTCATGTTTTTGTACCATCTCACTTTGGCTCTGGAGCGAACGCTTCAACGCATGCACCAAATCAAAAACCTCCAGCAGAACAACTTTAGAGCTGGCCTTTTTGTTGTTCGCGCACAAGTCACAGAACCAACCAAAATTTTTATTTTTGATCACAAAATCACACAGTTTTTCTTCAACTGATACGCATTTTAATGCGTGAAACGTTGCGTCACACAAGGCACACTTTATACCTTCCTGCCTTTTCACTGTTTTTTTGCAGACACCACAAAAGTTTAAGTCGGTCATTGCGACGAACAATAACACACGACCGCCTAGAGCAGCCGTTCGATCACGAATATATACTATAATATATACTATAATATATACTATAATATATACTATAATATACTTTATTAGTTTAATTCTAAAGTAGTAAAGTGGGATGGAAATGGTTTTATGTCCCAAAAAATTGGAGAATAATCTACTGGTCCAGTCACTCATGATTCAAATATCACCAAATTGCAGCTTACTGGATAGGTTTGTACTAAAAATAACACTTTCTAGTGCAACTTTGGCGGGAGTCGCCCGCTCTAAGCAAAAAGTTCTACATCAAAACTTCAGATACCACAGAAGTTGGAGACATACGATTATTCGAAACAGTTTAATTACCTACATTTTGTCATTATTAATTAGGTATTACTTTAATATTTAGATCAATATACTTTCGTAATCTTATAATACGATTGGTTTCTTAGATGATGCAAACGAATTCATTCATAATACAAATGTCTGGCGGTAATTAACGAACAGAAAATACCGAATGCGTACGTAGGAATGAAACAACTATCATTGTTTTTGTCCAAAATCGTAATTAGTAAGATAATAATAAGATGCAATGCGGTTTCATGAAAAAAAAAACAACGAATGTTAACAAAGTAACCAAGGGTTCAGAAGTTCTACATGGACACCAACAACGGGGATGTGTACACTTTAGTATCCAACTTTAATACACATTCTGCAGGCAATCTCTGTACAACGTTAATGCACGTACAACGTCCATCAACTGTTTATTCGTCCCAGTGGCGTGATCGAGCGTCTACGTCAAGATGGCCGCCGCCACTACCACTAGCTTCCATACTGTTTGCCAGGATCATCATGAAGGAGGCGGAGAGATAACAGAGAGTTCGGTTTATCGGAATTGGATCGTTCACTATTGCCATTGTTCAAACGCTACAAGGTATTCACGTCAAGGGAACCGACCTCCAAGTGCGCTCTTCTAGATGAGAACTGCATTCTAGCCGTGCACTTCCCACCCCTTGTGGGGTGCGCCGCCCCGCAATTCAGATTTCAATAGCCGCCGATTATGCAATTGTGTCCGACTAAATGGATTTTCATTGTTTTGTATGTTTGGAACAATACATAGTTTACGATTTATGTTAAACATCTCATAAGCTGTCAATATCAAACGTTATTCCAACGAAGAGAGTCTAAAGTAGGGTGACCAAGTTTTTCATACTCAAGGCGCGACGCTGATTCCTTTTACTGCTTCACTTCCAAAGAATAGTGTAATTTTCTAGAATTTGTAGCGTGGAACCATTGCTTATACTCATTAGATTTTGGATGCAGTTATTTCATTTTATTTTAATGATGGAACACTGCACAGAAAAAAAACTTACCGCGGTAAAAACTTCAGATCCGACTAAAACTGCTTCCATATTGCCCAATAATTTTGTTGAAAATTCAGTTGAATGTGCATTATCCTTTTTTAAATACTAATTTCTCCGTACTTAATAACTTTTTAGATTAAAAAATGCCGTAAAATATGTTTTGCCTAATTCTAAACCGATATTACTTGATATTATTGATATTAGTTAATTAATTTATCCAATTGAAATCCGATAATAATAAGTTTCTGTTTTGCTTTCTGTGGCCTAAGACTGATATTGAATTTTTTATTTGAAAAAGCATATATCGATTAAAATCTTAAGCAACTATTTACACTGCAAAATATTTTCTTTTCTTTTTATTGTCATTTCTTTTTACTGCTTCATCTCCAAAGAATAGTGTAATTTTCTAGAATTTGCAGCGTTGAACCATAGCTTATGCTCATTAGATTTTGGATGCAATTGTTTCATTTTACTTTAATGATGTAATCGTGCCCAAAAAAATAGATCCGACAGGAACTGAAGTCCATATTGCCCAATAATTTTGTTGAAAATTCAGTTGAATGCGTATTTTCGTTTTTTAAATACTAATTTCTCCGTACTTTTTATATATGACTTTTTAGATTAAAAAATGCCGTAAAATATATTTTGCCTAATTCTAAACCAATATTACTTAATTAATTTAACAAATTGTAATACGATAATAATAAGTTTCTGTTTTGCTTTCTGTGGCCCAAGACTAATATTGAATTTTTACTTTATCAAACTTAGAGCTGAAAAGCTTTCTGTTGAAAAGGGTCCAAAGGAACTGGAGGTTTAGTCTTAGCATTTTTGAAAGATTTTGCAAATAAGTCGTCATTTCTGGAATTTCGTCGAAATTGTTAAATAATAGAGGAAATTCTTAATAATTTATGACTATGACATTTTTTGTACAATTAATAATTTAGCTGCATGAGCAAATTCTATTTCATCGAGATCGGTCGTACTGCATTAAATATAGTTAGCCAGGATTTTTATTCTAATGACAGTAGGTAGTGTCAAACGCTAATGTTTTGACAATACCTACTGTCAATATAAGCTGCGTTCGGATATTGTACACCGTTACACTTTTTACACCCACGCAAGTGGGTGTAACACATGTCCTAGTAGTCAGGATATGTCAGATATTTTGATTCTAATGACAGTAGGTAGTGTCAAATGGGTGTCAAACGCTAATGTTTTGACAATACCTCAATGCTGCGTTCGGGTATTGTACACCGTTACACTTTTTACACCCAATAACACGTAAATGTTATTTTGACGGTGTACCCGGTGTCAACGGAGTACAATATCCGAACGCAGCTTTAATCGACATACCTGTCTAGTTCTACAAGTTTAATTTTAATGCAGACATGGCCGATCTCGATCAAATAGAATCTCATGCAGCTAAACTATTAATTTTATATATAGTATGATAAAGTTATGTGCCTGGCCACATCAGATTTTTACTTTATCATACGCAGTATGTAAAGTATTGTAATCGTGCCAAAAAATTTTTTTGAGATTTTAGCTGAAATATGTCTTTTTGGGTCCCCTGAACATTTTTGACCAAGGTAAAAAAAATGTCTGTGTGTGTGTGTGTGTGTGTGTGTGTGTGTGTGTGTGTGTGTGTGTGTGTGTGTGTGTGTGTGTGTGTGTGTGTGTGTGTGTGTGTGTGTGTGTGTGTGTGTGTGTGTGTGTGTGTGTGTGTGTGTGTGTGTGTGTGTGTGTGTGTGTGTGTGTGTGTGTGTGTGTGTGTGTGTGTGTGTGTGTGTGTGTGTGTGTGTGTGTGTGTGTGTGTGTGTGTGTGTGTGTGTGTGTGTGTGTGTGTATGTGTGTGTGTGTGTGTGTGTGTGTGTGTGTGTGTGTGTGTGTGTGTGTGTGTGTGTGTGTGTGTGTGTGTGTGTGTGTGTGTGTGTGTGTGTGTGTGTGTGTGTGTGTGTGTGTGTGTGTGTGTGTGTGTGTGTGTGTGTGTGTGTGTGTGTGTGTGTGTGTGTGTGTGTGTGTGTGTGTGTGTGTGTGTTGTGTGTGTGTGTGTGTGTGTGTGTGTGTGTGTGTGTGTGTGTGTGTGTGTGTGTGTGTGTGTGTGTGTGTGTGTGTGTGTGTGTGTGTGTGTGTGTGTGTGTGTGTGTGTGTGTGTGTGTGTGTGTGTGTGTGTGTGTGTGTGTGTGTGTGTGTGTGTGTGTGTGTGTGTGTGTGTGTGTGTGTGTGTGTGTGTGTGTGTGTGTGTGTGTGTGTGTGTGTGTGTGTGTGTGTGTGTGTGTGTGTGTGTGTGTGTGTGGTGTGTGTGTGTGTGTGTGTGTGTGTGTGTGTGTGTGTGTGTGTGTGTGTGTGTGTGTGTGTGTGTGTGTGTGTGTGTGTGTGTGTGTGTGTGTGTGTGTGTGTGTGTGTGTGTGTGTGTGTGTGTGTGTGTGTGTGTGTGTGTGTGTGTGTGTGTGTGTGTGTGTGTGTGTGTGTGTGTGTGTGTGTGTGTGTGTGTGTGTGTGTGTGTGTGTGTGTGTGTGTGTGTGTGTGTGTGTGTGTGTGTGTGTGTGTGTGTGTGTGTGTGTGTGTGTGTGTGTGTGTGTGTGTGTGTGTGTGTGTGTGTGTGTGTGTGTGTGTGTGTGTGTGTGTGTGTGTGTGTGTGTGTGTGTGTGTGTGTGTGTGTGTGTGTGTGTGTGTGTGTGTGTGTGTGTGTGTGTGTGTGTGTGTGTGTGTGTGTGTGTGTGTGTGTGTGTGTGTGTGTGTGTGTGTGTGTGTGTGTGTGTGTGTGTGTGTGTGTGTGTGTGTGTGTGTGTGTGTGTGTGTGTGTGTGTGTGTGTGTGTGTGTGTGTGTGTGTGTGTGTGTGTGTGTGTGTGTGTGTGTGTGTGTGTGTGTGTGTGTGTGTGTGTGTGTGTGTGTGTGTGTGTGTGTGTGTGTGTGTGTGTGTGTGTGTGTGTGTGTGTGTGTGTGTGTGTGTGTGTGTGTGTGTGTGTGTGTGTGTGTGTGTGTGTGTGTGTGTGTGTGTGTGTGTGTGTGTGTGTGTGTGTGTGTGTGTGTGTGTGTGTGTGTGTGTGTGTGTGTGTGTGTGTGTGTGTGTGTGTGTGTGTGTGTGTGTGTGTGTGTGTGTGTGTGTGTGTGTGTGTGTGTGTGTGTGTGTGTGTGTGTGTGTGTGTGTGTGTGTGTGTGTGTGTGTGTGTGTGTGTGTGTGTGTGTGTGTGTGTGTGTGTGTGTGTGTGTGTGTGTGTGTGTGTGTGTGTGTGTGTGTGTGTGTGTGTGTGTGTGTGTGTGTGTGTGTGTGTGTGTGTGTGTGTGTGTGTGTGTGTGTGTGTGTGTGTGTGTGTGTGTGTGTGTGTGTGTGTGTGTGTGTGTGTGTGTGTGTGTGTGTGTGTGTGTGTGTGTGTGTGTGTGTGTGTGTGTGTGTGTGTGTGTGTGTGTGTGTGTGTGTGTGTGTGTGTGTGTGTGTGTGTGTGTGTGTGTGTGTGTGTGTGTGTGTGTGTGTGTGTGTGTGTGTGTGTGTGTGTGTGTGTGTGTGTGTGTGTGTGTGTGTGTGTGTGTGTGTGTGTGTGTGTGTGTGTGTGTGTGTGTGTGTGTGTGTGTGTGTGTGTGTGTGTGTGTGTGTGTGTGTGTGTGTGTGTGTGTGTGTGTGTGTGTGTGTGTGTGTGTGTGTGTGTGTGTGTGTGTGTGTGTGTGTGTGTGTGTGTGTGTGTGTGTGTGTGTGTGTGTGTGTGTGTGTGTGTGTGTGTGTGTGTGTGTGTGTGTGTGTGTGTGTGTGTGTGTGTGTGTGTGTGTGTGTGTGTGTGTGTGTGTGTGTGTGTGTGTGTGTGTGTGTGTGTGTGTGTGTGTGTGTGTGTGTGTGTGTGTGTGTGTGTGTGTGTGTGTGTGTGTGTGTGTGTGTGTGTGTGTGTGTGTGTGTGTGTGTGTGTGTGTGTGTGTGTGTGTGTGTGTGTGTGTGTGTGTGTGTGTGTGTGTGTGTGTGTGTGTGTGTGTGTGTGTGTGTGTGTGTGTGTGTGTGTGTGTGTGTGTGTGTGTGTGTGTGTGTGTGTGTGTGTGTGTGTGTGTGTGTGTGTGTGTGTGTGTGTGTGTGTGTGTGTGTGTGTGTGTGTGTGTGTGTGTGTGTGTGTGTGTGTGTGTGTGTGTGTGTGTGTGTGTGTGTGTGTGTGTGTGTGTGTGTGTGTGTGTGTGTGTGTACCCGTTTTTGTGGCGACGATTCCGGAGAAACTACTAAAGGTATCGGGACGAAACTTCATATTTAGAAATTTCATTACCAAACTTAGAGCTGAAAAGCTTTCTGTTGAAAAGGGACCAAAAGAACTGGAGGTTTACTCTTAGCATTTTTGAAAGATTTTGCAAATAAGCCGCCATTTCTGGAATTTCGTCGGAATAGTTAAATAATAAATTAAAGAAGAGGAAATTCTGAATAATTTATGCCTATGACATTTTTTGGTACAATCAATAGTTTAGCTGCATGAGCAAATTCTATTTCATCGAGATCGGTCGTACTGCATTAAAACTAGTAGCCAGGATTTGCCAGATTTTTTGATTCTAATGACGGTAGGTAGTGTCAAACGCCAATGTTTTGACAATAACTTGTGTCAATATAAACTGCGTTCGGATATTGTATTACACTTTTTACACCCAATAACACGTAAGTGTCTTTTGGACATATTAATCGACATATCTGTCTAGTTCTACTAATATATTTTATATTATTTTAATGCAGACATGGCCGATCTCGATCAAATAGAATCTCATGCAGCTAAACTATTAATTTTATATATAGTATGATAAATTCATGTGCCTGGCCACATCAGATTTTTTATTTTAAAAAGCAAATATTGATTAAAATCTAAAATCAAGAAAAACATTTTTGGATAAATTAAGAAATTTCAGTCCACAAACATTTAAAAATCTGTAATTGATCATTAATTATTTTGTGGAAGTACACCGCATTGGTGTGAGTATGAAATCCATGCATTCTACTTGAACAATCGAAACCTCAAAAGCACACATGCTTCTCAACAAGATTCAACTTGACATTTAAACTACTTACCCTAGAACTTTATGAAAACGTACAAATATTAAAACACATACTACACTTCCTTCAGAGAGTAGACTAGCATTCTGGGTGGAGTCGTAAATATTCTGAGAAGAGAGACTAAAATTGTCAAAACGAGAGACATAATTCAGGACGCCTCACGTGGCGGGACAATCTGCCAAATTTCGGGACTGTCCCGCCCAATTTGGAACATTTGGTCATCCTAATGTAAAGTTTCGTTTGTTTTTTTACTGGGTAACTTCGGGGTCAGGGGGGAAACATATGGTGAAAAAAAAATCGTATACCAGATATACAGAATAATTCCAAAATAGACTGACGTGTATTACAAATATTTTGACAACTAATATATAATTTTAATAATAGGTTGGCGACTCTAGCTGAAAATGAACAATATTTCTTGAACCTAACCATTTTTAAGCTAAAATGCAAATATCAACCGCGATAAATTATCGGATTTACCTCTGGATGTTATCCACTTAAGACGGCGGTCTACAGAACTCGTAACTCAGCTCGACTGGATTAGATACCACGGGAAATTGTTAACCACGGGACATATTTGCACGTGGATTAATTAATCGTTCAATTAGTGATCCAGGTATTTAGACAGTAGTCCGCCTTGAATTATGTACATTACCTACATAACCAAGCGCACACACACTGTCCTATATTAGATACGACATGCTGAAATTTGCTAATATTGCCAAACAGTAGATATATTACCATTAACAATAGATCTAATATCTTTCAATTCGTAGAAACACTTGTTAATACGCTCTTCTACTTTGGTTTCATAATGAACACGTTGTGATACTGTTTTCGGTTTCGTAATAGACGGTGTTCATTATGACTTCGTAAACATGGTACGGCTAATATATCCTCACCGCAATTATATAAAATTAATGACTCAAAGCAATAAAAAATCCTGACGTAACCGAGAAATATAAAGACGGGCACACATAAATTTAAAAATTTGACCTTGTGCCTTATCTAATAGTACTAAAAGGTAAAAGGTGAGAGGAGGACCACAAGACCCCGTGTCCAGCCAAGATAACATGATACAGAATACACATACAGAGAGGGCTACAGACAGAGTCCACAAAGCAACGCAGGCAGGCCACGTTTTGGTCCTGTGATAAAACCCACGAACGGAACAGGGATATCTGATCCTGCCGGATAGAGGTCCTTTGGGGCTGGTGGCTACCTAACCTTAAAACCCCATCGACAAATGAAGCGTTGTGTAAGGGATTGTTGGATGTCAAAATAAGAGAGATTGTAAAATCTCTTGCGAATGTGTAATGCAATCTAAGAGATGAAAGTTTTTCCTCTTTATTTGACGGTTCCTTATTCGCTAGTTACTGATTCTACTTTATGACGGTCGCTTATTCTTTTCTTTTTCTGTTGACTGAATATACACATATAAAAAATATGCTTGCCTTAACGTTCCTGCATAACTCCTATGTGGTGGTTTGATAAGGTTTTGTCCACATTTCGAAAAGGTCGAGATAAAAATCCAGCTTGGGTCTATCGCACAATCCATTATCGGTGAATGTAAAATTCATAAGGGGGGCCTTTTACAAGCGACCATAATAATATAGAAATACTGTGTAACGGTATTAAGTCACGCGAAAGAGGTCAAGGCCATAGAGGGGTAACTCAGCTAATTGATTAAAAACCGTATTGTGCCGGCCACGTACCACAGAAGTTTGCAAGAGTGGCATTTAACTGATAACAAAAGTCATATTTTATCAAATTGTGTTGGTGAAATTGTACACATGCAAAACCCACCAAATCATGTCAAAAATAGTTAAAGGTATATGCAAAACAACTTGCAATTTGCTGATTCCCTTCTTCACTGTATAGCCCTACCAATAATATTAAAAGATAACACATTTAAATCAAAGCATGTAATTTTGTCACTCGAATTTAATATTGTTTTGTAGACGGGACGCTGAGATGGTACATTTAATGAGATGGTCAAATGGAAGTTGAATTGATTTTTTTATTGCTTCACTTCCAGAGAATAGTGTTAATTTTCTAAAACTTGAAGCGTGGAACTTGCAGCGTCGAGCTAGTGCTTATTAGATGTTGGATGCATTTTTCATTCCATGTCACCGATGGAAGACTGCCTAAAAAACTTATTTGTTGGTGAAAATTCATTAGACATGGTGCACTTTTTAATTTTAATTTTATTTACTACAATACGCTGATGATTAATATAACACGAATATAAATATTAATAATGTTTTAATGTTGAAAATAATCCTAGTGAGAAGGACGTGCCTGGTGTGTTGACACCAGTTTGTCGACATTTGGTGTTAGATTTGTCGGCAACATCCGTAGATCTCCTCTATCAGTTATTTGTAAGCGGTTTCGTTTTTCCGTTAAATGATTTGTAACTGCACTAAATCCTCGTTCAACTAAATATGATGACGGAAATGCTATTAAACATATTTTGACGATTGACCACAATCCGAGATAAAGCTCGGGCATCTGCTTTTGCAAACCGAATTGTTGTTACCAATTTTAAAATTTTAATTTCAATTATTTATTGGTTGATATTTCAATGAACTATTCCTGCGGTTGTAAAGACTCCTTGGAATTTGTACTCGTAAAAGGGTCCAAAACCCAATCCGGAATTTCCATTTGGCGAATATCCTCAAATTGTTGTTGCAAGTCTTCGTTGAGTGCTTTCAAATGCTGACAGTAACTCAGCAAGTCTTCCTCGCATTTTTCTATTGCTGACAGATTGATAAACTGACCAAATTCTCTTCGACCTATTCTCGTTTATGTCGGGTTAGTTTGGACACAAATGCAGATATAATCGACTTTATCAAATCCAGCTCGTCTCCTTGCAGTTGTAAATTGACTTTATGGAACTTGTTAAATATGTTTGTCAAATAAGCAATGTCTGCTTTGTATTTTATTAGCTGTCTCTAGAACTGAATCAAAGAGTTTTTAAAATCGACTTAAACAGACATCCTTTGATAGCCACCGTACTTCAGTATGAAGCAAACGAGTAAAATCTTTAATAAATCAATATCATTTCTTTCAGTATGAACTTTTATTAAATGTTCTTGTAATTTAGAAGGCTTCATTGGAATAATTGTAGTTTTTGGCAAATAAGGCTCATCGGTAATGTCTTGTTGGTAGTCGACAGGATAGCGCCTTATTTCTAATAATCAGTATTGTACTGTCAACATTTCTTCTTCGGGTCAGACATTGTGTGTCGACGGAACAAATCATATTATGAGTAGAACACATTTTATTACCAAGTTAAGGAAAGAAGCAATCAAGTAAAAAAATAGCTACGTAGTTCTATCTTTGGATATAATCAGGTTTAGAAACTTCAACTGTCACGGTATCAATTTGTGAACTGTTTGCAACAGAATTTGAGCATATTATACTAAACTGCATCCCCTAAGCAACACAATTCTCCAAAACACCCGAAAACATCAATACATAGTTATGAGGCGCAAACTTCCCACAAATGGCAACCGCCGCTCGGCGAGAGAGAAAAATAATGAAACGCCGCCACCTTTTTGTACGTGCCAATGTCCAACAAGTATAAACAAACCAAACACGAAGTTGTAAATTACCAAAACATGACGATTGAAAAACATAACTTTTCTACACTATGTCAGTCGACGATATTGGGATAAGGCGTGCAATAGTTCAAGTTTTAACACCATTATCGTTGTTCTTACCATTTATTATCTCATCACGGAATACTTATATCCAATTTAGAATTGCACAATCGTGTTGGAGTAGCAAGTCAACAAATTTAAAATTTTTTATTATTCATAAGTGCATTACAATCTAGTCATAATTGACTAATGAGTAACTTAATTCTAACTTATTTTACTAGTTTAACTTACTCTTACTCTGCTTTTCCACCAACAGTTTTCACATTCACACTAACTCAAAAGACTTCGGATTAATTCGATGTTGTCGAGGAGCTGGATGGCCTCAACGTTTACGTGATGGTGAAGCCTTTCCTTGTGACTTCTTGCTAATTTTTGGATTTCTTTGCACACAAACTCCATTTTGAGGTCCTTGTGGAGATCATCATTCCTGATGTACCAAGGCGCAATGACAATGCATCTCAATACTTTATTTTGAAAGGTCTGGACAATTTTAATGTTACTTTTTTTAGTGCAACCCCCGAGTTGAGCATCATACGTCCACACGGGTTTTAGAATTTGCTGGTACAAGAGAAGCTTATTATGTACAGACAGCGTGGAGTTTCTTCCTAGCAGCCAGTACATCTCTCTGTAACGGATTCCTAGTTCCTAATGTCGGGCGCCTAATGTCATGCCGAGATATTTGGCTGTGTTTGCGTACGGTACTATTTGGTTATTAATAGTAACCGGGATATGTTGTATTTTGTTATTGGTGAAGTCAACATGTACTGACTTGAGTTCGTTCAGTTTGATTCTTTTTCTCTTTGTCAAGACCTGAAAATGACCATGAGCTGTTTGGAGTTTTCTCGTCGTTTCTTCATTGGTGTTCCCAACAGCTAGGATAGCCGTGTCGTCTGCAAAAGTTGCGACAGTATTACTTTCTAGTGCTGGGAGGTCGCTGGTGTAGAGTAGGTAAAGGACCAGCCCTAAAAAACTACCTTGCTTTTATTTCCTTAAAGACAGAGCGTGCATCACCTTGTTTGACCCTAAAGTATCTCTTAGTCAGGTAAGATTTTAATAGTTGTGCAAACTGTTTCGGGAGGAAACTTCCTAATTTGTTGTTCAGTCCTTCATGCCAGACTTTATCAACAGCCTGTGCCACATCTAGGAAGACTGCAGAACAAACCTTTTTTTTCTCTAACGCTTTTTCGATTATGTTGGTTATTCGGTGTATCTGGTCAATAGTAGAGTGCTTGTTCCGAAATCCGAACTGATGGTCTCGAACAAGATTTTTGCTCTCGATTATTGGCGTCAATCTATTGAGTAGCAATTTTTCGAAGATTTTTGACATGATGGGCAGCAAAGAGATAGGTCTATAAGACGTTGTTTCGTGTGGAGGTTTCCCAGGCTTCAGTATCGTGATCACCTTTGCTACCTTCCACAGTTTGGGAACCCTAGTCTGAAGGCTTTAATTTTTAAATAAAATTATAAAGACAAATATGCTAGCCGCCCCCTAACAACTCTTCATCGCCCCCCTTTGATCTATGATGGGTCTACAGCCCCCCTGACCAGGTCAACCGCCCCTGGAGGCGGTACCGCCCACTTTGGAAACCACTGTTCTAGAAAAAAATTATCAATAACCGGGACAAAAATAGTAACGCCTCACGAAGTGGGACAAGTTGTCAAATTTCGGGACTGTCCCGGCTAATTAGGTTACGTTGGTATGCATCTACATTAGGTATATTAGGCCTGACAGATCTATTAATAGTAGATGTATTAAACTTTAATCATTTGTAAATGTATTGCTGGCATTTGGACTTTAGAGCATCATTCACCATTTTACAATTCTTTCGAGCTTTTACTATAAAACCTTGCACTTCAGGATAATTTAAATCCACTTTGAAAATTGAAAATTTTTGCAGATTCATGTTGTAATAAACCTTATTACGTAATCCACTCTGTTCTAAATAAGTTATCTTTGTTTTTAAGGTCTGTAAAATAAGTTAGTACTTTTCACTCTTTCCTAAAAATTATTCTATTTTCGCTATTAATCGGAGACAAACAAAAGATAACAAATTATTTTAAACTTGATTAAATAATCCTATTCTTGTTACTTTTTCGGAATTTTTTAATTTATGAGTGTCAATTTAATGGCTTATATTATATAGCTAGAGCTCTTTCTGGGGGTGTATTAAACTCATATAAGATACTAAGTACTTGCTAACTAACTAAAACCTAAATTTAAAACCTCCGTCTGGAAGACAAAGCAAAAATATGATGAAAGAAACTCTATTATGTACGATTCTGTCACAACAATTCTTCTCCGTAATCACACAGAGGAACATCTGACGAACGCGTTAAATACGGCGTGAACGCGCGCAGAAAACTTGCTCGCGGAATAAAACCTCGTGGCGGTTAGACGTAGTAAGCTATTGTGAGAACGCATCCTTTGACGTCGATTGTCAGCCGTTGTGAGGCAGTATTGTTTGTTTCATTTTGTCCGCCCCTTTGTCTACACCGCTGCTTCAGCGATGTTTAATTACAAAACTCGACCCTACATTTCTCACGTTCGCCGTCAGTCAAAGGCAACGATAAAACAGGGCGAATTTCAGGTAAACAGAGTATTGTACGATGTAATTTCAATTATATTAAATGTCGTTCCTTTTTTTGTTAGGTGCTATATGAACATTTTTGAGCGTTCTCGTTTAGTAATATTTTCATTTTATACAGTGGTTTCATAATGAACACATCGTGATACCATTTTCGGTTTCGTAATGCAACCGGTCGGTAACCATGGTTACCGATAGATACCCTAACCGTATTTTCTAAATTTATATTGAAGTAACATACCTATGTTTATTCTGTATTTTAAGTTTTTTGCAGAATTTGAAGGGGTTCGATTTTTAGCTGAATGTTGTCCTTTGGTTGTTGTATAGTGTGCGTATTATTTACGTAATGTATAACACTAAAGAAGTTGTGGAGTGTCTGTCTGGTGTTAACAAATCATTTAAACTGGACATTCAATCATCTCAATCAACTCAATTTCGATTTGGATTGGATTACATATGTACATACTGTGTTTTGCTTTATAGCTTTATTTCCGACTTCAATAATTCATTGATATGTATCTGTGAAACACAACCACTAACTATAGACACCTGAGCTTTTAATAATAGTTGTTGTCTGATTATAAACAACCGAGCAGTTATCCGTTCCCTAACTTTATGAATATAATTTATAATAATACTATATTATTATACAAGTTTTATTAGACGTCAAATTGGCGCACGAGTTGTTTTGGGCACGACGAACGTAGTGAGGAGTGTTCAAATGGAACTAGTGCGCCAATACGTCTTATAAAACGTGAATAATATACAATTTTTTCTTCTTTGCGTCATTAATTTTATATAAATTTAGAAATTGTGGTTACTATATTGCGCTAAATTAGAAACTAGGGTATTTTGCAGGTACCACGTGGCAGTACTGTAGTGACTGTAGTAAACTGTAAACTTCGTAAGGTTGTATAAAATCGTGACAAAATCTAATTGTTAATAATTTTACTCTACTTTAGCCTTCAACTTTTATAAATAATCAGCGAGGTCGCAACCATGATCACAATGGAGCTTGGGGCAACACTTTTAACCCTACTGTGATAAAAACTCAAAACATAACCTAAAAAGTTAACTTTAAAATAAATGTTTCAAAATTATAATACTCAGAATGGACGTGTTTGGCGGTAACTGATTAGTCACTTCAAAGAATAAGAACTTACTGAAGCATTGTTATAACGGTTAACGTTTAATAGCGGTTTCTGCCTAGACCGCTGGCTTATACAAGTTTACACGCACATATAATTGCAACCAAATTCTAATTTCGGTGAAATAGTTTATTAGAATAAATTATACTTAGTAAAATTACATGTGATGGAGGTAATACAAATACGTTGCACACAACCAGAACTCAGACTCAGACTCAGTCGGAAGCGACGGATAAAAACGAATACGGTATTGACATGAGCAGAATTCGGTTCCAAATGTTACCGAAAACTTATACGTTATACAATGCCGCCACAGTAATTAAAATCGTTTATATCTACGGTGTAGGGTTGATCTTCGCATAATAACTCATTAAAGTAAATGTGGTCCTTGAATTATATCTGAAAGGGGAATGTGATGTTTAGTTGGCAAGAATGATGACGATCACTTACCAGAGTCACAAAACATCACCGAAAACGTCATGCTGGCGTATTTTGATGAACACAGCAAAACTAAGAAAGCCCCAACCCTTTGCCCATACTATAGCAGGCTACACGCATGTTTAAATATGTATAGAATATTGATATTTCGCAGTTTATGCGATTGCAAGCGATTCAAAACAGGTAGTTTGTGGTTACGAGTTGTACGTTTGACATATGGCGTTTGATATCAATGTGACCAATCGTAGAAAAAAGTTACTAGAAACGGTGTTACAATTTGTTAATTGTAACACCGAAAACAGTGTTACAATGTGTGCATTGTGAATGCAAAGTAGAAAAATGTTATTTTTGAGTCGTAAATAAAATAACGCACAGATAATAGCTGTGGTTCGTAATTGATTATAGACTTATTACAGTACTGGTCAATTAATATAGGAATACATACATGAGTACCACAGTTTTTAACAATTATATCTTTTTAGTTGATAACCGATTTATTTTCTTCTTTCCAAAAATAGTATACGAAGTGTTGATAAAACTAAATATCAAAACCTTTCATGTAGAAGATATGGAATAAGTTGATAATAATAATAATAAAATGATATATCTACGTGAATGTTTACGTAAAAAAATAAACAAGAATCTACTGTATCGTTGAAGATTGTGCACAAAAATTAGATTACAATTAATTTTACTTTGACTATTCTTTTATTCGGGTAATTAGATCACGTAGAATAAAATCAATAATTAATGTTTATGTAAAATAATAATGTAAATTAATTCGCTTCCTTGCAAGTAATCTAAATTATGAACAAGTAGCGGAGGTGTTCGAATTTTTTTTCATATATTACCGGCCACCTTCAGGCGTCAAATCTGGTCAATCAGAAATACCGTTCATTCAGATATTTTTGCTACATTTGAGCCGAATCTCCATTGCCACGGGATAATCTGTGATTTACGTCCGCATTACCATATCAACCGAAGTGAACTTGGCCAATTGGCCGAAGAAGAGCAAGGATCGGTCTTGGGACCGTCCTTCCATTTCAGATCACGACCGCGATATGAATCAACCCCACCAATCCCCCCTCCCCCCCCCCACAGACACCTAGCGAAATCTTCTTCTGTATTTATAGGATTCCGCTCAATTAACCTATTCGTACGCACGATCGACCGATTTTTATTTGTTTGGGATGGTCCTTAACGAGCCAGATTATGGTCAGTACGACGCTAATAGATCCAGCCATCCTTTACTTAAGCGATGCTGCATGTGGGGATACAACGGCACCTGACGGTAGAAAATAGGGTAATTCCGCCGTGACGTCATGTGCCCATTTGACTTTACTAATCTTTAATGTACTAATAAGAAATGGGACTTTTATTATTACTTTGTTACAAAAATTAACAGAGTTAAGACTCATTTTTTAAAATTGTTGTAGAAAGTTGTCCAAACTCTGATAATTAAGAATTCAATTACCTTCAACTTGACTACACTACAAAGCAATAAATGTATAATAAAACAATGATGACATGTAGTAAACAAACAAAATAGATTTTGATTTAAGTTTAGTCGAGTAAAGTGAAATATTACAGATTTATCAAAAATTGGACAAAAGTTGGAATTTAGCAATTTTTCATAATCAATGTTGGAGTAAATTTATTCTTTGGATTCATCTACTTAAGCTTGAAGCTGTTCCAATTCTCGGCGGAATGCCCCAATAGCTGTTTGTCATGCCACTTAGTATACATTAGGTTGCGAGACCTTCAAAATTTTATATCACTTTAAAAATAATTACACTACGTCAAGAAAAATAAATTAAACTTGCAGGTATTCAAAAAAAATTTACAACCATTAATTTGATTATCACAATTATCACAGATTTTCAGTTATTTAATTTACATTTAAAAAATACAACAATGTAAACTAAAGGACCTACCATGGCAAACAGCAAAAGAATCATGCAACTTACAACATTTGAACAGTTGAAGTAAATGACGAACTAAGTGCTAAAAACATTATTCCGAGATATTTAGAAAATAGTGTGCAGCAAGATAAAAGTTTTATAGAAAGCCATCCCTAATTTTTTGTGCATATTTAAACAGATTGTACATCACGTGGTGGTGTTGTTTTTTGCCGAGGTCTTGCATAGCAAAAACAAACCTAAAATAAATTCAAAAATTCGTAGAAGGTGCTAAGTGCCATAATATTTACTTATATATATTTTAAGCTAAGTTGATGTTTTTTTATACTAGAAAGTAAAACTTAATAAAAACAATTGCTTGACCAAGTATACTTCATACTGGGAGTCCGTTGTTCGAAAAAATACATGGGGACCTCGTTTACTGAAAGCCATGCAAAATTGGATAGTTCTGCTCAATTTTATAGTCACTAATTTTTTTTTAAAATGAGTTTATTTGTTATTTTGCAAATGTACTGAAAATTATTGCTTTCTTGTGCAATCTTTCTAATCTAAAGATGTTTATATAAAGTTTACATTGAAAATGACTTCCTTCAGAAAAAGTAAGGACCAGAAATCAAAATCCACTCACCGTTTTCCATTTATTTTGAATTATTATTTAAAAAAAAAACAAAAACTAGCTTTAATGATTTTTTTCACAAACTACTCAAGGTATCACACAGTATTGATACTAACAATATCGCACATTTTCCTTTTATTAAAAATCAAAATAAAATGTAATTCTAACATAAAAAAATAATAACTTGCACTTAGTTCATTATTTACTTCAACTCTTCATTTATACTCGGTAGAATATGGCTATGAATCATTCCTAGACTTTAAGGAGAAAACGCGTATTTTTGATTTTTTTTGGCAGTAGCGTTCGTAAAAAACGATTTCAATTCCCAAATTCTGTTTACAGATCCGAATTCTACGAAAACAAAGTATACCAGAATCAGTAATGAGTAGAGACCGGACTTTAGGACACATTTTAGGATACAACGGCTACTGTCTATGAGCACGCCGCACATATGTTTAGTAAACATTAAAGAAAGTGTTATTAAAATAGATTATTAATATACCTATTGCTTGTCTTTACTATCAGAAACTACAAGTACTTTCGCAATATAATAACAATAGCAATGATCACATAATTACGGTCAATAAACAAAGATTAACGTGCTTCAGCATTTAGTTATGAGACAACCAAACAAGAATTTGGACCTTCCTCTACAATAAATTTGCGCTGCTGTCTAAATGGGCCAATATGTACCTACAACGCAAACACGAATAACACGATTTTATTCATAAATCCATTATTCCTGTATGTGTAAATATTGGTAACATAGTCGTTGAGAAAGGTGGATCCCATAAATTATGTAAGTTATTTGTTACAGCAGAGAAACAAGGGGTCATTTTATCGTTTACTTACGATTTCAAATTACAGGAATAAAAGTCGTAAGTTCACGTTGTTAGATGCTCAAAGTGTTTATTATTTACGATAGTAGTGTTGTTGTGAGTGACATGGTTATAACTTGATAAGGATATCGTGCTGTCCCTAATAACTATGATCAAGTTAAGCATGTAGTAATAAATGTCCAGCGTGAATCAATAAATGTGTGATTGATTTGATATTGTGTATAGCTCTGATAATAAATGAGTTGGTTAATCAAGATCAATGTTTAGCATTATTGTATCTGGAAATAGAAACCTAGTTTTTTAGTCGTTTAGGTAATGAATAAATCAATATCGAACATTTCCTGATAAAATAACAACAACGTAGGAATACTTTGAATGTCTATTCTAAGTTAAATCGGATCGATGAAACTTAAAAATCCCAAACGTTGCTGGATAACGGGAAGAACTAAGATCTGTTTTTCACTCGGATAAAGTTAGTGGAGTGGTGAAAATTCGGCGAGCCGTGGAAGAGAGATCAAGGTGTCCATTGATAAGCCCCGTCGAAATGTTAAATGGCCTTCGGATGCCCCAATTCCGGTGTTCGCCCGAGGCGTACTTGTTAACATCGCTGCCGCATTGCATATCCGACGACCTAGGCCAGAATCGAACGAGGTATGTATGCATATAATATGAACTACTCCACAGATATTCGATTATTCTGGGCTTAATATAATAACTATAATAGACAATCCGTTAATTCAATAGAATCCAGCTGTCCCGCGGCATTAGTCGCGTGGACTTTGGTATTTGGTACAGACGCACAGTGTCGAAAATACCCGAAAACCTGGGCAAAACCAAATTTAATGAAAATGCTGCAATTGTCAAAAATTGAGTTCAGTTACCACGACAGGGTACCAGTGTATTTGTGGAACCCAAAAAAATTTGATGTTTAGTTGCAACTAGTTCGTAGAATGAGCCCCAAAAGTCGACTTGTTCTTTACTGAAAGTCTACTTATTATTTACTGAAAGTACAATAATTCAATACTGCCTTCCAGTGCAATTTACTTTGTATTCATGGTTCTGTGAATATTCTTTTTACAATGGATATTCTTCCCGAAGGTTTGTACTTACTTAATGCATATTAATAATAATGAATAACATAAAACATTTTGTTATTATTTAAATTAGAAAATAGCTTGTTCGTATTTTTAGTATTCGTTGCGTTGATTGACTTTAAGTAGTGAAAAAGTTACATATTCCACTCAATCCTGCCGAATGGTGCATACTACCAGATAGGTAGTACCTTTAGCTTTCAGATAGTATGATAGTAAGATAGTAAAATTTTATATGAAATGCAATATATTTCTATTGAGTTGCAAACTAATATATATATATATATATATATATATATATATATATATATATATATATATATATTTTTCATTAATGTTATTTTTTACATTAATGTTTTTTCAACAATCAATACATAATTTTAAGCTCCTTCTCATCTTCATATAAGCCCCAACAGCAGTCTTGTAATGTTGCAGAAAATAAGTTTTATGCAAATCGAACATTATTTGTCGCCATATTGTCTAACTTGATAAATATAAATAAGAGCGCAAGGGATTAACCCTGTATGCCTCGAACTGGCGCAATGAATAGCGCTACCATAACCGCGCTAAGGGAATGGATATTCGGTCTGAACTGTTGGAAAGGTACGAAGATTTTATATAAAATCTTGTTCTAAAAATAGCCTGGGCACTGACCTCGTCGGAATACTATGTAAATAGCGTCCTAGAGGTTTGCCCCAACAGCAGTCTTGTAATGTTGCAGAAAATAAGTTTTATGCAAATCGAACATTATTTGTCGCCATATTGATTCCGCCAGCTTGAATTTAAAAATTCTGATATAAGATTAAGAATCAGGAGAACTGTAATATTGCAGGAAATAAGTTTTATGCAACTCGGATATTTTATTATTTTTTCGGTCGCCATGTTGGTTTCGCCATTCTGAATTTTGAAAATATGATATCAGATTTGGAATCAGAAGTCTTGTAGAATTTTGTACAAGATTCATGCAATTCGAAAATTGTTTACATTTTCGGTCGCCATATTGATTACGCCATTTCGAATTTCAAAAATCTGCTATCACATTAGGAATCAGGAGTCTAGAAATAATGCAGGAAATAAGTTTCATGCAAATCGGCAATATTTTATCATTTTTGGTCGCCATATTGGTCCCGCCATTTTGAATTTTTAAAATCTGATAATCTTTGGAATTAGAGACCCCGAAAACCTCTTATGAGCATGTTTAACACTTGTGCTTCAAAAACCCAAGCTTATTACGAGTTTTGGCCAGGTTTTCAGGTTTTCAGGATATGTCGCCAATGTGAGATATCCTGCAACGCTGCGTGTTGCGTAATTGCTAGAAAACAATAATAGCTGTTCCATTCATACTTGTGTCCTGGACTTTGTCGCTTTGTAATTACCATCAGACAATGAAATTTGGCATTTGCAACCAACATGAATAATTTAGGTATTTTCTTCCGACTATATTAATGCCATTCACATGCAAAATTAAAAATTCTTTGATTCCAGAGAAGAAAAAAAATTAACGCAAAGAAGAACTACTGACTCGTCAGTAGTAATGTCAAAATACACAATGAAGCATAAAAAGAGTGTAATTCAGTTTATATAAATTTTGAATTTGCAGTTAGGCTACGTTAGCCGTAATCATGGTTACCGGTTTTCATTATGCCAGTTTTTACTATAACAGTTTTCATTACGAAATCGAAAACAGTGCCACAATGACTTCAGAATGAAACCGAAGTAAAAAAACATGTCGATTCTTAATACTTTGTTTCATAAATCATCAATTTTCACTCATGTGCACGGTAAAATACAAATTCTTACTTCAAACGTGTAGATTTGTTCAATTAAATATAATCAACCCAAAAATACACATTGTTGATTTAAAAAGAATCGATCATTTCAAGCGAAGTGATTTTATTCTTTGGAGAGTAATATTTTATCAGTTTATATAATTGAGGTGACATTAGTGTTTGTTGTTTGGATTAGCTAATAAATTCAAACCGAGTACATTCAATGAACATATTGACAATTTATACCAGTATACAAAACGTTCAAGATGACTAAATGGTAAAGTTTAGATGTAGAATATCATATTGAAGAAATAGGCATGTTCAAGTTATGTGAGAACTACATGTTTTCATACCAAATATATACATACATTCTCAGAACCATCCCCACCTCCATCAAAATACTTCCGCGACGCTTTGCACTCCGCGCCCTTGTTTACCAATTGGCAATCGGAACGTTTAGGGGTACGTTGATTCTTGGGTCTTGACTGTGTTCTTTTATGTTGTTGGTAATAAATAATGGACTTGAATAGTTTGTAACGACAATGGGGGTTTTGAACGACTCATTCCAGCATTTACAGGTAAGTGTATCTTTTTACTTTATCATACGCAGTATGTAAAGTATTGTAATCATGCCAAAAAAATTTTTTGAGATTTTAGCGGAAATATGTCTTTTTGGGTCCCCTGAACATTTTTGACCAAGGTACAAAAAAATGTCTGTGTGTGTGTGTGTGTGTGTGTGTGTGTGTGTGTGTGTGTACCCGTTTTTGTGGAGACGATTCCGGAGAAACTACTAAAGGTATCGGGACAAAACTTCATATTTAGAAGTTTCATAACCAAACTTAGAGCTGAAAAGCTTTCTGTTGAAAAGGGTCCAAAGGAACTGGTGGTTTACTCTTAGCATTTTTCGAAGATTTTGTAAATGAGCCGCTATTTGTGTAATGTCGTCAAAATAGTTAAATAATAAATTAAAGGTGAGGAAATTTTCTATAATTTATATATATGACACTTTTTGGTAGAATTTATAGTTTAGCTGCATGAGCAAATTCTATTTCATCGAGATCGGTCGTACTGCTTTAAAACTAGTAGCCAGGATATGTGAGATTTTTTTATTCTAATGACAGTAGCTAGTGTCAAACGCTAATGTTTTGAAAATACTACTGTCAATATAGGCTGCCTTCGGATATTGAACACCGTTACAGTTTTTACACCCACTAACACGTAAGTGTCATTTGGACGGTGTACCCGGTGTCAACGGAGTACAATATCAGAACGCAGCTTTAATCGAGATATCTGTCTAGTTCTACTAGTTTTATTTTAATGCAGACATAGCCGATCTCGATCAAATAGAATCTCATGCAGCTAAACTATTAATTTTATATATAGTATGATAAAGTCATGTGCCTGGCCACATCAGATTTTTTTTAATATTTATGGAAACAAGTGCTTTAGATGCGAAGTAAATTCTGTTCCTCTGTAACAACATGAACAATATCCAATACAATTGTCATTGTAAAGCATACAAGGTTATTTCCAACTATGATAAATGTACCTTCAATGTGAAGAGTTATTCTCCAATCTACCAACAATTAAACATAAAGTTTCAACGAATGACCAACTTGTTTCCGTTTCCAATTTTTTTTACCTATCTTTTATAGTATAGATTATGTATTATAGTATTTATATTTTAGTTTGTATAGATTATTATTAGAATGTCTCTAAATATATTATTTTTATATATGTACGTGCGTTTCTAATTAAAGTGCGTTCATAAAAGCGTTAGACAATGGTAGGGTTTTTGAATCTATATCTATACGATCGGTAGTCGAAGATAGCAATGTTCTGCCTAAATACTACCATTCACTGACACTGTTCTGAACGCAGCAATATTCTCAACCTACCACTTACACCAACCTAAACAAATAATTGATAATCAGAGAATCAATAAATCAAACTAATTGATGAGATTAAATTTTATATTCAGGTTGAAAGTACATGTTTTTAAATTTAAGAATTTCCCATGATGTGAATGAATAAGTAATTGCTTGAAAGTTAATAAATTATATTCTTCACTAAAATAAGGTATATTTACTTTGAATTCCCATATCTTCCCGCTGAACATTTGAGTTTTTAACTTTGAATATTTCAGTTTCTCAGCTGAACAAAATATTTCTTTCTGTATATAGGAACTTACCTTTTACTCTGTTTATGTTTTTGTGTTTTTTATGTTTTTGTGTTTGTATTGTCGCCTACGGGTGCGTGTGGAAGAGTAGGTTGTGGGTCTGCCACAAGCTAAACACGAGCCTTTTGGCTGCATAAGGTGAAGTTTTACGTATTAAGTATTACCTATACATATATCTATATTTTCTTTATTATTAATCCATTTATTTTGAATTAAGTATACGTTTGTTAGTAAATGTTTAGAATTTTGTATATTTTTTTGTATATCTTATTGCAATCAATAAATAAATATTATTATTATTATTTAAAGCACATTAACTTATTTCAATTTTCTTATGTATTCCTTTTTTAGCGTGTGCTACATTATTTGCTCTGGGTTTCATAAACTAATATTTTAAAGTCACGTCAATTAGCGCAAAGAGTCTGCTTTTAACATTTTTGTAGAAAATAAGAATAATTTAGGTTTAGCACTAATCTAAATATAAAATATTAGTTGGTTTCAGAGATATTTTGAATAAATGAAAAAGCATTATTTTCTAAATACGGTCATAACTTTTTTATTTTGTGGCCCGAACAAGATGCCGGTTTAGCATCTTAAATTTAACTCTTCTATTTTCAATTACATTATGTCTGTTTGAATATGGTTTATTCAGGACTTCGTTGACAACTGAAAACTAATAGAACTTTAGTTTTTATCTTGGCCATGTTGGTTTAATACATATTTGGCTTCAGCATTTCTTTTTCTCAGTAATTCTAAATAGTGCAAGTCATATGCTTAATACAATCGTGTGGCTAAACTTACCAAAAATTAATTATTTTGTGAATCTCTGAAAATCACATGGCGGACAAAACAAATTGTGGACAATGTGTGCCAGCTATCCATGTGACAAGCGACAGTAATTTTGAGAAAGAAGTACAATATTTGTAGTGGTGTTCAGAAATCGTCAGTTTCTTGAAAATTATGTTTGCGTTTTGATCAACGTTTATAATGAACTTTATTATATTTTAACACATGAACGGATTTTTAAATGAGCTGGTCCGGCGGACTAAGTTGTGATACACCAATAATGTGATAACACATTAGTTAAAAATTTTTATTTTCCATGGCACCATGAGCATTTCAGTCAATTTAGTCATGAATGTAGGTACTAAAAACATATAACTTATGCCATATCAAACTACTCAGAAAAACATCTGAATCCAAACATGTATAAAGCAAATATGGCGCAAAAAAATCAGCAAACTCAGCAAAAAAAAAATTTCAAACTGACTACTTTGATTGTAAATAGAAAAGAACCTGTAAGATGTCTAAACGGGATCATGATCAGAACCCAAATAAAAAAGTTATGATGTTATTTTAATAAATGACGTACATTGGTTTTTTGAAACTTTCTGTGAAACCATAAACAATTCAATTGTTTTCGCAACGGATTATTAAGGATACAAATCTGCACTACTTTGTTTGTTTAATCGAATTTCTATTAATAACAATAGTTTTCAATCAGTTTTTTTTACATTATCTAGGAAACGTAAAACATTTATAATTAACACAATGTCCTAATATATTACCTCCATAGAATTACTAAACGATTTTTTGATACCTACACTAAAAACATTATTCATTCAACAGATAAAGCATACGAACATAAACGCTAATCTCAAAATTCTCAAGAAAACATCCTCAATCCTCCCCCAATATTCGCTTAGGTTTCTTTCAAATTTCTTCCAGCTTCCAGCTTTGAAATCCAGAAATCGGGATAATCGAATTAGGTTCCAAGTACGCAAATACAAACATCCCTAAAGCGCTTATTCTGGCGCGGCGTTTTTCCTGCTGCCTCCCTCATTCGCAAATGAATTCATTTAAAAACATAACCATTCCTAAGCGGGTAGCGTCCAACAACAACCAGCAACAAAACACACAAAAAAAACAAAACACCGCCGTCGCCGGAACTTCGTAATTCAATTAGGCGGCCGTCGGCCGTCCTTTGTTATTATTTTGCTTGTGGGAAGGGGCGCCCTCGAGCTCTTTAAAAGCTCAGCTTGTAAGGTACTGTCGGGACAATGATTCTTTTTCCGGTTCGAATCGCTGTCGAACACGGATGGGCTGCCATAGATTTCCGGCTAGATGGGATGAGAGAGGCCGTTAGAAGGGAGGATTCGAATCCCATTTAATTAAATTAGAAAGAATGGCGCCGTTTCACCACAAAATCGACGGCCGACCTTCCCAGACGGTTTAAGTATAAACGAAGATATGTCTACCACTCGATAGATAGAGATGATACCTGGATGCCCAGGTTGCCTATGTTTTTGAGTGGAATTATTATGAATATTGTTGTATGTAATTTTAGCGAAATTAACTATTTAATTGAATCGGTCGGTTCGAAAACTATACAAGTTCAAAAAGTGAGTTCTGAGAAAATTAACAAAATAATTTTGTCGGTGCAATATCTTGAATAGTCTGCTATACTTTTCAAAATTAGCTATTTTGTGCCAAGAGACAAAATATAAAGTAGTTCACAGAGAACTAAATGCATTACGAATTGTATTTATATTTGCATTAAAAGCAAAGCTATGATTAAAACAATCATCATGGACATATACTGTTTTTGAACTCGACGGAAAAACAGCGTACATTTTTAACAATAGTTATTTATTTAAAGCATTTAAATAATATTTCTATTATGATGTATCGTGTTTTTGGCTTTCTGATTCCAAACACGTTGTCATATTTTTTAAATACAAAATGGCGGCTTCAATATGGCAACTAGAAAATTTAGAAAGATGTGGGGTGCTTTGAATTTAGAAAGATGTAAGTTAGTTGCTGTTATATAGAAGATCCTATACTACAAATCCAATGTCCAATTTTCAAAATTCAAAATGGAATCAATAAGGCGACCAAAAATCTAAAATATCTTGGATTTGCATGAAACGTATTTCACGTAATATTTGAAGATTGATAATTAAAAATGTCATGTCAGATTTTCAAAATAAATACAAAATGGCGGATTATACATGGTTATACATCGATTTTAATGCAAATTACGAAGTTTGCGAATGTTTACGACACAGTAGAAACTGAGGAGAAACGCGTTGCATGAGGGAGCAAAAAACACTGTTCTAGACTTGTTTATTTCGCCCAAGCATCCTCTTTAGGTCTATTCGACAGAATAAATCATAGTGAACATTTTGGCTATTTCAGTTCAAAATGGCCAATTTTGGACTTATACTGTTTTCGAACTCGCCGATTCAATTATTGGACACAATACGGAACAATTCTGATGAGTTTCTTCACAGTTATTGTCTGCAACTATTATGTAGTCTTTGTCATGGGATATTTTTTATAACTGACTTTATTAATCTATGAGTTTATTAATCTATGAGATTTTCCAAATCAAACTAGAAATGTTTTGGAGACAGCAAATATTTTAGCCGTCAATTCACATCTACAAAATTTCACCTCAGCTCTCGTTTACAGCTTATTTTATTCGTAATCTGGCCATAAAACTCCCCAGAAAAGGCATTTTAGAACAAAAAAGACAACAAAACACATGTACCAATTGCAATTCATTACAATAGATATGAAGATATGAAGTCGGCTTCTCCTAAATGACAACTAATAAAGTACAGTTGAAGAAAAGGGAAATGATAACTCCTACAAATCCTGCATATTCATATTCAAATATTTTTGCAGGGATTTTCATAACAAGTTTTACTTTTCTCTAGAATGAAAGGGAAAACAAAACAACAAATGACAATTTTTTAACCAGAACTAGGCGTGTGCGATCTTTAGAATTATATATCGAGTTTTGATCACCAATAAAAAAAGCGTATTTTATATTTTATTTTCTTTATTAACAAAATAAATAGATTGCATGTTATCTAGTTTTATTCTATCAATCCGATAACGGTGTCAAATTTATGATTGTACATATAAATGTAACAGAACACGTGAGAAAACTCACTTTTAGAACTAGTGATACAATGGGTTTCATACAGTTACGTTTTCTATAATGTTTATTTGCTTTTGCACTGGTTGCAACAATAACATTTTTTGTGAAAATGGAACCAATGGATATTAGTTGCTATTGATTCCGAACTCTTATTAATCGATTAGTTCAGAATTAAGGTACTAAAAATGTTTATTAAATTATATTGTGATATACAGGTGTTTCAGAAATAACGGCTAACCTTGAAGGGTATGTGCCCAAGGACGTAATAAGATTTTTGTCAAATAACGTATGGTCTAACTTAAAGCATTCTTGATAAAATTAATGAAGACGGAGTCCGTCCCTGTTCAGCGCAACAAAATCGACAACACTCCACCACAGTTGTGTTGGAACTGGTGACATTAACGCCGCCGGCAACATATCGGTCTCCCCTCAGAGTGACAAGGACCTACATTCGCCAGGTTCATATGCACGTACAACCGTGTCAGCTGTTTGTTGGTTGATCAACAATAAGAATCCTTTGGATTGTGGAATCTTAATGTCAATTGAAGAACTCATGTAATCAAGTAATTGGTTGCAGCATAGCAACAATGTGATTACAAAACAATTTTTTTTCGCTAAACTATCTTATCTCTGACGCCGACGCTTGGAAAACATTTGTTGATGAACAATAGAACAGGAAACTGACCAAAAGATTTGCATTCTCTGCATCTTTTCTTGTTAAAGGAGCTCATTTGTGTGATACTTGAGGGTAAGAATCATTTATTAACTGAAATTAATTTCCTCGTATTTGTTAATGTTTTATTAGGCTATCAATTTTATTTATTAGTCAGCGTTGCCGTTGGACGTGTTTTGGCACTATTGTAACACTGGGCCGCAACCTATTTCCATATTAATTGACGCCCGACATTAAGTATTCCGAAATTTGATGTGAAAACTAAATTAGTGAGCGCGGTGCGAGGGGGCGCGGGTGTGCGCAAACCTGGACTGGTGTGCATCGCTTATTAGCCTGAACCGGTTCGCTACCGTTGCTGTACTACCTACCTATACCGGTATCAAACTGAAGGATAATTTATTATAATTACCCATACATGTAGTTTATCCAACTTTTAATGGGATCCAGGCTGCCCCAATCCAGAATCCGCTGTTGGGGCCCCAAGCGCGGGCGGTATAATTTGTTACAATTACTCGCGGTTCCGTCAAAGTCTTAAATGGAAAATCGAATTCACGTCAACTACGGTTTGAAAATAAATGGTTTAGGCTATTTTAGGAAATTAGGTTTCATCGAGTAAGAATCAGGTAATGAAGTTTTGATTGAGAAATTGGGAAAGTATTGTTAGTAGATAAAAACATAAAATTTGGTTTTACAAATATATAAAATGCCCAATTGTTTGCTATTATTTTGCTTAACTGATGTCTAAACAGCTTAAAAACACGTTATGAGTTTAATGACAATAGATAAATGTCGTAATTGTTAGAATTGAGTATTTGTCGAGGCAATAAAGCTGATGGTCATCAAAACATCGGAACCCACTGTAACAGAACCGATGTTGGTGCATCTGTTCTTAAAATATATTTAACTAAATCAAAATAAAGGAATAGAGTGGTTTGACCTTGCTATGGACTCGTTAGAAGGCCTGGAATATAAAGCTTTCTGATCTTATTGTAACTTCTTTATTAAGAGAGAAAATGATAAAATGAATCATAAAAATCAAAATCTTCAGAAAAGATCGAGCAATTGTTTGAATCCGGTTGATACATATGGTTGTATTAGGTACACCCCACAGAGCGCTTCAAATTTCAATACAAAAACTAACCTTAAATCCTACACCCTGTATATGTTCAAAACTAAAATTTCAATAAACAATTCTATCCCAGCGCTGTTGTTGAGGAAACAGCCTTCACTTAAGTCAAAAAATCATAAAAATTGGACAATTGAGTCAGAAAATATTTAACGTTGAAATTGACACACATTTTAGGTGTGCGGATATATTTTGAAGTCAAAAATTTCTCGTAAAGTGTATGTTGCATCTTAACCCTTATACGCATTTTTTTTAATGTTTAAAATTTAAGTGAAAAAAATTATTTTACGCATTTTTATAAGTAGGTAACAGCTAGCGAATGAATTAAAAGTGTATTTTCTTTTTTCAAGGAATTTAATGTACCAATCTACATATAAATGTTGCAGATATACAACATTGCGCGCTATGATAATTATAGATAATTATAGATACTACTGTTCTATATGAAACATTTTAAAACATTATTTTTCTTATCACAGTACAAGTTTAGCCCACATGTTTGCCCTAATTGACCCAACAGTACATCTTTCACAGTTGCATGTTGAGATGGTTATATAGTTATCCGTTCATTATTATGTTATCCATTTTTGTGAAAAGTTAATTCTAAATCACTTTCTTTACTCTTCGCTTTGTTACGTTAATATTTTCTCTGGTTGGTACTGGCAGAAACTACATCATCATGGTGGTGGATGGTGGATAATTGGCAGAATCAAGTAAGTTATCAATTCAAGTTACGGCTTACGTCATCATCTGTATAAGTAAATTAAAAAGCCCAAGAAAGCAAAGACAACCAATGTCACAAGTAAAAATCTTGAAGGAAACTTACAGTCCAAATATAAGCATGAAAACTTACTTAAATATTTCTTACTTGTGATATTGGTTCTCATTGTTTTCTTTTGCTTTTTGTTTACTTACACTGATGATGGTGTAAGCCGAATCTTCTTTGTAGCAATTAAATAAACCTGCAAACTTTCAAGGAGCTTTTCATTTCATCTAATAAGCTATTGGTGGCAGAGAAGTCTTCATGATAACTAAGATTACTAATTTCACTTAAATCATGGCCCAATATTGTCTTTGCTTTTCACGGATTTCTTAGGTACCACATTTTATCCTTAAAAGTTAGATACAACTTTATGTAATTATAGAAAATACTGTTGAGGTCTTTCGTAGCGGATATTTACACATTTAGCTACTATAAAAATAAGCAAATTATGTACTGAACGCATAATGTGGAACTACAACAAACCAACCTTATATTACATCTTTAGATGACAACTTTGACAACTTTACAAATGTCAAATAAAACAAATTCTGTACTAAACGTATAATGTTGTAGAACTACAACAAACAAATTTTGTAACGCAACATCTTTATATTACAACTTTACCTATTATCAAATGGCATAAACTATTCTACTACCTTTAAATCAACCCCTACAATTTTATTTCACCAATATATTTTACAGATAATAACAATTATAACAACTTTCTTTTTCAGTTTGCAAGAGAGGTTACAATGATGCGTCCCGCTAACTTTGACAACTGATGGCAAATAACCCTAGATATAAAATTATATAGATTGCCCAACAATTTTACAAACATATGTTTTAGGAATGCACCGTAGGTGGCAAACATTTCTATAGTTTGTAGAGCCATTTTATAAAGGAAAAATAAATATGTTGCAGTTCTGCAACCATATGCATTTAAGGGTAAACTGTCAGCTAACGCCGCCATCATGAAATAAGTTTGTTATACGTGTTATGAGCGTTTTCATGGAAACTCGTAACATTATGGAATCAACAATGAGGTCAAATTTGGGTCAAATTAAAGCGCATTATTTTCCTTTCTTAAAATGTATTTTACTCTTTTGTATATTACGGATTTCTTTCATGCGAAAGAAAGGCTAAAAATCAATTTTCATAAAAAATACTTTCATAAAATCACTCAGCCCTTTTTTTTACTTTCTTAATTCATTTTAGGAAAATGACTAACTTAATAATGCTTGGTTTTTAAGAAGAATCGAAATACCAACTTTTACTTAGAAAGGGGAAACAAAAGTAAATAAAAATAGGTTACCATCACAAAAAACTTTCAATGACGTCATGACTCTTAAAAATGTATGGAAAGACTTGAAAATTACTTAATAATTGGCAAACAGTGCAATTCATGTCATAACCACAAGCAACTCAAAGGTATTTTGCAGAGTAATAACAACAAAGCCAATAAATTACATTTATATGAATAGGTAGATTAAATCTAATAATAATCATTCTTGAAATGAAAGGTTACACATGTAAGGTTTATGTAATAATGTATAGAAGTGACAGAATTATTAATGGTCTTATAATTAAATTAGATAGAATCATTGGTTCTTCAATGCCAGCGCGATTCATATCTATGTAAACGCCCACCCATCACACAGATTGACAACAAATAAAAATCCTCCATGTAAGTCTCCACGACACGACTATCAGTCTTGTCCTATCTCTCCTATTCCACCATTTCCTATTCCATCATTCGGTTTAATCGTTTAAGTACCGATTAGTCTTTTCTGGTATTGAGGTGAGTTCCTTTCACTCGTATGGGACTCGTGTAGGTGGCTTCGCTGCAAAGATGGATCGAGGTTGCATTGACTGGACTAATCCCCGTTTGGGAATCCTCCGGACTCGGGGATATTGAACGAAAATTACTGGTAATGCTTCTTCCCTTTCGGGCCTAAATACTCTTTCTGTGGGAAGGAAAGGCCGCGAGGAGGATTGGACTTATCTATTTGTCCGGGAGCGAACCCTTTGGATTGATTGGAATTACTTCGTAGCTCCAATTAATGGCTGTGCCTCTTCCCCAGTCCTACAGTAAGCTTGTAAAAGGTTTCGGGAATTATCGAGGATGAAGTGCGAAATGATGGAGATGATGAAGGATTAAAGGGACACGCTACATCTAGTGATGTCCTTTAAAAACACGGCTGTATTAAAGTGTCGGTCGTACTACACCCACAGATAGAAAAGTTTTTTTTTGTTTTGAAACCATATTCTTTTGAATTTATTCTTTAGGATCAAAACATATTTCTTTGGATAAAAAATATTTACTTCGTTGAATACTTTTGCTTATCTACTTGTAGAGATTATAATTTATTTGGAACATTTATTTATGTGACATAAATGAATTTGGATACAAGAAGAAAGGACTTTCCTTTAATTAATAGTTTTCCTGTGGTTTAAAAACGCCTTTCAAATAATGTATTGTTAGTGTGATCTTCGACGTTATAAAGCACGGTGGACTTTGCATCTACTCTAACCTTGTGTCATTAATGTCATTAATCAAAAACCATTTAGTGCAACTTTAAAATATCGCATTTGAACTCAACTACCAATATCGATAATTTAAAAGAATACAATTCTTTCACTCAAAACAATAATAATTATTTGAATTAAGTAAATCTCGTTCCTGATAATATATATATTATAAATTCTAACTAAATACAAAATTCTTTTGACACAGGTAAAGATTATTTCTACCAAACAAATATTCCAGCCAAATACATTTTTATCCCCAAAGAAATATTTCTTTATTTCTATTAAAACAACAGATTTCTTTGAGCCAAATGCATATTTATTTAAATTAAATACAATTTTCTATCTGTGTATTGTCATCGAGCCAAAAATTTTTTTTTTAGATTTTAGCGGAAATATGTCTTTTTGGGTCCCCTGCACATTTTCGACCAAGGTACAAAAAAATGTCTGTGTGTGTACCCGTTTTTTCTGGCGACGATTCCGGAGAAACTACTAAAGGTATCGGGACGAAACTTCATATTTCAAAGTTTCATGACCAAACTTAGAGCTGAAAAGGGTTGAACTTAGAGTTGAAAAGGGTCCAAAGGAACAGGAGGTTTAGTCTTAGCATTTTTGAAAGATTTTGCAAGTAATTTTGCAAGTATTTTGCCGCCATCTCTGGAATTTCCTGGAAATAGTTAAATAATAAATTAAAGTAGAGGAAATTCGGAATAATTTGTGACGATGAAATTTTTTTGTACAATCAATAGTTTAGCTACATGAGCAAATTCTACTTTATCGAGATCGGTCGTACTGCATTAAAACTAGTAGCCAGGATATGTCAGATATTTTGATTCTAATGACAGTAGGTAGTGGAAAACGCTAATGTTTTCACAATACCTACTGTCAATATAAGCTGCGTTCGGATATTGTACACCGTTACACTTTTTACACCCGATAACACGTAAGTGTCATTTGGACGGTGTACCCGGTGTCAACGGAGTACAATATCCTAACGTAGGCATATCTGTCTCGTTCTACTAGTTTTATTTTAATGCAGACATAGCCGATCTCGATCAAATAGGATCTCATGCAGCTAAACTATTAATTTTATATATAGTATGATAAAGTCATGTGCCTGGCTACACCAGACTTTTTTGTTTTAAAACTAATAACGTTAGTTTAGAAATCATACCAATCTCTTTACTATTTTATCCTTACAGGATAACTGAAAAAAAAACATGCACTTAACCTTTAACTAAAGTATAACATGAGGGATTTTGATAACTTAACATGTTATCTGCAAACCTTATGAACAATTAGTTCATAAATCACTTTGGCCACTTTCTCATATTTCATTTTAGGTTGGAAACTCACTTATTTTTCTTTTCAAATGCAGAACTAGAATTAGAGCAATTGAAACAAATGGAGGTGGTAACAATATTTAATAAATCAGCATCAAGTATTCCCAAAGTAAAGGGTTTGTCTGGAAAGGTTTTCACATAAAATCCACTGGTGTTGTAAATAAATATCACTCGATAAACATGGTAAAACCCATAGGCTGTTTGATTCAATATTATCTAGTATAATTTAAAATGAAACGACTATTCGTAGCTTGTAGTACTACAAGCTACGAACAGTTGTTTCATTTCAAATTATCATCTACACTTGTAAGAAATTTGAGAATAACTCCACAAGATTATCTAGCATCATTGAAGAATGTTGAAAAAGAAGACCCCTATTAGCTTTGCAGATTAGTTTTAATTTACATTGGTACTTGTTTCGGCATTGCTGCCATCTTCAGCCAAAATAGTCAAGTAGTTAAAAACTTCTACAGCTGCATAATTCTTGCGTCAAGAAAGCGGTTGGATATGGTAAATGGGAGAAGCACAATAGTTATAACATTAACAAATGCAAACCAAAAGCAGCAACAATTTAATTTAAAACGAGAAGCGATTCGCGCTTCTCAGACTTGCCGCAAAGCACCACATTGTCTGCACTTATGTTTATTTAATTTAAGTTTTAAATTAAATTGTTGGTACTGTTATAACTATTGTGCTTCTCCCATTTACCATGTCAAACCGCTTTCTTGACGCAAGAATTACGATATCCTACAGCTGTAGAAGATTTTAACTAATTGACAATTTTGGCTGAAGATGGCAGCATTGTCGAAACCAGTACCAATGTAAATTAAATCTAATCTGCTAATCTAAGAGGCGTTTTCTTTTTCAACATTATACATTTATCCTTTGCATCATGGACCTTTTCCAAATAGTATCATTAAAACACCGGCTGCAAAGAGAATATATTTTACAGGAAAGTTTGAAGGCTAGAACCGAAAGTAGGTGATATTCGTACCAACTTACAATATGTGATAGTTCGTTAAAAAAATTTTTCGCTTGATCCAATACGATATTTCGTAAATTGTCAAGAATTTATGAAATAGTCGATTCTGTTTAGCACTATTAAGTGAGGTTCGATAACCTCACAGCATTTCCCCTACTACTTTCCCCATGTTGATATTAAAAATAATAAGTATAATTCTCTCAATCAATTAACATTACGCTAACGTAAACCGCGTTTAAAAATTGTGTTTTAAAAATGTTTTATTTGAAACTGAATCACGAAATTTCTAAAAAAAAATCACTTTTTTTAATAAATAAAAAAAGTAATATTTAGAGTGAACAAATCACAAGACAATCAGACCAGACATCAAATTCTTTTTTCAAAATTACAAAGTCATGTGAAAATCTTGACGAATGTCTTTGCAAAGTCACAAAAACGTTGTGATATTGGTAAAAAATAACAATAAAATATTTAAAAACATCAAAGCAAATGTATGCTACTGTTTGGCAGTGAGGCTAGCAACGAAAAGATAATATGCATACCTGCAAATTCTTTTGTAGATTAAGCATAGACTAACATAAATGTGTTATTACCTATACCAAGAATATCTTAAACAAGTTTTTTATGTAACCATGCCAATCAGTGGAATTATCAGGTATTTATCGATCATACCGTTATACACAAACATGTCGTTTCTCTAAGGATAAACACCAGCGGTACATAGCTAGTTTATGATCCTCGGCACATTGAACAGGATTCCAATCAATGGAATCCACAGCCAGACCTATCAACATCTCCTATTTGTACACCGACTATCCCAAGTATTTAAACGAAGCGGTCTTTACGATCTTGTTCGATGCTAATCCTGCTTACATATCAACCTTAATGAAGTTGTACCAGCAATTCTACACCATAAATACCTGCAGAAATTCCGCAATATTGTCATATACTCCCCAATAGATCCAAGTAGTAGATATCAAGACTACATTCACCGATACAAAGTATCTCTTAGGCAAATCGCCGGCCACAGCTCAAAACATTTATACTTTGTTGGCTCCTGTTTGTATACGACGAGGTTTAAAACTTTAATTGATTTATCCTTGCGTCTTGCAGGACTTTTAATGCTTCCAAAAAGTTGGCTCCCACGCTAATTGCTGAGCTACATGGCTGCACGACGACTCTGAGTTAAAAAGAGGCCAGGATGGAGGATCTGGCCCTGGGAGTTTTACAGGATTTAATTGTCGCGCCGTTTATTTAAACGCTTTAAGGAGCCCCGAACGTGCTCTTAGAGTCCTTTGGAACAAATATCCGGCACTCCTTAAGGAAATTTGCATGTAGTATTCGGAAGTGTGGAGCGTTTGCTCTTTGGGAGAACAGGTTCTTAGTGGGATTATCTAGTTATAATGGAAAAGTAATGGAGATTAGCGGAGTGCTTTTAGTCGCGCAGTTGGATTTTAATTGAATGTTTGCTTGGTGTGTTCTAATATAGGCCAACTGTGTAAGCAGCTAACTAAGTCGGAAGATGTCCTTAAGTTTAAATTGGTACGATTTCGTTACGTTTAATTTCATTCTTGTGATAGCTGACAGCAGAATTGTAGATGTATAATAAATAATTAAAATAAGATTATAAACTTCAAGGAATATAACTAGATATAAATATGCGGACATACCGTATCTTTCCGGACTTACCGTAATGATCAATGAATATATAGTAAATGGTGATATCCAGGCGGGATACAAATTTTAAATAAATCAAAAATTACAGCTCAACCTGGATTCGTACCAGGGACCTTTGCGTTTCTAGCACAATGCTCTCCCATCTGAGCTTCTGAGGCCTATGACACGTGTTAGGGAAAATTGTCATATCTAAGGAACTAGCCAACACTACCAAAGCCTAACCTATCATGACACCTATCTAATGTCATCTACATGACGTAGGGTTCACACCGGAAATGTAATTTAATGTCAATTACTGAACGTGAAATATAACTAGATATTAATATACGGACATACATACGCCTTAGTAGCTCAGATGGAAGAGCATTGTGCAAGAAACGCAAAGGTCACTGGTTCGAATCCAGGTTGTGGCTGTAATTTTGATTTATTTAAAATTTGCATCCCGCCTGGATATCACCATTTACTATATATTGTAGACCTTATTTTTCCACCACCGAATTTTTTTTTCATACAACCCTCTTATTTGTTCTAATCTTAATGAAAATAAAGCCTGCAAAACACTCAATTGGATAACGGGAAGGAATGAGACAATGGACTCAAAGTTTGAAAATGTCACCAAACTCTTAATAAGAGAGTTATTGTTATGATATAAAAGTATTAGTACTTTAGAATTTTATAATGCCGCGGTGTCAAATGGCGCCGTCTAAATAGCGTATCGGACGAATAAAACATGGAAAATAAACTTTTCGATTTGCATTGTCTCAACCACATTTAATAAATTGTTTTACTTCCTGTATACGAATTCATAATGCCAAAACATACGCGAAACTGTTATAATGTTATATATAAATGTTATATCATAACAATAAAAGATTCAATATTAATACCAAACTGAGTATCCAAAACATAAACTTTAAGTTTTTGTCTATTGCAAAATTAAGTGGTTTTGCGTACGTTTTATTATTATTACAGTATAGCATTAGAAAAACATCTTCGTAATTGTTTTTCGATACAGGCCTTAGTTTAAGAGATATTTACTATTTTTTTATTTATGCTAAAATTTCCTTAGTAGTGGCTTAGAGTTGAAATTTGGCCTGTGAATAGATTTTCTGTGACAATGCAAGAATTAAGAAAAAAAAGTAGAATATTTTAGGAACATTTTCCAAAATTTTTGAAAATTTTTCCAAAATCTGCAAAATCTAAAAAAAAAATAATTTTAAATTTTTATTTTCATGTTTGGTAAAGTTTGTTGCATAATCAAATCCCTTGTGGCACGCCTCACCATTGACTGGTCGACGTAAAATTTGTAGGGAATTAGTTTTTCAGAATGTAGAATAAATTCCAGGGGTGACGTGCACCTAAGTTTGGAAAAAAATTGTCAAAAGTACCTAAAGAAGAAGAGTAGGTACTCTTCTGTATCCATTCGAGATAATATGGAAGCTCAGTAGACATTGCGGCAGTGTTAGAGGCCAATGTTCATCCCTTCTTCCATCCAGCGATAAAAAAAAACACATTTCTTCAGAAAGACCATGGCCGGTACCATGACTTTAAAGGATTCTTTAAACTTCTTTGAAGAAGCATATTATGTCAGCCTCTCAACTTCTTACCTTGGAAAAATGTCAACCATATGTAAAAGTACTTTGTCAGTAACAGACTATCCAATTTAAGCTTCGCCTGACATAAACATACTCCTAGGGGATATTTATTCGTGTGGATGCAACTGTCAAATCAATACAGTTTTGAACCTAGCTATCCAGGATTTGGATGAAATTTGGTACAATTGCTTTTTGGCACAAATGTCTTTAAATAAAAATACCGAGTGTAATGTTGCTATGTCAACAAGTTTTGGAAGTATGGGGATGCAAAATGTAAACAAAATGCTCAAACGTTAAGGATAATGCTGAAAATGACGCTATTCCAAAACTCTAGCTCAATCGTGTTAGTTACAATTGTATTTTAAAGCTATTATGAATTTCAAATTAAAATTCGGTATTTTAACATGGCGAGATCAAAGACTATGTTGATTTGACATGGAACCATTAGAAGAAGAAGTTGGTAAATGACAATGTAGGAATTTTCCGGGTTTCTGGTGAAGAAGATCATAGATTATACTCAATAAATGCACCATAGATTTAATATGCTTAATGCAATGAACTTCATCACTGTTGCTAAAGATAATAATTTAGTGCTAACATTGTTGTAAGATCGAGTAATTCTAACTAGGAATACAGGTTCGAAATCTTCGATACAATTTCTAAAGTATCTGCGTCCAAAAAGAATTATCGGTACCATCTCGACTGGATTTATATTGCGGCTATTTTTCACCTGGTGGGCGCCGGCTGGGGTACACCGTCGAAGGGGCTGCCGCTTTACCCCGAGACTTATTCAAGACAAAAGTGGTGGATTCCTAATCTACACACCGGCTCCTTTAGATAAATTTAAGGAGTGAACGGGGAACCGGTGTTCCGGTCGAGAAGTCGATAAACACCGGGTATAAATCCAGGCTTATTCAACCCCTTTAACCGCCCCAAGCCATCCCTTAGCTTATCTCCCGCGACGCCTTATTAAGACTTCTGCTGCTGTCTTGAAATATAGCGATAATGTTCCTTATATTAATTGACAGTACCTCTACGCGAAGTCAACTTCATCATTATTGCGGTTCTGTTTGTGTTTTTTTTTAAACCTATGTCGTAAAGTGGGTTTTGTATTCTTCTTGACAGAATTCTTGCACATACAAAATTGAAGTTATATATAATATTCATAGTTGAAGAAATATTGTCCAATTCAAATTATATTAGTTGCTTATAGACGTGATTAGGCACAACTATTGGCACTTCAGGCATTATTTTTCTTGTTTTTCATTCTCTCCACCTTGCTGTATAGTTGTAACGCACCCTTCTTCTCTGGTGCGGTGAAGAAGCGTTACACAATAAATATGACAACTTTTAACCCTGTTGTAAGTAGCTCGTAGGTCCTGGGTTCATCGGAACAAAATACGATGATTTAATAATGTAATAAATGTATTGTTCACCATTTATTATTTACATAAACAAATGAAAATACCATAGACAGGATATATCGGTTTACGGACATGTTATTTCTTCGGCGGCGGGGTTCGGGTACTAGGTAAACTAATCGGTACAGGAGACAGGCTAACGAGACGGGAAAATATTCCCGATTCGGTGACGGCAGAATTCGTTAATACTTAGTAACAAATAAAAACTAACATGTCTGGAAAACATGTATCTGGAAAGAACTACCTCGCCAACTACGGCCAGCAGAGGTAAGCAGTTTGACGTATTATCAACAGCATGCAAAGGGCCATCGGATAATACCTTGAGTTCTCGCACCAGCATTCAAAGGGCCAGCAGGGAGGACTCTGAACTATTTCACCAGCATTCAAAGGGCCTGCAGAAATAGACTGAGCTGTGAGTTCTCCCGCCAGCTACAAGGGGCCAGCAGGGAGACTGAACTCTAGAGGGAAATACGCGGGCTTATATACCGTCAAAACGACCCCCACCATACACAAAACAAGTCTGTCTGGGTGGTCGGTCGACGTGGTTAATAACATAATACGAGATTCACATACCAAACCAGTCTCGGAACTAGTTTACGTATCAGACGTTCAGACGAGTTAAAAAAAAATACAAAAACAGGATTCTCCGAAATAAATGCACACAAGTAAAAGTTATACAATCAATACAAACTTATTACTAACAAAATAAATATGCATTTCTTTATGACGAACGGTGTTTCGTTACATAGTAGTGTAGAATTCATGAAGTGAGGCAATACTTTATCGAACCACTGTATATTACTCCAGAATAATTATACAATAGTTAGCCGAAGTGAAGTTTATTTACTTATTCAGTTTTCAGCTAGTAGTCGAAGTATAAATCCCAGCGGAACCGAGGGTGGCTTCAGTTTCAGCAAGAAACACCCAAGTGTTTTATCGGTATCAAGTAGTTTGCGTTGCGGAATAAGTTTCGTCTTCGGCATGCATTAGTAATTAGTTTGGCGTAACGGTGCTCAATACAAGCTGCCTATGTGCAAATACTGAAGGGTGCGCTGATTGCCCAGACACTCCACCTTGGTCTGCTAAAGCAACAATAATCTATAAAACTTTTCTCATCAGTAGTCTCGCAGAGCAGGTATTTAGCCCCATACAAGCTTAGTTTGTAATGTATTAATTATGCTGTTAAAGTATTCTCGTTCGAAAGTGAAAAATGTACATATTTATTATGCGTTATATCAATATCGACATACTCCGCGAAAATATTTACTGAATTTTTGAACAAATAATAATTGTTAATTATTTACTTTATAGCGTTGCAGCAAACAATTAATAATAAAATACTTCCATACAAGTAACTAGTCGTGACAGAAACAAAAAAATATGGCGAAGATTTGGTAGCAGACACACTTCAGAAAGACGAACATGGGTTCGTCATCATGGGTTCATGGGTTCGTGGGATTGGAAAAGGCAAAAGTTGAGTTGGAGAGAACAGCAACATCATAATCACAGCAAAAAAATTGTTAGTAGGTCAGTTTTTAACAGTAATATTTACGGAAAGTCATCATCAACAGATGCTATATAGATAATTTTGGATACATTCAATTGGATGGAAACTTTGGTGAAATTTTGGGAGTATCAACAGAAATCTATCAATTTCGATCGAATAAATGCCACATTGCCAAATCCAATCATTTATATTCAAAGAAGGAAACTTACTTATTATTTCTCACTAAGTGTTTTTAAATTGTATATTATTTGACTAGTTATTAATTAATTAAGGATATATTTCTCGAGAATGTTAAAACACTGTGTACCTTACAAAATGCACATGAGAAACTGCGTGAATTTATTTACGGTGTGTCTCAAACTTAGACCACCATTATTCTCCTAACAGCAATGATTTTCTGTACAATGTGCCGACAAAAATCATCAACATCAGTTAAGTAGTTCATAAGTTATTGAACTACTAAATAAATCCTTTCTGTTGTCCACGAGAGTATTTTACATTCATCGATGGCCAGAAAGTCCGCTACCGCAGATTCAGAAAAATAAACCTAAATTGTCATAGAGGTTGGTTAGAGGTCAGAGTGGTCATAGTAGTTTTATTTCACAAGCTGAAGCACTTTGATACGCTATTTTTTATAGTTTGTCATTTTCTTGTATTTTTTAGACTAGAAAGACTAACAAAAAATTCCTTCGTACGGTGTTTATAGGAAAAAGTCAAATCTGCACACATTTGCAAATACAACCGCCGTGCTTAAAGCCCCGTTGTTCAGGCTATTGGTATTGGCAGTGGCAACAGATCCCATTGTAGTATTTCTCAAACAAATGCTAGTGAATCATGATAAAGTACTCGCAAACTAATATGAGTCACTGTCAAGTCTGGTGCGATACACTATAATGGCGTCTGTTAACACTGCCCTACGACTTAATAGGACGGGCCTGAACATTTTACAATAAAATTATTTACAATAAATGTATAGTTATTAATATAACGATTTCTTATGTGAAATTTGAAAAAGAATGTATCGTTGAATTTTTGTATGGCACCCGCCTGTACGTTACTTTGTGATTGCATCCTGCATGATTTTCAACGCACAAACGTAGTAATTTGAATCTCATTCGGACACTTTTTAGGTACTGAACCGTTTAGTAGATATGTTGTAAGAATACGACCATCTTAAAAATTAATGATGTAAACACGTTATTTTATTTTTTGTGTTCGTGAATACATGTTTCGGAGGGAAGGGCGTCCGTCTTCAGTTCACACGTCAATTGCGATTAGGTAACTATATAGTTATGCTTTTCAGCATCGATTCTTCTTCTGCTTTTTATTTGTCAGCCTAACTCATCTGTGTTTGTTCTGAAAGTATTATAATTTTTTTAGCTTAGTATACAATGTGAGTAAGAGTCTTTAAAGCTTGGCGGTCAATTAAGAAAACCACAACGAAATCTTTGTTGGTTAGAAACAATTGAAAGAATAACCGAATTGGCAAGAATATTAATAAACTTTTTACATTATTTACCACTATTTATTGATGATCTCTAATAATCAAGTAACCGCACAAAATAGATACACCGGAGACACATTAGAGATCTTAACAGACATTGCCTTCTAAACCGAATGGCATATACAACCACACTGAAATTAACACGTGTTGTACAACATGCAATCGAGCTTGTGAACACGTAATGCCATCTTGTAGTACAAATTATCCTCATGTCACAGTTTAGGTTCTATCTGTTGTAATTCTTGCTTTTTTGTCCTGTCTCATGATTGCACAAGATTTACACATTAGACCAGGCAATAGAGATGTTCGTGACAAAAATCGATCAGGAAGCCGCAAATAACGCAAATATCATTACTTAATTTGTTATAAACACAAAACCTCAAAAAAAAGTGTTTTCGCGGCCGTTTTCGGTCATGTTTGCAAGCATTTTCACCTATTTTCCAACATTCTAACGCAAAATCAGAATTAACGGTTTGTAGCACAATACTTCTACTTTCGAAATCCGTTAAAACTCTGACCTCTGACGCATCCATCTCTGACAAAAATTAATCATCGGACAACGCCTGTGTTGTGCACACTCAAAGTACCCATCAATCGCTACTTTCTCGCGAAAAGCCTGCGCTACAACTTTGAAAATGGCGGAGTTATGAATTTTGGAGTTGAAAAAATGCAGATTTTTCCGATTTTCCCGAATTTTCTCCGGTTATATGAATCCGACCGAGTCCGTGTAGGGCTCATTTTGTTCGTCTTTTCAATCTCTACAATCAATTGAAAGCATCAAGATTGCTCCATCGGTTCAGCTTTTACAAGCAAAAAAACGAAAAAAAAACACGTTTTTTAATGATTTTTGTTTATAACAAATTAAGGTTATTAAGTTTAAGCGCTGAAGCCATATCTTTTGTGCTCACAAATGCTTCAGTTGTACCATGCCCAGGTGGGTTCACGCATATCGTATGGGGTTTGTTTTTGGGGTGGGTCATCCGGCATTCGTAAGGTTTTCGTTGCTAAGAAGAGAATTTTGAGAATTATGGCCGGAGTTGATAGCACGACATCGTGTCGGAATATTTTTAGAGATTTTAAAATTTTACCAGTGTGTTGTGTTTACATTTATGAACTGTGTCTCTCTGTTTTTAAAAATCGAAATTTCTGTCAGGAAAGGTGTGATGTTCACGGCATACACACTCGTTGCCGTAATGATTTAAATGTTCCGTATGCAAGATTAGACTCTAAGGCTAAATATCCCAGCTGTTTGGGTCCTAAACTTTTTAACTTGTTACCATCGTCCATTAAACAGTGCGAGTCTGCGTCAAGTTTGAAAAAACATTTAAAATCTCTTCTGCTACAGAAGCGTTTCTATAATTTGCATGATTTCATGACATGTTTGCTGTAAGCCGTTGCTTCCAACGTGTACTTGTTTATTTGCTGGTTTTGTTGTTTTGCTTCCGTGAATATTGTACCTGATTATTTGTTTATATCTGTGTTTATTAATGTACTCGAGTTGATTTCATGATTTTCTTGTCTTTCTTTGTGTATAACGTGTGCCTTATGTAACTGTGTTGCCTTATGGAAATAAAGAGTATTATTATTATATTATTAAGTAAACATTTACGGACTGTTCCACGTGACCTGGGACCGTCGGCTTCCTGATACTATTTTTGTCACGAACTCAGTCATTTTTTGCTCTATTTCCTGGTCTAAATAAACAAACCAAAAGCGTTTAAATATCGTTTCGAGTATACTATTAGCTACTACTTCAAAATAGTTATTCATTGTTCAACGTATTCTGCGCATTTTCAATATTTGTAGTATTCTTATTAAATTGGTGATATTAGTATAGATAGCAATAGTAAAATTATTACATCATTCTCATATATCTACATTTTAAACTTTAACACTAACATATAATACTAATATATCATTACTAATATACTGTGCATACTGCAACCTACAACTCCGTAAGTCTGACACCAACCTAGAGGATTGCAAATCCTGGGTATATGTTCCGGCTTTACGTAGATGGGAAAGGTAGGGGGTCCTCTTTACTGAGCCACGGAGGGAATCGGATCATCGGCTTGACGCGGGCCGACCCCGTTAAGGGCCGTGTAATAACTCGAAGCGCCTTATCATATCGGGTCTCCCTCTCGGCCTGTCATTTATCGGACAGTGACACCACCACCCCCGTTTTCCGGATACCAACCCAGTAATGAACGTTAATAAAGAGAATAGTTGATCCTGGCGTATCGCTTCCTTTTGACGATGTGGCTCCTTTGATGCGGATACGTTTGCGATTTGGGGGCGGTGAACGCGTAATCGCGCTTTTTGTTGCTCGCGTTAGGGAAAAGTAATGGCAATGGGTTTCACGTGGACAATGAAATTGAGTTGGAGTCAGGGTTGAAGAAAGCCGATGTATATGCGATAAACGATGGGAAGGGAAATATTTTATCGTCTATTTACTGTAACTATTTGTTGGATAATAATTGAAATAAAGATAAAACATAAGTTTATTCGTTGAATGGTTTTAGAACACTTACATTGCTGTTTCAGTTTGCATCTAAACAGTTAACAGGAGAGGAGTTGTCAATACATCCAATATAACTAAAGAACGTAATATAACTCCCGGGTTATGCCGTGCGTCAAAATTCGTAATAGTATCTACTTATTTATTTATTTATTCTTATGTGTACAAATAGGTAGAATACCAGGTTAGCTCCATGTTAGCTCTGATGAAGCGAGCAAATGATTCGCGAAACGTCAGCAATTACGAATTTTGACGACCATCATAACACGGGAGCAATTTATTTTCGAAATAATTCTAGCCGTGAAAGCCTTTAATATAATATAACGTTCCAATAAACCAATTTTAATCAGGAATTTTTTCATTGTCTATGTACATGCTTTAAATGCGTTATTTAACATTTTCAGTGCTGTGAAATAAATCTGCTCACCAGTGCAGTGATTAGCAGAGAGGCTCCAGCACGTACTATCGAAAATCATAAAGCCGGTCTTTTGGGGTAGATTGGCTCTCTTGAAGGACAATACTTTGCGAACATGTTTTGTGTCCTAAACGAATTATCCCAAAATGTCGTAAAATCTGCTACTTTATTAAACTTGTTCATGATAAAAAAAATACTAACAAAGCGGTATAACTGGAACCTTGAGTTTAGCCAAAACTTAACCAATTGAATTATCTTTTTAAAAACAATCAGAAAATAGGTTCAAACGGGGCAGCATTTATACCCTCCAAAAACATTAATGTGATGCTGCAGAGTTCTTTAAGTAGTCTGAAATGAAAAAAACTTAAAGAGAAATAACATTTCATTAATCATCACTGACGTGACTTCTGTCTGAAAATAGTTATATCCAGTGGCGGACTGGGCGGAGATACGACCTTGCCCAGTGGTACGTATTCCCCCATAAAGTAAGCCCCCCCCCCCCCCCGATCAGACAATATATTAAAGGTATTTACATTAAAACAGATACATGAACGGTATTTTCTTTGGGTTGAAACGACCCTAATGTGTTGATTATGAAACCAAAGCAGAAAAAAAATATTTTTTATTAAAACAGGGTATGCATTATTCAGTATTTTTGTTCGTCGAAAATCTTTAATAACATGGGACATTTATTTTCTGAAAGTTTTAACACATTAATTCCCCAATCATTAAATGTGACCTCGACTGCGGAAAGGGAGCTTATGTGTCAAGAAGTCGTTTTTGAGTACTCTTAAAGTACACTGTTTCGAATGAACCAAAAACCAGTTTGGTAGCTATCTTAGCAGCCGAGTGATTTGCGTACTTCAGCAGTTTCCGTACTTCAGGTCACCAATAAGCTTGAAAGGTTACTGTCAGTACAGTGACGTTTTTGTTGTTTGTTTTATTATTTCAGCTACTAATGCAAAATAGTATTTTATATTGCCTCCATATGTGTGAATAAAATTCATATCGGACCAGTTCCCGTCATGTAGTGTAAAAGATAATTTCGGATAATATTAACTGCGCCGCGATACAAAACAATGTTTTAAAGTCATTTTAAAACCATTCCTAAAATGTTTTAAAAGCGTCCATGTTATTACAAAGGTAAATAATGTAATGGGAATGTGTAAATAAAAACCTCTTTTCCTTTGTTTGGTTAAATTATTTTAATGGGTACATGTTTCGTCTTACGACATCTTCAGCCCAAATCTACAATATATCAAAACATATAAAATTAATATAGTCTCAAGCACATTAATAAATTATGTACGGTCCAATTGAAATAAAAATACGCAGTACACAACAACACATGTCTATCATTTCAGAACACGCAACACGAATGACAAGACGCCCGTTGTGAAGTTAGCAGCGTAATGTATGAAAACAGGTTGGGCAATGTTAGGAATTTAAAGTGAAATAAAATATTGGTTTGTTATTAAATATTAATTGATCGTTTAGCAAAGTGACGTTTTTATTTCTTTTGTGTTTTTCTATTTCTAATTGTTCTAATAAATCCATTTTATAACCCTTTTTACATCGGTGGATTAGTTTGGGTGTATTATAGTTAATATGATGACCTGTGTTTAATCTATGTTGAAATAAGTTAGATGTTGTTCTGTTTTTATGTTCCGCCATTCGTTTTGCTAACTTCCTTCCGGTTTGACCTACATATATAGAGTTATATTCTGAACATTTGACTGAGTAAACTCCACACTCTTCCATAATAGATTTAGGGGTTTTGAAATTTGAGAGAATGTTATAAATTGTGTTATTACTTTTGAATGCAGGGTATATGTTGAATTTGCGTAAAATGTTGTTCAATTTCATGTTAATACTATTATATGAAAAAGGTTTGTATATTCTGTTAGTGGGTTTTTCGATTGTATATAAAGGCTCATTTGTTGTTATTATATGATGTAGAAGTTTATTAATATTTTTTTTGTGAAAGAGTTATTGTCAGCAAGGTCGAAGATATAATTCAGTTCATCTATTATAGAGTTATAACTAATAGGGTATTTTAAGCAGCGATTAAATAGAAAATGGAAGGAAGACAAACGCTGGGAGAAACTGTGAGCGGAATCAAATGGTATTATAGTTGGTAGAGTGGTAGGTTTTCTGTATATGTTATATTGAATATTGTCATCAGTTTTAGTTAATGTTAAATCTAAAAAGTTTAAAATGTTATTATTTTGAATTTCCAAGGTGAATTTTAAATTATTGTGTATATTATTAATGTAAGTTAAGAAACTATTGAGGTAAGTTTATTGTGCTTATTAGCGTATTCACGTCTGGAAATTCTTCCCGAATAAACTCACAAATTCTATAAACAGCGTGTGCAAAACATGGCAAATGAAGAATATTTGAAAAATGTTGTTTAAGTAATTTTCCCACTTTTAACATAATCGCAGCAGCGTCAGAAACAAACAGTAATACTTTGGTAGCGTCTGTGATTCCTACTTTTTTATGGCGGCATTTACTATTGTACATATCTCTTCAGCTTTGACGGTACAGCGAAACTGAGTAGATATTAAATAGGGTTTATATAAGTCCGACAATCCGACAACGACGTTGACCACACATCTACCCTTCATATCCGTAGTTTCATCTGCAGAAACCCAAATATATTTATCGGATTGTTTTGTCATATTGTACGTAATATTTTCTAATTGTGGATTCATCGGGTAAGTCTCGTTCAGTATACTTCTTGATACATTTTTTAAAAACGGTATTATTAATTTTTGTGAAAGGTATATTAACAGAAATAAATGTTTCCCATAAATCATCACAAAAGTTTTTAGTTGACGTTCCTGATACATTTTCCATGTGTCTTTTTTTACATGAACCCGAAGACATTGTTTATTACGAATAATTAAATTTCGTGAGCAGAACTTGCAAACCACTTCCCCTTTCTTAACGAACGTGAAAGTATTGCCAAACTCGGCTAGCAAACGATTCATTGCAGGATTTTCAAACTAAGTACAACTATAAAATCAAAAAAATAATTCAACTCTAAGTATAAAACAGAAGAACAAATTCGAAATGGAAAATAAAAACAGATATTCACACAAAATTTCAAGAAACAACACAATTGAAAGAAACTGCTCAAATTATCAATCGACGAAGCGGAGATTTAAACAAGGCAAGCGACTGTACTCGATCAACGCCAAAGCAGGTATGTACTGGTAAGTGGTATGTACACCACATGAACCGAAGCCAGACCGGCCAGCCGCTCGCGTCCCCACCTGCACGTGTCCCATGCACGACACTGGAAAATATACATTTTTGTCCGGCCACTGTTCATAATACATTTCATTTTAAAACTTGCACAAAATTGTGGAGTCGCCGATATATCGTCATTAATCAACCTTCCACAAAAGTCTTCATCCGCTTTAAAGGTCGTTTCACACTTCGCGAGCAAGACGTGACGCCTCTATCGGCGGAATCGATTACAGGTCCTTATGTACGCGTGTCGTCCTTATCGCGAAATTATCCATTCGGAAGGAGTGAACGGATTTAGTTTATGGAACTGAGGGTGGTGTTACGAGATAGCGTAATGGTCGCATTCTCCTGCTTTGGTTTTTTCGATTTGGACCGGACGCCATCGCCCACTTCATCCCAACCACGCTGACAAACCACCTACAGTCACGTAACACATACGAAATTCTCACCGAACTTCAAGGAACTCTTATCCAGTTTTTCATTATGATTGTTATCGGTAGAACAGAAGTTTGGTCCTCTTTTATCAGTTAGGTTGTTTAATTCTGTGATATTTATTTTACTGACACTTTTATTTTGGATTGTAGATAGCACTGGAGTCAGTTTTGCTGATGTTGAAATATAGCTGCTATAGCTATGATAAAAACTAATAGACTGGAAATGGTGACACGTGGATCATAATTAACATGCGTTTGATTACGCTGCGTGCGTATAACCGTATATTCACCGTAATATTCAATAAAAGTTTTATACAGTACTCACATAGAAACCAAGCATGGGTTTGTATATCAGCAAAAAAACTGCATTTAATAACTGCATAACAAACGACTGCTATTATTCAAACACACCAACTTCTAGCAACGTTGTGTTGAATGCGTTCTGTTGAATGCCCCTACACTACAAGTGAATCGGTGAGTGGAAGAACAGATTAAGTCGAAAATTTGACATTTTAAACTAAGATAGACATTATGAATAAAATTTCTCGATCTTTTCGAAAATATGAAAAAAATAATCATATATATTTCCAGTACTGCTGTCGAAGCACCGTACTTCACGCAATGGGTGGAAGAAGAGAATAAGTCCAGGACATACTCTGTTTTTCCACTCATTGCATGGAGCGCGGTTGTTTTTAACAGCTGACGGCATGGACATTTTTTTTTAATGACAACCATATATGTTTTTATGAATTTGACAGATGTTTTAATTGTCTTAGTGATAGCATAATATTTTTATGGCCTTACATAAGAAAATTTTCGAGAAAAAGACAATTGAAGGTTATGAAATAAAAGTGACAAAATCTCCGGAACGGCTCAACCGAATTTAACGAAATTTTGGAATTAAGAATTTTGCAACCATGTGAAGTCACTGGCGTTATTATCGTTGATGCAACGTTTACAGTTCCTGAGATAACCTCAAACTTTTGAATTTGAAATAGAACATCCTGTATATTTTGACATTTTCTGTTACAGTCTTCCATTGCCCATTCAATGTTACTACGCTTGTTACAGTATTATATCAAAAATATCTAGAAATTAACAAAAACTTTTATTACTTAGATCTAAAAATTAACAAAGAAAAAATTGATAACAAAAAATAACAACATCAAAAAAATTAACAGATCAAATTTAAAACAATATGTTCTTCTCAATGGTTGAGAATTCTCACAAACCAACTAAAGTAGTTGCAGTAGAAAATGTAATAATGTTTTACAAAAAAGGGTATGGGTTCTTCCTCTTCAAGATATTTTTATTTACGTAGTTACATGTTTCGCCCTAAGGAGGGCATCTTCAGACTACAAGTCAAGACAAACTTAAAAAAAACTCATCAAAGACAAAGGTAAAAATTCCTCATGATTTCCTTATAAAATCTGACACGAAAAACCTTTGTCTTTGATGAGTTCTTTTAAGTTTGTTTTGACTTGTAGTCTGAAGATGCCCTCCTTAGGGCGAAACGTGTAACTACGTAAATAAAAATATCTTGAACAGGAAGAACCATATCCTTTTTATTATTTGAGTACACATAACCTTCAATTGTCTCTTTCTCGAAAACTTTCTTATGTAAGGCCATAAAAATATTATGCTACCACAAAGGAAAAAGGTCTGTCAAATTATTTAAATAAATATTCATTTAAAAAACTGTCGATGTCGCCATCTGTTAAAACAATTGAAGGTCAAAAAATTAATTTGATATCATAAGGTGTATTTTGATAATTATAAATCGACTTGTTCGAGGATTTGTTAAAGTAGCAAACCGTTCTTGAGATTTTGTTATGTTTCCATACTTTACGGTCTCACTGTATAGTATAGATGGCTACACCACGCAAACTATCCAAAGGAACTAAAAATCGTCCCACACTTCCAACAAAATCAGCATACAAAAACCCAATACCTAACTACCTAAAAATTGCTAACTTAAGAAAAGTTATGCACTATTTAGAAGGAGAAGATCTTGACTTTTATTACCTTGTTACGATATTACCATATTACTTAGGAACATTAAATCATGATGAAGACTAATGACAAGTTTAATAATGTTGTTTTTTTTTTTGTTAGTTTTAATTTTGTTTCTGATATTAAACTTGTTGTTCTTTTCGTCTTTATGCATTTTTATTTGCCACTTGTGCTAATAGCATATTTTTTTCAACAAATAAGAGATTATTCTCGATAAGCATGTCGTTGACTGACTCAAGTGGTTATGCAGATCTAGATATTATCGAACTGCGCTACGATTTTCCGGCGCACGCCGCAATACTTTTGAAACACATCCCACTGACATTTGAATCCTGATGGGTCTTCCGCATGGGATCACAACTCGTTATACGGACACAGGTATGCCATCTGTAATGTTTTCCATCAACGTGGATTCGACTCACTGGGAGAACTTTGCTCTGTCATCACTACACACTTTCACAGTACCACTAGCGCTACCACCGGCGCCCGTGGGAGTTAGTTCCGTTACAACCGATTGAATTCTAATTTCAAACAGCCGATGAGCGTTCCACAGCTATCCCATTACCTGGCAGAAGGGTTCAACAAGGAGGCCACTCTAATAGCACTACATACCGAGAAGGATAGATATTTAGGTGAGGGATACCGATCCCGAAATGTTTGCACAAAGTTTAAAACAAACTTTGAGGTTAGATCGTTCTCACAGAGATAGGTCCGGTGGTAATAGATATCGGTACTATTCTCCAATACCAAGGGCAGGCTCAATCGAATAAAAGAATACCCGAACACACTAGATATATGGGTATATCCCAAAAAAGGTCAACCGCAAGCGAAAAATTCAGACTGGTCCGAATTGTTTTTTATTACTTAATAATTAAGCTTAAATGTGTATATGTTGTAAATATAAAAGCAGCATCAATTTTCGCTAATTTTGTAATAAATTATAGGCCTGTAATTTTTATATTTTTTATTGAACCTTTTGGCTAATAATATTAACTTTTATCTTTGTGTATTTATTTAGCTTGTTAAAAGTAAGATCATATTGTTGTTGTTATTTCGACTTTCTCTACTAACAACAACATTTTTCCTCAGAATGTAAAAGGGCGAAGCGAGTTCGAATAACGGATCATTTTTAAATTTGATTTTACCTATATCCTAATGTCGCGTTCGTTACCAAAAACCATATTACTTGTCGTCATTAGTCGTTAAACATTTGAAAGTCACGCAACATTCAGTTACAAAGCCAGCTTATTCATTTGTTTCAGAAAGCAAAAAAATTTACTCACGACAAATCGAAATTAAAATTTTATTTATGTTTGCAATTTGTCGCGTCCGTAACCGTAACACTATGAGGCGGCCTTTTGACTTATTTCGTTGCAAAAATAATAACTTTTGAACTAATGAAGATATTTAAAGAAATTAAATTGCATGTGAAAGTATATCTTAGCTTTAAAACACAGTATAACACCAAAAATCCGAACGTCAAAAATCCGAAACGTCAAAAATCCGAACGCGTTTTAAAAGAGTTTAAACTTGAAATACATAATTATGTAATAGTTGGTGTAATAGATGTACCTATATTTAATCGAATAAAGTGCATGCTTTTAGGCACTTTTAGACATTTCTTAAGCCTAAGTGTCATTTTCTGGGTTATTTTCGAAAATCCGAACAATTTGATAATCCGAACCGCCTTCGGTCCCAATTAGTTCGGATTATCGGCGCTCTACTGTAAATGGAAACACAGCAAAGTGCTACAACAAACAGGGTGCTTGTTGAGATATTTTTGAAAAATGCAAACCATAACATTTTCAGTAAATACCATAGTAAAATTACTGAAAGTTTGTTTATAAAGTTACTGATTTGAAATCGGACCTGTTTCAAGCTGTACGTTGGAACGGTTGTACCTTGAAATAGGTCCGATTTCAAATCAAGTATGCTTAAGGTGTGTTCTGATTAGTGGTAATGACAGTGGTAGTAGATGCCATTATAGTATTTCTGATACGAAGTGATAGTGACTCAAATTTATGTACATGCAAACTAATATGTGTCACTATCACGGCTTTTGAGAAACACTATAATTTCGTCTGCTGCCACTGCCATTACCTACCATTACCACCAATCAGAACGCACCTTTACGTTCTGATTGATCTCGTAGTAGCTCGATCGGTCGGTTCTCGGTATAGTAGCGTGTAGTAATCCAACTCGTACTATACATCATAAAAAAGCTGAAAGATATTTCCCACATTTCATAAGTCTACCGACAAAAGACATTCTTTGGTTTTCGTTTGCACATAAAACAAAAATATTTTTTCTCCAAACATCGCTGAATTTGGAATCTTTCTACTCGCGTTAAAAACAACTTCCATTTTTTGTCGCGTCCGAACACTTTTTGCTTGTATATTTGCACTTAACTATTTATCCTTCCATTTTTTTTGTTTAATATAGCACTCTACTCGTACTTTGCACTAATTAAAATATGCCTATTTTAAGCTTTGTTAATCGCGTACGAATGTCGCGTCCGTTACTCAGGATATACCCATATGCATGAATTTCGATGTTCAATACAATACAAAATACAACATGATGTTTCATTATTATTATTTCTATTTGTTTACCCTCAAATTACATTTTTGAACAACCTTGCACCAAAATATCCGCATCTGTTTATGTATTCTCCATCTATACTGTAACAAAACAATATTATCTATACAGAAGCTGTGTTCTTGTCCTGCGCCGGTAGTTTGGGTCAAGCGACGACAATATGTTAAACTTTGATTGCAGCAAACGCGTCCAAACTTCCGGCCAAATCGGCAAGTGTCACGTCTACTCCACGGTCGCCCCGCAACACCCCTCGCGCAAAACACACAGGAAGCGTTCGCGTTGTCACCCCATGGTTGTGTCGACGCCCAAACGGGCTTGAGGGTTGAAGCACTAAATCAATAACGCCGCCCGAAAACTGTAAATTTCAATTACCGAAGTTTCAGAGTGCACGGAAACTGATAAACAACCGCGAAAGTTCCTCTCCGGTCACCGGGAAGGACCCCCACCAACATTTCCTCGTTTTGCCCACCGGTCGTTGCGCCACTGGTTAGACTTTGCCAACGTTAAGTTTCGGATGAGATTTATAAGTGGAAGATTAGTTTTGAGGCCGCAACAAGGATTTGACCGGCGCATCCGCCATTTTATTAAAATATCAAACTCTGATTCTATGACAACAAAAAAAGAAAAAGCACTGTGATACTGACATGTATACTAAGCACATATTATCAAGTTGGTTGATTTTAAGGCGGCCTATTTCCTGTAGAACAATCCTCAACGCTGAGGCAGGCTCAACACATCCAGGAACTTTGTCGAACTGAGAGGATTCTAATACAACAGTTCTTAACGAGCACTTCTCATCATAACACACGGGACCAACAGCAGTACTTCACCATCCAAACTTTAGACCTAAAATACTCTAGAGTTAGCTGTCATTTTGAATGGAATGATGGCATTTGATATTTGTTATTTCAACTTTGATTTCCAGATACAATTACATTTCAAAATACATAAACAACATTATTATACTTCAAAAATTCCTCTTTTCAAACACCATTCAAACGAGAAAACGATAATATGGATACAAAATTGGTTTTTATTTATACTTTAATAAATTAAGGTTCCTTGGGCTATTTAATAAATGACTTCGATTCAGTTAATGTCAACATTTTAATACTTAAAATGGCTGATTCAATCAAAACTGTAAAACTAACGGATTTTTGTATTTGCTGTAATATATGAAGTCAGGAATCCCCTCACAAATGCGGTTGTTTTGCAGTATTATTTATCAGTGAAATCAACCCTTTTAAAAAAAGCTCTATCTCATTGTTTTCTGCCATTCTTGTCATGGTAGGTACATAATAATATGTATACTTTTTATTTACCACAAATTCCTTTACGTGAGAATTAATGGTGGTGCGCAGGACATTAGTCATATTAAAAAGTCGTTGTCTGGCGTTGTCTGAATACCAGTGTTTAAATATAGGAAAAATGCGCACGCGAGAGATAGGGGATTTCCCGTGAGACAAACCGCAAATAGGTTGATGTTTTGGGGAGCGGCCTCGTTTTTGTTGGCCTCCCATGAGATATTTCGAAATGTAGTACACTACACATCCGAACAGCGACATACCAAACATAAAACTTTCAAATAAGGCCCGCGTTTTACCGGTTGTCTGCACGTGAACTGAAAACTTATTCTCGGAGTAACGGAGTGCATAAATAACGGATATCTTTAACATAATATACATTCTAGAATATATTCTGGATAATTCTCGAGAGGTACTTTATGGTATGCTCGAGGCGTGCAAACATGTTGTTATCAATTGCACAACATATCCCAGACAAATATTTACTCGTGTTATTTTCTATGTGAAACGTGCTTAGTTTTTTTTGTCATTTTATTTCTAGACTACCTAGAATTAAACTGACGTTCTTCGTTCTTCGTCTTCGAAAATTCTTCGGGTATCGATCTAAAAGAAATTTGAAACTCGCTTTTGTGGAAAATGCTATATTTCGGACAATATGTGTCCTTCTTCAGGCAGTTACACTCTACAAAAATGCACAAATAAAACAAATGAACAATCACAATACTAGCTAACTTACTCGGAGTTCTTAGAGGCGGCAAGTGCTTTCATTTCGACAGTCATTTATTTAGACGATGGACAATTTTCCTCCTTTACATGAGGCGGGACAAGACGTGTGCACACATTTACGGACGAGATACAATTAGACAGGTCGACACGATGTCTAGAGCGGTCGTGCGACAGAAAAAGCAACCTTTTCGGGACAAGCTTTCCATAGACACCGGTGCTGTCAGAATGTGAAGGTGGAGTTCTCAATTAATGTATTATTACTACATTTACTTTTATCAAACTGTATAATGTTGGAATAAATGATGCTAAGACTATCCACATCCTGTTTGAAATTAACAGTGTCATCATTGACGTTTATGTTGTACATTTAAAAAAACATTCGGTTATGATAATTCCAGGCATCCAGTACAGGATATAGAATAAAGTTCGTCTTATCTAGCAGAGGGGATACATCTTTTGTTTTACTAAATACTTGTGCTAAATTTGCAGGGGTAGTGATAAACTAATTTTATATTATCAGAAAAAAATTGTTGTTTGACTTTTTTAATCTTCTGTGTAACAACAGGTAAAGACATTAACTTAATGTAGGGCAATGGTTGGTTATTGGGTGGATCAAAAATGCTTCTTAATGAGGGATTATTGGTATTTGAAGAATACAATATCTTATTAATTACTTTCAGTGGAAAACCATTGTTTATGAATACTTCTTGAAATCTTTTAAGAACTGAAGGCTGGAATTGAGACCTTTTCAACACTCGGGTTTTTAAAGCACTAATGGTATTTATTTTATAAAATAAAATAAAATGTAATAACGCAAATACATGTCTAAAATACGTACTTAGCAATATTTTCAAAAAATGTTGTGTGCTTAGCTATCCTGGATGACCCATAATGTCACCTGAGGGGATAATGATTGTCCTGCAGGATGAGCGGGCGAGTCGCCGCCGCCGAGGATTTCGGCACAGGACTTACGCCCGAAGGAGATGGAATTTACGAGCGCGTAAGGCTTAGTGCCTGAGAATTTATCCGCAGCAGCGGCCATCGCTAGATGGCGCTATGTACGAACCCGAGTACTTCGCTGTTAACGCGACCCTTATATCTTTGTTATTTGCGGCTTCCTCGCAATGCCGCTGCGCCACGTTTTACTGACCCGAAACATTTTATACTGACGTGCACCCGTTGACACTAATCTCGGTAATGTATCAATGGATTATCGAAAAAATGCTGTTGTAGTTGTGTAAATCAATACTGACCAGAACGAAAATTTAGCAAAATTAGTTGTTTTAGGAGTTTTTTATTGATTGATGGATGTGCCGCGTTGATCTTTTTGTTGTGATTACTGAATTAATTATAGTAATCCTTTGCATATACCAAAACCTGAGCTTCTAATCGAAGCGTCTTCATTAATAGCGTGACAAATAAAATCATCGAAATTAGTGATGCATTACGTTTTTTGAGCGTTACGTTTTATAAAATAATGACAATAATGTCCAGAATATTATCATATAAACATCGATATGTTTAAATTTAAGAATGCTTTACACTGCATAGTGACGATTTATGCAAAGATTTAACCTAACGCTTTTAATTTTTAGTATATCTACGAAAAAAACAAGATATTGAGGCAGAGCCTTTATGTGGCCTAACTTTATAATAGTTTGGCCCAATTCCGTGTATTCACTTCAACACCATGTTGACATTGATTCAGTACATAACACGCTAAGTTTTACTAAATACCAAATTACTAAATCAGGAAGCGAATGATGATTAACCCAGATGAGGATAATTCCCTCCAATTTCCGGTTGAAAGCCATTATTTCATTTGAGCTATCAAAACAGTGGAAATATAAAGGCAAATTCCTTTTATTTACACCTTCAGAAGCAAGGCGTCTTTAATATTCGAGTAATGCCTACAAAAATATGACAGTTTTTTGTTCAGTTCGGTCTGATTTATAGCAGACATGTTGTTAAACAAGTTGCATATACTAAAATGTTTGCGTTCTAGAGAACGTACTTGCGTCATAAATGGTTTGTCAGCCATAAAACGGTGCTTCATACAATGCAACAGCGAGCTAGCATTTGCTCACCTCATTTCGTAATATAAATGTATCTCTAGGCAGTGGCGTACCTGGGGGGGGGGGGTCGGTCCGCCCCGGGCGGCACATTTTGGGTCGCATTTTTATTATTTCTGACTATTTTATTTAATAAAAATACTATAATAATGTTGTTATCAACAGAATCAATGATTATAAACAATTCAGCTGCTAATAATTTCTTTGGCGACTTTGTTGTTATTGCAAACAGCGACTCTGTCAGTCAAGGACGTTGCAATTAAAGAAAATTTTGCATGTGGATAACCATGTACAAATTATTCTTTAAACTTTGCATGTGTAAATGCAGCTTCTGCTACAGAAAGTTCCACAACATTTTTTGGGACTATCGAACACTTGTTTTCGTTTGTTCGTCTTCCACTCATTGATGACATATTTTACTTTCTGTCACTGGTGTTAAGCACAGTGTAGAAACTCGTTGGAACGCAAGAGTAGAAGTAGTAACAATAATTGTAAAAAAACATTCGTTAAAGATTTTAAGTGCGTTGGACAAACTTGACATCTGAGGAAAAAAATATTAAAACACGATCAGACGCTGGATTACTTCACTCATTGGAAACCTTTTCTTTTCTATGCTAGGTCAATTTACTGCAAATCCGTCCTTTTGGCCGTTAACGACCCATAACAATACCTCCAAACAAAGGGGTTAAATATCCGTCAATGCAAAACGCAGTTACAGGAGCAAGAAAAAAATGTGTGAAGAGTTGGTGATTTCCACTGAGCGTCGAGTTAAAAGGAAAAATATTATGAGTGGTGAGACGTGGGGGTATATTTTAGAAGAGGAGATACAACAGGAAATGTTTTTGTCACTGGATAGAATCCTCCAAGAAATAGTAGTTCCTTTTGAGCAACTACATGTCCTTGCAGAAACGTATTCCTTCCTAATACCATGTAATCTTGTAAACACAAATTTTGAATATCACGTGAATAACTTTCTTGTCATGGACGACAAGCAGTTGGAAAAGCGGACAAAGACCTCTTGAACTTTTAATATTCATTCAAGAATACAGGCTGGGAAACTGTTCCAAACATTTTCATATTAATATTATATTATATTAAGAATATTTTTAACAATAGCCATAGGTGTCGTCAGTTGTGAAAGCAGCTTTTCCAAATTAAAATTGATAAAAACTATCTTCATTCAACAATGAGCGATTTAAGATAGCGAAATCTAGCGATACTTTCTATAGAGAAAAAGCTAACAGATAATACTACTAAGTTTTGATTATATTCTTATTATTTATACAATCCATGGATACAATCTGTTGAAGCAAAATAAATAAAATTTGTGTTCATTAATTTGTGTTGATGTCCAGTAATGTTAATAACCACCATCACTTAATTTTAATTGACTTAGAAAGGGCGGAAAATTGCTGACCGCCCCATGCGGCAAAAGCTCCAGGTACGCCACTGTCTCTAAGCGTTCAGACAATTGGTTCAATTATACTATCATAGAACACGTGTTTTAGTTCCACGGATTTTTCAGCAAAAAGTTTTGCAATTTTACCCCACTTTAATCATTTTTCCCACTACTAATATTAACATCTTGTTGAAAGTATCAACTTAGGATACAACCCGCTTTTTCATTATTTCTTTTCTGGTGGGTATATACATATCTGTATAATTGGATGCGTTCTTATAGTACCGCTTTTTGCAGTGATAAATATTCTAATAAAATATTTGCTGAGTCGTCTGCCAATACTTTTATGACCGTATACATATTTAAACACTCTTAAAAATCAACACATCTTCACGCTAAATTTAATATTATTATCCATACGACTTGGTGACTACAACCAGCAACCCCACGATCGATGTGTGTACCGATACCGCTTTACGGACGTATAATTGGCAGAGCCGATGTTTGTAAATGTTTACTTATGCGCGAGATAAGCCACGAGACGACACACGTGCAAACACGCTTGAGCACGCGATCGGCGTTTGATCTCATAATACTGTTTGTATTTTATTACCGCTTTCGTTTTATATCGTTGTCGGTGTCGGTGGCGGATTTCGCGCCCTCTGCTGGCGGCTCTCGCTACTATTACGTGCGTCGGAGAGGCTGCGAAATGGCACCGCAGTCCTTTTAGCCCCGGTTTCGCCCCCCAACGAAAATCATTAGGGCCAAATCTCTCGCTAAGCTTATAAATAATTCGCAATAACAAGTGCCTGCGTCACGGTCTGCTAATGCAGTTAAGAATGGGGGGATTCTGAGGCAACGAGAGGTTAATAATTTTCTTTGGGGATATACAGAGTGTGATCTACTCCAAAGAAAAGGGAATGTATTCAGGGTAGCTTCGAAACTGTTCTGAAAGGTGGAAGTAGGGATCAGGAGAGTGGTTTTATAAATAAATGAGCGTGAGTATAATTGAAAAAATGAGACTACATTGAGCCTTTGGTAATCAATCATCTATGCACCTAACTGTATCAGAAAAATAACGAATATTATGATGAGCATCGTTACAGGTGTACATATTAATACAATATGTTAGATGATGTACAATTTTGGTGGTATTATGTTTACAATACATTATTTATATATTGGGGTAATTCCTTGTCTAGTTAATACAGTTTTCACCCCACTAGCTAGGATTTTTATAAGACTTTGCATAATTCTTCTCATTAAATAGCAAAGGAAAAATACAAAATTTTTCCACACATTCCTTGTATTTACATTCGATTCAATGTCACTTTTAGCTGTTGATGTGTGAAACGTTCTCTTTAAACCTAACCTCAAAATAGAAGGAATTTCATAATTTCTCGAAGATGGTACCTTTATTTACAGAAATGCTAGCTCGTAAAAACTGTTAAGCAGGGCTACACATGCGTGTACTTGCCAAATATCAAATATTTGCCAAGTATATGAATATTTGTCAAGAAAAAAAAACTGCTCTACTCAATTCGTAGAGAGTCCACCTCTAAAATAAATTTATATATTCGACGTTCGGCTGTGCGGGCGAGTTGTTTTTACGCCATATACTTGGTATTTGCAATACCCAGTTGCAGTGGGTATAGCAAATGCAAAGGCGACAAATATTGGTGCATTTATTTGTACTCGATGAACATTTTAGTACGCTGTTTAATTTTTCCAGTTTTTAATTTCGTGTTGTGTGTAGTAGGTCGTATACGAAGATTGACAATAGATTTGTAATTATTAGTAAGATTTTTGTTTTTCTAAAGGGCGAAAACCGAATAAAATTGCACACATAAACGCAATGTTATTTCTTTCCAAGAAAAACGTACACCATATACAGAGTGTATCCTAAGTTGATGCTTTTCTATGAACTATATAGATGATACTCATTTATGAGCTTATGAGGAATTATTGAGCAATAACAACTTTGACCCGTCAGAAATAGATGAATATGTAAGATTGACTGCCCTTTGTATGTCTCAAAATTGTTTTCAAATAAACGGAAAGTTTTTTGAACAACTTGAGGGAACTGCAATGGGTAACTGTCTCTCACCTTTTATTGCCAACTTGTTTATGAGCAGATTTGAAACCAATGTAAAGTCTATTGCACCATATTTCCCTAAGACTTGGGTTAGGTATGTCGACGATATTTTTGCCATTTTTGACACCAAAAAGTGCAGTATTCAAGATTTTCTTTTCGTTTTGAATTCTAAATTCAACACCATTAACTTTACTGTAGAACAAGAAGTTAACGGCCAACTTCCATTTTTAGATACTCTGGTAGTCAGGAATAGCAAAAATATAATAGAAATTGACGTGTATCGGAAAGATACTAACACAATCAGGTTTATCCCTAATGATTCGCAGCATCCTTTTCAACAAAAATTGTCTTTTATTAGTTGTTTAGTAAATAGGTTATTGAAATTTCCATTGTCCGCAGATAGATATCAGCAAGAATTGTTGTTTATTAAGAATGCTGTCTTACATAATGGGTACCCTGAGAAAATAGTTGATAGAATGATTAAGAACTAGAATCAAAAAATGTATGTAAATCAAATATCTACTTTAAATACTTTGTCTGTAGAAAAGAAGAAATATGTTAAAATACCGTTCGATTGTGCATATACGAGGGGTTTGAGAAGTATTTTTACATCACAAAATCTCTGTATAGCATATTCGACTCATAATAGCATAAAAAACCTTCTTGGAAACCCAAAGGATAAGGTAGATATACTTGATAAATCTGGTATATATTGTATCAAATGTCATGACTGTGAAAAGGAATACGTTGGCCAGACTCGAAGAACAATTTTAACTAGGTTCAAAGAACATGTAGCTCATTTTAAATATAATCGTTTTGAAAAATCGAGTGTGGCTCAACATATTTTAGACACAGGTCATAAAGTAGCTGTAGATGACTTAAAACTTGTAAAAGCTGTGTCAAATAATAGGGAACTAAACAGCTTGGAAAGTATCTTTATTCACTTGAATAGAGATAAATTAATAAATTCAGACAGGGGTCCTATACCTAGTTCGCCATTGTTTGACCTGCTTTAATTAAAACATGTTTTTTACGCTTCAGTGATCAAAATTCACTGAGGTGTGACGAACAATGGGTATATATAGGCTAATTTTTAACATGGACGTCACTTCCACTAGTGATTTGCTTGGACAATATCCAGTAAAGATACTATGAAGTGCTAATCTCTTTTCTTTTTAGTTTCTACTGAAGATGGCAACTTAGTTGCTGAAATACGTATTTAGGTTCTAAAATACTTGTTGTGGTTAGGGGTTTATAATTTTATTATTAAGTTCGCCACAGTCTCCAAATATTGTTGTTAATTTATGAGCTTTCAAAATATAACCTTTTTGTTAAATAACAAAGCTACACAAAATTGTCTCTACTATTAAAATATTTTTAATCGTTTTCGTTTCTCTTCAAGTAATAAACATCATAAAAATTGTATAGACAGCATGTCTATAAAATAATTTATTTGGAAAATTATACTTTATTTGCTTGTATTTATATATTTATTATTTGAAGAGAAAATAAATATTTTAATAATAGAGACAATTTTGTGTAGGTTTTTTATTCAACAAAAAGGTTGTATTTTGAAAGCTCATTAAAATGAAACAATAAGTTTCTTATGTAATTAAAAATATGTCGGCATTTTAAAATAAAACCTTGCTTGTTCGTAATTAAATTATCATATTGATTTGAAAAACTAATGTGCAAATAAGGCGAACTAATCAGAAAAATAGCTAGTGACCATTCGGTACGCACATGTAGCAGGTCGTCAAAGAAGATTTTCCTGTATTAGAAAATGCTATGTGGCGATGCATCAATGTCCGATGCATTTACTGTTGCAGTGCAACACGGTCCGAAATCACAAACGAATATTGTACAAATTTGTTGGTATGTCATAGATTTTTTTAAGTTTTATAAAAATCAGCCGGTAATCAAGGATGGATGGAAAATATTCGGTGAACGAACTTAAAAGGAAAAATAAATCACTCATGGCATCGTTTAGACTTTAGACCAATCAATAACACAAATTTTCGATTTGCGGGGAAAATATATTTGCCAAATAATTAACATGTGGCAAATATTTGATATTTGGCAAGTATACGAATATGTAGCCCCGGCTTTATACTAACCATGTCAAAGGAAAGGTATAAATGAATAACTATTACAAATAAAGGAATCGTACACAGATAGAACTTTTTGTTTAACTCAAATAAATGCGTGTTTGAATAGAGGCAAAAATATATTTATTTCCTACAAACAAGGTATATTTGAGTCAAATAACATTTGTTTGGAGTCAAGGAATATTGTTTTGACTAAAATAAACATTCTTTGTTGTAAATAAATATATTATTGCCTCTCGTCAAACAAATATTTATTGAGTTAAACAAAAAATTCTGTGTGTACTATCTCAACCGTATAAAACATCAAAAAATACCGAAACGCTCAGTTTAGAAGCTGCAGATTTTTAAAGGGTCTGGAAAATGAACCCTTCAACACCTTTCTTTAGTAGCAGCATGGTAACAACGGAATTTCCCATATGATAAGTCCTGTTAGGACCAATCATTGTTTGTTATACTATTACATATTATTTATTTAACGTCGCTGAACAGAACTACACAGATTATTTTTTTTACCAATATCACCACATTTTGGTTCTCTTTAACTCTTTTTAGTGACGATAAATAATAAATGTTTCAGACGAGAAATTGTTTAAAAGAGCTACCCTATGATACAACATACGCCCTACTTACAATCCTTAACTGTCTGTATTTTCCAAACGGTGTATTTCCTTTTTATCAATATGTTCTGCTACAACCTGAAGTTTATGATAGTTTTATTTACACTCTGTATACATAGACTTTTGGTTGTAGGACCAAAAAATAATCAATACATTCTACGAAAAATAGAAAAGGGCAATTAAGGGGAATGTTTGCATTAAAGCTACTTCTTTTAAAAGCTTATTGTAACAACAAAATCCAAGGGTGGGAAGTTGCGAGCAGTGCAGGAACAATACGATAACAGAACAATACGAATCTCATGTGTGCTTTATTATCCATAATCAGATCACCCGTAGAGCAAAATACGTAACTACAAGCCAGTTAGTGCGACACTGTGACACAATCTTTCACAGTTAGCGCTAACAGCGTACCAGGCTCATGTCTCATTAGCGCTTGAGTAATTGTGGTCTGAGGTCGTGCGCGGACACACCGACAAAACATTAATTAAACCGTTCACGGGAGCGCGCCTGTCAACTCTAAAAATAGTACGCTAATCGGGCGCAATTAACGAAAGATCCTATCTGTTGACAGGATCGGCCAAACCGCAAGCATGTGCAGCGACGTTGCAACGATGACAGCTTGCGGTTCTACCTGACAAGCATCTAATTAAAATTATTTTGTGGTGTGTCAAGGGGAAGCTGTTCATAAAGAATATGCTTGGGATCACTAATAAATATGGAACGTGCAGTTCAATACGACAAGATCATCGTTATTTTTTTTAGAATTTCTATAGATGTGAAAATATAAAAAAAAATAGTATTAAATAATGAGGATCATCAGTAAGTTACTTGATAGTACTTTGCTAGGTAATAAAATAGAAGCCAAAGAGTATCCTATAGGTGATTATATGCAATCTTCAGTTTCAGTTACAAACTGCTATATGAAAAATTGAAATTATTCATTTGTTCTAACCTATATAGTTTTTGATTATCATAAATACACACCATCGACTGCTAAACATAGTTAAAATAATAAATCAATTGATAAATTACAAAAACCATTTAAATACGTCTGAACAACTGTTGCAAGCTTGGACATGAAATATGTTAAAATAACATAATACCTTGGGGTTTCACTGGTGGCGCTGACGTAAGGCGGAATATCAAGAATTAAAGAATATATTGTTTGTATTTCTATCTGTTATTTGAATACTCCCAATATATTAAATGTGCCAATCTTTTGAGTCACACGATCTCAGGGACCCTATTCTCGTCATCTTTTTGAAGCGAAAGTGAGTCTTCGAATAGTTAGGTGAGAGTGGGGATATCGGCGGTTGCCATGTGTTTGGAACATATGGGCGTGGCGCGTGCGTTATTGTTCATAGCAAAAAGCAAACTTGCCATAGATACGTTCGTATGGGCGTGGCGCGTGAGTTATTGTTGTTAGCTACAAGCAAATTTGCTCATAGATACCTACGTTCCAGAGGGAAACCGCTGATATCCCCACTCCTTCCACCTAACCATTCGAAAAGACTCACTTTCGCTTCAAAAAGATGACGAGAATAGGGTCCCAGGTCTCTTCCATATATTGTATGTAAATTATGTCTTTAACTAAGGAGAGTTTGCAGTGATAAAAATTATTTGTTTATAAATAATATTCAAATTCTGTTTTATGTGTATTTTCTTTCAGTATCCTCCAAGACTTTCATTTCTAGCATGTTGCAACTCTTTTTCTGTATTTTTTTGTCAAAGTCTTGTTCTATTTATAACGGCAATGTGGAGCTGAGGTAAATCCATCACCTTTTTGATATGTCTAATATAAATCTGCCTGTCATTTGATAACTTTTTGTTCAGCCTTTTAGTTGCGATTAGCAAGTGTTGCTTAACAGAGACAGGAGGGTCAGGAACCATTTTTTTCTGTGCCATAAATCGCGTATTACTTTAGACAGCTTTAACCATGAACATTTTGCATTTTTCCTGCTATTTAACAACTGTATTATGTTTTATTATGAGAAAATATTTCAATAAACACATCAGTAAAAATATTTTACAACTTACAGACGTACCAAGCGTATGGTACAATCACTATTAGTAGAGCGCTAAGAGAGATGGATTACATCGCGTATTGCCTAATATCTGAGATATAATATTGTTTCAGTGCTCCAATAATAGTGACTCGACCATATCATAAGTTTGTTCACAAAATTTTGTAGGTACCTGTAAGTTATACAAAGTATATGCCTATATGCTACTCGGGTGATTCCATTGTTGCAAAATGCACATTTCGGACTTATACTTAGAATAGTGCTATTCCAGGTATATTGTAAAAACGTCCCTTAGAATATTAGTGGGTAATTTTGCATTATATTTCTGTTTTTCCATCCTCTCATTTCGTTTGACTGTTTTATAATACGTAGCAGTGTGACGCTCTACTTGGATGTTGTTTTATTATTGTTATTTACTAGGTATCTATCAATGATCGAATTAGTTTGCTATTTAGCTAATATATGTTCTTTGTAACTTGTTTTAATGTTTTGACCTCACTGGCCGATGCATGTAGATAGAACATTTCACATTCATTTCATTTTATTGGTATGTATGTTTTTAATAATTAAATTTATATTTAACATTTAGGAGGTAGCCTATTTTCTGAATAATGACTTATGCTGATCGAATAGTGTGTTTATTCTATATTTTAGTTAATTGATGGTGAGTGTAATTAATTTGTTTTCAATTGTTTATTAATTCAGTAATACTTGTTATGAATTTGTTGTTCATTTGCCTGAGGTCTATGGTATTGTATCAACAATTATTAGAAATTTGCAAAATTATGTCCAGCAACGGGTGTAGCTCGGTGATATAGCCACACGCTGTCTTACTGATAGAATACTTGATGATATTCCTGGAAGAAGGTGTGTACCTTCCTAGAGCTTTCGGTACCGGCTGATGCAAACGTTGTGAAGATGGAACTCGAAAGCAATTAAAATACATGGTATAGGTATGTAAAGTGGCATCTATGGTTTTATCATCTTCGGAATAAATCCACAGAACCTGCAGTTTCTATTTGTCTTGACACGGAATATCAACTGAACTCGACAACAACTTTAGTTCCCTTTTTAGGATTGGATACTTTCCATCTTGTTTTGGGAAAACTGCTTCTGTGCCGTTTTCTAGCCTCAGAGTCAAGTTATGGTCGCAGTCAGACACATGTATTGTTTGGCCCATTTTCTAAAATAGATGAAAACATGAGAGTGATGAAAATGATTTCTACAGACTAATAACAAAAGTTATTCCATTTTGATACTTATGTTATGTTGCTGGCAAGAAGACAAAACTTTCTTGAATATAATCACAGTAATTTTTAAACAGATATAACTGTACGTTCCCGAGCGTAAAAGTCCCTACCTGGTGCCTTGCAAACTTTTCCAATAGCCTTGTCATCATTTCGCGAGCAAGCAAGAAATATAAAATTTATACGTATCCAATAAAGGCGGCGGCCGCTGCCGCCCCCCTTATTACGTAGCCGCCGCCCTCCTGAAATAAATCCACTCTCATTTCTTCCCCGCTGAAACCACTTGTCAGGGAAGTATGAACAAACTTTCCCGCGTCTGCCGAAATTGCCTCATTATAAGGCACTTCATCGAATAAAAATTTATGTCTCCGTAATTTTTTCGAGCGAGGCCCCGGAATAAATCACCGGTCCGAAATAAAGGCAGGGCGCGAGCAAGGGGTGGCGGGGCCGGAAACACCCCCTTCGATTTTCTTTCGCGTGGAAAAATTCCAAACGAGATATTTAACTCCACCCTAATTGAGAATCCTCCACCTCTCTTCTCACCCATAAGAAAAATATTTTCTCTTTACTTTTTCAAGAACGAGTTTTTTACAATAATGTATGCACAATCCTTGCAGTGTTCAGGATGGTGCAAAACTGTTCAAGAGTTGTCGTAAAAACTACTAAATTGTAGATTATAATATTGAAATTGTTGATTTCAAGTTTTAATTTTAGTAAGTGTATTCCTGATAGGAACTGTCACGGATGTGATTTGATTAGTTAATATTTATCATATTATAGATACAACATTAAATACACTTACACAATTAAATATATAATAAAATAAATTTAAAAAAATTACATGTGGCTACGCAACTTCGTTTTATTGTCCTCAGAGCATTTCTATCATTATTTGGTGTTTTACTGGTGTCTCAAATACTAAAAAAAAAAAAAACTGGACGAATCTAATGGAAATATTGTGCCCTTTTATATACCTACACATCAGCAGAGTACAAAAAAAAACGTCAGAGGCAAAAAAGTGTCACAATGACATGACATTACTCATATATAACTCTACTAAGAGAGCATACGACATGCTGTCCTACTGTCTTTCCCGAAAAACTTTCTTTTAGCTTTCCTTTGTCAGGTGGATATTTGAATTTCAATTTGCTTTTCAATTCCTTCAGAAAGTTACAGCCGTTTGAAATATTAGCCTATTTTAAACGTCCTTAAGAGGAATCACTACTGCTGGTACGTCTTATAAAATAAGCATCCATAGTCTGCTTAATGTTGTATCAATAGGGTATTCCGGTGTTTTTGAATTTGTCATTTTTTACAAAGTATAGGTGCTACTGTTTGCTACTTCACAAGTAAAATATCAAACATTGTTTTAAATTAAGAGATATCGTTGTTTGAAGTTTGAATTAGGATTGGTCTTTGTGACGTCACAAAGACCGCCCAAAGTGAGCGACTTGACAACAAAGTCAACAAAGACAAGACAACAAGACAACAAATTCTTGTCTTCTGTTGTGTCAACGTTTAGAATCGCTCGTTTGGTGACACCTGCTTTGGTTATTGAGGTTATATCAAACACTTGTTCAAAATGTATAAAGTCCAACGCCGACATTGTTCTGTGCCGGGCTGTAACAGCAGTAGAACAGTAACTCCTGATAAGATTTTCTTTACATTGCCGACTAGCGAGATGAGAGATGTTTGGCTTCAAGTTTCAATGATCAAATCATCTCTCAAAATAGTTACCTTTATTCGTTGTCAAACAACAGGGTCGCCAACCGTCAACTTAGCCGATCAGCTGTTCGAGAGCTGTCCACTGTTGCCACCGCTACTAGGGATCGGTAATCATCGTGTATTTCCGAGGGTGGTCGGTGAATTCAAACGAAATGCACTTTTAATTGCAATTATCTCATAGAAAAACTAAATAAAAAAGCTCATAGAACAACTTTATGAATCCTCATAAATTGTACAATAGGTTAAACCGAATATCTGCTTTATTACTTGTTGTTGTTGTATCCACGCTACGTGATAAAATATAACTTATTCATGTACTCGAAGAAGTAAAGTTTTGAGTGAAAAAAGCATGTAAGATATTGATATTTTTACGTGAAATTTTGTACACTTATAGAGGAAGGTGTAACTTAGACCTATTATGTGGTACTTTATTTAATTTTAACCTGAGTTCTTCGTAAAAAAAATGCAAAATCAGCCAATTTTATGTCATATTCAGAAATAGATTTGTCAAAAACGAACAGAACTATCAAAAATCTACCACTAGACGCAAAATTATATATCTTTTATCTAATTATCTTTTACAATTATGTGAACTAATTGCTGAGAAAAAGCTTCAGAACTTTTGCGTGTTTTGCAAGCAAAACGTAGGGGGTATGGATTCCCCTTAATTTCTTAAGAAACTGAATAACGAAAAAATCTATATAGTTTTTACTCGGAATTATGTTTACATTTTAAAACAATCAATAAAAAGTTTTATAAGGATTCTTCATAGTAAGTTCGTCTTCACAGTAAGTTTTTAGGACCTTAAAAAAACATGAATAGGCCAATTTAAAAAGTGTTACTTAGTATGACATAAGCACAATATTATACTTATTTAAAGATAAAATGGAAATTTTTAATAAAATACCTTATTTTTACAGATTAATTGTAATTTCAAGCGAGTACCTAAAACAGTTTTTACTTTATCATACGCAGTACGTAAAGTATTGTAATCGTGCCAAAAAAAATTTTTGAGATTTTAGCGGAAATATGTCTTTTTGGGTCCCCTGAACATTTTTGACCAAGGTACAAAAAAATGTCTGTATGTGTGTGTGTGTGTGTGTGTGTGTGTGTGTGTGTGTGTGTGTGTGTGTGTGTGTGTGTGTGTGTGTGTGTCTGTATGTGTGTGTGTACCCGTTTTTTGTGGCGACGATTCCGGAGAAACTACTAAAGGTATCGGGACGAAACTTCATATTTAGAAGTTTCATAACCAAACTTAGAGCTGAAAAGCTTTCTGTTGAAAATGGTCCAAAGGAACTGGAGGTTTAGTCTTAGCATTTTTGAAAGATTTTGCAAATAAGCCGCCATTTCTGGAATTTCGTCGAAATGGTTAAATAATAAATGAAAGATGACGAAATTCTGAATAATTTATGACTATGACATTTTTCGGTACAATCAATAGTTTAGCTGCATGAGCAAATTCTATTTCATCGAGATCGGTCGTACTGCATGCAAACTAGTAGCCAGGATTTTTCAGATTTGTTGATTCTAATGACAGTAGGTGTCAAACGCTACTGTTTTGACAATAACTTCTGTCAATATAAGCTGCGTTCGGATATTGTATTACACTTTTTACACCCAATAACAAGTAAGTGTCATTTGGACGGTGTACCCGGTGTCAACGGAGTACAATATGCGAACGCAGCTTTAATCGGCATATGTGTCTAGTTCTACTAGTTTTATTTTAATGCAGACATGGCCGATCTCGATCAAATAGAATCTCATGCAGCTAAACTATTAATTTTATATATATATATATATAGTATGATAAAGTCATGTGCCTGGCCACATCAGATTTTTTTAATTAATTTAATATAAATTACTATTAATTAAATAAGGCTTATTTATTTACTTTTTCCTTATTTATTTTATCTTTATTTTTTATTAGAATAATATGTAGTGGATTACCATGATCACTTTCTATGTCACCTGAGCATGTACAAGACAGGGAACATCTGCCAGGGGAACGATATTTTCCAGAAAATTTAGAAATACCCAAAGAAACAGTGTTTTTATAGATCAAATCTATTAGCAGGTTCCTCATTTCACTTCTTAGAGGAAATAGATAGTAAAAGCACAATGATTTGAACTATAACAAATTGCGACTTGCCAGGGCAGAGACGACAAGTCTCCGTACAAATTACGGATGCCACGTTGTTCCATGACTCTAACTGACCAATGAGAGCGTTTGAACAATTTGTGCAATGGTTGTTACCAACTTCACATCAAACACCAGTTTTAGTGGATCAAAATAGTGGCTCAAAATATGCCAGGGGAAGGGACATGAAATTTGTGAAAGCAATTTATTATAAGAAAGAAAAAGTAGTGGATATTATCTTAATTTACTTGCAATAATAAAAGGCCAATCCACAGGTCAGGGGTCAGGGCAGCGACATTTCGGTACTTTAAGCACGATTTTGAGAAATACTTAAACAATCTAGTTAATTACCGGAAAGGTAGGTATTAACGAATGCCTGTATATTTTTTACACATTTTTACTTATCCACTCTTAATCAGTTCATGCGAATATGTCAGAAACCTGTAAACAAAATGTTATATCGTTACGTGCAGCCGTTTCTCCGGAAACCTATCAATAATAACAACATTGCTGTCATTTAAAAAAAATGTTTATATAATAAAACTTACATAATATACATGACTTACATAAAACATTACATTAGGATAGAAAATTCCTAACTAAGCATTACATATCAATCATAATACACATAAGAGTCAGTAGTATAAGATCCGATCGTCAAACTAATCGCAGCGAGCTTTTCGTAACATATAAGGTACCAACATAACGCCACAGAAGCCATCGTGTACAAGAATCGCACTGGTGCCATTCTATGTGACGTCGACAATTTCATCTCAATTACGTGAAAATTTGCGTCCTTTATAACGGTCGGTCGTATAGGCACTCGGCAACAACTAACTAATCGATTTAATTCCGATATTTACAGAGTGGTCATTGTTGTTGTTTTAAATGGTCGATCGTTAATTTAAATTACCTATTATTAACAGTGAAATATTGCGCGGTCTCGATGAACGCATTCGATATTGCATTGTCGGTATTCGTTTTGAAGCATTGTACAGCCCGATATTATTACAAATAATAATAATATCTCTTGATTTCGAGAGCAATATGTGACCGCGCGGTATTTGTTATTAATACGCGTTTGCTGTATCTGCATTATATGCATTGCGGTATTAGTATAGGGACATAAATATAGCTTTTTTATACCACATTATTTAATCTGTTGAACCAATAGTAAATTGCAGGATTCTTTATTAACTAAATCATTAACTGTCCGCCTTCTAACTAAAGCTGACACAGTGACACATGACTTTCTCACGGGATACAATCCAATTTTTTTTTTAATTTTGCTTTAGTCCCTTGCCCAAGTATTTTTATATACATCAAAGTAGGGCTCTATCAAAATTGAGTAAGTATAAATATGTATATGTATAACAAACCGCGATAATAGTGATCTTATCACTTTATCTAAAATGTGGGAATATTTGTCCCAATTTTAGGAACCAGCAAGTTCTCTTTAACGCTCTCCATTTACGTAGGTACTATAAATTTTGTTGTGATTTTGTTCAGTGATCAAAATGGAATTTCTATTCTAAAATTATCGTCGAAAAAGCATTTTTTCACTATTTCTACATATATATTTTGTAATGACAATTATGGTTGAAGTTATGTTTAGTTTTAAACCAGAGTTTTCAGAAATCACAATATTCTTAATTTTATTTATTATTTAGACATATAATATATTTTTTCAAACTTCATGACGATTACTGAGAATTAATAATCGAAATGTTGATATTAAAATATATGTCACAAATAGCGATAGCGCAAAGAAGTGCTACAGCAATTTTTTCTTTGGCTTTGTGTGGAGTAGGTCGATTGTTTTCGAAAATTAAAAGTAGATGATTAATTACATTAAGTATCGATTAAAATTACAATCAATCAAAATCAAATTTGGGTAAATTGAAAATTTAATCCAGATTTTAATAAGATTTAAAAATCCTTTAAAATATTTATCATTATTTTGTGTGGAAGGCTGCATTAACTAGGAAACCAATCCAGAGCTCGAAAATACAGACGTAGTTTGTCGATAAGATTTATGATTGACTAAATTCACACAGCAGTGAAAAAATAGTAATTATACATTCAGTTTGCACTCTAATATTGCATATCATCTATTGTAAAATTATGTATTTTACAGTTTATCTGCAAAACTATCATTTTGTAATAAATACATTAGCATTCGGATATTTACAGTTTTAGCACAGTAAACAATAATTCCAGTTGTAGTGTACCCACACAATGTACAAAACAGCGGGTTCTTAAAATATCATTAAAATTTTTCAATAAAAATAAAAAAAATTATGCTTAATAATTTAACTTTCTAAGCAAGTTAAATAAAAATATTTATGTAAGAAATGAATAGAAAATATTTGAGTTTCTTCTTTGAAAATGAGGCTTATGTCAGAGTATGAAGACACTTTCCTATGCTGACAAAATTATTATAATACAATTTTTAGTTTAGTGGATGGGTGGTCCAAGGAAAATCTGGACGTTACAATACAATTTTCAAAAGGAGGAACAACATTAGATATGCCGGGCCCGTGACAACAGGTTGCACACCCACTCGGCGGCGCGCCGCCTCACACTATAGTACGTATCAGTAGTAGTAAATATGATAGTAAATTTTGTTGTTTGGTTGTTGTTGTTTGGCGGATAAGGTGCCCGTTGTCCGTTTTTACATATAATATGAGACATAGCTCGGATTCGTATTCAGCGCAAATAAATCAAACAAAAACACCGAATCGGTCTCCATAACCAAACAAAAGTGATCAATATTGCCTTAATTTTCAACTATATTTTTCTCAAAAAATTTCTAATGTACGTCCATAAATTTTGTATACCTTTAAGACAATTAACAGATCAATATCAATATCAGTTAAAAACCACACTGATAATCAAAAATTGACGTGTGCGAGGAAATAACAAACCAAATTTGTCATGTTTCCGTACATTGCGCGCTCACTGTAAATCATTGGAATCTTATAACAAACTCAAAAACAAAACTTGTTCCTAAATCTTTCTCCGCTATCGAAAGTTATCTCCAAAGATATGTAGCTCAAAATCAAGAGGTGTTTCTATTCCTTGTTGCTTACAGACATTTAGCTTCATTGTATTTATACGTAAAAAACAAAAAAAAAAAACAAAACTAAAAGAATTTAGTTTTCTGTGGATATCAATACCGGTTCGTTTGGATGCAATTTTTAAAATTAGCATATGGCAGAGTGTTTCATACAATTGCAACAATCAATTTGTCTAATACATCAGTACGACAAACGTTATTTTTACCTTGACAAATTACTGTCTGAACGACCTGTTTGCAATGATAATTTAAGAAAACAATATGAATTTGTTCTTTTACTTTTCTTAAGGGACAGACTTTTCCAGTTGTGAACAAATATCGAAATATAATATAATCGTCCTTTATGCAACTGGGTTGGCAAACAAATTCCGCTGTGTCATCGTTTCAAAATAACAAATACGTGCTCTTGGATTTTACAGAGGGAAGCAGTTTTTGTCGCACGTCGGCACTGTCTGCCATTCGTTACTTTGCAAGTTTAGAGAGGTTCCAAAGCACGAACTGTTAGGATGATGTATAGCGCGTGCAGTTGGAAAATTTGACCGCGAGGGTGCGTGTCACGCGCGTCGTAAATATCACTTCGACGCTCCCATATCCTTACCTCAGAGCGGGCCTTGAGCGAAAAACGATGTAACATGGAAGATGTAAGTTACAGGGTTACACTGCTCGCTAGTATTTGACGAAGGCGATAAGAAATGTTTATGAGACACTTCCGTTGCCCTTTCAGTTGAAAAATTGTATCTCCGAAAGAAGTTTGACGTTTGCTTTTCTCTGGACCAGAACTATTTCTCTAATATTTCGTTTCTGGTATTTCCGCTCGGATACAAAATATGTATCCAACCTGAATGTTTGTAGCGATGTAACTCAGAAACTACACACAGAAAAGTGATCTCTCGAACGAAGAGAGAATTACTTGGCTGAAGTAGTTGGTAGGTTCGTATATACGCGAGAGATTATTGACTTCAACCAAGAAATTTTATTTCTTGGAATAATTACTAGATTTAAGAAAGTGGTTACTATGGTGAAGTAAGTAAACAGTCTTCAATGAAATGTATATTTTTATTCCCGGCAAATATTTGTAGCTACTTAATGTAAGAATTTTAAAGATTTGGCACAAATACGTTTTCTATTGCTAATTAACAAGATATGTATGTTATATTTACTGTTGCGTGCGTTACATTAAACTATTCTGTGTTGAAACGTTTATTGTACACTATAAATCACAATATACATCCCCAATAAATTACACGGCACATCCCCTACGGGTACTTCGCTGTTGTTTTCGAACCAGGCTCCTTTACGGCGCCAGCACCACGCGCGGGCGCGCGAGCCTTGACAAAATCACGGTGCGCATATTTATTCCAGAGAAAGGGATTACTTGAAAGAAGTGAGAATCACTTCAGTTAAATAATTGGTGGGTTTTTGTTCAGTAAACAATACTTACTTATATTAAATGTCTTATATTTTCTTGGATCAAGTAACTACGCACTTGGATGGATTTACTATTACTTCGTTGGAGAAATTAACATTTTTGCGACGAAAATTCAATTACTTCTTTCAATACAATATTGGTTCTTATAAAGAAAGAATTTATTTGTTGACAGCATTTATCTGAGAAATTATTTTACTTATAACGAGTATGTGGCATTTCTTGTATATACCTAACTTTCTACATCCAAGTAAATATGCATTGAATCTAGTAAATAAATTCAAGAAATTATGTTTACTCGTTCGAAATAATTACTTTTCTGTGTGTACCCAACAAATTTTGATCGGTCTATAACACAGAAATTCTTTGTATTACAGGAAATAGTAAAAAAAAAACAAAACAGATATTTTTTTTTAGTTATATCGCCCCAAAAAAATGCAGGATGCAGACTAACACGGGCATAATTCCAGGTTTTTCCGACTGCATAAATATCATATACCTAAATATGTAAATACACTTATGGACAAAAAATTCTGACCACCTATATGTATTTTGTAGCGCAACTTTGTTGCTTAGTTTTGAGCTACTTTTTTGATTTTGCTTATTTTTAGGTACATTGTAAAGAAAACTATCAATATTATCATATATTATGATATACTGCCATGTTAAGCACAGATGTTGTATCAGCAAATTTGTACACTTTTTACTTTTTTGTGATAAAATCATAACGCGCAATGATATCTTGATGATGATCTTGTAGTATTGCAGGAAATAAGTTTCATGCAAATCGAACATATTCGGTCGCCATATCGATACCGCCTTGATACCCTTTTCGAAACTTTGTTCATTGACTTCACAGTCAGCACACATTTATAAATCAGAGATAAATTAACATAACATCCATATACCAACACAAATACGTAAAAAAAACACCCCAAATAAACGTTACCGCGCATTTCAGCACCGCTCTGAATGCGTTCAATTATGAGGCGCGTTTATTCAGGAAAAATTTCATTCGAATCTGATTTCCCCGAGCGCCAATAACGGCCCTTTGTGCATCGGCGGCTTCGGGGAGCATTCCGCGGCACCTCGCGAGTGTTTTCCTGTGCAGATGCCCGAAAGAAAATGCAAAAGCTTCCACTTGACGTCGGAAATCCAATTCCCGCGTTGAATATGACCCGCAGCGGTCGGGCACGACTCTGTTATACCGGCCGGGCCTCTCTGTGTTGTACCGGCGCGGCGCAGGCGAGCCGGCTATTTTGGGGCCGGTGAAGGACGCCCCGTTATTTGCATCACATTGAGGGAGCGGGAGCGCAAATAACCGGTGTGCGAAAACGATTACGACGCATCGCTCTACCCAGTCTACCCAATGCGGGTTGGACCGGTTGTAGAGAGGGTATTTAAATAAAATATGCATGTTTGCCGAATGGTGAAAACTCGTATATTTGCGAGCGCTTGAGTGTGGTGGTTCTTTTCGAATTGTTGTGCCAGAGAGTATATGTTTATGTAGGTCATCCATGTACCATTGAATTAATAAAAAACGAATAATTTTCTGTCTATGTACCGACTAGGGTTGCGATCCGTCCTCGTTTCGCGAGCATTGTCCTTGTGACCATGCATGTGTCCCCAGGTCCTCGGCGTGACGTTATTGAACTTAGTATCTTAAAAAAATTATAAGCGTTTGATTGAAATTATGTATACGGAACAGATGCACTGAATAATTTTATCTAAAATAAATCTTAACTTTTTTGCTTACTTTTCAAGCTATTAACAAGAAACTGACGTTTTTGTATTATATTTTAAGTCAAAGCCAGTAGTGCTAGTAACTAGTAACTTATTACTGAAATGTTGGTGTAACCAGGAGCGCCGTTACAAATGGCCTGGATTTTGAACCCAACTAGACCCAAACTATTCGGTGGTGTATCGGCGCTTGCCCCCGACCTGAATTAAAAAAAATCCTACTGACATTTTACATACTGTAGTATATTGTGTAGCAAGACAAGAAAGACACAGCATTTTTATTCTAATGATGACTAAACCGATTACAATCGTCAAAAATGTCAGTTTTATTAGATTGTGTATCTCCAGTTTTCGTCGCGAAAGAGTCATAAGATAACTTGCGCCAAGTTTAGGGTATTGTCCTGTAGTCAAAAATGATCATGTAATCATACTTATTAGGTTCCATTACTTCGCACTTTTTTGCACTGATGAGCTGGTTATCTCAAATACACTTCGTGTTAAAAATAAGTAAAATAAGTAAAAATATAGATAAAGTATACTGAATTGTCTACTTTTGATACCGAAGTCGTCCAGAAACACACGTGACATCGTTTAGGTACTGCACAGAGCCGGATTATGGTACCAACTTTAGAAACTGCATTAGGAAAGTAGGTAGCGTAAAGTATCACATATTAGCTACATATTTCAAAATCAAATAATTTGCATGTGAAACTTTATTTGTTTAAGGTCTCTAAAAAGAATTAAAGATAACCCAATATTGGCTAAAATTGGTACCAAAATTAGAAAACGGTTCTCATTAACTCCTTTCAAAGACGTTAAATAATACAAAATCCGATAAATGTTATTTGGTTTTAAAAGTGCCATCCTATGATACATGATACTATTTTCCCGATGCTGTTTGTAAAATTGGTTCCATCTTCCGACACTCTACAGCGTTCAAACAATACATTTCCACGTATGAGTTTATTAAAAAAATTTCTACTATGGTCTGTATACTGATTTCCTATACATATAGCAACAATTATTACTAATTAATTGACCTAGTATCGTCGCCTTTCAAGTGTTTAGGTATAATAGTAATAATAACAATTTTGTATTTAGTTGTCGATGATTGTTATCACAGAATTTTCTAATTTGTCAACTTTTACACTATATTTAGTCATTGTTTCTCGTTAATGCGGTTAAATTTTAAAATTATATTGTCGCCTTTTTATTGTTACCAATTTGTTATGAAGACTTTTTATCGGATGTTCGATTGACATGATTATAGAATTAAATTATCAATTGTGTCCATTTTGTGCCTGTATTTTTGGTTTTAATCATTCTCTATTCACTACAAGTGAATTTCAACTAATATTGCCTCCACACTGTTTATTAATTTGCTATAAGAATTGTTGGCTCGAGTTCATCGAAATCGTTGTTCAATTGTTCATTATACAAAAGGTCTTGCACGGTGAATAAGAGAAATGGAAATTCTTATAGGAAGTTAACAATAATTACTCCAGCATATTAATAAGTAATATTAAGTAATAAAAATTCTACAATATTGGTTGACAATCAGATCAAATCATAAATTCTTGGATAAAAGTTCAATAACTCTGAAAAAAAAAATATAATTCCAAACAGTTCTTAATAAATATTATTAATTCCACATTAATAAACGATAGAAAAGCAGCAAATTCACTTAATATCAATATGAAATAGGTAAGTTGTCGAGCAAAGAGGGGTAACAGCCGTGGCTAATAACATAAAATAATGTGAAAAAATGGTACAACCATAAAAGCAAGGGAGGTTTTTCAGGGTGAAGAATGCAATTTAAGTTAAACGAACTATGGCCTGTTTTTATTCATATTTTTTTCATGTTTGTTGAGTATCATTTTAGAATAGTACCTAACAAATAAAATAAGGTCTCTAATTATCAATGTCATTTACAACAAACAACAAACTAAAATGCTACAAAATAGTTAATAGCAAGTCATTCATGTCAATCACACTACGTCACCCTTTATTACAAAAAAAAAGTTGCATAAAAGCATAAAAAGAAAACAATTTAACAGTTTCTAAAAGTTTGCTCATTATATTTTTAAATTGTTGTTAGCAAATTTCTTATTATGAATGAACACACAAATGTTGTTTTGAAAGAATGATGCTTGTAAAAGATGCTACTATTCATGATTGAGTAAATTGTATTACATGCTTTGTGTGTTCCGATATCTTGTGCAATTTTTACGTGAAAAACTAACAGCCGAGTACGCATCGTCAAACACTTTCAAGTAAACTATGACCATTTTGCTTTTACCGATTCGTAAAATCAAATCTAATCAAATGTTATGTAATCGGAGAACTAAACTACATTCGAGAATATCAATATTAAATATAGGGAGTTCAAGGCATCGGTTTTGTGTAAAAAAAAAAACAAATTCAAGGTATCAAGGATTTTTTATCAAAAGAATTCCCCACCATAGTACCGATATACATTTACAGAAATTAATATTATTTATCTGTGAAATAAATATCCCTTACATACTTGCTTTTTAGCACAACCTTAAAGTTAAATATCGTATAGCCAAATCGACTTTAGTACTTGGTTGTAAATTTGTTATTTGTTATGTACTGGCAATTGAGAGTTTCTTCCCAAAAGCCAGTACATTTCTCAGCATATGAAGTCAATTTTTGCGCTTTTGGTCCTCTTAAAGTGTTCAGGGTATCCAGGTGTATCCAGGGTTAAGTGAAACGATTTCAATTTGTTGATCATGGTCTTCATTTGTTGTTCAATGGTAATTACTAGCTTCTTGACGTTTCCTAAAAGATTGTTGACTGAACAGTTGACCCGACCCACCGTTAGATCCATGTTATCTGTGATAGTCGCGACTGTCACATTTCCAGCTCTGTTAGGTGATGTGTATTGTATACAGTAGATTGATAAATAATTGGTCCCAAGATACTTCCCTCAGGCGTTAAAATTTGCAGATAAATCCGGAAAAAATAGCAGATGACTCATATCGTAGACAAATTTTCACTTTTTATTATACATATAAATGCGATTACTTGAAACCAGAAAACACAGGTTCTTGAACTTACTTAATTGATTCAAATGCATATTTACTTTGATACATAAAGTATAAAGCATAAAGAATTTCTCAGGCAATTATTGTATTGAAATAAGTAAAAACCGATCGTACAATACGTACTTGCTTTTAATAGAAAAGTTACTTGTGGAAAATCTATAAAATACTTGCATCAAGTTAGATAACTTCTATCGGATGTTTATCAAATTATGTTTTAGCCTGTGGAAGCACAAAAGTGCTTCCATGCGGAACCAAAGCACAATAACAAAGCAGTTGAAAACTACAAATCAAAAAAATTAACTTACTTAACTATAACAAATAGACCGACGTAATTATCTGGATAAATTATTCAATTCTAATAGCCGAATACATATAATTATCGGTACGTTCCATTTCCAACTTCTCCTGTTATACATAGACAATAAACACCAACCTTGATAAACACGATAATGTAAAATTGAAAAGTTAACCCAATCAATAAAAAAAAGCTCAACCGGTTGTGGAATCCACAGTCTGTGACCTCTACCTAATAAATAATGAACCTCACGTACTACCTATCGGGGTCAAAACCAAATCGAAATCGTGAAATAATAAAAAGCAGAAATAAAAATATTCTGCAAGAAGTCACTTGACCTTTTCATGCATGACAGGACGCAACAGACATTCGTGTGTTTTTTCACACAGTACCGCGGTCTCACGCCTCCGAAACGTCGTAAGAAAATATGGTATTTATAGTCAATGATTCGTGGAAAACCACACCTATCCAATGTATACCTTGTCATTTTATTGATTGGCAATTCTTCTGTTGATATAAAGTATTCCTTTTAAAGTAGGATACCAGCATGATGCAATATAATACCTACAGCAGTAACAGAATGTTGAAATAAAATAGAAAGTCTAAAGGTTCCTCAAAGGAACTCTAAAGGTTTCTCAAAGTAAACAGTAAACTTTTTACTTTTAACTGATATCCTGAAAGTTGAAGTATTTTGATATTAAATTTTGATATTAGTCAGCACCAGGAAACCTATCGAAAACGTCTATCTACTTTCAGTTCACAACGTCCACGTCATCAATCTTTTCTATTTTCAATAATTATTGTTATTTTCTAGGAAATTTTCAAATATCAGTTTAACGAAAAAAAAACATATTACTCGATTTGATATATGGAAAAACACTATGAACCTAAATGTGCTAAGGGCACATTGTATGCAATCTATATTCTGTAACGTAATAAATACATCAAAGTAAAAAAAAAGATTCATCACCATGTTTTGACATTTGTTCCCTTCACCCTCTTCCCTATTTGCGCTCTCTATAATTAACGTACCTACATTTTAAAATCTGATTCAGACTAATGGACTAATGTAACTTTGGGGTGGGGTGACTGTTTTTGGGGGAGGGTACAAAGCGGCAACACGGTTTCGCGCTCTCCAAACAATTTATTGTCGCATTTGACTCCCGCTGCTGTATCGTAGTGCGGCAGCCTAGCTAGCAATTTCCATTTATCTCGCGGTCGCATCTGTACCGTGACGCTTTTTGATATTAAAATATGATGTGGCGTGACGGCTATATTGACAAGTTGCCGTGTACGCGAACGCAAAATGCGTCCTTGCTGTTTTGTTATTGTAAATTATTATGCGCGTTTGCGAGCGATGCGGTGTGACATTAACTTAAATGGAACTCAAACTGGTTTTTCATGTGTTATATTATACGAGACAAAACACGCATACTAATACTTTCGTAAATTAAATCTGTAGTACAATTAAAAATCGACAAAATTTGGAATTTGGGTTCGAAAAAAATACACTATTATCAATTGATTTTGAGTTGGTTGGGATTCAGAGAGATATACTTTTAAGTTTTTATGATGATGGTCAATACTACTTGCAACATAAATTCTTCAAATACATATACATTCTTTGTAAAAAAAATAAACAAACAAACAAATAACAAACAAAATACCTATGACAAGTTAAGGGGTCGGTACGGTTAAACAAAATAAACTTTCGTAAATTCGTTAAAGACTAAAAAAAAGCAACGAAAATATCAAAAACCCGCCATAAGTCAGACAATTGTTGAAAATTGTACATCTTTAAGTTGGTGTATTGATTTTAAGATTCTGTTTAAAAATACAAAAAAAAAATCCACGGCGGTACTGATTCCTCTTAAATCGAACAAAATCTGTATTTATAACTGCAATGTTGATTGAGTTGCAAGATTGAGACACTATGACCGGTTGAAAATAAAAATAAATAAATAGATACATTTGTCTTTCTTGATAGATACATTATATTACCTAAAACGAGTAATTTATTTTTTTGTAAGAAAATCGCTAATTTTGAAAGATTACAATACATTCAACGTTGTTTTAAAATGCAAATACAAAAACACCGGGACTGGGTTTAATCGAAAGATTTGAAAAATAATGTTTGGGCCAAATAAGAACAGTTAAAACATGTAGAGTGTATTAAAACTTAATATTTGTAAGTCTAAACTGAAAATTTTCTTTTCTTTATTTATCTTAAAGACACAGTAAAAACTTGTTTTTTTTTTTAAATTGGTACAGCGAGTAACGTCTACTCTTCAGGGACATTAAGTAAAGAAGCACTAGTGATAAAAATGATATTTTTTTCGCTTTGGTTTCATAATTAACACATTGTGGAACTGCTTTCGGTTGCATTTTCCGGTTTCATAAAGAAATTTAAGTTCAACTTAACTTACTAATTATTTTTTATGTCCAAAAGTCCAGTAGCATTTAATAGTCTACTTTTAACACGGAGCTCGATCATACTTGACGAGTTACCTGAAATAATCAGTTGTCAATAAAAGAGAATAACTCGAATCTCCTTATCAGTTCGTGAACGCCGTTATTGTTCAGTTTAATTCCCAATTAAGTCATTCCGACTGGAGACGTACGGTAAGTACAGCAAGCTAACGGTCCTCTAACTGCCTCAGATAAGGTTTACTACCCACTCTACGTTTAAACGTTGGCTTAGCCGGCAAGTAGAAACCGCCTTCACAACGTACGAACGGAACAAAACTTTCCATATAGAAACCGAATAATAGTTTCGTTTTCACGTAATCAATTACCTACACTTTATTATGATAATATTCAAAGTTAAACTGCTGAATTTTACCATCTGACTACTATCCCTTTTTTGTTTGGTCTCCATGGAATAACTTCAAAACAATAGTATAAATGAACGCATTATTGAGAACATTAGCGAAAAACAAAGCCGGATCCATCCTGTTCCTCTGTCTCTTATTACTTGATTGTTGAGATTTGTGCAATTTCTTTCAAATACATTCTGTATTAACCGTGCCTTGCATGTACCTATTTGAGTGTGCTGTTTTTTTGTTTAAAAAAACTATAAGGATTTATTTAGAAATTTCGAAAAACGTCATCTAAAAAACGTCCGGGGAAATTAAAACCAAACACTGCGAATTCCGTAGCCAATCAGACCAATTCTGTAACGCAGTTGTTACGTAGCAAGTGGTTAAATTTCTTAGCAACGTTGTTAACAAATAAAATGGTGTTCTGTAACATCTCCAGTGGCTAAATAGTTTGCCACCAGTTGAGTGGCGAACTGAGTGACTACGAACTGTTTGGTTTATGGTATATATATATATATCGTAAATAAACAAGTGGTAAATGAAATAAAAGATTTACATGAAAGGTCATTGATTTTGTTTTTACTATTAAGTAAGTATGATAGGTATTTTAATTTAATTTATATTCTTAGTTTAGAGGTTACCTAACAGTTGCCAGAAGGAACTTAGGAGATACTTCCTTTGGGTTTTACCTAGGATGTATATCAATACAAGTAAAAGAAAAATAATGTTATAGTAAAATACAATTTTGTATTCGTCGACTATTAAAACAAGTTTGTTAAATTTATTTAATGTGCAGTGGAAAGATTACCACAGTTAAATTAAATGATCATTGTTAAAGAATTAAATTAGTATCTAATAAAGGAAGAAAACCTTTAAAAATTTTAACCACAACTACAAGGATTTAACCAGTTGTCGTATTAATGAACCCCTTCAATTGAAACTTGTGGTTATACATATCCGAATAACCTAACCTCACAATTCAGAAATGCACTCAGGCGCGAAGTCTCAGAAGACTAAGAATAACAACAGGAATAATTTATTTTACGGGATTTTACTGAACAGCTATCTTCTGTGGACCTTTGCACAAATTTAATTTTTGCGTAAATTGTTTCCACAATTCTTCGACGTTACGCGCTTCCATAAACGGAGTTGCTCGGAAAAGAACTTTATTGTTGTGCATAAAATTAACTATGACGACATAAATATGGATTTTGTGTAGTTCTACTGTCACAGATACTCCTATTCATTATTAATTTGCATAATCGAAGGGTACTGACACAGTATAGGTATACATACAGTAGTCGCACTCCGTCAAATTCATGAAGCAAGACTGCAACCGCGCAGCCTCTGTGTGCAGCTGTCTGGGTATACAACCTATGGTAACTACACACGTGTCAGAAGTTTTGGCCCAATTCATGTACATATACGTGTGGAGAAGATTTATGCGCACCGAGGCTGCGCGAGGGCAACTTTGGCTTCAAGGAAATCAATGCTTTTCGACCGAAGTGCGACTACTGTATGTATACCTATAGGTGGTACTGTGGTACTGATCAGCTGATTGAATGTTTTGTATTGAATGAGCATGACCATCAACAGTTAACTACTGCTGTTAACCGCATGATTCTTAACAAGTGGTTAATTTTTCCGATATATCGTTAACACGATGGTTAACGAAAGTTGTTAACGTAGTTGCTACGTAGCAAATCGCTACGTAAGAACTGCGTTACAGAATTGGGTCAAATATCTTCTACTATCTACCTGAGAACAGTCATCCAGCTAATGAAGATTTCTAACCATACAAAAGAACCAGCATATTCAAGAAAAAGCTTAGGAGGCACCAGCTAGATCATTCCTTTTATCGAGTATCGTTCTACTTTATGTGTGTCAACTTTAGTGGATAGGTTATTATTATCACTTATTATTAGGTAATTATCTTTTTCTTTCTGGCTTGTTCTATACTTTTGGGGCCAATAAATAAACCTATAGTCAGTGATCATGCTGTAGTATGCGGAACCGGCAACCAAAACACGCAACGAACGACGTGCAACCTGTGCCGGCGTCAAGCGATCGATTAATGCAAAGTCGAGTACGTAAAACTTTTAACTTAACTAAACGTCATGTCATCAAAATTGCTTCTCTGAATGCGGTTTGATTTAAAACTTCATAGAAAATCTCAGGAGACTCAGAGCAACTCTCTTCCGAGAAATGCCAATAATGGCGAATGCGCCGGCAGCCTTTTCCTCGAATTATAAGAGCGGATTCTGTACCAGTAATAATACTACACATAGTTTTGACAGATTGACATTTTTATGATAGAATGAAAAAAAAAATCATGAAATATATTCGAATAGACATCATACTTTTTGTTACATAGGTACATTGCAAGGACCATATTCTTGCCACGAAGAGACAACGTGGAATGACTTATTAAGCGACTAGAGTATTGAAGGAAGCGACCAAGGTCACGTTGGTGCTTCGGCTCGGTCCAGAAATTGAACCGGGCCCAGAATGAATCCCAGGAAGACGTTTTATTAAGATGAATTGACGTTCAGAAATTGATGCCGCCGCTACGGAGCGTCGCACGACTCCGTTATACGTCCCAACCGGAAGATTGCCAGAAGCTCCTTCTACGAGAAGGTACTCACCTCTTTTTAATTTAATTCGAACAAATCTCGTTACTGGCAATGTGCTTGAGGCAGATGCTCGTCTTGAGATCTTACCAATTACCGGCCTGAAGGGTATCTTGTTGAATAGGTTGATTTAAACGTACCTGGAACAAGGAAAAAAAGACGTTAGTAAGAAATTGTTGTATTGTGTAAGTAGTTTCCTTCGTAGCTTTAATGCAATCTAGCAAACTTTGGATATTTTAGCATGGTATGGACGATGACGGTTTAAAACTGTTTGTAATATTTCGTCTGTGTTCTCTACCGTGATTTTCACTTTCTGATTGTTTGACCCTTTATCGTGCTTTTTTCTTTAATCATATGCTTCTGTGTTTCGATGGTTCATCTTTTAGATTAGTTTCAATACGTTCAAAATCTACTGCTTATCAATAAAAAAATGCATCTGTGAGACTCAGGAAAACATACTTCCGAAAACTTAATATTGAACAGACTTAAGCAATTTTACGCATGCAAGTTTACACTTTACATGGAGTAAAATAACAAAACTTATATGCTTAGAGCTCTATAATCCTTTAGCAAACATGAAATAATACGTTTTTTACCATTTTTATGGAGGCATTGGTGCTATCATTGGTGGTCAACATTTCATGACGAATCTTTTAGTGATTGACAGTTTTTAATTAATTTCAATAATAATCATCTAAGATTCAGTAACATTTTTATCTGATATTCAGAATATTTTTCTGATTCTATTGGTATTATTTTCATAGGCGGGCGAATTGTTTGTCTACCAAATCTAAAATGACTAGGCAAGTTGTACGAACAAATTTTTGTAATTGCGGATACCTTGGTTACAGATGCATATGAGGCGCTTAGTATCAAAACCAGCTGAATACTTTTTATAAATTTTATAGGAGGGTTTCATGTTCTACCCATTTAATTTTTCCAAATTATTTTTTTTTCGTATGCACAACCTATGGTGTGTGATTCCAAATATTTGTTCAGTTTTAAGTTAGCAGTTCTGTATAATTATTTAGAATAAAAAATTGTTTGGATTAAGCTGGGCTTGAAAAAATCCCAGGGAAAATCTTTAAAAAAATCATTAGTCTACTACTGGGAGGTATCAACACACTTCTTTGAATCAGAATTATAATTATAAACATTATTTTATTATAAATATATTTATGATATAATTATAAACATATTTATGATATAACTATAAACATAATTATTAGAATTATTATTGTCATTAGATCAAAACATTGTCATGGGAGTTTACGTTGGCAACACATTCGCCTTCATTTAAGAAATTGTCTTGTTGAATGTAGATCCTCACTATAATATTTGAGGAATTTGATGGCCATCCACTGATTCCCAAAATATTTGGTGAGCAAATTGTTCACGTCATTTATCTTTGTTTGAGCATCAGGAACGCCAGTAGCCACAGAGGAAGGTTCATCTGAGCTAGTTTTGAATTGTTTTGTCTTTTTTTGGCACGCTTTTGCAAGTGCCAAGGTCCGAATTATAACCAACTTTTCCTGATGAGCAAAAGTCCTTTCGAAGCTAAAAATGTAAAATGCCAGGTATCACTTTCCCGTGATGTGCAAAATAGAAGATACAGCAGCTTTAAAATCGTAACCAGTTCGTTCCCAGGAAGCTAAAAGAACGTTCTTGCTGAGCAAGAAGTTTTTCTTCTTTATTTTTTTTCTATACGTTAACAGTCGATGCTGTATCATTAAAATACCGAAAACGCGGTAAGATGGTGGGAATGAATGCGCACGATAGGGAAAACTACTTCAATCGTGTTGACGTGTGCTGGAGCAATTTTAAGGAGCCAAAAACTTAACTTTCCAATCAGTGCGGAGTTCTATTTTGTTTTCCGTCACAAAAGCATTCAACCATTTCAACCTCAGGAGGCATTCTGGTATGCTTGAGCAAAAACTCATAACCTGCGGATGATATTTTATTTGAACTTTTTTCTGTTCTTTCTCACTTCAACAATACACAAACACGTCGCTGGGAGTTTAAGTTTTTAGCCGAGTGGTCACATGGCGGCCTGCAGTGGAAGCATGGATTGAGCTGGGTTTGAAAAAATACTGGGTTTTGACACTTGCTTTCGACCGGATTGTGTTGGGTTCGTTCAAAATCGCTTTGTAGGGTGATAGTATCAACCAAGTCATACTAAACGCCTCATATTTACTTCATAAATGTCAAAAACGTTGCCGGTTAGATATACTTGAAGAATTAGATATAAAACGACAAAAGAAATCACCTCATACCACTATATTAACTTAAAATAATATTTTTAATTTGGTAAGAGTAAGCGCAATTTCAAGTGTAGTATACTCCGTAAGTTTGCACTTATTTTACATGATTTTTCTTTAACAGACTTTGCTTCCTAACCAAAAAAGTCACTTTCTTTCAATTTTGACTGTATTTTTTCATTATCCGCATTGCTTTCGAAACAATTCTCTTTCTTGTTTTGTTTAATTGTTTTCACAAACACTGAAGTTCAGCCGACCCACGGCACTTCGGTACTAAAATTAGTAGGAATTGTAATAATAATAATACATTTATTGCGTAATAGTATTCAAATACATTTTACACAAAGGGTTAAGACAACAGAAAATCTCATATAAGGAATAACCGTACATTGCAATAACGAATCACAACACATTCGAGAATACATCCGCACTCTTATATAAACAATATCACAAATATTGTAGTCCTATATCACAATTCAATTCCCTACGCTTTACATAAGGTTAGTTTCCTAGAAGAGGCTAAAATCAACCAGCAAGTCATCGCTCAAGATAAGCTGCTTGAGATCGATTTTTAATTTAACACCGACAATACCATGCAAAGAGAATGGCAGATTATTAAAAATATAGGCGGCGAGGTATTAAAGGAAGATTTGTACTTCGCACAGTTGTGTCGAGGTATTCTGTATGTAAGCTTGTGATACAAATTTGAGGGTTCCCGACACGAAATTATGTTTCTTAAGAGGACAGTAAGATGTACAAAACAAGATTCATTTAGCTTCAGAAGCTGGAGTTCTCTTATAAGAGGCGTTATATGCTCGTAAAAAGAGGAGCCACACACGAATCTAACACAAATGTTCTGGATTTGTTGAAGTTTAAAATTTTCACATACATTTAGACAAGGACCGTATACAAAATCACACGTACAACGTACATGTGACAAGACTAGCGAATCACACAACATCATCCTAGTGCTACGGTCCAGAAACCTACACATAGCTACCGTCTGTAGACGGAGTTACCGTCTACAGCCTGCAGCTACATGCGACTTAAATTATGATGAATATTGTTCATATAATTCGTCTATGATATATTAACATTAACCACCACCGTACCCATTCATATCTACATCCTCAAAACATACATAGGACACATCCTTGTCAAACAGAACTTGAAATTTTACGGTAGTGCCATTATGGCGGATGCGCCGGATTGTTATTCGATATTCGGCGTTGTGCCGCGTCGCAAAGCGGGAGTTATGCGAGGCGTCGACCAACGGCGACCCAGTGTGTGCGCGGCAATATATAAAACGCTGTCAAAAGTATCCGAACACGAACGACATTTTATTACAGGTAGTTATTTGTGGGTCCGTAATAATTTTCTGGACGTATGTACGCGGCAGACACGCCCGGCGCGCATCAAATCGGTAACCAGGCAACCATGTCAAACAATTTACGGTCGACAGTATATATTGGTTCGGTGATGGGAGGCGTTGGATCTTTTGTTCACTATATTGACGTTCAAAACTGTATTTGTAATGTATTTTTGCGAACAAGTTTATTTTTAGATGCGGCGAAATCTTACGGGCACTTCTTTTATTTGTCTGTAAAGCTCAGATTATTTGAGTTCTACTTTGTTGACCTTCTATTTGCAGATAATTTGCTTGTCGCCCAATTGTTACCAATAAAACATATATGATGCAGAATCTTACAGTTGAAAATATTTGTAGTGCAGAATATACGTACGTTCTATGTAATTCGTGAATTGGCTCTCTAGTAAAACTTGCGTTCTAATTAGGTATATGTATTTAATATAAAAAAAAATATTCTAATTATACCTATACCGGGTGATTCAATTTCGAGGCTCACCATGGGGATCTCGCTTATTAGTAGAGATAGAGGCTATGTTTAAATTTGGCAAAGTTTCGTATTTTTGTGCTGATCAATTATGTGAAAAGAATTTTAGCTATCATTTTTCATTTTAAAGATATCCCCAAAAAACTGAACTGTTAAGATATCGTTTTTAATTTTTTATTCAAAACCAAACGTAGCTAGACATTTGAAACAAAAACATTCTACAGCGACTTTTTACCAAGGTATGCAGTGTTATTTTTTAATTTGAAATAACATCAAAGATGGCGACGTAACCATGGCCAACTTTTGATTTTCTTATGGGCGCCGTGTTGAATTTTGGCATTTTCCGATAGTCGTGGTTTTTTTTCTCATTTCCGCAATGTATGTTGGCATTATTATTTAATAATAAAAAACTTTCTTCTTTTTCTCGTTGTTTGTCGTGCTTATCAGGTATCCAACTGGTGCTTGTTTACAGACCACCTGCACCGGCGCCGGACTGACCAGAGTGCTTTGGATTAACAACATTAACATTGTAAAAGAAGCAAGTTTATACAACAAAAAGCTTATTTTTTAAGTAAATCTTTAAATTGGTCGCCATTTGGTTCAAGGCATAAGCCGAGCCAGCTTTTCGACATGTTTCTATGCTCTTCTAACTGTTCTTCCCGGAATAGCATTGACCGGATTTCCTATTCGATCCCGCAGATCCTCGACATTTCTGCGAGCATCGTGATAAATTTCGTCGTTCACAGTTCCCCATAGAAAATAGTCCACAGGACTTAAATCAGGGGATCTAGCAGGACATTCCACCACTCCACCATTACCAATGCAGCGATTTGGAAATTGTTTATTCAAATAATTTCGTACAACTGCAAAGTTCGACTTCTGCGGGGTTAGTACGGTTTCAATTTCTTTGTTCGTAATGCTCTCCAAACACGTGTTTGCGGCAATTCCAAATTAGAGGCTACTTCCCGCGTAAAAATCCGAGGATCGTCATTTATCTAAAAAGCAGTAGTTGAAGCATTGCAAATTATGGTAATCTAACGTTTACCATTTCCAAAATATCTCTTTGATCGCTTTCAAACACCATCAGGAGTATAAGAATTGCGGGGTTTACTAAACGATCCATGGTCTGCTAAATTTCTGTCCACGCTTTTCGTTATTGTTAAACGGCATTTTACATCCACAATCAACCATAATTAAGGTTTATTTGGTTAAATGGTAAACCCAACGCTGAGCGCGCCGCTTGATCCAAGTGCATTTTGTTGACGTTGCTTGGCAACGAGTCCGGCGGTCTGTAACCAAGCTCCAGTTAGGTACATGAAGGTTTTATGATTATTACACCATTATTTTAAAAAATAATGCTATATGTTATACATTGCGGAAATGAGAAAAGACACCACTACCGGAAAATGCCAAAATTGAGCATGGCGCCCATAAGAAAAACAAAAGTTGGCCATGGTTACGGCGCCATCTTTGATGTTAGTTCGAATGAAAATAACACTGCATCCCTTGTTAAAAAGTAGCTGTAGAATGTTTTTGTTTCAAATGGTTAGCTACATTTGGTTTTGAATAAAAAATTAAAGACGATACCTTAACAATACAGTTTTTTTGCGGATATCTTTAAAATGAAAAATGAAAGCTTAAATTTCTTTTCAGATAATTGACTAACACAAAAATACGAAGCTTTGCCAAATTTAAACATAGACTCTATCTCCACTAATATGCGAGATCCCCATGGTGAGCCTCGAAATTAAATCACCCGGTATAGATTACATATTTCATATCACACATGAATCGAAATAATAGAAACCTGATGTTATACTATTTACACGTCAGAACAATATCAATGAGGTATAATATATCCTACTGACATATATACAATCATCCTTTCCTACAAAATACCTAATATCAAGTTCTACGACATTCCGAAAGTGATACTACCATGAAATCAATGCCAATTGTGGGGTATTAGCCGTCACATAATTACGTATTCCCCACTAAATGACATACAATGAGCAGAAGTTTACAGCAAGTTCCACGAAGTTGTCAGTTACCCCTCCCCATCACGAGCCAAACTCTTGTTTTCCGGGTAAATGTCACCAAGTAACCGGTAACCATTATTTATGTAAATACGCGTACCACTCACGTATATCTACAGAAATTAGATACACCACTTTCGATACTCGAGACTAGAGTAGTATTAGTGTCACGGTATTAAGTGCGACTAATGTCACACGTAATGTTAATGATAATCATTGACTTTGATAAAGTTGTAATGTTGAGAAAATGTATGAGGGGTTGTTGTACAATTTATGAAATATAATAATATAATAATACAATTAAGGGAACAAATGATGTATATGAAGTACCTCACCTAATAAGTGCGGTGAATTTCTCCATTATTGACAAGATACAATAAGTAAAAGAAAGCATTGCATTTTCTTACAGTACTTTATTGTCAATATTATTATTTAATCTTTACACAGTGTAAAGATTAAATAATAATATTGACAAGTAATATTGACTGTAAGAAAATACAATGCTTTCTTTTACTTATTACACCTCACCTAATGTTTATCAAATCCTTCTAGTAAATCTAGTTTTCTGTCTTTTTCACATTTGTGTATTAGTTTTATGTTCTTATTGTCCTTGCTGTTGTGTTCAGTTTCCAATAAGTGTTTTCCGAAGTTTGAGTTGATTGACTTCTTAGTTTCCTACCAGTTTGCCCGACATATACACGGTCTTTCACGACGAGCTGCCATTATAAGTATATGAAGAATCGAACGAAATCAGAGATTGAAATTTTTGTGGATAAGTTGTTAGATAATATCTTTTTAACTAAAATGTTTTCAGGTTTTGGTTATGACCGGATGACACCGGAAATGGTGCCATCCTTCATATTTCAAATAGAACACCCTGTATTTTATAGCATTTTTAAAATCTTCGTTAAATTTTAGGTCAATTGTATATTACACACTCTATACCTAACATGTGTCAATTTGAGATATTCAATTTTTTCAATAAAAAATGATAGCTCCAAACATGCTTCTCCAGAAAAATGGTTGTGCAGGTAACATGTTATCAGCACATAAGTAGAGTTCCTCGAAACTTATACAGGCTGTTTAAATTATAAGATCAAAGTTAAACTTGCGAAAAGTTTTAAAAGTCGATTTTTTCAAATGGCAACCCTGTCGTAAGAATGCATTTGGAATTTTATGAAAAATTTTAGAACTTCACAATAGAAATTGAAGACATTGCCAAATCTAAATTGCACTCGAAACAACTAAAAAACTCAAAATAAACAGAAAATCATAAATGAGACTTTTAAGTAATTTAAGTCTGTAACGAAATGCCGTTTTCATTAAATAAAAATAACATTTAATTTAGGCATAAGTTTTTAGTTTATATAAAAATCTTTCTTCTATGTATATTTTTATTCCACCGCCACGAGAATCTTGTTTTTAGTTATGCTAACTCGTCCAAAACAACCTGTTTTGTACCCTCAATGCGAGAATCCCGATATTATTTTATAAACCTGTCTATATCGACCTTGCTCGCTAGGCAAGTTTCGAAAACCAGAAATCGAAAAAGGAGGAGGTCGATTTAGCGCTATATAAGCCAGGAAATTTTCTCTGAAAAGGGAAGTTTCCATCCGACTTCCACCCACTAGAAGTGCCATTTGAAAAATTCGACTTTTACTAGTTTTCTCGAGTTCAACTTTCGTCATAATTTCAACAACCTGTATAACTTTTCGAAAAACACTGCCGATGTGTCAATAATATGTTACCTTCACAATAATTTTGCCAAACAACTTTTATCCAACGTTCACAGCGGATAATTTATGATTAAGGCAAAAGATTGCAACTGACAGTTTTTATTGAAAAATTCAATATCTTAAAAATGACACATGGTAGGTACGCAAGTAACAATTGACCTAAATTTTAAAAGACTTCAAAAATGCTATAGAATACAGGTGTTCTAGTAGAATATGAAAGTTGAGACCATTACGTGGAAATTGGAGGTAAGAAAACACTCAAAATATTTTAGTTAAAAAGATCATGTACTTCAAATTTTCAATCCCTTATTTTATTTGGTTCTCCATATATGTCTAATGGCAGCTCGTCGAGAAAGACCTTAAGTTTTCTTTAAATAAACAAAAATTGAAGATAACTGTTTTTTTCCTTTGAATTTTGGACTAATGAAGTAATATTTAGTCAATTTTAGACACGACAATGAATTTATCCGAGAATCAGGGTGGTGCAAGGGGTTTTAAATCTATTGTGTTATGCAACCTCTTTGAATTTCTGTAAGGTTGCGAGGACGGTGTTGATGTAGTTCAGGCCTCTCCCTATACACAGACTGTGGCGCATAAAAGGACCATTTGAAAGATTTCAATAAAAGCGGGCGCGCGACCCCCAAGGGGACAACAATTGGTCGGGTGCATTGTTTAGTAATGTAAACAACTATTTTCTTCCTTCGTCGACCAGTTATGCGCGGCTGGCGCGGCAGCCAACCGCCACCGGCGGCTGTTTATCCACAAAATTCGGCCGCATTTCAAATGGAAATGTTTGCGCAAGTTTTCCTTCAACCCTCACGGAAAATCATTTCACCTTAGAGCTAAACAGTTTTCCCGTTGCGGTAGAACAGTTGTTTTTCTTTCCGTGTTGTTTTGGTATTTTTATTTAGAGAGAGAGAGAGAGGAGATGGTGTGCCATCTAACCGCCCGCGGTGGCGCCGCTTCTACAGAAGAGAAGAAACAGGAAAACACTTTTCCTTTGTAGCGCGAGAAATACGTGTGCTCCGGGCAAATACTGCTCAGGACTACTGTGAGCCATTGTCTCCGGCACTTTGGGATAAATATATAGTCGTAGGGTGTAAAAAAAAAGAAGGTTTAAAAAACGCAGGGGAAGCTTTTATTGTGCGCTGGATGCACGTACGTTACCTGGAAAACATTTTAGAGCATGCACTCTGGAACGGTAATTGTTAAAGTGACACTGTCGTAATTTCAGCGTAGCTCTAGGTTGTTACCAACGGTTACCATTGTTGCCGGAGATTAGACTAATAACACTTTCGGAAGGAGCTGCTGCCTGAGTAAAACTGGGGTTTCTTGAATACCGTACTTTAAAGTTCTTAGGGTTAGAGATTTGTTAGGAAGTAATAGTGAGACAATAGATAATAGTAATAGTTTTAATAAGTAAATAAAATAACATAAGAATCAATAAAGGAAAGAAATGGATCCCGGACAACTCGAAATATTGCATGCAATAACAGAACTGAAACTGTCAATGCTGGGAGACATGTCTAAAATGCAATCAGATATGAACAAGATGGAGTCGGAACTGAATAAGATCAGAGAGCAGATTGGAGAAAAATACAAGAACATAGAACAAAGTGCGGCGAACAATGTGACGAAACTATCGGAACACGAAGTTACACTCGAGAGAATTGAACGGGAACGTCGTGCAAGAAACGTGTTGATCCATGGACTGGCTGAAAACGAGGAAAACATTGCGGAATTGGAACGCGTCTGTATGGATTTCCTTAACACCACCCGCAGAATGGAAACCAAAATAACTGAGATCAACAAAATTAGACCAATATTAATTAAATTTCTCGCGATCAGGAAAGCACACGAAGCTCTCAAAAATAGGGAGTTGAAAAATATATGCTAGAAAAGAGAAAAGAACTAATACCAGTAATGGTTTACCTGCGGAAAGAACATCACGCCATTATTCGCGGAGACAGGCTGGTTGTGGACAGAAAGACCATGGACAAATATCAAATAAAAAAAATTGCTGAGAAGCTGACCGCCCGTAAGAGAGATCGTGGTGAGGACGTTGGGGAGGAGCCTTCAACAAGTAATAAACAAGATCTCAAACGGTCGAAACCAACAATGGAAAGGAAGAGAGCTTACTCACTCTGAGATCAGAATAAAACAGAGCAGAAGCCGACATCATCGGGCTTCTTACAGCAATATCTTCGGAAAGTGACTGGTAAGACAGAATAGAACTGCAAACTTGCGGACTCCAAAACAAACCTCTATATATGCTCTCTAAATTTACAAACTCTCAGAACGGAAAACAGGCTACTAGATATAGAACACGGTCTAACAAAAATAAAATGGGACGTGTTGGGTCTACCAAAGACATATCGGAATGGATTCCCCTGGATGGGAAAGGAACCGCGGTAGACAGCCTATGCGATGGAGGGACGACTTGGTCAAGGACGCCGGGACGCTGTGGCTGCGAACAGCTCGGGATAGAGTGGAATGGAGGAGGGGAGGCCTTAGTTCAGAAATGGACAAAGTACTAATTTCAGTTATTTAATGAAACGATTAAAATTTTAAGTTTTATACACAAATTGGAGTTATATTATTATTTTGTAATTTATCTAGTGATGTGCTAAATAAAGGGCTATTATTAATAGTGAGACGGAAAAAATCACGATTAAAAACTAATTTTCATAGAAAGCTGGATGGAACACGCCGGTGACAAAGAAACGTTTTTTAGTATATTGTGTACCAAGCCGAGAAAGTGGTTCTTTTCCGGACCGAGAGAATAGTGGGCACTTCTTGAGTGCCCAGAAAACTACTTTCTGGGCGTGGTGCACAAATAATTTTTGTCCTACACAACAACATCGTAGTAAAATTACCCGTTTTTAAAGGCTAATCACTGACATATTGGCTTTTGACAAATAAAAAACATTGACGTTTTAACAGCAAACCGAATCGAAAGCTATGTTTTGATTGGACAGACCATTTGGTTGCCACCTATAGGGACAATTATTTTCGCGGCTACACACAGAAAAGTGATTATTTGGAACGAGAAAACATAATTTCTTGAATTTATTTACTAGATTCAAATGCATATTTACTTGGATGTAGAAAGTTAGGTATATACAAGAAATGCCACATACTCAATATCAGTAAAATAATTTCTCAGATAAATGCTGTCAACAAATAAATTCTTTCTTTATAGGAACCAATATTGTATTGAAAGAAGTAATTGACTTTTCGTCCCAAAAATGGTAATTTCTCAAACGAAGTAATAGTAAATCCATCCAAGTGCGTAGTTACTTGATCCAAGAAAATATAAGACAATTAATATAGGTAAGTATTGTTTACTGAATAAAAACCCACCAATTATTTAACTGAAGTGATTCTCACTTCTTTCAAGTAATCCCTTTCTCTGGAATAAATATGCGCACCGTGATTTTGTCAAGACTCGCGCGCCCGCGCATGGTACTGGGCGCCAGTACGGCGCGTAAAGGAGGCAAAGGAACCTAACCTAGTACGCAAAACAACAACGAAATGCCCGTAGGGGATGTGCCTTGTGATTTATTGGGGATGTGTATTGTGATTTATATTGTACAATAAACGTTTCAACACGGAATAGTTTGATGTAACGCACGTAACAGTTTAGAACGAGTAAGTAAATATAACATACCTATCTTGTTAATTAGCAATAGAAAACGTATTTGTGCCAAATCTTTAAAATTCTTACATTAAGTAGCTAAAAATATTTACCGGGAATAAAAATATACACTTCATTGAAGACTGTTTACTTACTTCACCAGAGTAACCACTTTCTTATCTAGTAATTATTCCAAGAAATAAAATTTCTTGGTTGAAGTCAATAATCTCGCGCATATATACGAACCTACCAACTACTTCAGCCAAGTAATTCTCTATTCGTTCGAGAGATCACTTTTCTGTGTGTAGCGCTGAAAAGTGTTCATTACAGGCCTGGCTGGGCCTGGCAGGCAAATAGCGTCTTTCGTGTCTCCACAGAGACCGGAAAATGACATTTTCGCATCGTGTAGGATAAAAAATGAATTACATTACCTATGTATTAATAAGTTTATTGTAGCCCAGGCTATTATGCGTATGAGAAACGCCTTCAAGGTCTTAGGAAAGAGCACACAGTACATTAAAATTGATTTTGAATCAAGCACCATGACTATTATAGCGGTAGGTAGTACAAACAGCTATACAGGACAACCGATATACTAATACTGGAAATATTGTAGTAACCTTTGTCATCGATTCACATTACCAAATGATAATGTAAAATTACCAGTTTGACGCCTCAAATAGCCCAATATTAATTATACCTCAAGACAATGTTGATAGGCCCTTTAAGGTACTCAAAACGCGATAAACGCCCTATTTTAAGAACACCACTTCGCGTGAGCTTTCGAGCATTTTTAATTTAATAATTTGCCATATTTTGTCATCAAACTGATTCGTGTTAAAGCACCACTCCAACACGATGCGTTGCCTAGCAGCAGCAACTTATATCTAATTGCCAAAATTGATTGTTAAGGTTAAGATTTGATTAAGAAATTGACGATCTAATGCTAATCTAAAGTTCACACCATGAGAAGTTACACGTTAGATACATACATTTGGAGTAAATCTTGAACCCTCTTAGAATAATCGCAATAGTTGTTTACAAAATTATAAAGTGAAATAAATATCTATTCAGGAGGTAATCTATCTAAATACTAGTTTATTACAAGTGCGATGAACTTCTCCATGATTGACAAGATACAATAAGTAAAAGAAAGTGTATTTTCTTACAGTACATACTTTATTGTCAATATTATTATTTAATCTTTAACTAACGATTTCGATCCTTTACATAAATAGAATCATCTTCAGGTGTCGCGTCAGTGTCTCTTCCTCGGTTTAATTTTCTGGCGCGACACCTGAAGATGATTCTATTAATGTAAAGAATCGAAATCGATAGTGTAAAGATTAAATAATAATATTGACAATAAAGCGCTGTAAGAAAATACAAAACTTTCTTTTACTTACTAGTTTATTAGTTTAGAATACAACTGATATCTTAATGATAAAATTCCTCAAAACGGTAAAACTTGTAAAACAAATGTTTTTGAATTTAAAATATTTATTGACTGACAAGCGTCTGTTATTCAACTTCAGAAAATATTTATTACTAAAGGACTTAACAATGAAAATGCATTATTAATTAAAGCGTGTAGAAGATTATCGTTAAGTGGATTGCGAAGTACAAGAATTTCTGTTTGTGGTATTTACTTAGATTTTAGCGTCTGCGGATGTATATCACTCTTCAAAGCAATTTTATCTCTCCTTTTCCAAACTTAACACGAGAAATAAACATACAAAACTTTTCCATATATCAAAATTATTTTCAAAGCAAATTAAATAGATCGTGACTGTTTGAAGTGAATGTACCTGTCTTATTATATCCAGTCTTGCCTAGAACATAATGGTGAAAAAAGCGATACCAACACTCATATTATTAGACCAAAAGTCGGAAATATAAAATAGTAATACAAAATTAGTGGACACTCAACAGATCATTTTCTTACTAAACTTGATATGACGGATCGTCTATCACCGACTTTATGATGTCTCAACTTGGACGGAGATTCGTATGACTCACGGCTACTATAGTCTCAAGGCTGCCCTGCGACCGATCGATTCCAAACCATACCGTACCATGGATCAGGTGAGAAATCCACGCAATAAAATTCTGAATTCATTAATGAATCGGTATTGTGTTATTCAACAATTCGTCGATATTATCTGGGATTACGTCCTTTTCCCCCGAGATCGAGCGCAATCAAACGCCCATGTATTTACGATCATCTTTACACAATCGGGAGATTTATTACTTTATTACGGTGACGCAGCGGCACATCGTAAATACAGATTTACTGGATTCTGTGTTACGGGCGCAACGCAATAATTGCCCAGCCGTCCCCACTCATACCCTTTGAATAATATTTCGTATACAATCGTCCAGCAGGTTTAGTGATTTGTAGTGTACGTCGTAAGGGTGGTGGATTTTGTTTGATGAGATAGATATCGTGGGTGTCAGAGAAAAAAATTGTTATGTTGTCATTGGGGATTAACAGCTGTTGAAGCGATGTGTTCAAATTAATCGTGGATTATTTTTTGTCAACGGCGCCGCTACCATACTGATCCTGAAGTTATGACTTAATCAACTCGATGGAAATTGGATGAGATTTACGATTGGTTATTTAATCGGGTAATAAGAAACCACATTACGGATCGAATAGGCGATTTTTGCGATGAGTTTTTATGGACCATTCTCACTTCGGGTTTTAAGGTGACACTAAAGTATTATTAGAAAACAAATTTTCTACCTTAAAACACATTTCAGGTGACAAACGAATGTATGTAGGCACTTAACATTAAAAATGTAAATATGTCATATAGGACCCTATTTTTACGACAATTTTAGCATATGATTCGCATAGGTGATGCTAATGTATTATGCAAAAAGTAAATAAGATGCAAAGGACAATGAAATGACGTACTCAATTCTGAATTCTGTATATTTTTAGAGGAATCTTAATGGATCAGAATTCTGCAAATTACAATATATGACCGGGAATACTGACCTGCGCAGTTAGGTTAAAGTGACCAGATATCCTGCTTTTGGCAGGACAGTCCCGACTTCATATGAATTACGTACTCATTTAAGGTAATTTGCATACCACAATAATTATAATCTTAATAGTGATTAATTTGTCAACAAGACTCGCAACTGATAGTTGTAATTTTTAATCATTTACCTAAATTACTACAACGCAGTTCATTCTATCAAGTGGAAATGATTTAATTGAAAAGCAGATACAATCACATTGCTGCCGATTAATTTTTCTTTAAATTGCATGAAGCCAAACTAGTAAAAACAATTCCAAAACTCTAATAATACAATACACATGGCAAAGCAAATCTGTTGTTGTAAGATAGTGGCTAGGAACGAAAAGTGTCTTTTTTAATCCTATCATAAGGTGTCAATTTTATTCACAATTGCTTTGATTCTATTTATGTCGAATTCATTTTAAAGATACAATTGGAATTTGTACTTCCTGCGTTTTAGTAGCAAAACACGTGAAATTCCGGAGGACTTTTCGCAGGTCTTTCAGATTCTTGGCAATAAACTAAATTATAGATTGAAAATGTCCAATTTTCTGTCTAATAGTGGGTATTTGATATATACTTACGTTTTTGAAAAATATGCAACGCAATAAGAAAAATGAATTTACAGATGTTTGTTTTTTTTTACGATAAACTCAGAACTAAATTAAATGAATCAAGAAAACACCTTCCTCCAAATGTGTAAAAAATTTGAACTGAACTTGATATATGGCATATCTTGTTTAACTTGTGGCATATTAGTGAAGCCCGTGGAATGAAGAAACGATAACAATAAACTTTTTTGTATGAAACAAATATTGTTTGATACGTTATTAGAGATAAGTTTATAAGAGTTACGTTTCAGAACAAAAAAATACAACCCCAGTTAAATTCATATTGTTTGTACAATTAATATTTGAATTTACCTGCTCCACATTTTTTTTAAAACAGTTTTGTGCTACTGTAATCTGTAACTAAGTTAGCTAGTGTTAACCGAAGTTTAATAGTTTTGTCGATTTTGGTTTGTGAAGAAATCAATGAATATTATTTACCTCAAAAAAAAACGTACTATCATCCTATATATAATTTAAAATATTAGTTATTTTATGAAAGTAAATTTATAATTGTTATTATATTATAATTTATTGTTGTATTTTTGGTTTGAGACACTGTTGTTATTTTATTTCCGTCAGAAGTGCAAGCAACTTCGTATCGACGATTGTAAACCATATTGGAACTGGTAAAGGTTGCCAAAACTCGGACATTTTTAATATCTAATATCTATTAGAATTCAGAGGTGGCCAAGCTACTTAATAGTTCGAGCCATTTTTCAAAATTTGAAATTTTTCGCCGGCCGCAATTAAATACGTATTTAAAAGGTATGAAAAAGGTATTAAATTTTTTTTTGCAGAAATTATATTATTGAAAACATAAATAAAAGTACAAAATATGTGTATTGAATTTAAATATTAAAAATTAAACACATTCATTTTACTCCTCTTGATAATTTTTTAAAATTTGGTGAATAATTGGTGACAGCACTTCTCAGTAATTCTTACAGACGCTGGTTAGTTAATGCTGATCGGTGTTTGGATTTCACGAATTTTAAAGTGGAAAAAAATGATTCACATAAGTAAGTTGTTCCGAATATTGAAATAATTCGACAAGCAGCATTTTTTAATTCAGGATACTTCGATTCTGGTACAAATTTCCAAAATTCAGTAACCGGCGTCGACTTATATTTTAATTGTAGAGCTTGATCTTCTTGCATCACTATTAATTCTAATTCTCCAGATGCTTTTTAGGTCATAATTATATTGGAGATGGAAAACTCACCTTGAATTATGTTAATTTCAAATGGAGTTAGAAAAAACTCAAGAGACGATTTAAAATATTTCCGAGTCTTGAAATCTATTTTGGTATTCCGTCAATATTCCTTCTAGCTTTTCTATATATTCGTTGAGTTTTTCTGGTTTAATATTGAAACAATTTTTTTTAATTCGAGGGGCATGACAAAATGTTGTATTTTTAAAGTTCTATTGAAAAAGTTGCAATTTAGTTTGAAAACTAAATATACACTGTGAGAGGTCAGATATTATTTTATCTTTCCCCTGCAATTGCAAATTCAGTATTTGCAAATGTTCCATGACGTCAGTCAAAAATATTAAGTCTTGTAACCACTCGTGATGGTCTAATTCTGAATAGGTTAATTCCTTTTCTTTTAGACATGCAGTTATCGGACCAAACAAATCTACAAATCGATTTAATACGTTGTAGCTAGATAATCATCTAACAATGCAAAATAAATTAATGTCTTTTGGAAGTTCTTCGTCCTTTAATTCTTCAAGGAAATTTTTGAATTGTCGATGATTTTTTGCATTGGTGCGAATGTAATTTACAATGTGTAACACTGTTTTCATAACATCAGGATATTTGAAATATTTTGTAACGAGATGTTCTCGGTGAATTGTGCCGTGAATCGGTACGAATTGTGGAATTCGAGAATCATCTCTTAAAAGCCCAATAAGACCGATTTTTCTACCCAGCATTGCCGGAGCTCCATCAGTTGCAATGCTTACAAGTTTATTAAGAGGCACATCAAAAGTTTCATTATGGAATCTAATGCATTTTTAATATCGACACCGCGGGTTGACTCTTGAAGTGCTACCAAATCTAATAATTCTACTTTAACAACGAAGTCAGGGGAAACAAAACGTGTGAAAACTGCCAATTGCGGAAGATCTGTGATGAATTATATCATTCTTAACTTGGACGGAAATGAAATTTGTTACAACGTTGCACTTAGTCTTTCATATCTGTTGTCAGTAATTTCAAAGACATTTTGAAACACATACGGAACAAAAATAATTTTTTAAACACAAAAATGAAAAGGGAACTCGGGTAGATTTATCGAGAGCCACAAATAATCCTTCAAAGAGCCGCATGTGGCTCGCGAGCCGCAGGTTGGCCACCTCTGTATTAGATCAAATGTTAAGTTAAGCCTATAATTTTTAACATCTTCTTTCTGGAGGTAATTTTGACATATTGATATACATACGCCGCGCCGCGCCGGTCGCTGCTACATAAGACTTTGTATTGAATTGAGGCGCTTTTACATCATATGGTTTTGTGACATAATCTGGAAAATTCTTAAATTAAAAACGCGTAAAATGTCCGTTTGAGTTGATTTCGAAACCCTACGCGACAAAGGATACTTTACGGCGTTTTGCGTTCCCAAAAATGTCTATACAATTTATTTTTAAGTAATTAAGAATTGAGGCGCTAAACTGATGAAATTCGTCGAAATGTTCCAATTTCACCTAACTTAATAATATGCGGCAAGCTGAGAATTGTTATGAAGTTAAAATGAAAATGGTCATTCAATTGAGTTCGGGCTAAATTAACCCCACGTCTATGAAATCTGTTCATACTTTCATACCACCGTTCATACCAAGTCAATAAACCAACCATAACAACCCTAAAAATGGCTCTACGATGTTAATAAATATCACAATTGTTTAGTGCGCATCAATAAACATTAAATAAGACGGGAGGTCAGTGCTGTAAAACCAATTTTACATTCCATCGATCGTCCACTGTGTTTAAGTTAACATCCCCCATGGGGTGAGTGAGTGAGACGGTCAGAGCATTAACCGGTCACATATACGATCCTATTTTATTTTATTGCACGCATCGCTCACCACCTTAAGAGGGTGCGATGCCCTCCTGAAATATTCATGCGCCCTTGGCTTCTGATGCTCTGTTTTCCAGTCCAAGTCCTTCCCACAACTCTCGTACCTCTTGCAGGTTATGTTAAATATAGGTGTATATACGTTGGTGTAGGTAGCCGTATATGGCTTACTTAAGCCCGCGGAGGTATACAAAACGGTCCGCATGTTTATATTGTCGGTAACTAAGTTGCCTACCCGTGTTGAACTTGAGTTAAACCCCACCCCAGCAACGGCACACAAAAGCAAACTTCAGGGATGCCGCTGCCGGGCCTTCCTTCCATGCTTATCGATCATGCTGATGTTGTTGTTGTTTTGAAAATTATAATTAATTGTTAACACTGCTTAAACATGCCGAATAAGCGTGTTGAACGATGGCGATTACGACTTAAGCAGTTTAATCGACCGTGTGTGTATAGACGAGCAGCTTGTTGGGAATTATCAATAAAGTCGTTCCAATCAAAACTTACCACCCTTAATAAGTTATGGTGGGATGTCGTCACGGTGTTTAGATAAATAAAGTTGATTTCACAAGCACTGTTGAATGTTTTTTTGCCACTTTCACCCTCTCTCTCAGTCAAGCCCACTTTCGCTTATGAAGTCTTCGTCTAACTACCTATCTTTGTCATTTTGAAGGGGGTAATTTCGTTTTCGGTTGCTGAAAAGAAACTAAATTGGTTCCTCTGTTGCCAAAAAATATCAAAATTAACCCTCATTGACATTTATATTTAAAGATCCGGAATCATAATCGTAAATCTTAGTAAACATAACAAAAATATTACCTAAAACCTAACAAAAAAAATATGGTCGTTAACTTACTCACTGATATTTTGTTTTGTGTCGGAAACGGAGTGCCAAATCGTTTTTATTTGCTGCCTTCTCTAGGTTATGAATCTACTGACCAAAGGTCATTACGTCACGTTTTGCAAGAAAATGGGATAAAAATGTACAAAAGTTAAATAAACTACTAACCACTTGGAAACGTGGTTAAAATTCTTAGCAACAATTGTTGCCAATAATTGAAGGGCTCAGAACGAAAAGCGGATAAAGACTATAGGAAACCATATGACTTTTTTCCAGGTTTCATTCTCATGCCTCAATTGTTGCTAAGGAATTTAACCACGTTTTCAAGTCGTTAGTTAGCAACTTTTTACAGAATCGGTCTGAATGAAAGGGTGAACATTGGAAATTTAATGCAACATGTTGAAGTGCATTTTATTACTACGAAACGAGGAACCTTATATCTTTCGTCTTAGACCTCTCTCCGAAACAAATGAAACAATTTATTTTTTTTTGCCACATGATTAGGGTTTAATATAGCCTTTAAAATATTATATCTGAAGATAGTGACACCTAAAATTCAACCAGCAGTGTTCTGACTTGATCGTAGTTCTCTTTTTCTGCATATAATGACGTCATCGCAATAAAAGTTTTTGAGGGAAATTAAGTGTTGAAATCATAAATCTTGTAAATGAATGCATATTACAAATTATTTAAAACTTAGGGTAGATATATATTCACATTATATACTAGTACTCTCGCGAATTCATTACGTCATTGCTCTAGCCACACCTACGCTGATGATACTCAAATATACTTGTCCTGCAGGGAAGATGAAGTAGAAGAAGCATGCCAGCGTATGAGCTCCGATTTACAGGCTCTGGCTGATGTGTCTAGACATCACGGTTTGGAAATTAATCCTGGTAAGACGGAACTCATTGTTTTCCATCCTAAGGGGGTCGCGGCTCACATTCGCGAGAGGGTTGATGTTAGGTTGGACGGTGCTAGGTTGGAGATTAAAGAGAGAGTCAGGAATTTGGGCGTTATTCTGGATCAAAAATTGACATTTCAGGACCACATTAATAAATGTCTTAAAAAAACCTATCTTAGTCTGAAATATGTTTACAGCATTAGGCAGTACATCACAATGAAGACAAAGATAACTTTATGCGAGTCCCTCATTTTATCCCATTTCAACTATGCAGATGTTTTGTACTCCCCATTTCTGTCGTATCATTTAAAGACGCGAGTGCAGCGCGTTCAGAACTCCTGTGTTCGCCTTATTTTTGGACTGCGGCGGAGGGATCACGTTAGCGACAGATTACTTTCTTTGGGCTGGTTAAATATGGCTAATCGGTGAACGATCCACACAGTTTTGACATTCTATAAAATTATAAGCACGGGTAAACCGCCTTACCTCGTCCACAAAGTGATAACTCGCTCCGATGTGCATACGATTAATGTTAGGTTTAGAGGTGCTCTTTCTCCACCGTTCCACAAAACGGAGCGATTTAAACGAAGCTTCTCCTACCAAATATACAAGGTGTATAATAAATATATTCTCACCAATCCACAATGCACATCGGTATACAAGCTTAAGAAAGTTCTTGCATGCTTGCTTTTCCAGGGACAGTGAGCCTCTTCCTAATGTTATCTGTTCGTTTTTCTTTTATCATTACTAAATATAACTTAATTATCTTATCCTGGGAGATATCTGCATTTATTGAGTCTGCATTTGGTGACATTGTTAAGCTTGCATCCGTTTCCTACATTCCATATTATTGTATATATATGGTGGGTTGGTAGAACAGCAACAAATTGCTGAAACCCACCATAGGATTGCTTTCAATTTGTTTTAATATTAGTATATTTCTGTACTTTATTTTTAGGATACCTTTTTTTTATTTATTTTTGTGTGAATGTACAAATTGTCTGTATAAGTTATTGAGAGCAATAAACCACTTTATTATTATTATTATTATATACATGGTTTTTGCGCTTTTTGCTAAGCTTTTCAAAAATAATAATTGAATTTGAAAACGAAATAGTTTCAATAATTTTAGTCGTAGAACCACACAAGGGTCGTCATTATACACTGGTGTTGCTGATTATAAATTTAAAAAACAATATTTAAAATAACTGTTGGTAGTTTGACATAAACATCTTGAAGGAGTAATATAAGTGGTAACTTAGAACTTACTTTAACAAGACACTCACAATTTTCTATCGTACAAATTGCCATGTTTGTGAATATGTAGCGGACGAACCCGATTACCTAGGTTCTAGAAGGTCACAAAGTAACCTCCTTAAACCTTGTACGTGTTTGTAGTTTTCTTGGACATTGATTTACTTAAGAAAATGTTCTGAGGAGGCAGTCATTTGTAGTGGTATTCCATCACTGACAAAAACAAAAAAAAAGGTAAAAATGTAAAAGTTTGACCTGATATGCAAATTTTTAAACGATACTCCTTGCGATGATTTGTTTGTGCTGGACACGAATTCATTATTTTTTCCTTTGTTAAAATTGTCAAAATTTTCCATAACCATTCAAAAAGTTTACAGAAAACTACCAGTTTATATCAATATGTAATATTTTCAATTCTTTTGACCATGAATTTATAAATAATTCTACGTTCCTACGTTTCTCCGACAAAATTAGTTAACATAAAATGCTGACTAAAATGAATCTTTATATGTAGAACTAATTACATAAAATTTTAAAATCATTTACACATTTTCATTATGAACGTTTTTCATTTAAATCGAAATTTATTCCTAATTTATACATCGTGTGGTGATGTTTAATAAATAAAGTAGGTACACGAACATAAGAGACAGACAATACATGTTGGTAGCTACCATAAATCATACTGAAACCCTCCAATTTTTCTAAATGACACCGTCCAAATAGTGAAACATGAGGGTGAGTGGTTGTGTCCCTTCAGTAGGTCCATCCATTATCGAATTTGATCAATTACCAGTTATGTCCGGTATGTGCGAAAACTGGGCGACCGCGTCAGACCGTCCGGACGGAACGGGAATGTGCAGCGGCCGTGCCGGAAACGAGCTCTGGGTGTCGGCGTCGGCGTCGCGCCCGCAATTGATAGCGGAAAGGTTACCAGAGAAAATTATGAAGCAATTTTGCGGCCGCCACAGTCATTAGTCTTGCCATGGGGCTACGCCTCTGCATGGTGCCCTCGATTGTACTAGCCAGCCATTTCGGTCCTAGTTCGTTGCGCCACCACTGATAGTAACTCGTCTGCGTAAAATAGTTTTTGTAATTTATCCTTATGAAGAACTTTGAACTATAACAGCTTGATTGAGAACTAATTATTTAAAAATAGTAAATTGTGTACCCAACCTAGAAATTGATTATTTGTCGTCGAGAAAACATCAATACGCAAATTATGATTATTGGTGGACACACCTTCGTTAGTGGCTACTTAGGCAACAAAAAAGTACCTTATAGTGCTTTTGCTGGAAGTCCGGTCAAGTTCTTATGATGATCAAAACTTTTTAATGAATTTAAGTAAAATTGGTAGTGTGGGGTGTCATTAGATGGTTCATTTCGAAACCAAATAAGAAGGTAACGTCAACCAAGTGAGTTAGAGAGAATCTGACTTTCAGATTATATTTCCAGGTTTTGAAATACGCTATTAACATATTTTTCTGTTATAAACCTGCATTGTTGATCAGTGCAAGATCTTAACCTTAAGATCTTACCAAGTTTTGCAAGATTGGGCTTACCCAAGAAAATTGTATCCGATAATGGAAGGCAATTTGCTTCAACGGAATTCACAAACAATATTATGTGAAATAAAATTAAACTAGTTACAACTCCGCTTTACAATCCAGCGACAAATGGTGCTGCAGAAAATGCGGTAAAGTCTGTTAAGGGTTATTTAAGGCATTTAATGATATGAGGAACTCTACAGCATATTATGAGCACAATTTTAAGTAGATTAGGATCATTCCGAAACCGACGAAAGTCCTGCGTATTTAATGTTTGGTAGAAAACTCCTATTTCCAATGTGATTGATCAAAAAGGTAGTAGAAAAGGCTGATAGACAAGCTGCATATTGGAGAGAAAATAGGAATGTGATATTTAAAAAGGAGAAATAGTATAGGTATAGGTAACATGGAAAGTGAGTGAAGTACTTGGCCAAATGACGTATTTGGTAAGAATAGTGTATGAAAAAGACATACAGACCAATTATTACAGAAAATAGGAGAATTGAGTAAAAAAATGGGAGGACAGTAATGAGCAACAGGGAAGTGAGCTGAAAACAAAATTAGGACTCCGTTTAGCTGAAAAACAACACCAGGAACTGGAAAAGTCTGATGAACACTCTCAAATTATGCCTAGACTCCCCAGTCCTAGCCTAGAACAGTACAAGGTCTTACTTTCTTTTATACTTTTGATTTTCTCTAGCTTTTCATTTATTATATCGCTGGTTTGCTATAAGTGGAGCAACTCCTGGCTTGAAGAAGTAGGTACATTTTACAGGAGAAACATTTGAAAAATATACACCAATTTACGAACACTGTTTTCTAATAGCTCGTGAATTTTGTCATTCTTGTTAATAAAAATAATTTATTGTATTGAGTAAATTTTTTTTTAGTAATTATTTTTTATTGTTTGTTTTTGTTGACTTTTCAATTTTTTAATCTTTGTAAAGATTATAATCGATTCTTAGGGGGGAGGTGTTACGGACCTGTAGTAATGCGGTTCTGCATAAACCGCCTAGCATAGCGAATATTGCTTGTACACAGAATGCTGATGTTAGATTAGTTTCAACTGTCGCTCACAACAGTCGCAATAAAAGTTCTTTTTTCGCAATCCGTCTTTAACTACTACCCCGAACCTTTATCACAAAAGTTTTTAAACGGCTCTAACTTTATAAGAATTTGAAAAAAGACGAACAGGTCGATATAACTGCAAAAAAATGGTAGACCCGTATAGTGATTGAAATCAGTGTCCACACAAGAAATGAATAACTTGTAAAATAATCAACTTAACAATATTGATTGTAAACTGGTATTTAAAAACGACGTTAGATATGAATATCTGGATTTGACAAAATCGGTCATTCATTTTATAATCACCAGTGGAATACAATAATAAAATATTACCATTGTTGTCCGGGATATTGATGCTATTGTTGGATGTTATAATTTATTTATCAAACTGTTCTCAACTAGCATATTCCAGTAATACATATATGATATTCTTCGCAGTTTAATCCATTCAATTCATTTTTAGTGCTTTCGATTTTATTTAATTCTATTTTTGGCCTACACGAAGGGCGTTAATTTCAGTCAAATTTTATTTGCAAATAGCCTTTGAGTGCTTGATAGAATTATCAAAATAAACGTCACAATTTTCGCCGTTTTAATAATTTAAAATATAGGTTATTCGATAATGGCGTAATTTAAAATAAACAAAACGCTGGCCAAGCCAATTTATCTATCTACCTATCGCGTTGACCCGTGCCCAAAAATTTTAATTCGCGCATGTTCAATTCTGGCTTTGCAAATGTTTATTTTCACAAATTCCCCCAGCTTGTGGTCTCTTCGCAAACATATTTTTATCAGTTTTTGATGAATCTCGTGTTGTTTACGGACTGGATGTTTCGCGCCGTTGTTTTGTTTATATCAGCGATCAATTTCGGATAGGCATTATTTTTTAATGCTGCTTTACAAATTTACCAGTTTTGTGTCAATAACTCGTTAAATAATAAATTGGCAAACGGCGAATAAACCATATTGTTTATTCAATCACTGCAAAAATTAATGATAAATACCAATATTTGACGAAGTGATAATTTTATACATTTTGAAATTATGAAGGATGTACTAATCACTCCAATCATATTTGATAGTATTAGTATTATTGGTCTAGCGGTTCCATTTAGATTATTTATAAAACACACATTATGTTTAGGTGGGTAATTCAATCATGATAATCACTAGCATAATGTAAAACATGGTGAAAAATGTTCAACGAACTCTCGTAGGTACATATGTTTGCAGTTTCGAGTTTTTATGATTATTATCGAACGCTAACTGTTATTTTTGAGTTTTAATAGACATTGACAAAATAATATTCTTTTATTGATATGATTTACAAATATTCTCAAAGATTAAAATTTTCTTTTATTGTTTTACTTATGGACGCGATAATTGTGATATTTTCGAATGCTTTTCTCTCATTCCAATGGTGCTTAAGCGTTTTGTTTTTAAGAGTGCTTTGGAACTGAAATTATCGTTTTTCTTTGTTGCAAAGTATTGATTGCGGAATTCTACTACGGTATCTGAATAATTAACGCATTATAGCCTGTGTTAAAAAATAACCACTCGTCATAACAGGTATCAATGGTTTTCGCTGAATCTTGACGTACTAAGTGGAGGACTTTTGGCGACTGGATTATGTATAGCATTGTTAATGTTAGAAGACAATTCTTACAATGTCTCTATAGTAATTACTTCAGCTGCCAGTGATAGTATTATTAGGGAAATCATCATTAATAAAACAGCAGTTTCGTGACAAATAAATAACGTGGGAAAATTTTAGAGGCGAATCAATAAAATTGTTGGTAGCACATGTAATATGTTACAGTATTGCGTCAAAGTAACCATGAAAGCAAAAGACAGTTATAATTGAGACACTAAAAACTGACCTATCCAAAAATGTCAGGACTGACTTCTTAACCTTTAAGATTACCACGGAATTCCATAACCAGGCAATAAATACGAGTTCCAAAAATAGCAATATATTCAAATGCATTTACAGAATTATTTGCATCATAAATGCATCGAAATTCAACTGTTATTTTTTTCTTATTTTCTCTTGACAAGTTTGTAAAACAAAATCAGTAATCTTATCAACTATGCCATTAATCCATGCTTACATACACCCCGTTATACATTAAGACGTACAAACTTGGCCTGTTGTGATGTATAATGTATATCAATATTATCAACAACAATACTTTACAGACTTTAGACCAAGACGCACGCACATTTCTCGTTAATATTATAAATGATAGTCAAAACTTGCTACTTGCAGCTGCACGCAAAAATAATAAATCGCCTGCGAATGAGTTTGAGCCGGTTAATTATGACTATAGTGCAGCGGGATAAAATGTACGCCTTGGGGCATTACGCTGAAATATGACGGTAAATATCTCAATGGACGGAAATATATGATCACAGTTCGGAACTGTATTTCGTAACTGTTACATTGTTAGAAAACGTAACTATTAGTATTACTATGATCTAAATTTTAATAATACAATTATTGATACTGAAAAATTAAGGATATATTATAGAAAATATTTGTTTTAATATAAAGGTATAATTATGGACACATATGATTGATTGTACTTGTCAAATGGGTTTCCTTATTTATGCTATGTTTTATGTAAAAAAAGTGCTCCATTGAAATTTAAAAAGACACAAAACAACAAACAAAAAACAAAACAAAAAAGCATATGTCGTTGAACGGAATGTATAAATATAAATAAAATTCAATTAAATTTACAATACTAGTGAATAAAGAAACCTCTTTTTGCAAAGTAAATTCGATTTATATAGGATACAAGTTTTGGCTCACGCAATTGTCAATCCTACATTGTTGATTTGGAAAAACATACTAAATACATGTGAACGAGGACAAATTAATGAGTCAAGCGTGCGACGAACAGACCAGCAAAGTAGCAAAAATCTTTGCAAACACAGACATGGATGTGTGCAGGCGAAGCACACCTAGAAAACATTGTTTTCTATTTCCATTCTTTGTCCTCGTTCACATGTATTTAGTATATTTCTCCAAATCGACAATGTAGGATTGACAATATGCGTGAGCCGAAACATGTATCCTATTAAATTTACTTTGCAAATATAAAGAGGTTTCTTTATTCACCAACTAATGTAATAATATTTGCAAGTATGGAACACCTAGAACAATTAAATTTAATCGGATTAGATTAAATTTATGTTTGTTTCGTAGTTTTCAAGGTATTAACAAGAAATTGACAATTTTCTGATACATTTTTTCACAAAACCCCCAGGAACTAGTAGTGGATGTAAGATAAGATTAAAGATGGGAAAACCATTAATGTCAGCTTGTGGTGTCTCGATATTTGGCTGTAGTTTATAAACGTTCTTATTATTTCTTGACAAGCCTGCATTGGATGATACTATTTTATTAGGGTGGCTCAAAACATTTATTTTGTTCAACGAAAGAAGGAGCAAGAAAGTTGCTGTCCGACTTAATTATATTAAAATAAATATCTATAATTTGTTTTTACTAAAATATATGTTTGTTAATTTTAATAATAATAGCTCATAAGCGTTTTTCCGTATATGAATCTGTAGACAAAAATTAGCAGACTCCAGTTTGTGAAGAAAACAAATGCCAAAATAAAGTCTGTCCATTTTTTTTTCACTGAGATTTTTTGTCAATAGCTAGAGTCAATTCACAATGTCAACCTTTAGGTTCAGATATTTGAATTAATTCTTATTATTGTATTTATTGTTATCTACTCTCAATAGTTATTAAAAAATGTTATTAAAATAAAAAAAAAAGATAATTAAACCCTTTCATTTAGTTTGGCAACTGGTATCAACCGCTAAATATTAATTTAAAATTGTAAAAAAGTACAGTTATTGTCTTGCCGCTTTAAAAAAGACTGTTGCAGCCAAATAACGTCCTCCAAAATCGTCCTGAATGATTACGTTGTATTTCAATTAGAAAGTTAACGATGTACAAAAACATACAACCCTACAAGGCACGCCTACAGCACAAAACTCAGTTTTCAATGTTGCTAGTCTCTAGGTTAAGTTGTTGAAAGGTGATTCGTAAAACCAAATCCAACAAGTACCTATTTTTTGTGAGCAGTCTTAAAAACTTCACTAATTTATCAACTACAAAAGCGTGGCTCCGCTCTATTGAAGATGTCCTCGTGACGAGTTTTCGAAAAGTGGCAACTCTACGAATATTTATTCTTTTGACAGTAAGTCTCTCGCCTGTTCGCTGTGAAATATTTGTGTTTTTGTAACGATTTATTATTTTGTGTTAGTCTGAAGATACCTTGTAGGCGAAACGCGTAACTAACGAATATATTAAAATAAGGATCAGCGAAGAATGCTACAGAACTTTATTATAATGTAGTTCTAGCTCAATAGGCACATTTTATCACATATTAATATTATTGTTCACTAATATTAATATTATTGTTCATTAAAATTAATATTAACATTAATAAATAATAGAATTGCCAAATTTGTTTATGAAATCGTAGATCACAGTTAATAAACTAAAAACAGATATCAATTACAATTTCCAGGAAACTATTTGGTTCAGAGTGATCGAAGGGGACAAAACAATTTCTGTAGTCGCAGATATCGGGGACCAGCGTAAACCCAAAGTATCCCAAAGCTTCGGCAGCCAATAGACGCAGGAATTTTTAATTAGAGATGCTTGAGGGTGGGTGGGCTCAGATTAATTAATCGTTTAATTAGAGGAGGTAATTAATCCAGGTAGGACCCCAAAACTTTCGGTGAGATTTATGTTAAGCGAACCTAAGCGCACTTCTTCACTTCAACGGTGTTTCGGGACGAATAGTTTCACGTTGTTGCCATCCGAAATTCTTGTCTTCGAGGCAGCCTCGTCTGTAGAGTAGCAAGAATGTCGAAGAAAATTAACTTTGCAACATTGGATCTGGTGTCCGCATAAAGTAGATATCGGGTCTCCAAAACTATTCCCGAGGTAAAAAGTTAAGAAGTAAACAGAATCCCATTAGAAATTAATTGCTTGGTGGGGGGGAAAGAAGTTAATTAAAGTTAAGTTTTTGAGCCGGAGCCTTCAAGTTGAAGTTGGCTAGAAGTTATTTAGGACGTGGAAATTTCCTAAGTGGTTTTGTATCGGGGTGCAGGAGTAAAAATAACAATAAAAAATTACGAAGTTGCGTAGTATAAGGTCATTTAGGCCAGCCGGTTTATGCCGTAGATACCTTATTATAGTAAAATACCACCAATAAATGCTAATTTTGTTTGATTTCGTTTTATTTTTGCATGTTTAATGAAGAACTGACGTTTATTTTAGAAAAGTATTACCGGAGACAATCGGGAAATTACTGGAAAGTACATTAACAAGATCTCGATAAAGAGGAGACATTAAAAAGCTTAATTTCGAGGACTGGATACAGGCAAACCAACCGTCATAGAAGAACCAGAAAGAGTATCAATCAAAGCCTGCTAAGCATATTGAGCTGTAATACACACACGATATTTCAGGAGGAAATGTTAATTTTTCCGGAATTGTTAGTTGAATATAATTACTTTCCATTTTACTTAAAGTGGTGTCCGCAATCTATACTTCCTTCTTGAAATATTTACTAAATCAGATAATGATTTATTTCCAACTTCCATCGTCTAAAATGTCGACATTTGGTGGCAAAACTCCTTGAACATAACTAAAATGGCGTTTAATGACAAAAATCAGTTTTTTTAATCTAATGCCACAACGATGCTTTTGAGCAATTTAAAAATAAATGTTTAATGTAATTGGAAAAAGAATAACCGAATGATACCGCCAGTCCGTGTTTCACTAAACGGCCAACCTATGGAGGCGCAGACGATGTTCATTTTCTAAATTCAGATTGTCTCGTTCCGGCAATGGTTGTTCTGTTAACGTATCCATTTACGGTTTATTGTTTAAGGAGCATATAGACTTTGGAGACTCAATTTTGGGACAGCTTTTCAAGCGTATTGTAAGATATATACATGCATCTTTTGCTATTAATTTACTATACTTTAGTACACAATATAGATCCAAGAAGTTGAGGCTGTTGTGGGCAGTATCAAGCCAACAGTCGAAATCGAAATTTCAAATCCGTTATTAAACTATGATGAAACAAATGAAACAAACTCTCATGGAACAACGATAAAATTGGAGGATATGGTGGAAACGGGTACATTTCTACGTGGAACAGTTCACAAGTTCTGACGTCCCAAAATATAAAAAATTACATTATTTACTGTATTATACAGTACAGCAATTGTCAAAGCGTAGTGTGCTCAACTTAGTTATCCGATGTTGACGATTCGTACGGTATAGGAAAAGGAAAACTATACGCGGATTCGGGCCCTAGTTTCGAATTAAGTGAGCCCACTTATATTGATAAAAAATCGATTACGTAAATCTTATTTTACAGGGTTAGCCAAAATAACAGGAACACCTAAATAATTCTCCAACCGTAAGAAATTTCCAAAAATTGTTCAAAGTAAAGTATTTTGGCTTTAAACAAGCTATCTTTTAAATATATTTTCAATATACAGGGTCCTCATTTTATTATAGAAATTTGGTAACATTTCCTTTTTTTTAAATAGAACACCCTATACATTATCACATTTTTTTAATTATAAGATTAATTCTAAGAATTTTTTATACGAATCACTTTTTTATAAAATGCATCATTTTTTAATTAGAAGCCATTAACCCAAAATAGTCAAAATTACCGGAACACCTAAATAATTCTCCAATCGCAAACGAATTTGAAAAAATGTCTGAATAAAAGTTTTTTGGGCTTAAACAACATCTCGCATAAATATAGTCTTAATATACAGTGTGTTCGTTTTATTATGGAAATTCTAAGATTCATTTTAAGAACATTTTATAGAAATAAGTTTTTTTGAGAACGTATTATTTTTTAGTTATGAGCAATTAAGCAAAACTACTGAACTTTAAATTAAGAATATTTTTTACATACATACACATTTATTTTAATGTGACAGGTTGAACATTTAATTTAATTCTATTTAATTGTGTTGTTTTTGTCTCTTGTTTTTTTTTACCCGTTTGGTTAAAGTAAAAGTGCATGAGTATCGATTAAATGCTTAATAATTAATTTTATAAAGAAATAACATTCTTAGAATTAAAAAGTGTTAAATATACAGGCTGTTCTGTTGTGTATGATTCTCATAAAAAATTCTTAGAATTAATCTTAGAATTAAAAAATTTAATGATATATAGTAGGCCTGGCCAAAGTGCGGCTCGCGAGCCGCACTCCGCATGTAAAGAAATAGGCGAAACCGGTTCGGTTGGCCAGGCCTGATATATAGGGTGTTCTGTTTTAAAAAAAGATAGGTTACCGAATTTCTATATTAAAATGAGCACTCTTAAGATTGAAAAGATATTTAGACGATAGCTTGTTTAAAGCCAAATAACGTTTATTTGAACAATTTTTTGATATTTCTTACGGATGGAGAAATATTTAGGTGTTCCGGTAATTTTGGCTAAGCCTGTATATATATTCCATATCAAAACTGTATTATTTAATAGTATTTTAAATTAAAGAAGGGCCCAGAAGTACAATAATAATACATAATCCTATAGTCTCTTTAGGATTAATAATAGAATCATCTAAACAAATATAGTTCATTTTATATGGAAGCGATTAGTTTAATCGAAATAACAACACGAAAAATTAAAAAGAAATGGCGGATGCGCCGGAGGTGTTTTTTTAGATGCGCGTTTATCGAATATTTTCCGTCTCACGTGAACAGATAGCTGAAATTCGCAAACACGGCCGCGCATTCACATGAATCAGTTCCAACCCCGCGTCATAAATAGCCCCAGGTACGTCAAACGAAATAAATCGACGTACTGTTTTATTCTTTTTTTTTCGAATACCGTTTTTACATCTCGAATAATTAAATAGCAAAAAAGTTAATTAACTAGATATCGCGACGCGTGGTTTAGTGTGCAGTTTAGATAAAAAAAGGTCCCACGCAGACCAGTTTGCTGGAAATAGAGGGGAAATATTATACGTGCCCGTGCAGGCCGTACCGGCGTGGTAGCAGTAAAGCGAGTTATAACTTTCGGGATTTATGCCGAGATAAAGCCCGGATAACATTCGGAATTTAAAAACCGCCGGGCAGAGCGCACTGCTGCTGTAAAGCTCGTGTCCTCTCTGTGCCCGTCTACTCTACTCCAGCCTGCCTGATCCGGAACAGGCATGTTTTCGGGTAGGATTTAGACCAGACATGGGTATGTTTGCGACAGATTTTTCAATTTAAAAAACGCTCCGGTTCAGAATCAATGCCAAGCGGATGATGGCAAATAGTCTCTAGTTTCAAACGTTTGTCCCGAATATCAAACAAACAAATCGGATATTTCGCTTTTTGTATTGGTCTAGCTTTGGCTAAAAATTATATTATATATTTGGAGTGGACTTTTTTATTAAAACGATTGTAATGGTGAAACTGTTTGTCAACGTCAAATTCACTATTACTTGTATTTCAGTATCAAATGTCATCGCTCAATGTACGTTTATGTTCGTTTATCATCGAACTTCGCGACCATCAAAAAAGGCCAATAAAATAAATATAAACCTGTGTTGGTTTCTTTTGTTTTGTTCAGTATACCATGACTTTCCAAAATATATGAAATACGTTGATATTGAATTTCAACGTATTCACTTATTTTAATCCGCCGAGGTGGCCACCAAACCATCAAATTAACTAACCAATGTGTAATCCTTTCAAAGGGAATCAATTAATTCAGACATTTGCAAATAATCCGCATGTTTGCTATATAAAATAGGAATCATGAGACCGTATTATCACATTAAATTAATATCGTCAATTAAGCCCGTAATTCGTAATAGGTAATTCATTAATGACCCACTCTCTCGTTATTGCTAGATCAATTATAGTGATTGCAATAAGCTTTGTACCTCTGAATACGGCGAATATATTCGGATTTTCTTTAAATCTATTCATGGAATATTTACTAGAACGTAGTTCCATCTGAACCATATTTTATGTTCCACTTCTCTCTTTATGTAAAGCAATATTAAAAGAAAAAGATGAATTCTTGATGGAATAATCATTTAACTCGGTTGACGAATACTGATCTCACATAATTCGCTGCTAACAATTAAGCGTACTGCGATAAACTAAGCAAGAATTTGATGTATTTCGTGTTTATTTATTTTGTATTTTGCAAAAAAAAAACTTGCAATAACAAAAATACCCAACTAAGCAACAAATGCCATTTTTGTCCACAACATATCAAAGGCAAAAACATCTTCGATTTTGTGAGTGAAAAGGGAATACGCCAGTTGAATAGATTTCTTTCCGCTGGATACAAATACCGACTTAAAAGGCTTTTGATACATAAAAGTTATTTTGGAACATTCGATCTAAGTATACAGATCGTGTACAGCTCGCCTTCGAAGATTTTTTAAAATAACAAACATTTTCGCTTATACTGCATTTATTATATACTTTTGCCTCTCACTGTAGATATAGTGTCTTCCTTTTCCATTTCTTTCTTGTGGTAGCCCTAGTGATTGAAAGTAGGTACAGATCCCATTTAAACATTTTAATTCTGAATATAGACCTTTATTTTTCAGTTTTTAATGGAAATATGTGACCCTGCCCGTCGTAATCGCCCCAACAGCGATCTCTCGTTCCGATAGTAATGACACCTGTGTTTGAAGGCTCATAACTCTAAAATCACTGAACAAAAGAAAATAAATAAAGAGTGTCATACTCCTGAATCATTTCTACACGAGTTATAAAAGACTATCAAAATGTTTTGCCTCTCAGTGACAAGAAAACAAAAACGCCAATTGATAGAAGAGATCTAAATGCAACCTGAACAAAAATTGAAATATTTGTGGTAAGCGTTAAGGAGAAAAAAATCGGAAAGACGAGCGTTAAATCAACAATGCAAAAACCAGATACCCCTTTCCACTTCTGTCGCGCTCATTTTTACACCAATAGGCAAAAACTGTGTAGTACAACTTATGTAGAAATGATTCAGGAGTATGATAAATTTCGGCCAATTTTATAGGAAAAAGTTCGTCCAAAATATCACAATAATGCATTTTAGTTATTTACTTCTATAGTGCTGCATTTGAAATAATAGCTGTTTTCGGCTTTACTGCCTCATAATATATTAGCATATTCTTATACTCTTAATTTTCTTATTAAAGGCATGTATGATATGCAATGTATGAAAACAATAATAATTGCAAGATCAAAAACTATTTTAATGCTTAAATGTGAAGAACTTAAAAGATAATGAAAGTAAAGCGCTATTCCTGCCAGTTGTTTCTAGTTTTATAATTCATTTTTATTTTAATAATTTATTGTGACGTGCCAATATTGTTGTAGATAGAATCTTTACAATCTTTAAACATATATATAAATCTTAAAAACGGAGCATTTTAAGGCAAATATTCATTGCCCAAATTCAGTTTCTCTTAAATTCAAAGGAGTGTGAATATGAAATGTATCAATAAATAGATCATTACTATTTATCTCAAAAATCATTTTTTTTTTAAATTACATTCGCAATGCACATATTATAACACCGTTTATAGTAACTTTTTTCCAAGATTGGTTACATTGATATCAAATGCCATATGTCAAACGTAAACACACATAACCAGAAACTAGCTTTTTAGAATCGCTTGCAATCGCATAAACTGCGAAATATCTATATTCTATACATATTTAAACATGCGCGTAGTATGCTATAGTATGGCCAAAAGCTTGTGGCTTTCTTAGTTTTGCTCTGTTCATAAAAATACGCCAGCATGAAGTTTTCGAGGACGTTTTGCGACTCTAGTAAGTGATCGTGCCTCATTCTCGCCAACTAAACATCAAATCTCCCTTTCAGATATAATACAAGGACCACATTTACCTGAATAAGGAGTTATGCGAAGATGAAACCTACATCGTAGATATGATCGGGCTCAAATACTACCGCGGGATTGTATATGCGCAATAAATAGTTTATTGAATATCAGCGTACACGTAGCAAGCTGTAGTACATCTACTATCGGTTGCAAAAGTATTGATCTCTGTGTTTGAAGGCTAGTAACTCTGAAACGGCTAAACAATAAAAAAAGAAATAAAGTGCGTTATACTCCTGAATCATTTCTACATAACAGGAGTGACTATCAAAATTTTCTACCCGTCGCGTCGGTTAAGGCACGAGCGCGAGAGAAGTAAAAAAAGGTACCCGATTTTTGCGGGTTTCTTTCTCCTAAACCACTTACAAAAAAAATTAAATTTTTGTTCAGGTTACAGTTAGGTGCTTTTACTTTGTTGATTTCTTATGTAGTAAAGTATGTAAGCGAGCTTTTTATGGACGCGGATATCTCAGAAATGAACGATAGCAGGACAACGCAGTGAGCACGTAAACAATACTTATTTATTGTGATACTCATCCATTGATGTATAATTAACTTAAAAGTACTAATAGCTTATTTGGGAACTTTAAATAGGGAAAATAATGTGATCGATGCGGTGCGCAGGATGGTTCCCCTCGGGGAAAGGGGATAAAGCGGGCGAAACGATGTGATGCTTCGCGCTACGATTTCAAACGAACAACACTCAGGACCGTATTCAATATTTTTGTCATTTTCTCGTTCGGTTCTATTTTTGGAATTGTATACATATTCTGTTTTGTGATTTATTATTATTTCACAACATTATTTCTGCCAAAAATCAGTAGTTGATGTTTCAATTGCGACAAGTATTTGTCCTAAACTTTGAACGAATTGTACAGTTTCAGAAGAACCACCAACATTGGAACAATATTGCGGAAACTTCTTTATCATTATCTGTAGTGTTGTCGTTGCAGTCTAATAATAGTCATCATCATCTTCGTGCAAGTTGATATTATAATTATTTCTACAATTCAGTCAAAAATTTGATCAATATCAATGTATTGGTTTTGGTTTTCAAAACCAAAAATTGTGTTGCAAATTTGCAACAAAATTTTGCCATAGCACTTTTGAGACAGAGTTACATAAATTTAACATATCTTTAATTTCAAATGTATTGTAGTTTTTTGCAACTTTATTTTGTACATATGCCCAGATTAATTCAATTGCAATGGGCTACAGCTAGCCACAATAATTTTACTTCATTGCTACCGATTTATATAATTCCGATAAAATCAAATAGAAGTACCTTCTCTTGATGGTGATTTTTGACAGATACAACAGCTGTGCTTTAGTTATTTGAGAAAGGAATTTCTAACATTGATAATAAATTAAGTACGTAGGTTTTCACGGCCAGAATCATTTAGAAAATAAACTGCTTCCGGGTTATGCCGTGTGTCAAGATTTGTTAATGCTGACGTTTCGCGAGCCATGTTGCTCGCTTCTTCAAAGCTAATTGAATACTGTTACTATTCAATTGATAATGTAATTGTTTTATTTCCTTGGAATAACACTTCAGCATTCTTGCTCAATACTTGCAAAACACGTACGCACGCAACGTAGTTACTCAAGAAACTTTTTTCAATGAATATTTATGTATTTATGTTATCTCGATTTTACCCAAAATCATATTATTGGAGCCTGAGAAAAAATATTTGGTTTTGTTATTTTATTTGCTTATGCTACCTGTTAATAGCTTACAGCTCTTCGTTGTACACTTGCAACCTATTCTTTCACTAAACAAAGGGCCCACCATTTCTAACCATTAACTTCAATGCTGGTTACAATAATAAATATGTACGATGTTTCTTTTATTTCTAAGTACGTGTCTGTGATACATGCTGTAGTCGACCTTAAACCCGCCGAAATTAGAATTTGGTTTCAATTATAAGTCCATGTAAATGTATAAGTCTCAACGGCTAACTATTGTTAAGTTAACTTTTTAGGTTATGTTTCTATATAATATATATAACATAATATGACATGATTTTATCCCAGATTTACGAAGTTGACAGTTTACTACAGTACTATTAGTACTACAACATGGTACCCGCAAAATACCCTAGATTCTAAATATAGTAACCACAATTTCTAAATGTATATAATTAATAATTATTGGCGCAAAGTAGAAAAAATAGTATATTACCTACACTCGTTTTATAAGACACCTTGCGTTCATTTAGGGCATAATATACGATTGAAGATGGAAACTGGTTATACTATTATAGTTGTATTATTTAAAGCAGTTTCAAATTTTATTTCTTTCTCTTCTTAAACATAAGATTTGCATATACATTTTAGGGATGTTGGTAACTGTATTATCTGTTAAATCAATTTCGTCATTTTTGTTGTACATTTTGTAACTTAATTAATTGCCTTTTTAAATTGATCAAGCATTCCTGGGTGATGAAAATACCATCAATTGTAATTTTCCAATGCTTAAATTTAATCAATTTTAGATTCAATCGATATTAATTGAACATGCTCTTCCACTTTGATCGAATTACAGCTTTACCGCTTTCAATAATCATTAGCATTGTATATTATAGTATAGTTTGTACCATTGAAATCGTAACGTAACACCTACAAATTGAAATTCTTCCCGATTTACACTATTCTCCATACAACACGTGTCGTGTATAAGTTTTATATATTCTAACAGGCTTCTTAATTTAATTGTCGCCCTATCATATTAATTTCCGATTTTCATCGCTAACGAAATCAAACTATTGACGCTTTTTCTGTGCGCCGCTGTATACATTAAATGCAAAATATTTGAATGGACACCAGTTATCCTTAACGATACCTGTACATGGACAACCGGTCGATCGTATCATTACGTTATCTGTGTAGTTAAATACTATTATTGCAGGGTATAAAAGTGTTTAATAGAATAAAATGCGCTGTAGATAAAAAGCCTTAATGCACCCGAGTATACTTCACATCGGCTTTTCACGTGTTGCGCAAAAATTAATGCCATTTGTATGTTGGTATGCGTGTAGATGTAGCTTACTTCAGTAATAAAACGGTAGAGCATTACCAGTTGTAAATAGTCTTGTCAACTATTTGCAATTTAATGCGTTTTCTTTTTCACCGTAGAATCTGGAATTAAGTACGTAACGCTCTTTAGTGATGTCTAGCCATGCCTTTGAAATAAGAATATACCTAATGTGAAGTTTTATTTTTAGCACATGTTATAACAGTATTCAGTCAACAGTTGGTTGTTTATTGGATTCAACTAGAGATTTAACATAATCGCACAATGAGAACTTTGACAAAAAATTATCCTCAAGTGTGGCAAATACATCTGGATTTCATGCATGTCAGATAAATCAAATCCGTTGAGTATTTCATGAACTGATTTGCTGATATTTCATGCGAATAATATGCCCGATAATGGGGTATTTATAAGAAAAGAAATCTTAACGGGCGTTCACAGCATCGTCACGACTCCGTAAGCTCTGGTAAACCTGACTTACAACCGTTCAAAGTTTCAAGCTCACCCAGCCTGAGCGCGCAATTTTAAAATTCAAATCATGGCTGCGGCACAAAAGCGCCGAGTCGGCTAATGGGATTTTAAAAATTCCTCGCGCCCCGTTGTTTTATTGAAATATCGTCGACAACAAAGTAATTTACAAACTAATCAGATCCTTTGACAGCGAAATATGGGCACGAATCGGCCGGGTGCACGCGCTATAATCGATTGAGTATATGGGGATGGGGGAGGAAATTCGCTCGCCACCGTGAGGTTGGTACGCCTCCCTTGGCGTGCGTGTATCCTTCATCCTTCGCTGCACACTACGTAGGATAACTGTTTAATTAACATGGAAAATGATATGTTTATCCTTTTATATTAGTAGGTAATAATACGCTTGTTCGAGCAGTGGCAAAACCATTTTACAAACAGTGCTTTTGTGACAAACCAGATAACGTGTCATTGGTGTTTATAATGCAGTTATCATAGCAATATATCTGGTCCATCAGAAAAGGACTGTTTCTAACCAGTTGTGGGGTTGCTTTGCTTAAAACATTGTTTTAAATATGTTTAAAACAGTTTGTTCTAAATGTTTAAAACACTTTGTTTTAAAACATTGTTTTAAAACAAATATTTTATTTCAAACTATTGTTTTAAAAGCATGGTTAAAACAAGTTTGATTTCTTATTTAAAACAAGTTTTTTTGGGTGATTTAAAACATGTTTCTTTTTTCATGTTTAACACGCTTTTTCTTCGAAGTGTTTAAAAACATTGTTTCGTTAAAAAACATCATTTTGTAAAAAAACATGTTTGTTTTGTTTTAAATTAAAAAAAAACGTTTTTTATAACAACCCTGGATATACCCCCAGCTACCCCAGAAGCGGTTAATAAACGAAATAAAAAATATGAAGATATAAAAATCACCTGGTTTTGATCTGGTAACAGGTGAGATCGTATAACTACTACTTAAAAAACACAGTTAAGATAACCAACCAGGGATGTTAAATTACGGTAATTAATTTTTTTCGTAAATTACCGATGAAATTAAAATTATTAATTTCAAATATTAAATTACCACATAATTAAAAATTAAAAATGGTAAATTGCGATGGCATAAATTACCGGGTAATTAAAAATTTAAAATGGTAAATTACGCTGGTTTATATTACCGGGTAATTAAAAATTCAAAATGGTAAATTACGCCTGTTTAAATTACCGGGTAATTAAATATAAAAAAATGGTAAATTACGCTGGTTTAAATTACCGGGTAATTAAAAATTCAAAATGGTAAATTACGCCTGTTTAAATTCCTGGGTAATTAAAAATTCAAAATGTTAAATTACGCTGATTTAAATTACCGGGTAATTAAAAATTCAACATGTTAAATTAAACAGATCACTGTAAGTTATGATTACTACTAATGTTAATAAAAATGTTTGGTACAACTTTGACATTATTTTGTGGATAATGATCTTTTGCCTGACTTGATAGTACTAAAATCAAAGCAAAGACTACATAGAAATACTATTTATAGCACTACTACAAAAACAGGAAAATCAAATAGAATAATAATAGTAGAAAATAAACAATTTAATTCTGTCCACATTCACAAAATAACTCTCCGGTTCACAGAGGGTTTCTTTGTCACTTGGCATATTTATTAAAAAGTCTGATAATAAACTAAAATTTCTGATAATAAATGGCTTCTGATTTCAGAGATGGATTATCGGATTTGTTGGATTGGTCGCCATTGGCGAAGGGGCTTTCTTTCCACTTCTCTATTCATTAAATACAAAATATTAGTTCTGTATTTTCTCAAGTAATGTCGGATGATTTGGAATAGTAAAAATATAACGTTTACGGGCAATGGGACTGTCATTGGATGTGTAAACTTTACCCATAGATCCATTTCCATTAGCAAAATGACAACTTGAATAACACTGTCACGCACGAGTCTGACCAGGCACCACGCGGATTGTTAGGTACTTCCCAGGCAAACGCAAACAACAGTGCACTTGTCGACTGCTTAGGAGGGGTGGGCCACATTCATGCGTCTACTGATGGAAGGTCTTTGAAATTAATTTATAAATTCCGGTAAGTTACCAACGGTAATTAAAATTGTCGGTAAATTACCAACGGTAATTAAAATTGACGGTAAATTACGGAAATTAAAAATCGGTAAATTGCCATTAATGAGGGTAATTAATTCGGTAATTTACGCGGTAAATTACGCTTTTACATCCCTGTAACTAACCCATGCAATGCAGCATTTAGCCGTAAGTATCTGCCAACCGTTTTGAAAACTAGTAAAACGACTGAAGCCAATCCTAGATGAAAGAAACATTTTACCTGCACATGAGATTGGATTCAGAAACAAAAATTTCACAATCGATCAGACGTATCAAATTACAACGATAATAGAAAGAACTTCACAAGAACAAAGGAATTCTTTCCTGTATTACTGCTGGTAGCAAAAACCTTAGATTATTTATTAAAATCATACCTTTCGGAGCGGTACTTCTGTCTAAAAGAAGATAATAGGTACTCCTATGTCAAAAGCTGGAGCACCACAAGGTCCTGTACTTGGTACAATTCTCTACCTTCCTTATACAGTATATAATATACACATCACCGTCCGTAACTAGATGTTGTTACCGTTCACATGTTTGTTGATGACACTATCATCATGGCAGTAGATACAAATGTTGAAGGAGCAACACAAAATCTATAGCATGCTGTCAACAATATTAGTGATTGGAAGCAACGATGGATAATTTGCATTGACCAAAAACAAATCGAGCACTGTAAAATACCTTGGTATGAGGCTGCTCCGCCCAAGCATCGCCAGAAAGCACAAGTTAAAAAGGAACGATAAGAATTGGGCATAAATTGCAAAAATCAAATATTTATTGGTAGGAAGTCGACATATAAGAAGCTCCTACTGTACAATCAGATAATTAAACCTGCGTGCACCTATGGTATCCAACTGAGGAGCTGCACTAACCACACAATATCGGCATCGTTCATTATTGGGATATTAGAAATAGTAATCTCCAAGGAGATCTTTAGATGGAATTAGTAACCAAAGAAATTCGGTAGTTTGAAAAGAAACATCAGAACATATTTCTTCAGCACACGCATGTTGAGTAATCCAGCTCCTTGGCATTAGTGATGACAGTGAAAAGACTCAAAAGAACTAAACTTTGGTAGGTTGGAGAAGTGAAGTGACAAAAGCGGAGTACAATGTTATGTGAGTAATATGTGACCAGTACTTATCAGGTGCTGTTAATTAATAATAATAAAAACTTTAAAATGCTCGAAGTGACCTTGAACATTCCAACTGCCCAAACAAGAAACTAGGCCAACTACAATCGCGGAAAGGAGGCAATCGGCAAAGGAGGAAGAGAACGATGCGTCGCAACGTCGTTCCAGTGACATTCCAAGACGTACACACACAATACCACCCAAAGAGCGTGCGTCCTATCTCTCTACGAGCAAACGGTTTTCATTTATTACTTGTTTAAGGCGCTCGGAGACGCTCAGCATAGCGGCGCAGTCGGTAAGGGGAAAAGAGCAAATTTACATCTCGTAGATCAAACGGGCCGAAGACGGAAGAAAGGCGACGAACAAAAGCGGCCTCACTCGGCGGCAACGGCAAACAGCACTCGCGCACAACACACAGCGTATCCGCTAGAGAAAAACGAACCGAATCGCTACTTTTACGTAACGTATAAATCTTCTGTGATTTGTTTCGTATGCTACACGTACATGGGACTCTGCTGTAGTAGAAGGATGTCTGTCTCGTGTGTGGGCGTTATATCTATGTGCTGGCAGCTCTTTAAATTGCGCTCGTGATATTACAAAAGGACCAGGTTTTCGTTGTAAACTGTTTCGGTAAATTCTTGTTGACTTTAAGGCTGGACGACTTTTCGCATGTGTTAAACGTGCTAAGTTTTATATTCATCTATTTCTTCCAAGTTTAGGTAACTCCTTAAAATAATTTAAAACAATAAACGCGACATTTTAGCAATAATACTTGGCCCAAAAACACGTAGAAATGTACGCATAAGAGTCAGTTCAAAATACAAAATTATTGACAATTTGCTTTCGAGTCTGTTAAAAAGGTCGTCTGTATCAGAAGGTAAAGCTAGATGCCCATTCACGAACTTGTCCTTACTTTTCAAGAGATGAGCTTGAATACCAAATTTCAAATCAATTACTTCAAAATTATGGCAATTATCGTGTACACAGACGAACAGACAGACATAGCTAAATCGATTCAGTTTTCAATGCTGATCAAACATATATACAAATCTATACCTGCCACGGTTCCTTACAAATGTTGTGACAAACTCAATATACTCTACCACAGTAAATGTGGGGAGTATACAAATTATTTGTAGTAACCCCAATGAGCAGGACATTGGATTATATGGGTACACTTATTATTATTAGAATTAGAAGTCCTTAAATGGACTTAACTGTAATAAATAAAGTTCCCAAAGAACTCGAATAATACTTTGAAAAAACAATCGAATTCAAGTGGTTGCGAAGCCTTAAAGAAACTAAAAATATATATTTTTCTAATATGGTAATAATTTCTTATTTAAAATTTTTATGGATTGCCAAGAATTTTTTTTCGTCCATGAATTTTCCGAAATAAGATGAATTGATGACTTTTCCTTTTTATTTTAAGGGTGAATAACTAAAACACTAAAAGGGTGAAAGGAAGGTGAAGACACCAGACACAAAAAGGCTAAAAAGAACGGAATATAAGATCTTCAGGTCATCCTGCTTTTTTCATTTTGGTATATTTTGCCCTTTTGTCCTTTTCGCCCTTTTTATTTTTTTTTGTTCTCAAAATAAGGAAAAACAATTTTAAATCTTTTAAAAGCCTGTGCATCGTATTACCAAAACCACAGAAGAAATTTTGGTGGAATAATATATTCTATCTAAACCAAAGGTTTTAATAACTTGTAAAAATCTTCTGCTGCTGGTTTCCACATCACGTATGGCGCACACGATATATTTACCATAGTACAAAAAATAATATCACTGAAATTTCCAATGTAAGCCATGAAGATAGGTCAAAATCAGCGCAACTTAGATACATGTTGCAAAGAGTTTTACAAACATATAGTCATATAGTCAGGATTTATAGCGCATGGATAAATTTATGTATTTGAAATTACAGTTAAGCCAGTAGTAATATAAGAATTTATGAGTTAATTCGATAATAAAGAAATACAATTATAATTTACTCCTGGAGTGCTAGAGATGTTTCCTTACCATTATCAAGATCTGAATCTTTCGCAATAGACCGCTTACCTGAAACAAAAAGAAATCAAGATTAATATGACATTGTTTCAGTACATCGTTCCAACAGATTTTTTTTACTGATTTATTTATCGTTAATAACATATTTAAAAGTACCTACTCACAGTATCCTTTGGTCGAATTTACTGCGGGTAATGTTACTGGAAATATTACTGTGATTTTTAAATTACGGGAATGATTGCACCATGGTAATATTACCCGTAATATTACCGACAGTCAATAAATTACGGGTAATATGTCATCACGGTAGTATTACCGGTAACGATATTCCGTTTTAATAAATTACTGGTAATTTTGCATCACCAGAAAGATGATTTTGAATACAATAAACCTTTAGACGCATAAAGAAAGCGTCTATAATATAATATGGACACTATTTTTTTATGACTGAATAAAGTGTGTTTTGATTAGATTAAAGAGAAATTAAATATATAAATATATTAAAAACAACTTTCATTCAACAAGCGAAAAGTTTTAATGTATCTCGGGCTAGTTCTTTTTCTTCAAGAAACAATATATTTTTCCATGTATAAAATTGAAAATAAAGAAATAAAACAGGACCAAGAAATAATGAAAGAATTATGACTTAACTTTTCATCTTCGTTTAAGTCGAAAATTGTCTAAATTAAAATGTACCAATTTCGATCCATGCTGAATATTATATGGTACTACTGAATACAATCTATTATTTATCAATCCTCGCTCTTTTATAACTTTAAGTGCAACTCAAGAACGTCCCGCTTATAATGATGAAAACCATTTCGCCGAATATAAAAGAATACTTTTCGGCCCTGTAAAGCTTTTGATTAAACGTAATGAATGCAATTTAGTATCGGACAGAACGAAACAGAGAGAAAGATGGCGAGAAGGTTGGCACGATACAGGTGTACTGTTTGTATTCGTTAGAAACGCCGGCGTTTCACGAATTGCGGGGAGCAAAGCAGAAGAAAACCGTGCTGAATAAATGGGAAGCGACCCAACAAACTCCCACTCCTACTGAAAGCATTGCAAAGGGCTGAAGCGAGAGACGGACATTGAAAGCGAACGGCTACAGAGAGTAAAGTGATGACGAAAATCCGCACTCTTTCGAAAATCCGATTTAAAAGAACATCATTACCCAGTGGAGTAGTAGGGGTGAGAATAATAAAGTGTTTTTAAGAATTTGTTGTATTAACAGTAAGAGTTTGTTTGTTACAGTAACGTGTAGTTGTGGGTTATTTCAACACAAGATCTGCAGGTTTTGGATCTGCAGCCAAACATTTCCTTCTTAAAAACTAAATTAAAAAACAATAAAAGCGCCCTTTCCCACATCTACTGCACAATATGGTTGAAGCGATCAAATACAAACGTGGAGAGAACCGATTTTATATTTAAAATTTAGCTGGATTGATTTTGTTTGCAGTTCTGTGTAACACTAACATACAAAACAAAATTAGCAATATTTTTACGGGGCGGGCCGGATTGAACACAGGAAATAAAAACCGACAAGCCCTACAAACTACCAATTTTGGGAAAATGAACAACGGATGCGACCGACCGCATGGAATTTAATAAAGCCTTCATTTTGTAGACCGCATGAAAACCAACATTTCAAATACTCCCGTGCAAAATGTATGAACAAAATGAAATCAAACTCATGAACTTTGGTGCGTATTTTATTTGTATGGTTCTTTTGAATGACATTAAACATAAAATTTAAAAAATATATCTATACATATTATATTCATTGGGGAGGTTTTTGAATTTTTATTATATTATGCAGATTTTTGTTGTAATGGGCGTATCAGTAAGATCACAAGATTTGACAGGTCGATAGGAGACAGATGGGAGTTAGCAACCATTGAGCGCTGCACAAGACAGCAACGTGACCTTATTGTTAAATATAACTATCAATATGGTTAAAGTTTGGTTGCTACAAGTAGTAAATTGCGTCCAATTTCCTGTAGAACTTCTGTAACATGCTGTAGAATATTCAAAATTTATCCATTGTGAAAATAATAGTTGCAAAATTCGAATGTACTGGTACAGTAAAACACGAGACACGCGCTCCTAACGCACAAAATCGAGAAACCATTAAAATCCAGCAAGTGTGACTATTTTTCTGCATAAAGTTCCAATACTAGAAAGCATATGAGAGCGCAAAGTGGTGGTTCATAAACAATATTGTTTCAAAAACTTCTTCCACCATAGCATGTACAGCGAAGAGAGTTAGTTCCCTAATTGGACCGTTGAACAACAAAAAGTGAATGCCGATTTTGTGGACAAATCATCTTCAGCGACGAAGCTAATTTTTACCAACGTTGCGCGGTGGTCGATTCTGCTTCGCTAGCTGTACAAAAATTAAAAATGAAGTTGCGCATTTGTAATTCAAACTGCACTAAATATTAAGAGAAATAGTCAAAGATCAGTCGCTTAACAAGTTTGTCGTCAAAATTTCAAATGCGCGGGTGTGGCGCCATCACAAACTGCACTTTACGCTCAGTGGCAAAAGTGCATAACCATTCGCAAATTCATCTATGTCAGTGTGAGCGCAATTATTTTGAATAACTACAATGGAGGGATATGTGGTGGTGCGTACTACTTTCTGGAAGCTGTACTGATGTAATAATTTGAGTTTTTTAGCGCTTAATAAAATTAACTTTTACCGTAAGGTTATAAAAAAACTACGGCGGAGTACGACTGGATTAAGTGTTCTATTGCTGAGTTTCGATGTTATAGTTTTAGGATTTGATGAAGTTACGTGGCCAAACTCCCTTTTTTGTTGTTGAAGAGAGCCCCTTGTCATCTGGACGGCTTCAACAAATACAGATACAAGTGTTTTTCTTCATTATATGACGTCATAGAGGTTCAGAAAAAAATGGCATAACAGCCTACCTGACGTATTTTATGGTATCAATTATAATTTCCGCAACATACCGGAAATAGTGATAACTGCATTCGCATTTGGAATCTGAAACGAGAACCTAGGTCGTGTGTGGTATCATTGCATAGATATTTTAAATAGAAACATCTTTTATTTGAACAAAAATTTTCCAAACCATACGGTTCACAAAAGAACCCATAATATGTTATGTTGTCTGTATAAGCTGTGATCAGAAGAACAATCCCCGTATTCATGTTTTATTTTGTTAGTAGTGAAGAGACGTGATAGTATATCGATAGCTGAATATTTAGCGCGTCTAATGACAAAACCTTAAAGCCGACAAGTCACCTTTGGACAGTCACCTGTCCAACAGAGGATAGCCCGAGATCATAATATATATGGGTTATTTCGTAAACCGCTTGAGTTGGAAAGAAGTGTTTCCAGCAGAAGTTGTTTCGTTTGAAAATATCTTTGCAATAATACCACACGTGGCCCATGAGTGCTGTTGCCAGAATTCGGCCGACTGTAGTGTGTGTGGATTCATTTAAAATATATATTTTCACGCCACATATTATTCTGTTTGGGTTAAAGTTCAAAATCGACTATTCGGAGGAATAGGCAAACCTATTCCTGCGGACATGTTAGATATATTGTTAGAAACTACTGATGATTTGATGACCAGTGATTTAAAATTCCAAATTTTCTTCCATACTGCCATATAAAATATGAACACTATTCAATTTTCCTATATTTACAGGTAAGTATACTACATATTATTATATTCATAGTGTTTCAGAATTTTATAACCAACTCCCTTAAAAACCATCCCATTGGTAGGTACTTATGTATACTTTATTCTCATTTCTTGTCGTGTATTCCCAGGTATAATATTATTCCAGTAGCAAAGTTTATGAGTTTAAAAATTTTAAAGTATTATTTAAAACCACCTTATCAGAAATTATTGTTTTGCTTTTGTTTTCGTATTTTCATAGCAATAATATTGTCATTTACTCGGTTTCATATTTTTAAACCAAAATTATTATTCAGCCCCCTTCCAAAACCACCCCACAAGTACTTAAGATTTCTTCCCTTTTTTCACGTATTTGTAGGAAAATTTATATCACATTCCAAAGTTTCACAATTTTCAAACCAAATTTATTATTTAACCCCCTTTCAAAACAACCCCACAAGTACTTTTGATTTTTTCCCTTAGGGCATTTGCAGGAATAATACTAGCACATTCACAAAGTATCAGAATTTTAAAACAAAATTTATTTTCAACCCCTCAGAAACCACCCTATTGGTACTTAGATATATTTTTCCATTTTTAATGTGTATTCCTAATTATAATAATATCATATTCACAAGGTTTTCAAATTTCAACACCCAAATTCATTTTGCAACCCCCGCAAAACAACCCCCTTAAGGCTTAGATTTCTTTTACTAGTTTTCCGGTTATCTATCGAAGATTTTAAGTACCTACATTAGAAAAAAAAATATGTAATTTTGTCCGGCTAAAAGTGCAAAATCGACCACTGTGCGCCGCGGCGGCCATTTACTGGATGTGTTGTTCAATATACAATTCCCGAATGTCTACATTATAATTCAATAAATATTTCAGTACTTTGCTAAAGCTGTGTGTAATTTAAAATTCAAATCTTGCGCTCTTATCGAGACACCCTGTAGTAGCTTATGAAATCACAACGGTCCGTTTGGTCAGAGCCGGACTAAATATAATGTAAATTTTAGCACCGCCCGTTTTGTCTATAAATAAAATCGAACAAGTAAAAACTGTTTCTGTGGCTGGATTTTGTAACTATGATTTTGTGGCCGAAATATTCACTTTTCCCTACACATTTCTACTCTATGACATAGACGAATAGAAAACACATACCAATAGAAATTGGTGGGGGAAAAGTAAACTTTTCAGCGGTAAATTCACAGGTACAAAATACAGGGTCTGGTAAGCCCGTACGGTTTACGGTTTCTCCGTAAAGTGTGAATCTGAAGGCAGAAATTGAATCTAGTTTTTGAGGAAATTACTGATAAAAAAATGGACAAACTTTTATTGTTCTAACGTCACAACGATACAAATGATACCTCATATGAATAATTCGAAACCGTTATTTTCTTAGAGGAGTCCCACCCAAACAAAAAATTAATATGTTTTATTATTTCGTTTAAAGATGTAAGCTTCTAAATTTCAGATTGATGTTTTAGAAAATAAACCAATGGCATAAAGCGTGATCGGCATTTTTTATGAACATAATACGCCAACAAAAAAAATAAAAAGAAAACGAAAGATATTATTCTGGCGAATCAGCGGCAGAATAAATTTTAATTCATAGTATCTTTCATGTTAAATTTGTTCTAAAATGCATTTTTCGGTCTTATAGAATAGATAAATAGACCGTGAAACAAGATTGGTCGTAATTCCAAAAGACCGTTATGGCAAAATGCCGCATAAACAGCGATCGTAGAGCTAGGTATGAGTATAATTATAAAATTATTCCAAACCTAAACCATTTACCATAAAATACCACGGACATCAGCTGAATCATGCATGCATTTGTACTATAAACGCAGTGATAAACTGCACACATCATATATGAAAATTATCGTCTGGCACAGCAAAGATAACAGCATCAAAACAGTCATGCTATCGCATAGACACGTACTAATCCCATATTTAAATGCAATCACTAAATTACCGGGCTTTTGAAGTTAACTATCACCACGCCCGTTTGATGATAAACTCTATTAGATATCAAGCGACTCCAGATATGTAATTACGGTCGACATATCACATCTAGCGAGCTGTGCCGATTATCTCGCGATTTAACGGATATAACAGGTAGCTAGTAATAAGTGGGTTTATAAGGCGGTAAACCGGCTCTAATGCTTTACGGTAGTATATCAAAGCTAATTTATAAGTGGTTGTTCGTTGAAATAATTGCTTGCAATTACGACGGGATATTATTATTTAATATTTTACTGTATTAAGAGGTTAGCTAGCAGAATATACATTCAAACAGTGCTGTTTTATCCATTCTGCTACCAGAGAATTCAAGCTCCAAGTATGGTATGATGCAGAAGCTCATTACGGGTAATTGGATTCAAATTACATTACGGAAAATCAAATTACCTTACGTAATATTTTGTTGATCGAAGAGGATTTCTAGACAAGAGATGTGAAACTAATTTTCATAATTTCCATGAACTGGCAATAAAATCACCGAGGTATGCTGAACATTACCGATTTTTGATTAAATTTCTTGGTAATATTACTGGATTGTGTAAAAGGACATACTCGACTTGTCAACTACTGGCTCCAGATATATTTCTACTCAAGTGTAAAGTATGTATATGGAGAATTTACATTTAAGACAACAAACCGCAGATAGTATTGAAATTAGCCCTCAAGAACCGAACAAGCACTATGACCTATATGCGAGTGAACTGATGATAGTGAGGATCAACATTGTTGTGATTTTACGATGATATAATATTAAAAATCTTATGTTCTGTAATTGTCCTTTATAAATAATATACGAATTACAAATTGGTAAATAAAAAATAACTTATTACGTGTATGTTTTTCTTATACGTTATCAGATCCCTGTGCAGAGAGATCTTGATGCTCTACATACGTATATAATATGTATACTTGTGTGTTTTTCATTAGCTAGGCATAAGTGTATTATTATCGACTGAGAAATGAGTACATAATCTATCGTACCAAGAGAAAGTAATCTGTGACTAAAGGTATTGGTACGGGTTTTGCGATAGATTACACGTATTTCTTCACAAACCCAATGTATATGGGCACATAACCTCACTACTCTTTCAAATATTCCCAACATATTCATAGTACGTGTGCGTAACATATTCATAGTACGTGTGTATTTGCAGATACCATTTCATTAGCCGTAGACAAATGTTGTTGACGTTATATAAATATATGCTAAAGACATCAAATTTAAAAAATTGAAACTGTGTAAGTATGTTTGTTCACATAGAATATCTAAAGTGCAAAATTTGTATAACTAGGTTCTTTAGCTTTTATTTGTTAAAACAATAGTATAATTAATAATTTTTAATTTATTATATGTGGGATTTTTTGTTCACTTTTTTTTAGAGAGTTAGTAGTAAAAAATATCTATTTTAGGCATATATATTAGTTATTATTATACATTATTATACAAGTAACGCAGTCAAATGACAACACATTTATTTAAAAATTCATGACATCAAAAAACAACTAACTTTTAAGCCGTAGGTAAGTACAACTTAATAGTCTTAATTATACATTATTTAGTATTGTTTATATTCTAACATGATTTCACTAAGACTTTTGACCACACAAAAATATGTTTACCATAACCATACATTACATAAAATTTCCATTTATACGACCGCATTAAAATGTATTATTTAATTAGCACTCCAAGAGCGTCGTTTGTTCTTCCAATTATGATGCTTGTCCGATTCCAATATAAGTTTTTAATTAATTAGCACCGTTTCAGGTGGATGTTTAGCTGTTCGAGATGTTGCCCCGGTCATAATTGTAAAACGATCTCTACTAATTGTGACCTTAATTATCTACGTCAAGAGAACGATACTTGCAAGCTAACGATGCATTCAAAAAGAGCTGCGAAGCAGTTATATGTCTTTTTTTTGTTTTGCATAATTATTATGCAACACTAATTCGTTGGAATGGAGTTGTGCTGTACTATATTGATTTATTTACTATTTAATATTAAAAAGTACGTGATTATAACGTGTGCGATTGTTTGATTTAAAGAGTATTTAATAAATTAAACTGTTAGTCATTAAATTTACCATAAATACTGTGACAAAAAAGAATTATTAACAAACAAAGCGAATGAAATTAGTAGAAGTCTTTTAATTTAGTTTTAACCTTTTTTTTCTGATAACCTAAATTACGGTTTCAAAAAATACTCAAAATCATACAACACTGAGTTTTGTCGTACCAGTTCAATCATTTTTTCGTCCAGCATTGTACTTCCTACAATTACAAATTAGAACTATGTATGTCAAACAAAACAATTTAAGTGACAATAGGGTATTTGACTTATTATTGGAAAACCATCTTAGTGTGTTTATTCCTTCACTCTACATTGTAAATGCATTATTTTTCGTAATTATTTCCTCAATATTTCATAAAAATCAGCGTTAAAAATTGAATCACAAAAAGTCCCGCCAAAACGATACTTTCTGTTGTGTGACGTCACCGGTTAGTAGATGTCAAATCGACCCATATGGTCCGTCAGCATCGGCCAGCATCGGCATCGTAGCCGTTTGGTAATTGTGTTGTATGATGTGTTGTTTCCACAATTTCTACATAAAAATGGGTTATAAATGGTGTATAAATCCACAATGCAGAGATACGTCAAGAAAAACTCCGGATAAACTATTTGTAGCTGTTCCGCAAGATTTGAAACTGCGAAGAAAGTGGTTGGCTCGTAGAAATCCAAATGAAGTAAATAGCCGCCAATACAAGTGTTTTCTGTTGTGAAGATTACTTCGACATAAGTAAAACTGACTAGAATGAGTTATCTATCATATTTTCGAGCCAGGTATTATCTGATCTAACGGCTTAAGGTTAGGGCTATCCTAACCTACAAAGTTATGCTTACATGGAGCTTTCGTGCTATTAAATTCAAACGGGAGAAGCACAAGAGCGCGTTCGGATAACCCGGTATGGTACGGTGAGAGTGACGTGCTGCATAATAGGCGGACTAACGTCATACGGCATTTATCTGCATATAAGAGAGAGACAGCCGACCCAAGTTATCTGAGCATTGCTCTCCCCATACCCTACCCTGACAAACCGAACGCGCTCTAAGCGGACTAACGAATGACATCACTGGAGACTGAGCCAATTACAGAGCGTTTTCAATCACGTGATAGGACGTGAATAAAATTCAATTTTAATTTTGTTTTTTCATAGAAATAAAGCATATTTTTTTTGAAAAGTAATAACAAATAGTTTTCTTAAACTGTAATCTATTAGGATGACTATAATACATGCCATATTTTTAATACAGTAAAATACCCTATTGTGTTAAACTGTCACTGAGCTGTCAACGTTTCTAAATGTCTGTATTGTAGTGAAAATCCGAAACGAATAAAAAGATGAGAATAAGTCCTTAATAAATAATATGATTTCATCGAAGAATTCCACATGTAAATTAAAAGAATAGATATATGTATAAGGCTCAATTAAGTACTTTCCAATGATAATGTTTTCTTTTGATACCGAAGTTCATTAATAATAAATATTTTTCATTAAATCGCCACCTACGGACTGTAAAATTATTACAGCGCTGGCATTTATGCACCGCCACATTGTGTGTATATAAATCAAGTAAATTTGCATAAGTAAACCTGAGTTCCGAGTCACACACCTGCTTGCGAGGCAATAAACAACCACCTATTGTTATTCTATCATCAATTTACCAGTTTATGCAAACACTGACCGGTCAACTATACGCGAATAAAATACGAACACGACAGAAATTCACACGGAAAGCGAGAAGAAGAAAAAACGAATTCGAAAAGCATAAAATACCGTCTTAAAGTCGTGTGTTTCGCCCAGCGGGATACTTGGGCAGTAAATATCCTTCGCACATTCATATTTAAATAAAATTATAAGAAAATTAAAAACGGGACCCGGTCCGACTCCCGTCTCGTAAACTCGCCGATATACAATCGATATAATCGGAAGAAGTGGCGTTATTACACGACACACCGCTGAGGAAAGAGAAACGAACTGGACAGAATGGGATTTTTATGCAAATTGGTCACACTGGGACCGGAGAGTGAGAAATTGCCGCTTCTAATTCTACGGAGTCTAATGTGGAATAATCGGGTCCAAGGAGGCCGTTAAAATGATCACTTGATACCTACGGATTGGGGAAATATGTTAAATATGTCAGGCTATGGTGATAAGAGTACTTAAAGGCAAGAGTTTATGGGCGTAATCTAATTTTGGATGGATTAATCGTTCTTTTACTATTTATAACTAAAAACAATAATGACAAAAGCTACCTACATTAAAGTAATGGTAAAGTAATTTGTAAGTATTGCTAAAAAAATAAAAAAGTTTTCTCACATAATCGATGCTATAAATGAGCAACGCACCAGTAAAATAATCGAATTACGAAATAACTTTTCTAATCGGTCCAATCTGAAAGTTGACGAATAATTGATGAACAATAATAACACTGGCCAACAAAATTTGACCGACTTCAAATTGCCTGACAAATGACAACTGATTCGGAAGGATTTTTCCCAGGAATCCGAATCTGAACACAGAAATGGTGAATTGGGTTTTCTCGAAAACAGTCTTAAAGATGCAACAAAAACTCGCTTTTTGCTACATTTGACCACACGCAAAACAGTAATGTTATGTAGTAGATGTTTATATATAGGATCAAATAAGACTTTGAACATTCTCCTTTAAGGTGACGTTTAAATCGCAAATGCAGTAAAAATTTCAATCGGCTATTACATATGCATGTTTAAGAGTGTACATTAAAATTATACGTCAGAGTGAACTTTGTACTTTTGCTAATAATAGAAAAAAATACCTGGCTCAATTCTGTCAAGTGTAGATGACGAATTCTGTGAATACCGGCGCATTTTAGTTGAACGTAAGAAGACTACGATATAGACACCAACAATCTTAAAATCCGTCACCTAGACTAGACAGACTTGAGCCGGATATTTTTTTGTATTATCGACAAAGGTTCCAAGTTCAGTTTAACGTATAATTTGAATGGAAATACCTAATCATTTCGGTGTAGTACTGATCACAAAATTATGTAGCATATTTAGTTGCCTACTCATTTCGAAGCCAACCGTAAGCAGCGCGCGCATTGAATCGGCTCGGCTCAGCACGGCCGGCACGGTACGTTCGGTTCGGCAACGACCACCGCACACCGAATCGACGGGAATCGACCTTTCGGGCAACGCCCGACGTTCAGTACCAAATAGTCGCTAGTAAAACAACAGCAAAATGTCTTCAAGTTCGTCGTCGCGTTCGTCAGAAGAACTTGTTATGATCGCATTGGCTTGTGCTAAAATAGAAAAAAAAACACCACGCAGAATTTGGGTACATGACATACATCTGAAACGAGAAGTGTATGGGGAATTTTACCATTTGTTCCCTGATCTACTCAAGGATGATGAAATTTTTTTTAAATATTTTAGAATGTCAAGTGTTAAATTATACGTACTAGTGCTTAAAATGCAAGACACTAATTATCGGAAATCAATTTCACCTGAAGAAAGACTAGCTGTAATATTGAAATAATTACCTATTAGGGCTGCCAATCCCGGGATTACGAGATCCCTACAAATAATGAGTTTTTTCGGGATCCCTGGATTATAAATCTAAATCTAAATGCACTGAATCATCAATTTTGAACAATAATTAACGTCTTCACTTGAATAAACATCCATGACGTATGAATATTAAAGTTATCCAATTTTATCTTAAAGAAGAAAACAAAAATTCGTCAAAATGTTTTATTGGCATCAATATGAAAAATTTGGCTCGATCAAACAATTTCTTTTGCCGTGACTATTCTTGAAACAAATTTTTGAGCAATTTAAGATGTAAGACCGCAATTTATTATCCAATAGAGTATAAATTTTGTTTATTATTGGCACGTTTTACCCTCCACCCCACCTTTAAACCGTCAATTTTGGTTTTACGGTAAAATTTGAAAACGTTAATCATGTTTTGAGGTAAAAGATGTCGTCCAATAAAGTATATTTTAGGCGTTTCTTACTGACTGCATTTGGTAACTTTTGTCATCTCAGGCGGTTTGATCCGGCAAGTTTCGCTTTCTTTCATGAATCCCGAGATCAATACAGGGATCCTGGGAATACAAAATCTTTAATCCCAAAATCCTGGCATCAGTATATTGTCCGGGATTGGAAGCCCTAGTAGGTACCTATGTATAATTAGTCTGTGATATTTTATAGTAATTAAAGCGCCAAGTAAAATATTGTCGTGGTAATGCTTATAACGAGGATTGTATAAAATGTGGATGTACATAATTAACACTGTAACACACGGCAGTTTCCAATGAAATGACGTTCGGCCGCCGAACAGAGTTGCCCCTGGTATAATACGCGGCCGTTGCCGAAGCCCGCCGGCCGTTGCCGGTCGGTCCGACCGTAATCAGTGAGCGGGCGCCCATTAGTTTCTTTGTATAGCAACTCCGCCGAAGGCGCCGATGCCGGCCGTGCCGAGCCGAGCCGATTCAATGGGCGCGCTGCTTAAGACCATATAGCGAAAAATCAGATGGCATAAACTTTGAACATTTTACACCCCTTTTTTAGTAGGAGCGCGCGCCCATTGTAGCACCGGACGCGCACTGCTTCTTTCTTTATTTATACATTGCACTGGCCTAATAAAAAGTTGTCTGAAAAATGACAACTGATTCCGGCACTACTTACATAGCGTTGTTGTTTTGCATGCGTATAAAAGTCGCAAAAAATACGTTTTTTTATCTGTTTTTCGCGAAAACAAGAGCAAAATCTCTATTTTTGTGTTTAGATTTGGATTTCTGTGAGAAAATCCTATTGAAATCGGCCAGTTTTCCGTCAACTTTTTATTTGGCCTGTACAATGTATAAATAAAGGAAGAAGCATTGCGCTACGACCGGGGCTGCGATGGGCACGCGCTCCTATAAAAAAAAGTGGTATAAAATATTTAAAGTAGGTATATGCCATCAGATTTCTCGCTATATGGTCTTAAAGGAAAAAGTTCAAAGTTTTCTTTGATTCTACATAAAAACATCTACAAAATAACGTTACTGTTTTGAATGTGTTCAAAACTAGCCAAAAACGCGATTTCTGCACCTTTAACACTGTTTTTCGAGAAAACTAGAGCCAATTCACCATTTTAGTGTTCTGATTCGGATTCCTGGGAAAAAATCCTATTCGAATCAGTTGTCGTTTGTCCGGCAATTTTTTTTTTGGTGTCATTATTATACAACGCTGGTGTCATTATAATCAGGCCATATAATCACGCCTTATAATGATGAGAATTATATAGTCATGGATACGTATGCAATGAACTTATTATATGTGAGTCGTAGATACTATATTACTTGTTGTGGTAATGTAAATGTATTATGGTTGTATCCACGCTACGTGATAAAATATGTACTTCATGTACGCAAGGAAGTAATGTTTTGAGCGAAAAGAACATGTAAGATATTGATGCTTTTACATGAAATTTTTCACACTCATAGCAGAAAACTTAGACGTATTATGTGGTACTCTTTTCAATTTTAACCTGCATTCTCACTAAAATAATCGCAACATCCGTCAATTTTATGTCAGATTAAGTAACCGATTGGACAAAAACACACAAAAATATAAAACAATTACCACTAGACGAAAAATTATATACCCTTTCATCTTCAATTTTGTGTATAGCTTTTACGATTCTGTGAATTAATAGCTGAGAAAAACCCTCAGAACTTTTACGTGTTTTGTGCGTAGAACGTAGGGGGTACATGGGTGATATATATATATATATAACTTCAAATTTTCTGGGGTAATTTTTGTTCTGTACTAGTTCTATCACACGATTTTGCTGATCTTATGAATTAATTAAAATATAATATGAGAAAAGGCTAGAAGTGGGAAGTGCTATTAGCGCCTCCTAGCGGATGGGGGTGAACTAAAAATAGAGTCCACAAAGATGGCCTTGAGACGCCCATCTACGGTGTGACATGAGCATTAAACTCAGATACAGCGTTGTGATTATTGTGCTTGCAGGCTACAGGCAATAATATACGCTAAGCAACACCGTAAAGCTCATTTCACACTCGTAAATACCAATAATTCAGCTCTCTAATGAGATCGGTCGTGTCTGCATTAATATAAAAGTAGTTAGCCAGGATTTGACAAAATTTTCATTCTAATGACAGTAGGTAGTGTCAAACGCTGATGTTTTGACAATACCTACTGTCAATAGTATCAAAATATCTGTCAAATCCTGGCTAACTAGTTTTATTTTAACGCAGACCCATCTCGATCAAATAGAATGACATCACATCAGATTTTTTCTGTCTGCACTGAGTGGTGCAGAAAGAAGGGCTATATTCTATGTTGCCGTAAAACGTCCCTGAAATTACTTCATTGAAATGAATGAGTCCTTTGTTCAAGAAAGCACATGTTCTACGACAGGACAAGGTATATGCGACGTAACCCTATTACAATGGAGTCAATTTCTCGAGATGTGGACCGAGTTCCTAAGGACCTGCACTATATCAACAGGAAAAATCGATATCGTATTATTACGACTCCGACATGGTTAACGTTCGATTATCACCGCTCAGATCTCACACACCCCCCAAAATCTCATTTCAACCCCTATTCATGCGATGCGTTCGAATTAACGGTATTTATAACGAAACTAAATTAGAATTACGGGCTGATATAAATTAAAGGGGCACATCTGCCTCCATTAATCACCGTAATTTTCTTGATTTCTTTTCTCGTAGATTAACACCGAGGGCCCTAAATTCCTAAATTGTTTCTCTTCCGTTTAAGGCCGTTTTCTTCCCCTTCGAGATTTTATTAGGAGCGGAATTCGCCCGAAGAAAAAATCTCGCTGATAAGAAAGTCAAATACGAGAGGACGCCACCTTAATTCCGAGCATTCAATTACGCGCACACCAGGGTGCGCCACTGTCGCCCGCTGTTGTCACAATGTCGGGCCGCTGTCGACGCAATTAAGGCTCTTGATATTTTTACATAAATGTTTTTCTGATTGCAGCTTTTTGATGATGTGAGTCACCCTCCATGAACAGTTCTGGCCATTTTTAAACGCCTTTGAGTGTGTAGTCGAATTGCTCAAATTTAGAAATGAGTCAGTGTGTTATATTGTTAGAATACCAGAAAGAATAGAGGGTGACCACATATGAGCCAAACGACATCCTGCGACAGAAGAGGTCATAGTAAAAATGCCTTGTTTATAGTTGTCAAAACATGTGAGTTTGACAATTTTGGCAAATCTATAGCGGCTAAATCCAATGTCCTAGAATCCACAAAAGGGCTTTAAAGTAACTCTTAAACAATGTACTTACTTGAAATCTTGAAAGTATTTCACAAATGTATTGAAGCACTGACAACGTTCCTGTGATTCTTTTATTTGGCCTACTCAAATTTTTATTATCCATATTTTTAAAAACGTATTTTTTAACCAATGCATTTGTTAATTCCTACTAGATTTATCAATTTCTTTAAGAAGGTATTTAAAGTATTTTATGATTGGGCTGGCAGCTTTCGTTAACTAACAATAGGGTATTTGACTATTAAAAATAAGGCTTGTATTATTGTCATCCTACTAGATTACAGTTTAAGAAAACTATTTGTTATTACTTTTCAAAAAAACACCAAAATTAAAATTGAATTTTATACACTTCCTATCACGTGATTGAAAACGCTCTGTAATTGGCTCAGTCTCCAGTGACGTCATTCGTTAGTACGCTCAGAGCGCGTTCGGTTTGTCAGGGTAGGGTATGGGGAGAGCAATGCTCAGATAACCTGGGTCGGCTGTCTCTCTTATATGCAGATAAACGCCGTATGACGTTAGTCCGCCCATTATGCAGCGCGTCACTCTCACCGTACCGTACTCGATTATCCGAACGCGCTCTTGTGCTTCTCCAGTTTGAATTTAATAGCACTAAAGTGCCATGTAAGCATAACTTTGTAGGTTAGGATAGCCCTAACCTTAACCTGTCAGATCAGATAATACCTGGTTCGAAAATACGATAGATAACTTATTCTAGTCGGTTTCACTTATGTCGACGTAATCTTCACAACAAAAAAACACTTGTATTGGCCGCTATTTATTCCATTTGGATTTCTACGAGCCAACCACTTTCTTCGCAGTTTTAAATCTTGCGGAACAGCTACAAATAGTTTACCCGGAGTTTTTATTCACGTTTTTATTATCTCTGCATTATGGATTTATACACCATTTATAACCCATTTTTATGTAAAAACAACACATCATACAACACAATTACCAAACGGCGACGATACCGATGCTGACAGACCATATGGGCCGATATGACATCTACTATCGTGTGACGTCACACAACTGAAAGTATCGTTTCGGCGGGACTTTTTGTTATTCAATTTTTAACGCTGATTTTTATGAAATATTGATGAAATAATTACGAACAATAATGAATTTACAATGTAGAGTGAAGGAATAAACACACTAAGATGGTTTTCCAATAATAGGCAAATACCCTATTGATACAGGGACACAAGATAACTTCTTACGACGATACTTACGAAGATTGCAAGCTTTTAACTTTTTGTTTAATAGACAATTTTTGAATATGAAAAGAGCTTCTACTTAGCTAATCATAGTATTAATTAAAAATATATTAAATTAAATACGTAAAATGAACTAAATTAACTAAATTAAAATTTGATCGACGCATAATTACTTATATGATCACATTGTTCATTCGTGTAAAGCATCTTGAATTCCATGAAAAAAATCGAATTCCGTTTAATAAATCTAGTTGTGACGTCATATAACTAAAAATTAGATCAAAAGGCTCATCACGGACTCAGAATTTTAAGATTGAGTACCAAATATTGTATTATAAGTTAAAAATTAACTGATGTACTTTGATTTGCGATGATAGGGCTTATAATCTTTAAAATTATATAGGTATCTAATTGTAAACAGTGCCATTTGAAATTGATTGAAAGCCGAGTATAATAATTGAAATTTCTTCTTAGTTTTAGAAGTTTTCAGTTTTCAGTTTCAGTTTTAGATGCTTTATTTATACATTTTTTATTTAGTATACAGTAGTATCAGGTTCTCGCTTAACGTGTTTAATTTATAAGAGGCAAGGGAAGATACCCTTTCTGCCTCGTCTGCACATTTTGATTACGCCCACTTAGCTGCGTAAAGGATTTGTGTTTGAGTTTGATTTTTGTTTAATTTTTAAAAAGAAAATAGATAGATAAAAGATCCGACCGGCCGTCTGTAGCAGAAAAACGACCAAAACATTACGAATACACGAACACAGAGATATAAAATATTTAGTAAATAGTAAATACGTATACAAATAGGACGATACGGCAGCAATAGGACTGCTGGGTGACTAGAGTTTTCGGACTATTAGCGATAAATTAGGTATAAATAAGACGCAACATACGGGGAACGAGTAGTCTTGACTAGATTTTTATGGACTTTATTCGGGTATTCACCGACGTTACGGAACCGGAGGCGGTAGAAGAGCCGTTTTGGGGCGGTTTCGGCGCGTTCTCGCGGTTGCCTGATAGTCGAGGGCCTGAGTAACTAGAGGATTGGTGTGGTCTTCGGCGCTTTGAAGGCGCTTGGTGGCGGATTTTATGAGGAACTCGGAAATCGTCTCGACGCCGGTTTCCTCGTGCACTCGTGCCATATTTGCACGCCAGGGCGCATTGACAGCAATCCGTAGATAACGGTTCTGCTGCACCTGGAGCTTATAAAGGTGGGTCTTTGCTGCAGTTCCCCAGACCAGGCTCCCGTATGTCATGGCTGGTCTCACGACTTGTTTGTACAGCAAGAGCTTGTTTGCCGTGGACAGCTTGCTACCCCGACGAATCATTGGGTAGAGCATACCCACGGCTTGTGAGCCCTTTTTTGCTGCATGGATAAGATGTGCTGCCCACGTCAGCTTTTTGTCGATGACCACACCAAGGTATTTGACGGACTCTACTTGTTGGATGGGCTCACCGTCCAAGTAGAGCCGTCTGTGGTCGATGTTACGCCGGTTGGAGAAAACGATGGACTGGCTTTTCCCTGGGTGGGGCCGTAGCTTCCACTTCCTGAAGAACTTGCCGGCTGCGCTGAGCGCCTGCTCTACGCGACTGTGGGCTAGCAATTCAACTCTACAGCTGGCTAGGAATGCCAAATCGTCAGCGTAGGCGTATAGAGACGCAGCTTCGGGTCTCGGAAAGTCGGCCGTGTAGAGGTTATACAAGGTGGGGGAGAGCACGGAGCCCTGAGGAACGCCAGCCCTGATAACCCTAGCGGTGGAGATGGCATCGCCGACAGAGACCACGAAACTGCGATCTCTGAGGTAGCTCTCGATAAGCTCAACCAGGAAAGGATTGATGTTCAGTCTGTGTAGTTTGGCTACCAGTCCATCGTGCCAAACAGTATCAAAGGCTCTTTGGATGTCCAGGAACGCCCCTATGGCAACGTCCTTGCGGTCCATAGCCTCGTGAATAGCCTCGACCAAGCGGAGAAGTTGCAGTTCGGTTCCGTGAGAGCTACGGAAACCGAACTGCTCCTGAGGAATGATACTAAGCCCCTCGCATTGCTCGGAAAGCCGTGCAAGGATGACACGCTCGGTGAGTTTTCCGAGCGTTGGGAGAAGACTGATCGGTCGGTAGCTGTGCGGATCCGACCTGGGCTTTTGAGGTTTGGCAATAAGAATTATTTTGGCTCGCTTCCACGCGTCGGGGAACCGACGAGAAGCAAGGACGGCATTGATGATGTCAACCAGAGCAGAGAGGACCGGCTCCGGGAAACTTTGGGCCATCACGTTTGTGATGCCTTCCAGGCCTGGAGCCTTTTTGCGCCGAAGGGCTTGTATGATGGACTTAACCTCGTCAGGGGTGGTGGGATCAAGGACTTCCCCGGGGCGAAGGCGGTCTTGATCGAGGCGTCGGAGGATTGGCAAATGTACTCTCTCGTCGGGAATGTCATTATCGAAGACAGAGTAAAGCGTATCGGCGAACAGCTCGGCCTTTTCGTTATCCGAATTGGCCACTCTTCCTTCATGACGGAGGACACCAATACCTGACCGACGCCCGCGGAGCGCCCTCCCCAGAGTCCAGAGAGATCCGTCCTCCGGTTCCAGGCTCTCCAGCTTACGCTGCCAGCTGGCATTGGAATGCGCCTGCATGGCCAGGCGAACCTGCTGGTTGAGGCGATTTTTAACAACCTTGTCTTGCGGGGAGAGTGTCATGCTGTAAATTCTCATCGCTCTGCGCCGTGCCTGGATCAGTGCGACTGTTTGCGGGGGGACTTCTACAGATTTCTCGGACACAAGTCTGGTCGCGGTGGCTGACTGATAGGCCTCTTGGATTTTCTCCTCGAGGAAGACGACTCGTTCTTCGAGACCAGACACGTGCCGAGGGATTTTAAAACCGGACAGTGCCTCCTGGAATTTCTTCCATGAGGTTTTTTTGCTCAGGGGGACCCTGAGGTCGTTTGGACCTGCTCCCCAGGAGAAGAGGATGGGCATGTGGTCCGAAGACAGCTCATGCACCACCTCTATCTCCTCGCCAAGGACGACGTTCTTGGCGACCACAATGTCGAGGACGTCGGCACTATGGTCGTCGCGAAAGGGGAACCGAGTGGGGCTCAGAGGCGCCCTTATGATCAGGTCGAGATCATTCGCAAACGAGTTCAGACGCCGGCCGTTTGGATTCGTGGCGATGGAGTGCCAGGAGTCATGCTTGCTATTAAGATCGCCGGCCAGGATGACTTTTTGACCCAGGTCAAAAATGTTAATAAGGTCCTCGCGCAGAATTGACTTCTGCGGAGGATTATATCCAACGGCCAGCACAAGGCTCCCACCAGCAGTGGAGACCCTGATGGCAGTGGCCTCCAGGTGGCTGAGAGCCGGCAAGGAGACCTCGTGATGGTCGATGGACTGTCTAATGTAGACGGCGGTGCCTCCGCCGCGGCCGTCCTGTCTGTCGCTACGGTAGCAGCTATAGTTAGCGATGATTGCTCGGTGGGAGGGCTTGAGGTAGGACTCACCGACAAGTGCGACGTCCACACGAAGACGGGAGAGAAATTCTTGGAACTCCGGCAGCTTGCCGGTGAGACTGTTCGCATTCCAAGCAACCATACGCAGAGCCTGCGGTTTGCATTTGGCGTGCGGAGGCATTAAAAGCTGTTGAAAGCTTGACACATGTTGTTAAACATGGTGGCCATAGTGTCCATCGCGAGCCGGAACTGACCGATAGCGGTCGCCATGTCCTGCTGGGAGAGATTGGCAAGCAGTGGCATCTGTTTAGCAGAGCCCCTCCTGACTACTTGCGCCACAGTGGCGCGGGAGGTTGGCACTTGCGTCGCGGACACTGGCTGCTGCTTTAGTGCAGCGGGGAAAGCCGTTTTGTCTAACCGCGGAGCGGCCTTGGCTGGTGCTTGAGGATGCACCGTGGTTTTTCTGGGTTTAGGGGCGCGCTTGCAACCCCTGTAACTTGCTTTGTGTGCTTCGTGGCAGTTTGCGCACTCGAAAGGGCCATCTGGTGGAGCATTGCACTTTCTGGAATCGTGACTACCGGCGCAGTTTTTGCAGCGGTAGTCAGCAGTGCATTTAAGAGAGCTATGGCCAAAGAGGAGGCAGCGGAAACACTGGCCAACCTCTGGCGACCTTTTGAGCGGCTCGACCGTGACTACTAGGTCGCAGAGCTTGGAAATGTTGTATACGTCTTTTAGCTCGCGGGAGAGAGTTACCAGAATAAGTGGCATAGGGTCTTTTGTGCGAGGGTGTTTCATACGGACCACTTTTTTAGGCTTAAAACCTTTAGAAGTGAGGTCCTGTTCCGCATCCTCGAGACTGAGCTCTATAGGAGTGCCACGTATGACCACCAGGAGGTCTCTCTCCTCCTGGGACATGAAGGTGTGGTGCTGGACGGAAGACTCGTCCAACAGGGCCAGCACCTTCCTGTAGTCGTCCAGATTGGATGTCAGTATTTTGATGCCAACCTGGGTATTGATAGCGGACTTAATTGGAATGTTTTTGTTAGACAGGGCCGCACGGAGTGTAGACCACTTCTCCTTTTGTCGTACCACAATGGGTGGTACGGCAGGGTCGTTAGCGGTGGCAGGTGCCATGGATTTGGGGGCAGTATTTTGGCCAGCAGGCGCTTGCTTGGTAGCCGCTTTGTTTTTTGCCTTTGACTTTGGCGTTGCTTTTTCTGCCAGAGATGGTTTTAGAAGAACGCCGGGCGCCGAGACGCCAGACGTCGGGACGCCAGGCGCCGGGACGCCAGGCGTCGGGACGCCAGGCGCCCAGACGCCAGTCGCCCGGACGCCAGGCGCCAAGACGCCGGAGGTTGAAAGGCCCGAGGTGGAGGGCTGAGCCTCGATAGAACACTTAGCACCCCTAGAGGGGGCTGCAATGGGCGGACGCATAGAAGCGTCATGTTTCTGGGCCTTTGGTGTTGGCTGCCTGAATTTACCTTTACGTTTCTTACTGCCAGTTGTAAAGTTCGTTTCATAACTGGAGGCAGATGCGGAATCTAGCTCTGAATCGACATTTTCTAGCGTTTTGCTAGCCTCGGACAATGGAAAATAAATCATTCTTATCGGAGAGGCTTCTAATGTACAGCAAGACCAACTCAGGGGTGAGCTGGTCGACGGTTTGCGCTGAACTGTCGTCCGTGTCCATGAGGTTAAAATTTCTAGTTTCGTTCGTATCCGACATAGTGGCGGAGACTCACGAAGCCAAAAACAGATTGCCAGACTGGCCGGGGCCAGCTGGTATGATAACTGGTCCGGGCCTAACCGCAAAGAAGCGGTTGAGGACCCGGTCCAACAAACTCGACGGAGTTTGTGTGGAATAAATTCCACAGGACGATACAATAAATATTTTAATATAAATAATATAGCTTCACCGCAAAAATAAAATAAAATAAAAAGACCTCGTATAATAAAAATAAATAGAGTTAATTCTCTTGGTTAAAAATAAACAAAAGTAATTCTTGGACACGGGATTCTCCCGCGAGATGCCGGGTAAGCACGCCCACCGGACGAAAGCGCACCAGTCTCCTACTGGTGCGTCTCAATCACAGCAAACGCGCCCGACAATCTCGGTTAAAGAAAACTCGTCGATGGACGAAGGAGACAGGACCCTATAGCGTAACCAGCAACGGACCCCTGTATCGCCCACGCGTACGGAAAGCTAGTCGCAGTCTGATTTGAAATCAGCCCTGCCGCCCTTCCGTAGCCGGCACAACAAGAAATCCGCTATGCTGCTAGTCCCGCAGGACGCCTTGCCTCGGATAGCGTCTCTGTGGATCCCGTCTTGCGCTCACAGAAACACGTGGCCAAGATTGAGGATCACACAAGAGAGCAAGCACTAGAAGACAGTGCGGTGATGTCCTGGTGGTACCGGTGCTGCGAAGCACAGGTCACTAAACTATACTGCACAAACACTGTACGGGACAGACACGTCCGGGCTCGATGAAGCATAGATCAGGACTGTAGTATCAGGTATATTAGGGTCATTGAATAATGTCTTTTTAGAATTTGGTAACTATGGCATGAGACAATTTGCGCAGCTTTACGTGACTGAAGCTGTCTATAATTTACTCAGCTGATTAAGACCACATTTTCTTTTAAAACTGTTTCTAATTAAAATCCACAAAAGCAAAGCCGCGGGTACACGTAGTTGTATTTAAAACACGTAGTATTTTAATAGTACCATGTAAAATTGCATTGTGCACGGTAATGTTGCTGAAATATGACCCTGTTTACCGACTACTGTTCGTTTCAAATTGAAACAGTTCGTTCGTACGAAATTGAATTATAGTCGGATCAAAATTGAAACGAGGGTTAATCCTTCGGTGATTAGCTTGCTAGCCCTGGGCATAATCGAACTTTGGAAATGTATGTAAATATGCGATCGGACAATATTTATTGGTTGTGGTCCATATCGAATTTCAACAAAATCGACGCTGTAAGCGCTCTGCTGTTGCGGTCCACTCGATGGGATATGATAAAGAATGTTATTAATTCGAAATCAGATATGCAACATTTGGCGAATATTTACTGAACGTATGTTATGCGTTCGGTAATTGCCAGCCTAAATTAAATATGCAAATGCGGTCCCATATATTATGGAAATTTTCAATGCGCGTTCGCATTGCTTTCAATGGGCAGTAGGTACCTTTTCGTTTGAAATTAATTTCATTTTGCGAGAATTTGTTACTGGCATGGGTAATGCGATTCCGCGGATGGCGCAATTTACAATATTGCGGATATTAATAATTAATTTATTTGATGCGATGTAATTATTTATAATAAGGTATATTTTATATCTACACAATGTTTGCTGAGTATGACAACCATATACAGGGTATGATTAGTGGAGCTTGCTTTTATCGAAATACTGAGCATTTCCCAATTGCATAGAAATCTACGATTTGCCATTTTTCTCAATGTGTAACTGTCGAACCCGATGCGCTAGATACATCAAAGTAGCCTCCAATTAAGGCTTTGCTATTCGACTAATTTTGAGTCGATGGTATCTCACCCAAAATTAAAAGAAACATTTTTAAAATCTGACCTTAGCTGCAACTCTTAATTCCGGATTCGTATTCATCGCAAAAAAAATCGATCAAATACCCTTACTCATTTGACAATTTGCAATTGTCTCCAAAAATATAACCCATTTTTAAACAATTGCCCATAAATGTGGGTAGAAGTTTTGTATTTACAAAAAACCGTCGTCAAGTGAAAATTCATAACGGTTTCAGAGAAGCTAATCAAACATGTACAAGTTTTAAGATTTAATAAAATGTTCGAGGTTGTTCTTCACTGTTCTTTTAAAATAAAATATAAAAGAACAGTGAAGAACAACCTCGAACATTTTATTTTAGAAACCTGTTCACATGCGTACAATTTACTAAAAAAAATTTTAAGATTTAATTTCAGAGCACAAAATATCACCCAGATTCTTTTCATGATAGCAATGACAGGCCTAAAAAATTAAAAAAAAAACGCTGTGGCCTAAGACATACATTGCTGGGGGGAAACGGTTATCACAACCGGAACTAATTATTCGATTTAAAGAAAAATTATCATAAAACTAACAGAACTTTAACTTAGTTTAGAACAAATCTACAATGCAGACGAGTAGGGGTTATACATAAGGTGACGTGACCTGACGTCCCGCTTTTTCACATTTTGTCCCGCGTCCAGCGATGTTTTAAAAATGTCCCGCTTTTTAGGAAGATTCTAAAATTTTTGTTGTTACGCTATACCTACATTTTTCATCATCTTTTTTGGTCCAAACACACTTTTTCAAAGTGTTCGATGATAGTAATAACAGTATTTTATTGATGGAGTTAAAATATTTCCCAAACAAAATCTGAAATTACTCATCAACCCATATTAGCAAAAATAACTTAACAGAACTGTATTGGTAGTAGGGTAAAATAAAACCTCTTCTCTTGCTAAAGGCTTTATTACACCCTGCTACCAATCCTGACCTTGCCATATGGATAATACGAATATCAAAGAACTGTAATAAAACACATACAGTATTCCAAGAATACGGTTTACAATATTTAATTTAACATTATAATTCGTACAATTAGGTTTTAGTAACTAACGTTAATAATTAACATATATACAGGGTGTTTACGGTCTTGTGATTTTATTTTCAAGGGGTGATTAAACATCTTAAAAGAAAGCCATTAACGTAAAAAATGTCTTAACAAAAGTTGCATTATACGTGTGATATTACAGTTATTTCTTTCTCGTTTTTAATGTTAAAGGGTGCCTAAACACCTTAAAAGAAGGTTATTAACGCTAAAACGATTGATCAACAACTTGTGCAAAGTAAATCTAAACTATAACGATAAGTTATCAGTTAATTTTTTTTTCTAAGTAGGCTGATATCAGTAACTTAATATCTCTCTTATTATCCAACTTTTGTAAAGAAAGTTTTATGGTAAAGGCCTTCTTTTATGATGTTTAATCACCCTTTGAAAATAAAATCACAAGACCATAAACACCCTGTATATATAATTATAATATATATAATTAATAATTAACAACATGTTTCTATCACAAAGGACATCCGACTCCGTCGTTTTTCACTGCTTTGCCTTGATAGTATTTAACGTATGAAATAGGTAGCGGTCAGAGGTAAATAAATTTCTCAGGCTAGCTACCATTATTTTTCTGTCAACTTTGTTGATGTAATAAGTTGAAGAAAATCTACGGTTATAATATTGTTAACAAATAATTTATTGATTTCTTTTTATAGTTTTCCTGTCATAGAGCAAATCCCAATTAAAATTGCAGTGATATGTAGAATTTTTTAACTGTTTTATTTTAGAAGCTTTGATATTTTCATTTTTGTTTTGTTTTTTTTCTGTTTGTAATGGAATCTGAAAAAAAGAATTAGCGTTGTTTTTTAGACCGTTCATCTCCACTTGGCATATTTTTTTGTATTGAAACCTAAAATATTTATTAGTCTTTCGTCATATCTCCACCACAAACTAGTCAAACCTACACTGGGCAAAATATTGTATAATTCAAATAAATGAGTTACTTCATTAGAGGCAACAATATATTTATTTGGGGATGAAAGTCTATTTACATAGTCACTCAATTTATTTGGTACAAAAAAACGTATATTTGACGAAATTATGGTAAGGAAAAGGGTTAAGATTTACAACATGAATTAATTAAAAGATTGAATAAAGCTAAATAAAGATAAGCAACGGAGTATCAATAATTTTTTTTTTAAATGAAAATAGTTGATGAGTTATCAAAATGAGATTTTTTTTCAAATCAAATGAGTTATCATAAAGTTGATATAAAGTTGCCTTTACAATTGAAAAAATCAGGTCTACCGCAAGAGGCCTAAACTTTACAATTTTCTTTAAAACAAAAACTTCACAAACATTTATCTAATTGAAATAAATATGGTAAAACGAAAAATGTCTACAGTGTTCGGTGTAAAATAATTATGTTTTGATCAGCATCACAAAAACTGTAAAATTTTACAGTTTTTGTGATGCTGATCAAAACATAATTATTATTCTGTATCCAATCCAACTCAAAATCATATTGATAATAACGCCCCCCTCCGCGCATGTCCCGCTTTGCCTCAATCAAACTCTGGCCACCTTAGTTATACAGGAAGATCCTGCCTGATAAAACCTATGTCTCTCCATAGTAAAAAAAACTGCCCGGAAAGAAAGACAGAGGAAAAAAGCCGTCCATCAATTAGTCTCACTACATCGAGACTCCACTGTCGTTTAACTTTAGGCAAATTTATTCAAAATGTTTATGAATATGAATGGACAACTCCTAGATTTCTGGCTTTAGTTATAATTTGTCTTCGTAGATTAAAAATCTGGTAACCAAAATGTCTCTAACAAGCTCCCTGAAAAATAATCCACGATGGCTCAATTGTCAAATTGGGTTAAAGTCTGCAGAACAGATTCAATCTTGTAGAATAGCAAGAAAATGTCCATTTCTGTCAACTGTCGCATGTTTCGTTGCGTCATAAGTTTGATGTTCAGTATAACAAAGTTCAAGCTTTTATTTCTGCATAGTTTCGAGAAACTGTTATTCGCATTTAAAAAAAATATTCTTATTTCAAGGTGAATAAAGTAAAACGCTCGTTCAGTCTATGATTTTTTTTTGCCCTGATGAAGCTGATGAAGCTGAAGATACGCAGCGAAACGCTGGCAATGTCATAAATAAAGGACCAAGAAAAAATCATAGACTGAACGAGCGATTTATTTTATTCACCTTGAACAAACACGCAGTCGATAGCAGCTTTCCTTTCAATTCTTATTTTATATCTTTTTTGTTGATGTGAGGCAGTATATTTGTACAATTACTTTTTCCTAAAATTTTGCCACAACACAAGAAAACCGGTGATGCGAGAATGCATAATTAGTACACTGCAAGCAAGTGTGATTAGAAAGATACAATACATTTTCTATCGAACTATCGAAACACAACGAACACAAACTACCAACTAAGAACTTTCTACCCTAACGCACTGCATAGCATAACCATCATTATATTATCATTAATTTTTTTTAATACGAGTCGAGTTCTTATCGGAAACGAAAAGTAGGAGTCATTTATTCGTTTATACACGTAAAGATCATGTTATTTAATAGTAAGTATATTATTGTTAAATATATTATTTCTACTCTTAGCTATTAGTTTTATACAAATTTCGTGTCACAATGTGTTCATTATGAAAGCAAAGACAAAATCAGAGCCGTTCTTGCAAAATATTTCAGACCTTTAACAATGCTCAAATGAATAATTGAGATTTAAATCAAATCGTCCATAGAATCAAACCATTACGTCCAAAGTACAAACCGTACGCTAACAGTTTGAGCCGAAGAGCTGTTCCCTTATTTATAGGTCGGTACCGATTTGATGAACGAGCCGTGTTAATCGGATGGGTATTTTCGCTACAATTAATGCAACACTCCGCAAAACCGTAACCGAATTATCGACAGCGTTTCCAACGGTCCGTTGTCGGGGAGAAAATCCGAACCCAACCCTCTCGCCCTCCTCTCTCCATCTGCTACCGTTTTATTCGCTTTATTTCAACCCCCTCCCTCTCCTCGAGGGCCATTTCCCGTTGGGGTGCACGATCACAACGGGAAAAGGGTAAAACATCCCGCTTTGTTTATTCATTTACCGCTAAAAATCACGTCGACCGCATCTCCTCCGCTGGGGATGCTTAACACCCCCCTTGTCCACGTGTACACTCCATGGGAACATCCATAATCCGGTTGTTACATGACCGCGCTACATCTCGTACTCTCATAAATCAATTAGTGCCGCGTCATTATCCTTTTGACGAATTAGAACAGATGAATTATAACACCGGTCGGCGGAAAAATACCGGAAATTTACAATTTTGTTTTTTGTATTTGTCATTGAGAACTGAGAGAAAAAGATCAAAATGAAACAATTGAGAAATAAGCACATTTTTAGGGTTCATAATTGTTCTGCGAAAAGAAAAACATTTCAAGCGGAAAAAAACTTTTGAAATTAAGATTCAAGTATTGATATTATAGTTTTTCACAGCTTTTTCACCACTACAAATAAACAGTATGAGCAAACAAGTACAAATGATCCACATTGCGATATTTCTCACGCTTCTAGGTCGTGTTGTGGTTTAAATCCTGCTTTGATGCAATATCAAAACTCTCTCGTATCTTGGATGTATAATTCTCATGTTAAAGATATGGATAAGTTGAATCTCATGGTCAACTAACACCAGGGGAGTAGCTACGGGGAGCAGTGGGAGCAAACTGCTTCAGGCGCACGAGTAGAGGGCGCAAAATTGGAAGGGCAATAAAAAAAATTGTGTAAAAAATCTATTGGCCAGATTTTCTAAATAAAATTCTAAGCACCAAAATTTTTTGTGATCTTAATTATCATAATTTTGATTTGTAGATTGGCGCGGTGTATTTATACATATATAACTCCATGTGTACATTTAACTTTTGTAAATGTTCGCTCTTTTAAGCAAGCGCACTTTATATTTATTTAGTTATTGAGTGTACTATTGTAGTATATTGTTCAGTTTTAATGACTGTTTTTTGACGGTTTTAAGTGGCCATTATTTTACTAAATTAGTGTGTTTATAAACTTATTAGTATGAAAGTGGTTTTCTGTATTTTATTGTTCACATGAAACACACACTGTTACGTATTTTAAAAGAAAGAAATAGCAAACTAAAAAAGTTTAGTGGCAGGTGAGTTTCAATTGGCTAAAACATTTTCTTCCAAATAATTTTGATGAAATAAAAATTCTCTTTAAGAAACTTGAAAAAATGTCCTTAAACATCATATGAATGGGGTTAGAACAGTGTACTGTGGCATCACAACCAACGTTCACCAGAACTGCAAAAATGTTTTCAAGGTCGTAAGTTAGTATTTTAACTTTGTAGACAGAATTTTTAAAATTTTTTGATTATTTACATTACAGCACACGCATCATATCGCCACAAGCTCTAAATGCAAGCTTGCCAATTGAAAATACGGGAAAAGAAGACTATCGCTTGTGAACTTAAACAAATAAAGCTATTCACTTCGGAAAAGTTCAAACCCAACTGGATTTTTAAGTATGTCTTTGATTGGGCATTAGAAATAACGTGTAAAAAGTTCCCATCAATACCGTGTCTGGGTTGCGAGTTATTCACGGTCAAAAATGACGGAATTGGATTTTTTTTATTGATCGGACGACAATGGATTTTTTTAGGAAGCCTCTAGTCTTTTAATTCTCTACATAAAATGTGTATACATCCTACATCATACGTTTTTGGTTTATTCTGGAATTGAAAGAGAGATACATTAAATTAAATGTTTAAAAAATGCCAGACCTCTTCCGAAGGGGGCGCACACATTTTTCTTGCTCCAGGGCGCTGAATATGTAGCTACGCCACTGACTAACACACAACTTTAAGTTAATACCAGGAACTTAAAGTTGTCTAATGATATAAATAAGAAACGCTAACATGAATAACTAATTTAAAAATATTAATAATATATTTTTAACCTTGTCCAATCGATTTGACCAAAATATGGAATTTTAACACTGATTGTCCAAAAATGATTGTCCGATCGAATTCTAATGTTTACCATCTATTGTTGATGTTAATAACAAAAAGATAACAATTATCTAAAAATTGAAAACTAGCTACTTTTTTTTGTGGCGAAAATATATTATTGTTGGATCCAGTTTATATTTAAGCGCTGTTTAGTGGCGTCAGCCTAGCCACCCTAGGCATTTTGATCGCACTGATCTCGCAATGCTTTATGAATTAAAAAAAAAAAACAAGCCATGATGGATTTTTTTAAGTCATCATGGATTTTTTTAAGTAAAAATTTCTTAAGAAATAAAGAAACAAAGCACATTATTTTCAATTCACGAGAGTTCTAATGCGTGATTCGGAAGGTACTAGCTGCTGAGCACCAATGGCAATTTTCCACAACCTGAACGGAATTTGACTGCCTATGCCACCGTTTAAACCAAGTTTAACATACATAATTTATTTCGAACAGCTTTCTATAAGCAATTTCAAACCTATTGCAGCTACAAGCCACAAAAAAAGATGCTACAAGTATTTGGAAATTGGACATACTGATATAAGATAGAAGTGGAACAGAAGACTTTTTTTCTGCTAACGTTTTGCTCTTTGTTTAACAATTCAACACAACGATATTCTTGTGACATATTATTACTTCCACCAACGAAATTATTTCTTTGGAATAATTAATGTATTTAATCCACTTTGTTAAAGTAAATAAATTAGTCCGAGAGCCCGCGACAAAATCATACCTTCATAAAACATCACTACGAATAATTTATATGTAATGTAAAATGATTTTAATAAAAGGAAAATGCTGGTGTGCCCAAGAAATTTTGGCCGAAAGGGTGTTTATTACGCTAATTATCTGCTACAATTCGGTGTCGTAGTAGCCTCATAAAACATAATAATAAATGTCTTTATTAAGAAAAATTACAAAAGAAACAAAATCAAATTAATAAGAAAAAAATAACAAAAGAAATTCAAATTATTTAAATCAGATTTGAAGGGCGAGATCAAGAAATCCACAATTGTAGTGGCTCTCTCATTCACATCTCTCTCATTCTTTTGTTACTTATAGACAAATACATATACATATACATACGATGGTATCTTCGCTACCATACCAAACACACATGTCAAATTTGCCACAATTATAGAAGAATATATGTACTTTCATAGTAGTTTAGTCTAACTAACTCCGCTTGGCCGGAAGGGTCTGGCACACAGACTTCAACAGTTAACATCGTCCGTATATCGACACCACTAACGATCATCTCGCTCATTTTTACTTTATCATACGCAGTATGTAAAGTATTGTAATCATGCCAAAAAAATTTTTTGAGATTTTAGCGGAGATATGTCTTTTTGGGTCCCCTGAACATTTTTGACCAAGGTACAAAAAATGTCTGTGTGTGTGTGTGTGTGTGTGTGTGTGTGTGTGTGTGTATGTGTGTGTGTGTACCCGTTTTTGTGGAGACGATTCCGGAGAAACTACTAATGGTATCGGGACGAAACTTCATATTTAGAAGTTTTATAACCAAACTTAGAGCTGAAAAGCTTTCTGTTGAAAAGGGTCCAAAGGAACTGGTGGTTTACTCATAGCATTTTTCGAAGATTTTGCAAATGAGCCGCTATTTGTGTAATGTCGTCAAAATAGTTAAATAATAAATTAAAGGAGAGGAAATTTTCCATAATTTATGTATATGACATATTTTGGTAGAATTTATAGTTTAGCCGCATGAGCAAATTCTATTTCATCGAGATCGGGCGTACTGCTTTAAAACTAGTAGCCAGGATATGTCAGATTATTTTGATTCTAATGACAGTAGCTAGTGTCAAACGCTAATGTCTTGAAAATGCTACTGTCAATATAGGCTGCGTTCGGATATTGAACACCGTTACACTTTTTACACCCAATAACACGTAAGTGTCATTTGGACGGTGTACCCGCTGTCAACGGAGTACAATATCCGAACGCAGCTTTAATCGAGATATTTGTCTAGTTCTACTAGTTTTATTTTAATGCAGACATAGCCGATCTCGATCAAATAGAATCTCATGCAGCTAAACTATTAATTTTATATATATAGTATGATAAAGTCATGTGCCTGGCCACATCAGATTTTTTTTTTGCATAAGAATGTTTTAGGCTGTTTATTATAAAACCGATGTTGTGTCAAGCCGGAAATTGAGGGAAATATCTGCCCAAACATTTTTTGTACCTTGACTACCTTATTTAACGGATGTATGTTTTTTCTTCCAGTATTGATGATTCAATATTTTTTTATATTTGAAAAAAATTTGAAATTAGATGGAAAAGATACGAAAATGAGAGCGTGTTATTAAATGAGACTGAAGACATACCGACTATATAAGATATTCTATTGAAAACGGTCGGCGGACACTTTCAGCCAAGTTGGGTTGGCCAAACAAAATTACTATGAAAGTATAAATATTTATCAATAATAGTGACAAAGTTCATACAAATGTTTTGTATCTTCTGGTTTAAAATGACCTGGTATCGATACACTGACTGTCCTCCCCTTCAGGGAGGTGTACCAAGTACTTCCGGCCAAATGGGGTTACACACCAAGTGAATTATGAGAGAATATGTATTTATCTATGACAATAGAATGAGAGAGATGTTTTATGAGGGTACTACGACACCGAATTGCAGCAGATAATTAGCGTAATTAAACCAACACCAGCATTTTCCTGTTATTCAAACCATTTTACATTACATATGAATTATTCGTAGTGACGTTTTATGAGGGTATGATTTTATCGCGGGCTCCCGGATTAAATGTACTTTATCCAATAAACAATATTTACATGTGTTAATTATCTAATACTTTCTTAGGTCGTTGTAGAAATATGACATTTTCGAATCGATAAATTGAATTACCTATATCAATACAATATTAGTTATTAGTTAGCTAAAAAGAATTAATTTGTTAAGCATTTACCTGAAAAATTCTTTAACTTAAATTGAATAGGAGGCATTTCTTATATATTCACGTATTCAAATAATTATATATGTGAATCAATTAAATAAAATATAAAATATATATAAAATATAAAATAAATATAAATTACGTTTTCAGATTCAAGTAATCGTTTTTTTGGGTGTATACCGACACGCATAGAAACTAAACCACGAATTTCAATCAAGCTTTTTAGAAGTCTACAGTTAACATGAGTTCCAATATTTTTTTGTTATTGGGAATAATAAATAAGCCACCATAAAATGAAACAATTTGGAAAGAAAAAAAACTAATTGGGGACAGTTTGCGCAAATACCGTCTAGACCGATGATTAATATATACTTAATAAATGATTATTCGAGGCAAAACAAAAAAAAAAAAACAATCAGAACGATATCAAAACAAGAAGGACCATACAGACGATCAAATCAGTATAAAAGCCAGCAAAACAACTAACCTTATACAAAATTAACGAAGGTCATAGCCACAAATTATCTACCACTACTACGTTATATCATTTATATTCGGGTTGTATATGTAGCTAGTAATAATAATTCCCTTGTAACACATTTACCGGTCGTTTACAGTAAAGAATCAGTTAATAACTGTCCCATTACGATCCAACACAGTCGATCGTCACACAATATTCGTCATTAAATATTCAATTCGATCGTCGGAATTAAAATGGTCCCCGTTAATAATTTATCGATAATGACACCGTGGCCATCGATTGCCTCTTCTGAAATCTAGCAGAACTCCTAGAAAGTGGAAACCTATTACGTAATACACGATGTTACACGGTAAACATATGCATAAATCAAGTTGTAATGAGCCAAAAAATGTATTTATTTATTAAGTGGTATAAAAAGTGGACACGCGCATTAAGCGCTAATCTGTTTAGCACCATGCGTGAATTTATGTTGTCTCTGTTGAGTTATTATTAAATTATTCGTAATGAGTTTCATATACGCTACGCCGGTATATACCGTTTGTACAATCGCCGTATACTAAATACTCGAATGCAGTTCTCTAATGCCTCTGGATATATGGACATACGTACATTAAACAACTGGGGTTCCATGTGTCAGTTGGACTGTCTAGCTATATGGCGATAGAAGAAGCCATTAATATCTGATGTTAATTTATCATTGTCGTATCATTACGTACATCGTTAATTATATTATACGTTATCCGCTGCCTCTATGTGGACACTGTATTGTTTTCTGAAGTTTTACAGTAATTAATTTATTTCATCTCTGCGGTAACTGTAGTTCTTTTGAAGGACTGGTATGGTGTAACATACTGGACAATCAATTATAATATTATATTAATTATGTGTTATTAGAGAGAACTTCATTTATCGGTATTTTAATTCCGCACAAGCAGTAGCAGAGACGTTCGTGCAAGTGACATTGAATTGTGATTATTTAATGCCACTTTGCATATTTGAGGGGTTGACTTGATTTAATATAATTGAATATCGGATGCGAGTTTAATGTTTAAATAACATTTAGGTGGATATAATCAATATTTCCAATATTTCCAGCATACTTTAAAAAATGTAAAATTTGTTTCATCACATAATCTCATATTTTACACCCACAATTGTAAAATGATAAGAATAGTAAATAGAAAAGACATTTTAAGTTCATAATTGATTTTCCGTCGTTTAAAGTCTTTGTCGCGGCGCACATAGGGGCCAAACTATAAAATTAAAAATGGCGTTAAACCTCCAAAAATTTCTGGTACAACAATTGGATATACAATATACATAGCTCATCGCACACAAACAAAAAGTACACTCGTGTTGAGAGTATATCCCCACTACGGCAAGAGCCCGAAACTTGTCCATGTTCGCGACTACGAATTTTGACACTTATTCAAGTGCGAAAAATACCACGTAGCATTCCAAAATTTAGTATAGTGTTATCAGGTTCTTGTTTATTGTTTTAAATCAACCACAGGTTCGTTAAACATTTTATAATAAGTCGTTTACTGTATTCTGTTAAATATTGTGTTGCTAAATTTTTCTTTTGTAAACATTTAAAAAATACATGAAATTACATGGCTTTTGTTTTTTGATATTATTTGTGTATCTAATAATTAGTTCTTGAAGAAACATAAAGAATTAGGTGTCCCCTCCTGCCTCTTTTGAAGTTATGGCATGTTTTGTGATAAATTTAAGTGGAATTTGACACTTTGGAGCTTTGATGTTGAATAACTTTAGTAATCTTCTACCGATTTTAATGATTCTTTCGCGGAATAGTAAACAAATTTATCATGATTATCACCCGCCTTCGGAACTTTGTGAAAGTAACTTCTTACAGTTGCTATAGCGGGAGAGTCAACATCATGTTTTGGTGTTCCAAGTGTAAGAATCCCTGTGGGGAAAAATCTTGATTAAGTTTCTAAGTAGACTGTCAAAAAGCTTTATGTATAATTCCAAACTTCTCTTGTTTGTGATACATTCCAATATCCGAATTTTATAAAAACAGCTTTAGCAGTAAAACAATAAACACAATATTAGTTGTAATCTTCAATAACTCTTGCGAAGTTGAACTGATTTTGATTATCTTTTCAGCACATAAACAAATTCTTTTATTGCAATTTCGAAAGAAAAGAAACTTGCAGCTTGTTATAGCGGCAAAAAAATTAATTTTGTGCATTGGTCTGTATGTATTTTGTATACAAAATTAGCTTTTTTTAATTTTGTTCAGCATTTTATTGTTTGTAATACACTAATTATGAATATTACGATTTCGCATATAAAAGATATTTTAAAACAAATCAAAGAATAATTCATTTGGTCTTGCACAGATTTCTTTAGAATCTCACCAAAGTACTTAATTTCTCCACAGGGTATCTCAATGGCTACCAGAACATTATTTTCGTTTTCCCGGTGTAATAAACTGCAAGCTTAATTTATTTATTTATTTTAAATTGGCATGAGCGCGTTTATACTCTTGATAAATTTGTTGACATGTTCTAAAAAATAATCAAAATCGGTTAAAGTCCACAAATGTTATTGGACATTAAGGCTAAAATGCAAAGGTTTACTTGAAAATCTGCAATTGTTACAAACATTCAGATATGGGGATGAATCGAAAACCAATTTATTTTGAATTGACACGGCTTTGTATCAGACTACTTGAGACCCTTACATCTCTGACGAAGTAGTCTACGAAGTGTCTCAAAGTTAGACCACCAAAACATCATGTTGATTCTATCGGTATAATACGAAATTCAAATGCATGCGGTAATCTTGATGAATTTGTTGTGTCGACAAAATGTTGATAAAAATCATCTAAATCCATTAATTTTAAATGTTTGTATTACAGTTCACAAGCTTTTAATACATTGCCTCCAAATTATTGAGCATGACCTGCTACCAGTTACAAGAAGCTAAGAATAAGGAGTTCACGAGAGAGTACAGATAATATTTCGCTCGTAAAATGTCTCGTGTCAAAACAAAAGAAAATTCACATATTTTCCATGAACCCCAACAACAGTGATATTGAGACCTGAAATTCCTCTGACAATGAATATATATATATATATATATGTACTTAAAATCTAACATGTTTACTAAACTATTATTAATATATGTTCCTTTATTAATTTCCATGATACAAGTTCACAAAATTAATTTATGCTTACAATTGAGATACTTGGCCCCAGTTTTCGACGGATTAAATTTAATGACTATTTTTATATACTTACTGCGCATTTTATTTGTGGATTCGGACGATCAGTTTAATTCAGTAACTTCTCAACCTTTCTGCCCCTTTTCCGGTTAGAAATAACTTGAATTGAAGTTAGTTGACTTGTACATATCAAGTTCTACATATATCGTAGGGTCGTGGAAAATAATAAAATAAACTACGGCAATATAGCTGACATCAGATAACTAGCGATGTTGCGGTATGAAAAGCAAACGGTTGAACTTTTACATAATTTTTGCTGTACTCGTAGTTTATTATATATAATTTACTTGTACTAATTTTAAATAAATAATGTATATCAAACAAAGAAATTACACCACCAATACCTTTTACAGCAATAAAATGTAAATAAATTAATTAATTAATTAATAAATTAATTATAATATTAAATATAATGAAAATAAAACGAATAAAAAACGAGTAAAAAGTTTCATACAGACTAAGTGATTTTTTTCGCTTACTGACGAAGGTTGAAATAAAATAAATCTTGTCACTTGAAGTAAATATATTTATTTTGCGTCTATAAACCGGCAACTGCCACTGCTACTTAATACTGGCTTTTAGGGAAATGTCAATATCTGGCGGAACAGCGGTTGAGAACTGCTGGTTTAATTAAAACAAAGTAATTAGGAATGAACGCACATGGTGGCATTATATTGGACCATTGAGTGATTGTCGTGGTTGTGTTATTAGTTACTACTAGGGCAACCAAAAATATGCAAATGTATATATTTTTTCATACATCTGATAAAGGAATAGACAAGACAAAAATTTGTTTCAGACTAAATTATAAATTTTAAGCCCTATACGTTACGGCATATTTTTGCATATTTCACTGTCAGAGCATATTTTGCATATTGGAGAATTATATGGCATTTTTCGAAATAAATGCATATTTTTAATGCATATTTTGGATATTTTATATTAATGACATCGCAATACCGTTTCGACTAGACATAACGTTACTTGTTATCGAAACACGCTAAAGTTCAGTAGGGAAAACTACATTACCGGCGTTCGAAATTGGTTTACAACAAGAAAATCAGAATTATATAGATTTTCGCATCGAGTAATTCCCCATTCGGCCGCCGGTGGTTCCCCATTCTGCTAGGGGATACACCTCCCGTAAGAGTCTGAACTCTTGTACTTCTCGCTTCTGTGTTGTGTGTCCATAATATATTTAAATTACGGCGTAATTATCAAAGCGTTAAGTAGGTATAAACATTTATACAAATTATAATATGTATTACAAATGAAGACTATTTTGGGATTATGTCGAAAGTAAAGACGTCACTGTCAGGAAAGTTATCGCAATATGTGCGTGAATATCCGGTATTCAAGACTGATGGTAAGGTACCTTTTTGCAAAGTGTGCAACAAATCTGTATCGGCCGAGAAAATATTCGTTGTAAAACAGCATCTAGCAACTACAAAACATATTGAACTTGACACAAGAAATAATGCAAAGAAAGCTACGCAGGCTCTCTATAGCAAATGTTCCACATCGAAGACAAAATACTTTTTTGGGGCAGATTTTAAGTTTTTTAGAGCATATTTTCATATTTATAGGGCATATTATAAGCGCTTAAAAAAGTTTTTTTCGAGCATTTTTTTGGTTGCCTTAGTTATTACTCACTGGATTAGCGTGGCTTTTGAAGTGAAAACTGGTGAATATTTTTCATAGGAATGAAGCGAAGTTTTTTTTTAGAATAGACTAAACATAATAAGGCTGCTAAAAACTAACCTGCGTCACTATGTGCATCCAGGCTTAATACAGTGCAAATTCCATGAATATTAATCAAACTATTATTCATAGTATATATCGCTGGTAATGATAGTGTGTTTATTAAAACTTTTTAACTGTACTCATTGTTAATAAGTGCAAACTGGCCACATGCCTACATATTTTGAGAAATATGTTGTAACTAACGACAGTTTTATGACAACTTTTAGATAAATTATGTTAACGCACTTAAAATTCTTAACTACATATAAAAAATGTTTACAAAATATTATCTTTTTTTTTTAAATAGGTGGAGCATAAACGTATATTGAGCGGTATAGAATTGAACCTATCTTACATATTCATGTTAAAAATCTGTGGTTAACCTATGTTAATCGAATTCGGGGACAGCCTGTATATAAACATATCAATTTAACAAACTTAAGTAGTGTTTCGTTGGTATCAAAGACGTCAATAAATTCGTAGTTTGTCTCTCTCTCTCTCTTTCTTACCAGGTTCGACAGCTTAGTAACCGAAGATTCCGGTTACAAATTAACAAAATTCTCCTCACCTTGATACGGTAAGTACATTATTTATAACCATCGGTGATTTAAGTTTAATTTCGTTTCGACTACCGATACAGCGATTTCTAAACTACCGAATCCCAATATTAATGAGATCCGTCCAGGTAGAAACTTCTCGGCAATTGAATAAATTTATAATGCGTAGAGGAAACGCAAATAACTATGCTGAAGTAATCCACATTTTTATTATTCCATGAGCTAATTCTGGAGCTTGGTAATTATAAATCGTTTTAAGATGATGAGAGCGCTTTGGCTAAGATGACGAACAAGTTGGAATATATCAACGGAAATAGCATACTGTGATCCAGACCACCCACTCCATACGCAGAATAAATCCTGGGAATAGTTCTATCGCAATAACTTAAAGCCAGTAAGGATTGAAAAGTACTTAGGACAAGTCCAAACAAGACAAAACAAATACTTTTTGTTAGAGTTAAAGTTAAATAGTGAACGTCAACTATTACTGTAGTACAAAGTTGTGTCGATTTCCTTATTATTAATGTATGCTCTTGATACTCTATACCGCAATACACAGTAATTAACAGCTAAATATTAATGATGGAACGGAGACAATTTGAAAACCTGTTGTCTGATACCGTGCCTTATTTCCACAAAATTTAATATTCTCTATTATTTCGTCGCGAATAATATACCGTATAATTTTCTGTGTAGTATAGGATAATTTAAGTATAATTTAATAATGAATTTAACTGGATTTGACATGGACAAGTCGCATGTGTTTCGGTTCTTAATAAGGTTGTTAAAATCAACATGTTTATATGATGGTTTAGCAGACTTTAGTCGGACAGCATTTGTCACAAAACAGTAGTAAGTTGCTTCAGTCGCGTAGTAGCGTCCAGGAGTTTTTCGTTATTTTCCACCAGACAATGAGATTTTTCCGACCATAACCAGAACGAGAAGAATAGGGACGCCACTTTTCTGTAGGTAGGACAAATTAGGGCTTTTACGACAAATTTTTGTAGCAGCACGGCGAAATATGCATTATAACGGCAACAGGAGTGTTTTATCGGCAGAAAACGTAAACGAACGGCGAAATATCAATATTTTACTAATGCCGTCACAAATAAAAATACCAATGACCAGATATTAGAGATTATTTACATAAAAAATCAATTTAGTTTAAATTTAGATTATTATAAAGAACAACTGGATAATTGACGAAATTAGTTTTGTGAGTTGATGGTACATATTATTCAGTGGATGAGAAGTGTATCTATGACTGGCTGACAATAAAGAACTATAGTTATTATTACACAGTACACATCTAATAATAAAAAAGAGAGCAGTTACCAGGAGGATGTACATTTTACATATGTGACCGGCTTCGAAGAAAGGGGTCTTACGGCTAAATTATCGATTTTTGGGTTTTGACAGATTCGGAATGCTGGATCTTATTCTTTAACATGCAATTTATCCGACATCAATCGGACAAAATATAGTGAAGTTAGATGGAGGATTCCACAAAACTATATTTTCGCGGGAGGTATCAATATTAAAGGGTACTGTTGTCACATGGTGTGATGTGTATTTTCATTTTCCTTATTTAAAGTAAAATACGCATGAATAATTTATCAATTGTTCAATAGCAATAAGAAATCGACTTAATAAAATATTTTCAAACAGACATGTGCGTTCCAGATATACAGTTAAAATATTATACTCGAGAAAAAGCGTTCAAGTTTGCGAAACGTAGAAAAGACAAGCTGGAGAATTTCTTCGGCATCGAATTTAATTTAATTTTTTTTTCTGAGACACCTAAATAACGTCGAATAACGTTGTAAATGCTGCACAGAAAAATACAGTCTTATGCCCACAAAAAAATTGTTTTCGAGCACTACGCCATATTACCAACGAAATATTATCGTGGAAAGTTTTAGACTAGATATGTATGACTGGAATAAGCAAAAATAATTTATGTTTTTAATTCAAAATGATGTATACTAATTGTTGCGTCTACCTCCAGCAACATTATTTTATGTAGGCTTGGAAACGGTGGTTAACTTGGAGATATAAATAAATACTTCACACCATTAAGTGTCAACTTTAATTAATACAATTTAGTAGAAGATATTTCCCTCAAACATCTCTACAATTGGTGACCCCCGACATCTGAAGAAACATTCTTACAAGATCAACGTTCTACACTTAAAATGGCTGAAGATAATAACCAAGGTCAAGTTTCAACAAACGTCACGAAAGTCAGTGTCAAAATGCCTCCATTCTGGAAGGACAAAATCGGCCTCTGGTTTATTCAGGTAGAGAGCAATTTTGATCTAGCTGGTATAAAATGTGATAATACCAAATTCAATTACGTGGTAGCCAGCATTGATTTAACTGCCTTAGACCAAATATAGGTAAAACTACGAGAGCTGAAGTTGAGTCATCGCCTAAAAACGTAAGAACAGACGCATGAAAAAGCACTCTGTTTCTTTCTAACGCACGGGAATGGTCTGTAACGTATCAGCAAAACAACAGCTGGAATCGATGACTCACCTTCAGCTCTCGTAGTTTTACCTATACCTGATATACTAACAAAACCTCCAACTGAAAGAAAATATGACACAATCAAAACAGCTTTAATCGAACGTTTCTCTGAGAGTAATGAAACAAATTTGCGAAGACTTCTCACTGATTTACATCTGGAAAATCGCAAACCGTCCCAGCTATTAAGAAAAATGCAAGATTTCGCAAACAACTCGTTGACAGAGTCTGCTGTTAAGGCATTATGGTTGCAAAGGCTTCCAACAAGTGTGCAGATGGTTTTGTCTGCTAGTAATGACCGGTTGGTCGATCTAGCGGTGCTTGCGGATAAAATAACAGAATTAACTACCAGCTATCCAATTCATGCAATCCAGTCTGAACAGCAAACATCAACAACTAATGACAGCGAGTTAAGTAAGATTCAACAACAACTGTATAATCTAACAAAAATAGTCTCTGATTTAGCAAGATCGAAAAACAAGTGTCAGTGCAGATGTCGATCTCAATATCGAAACACAAGAATACGATCAAGATCTCAAACACCTCGCAGAAAATGTTGGTACCATGCCAAGTTCGGCGAAAACGCACAGAAGTGTATATCACCCTGCTCGGAAAATCCGGAAAACCTGCAGCTTCCTCAGTAACGGTGGTAACTGGAGAAGACAGTCCTCACCACCAACATTGTTTATTTTTACGCGACATTAACAGCGGCATTAGTTATCTAATCGATACAGGAGCCGTTATATCAGTTATTCCAGCGAAGATGGTGAAACCGAAATTGAAACTCTCAACTTTCCCGGTCCTCTACAATGCCTCTGGTTCACAAATATCCACATTTGGTACTAAAGTGGACAAAATAAATTTTGGTTTACGTCGAGCGATGCCATGGACCTTTGTAATAGCCGAGCTAACATCTCCCATCATCGGTGCAGATTTTCTCAACAAATACAACCTCATTGTCGATGTTCGAGGAAAGCAGATTATCGACGGCATCACCGGACTCACAACGCGCGGGTAAGTTAAATGTGTACCACTTCAAGATCGTCTAACTGCAATTCAGCCCAATGTTAAATACCACGACATCTTATCGAAATTTTCAAGTGTCTTTCAACCACCACAATCCTCAACAAGGCTTATTACAGTGAAGCATACGAGTTCTATAATATTCTGGTGCAAGAACAGAAGAACGATCTGGAGCTTCAACAATTGTTATCAAACAACAAGACCTCCTTGAGACTAAGACGAGTCCCCGTTGTGGGTTTGCTAGAAACAATGATCTGCGATTGTTCCACGGCAGAACTTCGACCGTTTATTACAAGCAACTTAAGACGTGATGTTTTCAACAAAATTCATGGTCTTTCTCATGCTGGAATAAGAAAGACGTTAAAACTGATAAAAAGCAAATATATATGGCCTTCAATAAATAAAGACGTCAGAAAATGGACGTCTACATGTATTGCTTGCCGAAAGTCAAAAGTGATCAGGCATAACAAGACCCAGATTCAAGATTTTCCGCTTCCAAAATCGAGATTTAAGTTCATCCATATTGATATAATTGGACCACTTCCACGATGCGAGAATAAGCGCTATGTTTTGACCATGTTTGACCGTTTTTCTAAGTGGATCGAAGCAGTACCACTAAGCAACATCGAGGCAGAAACTATAGCAAAGAATCTATTTTCAACTTGGTTTGCGAGATATGGAATCCCTGAAATTATTGTGACCGATCAAGGTAGACAATTTGAGAGTCGATTATTCAAAGAGCTCGCTAAACTTTTGGGTTTCCGGCACAACCGAACCACACCCTACCATCCTCAAAGTAATGGCGCTGTGGAAAGAAGTCATAGGACTATTAAAACCGCTTTAACTGCAACACTAGAAGCTGAAAAGAAAACATGGCTACCGGCTTTACCTGCAGTACTATTAGGTTTAAGATCAACAATACACGAAGATGCTGCTTCCACTCCTGCTGAAATGCTATTTGGAGAGAATATTAGGACACCTGGCGAATTCATCAGCCCTACAAATTCAAGTATATCAGAAAATGATTTTATTGAAGAATTTCGTCAAAAAATGTCTCATCTACGAGCCACACCTACACGTCATGTGGGGTACAGAAAAGTATTTGTAGAAAAAAATTTGAATACATGTAAATATGCGTTTTTAAGAGTTGAAATGTTACGTCCAGTATTTTCACCTCCTTATGATGGCCCTTTTAAAGTTATTAACAGAAATAAGAAGACTGTGACATTGCTGATAAATGGAACAAACAGAAAAGTGTCACTGGACCGTGTGAAAGCTGCACATACGTTAGAAGAAGCCGAGTTCTGATATATATTTTTTTTTGTTTTGCAGGGGGAGTACTGTTGCGTCTACCTCCAGCAACATTATTTTATGTAGGCTTGGAAACGGTGGTTAACTTGGAGATATAAATAAATACTTCACACCATTAAGTGTCAACTTTAATTAATACAATTTAGTAGAAGATATTTCCCTCAAACATCTCTACACTAATTAATATGGTCTCGAAAAACCAATACACTTTAAACCTATTTGTAACTATTATTGGCAACCGTAGTATTCAAAATACAACTTATCTTTTTAAACATTTTTAAAGACTTTTTATTGATATTTATTGATTCTCCAGTAGATCAAGAATCATACAAACTCATTTTTAAATGTTTATTTTTGAAATGGCTAAAAGTGCATAAACAGCCGCGGGACATGTGCAGTCAGAGCACTTGACTTGATTAGCAACGTGAATTGTGCCCTAAAACATACTCAAACATCACCTCAAAGATGTTCATAACTCTGAAATGACAACGGAAAAAGTCAAATAAACTGCATAATACTTCTGAAACATTTCTATATAACATGTATAACTATCAAAACTGTCTGCTCTTAGGTTTAAACTTCTACGTGAGACTTGTGACACCTATTACAGCCAGTATTACATATGAACATAAAAAACATAAATGCTAATCAATAGACAAGATTCCAAATTTTACTCGATCATGATCTGACAGTTTTGCAGTAAGAGGTTTGAAGAAAAATATCGGAAAGGTGAGTGTTAATTTAAAACAGTTAAAACTGCAGAAATTCGGTACGTCTTTACACTTCTGTCGCGCACATCTTTAAACCGAACCGTAGAAAATTTTGATAGTGATGCACTACATATAGAAACGATTAACTAATATATCACATTTTATTTTATTTACTTTTGATAAGTAGTTTCAGAGTTATGAGTCTTCAAACACATGTCTCCATACTATTATTAAGCGCCGGGCAGCGCTGTACTCTAGACGCGTGTTTCTCGATAATATGATTGTAGATAGGGTTGCCAACATTGCGTCGATCTTGACCCGGATAACAATAATTTTAGTGCAAATATTTTTATTTTTAATAAACTACACTGGCGAACATTTATTTTGTCCCATTAGGCATGAGTTCGGTGGTATCGACAGTTCTTTTTCGTAATTATTTTCTTTAAATTTTTTTCCTAGACGAAGCTCCATAACAGCATAGTTTTGAGAAAAATAAGTAAACAATTTAGCTTCCTTTAAAAAATAGTTGGAATTCTTTATTAAGTCGAGCCAGATGAAAACTTGAACCTTGAAGATTGAAGCTTTGTAGAAATGTCTAGAAACTCTTGGAATATCTTTCTGTTCCTTGCATTAAATTTTGAAGGTTGAAGATTACATTTCAGCCTACCTAAAAAACTTACTGCCAAGAAAATGAGATTTGTTGGCATTTTAAAACCTTCTTTACAAAAAAATGTGACGTTATGAAGATTTTTGGTTAAAATCTAAAAAACATTATTATAAATAATCTGTTTTTTTACATTTATTTTCTAATGTGACAAACAGCATTGATAAAACCCTGTTTTTAGAATTCACATGATTGGAATGAAAATGATTCTCAAAACTTGCGTAAATAAGAAAAGAATATGTAAACCCCATTTTTGGGAACTGGTCGGTTTTCATGAATATGAAATTAATAACAACAATTCAAACTGTTTTTGTAGATATCTGAAAATTGCTTTGACCAGCAAAAAATAATAAATAATCATTTGCCCGAATTTAACCGTTGTATCTCTTCAAATAAAAACGAGAAAAAAACGACCATCTTGTATTTAAAATCGACGTCCATTTTTTTTAGATCTAGATAATTTTTAAGATTGCAACACTAATGCTAAGGGATAAAACGAAAACTGTAACATGCACTGCGGAACCCACAACACTTTTAAGTGACCTTTTTAGCGGGTTTTTAAATTTATATTGCTTTTTCGTAACCCGGAGATTGTCGTTGAAAACCCGTAACCCGGAGAATGATGGCCAAACCCGAAGTCTCCGGGTCAAAATGACAGTGTTGGCAACCCTAATTGTAGCAGTAAGACCCCTTTCTTCCGAGCGGGTCACATATGTAGCACACAAGATCAAAATAAAACAAAGGTACAAATACAAAACACAAATACGAAAGACTGCAATGATACGGAATAATTAAAAAAATATGTTTTAGTATCTAAGTACTATATCAAATTAATCCAAAGTATTGATCATGAAAAGAGCCAAATTTGTATGTTCCAGAATATCTCACTCAAGTTGTTAATAAATGTTGTATAGTATTTTTCATATTCGTATTTTCCTTTGATTATGCGTTCTTTGTTTACGCCTTTGAGCAAACTGCTGTTGCAAATGCCATTTGTCATTATGATATAAGTAATATTAAAAACATTTTTTATCATTCGGTAATCTGAAGAAATTTATAGTTATTTTCCAAATAAAAGTAAATGAATTGCGTGAGCTTCAGGATACCTCTCAGTACACTTATTCCATTTCTCTACGCGTGTCGTGAAAAATCGTAAATTGAACAGGAATTGGGTCGAGATTTTTCACTGGGAAGGAGGGTTGAGTCGGCCGTCAGTTTGTTTTACATAAATATGTGGACGGGCAAAAATATAACCGACGTGAGAGCAGAGATTTCCCTCAGCTCAAACATGTCACTGAGAAGACCGAGACCTTCCCATCATATCCTTACCCTGCCCTTTCCCGACAACGGATATAAATGTACTTTATAAGGGAAGAACGAACGGGTGTACATTCCACACAGAATATCACACGACCCAAGCAAGATTTATTTGGAAAGCATATACAATGTGTTCAGTTCATAACTTTCCACCTTAAAATAGAACATTTGATGTGAAGAAGGAGACAAATTTGATGAACAGTCATCATAATCTACCCAATGATGAAAGTGTTCATGTTGAGTTGCCTTCATTAGATGGCCATAAATGCAACCATGACAGTTTACGTGTAGCAGAATTATTTATATTCGTTACGTTTTCGTTGATAAGCATCTAAACAACATTTACCCCTACAATAAATTTCCGAGAAGTAGTTAACTTGTGTTGTATTTGTATTACCCTCACGCATGCAACCAGAAAACGGCTAAAATCATCCTATACATAAATGGTAACGCTTAAAATTACGTTCATTCAAAATTCTGAATGATTTGTGTCCATTTCCATCGTAATCCACTATACTAATCCATAATTCTTTTATAGCCTTTAGAGTACCACAATATATTATATTTTTGCATTAAATGTTCCAGACTCTCAGCTAAATATCTACAGAGCCGTTCATTTCTGCCATTGCTACGTGCTGATGATGTGGTTGAAAAGCCGCGTATATAATGAAAATTTGCAGGTGTCTTATAGTTTGTATCGCACCTTCTAAGCATGGTGGGATTTAACGTAACAATTGGTTGTCATTTAGCAAGTTCAATTACCCGTTAATTTTTGCAAGTCCTAAAAGTATTTTTTTTAATTTGTGTTCTTTATACACATGAAATCTCAAAGCAATTCTAAATCTCAAAATTTAATCAAAATTGCATTGATAATAATAAAATTATAAAAATTCCCGAAACTTTTCACAGGTGTTTATATACAGAATCTTAAAAGCAATACGGACACAATGACTTTTCTTAAAAGCAATACACCATATTATTGATTAAAAAAATAAACAATTTTCTGTCTAATGGTGGACTTTTTGAGAATTTTGTATGTGTGTGTGAAAAATCTAAAATGAAATCTGACTGAAGGAATTGACGGATTTTGGCTGATATTAGAAGAAACACAGGCCAAAATGGAATTATTGTAGAAAACGGAAGGTGTTATTGGTGGAACAGTTCATAAAACATGTGCACAGTACAACTTGTTGAATTAGAACATTTTTTTTGGTATATTCTTGAGCATGAAGGTTTGGTTTAATAATTTCTATTAACCCAATTATTAAATTTGTATTTGGGAAAACGGCAACAAATAAAACTTAGTAAAGTTTTTAGTAGATATCTCGCCTTATAACATAGGGTTCCTCAGGAAATCTACAAGAACGAACGTTATACAAAGAATATAACAAATTTATAATTACTTACTAAATAGACAATAAACTACCAAAACACAAATTTTTTTAAACTTCTGACAAATGTCAAAATACTTCATAACGACGTAGAATAATATGACTGGTAATTATTTAAAAACTAGAATTTCATTACATAAATCAGACATAAAAACAAGTAGATTAAGGTGCGCATTAGCTCAACATGCCTTTCAGGAAAACCATAGTTTTGATTTCGATAATGTTAAAGTTTTAGGTGTTTGTAAAAATCAAGCAAATAGAAATTTTATCAAAATGTTGTTAATTAATGAATTAAAAATACTTGAAATTTTAAAACTGATGTAGAAAATGTGATCATAATTTATAACAATTAAAGTTATTGAAACCTTATGTGTCAACATTTTTGATAAATTAATTTTTTCACGGATATTGTGATGTCATATTATTTTACGTCGTTATGAAGTATTTTGTTTGACATTTGTCAGAAGTTTAAAAAAGTTTCATGTGTTTTGGTAGTTTATAGTCTATTTAGTAAGTAATTATAATTTTTTTATATTCTTTGTATAAAACGTTCGTTCTTGTAGATTTCCTGAGGAAGCCTATGATATAAGAAATATCGAAAAATTAAAAAAAAACTAAAAACTTTACTAAGTGTTATTTGTTGTCGTTTACTCAAATCATTAAATATAACTATTATAACTAATTTGTATTAAATATTTATTAGTGGATAAAAAATTATATATTTACAATATTAATTTGGTATAAAGGACATATATTTGGAGAATTGGCGAATTACAAAGTAATTATAATGTATCAAATAATATTTATTTTAAATAAATATGGAAAAACAATTAATCACCAATAATATAAACAAATATGTAATCATCACGTTGCGTAATAAAGTAGTAGCTTTAAATACTTAAAGTCTACTTTAACTTAATCAGTTTCATACTGCAATTTTAAAGATACAGTCGCCTTTATCATAAAGAGTTAAAGACAAGATTTTGCCTCTAACCTTAACTGATTTTTTATTCTTTTGTACAAGCATATGGTGTTTTGTAAAATACAATGAAAGTGAATGTGTGGAAAGTTCTGACTGACAAATGCAACAGTATCCATTATTCAAACTAATTGACCATTCCATATAGTTTACTTCAAACAAAGAAAGTTCTGTTGGACTAGGGTATTTATTAATTTGCAAATCCTTTAGAAGGGATTGAAATCGGCAATTTAGTTGACCCTAATGTTCTATGCAGCACAGAATATGCTCATTTCAGTGGCACATTTTGTTGGCGTAGCCAAAGCTCATATTGTGTAGAAGGTGATACATTTCATAGCGATGACATTTTAATATATTTTATAACAAAAAACTGCAAAAAACAACCAGAAAATTCGTAGTGCAAAAATGAAATTATGTACTTGTTTAGGTGGAACGAACGAAAAAACTTACAGAATTCAGTAATTAATCATCTTGATAACAATACTTAAAGACGACTTTTACTAATGCTGACATCTGACTGTATTATGAAACGTGATAACTTAATCGAGTTTAAAGCCAAGTTCAAGTTGGTCAACTTTAGTTAAAGCTTCTTTAGCTGTAATATTATAAAACTGGGCGTATGCCCAGTAAAATTGTGTATCCAACCCAACTCAAAATCAAATGAAAAGAAAGTTTTTCTCAAAATGTTTCCAAATTCGCTATAATTTATCGCTTTTCGGCTTTTTCGATGACGTTAGTGTTTAGCTTTAATCACTATGTTACCCTGTATTTATCAGTGGTGATACAATTTTGCTTAATAAATTTCAACGTCATTATCTCTGAAAAGGCATTGTTCCGTTCAAATGACGAAATTTCCCGTTAAAATTTTGAGAGTTTCCGTGAAAACCAATATATCTGACGACATCAAAAATCAATACTTCAACTGAAATCTGTATTACTTAATCACGCGACAAATGAAAACAAAAAAGCACCACAACCGATTTAAATATAAAGTATACAGAATAAAATCGTTGGTGACCCATTGCTTTTTATTGGAGGACTGTCGAGCATGAATTAATTATTGTGTTTGTGTTCACCGTCAACGGTAGCAGCTGTAAATGTTTTCAGTAAATCAAATGGTTTCGAGTGCCTGAAAATATCCGGGACTGATGCTCAGTTATTATTTCAACCGTTTACGGTCCGGAACCCACTTGAAATTGCCGGCGACTAATGTAAAACTGTTCAGATCCGGACGCTAAATTGAAAAATTAAAATTTTATGTTGCCTTGTTTTGATGAGAAATGCTCTTGTCGGCACTGGTTTGATTTAGCGCAATTTGCTGAAGAGGTTTAGTAATGTTTGTTGTGGGTAATATCGATTTATTATTTATTGTTGATTTCGTGGAGTCAAAAAACATGGATAAACAAAATATTAATGGGGTTTAATGTTTATATTTAGGTCTACAAGTGTCTACCGTTTGTATTTAGGTCCACAATATTTGCGTAATTTTCTGTATGATAATTTTAATGTATAGTTTTAAACGTAACTAATAACCTATCTAAAACGCCGCATATGATATGTACCAGAGACCGTCACCGCAGTGTTGGGGGGGGGGGGGGTGCTTTTCGTCGTTATCTCTCAGCGGTACTAAGTAATTCAATTCATATCTGCATAGCTTTGCCTCCTCATAAGCAACACAAGTAGTAGCAAATGTTCTGGCATTCAATTATTTATGTGCTTCATTCATTTGTGTGCTCTTAAATTGTAGATTGGGTCATCAATAAATTTTAACACTTCTAATAAAGCGAATCGTCGACCTAAGAAAACAGTTGTTATGATTCATTTGCCCTCTCCAGGATATTCCTCGATTGTTTGCCAACTTCCACCAAACAAGATGAAATAAAAACACAAATAAGAGATTGAGTATTGTGTTAAGCGAGAGTCCCGTAAACAGTTTTTAATTAATTTATTTATATTTATTATTTTATATCTATAGTCTTAATTTAAAATGTGTGTGAGTGTTTTTAACTGTATATTTTATATCTTTGACACGAGGGTCTGATAATTCTAATAGCGAAACCGGTCACCCTCTAGTTAATAAAACAAAAATAAAAAAGTGTACGTAAGAATTCTTAAATTGGCAATTCTTCAGTGTAAACATCAACTGCATCAGCTGAATGCGATTCTAAAAATGGGGAACAATATTTTATGACTGATATTTTTGACATGAAATATTACATTTATTTTAGTATTGCATTGTAAATAATGTCCAATTGAAATAGGGTTGCCAACATTGCGTCGATCCTGACCCGGATAACAATAATTTTAGTGCAAATATTTTTATTTTTAATAAACTACACTGGCGAACATTTATTTTGTCCCATTAGGCATGAGTTCGGTGGTATCGACAGTTCTTCTTCGTAATTATTTTTTTTAAATGTCTTTCCTAGACGAAGCTCCATAACAGCATAGTTTTGAGAAAAATAAGTAAATAATTGAAAAAAAAACTAGTTTAACATAACTTTAGCTTCCTTTAAAAAATAGTTGGAATTCTTTATTAAGTCGAGCCAGATGAAAACTTGAACCTTGAAGATTGAAGCTTTGTAGAAATCGTGGTGACAACTCTTGGAATATCTTTCTGTTCCTTGCATTAAATTTTGAAGGTTGAAGATTACATTTCAGCCTACCTAAAAAACTTACTGCCAAGAAAATGAGATTTGTTGGCATTTTAAAACCTTCTTTGCAAAAAAATGTGACGTTATGAAGATTTTTGGTTAAAATCTAAAAAACATTATTATAAATAATCTGTTTTTTTACATTTATTTTCTAATGTGACAAACAGCATTGATAAAACCCTGCTTTTAGAATTCACATGATTGGAATGAAAATGATTCTCAAAACTTGCGTAAATAAGAAAAGAATATGTAAACCCCATTTTTGGGAACTGGTCGGTTTTCATGAATATGAAATTAATAACAACAATTCAAAATGTTTTTGTAGATATCTGAAAATTGCTTTGACCAGCAAAAAATAATCAATAATCATTTGCCCGAATTTAACCGTTGTATCTCTTCAAATAAAAACGAGAAAAAACGACCATCTTGTATTTAAAATCGACGTCCATTTTTTTTAGATCTAGATAATTTTTAAGATTGCAACACTAATGCTAAGGGATAAAACGAAAACTGTAACATGCACTGCGGAACCCACAACACTTTTAAGTGACCTTTTTAACGGGTTTTTACATTTATATTGCTTTTTCGTAACCCGGAGATTGTCGTTGAAAACCCGTAACCCGGAGAATGATGGCCAAACCCGAAGTCTCCGGGTCAAAATGACAGTGTTGGCAACCCTAAATTGAAACCTACATGAATGGATGATATCATTCAATGACACTTTGACAGTTTTCTTTATGGTTTTCTTTGACGAGTTCGTGTCAAATTTTTCATAAAAAGGTCATGAAGTTTCGCGAAGTGTCAACAATAATTATTGTCGAGATGACAGCTATGGACAGCTAGGACTAAATAACCTTACTAGCTTGACAGTAATTACCGATACCGTTGAGTTTCTATAGTAACCGAACAGGTGTTTGGTTATAAACTACAGTTTATATACATGATGCATAACCGAATTAACAAAGATGTTGCATGATAGTGGCAAGCAATGACAAAAATCGAAACAATCATGGTAACTTTTCAACAATTTTCATATGGAGGTAATAGTACATAGTCCAGAATACACCAAGACATAAATATAAATCCCACAGGATTCCCTGTATTTGTGGAGTCAGAGTTGTGGAGTCGGAGTTCAGACAAATTTCAGAGGAGTCGGGAGTCGGAAAAAATGTACCGACTCCGACTCCGAGTCCTCGTTTCGTTATTGTAGAAAAAGAAAAACATGCGAGATGGACGTTGCCTCTGTAGACAGTAAACAAATAAAACTAAACATTCCATTAGGTCTTTGACAAAGTACCTACCTACATACATATCTAAATAACCAAATTACAAAACACACTTTTCAAACGAAAGTGAATACGATTAACAAAAGTAATGGGAAATAAAACAATAACTAAAGATTTTAAATGAGATTGAGAAGTAGGGCCGTAGTTCAATGTTGTAATAATCATTTATCCAGATTACCTGTGCAGCCATAATTATGATTATTTTCAGCTTCGAAAATAATTAGAAATTATGCCAGGGCATCCTTGCAGGAGAATGTGGTTGGAGCTATGCTGTTCCTCACAATAATTTTATAACCGTATTTCGCATTTAATTCTATTTTTATTAGAATCAATTTTATTTTGTATTGTACACTATGTCTTATGGGTGAGTTTGTTATTATTAGAGATATAAAATCGGTTAAATGGACAAAGTAGTGCCGATTTGTATGTTCTCTGGAGAAGACAGTTAAATACTTAATGATGTCAGAGATATATTGAGTAAACAAATTTCAGAATGAAATTTCATTTTATAATTATGTGGTCATAATTTTTATATTTGTGGTCCGATCAATAGAACTTTTTGATATGTTATAGATCGTTTTTTATTTACAATTATATTGTCAGTTTAAATATGTTTGCCAACAAATTCGCTGGACACTTATAAAACTTCTGTTTTGCTTATGGTTTTAGCAGTTTTTGTGAGTAATTTGATATGCACAATGTTTAATACAATCAGATACTACAATACTAGAACAGAAATTTATTTTATTAAATTGTTTCCTTTTTCCTGGTGGTGCTTTTGTTTTCACAGCAAATTTAATGTTGCTCGATTGTATTATTCTGCGTCAAATTTGTGATTTTTACAAATGTAAGATTTTTAGTACACATAATTATTTGAACATATTTTTGTATGCAGTTTTTCTGAGAATTTTTTTACCGACTCCGCAGCCCTGGTTTGTACAATAAGCCTGCGTTTTGCTTTTGCTTTAATTAAGATTTGTATAAATTTACATTTTTAAATATAATTTGTAAGTCGTTGGTTAGGTGTTACGTCACAAACAGGCTGTATTTGAACAAAATAATAAATACAATAGTTAGTAGAAGAAATCGTGTTCATGTGTTTCATATACTCATCAACAACGGCAAACTAATGGCTATTCATTGAGAATAGTCATTATGTTTCTAGAAGTTAGTACATGAAAAAATATTCATGGAACTTTTAGAATTCTAGAATAAAATACAAAAAAATATATACAAATTCTTTTGAAGTAACTCATAAAAGTACGTGTATTTTGTTATTTTTCGTGGTTCGGAACAAGTTTCTTGAACAAGAAATCCAGTTGCCAGCTTTTTATCGAATTTTAATTTTATATATGTATATGTATCTTGTAGTCATTTTTAATTCCGCTGATACGAGGGTGGCAAGCTCATACAATTAAATTTCCATTACTTTGGTTAAATACCAACTATGAAATTTTTTTTCACAAATCCACGCCTACGTCAGCAACTTCACGCGTCGCGTCGTAAACCAGTATGATTTATTTCCGCATATCCGACATTTTTACCTGCACAGTCGGTAATTGTAATTGGCGTAACGTCGCTACACCACCACTGCACGACGACCGCGGCGGCAAAGCTCGAAATTACGACTTCCACGGCCAGCTTAGCGCCGACACGCATGAATATGTAAGTTTACGTTTCTGGAAGGCTGGAAGTGGCCCATTTGCTCTCTTTAATTGATACCTTCGTACGTCGTAAATCTTTCTAGAGTCATGCATATCGGTTTGTTTCGGTGATTAAATGGTATATTTCAGCGCGGTCATTATTTTTCGTTGTGAGCTTGTCCGTTCTTCGCCTACCTATGGGAGGGACAAACGACTGCCCGTGATTGATGAATTTTTGGTAGGTCTTCCGGGTTAGAGGACACGAAGTCGCGCAAACGTGTAATACCGTGATTTATTCCTCTTTTTATTTATAGGCAATTCATATTCCAATACACGAAAGTAGTAGGTTTCGATAAAGAAAATTCATTATTGTTGGATGAAATGTAGATATGATTAGTTGGTTATTGGCATAATAAATTATATCAAGTACCTACTTACCAGCAATTGAATACAAAGGTGTCACTTTCAAAACATCTTTAATGGTTAGTCATTATGTCATTTATTATGGATGCAGGCAAATCAGGGAATTTTATATCGTCGTATACAGGATGATTCTTTCTCGTACACAGGGCGATATTGCAAAATTTTGCATTTTTTTTGCTCAAAACGCAAGGAAGTCTATGGTCCAGGCTCCACAACAAAGTGCATCCTGTTTGCATTGTTAGGAGTTATTTTATTTGTTGGATTAATTTAGATATAGGGTACCTAGGTGTTAGATTGTTAGAAGGTTATAAATACGAATATTTGTATATACCAGATTGACTTGAGAAAGTCAAGAAGGTCATAACAAAACATTGTTTTATACCTAAAATCTTGAAAATTTGCCCATACGTGTTCTTGAGACCCGGAAAACATGGCCAAAACTCGTAATAATCTTGGGCTTTTGAAACACATGTTAAACATGCTCATAAGAGGTTTTTGGGGTCTCTGATTCCAAATATGATATCAGATTTTCAAAATTCAAAATGGTGGACCTAAGGTGGCGACAAAAAATGATAAAATATATCCGATTTGCATAAAAGTTATTCCCTGCGATATTGCTAGACTCCTCATTCCTAATCTAATAATCTAATAATCAATATGGCGACCGAAAATATAAACAATTTCCGAATTGCATGATAATTATATCCTGCAATATTACAAGACTTCTGATTCCAAATCTGACAACAGTTGTTTAAAACTCAGAATGGCGGAACCACCATGGCGACCGAAAATGTAAAAATATATCCGATTTGCATAAAATTTATTTCCTGTAATATTATAAGTCTCCAGATTCTCAATCTTATATCAGAATATTCAATTCTGGCGGAATCAGTATGGCGACCGTAAATGTTCAATTTGCATAAAACTTATTTTCTGCAATATTACAAAGACGTTTCTGTTGGGGCTTACATAAACATGTGAAAGAGCTTAAAATTATATATGTATTGATTGTTAAAAAATATGAATGTAAAAAATCAGCCTGTATATTGTTGCAATTTATTAATTGTTTGCACACAAGAAGTACTATTGTACTATTGTGTTTTTCCAAAGTTTTTCTAAATGCTTATAAAAGTAAATTCAATTCGATTTATCAGCTTGTGAATTCTGTTGAAAATTTGACATCGGATTTGAAATCGACAGCTTAAGTATAACAGGAGACAAGTTTTAATTAAATCCGACAGGTTCTAGACTTTGGTTTGCAATAATAAATCCGCCATTTTGAATTTTGAAAATCTGACAACAGGTTTGGGTTTAGAGATCCTCATATGTCGTAGGGAAAAGTTTTTATGTGAATCTGAATATATTTTGAATTTGGGTCCGTCATATTGAATCCGCCATTCTCAATTTACAAAATCTGACATGAGATTTGGAAACAAGAAGCTTCAAATATGATAGGAAAAAAGTTTCATGCGAATCCATAGCTTTCACATTTTTGGTCGTCATATTTAATTCGCCATTTTGAATTGCTTAAATCTGACATATTTGGAATCACGGTGCGTGAGGTATCATAGGAGGCAAGTTTCGCACGAATTCGCGATTTTTTGGCCGCCATATTTATTCCGCCATTTTGAATTTGAAATTTTTTTTACAGATTTAAAACCCTTTAACACCCTTTGTCAACATATTTAATGCGTATTTTAGAATAGCCCAAGAAGGTGAATTTTGCCACATTATTCCGTCCTCGGGTTGTGCGATGTATATTAGTTTGCAATTCAATAGAAATATATCGCATTACATATAAAATCGGATAAAGTCGGATGACATTTTGATACTATCTTAAAGCTAAAGGTACTACCTATCTGGTAGTATGCACCATTCGGCAGAATTGAGTGGAATATGTAATTTTTCCACTACTTAAAGTCAAATAAACGCAACGAATACTAAAAATACGAACCAGCTATTCCAATTTAAATTATAACAAAATATTTTATTTTTTTCATCAGTATTTAAGTGCATTAAGTAAGTACAAACCTCCAGGAAGAATATTCACAGTAAAACAAAGATCTATATAATCATGAATACAAAGAAAATTGCACTTGACTTTGGGGCTAATTTTACGAACTAGTTTCAACTAGAAATCTAGTTTTTTTTTTGTGTTCCACATATGCATTGGTACCTTGTCTTGGTGACTGAAGTGGATTTTTGACAATTGCAACATTTTCATTATATCAGGTTTTGGCCAGCTTTTCGGGTATTTTCGCCATAGTGCGGATCGTACAGCATAATGTGTGTGGACGCTTAAAAAAATTGCTATTGATCATCACAAACCATAACAATCCTGATTAACAATTGTATTATTCACAAAAAAATTACAATTTGATACAATATCTATGTACTAATACAACCAAATTTAGCAAAATTAATATTAAAATTTGATGTTTTTTAACTACTAAGTGAAAACCTTTGAAAGTCGCAAATTTAATTTGATATAATGATGAGAATTTTTATAATTAAAAATAATCGGCTTATTGTTTTTATGCAATTTTTATAATAATTATTTATCATGCATTTTAAATACAGTTATTGGATACGTCAGGAGCAACTGTCGGGCCCGTGACAAAAGTTTCGGCAAGTACCTACGGCCCAGGACGTAGGTACCTACTTGACATTAAGATGTAGGGGCCATATTTAATTTTAATATTTTTACGTATTACTTCATCTCACCACATGTTTTGGCAGTAGTAGTAATTTTACTATTATCTTTTCATTTTTGCAACAGTAATTTGGAGCTGGAATCAACGATTTTTTATTACGACAATTATTTTGTATTTTTCAATGAAGAATACGGAGACAAATTAACCGTTTTTAAATGTGTTACTCCGAATTTGATTCGATATATTATATAAATTATGATTATTGACGTGGACACACCTTTATAGGGCATTTTGACAACCTGTAAATTATATAGGTAACAAAAAGTACAGTGATCCACTTTAGTTGCTCGAAATCAGTTTAATGTTTTTAAAAAGATCTTGTTAGTAAAAAAATAAACACAAAATAAGAACTCATTGATTTGCATTGCATAATATAATATTGGATAGAAGCGTTCATTTATTGCAAATTATGGTTTGTTTTAAATCTTCAGAATAGTTCTCAGTTACTTGTCCTTGTGCCGCCATATCTTGATTGTGAGGATCAATAACGTGTATTTACGTGTATTTTCTATTAAATATGAGTAATCGAGCGAGTCCACGATGCCCCAAAACAGAATGAATACAAACGAATCAGTTCTGATCTCTGGTTATCAAATTGTTGTCCATATTTGTCTCAATATTTATAATAGCATGCCCATGCAATATTTGCAATAGCTTGTAAATATTTTAATAAGTTTTGCCAATGAACAAAAATCCTTTTTTAAAATTATCAACTTCGATTACACCCTGTATTTATTGATATAATACAAGACACGCACAGATTCCTATACAAGAATATATGGAGTATGGACGCAAGGATATATATTTTGATTACGCAGCAGCAAGGAGAGCTGCTTGGGCGGTAAAGGTACCGTTATAGATCAGGTACAATATGCCGGGTTAATATTGAGTTATGAGTGAACGCACTACACAGGAAACCTGGAAATATTGTTACTGCTCAACATGTTCTCCGTAATAATATTTCGCCCAATTTACACCACTTACAATTCGACATTCACAGACTTGATACTCGACTGTTCTAGCAACAGGGGCGTAGCTACGGGGAGCAGTGGGAGCAAACTGCTCCAGGCGCACGAGTAGAGGGGGCGCAAAATCGGAAGGCGAATGAAAAAGTTTTGTGTAAAAAATTCTATTGATAAGATTTTCCAAATAAAACTCTAAGGCCCTAAATGTTTTGTTATCTTGACTTAATTATCATAATATTGATTTATAGCTATCTGTAGTGTACAAAGTGAACCGATCAAATGTATATTATTTATTACAATATTGCATTTCTTAATATTTCTTCCTGAATTATTACAGTTGATAACGCAACACTTATTGCGCCCCATTATGATTATTTACACCTATGATATATTATTAGTTCTGACAGATTTGTACACAACATAATGCTGAACCACTGCACATAGTGTAGGCATGTATTTCTGCGCTACGGGCGCTTAGATCGTTTGGCAACTCATGTTATGACTTTTAAATTGCTATTATTTTACTAAATTAGTGTGTTTTTTATTCATGAACTTATAAGTATGTAAGTGGTTTTCCGATTTTCTTGTTAATATGAAACACAATGTTACTAATTTTAAACGAAAGAATTTGCCAATCCCATATTTGATGAAACTTGAAAAAATGTCCCAAACATCATTTGAATGGGGTTTTAGAAAAGCGTACTGTGGTATCCAACTAACCTTCACCTGAACGGTGAAAATGTTTTCAAGGTTGTTATTTATTTTATTACGTTAATGGTAATTTTATATTATTATGTTTGTATACTGCGTTTGTAACTTTATAGATATTAGAATTTTTAATATTTTCAGATTAGTAATTACAAAAAAAAAACGAAAAAAAAAGAAGTTATAACAATAAAATTTTATTATTTACATTACAGCACACTCAAAATATCACAACAAGTTCTAAATGCACGTTTGCCACCTCAAAATACGGAAATAGTAGACTATCACGTCTTTGCCCAGTGAAATTTAACGAATAAAGCTATTCACTTCGGAAAAACGCAAACCCAGCTGGATTTTTATATACGCATTTGCTTGGGCATTAGAAATAACGTGTAAAAAGTTCCCATCGATATCGTGCCTGGGTTGCGAGTTATTCACGGTCAAAGATGACCGAATTGGATTTTTTTATTGATCGGACGACAATGGATTTTTTAAGGAAACTTAGTTATAATTCTGTACAAAAATTGTGTATACATTATTTAAGTACAAATTCGGAATATAGGGGTTAATATATAGGAAGAATATAGGGAAGAAGAATATAGGGGTTAGTTTAATTTGTTAGAAATCGGAAACGCAGCTGTTGACTAATTGTTTTTATTGTCATAAAACCCTAAACTGCGTTTCTCAAAGATTTTGTATATATAAACTCCGTTTTTGGTTCAATCTGGAATTGAAAGTTCAAAAAATGCCAGACCAATTTAAAAAATATGGGGGCGCACAAATTCTTCTTGCTCCAGGGCGATGAATATGTAGCTACGCCACTGTCTAGCAAGACAATTAAGCAAGACAGTACAATTGGCATTACAGTACAATTGCCAACTTAGTATAGGGAAATTGTGCATTTATATCGCCAATAAAAGGTGGATGGACATATCCTCCTGAGACCCCCCCCCCAGGACCATTTTGTAGGACAATTTGTGTTTAACGTCAAATTTATTTTCTAACCAAAAACCTGTTTTAGAACATAATTTGACATAATTTGCAAACAAAAACGGAGCGTATACACATGGGGTGCTTACTTCCCATACGCAGGCGTTGATAGCAAAATTTTAGTTCACCCCCACGCGCTATCTCTGGCTAGCGCCCTGCTATACCGGCCGAATCATATGCTTGATACCTATTGGCTCGTTCAAACCGTCACTGTGGATGTCGCGTGTTGCGTAGTCATGGCGTTTGTAAACCATAAACAACCATTAAGTCCTGTCAATTAACTGTCTAGTGACACTGCTAATTTTTACCACAGACATTTAAACGCATATTTTTCACTTATATATGGGTGATGTATATAAATTTCTGTGGTAATTTTTGTTCTGTATTAGTTCCATCACGCGGTTTTCCTGATCTTATGAATTAATTAAAATATAATATGAGAAAAGGCTAGAAGTGGGAAGTCTATTAGCGCCTCCTAGCGGATGGGGGTGAACTAAAAATAGAAGCCACAAAGATTGCCTTGAGTCGCCCATCTATATTAGTATATATGTATTTTATCTATGCGTATACATCAACCCTATGTCAACATCGGTATTTAAATTTCAGTTCCTTCATAGACATAAAGATAAATTAGGAAACTTCCTATTCATTCGTGCTTTTCATTTCAGATAAAAAAAAGGAAACGTCCTCAACTGATAAAACCAGACGAGCAGACACACATACTGATATATAGACCCGGGGCGGTGTGTTTGTGAATTGTACCGGAAGAGCGCGCGAGCGGCGCGACGTCTCCACGTCCGCCGACGACGTATTATGACGAGTGAGGAGAGTGGAGGGCCGTTCACAGTCTGATGATCCCTTCGCCCCCTTTGCGGTGTGTCACACTCGAAGAAAAACTAATTCATTTCCGCGAATGAAAGTCCCCGCTTTGGCACTCACGCCGACCGACGTTTTTGCCGCTGCGTCCTGCAGGATTCCCTCAGGACGACGCGCGGTTTAATTAATTTTCAGGACTCCTCCGAAAGGGGGTGGAAGAAAGGATATTTTAAGAGGATACCTGAAACGTATTTTATTTTGTGAAGTTTCCTGTTTATTCACAATGCGTTGCTATTATTCCTTTTTTATATATTTGATAGTACTCATGTTAAAAGATTTATTAAGACCCAGTTCTACCTATGCTAAAACGCGTTTTCTATTAACGGCGTTATTTATGGTTCAAAATTGATGAAATTCTCAGTGTCATTCTTAGATAAATAGGGACTTTGGCTAGGCCAAAAATAATTTTTTGGTAAGATAAAAATGAATTTTACTTCTACATCTTTCTCTTTTTGCAAATATCATACTCCTAGCCAAAGTCTCACTACAATAATAGATTTTTAACTTAGTACAATTTCAGCCTAAACATTATAACTTTTCCGCTAACCGAAAAATGCGATCATTGTCAGATATGTCCATATTTCGGCTGTTACGTATGGCCAGCTCATCGCAGATACCATAAGCTTTAATCGATACGTAAACCACAGCATAGACACGGACCCCGACAGAAAAACAGCAAATCTAAACATTTTGTTTCGTAGTTGCGATGTTTTTACAACGGAGCCTTAAGTATTGGAAATAAACACGTTTTTTTTGAGATGGACCAGTGGTGCTACGATAGACAACTCAAAGATGTAAGATAGTGCTGGCGCGGTATTTTCTGCGTGTTGGAACATGGCTATAAGGTAATGATTCAATAAATTTGGAGAAACGTTCTTGGTTTTCAAAACTATAAAAACTTATGTCTTCTACTACCTGCCACATAAGCAAATATTACTGTTTCTTCATATTAAAAGCAAACAATGCTGTTTTTCATTAGTGATATGGTTTTTAAAATAAATCATTTATCTTTGACTTTATTCTATCTAGTTATTTTAGAGCTTTGGGTGCTCTAAAAAGTATATAAGCAAATTTTGATTCAACGTACAAGGTGGTCGAGAAACAAGAATGTTGCTAGAGAGTAAACTATATCTATTTTTAACTTTGAATTAAAAATTTCTTAGGGAATGGATGTTTTACATGTGGTTTTATGATCAAATTTCAAATTGGAATCTAATTATTATATCGTATCTCAATCTCAGATATCGGTCCAGTTCAGGGTAAATCTGACAACAGCAACGTCAGTTATTAAAAATAAAAGAAGTCTGAAGTGTTGGAGACAGGAATTCGAAAAATATTTTTCTTATTCACATTTATCATGTGACGTCAAACGCTACCAACTTGATATTATAAAACAGAATTTGACAAATTAAGATACATACCGATGGCTTAGCTGCAAACAACGTATCTCCTTGGTTAAAGCTTATGTGATACGTGGTACCTATTGCAGCTAGGCCATAGATATACTGAAATTATTTCTAATTAATATCAACTTATTAATGTCTTTTACTGCATTTTTTATATATATTTTTTTGATTTTGAAAAACAGCCGATTTTAAAACGTTTCCTTTTACTGAAAACTAATGAATAATTAATAATACTTCTACTAATAATTTTGAGATACATTATTAAAATTGATATAATACAGTTAATATCGTTTATAACATCGGATATAACGACATATCGGTTATAGAAACGGATAATTAAAGTCCCGGACAGTCTCCATAAAACATATAGCATAAATGTATTGCTTATTACGACATCGGATATAGCGACCGAACTGATATAACGACCAAACAAACCAGGTCGGATAGCGCAGAGATATCGCATATAACAACGAGCGGCGAAAAAATCCAGACCGAATTAGGGAAATTACCGAGTTTTGTGAAAGATTTTGGTGCTGGTGAAAAATAATTTCCATTTGTCAATTTACGCTGGACATTACCACAGCTGTGCGCAGAAAATGCAAAAATCTTTAAATTTAGTTTCAATTGGCGTCTAATGTTTCTATAGGCAAGAAATTTAATCTAAGTATATAAGTACCGTAGATATGGGTTGTTGAAAGCCACAGTGGCGTAATTACAAAAAGGCAAGTAGGTACAGAGTCCGCCATTTCAACTTTAGAAAGGACAATCAAAGACGGACTTTTGAAAAGTAAACAACTATGTACATTGTACCTAAACAAACAGATTTATTCGTTAAAATAACTTTTCCGTCGATCATTTATTTATGTCTGTTTAGTAAATATAAAATCGTTTATTAAACAACTCTATAAATGCACGATTTCTATTAATGAACGAGTTATTATAATCAATTAAACGACTTCATTATAGCCAATCGAACAATCGAACATACGTAAAATGAAACCATCCGATCAAACCATTCCGTCACCCAGAGCTATACATGACACATTGCATTGTTATATAACTTCAAATCACATCGACAAAAAAAACATGTTGACGTTGCCAGAAAAATACGATCGACGAATATTAAACGGCTTAATGATCTTGACAATTAACGCACTAGCTATCTCTCGCGCGCTAAAAAATCTCGATCATTAATCGTTTTTTTTTAATATACTTATTGGTTAAATGCATATAAACTACATGACATATATGCATACATTATGTAGATTTTAAAATAAAAATTATGCACATATTAAGTTGTACATTAAAAAAATTTCATGACATATGCGTATTTCCTATAGCGACCTACGGATATAACAACCTACGTCAACAAAACCAACGCCCGGTCCCTTGACCGTCGTTATAAACGATATTCTTAACTCTATATTCAAATTTGATATTTGTCCATTAAATTCAATTTTAAACGACATGACATTTTACAATTAATTGTGAAAAACGACGCTTTACCTCAGCCAATTTAACAATTTCTTATTTTGTAACCATCATGTTAAATCAATATTCTGACATGTTAAATCAATATTCTGACTAGGGTTCTGGCATTTCTAGGACATCATAAACACTATTAATAACTATTAATATTAATAAGCACTATTAATATTAATATAAACACTAGTATTATATTAAATATTAACATATTAGCATAGAATAATCAATTAACCTGTTTTCTATTAAATATTAGCTCACCGCCTATAATAACCAAACATAGAGAAAAATAACCAAACAGCATTTGTATAATACTGGCGGTGTCAAAACAAAATGGATCAATTTCATTAATCATAGATTAACCGGTAGATTTTATAAATGGAAAGTGCATACTTCTTTTCGGTTTATTTCTTGGCGTTGAACGCAAATACGGAGTCAAAGGTTTCTTATGAAGTAAGAAGATGGCATAGTTAAACATACGATAGCAAGCTTCTTTTTAATAATAAAGAGCCAGATTCTGTATAATTTAATACAATCTTCACGGATTTCATGCACCAGAAATGCGTCGCACATCTAGTTGAATTACGGCGAAAACAACGTTAATAAGTACAAATGGGCGTGTTTGTTCTACTACGCATTGTATATAGTAAGACGTGGTGGAGGGAAGTGTTAAGTAAGACGCCGACGCCGTCGGTTCCCGTGTTTACTCTGAGCGAAGGTAAACACCGCGACTTCGGTACAACGGCACTCAGTAAATTTGATTAATACTTATGGCCTTAACGAAGATGTTAATGTATTTACCAAAATCTACAAGTTAAATATAACTTTCCAAGATTAAGGCAGAAGCATGTGTCTTACAACGCCAGTGGTAACTTTCCTTGAGATTACTGGTTTTCTTAGAAAATATTATTCTTATTTTACTATAAAAGTTTGTGATTTACCTAAAAGTTGCAAAAGTTGATAATGTCACTTAAGACATTGGGGTTATTAGCATAATTCGTAATGGAACATCTGTAATTTTATTTTCTAAATCATTAAATTGTAAGACCTCTGTGATTGAATATTATCTTTTAACCATCTCCATAGAAACAAAGTTGAAGTAAAAAATATATACAAATTTGAAATCACTATCTTGAAACTAAATTACTTTTCTGTTTTTCTTTTGTTAATTCTCTTCGCTAGAGTAGTAAATATGAGCCACGAGTAACAACCACAATGCAAATAACCAAATTTGTAAAATTGTATTAAAAATAGTCAGTTAAAAACAAATAAATCATCACATATATTTATCACAATACTAAGAATGAATTTGAATATATACTTCGTATACACTTATATACACTTGGTGCGATACTTAGTCCTGAAGACGCCTCTTGCGAAACGTCGACAACGATCTTTAAAAGCATCTTAATATGCATGGGCGTATCCAGCTCAAATTGGAAGGGGGGGGGGCAGTTGTCTAATTTTATCTTGCTGTATGGGAGAAGGGTGTCCATTAGGGTGTGATGATCCACGATCCCCTCAAATCGATTCCAAATCCAAAAAAAGTGAACACATATTTTTTTTGTTGAAATTTTTATTTTTAACCGTGCTTGTCGAGGCCTTAAATTTACATGGGAAACTGCATGGGAAGAAAACTCTTTGGTATTTTTCAAATAATTGTTCGGTGTTTGGGAAAACTTAAGATAGGACTAGTAGAGGACTTTCCAAGGAAGAATTTGACCTATTATACATACGGATTTGATGCCCCCCAACGCATCCCCATAGTGCCCTGAAAACTACCCTTAAATGAAAAATGTACATTCTTAAGATAATTGATCCTTCTAATCATTTCAATCTTTTTTCTCATAGAAATTATTACTATAAATCTAGTGGAGTGTTTATAAACATTTGTCAGTTAATTTACATTTATTTCAAGAAGTCCTATTTGTTTAAATAATTCGTTTTTCTCGAAAATCAGTCTGAATTCTGTTTTCTGAGTTCGAAATGGCAAATTATTATCTTAGTGACATTATTCATTAAAAAATTTCTTCCTATTGTTTAAACAATTAATTAATATTCGTTTTCAACTTTATTTCTAACTATGCTAGAAAAGTCAGCTTTTTTGTGAAATTAACTTATAAATTTCATGTTAGAGATATCTAACAAACCTGTTATCTATATTATCTCATAAACCCACATTTGATCACACAAATTCCATTTGCTTAAACAATTTTTGTTTGCAATTCACTTAAAATTCATTTTTTTAGATCGGTCAGGCGCCACAACTGTTATTCTCAAGTGACAGCATTTATATTTTGCGATGATTCCATTGTTTAATTTTAGGCGAAAGGGGGAGGGGCAGCTGCCCCCTTGCCCCCCCCCCCCCCCCCCCCCCCGATACGCCCATGTTAATAGGCAATAATCTATTAACGTCAAAGTAAGAACAAAACCGCTAAACATAAGCTTACCACTCAAAAGGCTATTTACGTTCTCGTCTTTGATATCTATAGCGCTTATGTTTGACTAATAGTACCAATCTAAATGTCATCCGTTACGACGTAGTATATTTTCACTAGAAATTACCGACAACATTTGTCTTGCCTGGGCCTACTAATCTTACGCGGGACTATATAATTTTACAGAAAAGCGGCTCGCTAGCTATTCTTGTCCCAATTATATGTCACGTCTCATCAAAATTTACGCGCGCTATAGTAGTGTTTGTCGTAATTGACAAACTTATGGCCTATATTTTGTTCTTTACGGTCTATAAGAGTATAGTATTCAAGACAGTCTAAACTCTGTCGATAAATCTCGGTATTAGTGAGATTTTTTGGTGATGTTTTCTAATGGAAAGTTATTGCTAGGGTGGCGAGATAGATGCCGTGAGCTAAAGTTGTACGCAGGTTATTTTTAACTTGAACCTTTCAGAAACTATATTAACATCTCCTTTAGAGTTATTGTTATTATAATTACTCAAAATATCGTAAAATAAACCTAATAGCCCTAACGGGTGTGTATTATACTAGGGATAATGTCTCCATAAGTAGGTACATAATGAATATATTATTGGCAAGCCGTAGATACAGATGTTAAGCAACCGTAATCTACTACACTCGTTAAACTCTGGTTAATAAAATTAAAAGATTAATGCCCTCCTAAACGAGCTAATTAACTTTAAAAATAGCAATAGGACTAATTGTGATACGCTTCGCCACTACAACAGATGTGTCCGGTATGACACCATAATAACGTATGCTTTAACGTTGATTTGATTAAGTCGGCTTGTCCGGCACAGCTGTTGCAAGAATTGTGCACCAGAGTGAAGCCCGTATTAAGGTAAACAGGAATGCACATATTTAACATACACTAAACACTGCATCACAATAATGGAATAACCATAAGAGTTAATTAAAATATCTTAGTATAGAAAAGTACGTATAAAAAATGTTTTGAAGATCACCAACAATATTTTTTTGAATATCACTCCTATATTTGGTTAGATTTTAGAAATCACCGTTCTTCATATAAAGCAAATGATACAAAAAGTAAATGTTACAGTTTACGGTTTGCAATAAGTTTTTTGTTGACAATGCTGAATAAACTTTTGAGCGTATATGATAATTTGATAAAAGCACAAGAGTGATAGACAAAAAACGAAAAAAAAATCCGACAAATGACATCTAATTCTAGGAGGTATGCCAGTTTTGTTCAATTTGAATTAGTCATAAATTGTGAATTGAAAGTTTTCAGAATGACTGTTCAGTAAAAAAAAATAACGTTACTGTAACGTTTAGACCACAAATTGCTAGTCTAAACAGGCTCTGAGTAAAAAATTAACACAAAACAATCACTTTCTTGTATATATTTTCCTTGTGGAAGAAAGATGTATTTAATTTATTTTTTGATAAAATTGTTCAGCATCGAAACGAGCAACATTTCGCCTATTTTGTTCTTCAATGTTCTTCGAGCAAACCATATGAAAACCCATGTCAAATGTAAAATAAATCTGGAAGAAACTATTAGGAGGGCAATAGTATCACGCTGAGTATGCCAGGATACATGTATGATCACGAGGACATTCCTCGAGAAACGACAATGGATAGTAACCCTAAAGACCGCTGTTGTTATATAACATCAGGTCCATTTAATGTGAAATGAACAGGGAACAGGGATTAATTACCGTAATTTACCAATAATTTACCGAAAATTTTAATTACTGTTGTTAATTTACCGGAATTAATAAATTAATTTCAAAAACCTTCCATCAATACTTGCTTGAATGTACCGCACCACTCCTAAGCAGTCGAGAAGCGCACTGTTGTTTGTGCTTTACTTGGGAGGTAATTAGGGATGTAAGAGCGTATTTTGTCGGGTAAATTACTAAATAAATTACCGCCATTTATGGTAATTTCCGGATTTTTAATTACTTAATTCAGCGGAGCCAATAAGGGATATTTTAAATCAGAAGCTATCTACCTACTATCAAGTTCATGATTTAAAGAATGTTCCGGTGATCCGGATAAAATGGTATTATTGTTTGTGAAACCGGGCGTTATTGTTTTGGTGAGTCGGTAATAAATTACAGTATTGTATACTATAATTGTGCTGTTAGACAGTCCATTTTATAAATTGCTGGTATAAAAAGTATTTTATTGTAGTCCCTGCTTTCTTTTAATAATGAATTACTACTATTAAATGAGGAAAAGAATCAGCTATTTGTGGTTATCTACAATGTAATGATTTATAAGGCGGTACCCAATTTTTTTACATGACTTACTGTCATCGGTTAATTATCATTTCGTATTACCCGGTGATTTAAGAAAATATAATTTACCAATTGCAATTTTTAATTACGTGGTAATTTAAATTTGAACGTAATAATTTTAATTTCAGCGGTAATTTACTGAAAAAATTAATTACGGAAATTTAACATCCTTCGTCAGATTGATAGTTATTTACAAAATATATGACTTTTATTTACCAAATATTTTTATTAACATAAGTAGCATTCATAAAATTTAAACCAGCATAATTTGCCATTTTGAATTTTTAATTACTCGGTCATTTAAGCCAACGTAATCAACCACTTTTAATTTTAATATAAGATTTATTTATTTATTTAAGGCGGAGAAATCATATTTGATTATGACAATTTTTTAAAGATTTTTATTTTCTGATTTCCGTAATGTACCCAGACTTTCTTGGCTGTAGATTTTATAATTTTTGAATTTGCAAAGTGCGTTGGTTTTTCTCGATTTTCACGTAAAAATTACATATTCAAATAAAAATTATCGTGGAGTAACGGTTCAGACGGTCAGCTTATATTAGAAACAGATACAAAAATTTCTATATTAATATAGCAATATCCACGTCTAATCTGTCTCGATATTCTTCATTTAGAAATTCCAGAAGTATCACAAAAATTATCCAAGGTTCTTCGTTTACAGCTAAGCACACCTTTAACATAGCTAAGCATTAAGTTCTCTACATCATAACTGATGTATAGAAGTTCTACACATCATAATAACTGAAGAAAATGCCACTTAAAAATGTTAAAATCAAATATGGCACCCATAAGAAATGCAAAAGTTGGTAATTGTTTCTACACCATCTTTAGGGATAATACAATAACCAACGTCCAACTGCACTGCTGCAGCCATATTTAGTAGTTTGATGACCATACTTAGAGCTGAAAGAATTTTTGTTCAAAAGGGTCCTAAGGAACTGGAAGTTTACTGCACTTTTCAACGATATTGCAAATGAGCCAGCATTTCTGATTTCGTAAAAATAATTAAATAAAAAATTAAAGTATAGGAAGTTTTGTATCATTTATCTATTGACAATATTTTGATACTATTGACAGTATTCAGTATCCACTATCCAATGCTATAAAATTCTTTTCGATCAAAATCAATAAAATGTTATTACCACTGGTAGGTAATTACTTTTTAATACTTTTTAATGACGTTTTAATCTTTACAATATACGCAATTTGTTTATTAAAGAAATATTTGAGTTGACTACATTTGATAGGAAATACGATTAATTTAAAATTTGTACCATCTTTTTCCTCACAGTGTATTGGCTTGATTTGCAAACTCGTATCTATTTATTCTTGATTAAATGTTTGCTCGGATCTATTTAATGTCGCGTTCATTTCACCGCGGCGCCCAGCGCGGTGAAGTAAATAAATAAAAATAACTGAAAATTTTTTTATTAATTTTCGATTTATCTGCGGTGAGTAAATTAAATACATTCCCATTGGAATTATTTTTCAATAGATTCTGCGAACAGAGATGAAATTAAATAAAATCCAGGCTTCCCGGTCCAGTGATACACAGACAGGAATTTTTTACCGAAGTAAACTAATTTTTATAAAAAATTTGGACACAATACAAATACCCATACTATTGTGTGCGAAGGTATTATTATTCCCGTTGGAAATTGATAACAAATGGGTTTAAATTGTATAACGTCTGTGTATATGTAAATAATATACATACACAATTTAATAGATTAATATTGACGAAGTTTCGATAAGAGATTATATAATTTTGAAATTTATCATAAATGCTGGTGCTTAAGAAAATGTGTAAAATAATTTAACAAACTCATACAAATATTCTAATATCCTTGACAAATGTGTAATTATCAATCATTATTCAATTTGTATTGCCTCTAACTGACTAGCTTATTCCATTGTAAATTATTTCTTTAAAAAGGTGTAATAAAAGATCAAGAACAGAAAACAATATTATTTTACAAAAATTATAACAATAGAAACAACATGGGAAGGTCGCTTGTGGGACTCAATTGATTTCTCTTTCATCTTTCATCATCTTGAATGACAAAAAGTTGTATTTGCTGGTGGACTTTTATTAGCAGTAGATTTTAGGAGAAAGAAAAAAAATATGTGGACTGATGGGGATTGTAAGGGATACTTAACAAATTTGAGTAGAATTAAACGGACTTAAACGCATATATTTGAAGAAAGGTGAAACTCTTCTACACAAGGTACGTATGTATAAATAAACCATGCAATCTAAACAGCATTTTCAGATGACTAATAATGATTAATGACCATTAATACTGACTATTAAATTCGACAGGTCATGATGACAAATATTCAAGCTTCAATCAAACACGAAATACAGAAATAGAATAATAGAAATATGATTTGTCCATAATCAATATGGTAAAAGTTTTGATAATACACGATAAATACTTGGCGGGTTTTGAAATACCAAACAGTGTTGTGAACTAAGAAAATTCAGAATTTGTTCAATAACTTTTCAACTCAGCTTCAGTTAAATTTTTTAGAGGAATGTTAAATTCCATTGTATTTAAAAAACGATATTTTTGAGATTAGAAATCTTACTTATATACCCCACCATTTGAATTCAGAATATATCAACCCATGATTCGATAGTCCACTTTTCTGTTGATCACAGCCACAAATTAGAAAATCATATTCGTAGCCCACTAATTCTAATATGGAGAAAAGATTTTAAATTATAGATCTTCAATAAAATACTTCTCCCTTTCGATATCTCATTTATCATACTTCGTAATTATCAACACATCATACCTTGAGTGATATGAAGATCCGCGAAAACCGCAACTGCCACCAAAAGTAAACAACCGAAGAGCGCCATCCTGAAGCTTCAGAAACTCCCAAAAAAACTCCAGAAACAAGTCACAACCTAACCACAAATCATCATCAACTGAATCAACCGCTCAAAGATCAATCGAGAAACACTCGTCTTCGCCGCACACAAAACAAACAAACAGTAGCACAGATCGAACAAACAATCGGGCAAAACAAGAACCGACCGGGAAGAAAAAGAAAACACTTCCTCCGACGTTTTCGCGCGGCTCACTCGAACGCAAAATCGGTCCGTCGTGTCCGAAAAGTTTAAAGTTTCGCGTACTTCCGGGCGGTCTTCCTTCCGACTGTGTCGCCGTCTGGCGGTGGGCGGGACCGGTTATCGGGACTCACTCTCGTAACTTTACGTGTACGTTCGATGATTCTCGAGCGGTACGAGGCTTGCTGTTCGGCACGCGTCGACTGCTCGCGTGTTACTGAATCAGCGCACGGCCCTACGGGTGTGTGTAGACGAAAGCGTGCGCGACGCCGAACTACCCCCACCGCCGTCGTCGGTGGCGGCGTCGGTTCCTACCACCAGCTGCCCTCTAGGCTCTCACCACGGTTTAGGTGGCGATTCTTGTCCTAGGTATGCGGAATTTTGATTGAGAATGCACCTGCGTTGGGCCATTTTAGAGTTTCCGCGTTTTCTTTTGCAATAGTGCAGGCAAATTAACTGATTGGAAGCCAAAACCGGTATTAATTGAATCGGTCGGTTCGAAAACAGTACCAAAAAGTGAGTTCTGAGAACATTATCAAAATAATTTTGTCCGTGCAATATCTTGAAAACTATAGCAGTTGGCTATTTTGTGCCAACAGACAAAATATGAAGTAATTCACAGAGAATTAAATGTATTACATACTTTATTTATATTTGCGTTAAAAGCAGAGCTATGATTAAAACAATCATCATGGACACGTACTGTTTTTGAACTTGATGGAAAAACAGCGAACTATTTTAACAATATTTGTTTATTTAAAGCATATAAATAATATTTGTAAGCTGATATGTAGTGTTTTTGGGGTTCTGATTCCAAAAAATATTTTTTAAATTAAAAATGTCGGATTCAATATGGCGACCAGAAAATTTAAAAACATGTTGGGTTCTTATGAAATTTATTTGCTGCGATATTTGAAGATCATAAATTACAAATCCAATGTTCAAAATTCAAAATGGCGGAATCAATATGGCGACCGAAAATCTTGGATATGCATGAACCTTATATTCCGTAATATTTGAAGATTGATGATTAAAAATGTCATGCCAGACTTTCAAAATAAATTAAAAATGGCAGATTATACAGGCTTAGTTAAAATTATCGAAACTCCTTAATAATTCTCGAACCGCAATTAATTTCAAAGAAAAATACAAACAAAAGTTTTTGGTTTTAAACAATCTATCGTCTAAATACATTTTTAATATAGAGGCTGTTCATTTCATTGTGGAAATTTGGTAACCTTTTCTTTTTCAAATAGAACACCCTGTGGATTTTTACATTTTTTAATTCTAAGGCTAATTCTTAAAATTTTTGTAGACATAATTTGTTTATTACCTGCATCAGTTTTTAGTTATAAGCAATTAATCAAAATTAGTCCAAATTACCGGAATGGTAAACTTCTTTTTTCTAATAGAACAGCCTGTATATTAAACCTTTTTTTAATTATAAGATTAATTCTAAGAGTTTTTTGTAAGAATCATTTTTTTTATAAAATGCATCATCTTTGAGTTATGAGATCTATGTGGGAAAATATTCTTAATTTGATGTGCAGGAGTTTTGATTAAATGCTTATAACAAAAAAATGATACTATTGTATTAAAAAAATATTTCTAAGAATTAATCCTAGAATAAAAAAAATTAAAAATATCAGGGTGTACTATCAGAAAAAGGTTACCAAAGGTTACCAAATTTCCAGACTAAACGATAGTTTGTTTAAACCCAGAAAAAATTTTTGTTTGATAATTTTTTTTACAGTTGGAGAATTATTTAGGTATTTTGGTAATTTTGTCTATTTTTAATTAATTGCTCATAACTCAAAAATGATGCTTTTTATAAAAAAAAATATTTCTACTAAAGATTCTTAGAATTAATCTTAGAAGTAACAATGTAAAAATATAAACGGTGTTCTGTTTGAAAAAGGAAGGGTCAAATTTTCAGAATAAAATCAACAGCCTGTATATTAAATTAAACATTTAAACGATAGATTGAAAGCGAATGCAAAGTATATTATTGCGCTTTCCGGCGAAACTTCCGACGTTTTATCAAAAAATGTCCCATACTAAGTTGTAGATCATAAAAAAATCTACAACATTCATAGGGTGACTTTTTACTTGACCTCAGAATTTTCGAGAAAAATACGAATTCCAATGCCAAAACGATTTTTCTGTTTTTTTATTTTTCATTGTCGTTAATGGTTAATCGTTATAGCATTAGTGTAGAAACGAGAGACATTTTTTTTTTATATTTTTTTCCGTACAATTGAATGGTGTAACCAGTTTTACAATTTTGTTAAACATTTAAACAAATAATGAACAATTACTGAAAAATTGAGCACCAGTCGAACTCAGTACGACCACTTCACCACAGAATTACTCATTGAAAAAAAAAACTGAATTTCTGATTGGAAAAACTGAATTTCTCAAAAACTTCTTGTTTTTTGCATATAAAAAAATGTACGCTTATTTAAGACATAAGAAGGCACGCTTTCCCAAAATTTCATTAAAATTGAATTATTGTTAGGACAATGAAAGATAAAAAACAGAAAAATCGTTTTGGCATTGGAATTCGCATTTTTCTCGGAAATTTTGAAGTCAAGTAAAATGTGACCCGTATGAATGTTGTAGATGTTTTTATGATCTACAACTTAGTATAGGACATTTTTGGATAAAAGTTTCGCCGGAAACGCAATAATATACATTGTACCCGCTTTCAACCCCCCAAAAATAAACACTATACCACCCCATGACCGGCAATTATATTTTTACGTTCACCATGAGCCCCTTTACCATTTCCAATGATAAAAGTCTTGTCCACTCTCAACGTTATTTGCCTGCACTACCATGGGAATTGGGTGTTCTGTTTTTCTGGCCACATTTACCCGAATAAGTTATGCGAAGATCAAACCTAATATCATATCTACCACGATTTCAATTACTGTGGCGGTATGTATGTGCGCAATAAGTTGTTTACTGAATATAAGCATATATGCGTGGCAAGATATAGTCCATCTAAAGCAGGCAGGTGCAACTTCTACAAAATTCAAAAATAAATACAAGCCAACATTACAACAATTCAATTAAACAGGAAGACAATGCGATGCCCAATAAATTATGAAAGAACGACAATTTAAAAAATCTTTGTTATCCCTGTGAACTCAGCTACAGAGTGACTTATAACTAGTGGTAAAAATAATGAAAAAAAATAGCTTTTAATGGGAAACGGTGAACAAAAGCCCATAATCAAAATTACCCATAATTTGTACTGTAAAGTTACGTCCCAATTGGAGGGACGCTACTTGAAATATCTGTCTGATCTTGATCATTATCAGCATTAAAAAATCCTTCATGGTACGATTTTATTGTATTTCCAATATCCAAGAGAATATATAATAAAATAATGCGAATAAAACAAAGTTCTTCTCTGCTTATTAATTATTTTAATTTAAATCAGTAGGTAGTCCGCCGATTTCGCCCTTTTCGACAATGCCAAACCAACCCAACGCCAACGCCGGAAATATACAAAGTAAAATTACAATTACAAATAACGAAACAACGGTCAGTGAATTAATGTAACACAAAACCGGAACGGACAAAAGTTTTGTTTCTGTACTTTGCCTTTTTGCAGCGTTGGGTGGGTTTGATAATGCCTAAAAGGTCAAAACAGGTAGAAATAGGTAACAGAAATAAATTAAAATAAACAAAAAAAAAGCCGAGACGACCTTCTTTTTAATTGTTTTTTTATTGGAAGAATATCAAACATCTTCTTAAGGGATACACATACATTTAAGGAATCTATTGTCGTACTGAAGAAGGTGGTGCAATTGACGAATATAATTTTCCAAAGTAATCCGTTTTTTTTTTAAGGATACTAAATGAAAACAAACAAATTTATAAAAAAAACACTGCTTAAACTAAAAATAAAAAAAAAACAAATATGAATACATCAGCAATTTAACTTCATTAATAACAAATTGCTCAAAAGTGTGTGAATGATGTTTAATGATAATAAGTGACTCAAAGAAAAGTAGTACTACAAAACCAAAATGTTTCGGGTTAATACTACCATTTGGTTTTGTTTTAAAAATCATAAACGGATCATTTTGACATTGATGCTTATTGAGAACTTGTTACTTTGAACTATTAAAGGTCTGCCAAGTATGTTATATCAACTTTGTTTATAAGCACCTGTATTAAAGATACATGATTGTCCTGGCAAATGGAGGGAGTTTCAGAAATGGAATTTTATTCAGTTTCAATCCATCTAAGCAATTATATGATATTTGATAGCCTCGAACCATCTCGAACATATAATTGCTGAGATTGAAACTGAACAAAATTGCATGCGAAAATTTTTAGTTTCTTCGAATTTGATTTTGTAACAAAACAATTTCATCCACTCACGTCTTCAGTTCTAAGTTAGTGTACTATTCTTGATTGGCGTATCGAGATAAGCGTTTCTGTCTGTCGACTGTGAAGTTGAAAATGTCTTCGCGGGTAGGATAAAACCAGGAGCCCCCCCCCCCCCCCCCTAACGAATGTTGCACATGCCTGATCCAAAGTGTTGAGGATTTCTTAGGTGATAATATTTATGTATAACATTTTCGATAACATTTTGGTTAGAATTCTGGTTGTGCCAATAAAAATACCGTATTCTTTTTGTATGACGCTTCCAACTTTGTTGTTATTTATTCTAATAAACTACTTCACCAAAACCAGAATTTTGTTTCAATTATATGTGCGTATGTCTTTCAATTCTTTAGTTAGTTCTTGCCCATCGTAGTAACTAATTAGTCTACGTCTATTCTGATTATTATTATTATTCTTAAGGTATTTTTAAGTTATATTTCCGCCGCTTTGTATTATATTTGTTTTGTGTCTATTTTTAGTTCCTGATGAAGCAACAAACTCAATTGCGAAATGTTGAACAACAAAAAGGTCAAAACCTAAGCAAAAAAATTAATTTTACATTGGAATACCACACGACACCCAATATCCTTTATTCACTGGCTAACTAATATGTAAGGTTTTATCACAGTGGTCGTTGATAGTTAATATTGTTACCCCAATGCCTATTGTGATCACAATTGCGATACCGTCGATTATTTATAAAAACTTATAGGTTAAAGTAGAGTAAATTTATTCACAATTAGATTTTGTCGTGATTTTATCCTAACCTTGACAGTAACTACAGTGATACCACAATTACCCCGCAAAAATACGCTAGATTGTAATTTAGCGCAATATTCTTAATGTATTGGTTTTTGACGCATCCCTATATCCGGTTGTTTTACGATATACAAGTAAAAACTGTCCAGATTTAATACTACCATTAAGAAACTCTGTCAAAGACTGTCTTTTCATCAAATCCGATGTGGTCCATCAAAAATGTGGAAAAATTGTATATTTCACACGAGATTCCCAAAATCGTAATAATAAGATTCTGTCTGCGCAAATAGCAAGTTGTCAACAAAATTATTAAAAGAACCTGTTAGATTATGGACGCCAGAATTCCAGCATTTCTTTTGTTTTAATTTGTGACCCAAATACTAAAGCTCTCGCACATAAAAAATAATAAAAAAATCGCCAAGAATCTATTAAGAGTGGTGATACATCATTGGAATCTGAGCAAACAGTGATTCATTCCAGAATATAAAAATCTTCGATGTTATCTTAAATCTAAAGATCAAAAAGACATTTTGTTTTAATTAGAAATTAATAAGTTAGGTTCAAAATAAAATCCTCCATTTCACTGGCAGTATTTAAATAAAAAGTCGGGAAGTGAATAAGTTAGGTACCTACCTTATTAGTCCAATCCATTGTCTTCTTGCATCCTTCTTCTTGATCCCTGGGTGGTCGATGGTATTGATGTGAATACCAAAAATATACTTACGCTATTTTAACAAAACAAGCTGATGAAATGCGAAAAACAATATGAAATTTTATGTTATGTTTCGCAACAAAGGATGTTTACATAAATAATTAATTTATTTGGGGAAATATAATAGTTCTTCATTGTTCGTTAATTGGGTAATGCTATGTTACAAATCAAATGTGGCGGAGGTGGCCTAGTGGATAAGGCGAATGCCTTCCACTATGAAGCCCAGGGTTCAAGCCCAGGTTAGGCAGGGATTTTAAAAATACTCCGTCTCCACGACCGCCGCACAGACAAGCCAACAGGCTTTGTGCACATGGCGATATCCCAAAAAAAAAAAAAAAAATGTTGTGTATGAATATTTGAAGAAAGATTATAAAAGAATTTTAAATTTATGCACACTAAAAATATACTCTCAAATCAAATAATTACATATTATATTCAAAAATATATACTCGGCTGGAAAATACCTTTGATTGAGACAAGTAGTGTCGATCATATTCGATATATTATAAACTGCTTTAAATAAATGAAAGAAATCAATTATTTTGGCAAATTATTAGTTTTTTAAAAGTTTTCAGGAGAAACAACAGTATATACTCTCTTCCACGACATGTGGGAAGTACTCATCGATTTCAGCTGTTAGTTTGCGCTTACGTTGCAATCCATCCTATAAGTTAGAACGAGACACCACTTTTCATGCGTCTCTGATTTTAAGCGATGAGTAATTCCCACCTGTTGTGGGACTGAGTTTATTTGACATTTAGAGAAAGCTACCAACCACCATTGTAGTGTATGACGTATTATGCGGAGGGTAGTAGTGCTGTGCATTAGTTCAAAATGTATCAAATATTCAGGTCAAAATACAGAAAATATGTTACAGAGAGAATGGTGGATAAGATAGTTACGTATGCCAACGTTTGCAGGTAAGAGTTAATTTTCAGTTACTAACAAACTGTGCATGTTTTTTCCTTCAAAACACACCTGCTCTTCAGTATCTTATAGAGCAGCATCAGACGTATATTCACGTTATCTTGGTTAATATTCTTGTTAATTTTTTTGTGCAGTACATTTTGTTCGCGGATTTCAGAAGATTCACAGCTTGTGGTTACATAAGTGAGTTAAACTTGTACCTAACATTGCCAGAAACGTAAAAAAAAATTAGTGTATTTGTGTTACTAATTTAGACTTTGAGTTGATTTATCCTAATTAGCTGAACGGGAAACTCCAAATCAAGTGATTAAGTTGGTAAAAATTAGGATGAAAAATATCATAACTTGTTTTTACAGATGCTAAGTTTACCAATAAATTATTATTTCCTACTTAATGGAACCCAAAGTCAGAAGTGAAATAGCACAAAAGCATTACTTGAATTACCCTATTTGATTCTTGAGTGTCAATCAAAAATGGTTGTAGTAACTACTTGGTTAAAATAGGTAATTTTTATATTTAACATCATACCTGATAAAACTGATTTGAGATTCCTGCAGACAAGAGAGTTATAAAGAAGCATAAAAATGATTATCCCTTGAAGAAACACACCTGGTGTTACTTTATACATTATGTAAAATAGTACAGGTAGATTTAAATTCGAGGCTCACCAAGGGGATATCGATTATTAGTGTAGATGGAGAGTGTTTATATTGTCTAAGAAAATTTCACACTGATCAATACACATAGTTGTAATGAAATTAATTTTTATTTGGCAATTCTAGTGCAGTTATTTGAAATAATAAAAGAACTGTGTCATGACCACTTCTCACTGTTTACAGAATGGCCCTTATATTAATTTCTATCTTTTCTCTAATGATACTCCGATTCTTAAAAATGTTAAATAAGTATTAAGAAACGTACTTATTACTAACGTATTATTCCTATCAGTACCAACAAACAGTACCAAATAGTTATAATTATGGAGTAATACCTACAATTGCGCATAGATTGTCAGCTGAAGAAAAACGTAAAAATGTAATAAAACTGTCTAATTTTGTGATATTTTTACTTTATCGTGCGCAGTATAAATAAAGTATTGTAATCGTACCGAAAAAAAAATGAGATTTTAGCGAAAATATGTCCTTTTGGGTCCCCTGAACATATTTGACCAAGGTACAAAAAAATGTCTGTGTGTACCCGTTTTTGTGGCGACGATTCCGGAGAAACTACTAAAGGTATCGGGACGAAACCTTATATTTAGAAGTTTCATGACCAAACTTAGAGCTGTAAAGCTTTCTGTTGGAAAGGGTTCAAAGGAACTGGAGGTTTAGTCTTAGTATTTTTGAAAGATTTTGCAAATAAGCAGCCATTTCTGGAATTTCGTTGAAATAGTATAATAATAAATATAATAATAGAATCTCATGCAGCACGTGTTTGATGTCATAAAACAGACCCCTGTCGTAAATAATACCTTCGGGTGCCACACAAAAACTGTTATGCGCCTCGTCAACAATCCAGTTTGAATGGATCGATACGAGAGCCCACAAATGAAGCGAGCCGCTCGGCGAACGCGCGATTTTTATCCGAATATCTGCATCCGTAGAGACTTCTGGCATTCGAATGTTCGCGGATTTGGACGAATGTGGCATCCACACTCTCCCGATTCGCGGTCGCACGGTATGTCTCGCGAGAGTCTGGAAGAGGTATAAGATATAATCCTTTTAACTTTATGTGTACTTATTTCGTGGTTGAATACTATATTTAATCCCTTATATAGGATCTTACCATTTACTCAACCTGAAGGATATACTTGTAATGACTGGTTTTCTTCTGCCAATTTTTGTGCTAAACTTTCACAAAACTCTTCATAAGTCAGAATAATGACAATTTCAATTTGCGTTACCTACAGGGATTTTTTTCCACCCCGAAACTTAACAAATTGTTTATATCAGAAAATGTAAAAATCGAACAAATTGCAGATAGTTGTGAAAAATAAATGCTTCTTAAACATGAACTAAGTAATATTTATTAAAATATCTTTTCATGTGCAAAGAAAATATTTGCAATTGTGGTTGTGGGAGTAGTAGTTAGCAGTAGTCATCTAAATAACAAGAATGAATAATTGAACGAGGCTACTCGAAGATATTTTTAACAAAATGTAAGATTTGAAGCAATCTTCCTGAAGCTTTCTCATATTTTATATTTACGTCAGAAAATAAATATTATGTTTGTACTTAAACGTATTGCAGCTAAATCCAAATATGTATAACGGTATACCATGACTTATTATGGAAAATATTTTATCGTTAGCAAAAGCTAGTCACTCCACAAAATAATAAATTTTGCGTTTCTATTCTCATTTATACTTAATAGCCAGAACAATTCGTACATATTCCATTTCCTGATAATTAAGCATTATACTAGTACGAGTTTCATGAGGACGGACAACAACCGAAGACTACACATGTACACGTAAAAAAATACATAAAGTGGCACTAATTAATAACATAGAAATCATGGCACATACAAGCAAAAAAATATTCAGTGAGTGTAATACATTGTTTCTTTTTTCTTTCTTATCAGTTTCTCCTTTATTGCTGTTTTCTTTTTTGTACCAAAGTTTAGATTGTTAGATTTTATGCTGAACATATGATTTGAAAAATTCAAATCATACACATTTTACTTAATGACACAATCGTTTTTTTGTCGTTTCTTTCTGACAGAGGTTCAACATAAATTCGCACATCTGTTTCTTTTTTAAAAGTTTAGATTCTTAGATTTTATGCTGAACATATGATTTGAAAAATTAAATCATACACATTTTACTTAATGACACAATCGTTTTTTTTGTCGTTTCTTTCTGACAGAGGTTCAACATAAATTCCCACATCTGTGTGATATTTTTGGTTTCTTTTTTAAAAGTTTAGATAGTTAGATTTTATGCTGAACATATGATTTGAAAAATTTAAATCATACACATTTTACTTAATGACACAATCGTTTTTTTGTCGTTTCTTTCTGACAGAGGTTCAACATAAATTCCCACGTCGGTGTGATATTTTTGGTTTCTTTTTTAAAAGTTTAGATAGTTAGATTTTATGCTGAACATATGATTTGAAAAATTTAAATCATACACATTTTACTTAATGACACAATCGTTTTTTTTGTCGTTTCTCTCTGACAGAGGTTCAACATAAATTCCCACATCTGTGTGATATTTTTGGTTTCCTTTTTAAAAGTTTAGATAGTTAGATTTTATGCTGAAGTTATGATTTGACAGATGCAAATCATAAACGTTTTATTAAATGACACAATCAGTTTTTGTCTTTTCTTTCTGACAGAGGCTCACCATAAAATCTCAATATCTGTGTGTGGTCAGACTACTCTTTTCTACATAAGTGTGAATACAGATAAATCACACTGAATTTCTATTTGATTAAGCATTTATGCCAGAAATATGCTATCAACGTAACGTAAAATACATTCGTTTTGATCAGTCTCGTCAGACTAACTTCTATACATAACTACAAAAAAATATACATAGAAATGTTCCGATACTGTTCATATCGTAACTCAGTAGACATTTGTACGAGTATTTATCTATGCCAGATGGTTATTATTCACATCGAACTTTTAAAATATCAAATCATGCTCATATTATTTAGGGAATTAAACGATATTTTTTGTTTGTTTGCTGACTTGAGTTCGATGTAACTAAAACTATCTGCGTGACCATACTATCAACATTTTAACAAAAGAAATTATTAGAAATGTTAGATTTTATGCTGAACATATGATTTGAAAAATTCAAATCATACACATTTTACTTAATGACACAATCGTTTTTTTGTCGTTTCTTTCTGACAGAGGTTCAACATAAATTCGCACATCTGTTTCTTTTTTAAAACTTTAGATTGTTAGATTTTATGCTGAACATATGATTTGAAAAATTCAAATCATACACATTTTACTTAATGACACAATCGTTTTTTTGTCGTTTCTTTCTGACAGAGGTTCAACATAAATTCGCACATCTGTTTCTTTTTTAAAAGTTTAGATTGTTAGATTTTATGCTGAACATATGATTTGAAAAATTAAATCATACACATTTTACTTAATGACACAATCGTTTTTTTTTTGTCGTTTCTTTCTGACAGAGGTTCAACATAAATTCCCACATCGGTGTGATATTTTTGGTTTCTTTTTAAAAGTTTAGATAGTTAGATTTTATGCTGAACATATGATTTGAAAACTTTAAATCATACACATTTTACTTAATGACACAATCGTTTTTTTGTCGTTTCTTTCTGACAGAGGTTCAACATAAATTCCCACGTCGGTGTGATATTTTTGGTTACTTTTTTAAAAGTTTAGATAGTTAGATTTTATGCTGAACATATGATTTGAAAAATTTAAATCATACACATTTTACTTAATGACACAATCGTTTTTTTTTGTCGTTTCTCTCTGACAGAGGTTCAACATAAATTCCCACATCTGTGTGATATTTTTGGTTTCTTTTTTAAAAGTTTAGATAGTTAGATTTTATGCTGAACTTATGATTTGACAGATGCAAATCATAAACGTTTTATTAAATGACACAATCAGTTTTTTGTCTTTTCTTTCTGACAGAGGCTCACCATAAATTCTCAATATCTGTGTATGGTCAGACTACTCTTTTCTACATAAGTGTGAATACAGATAAATCACACTGAATCTCTATTTGATTAAGCATTTATGCCAGAAATATGCTATCAACGTAACGTAAAATACATTCGTTTTGATCAGTCTCGTCAGACTAACTTCTATACATAACTACAAAAAAATATACAAAGAAATGTTCCGATACTGTTCATATCGTAACTCAGTAGATATTTGTACGAGTATTTATCTATGCCAGATGGTTATTATTCACATCGAACTTTTAAAATATCAAATCATGCTCATATTATTTAGGGAATTAAACGATATTTTTTGTTTGTTTGCTGACTTGAGTTCGATGTAACTAAAACTATCTGCGTGACCATACTATCAACATTTTAACAAAAGAAATTATTAGAAATGTTAGATTTTATGCTGAACATATGATTTGAAAAATTCAAATCATACACATTTTACTTAATGACACAATCGTTTTTTTGTCGTTTCTTTCTGACAGAGGTTCAACATAAATTCGCACATCTGTTTCTTTTTTAAAACTTTAGATTGTTAGATTTTATGCTGAACATATGATTTGAAAAATTCAAATCATACACATTTTACTTAATGACACAATCGTTTTTTTGTCGTTTCTTTCTGACAGAGGTTCAACATAAATTCGCACATCTGTTTCTTTTTTAAAAGTTTAGATTGTTAGATTTTATGCTGAACATATGATTTGAAAAATTAAATCATACACATTTTACTTAATGACACAATCGTTTTTTTTGTCGTTTCTTTCTGACAGAGGTTCAACATAAATTCCCACATCGGTGTGATATTTTTGGTTTCTTTTTAAAAGTTTAGATTGTTAGATTTTATGCTGAACATATGATTTGAAAAATTAAATCATACACATTTTACTTAATGACACAATCGTTTTTTTTGTCGTTTCTTTCTGACAGAGGTTCAACATAAATTGCCACATCGGTGTGATATTTTTGGTTTCTTTTTAAAAGTTTAGATAGTTAGATTTTATGCTGAACATATGATTTGAAAACTTTAAATCATACACATTTTACTTAATGACACAATCGTTTTTTTTGTCGTTTCTCTCTGACAGAGGTTCAACATAAATTCCCACATCTGTGTGATATTTTTGGTTTCTTTTTTAAAAGTTTAGATAGTTAGATTTTATGCTGAACTTATGATTTGACAGATGCAAATCATAAACGTTTTATTAAATGACACAATCAGTTTTTTGTCTTTTCTTTCTGACAGAGGCTCACCATAAATTCTCAATATCTGTGTGTGGTCAGACTACTCTTTTCTACATAAGTGTGAATACAAATAAGATAAATCACACTGAATCTCTATTTGATTAAGCATTTATGCCAGAAATATGCTATCAACGTAACGTAAAATACATTCGTTTTGATCAGTCTCGTCAGACTAACTTCTATACATAACTACAAAAAAATATACAAAGAAATGTTCCGATACTGTTCATATCGTAACTCAGTAGACATTTGTACGAGTATTTATCTATGCCAGATGGTTATTATTCACATCGAACTTTTAAAATATCAAATCATGCTCATATTATTTAGGGAATTAAACGATATTTTTTGTTTGTTTGCTGACTTGAGTTCGATGTAACTAAAACTATCTGCGTGACCATACTATCAACATTTTAACAAAAGAAATTATTAGAAATGTTAGATTTTATGCTGAACATATGATTTGAAAAATTCAAATCATACACATTTTACTTAATGACACAATCGTTTTTTTGTCGTTTCCTTCTGACAGATGTTCAACATAAATTCCCACATCTGAGATATTTTCGGTTTCTTTTTCAAAAGTTTGGATACTTAGATTTTATGCTGAACTTATGATTTGAAAGATGCAAATCATAAACGTTTTATTAAATGACACAATCATTTTTTTGTCTTTTCTTTCTCACAGAGGCTCAGCATAAATTCTCAATATCTGTGTGTGGTCAGACTACTCTTTTCTACATAAGTGTGAATACAGATAAATCACACTGAATTTCTATTTGATTAGGCATTTATGCCAGAAATATGCTATCAACGTAACGTAAAATACATTCGTTTTGATCAGTCTCGTCAGACTAACTTCTATACATAACTACAAAAATATACAAAGAAATGTTCCGATACTGTTCATATCGTAACTCAGTAGACATTTGTACGAGTATTTATCTATGCCCGATGGTTATTATTCACATCGAACTTTTAAAATATCAAATCATGCTCATATTATTTAGGGAATTAAACGATATTTTTTGTTGTTTGCTGACTTGAGTTCGATGTAAATAAAACTATCTGCGTGAGCATACTATCAACATTTTAACAAAAGAAATTATTAGAAATGTTAGATTTTATGCTGAACATATGATTTGAAAAAATCAAATCATACACATTTTACTTAATGACACAATCGTTTTTTTGTCGTTTCCTTCTGACAGATGTTCAACATAAATTCCCACATCTGTGATATTTTTGGTTTCTTTTTTAAAAGTTTGGATACTTAGATTTTATGCTGAACTTATGATTTGAAAGATGCAAATCATAAACGTTTTATTAAATGACACAATCATTTTTTTGTCTTTTCTTTCTGACAGAGGCTCAGCATAAATTCTCAATATCTGTGTGTGGTCAGACTACTCTTTTCTACATAAGTGTGAATACAGATAAATCACACTGAATTTCTATTTGATTTAAGCATTTATGCCAGAAATATGCTATCAACGTAACGTAAAATACATTCGTTTTGATCAGTCTGGTCAGACTAACTTCTATACATAACTACAAAAATATACAAAGAAATGTTCCGATACAGTTCATATCGTAACTCAGTAGACATTTGTACGAGTATTTATCTATGCCAGATGGTTGTTATTCACATCGAACTTTTAAAAAATCAAATCATGCTCATATCATTTAGGGAATGAAAGGATATTTTTTGTTTGTTTGCTGACTTGAGTTCGATGTAACTAAAACTATCTGCGTGAGCATACTATCAACATTTTAACAAAAGAAATGATTAGAACTATTAGATTTTATGCTGAACATATGATTTAAAAAATTCAAATCATACATATGACACTTCATGACACAATCGTTTTTTTGTCGTTTCTTTCTGACAGAGGTTCAACATAAATTCCAGCGTCATAAAATCCAGACATTCTTACGAGTAGGTACTAACTTATCTAAGCCAGATGGTTATATATTTCACATCGAACTTTTAAAATGTGAAATCATGCTCATTTCATTTATTTAATAAAGTATTTTGCTGACGTAAGTTCGATGTAACTAAAACTATCTGTGTGAACTTACTACCTACATTTCAACAAAACGAATTTATTGAACAGAAAAGTCGGTAATTTGTTCACAAACATACATAATTTACATCATAAATGTGTTCTTCTTATTGTGATCGCTTTTTTTCTCTTTTTTTTCTGCTATTTTTATTCAATTTTCGATTGAACCTTTCTGCTTTGTTTTATTTTTTTGTCTTTTTCTTTTCTGATATTTTTATTCAATTTTCTATTTTTCCGTTATCTACTTTCATTGTTTTTTTTTTCTTTTCTTTTAAGTGTCTTTTATTTTTAATTTTTTTAGGAATACACAGTGATAAACAACAAATTCTTGGTTAAATATAATAAAGTATTTTACTACGATACAAAAAGAACCTATAGACTAGAGAAAAACATGTTTTTGGCTAAAAATGTCAGTGTCTCTAAACTTACAATTAGAATATTATGGATGAGATTCAATCAGTAAAAGATAATTTTTCAATAATTTTTTTTTATTAACAAACAAAAATATAAACTAAATAAGTATTATAAATGTGTAGTAGAGATTGTTCGGTTAACTAATTTTGCAGTCGTCCGGCAGGACTCAAATATATTCTGCGGCCAGAGGTAACCAAAAAATCTTAGTAACTGTTCATCATAAGCAAAACATATTATTATTGTATTATATAATAATTTTAATGAAGCAGAAAAAAGGTATCAATATGAGTAAAATTAGGTCGAATTATGAAAGCAATTGGGACTACACATTTACTAATATCAGAATTATTTGTTAGTAATTATTACCAACAAATAATATGACCAAATATAAACTAATATATTTCAAGCTCCTATGATAGTAAACTTTCAATGTGCATAATTTGTAACTAGCTATGTTAATACATAATAGTTTTATATTTTATTTGCATAAGAACGCGATAAAAATGATAATAGTTTACTATCATGAAAGTGCAGTAGTAATTAACTTATACTCTTAATGCTTTTTTTTTAATATTTCCTATACAACATAACATAAAATAATAATCTTAACCATGCATGCAAAAAGTAAGTCGTAAATCCTGATTTAAATTGTTAGATTTTATGTTGAACTGTTGATTTAAAAAGTTTAAATCAAATCATAATATATCTAATTAACGACACAATCATTTTTTGTCGTTTCCTTCACCATTAGATGAATTCATCATAAATTCCAACAATCTGAATGAATAATGATAAATATCTGTTTTCCATTTTATTGCTCTGAATAGTACTCATAGTTTTAGTAACTCAGTATTTATCATATTATGACCAACTAAATTACACTTCTGGACTATGTGAATTCTAGATGAACATGCAACTTGAAAGGTGGAAATAAATCTGCATAATATGGTATTCTCTTTTGTGATTTGTAATATATTGCATGAGTACCTACATATTTCAAATAAAATATGTGTTGGTTATTTTTATTTTTTATTAAATTGTTTTGAACTCATTCTGTTCATCATAAGAATTCAAACATTTTCTGGAAATGCATCATTTACAAGTAAAATACATAAACAACGGTAAAGTTTAACCATACTGATGTAACAAACTAAGCCAATCTAATTTTATTAGTGAACATACTACCAACATTTCAAAGAACAGTTTAAAATATAAACGAAAAAGAAGAAAATGTTGGTGATGTGTTCACGTAAGCAACATTCATTAAGAACTAGTACATTAATTTTCTTTCGTATTATCTTTTTGGAGTTTTGAACTTTTTTTATATTTACTGTTTTCTTGTTATTTTTTTTCTCCTTCTTTATTTTTATGACCTTCGTCGTTTATTTTTCATTTTGTCTTTTTTTTTCTTTTCATCATGACATCAATTATAAAATTAACATTTTTTCTTAATGAAACATACTAATAAATAGACACAATTTTTGGCCAAAAACAAATTTATCTCCATCTTTAAATAAAATTCGAGATAGACAATTACATCATCCGAATTTAACACAATTATGTAAACACAAAACAATAACAAAACATGCAAATGTGTAGTAGAGACTGTTCGGTTACCTATTTTAGCAGGCGTCATATTTGACTAAAAATATTTCTGCGGCCATTGGTAACCAAAAAATCTAAATGAGGTTTTTATTAGTTATAGATTTTTTAATGAATTATGGATACATATCGATAATATGTTACAAATTGTTCATTTTTTATAAACTAACAAAAATCAACATAAAAATTGGTGATGTGTGGTTTGTGAACTGCTTTCGAAAGGATATTCAAAACATACAGAATTATTTAGTATGTGACTAAATAATGTATGTAAGTATTTTGATTTGATTAAATTGTGGTTATAGTAAACTAAAAAGTTTAGGTAGTGGATTTAGCTGGAATACAGAATACAATGTGTTATTTTTGTTTGACAATAGCTAATAACTGATTATTAGGTTTTAAAACCGACTGAATATTGCTTTCTCAATTTAATTTTACTTTGTAATCACGTCAAACGGACTGATAAATGTACACTTGCCATTGCTCTTAACTTACATACTGTTCTACTCAGAAATGCTTTTGCATACAAGAACTGTACAAGAAACAAAATATCGAAAAATATATCGAATGATTTGGCTCTTCTACCCAAAACATGTAAGTATGGGTTTACAAAGCTATGAAACCCCTGTATAAGTTTCATCTTATAATTATTTTATTTTGTAATATAACATATTATATGTCAGGGAAATGTATGTTTCCAAATCAAGTACCTAATTTCTGATATGGAAACTGGATATGTTTCCCAGTATCATTAATAATTAAGTCAAGTTCTCAGAAGGCTGTGTGTATATCTATCATCACGCCAACAAAATCCAAATGTTTTTTTTTAGTATAATAACTCGTTACCCTTTAATTCAAAAATAAAGAAATTAAATAACAGTTGGGGCACGATGACCAAATAATCATTGATCTCTGAAATCACTGAAATAGTTACTACGATAAATACAGTGAAAGCTCTTCTGGAGGTAAGCGGGCGCTGCCATGACCGTACGCGGACACTATTTTCAGACTACAAGCCAATGAAAACCTTTCTGAAGTGGATACGAATGTCTAATAAAAGGACAAACATACACAGTGAAGCTCTGAGAAAGTTAAAAAATCTCCCCTTAAACTGGCGCGTACTCTAATAAACGGACGAACATTAAATACGGTGTTTGCCCACTGAATGTGTGGGTACTTTTCTAATAAGACTACCTACAACATTCATGAGCGTCTAAATTCTAAAGTATAAAAAAGCATTTGCGGGCATATGACGTTCCCGTTTCTGTCACTGATTTTAGGGGAAGAAACTACTTTTAATAAAACTTAATATAACTGAACATTGGCATAAGGCGAAAGTGTGCCTTACACATACACTAGAAACTTCAAATAAATACGGAATGAAAATTAAACAATCTTTTTTTTTCAATCTTGGAATTAACACTTGTCTCATGAACTTCAAAATAATAAAATTGCATACTTTTGAATATTTACAACTCGCAAGTACCACAAAATAACTTAAAAACTTGATGATACATTTACAGTTAACGTTTATTTCAAACAATTAACACAGTCCACTTTCCTAATCTTAAAAACACTCATTTAAATATATTTTTGTCCAAAAACGTATTTCCTTTTTTAACATTTATAAAACTTTGGCGTTACAGGTTTTGGCTAATTCTGATTAACTATTATAACTAAGAGTTTCCGATAAAAAAAACAACTAATTTCTTGATTGTTTTTCCATTTACTGATGATATACCAGGGCGGTTGCATTTCAATACGCCGAATAGATTTTTTGTTAATAAGTAACCATTAGAGTAGACCATGTATTCAATGTTAAAAGTCTGTAAAAAACTATGAATGTAAAAACGTAAAACATGTTAATGTATGTGGGTGATGAATTTCTCCATGCTCGCCGAATTGTTGTTCTACTCCAATTACAATTCGATGTTAATGTATGTTTAGAAAATAATTACAAATTTTGACGCACGGCATAACCTACGTACTTATTTATTAATGTTGGTATCACAAAAAGCTAAGTATGTAGGTAAATGAATAGTGACTGAATGATTTATAGGATTCTGATTGATGTTGTTTGATGTTGGTGTCTAATTATAAAATTAGACACTGTGCCAAAACTTACTGACTGCATGAAAATTTAATATTATGTAGTTACTTTTTCAGATATTATTTAAAATAACTGCGCAGAAAACCAGAAGTAACCTTTTAACAATTATATCTCAAAAGATTACGAGTCATTTTCATGAATGAATCGACTATTTGTTTTCAGATTTAATTGATTATGTGAAATTTAGCAACCGAATTTTAAAGAAAAATCTCAATCTCCACTAATACGCTAAATCCTCAAGTAAGAATTTGACACAGACTGTATGGTCTGTTCAGACTATTAGTCTGACTTATAAATAGAAGCAACAACCGACCATTTAGGTTAGTAACAAATATTCTAAGGGAACAATATCAATTCATTGTTTCAAGTATTTCTTTGTGTCTGTGATATTTCACTTCAAAGTTAATAATTGAAAGTACAAATTAAATCATATACCTAACATCATTTTTTCATTGATTTAATTTTAATTATTTTGAGTTGACAAGCTTGTATACTCATGAAAGTTATTTACAGTATTACTTGCTGTAGGTTATAAATAGATACACATTATTTCTTCAGATCATCTGATCTCACAAAATGCAAATCTGTAAAACTATTTAAAGTTAGGGATTTTGTGTTTCAATAAATTCTTCCCCATTTGAAATTGATTTGTGGATTTACTTAAGTATTCAAAATTTTTGTTAAATACAATAAATGTGGTTAAATGTGTGTAATGTATTGAGTGATATTCTGCAATATGAGATTCTATCCAATCCCGGAATGAGCTTTTCATTAAAATGTTTTTCTCATTGTAAAAATAATTTTATATTATACTAATAAAAAGCAGTACCTGCATTGTGTTAACTTTAGCACTTGCAAATACAATGCAATGTATTGCATTAGTTAACACGTTGAGTGCCGTGTGAGGCAGCATATGTCTCACAGTTAGTTGGAACCAGCAGGCCTCGAGAGTCAGCATTTGCTTCACAGTTCAGTTTACCTCTCTAGCCGCGTGTAGTAAACCATGCGTCTCAGAACAATATAGTTTATATACCACAGCGATAGGTATGGCCTCAGTGTTTAGAATCTGTTTTTGGCCTGTAGATTTCTGTTACTGAGATCATGTATAGGGGCACTAAAATAAAATATTTAGTCCTATATAATTTTAATGAAATAAACTAATCAGAAGTACAGAACTGAACAAACATTTAACTAAAAAAAACAAAATGAGTAATATAACTGAATTATAATAATATAAGTAATAGAATAATAAACGATAAATAAAACACGATTATCGTGTATATTTGTGAGTCTCGAAAAAACATGGCATACAGAAAAACTTGTCGCATTTTCCACAGTGCAATTTCGTGTTTGTTGCCTTCCTCTGTGCTTCTTTTCTCCCATTCTCTTCTGCATTTTTTTTGGAACAGATGTTACAGCGTCTTCGATTCTCAGTTTCTTTTAGAACATGATGTTCGACAACACTATTTTCGGTGGCGCTCGTAGCGTTTGCTGTTGCAAACAAAAGCTCTTCACAAAGCTGTTCTTTGAAGGAGGTGATACTCATGCTATCCCTGGTAACTTCCATATATATAACGTGAGCATTTACTATTGCTGCACCAAAAATCATTTCAATGGCAAGCTTTCGGTACCATTTGATACCTTATCTCAAAGAATGATTATATGCTTTCATCTGATCTGAGAGATCTATAAAAGCTTTCGAGTTATTGTAGTCGCAAATTACTTTTGGTTTTTGAACTACTTGATCTCTTTGTGCTTAGAGTTACCACATCTCTCTTATCCCTCCACTTGCATACAACCACACCAGTATTACTCTCACGTCCGCGAATTTCTCCTTTGTTGAGTTTGGAGGACATTAGATCTTTCGGGTTCAACTTACGATTTTGTCGCAGAGTTCCTACTAAATGAGTGGTTTTACAAAGGAGCGTGTGTGCTAAGGACACACTTGTATAATAATTGTCCGTATATAAAGTGTATCCTTTACCCAATAAACCATCCAACAAATGTTCTACAACACGCGTCGGTGCAGCATCATCAGATACCCTGTCTTTGCCACAATACACACTTAGATTATATGTGTAACCTCGAATTACACATAACTTATATAATTTTATTCCGAACTTGTGTCTTTTATTGTTTATGTATTGACGAAATGACAGGCGACCTCTAAAAGATACTATTGTTTCATCGATACAAGAATTTTCATCTGGTACGACGATCTTTTGAAATCTGTCTATTAGCTTTTCTAACAGGGGCAAAATCTTAATAATTCTACTTGAGTTCTCAAAATCTTCATTATTATGGAAATGCTACATAGATAGTAATAATTGGAATCGGTTGCGTGACATTATCTTGCAGATTTCATTAGAGTAGATTTTGTTTTTCGACCAGTAATTGTGTAAATGTGGATAGTTTACTAGTCCCATCCATAGCAAAAAACAAAAACAAAATTCGATCTCTTGGCGATTAGTGTCATTCCATTGTCTCAATCGGGCGTGTGGTTCCAAATTTGGTTTGTTCAAGTTCTGGTTTGTATAACGGTTTGTTTCAGAAATCATCAGATCGAATATATCATGTGTTATGAACAAACGAAAAAAATCTATCGGCTTTACCTGATTTACCTTGCATAAATTATGCAACTAAAACGCCAAAATACTGATACCACCTGCCCTTTGCTTTTCCTTTATTCTTTGTTAGCGGTGGGTCATAGTCACTATACTTCCGTCACTACTTGGTGATGGTACATAATCGTCAGATGAACCGCTGTCGTCGAACGCAACATCGTCATCGGACATATATTCATCCCACAAGTTTTGCAATTTTCTTTGCTCTTTTTTATATGACATATTTATAGGAGCGCAAAAATCACCGCGGTATATGTTAGAAGACTAGTACAATAACTACGAGCTGCAGTGAAGAGACCGCTTCAAGCAAAGACAACAATCTACCTGAAAAATGCGTGAGGAAAGTGTGACTCACATGGCCTGACAAGGAATTTGCATCTCTTATGGCCGCGTGAGGCACACTTGACTCTCAAGAAAAACTTCAAAAACAAGGGACTACATAAATATTACATATGTTTTATGTATGAATACAATCATTTTATTACTATTCGAAATAGAAATACAAAAAAAAAGTGTTGGCCACAGTAATCATTTTTGTTGACCACATTACGGCACTCAACGTGTTAAGAGCGAAGACAGAATTTATAATATTATAGTAATAAAATAATAAAATTCCGTAGGCCTGTATATGCAGGCATTGCACCGTAAACAACCTACGTGACGCACAATTTTTTCGCAAGAACGGCCTCGGTTAAAATAACAAAAAACAGTATAGGAATATACGTATCACAATATCACTGACGAACTCTTAAAAATTTGTTTTCGCCGTATCTGAATTAAAATTTGGAACAGTTTTATGCACTACCACGCCTTTGCACAGAGAAAGTTATCAGAAAAAATAACAAATGAATAAACCGCGGATAGGAAAAGCGGTCTATCTTGTCAAAATATCGATTTTTAATCATTATTAAAAAGGTACATATTATTATAATTAGACAAATATGTCTGTATAATCTCAGACAAACAACAAAACTGAGAGCAAGAAACCAAATTCTAAACAGTTTTCTCATTTTCTCAAAACATTCAATAAAAAGTTTGCATAGCATTCAGTTAGTGAAGATTAAGTACTTAAATCCTACTGTTTAAGCAACGTTTAATTGAAACACTAACATAGCATTGACTCTAAACGGCAACAAATTGCGCAACATTATTCAAAATTGGTGATCACGTAAATATCTAAACAAATAGCAATTTACCAGCTCATTTTGCAAAATAACGTAGTTAAATTAGAGGTATGTATCACAGCTTGAGGCGCGTAATATTGTTCATTTTTACCTTGGTTTCACTAGGTTTCAAAGTCCGCCGTGTTGTCACCGAAGCACCGACAACTGATCCAACCGATCAACGTGAACAAGTAACTGCCCGAGTTTCAAACATCAGAAAAGGTCCATGAATCTTGACTCATGACTGCAATGCAAATACACTCTATAGGTTTATTACAAGTATAAACACAGTGATACAATGAGTTGACTTTAACATACCTTTTCTGAAGCCTTTCAACCAAATCCGCGGCTTTGAAACATTATAATCGCGATTCTAGCAATGGCTAAGTACAGATTGCGATCTGTATGTAGTTCAATGTCCAACAATCACTACCGCATAGCGAGAATCAAATTTGGTGTGGATTGCATCATTCTTCGAGAATAATTGTAACACCCTCACGACACGCACGGTTAAACTGAAGCCAATCGTGCGAATTTGGTGCGTTCAAGCGATGAGGTGGGGGTCGGTGGGAATGCTAGACGCGACAACACGTTTTTTGTTGGTCTGGAACTCGATGAAGAAAGATGGAGAAATATGGGCACCTAGTAAGTGCGAGTGCGTAGCTAATATTACTACACCGTCTTTGCTTTTGGGCATATCTAGGGTTGCCAACATTGAGCCGATGCTGACCCAGAGAAAAATAATTTAGGTATAGGGCATAAGGACAACAAATATGTGCGGCGTCAACACATAATTTTTAGTAACACTTTGATGTGAATTTTGAATATTGGTAGCTTAGAAGCCGATGAGATCTAGGTGTTAGTTAATAAGTAAATTATTTTGTTTCAATTAATTGATATAGAAAATTAATGTCTCAATAACCTCTTATTGGAGAATTTATTACGACACAACCAAGTGACCAAGGGACAAAATGCCAATTAGCACTTAGGCCAAGCCCATTTCTAGTAATAACAACAGTCCATAATATTCATGTAGTGAGCGATTCTTTTCCTGCGGTTTTTGCTTGAAGTAATTTTGCTACACGCCCTTATCTAATTTTAATGTTTCATCTTATTTTGACAATATTGGCGCGTTTTGTATAAACCCCCATAATCATCATGTCATCATCTTCACGATTTATAAATACATATGTACTGTTCTTTTGTAGACCAAGATAATACTATTCCGCATCAGAACAAAATACATATTAAAGTAGTCAGACGATGCTTGAAGGTCTCTTCTACTCGAAAGTTCAGAACATATTTTATTAATTACTGTTTCAAAGTTGAATGTTATTTTTTACAAGTAAATTCCTAGTTTTAAAATACACCAGTTTTTTGTATAAGTATTTTTGATAGATTACTGCCGCATGGTCTGTAGAATATGCACTTATATTAATTATCTACTCAGTCTATGAACATCGAGGCAGGACTTCTGCGTTATTGTATTAGATCAGAGGTTTCTAACCCCTTTCTTGTAATACAATTTTAAACGTGTCGTACGGCTACAGAATAGTTTATTGTCTTTACTGCCTGCTCAACAGTCTGTATTCACGAATTCTAAAAATGCTACCATTGCTATTTTCAAAGTTTCTTACATGCTCCCAAAAAGAGAAATTAAATTGTTGTGGATATTCTACTGGAGATTGTAATGGGGTGCTTCTTATTGTGTCCAAAATTCTTCTTTTAAGGGAAATCGCTTCAAAATGTATGATTAGAATAGCAATTACAGTATTTTCACAATTTTTTAAAAGCCGGGCATCCCTAAACGCTACCCCAACATGCACGTTTACGTTTTCAGCATTTTACACAAAAATATGTATTTTTCACTTTTTACTTTGTCAAACGTGGTATGACAAAGTATAGTGCTCGTGTCGAAAAACAGTTTTGAGATTTTAGCAGAAATATGTCCTCTTGGCTCCCCTGAACATTTTTGACAAAGGCACAAATGTATGTGTATGTGTGTGTGTAGGCTGTATGTGTGTACCCGTTTTTTATGGCGACGATTCCGGAGAAACTACCGGTATCGGGACAAAACTTCATATTTAGAAGTTTCATGACCAAACTTAGAGCTGCATGTTAACTGGATGTTAACTCTTACCATTTTATCAACAATTATGCAAATGAAACAGTATTATCAAAACATCAGTGTTTGACATAGTTTGACACTGCTGTGTCAAACATGATAAAGTTTTTTTAGATTTTTTTAAATCCAATAAATAATCTAAAACTATGTATATAAAAAACAAACGTCTGTTCAAACAATATTTTTATTATTTCAATTGTATTTTGTTTAATTATATTAAATTACACTTATTTTCTATTGTGAGCGCCTTAGGACACGTGTTGATATGTATTAATTGATCTCAAGTGTCACAGAACTTAAGTAAGGATTTAAAGAAACAAATTGAGAGTGTCCTGCAGAAAGGAAGTTGCATTATAAGGAGCACCCTAATAGTAGGTATGCTATATGATTTAGCCGAAAAGACAATATTCTAGGAAAAGACTAAAAAAGTCATTAGAAGTGACACGTAGATTTAGCATGTAGTCGGAAAAGATTCAAATATTACCAATAATAAGATAATTACCTCAACAGAAAATTAACACAAACAAATCTGAATAGCTACATAACCTCACGATTCTTTTTTAAAATGAGAACGCTATTAAAAAAAATACTATTTGCCTAACAACTGTTTCTGCTGATACATTTCCCTGGACAAATAGCTCGTAACATTTGATGGCGTATTTGATTGTACGCCATAAGTATGTTATTGCTAACTACGATGGAGGTCCGGAAAATCGAAAGCCCTGATATTTTAGGCAGGGAACAAATACATTCCATCGGATAAGGAAATAAGTCCATTGTTCCAGTGTGTTGTCATGATTGGAATCCTCTCAGTTCGACAAATATTCTGGGTTTCTGTGGCCTGCCCTAAGCATCGACGATTGGCCTAAGTTGAACAAGACCACATGAAGTTTTATACTCAGAATAATATTTCCTTTTGAAAAGTTGCCAGTTTTATACAATAACGATGGTAATTGGTATTTTGTTTCAAGAGGGCATATCTAATTCTGTATGTTGTACCTCTCGTAATCTGAAATAACTGCTGATATGTACATTAATTGAATCGGTGAGTGGAATAACAGAACAAGTCTAAAATTTGGCATTTCAAACTAAGATACCCATTTTGTATAAAATTTCTCGATATTTTCGGAAATATTACAATTATAATTCTATCTATTATCAGTATTGCTGTGGAAGCAGCATGCTCCGTGCAATGAGTGGAAGAACAGAATATGCCCAGAACATACTCTGGTCTTCCACTCATTGCACGGAGGACTGCAATAGGCAATGCTTCAAGGCAATTTGGCGGGTAGGTACTTTTAAGTGTGAATATCACAAGAAAAAATAATAATATTTAATATTGTTACGTAGCTCTTAATGGGGACGGCTCTAGGTCAGGATGGAGATGTATAAATAAAAGTCGCAGTGTTGTTTACCTTGTTCGTGTATTGCTGACCATGCAGAATTCCAATACTACAGCTGATATCTAAAATACAATAGTCGCGCTACACTACAAGTAGGTGCTGCAAACTACTGATCCCGTTCCCATCCTTTGCCGTGGCTTTTATATTGAATTTGGCAAGACGTCATGACCTGCTTTGAGCCCCAAAAATCCTGAGTTAGGATTTTTGGTTGCACACGGCCTTTGATATAAATCATAGTTAATTTGCACGCTTGCCACAAAGGAATGTCTTTGTTCCGATATGAAAAGCCTGACGTCTGCATTTCTGGACAAGCAACTGTCTGCAGGTTGGGTTGGATGACCTGACCTCAATTGTACAATGCAATTAAACCATACTTCGTAACAATATTAATAATTGTAGTATTTTTGCTGCAAGTAAAAAAAAACAGTTTCATTAAAAAAGCAAATATATCTGACTGTTTTACACAAGCGGAACACCGGCATTTCTCCTCTGGTGTCATTAAAGAACGGACATCTCAGGTAACTCACAAACCCAATAAATTTGAAATTTCCCTGAGATATAAACCGTAGGACTTTTATAAAATTTTATTGCACTGTCATTTGTTTCCAAAATTGTCGACTAAAAAGTGCCCAATGACGTGACAAACTGCAAGAAAATATGTGTGTCAAAAAATCCCTCGCACTGGACTGTCTATGACAATATTTGTCTGAAAAAATCAAATTAATCGAATTACAACAGGAGCATATCTAATTTTCTAAATAAAATTGATTATTCTTGTTGTAACACATGCTTAAACTGAGGAATCATCTTTCGACTTCCAGGGTCTGCGGTTCCCCCTAATTTATTTGTTGTTTCATCACACAGACACACACACACACGTACATACATACAGACAGACACATAACTCATGAAGTAACGTCTGTTTATTTTGTTCCAAATATTAAAGTTTTTTTTTCATTTTTATGTATTCTTATTTTCAATTTATTCTAATAGCATGATTTTTGTCATCAAATAAATGATAATTACTGATAAACTGTCCAGCCGATGTTTTAGCTAGTAGCTAACTTATTATTGCTTTTAGACCGAAAATTTAACTTCACTACAACTAACCATCTGACCAAATCAGTACAATATACAGTTATCAAATTACACAGCTTTCTTCAGTTTCTTAAAAACGCCCGATATGGACTTACTCTGGGCTTCCAACCACCGGTTCAGTTACAGCAGATTAAGAATGCAGATAATATATTATACTAATACAATGAGCTAAGTAAGATATTTTGAACAGACCTATGCTGAAAATTCATACCACAACACTTGAATTAATAATATTTCCTCATTACTTTTGCTTCTCTTCCTACAAAAACTCGATTCATCGGAAGTTTACTTCACCGCCAAGCGACCAACATTTAATTTAAAGAGATCCTGTCAACCGGAAGACACCTCGAACCATTGATCCTTCCGCGTCGTCCTGAGAAATGGATGAACGGCGTCGCCGTCGCCAGCGTTGTCGTCGAGTTTTTCGACGGCTCGTCGCCGTCGGTCGTTTCGATCGCGCCGCCACCCACCGGCGGCAAAGAGGAAAAATTATTAACGGCGGTAAATTGTCGAATCGCACGGATTGAATTGAGGCTGATGTGACAACAAAGAAATCAGAAATGTAGAGGGCCGTGAGCGATGAGCGACCGCCACTCGACAAAGGAGACAATCGATCTATCTTTTCTGGCTGGCTGTTTCGCCTCGCGCGCGGTCGCCCCCCTTGATAAATGACTCTGAGAGGCCGCCGACGGCGGCGCTGCCGTCGCGCTATCACCTGCACACCCGTGCAACTTACCACGCGTGAGTTACTCCGCGGGACAGTAACATGGAATATGTCAATGGGACTGATTACATCTTTTTGTTGTGTCGCATTAAAGAGTATTCTTGTAATGCAGACTTCAGAGGACGATAGATGAATTTCTGAAGAGACTGAAACTTTTATTAAGACCGAATGCAATTTGTAGAAACCACAACAAGCCAATACAAACCTAACTGAATATCGATACAGGCTTTAACAATTCTTTACAAAAAAGAAAATGTGCAACTTTGCCCTGAGTATATATCCTGAAACTTCTAAGGGCAGATTTCGTTAATCAAAACTCGGTTTAGGGTTTAAACTAACATAAAACCAGCCTGAATCGTGTAAATTGACTGTTCTAACTATTTAAATTATTTGATGACTGCAGTTTTGTACTTATAATTGCTATATCATTTTTAAGTTTAAATCATCGTAATTTGACGCTCCAACTTTTTACAATACACAGTGATTCTCAAACTAGACACATAGATATGATCTAATGTTAAGAAAATTAACAGCTGTTTTAAGACAACACATACTATAATAAGAATATTTCTTTAATATAAACAACATAAATATTTGCTTTAACAAAAAATTGTTATGATTTAAGTAAATCGTTATCTTGAAAATAATATGACGGATGCCGATAGATGGAGCTTTGTTGTGGTCGCCTCGTAAGAGGGATCTCCTAGAGGGTATATAACCGCATACATGTCCATGCAGAGAATCAGTGATGTATCCGACGTTGAAATGTCCAACAGCTCTAGTATTGGTGGAGAGATACTAGAAAGGACCCCTTCTCTAGTTGGAAATAAACAATATTCTTCTTTGGATGTGTAAATTGCATCCAAGTAAAATATTATTGCTTGCATATTAACATTTTCATATTTAAAGAAGTAGGGTGAATGTTTAATCCAAGCTGATTAATCTAATTACAGAACCTTTTGATTTTAAAGATCAAATTCTTAATTCAAATAAGTATAGTATCCATTTAAAATTGTAGAATCTTAAAATAAGAGAGCCGATCAAAACAACGGTTTTCTTCAATGAACGATGTAGGTATGTGCTTGCGCATATATAAAACAACCGTTGTTTTGAATTAACAAAGGTTGGTTCGACTTGAGACAACGTTTTGTTGTGTGTACAAGCGCTCTAACATATGGGTCTTTTAATTTTTCTTTGGGTTTCTGAATTTTAAAAAAATTATTGGACATATGGTTTTATTGAATATTTAATACAAAACAATAGAATTTTACAGAATTAAATGAAAATATAGAATTATTAGTACAGTGAGATCTACCAACCTCTACCTCTACCTCTACCAACAGTAGAGGAAATAAATTCAATATGGTGGCAATTTTGGAACCCTACCCGGCAAGTGTGGGGTTTAAATATTCTACGGCGTCCCCTAATTTTATTAGAGCCTGGCACCCCTAATAGCGAAAAGCCCACCTAACGTGCATCTTCGCGGTATTTCGAATTTTACCGCAAAACGGTCACAATTTCGCAATTTTTAAACATTATTTTTACATAGGAGGTAGTGTAAAAATAATTTTTTCTTGTACACAACGATTCTCAAACTACGAGCGCCCCAACTTAGGTGTACCTTTATTGCTAATATTAGACCAGTATCGCGAGAATTAAGTTTATGAGTTCTTAAAAAGAGTTAGGCATATCTTTTTGTTGAATATTCAATACAACTATAGTTATTTCCGGAATTAAATGTAAATATTGAATTATTAACAAAAGGAAATGTTGATATTGGAGTACCCCTGCATGATATGAGTTTAGTGATGCTGAAATAATAAACATTGTATATTATTACATATGGTTTAGTTCTTAAACTGGAAACACCTATATTGGGGCGCTTGCAATATAAGAACCATTGTATTTAAGAAAAAGTTGAATATACCTTTTTTGTGCATAATTTTAAAAAGATTTTTAAACGGACAAAATTACGAATTGTGAGCGTTTTTGCTGTAAAATGCAAAAACTGCAAATGTACACGTAGGTGGTGTTTTTTAAGGTGCCAGACTCTTTATTTCCCTTCATAGCCAATTTTTCGTCAAATTTGAAGGTACTATAAAATAAATCCCAATAATGATAAGGATAGAAAATGTCTAGTTTCATTAAAAAATATATGTTAGATTAGGTTAACTTGTCTCCAATTATATATTTTACAGTTTTTACAACTGAAAAAATAAACATAAATTGCATATACCGACTGTATAATATAATACAGGGCTAGTCACTGGAATACGACGATTTTGAAACAAGCAGAACAAGGGTAAATTACTCACTGCATACAAGAAATAAAAAAAACATGTACAAGAAAGAGGAAAGGCAAGAAAATGTAAAGAAGCAATGCACCATAGCTAGTACTAATAAGAATACCGACTTTACATAAATCAAATTTCCTTCTGTTCAATCTAAAAGAACATAAAAAAGTGCATGAAGAAAGTACCTACCCTAACTTAACCAAGCCCAAATAAGCCTTATACAAAAAAGAGATTTTATTTGATTCTGCGACACAACGAAACGTTGTCTCAATTCAAAGCAACCTTCGTGAATCCAAAGCAACCTTTGTGAATTCAAAACAACGGTTGTATTATATATATATATATATATATATATATATGCAAGAACATATATCGTTCACTCAAGAAAACCGCACTATACTTATTTTACTTAAGAATTTGTTCTTTTAAATCAAAAGGTTGGGTAGTTAGATTAATCAGCTCAAATTTTTGGATGAAATGTTCACCTAGGTACTTCTTTTAAATATGAACATGTTATTAATATTTTACATGGAATGCAATTAATGCATCCAAAAAGAATATTGTTATTTTCCAACTAGACATGACACCCGGTATCCGTTCTTAGTTTCGTTCCATCAATATTAGAGCTGTTGGACATTTCTACGTCAGGTACATTGACGGAATAATAGCACAATCACCGATGCTGCATAGACATGTATGCGGTTATATACCCCCTAGGAGACCTCTCTTACGACGAGAAACTAAAGCACCATCTATCGGCACCCTTCATATTATTTTGAAAACAACGACTTACTTAATTCAACACAATCGTTTTCTTAAAACAAATATTTAGGTTATTTTTTATGAAAGAAATATTCTTATTATAAGTATGTGTTGTCTTAAAACAAACACATTATGTTAAGAATGTTATTTTCTTAACATTAGACAACCATTTCACTGTGTGAATGCACCCATCGAACCCCAAAGTAAATGAATTAAAGTGATATTTAAAATGTACGCAAAGAAAGTAAAGAATGAAATACCTCAGAAAACACAACGCTAACCAGGAAACATTCTTTGACGTCTCAAATTAATGTACGGTATGTATATCCGTAGTACTGTACTCGACTACGAATAAATGCTTCTTTATTTATCTGAGCCCGGTTGAGCCATTTTGTTTATTTACATCAGTGTCAGGATTCGTTAGTCTACAATATCGGTTTGTGTTTTCCGTCAACCGCCGTCATTCGGCAAATGTAATATTTTATACACGAGGTGGCATTCTTAAACCCTCCTTGTTATAGAAGTAAATACAAGTTTAACTGAAACCTGATGAAGTTCTGCTTCTTTTAAAAACATAATGATCCTGTATAAACAATCAAAGTGGAGGTCGTCATTACCAGCACATTAAAAAATAATGTCAGTCTGAATGCGCTCCCTACGTTACCAACTACAATATAGCCTCATATTCGCAGAAATTTCTGAGAGCTAAACCATAAGAGCTAAATTTGTCTCATTCCCTCCTACTTTAAAGCTTTTACTGCTATTTTATGGCGTCTGTAGGTACGCACAGGTGAAGCAACACTCACCAAAATGTTCTCAAAGTACTGGTACTAAAAGTTATGAACACAATAAGTTAATAAAATTACGATTCTCTGGGTTGTGGGCTAAATTTGTTTATAGCATAAGTAGCTCAAGATTTTATCGTTTCAACTTTTAACAAACGCAATATATAATATGTGTATCGAAAAATTAACACAAAGGAGCAAAACTGACACGTATCCATAAAATAAAACGTTACGTTAATTTACTGCTCTATATTTACCAGAATATCGTTTTTCTATCGATGATATATCTTGATAAACCAATTCACAATCTTATTCGCTAGTACAACATGTTTTCGTTGTTTTCTATAAACACTGGCGGATTTTACGAATAAACTTCTATATAATCCTTTAGCCATGCATGACTATATTCATGTTATGTTGTGATAATTAACGTTTTGCTGTCAGTCTGGGTCAACCTTGTATTAATATTATCCATAAACCAGTGGACTGGTCAATTTTGGGATTGAAGGGTGGTATTATTAGTTTGGGGGTGGCGGCGTTTCCAATGCAATTAGCGCGACATGTCAACTGTTACATTGGCTATTATGCCAATTACGGGACCAAGTTAAGTGCAATAATTATTATACAGTGATGCGATGATGATGTTCTTATTCCATTAGCCGAGTTCATTACAGCTAATATAACGGTATTAATTCAGGATCGATATACCGACCGATAGCTTATTATTGGTGTATCATGGTGAGTGCATGCATGTGAGGCACTATAGTGTGTGTGTTTGATAGTTTGACGTTGAGTGCACATTCCATATAATTAACTAATATTATCCTTTAGGTACCTAATGTTATTTTTTTACTTCAGAAACAATAAGAAATTACTAGAGGTATTCCTTCCAGGGCTGCGGAGTCGGTAAAAAAATTATCGACTCCGACTCCGACTCCAGATGTTTTTCGTGGTCCGACTCCGACTACAGAAAAATTGCATACAAAAATGTTGAAATAATTATGGATAATAAAAATCTTTCTTAATAATTTAATAAATTAAATTTCTATTCTAGTATTCTAGTATTCTAGTATCTTATTGTATTAAACATATGGATGGCTTGTGCATATCAAATTACTCACAAACAAATGCTAAACCAATAAGCAAAACAGAAGTTTTATTTGTGTCCAGCGAATTTGTTGGCAAAAATATTTAACCTGGCAATCTAATTGTAAATAAAAAACGGCCTATAAGATATCAAAATGGCCCATTGATCGGACCACAAATACAAAGTTCTGACCACATATAAAGTGGAATTTCTTTGTTTATTCAAAATATATAACTATTAAACTCTTTTCTCATTAGAAAACATACAAATAGGCACTACTTTGTCCATTTAACCGACTTTCTATCTCTAATAATAACAAAATCAATCATTAGACATAGTGTATAATACAAAGTAAAATTCATTCTAATAAAATAGAATTAAATGCAAAGTACGTTTATAAAATTGTTGAACAGAAGAGCGCCAGCCAAATTCTCCTGCAAGATATGCACAAACCCTTAAATAATTTTTAATTAATTTCAAAGCTGAAAATAATCATAATTATGGCTGCAACAGGTCTAACTTCTGGATAAATGATTATTACTACATTGGAATACTACAATCTCCTTTAAAATCTCGTTTTACTTTCCTTTTTCAAATTTCTGCCGGATTGCTTTTGTTAATCGTCTTCACTTTCGTTAGAAAAGTGTTTCGCTAATTTGATTATTTACATATGTGTGTAGGTAAGTACTTAATCAAAGACCTAATAGAATGTTTAGTTTTATTTGTTTACTGTCTACTAAGGCAACGTCCATCTCGCATGCTTTTTCTTTTTCGACATTAATTAAACCTTGACCCGGGGTCGGAATCGGTACATTTTTTCCGACTTCGACTTCGACTCCGATTCCGACTCCGACTCCAACTCTGACTCCGACTCCTCTAACTACTCTACGACTCCGACTTCACAGCCCTGATTTCATCAATACTGTGCTATTGAATATTCCCATTTAAAAAAATTAAGTTAACCTCATTTTCACCGATTGCAGCGCCATCTGCAATGAAACTGATATCGCCATCTCATTTCCCCCTTTGCGTCCTACAAGTTTATTTAAGACACTTTTGTCGTACCATGCATATTTCTCGAGATATTTAGGAGTCTGAAGTTAAAAAGAAAAGACCACCCATATATTAATCATTTGATATACGTTTCCATATAGGATAGCCAGGTGTCCTGGCAGGATATCCTGGATCCAGACTTAAATATCCTGCGAAAGACTTTTTATATTTATCGCAATGGGCTGGACGATGATGTGATCGTAATCTCGATTTTCCAGAACAATTATTCAAAAAATGTAGACAAATAAACAAAATTTGTTATTTAATCTAAACGGGTTTTTATACCAAAAATTACCTTCTTTAAATCAAATGTTGCGAACATTTAGCTATACATCTTGGGTGTCCTGTCCATAGTGCAGAGTAGTGAAGTAAAGAAGAATAAAAAGTCTCTTTTCTTTTCGTAGGTGTTTAATCCCTATCCCTACTATATACTAAAAGTCTAACACAGTCCGCGCAAGAAGTTTACGAAAATCGGCGCCGCAGGCGCCGATTTTCCGCCTAAAATTTTATTCTACAGCGCTTAGGCCTTCGATTTCGTCCATTTTCGGCCCAGTTTTCGTTATTTTTTACCTCGATTCGGGTAAATTTATGGATTATGCTTTAAGAGTGTACAGGTCAGCGCGCCATGGCAACCGATCGAGGTTGCTAGGCAACGGCCGCGCGCTTCGCGACGCGGTCACCAGACGGCGGCACATCATCATGTCGCTGTTGGCATTACGCTACGAAGCAATAGATGGTGCCCCGTAACCGCTTCGAACGTACGGGCATAATCACGTCGCCCGTGTAAGAGCATCCGGGCTTTTTGTTTCCCTCTTAACGCTTCGGCGATCTACCTAGGTCGACCAGCAGGCCTATTAGGCCTGCACATTCTCCTAGTTTACTATACTAGTTTCGCAAGTCACTGTCATCTTCAGCAGCATAATCTACAAATACAAAGAGATAAGAAAAACGATAAGTATAATCAATTAAGAACAAACTCACAGTCAGACAGTAACATCAACCATCAAGATGTCAGCGGAACAAGCAAAAGCTTTGAAAAATCTTTGAGAACCATTCATGTAAAAAACTCTTTCTTTATGACAGATCTCGACCTCGTGCTGTGCTAGCCGTAGTATTCACGGATACAATGATTTTTGAAAGCTTTTACTTGTTCCGCTGAAATCCTGATGGTTGATTTTACTGTGTGACTGTGAGTTTGTTCTTAATTGATTATATTTTCGCTTTTCTCATCTCTTTGTATTTGTAGAGTATGCTACTAAAAATGACAGTGACTGCCAAAATTAGTATAGTTTAATAAAACACCTTGGCAAAGAATAGAGGCTTTTTATTTTTCTTTAACACTAAACTTATTGATATTTCAATGATAATCGGTTTAGGTATTTTTTTAATTCTGAACAACAGATAAAGTCATGGTGGTATAAATGAAGTGATTGATAGATAGACATTCAACAATACTGTTGTTAAAAAATGCGTTTTGAAACTCTCTATATCTAAAAAGTAAACAGAGAACTTGTCACGTTTCTGGAGCAAGATAATTGCTACTTTTCTTTTGCAGCATTTTTTATGTAGGTACCTATATAATTTTGTACATACAATTTACAACTCTTTTACACTAATATCATATTTTTCGTTGTAGTAGTGATAAAAATTTACTATTGATATGCTGTTGTGAAGAAAGCACTTTTATGTTTGATAATATAATGTCGAAACAACATAGAGTGCCATATCAAATTTTGATGAACCTATAAACACAGTTACCGGTTCAAAGTTACACCAACCTCTGAAATATAATTTTGCTGTAAATTAGTCCCTCACCAAATAATTATTTGCTTCTTTTATTAATTGTTTCTTAGTGATTATCTGGCAAGTTTATTATTCTAGCACATAAGACTAGTTTTAGAATTAAAATCTTTTTGTTGTTTTAATCTCTGGTTTCAGTATGTCAGGGATATTGTTCTTATTAGTCAAAAACCGGACAAGAGCGAGGGACACACAATGTTCCGTTCCATCAAATTGTATAATCTACTTATTTCTCGAAAACTATAGCTATTGGATGCATCGTACAAGTTCTTTTTTTTATTTTCCAAATTGTTTCGAAAATGAAAGGACAAAAATATTTTAGAAATCCTTAAGAAGAACTCCCTCAAATGATTTTTCATTGTTAAGCTGCTTAATATATGAATATATGTGGGTTAGTAAGTTTTATACCTATTCAAAATTTCAGCTTCATTTTATTTCATTTTATTGAGTCCAGAGAAATGAGCCTGTGACATCAGACAGATAGACAACGGAGTGATCCCAAAAATGTTTTAACTTTTGTGTGGAACTCTAAAGAAAGTCTACCAGACGCTGATTTTAAGTTTGATCACCATGCTGAATGATTCTTTTGCAATATTTTCAGTTACTTATCATTTTTTGTTTCAGATCGTTTCGGACATATCAAATTTTGACATATCCTTTTAAAAATCCGTCCGTGTATGGCCCGAAGATGTCCTGATATTCAAGATAGTCAGCAATAGATATTGCAACAGGTAGTTTTGCTGTACTTTTCTTTCAAAACTTGTTTCCGTCTCAATTTGTTTTGCTTTTATTTTTTCCAGCATGAAGGCGGCTTGTCAGGCCGAACATTATGGTTCACCAATGCGTGTACACACACGGATTGCACCATGTTAATGCTGACCAATAACACAGCATAATCGGATCGAAAGGGCATTAGGTATTTACGGTGCCATTGTGCACCTCCATCAATTTTATAATTTAATTATAGATTACGGTGTACCATTCTCCAGTAGGCACTGGCTCGCTAGCGCACGGTGTATGATTGATTTGACGTGAGCGGATAGAACGGCGCTCAAATTATTGCAACAATGATGCAGGACAAAGAGCTGGCTGCTATTGAGCTAGTATATCGTAAAGTATAGCAAACTACGTACAGATGGAGCCAGATGCATATAGAAGTACAACTCCGCGGCACGTTTTAATCCGATTTGATTGATAATTTTCTCTGGGGATTTGTACTAATTACCCATGAATGGGTAGCGTAACTGACAAAGCGAATGGACGAGATGAGTTTGATGGGTGGGCTTTTGTGTAAGAAAGTAATAAATTATTGTGATTGGATGTTGATGTCAATGTTTTAATTATTTGTTGTGTGGGAGATTTTTTTAGATCGATTTTGATTCGGTTGTGATTAGGCCAACTCGGTGTAAGGTTTGTTAAACCTGATGTTTTTTTTATGTATGGAATCGTTTTGTACAGCAATATGCAAAAGATAATTAATCTTCCAAACGTGGATGCTTCTTGTCATCGTATAGGCGGACAATTCCTTTTACGATACACGTGTAATTAAGATTCTTCTCTTATTTCAACCGGCCAGCATGATATTGAAATCGCATCCCATGTAGGCAAAATCGGTAGGCGTATATTGGAGTCCCACACAGCAAAAGAATCGTTGATGATTTGCCTGTAATAATAACCTGCCCCAATCCAGAAAAATAGTGTAGGTAGAGTTAATTAAGAAATACGAAAGTCAAGCTTGTATCTTACCTCAGATTATAAACTTTTCAGTAACACTTAATTAAAAAGCAGATATTAAACTTCTCCGTCCTGTTCTACAAAGTATACCTACCTAAATTATTACTGGGGTAATAATTCAACGCACACTTTGTTAAACTTACATTTCGAGATTCAAATACTAGAACTTGACAGTTTGAAGTGGTCTCATTTGGTTTCAGGTACTTATTTTGCGTTATTTTCCAAGGAGTATGTGTTGACGTCAGATAACTTTCCTAATTAAATAGTGAGCGAAGCTCTGAACAATTGAATTTCTCTGATGACTCGCAAACTTCAAATTATGTAGGTACATTTTGGATAGTCTCTTTTGTCTCAGTTAATAAAGTTGCTTTTACATGAATTAAAATTTGGTTTGAAATGCCCTGTCATATGATTTCTAAAATTGGTATCTCTTTCATTTTTTTTGCCGGTATTCCTACTTATTATATACTGTCGACAAAAAATAAAAATACAAGTTTTCAATTACTTGTATTTCCAATAATATTTACCCATTTCAAATATGTAATTAAAAAACGAATTGCTGATATTGTGAAGATTGAACAACTGATAACATGTTCGCAATAACAGAACGTTTCAGTACAGTTTTACGAAAATTTATGTATGCTTGGCTATGCAGCGGTTCAGATAATATGTGGTCAATTTATTATATGATTTATTTATGTGAAATGAAAGGTGTAATAAAATTAGTTGGTAATGACATTTGGTTGAGTATGCTGAAAATTTAAAATATGAAACGTTTTATTCAAAAAGCAGTGGAGTTGGTCGTATGTAAAAATTGCTCATTGAGTTATCTTTAAAGCTGGCGGAGCAACCATGGCCAACCTTTAGTTTGCTTATGGGCCCCATGTTTGATTTTGACTTCGTCTTTCTTTTGATTCAAGTGAAAAATATGAAGACATATTATGCATAACACAATCAATTCACCCAGTACACAAAAAAGAAAACATTATTATTCGAGTTCATAATTGTTAAAGGTTGCAAGTATTGTCAATGGTGGAATTAAAAATCCTCTTTGATCCTTTGATTAATTTTATTTTAATAGGTAATAATAATTATAAAACAAAATTAAATAATGTAACCACTCTTATGAAATCTCTACAGTCTTTACATCAAAACAAAACAGATGTCATTATCTATTTATTTCACCTTTATTAATAGACATTTCACATTAAATTGACCCAATATTATCAGACACATGGCGTACTATACATAAAGTAACATTGGACTGAACCGTTCTGCTGTTGCATATGGTATGTTTTCAATTTTTACGTATATCGTCGTTGCTTTGAGCTAAGTAAAGAATATAGCCGTTTTCAAACCAATAAACGTCAGCATTGAATGCGTACCATAACTTCATCGTTAAAATATAAAATGATCAAATGCATTAACCTAATCTTTAAAATTCTTTAATATATTAATCTAGGAAAAAAATACATCCACCTGTATTTGAATCAGGAACCCTCCAATTTCCGGTTTGAAGCTCTCCCAGTTGAGCTACAGACGTAGTGGAAATTTATAGGCTGATTAGTAACTTTTTTGCACCAATTATCCTTTCCTAAATTAAATCATTCGCTTCTTTATTTGGTTCCACATTACTGATGAGATATATACGCAATAATCACTTTCCCTTAATTTTATTCATACATGATAACGTTCTCTATGAAATATTTGCAACAAATTATTTTTAAGTTAATATAATCTTTTAGTAAAATTATTGCCTTGAAGTTTTTATACTCCGGGATAAAAATTAAGTCACCAGTGTCTCACAGCAAATTGCCAATTGGGAATCACAATGATAGTAAATCAGTTTCATATTACTTGATTTGGTGAGTATCTACAACTTAAATTTAGTGATATAGTAGATTTCACGAGTGCTGCAAATGATTCATCGTTAAAACTAGATTTGAACGTTGCGCGCACCTTGTTCAGTGGATATGCAACCGAATTGATCTCAGTTGAACCATTGATCGCAGTAAATGCCGTTGTCTACCGAGACGGATATTATCGGAATTAAATTAATATTGCTATAATCTCTACCAAAAATATGCTTTAAAAATCAGAAAATATGTAAAAAGGACGAAAAATCCGATCTAAAATCCCGAAACTTTTTAACAGCACAAAATATTTCACATAATAATCAAAATTTACGTTCAAATGTCAATCTAAGATGTACTTTTTCACTGGGTGCATTAAATTTGTACAGCAGAGGTATAAAAAATGCTATTGCGTTCTAATTCACGTCAATTAATAGGAATGATCAGTATGCGGAAAATAACGGAAACCTACTATACTCAGACAATTTTTATTGCACTTCTTTTAAACATAAAAATTTTAAAGTCTATTCGCTATTTTTGCTGTTAAGGACTACCAGTCGATGTCATTATTTAAACCAATTTTCAAATCGATTCTCTCTTATTTCCAACTTTAATACAATCTTATTGTTACTCCTACACACAGAAAAATGATTATTTGGAACGAGAAAACATAATTTCTTGAATTTATTTACTAGATTCAAATGCATATTTACTTGTATGTAGAAAGTTAGGTATATACAAGAAATGCCACATACTCAATATAAGTAAAATAATTTCTCAGATAAATGCTGTCAACAAATAAATTCTTTCTTTATAAGAACCAATATTGTATTGAAAGAAGTAATTGAATTTTTCGTCCCAAAAATGTGAATTTCTCCAACGAAGGAATAGTAAATCCATCCAAGTGCGTAGTGACTTGATCCAAGAAAATATAATACATTTAATATAAGTAAGTATTGTTTACTGAATAAAAACCCACCAATTATTTAACTGAAGTGATTCTCACTTCTTTCAAGTAATCCTTTTCTCTGGAATATATATGCGCACCGTGATTTTGTCAAGGCTCGCGCGCCCGCGCGTGGTGCTGGCGCCGAAGGAGCCTAACCTAGTACGAAAACAACAACGGAATACCCGTAGGGGATGTGCCTTGTGATTTATTGGGGATGTGTATTGTGATTTATAGTGTACAATAAACGTTTCAACACGGAATAGTTTGATGTAACGCACGCAACAGTTTAGAACGAGTAAGTAAATATAACATACCTATCTTGTTAATTAGCAATAGAAAACGGATTTGTGCCAAATCTTTAAAATTCTTACATTAAGTAGCTAAAAATATTTACCGGGAATAAGAACATGCACTTCATTGAAGACTGTTTACTTACTTCACCAGAGTAACCACTTTCTTAAATCTAGTAATTATTCCAAGAAATAAAATTACTTGGTTGAAGTCAATAATCTCTCGCGTATACACGAACCTACCAACTACTTCAGCCAAGTAATTCTCTCTTCGTTCGAGAGATCACTTTTCTGTATGTAGCAACTTATTTTATCATCAACACGCAGTATATTAGGGTTTAAGCATCGTAATTATTATGTTTTGACAAATAGTACTATACCTACCCATATTGAGACAGGCTCTCCGATCCAATGTTTCTCATGCGTGAAGTTTCTACCCTCCGTTCCGTTTGGTTTAGGGTGGGCGGTATCCTACACCAAACAACCAGCCCAACCCTCTCTCCTCTCGAACAGATACACAACTTCATAAGGGCAGAAGGGTCTGGTACTCTACGGAGAGTTGCCAGGTGAACATGTCAATTCGGCACCGGGTCGGAGGAGGAAATTCGAGAGATATTTCGGAAGTGGATAAAATTCGTTTTGGAGGATGGGGGCCATAGGAGGCTTTTAGCGCGTGCCATGTACACCTCTGACGTATCGATTTACCGGAAAATTACGGCGGCCCGTCTCGATGTAATTGCCGGAGATTCCAGACAGGAATCGGTTTAACATGACCGAGAAAACCCAGGGAATGTCGCTCGGGTGATCTCAATTTCTGCACATGTTAGACAGAGAAGTTATTCTAATTTTATACAAAGTTATAGAACAATTTTGAGTATTGTAAAATTGTAAACACGATGGTAAACACGAAGATGGCACAAATTATGATGATATTATATCAGTCCTACATAATTATTATAGTATTTTTCGAAATTTTGATATTTTCCTTTTTGATTGGAATTCCAATGAAGTATCTAATATTCTTTACTTTAATTGATTAAATTACTAATTAACTAAATTACTAATTAAATAGTTTATTTACACTGTTCCCGAGGGTAGGTACAATATAATGGGATAATTGCTAATAAATCAAAACAAATTCAGCGGAAATACCAAAAAGAATTCACATACATAATGATCATATGTACATACAAGTTTAACTATACCAATCTCACAGACAAATAAGTTAAATCAACCGAAAGTCTAGAGGAGAGTGCTCCTGCGATGGACAGCTCATACAAGGCGTCAATGATACAACAAAAGATTAGGATCAATTTTGCATTTTGATTTCATTAGGGCGTTTCTCCGCTTTTCAACTATGTAACTTGCCGGTCCAAAATGTATAAAAACTAAATATATTAATTATTATACAGGGTCCTGCAACTCAGCTCCCGTGTTCTGTAGCTCAGTTACTAATTAAGCTAAGAGTTTGACACTTTGCAAGCTTACCCTGTACTTCAAGGTACATTTCAAGAAATTATTTTTGATTATACAGGGTGCCCAAAAACGTGCTACGCCAACGTGATATATTTTTTTAAATTGCATGGTATATATTTTTTTACACATTTGGAAGCCTGTTATGGTTGCCTACATACCACCAAAATTTTATTGAAATCGGTTGAGTTACTGCAACACAAAAAAATAAAAACAAAAGAAAATTGATTTTGCATCGTTGGCTTTAAAAATCAATAAAATCCACAAATTGCACCTCGTTAATAAAATTTTGCGACGTCCTTATTAAGTTAGATCTAGTAGTCTCGTTAACCAAGTATCATTGATCCAAATTATACAGGATGACCAAAATCTAGTGTCAAACTTGTCAAACTTCAAAGCGTGTTATTGTTCTTCTTTTAAATTGGAACCCATACATTTTTACTTTATCATACGCAGTATATAAAGTATTGTAATCATGCCAAAAAAATTTTTTGAGATTTTAGCGGAAATATGTCTTTTTGGGTCCCCTGAACATTTTTGACCAAGGTACAAAAAATGTCTGTGTGTGTGTGTGTGTGTGTGTATGTGTGTGTGTATGTGTGTGTGTGTGTGTGTGTGTGTACCCGTTTTTGTGGCGACGATTCCGGAGAAACTACTAAAGGTGTCGGGACGAAACTTCATATTTAGAAGTTTCATAACCAAACTTAGAGCTGAAAAGCTTTCTGTTGAAAAGGATCCAAAGGAACTGGTGGTTTACTCATAGCATTTTTCGAATATTTTGCAAATGAGCCGCTATTTGTGTAATGTCGTCAAAATAGTTAAATAATAAATTAAAGGAGAGGAAATTTTCTATAATTTATGTATATGACATTTTTTGGTAGAATTTATAGTTTAGCTGCATGAACAAATTCTATTTCATCGAGTTCGGTCGTACTGCTTTAAAACTAGTAGCCAGGATATGTCAGATTTTTTTATTCTAATGACAGTAGCTAGTGTCAAACGCTAATGTTTTGAAAATACTACTGTCGATATAGACTGCCTTGGGGTATTGAACACCGTTACACTTTTTACACCCAATAACACGTAGGTGTCATTTGGATGGTGTACCCGGTGTCAACGGAGTACAATATCCGAACGCAGCTTTAATCGAGATATCTATCTAGTTCTACTAGTTTTATTTTAATGCAGACAGCCGATCTCGATCAAATAGAATCTCATGCAGCTAAACTATTAATTTTATATATAGTATGATAAAGTCATGTGCCTGGCCACATCAGATTTTTTTAGGTGAAACGATGCAGAATTAAAAAATAAACATGGTTTCTAAATACAACCCCATCACAATTCCCAAATATTTTAAAAGTTATTCGCCAAAAACTCATTTTTCAACGTTTCCAACTGCAATTTTAGGTAATAAATATCGTACGTGGCGTTGACAACAATTTATTTCATAAAATATAACACAGAGAAATATTTTAGATTTGAGTGTACTTAATTAAGTAGTTGTTCGAAATGTCTTCCGTGCTCTTCGAGGCACAAACAAAGACGAGTATGAAATGACCTCGCCACTGCTCTTAATAGGTGGGCGTAATAGTTAGAAATGCATCTTTCTTGCATGTTTTCTGGTGTTGTTGGAGGTTCAGCATAAACGATGTCCTTAACGTAGCCACACAGGAAGAAATCCAGTTTCGTTAAGTCCGGTGATCGAGGAGGCCACGCAACTGGTCCTCCTCTTCCAATCCACCGATTTGGGAAGATTTCGTTGAGCTGGTGCCTGACATGTAACGAGTAATGTGCTGGAGCTCCATCATGTTGCAGCCACATTTCCACCTTTACCGCTATAGGTAAATTTTTAAGTAAATTTGGCAATTGAACAACTACTTAATTAAGTACACTCAAATCTAAAATATTTCTCTGCGTTATATTTGATGAAATAACTTGTTTTTCAATTAAAATAAATTGTACGATATTTATTACCTACAATTGCCGTTGGAAACGTTGAAAAATGAGTTTTTGGCGAATAACTTTTAAAATATTGGTAATTGTGATGGGGTTGTATTTAGAAACAATGTTTATTTTTTAATTCTGCATCGTTTCACCTAAAAGAATGTATGGGTTCCAATTTAAAATAAGAACAATAACACGCTTTGAAGTTTGACAAGTTATACGCTAGATTTTGGTCATCCTGTATAATTTGGATCAATGACACTTGGTTAACGAGACTACTAGATCTAACTTAATAAGGACGTCACAAAATTTTATTAACGATGTGCAATTTGTGGTTTTATTGATTTTTAAAGCCAACGATGCAAAATCAATTTTCTTTTGTTTTTATTTTTTTGTGTTGCAGTAACTCAACCGATTTCAATAAAATTTTGGTGGTATGTAGGCAACCATAACAGGCTTCCAAATGTGTAAAAAAATATATACCATGCAATTTAAAAAAATATATCACGTTGGCGTAGCACGTTTTTGGGTACCCTGTATAATCAAAAATAATTTCTTGAAATGTACCTTGAAGTACAGGGTAAGCTTGCAAAATGTCAAACTCTTAACTTAATTAGTAACTGAGCTACAGAAGACGGGAGCTGAGCTGGCAAAACCCGTTTTCAGACAGAACCAGTTTAACCTAGGTTCAACTAGTTCTGTCGAAGCGCGTTACGTCGAACTAGTTTATCCTAGGCCAAACTAGTCTAACCTGGTTTGTAAACGCATACTTTAGGTCAAACTGGTATGGACTAGGCCAAACTGATTTAGATTAACGGTATTGAAATGTACTATTATACCGGATGATCCACGCTGTTACTTGTGGAACCAGACGAATGAAATGGATGGCTATAATAGACTAAAAATTTAAAGTTTTAGGATATACTTGATGTAAGTATGACTTCGTCTTTTTTCCGGAATGGACGTTATCTTTGAAATTGCAATCTGCACACTATACTTTGCATGCAGTAATTTCAGACAGACAGACAACTTCAGAAATCTATTTTTGACGAACTTGGTGGTTCTCGGGTGTTCTCAAGAAGCACACGTATCGGCCATGCGCATTGAGAAGCCAACATCATCCACAACCAACACATGCGTAGCGATGATTGTAGTTTTGTCATTGGTATCTTCAAATCATCAGGAAGACCCATTAGTTTTTAGAATAGTTACTTGGACTGATAAAGCCTCCATTCAGCAGCGTCAGAATTTTTAACAGACACAATGAATTATTGGTCCGATTTCAACCGATTTCACCGTACATGGCAAACAATAACCTTTAATATTTAAGCATTGCTCACACCTGCGCGACCATGCGACTGCGAAGCGAGAGCGGGAATTATTTTCGTTCTACATCAAGTCGCAATTATTATTTGGACAATTTTCCGCTGATGGAGAGTTGAAGTGTATTATTCTAGCACCTTATATAATAAGCAAGGTTACGGATTTGTTAGTCACGAGTTTTGAAGATATTTGGAAATGAACCAGTGAGATGGCCACTAAAAAAAAAATTATACCGGAGAAAGCTGAATAACATCCAGAACATTTTGACAACATTTTGAAGAATATTGATTTATCTACCATTAAAAATAGACAGCAGTTTGAATAATTACTATAACTTGAATTGGGGAACCCCGTTAAGTTCAGCTTACAAAATAAACTTTGGAACAAAGGGCTCCAAAGTAAAAATGTTAAATCCAATACTCCAATACTAAATAAATATTGTTTAATATCTTTATTCTGCATAGATAATAAAGAGATTTTTGCCTGATTCGCATAGTGCTATTATCGAAAGATAACAGTGTCTGATAAAATCCCCGTAAAAGGCAATTATTTCCAAAACAGTAGATTTTTACATAGTATTCTGATACTTTTTTATGTGGAAAATTATCTAATTTCCAAAAAATTTAACCATATAAATGTGTGTTTCAATAAGAAAATCGATATTCTTAGAATGCAAATTTGTTGATAGATGTCTAATATTGTGAACATTCTATATGCAAACTATGTCTTGAAATTCAGCTTCCATTCTAAATAGTATTTGGTAGTGAATCACTTTACAAAAATTTAAGAAGTTGAGAGATAACTTGTTCCTTAAAATTATGCTTTTTAGACAAATAAAGCAATGAACCGAAAAGTGTTAGGATTATAGAAGCACTACATGGGTACTTTATCAACTAAAATTCATCAAATTCGCCAATAATTCAAAAATATACAGAAATATAGGCTATTCCATTAAAAAATGTCGAGTTTTCAAGACACTTGCGCGTTTTATCGCAGGTGGCGTTCTTTTGAAGGCAATCAAATGTGATTAATAATTTTAGATTAAAATGGCAACCTCTATACGTTATATTTAGTTATGCTTTTTAGCATTTTAATGACGTAAATTTATGTTGCGTTATCATCAAAAATACCAAAAACAATCGAGTTGCTAACAAATACCGTCGATCCAATTTAAAATTATTAGTAGCAAGGCAGTAAAAAACTCCTATAACGTCATAACGTCATAAACGACGTATAAATCAATATTGTTTTCTTTCAGGTAAGGTCTGTAGTACGTTTCGGATTTTTTTATTTCTTATTTGACCCAGAACCGAGATAATACCCTAATTCTCCGTTTACGCCAATCAATCCCAACACACCTCGAGACAATTTGCCATCCAGAATCGCCAACTAGCTCACAATGGAGGGAGCAGCACGGGGCACGTTCCATCGCACCGGGCTTCGTTGCTCCCGATCGTCCCTTCTTTCGACGTGTCACGGTGACGGATGGCGTGCACATTAACAGGTATTGTGAATCGGGGTTATGTAACCGTACCGAGGCGTGATACACCGGGGCACACGCACTCGCCACACAGACAAATGGAGGGAGCGCAGCTGTTCCCCCCTGAACCAGAGCGTAGGTGTTCTAATAGACGCGCGCCAAGCGGCCAAGAATTAGTCATGCCGCTCGGCATCGGCTAGATCGATTGCGTTAATAGCGAAGGTAAAGTACCTACCCCAAACAGGGTTTGAGGTCGGTGTATCTGGCTCGATTTCGCGAGAGAGATCCGTGGTAGGAAATCATTTGGAAAATGCACGGAATATAACACAACACGGGTCAGCGACGCACCTGATGGCCGATGGTAAATCATGCGGCAAATGCAGCATGGAGCTCGATCGGAATTGCGAGCTTATACAGCTGAGGCCGTGGTTAGGGTGGTAATGTGTTGTTGTGGATATGGGGTTGGAAAAGTTTCGAGTAAAGCGTGTTAATAAGAGTGACGAATATGCTGATGAAGTGACGATTGGTGATTGCTTATTTGCACGTTATATGATAGCTGGTGAAAACCAGCTTTTCAACTGGTGACTGCAAATGGAGAACTCAAAGAAATCAGAACACTCTTCGGATCTGATGTGGCCGATATGTCTATGTCATTAAATAGTATGTCGGTTGCTGCAGTCTTCTAAGTCGATATTGTCAAATATCAATTGATGTCAGAAGCGGGTTAAATCCACAGAAGTAGATTGTGAGTTATATCGGATCTAAGCTGGATGATTCTGGGATGACGTGGATTATTATTATTAATAGGTAATACGTGCTGTAACGATGAATGCTATGTTAGAAGAAGCTTTGGGTGTAACACTACAAAGAGTGTGAAATGAAAATTAGCACCATACAGGGTGTTGAAATAACTCACAAAATGAGAGAAATTACACCTTTTGGTGTTGAGAGGAACTCCGTGGTGGAGTGAATAATTTCGTAAATGATGCGATTTACTCCGTAAAGTCAAATGACCCCTTGGCAACAACAGTACGTCATAATGACCTGTGGTTATAGTGTTGTAGGTTAGGAGTGAAGTGAGGTTAGTTTTTGATTACTTTTAGTACGTTACACATTATTGCATTTGGCATGGAGCAGTCTATTTTCCTACGCGTTAAGTACGGAAACAGTAAAAGCGAATGAGTAACAACACGTACTTATGTTACTACACACGTATCTATCTAGATATTCAGGCCAATTCTGTAACGCAGTTGTTACGTAGCAAGTTGCTACGTAGCAACTACGTTAACAACTTTTGTCAACCACCTTGTTAACGACTTTAATAAGATTTCACATTCTATATTGGAAAAATTAACCACTTGTTAAGAATCATGCGGTTAACAATGGTGGTTAACTGTTGATGATCATGTGCATTCAGTACAAAACATTCAATCAGCTGATCAGTACCCTTCGATGTGCTGTGTACACAGAAGTTAAAAATATTACTTATTATTACTATTATTATTACTATTAGAACGACACAAAATTCTTATTTATGCCGTCATGGTTCTTTTGCGACGCGCTCAACTCCGTTTATGGAAGCCCGTAACGTCGAAGAATTGTGGATCCATTTACGGCAAAATTAAATTTGTGCAAAGGTCCATAGAAGATAGCTGCTCAGTAAACACGTGTAAAATGAATTATTCTTGTTCCTATATATGACCTTGTTCACTTTCAACAGTCCTCCAGAACCAGGTTCCACTGTTTGTTTTATATTTCTGAAATTTTATCATGGTAGCTCCTATTACCACGATAAAATTTAAGAAACATAAAATAAACAGTGGCACCTCGTTCTGGAGGACTGTTGAACGTGAACAAGGTCATATATAGGAACCAATGGATATGCTTCTTCCCGACGAGCTCTTTCGGATGGGGACTTTTGCCAGGAAAAGAGAGTGGTGTTAGGTTATGGACGACAGTCGTACTTCTGCTGACCGATGGTCGACACCACGGTTGGAACCGAAACCTTCTCACGGAAAATAAAAGGAAAACAGTGCACGGGATCCAGGAGGACGTCGAAAGGAGGCCTCTAGGCTTGTACAATTTGTACATTTTGTCAGAGAGAGCTTAATTATTTTGAATAGGTTTTTAAATAAATGACAAATGATAATATAAATGTATAATAAATGTTAAACTATATACATTTAGCACCTACTAATAAAATCTCTTCAACCCTAACAATTTCGCTAACACGATCACATCCACAAATTCCGATGATCAAATAATTCGATCTGTATTCCCTGTATTTGTTCGACGCGTTCCAAATGCGCGTCAGCCACAACAAACAGCGGCAATCATAATTGTCCAGAAAACGGTTCAGAGTTCAATGTGGGGCCGAGCAGCTCGATAACATCTCGAAACCATTAATAACACGTACCATATGGAAGATGGACAAATGAAAATCGCGGTTGGTGGGTGGACTCTGAACCCCCGCTCATAACAGCATGCTTCGGTAATTTACGCCGCCCTTGATCCTCGTAACAGATAACAGTGGTCCCCGGCAATACGAACCGCCGTTGTGTGGGTGGCTATAGTTGTGCCTGCCGACTGGTCAAAATGTAAATTTACCACCTTTGAATTGGTCATTCAAAAAGCGGTCGTGTAAGTATTAAATAAATCATAACTATTGGGAGCTTTATGCAGTAAGTACCTTTGTATATTATTTGCTTTGGTGTAACTTAGTTCTTGTTTAATAAATACAGACCGTACCTAAAATAAGGAGCAACTATATGGTGCATTGTTCAGTTCACTGCACCGAGGTTGAATAAAAGTGGACATATCAATCTTCAGTTAAATGAAACTAATTATAATTATCATTTAGTCAGCTGGGGCCTGGGCTATACATATTGATGGAATACCACATTCGGGGAAAATGTAGGTATTGTATGTAGTAGGGAAAACAACTGGAAAAAACGGGATAAAAAGAAGAAAGGAATAATCGCTTTGTTAATCTTCAAAACGTACCACAACGTCTTACAAAATGAACCAATTTGTGAAAGTATTGTGCAAATTTAGCTGTTGCATATTGTGAGGCAAACGTAAAATACTAAGATGGTCGACAAGTCCAAAATAGCAACAGAACATACCTTGTGGATGATGGGAAACAACCAAACGCCGAAGTAAATACCCAGAACGTGTTGTAGACATTTATATTTGCACACATCGCACAAATTTGGCGATTGAGCTATCATACATACATACTACTGCATTTCCTTCGGCATTTCTTTGAATAACTAAAAACCCCTATAAAAATACACCCAAGGCAGCGCTCCCCATCATCTTATAATAAGTGTCTAACAAAAACTCTCCCACGCGTACTTGTATCTGGAGAACGAATGGTAAACACGAGTGGAACACAATACTCCATCCAACTCGATTGATTTAAATCGATCGTAAATGCTTGCCTGCGAAGAAGGATGATCCACTTAGGCCATAAAGAACCTGCTCTACCAATTTCTTGTTAACGTGTGGTCTCAGTATACCGAGTAGTATCATTGCATCAGAGTTTGTTTGTCAGACGATGTACACGATATTCTACCGATATTGCTTGCAAACCGGTTAGTAGATATGTAGGTAATTGAAGATAGACCACTCCACGTACAGTTACGCTGCTTTTGTGTTCTGTGCAGCTTTATTTGGATATTTTAAATAATACGGGATTAAGTTTCAGTAATTATTCAAGTTGATGTGAAAATGATAAGCATTATTAACCTAATATACGTTATTTCTCGCCAGTTTACCAACAGTGATACTAAACTACATCGTCCGAATTATCATTTTATTAACATAGTTGACAATGCGAATATGTCTCCACTTCCTGTAACAAAGTATCAAGTAATTTTTAAACTTCACATGCTGTTTAAAACTGAAAGATAACCCGATTAGGAGAGTTGCGCGCAAACTTTTCCGCTTACTAGTTTCCGTAAGCAATTCGAGAGTCCTTTGAGTTCTCAACTTTTCGGGAGCATCGTATTAATAATTTAAGCTAATCTGTCGCTGGCCTCACACATTATTAAAATTTCAAATAGAGACCCAGCGAAATGTGCTTTGATGCTTAATATTAAAAAAGTTTCCGTAGTTGGGAAAACCACAAAAAGGAGAAAAATTCGAACTGATGTCCCCAAAGCAACGAGGAAAACAATTGGAATAATGTGACGTGGGAGACATAGTTTTGTTGAATTAAACCTGAAAATTTTAAGCTTTCAATAATGCTATTAAATTGTTAGTTCTGCCTGCGATAACGTACTGAGCTTACATGTTTTCAAATTTCAACATTTAAAATTCATAATTGGGTTTTCTCAATAAATGAGTACTCAGAGCAAACGCACAATCTTATCTTAGACTGTTCGCAACATTGATCGATGTTGAATGTCACCCTTTTGAATGACTAACATTAATGTACTCATAGAACTGATTTTGTATGCATTTTTGCTCAAAGTAGTGATTTCTACTATAGGTAAAAGGAACAAATTTGTTAGCATTTATTTAAAATTGATATGGGATAATATGTAAACATTAAACACAAACTGTTTGATACAATTTTTCTGGAAGAATCTTAAGCATTAAAACTGCTATAAAAATATAGTTTTACACTTGAATATAATACATTGAGCTCTTGATCAAAATAGAAATTAATTAATTAATATAATCAAAAACTTAACATGGCCACTGCTTTGAATAATCGAGTTATAAAACTATCACATCCAGATTTTCACACCAATAACAAACACAATTTGCTTAAGCCGTTTTTGAATAATGGCTACCCCAGACACATACTTAGACCAGGCAATAGAGATTTTTCCGTGTCAAAAATAGTATCAGCAATCCGACGGTCCCACGGCACGTGGAACAGTTCATAGATTTATTGTGATGTGTTTTCGACTCGCAAATATCATTACTTAATTTGTTATAAACAAAAAACATCAAAAAATTGTGCTTTTTTTCGTTTTTCGCTTGTAAAAACTGAACCGATAGAGCAATCTTGATGCCGTAGATTTCGGTCAAGTTTGCAAGAATTTTTCGCCTATTTCGCAACATTTTAACGCAAAATCAGAATAAACGTTTTGTAGCACAATACTTCTACTTTCGAAATACGTTAAAAAATTAGAATTGGACTATCTCCGACGCATCCAGGCTCGCCAAATCACATTGCATAAAAAAATTCAAATCGCAATTGTGCAAAAACTAATCATCGGACAACGCCTGGGTTGTGCACACTTAAAGTACCCATCAATCGCTACTTTCTCGCGAAGAGCCTGCGTTACAACTTTGAAAATGGCGGAGTTATGAATTTTTGAAAAAAACGAAGATTTTTCCAGTTCTTCCGAATTTCCTCCGTTAATATTAATCCGATCGGGTTCGTGTAGGGTTCATTTTTTTCGTCTTTTCATTCTCTACAATTTGTCTGTTGAAAGCATCAAGATTGCTCCATCGGTTCAGTTCTGACAATCAAAACACGAAAAAAAGCACCATTTTGTATGCTTTTTGTTTATAACAAATTAAGTAATGATATTTGCGAGTCGAACACATCACAATACATCTACGGACTGTTCCACGTGACCTGGGACCGTCGGCTTGCTGATACTATTTTTGTCACGGAAAAGTCTCTATTGCCTGGTCTAACTTAAGAAATTAATTTTTGGTGTCAATCCTAGAAGAGTGGACACTGACATAACGACCAGGAGTGATCCTACTGTTTATAGGAGGTTTCCCTTCATACCTGGTTTTTCGCACCTCATCCCTCGAATATTTTGCGCTGAAAATTTGAGAATTGCACACTACTATCTGGGCAAAGTGGGATGTTTCTTTACCAACCTGAAACAGAAAGCTCCATCAGAGTATATGTCCAACGTCGTTTATTGTGTGCCGTGCGCGGATTGTAATGCTAGCTATGTAGGCCAACCCGGAAATTGGTTGAAAACAAGAATGAGCCAACACAGGCTTGACATTAGAAACAATAAACTAACCAGCGCTTTATCTCAGCATGCGATAAATAAAAACCATAGAATCGAGTTCGACAACTTTAGGTTATTGTTTAAAAAGCGAAACTTGCGTGAGAAGGTCTTTTTTGAGATCATTGGAATAAAAGGGACTAGTAATGCCATGAAATTGCGATCGGACAGGGACAATTTGAGCAATATTTACGTACATTTTTTTACTAAATTTAGATTATAACAACTGGACTGACGCAAATAGTACCACCATAGGTGTAGCTGATACTAGCGAATTGATTTTTTATGAGGATGGAGGATTGTCATTTTTGTGTCAACTCATTTTGTTTTGTTTTGTCATGTGTATTATTGTGGTATAGTGTAGTCGTCTGAAAGTTTGTCAGTTTGTTCAGCTTGTTAATTTTACTTTTTTTAATTTATTTGCAAAAATTCGAATGTTACCGGTTCTGGTGCAGTTTAAAATGTATAAGAAGGGAAAAAACACCTTATCGAGGACTTCAGTCTTGGTTGAACGTTTGCATTGGTACATTCGATCCTGTATTTGTCTGTTAAATGCCGTTATCGTCGATTATTGAGACTGTGTTGAGACTGTTATTTGGGATGTTTAATCCGTTTTGGATTGCATTTCTGTCATGTTCAGGTATTGTGTAATTTTGTTATTAGTGCCCTGAAAGCCAGAAAGCCAGAACTGTTACATTTTACGTGTGTGGTTAGGATGCACACGTGGACTGCTTATAGGCTATAAGTGACCAGCATTAAGTTTCTACACAAGTCGCCAGTCGAATGTATAATGCGAGTGAATTATAGCTTCGTGTTTTTCTTATCGCATAGCCAATGGCATAACTCAACATCATTTATTTGACATTCAATTCCACAACATTCATAAATAGCAATATCATAAATAGCTATATGTAATAACTCGTGCGTTTTGTTATTTGAGGCTTCTTTGACAACGCAAGCATGCCAAGAATTTTATAATTATATCCTTTATAGGATAAAGGTTTTAGACGTATTTATCTTTGATTTAATTTTCACTTTTGCTAATTCCTGTGCTCCTTTGAAGCTTGTAGAAGTGAAGGGTTGAGGAGAAGGTAGCGGAAACATTGCCAATGACAGTAACTAATTTCGAATCAAGTGGATGAAACGATGGTGAGGGGAGGAACGTTGGAGCACCAGCAACAGCGGGAGCAACAGCCAAAGAACGCGAGCGAGCGTTCCCAGGAGCATACTCGAGTGAAGAAGAATCCGCTTCAAATCTTAAGAACGAATCGCTTTCTACTTTGCCGGGCATTTAATATTCACAGAGAGTGCACGGCAGGGAATTACACGAGCAAAATTGATCAATTTTTAATAGCGACCCCCACCCACTTGCGCAGCAATCAGTGCTATATTGTTGCAGCATTTTCGGATTAATGGGTTGCTATAGTTTGTGTACTTCACTTCAAATAAAATTATTTATATTACTAACGGCTCGCAAGAAAATAATATCTAGATAGGTATAAGAACTGTTAATATCGATTTCTTTTAATTATTATATCAGATATTTTGTTTGTGTATTAACAATAATAATAATGATAATCCACGCCTTAACATTCAGCCCGCATTCCTGGATTTTTAAGTGGCATGTTTAGCACCGACATAGGCTTCACACACCCTGGAAAATTTGTCGAAGTGAGGGAGTTCCAAACATCAGGAAGTACCTTGAGAATTTTACATTTGGTTGTTAATGCTTTACAGAATTCCGGCCAAATGGGGTTAGCCACACTAAGTTAGTATAAAAGCACATTTAGTTATCAGTGAAAGAAAACTCATTTAGGTATCTTGTAAGGGTTTTCTGATCAAATAGGGTTAGGCAGGCCACATTAGTATTGGAGTATATATATATTCCTCTAGAATTGAAACTAATCAATCATGCAGATGCAGTGTGAGAGTACAGGCACATCCAATGTTAATTAATGAGTAGATTATATCAACTGCATTAGATAATGTAATATTGCTTGTTTCTAGTAAAAAAATAAAAATCGGGAAATTCTTTTGTCAGACTCCTTTAATTACTAATTTTTCAAGCACCTATAAAAAGATGTTGCTGTATTGGTGCATTGCTTATAAGATGCTGTGAATATACCAGACAAAACCCTCAGAATTTGTACGTGTTTTGAGACGTAATATGCGAGCTTTTTGTAGAAAATCCTAGTAGGTACTTCTCATGCTAGTAAAACTACTTTAGGGTCATTTTTTACAAAATAAGTTCGCTATACTATTAATTTTTGAAATTACTTTTAAAAAATCAAGTTGATAGTTGGTGACGTCACATAAAAATGTGAAAGAAAAATGTAATTTTTCTGATGAATTACAGGCGTGCCGGTTCAGGTTCCCCTGAACTGGACTGACATATGATATTTGAGATACTACATTAAAATTTTGCACTTATTTGAGTATAAAATTACTTTTAAAACAACTATTCCCTAACAAAAATAGAAAAAATAATAGTTTACTAAATTTACAATGTTCTTATTGTGGCTATGAATTTTTTTGTTGATGCATAATAAAAAATTAAAGTCTTCTCGATAAGTTAAACTTTGATACATTATACGTATAGAGTTAGACCCTTCACAGTGTATATTTACATGCTTAGTAGCGGTGTCTTGAGATTAGAATTTTGGTACAGGGGGTTTCGTCTGTAACTGTCAGCGTGACTAAGTGACTAATACTCGCGAATAATTACTAACTCTCCGAATGTGTATACTATTTGCTTCAAAAGCCAATCTATCAATCTGGTGTCGGGCATTATATGATAGGTGGTTCCTAGTAGTTTACTGTTTGTCCCGTGGCATATTAGTTGTGTGCCTTTGGACATAACACATTAAAATTAGTTGTTAAATTACTGAATACGAGAAGATTGACAATGACGGTCAAACCATTGTCAACAAACCATAATATTTTGTTATTTTTTGTGAATTTTGTACGTAATAAATTAGAGATGGATTAATGTAATACTACTGATATTGATTATTTGATCGATTTGGCTTAACCTTAAGCCTACCAATTAAAAGAAAATGCAGCCACACAGCCCACAAATACCTAGATATAGCTTTTGTGGATCATGTCAATGCCAGCATAACACACTATGTGTTTGAGAAGGCGTAAGAGAGTAAAAATAAACGTATATTCCAAAACTTAGTTAAAAGTCATCCTCTCCTAATCTGTTTAATGCAATTGAATTAGAAAGGTAAACTGGGAATAAAAATGAATTTGGGACTTAGGTCAATACAAATTAAACGAAGTGCATAACCGACAGAAGCCCTAAAAATAAGAATATCAAACGCTTGGAAGTGCTTGGAGTTTTAAACATAAACTCGACACAAAAAAAGTAACCAAATAATTTTTGTGGCAAAAAAACTTGTTTAGTGTAGCAAATACAAACAAAAATTAAAAAGTTGGCACACGACCCAACGTGACGCGTATGAAGTGTGACAGATGGGTGAATGTGGGGGTACCGACTGCGTGGAAAGTGATTCGACGAAAAAAAAAACACTGCTAGAAGATTTATTTAGTCTATTTAATTACCGACAATTTTATTATATCGGAAAACTGAAAAAAATGTATTGGTGGTCCTAGTTTTTGTTTCGCAATGCAGTTCGCCAGATTTTGGCTGCAAAAAAAATGCACCTTTAAAGCCCATGTAACTTTGGAGCATTTTATACTAATTAGTTTTTAAATAAAAGGCAGTCATTTAAGTGTTTTCGCCTAAAGTGAACCTGGTAGAATATAGCATAGAAAGTAGAATTAGAGAAAAATATATATACCAATGTTAGACTTCATACAAATCAGTGGCCGCTCGTGATCTAGAAAAATGGGGGTTGCAACTTTCAGGTACCTACCAGTTTTATATAACATCTGTTTTATAGAAAAATACCTTTATTTGTGCACTAAAATATGACTCAGTCTTATTCTTAAATACTCTAATTTTAATTATCTTTGGCTGCTACGTCCCATGGATCTTAAAACCCTGTTATTGTTTAGTACTACTATACACGGTGTCCCACTTTTTTGCCCGCAGAACCTTTTTTTCAGATAGTATATGTTCATACTGAGTAAAAAGTTTCGTATGGACTTAAGTTTTTCAATTCATTAAAAGTTACAGCCGTAACAAATCGTTATTTTAAACGGCTCTAACTTCTTAATTCGGTCGGTTAAATGATTTAAATCTGCAATACCTGTTTTTGTCCACCGGCAATCGGCTCCAAACAATATACAAGGAAAACAAAAAAAAGCATTTTTGACGTCTCACCCACAAATCCACTCATTTTTGCTGTAAACATCTACATTAAATGTCCTTGTAATTGACCAAGAATTGATCGACACGCATTGTTTTATCAAATTTAAATTAAAAATTTTAAATTTAAATTAGGGGTAGGCCGCCCAAGCCTTTTTTATTTCACTCTTATCGATGCAATTTAGACTGCTAAATGATTGAGCTAATAAACTGTGCACTGAATTCATTGTTTGTTTCTAATTTCGTGTAATAAGCGCTTCATGGGCAACCAAACTTCACAGCGCTTCTAGACACCACTGGGGGAGTAGTCCAATAGTTCTTGTGTACTGGATACTTGCAACCATTTCAGAGCTAACGAACCAGTCGACGCGGCGAAATCCGCTTGCTCGCGTGCTAGAGTTCAGGCGTCGATACGCAGTGTATCGGTAGCAGACGGTTGCAGCCTTGCTGCGGCCCTAGGCCGTATAGCCGACTTGCGCTTGGAATTCTCGAGAAAATGTTCGATAGTTTATTGAATTATATGTTATAGATCGTTGCATATTGACTATTACATTATTATTTGCATACAATTAAAATCTTTTAATTCCTTGTTATTTTTGGGGGTTGCGCAAACCTGCAAACCAATGTACGAGCTGCCACTGATACAAATAGTAAGTTCTAGCATACAAAGTTATCTGTTGCGTGCAAGAATGCACTCTGCATACAAGTTGCACCGTTTAAAAGCCAAGCATGCGACGTCATACTTAAGTATCTCATTTCAGAAAAATCGCGATCCCGCCAACATGGTATTTCAATCAGCCATATCGTCACACGAGCTATTGCTCATGGCCGTTACCGCCATCTACCATCAAATTCGCTCGATAAACCCCGCACTTTCTTTAAAACTTAATACCGAAAGCACCGTATATAAGATTTAAACTAAAAATGCGTTCATATTTCTGCTCATATAATATGATCTATATATAGGGGAAAAGATGCTTAGTATAATCTTACTTGAAATAATTGAAGTAAAAACTTTAAAACTGTACTTATTGTAATATTATTTTGTATTTGCAAAATATAGAATGTCGATCAGTTTGCTGTTAATGATATTTTCTCTGCAAACAAATTATCTTGCCCAAAAAATAGTTATTTATGTACCAAGGGCATTAGATGGATGTCTATGCCCCTCGGGCCCATCGGCCCTCGCGCTTTTTAAGTCGCCCGAAGGTATAAACATCAAGTAATGCCCGAGGTACATACAAAATTTTATATCCTACAATGGTTTTGTTCCTCCGATTGAATAATATTAATAAATACTTTGATGTTATCAAGTGACATGCGTATCTACGCAGTTGAATAACAATACGAACAATTCGGAGTTGAGTGACAATACAGACAATTAATTTGCAAACTTATATCCTTAATCACTCATAATTGACATTGACGATTTAAAATTTACAATTTGAATGACAAATATTAGATATATTTGACATATAACCATGGCAATCCTTTATGCCCTAGGGCGCAAAAAGAAGCTGTTTTCGTCCCGGTATCTAAGATGTTAAATGTCACTTTATGATCATTTAGGACATAAAAATATTTTTGTTAACATGTTACCATTTTGCTCCACTGTGTATTGAAGTAAGAATTACCCTGGCGTGTGGGGTTTGGAATTTATTAGAACCATAAAGAAAAATCAATCACGCACCTGGCTACGTATGTGCGAGGGGTTAATTCGCTCCAATGATGACGGGGTGGCGAAGCTCAATCCACGCTCCCTGTGTTTTAATTTTCCATTTTCTACAATCGGTTATTGGCAGTGACCCGAATAGAACGAATCGCCTGAATACTGGCATGATTGATTTCCGACTGGGAAATTATGCGGAAGATTTCGTAGAATTGGCCTATCGATTTAAGTTGCACGAAGGTTGGATGAAATAATTTTCTATACCTGGAATTGTCCGAATATGATAACTCAAACGCCTAATAAAATAATGACGTATTTCCATCTTTTTAAAGAATTTCAATTAATGTAGGCGTTTTTTGATGGTATCTATAGAGTGCTTTCAGAAAAAAAATAGTGCAAAAATACCGTATTCTGGATACACTTGAAAACTGTCATTAAATTTATTTCTCTTTTATTGAATATTACGATATATGCGTGCTAGTAAAGAGGTCTACAATGTGTAGGCTCGCAATTTCCCTTTGCCATCGAGTGTACACAAAAAATACCAATGGGATATATACGCAGTTCCCAACGGAAACCTCTTTGACATTTTGTCCTTTGTAGAGAGCCTAATACGAACCGGGGCGGGGAAATTTTCACTTTCACCCACGTTTAGGAAAATTCAATCGATGAGAAGTGACAAAACAACCATGCTAACAAAGAAATGGGAACCACCGTTTTAGTGGGTGCTCTTTGATATTAATATTGTCTGTTATTTCATGGTAATGTGTTTTGTTTTGAAATAGCAGGTAATGTGTACTTAATATAGAACTAATGCTTTATCCTCGTAAGTTTATATTTTTATTCCTTTCCTTTGTATTCTTTAGTATTCATGTATATTAACTCTAATGTATTTCATGCATTCGTTGTGGTTGATGAACTTAATATGTTTAATGTCGTAAATGTATTATTTGAGTTAAAGTTATTATCTGATAATGTCTGTACGAGTTACTGTCAGAAAATCATAATGAATGTATAGAATATGGTGACATTCAGGCTGGATGTAAATTTTAAGTGAATTAAAAATTACAAAAATTAGAATTTATATCCCGCCTGTATGTCACCAGATTCTATACTTTCAAGTTATTATGTTTGTACAGAATATAGGTAAAGCCAAGAACAGCAGACAAACGCTGAATGCAACTGATATGCAACCAAATATCAAGAACTAGTGCTTAAATGTTTTGTAGGTGCAACTGATCAAATGTCATAAGCTTTATATTTCGAAAGATGGGCATAATCGTGTATGCGACAATATCCAGCTTTCTATCGGTCAGAGGTCAATAAGGAAATGGGTAGACCGTTTAATATTCTAAAATTCATCAAAAAATTCACGAACACATGATACATATTATACGGGAAATCATGTGAATCATGTCACAACCTCCCTTAATCGTATACCAGAGCTCCATTTGCAGAACAAGGTTTGGCTAGGTGGTTAAACAAATTAAAATATAAATCGTAAATTTATGGGAATTATCCTGTTCAGACGTCAATTTAACTTTTCTCTAATCCTACATGATTGAATAATAATTAAATTGTAATCAAATTAACGGTTATTTTCGCTTAAATTTTCACATTCACCGTCATTCGCAAGCAACAAATAATATATTATATATACACTAATTGACCTTTCAGCAGCAACACTCTTTTGGTAAAATGGTCATTTATATTGTACTGTATGCGCAGTATGGTACTGGGACATGCGTGTTAGTTTTCCGATAGGTTGTTAGTTACAATTGGAACCGCAATGTACGGCGTACGGGATTTGATTAATTTATATCCCGGTAACAAATTGAATTTTCCCTAAACTGTCAATTAATTATTTCATCCGGACGGCGAACGGCGAACATTACACCCCGTTTTATTTAATTTGAGCGATGCCTGGTCTGGCCTATGCTAGAGCGGAGTATTTCAGTCGATACACATTTCAGATTTTAGCGGTATATAGCACACTACGTCGGTTTCATGTTTATATTATTGCATTGTCGCAATTTCTAATTTGTGGTTATTGGGTATTCGATCGGTTGTTTATATGGTATTTAGCTTTTAAAACGTTTGCGTCGGACTGGCTAAAATTAGAAACTTGCTTAATATATTGATGATTTATTGCAGGATTGTCCTAATCAAAGGCAGACCCAAGTATTGACTTTGATATACAAGGTTGGATAGTCAAATGGAATATTCCATATGCAGCGAAAATAATTGTTATCAAAAAAAAATTTAAAATAAAACTTGTATCTGATTCGATTTGAATGAATCTTTGTGAAATTATAGTGTTATCTAAGCAACATTTGATACCAAAGAGATTTTTTTGCTATTACTGCCATCTCATCGATTATCGAAATTGATAAAAGCAGTCAAAGTTTCCAAAGTGGTCTAAACAAAATCAAGACCGAGATGCGAGTACCATAATTTATCGTTTCAGAAAAGCATTTAGAATAAGTTTTTTTTCATCAGATTGTAACAACAAATACACCAAATGGAAGAAGAAGGTTGTGTTCACTTATGCTAGTTATTGCAGGTCAAGTTTCCGCTAATTAGTGGTCTAAAAACATGCATGAACTTTGAATATTTTCTAAGAGCAATTTGCTTCTTGTACTTCTCTGAGTGTAACAACGATAAACTTGCATGAAACTTGGCGTGCAATAACTAGCATAAGTAGAAACAAGCTTCTTTTTTCATTTGGTGTAATTTGTTGTTACTATCGGAGGAGAAAAAGAACTTCTGCAAGTTGATTTCTGAAACGATGTATTTTTCTATACGTATCCTTAACCTAATTATAACCTTATATATCTCTGGATAGAAATAATCAAAATTCATGAATTTTTGAGACCAATATTTAGGGGAAACGGGCTGCAATAACTACGGAAGTAAGTACAACTCTGTTCACACCCGACGGTGAGTTTCATATTTCTAAGACATACTTTTATTATTCATAACAAGAAATTTTAAGACGACTGTAATTTTGATAATAATTTTTTCACTTGTAGTGTGCAGCAGGAATTTTATTAATCAACCTGACACAACAATAGCTGAAAGAGAAGATCAACTGCAGTTCGCTACCTGCCTCCTTTATTCACAAATATGTTCACACCCGACGGTTAGTTTTTCTAATTTTTAACCTAATTATAACCTCAACCATGTAACAGTTATCTCAAATCATGATTGTGATCCAAATCGTTTATTTCCATTTTATATTATAGTGTGCAGCTAGAATAATAAATAAGATAGTATAAGACGAAATGGGAACCACACTCAGATCGTGACTTCGGCAACATTTAACGATATAATCATTATATAAAAAGTTTTTTATGAAGTATGAATAATTCTTGTACAATTAGACGGTAGGTTAATTAGCCAGTTATCTACTGTATCCTTACTTACTGTTACGTTTTCCATATGTAGATTGCACTGAAGACGGGGTAACCCGAAATCCGGATATGCAATATTCCTAAATAAAAACACTTCAGACTTCGAATAGCCTTTTATTTTATAATAAATTCTGATGGAAATGGAGACATTCATAGCAAACGGAAGTAAGACCTACATTTGAACTTTTGATTTCTGTACGAGATGTAGATTTTGTGAAGGGTTAACCGAAATATGAGATAAAGAAAATGTGCCAATTTAACAAATAAAGACTTACTTTATAATTTTAAGTAGTAATTATGAAATGCACCCTTTTCAAGAACTGGTGTAGAGTAGGGTAGTGCGTTGTGAGCTTTCAAAATCCTTGTTATTTATTAATATTTGTAAAAAAAGTTACTAAACCAAAAGCACGACGTCGTCAGTTTTTAGATGACTCCTTAAGGGGGTCTTCCGCTTTGTTGGCCGGTTTTCGACACAATTTTAAGGAATTGATAATGAAAGAACCTCACAAGATTTATAGACAAAGTTTTTTTTATTCTTTTGTCGTAATATCGATGTATAAAATTCACAATTTCAAAACTATTGTGATAATCTCGGTGACCATGTAGATTACTTTGTGCGCGCTTTTGTGCAAACATTAATGTGTAACGGTAACCACGATTACACGTGTGCAGGTCGTCTGATCCAAAAAAAGGGAAACCTTTTCTTAATTGTTATTTCGTTGGCTATCGTTTGATCGTTCAGTTTCACAATAGTTTGATTTTTAACAAAATGGCGGTCGTACGCCCAAAAAAGGTCCGTTTTCGCTGCTCGTTTCGTGATATAGAACGCTGTAAAAATGAACTAAAACAAAAATTTAAAAAAAAAGAAAGATCGAACGAAAACTAGATGTGTGCTGAACATAAAAAAACAAAGAGTCATCTCGATATATGAAATACATTTTCCAAAAACGTGGCTACCAGTTGGAAAAGCACGACTTTTGAGAAATCGCGACCGAAATTACAAGAACTTTGGTATACCGCACCAGTCGAGATGATCACGTGATGATCGGTTTAAAACTGAACGAATAGATGACAAAAGGTATAGACACCCGTGGTTGGAGATACATGCCTTGGTCCAGTCATATGCAATATGTATATCAGTACGCATTTCGCACGGTCGGAGGGATTTCTTCCTCCCGCATCACAACACTGGTGGACGCACACACAAATCACCGGCTATAACTCCAGAACGAATTTTGCACAACACTGTTACAGGAAAAATTCTGAGACCTTCTAGATTAGAATAAAGCAAAAAAGAAAAATTGATTTTTTTAAAACCAACAAAGCGGAAGACCCCCTTAACATTATTTCTAAATTTTATTATCTTACTATCATTAAATCAAACACAAACTGCACTCTTTTGTTAATTAGCGCAAATATATCGTATCGTATACGTATACGTATACAATCTCGCATTGTGACTTTGGCGTCATTCTTAGGTTTCCTATCACTAACAAACAGTCTCCATCGGACGACAACTTCATTACTCTAGAACCTTTTGATGTTTTCAATAGCTGCAGAGTCCCGGGCAAGCACCATGCCCGATAGCATGTTTTCTTTCCAATAAAGCGAAGATACCGCGAAGTCGCAGGGCTATTTTAAAATCTGCAGTTACGAACATCACAGCGCGCAGCGCCTCGACTGGTTGAAAATAGTGTTGTCACACAATAGTCACAGAATATATTTTATAGAGAAACGAAACTAGCAGGGATATAGACGTACGACATCGAATCGTACGTAATACAGTTTCCATATATGATAATATCTAAGTCTCGATTTAATGTCGGGACTTAGATATTATGAAGTTAGCAAAAAAAGGGAAATAAATGAAAATTTATTTATTTACCAAATGTTGATATTGAAATATCCCGTACGACGGAGCTTGGAAATTGCGGCTACTGGCAGATATGTGATTAGTAATACCTTTGAGATAGTATGGAAAGGAGACGCTATGACGGCGTTTTTCTTATACTGAAAACGGCGTCAGTAGGTGTGGCTTATGGGACTATACTTCTATATAATTCTTTTTCTGTAAGCAGACAGTGCAACATAGCACATAACTATATTTATTTAACTAAAGAAAGTAAAAATATATAATAAACACAAAAATACTCTCGATTAAGGTTATAACAAATAATGTCAAATAAATCTTATAAGTGTAACATAAATATTAATATGAATATGAACAATAGAAGTATTATATATTTTGTAACCTACTTGCCATTAAGCAAAACCATTTTATTATTTTGATGTCTAATTCTGTGTGTACCTATTTATAATACTTTTAATTAATAATATTCTGTGACTATCCAACACATCTTGATCGAAACTATGTTTTACTAAACTAGAAAATATATTTGATGCGATTTGGTGATGTTCCGTCTATACACATATCCGTAAAATGCTTCGAACAAACAATACTCGACTTTGTCGGCTACCAGTTACATCGGTGTACAAACTGTATCCACAATTGCTGCTGGGCAGGAATCTTTGGAATCCTACATTTAATTGTTAAATAAACCAAAAATTAAGTCCAATTTTATTGCATACGAGCCTGTTCATTGGCATTTGACTGATATCTAACGTCACTTACCGATGAAACGTAATTCCCGCTGATTTATTGCAGCCAGGATCCTTTCTGCTACGACAGCTTCTTACATCACATACTGTCATGTTAATTAGTTATAAAAAGATACTTATAGCGCACTAGAAACCACTTAAACCTATATAATGTATAGGCTTGTCAATTTGACGTTATGGGACTAACGGACGGTATGATTTGACATAAAGTGATCCCAATTTTAAGCTTTTATGACTCTTTTATACTATCTCGATGAGTAATACTGACATAACAAAAGTATTCTATTATTATATATCGCGTGGCTTTTTCACAAATAAGAAAATAGTGCCGTAAACGTGACTTCAATACCATCAAAACTGCATTGGCCGCTATACAGGTTATAAAATCTGGTATCTTCGAAAACAAGTATGTCGATGTGAACATGAGCTTCTGTATAAAGTATTCTGTGCCATTGTTGTTCGTATCTCGAATATCGGCAAAGATAGTAATTACTTTTCGTTCTCTCTGCGCTGTCTCCGGTTGGGTGAGACTCGTACAAGTCGTACATTAATCAGACATTACAATAAAACGACCATCACGTCCCCCTGTAAGAGAAGAGGAAGGCGACCAATAAAAGAATTGTTTCGTGTCACATAAAAATCGACTGACGGGCAGAAACAAATGTCGTGGATAAATAAATTGGTGGCGAATTGAACGGAAAAATGTTTAGGCCAACGCCAGGACGTAGGGATAAAACGCTTTTGCTTTTCTTATACCTAGAATAATATTTTAAAAAATTCAGCTTTTGTAGATTTTATTTTAAATATGGAATTTTTTATGAACTTATAGAGGGTGGTCGAATGCGCTAGAAAGGTTATCACGGCAAACATGACTAAATACTTTTAACTGAAGTTCTGAAAGTTTGTTAAAGGCATAAATCTGAGAAGCACTAAATTTACAAAAATTGCCGAATTCACAATTTTGGCACTATGACCTCAGCTTTCTCGTAAACCTTTGACAAAACAGAAGAAGTTTTGAAGAAAAAGCTATATCGCCATAGTTCAAAAACAAAAGATTATTTCAAGGATAATGGCTTCATTAATCAAAGGAACTGTCATTATTATACAAAGCAACTGTCATCATAGTAGGGCATATCATGGTAGGGATTATACAGGTTGTAACTTAATAACATGCTAATATTTAAGGAGGCTATTCCTGGGTCCGTTTTGAGGGTTTTGAAATATAGGGTGCAAAAGTTTTAAGAAAAAATTTTATATATTTTTTTTTTATGACTGGTGCGATATTTTTGTGAAACGTAGTACGCATCTTCTATGCATCAAAAGGCATTTTCTGCTATACAACATATTTTTTTATTCTTGCCAGTGACGTTCGTGCGGGGTTTGTACTGAATCTTTTTTTCTAAAGTTAACATTATTTTTGAAATCCTCATTCCTTTCCTACCAAATCTGGTCCCTTGATTTTTTTTGTTTAACGTACGGTTTTCGCATAAAATATCAAAATTAATTCATTTGCACGTTGTTATGAAATTGGTTATTATCAGGGACTAAAAACGAATCTAGTATGTAAGAAGCAGATTCCGTTTTGTAAACAAAATAAAGTTTTGACAGTTGTCTACCTAGTCTAGTTGTCACGTATTTAAGTCATAACAATTAACAATATTATTAAAATGACATGGTCGATTTTATGAATTCTGTTCCCATTTTAATACTTTAGTGTTTTGGCGCGCGAATATTTAAATCAAAATTACAATAATCGCTGGATACGTCGCGGAGCACCACAGGCCTGCCACCTAGGTCCCCGGACCTCAATAGTTTAGATTAATTCATACTGAAGAGCAGTTGAGAAGTTACATCATAGATTCTTGCGAAACTATTAGAAACAGTCCCGGCATTTTCCAAAGAGTACATGAGTCCATGACAAGAGGAGTAGCAACATGCATATTTGCAGGTGGTTCACATTTTCAAAAAATGATTTAATTTATTTCTTTGTGCGTTCAGGGTAATTTTGTGTTATCGTTCCAAAATGTGTTCAGATTACTTTAATTTAATAATTTTACCGTTTAAAGATTATTCTCTTAAATAAATTTTTGTTTAAAGTGGTATTTTATTTAAATTGTTTTTTTCTCGTATTAGGTTTAGAGATGCAAATGAGTGAGTTTTATTTTTTTTATGCGAAAATCGTACGTTAAACAAAAAAGATCAAGAGACCAGATTTGGTAAGAAAGGAATGAGGATTTCAAAAATAATGTTTTCTTTAAGAAAAAGCAGTGGCGTGTAGTCATAGTACGTCTGCAATGAACTTATTTTATGAGTCTTCGTTAAAAGTTTTTGAATAAACAGTTACTGGTACTTGATTATCTTAGCAGTGAAGATGCAATCAGCATAATATGTCCCAAATACAGAATAAGCTTTCGATAGTCTTTGTATAACGTAATCAAATTTACTCGACTTCATATAAAGTACTATTTGGAAAACTTTTAATAAACAATTTAATTTGATATTACCAATTTTACGATTTATGTGAGGTATTATACGACACTCCCATTTACAAAAAATCTAAAACGTCAAAAAGTCACCAATGATTTAATCAGTTCAAATAATGTTGTTGCCACGTTTGAGGAGTTTATTTGTGGAGTTTAAATAGTAATGACACATAAATTCATCTTAAACCTTCTCTACCGTATTCACGGTAGACGGTAGACGGTAGGCGGCGGACAGCCCTCCATGGGGGCTTGTAATGTCCCCGTATTTACATCCATGACACCCCAGAGACTATAACCTTTGAATTTCAAATAAGTGATCGTGCACTCACTCATTTACATCACATGGGCGGGTGGCGGCTATCCACTAACGTCAGGGGTATGGGGGAATAAATACGCATTTGCGTCCACCCACTTGTTTACAATTCGTTATCGGGGGACCCAGCTTATAATTTCCCCCTGCAGTGTCGATAATTTTGACCGCCGGACGTCCAAACGCTGAGCAAACTTTAAAATTGCATTTTTGATCTGCGAAACAACCGTAAATTCACGCGCTAGGGGGAAATTGCTAATTTGGCGGCGTTCGCTGATTCAACCACCCTAATAACGGGTTTCAACACGCACCATGATCAAAGATAGAGTGGTGTTGGGGTGTCTGGCTGATTTCCGTTCCCCACGAAACGGATAAGAATGTAGAATGGCCGAGCTTTTAATCAATTGTCTTAAAACAAGCAAATACGTAATAAAATATAATTAAACAATTGCTAAATCCGCTTTATCATTTATTTATATCGGAACATGGGTGGGTCCATTATACACGCTCTTAAATCATTATTCATAGTAACGTATCAAGATGAAGAAACAAGAATTTATGAAATCATAGCTTATTTTCATAGTTTAGTAACTATGGAGATGACAGATTTTATATGAATGAATGATAGATGGAGGAAAAAAATTAATCATATGAAAATAAAAATGGAAAAAGCAACACAGAATACGCAAAAAAAATGCGCGGAGTTATTTATAGAGTGAAGTTTGGTAAGTGTATACCCAAATCACAACAATTTAGAATTATCCAATTAAGTATCGCAATTATCCATAAATGCGGCAATTATGAAATTTGACGTACAGCATAAAGTACTGCAAAATTTGTAAAACGTGGATATCGTGACAGAGTTTTCTATCACGAAAGATATTTTTAAAAGTTGAGGTCAAAATGTAAAAATTGTGATTTTGATAATTTTTGTGAATTTGTTTCTTGTTTACTTTGGGACCCTTTCTAGGGCATTGAGTTCAGATGCTACAGAAGCACAAAAAACCAGATCTATCAGAAACGTCTATTAACATTCCGGAGATTTACCAATATTTTACAATTTAAATTCTTTTTCTAGAAAAATTGGTACAAATATTGCCAACTTTTGGATATATTTATGTTGTATCAGAATTTGATTAATAAGAAAATACTGAACTAATTTCTAAATAATGTTTTTTTTTTTGCATTTTTATTATTGCTAAATCAGCACATTTAGTCTAAAAACTCATAAAAGTTGTAAAGGGTTTTCTCAGGTAATTTATTCAAAGAATCCTAAAAGCAATACAGCAAATTAACGGTAAAGAATATGAGCATTAAATTTAATTTAAAACTATTACACCTTCTCTATGACAATTTACATTTAATTGTGAACAACTGATACTCAACAACGAAATTTAACAATTTCTTGTTTTGCAAGTACGTTGTAGTATACATCAATATTCTGACTATCTATTCTGACATCCAAAACTATTAATGAAGAACGACTTTCTCTCGAGGAATAAAAATGTTCTTCTTTTGCAGTAAAAACTATTGGTATATATTATATTATATATTATTATATAATACAGCAAATTAACGGTAAAGAATATGAGCATTAAATTTAATTTAAAACTATTACACCTTCTCTATGACAATTTACATTTAATTGTGAACAACTGATACTCAACAACGAAATTTAACAACTTCTTGTTTTGCAAGTACGTTGTAGTATACATCAATATTCTGACTATCTATTCTGACATCCAAAACTATTAATGAAGAACGACTTTCTCTCGAGGAATAAAAATGTTCTTCTTTTGCAGTAAAAACTATTGGTATAAAATCCCCCTAGTCATAGTTTTAACATGTCAATGTGAAAACTTTTGTTTTTTTAATTGTTGTTTTTTTGAATTTTTTTAAATTAAACAATGTTGAAGTTTTAAAGTTACGTTGCATAAGAAGATGCCCAGGAAGCACACCTACGTTTAAAAAACGTTGATAAATTACAAGAAACCAAACGTTGTAACAACGACCGAATGTCGCTCGTTTAATCGTTTTTCCAACCTCATTTCCCGACATGATGTAAACATGCAAAACGTTTAAGAAAGCGTTGTGATGAACGGGTTTTTTTACAACAAAAAAAACGTATTTTAAACGTTGTTTTAAATGGCTCTCACCAACCGGTAGTCAACGGTTTATTTAAACTTTGGCGTTGTCTTTGTACGAAAGGTAAACCGTAACGACAATTTGCTATAAACGACTTTAAAATGTTCATCCACAACGCCACGAGAAGTTATTAAATGCTTAATTAACGTTGAACAGCGTGAATTATTCGGGATAACACGTACGCAGGCCCACTGCCCACACGGTCTGCTCACTTCGCGTCTCAAATTCGTTCATTTCTGCGCATGTCGTCTGCGAGAAGGATGTTGACACGGACACCTAGGCAACCAAATACATCCGTAAGTTTTTGACTTTTGTAGGTGATTTAGGTTAACAAGTTGACAACCATGCCAACGCTTTAATTGTCAAAAAGGCTTGAACGTCACAACAACATATTAGCTACCATGGCAACGAACGCTACTTCTCGCAATGACGTCAGCGCATAAATGTCATTACAACCGTGACAACAACAATTGGCTACTCAGGTAGCCATGAAAGTAACACCATATTAACGGTACTTCCGGTTCCTTCTCGCACTGACGTCATTTGTAAACGGGGCTGATGCGCGTCGGCAGACCGTATTGGACCGTGGCAGGCCCGACTATAGGTAAAACCACGAGAGCTGAAAGTGAGTCATCGCCTAAAAACGTAAGAACAGACGCATGAAAAAGCACTCTGTTTCTTTCTAACGCACGGGAATAGCCTGTAACGTATCCGCAAAATAACAGCTGGAATCGATGACTCACTCTCAGCTCTCGTGGTTTTACCTATACCAACAATTACACGCTCAATGCGTTGTAGTGCGATTTTGTGCATGGTAACCACAGACAAGCCAGACAACGCAGTCAATGCTAAAAAGTTGACGTCAATAACAAGCGAGATAGGTACATATGTGTCTATTCTTTTCCCTCATTTTCGAACATGGCGCTAGGGCGCGCTGGTTACAATTCCCGCATTTTCCCGCCATATTCAAAATCTGAAGCTTGATACACTATTGTAAAATGTAATTGACAGCGTGTTATCAATTATATAATGTTATATATACAAACAAACGTCAAAACTGATTGTTGTTCAGTACATATAACAGTATATAATTGATAATATAAATAACATCATATAATATATAAACTAAAAACAATAATAATGGTTCCAATACTACCAAACAAAGCAATAATATGCATAAATAAATATGAGATACTTTATTGAGTTACTATCATGTTTTACACAGTCAGCAAGCAAATAATTGTTATTTATATACATTTAAAAAGTAAGAATAGAACAGAGCGACATCAATAGGGAAAAAATTTAGAAGCATTCAGGGTGGAATAAATATTGGACTGTTAACATAGTTAACATATTTTTTTTTCAAAATGAATTTAACTTTGGATTAATTATTTTATGAATTTGTATGTATAGATTTGCAAGTTTCAATTTGAAGAGACAATGACATGTTTATTTCCGGGCGAAAACCGCATGTTGACTTTGAAATAGTCGACCGTATCGCTCCCCGCTGCAAGAGGCATCTTCAGGACTAAGTATCGAACCAAGAGCTACGAAATACTTGGTTTGATGCTTAGTCCTGAAGATGCTTCTTGCGACAGAGTGTATAACGTCCACCACGCACTATGTCGACTAACTCAAATACGCGGTTTCCACCCGGAAATGAAGATGCCATTGACTCCTTCCAGGAGTAACTATAAGAAACACGTATTTTAAACAAGTATAATGCAACACTTTGAAACAAAAAAAAATAGGTAGTGCCTAGACATGTTGAATTTTTTTTGTTTGCGGTCCATGTATATTTTAGTTCTTAACTCTCTAACTTGCCTCGTACAGTACCATGGGATAGCTATCCTTCAAGTACTCCGAATTATCATTGATTTTATATAATTGTGGTGAGTTTGACAAGTTAGCAATGTAAAATCAATCTCTTCATTCCAAGCAGCAGCAATTATCGTTTGTAAATTCTCATGCTTCAGAAGATCTGATAACTTTGTCTCCAGCAATGTTACCGCGCACCCCCTCGTTGTGTTGGAGGCCTCCATGGATGAGGATTAAAAACGTCCGATGGCTTTCTTATGTATCGCCATTTGCTAACTTTATGATAGCAGTCTTCCCAGAATTGTTCATGTCTGGATGACTCTGTGACGATTGTCCTATAAATAGTACAAATACATTATAAAAATGCATATATAATATTAACACAAGAGAATTGTATATATTCAGCAATGATATTGCTGATGATATTGCTTTACAGATTGTGAAAATTTAAGTCAAAATTTGAATTCTTTAGATTATCTGATATGTAAAGAAGCAAATATGTTCAAAATTATACAAGTAATAATTATAAACACATCTATAATTAATAATGCATGACAGGAAGCAAACCTTCAGTCTACAGTCAAAAATCTGTGACGTTTAAATACGTATGTCAAAATTTTGTGAAATGTAGAAAACATTATTTTGATAAGTATTTACAGAACATAATAATTTTAGTAAAATGTACTTACCGCTCAAGATGTCTTGGAAAACAAAACAGTTTCTCTACTTCGTCTTCTGAATTCCCACACACTATACAAATCATGTTGCGCACTTGCTGATGGACTTCAGGGTGACATCCATGTGACATCAAGCGAATTAAAAAATTTAAAATGTGGGATGCACAACCTACTTCGTGTCCATACATTTGACTTACCGTTGTGCCTACCGCCATCTATACAATTATTTTGCAACATACAGTAAATTAGGTACAAAACCCTACTAAATAGCAGCGCCTCTCGCGCCGTGTCCCACTCCAGATGACAAGGAAGTCCTTATTGGAACATGCCATAAACTAACATGAAACAGCGCATAAGCCGGGTAGCGGGACACTTTCCCTATGTCACTGCGGTGTCTGGCTTGTCTGTGATGGTAACATTGGTAAAGGAGCCTGTCCACGGTCATGCATGCGTGTCCCGCATCACCCGCATGCTGTTCATGCAAATTGTTTATGAAAAACTGTCTCATGCAACGCAATCCACGGTCATGCATGCATGACAGCATCGAATGCTTGTCATGGCGTCATGACCGTGGATTCGGCCCTTAACCCTTACGCCGTGTCCCCTATATACTTAGAGATTGGCTCTTGTTGCGACGAGAAGAAAAAGCGCCATCTCTACGTGGTCGATGGAAGCTCGATATGAGTTAAGCGCCATCTGCATTGGGAGGAATCGGCAATACGAATCGGGAATACGTTCAATTGACGCAATCAAAACGCTTTTAAAACATGTACATGAAACTGAATACAAACGTTTTCCATTAAATTACGTAAGGTCCGTCTCAAGCATTTCTAACTTATTTGAAACACTTTATCGTTCGGAAGAAAACTTTTCATGCACGTGTTTCATGTGAAATGTTTAATTCTTGTTATCAAAACGTTTTTTAAACGTGAACATTAAACGGAATACAAGCGTTTCCTATTAAATTGCAAAAATCTGTTCCAAGCATATCTAACTTGTTTTAAACATTTTATAAACTGATGGAACAAAATATTTTATAAACGTTTGTATCCAGCTACAAAAGAAACGTTAAATATATAACGACTAATGTCTAATTCTCGTGAATAAATTGTGTAAATTAAACGTTCTAAAAACGTTTGATAAACGTGTTTTTCTACTTTGCATTCACAATGCACACATTGTAACACTGTTTTCGGTCTTACAATTAACACATTGTAACACCGAAAACAGTAACATTTTTGTCTAAGATTGCCAGGATTGGTACACAATGATATCAAATGCCAAATGTCAAACGTACAATACATAACCACACACTGCCCCTTTTTAATCGCTTGCAATCGCATAAACTGCGAAATATCAATATTCTATACATATTTAAACATGCGTGTAGCCTGCTATAGTATGGCCAAAGGTTGTGGCTTTCTTAGTTTTGCTGTGTTCATCAAAATACGCCAGCATAACGTTTTCGGTGATGTTTTACGACTCTGGTAAGTGATCGTTATCATTCTTTTCAACTAAACATCAAATCCCCTTTTTAAGATATAATTCAAGGACCACATTTACTTTAATAAGGTATTATGCGAAGATCAAACCTACATCGCAGATATGAATGATTTTAATTACTGCTACGAGATTGTATATGCGCAATCAATGGTTTATCAGCATACACGTATGAAGCTATAGTACATTTAAAGTGTAGAAGATTTCTTAGTTTACGTAATAACGTATAAGTTTTCGGTAACATTTTGGACCGAATTCTGTTCGGCTCAATTCATATTCATTTTTGTCCGTCGCTTTCGACTTCGTCTTAGTTCTGGTTGTGTGCAACATATTTGTATTACCTCCATCACATGTAATTTTACTAAGTATAATTTATTCTAATAAACTACTTTGCCGAAATTAAAATTGGGTTTCAATTATAAGTGCTTGTAAATGTATAAGCCGCAACGGCTACGTAGCGGAATTAGGTAGACACCGCTATTAAACGTTAGGTGTTAAAACATAATTTATTCTAATAAAGTACTTCACCGAAATTAGAATTTGGTTTCAATTATAAGTGCGTGGAAATGTATAAGCCTCAACGGCTACCTAGCGGAATTAGGTTGACACCGCTATTAAACGTTAAGCGTTATAACAATTCTTTAGTAAGTTCTTGTTCTTCGAAGTAACTAATCAGTCACCGCCAAACACTTCTAACACTTCCAAACAATAAGATTCTGATTATTATACTTATGAAACCACTATTAAAGTTGTTGACTTTTTAGGTTAAGTTTCATATATTTATCACAGTAGGGTTAAAAGTGTTGCCCCAAGCTCCATTATGATCATCGTTGAGTATTTATTCCTCGCTGAATATTTATTCATACTTGTAGGCTAAAGTAGAGTAATTTTATTCACAATTAGATTTTGTCAAGATGTTATCTCATAGATCTCATCCTTAACGAAGTTGACAGTTACTACAGTGCTGCCACGTGGTACCCGCGAAATACCCTAGATTATAATTTAGCGCAATATAGTAACCACAATTTCTAAATTTATATAAAATTAATGACGCAAAGTAGAAAAAATAGTATATTACACTCGTTTTATAAGACGTATTGGCGCACTCGTTCCATTTGGGCACTCCTCGCTACGCTCGTCGTGCCCAAAACAACTCGTGCGCCAATTTGACGTCTTATAAAACTTGTATAATAATATACTATTATCTACGACTCACATATAATAACTTCATTGCATACGAATCTACGACTATATAATCCCCATCATTATGACACGCCAATGATTATAATGACACTAGCGTTGTATAATAATGACAGTTCGTTCAAATAATGACTTCATTATTTGAACGAACTGTCATGATTATATGACGCTAGTGTCAAAGTCTGTCAAAACCTACGTAGATGACAGTGGCACTTCGCCTCGCCATGATTGACAAATACCTTGAAAATATTTGATATAAAATGGAATTTATGAGTCGTAGATAAAACGTCGTATTCGACTCGCACACAACGGATATAAATCGCTCGCATATTTACACGCTCGCCTATAAACTCGCGTATAAACTTCATGCTCGCGATTTATATCCTTAGTTATGTGCTCGTCAAATAATATACTATTATTTCGACCTATTAACAACGTTATAAATATAACGTCCAACTGTTAGTAAACTTAACATATATGTCTAATTAACGTTTTACAAATAAACGTTTATTGAACGTTCGCGATTTTGCTAAAAGAAAAAATAACAATTTACAATTACAAAAATAGTCAAGGTAATGTGGATTTTCTGAATAGAGGGGGTAATAATAGGTGTTTTCGATCGACTTCTTTGCTTTGAATACGAATTCGGACTATAAATCCACCTTTTAATAATTTATGCATTCATCCAATATGCAATAAACGATAACAAAGCACGGATTCGCATAAAGCCCTTCGAATTATGTTGTCCTTTCAATTTCCCGATAACAAAGAAGTAATAATCCGGGCTGCGCGGCGGCGGCGTCCAACAGGTAAAGTTTCGCAATAAAATTCTTAAATGCCATAGCAACGGCACCCTCGTAACCGAAGATCGCTTCGGGGGCAACCGAAGAGGGTATAAAATTCACCTACCCCCCACTTTACCCCTAACAGAACCAAGCCGACAGACAGAAGAAGACAGAAGAAGAATTTATCAAGTTTAATTTAGCAAAACGTGGGGCCGTTGCAATTATTATTCAAATTACACCCAAAGTGCTTTTAATTATGTGATACCGGTGCTACTCAAGTAGGTATAATATTGCCCGTGTAGAGTTACTAAATTCTCCGGGGGTCAACAGATGTTTCGTCCCCCACAGGTCGCGCCGCCACTGACGACAGGGTTCGCCGCGCATTAAAATTATATTTAATTAAAATACCTCGGTGGGAATTGACTCTAATAATTGAGGTCGAGTAAGTAGTGCCGCCGCGCCGTGGAGGTCCGAAAATACAAAGTTTCGCCGTTTAAATTATGTTTGCGCTGTCGCGGTGGTGTGAATACGCTCCTGTCGACGGTATCGTAGTAATTGGGGATTATTTCAAGGAAATTCCCGCTTTCCAACTACTAGATCGACGGTAGATACACAATTGTGGCGCCGCTAATTATGTTATTTCGTCCTGTTATTTTTAGAATGGTTACTATTGATGATGTTTATTTTCAGTTAGAATGTAGTAGTTGTAGAACGTGTGGGGAGCAGCTTGATTAGAAAAGTCGATGAATAAAATAAAGTGAGAATTCCACCACAATTGCAGAGTATCGGTTGCAAAAGTATTGAGACCTGTGGCTGTAGTGTCGTAGCTCCGAAACGACAAAACAACAAAAATGTAAATAAATTGTCCTTAATCATTTTCACAAAACACGAGTGACAGTCATTTTCTTTCATTTGTTTTAACATGAGCGCTATTTAAATAAATTGCAGTATTAAAATAAACATCTTTTTTTAAATCGCTGGTTGATGACGATGACCTATTTGTTGTTGTAGATCTTGGATGAAAACCGAATGGTCTGGTATTCTCTGTAAATATTTAAATTGTGTGGGTATATTGTTATACGGGTATAATTTCAACGGTTTGTTCAAATCGAGAAGAGGCACCGACACAACTATCGTCGACAATTTCTGTGTTATTATACAGGCTGTTTATTAAACATACGTCAAAAATTCAAGGGTTATATGACCCTGGGCTATTCTAAGAATATTTCGTCCTTTGATGGATGAAAAATGTTTAATTTTTAATTTAATGTTAATTTTTCTAACTAGAGGTAGTTAATTTCAACAGTTCTTGTAGACACCTCGCGACCATTTGCGCATGTAGTTAAATCAGACAGAGTTGATTTTTTACAGGGTTCATTCACTCGTTTTGTAGTTATTATTATATGACAAGGAGTTGAAAATATATCCTTCACCAGATTTCACCAGGTGTTCAAATTATCCAACATCATTCCTTAGAAAAGATCCTACAGAGTGGAAGAAGGATCAACTTTACACTGACATGGAAGCAAAAGTTCGTCAATTAAAAGTCGTAAACGAGTCTGCAGAGCGAGGGATAGCGTTGGTTAATAAATTTAATGCGACTATTACAAAAAATGAACTACAGAAATAATATATGCTTCGCGTAGTGGATCTACATAGGAAGAAATTTCCCACTGCTTTTAAGACCAATATCATGAAGACGACTATGAACGAATAAAATCTGCAATGTATTAACCGAGAAAGATTTATTAGAATGAATATTTTAGTTTTTTGTATTTTTCTAACACATAAATTGTAAAAACTGGATATGTTTCTAAATTTAACCTTTCCCCCAGAAACCATTAACGCTAGCGACCTGTAAATATTGACCCAATTAGACTCAAATTTTACACAGATGTTAGTTAGCATATATGGAACAAAAATGATTTTGTGAAGAGCCAAAATTTTATACTTGAAAAAAAAAATGGACCACCCTAACGTATGTATGTAGTTACATATCTCATCCTCTTTTGTTGTTTCCGTATTTAACGCGGATGAAAATAGACTGCTCCATGCCAAATACTAATGTGTAAAATATTAAAGCAATCAAAAACTAACTTCAGTCACTAACCTACAACACACGTCCCGCGGACGTGCTGCGAAAACTGCTACAAAGCGACCGTCTTGGTGGCGACAGTATGACCTACTGTTGTTCCCAAGAGGGGTCATTTTTTCACTTTACAGAATAAATGGTATCAGTTTGGAAATTATTCACTCCAAGACGGAGTTCGTATCAACACTACAAAGTGTATTTTCTACCACTAATTTACATTTCACACCGCTGGTGAAAATTTTCACCGTTTCGGATATTAATTGTTTTCAACCACCTGCTATGTAGTTAAATTAAGTCCGAAGTTATGTATATCAACAATTTTTTGGATACAGTCAATTGATTTTCGGAGAAAAATTCACTCCTTTTTGTGTATGATTAAGTACGTGCAAATTCCCTCCGTAAAATTTTTGTGTGTTGATTAAGAAACTTGTAACTACCTACCTGAAATTTTCGGTAATAAAATGTTGTTTTGTCGAAAATTTTTTTGTTCTGTATCTTCGACATAAAGCGTCTTCTCAACAATCATCAAAGGACCCCTTGAATTTGTGCCGTATGATTAATAAACAACCTGTGTAAGATCACTAGGAATAAATAGAACCTAAGTAAGAACACTTAAGTAAATAAGAAATAAGTCATTGTAATAATTAATTCGTCATCATGAAAATCAATCTATTAAGTATATTATTGTGGTATGTGGAACAATATCATATTGTTTTGCTATCTTATTATTTTGCAGCTACCTAATAACATACGATTGCTATTGATCTAAAGTGCGTTGAAACAAAAAAAAAGATATTTACACCCATTTGCAGTATACTGGCAATCTATTGTTAGATAGTCGGCTATGCGGCCCAGGGCCGCAGCAAGGCCGCAACCGTCTGCTACCGCTAGACTGCGTATCATCGCCAGAATTATAGCCCGCGAGCGAGCGAATTCGGCAGCGTCGATTGGATCGTTTACTCTGACATGGTTGCAAGTATCCAGTACACCAGAACTACTGGACCACGCCCCCAGTGGTGTCTAGAAGCGAAGCGACGTCATTCTTACGCGACTGGCGACGTGCATTATTGCATTCTGGTTGTAGACAGTTGACTCTTGACACTCGTACGCTGTGTAGTTTGGTAGTCCGTGAAGGCCTTATTACACGAAATTAAAAACAAATAATGAATTCAGTGCAGAGTTTATTAGCTCGACCATTTAGCTTTCTAAATTGCATCCCTAATTTAGTGATAAAACAATGCGTGTCGATCTAATCTAGGTCATTTACAAGGACATTTAATGCTGATGTTTAAAGGAGAAATGAGTGGATTTGTGGATGTGACGTCAAAAATTCTTTTTTTTTGTTTTCCTTGTCTATTGTTTGGAGCCGATGACCGGTGGACAAAAACAGGTATTATGATTTAAATCATTTAACCGACCCAATTAAGAAGTTAGTTTAAAATATCGATTTGTTTAATATTTATAATTTTTAAAATTTCAAAAGGCTGTAACTTTTTAATTACTTGAAAAAACTTAAGTCCATATGAATCTTTTTACTCAGTATGAACATTTACTATCTGAAAAATAGTTCTGCAGGAAAAAAGGGGGACACCGTAGATAGTACTAAACAATAACAGGGATATAACACCCATGGGACGTAGCAGCCAAAGATAATTCAAATTAAAGTATTTAAGAATAAGAATGAGTCATTTTTAGTCCACAAATAAAGATATTTTTCTATTAAACATATATGTCATATAAAACTGGTAGGTACCTGAAAGTTGCAACCCCCATTTTTCTAGATCACGAGCCGCCACTGCCATAGAGTACGGGCCGTGGGCCGACGTTCCGATCCCGACTTGTCACGAGTAGAACCGACGACGCGACGTACTGCGGTGTGTCTCTAAATAATATCGCACATAAACTCCGTTGTACTTTTTTTTTGATTTCGCTATGTGCACAAAGCCTGTTGGCTTGTCTGTGCAGCTGACGGAGAGCTGTAGTAATTTAAAAATCCGTGCCTAAACCTGGGCTTGACCCCTGGATTTCTTTCTAGAAACTTAGTCAGTATATAATATAGTTATAGTTGCTTTAATTTGTTCCTTTTATAGCAATAAAGCTTTACATTTTGTAACCTCACTAGTTTGTAGTAGCTCAGACAAAGAAAAACCTCATTCAAATACCAACTGTAGAGAATTACATGCTCTACAAACTTGAACTGAAACATTTTAATATTTTAAACCTCTTTAATGTTTTCCAGGCACAACTCCCTATCGCTGCACTATGAAGCCAAGTGTATAATATAATTCTAAACGTACTCAATTTATCTCTCCTTGCTGTTCTTCACATATTGAGGACCACTCATTCAAAACCATGTTATGCATTGTGCAGGCAACAGCTTTTCTCCCGTATACCTGGCTTTAAGCGGTCTGCGTCCGAAAAGTAACGACTCCGTTGTCATTGTCGGTGAACGCTGCGACCGAATTAATTTACATTCGTGATGAGAAGGTGGAGTTGTAGAGAGGACGACAGAGCCGGATCTTAATTGGTTACGATAAGCGTCCGGACCGGGCTGGTACCTTCCACTGTTGATTGTCGCTTTTTGTTGGGCAATTCGTTGACGAAGAGCTCTGAGGCCACGCCACTGTCACAGCGAAACGACTGGAGTGACGTGAGTCGAGGGCGCTTAAAGAAGTTGACGCCATGAGTTAAGTGGCGATTGTAGTTTGGATACTTCGCAGTAAATTACTTTAGGTTATGTTGAATATGGGTTTCCTATTTTATAGGTCAATCGAAGTTATGTGAAGTACTTATAATTCACAACATTGTTTAATATTGTTTGAAATGAAAGTGACAGGTGGAACAAACTATTGTTTCAGACAATGAGTACCTACACATTCCACATGCCAAATATGGTTGTTGTTAGTGCATCCCACATAGTGCTACAGATTTCTATCAAATGAATGTATCCTCATTCTTGCACATTGTATATGCTCAAATGAAAAATTTTATTAATCGGTTAGAAGTGTATACGCAAAACTAGGGTTCCTTCCCAAAATAAAACATGCTCTCAGTTCTTAATGAGGGTTCTGAAGGCTGTATTAGCTGCATAGTTGTGGCTGGTGCATAGCCCAGAATCCAGTATCGTTAGGAATCAATATACAATTGAGCAAAGAATCATCAAAATTGGATGAGCAATTTGACAAAAAATAAACTTTAAAAATTAAGTTTTTTTTAATCTTTATATATTTAATTGTTGTTGAGTTTGATTTGTTTATAGTTATGCACAGATATCTTTTTTTATAAGAGGAATATACCTCTATATTACAAAACATTTGTATGAATTTTATCTCAATTTTATTAGAAAAACCTTGTAGTTTGAAAATAACTTGGTTTGGCTAACCCCACTTCGCCGCAAGTGTCTGGTAGACCGCATTCAACTGTTAACATAGTTCGTACGTAATCACGTTCAATTTTTAATAGAAAAAAGTATTATTATTAACAAAACTGTGTGTCCAGCAGGAAATAAACTTCCAATCATTTTTTTAAGGTTGTCCTTGCTGTACCTTACAAAATGTCAACTTACTTGACTACACCATAGAGTTGTTATCCTTTAATATTTAATTTAAAATTTTCATCTTCTCTAGAACTTAGCTTACTGCGCTACTCAGATTACGCAAAAAATACCAATTTTCGATCATTTGCTTCGGAATGAAGACACATCAAAAGATGCTAAACAAAGCTGCCCAGAATTAAAAAAAAAAGCGGAACCATATCGAGTTCATTGAAAAATTCAGATGCTTAGTTTTATCGAAATTTGGAAATTCGGAAATATGCTTTGTTATAATGATGCTGTAGAAAGTTACTAAGCAATGCTGCTTCATTCCGAAGCAAATTACCCAGAATTCGCATATTCGTGTGATCCCGTTCGGTATATTAATGTAAAGTAACACAAAATAATGTGCATTGGATATTTGTACAAAACCCAACAATTTTAAATCAAAATCGTCAATGTGATGTATTATATGGATCTATAATGGTTGATTAAATACATACTAATTTTTTGTAACATGGCCAAGGTACATAAAATGTTCTAAAAAAATGCTAGTCAAATTATTTCCGGACACAGCATCGCTTTTGTTAATAATAAAAATGAGCATGACGTGTGTCATAAAATGGCGTTGGCCAAATGGGGTTAACCAGACCAAGTCATTATGCAAGTATATTGATGGTCGGTGGCAAAATTCATACAGATGTTTGGTTGTTATTCCTTTCAGAGCGAGTTTGGCAATCAGCTGATTGCTGTGGTGTCACACTAGATACGAATCATAAGAAAATAACTTGAGTTCGCAATAAATTTGGATAAAAGTCGTGAAAATAAAATGTGCTGTGGCGAGTTATATACGGCAAAGTGGAAATAAAGCATCAAAAAGCAGGTTTTTATCGTTTACAAATAATAAATTATAGGTAGAACAAGTATTGTTTATATTGTATTTATAAATAAATAAATAATAAATAAATAAATAAACAAATAAATAAATAAAGTTTATTGTACACTAAGGTACAAAAGGTGAGTAACACTAAACAGTGATTTAAAATACTACCCTTCATGAAATTGAAATTAAATTAAAACATCTTCTAAATGTAAAGATTGATTGAGGAGATCACGTTTGAGTGACCTCATGATTACTGAATGAGTAGTGAATCCCATTGTATTCAGGACAAAGTTAACAATATGCCATGGCAGACACGTGTCGAAGATCTCTGTCGTGGGCGGCGTTACGAAGTTGGATTCTTTCGGCCAAGTAAGGTGGAAGACCCTGGGCCACTGCCAATCGCACAATGCCAACGTAGTGCAGGAAGCGACGTTCACTCATCCGGAGCCAGCCATGGTCCCGCAGAATTCCAGAAATATGCTGACGTCGAGGACAACCCACAGCAAATGACATGCAGCTGTATTGGACGCTTTGCAGGCGGCAACTGCTGGCCTGGGTTAGGAACGGTCCATAAACGATATCCGCATACTCCAAACCGGACAGCACGAGGGAATCTGCAAGTTTGACTTTAAGTTTAGTAGAAAAAACAGATTTAAACTGGTAAAGCATCTTCAGTCCGGCGTATGCGCGTCGGCAAATACTGCCAACATGGGATTCAAAGGTAAGGCCACTGTCGATAATGACCCCCAAATTCCTCGCCTCGTCCACGATTGGAAGACTGATACCATTGAGGTGAATCCTGACTTCTGAACTTCTGGCCGCAGCAACATCCTCGACACGTCCCCCAACGAAGAGCACCTGGCACTTGGTGGGATTCAGGGAAAGAGAGTTGGAGGCTGCCCAGACATGAATTTGGTGCAGGTCATCGTTGATGGCCGTCAAAGCTTGATTCAGATTGTTCGTGGAGATGGGCGCGTAGATCTGAATATCGTCAGCGTACATGTGGAGGCGACAGTGCTGAACTTTGCTAGGTAGATCCGCCGTAATTAGATTGAATAAGAGTGGACCAAGAACTGATCCTGGAGGCACGCCACAGTTGACCGTCGCGGCTTCCGAGATGCTTGAGTCATTAAGCCTAGTGCGAAACGATCTGCCATGGAGATAATCCCCAAACCAGCTCAGAACAGCATTCTCGCTTCCGTAGTACTTCAGCTTGGAAAGAATACAAGCAGACGAAACGCTATCAAAGGCCTTTGACATGTCCAGCAAGACCAAAGCAGATGTTGAGTGGCTGGTGTGGGATGTGACAATATCGTCCAGAACACGCAGAAGTGCAGTCCTTGCAGTCCTTTTGCAAGGAATTGATTTTTATGACCTGGGAATTGTTAGAATTATGAGCTGGGACATTAAATGCGGATTTCATTAATTAGATAGGGTCAAATGGTAAATTAGGTCGCTTGTAAACTTTAATAATCATCTTTTTCCACACCTAAACTATAAATAAATCCTCGTCCTGTTGACGATTAAATTATTGCAATATTGTTCCTCAATTACCAACACATTTTTTTAAAACTTACGAAACATTGCTATTTTTAATATTTCACATCATTTTCTTTTACAATTTTGATTACAAAATAATATGTGAGTTTCACACTTGGCTTTGACAGCCATTCTGGTGAGACGTAGATGTATCAAACAACTTTTGTACGCTAATCTGCGTAATCTCTGTTTCTATCATTCTCGGCTATTATGAAAGTACCAAGATAAATACTTCTATGATTGTGGAAAAAATCGTATACATGTGTTGTAACGTAACATCTTTTTAAAATGACCTTATGCAAGTAGCTTTCGGTCAGGGTATGATTATGTGGCTGGGTGACTAGCACAGTTAGTAACTTAAAACAATAATCAATTAACTTTTAAGTCTAGAAGTGAAAAAATTTGACATTGTGATGAAATATGATGAAATAAAATGCAATCTCTTTTCCTTGCGTAGTTTGATTTATTTTATCGAGACATGTTTCGATGCCTTGGCATCATCCTCAGTCGGGAATCTACAAAAATTTCGTATTAAGACGAAATTTTTGTAGATTCCCGACTGAGGATGATGCCAAGGCATCGAAACATGTCTCGATAAAATAAATCAAACTACGCAAGGAAAAGAGATTGCATTTTATTTCATCATTAAACAAAACCTTGCAATATGGATAATACCAATTTGACATTGTGTGATGAATAAATAACAAACGCTTCTTTTCAGACTGAAAAGATGCGTTAGTTATTTATTCATCACACAATCACAAACCACAGTCATAAGTTAGAGAGAAAGAAAACATTTGACATTTTTAACATTGAAAATTGGTAAAAATAGAATCATCTAACCTAAATGACTATCCTGGCCAACACTGAACAAAATCGTACAAGAAAAACGTTTCTGCTATTATTTTTCGTAGAATCCGAAACTATAGGCAGATAATATGAATTGCGTCTAATATTTATTTCATTGCGTTGCTGTAAGGATAGAATCGGCCAGGTTTTCTAAAATTACTTTTGAACCTATACTCTCTCAGACACTGTACAAACTAATATATGCATTGTTAACAAATAGAGCTCTGGTCTTTATAAATTCTAATTTAGTTCGCTGTTCACGATATAACAATAATAAATGATGAAATTTTTCACTAACAGTGTAAATATTTTATTTAAAAAAAGTGGCCCACGCGTTTGTAGACAGAAGGGCGAATTGGTACGGTATTGGTTTGCCTTCGGGCTTATTGATAATATCCATTAATACAATAATTGTGCGTCGGTGGACAATATTGATCACACCATTCCAATCTACATGAATTACTATAAACGCTTGATTGAAACTCATCAATATTGCGGGCGCACGTTGATTACCGCTGTTCGGATATAGTAATCCCTAATAATACTATTATTCGCCGGCGAATGGATAGCCAACACAACACACCACGAAATATTAATACCATATTTGTTGATGACGATTTTATCTCCACTTGATATAATACATTACATACCACGTAGCATATATCACGGGAAAATTGAATTAAGCAACAGTGGAACTTAATGTGACTACTACCATACACACATAAAAATTTCACGGCTAGAATTTTCACGGAGTTAATCATCAGCAGTGAATGTTTCTCCGAAAATCAGTTGATTGTAACTTAAAAAGAGTTGATATATGTAATTTCTCAGTTAATTTAACTACATAGCAGGTAGTTGACAATATTTGATATCCGAAACGGTGAATAACGGTTAGTTATTCCAACAGCATGCAGGGTTGAAATAAATTACAAAATGAGAGAAAATGCATTTTTTTGTTGATACGAACTCCCGGTTGGATTCAATAATTTCCAAAATGGTACGCGTTATTCCGTAAAGTGTAAAATTGACCCCGCTTGGCAAAAACAGTACGTCTTTACTACGTCATTAATCATTATATCGCCACGAAGACGGTCGCTTTGCTTTGCAGTTCGGCCTATGGTTCGCGCGGGACTGGTGTAGTAGGTTGTAGGTTGTAGAGTGAGGTTAAGGGTATTTTACACTATACTACTTTCGTCTTTTTCTAAACTTCTTTTTAGTCACTAGAAAAAAGTTCTAAATAATAGTATAGTTGGAAGTGCCATGCTATTATATTTCTAAACTTTTTCTTAGTATAGACGCATGCGAAGTGTAGGCATTTGTAAGGTTAGCCAATAGTGCGAACGTGATTCATTTAGTTTTGTTTTGACATACCGCAGAAACATATACGTTTCACCTCTCAGTGACGCGCTACGCTTTGTACAGTTGGTTTAATTTACGTAATTTAATTTGTACTAACATGTTTACAGTAAAATATTACACAAATAAGCCTGCATAAAGTAAACAAACAACATAACCTTAAATGTACCGGGTTGGCTATTCTGGAATAGATAAAGTAGTATATCATATATACCCATCTCTTGTTACTTTAAAACTTTTTTCTAGTTACTAAAAAGAACTTTAGAAAAACACAAAAGTAGTGTAAAATAGCCTTAAGAGAACTCGCAAGCAACTTGCCACACAGGTATAGTAATATATTGCAAGCCATGTAAGTTATAATTTGACACTAATAGTTACTGATATTGCAGATTGAGACATATTTACCGCCAGTGTGTTCAAGGGGATCGAGTGACAGTAAAAGTGATACATATTTCGTGGCGTAAGTATTATTTACTACATTTATTTGGATTTGTATTACAGGTTTCCTACCATTAAAACATAAGAAACGAAGAAGTGCAGCATTGCCTTTTGCGGTGGACCTACAAGACGGTTATTTCTGATTACTACATTATTATTTTTTGTATATTCATATGAATGTATTATGTATATTGAACAAAATAAATGATTAATATCTAAGTTACATGTGTTATGTAAAAAAGTCAGTAAAAAAGCAACAAATTAAAATGTTGTTCTTATTGAGTAGATAATAGTAATCAGCACACAGAAAACTTATCAATTGACATAATACTTTTGATTTTTTCTGGCCCTTATAAAATTTCTTATTTGCCCGCAGTATGAATAACAAAATGTACCATTCACAATAATGTTGTAAATTTATTTATGTTTGTTTCGAAGCACACATACTTAAAGTGTAATCTAATGTTATGACGAATTGTTGTTTATTACAATTAGATTGACTAATAAATACATAACTTACCCAGATAAGTTGAAGAATAAACATTACAAAGAAATACACAATACACATTTGGAGCATCCAGCATTTTCCTAGAAAATCCCTAATGATGTGCTATTTCTAATAACAAAATGTATTCAATTTATTTAAACCTGAAATGTAATTAATATCCAGCACAAAAATATTCCGACGCTTCCACCAATTTGGCAAAAAAATTAAGTTGCCAGGGTAAGTCATGCCAAGTAAATACAATTTCCTTTAGCGAGAGAAATAGAGTGATTTTTTAGTCGGATGAGTTTTCAATAAAATCAATAAAAGTGTTTAAATATTGGAATATTGTTATAAAAGGTTAGGTATATTACTGGATTAACATATTCTCTCTTTTGCAATTAAAATCCCTCCCTGTAAAGCCGGGTCTCTCGAACGGAGGGGAAAAATTATCCTGTTTTTCTTTTGATCCCTTATTTGCTTTATTTCTGTTATGCAGGTTAATTATGGGCGCTATTGCTGCTTGTTCATTTCAATTGCGCAATTGTTTAGTTGTTTTGTTTATTGATGAATGAAGTTGATCCATCGTTCCCGGTTGTGGTTGAGTACTCGTAGATATATGATGATACGAAAGGGAGGTAACTTACTTTTATAGATATTTATTTTGAAGAGCTCAATAACGTGCACATCTCATCACGACAGAGTCGAGGACATGAAACGGCATTCCTTCCTCGTGCGCAGGAAGGCGGTATACAGACGTTTTGGCTCACAGCCTAAAACTCCAGAGCAGTATTTTAATCCGACCGAGAATTGAAACCAGACCTCCAGCGTAGCTAGCAACCATTCTAGAATGTACTCACAAGACTATCCTTACTTAAATCTTAAAAAAAATGGATTTCTTCTGGTTTGACCAATAGTCAAAATAGCGCAATGGCTAATCAACAAAAGTAACCGAAGAATACATGTATTTGTACCTTGTCATTGTTATTTTATTCAGAAATAGTGTGCTGCGGTTACATTCTCTCTATATACAAATATAAAACAAACACATAACTTCGACAAAATTCCTGGGAGTGTGTAGCCTGCCCTCAGCGTCGGTGATTGGCCTAAGTTGCGGAAATAGACCGACGTAAAATAAACAAGTTAACAAAAATATCTGTTTAAATATTGGTTCGCTAAATTTAATTTTATAAAAAAAATAGTTTTTCTTTTTATTGTTATGCCTTTGGGCGGGCATTACAAATAGCTCCACATCGATATCGTGTCTGCGTCGCGAGTTATTCACGGTCAAAGATGATGAATTAGGCTTTTAACATCTTTGATTTGATCAGACTACAAGTAGCTTTAGTAGGATATTTCTAGATCTTTTAATTATGTACAAAAAGTGTCTACACATAGTTTCAGTACGAGTTGGTATTTTCAAGTTATATAGATCTAGAAAAACGCCAAGAGTAAAAATCACATTTTAAAATACGAAAAATAATAGCATGCAGTTGACCATTTCCAATATATGTCCATCAGAAAAAAAGAACAAAACATTAGTAATTATTAGTAACTTTAATAATTTAATAATTAATATGTATTAAATATACGGCAGTAAAGGATACAACTTTAGGAAAAAATAGGAGGTATTTACATACTACACTGTTTTCTTCTGAAGAACCTATATCGAAAACAGCTAACTTTAGACTACAAGTTTTGTGGTCTTTTTTTATCATAGAATATATTATACACTGTGGGCAAAAAAAACTGTGCAAATTTTTAATCACTCGTATTTCCAATAATATTTAGTCAATTCAAATATTTCTTTGAAAAACGAATTGCTTGTAATCTGACGATTGAAACCATACCGTATTCGCAATAACAGAACGTTTCAATCCAAAGTTATGTTGCTTTATGTTTGGCTATGCAACATTTCTGATAATATCGGGTCAATTTAATGTGAAATGAAAGGTGTATTAAAATAAATGAGTAATGACATTTGTCTTGTTTTGGTAAAAAAGGGCACTGGAGATGTTATAGCATCGTATACAGGGTGATTTTTTTCTTATACAGGATGAAATATTTAAACACTGTTTTTTTATTGTTTTTCGTAAAAACGTGTGGAATATGACGTTTGTAACAAAAACATTGCAACGGCAAGAGAAATCTAACAGTGTACTTGAGTTATCTTTAAACATCGTGGAGAAACCACGATGTTGTTGTTATGGGCAGCATGTTTGACTTTATCATTTTAGGTAGTCTTTTCGTCAGGTTCATTTATGATGTTGCACACTTGTTGTTTAGATGTAAATTTTAGACGTATGTTACTTGTTCTTGTTCTTTTGTTTGTTTTTGCTAAGATTGAACCGGACCTGGACTCAAAATTTTTTGAGTATCACATCACTTCCAATTAAACCTTCTTTTTTATTTTTATGTCATGTTTAAATAAAGGGCACTTCCAATATCAGCCTGATGCCAGCCTGAATACATTGTGTTGTTCGCTATTTTTGGATTTTTTTTATTTGAAGGTGTGTCTTTTAAGTGAAAAACTAACAGCAAAAACCTGACCGTCAGACAAGTGAAAGCAAACTGCCTTAATTTTGGTGCAATAAATAACGATGTTGAGTTTAGTTTCAAATAACTGCAAAAACAAAATTAATTAAAAATTTTTATGTTTTTGTTGCAAAAACATAAAAATATGCAAAAAAATCTACAGCCCAATAATTGTAATAGAATATGGAAATCAGGTGAGAAAAATCCTTCAAAAATTTCAAAATCCCACATGGCGCCCATAGGAAAACTAAACGTTGGCCATAGTTTCTCCACCATTTAAAGATAACTCAAGTTCGCAATTGGACTTTTCGTGTGTTTGCAATGGAATCGTTTTTTTTTTATCTATGCAAACGTCCAATTCAACTTCCAATTAAACCTTCTTTTTTATTTTTATGTCATGTTTAAATAAAGGGCACTTCCAATATCAGCCTGATGCCAGCCTGAATACATTGTGTTGTTCGCTATTTTTGGATTTTTTTTATTTGAAGGTGTGTCTTTTAAGTGAAAAACTAACAGCAAAAACCTGACCGTCAGACAAGTGAAAGCAAACTGCCTTAATTTTGGTGCAATAAATAACGATGTTGAGTTTAGTTTCAAATAACTGCAAAAACAAAATTAATTAAAAATTTTTATGTTTTTGTTGCAAAAACATAAAAATAAGCAAAAAAATCTACAGCCCAATAATTGTAATAGAATATGGAAATCAGGTGAGAAAAATCCTTCAAAAATTTCAAAATCCCACATGGCGCCCATAGGAAAACTAAACGTTGGCCATAGTTTCTCCACCATTTAAAGATAACTCAAGTTCGCAATTGGACTTTTCGTGTGTTTGCAATGGAATCGTTTTTTTTTTATCTATGCAAACGTCCAATTCAACTTCCAATTAAACCTTCTTTTTTATTTTTATGTCATGTTTAAATAAAGGGCACTTCCAATATCAGCCTGATGCCAGCCTGAATACATTGTGTTGTTCGCTATTTTTGGATTTTTTTTATTTGAAGGTGTGTCTTTTAAGTGAAAAACTAACAGCAAAAACCTGACCGTCAGACAAGTGAAAGCAAACTGCCTTAATTTTGGTGCAATAAATAACGATGTTGAGTTTAGTTTCAAATAACTGCAAAAACAACATTAATTAAAAATTTTTATGTTTTTGTTGCAAAAACATAAAAATATGCAAAAAAATCTACAGCCCAATAATTGTAATAGAATATGGAAATCAGGTGAGAAAAATCCTTCAAAAATTTCAAAATCCCACATGGCGCCCATAGGAAAACTAAACGTTGGCCATAGTTTCTCCACCATTTAAAGATAACTCAAGTTCGCAATTGGACTTTTCGTGTGTTTGCAATGGAATCGTTTTTTTTTATCTATGCAAACGTCCAATTCAACTGCTTCTTTGAGTAAACAAGCAAAAAAAAATGTACGATGTTTCAAAATTTCACCCTGTATACTTAAAAAATCACCCTGTACACGATGCTATAAAATCTCTACTGTTCATTTTGACCAAAGGAAAAACAAATGTCATTACCTACTAATTTCATTACACCTTTCATTTCACATTAAATTGAAATGTTGCATAGCCATATATAAAGCAACATTACATTGGATTAAAACGTTCAGTTATTGCAAATATGGCATGTTTTCAATCTTCACAATATAAGCAATTAGTTTATCAAAGAAATGCATGAATTTACTTAATATCTTTGGAAATATGAGCAATTGAAAATTTTTAGTTCTTTTTTGCCCACAGTGTATATACATAATTGAATGGAAATAACGACCGACTTAGTTTGGAAACAAAACGTAGGTGATATTGTGGGAAATATGGTCAGTAGGGCGATGTAAAGGAAACTCCTTTAGTCTACGTTCAAATTCTCGTCTTTATTAAAGACTTCTTCAGGAACAAGACATAGAGTAGGACAAAACCTTGCTAGCAGAAATCGACACAATCATAGGCCATAAATCAACGCACCCGTCTGAATAACACATTTATAAACATTCTCAACGATGCAACACAATAAACAAATTGAAACCACGAGGGCACATGTTCTCTGCACGAATGACAACAGGTTTCTCACAATCTTGCCTTGGGCCTTCCTCTTGGTCTTCCTATTGTAGGCGTCCAGCTAGTAACTTTTCTTATCAATGCCTCTGGTTATCTTCTCTGTATGTGTCTATACCACTTCAGTCTTTGGGCCTTTATGTATTTGACAATGTCTTCCTTGTCTGTTCTTTGAATAATTTCATGGTTCATGAGTATTCTGAGCTTTCCTTCGTTTGGTCTTACTGGTCCAAAAATTCTACGCATTCGTCTTCTCTCCATTATTCTTTGTGCATCTTCGTCCGTCTTTGTTATTACCATAGTCTCCGCGGCGTAAGTTATCGTAGGCCTTATTGCAGCTTCGTATATTCTCCGCTTCGTGTTTATGCTCAAGTGTTTGTCTTTTAAGAGAGTTTGGTATTTCCAGTAGGCTCTATTTCCTGCTTTAAGTCTTTCCTCTATCTATATAGTTCGGTTGTATTTCTCGGTTATTGTCACACCAGAGTACTTGAAATTAGTGACCCTTTGGAATTCATAACCTTGAATAGTTATATCCTGAATTTGTCCTGTACTCCTTATGCTTACTAGCATGGATTTTGCTTTTTCCTAGTTAATCACCAATCCTCTGTTATTTGTCTGTCGTGACAAGTCTAGTAGCAGGTTTGCCAAACTTTGTCATAGAATATTATCCTTTATTTCCTTGCTCTATTAGGCAAGAACTGTTACTTACACAACAAAAATACGTATGACATTTATTGTAGAGGATTAGAAGATCTTCCAGTTTTATCCAACTTTCGCTCTCGGTAGACCATAGGAAGGAAGATATTGACAAAAAACGAAGTCGAAAGATGGGCTAAATCCAAATCGAATGCTTCGTAATAACGCTTGTCATCCAATCAGTAGCAAGCAATACTTCCAGCTTTATTAACACCTAACAGTTTGGAACCACTGCTCTGCATATGGAGCATTCCGGAACACCTGTGAGCAATACTGGAACCTACTGCCGTCGCATTCGGCCGTTTCGTCGCGCGGGATTTGGCCGGTTGCCGACCACTAATTGACGAATGGAAGCAATAAAAGCGCGCACGGACAAGTGTTCCCCGGATGTAAATTTAAAATCGTGATAATGTAAATACGGGTACAGATGTTGCGCGACGTGCTTCCCCCGCGGGCGATAAGTGGGCGTCACCGCGCGTCATGTCACACAGTGGCGTGCCGTATTGACGCCGCCGGTCGTAACTGCCTCTCCACTGCTGGTGATGCTTCAGTTATTAACTCTGATGGCCGTGTTCCGAATACGTGGCAGCAGTCAAGCCAGTCAACTGTTATTCATTTCGAAGGATGATGTTTTTTTTTTGTGATAAAATGTAAAAGCAATTTTCTGAATAAAAATAGCAAACAGAGTAGATACATATTTTTCATGGAAGTTTGTTTTGGACATGGGGAGATATGGAGGCAGAGTCGCTCAAATTGAACCAGTATGACATTTCTAGTAAAAATTTATCTAATATATGACCCGGAATATAAAAACCCCCGTTTAACAGAACTGACTACTCAGAACTAACTACTCAACAGAAATCATTTCCCCATAAGATGTATGCGTATTAACATTTTATGCCCTTCGGTTTTAACATGAGACAGGAAGAAAAACGTGTCAGATCGTTGCCCTTTTAAATTAACGGTCGTTTATCCGATTTTTGCTCCTATCTACACCTCTATCTTAATCTACACCTTTCACGATGGAATACTTCAAAAACTTGAAAAGCTGTTGGCGAATTTCGTTCATTAAATTGTCGGTAATTAATTGGGGTAGCCACCCTTAAATATATTGGTCGCGTGACTATATTACCTTCATCTTCAAAATTATCTTAAAATTTCACTATCCGATTCTTACAAAAAGCGAGTTTTTATATTTCGTTGCTAAATGTGTACCTCCATTAACGAGTTACCATTAAAACAATGATTTTCATCTGATTTAATCCATTCCCCTACGTTTTACTCGCAAAACACGTAAAAGTTCTGAGGGGATTTCTCAATTATTACTTTACAGAATCATAACAGCTATACACCAAATTAAACATAAAAGGTATATAATTTTCCGTCTAGTAGTAGATTTTTTTTAGTTTTGTTCATTTTTGACAAATCTGTTACTGAATCTGACATAAGATTTACGGATTTTGCGATTTTTTGACGGCAAACACTGGTTAAAATTAAAAGAAGTACTACATAATTGATCTAAGTTTGACCTTACTCTATAAGTGTACAAAATACATGCTTTTCCATTCAAAATTTTACTTCTTTCAGTGCACCAGTCAGATATATTTTATCGCGTAGCATGGATACAAGAACAACAGTTAGCATATATACATTACCAAAACGTACTGATCGATTGTCTGGTGGAACAAGACATCGGAAAAGTCACCCAAATTAAACTGACAAAACTACGGCTTATATGCTTGGGACAATCCCATAAAAATAATCCAAAAAATCACTTAATCATTTCCAGCATAATATGTGTTCATGCAGTGGGAATGCCAAAGGACATGATGTCACCTGCCTACTTACTGGGAAACAGACGGGGGATAAGGGGGTATGACTCGGCACATGATGGGGAGTTATATGGTATATGGGTCTCGTGGCTGAGGCAGTGCCAGATCTGATATGGCTTGTTAGATGATACGAATTGGACCTTACTGCTTCAATATCCTGAATAATATACCGTTACTGTGCATTGAATTACAATCAAGTTATCTTTTAATTTATGCACTTATACTTGCATTTATATTTGTTAGCCAAAATCGATCAAATTGTGTCCGCAATAACATAACATGGTTTACTTTTCCAACTCTGCCTAAACATAACCTAGTAACCCGACCTAATCGCAGGTTATTCAGATTACATTGACTGGGAAGGTGACAGGCCTTCTATATGACTCAAAAAAACTAGAGATGTTTTGTGATAGGGCTGAAATCCTTACCATCAGATATGGACGTACTGGACGTCCATTACTTCTTGTCTTCGACGTCTTGGTATTGACTGAAGCACTGAATTCTAGCCTACTCGTAATAATAAAAGGCAAAAACCCTTTGAGACGTCGCGACGTCCGTCTGTCTATCCCGATTCGGAAGCCCTAGTTACTGGTTCCTACCGTCTCAAAGCGTTTGACTGTGTGTGCGCGCTAGCGTTTGTAGTACGAGATTCCGTGGCCTACTTAGCAGTCTGAATACATTATCGTGGCAAATTGAAGTTGAATCTTACTTGAAAATTGAGAGGATAAATTTTTCTTGGGAAGTCTGTGGAAAAGGGAAAATCCATGATAAGGGAACAATTTCTAATGAGGATATCGTGACATCCCAACTAAGGCATAGGTTAGTATCAGTGGCGGCTCGTGCTGGATATAAAATGACAATGAATGTTGAATGAACTTATTTAATTGATTCAAATGCATATTTACTTTGATATATAAAGTTAGGTACATACAACTACTGCCAGGCTTCTCAACTTAAGTTACAGAATTTCTAAGGTAAATGATCTCGACAAATAAATGTCATATTTCTACAATAAAGTAGTTTCAAATACATTCCAATACGTAGGTACTTTACTTAATAAAATATAAGATATTCAACTAAGTCAGTATTGTTTATTGCATAAATTATATGTATTTATTTAAATTTTATTATTTTTTTTAATACTACAAACTATTGCAATTGAGTGATTATTTCTTCTTTCAAGATATAACGTTTATACAGTGTGTCTCACGGGACGTTGGATTGTATGGGTACTTTTGTTATTATAAGATATAGAAAGTCGGTTAAATGGACAAAGTACTGCATATTTATGTGCACTTTCATAAGCTGTTCAGAAAACAGTTGAATTCCAAATGGTTTCCAGGCTATTTCGGAAACACCAAAAAATTTCATATTTTAATTATGGTCATAACTTCTTTATTTGTGATCCCATGAAAAAAGCGTTTTGACCTTATAACGGCACTTTTTTTGTCTACAATTTGATTGTCAGTTTAAATTTTTTTCGCTTGTGAATTGTTCAGAAACAAACGAAACTTTTGTTTTTCTTATGGACCCCATATTGGTTTTATACTTTTTTGGAGACACTATTTTTTTCTGAGTAATTTGATATGCTACATGCCATGTTTAGAACACAATAAGCCGACAAAGTTGAAGTTTTTTTTAATATCTGAAAATCGCATTGTGGCATGAAAAACACATTTTAGTGATACAGTATTTATGTGCCCATAGTTAAACAAACTCGCCATTCTCATGGAGGCGTTTTCACAGCATTCCGTAATACTTCTGGTGACCTTACCGAGGGTTCCTCCGTCAATCGAATTGAAAGCTGCGATGTAAGTGTAACGTAACTCGCCAACGTTTTCAAAATTATAAAGACCATAGACCTTATTTTATAAGTGATCCCATAGATAAAAATCGCAAGGGGTAAGATCGGCGATCTTAAACCTTCAGTCAATTATATTATCTTATCAAAATTTCGTTTTTTGACATTTTTATCTTCAATTTATTATACTATAGAGTCCGGATTTGTATTCAGTACAAAGAGATCTATTGAAAGCAATCCTTGCATCTTAGAGTTATCAATATTTGGGGATTTTTAATTATCATTTTCTTAAATTAATTTTCCAACTGTTTGCCGTTGACATAACCGAATTTAGCGACCAAACTTGAAACCAAATATACATCAGTTTGTATAGTACATTTACTCAGCCCAACACATAAACTCCCAAACAAATTAATTGAGAGCAACTTCGCGTTTCCCAAACAGAAACTAAATTGCAGCGGTACGCAAGGTCATGAAATTCGGCATGCAAGTTTGTTTCTGCTCTACCGAATTCCCGTCGACGTCGAGGAATGTTACACCCGCGAAACTGACATTAATATTGCCTCCCACTCCCTCCAGTAGCGACCGATTATCGTATAGGTGAGGGGTGCCATGGGGCCGTGCAGGTATATTGTTTCGGTAATGAGGCGCCAGAGTGAATTGGATCGTATGTCATATAGTGCGCTGGGAGCTTTGTATTAATTTCACGTCAACTGTTTCGTGGAGTAAACAATTAATACTGTCAAAACCAGGACGGCCCTGTCCTATATGTTTTCACCGGAACTGTTACGCGACCGCTCAGTAGACTGATAAAATCAAAACCTATTTCTTATATACAATATATGTACCATTCTTTCAAGTGTTTTGTGAATTTAGACGAAACTCTCATTTAATTACTATTGTAAAGGTATTTTAATTAATTTATATCCATTTTATTACAAAAAAAAACGAAAAAAAAACCTACAACGTGTTCCAGAAACTGTACAGTAAATGGAAAAATGGAAAACTTATTTATGATAGCTAACTCTGTTACATTTATTCTTTTTAAAAGTTAGAGCTTCCCCTTAAACCCAGAATATAATCAAAAAATTCAAAATTTGTGCACCTTATATAGGGCAGTTCAGAAAATATGAATTTGAATTAAGAGTAAAGTTATTATTTTCATAATAATTACCAAAAAAATTTTAACTTTCTTTCTCCCTCTTTTGTCAGAATATTAGTGTGTTTTTTGAATAAAGTTCATATTGTACTCGGTGATCATGAATATCATGGAATAACTACAGAAGAGAGAGATAAAAAGTGGTGTTAATTTTATTATTTACGGTTATGTATATAAATCATATCAAACTAATAACGAGTCACATAAAATGTCCATTTGTTACAGACACACGTTGAAAAATGTTTATATAAAAAGCATTATTATTTATTTTATAATAAATATGTTAATATGCAACAATGCTTTCATTAGGAAGATAAAGTCAAAGTAGACATCGTAATTTTTATGACTTTAGAGACCAAGTATTTAGCTGCTGATATTTATGTGAAAATTATGGCTTTTAAAATTTCCAACAAAAACATTTTAAGAAACTTTTACACACAATTAACCGTTTCAAAGATTGAGTGAATGTAGTAATAAACATTTTCTACTACGGTATTATGAACGTGTTTTGCTTTTATTTTCCTGTGTATTTGGTTTGACATGTAAAGCGAAATGCTTTTGCCATTTTGCTATTTTGAATATCTGACAAATTTGGAATTGTCCGGTTTGAAATATTACAACAACAGAACGTAGTTACATGTAAATCCGTTTCTTTTTTCACATTTGTGGCTGCCACCTGCCATATTGGATCCGGCATTTTAAAAATCTGACATCAGATTTGGAATCGGAAACCCTTTTAATCTCGCGGGATATATTGTAGAAACTCCAATGAACGTAGAAAACGTAAGAAAATCACTAACAAATACAAACAACATAATTCTCACACGGAAAACAGATTACATAGAGAACATATTTTAGACACAAGTATATTAAGAGTATATGATTATGGGCTATTGTAATGGGGAAACTACGTACCATTTATTTAGTTATTTGTGGAAGTTATTGTTGCAAATATCTTTTTTTATTTTATGTCAGCTTTTAAGGTACTTGTCCTCTATCGATTAAACAAAAAGAAAACATACTCTAACAAAATAACATTTCCAAAACTAAGCTGTTTCTTTTATTTAGATTCTTCTTTTTTTTCAGATCTTTCAACTTAAACATCATTTTTATAACATTTTATAGAGCTGTAATATATTTGATAGTTAGTTGGACTCCATATTTAATAAGCATTAGATCACAAAAGTTGGACAGGGTAATTGACTTTTGAAGTCACACAAACGGACATATGGGGGAACTTTCCTCGTTAAGATGTTACTCATCACTGAATACTCGAGTAGGGTTTCCAATCCCGAAATAAGTTCGGGATCCCGTTAAGTTTTTCTATTCGGGATAGTCCCGAAAATCCCGAGTATCCCAAAAAGTACCGATCAGTCCCGAAACTGATTACAAAATAGCGAAGAATGAATATTACAGAACGCGACACGAATGTCTGGCTGCTGAGCAGGGTGGGTCATTTTAACACTTTTTTCTCTGATCGGAAACGCTGGCCCGGCAAAAGTGGCCCACCTATACCTTAATATCTTCTGTTCTCGTTTTTTGAGGGTCAATTTTTGAAATTGTTGCTTAAAATACTAAAAGTTAGTTTTTTTCTGGCTGTGTAACTAATGCGTTCTAAGGGTCGCGCGACGATGAAAAGTCGTCATAAAGGGTCACAAAATCTAAAAGAAACCAAAAAGTGGTCCTAGTTCAAACGCCAGGGGGAGAGGTGTGGATAAAATGCATGTTTTCGGGCAAAACGAAGCAGTGTATGTGCAACTCTTTGCTCCCTTGCTAGCACCAAACCAAGTGACCCCAGAGCCCAAAAACACCCCTTAGCCCTTGCGGCACCCACCCTCCGTCCTTCGGAAACTTAACACAAGAAGTGTTCAGGTGCTGCTTTTGAATGTTTACTTTCATCACTTTCTTTAGCACAAGTGGATGAGGGCCGTTTTCGGTGTTATTTTAGCGGAGGGGGCGGGTTGCATCAAAATATTATGCAGCGTCTCAGTGGGTTCCTCCCACGCCTCTACCCACTGCAACGCGACACAAAAGTGTCTACACTGCGGCGAAGAACATCACTTCAACCAATGCACCAACACAGATAAACCTCCAAAATGCGCTATCTGCGATGGAAGCCATCGTGCACATTTCGTGGATGCAGAAACGCTCCTAAGTTCCGCAGATCCAGTCCGCCACAAAACGAAACCAGAACACCCAACCCCGTACCTACAATCGTCAGTCGCTCTCAAGCCACACCCTCTACTACATCTCCAAAACTCAGCAAAGTTAACCACGCCCACAAAGACGGTCAGACCAAGACAATGAGCAACAATCAAACGGCACCAGATGCAGCTACCAACCCAACACCTACTGCGCAGTGAAGTTTCGCACAGCAAACATCGGCAAATTGGCGTCGAAAAGCCATTGGCTTGACACCTCATCCAGAACATAAATTGGTTACAGCAGTGGGTTCCTGAGTTTATTACTCATCTGTAAATAATGTTGGTCACCCGTTGCTAAGTTAGACAAACTTCTCAATGGGGTCATCAACAACACTCTAATAGATTAGTTATTATTAGCTCTTTGTTCACTTGCTAGCACCGTAGCACCATAATTATTTTAAATAGTTTATTGGTTTTGTGAATGAGACTTTATTTGAGCATATATTTATCTTACATAAAAGAAATATTCTTATAAGAGGTAGATATAAAACAATGAAATTTTATTAAGAATGTCATTTTAATAATCATTTTAATTTTAATTTTATTTCTTATATACCATTTTGTCAAGTTCCGTCTTAATACGTTTCTTTTCCGATACAATAATATCAATACATACCATCCATCTACGGACTAAATACGTTACATCTCTAATACGACTGCAATTATACAAACAGTCCTTCGAATATCATTAGTGCACTGAATACCGCACATACAGAACTCTCTATTCTACTTATTTATCGAAGACAAACGTCTATTATTATATCAACCGAACAACCACCAGTGTATAAATACGTCGTCGCGAGCATGTCTTAATAGAAGAGCGGGACGTAATATACTTACTCGTGGAGCACAATGCCATTGTTCCGTTCCGTTTTGTAACCGGTACTCAATTATCGTAGATTCGGTAAATGCAATTCATCGATCTTCCGAGGTTACAGAGTACCTATAGGGAGACAGAGAGAAACGACAGCTTTGTGTGCAACGTGCATATCGCAGCGTATGTCAGCTTAAGCGATGCAGCATTGCTGCAATTTGCTCCTGCATTTTTACCACGTAATAATATAATTGTACTTGTTAACAAATACAGTGCTCCTCTAATGTATGGAATGCATCCATTAATATAAACTAACGATAACACGCATTTTTTAAAATGTTTTCATATGTAAAGGAGTATGCAACCAATAGAGGCTCCTACTTCTGACCCAAAACGGTAGACAGCATGCGCAACAGACTTGCCGCCGCTGTCAAATCTGATAACAATATTGCTAGAAATCACGCGGTCCAAGTAAAATTACCAATTTCGGCTTTAATCATGAAGTGTTCTGTACCTACGTGTCCCAACTGAAGGAAGCTTGCCGCGGGTGTACCATTCCATTGTATAATTCCATTCTTTTCCAGTGTTTTGACAGATTTGAGAGTACTTTCGTATAATTGTGACAGTTACTTTAAATAATGAAGTCGTTATTCGAACAAACTGTCATTACTATGCAAAGCTACGGTCATCATAATCATCGGTGTGTATCATGGTAGGGATTATATAGTCATAGATACGTCTGCAATGGACTTTTTATATGCGAATCGTAGATGAATAAATATTCGACAAATAACATTATTAACCAGTAATAATTGCGCTTTTCAATTATGACTTTATACAAAACGCTATATGTTGTGAACGGTATCTTGTGAACAAATTATCAAATATTGCTTCCAATTACCGAAAAACTAAGTTTTTATACATAATAAACGAATTCACGACATTGACAATACTAAAACGTTGCAAAATGACAAATTGTTGATTTAATACCTTGTAAACCAAATCGGCATTTTGACGGTAGAGGCATGACACTCAATGACATTCTTCTGTGGAAATGACACCAAAATGTTGAAGAAAATTAGACAATTTGGCAAGAAAAACACTTGTTCGATTTTGTTTTGGAACGGTTCCGATGAGTGTACTGTGATTGTTTTTAAAAATTATTGATTTGAAAAAAGTTGTATTCTAATTTTTATACATGTAGACTTAAAGAATATTCCAGCGTATAGATTTTTTGTATAGATTTTTAACTAGTTATGTACATTAGTTCCATTTACGGTCCAAAAGAACGTATCCGAAAACTTAAAATAGATAAGAATTAAATGAAATGTCGAGTACGTACCGGTTAGAAGGACGCGAAGGACTAAAGAACGTAAACAACGAACAGCAAAAAATCAAAATAGCGAAACGGAAATATAAAGGATCAAATAGGCAAAACTGATTAAAGGATCTGAACAGAAAATTTGAAGAAAATTACAAATATGACAAAAGGGACCTAAAAGGAATAACCGGACGAAAAGGATCAACAAAACACAAACAAAGGTACTAACAAATTGGTCAAGAAGGGCAAAAAGGACGGAAAGGACAATTGGGCAAAAAAGATAACACGACGTGAACATGATAAAAATGACGAAAAGATCAAAGAAAATCGATATCAAAGAAAGGATATAAGTAGGTAGTTCAGGACGAAAATATTGATAAAAACGACGAAAATGATAGTCCGTTTCGTATGTTTCCCTTTTTCGCTCTTTTTGAAAACAGAATCAACGTGTTTTTAACTTTGTACCTTACTTGCTGCTGTCACCTATAGAATTTAAAGCCTCCCCGGACATCCCTGATCATATTGGTTGAGCATCCCCATCACAGACTATTGGACTGAAGATGGCCAACAAGGTCGAAAACTGTAAATTATGTAAGCTCTGCAAAGTGAAGAAGCCTTTTAGTTCAACGCCTAGTATTATTATAAACTTGCTTTGGTTTATATTTTATTTAAGTTCATCTTTGTTCACTAATGTCAAAAGTATCATACTAATTATAGTGTCGTGAACGCACATTCACAGCACTTTCAGTATACCGCACTCCATATAAACTCCAGCTTAAGAGAGCATTTCGTGTGTATCCATGCGAATCAGTCATTCGAAACTATTGCAGTTAGAGTCTAGAGTCTAGACGACAACGTATTGCGCGACATTTTCTGTCAGAAATGAGCCATTAGCGGGGTGGAGGCTGGTGATACGTCTTCCCTTGTCTCACCCCACTCTTAGACAAGACAACGTGTGTGTAATTTAATAAGCGGCACCCGTCGTCTCTCTGCAATTGTTGATTTGTCGCGATGTATGCGCTCGGTGACAGGCACCACTGAGCACTAAGGTCTGTTCTTCGAGAGCGTGAGAGAGATATTACACAAGTTTTGCGCTTAGGTTATTATTCGAATGAACCTGACAATGATACCGTATGCAGTATAACCCCCGATTCTATTCTATCTACTCTTATGAATAATGCAAAAGCTCTAAGTGTGAATTAGCGTTCAAGTCAGCGAATGGATATTACACGTCTTGGGGTATTTATAATATGGGGCTGGAAAAGTAGAGATGATTATTATAGAAAATATGTTGAATATGTTTGAATATGCGTTGTAAATATTTACAGTTCTTTTATCTCGTCTTTGCCATTTGGCATATTTACTATTATTCTTGTAACACACAAATATTGCGTGTAGACCAACTTCCGGTGACAATACATCAGTTTTCGAAAATTTGCGAAGTTTTTGAATTTTTTTTAACTTTCAGTGTATATTTTTATAAGGCGTGGTTTTTAAAAATGAATTTTTTTTTTCTTCTCGCGATATGATAGATTTAAATAATCTACTTTCTTACGATATTACCCAATTGTCCAGGCCAGGTATCGAGTACAGAGTTGCTCAGAAGCGTTTTAACTAATTAGCTCTTATTTAAAAGCAATTAATCTTTAGAAAACAATGAAAAATCCTAGCAGGATTTGTTGTCAAAATCTACATTAATTTTTGCTTTAATGTTTTTTCCGTTCCACACAAAAGTGTGACACAAATGTAGGTACCTATAATTTGAATCTGCTGCTCATCCTGGGAACTTCCGGAAGAGGTTTGTGATCTTACATCTTACATCGCCACCAAGTTCTGAGCTCCTGTGAAAGAAATTCTGTCCTACCTATAATACGAAATCAACACTATATTCTAATAAGAAATGATTAAACTCCGAAAACTAGGCAGCAGACAAAAAATCTAAATTTGCATTTAATAAAAAAAAATTTAAGCATGTAAACAAAAGAAAATTTTATGATCAATATCATAAAAAAAAAGTACTATCCGAGTTATGCCGTCAGTCTAAGTTGATCATATCTGAAGTATTGCCATCCGTGTGTTAGTTGGCAGTTGTTAGTATTCAGAAAGTAAAACCAGTTTGTAGAAAACCTACGGAATAACCCGGAAATTAATTATTTTGTAAATTATACTTTACATTCCATCAAATTCTTTGTTTTTTTTCCTTTTGTGTTATCTGATTAAACTATTGTGAATAGTTTCAAGTTTTTATTCGTATAAGAAAGCTTTTTCTTATTAAACAAACTTTAAGAGAAAATAGAAAAATCATCTGTTATGGATAAAATTAGGATGTAAAAATTCGAAAGAAATCAGTAAAAATATTTAAAATCAGTAAGGGTGTTCTTTCAGTTTTTATACCCCCCACATTTACTGTGGTGTGGGTATATAGAGTTTGCCACAACATTTGTTACATCTTTAAGGAGGCGTGGCAGAAATAGACTTATATATACATATATGTATTTCATCAGCATTGAGAATTGAATCGATTTAGCTATGTCCGTCTGTCCGTCCGTCTGTCCGTCTGTCCGTCTGTGTACACGCACGATAACTGCCGTAATTTTGAAGTAATTGATCTGACATTTGGTATACTAGCTTGTTTCTTAAAAAGTAAGGACAAGTTCGTGACTGGGCAACATCGGTTCACTTTTTTTACGCAGTATGTAAAGTATTGTTAAAAATTTTTTTGAGATTTTAGGGGAAATATGTCTTTTTGGGTCCCCTGAACATTTTTGACCAAGGTACAAAAAAATGTCTGTGTGTGTGTGTGTGTGTGTGTGTGTGTACCCGTTTTTGTGGAGACGATTCCGGAGAAACTACTAATGGTATCGGGACGAAACTTCATATTTGGAAGTTTTATAACCAAACTTAGAGCTGAAAAGCTTTCTGTTGAAAAGGGTCCAAAGGAACTGGTGGTTTACTCATAGCATTTTTCGAAGATTTTGCAAATGAGCCGCTATTTGTGTAATGTCGTCGAAATAGTTAAATAATAAATTAAAGGAGAGGAAATTTTCCATAATTTATGTATATGACATTTTTTGGTAGAATTTATAGTTTAGCCGCATGAGCAAATTCTATTTCATCGAGATTGGGCGAACTGCTTTAAAACTAGTAGCCAGGATATGTCAGATTATTTTGATTCTAATGACAGTAGCTAGTGTCAAACGCTAATGTCTTGAAAATGCTACTGTCAATATAGGCTGCGTTCGGATATTGAACACCGTTACACTTTTTACACCCAATAACACGCAAGTGTCATTTGGACGGTGTACCCGCTGTCAACGGAGTACAATATCCGAACGCAGCTTTAATAGAGATATTTGTCTACTTCTACTAGTTTTATTTTAATGCAGACATAGCCGATCTCGATCAAATAGAATCTCATGCAGCTAAACTATTAATTTTATATATAGTATGATAAAGTCATGTGCCTGGCCACATCAGATTTTTTATATTTTACGGTAGGGGGTATTTTAACTTCAGCACAGCTGAAGATAATTTTCTTACTAGTTTTTTATATCAGAACGTGTCATACTGAGTAAAATGTGAACCTAATTGATTGACTTTGAAATTAACAAAACCGCATTTTTAGCGGCTTTAACTTCTTAAGCAATTGAAAAGTCAATAAATCCATAAATACAATCCACTTTTTAATAAATTTTTGTATAAATTTTCTTTTTATTTTTGATATTTTTTTTTGCTCATTTATTAATTTAATTGCATTTTGTTATTGTAAAGGATACTGTTTGTGTTCTTCGTTTTGGATTGTTTTCCCATCCTTCTGTTGATATTTTAAATTGGTGTAACTATCGAAGGAATGAAAGGAACAAATAATTTGACACAGAAAGAAATTGTCTGTTACAGAAAAGTTACAGAAAATGAATGTAATAAACTACAGCAAAAATAATAAAACCAAAATGTTCGCTGTTATTTGCGTTTTTCCATCTAGTGGTTACTTTATACCAGCTATATTGCTGTACTTTTTTACAATAGATACTCTGTGATGTTGATATATTCCTGTGATATTACAGCACTCACAGTAATTTCAAAAGACATTTTTGCATTTTTATGGAAAAGTATGGTAATTTTATAGTAGAATAATTTTTTTACAATTGAACTGCGTGTATTTACAGGCCTTGGCTGCTTGTTTTGTAGCACAGCGAAGTTGTTTTAAATGTTTTCTATGGTTTTTAATCAAGATAACATTGATTATCTAAAAAAAAAATGGGGAATAAACATCTTTTATAATATCTTCTTTGGTTGGGGTTCCAACGCCATTTCAGTGGTTAAAAATGTTTAGAAACGCTGCTCTAATATGTAGATAACACATGGCTAAATATTCGATACTACAGACACAACATCAAGTTCTAATCCAGATTGGGAACATTAATATAAATCAAGACCACAAATGGTCAGAACGTCAATTTCTGAATACGTTGTTTTTTTTTGGAATACACGTTATGCCGTTGCTCCCGGCAACCAGTTAAACAGAAACAGTTACGTGTCAACTACCTCGCAGGGAAAACACTATAGAGCTGATAAAATGCCGAACCAAAGACGAAACCATTATCTTTCTAACGTTGGTGCATTTATACGCATCTACATGCATTTATTATTTGGCGAGGTACATTTTTCAATAATAGTCTAAAGGCATCGTTCTAATTCTTAACCATCGGCGAACAGTAAGAAGACGTGAATGAAAACAGTTTGCATGACGAGGCAGAATAAATAGAATATAAACGTAATGCTAGGGGAAGCATCGTCATCCCTTTCATCTCGGTGTGTAGTTTGAGCGGAACAATGCAATTTTTGAAATGGTCTCAAGAAACCATTTACGGTTAATTCTCACCTCGGATTTCGGAAACGGCGACTGTGGCGCCGACCATTCCGCTGACATTAGCAGTCGTGCCAACAATGCCATAAGGTCCCGTTTCGTTTACTGCTCGCGATATTCCAGCAGGCCACCATTCCTCGTATGCGCACAGCAATAACAACCCTGAAAAATAAAATAGCCGAGGTAACCGCTTCCTTATAATAGAGGAAGGAGTTCACACGAGATGGTGAATAAAACTGTTTCGCAACTTTGTTGCGTGGAGTTTGGTATTTTATTTTTGTGGAACTACAAATACTTTCATTTCTATAAATACGTGTTCAAAACATTTGATATATTAGTCTCAAAATCCTCTTTGTCTGCGTCTACATGCTAGGTAACAAATTTCTAATTCACTGAAGAAAAATGTTGGTTTTCAAGTGTTGATGTAGGGTGATTTATAAATACATTTCAATCATTACAATGGACTCAATAACCTATAAAATATCTCAGGGATCAATGTTCCGTCCTTTGTTATTCAACAACATGCAAAGCGCCTTCTTGTTCTGAAGTTGAATGGGCTTTCTAATAGTGATTGTAGCAAAACATCTTCAACCGTGGGATGAAGTTTTATGGAAACGCAGAGAAGTTTTGCTAAGATGCGTATCACAAACTGAAGCCGCTTCATGAATTGAAATCGGTTTTACCCACTGATGCTAAGCTTCTGGTATCTGCTGGAGGTCGTGTACATATCCTATATTATCAGTTTAAAGCTTAGTTAGTTCGGCAAGGATTGATGGTCAGCCCTTCTACTTGACATGCAGAATTCAGCTGAAAGACGCTCATGCCAGAAGACATGGCTATGTCACCTCTATGGCGACAGTTGCGATGCATATAGAACTGCATCAGTAAAAAGTCTTCTTCCTTCCTTGCTTATAGACTCCTTAATACTACTCATTGACTTTGGTCTTTATAGTAATATTAAAACCAAAGCTATGTTGGGAGGGAATATTCTTGATGGAGGTTTAGTTGATTTGATTTACTGTATTTAATCTACTGCACTGTGTAAGAATTTTGCATACTGCTACCATTCAAAATTTTGCGTACTGCTATTATTCCAAATCATTTTACTATTATTATTGATAGAATTTAGAGTCAATCCGCGGAAAAAAGAATAGCGAATTTTAAAGCTTAAGTGTATTTTTGGTCAAATATATTTCCTCCAACAGTGATGATCAAAGTGGTCAAAGTCAAACGTAAATATTCCAATTCACTTTATGCGATTAAGATGCCAAATTATCACCCCGACACATTTATAAAAAAAAGGTCACCAATGTTTTGCTTATACATAAATAGCCTTGTAGTAGTAGTCAAGTAGAAATCAACGCAGTTCACATGTTTCGGCGGAATTTTGAATTTTGGGTCACTAAAATCATAAGATCAGCTGTCCTTGTAACGGCCGTGACAGCTAAGTATTTCTCAGGGTTTTATCAAACAATTTTAATAAATGAGTCGTCTTTTTGTTATAGTGTTGCATGAGAATAAGTGTTATACCTCTTCCAGACTCTCGCGAGACATAGCGAGAGACCGCGAATCGTGAGAGTGTGGATGCCACCCAAATCCGCTAACATTCGAATTGGCAGAAGTCTCTACGGATGCAGATAGTCGGATAAAAATCACGCGTTCGGCGAGTGGCTCGCTCCTTTTGTACGCTCTCGCTTCGATCCATTCAAACTGGATTGTTGACGAGCCACGTAGCAGTTTTTGTGTGTACCCGAAGGTATTATTTACGACAGGGGTCTGATTTATGACATCAAACACGTGCGGTGAAGGGGCTCTTCAAGCATCAATGCGACCCGAAATGTAGATAACGAATGGAATAAATTATTTAGTATTGAAATAAAAAGATTTCAAAATATTGATCACGATAAATTTATAAGCAAAATACAAATAGTTTACATTGATATTAAATTAAATATCCGATAGTAGTTTTTTTCTCTATTTGTGACGTCCCCATTACTATAATTTGTCATTTAAAATGGAAAATATACCAGATAATGATATTTATTTCTGTATTATTGAAGAAATGCAAATGCATATCAATACATTAACCATCCGTATTATAAGACTACTAATGAAAATTAATATTAATAGCAATATTAAATCAATAACTAATTAAAACTAAAGAATATATTATTTATCTCTTTCAAATAAATCTTATCAGTTCTAAGTTATTCATTCCAGTTTTATTTTTCTATGATGTCTGAATCTATTGTATCGTTTTGGTACAGTTCTTTGATGCAAATTACGACTGCGATCTACATAGGGCAATTACTAAGTTATTGATTGATAATATCGTTGTTACATACCAGTATACAGGGTTGGTCAAAATATCCGGAGCACCTAAATAATTAACCAAAAACATCTTCAAAAAATCAACCATAAGTTGTTTGATTTTAAACAAGCTATCGTCTAAATATATTTTTAATATACACAGTGCTTATTTTATTATGGAAACTGGCAACCTTTCCGTATTCTAATAGAACACATACATTTACATTTTATAATTAAGATTAATTCCAGATTTTTGGTAGGAATCATTTTTTATACAATGCATCATTTTTTAGTCATAAACTTTTGTTTTAACTAAACGAATAAAAAATAGCAGAACAAAAAAAAATAGAAAAATAAAATTAAATGTTAATTAATTGTTCAAACAGCAAATTAAAATAAATGTGTGTATGTATGTGGGAACAAAATCAGTTTAAAAGTTCAGCAATTTTAATTAATTGCTGATAACTAAAAATGATGCATTTTATGAAAATTGGTTCCTACAAAAAATTCTTAGAAATAATCTTAGAATTAAAAAATTTAAACATACAGTATTGTTCTATTTGAAAAAGGGAATGTTACCAAATTTCGATAGCTAGTTTAAAACAAACAAAAAATGTTTTTTCTTTATTTTTTTTACGGTTGGAGAATTATTTAGTTGTAATTTTAACTAACTCTGTATAGATATGCACTATAATATTTGATTTATAACGCAATACATTATACAAAATAATAATTATACAATTATTTAATTTTGTTTTAGGGACAATCGTATCACTATGTCTTATATTAGTATATGGTATCTAATATAAATGATCAGAATAAGAAATCGATAGCATTTAAGAAATTTTTCAAATATTTATTATATTTTATATTAATTTTTTATTTACGTTATTCAATTAATTATTAATTAATATAACCACAATTTCAATGAAAGTATGCACACACACTATACGCTGAGGCAGCGTCTACCTCGAGCGACGTCCATTCTAAGTCACCAGCAGATGAACAGAGAATGCACGAGCCGAGCGCCGAGAATGTGGATGGCCTTCTTTGACCGCTATGTCTCAGCCAGCCTCGCCGAACTTTTCGCCGATTTATTCGGGCTGTCAGGAGGTAGCATTAAAGTCTCTATTGCCTTAAAAATCGTTAAACGGGCGTGATGGGTGTGACCGCGTCATGAGCTATTAATCACAAATGAGGAAATATAACATGCAGGTCGCATACGAAAGAACCACATTATAATATCGTAGGTTTGTCTATGACTCCCTGCCACTCGAATTTTAATGGTCCCCTTTTTCTTGTACCCAGTGGCTGTTATTCTATTCTCGTTGTGGTAAGTTGGATTCGTTAATATCATCCGTCATGGTTTCCTCGATATCCATTAGTTCCTTTACTATCTCATTTGCAATCCTTCTTAGAAATACGTAAGGGTCGTCTTATTCCATTAGTTTTAACAGCTTTCCCCGTCTCCCGATGTACTTCCTCATCCTTCATGTCTCTGCACCGTATAGGAGATTGCTTTTAATCATCGTAGAGGTTTAATTTTCTTCTTTGGTTATTGAGAAAATTAAGAAAAAATGGGGAGCATCGTTTTTTCTTCGGGCACAAATTCATCGAAGGTAACTAACTCCCAAATATATATATCTTCGTCCACCCTTCGGAACCGCATCGTATGCCTTTTGTAGGTCTACATAGGCAATAGGAGTCTCCAAATTAATTTCTCGTCTAATAATTTGTTTGAGGAACAATATCAGTGCACGATCTTCCTGGCCAAACTCCACTATCTTCCTCCTCCTCAGAAGTAGTCGTTAATACTGCTCTTGGTATTTTTTACTGAGATGCCCCTGTAGTTGTTACAATCATTTTTGTTATCTTTCTTGTTGATTGAAGATGTGTTAGCATAGAACTAATAAATGGCAAATAATAAATGTAGTTACCTATTACTTGCCATCAACAGCTCATATTAGTTTATTTTTCGTTTTAGTTCAGAAGTTTGGCGAGGATTATTTTTCTGGGCAAGGATGACGGTGTTGCCGGCGGCACACGTCTCATATATCAATTAAAATGTACACCTAGAAAACAATTTACGTTTCCGTGTACTAGCACTGTGTAATTCACAATTTATAGCGGGAAATATATAGCACGGCGGCGCGGCGGCAACGTTCCTGCCAGCTATGGCGGCGGCGCGAATAGCCTCCTATATATTAGCATATATCATTCATGTATGCACCTTTGTGAGCGAGACCATTACCTAGTACACCCCTGAATTTGTGTATTGTGCGCTGGTGTCTTCTGAATAATGCCCATTAGTCCCTAGCGCTATCCCAACCCGATAATAACTCACCTGCCCGGTTATTAACTCGGCTATCTACACAGTTTACCTAAAATAGAATTCGATTACTGAATACATGGATGAATACATTTTACGGTTGATCAACTATATGTATATATATAAGGTTTTCCAATAATAACGATAGAACTTGAACAAGTTAAATAGTAAATGCAACAATTAATATAGATACTGGCTATTGTTTTATTTTGGAGAATGTTTAACCATTTAGTAAAGGAAACTGATAAAAATGCTTTTGCTGGAGCAAAGACAACATGGATGGATGTGTTCGCCAATCAGATGTACTGAAAAATTTTGGGAGTTTCAGTAAACAGTCCAACAACTATTTATATCCATAGAACGTTCGTAAAAATCAATCATACCAATACAAAAAATAAATGCTAATGCTGGCATAATCATAATTATATTTGGTACATTACATGAAACATTGTAGGCATAGTAGTCGAGTGGTAAGGCGTTTGGGTTGCACCTCGAGTCCCAACTCGGGCATACGGAGTTTTCATTCTGCCGTCGTGCTTCGGAACGCTCGTTACGGCGGGAAAAATAGTTTATACAGGATATCCCATAATCACAGCGTGTATAAATTGTTGCAAGCCCATTTCAACGTTGAATTTGTGCGGTGACAAAATATTTGAAAAGGGTAAGTTTATCGCAATGAGTTTCAGCCACTTAAATTAATCGAAGCACTCGATTTGCAGGTATTTTAGGGCTAAGCTGCGGCGAACCGACCTCGCAACCCCCCTGAACGTTCGCCCCTACCAATCACCCCCACGAGTCGACAAAAAATGGCACAGAGATGTTAATTAGACCACGGCTTCGGTTAGCATAGCACCACGCCGTTGCTGCATATCCACGTGATCGATCGATTTTCAAACGCGTACTTTGGTAACTTTCAAATATGTGCCTTAATGTTCTTAATCAATTTAAGGTATTTATTGATTTGATACCGTTAGTCGGTCTAGGGCTACTTGATAAAACTTTTTCTGCTTACGGCCCCCCACAAAGATAAAAACTACTAAACATTTAGATCTGTGGAAAAACAAAATCTATATACCTTTACAATGGTATGGTAGAACCACGAAAGCAATACAACAGTTTTGTCAACATTTTACGAGGTATCTCAAACATATTATTTGTTCCCCATTTCGTTCCATCTATTACGTACCTTTAAGAGAAAGTATATCAAGACAAACAGCAAACCAGGTGTGATGTAACTGCACTGTTTTCGTGGTTTAACCATAGAGTAACTCTACTGTCTAGGACACAGTGTTTCATACCCTGAAACTGGCTTAGCTGTTTGTGCGCCATGCTTCGCCAGGAAAGTAAAGCCGTTAGTTCCGGCAACCAGACGATCACATCTGGTAGTTGTTAAAATATTATATCTGTGAAAAATGGTTTAAATGTTCGTCTATTAACCTCAGCGAAACGCACTAGGCCTTGTTCTGCTTAAGTGCTGCGGGGAAACCACACCATACATAATATTACGGTAAGGTAACCATATTAATTACAAATAAAACGTTCAAAACGCTAACAAAAACTAATATTTGAAAACATCATAACAAATACACAACCAACAATTTTTCAATTACAAGTTTTATTCTATAATATTTTGATTTGTGAGTTGATTATCTTCTTTACTTTCTCTTTTATTTCTTTTTCTTCGTCACTTAGTTGCCCTAAATCACACAAGGCAAGGCCCTTGTCATAGGAATTGGAGCTTTCTTTTGAAAATGTAGTTTATATTGAATCATTGTGACGCATCGACCATCCTGTTATTACCCGAGGGGTGCTCATTTTTGCACTGGACCCGGTAATAGCCTGCGAGAAGGTGCAGAAAATGTAGTTTTGTCAAGAGAAATTCAAATATGTTTGGTAAATAATTTTTTAGCAAATGAGAGATTTAGAAAATAAACTGCTTCCGGGTTATGCCGTGTGTCAAGATTTGTAAATGCTGACGTTTCGCGAACCATGTTGCTCGCTTCTTCAGAGGGAACGGAATACTGAAGCCCTACCAAAGTAATCTCCTTTATATACCTAAATTGACACCTCACTGCGCACATCTGGAGCTGCCGCTACCATGTGATTTCCAAACCATACTTATGTCAGTGCCGTCGTCGCGATTGATGTTGTCAGGATACTTTTTTGCCTAACCCAAAGGATATCACACCACTTCTGAAGAACGAAGGGGTATACAAGATAACATGTGAGTGTGGAACATGCTATGTGGGACAGACAAGACTAAGCATCGAATATCGAGTCAAGGAGCACAGTAGAGACACCCGGCTAGGCAAGATTAAACAGTCCGGTGTTGCTCAACCCTGCCACGAGTCGGGACACAATGGATTTTGATGACTTGAAGATGTCGGCAAGGGTGGGTAATTATCATCGAAGTCTTGTTAGAGAAGCCATCGAAATTTACAAACATCCTGACAATATCAATCGCGAGGACGGCACTGACATTAGTAGGGTGTGGAAATCGATCCTAACGCGGTCAGGTGGAAAAACACATGGGAGCGGCAGCTACAGATGTGCTCAGTGAGGTGTAAATTTAGGTATATTAGGGAGATTTCTTTGGTGGGTCTTCAGTATTCAGTTAGCTCTGACGAAGCGAGCAACATGGTTTGAGAAATGTCTGCATTTACAAATTTAACAAGTTTATTTTCTAATTGCTGTAATGTTGGCCAATTTATAGCGATTTATCGCGAACCATGTTCTTCTGTACTGCAGAACAGTATACTGGGTTTTTACACAAATTTGCCACTGGGCTGCAGTCGGATTGATTCCAAATCCAATTGTTGTCAGTGCTTTTATCTAGCCTTCAATTGAGCCTTCAATGATCACTACACAAAGTGCATATTGTGTCCCGATGGGAGACAGTTCTCGGCAAGCGTGGATTATTGAACCTTGCCAACCTTCTATATAGTTGGTAGCTAGCCCTAAATAATTGTTTAAAATACAAAAAAAATAATACTGTAAGGGGTGAATAACCTGTATCGAATTTAAAACTCACCAATTACCGTTCGTAATTAAGTTAATTACAGGCGTTGTTCACAGTAGCATATTTTTTTTGCAAGAGAGCATCACGACCGGTCGAGTTTCATAAGCTCATTGTACACCGAATAATGCCCATCCCGCTTAATATCTCCCGCAGCTAGCGTCGGTGAAGGGCCGTCAGACAAGTACTCATTAAGCTGTATGTGAAAAAGCACTTCAGCGCGAAACCGACCACGCCGACAGCCACCTCCCAGCCTCGCGCCAGAATAAAACAAACGGATAACGACTTTAAAATTAACATTCTTCCCTTGACGGGCCGGAGATCCAACGGATTCATATCATTCATTAGGTCGGAGTCCGGGAATGGCATGGTAGAGCGGAGAGCTCTGGGATGGAAGTAAGGGCGAGCTTTTGCGCTGCATTAATTTGAAAGCTTTTTGCCGTTTCTAGCCGCCTTGATGTTACGTTTAACGACAGATTCACTTCGAATGTACAAAAGAATGAGTAACAGTTTTTATGAGACCATAAAGCACATATGACAATAAAATTACAAAAAATATTTTAATAGGAAACTCCCACAAGGCCTAAAGTGGTAAAGTCATTAAAGCCACCGTAACAGCCAAACAAATCGCAAAATCCTAAGCTTACACTTCCTAAGTATCGAAGAATAGTTATTAATAGTATTGTAAAATGATCTTGAGTTTGATATGATATTTTGCTATTAAGAAACGTTGTTTTACATCTTTCTTCTTTCTGATCAAAATATTTGATTTGACACATTTGTTTGACACAAAAAAATATTTACTTCATTTAATATTTCATTATTTACTTTTGAATATTGTTTGATACCAGACAAAGTTTCTACAGTTTTTTCTATAGTTTCTACAATATAAATTTATCTAACAAACGTTTATAGCACAAAAAGATATCGTAATAAATAAATTTTTAAGTATTTTCTATAAATATATTGTTGCCATTTATCGCAGAATCTGAATCTTTGTTTATAAATAAAAATATATAAACGTTAAATATTATAAAAGTTCACTAATTATTGTTGTTAATAAGTTTTAATGTGAGTGAGCATTTGTCATAGAAACATGACAAAATTGCCGGAACGGTTCGTTATTTAAAAAAATTCTGCAATAAGACTACTTTATCTTTTTCTTACTGATTTAGTCTTCATGGTATACAAAATGGCAAAATCTTAGAGAAAATGACTTGAAAATTAGGGCATACTTTTAATAACTTTTGTTTGTGAATGGAAAACCAATAGGAGTTTTCGATAGATGTCTACGAACCCAGTCTTAAAAGTTCATTATTACATAATGTTCCGAAACGCATATTCATATTCCATTAAGAAAATTCAGGTTCCCAAGAGTTGTCAATATTTTACAGTTGTCTTTTTCTCGACAATTGTCATATGTAAGGCCATAAAATGTTTCCGCCAAAATTAAATAAAAGACAATTAAAGGTTCTACCTAAATCAGAAAGAATAATATGAGGTGGCCATTTAAAAAATAATGTCGAGGACGTGATAATTCAGTAACAATTGAAGGACATAAATTTATGTTTTCACATAAATTTCTAATTTGGTAATTCAAAATCGAAATGTTCCATTTATTAAACAACAAATAGTCTCAGAGATTTTGACGTGTTCATATTTTACCGTACTTTTTTTTAATAGCACGAAATGAAACTTGTCGATTCTCTCCGATTCTCCCCGAATTTCCTAGACATTAATAATAATAAGTAAGTACGTAGGCTTTCACGGCCAGAATCATTTAGAAAATAAACTGCTTCCGGGTTATGCCGTGTGTCAAGATTTGTTAATGCTGACGTTTCGCGAACCATGTTGGTCGCTTCTTCAAAGCTAATTGAATACTGAGTATTGAATACTGAGTATTCAATTAGCTTTGAAGAAGCGAGCAACATGGTTCGCGAAACGTCAGCATTAACAAATCTTGACACACGGCATAACCCGGAAGCAGTTTATTTTCTAAATTAATAATAATAATAATAATAATAAAATGTCTTTATTGAATAAATATAAGGTAATCAAAATACAATCTTTAAATAGTACTGGCGAAATCCAGGTTCACGCATAACTACGTGGTCTGCTAAGTTTAACCTCCAATGTAGACTCTACAAATTCTCAACAAAACAAAACAAAACTCCCCATATTCAATTGCATTTTTGGTATACACTTAAAACTTGGACACTAGCCTATTATAACTACGAAATAATTATACTATCGTTGGCTATACTAGAATTTATTTCTTACTTGCCGCCTGAATGACACCATGGACAGAGTGCGCGTGCAAGGGGGTAAGTCATTTAAGCTTTTGCGAGACAGTATGCGAAACATCTTTTAAAGAATTCGGTGGTCTGCATGGGTTGAGTCAATTCGCCTGTGTGTCGCAAATTCAATGTGTGCACGTCAGTTCTAAACTGTATTTTCCTGTACAAGTACTGTGGATATCCGGTCAGTATCACTTTTTGATAAAAGTAGGCTGCATGCAACTCGCGTCTATTTGACATATTAAGCCACCCGACATCATCAAATCTGTGAGAAACATGTTCATATTTTCTAATACCAAATATTAATCGGAGGCATGAGTTCTGCAGCTTCTGGACTCTGGATTTATCTCTAGAATCAAGACACAGACCATAAACAATATCACAATAATTAAAAAAAGACAAAACGAGGGAATCACATAACAAGGCTCTAGCTTTAACGTCCAGAATATGGCGAATGCTGTAGATCCTTCTCAAATTGTAATATGCCCGTTGCACACAACTTGCTATATGGCTCTTATAGCGGAAGGAATTATCCATGTGCAGTCCCAATTTTTTTTAACTTTACCTTTAAGCCAGTAGGTGACCCATTTAACTTAATCGCTGTAGCTTCGCGCGTTCGCTGCACGTCGAGTTAAAATTGTGTAGAAATACTAAAAAATGTAAACCTATCTTTTTTTGCTACACAGACAAATTAGGTGTTGTGAGTCTCGGTCAGTCTGAACCAGCTGTTAATACGGCAGTTTACATTTTTACATTTAACAACTGTTATGTTTTCCTTAAAAAAAACCGCTAAAATTGCGTGAACAACAACCACATTCAGTGGACAGGGAAACAGATTAATTAATTTATTTTTGGAAATCGATTGTTCCCAATTTGCAGCAGGCAGTGATTGAACGGTACACAGTGATGCGGGCGGGCATTTAAAATGCAAATACATAACAAATTCAATTTACATTCATTATGTCTGGCAGTGCGTTGTGATACGGGCTGTCTGATTTACGAATGTAAACAGCTGCATACAGAAAATGCGTACCAGAAATTATTTTGACAATTTCGGTACAATACTGTAAATAGCAGGCATTCACGCAATAAAAAATATGTCATAAGTTATTACTGACAAAAGGCTACAAACAGAAGGCTTACAGTTGCTGCGAATTGAAGACGAAGAAGTGCCGTGGCATTGATTTGGTCGGACGGGAGCTCTGGGAGTCTATTCTCGTCATCTTTTTGAAGCGAATGCGAGACTTCTCGAATGGTTAGGTGGACGGAGTGGGGATATCAGCGGTTTCCCTCTGGAACGTATCTAGGAGCAAATTTACTTGTCGTTAAGTACAATAATGCACGCGCCACGTCCATACGAACGTATCTATGAGCAAGTTTGCTCGTCGCTAAGAGCAACAACGCACACGCCACGCCCATATGAATGTATCTATGAGCAAGTTTGCTTGTCGCTAAGAACAATAACGCACGCGCCACGCCCATACGTTCCAAACACAGGGCAACCGCCGATATCCCCACTTTCACCTAACCATTCGATAAGTCTCGCATTCGCTTCAAAAAGATGACGAGAATAGACTCCCTGATCAATTTAGCTACCACGACCAGTGGAAAGTGATAGTAGAATTTGTCACTTCATGGAAACAAAATTAGAAATTTGAACACAAACAGAAGCCGTCGCGCAGTGGTGAGAATCCCGAAACCCTGGCAAAAACTCGTAATAAACGTAGAATTTTAAAACACAGGCGTTAAGCATGCTTAGAAATGGAATGTCATATTAAATTTTCTGGTTGCGAATCTAGCGAATCAGATATTCAAAATACAAAATGGTGGAAGCAATACGCGGCCAATGAAACTTAAACATATTACGAGTTTATGCCAGGTATGATGGTTTTCTCGCCACTGTGCGACGGTTTTTTTATGCTTAAATTCATATACGAAAATTTCTAATTGCGAATCTGCTATCTGATACGAATGAAACTTATTTACTGTAATATATATTCATATATATATTACGAGTTTATGCCAGGTATGATGATTTTCTCGCCACTGTGCGACGGTTTTTTTATGCTTAAATTCATATACGAAAATTTCTAATTGCGAATCTGCTATCTGATACGAATGAAACTTATTTACTGTAATATATATTCGTTTCTGATGTCTGGTGTCAGACTTTTAAAATCAAAATGTCAGATCCAATATGGCAACTAAAAAACCCTGATTCCAATATTAGTTGCTGTCAAGGTCTATAAAGAGAGAGGTTATCCAGTTTGCTATCTTTCCTATAGTACACTTTATATACACCCCTCAGATCCCTATATGCTCTACTTTCGTGACGTCACTAGAGTCCCGGCACACTTGGCATCACGTCGCATACATCGCTCGTTTAGATTGTTCAAAGATACGTTTAATTATTGCCAGCTCAGCTCGTTATAGGTTTTTAGTGAATTAGAAATGTTGCTTTTGTTCGTGTTTAGTCGTTATTCTGCGTTTATATTGTTATATTCAATAGTTGATAGTTTTACGTTATTGGTTGTTTTATTAGTGTAGTATTTTATGAAGTAATAAAGTTAGTAAAGGTAAGATATTAATTTATATTGGAAATTACATTATTTTAAATCATGTATCAATTTTAGATGCCTATGGTTTGCTCCGTACCGGGTTGCGGTATGAGGTATAACATTTCAACAGTGATTGGATTAACAATATCATATTTTACTTTTCCACGTGATCAAAGTTTAAAGCAGAACTCATCCACAATTGGGACATTACTCATACGAAGACCAGCAAGAGCACCCATACTCCCTTCCATCCTGGATACGTCATTTATCTTTTGACGGCCTAAGAAATCCGTCGGAAGAATTTAAACGCTTGTTTAATAAAATGAATTAGCAAGTTCGAAAGACTTTCGGGGGATGGGATTAATAATTCAAAAAGAATTAGCAGTAAATTAAGATGATAACTTTTAAAACAAGATCCAATTATTGATACCATAGTTTTGAAAGCTTTTGTCGAGCAAAGAATATAAGTAGGTAATGGGATCCTTGGGACGACCTCATTTGACCCCGACTACCGTTTAAGAAACGGTAACGGTAACTGCGACAACCACTTAAGGACCGTAAACAACCACTTAGGACCATTTAAGCGTTTGTTAACGGTTCTCAAGCGGTTGTTAACGGTTCCTAAGTGGTTGTTTACGGTCCTTAAGTGGTTGTCGCAGTTACCGTTACCGTTTCTTAAACGGTAGTCGGGGTCAAATGAGGTCGTCCCAAGGATCCCATTACCTACTAATATATGTACGAATAAATTTTTTTAATTTTTACTTTTTAACAGCAAAAAAATCTAAATATTTAACGAAGAGTAGCTGATATTAAAAATAAAATTACAACAAAGATGAGAAACTTTGTACAATAAAGTTTCTTACTGATTTTTTATTTTTTCTTTGTACGTATGTTCTAACCATTATTGTAATCAGGACAAGCCAATGAGTGGTTTAATAAGCAAGTTGTACCAATACTACCAATACTGTTTTAGTTATAGTTTTTCTATTTATTTATCTGTAGAGTCGGTAAACCAAACATTCGACTTCAATTCCTGATAATTTTAGTGTTTCAACCCCCAATTTGCATGGTTGCAAAAATATGTGGTTGCCATTATACCACCTTCGACTCCGGCTCTTGATTTTGTTTGTAGGTTGACTCCATTCACTGAATTTCTGCTAAATTTTGATTCCAACTGCAGAGACCTGGTTTAGCACAACACATTTCTTTAATCGGACATACATTACATACTAATGTACTTATTCAGCATTATTAACAAATTATTGAAATAGCGTGTTGTGATAATCACATTCATCATTTTTTTTTCATCCTAATCATTTAAAAATGATCACAATAAAGATGCATTTATTTTTTCAACATAATTATGCACCTACTTAACCTAAATCATACAACGAAATGAGCATTCAAATTGGTGGCAGCGCACGACTCTAGTGACGTCACGATCTCCCTTTACCCCTCAAACTGAGAAATCTCGTACTTGGATAACCTTACTACTTTATAGACCTTGAGTTGCTGTGATATTTGAAGCCAAGTAGTGCAAATACGAAGGTCGTAGTTTGAAATGATTCAACTTATTCATAACTAAGAAGACTAGATATGTAAATAAATCAATCAAATAATCATAAATAATATATGAACTGACGCTATACATTACATATTATAATTTGCTTGATTGGAAGGCTATTTTGTTAATTTTTTAAGTTTCTTAAATCCAATTTTACTATCATATTCCTTATGAAGGCTGGCTTTATTGATGTGCGTGAACATTGGATATTCAATTAAGCCTTAAAAACAAAAATTCGATTTTTATTTTTGATATCTTCCAAAAAAGGATAGCGTAATTTTCCTTTTACGTAAGTGATCAACTTAAAGATATTTAAAAATTTTCAATACAGTTCTTTTTATGTCCCTGCAAATAAACAAGATATTCAGGCATTAGCGCAAAAAGTAAATATATTATTAACGGTTAAAATTTGGACTCGTGGTGATGAAGATTTTTTTTATTATTTTGGTCTCGTCTATATTAAGTAAACGCAATTGAACGATTTTAAATCGGTGTTTCACCTGCCAAAAAATCCATTCTTAATTGCTTATGGAAAAAATGGGGAAGGTATTTCAGTCGCGCGGAGCGCGACTGTCCCCCTAAATGGACCATTCTACGTTGCGTGAGTTTTCGAAATCGACGAAAAACGACCTCTCGGGCGTTTTTGCTTCAAAATTTTCCGAAACGCGAGCGATTTTGGTGAAAGGACCTCAACATTTCAGTAGCTGTTTATTCCGCGTCGTCATGGCTGCGAGCTAGAAACGTCAAAAACGCAACCATAACCATAATTCACATTGGTATGTACAAAGCTAAGCGATTTCATTATCTGCGGGGGCCTAAAGCACAAACTCCGTAGTCCGTACCCACAAATAATGTTTGAGAAACCTATAACAATGTTGTACGTATAATAATAATTATTAATTCGTGATTATTTGCCTTTGCGTTAATATTTCTTCGAAGAATGTGTATCGATCCAATGAATGTTATTTGTGAAAAGTTCGCGTCTCAAACCCAACGTGAAAGCACCGCTCAGAACCTATTTTAACCGAATACGAATACAACTCTTGAGAGGTTACATGTTAGATGGCACCACAAGATATTTCTGCTACTAGCGCCCCTAGCGGGCGTGAAATATCGTTATATAACCTATAATTATACATAAGTTTGGACGAACACATGGAGGAAGGGATGAACACTATACAAAATTTAGCTGCAAGACCAAGAAGTAGTAGAAGATCAATAGGGTGTGGAATTGATAGAGGCGCCTGAAAAAAGCCTCCAATGGCTCGGAATATGGTCCCCAGCAAAATTTTGTTGCAAAGGCTGATCACCCACTTCAAACTACTTTGAACTGCCCGTGGTTCTTTCTAATGGTTTCTCCAGATTAAACTAAAATACAGTAAGAGAATTACATGGAATTCATCAATTTGTTGGCAACATTGAGGTTAGTTTTGAGTTTAGAATGCGTAGCTTTTGTTAATTTAATATTTTTGCAGGTAACGTGGTATGATGAAAAGAGTACACACGCAGTGGAAATGGTTCAAAGTCTTTCCGAATAACAGCAACTTGCTTTGCGTAGACAAGCTACCATAACAAAGTGGCAAACAATTATTTATTTAAGAAAGAACTTGACCCAAAAGATATTGGGCGTACTAAGGGAGTACCGGAGAGACCAAGGGGCCGCAGTCGATAATAATCATTGTTGACAGTAAAGGGATATATTTTGCCTACCTGTACTTTAGATTTGGCTATGACGCAAGGTTACTAAAAATAGATAGGTCTGTCTGGTAACTTATAGCATACGTCACTCAGTTTACCACATGAAGTTAACTGGTATGGAATTTAATGTTTACGTGAGCGTATAAAAAAAATACTAATAATTTTAGTTCATTGTTTTCTGAATGATTTATTGGAGATGGGTGATAAAGCCCTCTAAGCTGCAAGCCTTCTAATACCTATGAATTCAAATAAATTTGAATGGGCATATCAAGTGGTATGCAAATTTTGATATCTTTCGGTATGACGTTAAATTTTTGTAAATATGTAATAATTTAGTTCATGTGGTCACGGCAACCAAATGCATTTTTGTCAGTGAGGTGCAGGCGATAAATCTTAAACAATTAAATGGGTTAAATCATCTCAAGATTAGATAATATTAATTTTAGGTATTAGTTTTGGGTATTATATACCTATTGTATTATTACTAGATCTATCATTAAGATTTCTATCAATTTCATTTGTTAACTAAATTGAAAATTATGCATTGAATCCAACTTTGTTCTAAAATTCAAATATGAATATTGTGTTGTAAATAATAAAATAATGTTGTAAATTTAGTTATAAAATAATTAATTAGGGTTCTTCAATAATTACTTTAAATGTTGATACTTATTCTTGAGTTTTTGGTTTATAGTAGACATAAATAAATTTTAAATTAAATATTTTCACATTATTTTATTATGTGCTCTTGCTTGACGAGGGTACTCTAACATACTTTCCGTTTCTTTTACGAAGGAGGAAAGGTAGACACTGGTATACAAATTTAACATTTTATGTTTTATTTTTATTTAAAAATTGAGCATCTGGCTGTATAGTTTTTGTCCAATATCAAAACAAAAACCAGAACTATAAAGTATCAAAAATTTTATGCTATTGCAACGTTTAGGTCTTCCGCACTTCATAAAATTGAGTAATTTGAACAAATTTAGCTTATTTTTGTAGTTCATTTAAGTCAAGGTTCACGGTATTGGGAAAAATAAATCTAACATTTTTTTTTTAAATGACAAGCATCTTTCATATGAACTGAAAGAAAAAAAATAAATCTTTTAATAATTTTTTCAATAATGTTATCTATATACGGTATACTGTAGTTGCTTGGCCAACCACATGCGTTTATATAAAAAAGCAGTGCACTGTTGCTAGATTGGGGGATTTTCTCTCACATTTGGGCGGTTTCCCTCCAAAAATAGTATCTTTACCTTAGGGATAAAGGAAAGTTTTGAGGGTAAACTAAAGATTGTAGTTGTTAGGCTGACACATGGGACAAATGTTTATCACAATTTATTTTGACGACAAACTCGCCAAATAGTGAGAAATTGGTACCTCATGGCAGGTTATGTACCCAATTTTCAACATTTATTAAGCCTAATTTTATTGGCGGTGGCAACTGTGTTTTTTTGAGACATCCTTCTACATATGCTGTCAGTTGATTCCTGCGATCTACCCAATTAACTGATCTACCTAAATAGGCGGTCTACAGGTCCACTAGTCTATATTAAGTAAACGCAATTGAACGATTTTAAATCGGTGTTTCACCTGCCAAAAAATCCATTCTTAATTGCTTATGGAAAAAATGGGGACGGCATTTCAGTCGCGCGGAGCGCGACTGTCCCCCTAAATGGACCATTCTACGTTGCGTGAGTTTTCGAAATCGACGAAAAACGACCTCTCGGGCGTTTTTGCTTCAAAATTTTCCGAAACGCGAGCGATTTTGGTGAAAGGACCTCAACATTTCAGTAGCTGTTTATTCCGCGTCGTCATGGCTGCGAGCTAGAAACGTCAAAAACGCAACCATAACCTATTCACATTGGTATGTACAAAGCTAAGCGATTTCATTATCTGCGGGGGCCTAAAGCACAAACTCCGTAGTCCGTACCCACAAATAATGTTTGAGAAACCTATAACAATGTTGTACGTATAATAATAATTATTAATTCGTGATTATTTGCCTTTGCGTTAATATTTGTTCGAAGAATGTGTATCGATCCAATGAATGTTATTTGTGAAAAGTTCGCGTCTCAAACCCAACGTGAAAGCACCGCTCAGAACCTATTTTAACCGAATACGAATACAACTCTTGAGAGGTTACATATTAGATGGCACCACAAGATATTTCTGCTACTAGCGCCCCTAGCGGGCGTAAAATATCGTTATATAACCTATAATTATACATAAGTTTGGATGAACCCATGGAGGAAGGGATGAACACTATACAAAATTTAGCTGCAAGACCAAGAAGTAGTAGAAGATCAATAGGGTGTGGAATTGATAGAGGCGCCTGAAAAAAGCCTCCAATGGCTCGGAATATGGTCCCCAGCAAAATTTTGTTGCAAAGGCTGATCACCCACTTCAAACTACTTTGAACTGCCCGTGGTTCTTTGTAATGGTTTCTCCAGATTAAACTAAAATACAGTAAGAGAATTACATGGAATTCATCAATTTGTTGGCAACATTGAGGTTAGTTTTGAGTTTAGAATGCGTAGCTTTTGTTAATTTAATATTTTTGCAGGTAACGTGGTATGATGAAAAGAGTACACACGCAGTGGAAATGGTTCAAGGTCTTTCCGAATAACAGCAACTTGCTTTGCGTAGACAAGCTACCATAACAAAGTGGCAAACAATTATTTATTTAAGAAAAAACTTGACCCAAAAGATATTGGGCGTACTAAGGGAGTACCGGAGAGACCAAGGGGCCGCAGTCGATAATAATCATTGTTGACAGTAAAGGGATATATTTTGCCTACCTGTACTTTAGATTTGGCTATGACGCAAGGTTACTAAAAATAGATAGGTCTGTCTGGTAACTTATAGCATACGTCACTCAGTTTACCACATGAAGTTAACTGGTATGGAATTTAATGTTTACGTGAGCGTATAAAAAAATACTAATAATTTTAGTTCATTGTTTTCTGAATGATTTATTGGAGATGGGTGATAAAGCCCTCTAAGCTGCAAGCCTTCTAATACCTATGTGAATTCAAATAAATATGAATGGGCATATCAAGTGGTATGCAAATTTTGATATCTTTCGGTATGACGTTAAATTTTTGTAAATATGTAATAATTTAGTTCATGTGGTCACGGCAACCAAATGCATTTTTGTCAGTGAGGTGCAGGCGATAAATCTTAAACAATTAAATGGGTTAAATCATCTCAAGATTAGATAATATTAATTTTAGGTATTAGTTTTGGGTATTATATACCTATTGTATTATTACTAGATCTATCATTAAGATTTCTATCAATTTCATTTGTTAACTAAATTGAAAATTATGCATTGAATCCAACTTTGTTCTAAAATTCAAATATGAATATTGTGTTGTAAATAATACTATTTAGTTATAAAATAATTAATTAGGGTTCTTCAATGATTACTTTAAATGTTGATACTTATTCTTGAGTTTTTGGTTTATAGTAGACATAAATAAATTTTAAATTAAATATTTTCACATTATTTTATTATGTGCTCTTGCTTGACGAGGGTACTCTAACATACTTTCCGTTTCTTTTACGAAGGAGGAATGGTAGACACTGGTATACAAATTTAACATTTTATGTTTTATTTTTATTTAAAAATTGAGCATCTGGCTGTATAGTTTTTGTCCAATATCAAAACAAAAACCAGAACTATAAAGTATCAAAAATTTTATGCTATTGCAACGTTTAGGTCTTCCGCACTTCATAAAATTGAGTAATTTGAACAAATTTAGCTTATTTTTGTAGTTCATTTAAGTCAAGGTTCACGGTATTGGGAAAAATAAATCTAACATTTTTTCTTCAAATGACAAGCATCTTTCATATGAACTGAAAGAAAAAAATAACAAATCTTTTAATAATTTTTTCAATAATGTTATCTATATACGGTATACTGTAGTTGCTTGGCCAACCACATGCGTTTATATAAAAAAGCAGTGCACTGTTGCCAGATTGGGGGATTTTCTCTCACATTTGGGCGGTTTCCCTCCAAAAATAGTATCTTTACCTTAGGGATAAAGGAAAGTTTTGAGGGTAAACTAAAGATTGTAGTTGTTAGGCTGACACATGGGACAAATGTTTATCACAATTTATTTTGACGACAAACTCGCCAAATAGTGAGAAATTGGTACCTCATGGCAGGTTATGTACCCAATTTTCAACATTTATTAAGCCTAATTTAATTGCCACCGCCAATTAAATTAGGCTTAATAAATGTTGTGTTTTTTTGAGACATCCTTCTACATATGCTGTCAATTGATTCCTGCGATCTACCCAATTAACTGATCTACCTAAATAGGCGGTCTACAGGTCCACTAGTTTTAAAGTTAAAACATTTCTTATACAAAGTATATTTACCACTCAACACAAATATATTTTAATTTCACGAAATTTGCTTCCCAATTTTTCTAATTTACTGACAAAATACACCTAAAATCTATTTCCTCTAATTGTTGATAACGTTGTACTGTGGTGGCAACCAATCGTTTTTCAATACATTTCACCGGATTTATACTTTTGCATTCATAACAATAATAAACAAAATTATACTTATACTAACCATAATCTTTAACTCAGTTTTCTATCAATTGTTACAGCATTATTGATCAATTTCCTAATTTCTCATTAATGATAACCAGGCAAACTGTTTCGAAGATTGTCAGACTTAAATACCATTAAACAAAACTATTCAGAAATGTGTGTGTATACGCGTAACAGGAAATTATATTACACTATTAAACGTTTTATTGCAATTTATATCAGTTAAATTAATAATAATTTTAATAATTAAGTTAACACATAATGAATGAATTGACAGCATCAATCAAATAAATAGCTCAATTTTAACACCCCAGCAACGAAATTCCAAATAATGCGTAGTACACAATCATTCCACTTTAAGACAATTAGTGTTCAACACCTTTATTCTGTGTTAAATAAGATAAAAAAATCGAATACTACCGATTCTATATCAATTAAGATAATAAAGGATACCTACTGTGGGACAATTTATAACAGATTTAATTAATGAGTCACTAAATACAAGAATAGTACGTGACTCTTGGAAAGTAAGCACCATTATACCAATACAAGAAATTGTGAACACCATCAAATGCGAAGAGTTTCGGCCTATTAACATGTTACCAAAACTAGAACAAATACTGGAAATTATTGGTAAACAACAGCTCAGTGACTACTTCGATGAAAATGAATTTATTACTGACCAACAGTCAGGTTTTCGTGCTCAGCATTCATGCGAGACAGCTCTAAATCTAGTATTGGCAAATTGGAAAGGAGATTTAGAAGACGGTAAGACGTTAGTTGCAGTTTTTGTAGACTTGAAAACTATTTAACAAACAGGAGACAGAAGGTTAGGATTGGAGAAAATGAGTCAAGAGCATTAATAAACAGCTTAGGGGTACCACAAGGTTCTGGGACCAGCTTTATTTAATTTGACAACAAATGATGTTGCTTCACTAGTTAAATCTTGTGATATGCACCTTTTTGCAGACGATACACTAATATCAATTGCAGGGGATAACTTACCTGATGTAATCGCGACATTGAACTTTGAACTGGTTTCGATATCAAATTGGTATAAAGAAAATAAGGTATGTTTGAATGTGCGAAAACAAAAGCTATGATATTGGGAAATAGAAATTCAGTAAACCCTACACCAGAAATAGTTATCGATAACACAGTTGTTGAGATAGTGGACGAATTTAAATATCTAGGTGTCATTTTAGACAATACTAATATGGAGTATACAGTTAAAAACGTGAGCCGAAAGATTAGGTACTTAGGAAGAATATCTAATAAACTAACATTAAAAGCTAGAATATCTTTGTACCATACGATTATAGAACCATATTTTAAGTATTGCAGCAGTAAATTATTTTTGTGTACAGACAATGACATTAAAAAGATTCAAGTACAACAAAATCGAGCAAACAGGATTTTATTACAAAGCTCCAGGTTAACCAGTATCGAGTCAATGTTGAATAATTTAATTTCTTGAAGGTTAAAATTTTTTTTTTTTATTAATAAGCATAAGATGCTTAACATATTGAAACTAATCTAAAAGATTAACAATCAATTTAAATCTGAATTCTTAAAACTAGGTACTTGTCTCTAATAGGCTATCCACTCATGTCCCTATATTTACTTTGTCCCAAACAAGAAGCACTAACACTTCACTCACTGTGCTCTGCATTTTACACATTTCACTGATTCACTAGTTCGAAGGGTTTAGTTCTTTTTAGTCTTCTCACTAGATTCTGGTTGTCCAGTAGCTGCAGGGCCTCTACGTTGACGTGATGGCTTAGGCGAGATTCATGCTTAGTGGCGAATCTTTTTATCTCTTGGATGACTTGTGGGACACCAAGATCACGGTGCAGGTCACTATTCCGTATGTACCAAGGAGCGTTAACCATATTCCTTAGTACTTTATTTTGGAAGATCTGGATTCCTTGTATATTGGAGCTTTTTGCGCAGCCCCAAAGCTGGATGCCGTATAACCAAATCGGTTTTAGTACTTGGTTGTAGACTTGTAGTTTGTTCTGTACTGACAACTGAGAGTTTCTGCCCAGAAGCCAGTACAGTTCTCTGTATTTGAGGCCAAGCTCTACTCTTTTCTTCTTAACATGTTCTTTCCACCTTAGTTTTGTATCCAGTGTCATACCCAAATACTTTGCAGTGTTCGCATATGGAACTATGGCGTCGTTAATCTTGACATGAGGTATGTCCTCGATTCTTTTGTTTGTGAAGTTAATGTGGACAGATTTCAGTTCGTTGAGCTTGGTCTTCCATTTTATGGTCTATTTGTATATTTTGTTACTAGCTTGTTGAAGATTCCTGGTAGATTCACCAATAGTTGATCCCACTGCCATTAGAGCCGTGTCACCTGCGAAAGTGGCGACTGTTACATTTTCCATCTGTGGAAGGTCACTTGTATATAGCAGATAGAGAATTGGTCCCAATACACTACCCTGGGGTACCCCAGCTTTGACTTCTTTTAGTTCCGAGTATTCATCGATCTGTTTTATTCTGAATAGTCTATCAGCTATGTAGGATGTTAGCAACTGGACGTATTGTAAAGGTAGCATACTCTTTAGTTTGTGTATCAATCCTTTATGCCAAACCTTATCGAAAGCTTGTGCACATCAAGAAAGATTGTTGAGCAAATAATGCTTTCTCTATGATATCTGCTATTCTATGGACTTGATCTATAGTGGAATGCTTTTCTCTAAAACCAAATTGGTGATTTGGAATTAGTTCTTTTCTCTCAATGCTAGGTTTCATTCTCTTTAGAAGCAACTTTTCGAAGAGTTTCGATATCATTGGTAACAGTGATATTGGGCGATATAATTTGGCCTCGGTCGGTGGTTTGCCTAGTTTTGGTATCATGATAACTTCTGCTACTTTCCAGACATGTGGGACGTATTTTAATCTGAACGATGCATTTATTAGGTACGTCAGTATAACAATACCTTTCTTAGGTAATTGCTTAAGAACTTCTCCTGTGATAAGATCATATCCAGGTGCCTTCTTTGGATTCAGGTTTGTCTTGATTTCTCTGGCAACTTCCTTTGGAGTTACTAGCTGTATGGCTTCTTCATCATAGGTTATATCTTCATTTGTGATTGGCTCTGATTCGATGTTGTGGGGCTGGAAGATTTCTGTTAGATGTTCTGCAAAAATTTCAGCCTTCTGTTTATTGTCTCTTGCCCAGGTACCGTCTCTTCGTCTTATAGGTGGGACATGGGCCACTGGCCTCTTGTATTTCCTCACTGCTTTCCACAGCGAGTAGTCTGTTTGTTTATCGGGAGTCAATTTGGTTAAGAAGGATTCCAATGATGCCTCTTTTAGTTTTTGAATTTTGCGTTTAAGTTGTTGGGATTTATTATTAAGTATGGTTTTGTCAGCTGGATCTCGTGACTGTTGCCATCTTCTTCTAGCTTGTCTTTTTTGCTTGACCATTTCTCTAATTTCCATAGGATAATTATTTCCAATAGTTCTGTGGGTGATTTCTTTAGTGTTGTTCCAAGCGGCTTTCTGGATGGTGTTGATGAATTTCTCGGCTTCTACGTCGAGCTGATCTCTGGTTTTAAGCTGGATATTTAGCTGTATAGTGTTTTCAAGCTCTATTTTAAAGCTTACCCAGTCTGTAGTTTTATTGGTCAAGGTTGGGGTACATTCCTTTTTGATTATGCTTTCGCTTAGAGTCATTAGTATTGCAGAGTGATCAGAGTCCAGATCAAAGTTCTCCTCAATATCAATGAAGTCGGCGAAAATTTTCTTGTTATAAAGAAGTCTAAAAGATTCGGGGTTTTCTCCTGGTCAGAAGGCCAAGAGGTTGGCTTACCTGTGGAATGGAATCGACATCCTCTTTCTTGGATTGCTTTTCTCAGCTCTCTCCCTTTTGTGGTTAACAGTCTGGAGCCCCAGTCTGTATGTTTGGCGTTATAATCACCACCCAGTATAAACCTTTCTCCGAGATGTTCTAAGAATTTATTATAATCTGTTTTTTTGAGATTAAACCTTGGGGGGCAATATATCGCACCCACAGTAAAATTCTGTTTAGTTGATTTTATACCAACGACCGTAAGTTGTACTTCTGCGCTCTTGAGATGGCACTCCTCATAGTGATTTATGCTATTTTTTTATTATTACGGCACTTCCCCTCTAGCTTGGTTATCCGGATGACATACTTCGTACACCTGATACCCCTTCAGCTTTAGATATGTCTGATTTGTTGAGTGTCTTTCTGAAACAAGACATATGTTAAACAAGGAACGATATATCAGGCACTCACCTTGGTATATAAACGCATAAATAATAAACTCCCAAATTATATGAGTAATTACCACATAAAAATAAATTGCGAGCATGAACATGCGAGCGATTTATATCAGTTGTGTGCGAGTCGAATACGACGTTTTATCTACGACTCGCAAATTCCATTTTATATCAAATCTTTTAAATGTATTTGTCAATGGTGGCGAGACGAAATGTCAAATAAGTGTCATCCACGTAGGTTTAGACTGACTTTGACAGTACGTTCGTATAATGATGACAGTTCCTTCAAATAATGAAGTATTTCTTTGAACGCACTGTCATTATTATACAACGCTAGTGTCATTATAATCGTTGGCGCGTATCATGATGGGAATTATATAGTCATAGATACGTATGCAATAAACTTATTATATGTGAGTCGTAGATAATAGTTATTTAACCAACAAGTATATTAAAAAGAGCGATTAATGATCGAGACTGTTTAACGCTCAAGCATAGCGAGAGCGTTAATTGTAGAGATCATTAATCGCCGTTTAATATTCGAGTTGGTTACAAAATTTTTTCGTCGATCGTATTCTTCTAGCGTCGTCTACATAGATTTTTCTTCGCCAATGTCTTTTTAGGTTATATGACAATTTATGTAATTTCACACTGACAGTTCTAGAGGGCGCTATGTTTTGATTGAAAGGTTTCGTTTCACATATGTTCGATTGGCCAATCAAACGACGTCCTCACGTTGTGTGATTGGCTATAACAAATCATGCATTAATAGAAATCGTGCATTAATAGAGTTGTTTAATAAACGATTTCCTATTCACTAAAGTGACTCATAATTAAACGATCGACGGAAATTTATATTTTTTAACCTTTTATTCTATTGAAACACGCTGAACAAATTCATCACAACTATTACGCCATTTTAAAAGACCACACCACCACGCTATGCATACCATATGTGGCAGCCAAGTTTAAACAAAGAAATAATACGTATAGGGCAATAAAACTACGGCTTAGACCGTGTGCGCCAGGCTTTTGGGTTGGGTTGAGAAATGTGTATTACGGGGGCCAGCGGAGACCATACATCTTCGGAACTTAACTCTCGTTAAAATTCAGCGAGTGTAACTTTTGTTATATTATTTCCCGGACCTATATTTATGGGGGCGGTCGACTTTATTTCGTTATATTTTTTTTCTGCCCGTGCTTCTCTCTTCCGCCTCGTCCTGGCCAGGTCCAGATTTATAACAAACATCTAATAAGTTACTCCCCGTTGCTTACGGACGACCGTATATCATGCGGAGGTGGCATGGGGTTCGTTCGCGTATACGGGGGCGGTCCTCCCCATATGACTGCATCAAGTAAAATTCTGTTTACGTGCGAACGAAATTGAGATTACTTGGGCACTTTTTCTTTGTTTGCGGAGGATGGAGGCCTGACTCGAGGATAAATAGGATGTCGTGTTGCCTTCCCCAGCCACCGCCACCGCTAACCCCCTAATTATTGCCAAGAGGGTTATGTTACTAGAAGACGTCAGGTCGTACTTTATGAACACAGAAAGGAACATGTTCCGGATTTGCAATATGATGTGTGTCTAATATAAACCCACTAGCTGTGCTCGTGTTTTATGTTCATTTTTATAGAGTTAGTTTGCTCGTACCGGAGCATATTAGATCTAATTTCATTTTATTTGTTATATATAACATGTTATATTGTAACAATATTGGAAGCTTCTAATGTTAGGGGAAAAACTAATTTTCAAGGACACCCCATTGACATTTTTAGCTGGTCAAAAAAGCACAATCTAAAAAGTATTTTGGGCTATCTTAATAAATGGAACCAGTCGCAAAGGGTTCACTCCATTCAAAGAGTCTTGTGTCAGGCCTTAGAGGTCAAACCAAAAACAACAACAACTAATTCTGGTTAAATCATGATTTAATGGAATGGCTTCTGGTATGGTGTAAAATAATTGAAAGCAAAATTTATTCAAAATTTAATGTTACCGTAATACATTTCCTATGTGCTGGCAACAAACAACATAGGACGTTGCACATTGTGGCCAAACCTATGCATTCTTGGCATAAACTATAAAATTAAAAATGGCGTTAAAGCTGCAATATTTTCTGTAACGATAGGTGCATATACATAGCTTATCGCACAAAAACAACAAGTCGTGTTGCGAGTGTATCTCAACGACGGCAAGAGCCCCCAAGTAGTCCATCTTAGCGACTACAAATTTCGACACCTATTCAAGTGCGAAAAATAGCACGTAGCATTTTTTTTAAATTTAGTATCGTGTTATCAGTTTCTTGTTTATTGTTTATTGTTTATGGCGTCATCACCCACAAGTTCGTTAAACATTTTTATAATACGACGTTTACTGTATTCTGTTGAATATTGTCTTGTTATATTTTTCTTTTGTAACGATTTAATTTGTTTGGATATTTGTTAGTGTAATAATTGTTCTTGAAGAAACATAAGAATTAGCTGCGCCCTCATGCGGCTTTTGAAGTTATCGCATGTTTTGTGATAAATTTGAATAGTGGAATTTAACACTTTGAGGCTTAGATATTGAAAAACTTATGTAATCTTTTACCGATTTTAATGATTCTTTCAGGGAATAGTAAACAAATTCATCATCATTATCACTACCCTTCAGAATTTTGTAAACGTAACTTCTTACAGTTGTTATACGGGGAGAGCCAACGTCATGTTTTGGTGGTCCAAGTGTAAGAAACCCTGTGGGGAAAAAACTTGATTAGATTTGTAAGTAGACTGTTCAAAAGCTGTATCAATTACAAAATACTTTGGTTTTTGATTTATTCCAATATCTGAATTTTGTAAAAACAGTTTTAGCAGTAAAACAATAAACACAATTATAATTGTAATGTTCAATAAGTTTTGCGAAGATTAACCGATTTTGATTATCTTTTCAGCACATAAACGATATGTCAAGAGTATCAATCTTTTGTAATTTTGAAAAAAAGAACTTTCAGCTTGTTATAGCGGCAACACAATTTAACTTTGTGCATTGGTCCGTACGTATTTTGTATAAAAAATTGCAATTTTAGCATTTTTTAAATATTTTTCAGCATTTTATTGTTTGTAATATACGATTTATGAATATTCAGATTTCGCATATAAAAAGATATTTCAAAACAAATCAAAGAATAATTTATTTGGCCTTGCACAGATTTCTTTAGAATCTCACCCAAGTCCTTAATTTTTCCACAGGGTATCTCAATTGCCACCAGAACATTATTTTCGTTTTCCCGGTGTAATAAACTGCAAGCTTATTTTTTTTTCAGAATTGGCATGGGCGCGTTATACTCTTGATAAATTTGTTGACATGTAAAAAAGTCTTAAAAATAATCAAAATCGGTCAAAGTTCACAAATGTTCTTGCAATGAACGTGCAATTATTACAAACATTCCGATATGGGGATGAATAGTAAACCAATTTATTGAGAAATGATAATACTGCTTTGTATCAGACCACTTGAGTCCCTGAAATCTGATGAAGTATTCATAAGATGCCTCAACACAAGGTATCCACCAAAATATCATGTTGATTCTACCGGTATAATAAGTTCTATGAATTGCAAATGCGTGTGATAATCTTGCTGAATTTGTTGTGTTGACAAAATGTTGACAAAAATCATCTAAATCCGTGAATTATAAAACATCAAAGTTTTGCAAAATATTAGGTATTACAGTTCACAAGCCTTTAATTCATTTCCCCCAAATTATTGAGCATGCTCCTAAGAATAAGGAGTTCATGAGAGAGTACAGATAATATTTCTCTCGTAAAATGTTTCGAGTCAAAACAAATGAAGACGTATTAAATTTACTTCTCATATCATCGGACCCTGTCATCACCAGCATGCTGGAAGTACGTAACAGGAGACATAGAAACCTGACAAAGAAATTCTTGAGCTACTGTTGCCGCCTAATGTAAGATTTGTTCGAGCAGCACTAAAATAAGTGCATAAAGCATATTCATTCTCTTGCGCTCTCTTTCGCACGCGCAATAGCCCTTCCAAAATCTCCATTGTGCATGCTGAGTAGAATACCCAATTGTTTTTACTGATACTCGAACAAACCTAAAGTATTATAGCATTCACATATTTTCCATGAATAGTGAAAATGAGACCTGAAATTCCTCTGACAGTGTTTGTTTTATAAATTTCCATGATAAAAGTTCACAAAATAAATTTATGCCAACAATTAAGTTATTTTGCCCCAGTTGGTATATGAGAGACATTCGAAGTGAGATCGCCCACAGACATAGCATGGTGAGTGGTCTCATGCCCATGGGACCGCTCGCCATGCTTCAGCCATACTAGCTCAGTAGGCTACGGTAGAGGTCAGAAATAAGCCGTATAATGGAAAATCTGAGTCCTGAGGCGCAACAACCAGGAACATCAACAATATTTCGGTGTTATCTGCCAACAAGTTTTGGAGACTGCAATGGAAGAATAGGGCCTGGAGAATTTGAGGTTTCAGTAAGACAGCGCTACAGGACACATGGCCTGTAAAGTAATCGACAAACGTCATGGCGTTGTGGTCTGACCAGGGAAATTGCTGGATTTGACAAGATTAGACTTATTTTTGAGTGTTTTTAGTTTGGAGACTCTGAGCTTATATTGATAGAGATCCTTTCCAAATAACGACAAAAAAATCCAAGGATGCAAATAATGTCGACTATTTTAACCTATTTCTAGCCCAAATTCATAATTTGTTTGTATTTTCTTACTACCAACTTTGATGTGGTAGTAAAAATTGATGATTTATACGCATCTATGTTAAGACCACGACGACTGAACATACCGAAAAAATTATCAGTAATTTAATTGTGCAACAATGCCGCAATTTTCAAAAATCAATGTATAATTTTAGCTACTTTCATTAGGAAATTCTTATTGATTTACTAGTATTTAAAAATGAGGACAAATATTATTGTAATTAAGTATTGAATATTGACCATAATAATAAATTATTATTATTATTAAAAAGATCAATAATATGTAAAACATCTTATCAGTTATAACATAAGTAATCCCCTATATATGTTTCTTAAAATTTTGCATAACAATCTGTTGATATTAATACAGTGAGCAGCGTAAATTAGGTATGTAAAGTATGGAAGTGATTGCTATTTGAGGTTATTTTGTTTGCCATTATGTCAATTCTTGCAAATTTTTATCTACTGAACCCAATGCCCTAGAAACTTCAAAACGATTACATCAAAAATACTAAACTATGTAATTTTATACCTAATGAGAATTTCTATTATTCCTAATCCTGTCTAAGCAATAATTATTATAGATAAACTATGCATTACAGAAACAAAGACAAAATATTTATGTTTACGATTATTTTGGAAATGTATTATTCTTAAAGCATATATAATTATTAAAACTTCTCGGAAAATACAAATTTCTAGCACAAAAGCGCACCATATTTACCGACCATAAAACCCGCCATAAAATTACCGCCAATACCTTTGACGACTCGACTATCATTTTTTTTCAAGCAGACCCTTACATTTAACATCCAATCGCCACTCATAGCTTACTCGGATAGCTCCGGCAGTAAACTTTAGCAAACTTGGCCACCCATGATTATCCGGCGTAATGTATATGATTATCGGTCCTCCCCCATTGCGCACTTTTACGCGTACACACAATAATCGTCGGTAAGGTCAGACCGTCCACCTTAATCGAATTAATGCCGGTTAATTGAATCGAAAGAACCTCGTATGTCCGTGGGTCGGGCCCAATTACAACGTGGATCTAGTAATCGCCGGCCGAATGCCGTTGGGGCGACTTCGTGAAATGAGCATTACCTTACGCCAAAACGAACACGTATTCGCTTAACCTTAAGCATTTTGGACCGATCGCATTAAGATTATGGATTGCCTAATTGGGAAATGTGAACACCATTACGTTCTGGAGTTTCAAATGTGAGTAAAGTATATCTTGTATTATGTATTTTGTATATTTGCCTGCTACGGAGCTTATAACATAGGTACCTAATCCATTTTCAGTCAGATTTGGTAACTCCAGCATCTAGTCACCGACGAATGTTCACCGTCTATTTATTAGCCCGACGCATTTTACGTTTTAACCCAAAAAAGGAAATTTTCAAATTGATTTATTAATGCCTTCTGGTTAGTGCCCTGAACAACATACTGAAAGTCCTCAACAATCCTGTATCTGCAGCATGTATATGTATCGTAAATAGTAAATAGGTACAAAAAAGAAAAATAAAAAAAAATAAAAAAAATAAATAAGGATTTAAGAATGCTTATAAACTATATTAGGCCGAAGATTCCCTTAATTTTTCTTTTGAGTTTTGTTATATAAAGCCGTGTTCCGACTAATTCCAACCGATTCCGACCAAACATGTCTGTGATGGTCAAGTGACGATAAACTTTGACATTTAATAATTTTTGTAATCTTTTACAGATTTTCACCATGTTGTGCTTTTCTAATTTAGAAAAACAGCTTATTATACCGCGAGAATCAACATGGTTTCTATTATGTTTGAGACACCCTGTAGAGTAACTAAAAAACTTTATCATGTTCCCAAGTACACTGTTACAAATCCGTATCAATTCTTCTCAACATTTATTTTTGTTAATCCGAATATTTGGGGTTTTTAACACAATTGTACACAGTTTTTAGTAAATCTTTGCTGTATCAGTAATAAGTATCAGACACTTTGCCATTTTGCCATTCTCTCCCATCACATAATTTTTGAGTTCAGTTTTCTGCATGTACTTGTTTAAATGTGTTCCATAGGACAAGAATATGATAAGAAAAGTTGAACTTTTGAATAGTGCAAATATGCATATTAAGGCAAGCAATTTATTAAATGCTCCGTATAATTAACCAATCTACATTATACAGAGTGTTAAAAAAACAAATACTCAATATTTGTGGAACATGTAAAAATATGTAAGTCGAAACCAAAAAAGTGATTTAATTCAAAATCAGTATATCGGTAATAATTTATGTTCTCTACAAACATTCTGTGTGACAAACTTTAGGTGAAGACACCCCTGCACATATTTTATTTTTAGGTGTAGAGATTTGATTTTTAAAATAGTGGTAAAAGTGAATGAGCTGCATTTCACAGAGTACTTGAATTAAATTTAAAGTGTAAACCCAGCTTACTATGCCTTTGCGAATTTTATTTTGATAATTTTCATTGCTTCCATCGCAGTCTATCACTGAAAAAAGCATTAGGTATATTTACCTCGATACGATTGGCAATTTGTTGTCCGTGATATGACTGGAGTTTTCCAGGACCGATCAGTAATTTTGCAGTACCGAAAAGTAAATTTCCCCTGTAGAACTGTAAAATTGCCAGTTTGAAAGCTGAGCATGCCAGTCCGAGATGCACTTCATCAAGTTTACGTTCCGAAACCGACATTGTGTCTAAAATCAATCAATCAATCAATTAATTTTTATTTATTTTTAAAAAACACACATGGGCAATTATAATACTACAAAAATATGTATATTATCCGCGCATGTGGGACCATCCCTTTATCCTCATCCGAGAATGGATTCACCATCTCTGCATGCTGGTATCGAAGGCATTCTGGTGTCTTTTGGTCTTCCGTCTACGTGGTCGCAGTTCGCATTAGCGAGTCTTAAACGTGTGTTTCATTTTCACTTTAAATACGTCGAATTTATGGTCTTCGATGTTGTCAGGTAGGTTATTGTAGAGTTTTATTGTCTCTGTAAGGAGTTTTTCGCTAGCTGTTTTTGTGCGGAATCTATGCGTTCTCAGATGCGAGGTGTTCCTCGTTTGATAGTTGTGAATTTGTTGGCTTCCTGTTAATTTTATGCTCAATTTTAGTTCTTTGTGTTTAATCTTGTGGAGTAGTAGTATGTCGTTTAGCTTGATTCGATCTCTATGTATTTGTATTCTAAAAGAATACAAATACAATGAGTTAGTACAACATCGCACATCATTTTTCATAATTTGATGATTTTGATAAAAATATATGCAAGGGGTGAAAATATATCTTATAAAAAAACATATAACATGCCCAATGATGATATTTGTAAATGAATTTCATAATTCACAGAATTAATCAAGATCAAAAGTAAAAATAAATCTTAAAAAAAACATTATTTAGGATTCACGGGAAACAATTAGGAAACACTAAACTGCACTTTTGTAATATTCCTTTTAGTTGCACGAGATGTACCGTAATTAAATTGAATATAATTTCCGTACTCATTGCGAATTGGTGTACACAGTAGTAAGACATGGTAAAAGCTGAGATGATCGATTTTTCAAGTTTTCAGAGCACTTTTCAAATATACACATTAGTGCTATCGGTCTGTAGTTATCAATTTCTATCATTTTCTATGGGCCGGTATAATATCAGCATTCTTTTCCTTATCCGGTGAGATGCCACCAAACTTTTTTTTAAAAAAAATCTCCTTTCCCGTCTTGTTAGCAATGTTTGTCAGGTGCTGAACATATAAGTGTAACTAATATAAGAGATTAACCATCAGTTTAAATCTTAAACGCCACAATCATGGGTGAAGTTGATGAGGACAGCTTTCAATTCGTTGGGGTTGATCTTTCAAGATTAACGATATCGCCTTATTGCATGGGTGGCATGGTCTTTATGTTGTATATTAAATCTTCATTTCCGACCTTATCAGTTTGGGCCACTAAGACTCTTTTCTAATACTTCTAAAACTCTGTTATGTTCGTTATTTTATGGGATTGGTTAAATAACGCATGATGATTAGTAAAATAATAACGGTGGAAACTGTGGGCCACTTCGTGAATAGCATCATGATTGGTCAATTCCGATTCGGACGTTAACTATTTTGGGCACAATCGTAGTCAGGGCGGTAGATATGCAATAAGGAGACTATTTTACGTGCACTTTAGTTGAAAGATAATGATAATGTTTATATACTGTGAACGAAGTTATTTGGACAGAATAAATTGGTGCGGTTTAAGCTCAGTAAAAATTGTAATATAATACTTTGGATCTCACGAGCCAAGTTATAATGATATCAAATTAAACGCAAGCGTATGCAACCATGAAACTTTTCCCGAGTCTGACTAAATCGACAAAATTCCGAATCGCAACCGCGGCTCCATAGTTTTTCCCTGGCGAGGAAAATACGGAAATCTCGGGGATTTCGTCCTGTCAAATTGAAGTAGTCCTGCTCCTTCGTTCGTGCCCGCCGGGTATTTAGTATTTTATGGAGATTAGATTTTCAAGTCGCGGGCGACTCGCTCTCTCGCTCTCTCTCCTGAAAATATAGCAAACTATTGCTCGTAAAACGTGGAGTAATAAGGGACGCAATAAAAGTTCATACTTTAAATTTAGCCGGGCTTTAATAAGCACCGCCCGAATATAAACTTATGATTTACGGACACCTCTAATCGCGAAGTAAAACTGCCAGCGCTTCGGACCGAATATATAAAAAGTATATATTCAGAAGAAGTGTTGCATATCCGTGCGCTGTTCGAAATTTTATCGTCCTCTTCAGGTATTTTACTGCTATAATTTATTATAGTCCCTTTTAGTACTGATCACTAGAAGTAAATCAACGTATAAGGTTTATTTACAACTTGGAATAGGGATTGGGCCATTTTTTGCGCTTCCCCGTATTGTTTTGATGTGAACAGCGTTGATTTAAACGCACTCGAAATAGTTGACTACATCACACTTCTTGATATATTTAGTCGTATATTTCGTCTACCTAAAGTAATTTTTACTGTGTAACTAATGCTTTTCTGTCATTTCCAATTGTCTGGTGTCTATTTGGCTTTAATATTTCGCCCTCCTTGTTATTTGGCCTTCATGTTGCACGTTTCATGAATTTCCCACGAACTTAAGGGTACGTATTGTGCATTGGCCAAAATTACAACTAGGTATGGTATTTTCACATTCATTTTTGATTTATTGTGTTGAGCTTTCAGTGTTGCATTTTAATATGTATTTGATATCTATATTTATGGTGATTATTTGTGTTTTGTTGTGTCATGTTGCTGTTTGGGACGTTTGACTCTTCTGGCTTGCTAATTACGTCAACCACGCTTGATCGCTTGTAATTTCTCCCTATGCAGTGTATGATGATTCGAGGCAGCAGTTGTATCAGCTCTATACCAATTATTCCATTGTTCGGCCAGATATTTAATTCTAGTGACGAGCAAAGCTAGAAGTCACATATTACAGTTTCAAATGTTTGATTGCAGAATCTGCGTGATTATCAGTGGGCCTTCTAAAAAAAAAGCGGGTAGAACAGGTTTCTTTCTTTTTTTAGACATGCCAATTTAACTTAGTGGTAAAAGCGTTTATACACATTCTTAGTACCTACACGCTTTAATGGTTATGAAAATGTGAAATAACAAACCAAACAAAAAGCTAGCAAGAAAATTATGTATGGCCAGACTGAAATTAAAATACCCGCCACTCTCTCGCGTCACTTTGTAGTAGAGGTAGGCGTGGTTTCTATCCGATTCAGCCCATTCACAAACTTGTCCTTACATTTTAGGAGATAAGCTTATATACCAAATTTCAGATTGATTGCTCCAAAATTACGGCAGTTATCGTGTACACAGACATTCAGACTGACACGCAGAAGGATATCTCGTTAAATCGATTCAGTTTTTACTGCAGATAAAATATGCCTCGCCTACGGCTCGTGTATAAACTTAATGCTCGCGATTTTAGAGTAGTTATGTGCGAATAAAATACAACGTTTTATCTATGACTCATAATAGTTATTTATGTACCAAGGGCATTAAACGGATAATTAAACGGCATAAACATGCCCCGAGGGTGCCCGAGAGTATAACCATCAAGTAATGCCCGTGGTACAAAATGTTATGTCCTAAAATGCTTTTGTTCCTCCGTTTGAATGATAAATAAATATTTTGACGTAATCAAGTGACATGCGTATCTACGGAGTTGAATTACAATACAAACAATGCGGAGTTGACTGACAATGCCTACAATTAATTGTCAACCAGAATAACCTTAATCGCCAATAATTGACATTGACGATTATAATTTACGATTTACATGTCAAATATTTGATGTATCTCACATATAAACCATAGCAACGCTTAATGCCCGCGCGGGCGTTAAGAATCCTTAATGCCCTCGCGGGCATAAAATAGCTGCTTTTGCCCCGGTATCTAAGATGTAAAATGTCACTTTATGATCATGTAGGACATAAATTCCATTTTATATAAAATATTTTAGATGTGTATTTGTCAATGCGAGGCGAACTTTAATTAACTATTAACCACGTAGTTGTTGACAGTAACACTGAATAATAATGACAGTTGTTTTGAATAATGACTTCTTTATCATTATTTTTGTCAGCATAATCATCAGCATGTATCATGATAGGGATTTTACAATCATAGAATACATATACATTGAACTTACGATATGTGAGTCGTTGATAAATAATATAAATTGCAGAAAATCTGCGCTGTGGCACGAATCCACCTTAACAAATTCGAATCTAGAGTTTTAGACCCATATATTACAGGGCAATTCGAACTGTACGTTCTGCATTTTCTGGTGAAAGTTATTTTATGTAATAGTGTATTGTGTACCAAGCCGAGAAAGTGGTTCTTTTCTGGGCCGAGAGAAGAGTTGCACTTCTTGAGTGGGCACTTCTTGAGGCCCGGAAAATCACTTTCTGGGCGTAGTGCACACATAATGTTTTATCCTACACAACAGTATCGTAATAAAATCACCCGTTTCTAAAGACTAATCACATATTGGCACATATTGGCTTTTGACATGGCTTTTGACAAATAAACAACGTTGACGTTTTATTCCAGGGCTGTGGAGTCGGAGTCGGAGTTCAGACAAATTTCAGAGGAGTCGGAGTCGGAGTCGGAGTCGGAAAAAATGTACCGACTCCGACTCCGAGTCCAGGTTTAATTACTGTAGAAAAAAACATGCGAGATGGACGTTGCGTCAGTAGATAGTAAACAAATAAAACCAAATATTAGGTCTTGTACAAAGCACCTACACATATGTAAATAATAAAATTACATAACACACTTTCCAAAGGACAGTGAAAACGATTAACAAAAGTAATCTGTCAGAAATTTGAAAAAATAAATTTGAACAAGAGTGTTAAAATGAGATTGAGAAGTAGGCCCGTAGTTCAATGTAGTATCATTTATTCAGAAGTTATACCTGTAGCCATAATTATGATTATTTTCAGCTAAAATTATTCAAAACGATTTAAGGGCATCTTTGCAGGAGAATTAGTTGGAGCTATGCTGTCCCTCACAACAATTTTATAAATTCATATTGTACTTAATTTTGTTTTTATTAGAATGAATTTTATTTCGTATTATACACTGTGCCTTATGGGCGCTTTTGTTATTATTAGAGATAGAAAGTCGGTTAAATGAACCACGATTTTGTTCATATGATTATTTTCAGCTTTGAAAATAATTAAAAATGATTTAAGGGCATCTTTGCAGGAGAATTAGTTGGAGCTATTCTATTCCTCACAACAATTTTATAAACGTATTTTGCACTTAATTTTGTTTTTATTGGAATGAATTTCATTTCATATTATACACTGTGTCTTATGGGTGCTTTTGTTATTATTAGAGATAGAAAGTTGGTTAAAGGGACACAGTCGTGACGATTTGTATGTTCTCTAATGAGAAAACAGTTTAATACAGATATTTTAAATTTACAAAGAAATTACATTTTATAAATAACTATTATATTTGTGGTCTGTTTATTTGTGTTTTTACATAACTTTTCTATTTGTAGTCCGATCAAAACGTCTTTTTGATATCTTAGCTGCGTTCGGATATTGTACACCGTTACACCTTTTACATCCAATAACACGTAAGTGTCATTTGGACGGTGTACCAGGTGTCAACGGTGTAGAATAGTTCGGATAGTCTACACCGTTGACACCAGGTACACCGTACACCGTACCTAAAATAGGTCGTTTTTATTTACATTTAGATTGTCCGTTTAAATATTTTTGCCAATAAATTTGCTGGACACAAATAAAACTTCTGTTCTTCCTATGTGTGCATCATTTGTTTGTGACTAATTTGATATGTACAAGCCATATGTTTAATACAATCACAATACTCGAATAGAAATTTAGTTTATTAAATTTGTTTCTTTTTTTTTTCCTGGTAGTATTTTTGTTTTCATAGCAAATATAATATTGCTCGGTTGTATTATTGTGTCAAATTTCTGATTATTTACATGTAAGATTTTTATTACACATAATTATTTGAAACTATTTTTGTATGCAATTTTTCTGGAGTCGGAGTCGGACCACGAAAAATATCTGGAGTCGGAGTCGGAGTCGAGAATTTTTTTACCGACTCCGCAGCCCTGTTTTATTCGCCAACGTTAAACTGAATCGAAAACTGTGTTTTGATTGTTGAGTGGCTAGCGCTGAATAGTGTTCATTACTGTCCTGGCGGGCAAATAGCATCTTTAAAATGACATTTTCGCATATTGTAGGATAAAAAATGTTGTTTATCATTAGGTCATAGGTTTGTTATGTCAGTTCGTTGCAGAACTATTTACAAGAAATTTGTATTGACGTTAAGTAAAAGCCGTTAAGCTAATAATGAAGAACATATATTTTGTTAAAAAAAAATAAGTACCGGTGAGTATACGGGTAAACCCTATATAATGCATATCAACCCGTGCAACCCATCGACTTATTCCAATGGCCAGAACTTATGATTAATATACCATTTCGACAGTTCAGTGGTGTAAAAGTTAGCTCTCCAAAACAAAAATATCTTTGGGTTTGCTCATGTGTGGTACAAAATGAAACTGCTTTTCTTAAGGTTGTCAAATATACTTTGATTAGAATTTTATGGTACGAAGTTTTTGACAATTTCAAAACAAATTTGAATTCAACTTAGTTTATGATCCCTAGGTTTGAACACAGTGAAATATAATAATTCTAAACTTTTCCAAAGTTTTACAACTCCGCGTTTAAAAATCTATTTTCTGTATTATCGTCTGGTTTAGGGATGGTGCGGAGGCGCTTGAAGGTGCCCCCGATAAAGTTTATTTTTGGGGGCGCTCGTGAACTCTTAGCCTCCTCCGCCTTTGTTTTTTCTGCAGATTTACCCCCTTAATTTCCTCGCGAATACCGGGGATATCGACTGCCGAAGATATGCATCTTGAAATAAAACTTTGCGCGAGGGATAATCCACAGCGCTCTCTCATCCTGGCTCAGAGAAGCAGCTCCCGGCACCCCTCTCGCCCCATTCATACCCCTCGACGAGCAACCCCCGTATACACTCGGCCGCGGTGGAAAAACACACTTTCCACTTTTTCCGCTCCCAGAGCGCGGAAAGCTTCAGACTCTAGAAGTTTTCTTGATATCGCGGGAAGCTGGCTGCTCGAGTCGGGGCCAGAGGTGAAACTCTCTCTAAACGGAATGAGGCAAATATTTCTTTGATAGATTCCCAACGGTGAGGAAATATTTTTGATATAAAGTTTCGCCGGAGTAGTTTCCACTTCAACTTCTATGGAGGACGATATTCGTCCGACCACTTTCATCGCGCCAATCTTAATTTGGCCCTTTCAAGGATTCTTTGATAGGGAATTGTTCATTTTATGGACTATTTGTTATTTTGGTATAATAGGATGTGGAGTGGGAGACGGAGTCGTGAACTCGGAGTTGGAGTTAGGACAAATTTTAGAGTAGTCGGAAAAAATTTAGCGACTCCGAGTCCATGTTTAAATAATGTAAAAAAATATATGCGAGATGGCCGTTACCTCAATAGATAACAAACAGGAATTAATCATATTACTAGGTATTTTACAAAGTACCTACTTACGTATGTGAATATAATTAAACTACATACCACTCAGGTCGGTGATGCGGGAGGATTATTGTGAGTAGCTGGCCGCGTCGCATATATAGTTTATTTGAACATTCCAATAACCAACCTCAATATGCTAATCACGATAGCTCAATCAATCATCTACAAATAAAAACTTGGACTTCGATGTATACTTAGACGAATTAGAACTTTCCAAAGTGAAGCGACGACGTGTGGTTTTCCTTATTGATCAAAATTAAGAGGATATGTGCGTATTCGTTTAGCCACAAAGGACAGCTGAACAATTCATTGAATATTGCAAAAAGTACTTTAATGATTTTCCCTTGCAATTTTGGAAAAGATAAAATATTCTCCTACAGCTGCTGTACCACAAGAAGCAGCGCGATGGTATCACAGTCGTACCAACTCTCAACTTTTTTTTTATTTTTATTTGTCCCAATATCTGAATGCTTGTAAAAGATTACTAATAAAACTTTGCAATTTTAGCTCTAATGTTCGATAACTTTTGTAAACTTTAACCAAAATTCATTATTTTTTCGGCACATGAACAAATTTATTAAAGGTGCCACACCACTTTGTATTTAACAAAATATCCATCTTATTATACCGGGAGAACCAAAATGATGGTCAAAGACGATAAAGAGATTTTAAATGGTTCATGAGATGTGAAATAGGACCGTCTATTTAAGTTGAATATAGGAATATCCATGTCTGCAAGTTGTTGTCTATTGGAAATATACTACAAATGTGTAATGCTTAGGCAACCCAACATACATGTTAAGAACGATAAAAGAACCTGTATACCTGTTGACTATATAGGCATCAGTAATGAAATAAACGTTAATCTAGACCAGTGGTTCTTAACCTTTTTGAAGTCAGGGAGCACTTTTGATCATAAGAAAAATTCGCGGAGCACCAAAAACTAGACATAATTTGTCTTAGAAATTAAAACGATTATTACATAACAGTTAAAAGAACATTAATTAGAAAAAATATAAGATATACTAATTGTCTACCTTTTTTTTTTCGGCAAAATTAGTTTTTAGAAATCGAATGTCATTCTGAGTAAAATGTTTTATATGGACTTATGTTTTTTCTATTCCTTAAGAAGTTACAGCTGTTTTTAGCCAGGCTGTGGCGCAGCGGTAGAGCACTTGACTAACAGTCTGGGGGAGGGGAGAGGGTAAGTTCGAGTCTAAAGCCTGATTTCCATTGGTAAGTAGGAGGGTTAGTACTAGCCTTGCTAGTGAGGTAGGACAGGTAACTAACCCAAAATAATTCCGTGTGAACAGGCTACTAACCTAGCTAGTTACCACTAGCCAGGGTAGTAGCCGGTGCTACTTAACCTGTTTACTTACGTGTGTGTGTGTGTGTGTGTGTGCGTGTTTTGTTTCTCCGGGCCAGCAAAACTTTGTTCGTAAACTATCACCTGGTGGTTATAAATGCCATTACCTATTTGGTATATTATGATACCTCCTCTAAGCATCTGACATAATTTGAATCTGAATCTAAATATAATAAAACATTCAAAACCTTTCTAATTTATCAAATATTTAGCTAGTTGGGCTGGGTTCTTTATGTTAGCAGTTATGTACCACCTACTCAAGTAGTTAATAATTTTATTTTTGATACAGCTTATACTAATATAAAACTTAATAAATCCGCACATAACATGTGGATGATAGGTAGATGAGGAGAAAAATATATATTATCAAAACATCATATTTATTATGTTTATTTAAGGAAATATATTTCAAAATGTTTGCATATTTTCCGAACTTTTTATGTGATATGTGTAGCAGAGCTATACCAATTTTAATTTTAATTGTATTATGTTCAGAATTCTTTATTTATTTTATTCGTATTTATTACTATTTGTAAATTGTAAATATGTTAATTGTTAGTTTTGTTGAAGTTAGAATGTTTTGTACGTTAATAATATACAAATATTATTATTTCGATCACATACGCTAAATGAATCAACAATTTCGGCTTTCATAATTTTGCGGAGCACTTGCAACAAGCTCGCGGAGCACCAGTGTTCCGCGGAGAACCGGTTAAGAACCACTGATCTAGACAGTTGAGTTTTATTGTAATAAGTGATTCGTATCTATGTACGAATTGTTCTATAACACAAATCATACGCGTTGCAGCCAGAATTGCGACTTGATTGCCACAGAAGTAAGAGTAGAGATAATTTTCCTCTTATTTTATTGCACTAATGATTTCGGAGATATTTTGAAGAAATATAAAACCGTAATTTTTTAAATATGGTCAGAACTTTCTGGACCCACCAACACGTGCTTTTGATTTTATTTACAATTAGATTACATCAGTTTAATTTTTTTCGCCAACAAATTCGTTGGAAACAAATAAAAGTGCCGGAGCCGGAGTTGGAGTCGGAGTCAGAATCGGACTACGGAAATTATCTGGAGTCATAGTCGGACTCGAAAGCTTTTACCGACTCTATAGCCCTGATAATAACACTCAATTAAAAATATTCATCGTCGTGTTTCAATAATATTACAGAGTTCCAGATGTTGAATTTAATATAACTTCAAAATTTCACTCGGTTTACACATTAAAATCGATATTTTCCAGATGAGCCTTTCACACTCAAATGTGTCCTAATGATACTTTGGCAGGTTAGAATTTTAACCTCAGCTCCATTCCATCAAAAATACCGTTTCAAATAACCAGCTGCCCATCATCTCACTAGGTAGAGATAATAATTAAGTAAAGTACGAACTTCCAGGGATGCCCTAACTTTTTGCAGTCGCAAACTCAAATCTGTCGACCGGGAACAAAACAAAGTTTGTTCGGTATTTCGTGGTCCCGCCTAGGACCGCACGGGCGGCTGCCATAGGGAGACGAGCGGACGACGACGGACCGCGCGGAAAGTGAAAATTTAATCTGTGTGCTAATACCCCAGATAACGGAGGAATATTTAACGAGGCTGCGGGATCCTAGCACGAGTATGAGCGGGACCGAGGGTCTGCGCGTTGCCGGAATAATTGATGTTGGCACGAATATTTCACTCTAGTGTACGTGTACTATAGGGTATAGGGCCGCCTGCGTTTTTCCAACTAATTATGCCTTATGAAGGTGGTGGTTGGTTTAGAACTGATTTCGGGGAGGGTGGAATTCCTTCAGTTCAGTTCCTTTACGGGATTTGGTAAGAGTGTTGACTGGAATTCGTGTTGTCATCTGGAGTTTCATACTCAGAAAGTAAGTCTTTAGTTTTTAGGGTTTTGTACTTCAAAACGTAAGAAAACGGAACCCTTATGGTATCATTGATTTGTTCGTCTGTCTGTCTGATGTCTGTCACAGTCGAATTTCTCTGGCACTGAATAAAGATTCTCTGCACATTAATAAAACTACTAACCCACACATAGTCCTAATCCCTAATCCTAATAGTCATAAGTCTAGGGCAACCAAAAATATGCTCTAAAAAACTGTTTTAAGCGCTTATAATATGCCCTATAAATAAGAAAAAATGTTCTAAAAACCTGAAAATCTGCTCCAAAAAAAACTTAAAATCTGCCCCAAAAAGGTATTTTAAAATTTAAATTTGTATTGTAATAGTTAATAAATAGGACAACCAAAAATATTCTGTAAAAAAAACACTTTCAACGCTTAAAAAATGCCCTATTAAAATAAAAAAAAATATGCTCTTTAAATATGAAAATATGATCTATAAAGATAAAAATAAGATTTTTTTAATAAGTAAATATCCTCTAAAATCTGTAGGTAGAGTTGACACAACGAAATAAAGTAAATGAAAATGTTTATTTCTATTTATAACGAGACATAGTTCAAGAACATTTTTGATGTAAAGAAAAGTGAGAAAACATAAGTACAAAAGGAATAATAAGGAATATAAAACAGAAACAGATTTCATTTAAATTTTGATTACAATAAATGACAAACATCTCACTTAAATTGTCATCTCACTTTATACATGGAAAATTCTCTCTACATCGACTGATGTTATTGGTGCAAATTTAAATGCTAGTGTTTCACTAACACTGTATCTCCTTTCTCCTTATATACTAAAAAGCTAACACATTCCCCCCGAGAAGTTTACAAATTTTGGCCGATCGGGGGAGAGGTCTACTCCTCGAAAAAGCGAAATTGGGCGCCAGAAACGCGAATTTTGGCAACAATTTTGACAACTACAGCACTTAGGTTTGAGATTTGCACGATTTTTTGCCCCGTTTTCGAAAAAAAAATTCCAAATTTGACTAAATTTATGCGTTTTTATTTGGGCCTGTACCGTCGCCAGGCAACGGGCTCAACAAACTGACAGTTCTCCGCTCGCCGCTGTCGAAATGGTCGAAATCGCCGTAATTTTAGCAAAGCTCGCGCGGTTTTTGCCTAAAGTGCCGTAAGATGGGCACGCAGAAGTGAACAGAATCGTCGCCGACCACCGTAGGTAGGCTTTACGAACGTCAATAATTGTCATTTTCGGAAAATTTCCGAAATTCATGACAATCGATAATAAAATGACAGTTCCGTGTTTGAAATCCTTGAAATGACAGCGCGTTTATCGGTGCTATGGTTTTGCTCGAAATGGCTTAAATTGCGGCCAGAATATGCGATAAAATGTTGTTCCGGGCGTTCCCTGGCAACTATGCGACTATAATTACCTTTAGGTTCAAGAATTTCCAACGGAAAATAATAAATAACGCGCCGCCGGGGACAAGAGTGCTTCAGCAGCTTAACAATGTACATATTTTTTTATTCTACTAATGAAGGCTTCATTCGTACGTATATTATCTATATTTTGATATTATAAATCAACTGTATGTTTTTAGGGGATTTTAGGTACGCTAGGGAATTTTCGAGCGCTTTAGTTGGCATTTCTGAATATGTCAGGAGTCGTCATCTTATAAACAACGCTCGGCAAGAAAAGTGCGAGCGTAGGGTACATTTTATATAATTGGAGGATATATAGCCATTGAAAAGAACCACGCACGCGATCCTATCAAGAAGAACTGCGCTTTGTGCGCACAGGGGCCCACCTCTGGCAGTTGTGTCACCCTTGCCGAAATGGGCGACGACCGACGAAGTATACGCGATAAGTAATAAATACACATCTGTTACTGATGTTTGCGGTACGCTAGGGATCTTTGGCTGGTAAAGGTTTGCCATTCTGACTGATTTACCACAAGACTACAAGCAAAACAAAGCTGCCATATCCACAATAGTTTGCTATTTAGCATTGGTGTATCTTTGAGGTTAGATTACCTGTGGATTTTGTTTTGTTTATTTAAATGGATGTGCAAGCTCGTCCATCAATTGTGGATGCCGGGAAAGTTTTGGAGGAGGATACTATGACAGGAGCTATGGTGTTTGTTAGATAGGTGCTGCTCTGCAATGATTGTGAGGTATTATCGCCGTATAAATAAAGAAAGCGTGCGTTCGATAACAAAATACTCAATTTCAGATTCCCATGTCTTTCACTAGGCGAGCCAGAAATTCCGATGGGCATACGTGGAAGTGTCGAACTTTCGACAAGTTGTGCTCCGTTAGGAACATATCCTTTTTTTCAAAGAGTCGTTCGACTTTAGCAAAGCTTGTGCAAATGCTTTACCTACGGTAGAGAAAAATCTCTCAGAAGGATATTGCCCGTGCCCGTGTGGAAAAACTAGGACCAGATTCTACTCTTATCGCCTTTTCACACGGGACACGGCGTCCGTGTACGGTTCGAAGGGTATGAGATTAAATCGAAACTTTCACACGTACCGTGCCGTGCTGTTTGAAATCCGTGTTGTGTGAAAAGCTACACAACGACCGTACACGGATAAAAACGCACGGACGCCGTGTCCCGTGCGAAAAGGCCGTTACGGTAATCGACCCTATAATTGGTAGCTGCAAGACAACGATTACACGGCTAAGATTGTGAAAATCGATGAAAGCAAGTTCTTTCATTGAAAGTACCATCGTAGACAATTTTGAGTTTGTTGATAACATATTTTGTTCAATAATAATAATCATAATTGTGCTATTTTTATGCAAATATTGCAATAAAATGTATAATTTTTTTTCATATCAACCCAAAAAGGTCAACCGATAGGCAATACTGTGTAATTAATGTACAAATTTGATTTTCTTTTTCAAATGAACCCTGGTCTACATCGCGTACACCATTAGCCTCGACGCGAATGCATCTGTTGAGCGTAACGACCCATAACTTCTGAAAATGCACATATTTATTTAATAAACTTAAATTTCTATTTGTTAAAATGTGTTAATAAATATAATATAAAAATGACCAAATTTGCATTTATAATTTTAGCCCAGTAAAATCATACAAAACGCACTCTTGATCACTACAGGATAACCTTAATATACGGTCAGCTGTTAAGAACTAAACAAAAGATACGTGGCAACGTTGCATACCTACGCCGCCTCCCATAGCACCCTGGTGCACGCGCAAATTTGGGTGCCTTCTCTGCATGTTTACCGTAATACCTTTATGTTTAAATCTATGCAAAAATATAATATGAAAAAAACCTTGCCAAAAAGATGTAAATGACTTAAGAGGTAAGTATCTTGATCTGCAAAGCTATGCAAAAATATTATTTGTAATGGCTGTTAATGGCTGTAACTTTTTAAGGAATTGAGAAAGCAAGCTGTTTTTCATTGCAGCTAGCATTTCTGTCTTTATAGGTATCTGTATTTATAAATTATAACAAACTTAAATATTAAACTTTTATTGCAGTATGTATTTGTTAATACTCATTTTTTGAAAATTGTATTCAAATTTTTTCTAATTAAATGCTCATATTTAAGTTTTACTCAGTAATAAGTTTTAGTTGAAAGTTTATTTATGGATTTTATTCTTAAATTTTTAAGAATAAGTTTTATTCTTAAAACATAAAACTAAGAATAAATGTTGTATCGCTATGTTAACAGTGGCAACAGTTGGTTAACAGTGGTTAACAGTTGGTTGGTTGGTTTTGTTTTAGATTTGTTTTCTTTTATTTTTTAAACATTTTTACAATCAATTTTTGCGAGTACCGTAGACGGCAAAGTCGCGCTTGCGCGACGTTGCCCAATAAGACGATCGGCGATCTACCCGGATCGGCTAACTACCCGAATCGGCGATCTACCCGTCTAGGCGATGCGCAGACCTATAGGTCTGCCCCGTTTCTAGTTTTTGGACTATTATTGTAGATCCTTAAGCCAAACATGTCGAAATTTCCTTCAAAATGGAAAAACCATGATGTTTTGAAATGACCGCTGCATGTTTTTTCTTTACTAAGATAGCTGCTGCATCTTTTATGCTATTAATTGCATCCTGAACATGTGTCGCTACCTCAATCTGTGCAGAAAGCAGTAGCCCAGATGTTTCCAATGTTTTTATTGATGCGCTAAGGAATCCATAATTTGATGCAATGAAAATCAAGTCTAATTTTATTGTATTCTCATTTAGTAGGTCCTGACAAATCTTGACTGACGCGGCCTCTTCTGCGTCTAATGCATTTAAAACATTCACAATATTCTCAAAGTTGGTGGCATAGTAGTTTGCCGCCCCAATCCATGTTCCCCAGCGAGTAGTTACTGGTTGCGGAGGAAGTGCAAGATGTGGCTCTAAGTCGTTAAAAATTGCAACTCTTGACGGTGATTTTAAAAACACTTTTTTCACATTGGCAATAAGACGATCGACGTTAGTATACATACCTCGAATTTGTTCACATACTCGATGAAGTCCGTGTGCGAGACAAGTTAAGTGTGTTACTTTTGGGTAAAACGTTTGTATGGCCTGGGCTGCTTTTACCATGTAGAGAGCAGCATCTGATATAAAGAGTAAAATCATATCTCTATTAAACTCTCAGCAAAAATCTTAACTGAATCGTCAAAATTCCTTGCAATAGTGCAATGACTTGCTTTGCAGCTCATCATTATCCAAAGTACTAATAATGACATTTGCCACATATCTTACAGTTGCATCCGTACTTTCATCGATTGAAATCCATAAGAAGCGACCTTTGATGCATTTGCGTATGTGATCTATAGTATTGTTGTAACGGTCTTGAACATGTGTGGTACGAAGAGTAGTTTCGGATGGTACTTTGTACTCCGTGTACGTTTCTAGGAACGACACTAATTTTTTATTGCGCATCTTAAATAATGGTATATCAGCGGAAATGAGTGCGCTACATAAATCTTCTGCAACTTTAACATCTTTTGACTTCGATGTGGAACATGCGCTATAGAGAGCCTGCGTAGCTTTCTTCGCATTATTTCTGGTGTCAAGTTCAATATGTTTTGTAGTTGCTAGATGCTGTTTTCCAACGAATATTTTCTCGGCCGATACAGATTTGTTACACACTTTGCAAAAAAGTACCTAACTATCAGTTTTGAATACCGGATATTCAAGCACATATTGCGATAACTTTCCTGACAGCGACGTCTTTACTTTCGGCATAATCCTAAAATAGTCTTCATTTGCAATACATATTATAATTTTAATAAATGTTTATACCTACTTAACGCTTTTATAATTACGCCGTAATTTAAATATATTATGGACACAAGCACACAAGCGAGAAGCACAAGAGTTCAGACGGGAGGTATATCCGCCAGGAGAATGGGGCACCACTGGCGACCGAATGGGGAATTACTCGATGAGAAAATCTATATAATTCTGATTTTCTTGTTGTAAACCAATTTCGAACGCCGGTAATGTAGTTTTCCCTACTGAACTTTAGCGTGTTTCGATAACAGGTAACGTTATGTCTAGTCGAAACGGTATTGCTATGTCATTAATATAAAACATCCAAAATATGCTTTAAAAATATGCGTTTATTTCGAAAAATGCCATATTCTCCAATATGCAAAATATGCTCTGACAGTGAAATATGCAAAAGAATGCCCTAACATATAGGGCTCAAAATTTATAATTTAGTCTGAAACAAATTTTTGTCTAGTCTATTCCTTTATCAGACGTATGAAAAAATATATACATTTGCATATTTTGGGTTGCCCTAGTCATAACCTATAAACTAATTGCCACTAAATTTATTGGCGTATACGAGTGTACATGGGGACTGTCAAAAGTTGTGGGTGCACATATACGAACTTCCGTAAAATATTATGATGAATTAAATAGTGAAAAGACCAAAAATAATATATGGGAAGTGTCAAACGTTCGCACGGTGTGGTGAATGAATAATCCCGAACACTATGCCCCCGTGCCGCTAACGCAACCAGCAATAAAACATTGCGAATCTAATCCAACAATGCAAGTCCAGCTTCAGCAATTACAAAGACCTCCACCAAAAATGCAACCAATGACACCCCATCATACCATAGATAAACAACCTAAAATAAAAGTCCTCAAATCCTTCACCAATAGTCACAACTGGCATGGATACCTGTAAGAAACAAGGAACGACGCAGAAGTCCGGATGTTACCTATTCCAGAAAACAAATAATACTTAGTGATTATTGGTTGCAGCAGCACATAGAAACAAAAAATAGATTAACCAATTTCCCAGAAGATGGCAATGAATCCGATAATACAAATAAACCAAATAATACGAAAACTGTTGCTAAGCCGCTACCCATAACTATTTAAAAAGTAGGTTTAATAGAACGTATCCACGAATGGCTCGAAGAAATTACACCGGATAAATACATGAAAAAAACCTTTGGATTTGAAACAATTAAAGTTCAGTGAGAGCGTCAAGAGTGAGAAAGCATTCCAATTTGTCTTGAGACGATTACCTCACGCAGCAGATACTAGCGGCTTAAAAAGCAGCCTATTGGAAATCTGTCATGATGTGGTCAATGTACACGCCATAAAGCATAGATATACAAAGGAAGAAAATAATAAAGAATTATTCATTTCACATAAAATTGTCAACAACAGTATCAAATGTGATCCACCTCATACCAAAAGAATTATACCCCCAAGTAGCTGATGTAGTAATGCAGCATTTGGACATGCCAAGACTTACTGCCGCAGGCTATTTAAATGTGTAAAATGCCCAGGACAACGCGATTCACAACATATACCACACAAACCACGCGATGGCAAAGTAGAATGCAACAACTGTAAATCTTATTTCATAAGCAGTTGCAGCAAAAATTGTATCCTGCACAACGACAGAAAAGATACATTCAATCGACAAAATCGACCCAAGAATCCAGCATCAGCCCAAGAATTCCTGCCAGGAACATCGTTTGCACTAGTAGCTAACGGAAGCCAAGAACAGAATAACACCATAAATCATACAACTCCGATAAACAACCAGTCTGGAAGAAATTCTTGCTAAACTAATGGAAGCGATGACTACAATCTTAAATCTACTCACCCCTGTCGTCAGTAAATAAGCTTAATGACTAAACAGAACACCTCACTTATAAAATAGCAATTGGAATGTCAATGGTCGGCAACAACATGACCGTGAGCTCAACTGCTATAATCATATGGGATAGTATCATGCCTTAGTCAGTAGAGAAATTTATTAAACATTATTTGCCAGCCACTAGGGTGACTATTGAAGAAGACCATTGGACAATAACCATGTCTGGTATTTATTGTCCATCCAAACACAACATCACAGCAAAACGGAGTATTATTAAGGTTACTTCAATAAATTTGCAAATAAGTTCATTGCCGGTGGAGACTACAATACAAATATCCATCTTGAGGCTCGAGATTAATAACTCACAAAACGCTTATTGCCTCTTAGGCAGATTGCTGTACTCACTAAGGGTTATTAATAAAATATATGTATATATATTTATATAATAATTAAATATTTATTCTTTGGAAATACGCTAAAATTAAAAATTAACGTCGTCATGAAAAATTATATACCTTTAGTAATACCTTTACAAACGGAAATCACCAAAGGCATAAAACGAGTCCATTAGCGGTCCAAGTCTAAAAGCACCGAATCGCGCATCACGACCCATACCATTAAATATCAATTATTCATCCAAATTTAATAACCTATGCCTCGCATAATACAGCGTGGTGGAATTCACAGCGCATCGGTCGCCGCAGTTTCTCCAGTTGTACGGCACACTATTATTTATCCGAGTGGTCATTACGCATTTTACACGTTACCAACTTTCGACGAAGCAGAACGTTAAATTACAGCCTTCTAACCTGTTCGCGGCACTGTCTAATTGATACAGATTATAAGTAATAACATGTTTGAGGGTTGCGAAGAGCTCCGGGTTGCCGTAATGGTGTCGGCATTAGATAAAAACTGCTCGAAAACAACCGCCAATTAGTTGATGATATTTTTAGAGGTTATGTTGCATGTTAATTTGATTTAGGGCAGCCCCAGTGACCTTTAAAGTGGGTTCTTGTGTTGCCCAACTCAAAAATTGCCACATATTTACTGTTTACTGGGGAAATTATGGTAATGTGTTGTGACGGCATGATGTCATGGTGGATAATTTTATTTTAAAAAGTTTATATTGGGTTAATAAGAAATAATTGATGCATAACCGTTTTTCCTGATCAGTTTAATGAAAAAAAGAGCACATGGTTGTCTAATCGCCACAATTTGGAGATTACTGTATAATACTTTGTTTCAATTACCATAGCTTGCTAATAATAGTACTGATAAAGGCAAGATCTTTGCCTCACCACTGTTTAGACATTTGTTGAGCGTTTTTCAGCATTTACTACTTTTTTTCCGGTTTTCAGCGCCCGTTTCAAAACAATTATGTAGTGCTTTTTTATGTGTTTTAACGGTTGTTAATCGGCTTTGGAGCTACTTCATAGGGTTTTATCGCTATATTTTGTTATACAGGCTAGTGAGAGGCAACACTCAATAAATCTGTTTGATAAGCTATAACAACCAATAAAAAGACGGTATAACAATTAAAAGCTTAATGAAACGAGTAACCAGCATAGTTACAGACTGAGTGACATATTATCTACTTATAAGCAGGCGCCAAACACTGGGGCCAAAAGCCTCAATTGTTGGAATACATTATCTCAGTTTGAACAGGTTTTACGAGGAAATGGTTAAAAGATCATATACAGCGTTAGCCAAACTTACTGGAACGCCCAAATAATTCTACAACGGTAAAAAATTTCAAAAAAAAATTCAAACAAAAGTTTTTTGGTTTTAAACAATCCATCGTTCAAATATATTTTGAATATACAGGCTGTTCATTTTATTATAGAAATCGCGTACATTTTTTTTTCAAATGGAACTCCCTGTATCTTTTTACATTTTGTAATTTTGGGACTAATTCTGGACATTGTTTATTAAAATAATTTTTTTATAAAATGCATCATTTTTGAGTTTTAAGCAATTAATTAAAATTAGTCAAAATTACCGCAACACCCAAATAATTCTTCATCGGTAAAAAAATTTCAAAAAACATTCAAACAAAAGTTTTTTACTTTAAACAAGCTATCGTTCAAATATATTTTTAATATACAGGTTGTTTATTTTATTATGGAAGTATTGAAAACTTTTCCTTTTTCTCATGAAACGTCCTGTACATTTATAAATTTCAATATTTATTTAATTTTTGGATTCCTATTTACCATTTCTTAGAACGAGATCTTTTGGTAGAAGCTTACAATTATTGACGTGAAACTGTCATGTAAATAATAATTGTCAATTGTTTTCTATAGCTACGGAGATGTTGGGACATTGTCGGGGCGCTCTGGGATGGCAGTTTAAACATTTATTTTAATTCTATTTAATTGTTTCGTTATTTGTTTTGAATTTGTTATTTATCTACTTTCGTTTCCAAAACAGTGTTCTGATAAAATCAATTTATTGCAAGCAGTTTTTGGTAACTTTCAGTTTTGCACGATTGGCGATATCACCCAGTCACCTATTGGCGCTCCGATGCTACCCGAGCCTGCCCGAACACAGGCAACCGCTTTGCCCTCGGCTTGCACGCTGCAAGTAAAGAGTCGCCGTCGATCGCCTCTATATTACGCATGACCTGTTTAACTGTATTCTATTTTATGCTCAATATTCCAATAAAACCGGAAGAAATCACTGAAATGACAATAGTTTTAATGTGGTAAGCTATCCCACATTGCATCCTTCAAATCAATTCTTAATTTGAAGTTCAGGAGTTTTGACTAATTGCTTATAACTAAAAAATTATGAAATTTATAAACAAATTGTTGCAATAAAAAATTATTAGGATTAGTCTTAGAATTATAAAATGTAAAAATATACAGGGTATTCCATTTGAAAAAAAAAGTTAACCAAATTTGCATAAAAAATGAACAGCCTGTATATTAAAAATATATTTTAATGATAGCTTGTTTAATGTCAAAAACTTTTGTTTGAATGTTTTTTGAAATTTTTTTACCGATGGAGAATTATTTGGGTGTTCCGGTAATTTTGACTAATTTTAATTAATTGCTTAAAACTCAAAAATGATGCATTTTATAAAAAAATTATTTTAATAAACAATGTCCAGAATTGGTCCTAAACATATAAAACGTAAAAAGATACAGGGTTCCATTTGAAAAAAAAAATTTACGCGATTTCTATAATAAAATGAACACCCTGTATATTCAAAATATATTTGAACGATGGATTGTTTAAAGTCTAAAAACTTTTGTTTGATTTCTTTTTTGAAATTTTTTACCGTTGTAGAATTATTTGGGTGTTCCGGTAATTTTGGCTAACCCTGTATAATAATAATTTAGTAAATACATTAAATTTTAAGTGAATTCATTTACTGCCAGAGGACTTGCCTGGACTCAGTATCGCCCATGATTCAATAAATGATCTGCACACAATGTATTATCATTACTAGGCGAGAATACCAAATCATTAATATCGATAGATAAATTAAAATCTAATGGATTTTCGGTGAATATATTTATTAAATTGATAAATATTAAATCGATACATATTGATACATTGAACATGGATGGTGGGCGCTGTTGGGCAACAGCTGAATTTTCAAGAATTTGATAAACATTCTATTTAGATTTATGTCTATAATTTTATTTACCATGTAAGTAGGAGATTTGGCTTAATGACAATGTATTTAAGTTTTGTAAATTAAATTTCCATCTGCAGTTTGTGAATATGGAATTGATGATTTTGAAGAATTTGAGCAATTCCAACCGCCATCTCTGAAAGGCTTCTTTGAAGTTCCTTCTTTGAAGCCAATATCATCGTACTAGGCATCAAGATTTCCTGGTTTTCTCCTATCGAATATGTTTGAGAATATTCAATAGGTTAGAAGACTAATGAACCCAGCCTAACCCACAACAGTTTCTGAAAGCTGGCCGGCACAAATTTCAAGAATCAATGTGGCTATGAATAACTCCATTACGTTGGTGTGTTGTAATAATCAAACAGGTAGTAGGTTTCCAACGTTTTATTTAAAAATCTGGTCTTATGACGACATGTTTCGTGTTCAAAAACAATAACAAATCATACAACTATATCAAGACCAAAAAAGAAAGAATCAACCCTCTGGACAGAAGTGGCATATATAAAATCAATTGCCAAGAATGTAATAAGTTCTATGTTGGGTAATCGGGTGGAAGCCTCAAAATAAGATTTAAAGTACACCGCACAAGCAATAATTCAAAGGTACAAAGCCACATTGCGGAAACTGGACACACAATAGATATATCCAATTTGAAACTCATTCACGAGGTCAATAAATCAAGAAAAATGACAATCCTTGAAGAGTTAGAAATATTCCGATATCAGAGGGAGACACCCGAACTGCTTATGAACGAACAAACTGACATTCCCCCCTCATAAACACTTTTTAAAAACTCCCGCCGAATACTGGTATTTAGAACGACATCGAAACCATGACCTTGAGTTGACTGTAGTTTATTTATAGAAGCACGCGTTTTCAAGGAAATTTTGTTATTTTATTATTGTTTAATGGTGATTAGACTGATGTAACTACCCAAATCAATATTGTAAAACTGTTTTTTCATCTCCCCCCACCCCTTAGCATTAAGAAATAGGACCGCCAAAAGCGATGTTAGGAATGTTCTGTACCAATTTCCTCCATAACCTCAATCACGGTTATACGATGTAATTTGTCGCCCGACGGTATGTACCAAGAATGATCTTATATTTTTAGATTTCTTACTGTTTGACACCTCCCCCTTTTGTCAAATGATTCTCCCCCCTAATAACTCTTATTTTTGAAGAATGTACATACTACTTGAAGGAATGAAATATATTTTATGGAAACACAACACCCCCCCCCCTTTGTTAACTGTTTAATGTGTGGAATGATAATGATATATGTAATGTATATGATAATGCTTTTGCTGAAGTAATTTCAGCTTGGCCTGAGGACGTGTCTTAGTACACGAAACATGTCGCCAGATTTCGACCAGATTTTTAAATAAAACGTTGGAAACCTACTAACTGTTTAATTATTTTAAGAATCAGATATAATTTTAAAAAAAGTGCCAGTATAACTGAATATACATTTGTTATTCGCACAATGACCTCCGCTATAAATAAGCAACGAAATCGACGTCACCGAATTACAAAGGTTGGCAAGTCATTCTTATCCCTCCTTAACCTTTTCCAGACCGCGTTGGATTGAAATGCAACCCCTAACCGTTACAACCCACCCCGAAATACTTTAACCTATAAATACACAAACAGTACGTTATCTTTTTAATCACCACTCAATCGTAAAAAAAGTCGCCGCGTGAGAAAAATCGTAAATTTTACCTTTCAACTCGTTGTCAAACAAACCGCCCAGAGGTCGGTCCATAAAATCCACCGCCGCGCCGGTCCTTTCGATAAATTTATAGTCCGGTTAAATATTGCGTAAATCTTTGTAAAAATAGGCTCAACCGTAGTAAAGAGGACGGTAATTTATGTCGACCCCCCTTGTCTGGGAAAAATATAGTAATATGGCTCGCGGTTCATTTACGACCCCCGTTAAATATATTTATTACGTGATTGTTTTAGACCTGGCGTTAACGAGAAAGAAAAAAGTGATAACGTCCGAGCTTGAGGCCAACCCTGGATGGTCGCCGGTTCCGGCCGCAATAAAAGGAAATGTAATATCCGAGGATGAAATTCAATACGTCGTTAAGGTAAGGTATTGGTGTTTGTGTTTTGTTTCTGCGGCACTACCGGCCTTTGCACCTCAAATGGTTAGGCGGAGTTTATAATTTCCATTTGCAGATAAGCGTTCTCCGTATATTTATTACCTAATACTATGTAAATACTTTATTGCAGAGAATAAGGTAGGCATACAAAGCTCATGATAAAAATCGCGAATATGCCAAAGAATTATTAACGCAAGTTCTAACTATTTTAACTATTTTAACTTTAACTGAATTACATACAGTACTCCTTTCAACTACATTCATAGAACGCGACAACACGTTGATATAATGTTAAAATAATAAGTTAAAATATTGATGTTTGTACAATTTCTTTTAAATAGTGCTAGCGTATAAAAAATATATCATTGATATATATTTTGTCTGGATACGGTTAATAAAAGTAAAGAATTAACAATTTAAATCTAGACGTTTAGCTATTTAATAATTGTATATATGAAGAATATATACAGTGTGCTTACGAGACTGTAACACCATTATGTGTATAGCATTTTTAGATTTTACCCCAATTCATTTTTCTTCTTCTCTTCTTCAAAAACAACTTAAATAATGGTCTATGTTGAATATTAATGCAATGCCGGGGGGAAGTTAGTCATAAAAGTTGTGCGTAATTTTCTTTTAACCTATTTTAATTATATAATGGGAATGTGTAAATAAAAATCTCTTTTCCTTTGTTTGGTTAAACTATTTTAATGGGTACATGTCTTCCGACATCTTCAGCCCAAATCTGCAATATATCAAAACATATAACTTAATTTAGGCAAGCACATACAAATCTTTAATAAATTACGTACGGTCCAATTGAAATAAAATACACAGTACACAGCATCACATGTCTATCATTTCAGAACACACAGGACGAATGACAAGTCGACCGTTGTGAAGTTAGCAGCGTAATGGATGAAAACAAGTTGGGCAAATTTAGGAATTTAAAGTGTAAGAAAATATTAGTTTGTTATTAAATGTTAATTGATCGTTTAGCAAAGTGACGTTATTATTTCTTTGGTGTTTTTCTATTTCTAATTGTTCTAATAAATCCCCTTTTTACATCGGTGGATTAGTTTGGGTGTTTTATAATTAATATGATGACCTGTGTTTAATGTATGTTGAAATAAATTAGATGTTGCTCTGTTTTTATGTTCCGCCATTCGTTTTGCTAACTTCCTTCCGGTTTGACCTACATATCTAGAGTTACATTATTATTATTTTAATTAATGATACGTTCTTGAAAGTCTACAGTAAGTAGTTGTTGCCGAAGAATTAAATCAAAAAATAAAAAAGAATTATTGCTTAAATTGGCACATGTTTAGGATCTCATATTTTCGTTAATCCTCTACGAATTATAACACCTCTTACAGTAATCGAAACATTCAAATATAGCCCATATACTTCCATAGTTATTCTAGTATAAAATGACGCTAATTACTAGTCTAAAGGTCGATCTTACCAGTGTACGTATAAGTAGTGGAATAGTTATTCCTAGTATAAATAGTGCTATTCCGCCTCCCATTGGCTAAAATATTTGTGTTGTCATAGTAATATCGTTAAAGGAGAAATTAAAACGTCTCTCAACTTTGCAGAATTTATTGGTATACTTTTGGTACCAGTTTCGGCAATACTGCCTTCTTCAGCCAAAAATCTACAGAAAGTGAGATAAAAGGAATAAGCAAACAATCACGTCTATAAATAGGAAAAACAGAACTTACAGTCGGAATTTAAAACTTCGATAGTTGCAGCAAAATCATTCCAGTGTCAAGAACATTGTGTGACATCTAAGCAAAGCGAAACATCACAATACGGTATACATAAATACAAAGCTGAATAATAGTGGACTTGATTTGAAAATTAAAGCTGAATTTATAAAACTTGAGCAAGGTCAAACAAGGTGAAACATACAAATATTTATACAAACAAAAAGACGGCGAAGAAAGAACTTACGGTATATGTGAGAAGCACCTGAGCTGCCAATTTAACGAAAAACATGAATGGCACCAACAATTAGAAAATCAAACTGTACAAACAAGGTGCAGACCATGTGGTGCGTGGTGGCGGGTCTGCGAAGAGATAACAACTAGTAATAACATAGTAATAACAACTTATACTGGTATTTATACCAATATTTAGTTATACCATTGTATAACGTGCTTTGTAAGATCGGACCTAAAGCGAATATAATTAAATGAAACTTTTTCGTACCTTTACACATGCTAGTTACTGCAACCCAAAATTCGGCTAATTAATAGTCTAAAAAGAACATAAACTTTGAACAATTTTACCATGCAAGTATAGAAAAAATGCATCTAGCAGCCAGATATCAAAGGTTATAAATTAGGGTTTGTCGGTTTTATTAAAACAGGTAAAACGTTTGTTTTTGTGATAGTTTTAGATACCAGTTTACAATTACAATTAATATGTCAAAATAATGAAGTATCTGATAAAAAATTATCACTTTTGTCTTTGAATAAGTACACAATAGGGTATTCCGGTGTTTTTGAAATTGTCATTTTTTACAAAGTATGGGTGCTACAGTTTGCTATTTCACAAGTAAAATATCAAACATTGTTTTAAATTAAGAGAAATCGTTGTTTGAATTTTAAATTAGGATTGGTCTTTGTGACGTCACAAAGACCGCTCAAAGTGAGCGACTTGACAACGTTGCTATATCTAGGGTGCACGTAGTAAATTTTTGTCTTCTATCGTGTCAACGTTTAGAATCGCTCGTTTGTTGACACCTGCTTTGGTTATTGAGGTTATATCAAACACTTGTCCAAAATGTATAAACTCCAACGCTGACATTGTTCTGTGCCGGGCTGTAACAGCAGTAGAACAGTAACTCCTGATAATATTTTCTTTACATTGCCGACTAGCGAGATGAGAGATGTTTGGCTTGAAGTTTCAATGATCAAATCATCTCTCAAAAAAGTTACCTTTATTCGTTGTCAAACAACAGGGTCGCCAACCGTCAACTTGGCCGATCAGCTGTTCGAGAGTAGGGATGAGTCGTTCGCGAACGAACCGTTCAAAATGAACGGGTCAACTGTGTGAACCGTTCGATCCGGTTCAACCCTGGCAAACTGACCCGTTCAGTAGGAGATCCGGTTCAGTAGCTCGTTCGTTTACGGTGTTTACGCTCTCGGCTCATTTCTGCTCACAGCATAGGCGGCTCAAAGCAGACCGGCGCGGCGCGGCGGCGTCTTTGATGCGTGTTCATTTGTTTCCAGTGTCGCGTAAAGTACATAATATGTATATACATTATACATATATAAAATATTTTCGTTCGTTTATTTCTGGTTTGATTGATGCATAAAGATTCGTCAACATATTATGAACTGCCCGAACATTTTCTTTGCGTTTTAAAATTGTTGAGATCCGTATATCTGCACTGTATTTGTTTTAAAAATTTTTGGGATATTATATTGAGTCGGGAGTTGATAATGAAGACCATTAATTTTAATAAATATAATTTATTAAACAAAATGAAAGTTTGATAATATATAAGGAAAAATATAAAAAGCATAAAAGGCAGAATGAAAGATATGAGATTTTTGCGGTAAAATTGAACGATTTATTTAGTTAAGTAGAACTTATTGAAAAGTTTTGTATAAATTCCGTAAAATCAGCTTTCGAAAATCGCTAAAAGATCAAAATTAGATTTAATTAATTTAAATTATATATATATAGATGCAAATACCATTGACTTATTAGCCTTAGTAGCATTTTTATAGGATCTATTTTGTTTTTGTTACTGAATGGAGGGAATTTCTATCAGCATAAATTACAAGAAAAACTAAGTTAAATCAGAAAATTCCAGTTCTGACAAAGAAAAACAATACTCGCAGTAGTTAGGCCGTCGCGCGTCGGTATATTCGTAAACTACATAGGGCCGCTGCAATGGCTGAACGAAGATGCCAGCAATGCGCGCGTCGTGTTCTCGTTCTTTTAAACGGTTCGTTCACTAGATCCGTCTATATAGACGGATCTATTGAACGAACCGTTCAAAATGAACGGGTCAAATGTCTGAACCGTTTGGAGGTTTGATCCGACTCACCAGTGGCAAAGTGAACGGGTCGCTCGAACGGGTCGGGTCAGATTCGTTCGTTTACGGCGTTTATGCACTCGGCTCTTTTCTGCATAAGATCGATAGACGGCTGAAGGCGATCACCGGCGCGGCGGCGGCGGCGTCTTTGATGCACGTGTGTTCGTTTGTTTCCAGTGCCGCGTAAAGTATTATGAAAAAAATATTTTCGTTCGCTTACTTCTGGTTTGATTGAAGAATGAGGATTTGTCAACATATTATGGCTCTCCCCAAATATTTTCGTTGCCTTTTAAAATTGTTGAGATCCGTATATCTACACTGTAATTACTTTTAAATATTTTTGGAATAATATAGTCCGCAGTAGATAATGTAAACCATTAGTTGCAATAAATATAATTTATTAAACAAAATAAAAGTTTTAAACTATATAAAGTAATATAAATAGAAACAATAAAAAATAACTAAATATTCATTCATTGACTCAGAACTGGAACGTTATAATTTACTAAATAACCATAATATATGTAATATATAATACACATAATACAACATAATATATATGTTGCCAAACTCCTCTAATCTCAAAAAATATAAAATGCATATAGAAGTATAACTCATCACATTACCTATTGTAAATTGCTATTTAAAAATAGTAATTGTGACACTTTTGTAGAACTTATTCTGTTTCGGCTTTCCGTTAGCGTGAGCCCTGCTTTTAAAAAAATTGGTCCATATGAAAGTCGTTCATTTTGAACGGGTCTGATTGAACGGGTCATTTTAGTGAGCCGGTTCGACTGAACCGGCTCACTGAAATGACCGAGAATGCCCATCCCTATTCGAGAGCTATCCGCTGTTGCCACCGCTACTAGGGATCGGTAATCATCGTGTATTTCCGAGGGTGGTCGGTGAATTCAAACGAAATGCACTTTTACTTGCAATTATCTCATAGAAAAACTAAATAAAAAAGCTCATAGCTTAACTTTATGAATCCTCATAAATTGTACAATAGGTTAAAACGAATATCTGCTTAAATTTCGACATGACCGGAATACCCTATTGTACATATTCCTTTCCTTGTATGGAAACTAATTTAAATAATCATACGGGTGTCCCATTCTTTTTCCCGCTATTTTTCAGTAAATGTAATTCACATTTTAGTAATACATTTTAGATAAACCTTGTTTTTCAATTTCTTCAAAAGATACAGCCATTTGAAATATAGGAAAGTAAGACTATTATAGTAGTAAAACAGAACTAGAACAATTGAAAACAATAAAAACAAAAGGAATAAACAAATGCAGAAACAAAAAAATCCATATAATACTTTTTGTGGATTTGTGCAAATTTAAGTCAGAAATTCTCGTAGAAAAATCAACTGTAGTGGTAAAATTAATTCAAAGAGAATTTCAAGATTTTTTTTTTAATATTTCCGAATTTAAGTTTTTTACAAGTTTTTTTGCATAGAGTAAATTTTGTTGATTTCGCCTGCAAAAGCCGGTTGAAACAATTTTTTTTAGTTAGGATTTCGAAAATCGGTTTTTGCATAAACCCTATTATACTTAAATGATTTTCAGATGTATAATTTCTTGCCTAGTTATTCCTAAAAATTGGATACACTGATTTTCTTGCTCATTTTAGACTCTGCCAGGGTTGCTAGACCCTTTAGGGGTACCTAACCCATTAGAAATTTCCCTGCCGACAGGGGGTTTCGTGGGGACGCGATTCCATAATAAATTGTGTAGCGTGGAAGGTGGAACGAGGAGGGAGAATTTTGGGTACCCTGAGGATGAAATTGAATCAATGTACCGGGGGTCATCCGATTGGTTAGTTGACGGTTTTTGCGGTTGATCGGAGAGCAGCTGCCGTGGACGTCGGCAACTCGGGCTGCGGCGGCGGCGACCGCCGCCAGAGGGCGCCGGAGTGACGGAGAGCTCCATTAATTATTGGAACAACCCAGGTGTGGGCCTTGATTGGATGATCTTGCTCTTTTTCAGTTTCTGGCCGTCGATCTGCTGCTCCAACGGATGTAATGCCCGTGTTCTCTCCATTATTGATTGTGTGGTCCGAGTTTCTTCCGCGTTGGCTCTATCTCGGAGTCATTTATAAAGTTTCAGCACGCTTAACGAGGCTTATCTTGGGGGTGACTCTTTTTGCTGTCCATGAAGTGTATAGCAATTTTATTTAAGGGGACCTTTTGAACAGTATATTAACAAATAAAGTACTGTGCTCAACCATGTCATTATCATTTTTCTATTGACAATATGTGTGGAATTATTGGTTACTGCTGTGACCTCCAGGAATTGTTAAAATCACTAATAGACTGATTGTGGTTGTGAAGGTGTACAGATTGTAAGTTATTTTGTGTCCCCCAAAAAAAGCAAAAAATAAAACATTGGAATTTTTTAATTTTCAAGAATCTTTACACTTAAGATTTTTCGGTAATTCTGCAGTCTGAAGGGCTTCTTAAACTTTTTTCATGGGCGATTACTTCATGGATTAGACATTTGTTTTTCATTAAGCCTCACTTACTGGCGTCATAAATGCAATCTATTATCGTCGTTATTAGCCCAGTCCTTTGAGACCACATTTGGCCAAAAATAAAATAAATTTAATCTACCTTCTATTTAGTGTCTTGAGCAATATACTAGAAGCATTAAAAAACCCTGTGTCTACGTCATTGTTTTTTTTGGGGTGACAAGTGGCGTAACTACCATACCTTGTCTGAAATCGCCCATAACTCCTTTAAACATGGCATGGAGGGCTTTTGAATGACGCTGGATGCGAATATGGTATCTGAATTGCAAAATTTAAAATGGCGGACCAGAGAATGAAAATAAAGTGAATCTTTGGCCGAATTTAGTTTGGCATTTTTGTAGGGTTCTACGGACGCTGCATCCAAATCGAGCATTTCCCGAAAAAAAAATTTAATAATTTTCATGCGCAATTCTCTGGTTCGCATGGGTTCTCCACTCAAGATGGTCTGAAGTAAAAATGTCGAATGCTGTTGTATTCTATACATTAGTAGCTCTCGCTGATGAACAAGACATAAACAGAACATTTATATTTGATTAAATGGTGCTGTCAAACTAAAATTATTGATTTAGCTCCCAAATATGGCAATGTTATTGGCTACTAAATAAAAAATACACAATGCATTGAGTTTCAAATAGCACATCGCAAATCGAACAACATATCTTTAAGTGTGAAACAAAAAAAAAGCTAATTGGCTAAATTATCCAGAGAGGATATTTAATGTCGAAAAGAAGTGACAAAATTGACAAAATAGGAAATTCCACAATTACTTCATCGAGTCTGCTATAAACAATTATAATAGCTAATTAATATACAATAGAAAGGCGGCATGATTTATTGGAATTGAATATATTATCGAGTGAGAATTTTTACACCCACGACGAAGAGAAAAAAATGACAACATTAACACAATTCTTAATAAAAAAAAATAATAAGCAATAGATAGGCGACAATATGAATTGGAATTCACTCAATTATCGAGAGAGAATAGTAGAAACTGAAAATATATATATATATATATATATATATATATATATATATATATATATAACTGATTAAACAATATTGACAAAATCATAACATAAAATTCTAAACTGAGCTTCATTCAGTGCCAAATAGTGAGCCGTTGGGTACATTTTGGTGTACCCGCACTAAAAATCGGGCCTATTTTCTACTATTTCTTCTATGTTTTTCTATTCCATTTCCATTTTTTACACACTTATTTAAAGACATTGTTATCGCGTAAACTAGAAATGTTGTATATATAAATAATTAAAAAATATTAATAATTGTTAAATTTGCAAAATATTGAAAATGCTCTCTATTCGCTAAAAAATTTAATATTTAGTGAAACCGGTTTATTATAGTGTACAGAATAGCGAGTCCATCTACAATGCCCCAAGAATTTTTAAAATTAGGTCTTCCGGAAACTTGTCAACCTAAAAAAACAACGTTTTAATCATAAGATTAGCAAAGCAAACTAACAAATTTCAAATATGAAAACAAGAATGCCGTTCATTGAAGCGACAAATTCGCCTATAAATGTCCTTTGACCTTGGTAGAATGAATGATTAGAGCGCCTAACCTGAATTAATTGTACTATTCGCATTACGAGCGAATAATAGTAATAATTAGCCGTAATATTAGTTACATCAAATGTTCAACATGTTTTGAATTATAATAATGTTTACAAGTTAGTTTGATTATTTTAGAATTTAGGACTTATAATATTAAAATTTATAAATCCTATCTTCATTTATTTTTAAATTCACTTCCAACGCGCTTCATTTTATGATATTCAGTTTTATAATACGATATGATAGTAATAATATATTTTTGTGTTTGTGTATTTATGCATTATGTACTTGTTCAAATTTTTGTTTGTTTTAATTTCAAATTATATTTTTGCATAACTTTTTGTAGATTTTCTTAATTTTTGTTACAAATAGATACCTAAATATTTTTTTTTATTTTATAACAGTTTAATTTTTGTTTTCGAATAGATATGGTATAGGGGCCTCAAAATCAGGTTGCGCTTAGGGCCCCCAATTTAGATAATCCGCCATTGTCGAGAGATCATATAGCAACTGAAATTCGCTAGCATCCCGACAGATCAGACGTAACGACATTGATCAGAAGTTTGATCATAAACATAGTGTCTAAACCAGTTCAGCATTTGGTCACGTATTCCGTAAGAATCCAGCTTTGCCAGTCTGCGTTAAAAGTTTACGCAGACAAAAGCAAAAGCCTTTGACATATCCAAGAGGACGTGTGCTGTGGTGGAGTCACTGCATGACACGCCCACAATGTCATCCAACACTAGTAGCAAAGCGGAATTGCTGCTGGATGGGCGCTAATACGATCTTGCCTTCAAGGTGTTCCGTCATTTGGCCATGCAGAAATGATTCAACAACTTTTGAGGTACTGCACAAGAGACTTATAGGTCGGTGGTCACCGTAGGTCGAACGATTAGAGGTCATAGGGACTACTGTTACTTTTTAAGTTATTGGGGAGTAGCCTTTCTCGAAGGATAATGATATTGACAAGAATATTGATATAAATTTTTATGAAACACAACCCGCACCACAAAACGACGATTTTCTTGAAAATTCCATTATGTGGTGTATTTCCACTGGGTTGTGCCCCAATAGTCACTTATGGAGTCAGCATCATTTATTTAGGCATATTGTCAAGTGCCACAGAGGTCGAGAGTGGTGTCGGAATAAATGATCGGAATCAGAAGACGAAAATGAAGAAGAACTTGTGAGAAGACGAAAATCCAATATGGCACCCAAAAGAAGACAACAATGATTCGTCTACCATCTCTGAAGTTATCGTAATTCTTCTACAATACGTACCAATGTCCGGTTTTCTTTTATATTTATTAAAATTAAATATTTATTTAATCATTTATTTTTTCTCCAGAAAAAATATCCTTTACTAATTTCTATAACTTATAATTATACCACCACACTTTTGTTAATATAAATGTCCATATTCATGTCCATCTATACACAATCACACAAATACGCATCCAGCCATACAGAACAGTGGTGTAGCTGGCGATAGTGGCGACCTCACCTCACCGGCGGTATTATTAATGCCGCAATAAAACTGGCCAAAGCCGGATTCCATATTGCGGAAGTTGCGCGATCCCGCAGCACTCTAGACCAAGATGTATTATTACTACCACTTCTCCATGGTTGCGTCGAGTGCTCCCCGGCATAACTTCCAACTAGCAAGGTTAGTAAATTAACTAATTTCTCTTAAGTCATGGCGCTTCTTGCGGCCGCCGCAAACAATGTTCATCAAGACGCCTATTTTCCTGCATAATGAGGCGCACCGAATATACTTCATCAGAACTTCAGAACGAGTCCAGCTGCAGTAAAGCGTTTGGACGCCCTCAAATTTAGATGAATTTTAGATGTCCAAAAACAACTTTATCCACCAACAATTAAAATGGATTTTGATTATAGATAATAATAGCATACCTTCTTTCAAGTTTGTCAGGTTAAACCAAGACGTTATTTTGTATTCTAAGTAAATATTAAGAGAATTGGAAGCTGGGGCAGAATCTTCCGAGGGTGAGCGATAGGGAATATATATATTAGAATCTCATAATCTCTTGTTTTGCGCTGATCCTCGACACCCCCTCCATGAACTCACGATATGTAGGGTGTATCGAATATTTTTAGGAGCTAATTAATTAAAAATCAGACAACATGTAGCCAAAACATAACGGTTAACCAGGGTTATTAGCTGAGGTTTAACTGTTTTATGAAATATCAACTCTGTTTCTTCAGATTTTATCCTGAAGCTAGTAACCCCCACTATGATTGAAAAGAAGTAACGTGCTTGGAGTAGGTATTTAAGGGGAATCCATACCCCCTACGTTTTGCTTGCAAAACTCGCAAAAGTTCCGAGGCTTTTTCTCAGCAATTAGTTCGCATAATCGTAAAAGAAATACACCAAATTAAAGATAAAAGATATATAATTTTGCGTCTAGTGGTAGATTTTTGATAGTTCTGTTCGTTTTTGACAAATCTATTTCTGAATATGACATAAAATTGACTGGATTTGCAATTTTTTTACGAAGGACTCAGGTTAAAATTGAGAAAAGTACCACATAATAGGTGTAAGTTACACCTTCCTCTATAAGTGTACAAAATTTCACGTAAAAATATCAATATCTTACATGCTTTTTTCAGTCAAAACTTTACTTCTTCGAGTAAATGAATAAGTTATATTTTATCACGTAGCGTGGATACAACAACAATAAGTAATACATATACATTAGAACAGCAAGTAATACACCTTTATCTATAATTTGATGTATAACATGAGAGAATTGCTACAACATTAAGCTGACTATGGATGCTTATTTTATAGGACGTACCAGCAGTACTGATTCCTCTTAAGTTTATAACAAAAGCTGTATGGAAAATACAAAATATGTATGTGAAAATAAATGTAAATACAAATAAAATGGCAACATTCCTATTGTTAAAATTACTGTGTTATTATAACCCCCGGAAAATACGTTCTTCAGCTTCAGCAAAGCCTGTTACTACTAGGATTTATACAAAAACCGGTTTTCGATTTTTTTCAGACAAAATTTCCAACAAACATGTTTAATCCGGTTTTCGATTTTTCAGACAATACCATACAATTAAGCAGTAATAAATATTTATACACATTTTAATACTTTAGTTTTTATGGAACTACAAATATGTTACAAAATTTGATTATACCTACTCCATACAAAACAATATATTCACATATACTGTTCTTATTCTAGGTAAAAAATGAAATAAAACAAGCCAAAGTTCAAAGATTTTCCTCTTTTATTAGTAGTCACAAATAATTTTATTTTGAACGATCAATTATTTCTTCTATTGTTATTTCTTTCATTGCATTGCCTTGATAATTATAGTGTTTATATTTTTATTGTAAATTATAGTTTTTATTCGCTAGTTTGCTATGAATGTATTGGCAAAAGTAGATATATTTTTTCAAGAGGATTATTCGAAAAATATGTTTAGCACTTCAGCAAATAACACATATATGACATAATAGGTAGTTTATTTATTACAATCGGTTTATACAACAAAAAAATAATACGTGTATAGTACATTACAGTAGCATATTTTTTCAGTCATAGGAAATGTGTCCATATCGACAAAGGTTTATGTAATAAAATAAAATACGGAATAAAAACCTCTTTTCCTTTGTAATATTTTCTAATTGCTTAGGCACCGGTTTCGTTTTTTATAAAAGCATCTTCAGCCTATATCAACAAAAAGAATAGTGGTATAAACAAATAATTTAACAGAGTACGCACAGTCCGATAATTAAAAACATTAAAAACAATAAAGAACACGTGTGCCATATGTGAAAGACGGAGGACATTTGACACACGGCTGGAAGCTAGCAAGAGGGATGGCTGAAAAATTGGTATAAGGTAGGCAACTTAAGACTCAAAAATTTCAAAATTATTGTAAAGTGAACATGAATAAAGGTTTTTGTTGAAAGTCTAATTGATCATCTAGTAAGGTGATATCTATTTCAAGTTGTTCCAATATATCTAATTTGTAGTTTTTATTACATTTGTGAAGTAATGTAGGTTCATTGTATTTTATACAATGACCTGATGAAATTTTATGCTGATAAATGTTAGAAGAAGTTTTAAATTTATGTTCTGCTTCCGGTTTGACCAACATAAACAGCATCACAATTACAGCATTCGACTGAGTAGACTCCAGACTCATCCATAACTGATTTGCGGGTTTTGAAATTTGATAGTAAGTTGTAAATGGTATTACTGCTTTTAAAAGCAGGATAAATGTTGGATTTCGGTAAGATTTTGTTAAGTTTCAGATTGACATTATAGTAAGTGAGCGGTTTGTATATTTTCGCAGGTATTTTTTCAGATATGTAAAGTGGGTCAGAAGTGCTTAAGGTTTGTTGTTAAAGACGGTTGATATGTTTAATAGGGAAAGAACTGTTTGATGCAACGTTTTAAATGTAGTTTAATTCATCGATTCTGGAGTGGTAATTGAGTGGATATAGGCAACGATTGAAGAGAAAACGAAAGGAGGCCATGCGCTGGGCAAAAGGATGATATGAGTTACATGGGATTATGGTAGGAACTGCAGTGGGCTTTCTATATATATTGTATTCAATGATATTGTTACGATTTGTTAGGATAAATCTAAAAAGTTTAAAGTTTTATTGTTTTTGAGCTCAAGAGTAAATTTAAGTTTGTTGTAAAAGTTGTTAATAAAAGCCAAGAACAAGAAACTATTATGGCTCAGCTCATCCCTCTTGCTAGCTTCCAGCCGTGTGTCAAATGTCCTGCGTCTTTCACACATGGCACACGTGTTCTTTATTGTTTTTAATGTTTTTAATTATATGATATTTTATTTCCAAATAATAGCATCTGCCATTTTTGAAACATGTCTGTTTGTCGGTACCTAAATTTAGTTATCATTTCTTAAATAGTACTTACGTCTAGATATTTTGACCAATATTTTCAACCAAAATTATAGAGCAAAGAAACAACAAACAGAAACAGTTCTGCATTATTGGCTTCCGGAAATACCGGAAACGGCGAGTCCTGATGCGTGCTGTTAGTACGTCCATCACGTCTGGAGTTCGGTGAGTCGATTTGGCGCCGAACCGGGTGATGAAACGTCGTGAAACGTTTTCGGAGTAGTTGTACAACTGGGTGGAAAGGGACCTTAGAAAACTGGAAAAACAAGTGAGTCATTTGCCGACGCGGCGTGGCGTGGCTTCATCGTGTTTTGGGTGAAACCGAGCGCTATATGTACACATTGTGTAATGCATCATAATGCGTTTACACTTAAAATGGTGGTGGTGGTGGCAGGCGAGCGTTGCCGCCGAGTGGAAAACGCAATTAGTCACGGGAGAAAAAGTCACCACGGACGGAGATTTATTATCTCTGCTTGTTCGAGTATTGGAATTTTTTGTACGGCGATTGTCGCTGAGTACAAGAAAGTGCACCTAGCGATTTTGCAGGAGATTCATTAATCTATCGTGTTCGCAATATGTCCATACAATGAAGAGTGTTGAGACTTACGAAGAAAGTTTTCAATAATGAATCGGAAATGTTTTTCAGCATAAAAAATAGCGAATTCACTTTGAATATATGTCACAATTCTGATTCAGTCCAAGCCAGGATCAAGCAGACGGACTGGTGTTTTTTGGTAGAGTTACTTTTATTGCAACTTCCCAATGGTTGACAATGTTGGTATGCCTTGTGTTCAGGTGCTGTATAGAGATGATATACAGGGTTGTTTCAGAAATAAAGGCTAACGTTCAAAGAGCCTGTGCCCACGGACGTAATAAATATGTGTTGTCACTAACGTATTGTCTAACTTAACGCAATCTTGTGCTGCAACTGGTGACAAAAGAACGCCGACAAAATATCGGTCTCCGTTTACTCTGGCATTTCACACAAACAGTGACATTGACCTACATTAGTCAATTGATTTAAGGCGAATCCGTACCCCCTACGTTCTACTCACAAAACAAAATTAAAGATAAATGGTATCAGTTTAGTGGTAATTTATTTATACTTTTGTTTGTTTTTGTCTAAACGGTTACTGAATCTGACATAAAATTGACGGACTTTGCGAACCTTTTACGGAGAATACAGGTTAAAATTGAAAAAAGTACCACATAATAGATATAAGTTACACCTTTCTCTATAAGTATGGCTCTTGTGACACAGATTGTGCAGAACTTTGAGATTGGACATCATACAGCAGCTACGTTTTACGACCTTACAAAGGCTTTTGATTGTGTCGCATGAGCTACTGATTGCTAAATTACACCAGTACAGGTTTTTCAAAGCTAGCATTCAGTTACTCAAAACTTATCTAACGGATCGTTATGAACACATTAAATTAAACGATAAAATTTCTACAAGTCAGCTTTGTACAAGTGTGGTTCCTCAGGGTTCGGTACTGGGTCCAATACTTTTCCTATTATATATTAATGACATTACTAATGCTAGTTTATCTTCAAAAGTGATTCTCTTTGCGGACGATACAACCATGATTCGGGGCAATGAGAAGTATACTGACTTGACGGTTTAAGTTGAGTGTGACGAGAAAATTAAGGATTTGTGTCTTTAGAATAAATTACTTATTAATAACGACAAGTGTACATCTTGGTTGTTCACATTACGTCATGATCCCTTAGTATCAGATGGAGATGTCGAGAGCGTGCAGTTTTTGGGTGTAACACTGGATACCACATGATGATGGGAAAGTCGACGTGACTATGTTGCTAATAAATTGGCCATATTTTCTTTTTAAATACACTAAGTCACACTGGGGCACCTAAGAACTGCATATTTTGCTCTCTTCCAGTCAGTCATGTCGTACGCTTTATTTAATTGGGACATTTAGGTCATAGTACAAAAATATTTGCATTGCAACGCCAGTGTCTCAGAGCGATATGCGGTGCAGGCTATAGATATGATTGCAGAACACTTCATTAAACTAAACGTGCCAACTCTACCAAGTACGTATATCCTACAATGCATTATATACGCTAAAGTAAACTCATTATCCTTTACTACACCAAATATGGTTCACCATCATAATACCAGAATAAAACAGCTGTATCGCCAACCTTTCTTGAGACTCAAAAAATCTCGAATTGGGTCTAATTATTGGGCTTTGAAGTTTTTTAACGTCCTTCCGGCAAATATAACGTGCTGCTCTCCGAAGCAACTTAAAAACTGCACGAAGCAGTACATGATAAATAAATGCTTCTACAATTATGATGAGTTCTTAACAAACAACTTCCAGGATTTACTTGTTGGTTGATTTATGTCACATATTTTGTATATATCTTTTTTGACCTGTGTAAACATTTTTTTGTATTAGTACTTAGTAGCACCAATAAATAATATTATTATTATTATTGTTATTATTATTATAAGTGTACAAAGTTTCATGTAACAATATCAATATGTTACATTCTTTTTTCACTCAAAACTTCTTTGAGTGCATGAATCAGACATATTTTATCACGTAGCGTGGATACAACCATAACAATTAATACATTTACATTACCACAACAGGTAATATACTTTTATCTATAATTTGATGTATAACATGTGAGAATTGATTCAAAATGAAGCTCACTATGGATCCTTGTTTGATAGGACGTGCTAGCCCTACAGATTCCTCTTAAATAAATTGAATAATAACACATGAATTAAATAATTATATCGGTTTTATCATCAGTATGTGTTGTAAAATACTTAGCATTCACAAAATAATAAATTGTAAATTATTCTCCTTTGATACCACTTTGTAATTCGTCCTTTGATTGTTCCAAAATGCCCGACGAGTTATCATCAATTTTAATACACCAATATATTTATAGCATTTTGTGTACTTTTAGCTCTACATAGGCGAATTTTGATCCATTTTAGAGAAAACTTCGCTGTACGTCAGACGTTGCTGTAAATAATTTCGCATGTTGTGGACAGAGTGAACTCGTGGAAATCGCATCGTAATTAGTTCATGTCACTGGTAACAAGCAAAGATCCGTTGATCAAACTATCATATAACGTTGATACAACATATCAGTAAGCACTAATATTTATGCTAGTAGATTTTAGTAATGTGGAGAATTTGGGCGAATTGGTAGTACCTAGGGTTTGTCGGTTTTTTAAAAACCGGTTAATCGTTTCCTTATAACTTGTAAAAACCGTTTTTTTTTAAGCAAAACCGGTCTTAGATACTGGATTTAATATGCAAAAACATTGAATTACTTGATTAAAATCATTACCTTTAAGTTTATTATGTTAATTGAAATCGGCATTAAGTAATCAGTAATCTCAAACTTTTTGTCCTTTAATATTAGAAGTGAAGGTGTAAATATTAGAACTGACTATATTGTACTGTACGTATTACTTTTTTTGCTATATAAACCGATTTTAATACTTAAAATATGTATTATGTCATGTGTTATTAACATATTTTTCGAATAATCCTCCTGAAAAATGAATCTACTTTTGACTGAGTTGCGTCAATACATTCGCACTATAATTGTCAAAGCAATGCAATGAAGGAAATAACAATAGAAGAAGTAATCGATCGCTGAAAATATCATTATTTGCGACAACTAATAAAAGAGCAAATATTTGTGTGCTATAAAAATTAAATAAATATTAAAATATATATAAATATTTATTACTGGGGGGGCTATAACAACAAAGTTGGATGTTCCCATAAAAATAACTCTACCCATTCTATTTGCATTTGCATTTATTTTCATATATATATAGGAGATTGTTTAATAGGGTGAAAGTCGTGTTGCAAATAAAGGAGCTGTTATTTAGTAGGCCTTTATTTTAATTCTTATATTTCGCTAATAATTTTTAGCATCTTCATGAGAACTAAAACGATTATAAACAACAGTTAGTCTGAACTTATTCTAAAGGTGTTAAAATTACTTACAAAATGTGGCTGTTGCTTATAGATGTAATTAAAACAGTAATAGACATCAGGTGTTATTTACGGCACAATTTGGTTAAGCGAAAACGGAAAATGTTACTGCACCATGCTTCACTGGGGCATTTTTAACCAAACTAAAATGTATATGGTTTTTTTGACATGTGGTCAGTTCAACACGAATGAAGGACACTAGGGAAAAATTCGAACGGCAAGCGGGACCAGTTTGTCTTGAAATTATTTAAAACTTGATTTGGAAAGTGGTGGGTCAGGGTTAATTAAACTATGGGCAGTTCCAAATGCTAATCAGGTATTTTTAGTTTCTGGATATTAACTACTCCGGACCATGTTTCAGAAGGTAAGTGTAAGTGTTGTTCAAATTTTCTATATCTTTGTTACTATTCATGCAATTACCCTCTATTTCATTAATTAGGCACATTTCCATGAAAAGACGCTTTTGGTCATTGCGTTCCGTCCTGAGTACCCTGACACCATCGTAGTCTGCCTCATGTCTCGACTCGTTGACATGAATCGACAAACCACAAGCCCGAGGTTTTCTCTTCACATCACTCTTATGCTGAGTTACACGTTGACCCAATCTTTGGCTTGTTTGGCCTCTATATGTCAATGGGCAGTTCATACAGGGAATTTCGTAAATGACACCACTCTTTTGTAAGATAGGTGTCTTATCTTTCAGATTAGTAAATAAATTACCAACCGTGATGGTATTAGACACGGCCACGACAGTGCCAGAGCCACCCAGAACACGCTTCAAGGGGGGTGTGAGGTTCTCAACATTGTGCAACTTTCTGTACTTTTTTGAGTTGTTATTATTATCACCTACATTTTCCTCTTCCACAGGGGAGTCACTGTTAGGAGGAGTTAGTTGGTCAGTGAACAGGAACTTCTTCAACAGGTCATACCATTCAGATCACCCGTTTCGATACAAAATTAATCTCATCAATGCTTTAAAAAATAGAATTGTAAAAATAGTTCACCCTTCTCTTAAAGAAAAAAACTTAAATATTTTGAACGAAATACTTTTAAAGAATGGTTATCCCACTTACCTGTTGAAGAAGTTCCTGTTCACTGACCAACTAACTCCTCCTAACAGTGACTCCCCTGTGGAAGAGGAAAATGTAGGTGATAATAATAACAACTCAAAAAAGTACAGAAAGTTGCACAATGTTGAGAACCTCACACCCCCCTTGAAGCGTGTTCTGGGTGGCTCTGGCACTGTCGTGGCCGTGTCTAATACCATCACGGTTGGTAATTTATTTACTAATCTGAAAGATAAGACACCTATCTTACAAAAGAGTGGTGTCATTTACGAAATTCCCTGTATGAACTGCCCATTGACATATAGAGGCCATACAAGCCAAAGATTGGGTCAACGTGTAACTCAGCATAAGAGTGATGTGAAGAGAAAACCTCGGGCTTGTGGTTTGTCGATTCATGTCAACGAGTCGAGACATGAGGCAGACTACGATGGTGTCAGGGTACTCAGGACGGAACGCAATGACCAAAAGCGTCTTTTCATGGAAATGTGCCTAATTAATGAAATAGAGGGTAATTGCATGAATAGTAACAAAGATATAGAAAATTTGAACAACACTTACACTTACCTTCTGAAACATGGTCCGGAGTAGTTAATATCCAGAAACTAAAAATACCTGATTAGCATTTGGAACTGCCCATAGTTTAATTAACCCTGACCCACCACTTTCCAAATCAAGTTTTAAATAATTTCAAGACAAACTGGTCCCGCTTGCCGTTCGAATTTTTCCCTAGTGTCCTTCATTCGTGTTGAACTGACCACATGTCAAAAAAACCATATACATTTTAGTTTGGTTAAAAATGCCCCAGTGAAGCATGGTGCAGTAACATTTTCCGTTTTCGCTTAACCAAATTGTGCCGTAAATAACACCTGATGTCTATTACTGTTTTAATTACATCTATAAGCAACAGCCACATTTTGTAAGTAATTTTAACACCTTTAGAATAAGTTCAGACTAACTGTTGTTTATAATCGTTTTAGTTCTCATGAAGATGCTAAAAATTATTAGCGAAATATAAGAATTAAAATAAAGGCCTACTAAATAACAGCTCCTTTATTTGCAACACGACTTTCACCCTATTAAACAATCTCCTAGTTAAAGAGGTCGAATATATTCATACCAATTATATATATATATATATATATATATATATATATATATATATATTAAAGTTGAGAGTATGTATCGACCGTGGCTTCGTTGAGAGAAAACGCAAAATAATCACGTGGGAAATTCAGTCAAATAGGCGAATTAAAGGAAACTCCTTTTATCTCAGTTCAAATTTTCGTTTTAATTTTAAAACTTCTTCAGGAACAAGCTAGATACAGTAAAACAAGGCCTCAGTCAACAGATAAATGGTCAATTAAAAATTCTCTACTTACAAATAGAGTTGGAGAAAAGTTTGCATGGAGAAACACATCACCGGAAAACCCATGCCAAAACACAGCAACAATAGAGCACAAACGCAAACGACGGTAACATTATAACACTTATAAACGAAATATTAGGACGACACACTGTCTCCTCCTTGCAGACAACTGGTTGTGAGTGACAAAAGTACATTACAAGGTGACACGAATCAGGTTTCAGCGCCAGAGCCGCCAACACCAACAGTTATACGTGAATTACTTGATTTATTGTTAATTAGAAAAGAATAAATATTGCTGAGTTGGCACGTGTCAGATTTGAAATTTAAGCTATCACCACTATTACGCTGAATGTGAAACATCTCCAAGAAAAGCCTACACCTGTAATTACTTTCAACCGCGGTTGAATTACGGTTGAAAGTAATTACAGGTGTAGGCTTTTCTTGGAGATGTTTCACATTCAGCGTAATAGTTGTGATAGCTTAAATTTCAAATCTGACACGAGCCAACTCAGCAATCTTTATTCTTTTCTAATTAACAATAAATCAAGTAATTCACGTATAACTGTTGGTGTTGGCGGCTCTGGCGCTGAAACCTGATTCGTGTCACCTTGTAATGTACTTTTGTCACTCACAACCAGTTGTCTGCAAGGAGGAGACAGTGTGTCGTCCTAATATTTCGTTTATAAGTGTTTTAATGTTACCGTCGTTTGCGTTTGTGCTCTATTGTTGCTGTGTTTTGGCATGGGTTTTCCGGTGATGTGTTTCTCCATGCAAACTTTTCTCCAACTCTATTTGTAAGTAGAGAATTTTTAATTGACCATTTATCTGTTGACTGAGGCCTTGTTTTACTGTATCTAGCTTGTTCCTGAAGAAGTTTTAAAATTAAAACGAAAATTTGAACTGAGATAAAAGGAGTTTCCTTTAATTCGCCTATTTGACTGAATTTCCCACGTGATTATTATATATATATATATATATATATATATATATATATATATTTATACGTTACATGCAGCTTTTGTTGTAAACTTAAATACCTACTTCAGCCACGTTACTTCTTTTCAATCATAGTGGGGATTACTAGCTTCTATGTAGTATGATAAAGTCATGTGCCTGGCCACATCAGATTTTCTACATATTTAATAAAACAAATGTGTATGTTTTTTAATTTCAATAACATTTATAATATCTGATGCATTCTTATCTGAATCAGCAAACAGACATTATCAATTTATTGCGTTCTATACACTTTTGGCACTGAGTTTCCCAAAAATTGGAGATAATTTATAATGTTTCCTTCTACTCGATTTAGTATTTCAGTTCATATTCAGTTATTTTTTCATCTACACTAGTTTATAGATCATTAAACGCTTTCAAAATAAGGTGCTAAGAAACAAAAAGTGAATTATCAGAAGAGACTTCTTCAGCACACGAATATCGAGGCAGTTCTGTGACATTGTGCGAGACGCAAAAGAACTCAACCTTTTGAGTTGGTGAAGTGATTTTACAAAAGCAGAGTACAGTGTTATTTATGTGAGTTATAGGTGACCAAAGCAGAGCAACGTGCAGTCTGTGAAGCTTAAACCGTTAGCATCCAAACTAAATTTAAGTTAAACCAACGGGAACACTTAATATCGAACGCTTTTTATACGTAGCAATTTATGTTAGATTATCGTAGTCATCGTAGTCAACTGATCATTGGCTTATTTACATTGAGACTTTTGGATTGTGGAATCTTAGTGTGGGTATGTTTGTGTAGTGGCTTGTGTAGTACCGGAGACAGATGGATGGAAATTGTATGCGACGGATGACGCGTATGCAAAAGAACTTTGATCGACTGCGCAGATGCGGAGAGTCAATTTGTTTTGTCTGACGCTATTAGTTTGTAATCACAATTTTTGTAAATCCGCCTTACATTTCTAGATTAATTGATAAATGTTCGTCCGTAAGTTTAGTTTGCAATCGTCTTTCGATCACCTGAACACATAAAACCATCAAACCAAAATCATCCACAAGTGGGAAGTTCCCATAATATAGTAATGGATAATATAGTGAATAGTTGAATAAAGTTGTTATATTAACATTGGCTTACGGAATAACAATTTCTTAACCGTCTTTACTTGACATACACATACATATAAATTGGTATATATTTAAAATTTCAATTCCTCCAGGAGTAGGAATTGAGCAATATTAAGAAACACGTCCTTAGTGGTCATTATTTTATACACGTCAATTATGAATTGTGCTCAACTCACATCTTTGTTGTCCCGGGACCGAATTTGGAAGGGCAGTTCTCACTTAATAACTTATTTATTGCCCTGGCGAATTGATATAAACAGGCCTTAACTTTCTCGAACACATACAAAGTTAACGTTGCGTGGTCCTTCGACATTTTTCCATCCAACTCGCACGCACGTAGAATTCGAAACAATTCAAGAAACTTTATTCTTCTTGCAAAGTGAGACACAGAAATGTTGACCCATATCACTCGCGTATTTGAATTGTAGCGCTTATTGGACGTCTCCGAACCGTCTTTTTTTTTTGTCATGGCAGTAGATTATAGTCGAACGCCGACACGTTTGTTGTGAATTGGCGTTTGTCTGAGGGGTATTTGAGGACATTCCTTCTGGAGATATTTTCTTTGCGGGCGACGTGAGAATGCGCGAAGAATGTTAGTCAATATCGTTCCAGTGTCCGCCTGAGCAAATATTAATGCGATATGGCAGAAGAGGGTATCGTTCAAATAGCGCGGGAAACGAATTAAAGTTAAAGTTCTTTTATTGCTAAATAAATACCATTGTGATCACAAAGTAAATATGGGCAAAACGTGGTATAAAATATATTTCTTTTATAATGTATTTACCTACAAGGAACTGTAAAAATTATTCATATTTGTTGTTCCAGTGAACCAAACGTGCGTTAAATCTAGATAGAAGAACGAAGTGTACTATTTCCATAGATGTTTTCTAAAGGATTCACTAAATTGGAGTAAAATTAAAGCATATTATAGATTTTGAATGCTACTAAGAAAGTAAATCCTTTCATCATAGCAATCAGTACCTACACTAATACATATATGGTATGTCAAAAAAATCTGAGGTGGCCAGGCACATGACTTTATCATACTAGGTATATATAAAATTAATAGTTTAGCTGCATGAGATTCTATTTAATCGAGATCGGCTATGTCTGCATTAAAATAAAACTAGTAGAACTAGACAGTTATGTCGATTAAAGCTACGTTCGGATATTGTACTCCGTTGACAACGGGTACACCGTCCAAATGACACTTACGTGTTATTGGCTGTAAAAAGTGTAACGGTGTACAATATCCGAACGCAGCTTAAATTGACAGTACGTATTGTCAAAACATTAGCGTTTGACACAACCTACTGTCATTAGAATCAAAATTTCTGACATATCCTGGCTACTAGTTTTAAATCAGTACGACCGATCTCGATGAAATAGAATTTGCTCACGCAGCTAAACTATTGATTGTACCAACAAAATTCATAGTCATATTTCCTCTACTTTAATTTATTATTTAATTATTTCGACGAATTCCCAGAAATTGCGGCTTATTTGCAAAATCTTTCAAAAATGCTAAGACTAAACCTCCAGTTGCTTTGGACCCTTTTCAACAGAAAGCTTTTCAGCTCTAAGTTTGGTCATAAAACTTCTAAATATGAAGTTTCGTCCCGATATCTTTAGTAGTTTCTCCAACAATTAGCGCGTGGTATGAGGCCATGTAAAAAATTAGGTTAGGTGATTGTTGAGTTCAGCTGAGTACCTTTGTTTTGAGACTTGCTTGTTGTGCTTTTTATTGACAAACTTTATTACTGTGACCTCTTGTATTCTTGTTAAAGTGTATGGTTTTTTTAGAGTAAAAAAAATTGATTGTAACCGTAATGTACCGGTGCCCGTCTCCGTGCTTCACTGTTGGATGTTTTTGCTAGCAGTCGGTTACTCGCTTCTGGATGTGAGTCGATGTTTGATTGTTTTTCGTTGCACTATTTTCACTGTTTTGCAGCGTACCCTCTGAGGAATGCAATAAATGTGTCGAAAGCTTAGGGATCGATCAAAGGAAGTGTTTTATTTATCCTCCACCTGGCTGCTTCCCCCAATAGCATATGATTACTTAGCTAGTTATACTACAGCCGATAAAGATATTCCTTTAATTTACATATTACGTATGATAAAGATAAAAGTCATTCTATATAAAATGTTTCATATTTTCCTAAATGGCAAAAGCCATTGTTAATATTATGATTTTAGATACAGGATGGTTGGTTAACACGAAAATGTCATATTGGCCCAAGAGTAAACTATCAGTTTTTCGGAATTACTTGAAAAATGTCATAGGAAATAGTTCTTTTCAATTAATTTTATTATATTCAAATTTCACAGTCGGACCAGTAAAAAGAAAATATATATCAAAGTGAATAAAAAATCTAGAGGCCACAATTAAGATTGATCAGTTGACAGTAGTAACAGCATATCCAAGCACTTTGTTGATAGAAACTGATAGAAACTATGGTGACTTTAGAGCAAAGGATTCAGTTTAGATTTTTGCTACCTACTTTCGCCGAAATCAACTTACAGGTTAGGTGTTCGCTACACTATCAACACGACGTTTGTCCTGCTCGTAGCACATATCAAGCCAGGGATTGGTTGAACCGATATTGTCCCAATTAATGGATTGTACAAGTCGGCCCTTTAGGATGGCCACCGCGTTCATCTGATTTAACGCTGCTGGATTTTTTTTTCTGTGGGTTTATTTAAAACAGAAGGTGTATGCCAATAATTTTCATGATAGACATTCTAAAATTAAAAATTAGGGAAGCAATAGACGAAATAAATGAAGAAACAGTTGATTTATATATCGGGAGTTTAGATGAAGATTGGAAAAATGTGTAGGCGTAGGTGCCCAAAATATGAAGTTTTGTTAAATTACTTTGCTAAAAATAAATAAAATATTAAACTTACTATCGGTTGCAAAAGTATTGAGCCCACGGTTTGAAGGCTTGTAACTCTGAAACAGCTGAACAGAAACAAAATGCCTTATACTCCTGAATCATATCAACATAATAGGAGTGCCTATCAAAATGCGAGAGAAGTAAAAAAGGTCCGGATTTTTGCGGTTTTAAAATAATTCTTGACTTTCCGATTTGTTTTTCGACTAAACCACTTACAAAATTTTTTGTGCAGGTTACAATAAGAATCTCTTCTATAGATTGGTGTTATTTTTCTGATTTCTTATGTAATTATGTCTGTAAGCGAGCTATTTTTGGACGCGGATATCTCAGAAACGAACGATAGCAGGACGACCCACTTAGCACGTAAACAATTCTTATGTATTGTGATACTCATCCATTGATTCTAATAACATCTAATAACATAAAAGTTATTTGGAAATTTTTAAGAGTGATAATATTGTTATTGTTCGGGTGCGCAGGATCGTTCCCCTCGGGGAAAGGGGATTACACGCGGGAAACGATGCGAGGCTTCGCGCGACGATTTCAAACGATCAACTCTCAGGACCGTATTCAATATTTTTGTCATTTTCTCGTTCGGTTTTATTTTTGAAAATAGCATACGTGATTGCTTTTTATTTGTGGAATTGTATACCTACATATTCTGTTTTGTGATTTATTATTATTTCACATTAGTTCTGTGTTTCAATTGCGACAAGTATTTGTCCTAAAATTTGAATGAATTCTGCAATTCCAGAAGAACCACCAACATTGGAAATATCGCGGCAACTTCTTTATCATTGTCTATAATCACTATGGCTACCAACTTTTTAATACAAACAAAATTCTTTATAAAGCAAGAGAAAATCGAGAAATTAAAAATTATATCCATTACTGGTATAGTTAGGTCCAATCATTTCCTCTCAAATCGATTTATCAATCTAGAAACCCGCAGTGCGATCGTTTCGAGAAATATAAATTAATAAAATTGTAGGTTAGGTATGATATTTGCATCGGAGTTATTGGAACTGAGCACAAACAGGTCGGCCAACTTTCCTTCGTTCGGAATCGAACAGGAAACTCAAGCGCCAAACAAGGTTTCCAAGCTCGCGCACGCGGCGGTGAACAGTGAACAGTTGTAAGTCGGCTGAGCAATTTAATTTTGAAGTTTTGAAAGAGCGCCGCGGCGGCAGCCCGCCGTCTCTCTCATTCAATAGATCGGGAGTTCCGTAAGTTTAATTATTAACCGTGTAAGGTACAGGCGCCGAATTGTTTCAACGGGAAATCGTTGTATGCCGTTGGCATTTGAATTCCGGGTGTAACGAAGTAGAACGAACGTTGGTTCACTTGTGGAATCCATTTCGTGGGATAATGAAGAATGTGTTTGGGTTTGAGAGGGGAAATTATTTTAACGATAGATTTTGCTGAGTTGAAAAGATGTCTTTTCATTTTGGATAACCCTCCATGTTGTAATCAGAAGAACGTGAAACTTCTAAAAAAATAAACGGGGACGTAAAGTATCACAGGAACTGAGATCAGGACTTATATCAGTTTTATTTTTATTTTTGGTCGATATTTTTTGAGTTTTAGAAATCACACAGCACACATGGACTCAGGCAGCTTAAAAATCATAGGAAATAAAATGTATCCCAATGCAGCAACGATTTTACAATTTTGACCATCATTTATCTCCGCCAGTATGCATTTTGACAATAGACGGACACACACGGTCGGACATTTTAAAGGATTTAGTCCGCCTATTCTGACTTTAAAGTTGTTATTAGAAACTTTCAAATAATGAGGGAAATAAGATTAATAAGATAGGTATAAGAAAACCAGAAGTATCATAACAACCCAAATTTTGTATACATAATTGAAATTCTGAAATTCGCTTTTCACTTACCTTTAGTTTTTTGATTCGCTTTTGTCTTTCGATTTATTTTTCGATTTGTCTTTCTGGTTTCTCTACTAATTATTGCTTTGTATTCCTTACATTTTATTTTAGCTATTTAATTTATTTATAATATTTGCGATTTCTAGATTTAGTACTTGCCTACTATCATACCTATGTTACACATGTTCAACTGACCTGCACCGCTGCAGTTTTATTTGCTTGCTTTTTCCGTTTTTGACCAGCATGCGAGCCACATGCTTGATATTTATTCGTGCCCACGTCTAACGTAAATGTTGTCCGTCACCTCTAAACGTTTTGAATGTTTAATTTTGCACTGCAATTCGCTTATCCTGAACGTAAGTCTTTGTTTCTTGTTATTTCTTGTATTTTTAACCTTATATTTCCTTGGACATGTTTTTTTCTGCATTTCTTCATATATTTTTGAAATTATACTTGATGTTAATGCTATTATTCTGGATGTAGAATTTTTATGGTCTGTGAGTATAATCTTAATTGTCGTCCTACGTTTTTCTTATATCCTTTGTATTGTAGATTTACTGATGATGACAGTGAACTGTTGAAACTGGGAAATTAAATTATTCGCAAAGAGAATAGGCCTTTTATTTGAATGAATGTAATTGAAATTGTTTGTAATTGTTGGTCTCAATATTGGAATTAAAGACCACAAAAAGCCCTCTATAATCATACGAAAAGAATAATTTGAAAGCTTTAAAAAACATCGTACAAATGTAGGCTTTTTTACACTGAGTTCAAATACAGTACAAGTCAAAAATAACTTTTAAATATAACATAAATCGTAATGCAAATTTAAATAAAACATATGATTGGTTTTGTTCTCCGTATTACTTTATACCGTCTTTTACAAAAAATAAATTGTTAATTTTCTCAGAACTCACTGTTCAAACCTGCACAGTATTCAAACTCACTGATTAAAGTATTATAGTGTATTCTCCTCATAGTTTTTTTTTTTCGAATTATCAATTGCCTCCCCAACACATTTCCATTTTTCTTCTCTAATTCTTGTAGCTCAATTATCTCCCTAGTCTCTGTCAATCTAATGTTTTGTGGTTTTTTTCCCTTTTGGCCTAGCGGGACCCGGAGTATCGTCTGACGTTCAGTGATAGGTAGTAAATCCGGTTAACCTAAGCGTTTTTGTAATATTGTGGCAGTAACATCTGCTCTTATTTGTGCGAATGTCAAAATATGATATCTATTTATTGTATGAGTTTCTAATTAAACTAAAAATAGTTTTTATTTAATAGCTGAATTATGACAACAAGACTTACTACCCAGAATGTCTCCTTTGTGATGACGAAATAATATTAAGAAAAATAATCGGCTTTATTATTATTTATTATTTTTATTGAATAAAAATTTGTGAATTTTATGATTCGTTTATACATGGAACTTATACCAACCCTACCGACTCTAAAGGATTAAAATAGTAAACAACGAAATATTTTCTAGTAGTTTAACTCAGATTTATATATCAAGTTTACCGTATATTTCTAATTAAACCTTATTTTTAAACCCTCCAACACCACAAAGATAAACATTGTTACCTACCTATATTTTTTATATAAGTTTCATCAATCACCAAAAAACCTACCAGAAAATTCTAAGGCGCTTATTAAGCGTAAAATGAGATCGGCATAACGACATAAACGAGCCCCCTTCCATCTTTATTTTCACTATACGTCGTTAGTGGTAAAAATATCGTCTGAAGGCACACCCCTCATCGCTGAAGTATGGACACAGTTGGAAGGAAACTCGAGGTTCTATTTATGGGACCCGGACGATGAGAGACAAATTATCATATTTCAGCCAAGTTGGCGGAGGGCACAGTAGCCGCATCAAAGGCCGGCTTGGTAGGGGTGTATATCGTCCGCATACCCTCTCTGTATGACGCGAAACCGCCAACTCTCCAGTGTACTTCGTATAGTTTGTAAGGGGTTTACTTTTTCGTTGTTCGGTGGTTTTGTAGGACGGGTATTGTCCTGAAATGTCGTTTAATGAAGACTACGATTAGTGATTTAAAAATTTCTATATCCACAAATATCATAAAATAATTTTATTAAATAATTTTACTTGGGAATTCTCTGTTAAAGCTCCGATTTTTCGAATTATGTATGATGTTTTTAAAGTGAGTGCAAAACCAATGTGCAAAACTTCCCGTTCTCTTTAAATCTTATCAGTCGCGTTAATAAAAAGTTTAAGTCGATAATTATCTGGTTCTTGGAGAATTATACGGCAAAAGTTGATTTCCATCGTTTGTCCCCCCGTCAAATTTTTGTTTTGTCGTGTTTTCTTATTTTATATAACGTCATTGAAGATTATATCCGATCATGTTAATTCAAATGGCCTACCCTGCATTTCTGGAACCAATATTATAACATAAATCTGCTGAGGGTCATTTAGTAACCTTTGTAATGTTGTGTATATAGAATCCCAAAATATGTAAATCAATACTGATAATAAGAGATCTTGAGGGAACAGCACTAATTTTGTTGATACAAATAAAGATATAATACTCGAAAAATGGCCTGAGTATTCAGTAACTCGAAGGAATGCAAAAACGATTAACAAAAACATTAAATACAAACGTGCACTGATCAACAGAAAACTTGATGAAAACTTGATGAAAAAAATAATAAATCCAAAAAACGTGTCTTTTAAGATCCGATGCCGAAAGTGGTGGGTTTCTAAGGTGTCTCTGCATTTCATTAGAGCTTCACTCCCTAAAAGCTACCCCTAACGTGCACTTTTCGGCATTTAGCATTTCACCGCAAAACGGTCACTATTCAGCAATAGAATCTATTCAAACATGATCTGTATACAATTATGCATATAAAAAAGGAATTTATCACTTTGGGGTAAAATTTTTAGGTAACCTATAAAATGAAAATTGTAATTAAATCAAAACATCATAATTCCTTAATGATAAATTACCATTTATTTAAGTCTACTATATAGTTCACCACTTCTTCATCTAAAATACATTTTATTATAAGGTTAAAGACTTGAAGTCAGTTTAGCAATAACTACTTATCTGCTAATCTCTTTCTACCGTTTTAAATTTTGACAATAGACACAAGAATATCTTTTGCCATCAAACCTTGCTCAAAAATTTGTTGATTTTTATACCCCCACATTTACTGTGTTAGGGTATATCCACTTTGCCACAACATTTGTAATACCCTTAAGGAGGCCTAACAGGTATATACTTGTATATAGATGTTTGATCAGCATTGAAAACTGATGCGATTTAGCTATGTCCGTCTGTCTATCCGTCTGTCTGTCTATCTGTCTGCCTGTCTACACGATAACTCCTATAATTTTGAAGTAATTGATCTGAAATTAGGTACATAAGAGTATCAGTTAAGAAGTAAGGACAAGCTCGTGAATAGGCAAAGTCGGTTATCTCCATTTTTTTTAAATTTTGTACCAAGAATATTTTACGGGTGGTGGGTATTTTAACTTCGGCCCGACTGAAGATAGTTACCAGTATAGATTTAGGTTAAGACGCAAACGTCATTAACCAATCGCATTAAAATTATTCACGTTTCTTATTGATCCTAATACACACATTTTACCAGCCCATACGTTTCCATAACATTTCATTTTCTCGCAAACTCGCGTCGGACTTTATAGGTTAAAACAAATAATATAGTTATAAAACCAAAACGGACTAACAGTAATTTATCAAATATGATTTAATCAAGGTCTCAAACGGCTAATTAGCCGTTTTCATATTTAACGCTCTACCTACGGTTTTTAATTATCCAACTCAAATAAACCGGGATCAGCCAACATCACGGAAGTCCAGCGCTTCATAACCCAACTTTACAAGCCCGGATTAACATATAACATTAAGGAGCAGCGTACCGCTAGTGGCGGAGATTTATGAAGGAAACATGAGGAAATTTGATACCGTCGGTACCGAGTCGCAGTTGCAGTTTCCCCGTTTCCAACTTCAAAACCGTGCTTCGGATTTCTGCTCAAAGATATACCGTCGCAACGTGAAGCTGCGCTGTTCCCATATTCTCCTCAGAAATCTGACGAATAAATCGCGTCTCATTCACTGCGCCGTTTTCGGACGACTTTCAGGTTGATACGTCCGGAGAAACGAGAACGAGATCCCTGGCATAATACTTATTTCGTGGGAGTACACATGTCGGAGGACGATCCGCAGATGCCTTGCTCGACTCTGAGATCCGTGAGTTTCTTCGAAACGGTTCGCATGATTTACGAATGGTTTACGACGTCGTGCGGGCAATTCGAAATAAAATGCATTTGTTTATGGGATGTTGAGACGAATTCGTGACATTTTCAGTGAATGTATACTACGTGATATTGCATATTGAACATCTAAAACGTAAATTGTCATAAGATACAGGGTATATACGACATAAATGCGATAAAATTACGGGTTAAGATCAACTTTTTTTCTCTATCGCGTGCCAGTTTTGATTAATCAATTATTAAAAATGCGGACCTCTCGTTTTTAGGAAGACTAGTAGTATATAGTTGAAATACTCCGCGATCAGCTGGGCCGTGTGAAGTCCCGTGTTTGCATTCCTGGTTGTTCGTGTCGCGTTTTGTTAATTTATGTCAACATTGATAACTTAACAAATAGTGAGTATGTAGATATGACGCTCATTTACGGGGTACATAACATATCGTTATTTATTATGAATTTTGTAAAATCCGCGCACTAGAGATAAGTGCGGGCCACCTCTTGTCGTAGTACTACACAATTCATTTTCATGTGTAAAACTTTTATAAATTTTATTAAACTAACTTGAAAAAGCCTTGATTTTTTTTCGTCTGTAGTTCTCCTCTAAAACTTACCAACACCTAGCGCTGCGCGACAACGAAAGGTCGCTCTAAAGCGCTTTCTTTCCTTAACTAGCGCTAACACAATGCACCAAAAGACATTAGACGATTTTAATGGAAACTTATTACCAATAACCTGGAATTCTTGGGTGTATTTTCGCAGCAACGGATGTAATGCACTATTTTCGACACTATTAAATATCAATACCAGAGATTTATTAAATTTTGATCATCACCAAAATACATATATGTACCATTAATATAACACTGAACGAGCCAGTTGGATATTAAAATCTTTGTGCTAAATGAAATGTTTAAGGGTAATAATGTGGGATATTACACGTTATACAATATTTATTATACCCAATATTAACTCTCAATACCAGGTTAAATCACATAATCTACCTTCATACATAATTTTTGTAACAAAATGTACAGTATTGGCCGGGTGCGTGATGCAAGCGTGTTTGTCAGTTTTAACATGTGTGAGTGTATACGTAAGTATTTTATCTTTTTGACACGAAAGTCTGATGATGCGTAAGCGAAACTAGTCACTCTTAAGTAGAAATAAAACCTTACACGAAAAACAGTGTATTTATTAATATTGCATTTGTTAATATTTCTTCCTGTATTATTACAGTTGATAACGCAACAGTTATTATGTCCCATTATGTTTATTTATACTAACGATATGTTATTATGACAACATCAGTAGGTATGACATGGATAAAACAAATCGTTTTTTTAAATCATAAGTTAGACCGTTTGTCTGTTACGGTCGAATTTTAATTCAACTTGACTTTATTTGACATGATACCCGTCATTTCATGTCAAATTAAAAATTGACAATATCGACAAGTATAGTTCCGTCAGTGGATCAGCCCATACAGCTTATCAGTGTCGCAACTTATCTTGTAACAATAACAAACTACAAATCGATTTGATGCGAGTGAGCGGGCAAACGCAGTCAGTGATATTACGCACATTTTGTCACCTCATTTTTTTATCCAATGTCATACCTTTTTTACTTTTGTGTTTTGTCTGATATCCAAAGTTGCCTAGATCCAAATCTGAAGTTATCCGTTATAAGTTAAGTTATAAGTTTCTTAATAATATGCTAATATTTAAGGAGGTTATTCTTGGGTCCATTTAGAGAGAAAAAAACATGATAATATGTCCTAAGGGTCTTAACTTTTAGTACAGGTGCTAAAGTTTTAAGATAAAAATCTTTTTTATGGTAACTTTGTTGTGAAACGAAGTACGCATATTCTATGCATCTATGCATTCTTGCCAGTCGCGTTCGTGGGGGATTTGCACTGAATCATTTTAAAGAAAAAAATGATACACCATGCTTTTTCTCAAAGTAAAATTATTTTTGAAATTCTCATTCTTTCTGAGCAAATCTGGTCTCCTGATTTTTTTTTCGTTTGACGGACGAAACAAATACACTGCTTTTTCTCAAAGTAAAATTATTTTTGAAATCCTCATATCTTTCTGACCAAATCTGGTCTCTTGATTTTTTTTTGTTTGGCGTGCGGTTTTCTCATAAACAAATAAAATTCATTCATTTGCACGTTGTTATGTACTTTGTTATTATCAAGGCTTAAAACGTATCGTCTAGTAGGTAAGAAGCAGATTTTGTTTTGTAAACAAAAACAGTTTTGACAGTTGTCTACCTAGTCTAGTTGTCACGTATTTAAGTCATCAAAATTAACAATACATACACGATTTTTTCTTAACACCCTGTAGTTTAAAAGTTAACAGCTTTAGGACATATGTTTATATGATTTTTTTCTCTAAATGAACCCAAGAATAACCTCCTTAAATATTAGCATGTTATTAAGAATCACCCTGTATATGAAATATGGCCAACAACATGGCAAGCAAAAATCGAATAATTTGACGAATTTTATTTCCGGTCTAATTTGAAACTCTGTTACCAAATCTAAGCCATATTGTCACATTCTATCATAGCGGATAAAATGTTTCGATTTGTTCTCTCTCTTCCTCATTGCATTTCCTCTCACTCCTGACGCATTCAACAAGTTTTTCTTTTACTTTGGCATTGTACAGTTGCTTGCAAACAAGGGTAACTTTTATAAACAATAAAATTTTACAATAAATTCAAAGGTACGTCTTTTTCACCACTTCTGAACCTTCTGTCTCCTTCGTCTTGGAGTCTTCCTTGTCTCTTCTGGTTCCTCTCGTTCCTCTGTCTCATCTGACAGGGGTCAATTTTGATTCTTCGGACTTTTCTGTCCATCTGGCTCGTCTGTCAGCCTTATGTCTCTGTCTCTTCTTGACCATCTGCTTCCCTCGTCTCCTAAGTCTCAGATGGCTCATCTGTCTCCTCCTTCATCTCGATAGCGCCGAATACTGTCTGTTCTAATTCATCTGTTGCTCAGTATAGGTACCTGCTGCGTTGCGATCTATCTCGCGGTTATCTGCGTACCATTATACGCGGAACGCAGGTTTTGAAATAATGTTTGCCGATTGCGAAAGATATCGAATTGGTTCTCTCTGTGTGCTGTGTGCATGATTTGTGGAAAACGCGAAGCGGCGGCATCGGCTGGTGCGGTGCCGTATCGGCGCGCTCCGATGTTGATCTTTGTTTCCGACGGTTAAATCGAAAAATATGCGGGGATTCCCGCATGGGAATTGCCCGGACCGCATGATGGATGGATGAATGTAACTTGCGATGAATCGCGAAAGCGACCGTCGAGATAACTACCGTGTAGACTGAGTGAATGCATTGGAGTGTTTGCAAAGCGATTACAAGTTGTTGAGGTATGATGTAAGTCAAGATGAGATTTTTAACTAATTGAAATTTGATAAACGCAGAGTATCCTTCTATTCATAGCAAATTAATTGAAACACATACATAGCGGTTTATAACTAGTGCGAAAAATGCGTTTCTGGTCAGGCTTCACGTGCAAGAAGTAATTGCTGGCGTCATTTTGATTTTTTTTTACTTTTTGACGCGGTTGCAACCCAAAATAGCACTAAGTTCAGTGTTGTTCACATATTGTATTAGTACTTGACCTCTATTAAAAAGAAAAACAAATCTTTCGTGAAACAAAAATAAATTCTTAAACAAAAAATCATAAAACAATAATAATACAGGGTACAAAACGCTCCAGGTCACAAGACTGATCAGATGAATTTTTATAATTGTATTAGCAAAAGCATGGAAAAGTGTGAAGCCAGAACTTATTCAAAACACTTGGGGTGAGAGATGATGATAATTAAACTTCCATTTTCACAGTGGGGAGATAAAAAGAAGTTAGTGGTGTAGAGAAAGAAATAAAAGAAGTTACTCCACGTATAAAACATATTTCCGGAGGTTTCTTAAGTAATAGCACAAGAAGCATCAGAATTGATAGTTATATAAAGTAAGAAGTTACAAGACGTTTGAAATTGGCAGTGGAAAATGCTAAATCGGGACATCACATTCCAATTCTAGCCAAAATGAAAAAAAAGCTTGTTCAGAAGTCAGAGCAGGCAAACATTAAACGGATAAAAGTCACTCAAATTAATACATCTTCTTAGATTTACTTTTTACTTTCTCAGATTTATTTAATTTTATTGGTGATGTGGTATGTAAGTAAAATATGTTGAAGAATGGTGAAATTTGAAGAAATGGAAAAGGAAAATTAGTGGAAATTAATTTTTTTTTCGACAATTGATCGTTCGGATTAATGAGGACCTACTGTACTATTAATACAAGAAAAACTACATTAGAACTAAAATTTATGCAAGTACTGTACCCCATTCTGGAATCTTTCGTAACCATTTGTTGTTAATGTTGTTTTAAGCATTAAATACATCGGTTAATTCGTAAAATGTTCCCATCTATCATCAATTGCTCTTTTATTGACAAGAACCTTCCGTAACGTTCATAAAGACGAAGGGAATAAAACAGCGCCATAAACTGCAATATTGATTTGCTTTTTATGGCTAACTACTACACTAACTACCACCCGTAGTAATTATTAAGCTTTAGTAAGGTTAACTAAAACCAGACGCCTTTCGCATGTAAACGTTGCCCTGGCTGTGTCACCGTTATTATTAACCCTCGTACTACCTGTTAAAATTTATTCCGTGCTCGAGTATAAAGTGCACTTTTTGCCACCTAGGTTTAACTACCCCCGTAATACTTGATTAATGCTCGCTAAACAACCACTTAAAATCAAGACATTACTTCCACCTAGCCTTCTCTCCTTCACCGAACGCTTTCTCAACACGGAACACTGAATATTCTATTAAACCATTAGTAAAGTAAAATGTGTTTCATAGTAGGAATATTTTCTTATTTGTTTTGTCGTTTCTGCATTTTCCCTTGTTATTTTTATCTTGTGTTGTTAATGTTATCTTTGTTTCCTTATTTCCGATTCTGCTTTTTTTCTGCCACGAGAGTCCATGTTTTTGAAACGATGTCTTTTACATGGCTTTTGTGTCATATCTGTAATTATATCATATCTCTTCATATCTGTCATATCTCTTCACCACCTTGTAAGAAGCAATTCAAATTCAAAACTACAAAATTTGTTCTTTTTTCGTTTATTTCTTTTCTCAGAAAAAGCTGCCAGTCGCTTTGTCCGCTTATAAACTAGCGATTCCCCGGATATCTGTTCCCTTTTCAATGTTCTGTTTAATGTTTGTCCCTTCCTTTCCTGTGCCCTTCTTTCTCGTCATTTGTCCGTTGATCCGACGTTTTGGTTTGTGTTCTTTTTATCTTTCCATTTTGTGTCTTTATAGATTATGGTCTGCCTTCTTCTATTATTAGGTATTCTTTCCCTGCATTTCCGTCCTTTCTCTCTTACTATCGTTTTCCTGGTTTGAGCGTCTATTCTATCTTGACATATTTTATTCTAGCTGTCTATGATATTTTCATCTGCCATATTGGCAAATATTACTACAATATTATTTAGTATTATTTATTGTCATTATGAAATAATTTTGCATATTTCTTACGATTTATTAATTTATATTACTATGGCAGATGTTCGAAATCAGTATAATATATGAAGCCTCTTCATGACAAATCCTCAATGATGATAAATAGGAGAACAAGCTGGTTTCATGGGATAGTCGCGTACTGGAGGAATAATATGTAGAAATGTTGTTGCATGAGATTTTTTGATTGTGTTGATCAGAATGTAATATTTAACATAATAGTCAATACTTGCATATTGGAAGACATAAAATAATTATCCTTCTCGAGAAAGAGAAAAACTGGTTGACTTATCTATGGATGTCACTCTTGTGTCCAGACAAAATGCATTAATTGGCTCTTTATTTACAGGATGTATCCGAAAGGTGTGCATTAAATGCACTCAATAAATGTTTTACAGAAATTGATCAATGACGAAGAAAAACAATTATTTCTTTTTCTATCACTGGTTTGGCAATTCAGCGAAATCCAAAAATGCTAATATTGTATTGGAAGCATTATCAGTCAGCAAAATAAATAGTTTTATAATATGTTCATTTTTGGCCCCAAATACAAAAAAAAATGTGTTTGACCACTTGGATTAAATAATGTTGTGTTAGTGTCAGTGTATACGCTTCCCGCAAAGTTTCTATTGACTGGACCATTAAGAAAGATTAGTTTTTATTTATAGTAAACAAATATTCCGATTCAACGTATGTGAATAATACAACAAAATATGACAAGTTTAGAGAAAAAATGTTGAGAGCCAAAGAGCATCAAATTATGATTTTTCTTTGTCAAAATTCTGCAAAGACTTTTTATTTTATCTATCTACAATTTGGTATATCTCTCAATTCTCAATTCAGTCATATTCCGTTACAGATTTCAAAAATCCACCATTAGACAAGAAATTGTACATTCATCTTTCTATTATTAGTTTCAAGAATAGAATAAGAAAGCACAAAATTAAAATTTGAGGGGTATTTTCTCGATCCTATTCGTTACTATTGTCAGGATTGGTACTGTGATTACTTACTGACAGTATAGTTGAGCGCGTAAATCATCAAAACCAAAAAAAGGGACAAATCGCATAGATATAAATGCGGCCACTTTGTCGTCCAGTTGTATACAGTGCTTCCCAAAAGTAACGGATAAACTCTATAAAATCTTAAATAAAAGCATATCAGAAAAATTCGCTGACACGTCGACTTTTATTTTTAAATTACTATACTGCCATACACTTTTCAGTCCCCACCCCTTCGCCCCTAAGGGGTGTTAACCCCAACTATTAAAATTCAAATAGCAAAGTACCCCTTGCGATACCTCCATTGATAGATTTTTTTATTCTGAATACAACGAAAAAAAAATTATCAAAATCAATTAATTAATTACTCTACCAATTCTTCGTCTACCAATTCACCGAATAGGAAATACTTGATCGAGGTATTCTCGAACTGGTCGCGCATAATGTGGAGGCGCACCCGTCTTACTGTAACCCAATTCTGTCATTGTGTCTATCAGGATCTTCTGCGTTGGGAAACAATACCGGTAAAGAAGGTGGTAGTTCATTTCGGAGAAAGTTCAGGTAACGTTCACCATTCAGTGTTCCGTCGAAAAAATATGGTCCAATAATTCTAGAACCCACTAAATGAATAATATCCAATGCGGATTTTGACGAACCCAGTAACGGCAATTTTGTTGACTGTGCCATTCAGACAAAATGTTGCCTCATCAGAAAAAAACGATGTTTCTAATTAAGCAAGGATTTGCATTAGAGAGTTCCATTATTGTCTCACAAAACTGCACTCGTCGATCAAAGTCATCATCGGACAATTCCTGTACCAAGTGCAATTTTTACGGGTGAAATTTGTGTTTCCGAAATACTTTTGACACTGTACTTTTTGATGGACTAACTTGTGAAGCCTCGCAAGTGTTGAATGTGGATTTTCTTGCACCATTAAAATAGCATCCAATTGTCGGTTTTAATTTAAGGCCAATGGACGTCCTGCCTTAGGCTTATCCCGTACATGACCGAGATCACGAAATTTGTTTTCGATTCGACTTACTGTAGGTTGCGATATTGGCGGACGGTCCGGGTGCGTTCCATTGAACAAAACACGAACTTCTTCATGCGTCCGGCTTCTATCTCCAGACCCAATCATCATTAAAACTTCAATTCTTTCGGTTTCAGTAAGTCTCATTTTGCTACTATTTCTTCAATCACGAAAAATTTGAATTGTGTTTTAAACAAGTTGCAATTGTTATGTTGTTATGTTGCAATTGCTATGCCCGCTTCAACAGCGCTTGCTCGAATATTGACGCTCTTCTTTGAGTACATTTTGATAAATATAGCCGTTATTTATCTACCGATTTTGATAATTTCTTTTCGCTCTATTCGGAATAAAAAGATCTATCAATTGAGGTATCGCAAGGGGTACTTTGCTATTTCAATTTTTAAAGTTGGGGTTACCATCCTTTAGGGGCGAAAGGGCACGGGGCTAATTTAAAAATAAAAATCGACGTGTCAGAGCATTTTTCTGAAATATTTTTATTTAAGGTTTTGTAGAATTTATCCGTTACTTTTTGGAAGCACTATATAAGGCCTAAAAAGGAAACAGCAGACAGCATGTGGCATAACCAAAAAAGTGGTTAGTTTTTACTGATAACATACTATCCAGATTGTAATTCTGTCTTAAGAGTAAGCCGATCCGCAAAGCAGTTGTAGTGTATTGTAAAAATGATGAAGAACAGGAAAAGTAAAAATGGTGAAAAGCGACAGAAAGTGAAAATTTCGACAGTAAATTCACGAATACAAAATTTACCTCCAGATTACTACCAACCTATTATATTCCTTTAATGTATTCAGACCATACCTGCATCAACCCCGGTATTTATGTTGCACCTAATACAACATTCCCAAAATATTATCACAAGCGATATTTACGACGCTATTTATAACATTGACGATGTACTCAGCGTCACGTCTCCACACCCCAAATTCCATCACAGCTAATTCCCTGCTTACACTTACAGACTACACCGCATCACCAAACTACCAGCTTCCACTTCGTTGAAACGTTCACCAACTTTTTTCCTTCACTTTTCGCAGAGGAAGCGACGTGCGGAGCAATTTGTCAGTCCGGTACTCGATTGGCGTTTTATAAATAAAAGTATTCGAGAGAAAGAGTGAGAGAGGGGACAGGCGGTCGTTGGCAGTGAAGTGAACGGGGAGGTTTGAAGGGTGTGGGGGGTAACTGGGTACGTGTGTGTTCTCCACGGCATGTGCCCATCAATCATGCGACGTGTTCGGCTCTCTGTATTTGCCTCGTTTTGTGTTTTTGCTATTTTGCCTGTAGTAGTACAGGGGTTGAACGCCCAAACCCTTAGTGCGGGGGTGGAACGAGCGCGGCTCCTCTCTACGCAAAAAAAGGCGGAATGGGATAATTATATTTTCTGGACGGAAGCTGTTAATGTAACGACTATCCGTTTTGTTATAATTGTCGTTAATTTATCATGACGACTGCTGACGGTGCTCGAGTCTGGAATTATAGCATAAGTGGAAAGTTGGAGGCACGCAACAAAAGGGGTATTTTTTGGAAATATATTCGTCGTAAAAACATGCGGACTGTAACGATGTATCCAATGAATATAGCGTAAAATGAATAATGCTTGTTTTCATGAGTAGCGAATAAAGCTACTTAATGAATCTTGTACATTATGGAAGCTATACATTAGGGTGGTTCAAATTGGCTATTTTTATTTAGAAAGCAACGATTCCCCCAAATCGTTTCCAAATCCAAAAAAAGTGGACACGTATTTTTTCCTTTTTCGAAATTTTGATTCTTAATGGTGCCTGTCGAGGCCTCAAATTTACATAAGCAAATGCATGGGAAAAAGACATTTTTTGGTATTTTTCGAATAATTGTTCGGGGTTTGGGAAAACTTAAGACTAAAGTTATACGACTTGCAGAGGACTTTCCAAGGAAGAATTTGACCTATCATACATATGGATTTGATGCCCCCAACCCACCCCCACAGTGCCATGAAAACTACTCTTAAATGAAAAAATGTAGATTCTTCAGAAAATCGACCCTTCTAATTATTTCAATCTCTTTTTTCTCATAGAAATCATTATTATACGTGTAGTGGGATGTTTATAAATATTTGTCAGTTAATTTCCATTTGTTTAAACAAATTTTATTTGTTTAAATAATTCGTTTTTCTCGAAAATCCGTCTGAATTCTGTTTTCTGAGTTCGAAATGGCAGTTTATTATCTTAGAGTGCCATTATTCATTAAAAAAGTTCCTCCTATTGTTTAAACAATAAATTATTATTCATTTTCAACTTTTTTTTATTTATGGTAGAAAATTCAGCTTTTTTGAGAAATTAACCTATAAATTTCATGTTCGAAATATCTTGCTTATATTATCTAATAAACCCACATTTGTTTAAACAAATCCCATTTGATTAAACAATTCTTTTTTTGCAATTCAACTAAAATTATTTTTTCTAGATCGGTCTGGGTAACTGTTATTCTCACTCAAGTGACATCATTTATATTTTGGATGATTTACATTGTTTAAATAATAAAATATTATTCGTTTTCAATATTTCATCAAATTAGAGTACAGGGAACAGTTTCCAGTCAGCAACAAATCAACATTATCTTGCGACACACAGTGGTAGGAAATAAGAATAAGAAATGCAGAAAGAAATATGATTAATAAAATTGGTTGACTTAGGAAATTTAATACTTTTAAAAGAAATGCACTCCCCAATTCCCCGAAAAAAAGGATTTTAAATCAATTCAATTTTTTCGAATAAATGATATTGAAAACGAATAATATTTTACTTAATAATGATTTGAACCAGGTCCCATGTCCCGTGTTCACATCCAGGTTGTGGCTGTAATTTTGAATTTATTTTAAAATTTACATACCACCTGTATATCACTATTATGCATTTGAATAATATTCTACTAGTTAAACAATGGCAATTATCCCAAAATATAAATGATGTTACTTGACAATGACAGTTGACCAGATCGATCTTAAAAAATGAATGTTAGGAGAATTGCAAAAAAATTGTTTAAACAAATGGAATTTGTTTAAACAAATATGGATTTATTAGCTAATAACATAGGCAAGATACCTGGAAAGTGAAATTTATAAATTAATTTCACAAAAAAGTTGACTTCTACCATAATTAGAACAACAGTTGAAAATTAATAATCATTGATTGTTTAAACAATAGGAAGATTTGTTTAATGAATAATGTCACTCTAAGATTATAAACTGTCATTTCGAACTCAGAAAACAGATGTTCGACGGAGTTTCGAGAAAAGCGAATTATTTACACAAATGGACTTTGTTTAAACAAATGGAAATTACCTGACAAATGTTTATAAACGTTCAACTAGATTTATAGTAATGATTTCTATGAGAAAGAAGAGAATGAAGTGATTAGAAGGGTAAATTTACTGAAGAATGTACATTTTTCATTTAACGGTAGTTTTCAGGGCACTGTGGGGGTGGGTTGGGGGCGTCAAAGCCATATGTATAATAGCTCAAATTCTTCATTGGAAAGTCCTCTACAAGTCCTATAACTTTAATCTTAAGTTTTCCCAAACCCCGAACAATTATTCGAAAAATACCAAGAAATGGTCTTTTTCCCATGCATTTTCTTATGTAAATTTGAGGCCTCGACAGGCACCATTAAAAATCAAAATCTCAAAAAAAGAAAAAATACGTGCCCACTTTTCTTGGATTTGGAAACGACCCCAAATGTTCGAATTCTAAAAAAAATGAACAACAAAAACAATATATGTTTCGCGTAGAAGAAGTCGATAGCAATTTATATATCAAACTGTCTTCAAACTTGAATTATACTTTTACGAACTGTTTTCACAATTTTGGTCATTGCAGAACTGAGAAAGGGCAAACAACATGTCTAATGTCTATGTTGAAGTTAAATGATTTAGTTTATTATTAAACGTAATTAAGATCTTGAAAGTGCTTCAATTTATAGCATACCTATTTGAGATAGCAACCACTGCAAACTTTGAAGAAAATTCCTTAAAATTGTCATTTTTATTCACAAGAAGAAATTTTGTTTATTTATTAATTTTTTCAATATTTTAAAGACGTGTTTAATGAAATTTTTTTCACAATGTGAAGAAAACCTACAAAATCGGTAAGAAATTTCAAAAGTTATTAAACATTAAAGCTAAAATTACAAATTTGTACTGGTAACTGTATCTTTTAAACATTCAGAAATTGGGATGAATCAAAAACCGAAATGTTTTGAATTTATATGGATATAAAGCACAACAGCATGTGACCAAGTTTCGTATTTACTCCATAGGGTGTTACAAACCTTGATCACCAAAATATCATTTTGGTTCTACTTTCTACCAGTAAAATATGCTTTAAGCCTTTTTTTACCCAAATTTTTAAAGACATGTGGAATAGTAGTAAATTTTCTTACAAAGTGGTGATAACATCATTAAAATTGATCAAAGGTTGCAAAAGGTATTGAATATCAAAGCTAATATTAACATGTTCTGTTTTAATATAATTTGCGAATATTCAGATTTCTTTTCAAAATTTCAAAAGCATCTCACAATTTGGATGTTTTTTACTGAGAATTGTGGTGAAATAATCATCAGAAGCAGTAAAAGTTCACAAAAGTTATGGAACATCAAATTTTAGCCAAATGTTCAGTAGCTCGGCTTTTTTGCCAGTGAATGTATATTAACATAATAGAATAGATATTAACAATTTTATTTTATAAACAATTTTGAACGTATATATTATTTTGCCATTTTGTGTATATCGGATAGCCCCGATGAGCTCGAAACGTCAAAATTAAACTTAAAATCTGAAAGTAAACGTTAAACTGTGTACTGTTACGTAAATTGCTTGGATATTGTTTAAGTGTGACCTTCGTTGTTAATTGATCTGGAGAGATAATTGTGATCTTTTGAATAGAAAGTGACTAGGCAACTTTCGTGGATTTGTTTGAGGTGCATGAGCGGGCTCAAAATATCCATATTAGGTTCAACAGTACTACAGAGAAGCGCTGAATAATTTTCCGGGGCAAAAGTGGGACCTCGTGAATTATCGTTTCCAGAGTATGGCGTAAGGACTACGCACCAACCCGTAGTGTTGATAACTTATTTATTTTATTTATTATATTTAAGTAGAGTAATTTATTCATACTTCATTGCGTTCAACAAACTTCATTTTAGCATGTTTAGGCACATTTTAAGGCCTTACAGTTTTAACTAGAGAACAAATCGGTATAATTTTGACCATAAAATATTTATTCGGGTTAACGAATACGTTTAAACTTAAAAGAAAATAAATTTAATCTCTAAAATATGTGGTGGCATTTTTGTTGATTTTTCCTAGTGTGAACGTGACTTCTGGATTTTGTCCTCCTGCTTTTTAAATAGACTCTTGTTTTCCCTAGTGATTATTATTTTATTTTACTGTATTCAATGTCTACTATAGTAATGCTAATAATTAATGCATCTATCAAAATGGGTGCTATCAAAATTTAAATTTGTAAAATTTACAAATATTGTTGAATAACCTTCGATCAAATTTTAAATTCTAGGTAGTTAATCGTGGTAGCTACCCTTAGAGGCTAGTTTTTTTATCTCAGTTGATAGCAACCCCTAAATGATGTTTGTTACAAAATTTACGCTAAATCTTAACGCTAATATCTTTAGCTTTATTTATTAATCTTTTAGCAATGCTGAGATGAAATACATCAAATTTAAGATAGCCAAGCTGCAGTGGTTCTTAGAAATTCTTAGCACATCGTAATTATTCAGATCTAAAGCGTGTTAAAGTGTATTAGATTGTAGACTGTGTCTGCCGTCTGTGTCAGTCATGTTGCCGGCTTCTACCTGGAAATCAACATGTAGTGTTAAAGTGTTTTGTGTATAGTTTTGTCGCCGATAGGTAATAGAAAACTATTTGTTATCGTCGAAATCTTAAATAAATACGATTAGATACCTATTTAATAAAAAAACAGTTATCTTGGTTTTTGCAGAAGCCCGACAAATAGATCATTGGCATTAACCGCACCCAGGATTGCCTGAGATAATCTACATACGCCATAAGTAGGTTGTGTGTTGGACGGTGTAGTAAGTTGTAACTATTACCCTTAACAGTATCTACTGCCTCTCAAATCACACCATCAACATGAAATCAAGTTACATTGCTTTCCTAGTATTGGTACTGATGATTGCTGAATGTGAGTAAATTTGTTCTACTATGTAATACATAAGTATACAATATATCCTAAGATATATATATATATATATATAGGTCGTCTAAGGTAACGCCTAAAATTTCAACTTCATTCAATGCCGAAAGCAAATCCTGTACTCATTTGCTGTGAATATTGTGAATATTATATATCGGTTGCTACAGCAACAGAACCAAATAAGGGGAATACACCCAGCACATAAATACCCCAGGCCAACTCGTACCTAAACTATGTATTTCTTTGTAGATAATTAAGGATCTACACATTTCCTAATAATGTTCATATCGTGCGATCAATACAAGGCAATATATTTTAAAAGAACTAATTCGGTCAACTATCAACGTGAATAGCTCGCGTCGCAGATTCGATGTCCATGGGCCTTATTGGACCTTATTTATACTTAAATTAAAATAAAAGACAAATGTCTTTAGGTGATTATTAATTGTTCTGTTGGCTACCTGGTTTCAAATATAATAATTCGATCACAAATCCACAACGCACTATAGGCAAGTTATAACCGTAAATTACAGCTTTTAATATGTAGCAGAGTGGGGCAAATTCTACTCATGAGTAGAGTATTGAGTAGATTACTCAATACTCATTTTTTTTGTAATTTTGAGTACTGAGAAGATATTCAATACTCATTATTTTTTTCGGTAAGTATTTAGTATCTACTCAATACTCAAATTAAATTTTTTTAGAGTAGAGTAGAGTACTCAATACTCACCGAAAAAAATGAGTATTGAGTATCTACTCAATACTCAAATTACAATTGTTTAGAGGAGAGTACAGTACTCAATACTGACTAAAAATTGAGTATTGAGTCTCTGCTCAATACTCAAATTTTAAAATGTTGAGTACTGTGTATTGTACTTAGTATGTTATGAGTCTCAGAGGACTATTGTATTAAGGCAACGTGGTTCCAGCGTGTCCGAGTTGATACGTGCGGAGTGCATTTGCCTGGTCTGCCATGTAACTCGTACCGAGTCATGCGGCGACATGAAAAAAATTTGTGTAGCGGCACCGACAAGATGCGCCTTATTCACATCCCGATAGACAGGACGAGTCGCCGCGATACCCGCGTTAGTTATAATTTGATCCTGCTGCTAAGGCTACTATAAACTAACTTTTTGACATGTTTGGCGTGTTTTCCAACGTGTGTTTTCTGGGACGCGTATTTTCTGGTGTGTTTTATGACGCGTGTGTTTTTCTAAGCGCGTTCTTATAACAAAAGAACGCGCGTTCTTATGACAAAACTACGCGCGTCATAATGAACTTCAGAAAACACGCAATTTAGGAAACGCTGTAGAAAACACGTACGTCAAAAAAACACGCGCTTCAAAAAACCCGCGTCAGAAATACACGCGCGTCTAAAAAACAATAAAAAATAAAAAAAATCGTCAGAAAACTTACGCTCCAGAAAGCATACGCTCCAGAAAATACAAGCTTCAGAAAACGCGCATCAGAAAACAAGCAATTGACAAAAACGCAAAGTCGCAAGCTTGGTTTTGTGTCAATTATAATAAAACTGTATATTTAAGGTATTTTCTGTGTCACTAATTATAAATCCGATGTCAGATTTCAAAAATTCAAAATGGTGGGTGAAATATGGCAAACTCAAAATCCAAAATGTAAACAATTATTGCAAATCTACGCGTGACGTTAAATTAAAACAAAAATGTTATTAATTCTACCATTATATTAAAAAATGTTAAACATTGATTAACATCATAAAAACTGCTTCAAAATATTGTAGAAAATAATAATTTTTAACTTCTAGTAAATCGATAACTTCTTCATCGACATCTATGTCTTTTTGTGATAGTTGGTGTGCTCGTTCCTTCTCAAAAACTTGTCCTTAGTTCTACTAGCATTACTCCAACGCTGTTTGAAATGTGGCAAAAGAACTTTCTGTATTCTCACAATAGCACATGTGTAATTGGCTTCAGTGAGAGTAGGAAACTTTTCTTCAAGATAACGCTGCACTGAAGATATGTTTTCCGTGTTCTATAAGAGTAACACATAACTCGGGTTAATTAATGTTTATAGAACTCATTGTTGTTAAGTGTTTGGTCTGACTGTAGAAAACTTCGACTGAATATGAAGGTGTGCAAGGTATTTTATAGTCGTTAAACCGCAAGATATTATCAATATCGTAGAAGAATAATACATAATATTGACGATACTTACAGTTTGCGGTTAATTATTTTTATCCTTATCACTACAAAAATAGGTAAAAAACAAAAATAGGTGGTTGTTTGTAAGATTAGTTCTAACTTATCCAGCAATAATATTATTTTCGTATTGATAAAAATTAAAAATATATTGTGTTAGATATCAATCTCTTGAACGATGTTAGATTAGCTCTAAAGTAGTTTATTATAATGTTTTAATATTTTTAGTATTGGATAATTGATATAGACGAGAAGTACAGTTCCGTTAGAGAGTGTGGACCACCAATTTAGGAAATAACGAATATTAAAATGCATATGTATTATAATTATACTGTATGTATTTTAATACATAATTCCATTCACAAATAACCAATCAGTTTTTATACATGTATGTCAAATAGACGTCATTCATTTAAACATTACATCTAATAAGAATAATAAGCCGGATACTCCAGGACATTCCAAGTTTTGCGAGCAAATGTTGAAATATCAAGTTTTCCAAATGTTAGTATTGTTGTATAAAAGAACGGAAAATAATGAATTCTTGCTACTAAAGACACATTTGCTTATGTATAAACATTTTAAAAATTAAATTACCAAGACAGACGTTACATGTTAAAAATCTGTTATCGTACACTACTTCAGAATTTTTCAATTTTAGCATAGAGTTGCGCCCCGGGGTAGAATAAACCAATGGCATTGTGTGGCTAGATAAAAAAAGCTATCAAACGTAGTATGTTAGGCGTTGGAGGCAAATGGAGGCAAAGATCAAAAGCTTAGTCAATGTTTTTTTGTACTATTTTTAACATGGTCATGGAAAATATTTGTTTTTACAAAAACTAATAAGTATTAGAAATTAAGCAAATCAGTTTTGAAATGTAGATGTTAAACTCTTTCCAGTGATGTATAATACGTTAAGAGAAGTTATGCATACATAACAGTAAATCACTACTTGTGTGGGGTATGCTCGCAGTAATTTTTTGCGAGTAACCGATAAGGTCAACTTTGACGTCGTGTAGAATAACAAGACCTTCAAATAATAAAATGTTTGGGCAAATCAAACTTCAATCTATCTACTTTATTATAAAATTAATTTCTACTTTGTAGGAGGTAGTTGGTGAAAACCGTTTTTGTCCCTCCCGTATACAGCGGAGCCCCATGTGCAACGTATAGTGCAATTTCCCAAATGCGGACAGGTATGGTTCAAACGGTTTTTAAATTTTTTTAATCCTTTAGTTTTGACAATGAAATAATGAATACATACTTATATAAAAAATTTGTGAACTAAAAAATTTATGACTATTCATTATAAACTGTGATTAACAGAAATAATTTGTCTAAAGTACTGCGGATTTGTGATTATTATTGTTTTTGCTCATTATGGTATCCTCCGAAGACGAATTATTGAATTTGGAACCAGGTAGCCAACAGAACCATTAATAAAAACATCACCGAAACACAGTTGTGCTTTATTTTATTATAATTTTATTATTTTATAATTATAATACAGGTAAGATTGAAGGCATTCATAACTCTCATTTATAGTGTTCACCCAAAGATGTATGCAAAAATCCAGGTCCGCTAAGAAGTGAACGCCTGTAATTTGCGGGTTGTAATTTGCCATTTTTGCGAATTTGTTGCAGATAATCCCGATAACCAAACGCTAGAAGCATCAAAATAGTCTCGAAGTTAACCATAAAGCTTGTACGAGTTTTTAGTTCTTCTAAAATTCAGCCATTTATTGCTTTTGTTTGTTGTTTTTCATGTTTCAGGCCAATGCCGGCGATGTTACGAATGCTATGATACCAACGACGGACCCTGCTTTTCACCAAAGGAACACAATTTGGTAACCATTGATTGCAGCGCGACGACACTATTCACGGCCATTCTTGTGGCCACTGAAGGCGACGACTTTGATTGCGTCATGGCGCAATACTCCAACGGCACAGTAAAAGCAGTTTCAAGGGGCTGCGTCCATCAATCTGTTATAAAATTTGTGTGCACATTTCTAGGCAGTAGTAAGGATGTCGAATTTTGTACTATTTGTTCAGAGGACGGATGTAATTCAGCTGTGACAACAAATTTCTCATACTTAGGTTTTATATTGACTGTTGTAAGTGCTGCAGTTGCAATTATGTATTGATGTCATTAATATTTACTTAAATTTATTTGTAAGAATGCTCATTTTTGTTGTAACTTCATTATTACCTTCAATTTCAATATAAATATTTGTTAATGAAAGAAATGTTTGTAGGGAAAGAAAAGCATAATTTGAAGACATGCATAATAAACATGTTATACAAGGTTGAAGAGCATCCATAAAAAATAAAAAAATACCTCAACAATGGCTTCATTGTATCCTCTTATGTAAGAATACAAAACTTTGACTTTCTATTTATCGTAATCGGTAAGTCATTCAAGAAAAAGAAATTGACAGTTTTAACTTTTTCGTAATATCTAGTGATGTAATGTAAAAGCTGTCCTGAAAAACTCCACATTTACGCAACTTTTGACCCATTTATCCCATCGTATTTATCGAGATCCCTATGTTCATCATGTCCAGTGGGACAGCCTGTATAATGATATACATCAATAAAACACTCGTAAAGCCCTTAAAGATGAAAAAATAAATTCGAATTTTAAACTTTTAATACCTAATTGACTGGGTGTGTTAAAACAATTCCGTTAGAACATGTCCGATCCTTTTTTGATACCGACACCGTGCAAAAACTACTTTTACTTAAATATGCTAGTGATACCTACTTAGATAAGTAATTAGTTGCCTCATACAAAACGGTATCGGGCATGTGCAGTGGCAATGTGTCTAATGAAGTGCGGATAACGTTCGAAGCTGAATTAAGTGACATTTAACTGCACAATTACACATTGTTACTTAAGCGAAATACCACCAGCTCATTGAAACCATACTCTCTCTCTCGCTATGTAATCTTCGCTATCTCACTTTAGCTGCAACCTTTTCACAGCGTCTGTATCAAAATGTCGTTTATCTTTCGGGCGAACCATGGATGCATAAATCATTCGATACAAAGCGGCGGCGGCGGCGGCGAATCTCGTACTCGTTCGTCCCTTGTTTCAATTCTCTTCGCCGCCGTCGATGATTACCGCGCGAATCCGACGGTACGCGTCGCTACCGTTCGTACAAACCGGGCTAATTAAATTACTAACCGAGCCGGATGAAAATCGCCTCGCCGGCGATCATTAAAAATTTAAAGTTTTATAGTCGGCGGCAATCGCCCGGAATCGACTACGAATGTACTTCCGATCTCCAACTTTCCGATCATAATTTATTGGGGGTATGCGAAATTGCGCTCGAGATAGGAGACTATTAATTTGGATGCTCGGCGGTGATCGTTACTACTTGACTATTTATCAATAGCAGGTTAAATAAATTAACGTTTAAAGTTGGCGCAAATACAAAATAATGAAAAATGAACGATTCAGCATACAGTATATACGAGCTCAATGAATTAGTTATTGGTATTATCCCAGAACAGTTTTTGCTTTTTTGTCACTTTCAGTAACTTGCAGGTCTGTTCATAGTTCATACCACTGTTTCTTAGGAGCACAATGACTTCTAACAATCTGTAATAAGCAAGATTATAATAATAAGAACAGTATTTAATGCTAAAATCTACTAGCTGCAAAACTTACTTCATTAAACATTTTAATCATGGGTGTTATACCCGCAAGGTATTTTTTTTATTTATATTGTTGCTAAGTGTTTTGAAACTAAAATCAACATTATTTATTATTGAACTAAAGTTATGACAGTTTTCACTTGTCTGGCAGTCACATCTTTTTGTTGTTCGTTTTTCAATTAAAAATTACAATTCCAAAGAAACATATCGATAAACACAATCTATTCAAATAGTTTAGTCTAATATTGACATCGCTTTTCTTTTAAAAATAACAGTTTTGCATGCAAACTGAAAATACTTAAAATGAAGTCATCTGTAATCAAAAACGTTGATTCCAGCTCCATAACAAGAACAAAATAGCAACATTTATCTTAAATTTACAGCTAAACAATCAATAATAATAATATATTTACATCCCGTCTGTATTTCACAATTTCCTACACATTGATTGAAGAATAAATGTCATACATCATAGTAACTGAAGCAAGGGCCACCTAAAATGTCACAATCAAATATGCTGACTATAAGAAAACCAAAAGTTTAAAACCAATTATCTTTAAAAATAACTTAAGTCATTGTTTTTTGAGTAAAAACAATAAAAAACCATGTTAAAAATGTTACCCTGTATATAAGCAAACACCCTGTATGTGACGATCCAAATATCTACTGTACACTGCACAAAACACTGCAAATGTCATTACCTACTAATTTTAATACATCTTTCATTTTATATTACATTGCCCCGAAATTACCAGAAACACTGCATTGCCATACATAAAGTTACACTGGACTCAACCGCTCTGTTATTGTTTTCGTTTTTTTAAGAAATATGTAAATTGACTAAATGTTTTTGGAAATACGAGTAACTAAAAATGTGCACCGCATCTTTTGGCCCACAGTGTATAAATGGTCCGCAAATACAACAACTATATACTGTTTCCACCATTTTTTAGAAGCGTGTACCACTTTGCCTGTTTTCTAGGGCTCGTAATGCTTGTATTAACATAAATTTGGAAAGTTGTTGGAAAAAGCTCTATCACAAAAACAAACAGCACTTTTTTCATAACTTTAATAATAGATTTGTTATTTGATGACTTATTATATTACTAACTTTACGAATATAAAATGTATATGAATTAAAATAAATGTTGAAACCTTCATCACACACCACAAATAATTACTATAATTATGTGTCGATTCTTGTCTTTTTGACATATTAAGAAGAATTATTGAAGCTTTGTACGTCCTACAAAACAAGCAGTGAGCTTAATTTTGTATTGATTCTCACGTGTTGTACATCAATTTTTATATAAAGGTGTACACACACTTGTCGTAATGTATATGTAATTAGTTATTGTTCTTGTTGTATGCTGCAACGTGATAAAATATATCTGATTCATGCAATCAGAGAAGTAAAGTTTTGAGTGAAAACGCATGTAAGGTATTGATATTTTTACGTTAAATTTTGTACACTTTTAGAGGAAGGTGTAACTTAGATCTATTATGTGATACTCTTTTCAATTTTAATCTGTGTTTGAAAAATCCGTCAATTTAATGTCAGATTCGGTAACAGATCATTAAAAACGAACAAAAATATAAAAAAATCTATCACTAAACGGAACATTTTATCTTTTTTCTCTTTGATGTGGTGGTGTACTGTTTTTACGATTTTGTGACCTAATAAGTGAGAAAATCCCTCAGAACTGTTACGTGTTTTGAGAGTAGAAGTACATAACTGAAAAGGTTTTTACTTTACAAAATTTATTAGTACGATGTTTAGTATATTATAACCAAGTGTCCTTTAAATGTAGGAATGCCTCATACGTACGCCTACAAAGTGTGTTTTTATTAGATTTTTATTAATGTGCAACGCCACCACAAAGTCGCCTGAAGCGTAACTATGATTTAACATGCATACTAGATAACTGAAATATTTTGTCCATGAGTGTATTTTTTTATAATTTCAAGCTTAATGAGAACGCGATGAAAACTCATTATACCGGAAAACGCTGACTCCGTGCAATCTGACAACTAAGCGAGAATATAAGAACTGCACTGGCACTGTACTGGTGGTACCGCCACCAGCCGAGGGAGTGAACGCGAGAGATAATATATTTCGAAAATCGCAACAGTAGATGGCACTGTAGCTCCAATTACGGGCATGTAATTGTACCGCATTTAAATTCCACTCGACGAGAACATGCGCCCTTGTCTGAACTGTGACGTTATAAATAAGTCCGGCCCAGTACCAGACCGACGACAAATGCTACCATTGGGTTTTTTATGATATACCGGTGCCTGCGGTCAAAGACATTTACCAAAATTTTGAAAATGTGTTATTGTAGATATCTTTATACTATCAGTAATTACCAATTATAAATGAATTGAAAACTTAATAAACATATATAAACAACAATAATAAATAAACCGGCGTTGAAAATTTAATTATTATTAATTGTCATTTATGGGTCTCATATGTTCTTTTACAAAGTTTTATTCATGAAACCAAATACCTATATAATGATTTATCATTAAGATTATTTTTGTCTCGCCTAGCCAATTGTCAGCTGTCAAAGATTACTGTTTTTAATGATTTCCAGATTTAAGAAATATTTGTTTCATCTCTGACCGTATATTAGTTAATTCACTCTGAGCACAAAAAAAAACGAATACCTATAAAACTTTTTACTCTGAAAGGGTCTTCATTTTCTATTGATTTTGCTCTTATTATTGCTACTGTTTTAAGGAATTGAAAAATAAATTTGAGAACAAGTTTATCAACTGCAGCAAGAATCCTGCAAACATACGGTTATACTTGGCAACTTGGTCAGCTTCTCAAGTAGTTTGCAAGGAAAACTTTGCAATATTTTTTAGATTTCTTATTCAATAACTTCTATGAAGTTTAAATGATTTTAATTAATTTTCAGCACAAAAAAAATTATCACGTGTGCCATACGCCTTTGCAATTTGAAAGGAAAAAAGGAAATTTGCAGTTTATTATATCGGAAGATCATGCTGTGGAGAAATTAAGGATTTCGGTGACTTTTTCAAGAACTCTGGCACAGTGCCTGGCACAGCCCGTATATGTAAAGTGGACCAAGTGTAAAGTTTCACCGTTAAAGAAAAGCTTTGCAAATTTAGATTTGTTAGATTTGCACAATTGAGCAATTTGTTAATACATTGTTGACACACTTCATTTTTTGGGATACCCTATTTGCCTCTCTGTGCAGCTGGCGGGGAGACGGAGTATTTTTAAATATCCCTGCCTAAACCTGGGATTGAACCCTGGATTTCCTAGTGGAAGGCAGTCGGTTATCCACACGGCCAGTTCCACACATTAAATTTAATAATAATAAGAAGAATAATAATAATTTGTTAATATGTTACGGTCATAATGATAAATAGGTTATTATTAATAATTACCGGATATTATTAATAATAGCCAAGTGGCGAGATTAATGTGAAGAATTTATCACATGTCCCGGCTACTATTAATCATTTCCAGCATGCTGTGGTCAATGTGATATATTTCATTTCGATATTGCATTAAGGTGATGCTACAATATAATAGAGCCTCAGATTTGGAATTCTGTTAGTATCTACATAATCGCCACACAACGAATCTATTCACTGGGTTTTCAGTGTTGGGCCTTTAGTGACGTTAGTCCTGACTAACTTGTTTAGTTACTACTCATGACTAAAATAAGGAAGATTATCAAAACGAGACTAAAAAGTGTCAATCCATACTAATTGCATGCACGAGTGTGTAACTCTTTGGGTCATGCTTATTTGCGCAATTCTTAAAAGCTAAGTAAGTAATAAATTTGAAACTCGGTTTGTATTATTCTGCCAGTGCATACGTACACAGTGCTTCTGTATTTAGCAATTCGTTATATTTAATTTTGTATACAAAAGCCCTTCTAGACCTTTATTTTTTTTTTGTGGTAGTACAACAATAATTACACCATTTATATTGTAAAAATAAAGCAAGATAGAGATTGTAACAATAGGACGTCATCTTCTTTTGTATTTTCTTTTAATAAAAAAAGTACTGCAAAAATCATATTAATTGTATTTCCGTTGATTCATAAGACCGCCTTATAAAACAGATTATATCCGTCAGATATTAAATATGCTTACGGTAGGTATAGGCAATGGACAATCTAATGTAGGAAAGATTGGGGCAAGTTGTTACAATGTTTAATCTTTTATTTATAAAATAGTACTTTATTGTCAAACACCAAAAGTAAAAATACCGTGTTAGGAACAGAACCATACAAAAATGTTTGCATCATTTGTGCGGTGCAATTTATGTAAAAACATCTATGTAAACTAGTCTCGCCTATTCTTGCATGTATTTGCATGAAAATACAATATTAAAAAAATTATTAGTAAATGCGCAAAATTTCAATATAATTGGGATTTGAGAATTTACTTAATAAATTGTAATTGTACTTTTACAAAAAAAACTACCCACATGCATTAAATATAAAAACGGGTGTTATTGATAATAAAATGGTTAACTTTTTTGAACACTCTGTACCAAATGTTCTTTTTTATGTTTTCGAAAGAAAACATTCTGTATTATCAATGTTTTGTATTATTCGTAATTTTGGTCATTGGATGATTTGCGTCGAGTAAATAAATATAATAGCGTACATAGTAATCAAAATAACTTAGCTAACTTCTTTGAAGACTGTATACAAAATATCTTTTGTAAAAAGTAACGTTTTTATCACTTTTACCGTGCCCGTTAGGAAATTATTAGTAATAGCCGGTCTATGTGATTATTTAAGTGTTTCTAATCACATTGACCAAATGATGCGGTTATTATTAATAATAGCCGGTAATTATTAATACAAACCACATTTATCACTTTAACCGTAACATATATATGACTGTGCAACATCGTACTCGAGAATCTGACCAAGCTACTCAATTTCGCCACAGGGTGATCATCGGACCATCATTATGGTTCGCACTGTATAATAAACTGCAGGTGAAGTTCTCTTTCAAAATTGAATAAGTTGTGTAAAACTTTTAATCCAGTTCTTTAAGTGCTACAAAATAATGAAAATCAGTTAAAGTTCACAAAAGTTATGAAGTTATTAGAACATTGAAGCTAAAATTGTTAACTGGTGTAACCAAGTTGCAAATATCTCCATAGGGATTTTTGAACTTGAATTTTTGAAGTGTAGTTTAGCTAAAATAATATTTTGAAGCCAGACCTTTGAAGAATCCAATGTTTTATTTACGGGATGCGCAATATTTTTAAAGTTTTTTTGGAAACTTATTAATACACAACGGCAAATATTTTTTAAAAGTTGGTTAGTGATGTTATTTAGCATTGATTATAGTATTTTTTAATTGAATTAAGTAGAATGAAGGGAAAATATGTGAAACGTTCTGACGATAAACAAAGAAAAACATCAGGAAAACAAGGTTTATTGCTCGAAAGCAACAAGCAGACAGTAGAAAACTCCAATCTTAAAACAAATAACCATTGTTCATCACTTTTATTCGTCACAATTATCTGCTATTTTGTCTTAAAGTCAGAGAGATAAAGCGGACCCGCAGTCTGCAAAGGCGTTGAAATTCATTAGTGAACGAACGACATAAATCTTAAGCAAATTAAGAAAGCAGCAGCGAGCGACTGGTGCTAGCTAGCTAGCAGCCGCCGGATACCCGAACTCGGACTTAATTGAATCGCAATGATATAGCCCGACCGTGGAGCGCCGTCCGCAATACGAATCGCCCGAAATGATTTACACGCCGAATCAGTCAGTCAGCGTTTAATTAAAGAATAGGTCCCAAACCCGGACAAGGAGGTCTCCTTGCTACCGCTGAATCCTTTGATTGACTCTGCTTTGGTGATTCTGATGCTTATGAGTAGTCCTGATAATAATCGTTTAACTTGTTTGACACGAAGATGAAATTTTATTTATTACAATGTACTTATAGTTGTTATAATATGATTCCGATTTAAGCAAAAACTATGTTGCTAGTAGAACTGATTAAAGCAATGAAAAACGAATGAAGTGCAGATGTCCATTTTGCTTCGTATAGATAAAGTTGTCTGTAGCGTAAGTATAAATACACTCAATTTCAAAAAAAAAAGTGACTCACTTGATTTTTGAACTAACTTTAATCATATTTTTTTAAACCGGTAGGCAATATTTGGGTTTCAAAAACAATTTAACAAGAGGAAATTGTTTCAATGTATCCTGAATTGTAGTGGAAAAACTGGAACCATGTTTTCTTCCTCATTTTTGATTCACTCTGTGTGTTAATCAAGCAATGGTATAGGAAGTGCTCTACATACACTCTATATGAAAGACTCTTCTTTTACTTCATTTTTTTTGTTCATTGAGTTATCTCTAAGATTGTCCCAATTACAGCTTTTCTTAAACCATGTATATTACCAACTTTTTGAATTTATTGTAAAACAGCCTTCTAGTGAAATGAACTGACACAAATTTTTAAAAATGCTTTTTTGTGCTGATTCATCCGAAAGTGGGCTATTTCGGTCGACGTCGTAGACACGTTATAAGCCATAGCGTAACTAGTGCTGCAAAGTACGGAATGCAAATCTAAAAGAAACTAAGATAGCCAAATCAATTGATACTTGATGTGAAATATATTCCTGGTGTTAGATCTAAATTTAAAAACGAGAAATTGAGATAATTGAGATTAAACTTGAGCGTATAGAGTAATTTTGTTTTAATAGGTTGTCACTCTCGATCATCAACTGACAGCGATGTCATTCGAGAGTGGGTTTGTACTATTGCTATCTGGTCCCCTAGTGTGCGAAGTAAGTTAGGTTGTAAAAATAAGTGAATATAAAACCAGAAATACCATTTACAACTTTATTCAAACAACAACAATAGCTAGGTACTAATTTATTAAAATTTTTCTTTGTTTGAATTTTAAACCTGTCAATTGACGTTTTGTCAAGGTAGTACCAACCTAATATTTTCTACAGCAAAATATAACTACATAACAATAATTTTTTCAAATTAAGACACAATTATTCGAAAATCAGCACAAAAAATGTTGTATGCCACTCAAGCCGAAAAGCCCATAGCGCAACTCACTTCCTTGCAATATCGTTCGTTGCGCTATTTTGTGCTTTCGGCACTCGTAACAAACTACTAATATTAAACACAAAACTATAAACAGGGAAAGCTGCTTAATACCGTCCCCTTGCAACTTTCTCAGCTTATAATCTACGCGGCATACTTCAGGTTTCTTATCGTTTCCATTAGTATACGATCACATTATTCCACTAGTATTTGTCACAAATGTTCTATAGGTTTCATATCGGGGCTTCTCAGTACATTAGAGTTTACGTTCATTACATTTCCAGGTATATTTGTGTTCAAAATAAATTGCACCAACAGTAACATTTTCACTCGTTTATTGAAACAGTACTGAGTTACTATCGTGATTTATGAAAAATAGAAAAAAAAACAAGAAATACAACAAAATTAAAACTGTTTACTCGATCTCCGTCGTTTATACAAAGTATGATCTGTTTCGCGTTTAAGTGACCAGCTATAGTCAATGATGTTGATGGTGTTTTTTTCCTTGAAAACGTTTTTCAATAGCTTACATTTCCTGATGAAATCGTTCACCTTGTTCGTCACTGAGTTGGCCAAGACTGTCCGGAAAGAAATTCAAATGAGAATGCAAAATGTGAATTTTGATAGACATGTTGCAGCCCATTTCACTAGTCGATGATGTTGATGGTGTTTTTTCCTTGAAAACGTTTTTCAATAGCTTCCATTTCCTGATGAAATCGTCCACCTTGTTCGTCACTGAGTTGGCCAAGACTGTCCGGAAAGAAATTCAAATGAGAATGCAAAAAGTGAATTTTGATAGACATGTTGCAGCCCATTTCACTGTAGGCACTCAAAAACTCGTGCACAACATTTGCGTAGTCGGCACTTTTATCATTTCCAAGAAAGTTATCGCACAATGAAGATAAAACTATTCCAGAGTCGTCTTTCCACATCATTCAGTTTAGTTGCAAAATCGTCGTCATGTATAATTTTCCGAATTTGTGGCGTTTTAAAATGATGGCCCTTAACGTCCGATGCACAAAAATAGCAGTCCTCCACCTTATGATAAGTTTGATGATATCATCGGAGTACAAAAAGACATTCCAGTTCTTGAGTTATCAAATATTTTTTGATTTCCATAACTTCAATTTTGGTTCACACGTATTCTGGTTCATACCAGCGACTTGCGGTGTAAACATGGTCAAAAAATTTGTTGTATGCCTCAACCACTGATTTATTTTTTACTAATTGTAGCCGATGCTGTTTGTCCACAAACAATCCGCAGACGTAACAAAACTTATGGCGATTCTTACGCATTTGACTTTTTTTTTATATTTGCACTGAAGCTTGCACTAGAGCTGATTTCTTACTGCTTATGAATCAGTTTCATTGCTATTTTATATGAAATTTGGTGATACTGAAGACCTACATCGCCCTAATAGTAGTATACGCAATTGTAATAGGTTAAGATTGTCGATTAATGATTTTACGATATTTGGGTACAAGTCGAATAGTACTTAATAACATATTAGATAGACTAAAATACAATAAAACAGGGTAATAAACAAACAAAATAATGTCTAGGTAATGTGAATAACGAGTACGGTTATTACGGTCGGGCCGTAGGTATATTCCTGCCTAGTGTGAATGTCAAGACGGTGATTAAACATCGATAAAGTCAAATTTCAACCGATTCTAATAAACAAACTCGTGTTAAACGCACATAAATGGGCTTTCAATAAAAGAATAGAAATAAAATATTATGGATTGAAACAGGTCATCAAACTGTCGTTAAAGTTCAGAAAATCTGAAAAAAATGGGAAACTTCTGAATTTGAACGTCCATAACTTTTCGACTTTTTATTGGAACTGACCGAACCATCCTTCTAATGGTCTGTGTTCTCTCTTTCAATTGCATTTTTTTGTTTTGGAAATCGAATGGAAATTGACGGAGTTCTGCATTTTTATACACATGCAAGTACCCAAAAACGATTTGTTTTTAAAAAAATCGAGATTTTCGAGGTGTTTGGAAAATTTCGTATATGCCATTATGTTCAGTTCTACCAGCTCAACAACTTAGACTATGTCTCGTAAAAAGTATATTTTCACTGTACCACAGTGTAACAGAACAGAAAGGTTATAATGGTGTGTCGAGTATGTTGTGGCGAGGGATTTCAACTTCTGATTAAACATTTTACCAGTCATTCCCACACTCTTTTTCTTTCATCCACCATGCTAAGGCAAACCTTGGCTTAAACGAGACATTCGACCGTTCAGGAATAGTCCATTCTCCATAATTTTCAACAAAACTTCTTCTAACAGCACGATGTACTACAGGCAATGATTTACGACCGTTTGTAAGTCTACTAGCTGTTAGATTAACATTTTTTAGACGTCTACATACCGTCTGCTTACTTCAGCACCATGAATTTGTTTTTAAACGTTGTTAGAAACATCTATTAGTTTATTTCACTAAAAAACTGTTACTCGATAAATTCAGAGAGTTGGTAATATGCAAAGTTTTAATGTGCATTTTAATGATGAGATTTTTGGGGCGATGTTTTCCACTCTGCTGTCAAGTAGTATTCTAGAAGACAATTGTTGAATAATAGTGTACTTTGGGTGTTGTATAAAATATTAATTAACTTTTACTGGCGTTGAGATTATGAGAACTATTTGAGACCTGTCTCGAACCAAGATTAATAGTCTTAAGTTCTCATTCATTCCCACTAATCAACTAACAAAACCATAATCCCTAGATCTGTTCGACTCGAAAATCGTTAAAAAGAAAGATAACCGAGCTCCTGAATTAAAACCACCATAAAATCTTAATCGCATCCTAAGCCCTCTTGACGGACTTTACGACACCCGTCCATTCCGTTCTCGCAATGTCTCGCCAACTATTCCCGCTATTTTCCTTACAGAAATGTTATCTGATGCATACAGAATCCGGGAGACTTCTTTAACTGCTGAATCCGGCCATCGATCCCATACACTCTCTCAGTATTTTTAGAAGGGAGCAGAAGAGGAAGGTGAAAACTTCTGCATCCATTCAGCAGATCGTTTCGTTTCTTAAAAATAAATCTAATCGCTCGCTCGTGAAACGATTTATTCAGTTTGTGAACGAGGTAGCGGAGGAGGGAAGAGAATCTTCGTGAGCGGCCCGTCGCCATAGACAAAGAAACAGCTGCCTCATTGAAATGCTCCTGCGTTCCATTGGAAGGTCGGCGAAACGACTGAAATTGATGGCGCGCCATATACTACCGAGTCGGCTCTCTGTCGTTAGGCATTTGTTAATGCGATCATTGATATCTCCGCAGTGGAGGAAAAGTTATTTTTAATGGTGCCGCCAGCGAGTGGTGTGTTGTCGATGGATGTTCTTCAAAAGATTTATATTTTGTTGGAAATGCACTTTCAGGTGCATCTAATTTGTCATTTATTGGTACCTAGCTGTGAGTTGCTCTGTTATTCATTACCCTGGCCTGTATAAATCTACCCATTTATTTTCACAGGATGTTGCATCTAGACAAAAAAATATTTGAAGTGAGTTGTGTTTTTATCAACAAATGTTTGACCATTGTAGACATGGCGAGAATATTGGTACAAGAAGATTTGTTTTGACTGAAGTTATCCAATAGATCTGTCAAGGTCAACAAGTTGGCGAAGTGAATACACGGAGTTGGGTCAAGCTACATGGAGTACCACCAATGACAAACAGAGGCCCCACAGCGGCATTGAGCGCGGCACCTTTAGGTGCTGCGCTCAATGCCTGTTTTCGATAGAGTCCCTAGTGTAGGAACATTATGCAAAACATAAGAAAGGTATCTCATAAAAATGTCAATTTTCGGAATTTTCGGAACGTCATATCACGGGACCGGTCAATTTTTGCTTTCATGTTTTTCTTTTTTCTTTTCGTTAATAATATGTGATAATCTATCGTCCATATAAATATTAAGTTCGCGGAACTACACAACCTATATTCGAGGGTAGTTCTTAGTTTTCAACTTTAAATTTTGTCTGAAGGAATACATAATAACACGTGCTTCAGGGAGCTCCAAATCGACAATAAGTAGTGGAATTTAATAACATAACAAAATAATAAAAACCTTTTTATTTAGTTTTACTACAAAAATAATTAGGGCATTTTACATATTTTCAAATAGTTAATTTTAAATTAATACAATAAATCTAAGCTACGTGACTATCCTGACCAACAATTAACAAAATATTAGAAGAGATAACTGTTTCTGGTATGCCTTCCAAAAAAGCAAAAACAATTTAATTTTTTTCTGAAACTAGACACAATTTAGAATTTCTGGTTTCAGATTCAGATTGTACGGAAAAAAGCATACCGGAAACAGTTTTCACTTGTCCGACTTTGTTCTTTGTTGGTCAGGATAGTCACTTAGCTTAGATTATTGTGTTTTTGACAATAAAGTACTTGAAAATATGTAAAATACTCATTGGGGCATGGGTTATAATCAATATCAAATTTCACAGGATTGATATAAAAAAAGCTATATTTTTCTATATAAATATAATATTAAATATACTTGTCACGAACAAACAATTTTAATTGTTTACGTTGAACCCACTCAAAGTTTCAGATGCTTTTTAAAAGCTAGGCTTCTCAGATATTATCTTACAAGTTTGTCAGAGAATAACAAAAACCTTCTAAACTAATAACTAAATAATTTTCTGAGTGTTTTTACTTTATCATACGCAGTATGTAAAGTATTGTAATCGTGCCAAAAAAAATTTTTTTAACCTGATTTTCTTGAGTTTAGGTGACAGTAAATAAAAATAAGCTTTAGTTTTTTTCAACGATCTGAGAATACCTCGCACGACCAATTTTCTAAACTCTATCAAACATTGTTACATCTTCTGATCGTCTTTAACTTCTTCTGTTTACCTTCCTTTTTTGGTGTTCTTTTCTCTTTGTTTATATTTATAAACTGTATGAAAATAATGGCAAATAAATTATATATTAATTTGTTAAGCTAAGAATACACATGCCAGTAAGCACGCTATTTGTCATTTCGAACTATTAGCGTCGAGCACAACGTCGAGCATTATATTAAGGAAAACTTGTACATTTGTTGTAAGAAAAGAAATTCTCAGAAATTATTTTTAGTTTTGAAGATAAGCCGAGAAATTAAGTTCTGAATTTCAGATAGTTTTATCACAAACATTCATTTACAAGAATTCTATTACCATCTAGGCTGTTTCCAGAAAGGCACCAACCCGGTGAAAGTACATGCCTCTTTTGATAGAGAATGTTGTATTAAAGTTATAACGGGTGATCTAAAATAACTGAGGACAGGTTGAATTTCCCGCCACAGTTTTGAACTTATCCCTACTATATACTAAAAGTCTAACACAGTCCGCGCAAGAAGTTTACGAAAATCGGCGAATCGGGGGAAGGGTCTGCTCCTCGGAGAAGCGAAAATCGGCGCCGCAGGCGCCGATTTTCCGCCTAAAATTTGATTTTACAGCGCTTAGGCCTTCGATTTCGTCCATTTTCGGCCCAGTTTTCGTTATTTTTTACCTCGATTCGGGTAAATTTATGGATTATGCTTTAGGAGTGTACAGGTCAGCGCGTCGCCATGGCAACCGATCTAGGTTGCTAGGCAACGGCACCAGACGGCGGCACATCATCATGTCGCTGTTGGCATTACGCTACGAAGCAATAGATGGCGCCCCGTAACCGCTTCGAACGTACGAGTATAATCACGTCGCGCGTGTAAGAGCATCCGGGCCTTTTGTTTCCCTCAACGCTTCGGCGATCTACCTAGGTCGACCAGCAGGCCTATTAGACCTGCACATTCTCCTAGTATAGTATTACTAAGATGGTATGCGTGCATGATACAGGTTATGAACACTGTCACATACCATACTGAACTCGTCAGTAAGGGTTACGTTCCTCTGCAACGATATAAAGGATGTCATTTTATTATTTATTTAACCCTCACGGGAATTAATTGGAATTGAAACTATATATTTTTCAATTAATTCAATTAATAGTTTCAATATAATATACCTAATTATAATCAGAGAATGAATCCCTTTACAAGAAGGAACACCTATGCAACTGGACCAAAATAACAGCTGTCATTTGCAACCATTGCAAACATCACAATTATTCAAATTGGCGGGAGATTCAACCTGTCCTCAGTCATTTTAGATGACTGTGTACAACATGACATTTTTCAGAATAAGTTTCTATTTCCATTTTTCTGAATACATGTTTCCAATGTTCTTCATGGTGGGTTTCATTCCTATGCCACCCCTTGCAAAAATAACTCGAATATAGTGAACATATACTACAAATTTTGGCTGTATTTTGGCAGATATTAAAATCATTTAAGTTATAAGGATTTATTAAAACACTAATCACCACTCTACTATGTAAACTGGACGAATTCTAATTAAACAAATAACAATTAAATTAAAGTTATTTTAAATCCAATTTCACTGCTCGATACCTCGTAAAAAGGTGTCACAATGTTTGGATTAAAGACCTTAGTTTCATTGCTTTTTAGTATATATTAAGCAAAGTAGTCAAGTATTTAGTTACGACTAAAGTTTTTATATCAAAAGTCAACAATAGTGAGGCTATAGTATTCACGAAGTCTTCCACCCTTTCCATATTTCAATATGAGATAAATGAAACAAACGCAATATAATATGGAGAAGTTTCTTTATTCAGAAACAATTCGTGTGACGATCGATTTCGATAAGTAACTTATCATCCTCAGGTCAACACTACAGACAAAGAAGGTATAATTAACAATATATATATATATATATATATATATATTAATATATGTATATATATATATATATATATTAAAACACATAACTTTTTCACAAAATTGTTTATTTTTTTTTGTTGGGAATAGAGGCTTGCATAATAGAACTGTTTTACACGTTCACATAATCTTACGACGAGACGAACATATTAAAAACTGACGTTTCGACGCTATTTGCGTCTTGGTCACAGCTATACTAAAGTGTTAAAACAAAAAACAAACGCATCGAACACAACCACAAAACCGAGAGAGAACGAATGCAAACTTGCTAGACTTGTCGCAAGTGGAAATTTTGAACTGGTTTACAATATTTTGAACCTTATCTCTGTTTCATTTAGATATTTACGTACCCTCTAGAATTAATTTATAACATTTTGACAAGTTAATATCTGATCTATCGTTAACTGCTTTTTTATTTTTTAATATTTCGAATGATTCCAACACACATCTTGCTTTTAAGTTCTTTTCTTTCTGTATCACTTTCACTTCCTTAAAATTAAACTGGTGTCCTGCTTCTTCTTGGTGTTTCTTAAGGGCTGTAATGTTTTTTGCGTATTTGTGTCCCTTCAACCTTTCTTCGACTAATTGTTCTGTTTGTCCTATATACACTTTGTCACATTCGTTACACGGAATCTGGTATACACAATGAGATTGTTTTAGTAGAGGTGTTGGGGCTTTTAGTCTTGTGTAAATTTTCACGAGGTTGTTTGTGTTTTTGTGGGCGATCTTGATATTAAATGGTCTCATTATGTGACCTATTTTTTCCGACAGGTTTTTGACATATGGTATTGCGATGTATTTATTTGTGTCTGGTTCAGGAACTGTGGCAGGTTGTGTCCTTGTTGTTAATCTATTATCACTGTTAATTGCTTTTTGTCTCGTTATTATCTTGCTAATTAAATTTTCGGGGTAGTTGTTTTTTTGTAAATGCTTTTTGTTTTTTGTATAGCTTCACTAAGATATTCTGGACTTGTGAGTTTGATTGCTCGATCAGCGAGCCTTTTAATTACGCTTATTTTGTATGTTAGTGGTTGTACTGAATTGTAATTTAAATATCGGTGGGATGATGTTGCTTTTGTGTACCACTTTGTATATATTTTGTTGTTTCTATGTATCAGTGTTGTATCTAGAAAGTTTATTGTATTGTTGTTATGTATTTCCATTGTGAATTGAAGCCTGTTATTATAGCTATTAAAAACATTCAATACTTCGGTTTCTTTCTGTTTTGGTACAGCGAGTATGCAGTCGTCTACATATCTTTTAAAGAATGGTATGTCAATTGATATTGATGAAAGTATGTTGGTTTCTAGTTCTTCCATCACAATTTGTGCGACAACACTCGATACTGGAGAACCCATAGCACAGCCGTATATCTGTTTGTAGAAATTGTCTTTGAATTGAAAATATGTGTGCGTGAGTGTGACTTCTACTGCTTCCAGAAATTCACTTTTTGGTAGAAATGCATTATCGTCCAACTGGTGCCATCTTTTACTTATGGCATCTTTTGCCAGTGATATCGGTACATTCGTATATAACGAAGTTACATCTATCGAAATAAGCTGGTATGATTCATTTAATGAGATTTGATCTATAAATTCCTTAAAATTCCATGAATCTTTAATGTAGTGTTCGTTTTTTGCCGTTATGGATGTTAAATTGTTTGCCAGCTGTTTGGATAATTTATAAAAAGGCGACTGGATACATGATACTATTGGTCTAAGTGGAATGTTTGCTTTATGTATTTTAGGTAATCCATATATTTTAGCAAGATAATAACGAGACAAAAAGCAATTAACAGTGATAATAGATTAACAACAAGGACACAACATGCCACAGTTCCTGAACCAGACACAAATAAATACATCGCAATACCATATGTCAAAAACCCGTCGGAAAAAATAGGTCACATAATGAGACCATTTAATATCAAGATCGCCCACAAAAACACAAACAACCTCGCGAAAATTTACACAAGACTAAAAGCCCCAACACCTCTACTAAAACAATCTCATTGTGTATACCAGATTCCGTGTAACGAATGTGACAAAGTGTATATAGGGCAAACAGAACAATTAGTCGAAGAAAGGTTGAAGGGACACAAATACGCAAAAAACATTACAGCCCTTAAGAAACACCAAGAAGAAGCAGGACACCAGTTTAATTTTAAGGAAGTGAAAGTGATACAGAAAGAAAAGAACTTAAAAGCAAGATGTGTGTTGGAATCAATCGAAATATTAAAAAATAAAAAAGCAGTTAACGATAGATCAGATATTAACTTGTCAAAATGTTATAAATTAATTCTAGAGGGTACGTAAATATCTAAACTAAACAGAGATAAGGTTCAAAATATTGTAAACCAGTTCAAAATTTCCACTTGCGACAAGTCTAGCAAGTTTGCATTCGTTCTCTCTCGGTTTTGAGGTTGTGTTCGATGCGTTTGTTTTTCGTTTTAACACTTTAGTATAGCTGTGACCAAGACGCAAATAGCGTCAAAACGTCAGTTTTTAATATGTTCGTCTCGTCGTAAGATTATGTGAACGTGTAAAACAGTTTTATTATGCAAGCCTCTATTCCCAACAAAAAAAATAAACAATTTTTGTGAGTTTTAATATATTGACAAGGCTAACTATTTTAATTGAATTATTACTATATATATATATATATATATATAATATATATAATATAATAATATATATATAATTATCTAATAAGTTGTTATGGTTATTGTTGTTGTTAATTATACCTTCTTTGTCTGTAGTGTTGACCTGAGGATGATAAGTTACTTATCGAAATCGATCGTCACACGAATTGTTTCTGAATAAAGAAACTTCTCTATATTATATTGCGTTTGTTTCATTTATCCAATAGTGAGGCTATGATGTTTGCAATGTATTGCATTGATATATTTATATATTTTAATAATTTGTATAATAAAAACTTTTACATTTTATTTATAGAAAGAAATACACAAAATTATACGTATATTCTAAGGTGTACAGTAATAATCCGATCGTTTTTAAATTGCCATTTTACAACTTTATAATAAACCGTGTAAAACCAGTACGTTAGAATCCTTATTGGGTATTTTCATATTCATTCCATATGAGAGACCGGAACCCCATCGTCAGGGTGGGTTGGCTCAGCGTCGATTTTCAGATGCTATCGGGGGCCCAAAAGTGTTGGGCGTTTATGAATTATAAGTGGCGGGAAGTAATGTGTAGTGGGGCCTCCTTAAACCATACCTGTAATTTGGGACCATATATCTTCCCATAAATTCGATTACCGCCCTGCGTGTAACAATAAATTCCGCATCTTCCCTGATTTTGAAATTAATCAGGTGCGAGCGCGGCGAACCTGAAAATGCGTGAGGTAATGGCCGGCAATTAGGGCCATCCAGTCACTAACTCAGCACGGCATAGAATTAACGGAATTAATATAGCGGCCACTTTGTCTCTTGGTATAGATAGTAGCTTATTAAGCCGATTTGATGCGGCTACAAATTATAACAAATAATTAAGGATAACTGATAGCGTGGATATCTACTTATACTGCTAATTAAAGTAATTTATGGAAAATTAATCCAAACGTATGATCTCATCCCATCCATTTCTGGTGATAGACTACGTCTTTTTCATTGTGAAAATTACACATGGCTTTTGAAGAATGTGTACTTCGTTACATATTGAATTTATAACGAACTTGTAATATAGTCGCAAGTCTGACATTTTTAAGGGTCCTGCATCTTTATTAATTAGTCTTTTCCTTCATTATCATCATGATAACATATTCTCTTTGCCACATTTGTATATTAAACTTTATTCCTGTTTTTAGTCAAATGAGAATGGTAGTATTTTGAAACATGGAAAAACTTACTAAAACAAAATATTATTTCTCTACTAGCATAATAAATAAAAATAAACTAATTAATTCAATTCATCTGTGGACTCTGACCACTGACACGGTGGGTGGTTACATTGGCGATGATAAACAGATGCTAAGAAATATTTAGTATTTTTGATATTTGAAATAGGATATTTTTGCGTATATGTTACTAACGCGAATAATTACATTGTATAATTTAGCTCTAGTCGTCCAACGCGACTCGACAGTCGACTGACAGTTGCATCCTCAGACGTGCGGAAACAACGCATTCCATTGTGGCGTAATTTCGGATTGCATATAGACCTTAATAATAAATCTGATAATAAATATCAAAATACATACTGGAATACTGGACAGAATTCCAATATGACCCGGAACCGTTCCAAAAACAAGAGCCAAGTTACAATAGCCTGCACATTTTTCTTAAGGTTCTATGGGAACTTTTCCTTTCTATTAAATGATAATACAGTAATTTAAAAAAATACGTTTTGTATAATGAACAGGAAATAGCAAAGATGAAAATCAAAAATCAAATAATAAATGAATTGTTAGTTAAGAAGATTTAGTTAAGTACTGCTGTTTTGTTACAAATTTAATAAGAATAGTTGCTCTTGTTGTTCGTAAGGTTGTCGATGGTAGTCAATTATATTGTAAACGCAATAAAACGGGATAAAACAAAACTATTGTTTGTCTGTGATGTGCCATCTTTAAAGTTAACTAAAAATCAATGTGTTGGCGTTGCCATGTTTATTTACAGTCTGCCTTTACTTACGAATTCACAGTATTAGTTTCTGGTTAATGCCTTAAAAACAAATCATCTTTGTAGGGCTGTGGGTCAGATTTGGATTGATTTGGAGTGCTTGCTGGTCAGATCAACCCAAATGACAGGTTGGATTTAACCCACGGGTCATAAGTTGAATTTCATGTAAAATAAACACAGTAATTTTAACACTCCAACTTTTGATAAAATTTTGTCCAATTATTGTCTTCATACCGTATACCATATCAAATTACTCCGCAGATAACGCTGGTTACAGATGGGTAATCATGATAAAAAAGCAAATATAAATCTTTTACATATAATGCAAGGTATCCCAAACGCCGACGTCATGTCTTAGGGCGCTGATAGGCCCACTCAGGACTTTTTATTTTTTTATTCTTTTAGTGTTATTCTTGATTTTTTTGTAGTATAAAAGGTCGAAGTACTATTGGTGAAATTGGAAGTATTTTCGACGGATAATCGAAATTTTGTAGCAGTGGCACTTGAGAAACTAATGTCATCATAATCTCGAAAACTAACCATTTTCGTAATATTTTATATTTTATATTCTGGTCAGTCATGAGCCGACCTACCATACCACCAAAGGATGACGTTGGTTTTTGGGACAACCAGTATACAGGTGTTTTAACATTTTGTTCTAGCATCTATTACTAAACAAAGAATGCTCAGAGCATACTACATAGGTCTACAGTCATTCTGATACCGCAAATTATTGAGAATTTGTAACTTTGTTACAATGATCCGTAGCTAAGTTGTTAAAGTAAGTAACCTTATCCAGCATGATCAGGACATTACTGACATTGGTGCAAACACAAGTACCAGTCCACTATTTTTAGTTAAAGTTTAGGTATAAAATCATATTTTATGTATTTGACCCCTGCTTATGTCACGAAATCGTCCAACCCGCTGCATTTTCTGATTCAAATCAGATCACATATATCTCATCCAAGGGGGCGCTAGCGCTGTCTGTATTTTATTTACGTCACCAATTGATTGCATTCCCTTCACTTGATCTTTCCTCAGTATCAACGTGTTATTGGATGTTAAACAGCTGATTTCGTGACACGTGAATCAGCTCAACTGGGAGAAAAAGAGAGGATTCACGATCTCCCAGTATGCGTACAAGTACGCCCTCTTGCGGCGGTATTCGCTCCAAACTGTTTCCCTCTACTCTCTTCTCGCCTCCACCAACTTTTTGCCGTCGCTTTCCATCGCAAACTTGTGTTTCTATTCGTTGTCCGCATCGTTACAAGGCAAGCGTCGAGGAGTGCGGCAGAGAGTGTTTCGATGTCACAGCAGAATGTCTGATATTGCTCTTTTACGAGGACGGATTTCGAGAGACCAGGAGATCGATTCACACGGCAACGTGAGGAGTAATTTCCACAGCCGGTGCATGAAATGGTGCCGTTGAAATTTTGAGTGTCTGAGCCGCGAAGCCAAATTGAAAAGTTTTACAACAATGGAGGCGCCAGTTGGTAGTTGGTCAGTCAAAAAATATGCGTTGAATTAGATGATATAGGTACACCATGTTCTATAGTTTTACTATGTTTTTTTGTGGATTATTTTATAAATTGTATGATAATTGGACAAAAATTAAAAAAAAAACTAAATTAAAAATTTTTATTTAAAAAATTGTAACAATAGTAACATTAAAATAGTTAGAGTTCTTTACACTTTCTACCCAACTATCTCAATTTCCTACAGAAGATAAATCATACCAATTTTACACGTTAGTATTACATCAACTTTGATCTACCATTGATTGCCATCGACCTAATAAATCAACCTGCAGAAAACAAATACCCATCACTATTTTGTACGTGCTTCATTTAGCAAATCTCTGACATGTCAAGTTTGAGTCTATGAAGGTGTGATTTATCTATTTGCCTTGCATGAGTCATAAATGAATCAATCAATTAAATAGTTATTTTACAAGTGTAATTACAAGTGCCGAAAGTACGGAATAGCGCGACGAGTGGTAATGCGGCGCGGCGCCGAAGGCGTCGCATGTGAGTGACTTGCGCTATGTAGTTTTCGGCAGGAGTGGCATAAAACGTTCTTTGTGCTGCTTTTTCAGTAAATATGTATTTTAAGAAAAAAAAATAAAAAACATACTAAAATAAAACTATACTCGTCGCTATACTTTATTTACAATTTTCTTAATTTATCGTTTTTAAAATTAGATATAACAACGGGTTGCTATTCCTTATCCACAAACAATCAAATTGGTGATCTTAGTTTATTGGAAATATGCATATTAGCAAGAAATAACTCCATATTCGTCAGTGGAACTTCACTATTGTATTACAGAAAAATCTTCTTCAGGGCTGATGAAATTTATTAAAGCGAAATATTACAATACCGGTTTCGAGTCACTCCGTCGTCAGTGAAAAAACTATATCAATAATCAAAAAAATCCTTCTTGAAAAACTTACAGAACATGACTATTTAGATGTTATAGATGTGTAATGCTTGATTGATATGTTAGATATAGTCACTAAACAACATTTCTTTGTCTTCAACGGGGATCACTACCGTATGAAGCATGGTCTTGCCATGAAGTCGTCTATGTCCGGACTGATGGCGGAGATTTATGTCGACTACATAGAATAAAAGATATGTTCAAGCAAAAACGGCCAATTCATATCAGACATCGCTTATTATTGCAGATATGTACCTAGATGGCATTTTTATTGTATATGAGGGTAACGACGCCAAACTGGTAGCACTACATAACTTGTTTAACAATATAGGCAACTTGAAATTCACAGTTGAGAAGGAATTTAAAAACAAGCTTAACTTATTATACATAAATCTACATAAAGAAAATAAAAGATTAAATTTTTGCATATATCGCAAGCCCACTGGCACACACGTCATCATACCAAAATCTAGCTATACATCCCAAACATATAAAGATGCTTCTTTCCGATTTTTATGTAATAGAGTGTATGCCACTAAGTGAATCCAAGTTTCATACGGAGATACACACCACAATTCAAATTGGTGTGGATAATTGCTATACTTTATCAGACCTACAGAGTGTTTACAATAAGATTCATATGTCAAACATTAATAAAATGATTTATCCTAACTTCAAATCAAAAACCAGATACGTCGTCCTAAATTATAACAGAGCACTAAACAACCAACTTAGAAACACTCTAGAAAAACACCATGTAAAAATAGCGGTTAAAACAAAATCAAAAATAGGGACGTATCTGGTCAATTGTAACCAAAAACTTAAGAAAACGGAGAGAAGCGGCGTTTACAAAAGTACAAAATTAAATGTGGCGGTTGCGATAAAGTTTACGTTGGACAGTCGGGCAGGAATTTAGGGACTCGATTTCAAGAACACATTAAAAATATAAATTCAGCATTGGGTCGTCATCTTTCAGATGCAAAACATACTACCACAGAAGAAAATCTATTTTTGTTACACTCCGCGGAAAAGTCACACATATTAAACTTATTAGAAGAAATGGAAATACAAAAACATAAAATGAATAATCCACATAATTTACTAAATGAGACCACTGACATTAATAGTAACAGAATGTTTTTAAGATTTTTGAAAGTCCCGCCCGACATCCAACAGCTCCCTTTCCCGCCATAAACTACACCACACGTTTCAGTCTCCCATCACCTATCAACAAACAAAGGTTCACACGCTACTTCGTAACTTATGCCAATATACGGGGTCATTATAAATGATTGTAGTCTAAGTAGGCCATGACATAAAATGTAATATTTCTGGTTGCCGCTCTATTTAAATGGAATACCACTGTCCTACACGCAAGAGTTAAATTGGTTGCATAACCTATTTCAAGTTTGACAATTGTTTGGGTATAGCGGCAAAAATTTATTAAAATGGGCATGGCTTACTTCGACTACAATCATTTATAATAAGCCTGTATTATATAGTGCCCATTTATTTTTCGTTATGACGGTATGTGGGTTCGGCCTTTTTAACGTGTAGTGTTGTAATTGTTTTTTCCATTATTTGTTGTAGTTTGCAACTGACGACGGGGTGACCCGAAACCGGTATTGTAATATTTCATTTTAATACATTTCATCAGCCCTGAAGAAGATTTTTCTTTAATACAATAGTGAAATAAGTATTTTGTACTTTGCCCTACTAGAGCGGCAAAGTTCCATAGCGGTTCTCCAACCTCGAACGAAATCAGCTGTTTGCGAGTGTGACAGCACAAACAAATATTTAAACAATAAGCTTTCATATTATACCCTGACCTGAGCTCTGATCTAGAACGTTCTTCCGGTTTACCGTAGGTACTATTCACAGACCTTTAGTTGCACCACAGCGCCACGACGAATTATATTATGAAAACAGCGAAAATCCCGAGCCCGCTCCAACGCTTGATTGCTCCCGTATTTTAAATATTGGCATAACGGACAAAGGAGACCTGTTCGCCGGCTTTGGCAGACCTGAGCCGCGTAGAACCCACCCCAATTTATATTTTATATTGCTGGCCTACGCCTGGTAAAATATTTATTCTCGTTATTGTTTTGGGGTTCCGGTGCGGCTCCAGGAGCCGCCGCCGCACCCGGAAACCTGAAAGTCGAGTACCGCCCGAATTAATTTCGTTCAGTTCCGTTTCAGTGGTCTGAAATTTCAGAAATCCCATTGCGTATGATGGACGAGCCCCGAGAAATGATAGAGAGGTAACCCGCCCTGCGTTTTAGGTTTGCTTTGTAACGATAATTGAGTTTGTTTTGTTGCATTTTAACAAGCACGGTGAACTTCCGGTTATATGAATTGTGATAGGTTGAGGGATTATAACGGGGGGTTGAATTGACTGGGATGTATTCCCTGGAAGCCATACAATTCGATTGGATAGATTACCGATCAAAGTCAACATTTCCCTTGGGGTCACTTTGAGGGTAAGACAGAAATTTTTCCCTTAAGACCAAGGAAGGGGATGATCGTATTATATAGTTTCATCGGGGCGCTTAATTCTTTGCTCTATTGTATTAAGGGTGGGAATAGTAATAGTAGTGACAATAACAAATACAGGAAAGTGCAAAAAACAAGAAGCTGATGATTTGGTAGATGCACAATTATAATACTTTTCTTTAAAATGTCTCCAAGTAAAACTTTTTATTAAGCCCTTGTTGTCACAGACAAAAAAAAACGAATGGAATAGAAACTAGCCGGAAATAATGCGTCTATTCTAAAAGCCGACAAAAACGCTGGCATGACTATCATCTATAATGCTGAATACAATGCCACAAAATGCAAGAATTCATCAGAGAAAACGGTTTCCAGAAACTTAACAGAAACCCATTGCTAAAACTCACCAGCTCCACAAAATCTTTGTTAAAAACAAGGGAGGACAGCATCAAAAGCCTAACATCAAAAACAGCCTACAATAGATATGAACTTGAAGCTGCCTAACATGTACAGACTCATCAAGCTGCATAAACACAACAAGCCCATGAGACCGATAACAACTTTCTTTGCAACTCCTACAAACAGGATATCGAAAATCTTGCTCCCGATATTTTCCGATCAGGAGTTATCCCTCAAACATACAATAAAAAACAGCAAAGAACTTACAGACCAACTGATGCAAATCAACCCAGACAACGTAATGATGGTTTCGTTTGATGTTGAAAACTTGTACAGCAGCACTCCCGTACCGTACACATTACAAATAGTTAAAGATAAGCTAGCTGCAACATCTCTAAGTGATACCGAGACATAGGATGCCATTGAAATACTAAAGCACATTCTAGAAAACAACTATTGTATGTTCAACAACCAAGCTTGCAAGATAAGCAAAGGACTTCCGATGGGATCCCCAATATCGGGAATACTGGCCAACATTTTCCTCAACAATATCGAGGAAGAAAATATTATGAACCCAAAAAGCCCATTCAGAGACAAAATAATATCATGGTTTACATTTAAGGATGACATCTTCTGTTTGTGGAAAGATGATTTAGAAATGTTCAAAACATACATCAACACAATTACAACCAGACCTAAAATTCACTACTGAACTTGAAGAAAATAGATCACTAAATTTCCTGGACATAACAATTAGAAGGGACCCAGGAGAGTTCACAATAGAAATTTACAGGACACCTACGACTTGTAGCGCTCTGATACCTGCAGATTCCTGTCACCATCACACCCACAAATTTGCAGCATTCAGGTCTATGGCTCAAAGACTTTTTCGGCTTCCCCTAAAAGAAACTGAAGAAATAAAAGAAATTAATGTTATCAAAACTTTGGGCAAAATTAATGGATATACTGCTAAGGCAATAGATAGAGTAATAGAGAGAGAAAGTACGAAGAATGCGCCTCTGTTCACCAAAACCATCCGAAGTCACGAAGACATGTGGAGAAGATTTTCCTATTATGGAGAGTATTGTGGTAAATTAAGTCGAGTATTCAAAACCCACAACATCAGATGTGGTTTTAAGACTAACCATTCTATTCTTTCCTTACTAAAATCTACATATACTGATGATAAAATAAAATCGAGTGGTGTCTACAGCGTTAAGTGTGACGATTGTAATGCCTTCTATATTGGGGAAACTGGCAGATAAAAACAAGAATAACCGAGCACAGAAAGGTAAAGCATAGATCCATAGATCCGCTTTTAGACAACATCTTTTGGAGACCTGACATAACAGCAGTGACAACAACAACATACAAGTTCTACATAGACAAGAAAAGGGTCACAAATTGGCACTGGTGGAAGCGTACGAGATCTGGAGAGCATCAAAGACAAGACCCTTAGAGCTTTTGAATGATGAAGTAGACCTGGGGAAAGAACCTAACTTCAGAGCGTGCCTCTGAAATGCTTTTGAAGAATTTAAAATCTGGTTGCTTACCTCTAGCGTTAGTTCTACTTGTAAACAACGCCATCTGTTGCCAACCCGCGACATTGTAGAGTGTTTTGTTTTATATGGTTAGTTTTGTCTTAAAATCAATATTTAAAATCAACTGCGTTGCCGTTATAAGCTTGTGCCACTTAACAAGATTTTACTGATTTACATGGGGGCTCCCTCATTTACTACTGTTCGTACAATTTCTTGTTTGTACTGGTGACAATTAGACCGTAAGTTTTGTTTTTGTTTTTCATTTTGCCATTTATGATTTTGTTTTTCTGTACTTTGTACTTTTACAGCGTTGGGTGGTTTGATAATGCCTTAAAAGGGTGAAACCGGTAACCTAATAGAATACACAATAGTGTAAACTTGCCTTGAAATTCTTTAGTTCTAATAAATAGCTTTATTAAGCATAGCTAAGGTAATGCTATATACTGGTAGATAATATATTGGTATCTTAGCCAGGTGCCATAATGAAATTATAGAGTGCGACCAAGAAATTAGTTGCGCGAGGTCGTAAATTACGTGGCGAGATTGTGAGGAACGGGCGAATCGACGGCGTAAAGAGATTATGGGTGAGCGTTTAAAAATCTCAGTGGCACGCGATTGGTCGATTTCCCGTGGATTTCGTGGCCGTCCGCAGTTTCCCCTATCGGCGGATGGTCGTTAATTGCTAATGGCTAATGCTATTTAGCCACCGATATGCAGATTATATTGTCCGCATTGCCAACGTCACGGCGTGATATCGTACGAAGATACCAAGAGGAACTGAGAAGGAAACTGGGTTTTATATTTCCTAATTTTTTGTCGTCGTGATTCAATCCCTTTAAGTTGTTCGTTAGAAACGAACTGACTTTGAAGTAATCTCAAACATAAAATAACACATACAACAACAAACACATCTTTTGAACTAAAATCAAATATATATTTACTGTTTATATAAACTCTATCTTCTGAATTAAATTCGTCATAGTTCATTGGTGTTATTGTTTTTTAAAAATAATAATAACTTGTAAAAATTTGAATTATTTTTTGGTACATTGTAATGAAATTCCTTTTTTTATTGTGGATCTTGATGAATTCTAAGAAATAGGTTCAGGACATTAAGAAAATGTATATTCTCTCTGTGTAATAAGCGCTAACAATTTGTTTTTCCAAATTGACAAAGCACGAAACCTAAAAAAGTCAATTATAACGGTGAAAAATTAATAAAAACCGTCAGTTTTGCTGGTTTTGAACGTTGTATAATTCAGCAAATTATTGTCTTATTCCAGTTGATGTTTTCCAGTAAGCTCGTCTTTCTTCATAATGCTATTCTTCTTAGGCATTTGTGATGCTATCTTTTGCTAGATTGTCGGGTTATTCATTGCCTTTAAACCATGTACGGCCCGATACGAACTAGTATGTTTCCACGGATAAATTCTTTGGCACAGAGGGCAATAGTGTGAGCTTCTACCTAAAAAATGGTTGTATGGAGGATGGCCCATGGCATCTCGTCTGTGTTGATAATTATCTATTAGTGACCCATGGCGTGAGCAGACGCTGATAGTCTCAGCCTCTGAGTAGTAGTATCGCGTTCATGATGAGCATTCGAACTGACCATCAAAGTCGTAAACATGTAACCTGCCTTTTTGGATTTCTGACGCAAGGTGCTTGCAGTGCAATATATGATTACTAAGCTGTATACTAAGCTTTTAACTCATTGATGGTCACTAGCCAACCCAACCTATATGATATACAAAAACACTCTCAATGTGACTAGCTGTCCTTGCAGTCCTTGCAAAGCCAAATTATGCCAATCAGAACCGAAAAGTTAAAAAGTCTTTGAGTTAAAATAGGCTAATCTACTGACTGGTTCTCCTGACACACTAGAGCCAGGATACAATTGTAATTAAATAAATAAATAAATGAATAAAGTATACTAAGGTACAAAAGGTGAGTATAACACTAAAACAGTGATTTAAAATACTACGGTTCAAAATTGAAATTAAATTAAAACATATCTTCTTGATGCAAAGATTGGTTGAGGAGATCACGTTTGAGTGGCCTCATGAGTACTGAATGAATAGTGAATCCCATTGTATTCAGGACAAAGTTTACAATTGTTTGTATTGCTGTGTGATACTTTTATTGTGTGCCAGTAATTGTCTGGATATACCTAGTTAGCAAAGTACGCCATAACTGAAAACAGGAAAGCTCAATGTGTATGTATTAGATAGCCCCAGTTGCTGCGTGGTAAAACCCGTGTTATTTCAACCCAGATCAATTAAAGGATCTGATGCGTGCAAATAAAATGGTAAAATTAGGCTAATTGTCGTGATGCAATTAATACTGCTAATGAGTATTGCGGTTATTCGCCTGATACGCAATACTCTGTTTACCGTCATCAGCAAATGGACGTAGAGCTAGTTAAAGTGGCAATCAATGAGCTAAAAGCTTGACGCAGTAATTAATGCTCATCAATTTTCACTACATGCGTATAAGGGTGAAATAAAGCTTTTTCTGGAAAATGAAAACATGATAAAGTTGCTCCGTAACCTTTTTGTTCTTAAAAAATAATTGTTTTGGCAATTTTCAGGTCAGATCATATTAAAGACCTGTCACTTGAAAAAAAATTGCTAGATTTATCGTTCCCAGTCAGCTTTGACCTCTATTCACCTCTATTAACATGCACTATGAAAAACGTTTTTTTTAGGAAAATTATAAGCTCGCTAGAGACCCATTTTTCTTTATAAAATGCAATTTTTTTGGTAGTAAATCTGCAGGCCTGGCGCGTGGTATTTTTCTAGTGAGGGCAATAGTATATTGCAGTACAACTGAAGAAACCACGTGTTTTCACTCACGAGTATGACGGATTTCCGCACGAGCGCAGCCGAGTGCGGAAAGACATAGAAAGGAGTGAAGTTGTTTCTCACGTGTGCTCTATAGCGTTTTGTTTAATCCTGCCACTACATTTAAACAATTAACGTTATTAAAATTAGTTAATATTAATATCTGTAGACGTAGGTGACTTAATGAAATTGTTATCCTGTTGATATAAACAAACTACATGTGTCAAAGTGTTTATGACGTGTTCATCGTTTGTGTAAAGTTTTAAATCAGTAAATAGGGAGGTTCTCAATTAAAATTTTTATATTTCATATTTTGAAACCTTGAAGTGTAGCCAATAATCTTCTGGAACTGGTTTATGATTCTCGCAAGTTTTACGGGTTTATAGCCTATCATATTCTCCGGTCGGAATTTCCTGCATTAAGCCGGCACAAAGCGATGTTTTTATTCAAATGATAATTCTCGCTGACGCTTTAAAATAGGAATGTGAAATTTGGATACAATATAGAGAACGAATATATCTAGGTGCTTGTGTTGAGTAAATTATTATATTTCAATGAATTCATATAGAATAGGAGTCTTAAGAAGTATTATGTTTCTACCTTCTAGTGTAGAGTTAACAACACCGATGCAACCATTTTTTCCCTTAAAGAAAATACTTTTTATTGGAGGCTGAACCTCATAATAAGTAAAACTTTTATATAATTATATTATTTATTACGATTTGAAAACGAAAAACGGCTGTAGAAAATCGAACAGCAACCATTTTGTCAATTTTCAACTTTTTTAACTAAATGTTGGTTCAGCGTCCAACCAATTCATTTAGATTCATAGCGCATTTGAAATTTCGATTTCTGGTTATTTTCACAGGAGCTATCGTGCACGTCGTCGTTAAGGAAGCACGTTGAGCAGGGATACTTACTACAACAGTATCCACTTCTTGCATATAGCTTCGTTCTGGCATAATTTTTTCTTGTACTCTAAAGTATAATAAATATATAGCAAAAGAAAAAATATTGATATCTCTTACAACTTGTTTGAAAAACTGTTCCAAAGTTGAGCTACTTTTTACGTCTCTACATGAGAACCTCCCCTTAAGCTACGCTTAGATTAGGATAGTAAGCGGTAGCGTTAGTAAGTAGAGTAAGTACTATCCCGCTATTAGTTTAATGTAAACATGAAGAGCTAGTATGAGAAGAGTACTAAAGATAGTAACTGGTGGAGTAGTTAGTAGAGTGCTGAGTAGATAGAAATGTGACTACTACACTATCCACTTGTCTTCCCCCAGCATAGTCCCCACTCTACTCTACTCCAACTCTACCGGTGTAAACAACGGTGCGCTGTAGAGTAGAAATAGTTGCGGGTTAATCATATTTAATTTTTTTAAACGGTTTGTTCTATAAAAACTAGACATGAAATCTTGTTTAAAGAATATTTTACCAATTATTATTTTGTGTGTAAATGGTTCCTCTACCGAACACGGTAGAGTAGAGTGACTTGGATAAATAGTAGGCAAGTGTACTCTATTACTTACTATCTTAATGAAAACGTTCCTTTATAGATGATATTTTAGGGGATGCTTAAGCCTCGTTTACATCCACTTAACTTAACTTAACGTACGAAAAATTAAACATTAGAGATAGTTGAACTCTATTGAGTGCGTTTACATTCACTTAACGTAGAAAAACTTAACGTAACGTACGGGTTTGTTCACTTAACTTCAACTTAACAGAATTCGTGCACTAAGTGCACCAATCACAAGTTCTCGATTTTGACAATTTGGATGATGGTGACAGCGGGTGACAGAAACATAACCTAAAAACAGTAACCTAAACCTAACTCGTGCGACTTGAACTTTGTTATCTTTGTGTTGTTTGGCAATATTTTTAGCTCGATTAACGGATTATTATGGATGTAAACGATACTTAAACGATACTTAATACGACGCGCGTTTGTGTTTTCCAATCGTGGCGCATCAGCTATTCAGGTGGCCTACTAGTTTGGTCAAGGGATGTTTGCGTGTTGTCAAAAGTGACAGTCGTCTGAGAAGACGCACGTCCAACGTTCATGTCAATCTTTTCACATGTCGTAGAAAGAGCGAATGCATGACAATCGCATCTTAACCAGCTAATGTGTCTTTTGACAATACGAGAAGCACTTTAGATATTTTGTATTTTGATATTATCGTTTATGTCATGGTAATGTTAAAATACAAAATGCGCGACGTACGACGATGGTACGACGTGCAAGACTCGTCTAAAACCAGTCAGACTATCACGCCCGACTTACAACACTGCCGTGAGACGTTTTGCGCTCTGTAGGAAAACAGTCACACTGCTTCCCTATTGGTGACATGACGGCGTGTTGCGCTACGCGTTTTACGTTGTACGCTGCGTAAAAAACCTGCTCCTGGAAAAAGCCACCTTGAATTGAAACGTTGAAAACTGGTTGGCTGATCGTCATGGAAACGCAAGAGTGAAAAAATGTTTCACTCACCTGTTTCTATGACAAGATAAGCACCCACGGCGCAAGGCACCGTATTTTTATATTTGAAATTATGTTCATTCATAATGTATATATTCTTAAATTAATATATCTGTGTTAATGGTTAATGGTTAATGTTTCTATGACGGAGTGAGGTAAAAACCCACTTTTTGCTTATTATTATATTATTATTATTATTATAATACCTCATACATAGTGCTGTATAATGTCTGTAGACCAGAAAATAAAAGCATACATACAAAGTGAATCTGTGAAGCCACACGATAATTAGTGTTATCTCAATATCTACAAATGATAAGATATATTGAATTTCATGATCAGCAATTAGACCTATAATACTACAAGACTATGCCATCAAAATTATATTTTTTAGTTAACTTGTAATGTCACTAGCTGTCAACTTTTTAAATCTAATTCTAAAAATCATTGAGTACTTATTTTGTTTTGAATTTTGCACAAAGTGGTGCAAGCAAATCTAATTATACCAAGTCAGTTTTCGAATTCAATTGCAAAAATATCAAGTCCTATTTTTATAGTAATTAACTTAATTCGTTGGAATAGAATGGAATAGAATGGAGAATGCCGTTTGAAAAATCAATTATAAAGATGTTTCCTCTTTGTAACACAATCCGTGGACTGCATCTTTAATTGAAATAATCTCGTCAAGCTTCTATTTTTATAAATTCCTCCTTTTCAACTGAAATAATTGCTATACCATTCTATTTCCTGGTTAATATTTGATTACTGGTAATTTTTTAATTATATTATATTTAGAAAAGGTTGTCTTACCATGTAGCTTGTCAAAGTGCAACATTTGGTCATTTTATAATTGTTGTGTTGGCTATTGAATTGCTATTGGAAAAAAGGGATGTTGATGTGGGTGCATCTTAAAAAAATGCTAGAAAAATTGTAGTTTGTCCGCGCAGAATACGCAAAGGAGCACAAACTTGGAAAGATTTTGGAATAAACTGGAGGCGGAAGTAGAAACAAAGAATTAGAATCTAATAAAAAGGTCGACCTTAATTGGAGAGTGGGTAGTGATACGGAAAGGTCAAAGCGTATAGTTGGAACGTTCGAAGTACCTACAAGAAACAAGTGGGTAGAGAATAATACGATATCTGAAGATCATTTCTCCAAAGATCGCATCTTTAATGCTATTCTTTTTTATTTCTTATACTACATTGATTCATGGTTATAAGTTAATACGGTAAGGATTTTATTATCAAATTTCTTCACTATCGATCCCATATTTCAATATACGCGCCAAACACAGAACTCCCGTGCCCGTACTCTAAACTTTCCGCGCTATTTCGTACACAATGTACCGAAATATCGATCGATTTATGGACCCTAAAGTTGCACAAGAAGACGCCAACGGTTCTGGTAGCGCTGCCTTACGGCATTCATTTCACTTTATAGAACACGTTGAACACGTTGAATGCGCCGCTGCACAACGCTCCACCGACCGGTATAAAGTTTGTAATTTTACGATGGAAATTGATATGAATTTTCTTAAGAATGTCGACCAAGTCCTGCTTGCTGCAGGAAACTACTTTTCAAGCCTTTGTCGTCGTCGAGTGCAGTAAAGGAGAGACAGGAAGACGTTTATTAAGGACTAATAATAGGTAGAAAATTTAATATGGTTTAATTAGTAGTAATTAGTAGCATCGAGTAAAAAGTAGAAATGTAGTAAAGAAGTAGAGAAATAGTAATAAATTCAAAATGCTCACTGTCAAAGTTAAGAAAAACCATTCTTACTTTTACGGGTGCAGATTTTCGATCATTTCACAGATTTCCATTTACTCCTTGTCATTAATCCCTATATAATAATATAATAAACCCTATAATAAGAAAATTTTCAATTTACTTTACACTAGGAATAGTTTTGTTGCCTTCGAGAATGTGTAATTTTAAATCCAAACTATTTTTACGTTTTATATCGTCTTATATTCCTACTGAGATTTTACAATAATTTGTCCGGTATATATCACCGATTTTAATGTAATTTTAAAGGACGCGTAATAATTGTAGGTACATCAATTTTCACGTAAATTTAAATAAAATATGTAATGCTGCGTAGAAATTTTACATCGATTTCAATGTAATATTAAATAAAATATCAAGTAAATTTAATGTTTTATAATTTTATTAAAATTTTTGATGACATTAAATTATTAAAGATATTCTTGTAGAAAGAACCCACATTAATATCACACTTAGACGCAGAATGTTCCTCATCTTTAACCGGCAATAAGACCATAACACATTATTAGATAGATAGCAAAAACGTGCACCTAAAAAAGTAGATTTCATATTTGGTTTTGTTCTCCAAAATTTGCCTCGAATATCGTTTGCTTTTGGAGGAATAGTTTACAAGATTTGTGCTAATGGCGATAAATTTTGCAAGCCAACTTAAAATTAATTAATCAGCACTCAATAATCCGGCATGCAGCACTCAATATCCTATAACACTGTGACGTTTACACACCATACAGTCTTTAAGGGACGCATTCTCCTGCACGTGTTTTTAAAGAATCATTTGTTATAAAAAAAGCAAATAAGCAGATTTGATTAGAGACTGGTTGAAAAGTAGGGCAGGTACCTACATATACGTATTTATCCAAGACAATGTTCATTTTAAGGATTATTAGGTGAAAAAATGAAATAAAATGAAATAAAAAATATTCATTTTTAACTTTTCCTTCAACATAAAATTGTGATATTCTAACTGCATTCCAACAGGATCGAGAATCTCCAGGATATATACCAACGGATTATAGATTTCCACCCTATTTTTCGACACTTTTTGGAGCACTGTTCGTCAAGCGGGAGCGAATATTGGCCCTGTTGTGTGTTGTAACTCGACTCGTAAGGGGTAGGGATCGCAGGGTGATGGGAGGGATAAAAGTGGGTGAACAGCACCAGTCAGGATGAGCAAAATCGATGCTCACGGAAGCCCGGCTATTTATCTCTCGGAGTCATATTCACCTCTTGGGACCGTAAATTATAAGTTATAGACGCATTATTCCGCCAAAACTTATTGAGTTATTTACTTTGAACGGTCGGGACTGCCCCAGTCTCCATAATTTTTAAATTTTCTTACGCGTCTTCTTATTTTTAGAAAACGGTTACTCCTGTTTTACTTTTAGATATTATGCAACAAATGCAATCATTGACTGTTTTATCAGTTTACCATCAATTAACCATCTTATTTTAATTGTCATGAAATATATGAGTAAACTAAAAAAACAGCCGGGAAACGACATTGTTTGCCCATGCGGAGATACAAATATTGCAGATAAAACAAGGTGAAAGCAAATTCGGTGACGCTATATGGGCGAGAAAAATGTTTAATTTCGCTGGAATGAAATAACCAGCAAAGTCCGAGGCTGAAAGGAAACGCAATTGCATTGTGAAATATGTAGATGCATATGCAATAATAATTTATATTTTGTACATCTGCTTTTACATTGCTTTAACAACAAGACAACGAAACCCACTAAAAGTTGGTTATCTCAAACTATGATTTTCATATTCATATGATCAAATGAATTTTCAAATTTTTTAGCATCAAAGAATGACTGGAAAATATCAAAACCAGAAATGGTTGGATTATAACCTCAATCGTCAAAAATATGTTGTTGCACATTACTCCAATTAATAGCCCAGGCATATTAGGTTTTAACCCTGAAATATATATATATATATATATATATATAATAAAGTCCTGAAAAGTCCTATGTCTGCGTCATCCTCACTTGTCTGAAATCGCTCATAACTCCCTTAAACTTGGCATTTTGGTGTTTTGAATGACACTGAATCTGAGTATGGCATTAAATTTTAAAATTAAAATGGCAGAGCCAAAATAGCGGACTAATTGAAAATAAAAGAAATATTCGGCCAACTCTAGTTTAGAATTTTTATTAGGTTTTAAGGTCGCTGAATCAAAATGCGGCATCAACATGGCAACATTCAAAATGGCAGATCCGAAATAGCGGACCAGAAAATTAGAATTATGGGAGAATTTCGATTTTGTATTCAAAAATTACGGCATCCCTTTGATTTTTTTTTATTGACGACAGTCAATTTGCTACACATATTTACTAAAATTTCTGGTATTCTGCAAAAAAGGAAAAAAATCGTTCAAAACTAGGCCCGCAAACCTCCCTCGCCCATGACGCTGCGTGGAAATCCACAGTCTCTGGTTGAGATGGTTTTGCCACTCAAGGTGGTCTGAAATGAAAATATCAAATGCCGTTGTATTCTATACACAAGTAGTTATCGCTTCTTCAACCATACATAAGGAATATTTATTTTTGAGGAAATTGTAACTTGTCAAGTAAAATTATCGATTTAGCTCATAAAATCGAAAATATTTTTAGCAATTAAATAAAAAATACATAACTGATTGAGTTTCTGGTTTTTACAAGCGATAAAGCAATGTTTGTTGAACATGCGGTGATAATTTCAAGTTGGTCTGTCTAAAGGTTTTTGAGTTATAATTGCACAAGTTGAGATCTGACGATATATAACGATCTCCTAAATTTTAATTAAAAATCAGCGATTTTGAACTTTGCAATGTTTATGCCAGAATTAGATTCAGCGTCAATCAAAACACCTAAATGCTAAGTTTGAAGGAGTAATGAGCAATTGGTACTTTGGGGTAAAAAAAAACCTAAAAAGCACGCAGACAGAAAATTTTTTCAGTTAACCCAAAATACTCTAAGATATTGATGAGAGTGCTAAAACCGTTTAACTCTAAAAATATTACTAAACATATTTGAACGTTTTCAACACTATTTTCATCTTTTAATGCTAGGAAATATAACATTACATTAATTTATAACATTACATTACATTAACATTAACTCAAATTGCCTTCCTACTAAAAAATCTACATCACTTTTTTCGTCAGGTAATGACACTTCTTGTACATCCTTTCATATTACTAGCAACGGTTGTGACCCAGTATGCTAGATAACCCGAACAGTAAAATCAAGTGTAAAAAGAGACGGTGACAAACAAGCGCGATTTATATTTTTAAATAAATATGTGGTCCATGCTTGCAAATATTAGCTAATTGTAGTGGAGTAGAAATATGACCACTTTTTTATTTGCAAAGGTAGTTTAATTTAAATAGGACACATGTTTCGCCTTAAGGCATCATCAATCCCAAATTATCAAATGCAGAGGTAAAAGTTCGCTTCAGTTATTCACTTTTACATCTTCATTTGACAATTTAGGATTGATGATGCCTTGAGGCGAAACATGTCTCCTATTTAAATTAAATTACCTTCGCAAATAAAAAAGAGGATTTATTTCTACTCCACTACAATTTTTAAATAAATTAAGAATTACGGATATCCGTAGAATCATTTTCAGTAATAAAAATAAAATGTTTTGTCACTGTACTTTTGGATTTCAAAATGTTCTCTCGGTGAGCGAATTTCAACAAATTTTTTACCATTCCTATAATTGTAATTGTATAATTGTGTTATTTGAGAATAAACAAACTTAAATCGTAAAGAGGAAAATGGGCACATTCGAAATTGCTATATGTATAGAGTGTAAAAAAAATGTGGGTAAAATTTTTACAGGGGTTTACAGAGGGGTCATAGTAGGTCAGGTATGATAAGCAAATCTTGTCTGAAAATGCACCGTTTGCAAGCTGCAGAGAGTTTAAGAGTTTTGGAAGATAGTGCAAGCTATAGAAAGAGGGAACTTGGTTGTGTAATATAATTACCATAAGATGGCTGTTTTAAGTGACGTTAAAAAATTGAATAATAGTGCTTTCGTCGGATATTTTTTATTTTACATTTTTGAAGATATCTAGTGGAATCAAAGTATAGAGCCTTTCAAAATGTCGAAGCAAATTATGGAGTCATGGGACGGAAACATTGGCGCGCAGGTCACTCGCTCGGGTTTTTATTATTATTTATTTTATTTATTTTTATTATTAGTTTCTTGTTATTTTCGAATATTATTTACATATATTCGATAATTGAATAACCAAGAACTAACAACAATTACCAAATAATAACAAATAATTGACAAAGTTGTAAGAGGAAATTTTTACCTCATTGTCACTTTAATAGTCTATTTTTATCACTGTCAAATTCCACTAACTGCAGTAAGGACAATTAGAAATGCTACTTATATTTGATTATATTTCAGTAGCTGTATTCTGTGATTAATTCAAATTATGCAAGCGTCCGATTTCAAATGAGCAATGATTTAAACGAGTTCCAAGTTAATGCTATGCAGATTAAATTATCCCAGGTTGTCTGGAGGGTAGACAGTGACGGATTATTTCCAACTATCCGTCCTGAAATTAAACAAAGCGTCCCTTCTTACGCCAGCGAGCGAAGGATATTTCGCTGCTACGTGCACGTTTGCCCGGCTCTCGTGAAAAGAGTAACCCTGAAGTAAGTAATATTGTTCGTGGCGCTGAAGAATCGGCCAGGATGCGCCCGCGAAACAGCTTACGATCTTTCCACGGCAAAATAAATCGGCGTCCTTCCCCGGTTGATGGATTTATGGGCTGCGCTAATAGATAACGCCCAGTCGTGTTACGTCCCGAAACGTTTCACCCTAAAGCTAAGTACGCTGTCTTCGCCGTAGTCAGGATATACAGTGTTAATGTTTGAAGATTCGTGAAGAAAATATTATTTATACCCAAAGAGTGAGCTGAAATTTAGTGTGGCAAAATTCGAACAATTATAATTAGGAAATACAGCATTCTGATGGCATTGTGATCAGTTTTGATTTGAAGATTAACTATTTGCTAAAATTCCTATTCCCATAAAACATTGCAATAATTGCAAGAAATTGCAGTAGCAACATTATACAAAACAGGGTGTGAATACATTGGCGGAAAAGCTATACGTGGCGATGTTCTTCGTAAAAATCTGGGTCGACAATCCATAGTAGACATAGTCCAAAGTCATCCGACCTCTTGAATGGTGTTACTTTTTAAAATCTATTGCTGGAAAAGCTGCAAGCTGCAAGATTTTTTTCCGCAGATTTTTTCGTTAGCTTTGTCATAAAAATACATTCGGCAACATTGTAGAACAATCAGTGATGTTAAAAACCCGGGTATCTATTATCAAGGGTAAATACCCCGGGTAAATACCCCGGGTAAATACCCGGGTATTTACCCAAAGTTAGTATTTATAGGGGTATTTATAAACATAATATTGTTATTAAAATACCAGTAAAAGAAAATATTTAATTACTAAATAAAGGTTTTTCTCACACAAAATCAAAAGGTATTCTCTTATCACAAAATAAAGGTTATTCTTATTAAAATAAAAATATTTTTAAAACAAAGAATAAAAATATTAAAAATGAAAATGTTTAACGACATAATTTGTCAAATTTGTCAATTTGTCAAAATAATATGATGACATACAGGCGGTATGTAAATTTTAAATAAATCAAAAATTACAGCCACAACCTGGATTTGAACCAGGGACCTGTGCGTTTCTAGCACAATGCTCTCCCATCTGAGCTACTGAGGCCTATGACATTTGTTAGATATGATTTGTCATAAATCCAGGAAAGGAAGTAGTGATTACTACCAAACACTAACCTATCTTGACGTACACCTATCATCTATCATCTATCTTGGAAGTAGGGTTCACACCAAATAACGGATTGTCATATCCAGACTGAATTACAAATGAAACAAATGTCATAGGCCTCAGTAGCTCAGATGGGAGAGCATTGTGCTAGAACCGCAAAGGTCCCTGGTTCAAAACCAGGTTGTCGCTGTAATTTTAGATTTATTTAAAATTTACATTCCGCCTGTATGTCACCATATTAATAACCTATAAATATTAATTTAACAAATTATGTCGTTAAACATTTTCATTTGTATCTCACGATTTTTATCGAGCATCTCGGTTATATATTAGTGTACTGCTTTTTGTTATTCTCTCCTTGACAGGTATGCATATACCACAGACACGCTGCTTTAAAATTCTGAATAAGCGATAAGAACATACATCTTTCCAAGACTGTACATACACGATGTAGCTCATAATGCTCGAAAAGTAACGCGTTGGATAGGTGAACACTTCCCAAACAGATGGATTGGCAGAAGCGGTAACATTTTATGGCCCGCGTGATCACCCGATATCAATCCCTTAAAATACGCCTCAAAGACTGGAACGAGTCATACAAAGTATTTTGCAAAGATTACAGCTGTGTGTAGAAATAGACGGTTTTCAATTTAAACATTTAAGGTGTATGCTAATTTGTTGGAAAAAGTTAAATAGTAATGCTTAGTTTTAAAATGTTAAAAATGTGTACACAAAGATGTAATTTTATAATAAAAACTTCTACTCATTTGTCTGTTTTGAGTTGTGTTTTAAAATAATAAATAACCAATTTTAAATAATAAAATAAAATCTTTAATATGTACACCAAAACGATAAGTAAATGTTTTGAACGACTGTAATTTACAGTGCATATTAACATAAACAGCTGGTGGATTCTGTATTGCCAATTGTATGTTTTTTTTCAAATGGTGCTGCAATATTTTAATATAGATATGCTCGACTCAGAATTTTGCGAAGAGCATCGCCACGTGTTTACGAATTCCAATAAAGTGAGCGCAAGTAATAACAAATTCTGAAACAATTTGTAACAAATCAGAAGAAACTCTCAACAAAACACCCACGTCAAAATAACCGACAAGTTGTCGAACAAACAAGCCGCCCCCGGAATAACATTTCGCCCAAGAAATAACGGATTTAGTTCCGCCTGATTCCAATCAAGAGAAATCCCTTAGCATTGAAACAAAAGAGACCACCTGACGTGAGAGCTAATCGATTACGTATTTATTTTTGAATACGGCCGACTGAATCGAACCCGGAGAAAATCGAAAGGGCGAAAACAATGCGGCAGCGTTCTTCTGCAGACCGTCGCGCAGAGTTCTTTTTTTGTTCTGTTCTGTTCTGTCGACGGTCGACGGACGCGTTATCTAAATTTAAATCGGTGCCACCGCCCCCTCTCGCAAATGGAAATCAGACAACGAACGGAACGGCACCGCGAAAGGGGTTGAAGCCGCCGCCGCCGGGGGCCGAAACAGATGAGAAATATCGATGCTCTGCAGCTGAATATTTTCGACCGTATTTATGGTCTGGTCCATGCTGCCTGGGATTGTACTTTTATTTTTTTAGGTGTTGTTTGAATGAACGAAAGGCAAAAAGAACATGCAGTATAGAGGGATAATTGACGGAGGTAAACGTGTTTTTTTTTATTTATTTTTTTACTAAACAGTGGGACAAACACCAAATTGCTGAAGTTGGACTAATAATCTTCACTACTTTTAAAATAAGAATCAAGCAGATATGAACAATAAAAATATAAAACAGTCAAAATCAAAATAAAGAACATGCTGATAAATAATAAAATGATCTAACTACAGGCTTGGAAAATTGACAATTTAAAGCATGGAACAATACCATCCTTTCAGGAGAGGCAACTGATCTAAATCACCGTTTAGACAGGGCAAGTTTAGTGGCTGCAAGTATGTCCGCCACTAAACTTGCTACGTCTAAACTAACGGGTGATCTAAAATGACTGAGGACAGGTTGAATTTCCCGCCACAGTTTTGAACTTATTTAGTGTTACTAAGATGGTATGCGTGCATGATACAGGTTATGATCACTCTCAGATACTGTCAATTTCCTCTGCAACGATATTTCATCCTTTTTCTCAATAATGGACGTCATTTTATTATGTATTTAACCCTCACGGGAATTAATTTGAATTGAAACCATATATGTTTCAATTAATTCAATTAATAGTTTCAATTTAATATACCTAATTATAATCAGAGAATGAATCCCTTTACAAGAAGGCACACCTAAGCCACTGGACCAAAATAACAGCTGTCATTTGCAACCATTGCCAACATCACAATTATTCAAATTGGCGGGCAATTCAACCTGTCCTCAGTCAGTTTAGATCACTGTGCATAGGGAAGTGCTAGCCGTCAAATAGAAAATCTACTTTTCCATGGTTTAGACTTGGCAAGTTTATTGGCGCTATTTTTTTCCGCTGTTATTGCTTCCGCTGTTGTTTCCGCTATTAAACTTGCCCTGCCTAAATGGTGTTTATAAGTATAAATGAATAGCCAGATATAGATACATATATACAGGGTGTCTCACGGAACTAGTACAGTAGAAGTTTCTCATGTTCTACTATTTCTAGAAACTTGAAATTTTGGAATTAGAATTTATTTGATGTGAGCTCTTACATTCTCTATAAATGAAGAATAAATCGTTTTGTATTTAGTGTGAATTCTTTTATACTGACAATATCTCAATTAACGATTAATCTAATATCTCAATTAAACAATTAACCGCGTAACCGCGAAAATCGCCAAAAAATTAGTAAAATTAAAAAAAAACTCAAAAATGGTGATATTTAGGTTTAGGGAAACCTTATCAAAAATGATGTATTTTGATACGTAGAAACCAAAAATAAAATGAAAATTATATCATTCCATTTAAAATAACAAAGTTGATACTGACTTCCGGTGACCGGACGTCACAGTTAACTTGGGAATATTTTAGCTGAAGAGCACAGACCCAGTAAATTCTAATTCCAAAATTTCAAGTTTTCCGAAATAATAGAATATGAGAAACTTTTAATGTACCAGTTCCGTGAGACATCCTGTGTATTATATAGGTACCTATATTGTTATGTAATATTATTAGTGAATACATTTTCTAACCGAAGTATAGCGGTGGTCGTTATAATTGACCCAGCTTCAGAATTTTAAATTATAACCTGGTTCATGTATTTGAAAAGGCAACATATTTTTTTATATTTGTGTATCCCGATTATATTATAGACAAAAGTTGTCAGAAAGGTAAAGTTTTGGCATAATCGCCATCGGATGCGCTAAATCCTTAGGCTGAATTCACACCAAAGCAGTAAGGAAAACAGCAAGCAGCAACAGGCAATAGGCAACACACATTGAGTTTTGAGAAACACAAAATTACACACCGAACCAACAGCAACATCTCTCAAAAGTATATCAGTACTGGAAAAAATATTGGACTAATGGCCATTGTTAGTTGTTTATTGCTTCGGTATCTATTCTACCTTAAAAATATCGATATATCACGTCCGTCCTCTACCAACTAAACTATCAGTAATTTCAGTAAAGATCACAGCTTATAGAGACAGAGATATTGATTATGGTTTTATACGTAAATAAATTATTTGTCATTCGGTTTGTCGTAGATATTATAATTGTCATAAGATATTACAATACTATAATCAAAATATATAAAGACAAGGCAAAAATATTAAATTATGAGTTTTAAAAATCCCCTGTAAGGTTCGCAGAAAGTAAAATGTTTTGTCGATTTTTTTTAATATACTGCATACGTTGGTCCCTTTTCATATTGCACTACATAAATACCCAAAAATTTTATGCTCACACCATTGGCAGTGTGCCATTATCACCCGTCCCCACAAAAGCTGACCTAGATGGGGAGAACTGCATCAAAACAGTATTCGTGAAACTCAAAAGCATGTCATGTTTCTGTTTCTGTTTCGAGGTATTTTTCTCTCACAAAACCTGAGTTGACAGTTTTGAAACAACCTACGTATAACGATCGATAAAAACAGAAATACAAAGTTTATTATTATTTATATTAGAGTACTTTTATTATAATTTAGGAGCTCTATTAAGTTGTGATAAATGTTTCACTTTATGAAGTTAAACCACCAGACGCCACAGTCAACACAAGTTAAATATAACGAACATGTTTCCTTCATTCGCTTCTTCAAGTTTCCACATCGGATATTTTTTTCAGTTATCAACGAACCCCGATCTGAACGTCTCTCCCAAATCCGTGCATTCTAAACCGCGCCGTCATTTGAATAAGTAGCTCCGAACCAACCCTCCGGACACAGAGCAACCGCCGATCCCTTCCCAAGAACTAAGAAGAAAAATATCAGATAGAAAAAGCTCATATGTGAAATGAAGCCATGCGTAATAATCACCGCTACCGCGATAAAACCCGACGAGCAAAGATCCGCTGTTTGCAGAGCCCTCTCGATCTACCGGAGTTTGAAAAAAAAAGCAAACGCGTCTCAGGTGGCGTTCTCTACCGTCAATGCTATCTTATTGATAATCAGCGGCGTAGGAGGCTTGAAAGGGGCGCTAGTGCGTAGGGGGGTGACGAAATGGAATCGCGTCATTTCGCGTAATGGAACCGGGCTCCGGTACAAGGGGCTCTGGCCTTGTTTCGCAGCCCCCTGGAGGAAGAAGACAAGGGTGAAGGTTCACGCGTCGGCGACACTACCGGAAACAAGGTTGACTCCGCGATTTTGCGGTCGTGAGCACGTATTTATCACTTCATTCCTCGTAACGGAGAGATCTGCCGCTCGAATAGTGCGTTAAAATTTGAAATTAATATTTGCGGATAAAATGGCGGAGCCGCCGGAATAGAATATTTACAAACTTTATTTACTTAGGTACTTATGTAGTCTCAAAATGTTAGTTAGACATGTGAACTTTATAACTTTTTACAAAATATTTTAACACAAAAGTGTTTCCGTTTCCTGCTCCTACCGGACCAAGTTAAATTAGTTTTGTTTTAAATAGAGGCCCTTAGTGCACAAAAGAAAATCATAAATACGAATTTTATATTGAAACTTATAGTATAGTTGATAAATAACTATTTGCATAAAAACTAAATATTTTAGTAGTTAGAAATTACGTATAACAAGATATATATATATATATATATATATATATATATATATATATATATATTATTTATCTGCTTTAATTAGTAAACGTAAACAAAAATAAACAATTAATTTCCACTCCACGGTATGTCCATATTAAAATAATGTAAAATTGATTTTGCATGTCGCTTTAATTGGATTAGTTGCTAATTAAATGCGCTCGCCATTATTTTTGCCACGTCAAGCGTATTTGCTCGCAGGATTATACTATTAAATTAATTTCCAAGCAGAATAGACCGAACATCATTAATAATTTCAAAACATATACTACAAACTTTGGAAAGCATTTGCACATTTAGTACAATATTTGCACTTTTTGGGGTTCGAGGCGAAAATTGTTGGGTTGCAATATTCTTTGACATATGCAAATTTTATTAGAGCCTGGCACCCTAAAAACCACCTCTAACGTTTGTTACACCCTTCAGTCCAATATTATCAGACCCTTAAACGGTGTGCCGCATCCACAAAAAGAATGTAGAATTGAGCTGTCTGTTGATGGTTTTCACAGTAGTTTTATTATAATAAACTACGAAAAGAACCATTTATTGTATAATATCATGATATATTGTGCCGTATCTGTACTGTAGATGCCGCTCTTTTGCGTTGTATTTTCACATGCAGCGTTTTCACCAAGTATTGTGCAATGGTTTTTGTAGTTACCGCCATCTCGTTAGTTTTGACCGTTCTGATTTTGTACTATATAATAGAAACTGCAAATATCTCATTACTTTTATGTCATAACTAACATTTGATATAGATACGGCACTTTACATTTGGAGGTCAGTATAACAGGGAGAAATGGGCCGCGCTTTGCTTAGTGTGACGTCAGCTGCCAGCAGCACTAGGTGTGAGCCGTGCGTTGTTAGGTTAGATATACAATATAGAGTGGCTCATAATCCGAGGAGACAAATAGAACGGCAAACTAACCTCAAAATTCTAGGAAAATAATGCAAAATAACCTTTGCCAATTATTGATCTTTGTTTCCCAGATATTTTACTTCAAAGTTTGGTTACAAAGTTGATGGGTAGATTATTAATTGATTTTCAGCTGGTTTTGAATTGTAACAAACGCATTTAAAAGTGAGTATCGAACTTTTGTGGAGGATTTGACAAAATTTATAATGATGTTTGAAACATTTAACAGTGGACAATTTAAACAGCAAACCACAAAAAAAATCCATTACGGAACCAAACAGATAAATAACAAAATAATAACATTAGTAATAATCCCTTTCTTCCATCAAGAAGGAAAGCGACGGAAAGTTGAATTATTATTGAATATTTCAAAATAAACTTGTTATCTTTACTGTTTTCAAATCTTTGGCACATTTACTCTGAAATTCTGAAATTGTCTAAGATGCGTCCTTTGCCTTTTGTAGTTTCAGTAAAAATAAATATTTTTTTTTCTATTCTGCCTTCCAAAGGTAAAACGCAGTAGCTATACTATAGCTTTGTAAATAATGTACGGTTTCAATGCAAATATCACACACTTTTTTTGAGCTACCTACTGGGACTGGAGTGACCTAGGGAGAAAGCACAAAGGACCCCTTATTGGGTTCACCAGGTTTTGCTTACTCTGCTAATTAAATTCAGTGACCAACAATTTGCTTACTCAGCAGTAAAATCAATATAATAACATAATAAATAAAACATCTGCTAACTCAAATTACAAAAAGAATTTAACGGTTCAGCTAAAGCTTCGCTGAAAACTCCACCCCTCCTCGGTCGCGTTAGTCCGTTCGCTGTTATAAAAGCTCAGTTAGAAGCTCAAGTTTGACGCGCCGTCGTTACGTCGAAAAGTAATATCGCGAGTGAAACTTGATAGCCGCTAAGCCGACGTACATCATTCTATTAAGAAGAATAGATGGCGCTACCAGCGGCGAAATATCAGAAACAATAAAGCTCCAGACTGCCCGTCCCGTTGATCATTAACGATATGAAAGAAGTTATGAGTGGAGTTTACGGCATCAAGCAGCGAATTATTGCGCGCGTCTTTTGTTTCCCGCGCACGTGACGTCACGATTCCAATCGTCCCGAAGCGGCGATTTGATCGCCCTAAGCCTCCGCCGTCCGGATTAATCCTAAAATCCTTAAAATCCATAAACCTTAAGGGTAAATTTGAAATAAGTGAGTCCGCTTGATGAGTTTGCTCTTGTTTAATGGGTTGGTGTGGCGTGGCGTCGTCCGCCGGCACTAACGCGTTTACGCGGATGTTGAGTGCGCCCGTAATGCAGCGAACTGGAAATAAAGGTGGTAACGCTCTTGTAAAGTTGTTATACAAGATACACTAGGCGCTTACTACATTTATGGCTTGGTTTAGTAGAGTGAGTTGCTTTTGACATAAATAAATATGATGCATAGAACTTAAGAACCTAATAATTCAGTGTTTTTTTTACTTACTTAAATAACGGCGGAATGTTGTTATGCCATATAATCAATCACATCAACTTCTGAGAATCTAGAAACAAGCTGCATGTTGATTTATTTTGATGTTTTAAAGTAGTGTAAGTAATTCATTCCCAAAATCACTTTTTTTTTGACAAAAAAATGATTTTTAATGAGTAATGAAAATAATTTAATTTCTGAGCTATTCTGCTAAAATTGTCAGCACGTCCATCACTAAAATGCAATTTACGTAACTCTATATTAATTACACAAGGAATACGAAGAAATAAAGTTTAGAGCCAGGCTTTAAATTTGTAGTTTTCTTTTGTGCAAAGATTACGCAGATTTTCTAATAGCTTTCTTTTCTCATACTGACTCTAGTGGAGGTATGCCGGTTATCCAAATTTTAATTCTAATAACATAGCATTTTTTTCTAGTTATAAGGAGTAGAAATTCGCGAATTGGGACATGTTAAACCTTAAACACATTTCTGCAAGTGGCATATACGATATCACTTCGACTTTTTACTTTACTTTTCATCTGTATCGGCATTGGCGTTGGCTTCCACAAGTCAGGCATCGCATAACGTGAAATTTGGTTTAACTGAAGAACTCGCATACCAACTCTCAGGAAGAATTCTTGGGTACTTCGTCTCATTATATTATAGAGCGGACCTTTTAATTTAATTAATTTATTATTTATTTATTTATATTGTAGAAAGCCAATTGTAAATATAAAAGAAAATGTGTGTGCTCAAATATATTATGGAATAAATAAACCTTATCAATTTTGGACATAGCTATAAATACAAAACGGACGGAAAAGTATCGAAAGCAAATAGATACACATAAAATATACAAATTTTTCTACTTTGCATTTACAATGCACACATTGTAACACTGTTTTCGGTGTTACAATTAACACATTGTAACATCGTTTTTATTATGTTTTTGTCTAAGATTGCTACACATTGATATAAAATGCCATATGACAAACGTACAACACATAACCACATGCTGCCTCATTTTAATCGCTTGCAATCGCATAAACCGCGAAATATAAATATTCTATACATATTTAAACATGCGTGTAGCCTGCTATAGTATGACCAAAGGATTGGGGCATTCTTAGTTTTGCTGTGTACATCAAAATACGCCAGCATGACGTTTTCGGTGATGTTTTGCGACTCTGGTAAGTGATCGTCATCATTCTTTTCAACTAAACATCAAATCCCTTTTTCAGATATAATTCAGGGACCACATTTACTTAAGGTATTATGTGTAGCAAATCAAATCCTACATCGTAGATATGAACGATTTTAATTACTGCTGCGAGATTGTATATGCGCAATATATGGTTTATTGAATATCAGCGTACACGTACGAAGCTATAGTACATTTAAAGTGTTGAGGATTTCTTAGTTTATGCAACGTATAAGTTTTCGGTAACATTTTGAACCGAATTCTGCTCGGTTCAATACCGTATTCGCTTTTGTCCATCGCTTTCGACTTGGTCTTAGTTCTGGTTGTGTGCAACATATTTGTATTACCTCCATCACATGTAATTTTACTAAGTATATTATTCTAATAAGTTGTTTTTCCAATTTCGCGTCTTGACAGCAGTTGAAACATCGGAGTTTATCAGAAACTGTTCCAAATTTATTCGGCAGTGAGATAGCAGGTGATACCAATGTAAAAACTTATAGTGTTTTCTGCATGACTCTTGGTAGCCCAGGCCCAAAATGCATCGCAATAAACGTTTCTGAAGTCTGAAAAGCGTAATTATCTGGGGTGATGATCCCCATAATAAAATTCCATATCATAAATTTATAAGTGTGAAATTATATTTAGGGCGTGGCTTAGCAAACGGTTCTTGCATATGGCCTTCAAACAGATCACTCACAACGCCGTACCTCGATTTAATGCTTATTTCACATTCTTACATGCTTTAAAGTCCACTCTGCACATCATGACAGCACACGGGACCCACGCCTTTATTCACTGGAAAGCGGTGCGCAAAGGTTTGTTTCCCATCGCTCCAGAGACGAATGCACACTATTAATCATACAGAAACATACATTAATAACGGACAACTCAACATTTTCCAAATTAATCTGCTTACATCGAGATTGCAAAATTACGTACAAGTTTGGTAAGAAAACAAAACAAACTAGCAAGCGAGTACATTTATGCAAGAGCCCTCGTTTCGCCAACATTCTCTCGCGAGACAATTATGGAGCATTTAACATAAAACATATCCCTAAATCCGTTTAAGCTGTAAAAAGTACAATTCCAAGATGTAATTTATCGTTATTAGTACGACGTTAATTACGCCTCAATATTTATGTCCCCGCAATTTTGCTCCGCATCTTAAGCGTATACAAATAGGCCCGTTTGTTGAGACCACATCTGTTACATAAAGACAACTCATTATGCATACATCCATTAAACTAAACGATAAAAGTACAAGCCATTAAGGAAGTAATTGGTTTGCGTTTTTATGAAGCTGAATTTGCAAATACAAAAAGAATTGAACGACATTTTTACCGACTTTTTTCGACGACACTAGGAGAGATTAGGGCCTCTTTATATAGGTATTTGAGTTTTCTGTTTTATCAATAATACAGAAAAAATCAATCGTAGTAACAGGTTATTTTCATTACTGTTTCGATTTTCGGAGAAATTATTATTATTATATAGAAGGTTTAAAGTTTAAAACTCTAATTACACCACAGTTAATAAATCTTCTCAATTTACAAACTGTCTCATCCCACACGTTTAATCTCCAACCACACAAATCAAGTCTCAATATCAACGCTAATTTATTCACATCTGATGGCTTAATCTAGATCGTAGTGCAGATAACGAATACTATGCTGATTTCTTAATCGGATAACCTGATTTGGCGCGATTGCTTATAAAATTTACCCATATTAAGAGGTGTTTTAAATTATACATTACTACTACTACTACGGCTGATGTTGATTGGGCACCAATTTAACAAAGATCGCCGTGACACGTAATTATCAGTATGTTGTGTCTGTTTGAGGATCCAGTGGGCGGAACCAAGGCCAACTTAACAACGTATTCGAACGATGCCGCGGACCCTTAATTTACTAGTCAGACAGTGGCGTCCGGGGATTTGCAATAAAGAGGTGCACAGAAGATATACAAAAATGTATAAGTATTAGTAAACACATTTATAATCAATCGATAACTCTAAATTAATACAGGGTGTGTCGTTCAACGTCCCGAATAGTTTAAAGAGTGTTATTAATTTTGGAAAAGTAAATAGAAAGGCAAAACAAAAACAACAAAGAAACGCAAATTTCGTAGTTGAGGTTTGTATATTCATTGTAACCGTTTCTATTTTATCCTATTTTGTTTGTTGTTTTCTGTTGTACCTTAACAAACCGCACGCCAATGATTTCTAGGCAATAGAGATATCTTCCCGGAGTACCCGGAGGGCATTTTATGCAGATTTCACTGTAGGTAAATACCGGGACCCTTATCGAATCGGAAATTTAATTAGGGAGTTCGTAAATCGTAGTTCTAGAACCGGGCGGGTTGCCCAGACTGGTGCCGTATGTAATTCTACGTCCCTCGTCTTAGTGAATTGAGACTATTCAGCAGTGATGTTCCCATCATTTTTTCAAAGAGTATACTGCCGGAAATCCATTATGTGCCCGATTTCTCTTATTGGAGGGGGATGGAGTTAAGAAGAACAAGTAAGTTTCTGATTTTTTATTCAAAACGAAACAAAAATATATTTAGAGAGTAAATTGACAAAAAATTGTGTTCGCTACACATTGTCTTTATTGTTTGTTTCCTGACGGCGTTGTTTGGCTTTGTCATGAGATGTTAAAATTGCCGATCGATGGCAACTCACGTATGATCGTGAATTGAAATCTGCCACTGAAGGACCATTAATGGAGAGGAAAATCAAATCTGATGGATTTTTAACAGTTAGGCGAGTTCTCAAATCGTCTATTGTGATATTTATATCAGAAAATCACTTTTTACTTCATTCACCCGTTTGCCGTCACTAACTATTTTAAATACTTCGTCATTCATCCAACTAAAATATAAACAAAATATTGCATATTTACCTAGTTCTTTACCTTTAGTTCTACTAAAATTGTGTTATTTGTTTGGCTTTCCAGAATTCTGATAGCTCTACACATCTCTGATACAAGATAAAATTCCTAGTCGCCACAGAACGTCATAGAAATGCCCAAGTTCTCGTAGGAAAAATTCAGATAAGAATTTTCGTTTTAGTCCAGCTGCTGCGTCGCGATCTTGACTACTGTATGCATGTAGAGCCGGAAAATTGTTCTAAACATCTTTTACAGTTAGGAAACTGCTTGCAGACCAACGTACATTCAAGACACGACCTATTTTTTTCATTTCAATACCTACTTCCGTGCTAGTTTTTGCCAAACGTTGGAGTGTGATGATACTAAGCGTTTACTGAAAATTCGACGGAATGACATAAACAATGCCGGAGAAAAAGAATCTCGCATAGATTTTAGTTTTCAATTAAGCCAGTTGGTGATGCCTCTTACTTCCAGGAGCCATTATTTGAACATCTACCCACTGACTGGCGAGATTTGATCATTACCATCGAAAATAGATTTTTCAAATTAGATGATGCGGTTTTCCATCTTTGCAAGCCAATCATGAAAATTTTGAAATTTGTGATCGATCTTCGATCACAATTTGAGATCGATCTCATCGATCGATCGAAAAGATTGATCGGTGATGGACATAATCGTATTATTGCAAATTCATAATTGATAACATACGGTTTTGAGTTGACGATTTATTGGGTTTATATGAGCGGCGAAGTTCACGACGAATCGATTATTTAAAATAATAATCGAGTTATCTCGATTAGTTCAAGAATCGATTAAATCATAAATCATAAATCATAATTTATTCGTGTAGAGCATAGAAATACATACACTTGTCAACATCTAAATATAAAGATCAAGGGCGATATTTCAAATTTCAAAGTAGTATACACATAATTAAAGCTCACATAAACTATACAATAATACATTTTACAAATAAATACGCAGAACACAATACCACAGATGAAAGAAATATACAAATAAAAACAAAACCACGTATCTACACATGGAACCATTCGGGCTCGACTCTGTCCTCCAGGAACTCAGCGTACGAGTAGTATGGTTTACTCAACAGAAAATTTAAGAGCTTTGTTTAAAAAATCGGGCCGGCATAATTGTCACACCATTCGGCAATTTATTGTAGAATTTCAGAGCTATAAAATTAACACTTCTCTGACTTCCGGACAGTCTACAGAATTTGGGCTGCAGCTGCAGCCCGGTCCTGGTATGGTAGTGGTGTGAACTGTTATTAGCACCATACTTATCGTGGTTTGCATGCACGTACAATATGCATTTTAATATGTACAGGGATGGGAAAGTTAACAACTGCAGATCTATAAATAAATTTCGGCAGTCATCCCTGTACTCAATGCCGCCAACAATCCTCACCGCCCGGCGCTGCAACCGAAATACCCTTTCCCAGGATGAAGCAGACCCCCAAACTAACACTGCATACTGCATCACCGACTGGCACAGAGAAAAATAAGCGGCCCTTAAAACCTCCACCGTGACACTACGGCTAAGTTGCCTCATAACAAAAATATTCCCGCTCAATTTCACACATACCGCAGAAACATGATTGTCCCACTTCAGGGTCGGGTCCAGATGTACTCCCAAGAATTTAACAACATTACTATGCGCCCGATTTTCATCAATTCGGTGTTTGCGTAAAGAAAACACGATGGTTGAGTCTTATCCGGGTTAAGCTTCAGCTTATTACAGCTGAACTATCGCTCAGCCTCCCCCCGGGCCGCATCACTGAACTCAATGGCATTCTCAAAATTTGTGCTGCTACACCTTAACGTTGTGTCGTCAGCATAGCAAATTACAGATCCTTTAGTTATGGTGGCCGGTAGATCATTAATGTATATTAAGGACAATAGCGGCGCAAGGACAGACCCCTGAGGAACCCCCACCGAAACCACCATGCTTGCAGAGAGGCTGCCATTACATTTGACCACCTGTTTTCGGTTATCAAGATAAGACCGAATCAAGCTCAGACTGCTTCATCGAAATTGTACCTTTCTAATTTTGCCAGAAGTATCTCATGCTGCACGCAGTCAAAAGCCTTGCTAAGGTCGCAAAAGGTCCCGACCATATATTCCCCCCTCTCAAATGAGTCAACAGTGTCCTCGACAAAGTTATTGATAGCATCCGTAGTGCATTTGTTCTGTCGAAACCCGTATTGAGACTGCGTAAATAAGCCATTGCTTTCAAAATAACTGGAAATTCTGCTTTTTATTGCCTTTTCAAATATTTTAGATAACACAGGTAAGAGCGATATTGGTCTATAATTTTGAATTTCTTCTCTGTTGCCTTTTTTGTATATCGGAATAACAAGATTATTATAATCGATTATGTAATCTGAATGTGCCTATAGACTAGATCGATCAAATCGAAAAGATCGATCAAATCGCAAAGATCGATCAAATCGAAAATATCGATCAAATCGAAAAGATCGATCAGCTCATTGGATCGATCGGATCGATCAGATCGATCTTTCAAATAAGAAGATCGGACGATTGATCTGATCGAACGATCGATTTTTTTGCTCAGTCCTAATCCATAATGAAGGCCATACTTCTGATGCTGATAAAAATCGTGATCGCTACGACCATGAATGCTCGTACACATATACTCGTTACACATATAGAAATTTTTGTTTGACACAAATAAATATTTGTCTGACGCAAGGCAAAAATATATTTATTTGCTACAAAGAAGGTTTATTTGAGGCAAAACTTTCTTTCTAGCAAATAATTATATTTTTGCGTCTCGACAAACAAATATTTATTTGTGTTAAACAAAAACTTCTATCTGCGTAAGAAGAAACAGAGGAGTGTGCCCCATTTATTAAAATTCAAACTCATTTTAGTAAACATAAAGCAACTAAAGTAACCTTGTAAACCGCATAATGTACTAATAGATTCCAAACAACTGTCTGAACGTCGCGGCGACTTCCCGCTGTTAAAAAGTTCAACTTTGCTTAGATGTATCAGTCAAGTCTTGATTGAGAGTATACGCAGTATGTCTAAAGAATGCTTTGGAGTATACGGCGTATATGTAGTATACCCTATGGGAACACCACTGCTATTCAGAGACAATTGGCATAGATAGTCTGGAGTAGGTGGTGTTTTGGAACCTTTGTGTGTGCTTAGCAAATGGTTCCCAAAGTTCACAAAGCTACATATTACTATTTGTCAACTAATACTACAACTGAATAAAAATCATCAGTTATCAAAGGTGGACAAAGTTAATCAGAAAGGCATCTTCGTTAATTGTTAGTACACACAGAAAAGTGATTATTTGGAACGAGAAAACATAATTTCTTGAATTTATTTACTAGATTCAAATGCATATTTACTTGGATGTAGAAAGTCAGGTATATACAAGAAGTGCCACATACTCAATATAAGTAAAATAATTTCTCAGATAAATGCTGTCAACAAATAAATTCTTTCTTTATAAGAACCAATATTGTATTGAAAGAAGTAATTGAATTTTTCGTCTCAAAAATGTTAATTTCTCCAACGAAGTAATAGTAAATCCATCCAAGTGCGTAGTTACTTGATCCAAGAAAATATAAGAAATTTAATATAAGTAAGTATTGTTTAGTGAATAAAAACCCACAAATTATTTAACTGAAGTGATTCTCACTTCTTTCAAGTAATCCCTTTCTCTGGAATAAATATGCGCACCGTGATTTTGTCAAGGCTCGCGCGCCCGCGCGTGGTGCTGGCGCCGTAAAGGAGCGTAACGAAGTACTCGTAGGGGATGTGCCTTGTGATTAGTGTACAATAAACGTTTCAACACGGAATAGTTTGATGTAACGCAAGCAACAATTTAGAACGAGTAAGTAAATATAACATACCTTTCTTGTTAATTAGCAATAGAAAACGTATTTGTGCCAAATATTTAAAATTCTTACATTAAGTAGCTAAAAATATTTACCGGGAACAAAAATATACACTTCATTGAAGACTGTTTACTTACTTCACCAGAGTAACCACTTTCTTAAATCTAGTAATTATTCCAAGAAATAAAATTTCTTGGTTGAAGTCAACAATCTCTCGCGTATATACGAACGTACCAACTACTTCAGCCAAGTAATTCTCTCTTCATTCGAGAGATCACTTTTCTGTGTGTACGTTAACGAAAAAATTAACTGCGTTAACCGATAGTCCGTTACATTTGTAACAAATAAAGAGCGTGTTACTGCAAAAAAAGTTATGTGGTACACCCTATCGAATGGTAGATGGCACAATTCTGTTCTTCCGTTCGACCTTTGCTTTCGACATCCTTATCATTAATTACATGTCTTTCGTGACCGTCAGGAAAACCAAATAAAAAAAGACAACTAGACTTAAGAAAAGACATTGAAACCCAGCTGGATTGCTTTTCGAATAGATCGGTTATAGTTGTTACCCTTTCTCCTCGAAGCTGTGTAGATCTAAATCGAAGTAACCATAGCTAAGTCTGGGGTAAGTCGGATAAAGTTTAGTATAAACGCGACTTGCAAATGACACAACTGACAAAAAGCGCACTGGATGAATTATATAGCAGCGCAGCATAAAAGTTTTAAATCAAATTTAACTTAGAAAATCACGTCGCTCGTCAGTTTAGTAAACCCAGTACTGCAAAAGCTTCTGCAAAGCATTCGTACACATAACAAATCCTAACTGGGGCCCATATAGTCGATCTAGAGTGGAGTAGTTTGTAGCTAGTTTGAATAACGTGGAAAATATCTGTGAATAGAAATTTGTTTTAGTAAAATCATGGAGTAATAGCTAAATAATGGAGGATAATTAAGTTACTGCTCTGCTAAAGTCAATATCAATCATTAATCAGCCGAAGTGAGCAGCATTCATCCTATATGGGTTATTTATTGATGAAAGGACATTTGCACGTCCTGTTTTGAATTTCCAATAGATAGAGTGTACAGTACATATTCTCATATTATACATAACTTTCCGTATAGGGCAATAGCCCATGAGGATACTCGTCACTCGGCTAGAGGTTGTTTCTGAACATTGCCAGGTATATCTTGGCCATTTTAGTTAGTGCTTATTTTGTATTCAATCATGGATATGAGGTCTCTACGGTGGGTTTTTTCTTGTAGTGCGTTTTTTAATATTAAGAATCTGTCCTTGGTAATTTTATTTATAATACTACATTTAAATTTTGTAGTGTCTGTCTTTTGAACAAAATCAAATTTGGCCAGTGTTGCTGGTGTGTAGGTAGTATGTACTATGTAATTTTTAAATATTCGAGAAAACCGGCGTACACTCCATATTTGCGACTACAGGGGAGGTAAAAATATCACCTATTTATTCTCTTCGCTTACACCGTAGAACCTAATTTTCTCTCACGGCGCGGCGCGGCGGCGGCAACCAGACTCCGTAACCTCTCCGAGTATATTTTTTTAAACTTTAATATTTTCAGTTATTAAATCTACGACCCGACCCGACTCTACAGCCTCTCCGGCTCTCAACCCACCTCCCCAAAAAACGGCAAGCAAAAATACACGTAAGCTCTACACAAAAATTTATTAAAACTGAAGCTTGATGTTTCCTTTGCCCAGGCGAATATTTAATTAAAACTATAACGCAATTACGTTCGTAGGCGGGGGCGGTCCGGCGTAGAGATAATGCACGTACGCTACCTTTAAAAAGCCGGATTAACCCCTATGGGGATCGCAAAACGTACTAACGTCCCCTTTCGCCCCGCATGATGCATTACACGCTCTAACTGGCTTAAAATATAGACCCGTGTTCTAGTTTCATTTTATATATCTTTTAAAAGCTTTTTTAGTGTTGACTTCTTCCTTTTGGATGAAGCTGTGCACGCTTAGATTTGACACTCATCATTTTGTTGAAATTTGTATTGAAATACTGGGAGATTCACAATTCAAGGGTTAAATCTTGAAAACTGAGATTTTTTTTCACTTCAATGTCTTGTGAAACAATAATAAATCATTCCTTGGATGTTATGAAAAGTACCCAAAATGAATCCCGACAACAATTCACTATAGTGAATTAAAACTATAAAACTGTCGTAATGATATCCACGTCATTACTTGTTCCTAGTGATCTTTTTCCAATATTGTTTAACCGTTAAGTTGTGTAACTGCGTTATGCGTAGTTTGGTTTTACATGTTTCTTTATTTTCAGGGTTGATTTAAAGAATGCCTTAAAAGACATGTAAGCTACGTAAATAACAAACATTTTGTATTTATGTATTCGCTTATTAGCTATTATTAGCACAGTAGACTCAATTTTCTGGAAATAATGTCAAAATACAGAACTAGACACACAAAAACTTCCAGGATAATACACTCACTATTCGGCCTAGATAAGGTGCTGGAATGTTGACCATGAAGCGAAATTCCGTATAACGAATCATATATAATAATAATAATGCCTTTAGTAATTACTAACATACAATACACATAAAATATTACACCAGTATATAGGGCGAAGTTAGGGATAATATCCCTCCCTTCCACTTAACCCTGTCAGAAATACAACAAATAAGAATAGAAATAATCAGTAATAACGACACAATGCGATAAACAAATACAATTCAATCATACAACAATCCAAATAATAAGAAAAGTCATTACAATCGTACAAATTCCATAGATTGGTTCAATTTCCAAAAACTAAGGGTTATTGTTAAAAGAAAGTCCGATCAGTACGAAAAACAGATGACTTAATAGAAAACGTAACTTCATAAAACCCAGTACTATAAGGAGTGATTTTTTCTAGTTTGAAAACTGACTTATCTTCACATGCATATCAGCAGTGAACATTTGTGTATGATAGGCATGAAAGTTGTTGTCAAATGGGACACCATTAAGCCAGATCAGCACTGTATATGTGATAGAACTCGCATTTTCAAAAAATCGACTTTTAGTACTTTTCTCCAGTTTACCTGTCACCTTATGATTTGAATACCATGTATAACTGTTGTAAGAACTTCACTTACATGTCAATTACATAATCTTGCCAGACAGCTTTTTTCCAACAGTATTAGTTGAAAATTTACAAATAATTAAAACGAACACGAATGACTTAATATTGAACGACGAATTGAAAAATGTAATAAAATGGAGGGTGTTCGATTTTAAATTAGAAATGGAACACATTCTGTTTATTTCCGCTGTAGCCGAGATTTGAAAATATTTTAGTTGAAAATGTCGTAGTCAACAACACTTGCCAACAAGTAATCAATGTCTGATTACAATTGTTTCACAATATACTTCTAAAGTAATCGTAAATGACGCTGTTTGTATTTTAAATGGCTACTACACAAAATTTATCATTTTTTAAAAATTCTGCTTTCAAGCTAATCGTAAAAAATCTGATGTGGCCAGGCACATGACTTTATCATACTATATATAAAATTAATAGTTTAGCTGCATGAGATTCTATTTGATCGAGATCGGCTGTCTGCATTAAAACAAAACTAGTAGAACTAGACAGATATGTCGATTAAAGTTGCGTTCGGATATTGTACTCCGTTGACACCGGGTACACCATCCAAATGACACTTACGTGTTATTGGGTGTAAAAGGTGTAACGATGTACAATATCCGAACGTAGCTTATATTGACAGTATATTTGACGGTATTGTCAAAATGTTAGCGTTTGACACTATCTACTGTCATTAGAATCTTATCTGACATATAATCTGACATATCCGATCTCGATGAAATAGAATTTGCTCATGCAGCTAAACGATTGATTGTACCAAAAAATGTCATAGTCATAAATTATTCAGAATTTCCTCCACTTTAATTTATTATTTAACTATTTCGACGAAATTCCAGAAATGGCGGCTTATTTGCACAATCTTTCAAACATGCTAACACTAAACCTACAGTTCCTTTGGACCCTTTTCAACAGAAAGCTTTTCAGCTCTGTTTGGTTATAAAACTTCTAAATATGAAGTTTCGTCCCGATACCTTTAGTAGTCTCTCCGAAATCGTCGCCACAAAAAAACGGGTACACACACACATACACAGACACACACACAGAAATTTTTTTGTACCTTGGTCAAAAATGTTCAGAAGACCCAAAAAGACATATTTCCGCTAAAATCCCAAAATTTTTTTTTGGCCCGATTACAATACTTTACATACTGCGTATGATAAAGTAAAAACTAAATACTTATCCTATTTTCTGGAAAGTCATGCTATTTTGTGGAAATTCATGCTTTTAAAGTTTTAATTAGACAGGAGCCAATTTCAAAATTTGTCCACGGCTAAAGGTGGTATGTCCAGCATCTAATCACCGACAACGTTCGAAATTTGAAATACATCGAAACGAAAAAGGGAAATAATATGACACATTTTATAATGACGTATGGTAAGTCTCGCTGAAGAGGCTTGTCGGTTTCTGTGGAACCTGTTTTTAATAATATAGTAGATAAAAAATGAAAGAACAAATTTAGAGGTTATTTAAAGATTTGAAGTTGATTAACTAAAAATTCGAAAATTCGAAAGACCAAAGAATAAAATAATATTTATGTATAGATAATGAAATGACCTTGTTCTGAGTTGCAAGTTTTTTAATGTTGACATTTTATGCTTTTTTAAATACTCATATATTCGATTTTTAGTTCCTATACTGTTATTCTGGTAATAGTATTTTGTTTTGTCTGGAGTTGGTATACTCAGGTTTTGTTCTATTTTTTAGTTACATTAATATTAACGTTAAAATATGTACTATTTATATGTAACTATTTATTACTGGGTATTTTGGGTAATAATATTAATTTTTCCGCAAATATTCGATAACCGGTTATAACAGTTTTCTATAAATGGCCGGTTCTGGAACACTACTACCTATAACGCTTTGTAACCAGTTTAATACAGATTTTGCTGACGCACGCGTTTAAACGTCTGCTATTTGATCAAATTAAACCATTTTGTATTTAATTTATTAGTGGAATAAAAATGATGCCACAATGTTTGAAATACCTGACTCACTACTAAAATACCTCTTTTGAGCCATTTTACAATATGTATAGCATTATGTTGCCTCAACTCAAACGACGCTCAACAAACATCGTTTCGGTTTGCCGATAGATCCTCGTAAAAGAAACAAAATCCTTACAGATCTTAACAAAGGAATCGCGCCAAAGGGAGGATTTCTTGTCCTCGGCGTGATTTTTTTCTCGTGATCTTTAACCTCTCTCTCTCTCTCTCTCTCTCTCTGTATGTGTTCGTGCTCATTAACGAGGAAAATTCCGATACAGATCGGTGCCTGGAATGAGGGGCGAGACCCTTCTTATTAAATCAGTTGTTTAGGGAAAAGAAAGCGGAAAACGAAAGCACTGGAAAACGACGTGAAGGTAAACGAGATCCACGCTACACGACCTCTTCTCCTTGCATATTTATAACTCCTTCTTCCTTTTGCTTATTTTGCTACTCGAACTCTGCTCCTTATTCATCGACAACGAGCTTTTGTTCTCGATTTTCTAGTTTTGTATAAACGAAAAAGGGAATATGCACGTTTATGGTTTACAATGCTCTTAATACTAAGGGAGAAAATCTACAAAGGAGATATTCTAATTGAGATGCAGATTAAGAAAATTCCTAATTGAATTAAATCATCAGTAGTAGAAGAATCCTCTGTACATCTCATGCTTGAACAATGAAGTAATCTTAAATCTCTTTTGTGACCACAACATAAAATAAAACTTGTGGGGGTAATAATCATTAAAATGCAATGCGGTTATCTCGACAAATGATAATTGTTTCAAAAATAGCTATTATAAAAATTATAGCCAACATTTGCTTAAGGTTTGACATATTTTTCCGAACAACTGTTAATATGGCAATGTCTTTAGATTCTTTTATTTTTCATAAGAAACCAGTTATCCATATCGGCGCCAGTGCTATTTTCTGTCCGGTAGTAACCATTTCAAACGAAGGAATTTGATACAACAGCTTTCCAGCTAAACAACAAATACTGTACACATAGTTGATATAAAAGTTTTCATTGCGTTAGTCAAAAGGTGAAAAAAGGAGAAAAGGTTTACTAACGTTATTTATTATCGGTCTAATTCACTACATATGTTTCAAAAAGTATATTTCGTCTTCAGGTCAAGCTACAAAACAGAAAATTACATGCTTAGAGTCCTATAATAAGCATACCAAATTCGGTCTTGTAAATTATAGTAGGTATATTATAATACAGGTTTTATAAGACACAAATTGGCGCACGAGTTGTTTTGGGCACGACGAGCGTGCCCAAATGTGCTCAAATGAGAACCAAATGAGAGTGCCCAAATGGAACGAGTGCGCCAATACGTCTTATAAAACGAGTGTCATATACTATTTTTTCATTTTTTCGACATTAACTTTACATAAATTTCGAAAATTGCGGTTGTCATCTCATAATCTAGAGTAGTTTTTATATTCAACAGTTGGTAGTTGTGGTAAAATTCACAAATACAATTGACGCGAGCCAATAGCGATTGAGATGTCAGCCTTCTTTAAGATTTTTCCTTCAGGTTGTGTGTGTAGGTACAATGTGTAAAGTATATCAAAAAATAACATCAATAATCACTTCAAAGTTTACATTCATGACTCGAGTTAACAATAAATAGTTTACATTCAACAATTATGCGTTTACAATCTTATCTTACGTAAGTATATGTATATCACATGCGTATCTTAGAATAGTCTTAGAATAATCTTAGAATAGATAGACATAGAATTTTAACCGTTGTCTCGCGGTGTCTGCGGTAGATGGCGCGCGGCGGGAGTTTTGAATAGTTTAGCATAGATGCAGTGTGGATTTATGTCTATAATTATATTTATTAACAGGCTTGGTGTTCTTATGTAATGATTATGTATCTCCATCTCATCGAGTCGGTGCTTTTTGCTGGATTTTTTATTTCATGAAGCCTGACCTTATCACAGATAGAAATTTTTGTTTAATTCAAATAAATATGCATTGACTCAAAGAAATCTGGTGTTTCAATAGAGGCAAAGAAATATTTATTTGCGGATAAAAACGCATTTGTTTGAAATATTTGTTTGGTAGAAAGAACGTTTATTTCAAACAACTTATGTTTCCGGTTAAAATTTACAATTTGTATATTATAAGGAACGATATTTATTTACTTCAATTAATTATGATTGTGTTGAGTGAAAGAATTATATTTTTTAAATTAACGAAATTGTTGGTTGAGTTAAAATGCGATATTTGAAGTTTGCAATAAATGGTTCTTTGATTAAAGAAATTATTAATTTGTTGAAGGAATTAATGTGGAATTATTATAGACAAGAATTTTTCGGAGGGTACAGTAGAGTCACCACGTGTCCCCTCTTTTTTGGGATGTCGCACATCCTCGGCCAGTGGTTGGTCTTCCCAGCCCTACATATAGTCAAGGTTAGGTTAGTAAACTGTACGTTGATTTGGAATCTGAACTTGAATCTGCAGGCACTGTACTCTATATGACTCTATGTCTATACTGTCGATCACACGGCCTTTATACTGACGGTATGGCCGAAGTACGAGGAGAGAGTTTACAGCGCCATCTAACAATACAGTTGGATGAGATATTCACACTAAAAATATATTTATTTGAATCAAAATATGATTTCTTTGGCTGAAATAAACCTATTTTTAAGCAAAGCAAAAATATCACTTTAAAGGAAATAAATCTCTTCTTGTGTACAAATATATTTATTTGAATCAAAATATGATTTCTTTTGCGGAACTAAACCTATTTTTAAGCCAAAGAAAGAAATAGTACTTTAAACGAAATAAATCTCTCCTTATATATAAATTTATATTATGTTTCAACCAAAATTAGATTTCTTTGGTGTAAGAAAACGTTTTTTTTTTAAATCAAAACAAAAATATTACTTTAAAGGAAGGTAGTTTCTTTTTGTATCCAAATATATTTATTTCACTTAAATAGATATTTCAAATCAATTAATCTCTACAAGCAAATAAACTGGAGTATTAAATGAAGTAAATATTGTTGGCGTCAAAGAAATATGTTTTAACCCAAAAGAATAAATTCAAACGAATCTATTTCTTAAAAGCAATAAATCTTTTCTATATGTGCGTTAATCGTCTGTCCAGATTCGTGGTAATGCCTTTGTATTGGAATTTCTATTTAAAATGTGTTTTTTAAACGAGTTTTTAAGTTACGTCGGAATTGTCTAATGTAGAACTTGTCACAATTATTGCAAGTTATCTTATAGACTCCACTCTTTGTCATTTTGTCGGGTTTTTCCTTATTACTGATGATTGTTGTACACTGTTGTCATTGTACACTTCAATTCGTAACCATAGTTTTTGTCCTATTTTAAGTAATTTCTTTGTCGTAGTTTTCTTTGATAAGTGTTATATTGGAGGCCCTGGTAAACATGTATCGAAATGCTGCAAGTTTATTAGAGTTGGAGTTAAATGATGAATGTGGTATTATGGCATCAGCGCTTGTGGGCTTTCTATAAATATCAAATTCTAATTTACCTGTGTTCAGTTTTTACTTATTAGTTATATTATGTTATGTGTATTATGTTATCTTTTTCTTTCTCAAGGCTGAAGTATGTTTGCCTAAGTTATCCTGAATATTATGTAAAGACTTGTTGTGTGCGTCACTAGCTTTAAAACTCACAAATATATTATCAACGTAACGTTCATAATATTTATAGAAAGCCCACAAGCACCGATACTGACGATTTCTTTATACACATATTGACTTCAAACAGGCCATGGCTCAAGAATGTAAAATGTTGCCATCTTGCTGAATAGAGGTCTCTGCTGGCGCGTGACGTGGCCTTTACGAGCCCCGCCGGTATTTGTTCGCGTAATTTTATAACTGGCTCATTTTGCCATTACCGTACGTCGGTTGTCGCGTTTTTATTCTGCGGGACCCGGTCCCGAAAAGAGGCGGATGATGGGGAAAGTTTGTAGTTTCGTCGCGGGCGAGCCGTTAAGGGACGCTAGGGGACGCGCTCGGCGGCAGGGGTAATGCGCTTCAGACCCATCCCCTACCAACTTTACCACCTGACCTCTTAACTTGCCGCAGACGTTACGATGCATTTTAAAAGGGAACAAAAATGTAAAGAACGAAAAAACTGGTAAAGTTATCTACGAGCAAAGAAAAATCAATTACTTGAGCGTGGATTTTGGGAAATTTGGGAAACAATTATAGCCTATAGAAATAATCTCTTTTGTTTAAACCATCGAGATAGAATAAAAGAGGAGGAGTCATATGAACTTTAAATTGGGATCACTTTATGTCAAATCATACCATCGCTTAGTCCCATAACGTCAAATTGGCAAGCCGATACATTATATAGGTTTAAGTTACGCCCAGACCAGAGCGATTTTCGCATCGCGTCGCGTCAGCGAAAATCGCGCGAAACCAAATTACATTACAGCATATGGATGTGACCAAACCAGAGCGTCAAATTTCGCAGAATGCAGCGTTTATTTCGTTCAACCGCATGGCTTTTTTGTTAACGTTCCGAGGTCAAAACCAGTCCTGAGCGGGTATCGAAAAACGCGCGAATCGCGTGCGGAACAATTTTACTAGGCGGGATAGCAAATCGCAGCGTCAACTTTTCAGTTCGCAGCCTGCTCGATTTTCTCACTTTCCGCGCGGCGTTTTAGTACAAAAATATTAGTCGCAAAATGGTAAACACAAAATAACTAATTGAAATTGTAAAAATATCTAATATTCTTTGATGTAGTGCACAAAAAATATAATATAACATATTATACAGTATGGTCATTTTAAAAGTATCCACCCTTAAGAACTCTTGACCTGATGCGAGTATTGATTTGAGTGCAAACACGTCGATTTAGATATCGGGGGGGGGGGGGGGGAGTTCAAAAATGGTACCTAGAGAATTTTAGGTTTCATCCCTTCACCCTCCAGCCGCCCCACTTTGAAATTTCAAATGGCACCCCCTACCTTGTGATACATCATTTAAAAGGGCACAAAATTCTCTAGTTAACCAAGATAAAAAAAATGAAATCGATCGATTGGTTCTTGAGATAGACTACACAGAAGAAGGTATGAAATCAATTATTACTAGCAAAACATTGCGGATTGGGTACACTGTTGATTTAAATTACAGTCATAAGAAATAAAAAAATAAAATAAATAGTAAAATAAAAAATAAGAAATTATTTTATGATGTTCGAAATGGCCACCATTATTTGCTAGACAAAAATACATTCTGTTTTCGAGCTATTCGCCTGCAAGATCCCCAGATTTAACACCTCTCGACTTTTTTCTCTGGGGTCACTTGAAAACTAAAACCAAAACTCCTTTCGCCAGTATCGAAGAGCTCAAACACAGAATTACGCAAAAATGTAGACAAGTCACCCGTGAAACATTCGTCAAAGTTCGCGAAGAGTTCGAAAACAAAATGTTTTTTTTTGTCTAGCAAATAATGGTGGCAATTTCGAACATGTAATAAAATAATTTCTTATTTTATTACTCATTTTTTTTTTCTTATGACTGTAATTTAATTCAACAGTGTATCCAATCCGCAATGTTTCGCTAATAACAATTTATTTCATACTTTCCATCTTCTGTGTAGTCTATCTTAAGAACCAATCTATCGATTTCATTTTCTTTATCATGGTTGAGTAGAGAATTTTGTGCCCTTTCAAATGATGTATCACAAGGTAGGGGTGCCATTTGAAATTTCGAAGTGGGTGGCTATGGGGCGAAGGGATGAAACCGAAAATTCTCTAGGTACCCGTTTTGAACTTCCCCCTCGATTTCTAAATCAACGTGTTTCCACTCAATGCAATAATCGCATCAGGTCAAGAGTTATCAAGGGTGGATACAATTAAAATTAACTATTGAATTAATTAAAAAAATATCCCAGAAAATATGTTTCAAGCGAATCCGACAGTTTTTAGATTTTCGATTGTATAAAATCCGCCACTTTGAATTTTGTAAATCTGATAACCGATTTGGAAATAAAGAGCCTCAGATATGACAGGAAATGAGTTTGGTTTTTAGATTGTGGGTCGCCATATTGAATCTTAAATGCACATGAGACTTGGGATCAGGGAGCTTGAAATATCATAACAAATAAGTTTAATGTATAGTTTTTCATGTAGGGTCGCCATATTTCATCCGCCATAGTGAATTCTGAAAATCTGACATAAGGTTAGGAATCACGAAGCTCTAAATTACACAGGATAAGTGACTTTGTGGGTTTTGTGGATCCAACATTTTTTATTTTTTTGTGCCGCTCTATTTATTCCACACCATTGTGAATTTTAAATAAATTTTTGCCTATTTAGTATGAGCGAACCCAAAAACGCGTTGTTACCAGAACTAATGAATATTTTACTTCAAGAAGATGAATTTAGCCAGATTTGTCGGTTTTCTGGCCCATACTGAACCCATAGTGAATTGTAATTATATAGTTTAATTAATAGTCTGCAAAAAAACGCATTAAGAATAATTTATTTAAAAGTTATTCCAAGTAGTGCCTTTATATAAAAAACAGTCCGTCTCTCATAATTATGTACGACAATATACTATATGTAAACAGAAATAAAACCAGACGGTCGAGCGGGACCTAACGGGGCCGATAGCCTGTTTCATTCCAACACTTAAATGTTGGAGTGAAATAGGCAATCCGGCGAAACCGCTTTGGTCTGAACTCTATCGCGAATTCGCGTTTCGCAAGCGGTGCGACATATTCGCGGCGTCTATCGCGGCAGCGGATTCGCTCTGGTCTGGGCGTAGCTTTAAGTGGTTTCTAGTGCGTTATAAGTATTTTTTATAACTAATTAGCATGACAGTATGTGATGTAAGAAGCTGTCGCAGCAGAAAATGTCCTGGTTGCAATAAATCAGCTGGAATTACGTTTCATGGGTAAGTGACGTTAGATGTCAGTCAAATGACAATGAACAGGCCCGTATTCAATAAAATTTGACTTATTTTTGGTTTATTTAACAATTAAATATAGATTTCCAAAGATTCCTGCCCAGTAGGAATTATGGATACTGTTTGTAGACCGATGTAACTGGAAGCCGACAAAGTCCAGTGTTGTTTGTACGAAGCATTTTATGGACATGTATAGACAGAACCACCAAATCGCATCAAATATACTTTCTAGTTTAGTAAAACATAGTTGCGATCAAGATGTGTTGAATAGTCACAGAATATTATTAACTAAAAGTATTAAAAATAGGTACACACATATTCGAATGTGTACATCAGAAAAACAAAAATAAATAAATCCGCCAGCTTTCGACATCAAAATAATAAAATGGTTTTGTTTAATAGCCAGTAGGTTACAAAATGTATAATACTTATTTTGTTCATATTCATATTTATGTAGGGTAATAATATTTATTTTACATTAAGTTAAACATTATTTGTTATAACCTAAATCCAGAGTATTTTTGTGTTTATTATATATTCTTACTTTCTTTAGTTAAACTAATATAGTTAATATGTGCTATGTTGCACTGGCTGCAATATTACAGCAAAAGAATTATAATTCGTCCGGGCCTGTGCAGACCGACCGTCGTATAGTCCGATAAGCCACACCTACTGAGGCCGTTTTCAGTATAAGACAAACGCTGTCATAGCGTCTCCTTTCTATACTATCTCGATGGTTTAAGCAAAAAAGAATCTATAGGTGAATATCTTATCCTGCTTGGGTACAAACAAACAATGGGATAGTTTTCAACAATACTGTTCCTATTTTATTTACTTCCTTCTCATGCTTTCGCGTCCCTTCCTTTATTCTGGGAGATTTTAGGAAAACGTCATAAAAGGATTTTTTAACTCCTTAAAAAAATTTTCAGAGACTCGTAAAACCACGTGTATTTCTATCTTCTGATAGCTATTGAGGAGTTTATGGAAAAAATACCCGCCCTATGACTATCAGCGCTAGCTGTACATACGTTGGAAGCAAAGCTCGATTCGGCACTAAATTAAATTGTGACGTCGTGTGGCGCACGTGCACATAATTTTCGTCATTTGTTACCTGTGAATGCCGTAAAAGTCCGTACCGGCGGCAATATGTTACCCCCCGTACAAATAATTAGTTTTCGAGCAAATTTCGAAACGAACGAATTTATGCGTTTGCGGTTTAGTAAATTCGAAACAGCTGTTACTATTATACATACCTATCGTACACTACCATTTAGGAAATATGAGCCAAATTTTGTTGTAGTAATTATTTATTTTATGCTCAATGCTCATTAGGGTGGTTCAAAAATGCATTGCAAAAATTTTTGTGATGATAGAAAGCAACGATCCCTCCAAATCGTTTCCAAATCCAAAAAAAAGTGGACACGTATTTCTTTTATCTTCGAAATTTGGGGTTTTAGTGCTAATGGATTTTTGATGCCTATCGATGCATCAAATTTACATAAGGAAGTGCATGGGAAAAGGAAATTTTTTTTGGTATTTTTCGAATAATTCTTTGGATTTTGGGAAAACTTAAGATTAAAGTTATAGGACTTGTAGAGGACTTTCCAATGAAGAATTTGAGCTATTATACATATGGCTTTGACGCCAAATTCCAAGTGTTTAAATAATTCGCTTTTCTCGAAACTCCGTCGGACATCTGTTTTCTGAGTTCGAAATGGCAGTTTATTATCTTAGAGTGGCATTATTCATTAAACAAATTCTTCCTATTGTTTAAGCTATCAATGATTATTAATTTTCAACTGTTGTTCTAATTATGGTAGAAGTCAGGTTTTTTGTGAAATTAACTTATCAATTTCATGTTCGAGGTATCTTGCCTATGTTATTAGCTAATAAACCGATATTAAACAAATTCCATTTGTTTAAACAATTTTTTTGCAATTCTACTAACATTAATTTTTTTAGATCGGTCTGGTCAACTGTTATTGTCGAGTGACATCATTTATATTTTGGGATAATTTCCATTGTTTAAATAATAAAATATTATTCAAATGCATAATGGTGACATACAGGTGGGATGTAAATTTTAAAATAAATTAAAAATTACAGCCACAACCTGGATTTGAACCAGGGACCTGGGACCTGGTTCAAATCATTATTAAGTAAAATATTCGTTTTCAATATCATTTATTCGAGAAAATTAATTTTTTTTAAATCCTTTTTTCGGGAAATTGGGGAATTACATTTATTTTAAAAATATTAAATTTTCTACCATAATCAGAAAGAAGTTGAAAATGAATAATAATTTATTGTTTAAACAATAGGAAGAATTTTTTTAATGAATAAGCTCACTCTAAGATAATAAACTGCCATTTCGAACTCAAAAAACAGAATTCAAACGGATTTTCGAGAAAAACGAATTATTTAAACACCTAAAAATTTGTTTAAACAAATGGAAATTAATGACAAATGTTTATAGGCATCCCACTAGACTTGACTAGACTAGACACTAATGACTTCTATGAGAAAAAAGAAAATGAAATAATTAGAAGGGTCAATCTATTCTGAAGAATTCTGAAGAATTCTGAAGAATTCTGAAGAATCTATATTTTTTCAGTTAAGGGTCGTTTTCAGGGCACTGTGGGGGTGGGTTGAGGGCATCAAATCCATATGTATGATATGTCAAATTCTTCCTTGGAAAGTCCTCTACAAGTCCCTATAACTTTAGTCTCAAGTTTTCCCAAACCCCGAACAATTATTCGAAAAATACCAACAATTGTCTTTTTCCCATGCATTTTCTTATGTAAATTTGAGGCCTCGACAGGCACCATTAAGAATCAAAATTTCGAAAATAAAAATACGTGTCCACTTTTTTTGGATTTGGAAACGATTTGGGGGGATCGTTGCTTTCTAAATGAAAATAGCCAATTTGAACCACCCTAATGCTCATTTCTATTAATTTTAAACTAAAATAAGTTGTATTCCTTTTCTTCTAAGATAGTGTGAAAGCTGTCAGGGATTTGTGACTGGTATTTTGCGCCCGATCGACGTGTTGATACAGCATCAAGACTGTTCAAGTTAGTTAATACAAGTTAGACGTATAGTTACTAACATCAGTACTCCAGCGTTAGGATGTAGGTCCATAGAACCCGTGAGCGGGCTTCTAAGCATTTGTGGGATGAGCTTTAGACCTTGGCTTAGCGAACGAAGTGGGTTTATGCTCAGTTCTCATTTATAAATGCTTATAAGGCCGCCTCAACTTATAACAAATTATTCAACATAAATTTCATTGATTGTCATAATCCAAATTTGAAATTAAAAAATAACTTAAAAATTACTAATTATAAACTCACCCTGTCGTCATTTGTAAACTAAAATAACTTAGGTAAATATTACACCTTACATTAAAAAAAACTCTCTGAAAATACTATTTCATACTGTCCGGTGTATTGATGTTTACATCATCAATTTGAATCCGGTAAGCAAGCTATAACACCACACTACCGGTAAGTTTAGCTTCTGCTTAAATTTAGCTATGTTTGTAGCTATGTTTGTAGCATCGATTTCACCATATTTGGGCCATAATGAACCATAATGTCATTTTTTACTTTTAAAATAAGTAATTTTTACAGTATTGTAATCGTGCAAAAAAAAATTTGAGATTATAGCCGCAATTTTGAGTCCCCTGAACATATTTGACCAAGTACAAAAAAATGCCTGTGTGTGTGTGTGTGTGTGTGTGCGTATGTGTGTATGTGTGTATGTACCCGTTTGTGTGGCGACGATTCGGGAGAAACTACTAAAGGTATCGGGACAAAACTTCATATTTAGATAAGTTTCATGACCAAACGTAGAGCTGAAAAGCTTTTGGTTCAAAACGGTCCAAAGGAACAGGAGGTTTAGTCTAGCATTTTTTAACAATTTTGCAAATGAGCCGCCATTTCTGTAATTTCGTCAAAATAGTTATATAATAAATTGAAGTAGAGGAAATTCTGAATAATTTATGTCAACGAAATTTTTTGGTAAAATTAATAGTTATTTGCATGAGCAAATTCTATTTGATCGAGATCGGTCGTGTCTGTATTAATATAAAACTAGTTAGCCAGGACTTGACAGATACTTTACAATACCTACTGTCAAATGTATCAAGATATCTGTCAAATTCTGGATAACTAGTTTTATTTTAATGCAGACACAACCGATCTAGATGAAATGGAATCTCATGCAGCTAAACTATTAATTTTATATATAGTATGGTAAGGTCATGTACCTGGCCACATCAGATTTTTTTATAACGTAATTGCTGTTCAACCGGACTCGACACTATGAAATAAAATGTTATACGATACACGTTCGGTAGGTCTTGTAACAGTACTCGTTAAATATTCCTGACTCGGCTACTTCGTTGCCTTTTCCGTAATATTTAACTCGTAGTGTTACAAGTCCCCTACCGTACTTATAACGTAAATCACTGACGGATTTTTGTACACTTTATGTTACAGATATAATATATCTCGTTTACAGTTGCAGTAGCAGTAAATCTGCTTACCACAAAAGTTGAAAAAAAAATAATTCTCTACTAAAACTGTCAACGCAATGCATAAATTATCAGTCCTCATTCAAATTATATGTGCTCAAGTATCACGAAATTCCCGCCAAATATTTGTAAATATCTAGCTGCCTTGCACCAAAACAAATGCTCATGATGCTCATTTCTGTTGAGAATTGTTTGATCTACAACTTTCATAATAACATTTTTGCCGCCCGCCACAATAGATACACCACACGTTGAGCTCACTTACTATCTATGAGGACTTTTGACAAAACATTTGTAATGACTAAAATACGATCTGTGCAATCATCCTGCTTGATGCAAATTGGTTAGAGGTACCTATGCCTGCGTTTTCCGATTAAATGTCTGGACTAGTTTAGGTGGACAAGTCATAAGTAAGTTGAAGGTTTTTCCGTCTCTTACTGATATGTATGCACACATTTTGACACCGTCAATCCCACTTGTTTTTTTTCTACCACATCTTTCCATGTGATATTTGCTAATGAAAAACTTTGGGCAAGCAAAATATATTGTAATTATTACTGCGTGACGACAGTGGACAAATAATTAATCTTGTCTTTATATATTTCCATTTCTTCTGAGAGGATTATTCTATATGATAGTTCTAAGGAGTGCAGTTTCCCTAGATTATCTTTTGTGGTACCTAGTTTGCTCGGTGTCAGAGCCTTAATGAGGAATTTTATATATTTAGACACCACGTGAGTGTCAGGATTGCTTTTAAATCAAATCATAGAGAGTATCCAAAACGGACTATTTTTTATATTGTTTAAATCTCCCACCATAAATGTAACGCCACATCGGGACAACGACTAAACATATCAGTTGAGCAGCACACTCTCTTAAATAACACGCAGTTTGCAGTTTTTGTAACGTTTTTAGGTGTAAGGAGTCAACAAGAAGACATAAATCACATGACGTAAGATGAGGTTATATCTTACACATGGTACTTTTGTCCAGCTTTTGTTGGTATGAAGACGAAGCCATAGGCCTTCCACGTCCAGCATAGGCATAGGCCTTCCACGTCCAGCATTGTCCACCAGCTATATATGCCCTCTCCTCCTTTCCTTGTCCATGGCCGTTCTGAAACTAATCTGTATTCTTCTTCTTCCCTTCCTACTGCGACTAATTCTCTGCAATGTTCAGAAAGATATCCTAATTCGTTTTAAACCAAACATGTTTGTAAGTTAACGAATTTCCAATATCTCAAAATGAGAACAGTCTGCAGGAATCCATCCGATTCAGGAAAACTCACAGTGCACCGACCTTAGCACCAAATGTCCTATAAATACATAACAATACTTACATAGCAGGAAGTGGTTGAATAAAAATCGCGGCATGTTATCCCATCTGCTTATCCAGGCGAAGAATGAAGGTGATATGTTACTACAAATAATGTATTTTTTGTTATGTAGCAATTAGTCCTGCAATAGATACTAGACCTAACAGCACGATTCCTTTATACAGTACATAGATCGCACTGTGTGGTCTGCAGCAAGCAGGTATCGGAAATCTTATTCCAGCAGCACGCTCAGTGCAAATAGCTGATGCTGATTTGAAAATCTAATTTTGCGACGTGAGCGGAAACCGCTTATAATGCATTTTGTGCGCGCGGTCGGCCAGACCTTCCCATCCATGGTCCTGGTCCGCCATGCCTACTAGCGTTTTCTGCTTCGTCCGTAAATGGTTGAGCAAATAAATTTTAAACGGATACAACGAACTTATAAGCTCATTATTCGCCACGAGTGCGGAGATTAATTTTAATTAAAATCACTCCCGCGATGGGTGGAGGGGCGGTCGTTCTCTGCCGGCCGATGATTGCGCCCTCTACCCGGTTATCTACGCCCGAACATCGGAACTGCTCCGTGAAGTCCTCCGCCCAAGCTTCTTTTACGAAAAAAAGATGAGAAAAAAACAGAGAGGACTCGACCGCCTACGCTTCGACCGACGTGTAAACTTTAATCAAAATGTTATGTCGAGAAATTGGTGATTTATCGATGAACTGCATTCTGCGGGTATATAGATGTATTCACTTTTATTACATCCATACATGGTGCAATATTACAATCTAAAAGTTGGCAGTCAGTATCTATTTCATACATTTCTAATAGCATACTAATAATTGAGTATCATCGGTAATTTTATCTCAAACTTATCTCACATTTATCCAATTAGGTGCAAAGCATTTCAAGTGACCAGTTTCCACCCCTCTTCCCGGTTTTGTATAGTGGAAGATACTTATAGCTGCAAAAACTTAATACACTGCGAGGTGGTGACAGAAAAAATATATCATCGAGTTTCGGTAAGTTATGGTTTTGTAGCGAAAGTTGACGATCTTTTTTTTTGTATTTTGTTTACATACCATCTTTTAAAGATCAATTCAATTCAATCAAGAAAGGGATGCAAAAAAAATAAAGAAAACAATATATTATTTGTACCTCTGATTGTCCTGATTTTAAATCAAAATATAATTTCTACCGTATATAGTGTCCAGTCGGATAAAACGCTCAAATTCGCGGGCCCTTCGTGGACATACACGACTGTTACCCACTATTATTGCTCATTGAATGTTTTTTATTTGATCAAATAATTATAATCCTACCTTTTACCTTTTGTATTTGGATATAGTAAATCCAGGATTCGTATGAAATAAAATCCAATACATTGACGAGTTACACTAGTTTTACTATGACACAGGGAACACTGATCAGCCCTGGTCAAAAAATGTGACGTGATAGTAAGTTCTCATGTACGGTTGCATGTTGGAGAAGAAAACCAAACATACAAATATCAGTTTTGTTCATGGTATTGGAAAAAAAATAAACATTTGTAAACTATCGTAATTTATTTTTTACTTTATCATACGCAGTATGTAAAGTATTGTAATCATGCCAAAATTTTTTTTTGAGATTTTTGCGGAAATATGTCTTTTTGGGTCCCCTGAACATTTTTGACCAAGTGTGTATGTGCGTGTGTACCCGCTTTTTGTGGCGACGATTCCGGAGAAACTACTAAAGGCATCGGGACGAAACTTCATATTTAGAAGTTTCATAACCAAACTTAGAGCTGAAAAGCTTTCTGTTGAAAAGGGTTCAAAGGAACTGGTGGTTTACTCATAGCATTTTTCGAAGATTTTGCAAATGAGCCGCTATTTGTGTAATGTCGTCAAAATAGTTAAATAATAAATTAAAGGAGAGGAAATTTTCTATAATTTATGTATATGACATTTTTTGGTAGAATTTATAGTTTAGCTGCATGAGCAAATTCTATTTCATCGAAATCGGTCGTACTGCTTTAAAACTAGTAGCCAGGATATGTCAGATTTTTTGATTCTAATGACAGTAGCTAGTGTCAAACGCTAATGTTTTGAAAATACTACTGTCAATATAGGCTGCGTTCGGATATTGAACACCGTTACACTTTTTACACCGAATAACACGTCATTTGGACGGTGTACCCGGTGTCAACGGAGTACAATATCCGAACGCAACTTTAATCGAGATATCTGTCTAGTTCTACTAGTTTTATTTTAATGCAGACATAGCCGATCTCGATCAAATAGAATCTCGTGCAGCTAAACTATTAATTTTATGTTTATAGTATGATAAAGTCATGTGCCTGGCCACATCAGATTTTTTATTACTTTATCATACGCAGTATGTAAAGTATTGTAATCATGCCAAAAAAATTTTTAGATTTTAGCGGAAATATGTCTTTTTGGGTCCCCTGAACAATGTTGACCAAGGTACAAAAAAATGTCTGTGTGTGTGTGTATGTGTGTGTGTACCCGTTTTTGTGGCGACGATTCCGGAGAAACTACCAAAGGTATCTGGACAAAACTTCATATTTAGAAGTTTCATAACCAAACTTAGAGCTGAACAGCTTTCTATTGAAAAGGGTCCAAAGGAACTGGTGGTTTACTCTTAGCATTTTTCGAAGATTTTGTAAATGAGCCGCTATTTGTGTAATGTCGTCAAAATAGTTAAATAATAAATTAAAGGAGAGGAAATTTTCTATAATTTATGTATATGACAGTCTTTGGTAGAATTTATAGTTTAGCTGCATGGACAAATTCTATTTCATCGAGATCGGTCGTACTGCTTTAAAACTAGTAGCCAGGATATGTCAGATTTTTTTATTCTAATGACAGTAGCTAGTGTCAAACGCTAATGTTTTGAAAATACTACTGTCAATATAGGCTGCGTTCGGATATTGAACACCGTTACACTTTTTAGACCCACTAACACGTAAGTGTCATTTGGACGGTGTACTCGGTGTCAACGGAGTACAATATCCGAACGCAGCTTTAATCGAGATATCTGTCTAGTTCTACTAGTTTTATTTTAATGCAGACATAGCCGATCTCGATCAAATAGAATCTCATGCAGCTAAACTATTAATTTTATATATAGTATGATAAAGTCATGTGCCTGGCCACATCAGATTTTTTTTTATTTATTTACAAATGCCGAACAGTAACGGGACAAACCCACCTACACTGTTCCCGCGAGTACAATATATTGTGACAATTGCTAACAAATCAAAACAAATTCAGCGAATAACAAAAATAGTTCACATACACAATGAACATAATGTACTTACAATCTTCGTAATACCAATCTCACAGACAAATAACCCAAATTAATCAAAAGTTGATAGTGTGCTGCTGCCATGGACATGTCATGGATATCACTGATGCAAAAGAACATAACAATACGATTAATATTATAGCACCCGCGACGGAGAAAACAACCAAAATAGCCAAAACAAGAATAACAGTACTGTCACTCCCCGCTCAGGATTGGCAACACTAACGTTTAAATTGCTGTTTGTTAAGATGGAGTATATCGATATTATCAAATGACGTGTTGTATGTGGCCATGCTTCTGTTAATAAAAGAATGTTTATAGGAATTAGTATGACATTGCAACGGGTAAAATAAATGGGCATCGCGGGTGCGCTGACGAGGTGCATTAAAATTAATCAATTCCAAGAGAGATGGACATTCGATGTCACCCCGAATAAGTTTTCTCAGAAACTCAAGATCTGCTAACCCTCTCCGGCTCCCCAACAAAATGAGTTTATACTGTTTACATGAGGTTCTATAGTCGATGTACATTGTACACTGTACCATCCTTTCGGTGAAGATATTTTATCAGCCTACGTTGTACGGACACGATTCTATCGGCATAGAACCCATACTGTGGTGCCCAGACGACCGAAGCATAACTCGCGACACTGACTACCAATGCATAATACAAAGACAAAACACATTTTACTCCCGCGAAACACCTTGTGCTGCGAATAGCAAAGCCCAATAGTCTGTTGCACTTTCGAACCATACTCTCAATATGCTCTTTAAAAAGTAATTTTGAGTCCATGAGCACTCCAAGATCCTTAACAGTCTCCTCACAATGCAGATCAACGCTATTCAGTGTATAGGGCATATCTAATTATTTTTATTTCGCGTGAAGTGTATGTACAAGCACTTTGGAGCGTTGAGAGTGAGCTTATTGTTTTTACGATATGTCTCAAGTCTGTCCAAATCAGATTGAAGTTTCCCACAGTCCTCAAGAAACCTAATTGGGCGGTAGAATTTGAGATCATCAGCATACTGCAGGAAGTTGGAGTGCTCAAAACAGGTATTGATATCGCTAATATAAATATTAAAGAGTAATGGAGCCATATGGGAACCCTGTGGTACACCGGAAGTAATATCAACAGGGCACGACACAAAACCATTCAGTCGGACTGCTTGAGATCTATTGGAGACATATGACACAAGCCAACGTATCAAATCACCTTTAATGCCCACTTGATTCAGTTTCGCTATAAGTATATCGTGATCTACCTTATCAAATGCCTTAGTGAAATCAGTGTAGATCGCGTCAACCTGAACTCTATTGTCGTGGCACCCCTTCAAGAACTCAGTATATGTGAACAAATTAGTGCCTGTCGACCTACCAGGAAAAAACCATGTTGCTGTTGGGGAATGTAGTTTCTCACGTCGGAGAGAATGTAGTCATACACGATTGACTCAAACACCTTTGCAGAAGCACAGGGTATTGAAATAGGGTTATAATTATTAACCAGTTCCCTATTACCGGATTTAAAAACTGGCACTACAAATGCACGCTTCCACATAGTTGGAAAACATCCCTCCGATAATGACCTGTTAAAGATAATATGCAGTGGTTCCACAATATATCGCGAGCACTCCCGCCAGACTAATGCTGGTAGACCATCATACCCCGCACACTTTTTAACGTCAAGTTTGTCTAGTTTTGCCATAATGTGCTCATGAGGTACATAAATGCCACTTCCCGTCAAAGTGCCATCTACAGGTTTGTCCCGCAGACAGCCATCCTCAAAAACTGAAGCAAAATACGCATTGAATAACTGGCATGTCTCCCGAGCACCATATGCAACCCGATCTTCGAATCGAACAGAAAGCGGTACACTTCCAGCTCCGCGCCGCCTGGAGACATAAGAGAACAATGACCGAGGCTGATCAATCAAGCCGTTTTCAGTTGCTTTTATATAACCGTCGTAATCCTGATTAAGCAAAAACTTTGCTCTTCCTCTGAGGATACTATAAGTTAAGTAATCAAGATCATTTCTATATTATTCCCACACTTTATGGCATTTGTTTTTTTCTCGAATCACGCGCCTTGTTGACGGTGAGCACCATACAGGGAAGCGCCCCGATTTGATTGTTCTCTCCGGCACATATCGGCCAAACAATGAAAATAAAATTTTATAGAACTTACCCAGAGCAGCATCAACTCCCATATTTGCCATCTCCAACTTCCAATCGAGAACCGCCAAAGACCGCTTTATAATAACAAAGTTTGCTTTTTTAAAGTTGAAAACATTCTGACATAAACATAAACATAAAAGAAATATTCAATCACTCTAGTGCATAATATATAAGGCGTCATTTAGTTTTACCCTTATAATAAAGGCCTGAAATAAAATGTTAAGTCTAAAACTTGTATCTAATCAATTTTGCCGGCTGCTACTGAACAATGACGTCATTGTTGAAAGGCCATATCGACCCATTCCAGCCATTGCACGAACACGGACAACTCAAACCTCGGCCAAAACTATTTTAATTTCAGTCGAGGAGCAAATATGGTCAAGACGTCGGAATCTTCGAACTCGCTTTAGGTGATTTAGAAAGCACAAGCAGGCGCATAGATTCTCTCCAAGAATAATCACTAATCAGGCAGAATTGCTAGTAAGAATGAAAAATGTTTGCAAATTGTGTTGCAATATAGTTCTACAGATTGTAACCAATCTTAACAGCTATGCAAGTTACTATTAATAGTAACTTGAATAGCTGTTTTCAGAAAATAAAAGGATGAATATTAAAAATTATAATAATTTTCGTTATTCAATTTGTCGAAAGATCTACACTAGACATAACAAAAACATATAAAACATGCTGCAAACTGGTACCGAAATATTATGGAGAAGATATTCCGCTTTTTAAATGTTGGCAAGAGCACTCGTACACGTAGCACATTCAGGAATGATTTCACACCGACCTGAAAAAAAAAAGAAACAAAACACAAAAATTGTCCCATCCGTCCAGGTGTTACAGTAATGTCACCGTGGCCCCATTTCCCCCCATTTTTGTTTTGGGCAGCCGGCAAACGCGCTCTATTCTCTCCAGCGCGAGACAGCAACAATATGACAAAGGGTTGTTTTGCTCCACTTCTATCCCCCTCGGAGCGCACGGTAATTTATACGGTCGGTGTTTTTAGTGGGTCCGCTGTAAAACGGGCGGCCGGTGTTACTAGAAAAATTTATGAATTTACACATGAACAACAATGAATGGAGGCCACTTCATGTCGCGCATTATACCACGGCGGTGGTGGCGGCGGCGCTTAAAATTGGGCTAACCGTAAATAACTGAAGATTGGTTTATAGTCTGAGGGTGTGTGGAACCTCACGAAATGGGGCGCTCGCGCGCGAAGCTCGTGCGTGGCTCTCTCGATTCAGACGACTTCATTTCGAAGATATTTATACCCGAGCAATTTTCTCTTAGTTTACGACTGTCCGACATATTGGACGCGTAAATTATCCTAACCCGCAGCAACATTAGGAAAATGTTAAGTCAATGGTTCTGTTTTCGAGATTTCTTCAAAAGTTGATGATTTTTTTATAATTTAAATTAAATGTCTTTCGATTTAATCCGATGTTTGCCTCTGCAAAACATATATCCTCATGTGACAGTTATTACAAGACAGAATTATTTAAATTATTGGTTATTGATAATGACGTAATTTTAAATGTTTCGAGAAACAGTTATTTACTCTTGGGTGCTTTAAAAAATCCATAGCCATACTCAGACTGATAGTTATGATTTACCAATAAACAATAAATCAGTTGAAAAACAATAAATCGTCAAATGTGTTCAAGTAAACTATCAATTTTTTCCAATTTAAATTAAAAAGTCTTTTAAAACACTTGTTTTAAAAGTAATTTTATGCTCAAATGTCAAACTGGTATCAGGAAAGTCTGAGGTATCGGTCCACTTTGCAGCGATACGTAGGTAATTAAAAAAAATAAAGATCTGAAATTATTAAATCAGAAATTAGAATCAAACTAATACAACTTGTTATAATAACTTTTTTAATTCACAATTTGCATGTGACGTCACATTTGACTTTTTATAGCAGAATTCGAAAAATAGGAAATACGAACAATTTATTTAAATAACAGCTTTCGTAAGTGGACAAAAGTTATTTCGTAAAAAAAAACTCTAAAGGGGTGGTTCAAATTGGCTATTTTTATTTAGAAAGCAACGATCCCCCCAAATGGTTTCCAAATCCAAAAAAAGCGGACACATATTTTTTCTTTTTTCGAACGTTTGATTCTTAATGTTGCCTGTCAAGGCCTCAAATTTACATAAGAAAATGCATGGGAAAACGACATTTTTTGGTAGTTTTCGAATAATTATTCGGAGTTTGGGAAACCTTAAGACTAAAGTTATAGGACTGGTAGAGGACTTTCCAAGGAAGAATTTAACCTATCATACATATGGATTTGATGCCCCCAACCCGCTCCCACAGTGCCCTGAAAACTACCCTTAAATCAAAAAATTTAGATTCTTCAGAAAATTGACCCTTCTAATTATTTCATTCTCTTTTTTTCTTATAAAAATCATTATTATAAGTCTAGTGGGATGTTTATAAACATTTGTCAGTTAATTTCCATTTGTTTAAACAAATTTTATTTGTTTAAATAATCCGTTTTTCTCGAAAATCCGTCCGAATTCTATTTTCTGAGTTCGAATTGGCAGTTTATTATTTTAGAGTGACATTATTCTTAAAAAAAAACTCCTCCTACTGTTTAAACAATAAATTATTATTCATTTTCAACTTTTTTCCGAATTATGGTAGAAAATTCAGCATTTTTGAGAAATTTTACCATTAATGTATTTGATATTAATATCACCATTATGCATTTTAATAATATTTTATTATTTAAACAATGGAAATTATCCCAATATATAAATGATGTCACTTGACAATAACAGTTGACCAGACCGATCTAAAAAATGAATGTTAGAATTGCAAAAAAATTGTTTAAACAAATGGAATTTGTTTAAGCAAATTTGGGTTATTAGCTAATAACATAGGCAAGATACCTCAAACATGAAATTTATAAGTTAATTTCACAAAAAAGCTGACTACTACCATAATTTGAACAACAGTTGAAAATTAATAATAATTGATTGTTTAAACAATAGGAAGAATTTGCTTAATGAATAATATCACTCTAAGATAATAAACTGCCACTTCCAACTCAGAAAACATATGTCCGACGGAGTTTCGAGAAAATGGAATTATTTAAACAAATGGAATTTGTTTAAACAAATGGAAATTACCAGACAAATGTTTATAAACATTCAACTAGACTTATAGTAATGATTTCTATGAGAAAAAAAGAGAATGAAGTGATTGGAAGGGTAAATTTTCCGAAGAATGTACATTTTTCATTTAATGGTAGTTTTCAGGGCACTGTGGGGGTAGGTTGGGGGCGTCCAAGCCATATGTATAATACCTCAAATTCTTCATTGGAGAGTCCTCTACAAGTCCTATAACTTTAATCTAAAGTTTTCCCAAACCCCGAACAATTATTCGTAAAATACCATGCCTTTTTCCCATGCATTTTCTTATGTATATTTGAGGCCTCGACAGGCACCATTAAGAATCAAAATTTCGAAGAAGAAAAAAATACGTGTCCGCTTTTTTTGGATTTGGAAACGATTTGGGGGGATCGTTGCTTTCTATCATCACAAAAATTTTTGCAATGCATTTTTGAACCACCCTAGTGTGCATTGCTTGACAAGTGCGCATTTTGTCTGAAAACACTGATTTAGTAACAGATCACAGGGGTTTTCTTGGGTATTTATTCATGTTCCATATTAGATTTGATTTTTGATAATTTTTGTGCTTTTTAAAAGGTGCTAAGCTATGTGATTTTTTTACAGAAAACCAGTTATTGTTATTTTTCTAATTACATACAAATTTGACATCTGAGCGTAAAATTATTTTTAAAACAACTATTTCTATGGCATTTTACGTGTAATGGTAAAAAACTTAAAAAAGACATTCAAAACTCGTTCTAACACACAATATAACTATAGCTATTTTGATTAAACGTGTTGAACAAAGAACATTAAATTCTATTGGACAGGAATGACAAATGTCGCTTTATGTCACCAGCGCAAAAAGGTATCACTATTGCTAAATGTGTTCAAACCGCTAGCAGTTCAGCATACTACACCGAAGAGCCACGGACCTTTAAGGTTCACCAAATTGGTACGCGTGTAACTTGATACTTCTTGTTATTTAAAAAAAAAACTAACCTCTGATATGTCCATTTTATTTGACTTTATTAATTTTAGATCGAATTCAACTTCCACCATCACTTGTTTCCGTCGTGCATAGTTTTATCTATCCCTTGCAGAGAAAATCCACACTTCAATTTTTAATCATATCTACGCATGCTTGGCAGCAATGTCTACACTACAGAGCATCTAGGTATATCAACTAACAAATGTATTACAAAACCGAAAACATTAATTGTTACCTATTTGCATTTGGGCATAATACACATCATTTCAACTCCATGTTAGATTCCAAAGTAAAATTCATATTATAACCTAAATATCTAAACATTATGTTGGCTGCACACATCTGAACAACTGAACAAGAGCACAGGGGACAATACCTCAAGGACAATATCACAATTAGCCTGGAGACTGGCGTATCCACTATCCAGTCTCCAACCAACCAGAGTGGGGCACAACTTGAGTACTTGAGTACAAATGTGAGTATTGAGTACTCAAAGTACGCCGTACTCTCTTTTACGATAACAAGGGTTCACGCCGATAATGCAATAAATCATGTTTTACATAATTGCATCCAATTCGGCATTTTCGAACGAATCATGTGCCTACAAATTTGAATTAGAAACAAGTTCGATATTTTCGACTCTGTATTTGTATAAAATTTATTCTTTTCACTAATTCTTATATTTACTTATAAATTACGTATATTAAATATGGAAACTAATTAAGTTTCTATATAATTATTTTTTTTTATTGTAGTAAATATTAAATTATAATACTTATAATTGAGCGGAGGTGGCCTAGTGGATAAGGATAACATAATAGCATTGTTTACATACCTAGTAATAATGCACTTGTATTATTTGGTATGACTATTCTTTTAATCATGTATATACTTAGTGTTTAGCACTATGGACCTAATTTATGAAATATCTACTTCTACGTCTTCATCGATTGATTTTGTTTGATAAAAAGTTGGGTTTGGTTAGGTTGGGTTAGTATCTATGGAATTCATATACATATATACAAATGTGGGCAACGTTAATCAGAAAGTTAACTTCGGTAATTGTTAGTCCGTTAACGAAAAAGTTAACTTCGTTAACAGATAGTCCGATAATTTGTTACAAATGTAACACAAGTTAAAGTTAACCGTTAACTTTTTACACAAAAGAATACATATATTATAGGTTTTGTTGAGTGCCGATCTGCCGATGAGTATGAAACCCACTGCGGACCATTCGGTTGCACAAGTTAAAATTACCTTTGGAATTTTTCACACTAGGTATAGTGGTAGTGATACCGGTAAACTTGGGTGGCGTTTGCATAGTTATAAGTTATAACTAAGGTGCGGAATTATAAGCATTTATTTTTGCAAAATAAGTGCTTAAAATAAGCACGAAAAATGTGAAAAAAATGCACACGAAAAAACGTTTTAAGAATACGTAAACCTTGTATTATTTTTGTATATATGTTTTTATTAGCACACACATCATACAAAATATTGGTATAACTCAGGACATTGATACTTAAACAATAGAAGTAAACTATACACAATAAGTAACCGCTTTATATTTTATTTTAAAAAACCAATATATTCGCTTATTATACGCAGGTAGACCCAAAATTGACCACCTCAGAGGTGTACTGTGTTAAGTACATAGGATTTCAATGTAACTTAACACTGCTTCTGAGGGACTTAAATGGACTAAGAAAAGAAGCATGTGGTTTTTCACCTAAGTCCGCGCGTGCATACGTGCTTGCATTTTTCGGCGCAGATACAACCACGTGATACACTCTTCTTAGTCCAAATTGTCTCTATGTTTAAACGTATTGAACAAATTGAACAAAAAAAAGAATTAAGTTAATATGTATTACGGAAACAATGTATTAATGTAGTATGACTAAGAAGTGAATGTTAAACTTGAATCTTTTCATTTTAATACTGTGAAATAAACGATAAAATGTAACAAAATAGGCCTAAAATCAAAACAAACACTACCAAGAGACAAATCGTAAAATAAATAATTGTAACTTACTTTTTTCATGCACAGTCGGCAGAATATTTTATGTTTTGAATAAGTAATTCGGGATTTTTTTATCTATGTGGCAGACAGCCATTTATCCTTAATATTTAGCATTTCAAATACAGTACAAAGTCGAAAGCCGGTATATCACAATGCATTAGAGGCGATTTTGAGCGATTTTTAAGACGCAAATGCGCAGACCTACGACATCTAGAAATACACCAATGACAATGACTACGCAGTAGTCAATACTCACTTTGAAAATGAGTATTGAGTACGCAGTACTCAATACTCTATTTTTTTAGTATTGAGTAGGGTACTCATACTCATACTCATGAGTACTATATGCCCCACACTGCAACCAACTTTCTCGCCGTACCCAACACGTTCGAAGATGTTTAAGCGTGCATGGGCAGGGTTAAGGTATACTAGGTATACGAGCGTTAACAGCATTTCCATATATTTGCTGTTAATATTTTAAATCGTTAAATAACGTCGAAAACATTTTTACTAAAATGTATACGTGGGTTTGTCTTAGTAAATTTTCTGTTCAGTCAAAGAACGGTGCAAGAAAGTAGAATGTTTCCTAAATACCATAATTTATTGTTCTTAAATTAAAAAAACTTAATTATTCTGATGATATTATCGTATGGGACGTTATACCTTAATTTCTCTTACATTATTAGACCAAATAAAATTCTTTAAATCCGCGGGTGAATTGTACACTACTTCATGGACTTCACAACTGGTTCATGTGAGATACTGGGTGTTATCGTTGTTTCTTACGCTAGGCGGAGAATTGTGTAGTGTCTGCCCGGAAACGGGAACTTCCTTATCTCTCTTCCTATTGTTCCTTTAATGAATTCGGTGAACCGTTTGGGCGGGCCACGAACGGCAAGGTTTTGCATTCATTTACATAAGTTACGCGCTACCTATCGATGTGGTACTAGTAGATTCACGACCCTCGGTGTTTTAAATTACATTCAAGAATAAATAAAATACTACCTCATTGTATTTACAAGAACAGAGTTAGTTTTATTAATATAAACCACATTATATTTTCTTATTAAAACATATCAAAATTTAAGAATAAAATCAATGCGGAGATATTAAACTGTGGCGGATATCCGTATTTTACCTTTGAGAACCAAAATAAAAGAAATATTTAAATTGAGGAAAAAAAATACAATTTGGAAAAGCGATTTAAGAATCGATTATCCTATATGTAAAATGTAATCCTTAATTGACTCTGACAAAATTTATGACTCTTCTTCTAATCGGCTAATGCAATAAAATGGTTAACGCATTTTGTTTTTTATGTATATGCGCCGTGTGTGGCAACACTGCGACATTAACGTCGTCCATTAAAGTTAATTGCTTACGCTCTTTTTTTAACTAAGCTGCATAATTGATTATTGTTTTCTCCCTGCTGGTATGGCACTGATTTAATTAATATATTGAAATTGGGTCCCACTAATTGTTAATCGAATATTTTACCATTGTAGCACATTTTAAAAAATGATGATATTACAAAAGAATCGTATATCTTAATTTAAATTTAATTTCTCCGTTTATCGCGTCGTTAAGTTTTTAGTTTAGCCACGTGAGAACGGGTTATAATTTTATTAAGAGTTGGTAGTATAAAGATGTCTGTGAGAACGGTAAAAATCAAGTTAGATGTGTCTGACTAGTAATTACTATTATCGCAGTTGAATTACTCTTAAATGATGTTGCTGTGGGTAATCTTGAGACCGCCAAAGCAGAAACGCAAGAATAGAAAAATAAAACGATGGTCAGTAAAGTAGTATGTAATCAGTTACCAGTTTGAATAATATTCGAAATTACATAACAGTTAAAGTAGTTATTTTAATCTGCAATGAAATATTTTTTACTTGAACATTGTCACTTCAGAAAATTTTGAATTTTTATGTAAATTATATTGATCTGACGTAAATATAGGAAATTTCTAGGCAAATTTGACACCAATGGAAAAAGAAGTGGTATGTAGATGGAAGACGTTGTATAAACCACGGCTGTGGAGTCGGAGTCGTGGAGTCGTTGTCGGAGTTCAGACAAATTTCAGAGGAGTCGGAGTCGGAATCGGAATCGGAGTCGGAGTCGGAATCGGAGTCGGAGTCGGAGTCAGAGTTGAAAACAATTTACCGAATCCGACTTCGAGTCAATGTGTAAATAATGTAGAAAAAAACATGCGAGATGGCCGTTGCCTCAATAGACAGTAACAAATTAACTAAACATATTATTAGGTATTTTACCAAGTACCTACCTAAATTGTTAATATAATTAAACTACAAACCACTCAGGTTGACGGTGAATGATGATTAGCAACTGATTATTGTGAGACGCTTTCCGCGTTGCATATATTGTTTATTTCCAATTTCCAACAACCAACTTCAATGTGCCAATCATGATAGCTCGATCATCTCCAAATAAAAAAAATCGGACTACTATGCATACTAGACGAATTAGAACTGTCCAGAGTGAAGCGATAACGTGTGGTTTTCCTTAGTCATCAAAATTAAGAGGATTTACTCGTATTTGTTCGGCCATAAACAACATATGAACAATTCATTAAATGTTGCAAAAAGTATTTTAATGATTTTCTTTTGAAATTTTAAAAAGAAAATTAACCGAAATTGATTTCTTTTCGACACATGAACAAATTTATTAAAAGCATCAAATCCCTTTGTATTTAACAAAATATGTAGAGTTTTTAAATGGTTACTGAGTGTGTGAAATAGGACCAGTTATTTAACATGAATATAGGAATATCCATGTATGCAAGTCATACTCGTTGCAGCCAGAATTGTGACGTCATTGCCACTAACAGAAGAAAGAGTTGAGATTATTTTCAGCTTATATTCCACTTAATTTTGTATTCATTGGAATGAATTTTAGTTGGAATGAGTTACTTTGTACTATACAGTGGATTGTCATTACTTTTATTATTATTAAATATAGAAAATCGGTTAAATTGACAAACTAGTTCAGAATTATATGCTCTCTAATTAGGAACCAGTTGAATTTCTAATGATTTCAGATATTTTGAAAAATCAAAAAAAAGCGACATTTTTAAATATGGTCATAACTGTGCGTGGTCCGATCAACAGGTCTTTTTGATTTTATTTACAATTAGTTTGTCAATTTAATTTGTTTTCGCCAATAAATTCGCTGGAAACAAATAAAATTTTGCCGGAGTCGGAGTTGGAGTCGGAGTCGAAAGTTTTTTTACCGACTCCACAGCCTTGGTATAAACAATTTACGAATCATAGTAAGCAAGAGTAGCATGCATCTACTCGCGCTAAAAGCACAGTTATTATATTACCAATACAAGTGTTGAAAGAATCGTTTGATTGATGAAGAAGGAATGTTTCAGGAAAATAGTTTAAATTGATAATGTTTAAATTGCTGTATTTATGTGTAGCAATTTTAAACATTTTGGGGATTTAGGATTTTATTTAGAAGTAAAAGATCATCTATGGTGAAACCAGTCCCCAAAAATCTTGTTGACAGGCGTCCTTGCTTCTAATGCATTCCTTGAAGTTTTTCTCTTAGTTATAATTTATTGCATTACTAATCAATGCTAGACGATTAATAATGAAAGCGTAAAAGGTGCAAATATGGCGTCCACTATACAAGTAATGTCCTATTTTATAGTATACGCCATATTTTAGCAGGCGTATGTCGACTTTTGTTTTCTTTTTTGGATGTAGCATAGCATACATAAACATTTTATCCCTATCATTTTTCTTGTTCGTTTTCCAGCATAAAATTGTTATATGTGATAACATCAACCAAAACTAGATACTTGAATAACGAGTCCATAAAACTCCGAATTCGCCTATTCCAAAAGCATTAATAATTTTATTTAGACCTCCATCTCCATAACAACGAGTTTTATGTGAAATTCATCTATAATTAAACTCGACTAGCATCATTCACGTGTCCGCTTTATTAATTAGTCCTCTCTCCTGTCACGCTAAGTTTTATCGTCATACACGTCGACCGTAAATCCACACGGGGACTGCGACGTAAAAGTACCGAATATAAAATTCGAACGTAAAGCGGCAATAATTCTCCTGTTCGATCAAGTTTCAATTTGGTTCTCAGTTATCTACGAGCCTGTAAACTTTACGCCCTCGGTAATTTGGACCGGGTTAAAAGTATTGAGAAATGTGGGAACGCCAGGCAGTACTCGGCGTACTACAGCTATTAATGCAACGTATATATTAATGATGACGTTACGCCTCTTAAGGAAGTGTAGCTACCAGCAGTAATAATTACTGCAACATCGGGTATCTTCTGCACGACTGCATTGTGGAGTCGTCTCCCATCTTGAAACAGATTACTTTTAAAGTGTGCTATAGCTAAGGTGGCCAGAATTTAATTGTGGTAAAATCGTTTTTAAGTCGCCCGAGGGTATAAACATCAAGTAATGCCCGAGGTACTTACAAAATTTTATGTCCTACAATGGTTTTGTTCCTCCGTTTGTTCCTGCGTATCTACGGAGTTGAATAACAATACAAACAATTCGGAGTTGAGTGATAATACAGACAATTAATTGTCAAACAGAATAACCTTAATCGCCAATAATTCATATTGACGATTTAAAATTTACAACTTGAATGTCAAATATTTGATGTATCTGACATTTAAACCATGGCAACCCTTAATGCCCGCGTGGGCATTAAGAATCCTTCATGCCCTCGCGGGCATAAAGTACCTGTTTTTGGACCGGTATCTAAGATGTAAAATGTCACTTTATGATCATGTTGGACATAATAGTTATTTATGTACCATGGGCATTAAACGGATGTCTATGCACAGATGGTGACAGTTTAAAAAGCGCGAGAGAGCTTTTTAAGTCGCCCGAAGGCATAAACAGCAAGTAATGCCCGAGGTACATACAAAATTTTATCACTTACAATGGTTTTGTTCCTTCGTTTGAATAATCTTAAGCGGAATCAGTAGGGCTAGTACGTCCTATAAAACAAGCATCCATAGTGAGCTTCATTTTGAATCAATTCTCACATGTTATACAACAAATTTTAGATAACAATATATTACTTGTTGTGGTAATGTAAATGTATTAATTGTTATGGTTGTATCCACGCTACGTGATAAAATATGTCTGATGCATGCACTTGATATTTTTACATGAAATTTTGTACACTTATAGAGGAAGGCGTAACTGAGATCCATTATGTGGCACTTTTTCCAATTTTAACCTGTATTCTCCGTAAAAAAATCGCAGTCCATCAATTTTATGTCAGATTCAGTAAAAATATAGTCAAAAACAAACAAAAATATAAATAAATTACCACTAGGCGGATAATTTATATAACTTTTATCCTTAATTTTGTGTATTGCTTTTACGATTCTGTGAACTAATAGCTGAGAAAAACGCTTTTACGTGTTTTGTAAGTAGAACGTAGGGGGTACGGATTAGCCTTAATAAATATTTAGACGTTATGCGTATCTACGGAGTTGAATAACAATACAAACAATTCGCAGTTGAGGGACAATACAGATAATTAATTGTCAAACTTATGACCTTAATCGCCAATAATTGACATTGATGAGTGACAATACAGACAATTATTTGTCAAACTTATAACCTTAATCGCCAATAATAGACATTTACGATTTAAAATTTACAATTTGAATGACACTTATTTGATATATTTCGTGGTATGAACATTAAAGGTATGATCAATTTTTGGACGAATTTACGACCGCTACTGCGCAGGTGATATATAGACAACCAACATTGCATATGTCAAACATAGGGGTTATGTCACTTACAATTTAAACAATATAACAGACACATGTACTTGTATAAAAAGAAAACTTTCAAGCGTTTGCATTATGTACGCAGAAGTAAGCATAAATAAGCAAACGTTGGTTTGGTCCTAGGTATGTGTACGTTATTATTTTTCAACTATGCAGCGCCGCCCAGCGGATATTAACGTAACGAAGATTTTTAACAGACAAATGTACTTGTGGGTATAAAAGGAAAACTTTCAAGAATTTGCATTATATACGCAGAAATAAGCATAAATAAGCACAAATTGGTTTGGTCCTAGTTATGTTTACGATTTTTCAACCATGCAGCGCCGCCCAGCGGATATTAACGTAACGAAGATTTTCGCAGATTTTCATCCCCACTCCACACGAGTATGGACATACCTCTAATAATTATACCACGATATATTTGACATATACCTAACCATAGCAATCATTTATGCCCTAGGGCGCAATAAGAATCTTTTTTCTACTTTGCGTTCGTTATAAACTCATAACGAAACCGCTTTCAGTGTCATTATGAAAACACTAGATCATCAACTTTTAGTTTTCCAAGATTGATGATATTAACGTCAAGTGTCAAATAAGGCTGACATCTCAATTGCCATTGGCTCGCCGCCTCAATCGGATTTGACAATTTTACCAGAACAACCAATCGTTGAAGCTGAATCTACTCTAGATTTTAAGATAACCTCAATTTTCGAAATTTATGTAAAATTAATGTCGTTAAGTAGAAAAATAGTATATAACACGCGTTTTATAAGACGCATTGGTGTACTCGTTCCATTTGGGCACGACGAGCGTAGCGAGGCGTGCGCCAATTTTTGTCTTATAAAACTTGAATTATAACATACTATATTGCCCTAGGGAGCAAAAAGAAGCTGTTTTTGTCCCGGTATCTAAGATGTAAAATGTCACTTTATGATCATTTAGGACATAAATAAAATTTTAACTCAACAATGCGCAATATACATTATAATATTTCGGTGCTCATTTTGAATGTGAGAAGTGGTATGAATGTACTGAAAATCCAGCTTTTGGTTTGGAATATATGCAGATGCAACTAGGTCGGATATACGTACTTCCGTACTGTAATGGCAGATAAAAGCCGTTTTAATTTGACGCACGCCATCGTGATCGCTTTAATGACGGTGACGAACGGTTGGGCTTGAGATACATGTGTATCACATGCCCTATATTCGTTTTAATGGAACTATCAGGAACACATACGTAACGTATACGCGCAATTCAGGGATATGGAATATCATATTGGATTGTGATCATCAATTTCTGATTGAATTCTGCATGCATGGTAATGCATGCATTCTAATTTCAATCGCAATGGAACGCAGTATTATGAAGTATTATGGAAAGTAGTTAATTTCGTATTAATTAATTTAACAACAAAGGAAAACTACGTTTTGTAACGAGAAACCGTCCATATGCGTCGAACAAAAATAATCTATCTGTGACTGACACTAATATTTCAATATAGAGAGCGTGCGCGCAGCGAAAAAAACGGGGGAAACGTATGAGTTTCGGGATTATCGCAGTGCCCATAAATTATATCGCCGCGACGCACAAAATACATTCCGAAAATGACATCGATAAATTCGCAACTGTAAACATTTTATACGCCATGAAATACGTGTTATACACACAACTTTCATCACATCATATTTCAGGGTGGGGTGAAAAAGTTGTCGGTGCGGAAAGGTTCACCTCCCGCCCCTACCGACTTAGATACTTCCGCAACTTACCTAATTTGAAGTTTTTATATCGCTTCTCCATTATACACCTAAGTTAGGCTTCTCATATACAGGTATACATACAGAACTTCGCTCCCTATCGGCAACGTTCTAGATACATTTTGTTGGATCAATCCATTATCATTGCTGTGATGTGAAAGCGCGTTTGGTAAATCAATTTGCCTCCAGCTATTTAACTCCACTTCTTTCTTTATTGGGAAATATTCTTCCTCCTTCTACCCCAGTTCCCATTCAGATTATTCACACAAGCTAGCTGTAATACAATAAGGAAAAACTGCTAAAACCTGCTAAAACACGCGAATGATACCCAATGAGGGTATCTAAAGCAAAACTAAAGCAGAATTTGCATGTTTCTAAAAAAAGTGCGGTGATTATGTTAAGAGATTGTATATCCATGACGTTCTCATAAGTTTAAATTTGTTGTTTTATATGTTTGGCAGTATTTTTTTTCCAAAACGGTTTTGTGATATTTAAATTGATCATAAAAATTACTAAAACTGAAATTGGGGGAACAGCGTACTTGTTTTTTAGAACTTGGTTTGTTTTGGAGACATTGCGAGGAGCTTCTCATGTAATCAGGTGAAAAATCATTTTTTCATATTTTGAACCCTTATGTCAATAAAAGAATGCATTGAAACGGTTTTCGACTTTCTCGTTTGAATACATTTACAGTTTATGGTATGTTCCGGTGGCATTTTCCATCGTTAAAGCGCCGCAAAAAGAAAATCTTTTTCATTTTGTAATTTTCGAAAGGCTTTAATATAGGACTGTGATATTTGAACCAGCATTTTTGGAAAGAAGAATATGCCAAACTCAATGCCTGTTGCTAATTGCATCATCATTTACGCATTTTAATATGAGTGCGGGCACTGCTAAACTTGCTTAGATTTAGTAAACATTTCGATTTGACTTAGTTTGCCTAGCCTCCACTTTTTAGGTAGAGCTTAAGAACGAATAGTAGATATTCCGATGGGAAAAAATACAAAGGGAACGTACGAAAGTGGAATATTTTGTGGCTTCAGGCATTTTGATCAGAGAACATTTTTGAAAAAGAAATTACCCTATCGTTAAATTATCAAATCGATCATTTCTCATTTCAACAATCTCTTTCTTGCCAGCTTCCAATACCGCAGTTCGATAGGATCGTGCAACGTGCCTGCGCAAAATTGTACAATTTTGCTGTGTAGGTGGCAGCCGCATTAGCAGTTCAACAACTACAGTATAATTATTTAAAAAAGTTAGGTGCCATTTCTTATTACGACTATTGGATTGATAGAACAAATCTTGACAATGCTTATACGATACAAATCAATTATCAACTATTTTCCGGAGGAGAGAATTGTTGCATAGCCGAGCCATTGGCGAGCCTCTGGCACTCTCGAGGCCGGTCATAAATTCACCGGTTTCTAACAACGGATCACTGACGGATTGTTTTTCGTTGTTAGCGTTGAAAGTTGTGGCGCGCTTGGCGGGCAATGACCATCTTTCATGTCTAAATAAAGAAGCGAAAATGACAATTTCGCATAGTGTTAGATTAAAAATAATTTTTGATTTTTTCTCAAGATATCTTTAGTTATATTTATTATTTTATTATAATTTTTTGATTGTTTTGTAATACCTAATTTATTTTTGATTGTTAATTTGTGATCTCTTAAAAAATTTACGAACAAATTACGGATATTTTTAAAAGTTGAATGTTTAAAGTTTTAAAATAGAGCAAACAAAATTTTATCAAATAGAATGTTTTGATGTGTGTACACGGGTTAGCGCTGGTTGGAATAAAAACTGTGCTTCACTAAACTATTTATTGGTATATGCATAATGCACAAAGCGACCAACAGAGTCAACTGCTATGCATGACTTTCAAAGTTATAGTTTGCTCGTGCAGCCAAACTATTAATTTTACCAAAAAAAAGTCATAGACATAAACTATACAAAATTTCCTCTACTACGCAATTACAGAAATGGCGGCTCAATTACAAAATCGTTGAAAAATGCTAAGAGTAAATATCCAGTTCCTTTGGAGTCTTTTGACCCAAAAGCTTTTCAGCTTTTTAGTAGTTTTTCCGGAACCGTCGCGTTTCCACAAAAACGGGTACACACATACAGATATTTTTCAGTTTGGTCAAAAATGTTCAGGGGACCGTAAAAATTTTTAATTACTCGTTGTTCCAATAATAATATTTAGTCGATTCAAATATTTCTTTAAAAAACGAATTGCTTGTAGTGTGAAGATTGAAACCAAATCATATTCGCAATAACAGGACGTTTCAATGCAAAGTTATATTGGTTTATCTTTGGCTATGCTATATTTCTCATAATATCGGGCCAATTTAATGTGAAATGAAAGGTCTATTAAAATCAATGGGTAAAAAACAGTGGTTTTGGACGTTTGTAACAAAAACATTGCAATGGCACGAGAAATCTAACTGTGTACTTGAGTTATCTTTAAACATGATAGAGAAACCATTGTTATGGGCGGCATGTTTGATTTTATTATTTTAGGTGGTGTTTGTTTCAATATTGTTGGTTGTCAGTTTCAATTTTGATGTGTCACACTTGTTGTTTAGCTGTAAATTTTAGACGTATGTACTTGTTCTTGTTCTTTTGTTTGTCTTTTGCAAAGATTGAACCAAGGAGCTGGAATCAAAATTGAGCATGTCACATCTTTTCAAACCAAGTCTTCTTATTTATGGCACGTTTAATTGAAGAGCACTTCCAACATCAGCCTGAGCCCTGAACCCAGCTTGAATACATTGTGTTGCTCCTTTTTTCGATATTATTCATTCAAGATGTAATTTTTACGTGACAATCGAACAGCTAAGACCTGACTCAGACAACTGAAATCAAACTGCCATAATTTTAGTTCAATAAAAACCAAGTTGATTTTAATTCCAAAACACTGAAAAAACAAAATTTTATGTTTTTGTTGCAAAAACGCTGCTAAAACAAAAACATAAAAATTTACAAAAAATCTACAGCCCAATAATTGTAGTACAATATGGAAAACAGGTAAGGAAAATCCTTAAAAAATTTCAAAATCAAACATGGCGCCCATAAGAAAACTCGACGTTGGCCATAATTTCTCCACCATCTTTAAAGATAACTCATGTTCAATTGGGGTTTTCGTGCCTATGCCCGAATTATTATTTGGCCCGATATTATGAGAAATGTTGCATAGCCATACCTAAAGCAACATTACATTGGATTGAAAAATACAATTATCGCAAATATGGTATGTTTTTAATCTTCACAATATAAGCAATTAGGTTTTCAAAGAAATGCTTGAATTTACTCAATATCTTTGGAAATATGAGTAATTGAAAATTTGTACCGTATTTTTTGGCCCACAGTGTATATTTCCGCTAAAATCTCAAAACTTTTTTTTGACACGATTACAATACCTTCTCATACTACGTATGATAAAGTAAAAAGACACGAAACTCATGTGGTTTCAAAGTTTCCTTCAATTGCAGGTTACAGAACGAGTATAAGTCGTCAATTCACATAACTATTACACCAAACTTACTATGGATATGTCCACATTCATATAAAATAGAACAATATCAATTATAAGGTTAACGAAAAGGTAGCTAAAATAACAATTGTAAGTAACAGAAGCTAATATTTCAAAGCAATACCATGTCGGTTCTAATTCAGAAACAACACCTTTCCATAATGGTTCCTTGGCACTTTTGATTAATGCTTCGATAGCCCACTTTTTTATTGTGCGATAAGTTGTTCAATTATTCCGGAATATTAAGTGTCGACCGTTGTAACCAAAGCAACGTACCCAGCGCCGCCTGGCGGACGCCGCCGCCTTTTTTTCCTAAGCCCTCATCGCGTGTTCCGCCGAAACATTCGCGTGCGAACTCATCGGCATGGTGCTGCTTTATTAGGCTCGGCGGTTACCTACCAATCAAATGAATTGGCGTAACTACTCTGTTATTTGGGCGATGTTTTTACGTTTGTTTATGTAACACCCTAAACATTGAAGCGGTCTATGCGTGATGTGGGTTGATGCGGTGTTTCAGGCAAAGTTTGTAGAATAGAAAGTGTTGCCACATACGTAATATACGGAATTATGGAAAAAATGTCTTATTTTGGGGGAAGAATGGAATTCCCTTGCTGCGAAATAATATGGGTGTAATTGGGCTAAAGAAAATATTGTGTTAATAAACCTTAGTCTCTACTTAGCTTTAGAATAATATTTTGGATGTAATCAGACAACAGTAATATAAAGTCTACGGAAGGGTTAGGTAACACGTCTGCACAACAATGTTCAATTATCACATATAGAATTCCAGTGAAACCATTTTCAATGAGACATGAAGTTAAATAATTGAAAATTAAACCAAAGGAAAATGACAGAAAACAGAATATTTCATGTAGCCTATTTATTCAATATCTATAATATTTAGAATACTATACCTGAAGTCTGTGTAACGCCAGTTAATTATCATTTCATTAGACAGTAATTTTGGTAGAAAAATAAGTAAAAATGTAAGAGACCTTAATTGTAGAGCGAAAAAAAAGGCAAGTATTCATTCAAAATTATCGTATCTCAACGGAGAACCGAGTTATCGTAAAAAAACTGAATTTAGCCCCTTTTTCAAGATGGCGGAAAATGCACATAGGAAATCTTGGTCGACAAATTGTAGTTAAGTTTGTCTAGGCCCCCACGTAATATAAAAATTTAGCCATCTCGGTTCATTTGCATTTCCAAATGTATATAATGACTGGACTAGAAATAAAATCATAATTACTGTCTACGTACATTTTTTTAATGTCATATAACCAATGTATTTTGCTGTTATATTTTTGGTGTAACGGTATTTATTTTGTATAAAACTTAGCAAAAAATACAGTGTAATAGTCAGATAACATACAGCGGCTATTTGCATCAGCTTTATATTGTTTCCTATATACATATTCTACTCAATCAAATATCTTTTCTCTCAGACACTGTCAGATAAAGAAATGTATACCCACTGTTCAGGCCAGTGGTGCCTAAATCACTTTAATGCAAAAAAATATGAAATATATGAAATACAAAAAGAATTGACCGAATTCGTTCACGTGATACTGAATCACACATAAGATATATATTTATTATAGTGCATCCAATCACGGGATCACGGAATCCGGAATCCTGGAAGACATGCAGAAATTTGTGTTAACTTCACTAAAAAAGTTAACATAAACTATTACTAAAAAGCTAAATTTGCTTGGCTAGACTTAATTTGAAAGTGGTGATATAAATCAAATAGTCTTGCACTATTTTTATTTATTTGCTTATAAGAGAACCCTTTCATATCGCTCGGAGCTTCTCAAAACATACCTTCTCTGAATAAGATACGCATTCAGATCAGAAGATTGCCAAAGCCTACTACTTGATATGTTTATTACCGAGTGTTCAGTCTTGTCATTACTATTCTTGGTGTATCTCAGGTAGGTTTTAAAAGAGGTAATGAAAAAATCAAATAATAAAATACTTACAAGAGACTTGGCTAGTGTTTACTGTTTACAGATTCCTCTGATGGTCTGGGGTACAAAGCATAGACTGTTACAAATTTCTACTAAAAAAACGTATCCCCATTTTTGTATGTACATTGTGTATGGTCAAAACTAAAAGTGTAATACAAAGTTCTACCACAGCATCGATATTAGGAAAACAATAAAATCAAGTGACTAGCCGCTGAAGATTTTTTTTTCAATTTAATTTTGGCGACAGTAAAATAACAACAGCAGGTATATTAAGTAATCAATGACAGGACGCTATTTTTGAAACTAATAAGCATAATGACATTTTTTAGAGAATTGAAAGGATGCATTAAAGCTGATATTTTTACGTGAGATCTGATACACTTATAGAGGAAGATTTAACTTAAATTTATTACGTGGTACTATCAATCTTAACCTCTTATCTCCGTCAATTTACTGTCAGATTCAATAACAGCTTACTCAAAAACGAACAAAATATCAAAAATCGTCCGCTAGATGGAAAATTACATAATTTTTATCTTTAATTTGGTGAATTGCTTTTACGATTCTGTGGACTAGTAGCTGAGAAAACCCCTCCGAACTTGATATCGAAATCGAAATTTCTTGATATCTTCAGCTGAAAGAACAATTCTCCAGTAATATTTTCCTCGATTAAACTAACCGTTTTGCAAACACACCTTAACCACACAATCCATGCTTCAAAATTGTCTTCCTCAAACACTATTAGTCTTTTATTAGTTTTCCGACATGTTTTTCTCTACTTGTGTACGTATTTATCGCTTTTTTTTCACATTGTACTTCTTTTGTTTTTTTTTCATAGTTACATATACTGTTTAAGTTGTAACTATGTCGGTCTGATTGTAAAATTTTCTATAGATTCATTTATTGATGCTACAGATTAAACATTAGAAAAAAATAGTTTCTTTTACGATGTTCTCTAGCAGGATACTTGATGGCAAAACAAAAAAGGCCATCGAGAAAGAAAAAAAAACTATATAAAACGATTAAGCTTGGATGAGCATTAATTCTGGAAGGGTTCCGTCTTATAACGTAATCAATTAAATCGGGAAGAACCCGGCGTGGCGCACAGATGAACCTCCCTCCCGTCCGCTCGTCGTGCCTCTGGCCACCCACGAAACCTATAATTACTGAATCGGTCTGTCCACACTCTCCCAATACCCTTAGCCCAGGTATTCCATTGATATATGCCGAAGGATCCAGCAAGGAAGCTGTTAGTGTTAAGTGATTAGGAATCTGTTATTGGGTAGTAGAAAAAGTGACGTGTAGTATAATTTGGTCGGGTAGTGGTAGCATCAATTTGTCTACGGGATAACGAGGTAAATATGAGATTAATCGCTTCAGGAAACGATTAATTTTCGAGCCCGCATGGGAATTTAAATTGATTGGAATTGGCCTTTTCTAGAATGATTATGACCTACCGAAATTATGGTCCATGGTGTAGGATTTTCATTAGAAAGTTCCTCGTAGATTTATGGAAGGAGTAATGTGCTAAAATTAGTAAGACCCTAAATAAAAGCATTATAAAACTTAAGATTAATTACTCAGTTTATCTTTGAAATAGCAAAGCGGTTTGAAGCGGTTTAAAATTGTGACCAATTATAAAAAACCGGTTTTTAAATGTCTGTTAAGAAATTATTTGCATCAATTCAAAAACCAAATAAGAGCATTTTATAATCTAAAATGAGCACTGATTAAAACTTCATGCGCCCTAATACTAATATAACACTGTGTAACAAAAAAAACTCTGGGAAATTTTAGCTAATGATTCTTTATGACCCCCTGAACACTTCCACAAAGGCGTTCTTGTAGGTGAGCTCGAATAAACGAGATATTAGCAAATTTATTTTTAATTTTAGTCCAGTCAAATGGTGTTTTTATATATGCTATATGCTTTTTGGGGAGCTGAATCCGAATTTCAACTTTGCTACTTCCCAGGAATATGGCTTCACAACGAAAATCGCAAAAAAAATCTAAAAATATTTGACTTTTCTTCAGTTTATTGTCAAAAAGTTATAAAACTATGCACTTTTCGACGTAGACCACTACACTGAGCAGCATAAAAAAACGAAACACCTAAAATGATGACCAGTTTCAAACTGCAGTAACATTTGAACGTATTGCTCGATTTGAATGAGTTTTCTTTTATTTGAAAGGTCCACTTTTTGCCAATATTTCTGTATGTGTGCTACCCATTTTTGCGCTCTTCCATTTCAGCAATGGTGAATAACGTTAATGCTTGTTTTCTTCCTACAGTTTGAAGCTTGCTGTGGGGTGCACCGACAAAAGCACTTAACTTTAAACAAAAGGAGCTTGTAGCCTCGTCTGTTCTGATCACTTATGTTTTTTGTTCAAGTTTCTATTGTTGTTAACGCCAAAGTTACAAGCTCTAAAAGATAACGCTGCTTCTTCGGCAGCGCCATCAGAAATTAAAGAAAGCCATCGATAACGACAAAATTTAATTAAACTGATAGTAATGATCAACATGTTAATAACGAGTATTGCCTCCCCTCGCTTGAATTGTATTCCTCATCCTTCTAGGCATACTTCGAATTAGGTTTTGAATCTCATTTTGGGAATCTGGTTCCACTCTTCTTGTAGCGCTATTCGGAGATCATCTAGCGTTTGTATCGCGGCACCACGGGCTCTAACTCGTCTCCCTAGCATATCCCACATGTGTTCTATGGGGTTTAAATCAGGGCTACGTGCAGGCCATTCTGTCAATGACGCTAACGACACTAAACGTCACTAAATGTTTTTGTTGATTACCATGGCTAGCTTTAATTTCTGATGGCGCTGCCGAAGAAGCAGCGTTATCTTTAAGATCTTGTAACTTTGACGTTAACAACAATAGAAACTTGAACAAAAAACATAAATGATCAGAACAGACGAGACTACAAGCTCCTTTTGTTTAAAGTTAAATTCTTTTGTCGGTGCACCGCACAGCAAGAGTCAAACTGTAGGAAGAAAACAAGCATTAACGTTATTCACCATTGCTGAAATGGAAGAGCGCAAAAATGAGTAGCGCACATACAGAAATATTGGCAAAAAGTGGACCTTTCCAATAAAAAAAAACCTCATTCAAATCGAGCAATACGTTCAAAAGTTACTGCAGTTTGAAACTGGTCATCATTTTAGGGGTTGCGTTTTTTATGCCGCTCAGTGTATATACAAAAATAAAGTACACTAAATTTACTATAAAAAGCACCATCAAGTGCGTTGAAAGAAGGCCAAATTTTCCTACTTTATGTGATGCGGTTGTAATTACAGAAAGCTTAGATTCTGATAAAACTACATTAAATACTCTACAAATTGCCAATCTGTGTAGCCGCTAGAGCGCGTTGAAATTTTATATCACATTAAGCGAAACGGCGATAACTTCACCAGAAATTCAGTAGAGACCCATATTATTACTATTCATTTATTAACTATATATTTGTTCTTTTTAATTAATACTTAATGTATTATGTAATTTTTTATTTTTATTTATAAACATTCGGGCTCTTGACTTAGCGGCTTCGTTAGCTTAATATGACATAATGTATCAACCCAATCTCGCGGCTACACGGTGTGGCCAAAATAAGTGATTAAGATGTTCAATTTGTAGGGAAATTAATGTAGTGTTAGCACAAATCTTAGCCTTTTTAAGTAACTCAAAAACTGGCTTTTACATGAAGTAGGAAAATTTGCCCTTCTTTCAGCGCGCTCTAGCGGCCAAACCGTTCAACCAAAAATGCATTTCAGGAGTGCTCTTATAGGAAATTTAATATAGGTACTTTATTTTTACATGGAATGGTCTACCTCAAAAAGTGCATAGTTTTATCACTTTTTCGCAAAAAACTGAAAAACGGTTAAAAATTTTTAGTTTCTTTACGATTTTCTTTGGGAAGCCACAACCGTGGGAAGTAGCAAAGTTGAAATTCGGATTCAGCACCCCAAGAAACAATATAGAATGAGAAAAAATACATCTAAATTTTTTTCCTGGAACAGGCACCCTTGGAAACGATTTGACTGGACTATTTTGCCATAATATACAGAGTGTTTCCTTATCCGCTTATTCGAGCTAACCTAGAAAAACGCCTGTGGGGATGTGTTCAGGGGGTCTTATAGAATCATTATTAGCTAAAATTTCCCGGGAGGAAGAAAGTTTATTTTTTGTCGCACAGCATTATGTGCAATATCATGTTGTATGCATTCCGCCACTTTGTTTTAACACCACGCCCTAATTTTGACACACAACTTGACGGCAAGTTTGGTATTTCTAACTCTTGGCTATATTGTAACATTAATTTGTGAGTAGCTGATGATCATCTATCTAGTATGTCGAAACCGTTACTGTATGTACAATAGGGATGAGTCGTTCGCGAACGAACCGTTCAAAATGAACGGGTCAACTGTGTGAACCGTTCGATCCGGTTCAACCCTGGCAAACTGACCCGTTCAGTAGGAGATCCGGTTCAGTAGCTCGTTCGTTTATGGTGTTTACGCTGTCGGCTCATTTCTGCTCACAGCATAGACGCGTGTTCATTTGTTTCCAGTGCCGCGTAAAGTACATAATATGTATATTGTATATTATACATATATAAAATATTTTCGTTCGTTTATTTCTGGTTTGATTGATGCATAAAGATTCGTCAACATATTATGAACTGTCCGAACATTTTCTTTGCGTTTTAAAATTGTTGACATCCGTATATCTGCACTGTATTTGTTTTAAATATTTTTGGGATATTATATTGAGTCGGGAGTTGATAATGAAGACCATTAATTTTAATAAATATAATTTATTAAACAAAATGAAAGTTTGAGAATATATAAGGAAAAATATAAAAAGCATAAAAGGCAGAATGAAAGATATGAGATTTTTGCGGTAAAATTGAACGATTTGTTTAGTTAACCATACAGAATTTATTGAAAAGTTTTGTATAAATTCCGTAAAATCAGCTTTCGAAAATCGCTAAAAGATCAAAATTAGATTTAATTAATTTAAATTATATATATATATGCAAATACCATTGACTTATTAGCCTTAGTAGCATTTTTATAGGCTCTATTTTGTTTTTGTTACTGAATGGAGGTAATTTCTATCAGCATAAATTACAAGAAAAACTAGGTTAAATCAGAAGATTCCAGTTCTGACAAAGAAAAACAATACTCGCAGTAGTTAGGCCGTCGCGCGTCGGTATATTCGTAAACTACGTAGGGCCGCTGCGACGGCTGAACGAAGATACCAGCAATGCGCGCGTCGTGTTCTCGTTCTTTTGAACGGTTCGTTCACTAGATCCGTCTATATAGACGGATCTATTGAACGAACCGTTCAAAATGAACGGGTCAAATGTCTGAACCGTTTGGAAGTTTGATCCGACTCGCCAGTGGCAAAGTGAACGGGTCGCTCGAACGGGTCGGGTCAGATTCGTTCGTTTACGGCGTTTATGCACTCGGCTCTTTTCTGCATAAGATCGATAGACGGCTCAAGGCGGTCACAGGCCAGTTTTTTGCGACGGCCGGCGCTGGCGTCGTTGATGCACGTGTGTTCGTTTGTTTCCAGTGCCGCGTAAAGTATTATGAAAAAAATATTTTCGTTCGTTTACTTCTGGTTTGATTGAAGAATGAGGATTTGTCAACATATTATGGCTCTCCCCAGATATTTTCGTTGCCTTTTAAAATTGTTGAGATCCGTATATCTACACTGTAATTACTTTTGAAATATTTTTGGAATATTATAGTCGGTAGTAGATAATGTAAACCATTAGTTGCAATAAATATAATTTATTAAAAAGAATAAAAGAGTTAAACTATACAAAGTAAAATAAATAGAAACAATAAAAAATAACTAAATATTCATTCATTGACTCACAACTGGAACGTTATAATTTACTAAATAAAAATAATATATGTAATATATAATACACATAATACAACATAATATATATGTTGCCAAACTCCTCTAATCTCAAAAAATATAAAATGCATATAGAAGTATAACTCATCACATTACCTATTGTAAATTGCTATTTAAAAATAGTAATTGTGACACTTTTGTAGAACTTATTCTGTTTCGGCTTTCCGTTAGCGTTAGCCCTGCTTTTGAAAAAATTGGTCCATATGAAAGTCGTTCATTTTGAACGGGTCTGATTGAACGGGTCATTTTAGTGAGCCGGTTCGACTGAACCGGCTCACTGAAATGACCGAGAATGCCCATCCCTAATGTACAATAAAAATAAAACTCTGCTAAAAAGGCTTTTATTCTTCGAATTAAAATTAGGTTTCAAACAAAGTTTAATTAGTTATTAATTTAGTATCCTATGATACATCACAAGGCCTACTTTTCTTATGACGTTTGTAAAGACGGTGTCAATGCCATCAACTTCCGCTTCAAACCTCTGCTAATAATTCCACAACTGAAAATCCTTACAAACAACTCATTTCCATACACTATTCTGGTTGCCAATAAAATGATACGTAAAACGCTTTATGGTATATTATTATCACCGTTGATTTATATTCACATCTACATATGCACGATCGAGTAAACACACAATGGGAAATTTTGTTTTTGTTGAGCATACATACGGAAGCTATCACTCGGAAGTTACGTTATTATTTAAACCGTTGACGAGGGAACCGAAAGTTGCGTATAAAAAAGTTTTCGCCTGGTCGTGTCTACTCGCGGCGGACGGCCCGGCTAAATAATGTACGGCCCTTATTTTTGTTTACGTGCCATCTGAAAACGTTCGTTTTATTAGGTTGACGGCACCGTGGAAACCGCGAGAGACCTCTAAAAGTATATAGGGGAGAGAACGACCCTTACAGGAAATTACCTACGAAGCCAAACAGACACGCTCTACACGTACCCACAGCTCTTTCTCTACCTGTAACAAAGCGGAGCGCCGCAATATCGGAGTTTATACACCATTGCTTGATTTAATATTCCCTAACTTTGACCAGAATTCTACTCGAGTTAATAAGGCATGCTTTGATCTAAATTTGGTGTAGCACAAAATATCTCAGACTAATGTGTTTACTCGCTGCTCTGCTCTTTCTATTTCGCATATTCAACATAAATTCATCACCATACTTATGAAATTTTGGAGAAATGTTGGGCTACCAAGCAATGTAATAAACATCGGTTTGGATGAGGTATATCTTGTCGTAATTCCGCCATATGGACAACCAAGAATATGGACACTGAGAAATAAATTTTTGTTTAAGGTTGGGCAAGAATTAAGTAGGCACCCAAATATACTTCATAATTTTGGAATAAGATTTACGCAAAGGGGGGCAAAGTTAATCAGAAAGTTAATTTCCTTAATTGTTAGTCCGTTAACGAAAAAGTTAACTTCGTTAACCGATAGTCCGTTAATTTGTTAAAAATGTGCCGGAAGTTAAAGTTAACCGTTAATCATTAAGTTTGTACACTTTTTACAAAAAAACATAGGTTTTGTTGAGTGCCGATCTGCCGGTGAGTATGCAACCCAAATAACTGCGGACCTTTCGGTTGCATAAGTTGAACTTACCTTAGGATTTTTTCAAACTAGGTATAGTGGTAGTGATACCGGTAAACTGGGTGGCGTTTGCAATAGTTATAAATTATCATCTAACCCACATTAAGCACGTTTGTATACAGTATAGTATTGTCACGTCAAATATGAGTTGGCTAGCTTGGCTGATTACTCTATGTCGGAGGTACCAAAACTACTAAATATATCTTAATAATAACAAATAATATTACACTTACCTTTAATAGACTAATCTAACGCCTCACACCCACTGGAACACAGGCGGGGACAAGTGCAGTAACACCATGAGGCTTTTTTAATCTGCATCTTTATTTGGGACCAGCTGTCCCCTTAAGCTGCTACATTACGATTAAACTATTCTACCTTTAGCAGAGCGTTCGCGGGTCTCTCCTATCCGGTCGTTTTGTCATGTACTGCATTTCTAATAATGCATACATGCAAAACAATATGTGGACTGACCAGCAAACGCTCCATTAAAGCGTAAACGAGAACTTTTCGTGGCAGTATCTAAAACAATAATAACAACCAAAATACACTCAATGTTTGAAACATCAACAACATCTGAACAATACAAACAAATTTCTAACAGTGGCCAAAGCAAGGCAAGGTAACTAAAATACGTAAATTGCGAAGTGCAAGATTTACAAAAGATATTGAAAAGTAATATTAAGGTGGTTGGAGTTCGAAGTTAGGATTTTTATAAGGTTTAAATATTGAAACAATAGGTATCTGTTAAAAAAGTAACAATATTTAAAAAAAGGCAAAATAATTATTATTACATAATAAAAGGGTTCTTGATCTTCACAAGGCGAAGCCTTTTTCGTTCCGTTTTCGTGCGACCTGGAACCACTGGGAACCATACTGGGAACTGGGAACTTGGAGTTGGGAAGTAACTAAAGACATCCTGAAAACAACACAATTCGCGCGCATACTTTATATACTTGCACAGAATACCTATAGCAATTTGAAATGTTTACTTATGATATTTTCGACTTAACGGACTTGAACTAACGGAAGATGAATGTAGCGGAAGTTAATGAGTTAATGGTTTTGATAATTAACTTAAAAGTTGCACTGAACATGCTGGGAGAGACAAACACCCTGAAACTGGTATGGGCACCAGCACACTCCGGTATACCAGGGAATGAGAGGGCCGACAAACTCGCAAAAGCCGGGACCCTGATACCTCTCATTGGACCCGAACCACTTGTTGGCCTATCAATAGACACAGGCAAAAGGGAAATAAAACGCCTGCTACGTCAGTGACATGAAGAACACTGGAGGGACCATCCAGGACAGACCAACTCAAGGTTCTTTCTTGGAAGACCTTCGGCCAAATTGGCAGATGAGACGCTCAAGATAAGCAAAGCTGACATCAGACTGTGGACGGGAGTGGTAACAGGACACTGCCCAGTTAACCGACACCTCCACAGGATTAGACTGACCGAAGACCCTTTATGCAGGGGCTGCGGAGAGGAGGAAGAAACTCCGATACACCTTCTATGCCTCTGCGAGGCCTTCGTTAATGACAGACGTACATATCTGGGGGAACAGAAGGTGAACCCAGATGAGATACGAGGAACTGACCCCAGAAAAATCCTGGACTTAATCAAAAGGACAGGACTTCTGAGCTAAAACTCTTGAGGGCACAAAAGGACTACTGACCGCAGTGCGGGTGCCGTGACAGGGACCACCTCTCTGATAATAATAATAACTTAAAAGTTAATTCGTTAACGAACAATTTTACTTTACTTTTACGTTAATTAACGATTAACGGATTAACGCTTTTGTGATACCTTTGGATTTACGGAATGTTCAGGTATGTCCATTCACAATATAAGTTGAAGTGAACTTGTCACCTTTGGTGATAATGCAAAAATATCCGGCTCAATTCTGTCGAGTCTAGGTGACTGATTTTATTAATGTAAACTAAAAACACCGATATTCATAGAACTTGTCACCTACACTCGATAGAATTGAGCCCATTTTTTTTAATGTTTAGCAAATGTAGAAAGTTCACTCTAATGTATATTTTTTAATGCACAAACTTAAACAGGCATATGCAACAGCCCATTATGACTGCATTTCCAATTTAAACCTTAAATACTTTTTTGGGTTATTCCTAATGTCATTATATTTTTGTTATAGCTATAAGCCATAAGAATAATCGTAACTCCGACGCACAATAAATGTAAACAAACGGCATTCCACTGTGTACGTATGTACACAAAATAGCTAAACTGCTTCCGCTAATACAAGAAATTACGTTAATAAGTCAGTCTAGTTGCAGTGTTGTTTGTTCGAAGCATTTTCCGGATACATATATGTATAGACAGAACATCACCAAATCGCATAATAGTATATTATTATACAAGTTTTATAAGACGTCAAATTGGCGCACGAGTTGTTTTGGGCACGACGAGCGTAGCGAGGAGTGCCCAAATGGAACGAGTGCGCCAATACGTCTTATAAAACGAGTGTAATATATTATTTTTTCTACTTTGCGTCATTAATTTTACATAAATTTAGAAATTGTGGTTACTATATTGCGCTAAATTAGAATCTAGGGTATTTCGCGGGTACCACGTGGCAGCACTGTAGTAACTGTCAACTTCGTTAAGGATGAGATCTATGAGATAAAATCTTGACAAAATCTAATTGTGAATAAAATTACTCTACTTTAGCCTACAAGTTGGAATAAATATTCAGCGAGGTCTCAACGATGATCATAATGGAGCTTGGGGCAACACTTTTAACCCTACTGTGATAAATATATGAAACTTAACCTAAAAAGTCAACAACTTTAATAGTGGTTTCATAAGTATAATAATCAGAATAGAAGTGTTTGGCAGTGACTGATTAGTTACTTCGAAGAACAAGAACTTACTAAAGAATTGTTTTAACACCTAACGTTTAATAGCGGTGTTTACCTAATTCCGCTATGTAGCCGTTGCGGCTTATATATTTACAAGCACTTATAATTGAAACCCAATTTTAATTTCGGCAAAGTAGTTTATTAGAATAAATTATACTTAGTAAAATTACATGTGATGGAGGTAATACAAATATGTTGCACACAACCAGAACTAAGACGAAGTCGAAAGCGACGGACAAAAATGAATACGAATTGAGCCGAACAGAATTCGGTCCAAAATGTTACCGAAAACTTATACGTTACATAAACTAAGAAATCCTCTACACTTTAATGTACTATAGCTTCATACGTGTATGCTGATAAACCATTGATTGCGCATATACAATCTCGTAGCAGTAATTAAAATCATTCATATCTACGATGTAGGTTTGATCTTCGCATAATACCTTATTAAAGTAAATGTGGTCCTTGAATTATATCTGAAAAGGGGATTTGATGTTTAGTTGAAAAGAATGATAACGATCACTTACCAGAGTCGTAAAACATCACCGAAAACGTTATGCTGGCGTATTTTGATGAACACAGCTAAACTAAGAAAGCCACAACCTTTGGCCATACTATAGCAGGCTACACGCATGTTTAAATATGTATAGAATATTGATATTTCGCAGTTTATGCGATTGCAAGCGATTAAAAAGAGGCAGTGTGTGGTTATGTATTGTACGTTTGACATTTGGCATTTGATATCAATGTGTACCAATCCTGGCAATCTTAGACAAAAATGTTACTGTTTTCGGTGTTACAATGTGTTAATTGTAACACCGAAAACAGTGTTACAATGTGTGCATTGTGAATGCAAAGTAGAAAAAGTATATTTTATGTCCTACGTTATTTTACATCTTAGATACCGGGGTAAAAACAGTTCCCTTATGCCCGCGAGGGCATTAAGGATTCTTAACGCCCGCGCGGGTATTAAGCGTTGCCATGGTTTATATGTCAGATACATCAAATATTTGACATTCAAATTGTAAATTTTAAATCGTCAATGGGCGCGTCCAGCAGACTCACCGGTGAGATACCGATCAGTAAAATTTGTGCTGGGTGCACATGTCAAACAACCGGTGCGTCTCACCGGTTACCAATTTGGTGATTGTAAAATTATGTCAAAATAAATAAATCACAAAAAATCTGTCATTATAAGCATGGAGCATTGTCAGAGAAAGTGACACTGACACTTAGTTTAAAAACGCATCCAGAGTGACCAATCCGGTTAGTTCCACCACTAATCCACCGGTGACTAACCGGTGACTTACCGGTGAGTCTGCTGGACGCGCCCAATGTCAATTATTGGCGACTAAGGTTATTCTGTTTGACAATTAATTTTGTGAATTATCACTCAACTCCTAATTGTTCGTATTGTAATTCAACTCCGTAGATCGCATGTGACTTGATTGTGTCAAAATATTTATTAATATCATTCAAACGGAGGGACAAAACCATTGTAGGACATAAAATGTACCACGGACATTACTTGTTGTTTATACCCTCGCGCTTTTTAAACTGTCACCCTCGGGGCATAAACATCCGTTTAAGGCTCTTGGTACATAAATAACTATTCTAGTTTAGTAAAACATAAGGCGTATTCTCGCGAACATACTCGGTATGTTGAAGTATGTTGATACGGTTACCTGTAGTCAGCGGATGACGTAATCATTTGCTTACTTTCGGTTACATCGCGAGAATACGAATAGTTAGTTCTGTCAAGTTACTTATGTCAAGTGACAAATGTATGGATGGTGTAGGTTACTAACGTAACCTAAATTTTCATACTTCATAGTATAAGAAAATGTTGCACTTAAGCTACCAGCAATTTGTAATAATGTATAAATAAAAACCTCTTTTCCTTTGTTTTGTGGAGTTATGTTAATTTTAATACAATTTTCCACTTTGTACCAAACTGGACACATTAAATATCACATAATAAATCTTAAATATATTGCAAAAACACTTAAGCAAAATATAGCATTCTGTTACTGATTTTTATTTTTCACGTAGGTTTCAAATTCTTCAATCCCATTGAACCTCTCCCTGACCAGCATATCCTTTAACTTTCTTTTGAAGGTCCCTAGGGGTGTTTGTAGCCTGTTCTTTGGAAGCTTATTAAGGAGCTGATAATATGTCCTTGGTTGGAGTTGTTTTGGTTCTATGGTACGGTATTGTAATAACTTCTGCGTTCATGAGAATCCGCTGGGTGGCCGCACTTTTTCGTGTCTGAGCTGAGAGCTCGTCTCTAGCTTGTAGAAGTTGTTGATAAATGTACGCCCTCATTAAAGTAATGCAGTGTGTTGTTTGGTCGGCCTGCTGAATTGTTCTTATCGTTCTTTTCTGTATAGTATAGCAAGACGCACCCCATAGCCGTATACCAGAGGTCATTCTGCTATGGAAAGCCATAATTCGAGATGATGAAATGGATTTGAGCAACTGCTTCCTCTTCCGTTCCTAAAAGTGTTTGTTCTATTGATATCATCTAGTATTTCTTCCTCACTATAAGGGTACATTTCAACGAAAAACTAAACTATGACTAAACTGATCAACAACTGTCACCGTACTGTCATCGTAAAGATAACCAATTTCAAATATCGATGGGCTTGACGTAGCATACTCTTGTCAGCAGTCAGGTAAGCTTCAGTAACCCCTACCAGCTTACTCAAGGTAACTGTGACGTCACAAGTTTGTCGCGAGAATGACATACTACACCTTACTTCAGGTAACTTGAACTAACCGTTGCTCGCGAGAAAACGGCTATAGTTTCGATAAAGATGTGTTGGATAGTCACAGAATATTCTTAATTAAAAGTTTTATAAACAGGTACACACATATTCGAATATGTTACATCAGAAAACCAAAAATTAATAAATCCGTCAGCATTCGACATCAAAATAATAAAATGGGTTTGTTTAATGGCCAGTAGGTTACAAAATGTATAATACTTATTTTGTTCATATTCATATTTGTTACTTATAAGATTTATTTTACATTACCTAGGTTAAACAAATATAAGATTTATTTTACGTTATTTGTTATAACCTTAATCCAGAGTATTTTTGTATTTATTATATAATTTTACTTTCTTTAGTTAAACAAATATAGTTAATATGTGCTATGTTGCACTGTCTGTAATATTATAGAAAAAGAATTATAATTAGTCCGGGCCTGTGCAGACCGACCGTCGTATAGTCCCATAAGCCACACGTACTGACGCCGTTTTCAGCATAAGAAAAACGTCGTCATAGCGTCTCCTTTCTATACTATCTCGATGAACATGGGACAAATTTATTGTCAAACATGACTGGTCCCTAGATGACCAATATGCAGCAGCGAAACACACTTAAGCCTCTCACTGCTTATGCATCATCCTTAGTTCTCGCACGGAATTAGATCAACGTCACAATCAACTTTATTGCATTACGATTCCCGGTTAATTTGGCCGCTCGCCGGTAATCGGGTAAGCCCGTGAGCCACAAAGGCCTTAATTACAGGTACGGGGCCCGCCGGCAACGGGAATTACGCCTATATCAACACAAATTAGTCGAATGGGGGACTCCCGCGCCAGTTCTCGCATCTTCGCGGTTCGCGGGAAATACTTCGGCCTAGTCCAGTGGTGACGAGACACCGCTGCAATCACAGGCGACAGGGGCGCGGATACCGGGTAACTTAATAACGCCGAGCGAGTTGCCCCGCACAGGGGGTTAAGTTGGTTAGTGCGGTACGCCTGCAGCGCGCCAGGGACAATATTGAATAACAAATGATTGATGTGTGTGTACTGCGCAGCGTAAATATGGTGTGTCGTTGCACTTGGTGTGTTTGTTGTGTTTTACGGAAGTACGGGAGCTACTTTTAATGGATCTGACAATAAATGGTGTTATGTATGGGGGAATAAAAAATATATAATTAAATTTTAGGAATTTAACCTTAATATCATCAATTACGAGCAATAAATTCAAACAAGAACTGAAAATAATCTGATGTGGCCAGGCACATGACTTTAGCATACTAGGTATATATAAAATAAAAAAATGTGTTGAATATATATAAAATTAATAGTTTAGCTGCATGAGATTCTATTTGATCGAGTTTCGAATTAAACAAAACCGTCGTGACACCTATTGGGGATAGTCTGTAGCTCAAATGGGAGAGCTGTGAATCGGAAATTAGAGGGTTCCTGGTTCAAATCCAGGCGGAGGTGCTTTTTCCAAAAATTATCCTCACCTGGATTAATTATCATTCGCTTCTTTAGTTGATTCTACATTACTGACGAGTTTACGTAATAACCATTTTCCCTTGAATTTATTCATCTGTATGAGCTGTTACCAATAAACATTTAGCGATTCCTAGTTACCAAACTTCCATCTATCCCCAATAGGTGTTACGACGGGTTTGTTTAATTCGAAACTCGGATTTCAAATCCTGAAGTGACAAATAAAACCTATAAATTTCCACCACCTCTGTAGGTCAAATGGGAGAGCTGTCAAGCGGAAATTGGAGGGTTCCAGGTTCAAATCCAGGCGGAGGTACTTTTTCCAAAAATTATCCTCACCTGGATTAATTACCATGTCATGGTCGACCTGTTTGTTGTCCAGTATTAAAAAAATCCAAATTTCAAATTTTAAATGTTTCCCGCCATTTTATAGCACTGTGATGTTGGCAGCGTTTTATTCAGGGTTATTTAATGTCAAGTCATAACCAACAAAAGTTTGCTGTCACAAACGCATTGCTATTTAATTTCAAGAATTTTAATTCATCTTTGTCACATCATTGCGAATGTCATCATTAGTTTAACATCACTTCATTATCCATGTAGCCTAGACTATCTATTGTAAGTAGACTTATATTAATTTTTCATGTGTTCTAACCGCGAAAAAATTTTTAGCTTCCTTGAAAAAGCTAGCAATCGTTAGCGAAATATTGGATTTAATCAAAAAGGTCAACTAAGACAAGGCTTTTAATCAGCTGACTACCCACATATCAATTCCACATTTACTATTGTTTGATCAACGAGCAAAAAGTCTCGTAGTCACAAAATGATTAACATTACTACTCTGAAGGAGATCATAAAAAAACCAAAACAAAATAGAATGTGATAAGTGCTTGCCGTTTAACTCCAGAAAGGACGACCAGAAACTCTGAAATCAAATCAGTTTCAAGCTAATTATGGACAAAGAAAGTAATTGTTGATTGAAAATCATTTATTGAACAAATGGCCAGAATAAAATAACACCAGCAAAGGACGAACTATAAAAAAAAATTAACCAAGTACGAGCAACTTTCAATTCGTATCAGAAGCAAATGAAACAGAGAACACCACAAGCAAATAAATTATTAGCTTTTCATATAAATATAAGCAGATATCAGCAACAATAATTCTCATGTAAAAGAGAGTCATACGTAAGTACATCATTTATTAATCAAATCAAAAATAATGCGCAAATAGAAAATACTTGTTCATTGTCCATTACTTGTTCCATGTTCAAAGACACTGTCTTGCCGCAGTGCATAAGTACATAATCACCAACATTGAGTTTTATGTTGTACCTACGTTGTCGATTTGTATACATGAGTTTTGTGGATGCAGCTTTGGTTTCTATTTGACGTGGAGAAAACATACGGATGGAGCTGACACGGATGCGTCTTTTCAAAATACTTAGTTACTTAAATACTTAGTCAAAATACTTACTTTAGTTTTCAAAATGAAATCAAATTTATATGTGAAGTACATATGTATTCAGTTGGGTTTTCTATATCTATTATGGATCCTTACAGTTGGGTCCCTTTTGTCACGGGCCTTGTTGACGTCTTCTGAACCGCAGACATGAAGAAATGCTATGCTAAAAAGATTTCGCTAAGTTTGGAAACAAAAGTGTTTTCGGATAGCATCAGTGGTTTTTTTTTCTCCTAGATTACTTTGTACGTCGTGGAAAATACGTAATTGCTCCAGTTTACTATGTCTTGGAACCAGGGCTGCGGAGTCGGTAAAAAAATTCTCGACTCCGACTCCGATTCCAGATATTTTTCGTGGACCGACTCCGACTCCAGAAAACTTGCAAACAAAAATATGTTCAAATAATTATGTGTAATAAAAATCTTAGCAACAGTAAATTTTCTATGAAAACAAAAGCACTACCAAGAAAAAATTAAATTTATATTCTAGTATTGTATGTGATTGTATTAAACATATGGCTTGTGCATATCCAATTACTCACAAAAAATGCTGAAACCATAAGCAAAACAGAAGTTTTATTTGTGTCCACTGTCCAGCGAATTGGTTGGCAAACATATTTAAACTGACAATCTAATTGTAAATAAAAGCGGCCTATAAGATTCAAAAAGGCCTACTGATCGGACCACATATAAAAAAAGTTTTGGCCACATAATTATAATATGTAATTTCTTTCTGTAATTTGTTTATTCAAAATATCTCTGACATCATGAAGTATTTAACTATTGTCTCCAGAAAACATACAAATCGGCACTACTTTGTCCATTTAACCGACTTTCTATCTCTAATAATAACAAAATCACTCATAAGATATAGTGTATAATACAGAATAAAATTCTTTTTAATAAAAATAGAATTAAAGGCAAAATACGTTCATAAAATTGTTGTGAGGAACAGAATAGCTCCAACTATCCTGCAAGGATGCCCTGACATAATTTTTAATTCGGATAAATGATTATTACTACATTGAACTACGGCCCTACTTTCTCAATCCTATTTAAAATCTTTTGTTGAAATTACCTTTTTCAAATTTCTGCCGGATTACTTTTGTTAATCGTCTTCACTTTCGTTTGAACAGTGTGTTTTGTAGTTTTATTATTTACATATGTATGTAGGTATGTACTTTGTCAAAGACCTAATAGAATGTTAAGTTTTGTTTGTTTACTGTCTACTGAGGCAACGTCCATTCCGCATGTTTTTCTTTTTCTACAAAAATTAAACATGGACTCGGAGTCGGTACATTTTTTCCGACTCCGACTCCGACTCCTCTCAAATTTGGCTGAACTCCGACTCCGACTCCACGACTCCGACTCCGACTCCACAGCCCTGCTTGGTTTTGAAATACATCCTCTGTGGCGTTATTTAAATACACAAAATACCAATATATCGACATTCTTCCAACATACATTTTACCGATTTCAGCAATACTGCTTTCTTCAGCAAAAAATCTAACAAAAAAACAAAAGGAATAAGCCAGTCAAATATAGGCACATGATAAAAGTCTAAGGGGCGGTATATTCACGTACCGAACAGTTTCAAAGATATCTGGTGTATATGTTGCAGTAAAAGCATCAACTCCGTAGATGTATACACTTACTAGTCTGTGTATACACATACTGATTTGTATAATAAAAGTATTCACAACTCTAGCAATGGACACTTCTACTAGCTAATGCATACATTTTCTAAGTGGTTATAGTAGAAGTGTGCGCAAAATAAAACGCGACGAATTAAATCAACACTTCTACTAGTAGAACTATTCACAACAAGGTTATGTGGGATTCGCCGCACGCTCAGCGATGCGACTGGCTGCCGCCAAGTTCAACTGCTCATGATATAACCTAAAATTCACAAATACAAAAATTCATTTCATAACAAGAATAGGTGTTGTTGCAAGTCGTAAAGGAACAAGTGGAATAGTGCAACACAAAAAGGAACGAAAAGGAATATATTTTGTTCCGTGCTTTTTGACCTATGTACCAGGATCTAGTTTGTAACAAAAATATAACTTAAAAGACGTTACATGTATTTAATTGATTAATAGAGCACTCCATGCTGGAATTAAAAGAAGTCCGTATCAGGCAATGTTTGGCCAGCCGGCAAAAATTGAACTTGTATCATCTTTATTACCTCGTGACGCTACTCAAGAAATAAATACTGAGGAGGACCTGGGAGCCTACTCTTGTCATCTTTTTGAAGCGAATACGAGGCTTCTCGAATGGTTAGGAGAGACGGTGTGGGGATATCGGCAGTTGCCCTGGCGTTTGGAACGTATGGGCGCGGCACGTGCGTTATTGTTCTTAGCGACAAGCAAACTTGCTCATAGATACGTTTCAAACAGAGGGCAACCGCTGATATCCCCACTCCGTCTCACCTAACCATTCGAGAAGTATCGTATTCGCTGTATTCGCAAACACTGTAACAGGAAGACAAAATGGAAGATGATAGAGAAAATGATGTGGAATTTGGTAAATTTTGTAAAATATGTGAAGTATCCATTAATCTCCGTAATGACAATGATGTTTGTGACCTTTGCTGCCTAGAAATGAAAATTGAAAACAGTAGAAAGAGAGCTAAGGAAAATCTAGAAGATCAAGGAAAACGCATGAAAATTACTTCTGATGCATCTCATCAATACTCCAACAAAAGAATTGCCCCTCAGGTCAGTAGCAAATGAACAATCTACAGGAACAGGTCAAGGTTTTTCAAAATGCCAGTGCAAAACAAAAAAGTGCATGTGGCTCAAAAATAAAGTTTTATGGAATTCAAAGTGCCACCATAGCTTACCTTGTTGTCACAAATAGAATAGTAAATTTATTATGTATGGTTTTGGTCTCTTAAATTCATACTGTTACCTATATTTTTGACATTGCATTCATTACTTTTAGTTTAAATTATTAGGTATTTATGTATATCTTGAAATTTGAAACATGTATGTTGTATGTTGTGTATTTTTATTTCAGAATATTATTTATGTTTTTTTAAATATAACATGCTTTATTTTTATTTATTAAATGCCCATAAAAATGTTATTAAGTGGTGTTATTTTTTCTTTTCTAAGGATTGTTTGATTAATATTCATAGGTGAACTGATTTAAATGTATTTTGAAAATTTATAATGTATGGGAAATATAGCTTGTAACAAATATTAATATAAAAGGCAGAATATATAATATTACCTTCTATAGAAAGAGTTCACACATTTTAAATGAAAATTCTAATGGTGATATGATAGGTCGACTATACACTTAGTATTCATTAAAATCCATTTTTATTTTTTCTTCATACATTTACTACTCAGTGGTAGCATATGTATACATCAGCTAGTATGTGTATACATCTACTAGGAGTAATATTCATTTTTCTAATGAGTTGATACTTCTACTAAAATCGTCAGTAAATGTATACATGGACTAGTAAGTCTTACTACTGTTTACGGTTTTACTGTAACATATACATTTATATTTTAGTTTCTCAAAAGGTCAAATAATCATCATCAAAAAAAAATACATTGGGTAGAAAAGGTAACTCTCTTTATGTATGGAAAATTTAGTGAACAACAATTTTCTAAACCCGAAAACCGAAAAACAGAATTTACACCATTAACTTCCTATACATCTTGCAGCAGATCACTTTGGGGCCTTTAAACTATCATTTTAAATATCTAAATAATACACGATACAGGAAAGCACAGCTTTTAACTAATTTATTCGTCTACAACCCACTGTTTGTAATAATCACAAAGTTACTGCAAAACCGCATCTCTAAACTTCCTATCTCAGACCATACTATTTCTTCGTCTTGCCTTCAGCTTTTGCTAAGGTGAATCTCTTCGGCGCTGGTATGGAAGACGGAAGTGAGCTCGGCACATGTTACCTCAACTTCTGAAGAGCGCCGATAAGTTAATAATCTGCGCGGTGGAACCCGCAGCACAGTTTCCCCTTTGAAGGAAGTTCCCGAGAGCGTGAAAACTTAAAAGCTGTCGCTTAAGATCATCCCGCAGGCAAATCTTCTCCTGAAGCGTTGTTGGTTTGCATAAGCGCGAAAATGCACACGTACCGCCCTCAGGGTATGTATAACCCCGTGACCCCGTTCTGATTTATTTTCCTGGTAAATTTGATAAACAGACCCATAGATCTATACATTAAATTATATAAAACAGGGAGAGTGTGGTAAAAGGAAGCTGTACTGTTATAGTTAACAAAACTATATATTCCCGAAATGTTGGATATGATTCCGAAAGTTTTGAAACTTTGTAAATATGTTTGTTTTATCATCCTAATATGTTTAGATGCAGACGCTAAATGCTTTTTATTTAAAAGATGTTTTTTTAGGGTTTTAGCGATTATATTTTTAGATGCTACAATCTTAAATAAAATAAGTCGATTAAATTTGTGGAAATTTACGTTGGCATTAACCCCTTGCGATTCTGGTGCTATGAAGTAAACCTGATTTAACACAACACAAGTGTTGGCATTGTCACTTGAATTTGTATATTTGTACTGCACATGTGTGTTGAGCTGAATGTTGTATGTACGTGCGAGCTGCTCGCAAATTGGCGCTAAAGGTATGTCTGAGAAAAATGTGTTTGTATGATGTTTTAGAATTATTAACTTGCATTTTTTGTATGTTAGTTGTATTTATAGTGCAGGCAAATTAACTGATTATAAGCCAAAACCGGTATTAATTGTAGACAGGAGTTTTATCATTGGAAATGGTAAAGGGGCTCATAGTGAACGCAAAAAAGGTAAATGCAGGTCATGGGGTGGTATAGTGTTTATTTGGGAGGGTGGAAAGCGGGTGCAAAGTATATTATTGCGTTTTCCGGCGAAATTTGACGTTTTATCCAAAAACGTCCTATACTAAGTTGTAGATCATAAAAAAATCTACAACATTCATATGGGTCACTTTTTACTATGACCTCAAAATTTTCGAGAAAAATGCGAATGCCAATGCCAAAACGAATTTTTTGTTTTTTATTTTTCGTTGTGGCAACAATAATTCAATTTTAATCAAACTTTGTGAAAGCGTGCCTTTTTATACCTTAAATTAGCATACATTTTTTAATTACACAAAAAACAAGAAGTTTTTGAGATATTTATTTTTTTCCGTCAAAATCAGACTTTTTTTAAAAAGAAATTCTGTGGTGAAAAATCATCGTAGAGAGTTCTTCTGGGACTTATTTTTGTTGTTTTTACATGTACTTATTGACACAATAATAAAAATAATAGTCCCTATTTAAAAACATGCTTAAAAATGGAAAGAACTCAAAAACGACTTTTGCAATAGTGAATTTTTTAGTAATTGTTCATTATCTGTTTAATCTTTTAAGAAAATTGCAATACTGGTTACTACATTCAATTGTACGGAAAAAAATACAATAGAAACTGTCTCTCATTTCTACACTAATGCTATAACCATTAAATAAGAATAATAAATGGTTGGGTTGGGTTGCCAACCCAACCAAGTAAGTATCCAATACAAAAGTTGTAGGTCAAGAAAAAATATACAACTTTTGTGGAGGTTACTATATAACATAACCTCAAAACTATCGACAAAGATGCTAAAGATTAATTTTTTTTTTAATTTATAATTTTAATTTTGTTTTGACGAAACTTCTGGAAGTAAATTATTTATGTCTTAAAAAATCACAAACTGTTTATGAAAAAATCTACTAAGTAGTTAAAAATGTGATAACATCAATACAGTAGAAACAGTACTTTGATAATTGATAATAATAAATTACAAAAGTTAATATTGTATCACGCCCCTAATACCAGTGCGCTCCGCAATAGCGCTTTCGAGGTCGCCACCATGGCATCATGACCAGCCAGGGCGTAGGAGCCCCCTTCCGCTACGTTTCGACATACGACCTAGACCGAGCAGCATAAAAGACGGTAGGCAACCCTGGCACAAGAGTTCGCTCACCGGCCTGGAGGAAACTATTAACTTGGCGCACCTCGTAGGGCCTTGGTGACAACGTGGAATCCAGACGGAGAGACAGGCATCGTCAGTATACGACACGCTGCACCTACCGCGACTTGCATTTTCGAATATCTCGTTCCGAACGACCTCACCCCGTCAATATATATTTACAGATTTACAAATAAGAAATGAAAAATATTTATGTTTCATTTCTTATTTAATTTTTATAGATTGGCATAGTTATTTAACTATGCCAATCTTTGCCTTATTCGCAATTTTTCTCGGAAGTTTTGAGGTTATGTTATATAGTAACCTCTACAAAATTTGTGGATTTTTTCTTGACCTACAACTTTTGTATTGGATACTTTTTGATTCAAAGCCAAAAACTGTTATTTTGCTTACTTATCTGAAGATTTCTTATTCTTATTTAATGGTTATAGCATTAGTGTAGAAATGAGAGCCATTTTCTTTTGTATTTTCTTCCGTACAATTTAATGTCGTAACCAGTATTGCAATTTTCTTAAAAATTTAAGCAAATAATGAACAATTACTTTAAAATTCAGTGTTGCAAAAGTCGTTTTTGAGTTTTTCAATTTTTGAGCATGTTGTTAAATAGGAACTATTGTTTTTATTATTGTATCAATAAGCACATGTAAAAACAACAAAAATGTGTCCCAGAAGAACTCTGTACGATGATTTTTCACCACAGAATTTTTTTTTAAAGAAAGTCTGATTTTGACGGAGAAAACTAAATAGCTCAAAAACTTCTTGTTTTTTGTGTAATGAAAAAATTTATACTTATTTAAGGTATAAAAATGCACGCTTTCACAAAATTTGATTAAAATTGAATTATTGTTGCGACAACAAAAAATTAAATACAAAAAATGCGTTTTGGCATTGTCATTCGCATTTTTCTCGAAAATTTTGAGGTCATAGTAAAAAGTGACCCATATGAATGTTGTAGATTTTTTTATGATCTACAACTTAGTATAGGACGTTTTTGGATAAAACAGCAAGTTTCGCCGGAAAGCGCAATAATATACTTTGCACCCGCTTTCAACCCCCCGAAATAAACATTATACCACCCCACGACCTGCATTTATTTTTTCTACGTTCACTATGAGCCCCTTTACCATTTCCAATGATAAAACTCCTGTCTACAATTAATACCCACTCTCAACTTAATTTGCCTGCACTATTAGGTTATATACAAATACCGGTTTTCGTTTTTTTAAAGTAAAATTAATATGATTACATAAGTAGGCAATTTTGTCTGGTTAAAGGTAAAAGTCCGAACAACATTTTGTTATAATTTATTTAAAAAAAATTAAACCAGTTAGTTTAAGCTTATATTTTAAGCTTATAAATGCGTATCTTGAAGAGCATCTAAAATCACTTAATTGTCTGGAATATGTAATTGTATTTATTAGTCTTTCAAAAGAAGAAACAGTCCTGTTAACGATTACTTAATATTGGTTTAGAAACAAAATTAAATTGATAAGAAAAAAGCATCTCCATGACTACTGAACTTGACTTTATGGTTCTCAGAGCATTTAATAATAGGTCTATACAGGGTCCTCCAACTCAGCTCCCGTCTTCTGTAGCTCAGTTACTAATTAAGCTAAGAGTTTGACATTTTGCAGGCTTACCCTGTACTTCAAGGTACATTTCAAGAAATTATTTTTCATTATACAGCGTGTCTCAAAAATGTGCAACGCCATGGCAATATATTTTTTTAAATTGCATGCTATATATTTTTTTACACATTTGGAAGCCTGTTATGGTTGCCTACATACCACCAAAATTTTATTGAAATCGGTTCAGTGACTGCAGCGCAAAAAAATAGAGGCAAAAAAAAATTGATTTTGCATCGTTGGCTTTAAAAATCAATAAAAACCACAAATTGCACCTCGTTAATAAAATTTTGCGACGTGCAATGAAAGTTGTTTAAAAAGTTGCTCCCAAATTGTAAAAAAATAGATATTGTACTTGTTTTTGGTACACTTGGTTCTCCCTTAGATCAGGGTGAAATCAAATTGCAGGATTTTACATTAAGTTTCAACACAAAACTCCCTCCAAGGTATCACTTTTTAGGGGAAAACCCCCAAAAGGGGGAAAAAATTCCTCTATCTGGCAACAGTGGACAAGGAGTGCTTGCATTCGTGCTCATCCTTCAAATTGTCGAGGAATAACGAGATGTGACACTACCACGCAAACTAATAAACGGTTTTTACGAAATATTCAAATGATAGGATCTCATATCAATAGATATAATATTCGATCATTTGAATCGCCTCTCTAGTAACTGACTTTTCATGATTACCCGACAGGAATACTTACATATATGGGATATTGACAAAGATAATACACGATAACTCGACGTATTATTGGTGACATCGCTTTTCTTGTCATTCCCCCATCAAATTACGAATTACCGTTACATTATAGACGTTTCCACATGGCCGGCATGTCAAGCCCACAACACGCACATCAGATATTACCAACGTTGATAATCAAATATTCCATCGGACATAATCGAAAAAAGAGGCTACACACCTAACCTCGAATTATTTAACGATTTTTCGAGACGAAAATATTTCACGACGTTTCGGGGTTTGTATAGAAAATATTTCTCGGCAGGTGGATATTAATGTAAAGCATCCTGCTAAACATTCAGAACTTTATAATATTATATATGAGGTAGGGAGAAGTTTTAATTGCCCCTGTTGTAGGTCGCTACCTCCCACTTCGTCATTACCATTCATTGAGTACCTAAAAAGAACATAAGCCCATCGAGAAAAGTGCCGACGGACGCTCGATTTTGGAGTACCGTATTTCTTGGGATAAATTGTTTGCGATTTCTACTAATGATGAATATACTTTTCGAGTGTTTACGTTCCAGAAAAAATGTTTCTTGTATTTAAACGTAAGGCAAGAATATTTGATAATGAATTATTTTGTTTTGTTATGTTTACACAGTGTGCCCCCATTTTTGATAAGTGGAAATTATTAGAATTTAAATTTCTTAAAATGATTCGGATGATTTTGAATAAATTATTATTAGTATAATGTATTAATTTCTTGTGTCGCTAGTTCTCTCACGTATGATATATTACTCAACAGTTATCATCAGGTAAACTCGATATTATATGGGCCAAATACAAAAAAACTTGATCAAAGATCAAACTGATTTGTAACAAAAAAAATCAATCTTAAATTACTTAGGTGAATTCATCTTTGATAGGATTATAGTATACTAGTGGACCTGTATACCGCCTATTTAGGTAGATCAGTGAATTCGGTAAAGTCAAAAAAACACAGTTGCCACCGCCAATAAAATTAGGCTTAATAAATGTTGAAAATTGGGTCCATAACCAGCCATGAGGTACAAATTTCTCTGTTACTCAATATTTGGCGAGTCTGCTGTCAAAATAAAATTGTGATGTCCCATGTATCGGCCTAACAACTACAATCTTTATTCAATTTTATGCCAAGTGCGGACGACCTAAACATTGCATTAGCATAATATTTTTGATACTTTATAGTTCTGGTTTTTGTTTTGATATTGGACAAAAACTATACAGCCAGTAAAATATAAAATAAATTTATAAATTTGTATACCAGTATCTACCTTTCCTCCTTCGTAAAACAAACGGGAAATATGTTAGAGTACCCTCGTCAAGCAAGAGCACATAATAAAATAATGTGAAAATATTTAATTTAAAATTTATTAATGTCTACTATAAACGAAAAACTCAAGAATAAGTATCTACATTTAAAGTAATCATTGAAGAACCCTAATTAATTATTTTATAACTAAATAGTATTATTTACAACACATTATTCATATTTGAATATTCAATGGATTCAATGCATAATTTTCAATTTAGTTAACAAATGAAATTGATAGACATCTTAATGATAGATCTAGTAATAATACAATAGGTATATAATACCCAAAACAAATACCTAAAATTAATATTATCTAATCTTGAGATGATTTAACCCATTTAATTGTTTAAGATTTATTGCTTGCACCTCAACAAAAAATGTTTTTGGTTGCCGTGACCACATGAACTAAATTATTATTTACAAAAATTTAACGTCTTACCGAAAGATACCAAAATTTGCATACCACTTGATATGCCCATTCAAATTTATTTGAATTCATAGGTATTAGAAGGCTTGCAGCTTAGAGGGCTTTATCACCCATCTCCAATAAATCATTCAGAAAACAATGAACTAAAATTATTAGTATTTTTTTATACGCTCACGTAAACATTAAATTCCATACCAGTTAACTTCATGTGGTAAACTGAGTGACGTATGCTATAAGTTACCAGACAGACCTATCTATTTTTAGTAACCTTGCGTCATAGCAAAATCTAAAGTACAGGTAGGCACTTTAAACAGCAATATAAAAATATATCCCTTTACTGTCAACAATGATTATTATCGACTGCGGCCCCTTGGTCTCTCCGGTACTCCCTTGGTACGCCCAATATCTTTTGGGTCAAGTTTTTTCTTAAATAAATAATTGTTTGCCACTTTGTTATGGTAGCTTGTCTACGCAAAGCAAGTTGCTGTTATTCGGAAAGACCTGGAACCATTTCCACTGCGTGTGTATTCTTTTCATCATACTACGTTACCTGCAAAAATATTAAATTAACAAAAGCTACGTATTCTAAACTCAAAACTAACCTCAATGTTGCCAACAAATTGATGAATTCCATATAATTCTCTTACTGTATTTTAGTTTAATCTGGAGATACCATTCGAAAGAACCACGGGCAGTTCAAAGTAGTTTGAAGTGGGTGATCAGCCTTTGCAACAAAATTTTGCTGGGGACCATATTCCGAGCCATTGGAGGAATTTTTCAGGCGCCTCTATCAATTCCACACCCTATTGATCTTCTACTACTTCTTGGTCTTGCAGCTAAATTTTCTATAGTGTTCTTTCAAACTTAGGTATAATTATAGGTTATGTGACGATATTTCACGCCCGCTAGGGGCGCTAGTAGCAGAAATATCTTGTGGTGCCATCTAATATGTAACCTCTCAAGAGTTGTATTCGTATTAGGTTAAAATAGGTTCTGAGCGGTGCTTTCACGTTGGGTTTGAGACGCGAACTTTTCACAAATAACATTCATTGGATCGTTACACATTCTTCGAACAAATATTAACGCAAAAGCAAATAATCACGAATTAATAATTATTATTATAGGTACAACATGGTTATAGGTTTCTCAAAGATTATTTGTGGGTACGGACTACGGAGTTTGTGCTTTTAGGCCCCCGCCGATAATGAAATCGCTTAGCTTTGTACATACCAATGTGAATAGGTTATGGTTGCGTTTTTGACGTTTCTAGCTCGCAGCCATGACGACGCGAAATAAACAGCTACTGAAATGTTGAGGTCCTTTCACCAAAATCGCTCGCGTTTCGGAAAATTTTGAAGCAAAAGCGCCCGAGAGGTCTTTTTTCGTCGATTTCGAAAACTCACGCAACGTAGAATGGTCCATGTGGGGGGACAGTCGCGCTCCGCGCGACTGTAATGTCTTCTCCATTTTTTCCATAAGCAATTAAGAATGGACATTTTGGCAGGTGAAATAGTGATTTAAAATCGTTCAATCGCATTTACTTAATATAGACTTGGGAATACTTTTCATGGTAATAAAAAATTGCTAGGTTCTGTTTTGCGCTGACTAATTATCATTATTTTACAGTCAAAATGTACACTGGATGCGACTACTTTTTTGTACTTAAGTTAGGCCCGCTAAACTCAAACATCACAAAATTTTGGATGGATACGTTTTCGAGTTATGATTTTTTGGTTTTGTTGTTTTTATCGGTGATAGTTTGACTATTTTGAACATATCTCTTAATCGCTTCAGTACCTTTCAGCGCACTGAGCCACGACATGAAAAAATTTTGCCCAAAATAAAAATTAAATTTTTACTCTATCGCCAGTGGACTCTATGCGAATATATTGGCCAGGACTATCTCCATAATTATCGGAGTGGCTAAACGTATAATAAAAAATTTCAATGCCGATGTGATGTTTTAATAGGGTAATACTGTATTAAAAATATGGCATGTATTATAGTCATCCTAATAGATTACAGTTTAAGAAAACTATTTGTTATTACTTTTCAAAAAAAAAATTCTTTATTTCTATGAAAAACCAAAATTTAAATTGAATTTTATTCACGTCCTATCACGTGATTGAAAACGCTCTGTAATTGGCTCAGTCTCCAGTGATGTCATTCGTTAGTCCGCTTAGAGCGCGTTCGGTTTGTCCGGGTAGGGTATATATCTCTGCGTTGTGGATTTATACACCATTTATAACCCATTTTTATGTAGAAATTGTGAAAACAACACATCATACAACACAATTACCAAACGGCGACGATGCCGATGCTGACAGACCATATGGGCCGATTTGACGTCTGCTCGCATCTACTAACCGGTGACGTCACACAACAGAAAGTATGGTTTTGGCGGGACTTTTTGTGTTTCAATTTTTAACGCTGATTTTTATGAAATATTGAGGAAATAATTACGAAAAATAATGCATTTACAATGCAGAGTGAAGGAATAAACACACTAAGATGGTTTTCCAATAATAGTCAAATACCCTATTGTATTCTTTTATACCGGTTTCAGGAATATTTCCGTCTTTAGTGCAATCTACATAAATAAATGAACAACAATTAACAAAGATACACATTAAAAATCTTAACCTACAAATCGTCTAGAGTACATAAGATTCACGAAAAACAAGTCTCTTTATAATTTTATTTCTTGAGTCCTGTCCTGGGGTGCTCTGACTATCTAGTTATATGTGGTAATTAGTATACTAATAGGTATGTCACCAGACACTAAGATTATCGTGAATTAATTATATATGCTGAAAAACTGCTGAGAGGGGATATTTATAAAGCTTGAAAACATTTTGTTGTTGTTAAATTCTGTGATGTCATTAAGTATAGTGTTCGGGATCACTGCTTTGTGTTTACGTATTTCCAGCTCCTTCTTAAGATCCATCTTACGTGATTTATTCATATGGTGGATTAGCGACATATTGTCAATATTGTTGGAGTGTGACCTGTGTCCGTGGGATGTCGCCCCAGTGCAGAATTATTGTTGATGTGTTCCTTAAATCTTATTTTTAATTTTCTACGGGTCTGGCCTAAATAGAAACTATCACAGTCATTGTACTTTATGTCGTATATTCCACTTTTTTCCATCCTGTCTATTTTTTGTTTGTAATTAATGAGAAAAGAGCCTCTTTTGAAATTGGTTCTTATAGCTGGTGTGATGTTATATTTTTCTAATGATTTTCTGATGGGTGCCGATAAAGATCTATTGTAATCAAGTATTACATATTTAGTTTTCATTTTTATGTTGGGATAAATTATGTTGTTGATGTTTGTTGTAAATTGTCTACAGATCCATATTGTTATAACCACTGTCCCTAGCAATATGCATTATGGTGCAAATTTCGGATGTAAAGTTAAAATCGTCCAAGGGGATATGAACCGCTCTATTAAAGAGAAATCGAAAAGCTGCCTCCTTGTATTTATGGGACGTGTAGCTGTATTTTGGGATTACAATATCTGGGCTTACGAAATATGTTATAATTCAATCGGTTATTCCTCTTTGCCAGGTTATATCAAAAAAATTCAAGGTATCTAGGTATCTAGGGCCAAGGTATCTAAGAAATAAATATTGGCACATGGTTCGACTTTTGAAACTTTTATATTAGGGACAAAATGTCAAAAAGCTAGGAAATTTGTGGGGATAATCCCATTTGGCCGAAAATGTTTTCGCCTTTTTCGCAAAACTAAAAAAGATTGATCTGCCAAACTGAAAATGTCCTTGCTTATATCCTTCCATAACTAATGTTAACTAAATAGGGCAAAATTGCAAGACTAGCGGACGAATGTTTTGAGGTTTTTTTGGTTTGATATCCAAAAAGATGCATTTTTAATTACTGCAATGATCTGAACCTAACCTAGCCGATATCCAGTTCTCGAATGTAATCCAATAATTAGACGCTTAAACGACGGAATGTCAGGGGCACAATCACGTCTGAAACGAAAGGAGAGGAATCTGGTGACATCAATAGCATCTGCTGTTAGCGCCTGCCTCCGAGAATGGCAATTAAAATACAATTAATGCTACTACTGGAGCTCCCGGTCCGTAGGAACGCATTGAAAAATTACTAGGCGCCAGATAATTGCGCCTGAGGGTCTGTAGCGTTAATTGTTTGCCTTAACGACTCCTTATTATCCTGATGACGTCGATTAATCGTCACCGTAAATTCCAAATTTTAGCTAGATTAAAGTATTAACAGAGAATATTATTATATTTAACAGCTGAACAGTTTAGTTTTAGTAGATTTAGACAATTGCCATACATTAAAACCCGATTTATGTTCGTTCAATCACCAACTCAATTATTGTGTCATTATGGTTGTTAAAAAGTATCTGCAAAGAGAGGTTAAGTAAGTTCGCAGCCAACTTCAATATTTAACGTAGGTCTCTCGCACGTGGAAGTTTTAAGGAGGAAAGTTTCACATCGTCGTCAGCTCGCATCGGATGATTGATTTCTGCGAAGGTAAACAACGTTTTATTTTCGAATTATAAAACTTGGATTAATCCTTGGCAAGGACCTTTAAGTTATTTACTTCGGAAACTCTATTTCGTCGACCACCGATAAACTTGAGATTAATTTCTCTTGCGGTTCATATAAGTTGCGTATATGCTGTTAAAGTAAAGTTTTCTCAAGGAAAATGTTTTGAAATTGATAGGATGTAATAATATATTCATCGAGAAATAAAAATAAATAAATTCAGCTAACATTTTGATTCGTATTAGCGCCACAATGCGGAACTGGTGTCGCCATCTGCCGCTTGATAGTTGAACAGCCGACAGTCTGCTGTTATGGAGGCATGGAGTGGAGTCGCACTGAGTTTCTCGTACAGCAATTTGCTGCTTGGGGCCAAGAACTGTTTTATCGACATGATGCTTAGAATACACCCGCACAGATGGCGGTAGTAGTACGTTTTTTTGATTTTGTGATAATTAATAAAGGTGTAATACAAAAAAATAAGATAATTTATAGGTGTAGCTGTTTTTTTGCGACACAATAAAAAGAACTTCATTATTGTCTGACCCATGTTTTATTTTTTTAAATTTCATATGGAAGTTCGTCTTTCGTCCATTTCTTGAAAGTAGTATACGTCAATTTCCTGATCTCCAAAACGTAAAGTAACCGGAAATATTCTAGAAGCTTTTGGAAAGAAACCAACAAAACAACGGAAGTTTTAGCATTGTGTGAATAGTCACATAAAATGCTTATGACATATTAGTATATAATTTGAAAGGTTTTCTCAACTTTTTGAGAAAATTATTGCAGAAAACGCATAAATACAAACTCAAATCACAATCTCACTCGACAAATTCAGATTCAACGGAGAAAGGCGTCAGTTGCTACTTGTTTCTTTTTTGTTGTTGTTGGCCAATGTAGTCATTTAGCGACCATTATTATATTTTCGGCAAATTAACTTCTTGGAAAATGTGATCTGATTCAAAAGTTATTGATTATTTTTATAGTTTTTTTATAGTTCGCATTTTTATAGTTTTATGGTTTTAAAGCATTTTTACAGCATTTGATGTATGCTAAACCTTACGAGATATATATTTTTTTTGTTAATGAAATTAAAAATACGCCGGAAACACGTCATTTAGTCTTGTTTATCTGCTTGATAAAAAGCGGCTTGGTAAATTTTAACTCAATATTTTATGCCACATATTTGCATTTTTGTCGATTAATTTTAAACCTGGATGCTGGGATAACTTTCCATATATTTCCATATTAGTCAATTATAGTTTTATTATTGATTTTTCCACAGTGCGTTTTATGTGAACACCGTAAAAGCGGAATTATCTGTTGGTTCTAGGGATAATCTACGCTTTCCATGTTGTTTCTGATAGCTGGTATGATTTAACTAAATCCATAAAACATTAAATAAATGGTGTAGTTGATAGCCCTCCTGTTGAAGTGTGCCCAAGTTGCAAGGTCATTATCATTTTTAATGGCTGTCTACTTACCTCACAACCTGGCCGGTTCGTCATGGCCAAGAGGTCAACAATGTTGCGGCATGCTGCAACAATTATAATCATTTCGTTAATAATAAATCAATTGTTGATCTTATAATGTTACTACAAAGTTAAATAGTAATTGAAATTAAGTTCGTAGGCTTTCACGGCTAGAATCATTTAGAAAATAAACTGCAATATTCAGTTAGCTCTGAAGAAGCGAGCAACATGTTTCGCGAAACGTCAGCATTTACAAATCTTGAAATTAACTTCATTCGACATCAACAATTTACTATTTCATTTCTTTTCATTTCATTTCGTATTTCAAACATAGATGAAAAAGATAGAATATTTTACAATAGCACTTCCAATTTGTCGTATTCCCCAGTTCCACCAGGACTCAACTGTCCCAGTTAAAATCGCTCGCATCTAGCAAAACTTTATCGCGAACACTTTTATCGCCTTGGCTCCCGAATTGTTCGGTAATTCCTACATAAATTCTTCCGGGTTTGCGGGACCCCGGAACGGCGACGCCCCCGCCCCTCGTACGTTCTGAATCGTTTGAGCCAATATTAGTTCTGGAGGTAATGGAATAGCTGAGCATCCCCCGATGCGAAGTTACCGTTTCTCCAGCGCGCGTAAAAACTAATCTTAAGTATTTATTCCCAATTGCTGCGACCGACCTGACCCTGTTATCCCTTATCCCGATGTCCCCCGCTAGATGGCGCAGGCGGTTGCGTTAGTTCGGAAACTAATACAAGTCGTCTGGGAAATTAATTCGCTTGTACATCCGGACCACTTCCCGCATCCCTCTCTATCCGTCCCACCCCGAACAAACATTACAAACAATTACTGCCGGATACTTCCGGTCGATTCTCTGCAAATTATCCGTCTCCGTTGCGCCGAGGTCGTAACCGATGCAATTTGACCAGATTTCATTTTATTGGCCGATGGGATTCCATGTTGGAAACTATTCGGGATGCTAAATTCACCATGGCGAATGCATTCTCGGGCAATTTCTAGGTAGACAAATAACTGCACTTTTTAGTGGATGCGTTGCTTGAGCATAAGTGCAATGGAAGTATTTTATACGTTCATATATCAAAGAAAAATCAAAGAAAAGTCTTTTTGCCAATTTATTTATCTGGATTTATTAGTTGGTTATCTGATACGCGTCATCAATGAACTGTTGGTAAACTCTTTAGGCTACAGTCACACGCTGGTTGCTATCGCTGCAAAGCATTAATTGTTTTTCTTCAAATCAACTTTTTATTTCTGGTCCGATTAAGATACCGTTTTGACATTCTACAGTAGGGTGACCAACCGTCCCGATTTGGGCGGGACAGTCCCGAATTGTAAGCACTTGTCCCGCCTGATGAAACGTCCCGAATTTTGTCCCGATTTTTAAAAATGTTATTCTAATGTCCAGAATTTCCCAGACACCAGCCATCAAAGTAATGATTTTGTTAGCATATTAAAGTGTACCATACTTTTCTCAACAAAATGACTCAGCCGTATCTAAGAGAAATGTAGGTAATTGAGATGTTTTCTAGCCAATTTTGAAAACATTAGCGTATTTAGTTAAGGGGAATCAATAGAGCTAGTGCGTCCTATAGAAAAAGCATCCATAGTGAGCTTTATTTTGTATCAATGATCTTATGTAATATCTCAAATTATAGATAAAGGTGTATTACTTGTTGTAATGTATATGTATTAATTGTTATTGTTGTATCCATGCCATGTGATAAAATATGTCTGACTCATGTACTCAAAGAAGTGAAATTTTGATATATGTATGAGATATTGATATTTCTACGCGAAATTTTGTACACTTTATATATAGGAAGGTGTAGCTGAGCGATATTATGTGATACTTTTTTTCAATTTTACGTTGTGTTCTCCGTACAAAAAAATCGCAGTCAGATTCAGTAACTTTTTGTCAAAAACGGTCAAAAATTTAATAAATTTCAAAAATCTATCACTAGAAAATTGCATACCGTTTATCTTTAATTTGGTGTATAGCTTTTATGAATCTGTGAACTAATAGCGAAGAAAACCCCTCCGAACTTTTACGTGTTTTGTGAGTAGAATGTATGGGGATACGGATTCACCTTGTGTTTAGAGAATCGACTGTTTATTCTGTAAAAGAACAGATCTGGTGTATAGAAATTTCAGTCAGTCAGGATTGACAAATTCTATATTAAATATTGGTGACGGACAACGTACTACTTTGAGCTCCTGATTGGGAGAATGAATGGCATTTTATAGTCATAGAAATAGACTTTCACAAAAATAATAATTAACTTATTGAAACGATTTTTAAACGTGTAGTGTGTTGTGTTGTAACGTGTATTGTAATTTAGTCGAACTGATTTTGACACTTAAATTTTAATCGATTTTTATTTGTAATAAAGAAAGATATTATCAGATTTCGACTCAAATGAAAATATGATTACATTATTGTTCACAAATTCTTTCAAAATTTAAATTTATGCGACCTTGTAATTAACATCACATATTTTTACAGATATTTTTCATTAATCTAAAAATAATCACAATCTGGATAAATAGTTAAGAAACGAAAATTTAAGAACATTTCCGAAAAGAAACTCCGTTATTGGAAATCAGTTGGAAACAAATCACGTGTTTTGGTGTAGTTTTCTAGCGGCGAAGATAGTGAAATACAATCAACATATTTCGTCTAATAAGTACAAATAATGCCTTAAAGTTACAAGGTCTTGAAAATTGATAATTATTATATAGAATATTAATTCTGGCGGTGTAGGCCCAACGGAAGAAAAAATATTTTCCTGGTACATTTCTAATCATTATCTATGCCAGAATCATTGGCTAGCTCATCAAGCTCCTTAAAAAATATAAGGAGCAAATGATGACACATAGTTAGAACGTAAATATTAAATTATACTGAATTGATAATAATTAAAGCCATAACCTGGATTTAAACCAGGCATCTTTTGGTATCCAGAACAATACACAAATATCTATTGTCACTCCAAAACGTTGGCACCCAAGTAGTGCAATGCAAATAAAATATAGTGCCAAACACTTTTGCGTTTACACTACTTATTTCAGTTGGTCATTTCGGAATGTCCGTACAATCTTTCAATTGTATTCTTAGAAAAATGTAAAAGGAAACTTAAAAAAAAATCAAGAAGAACAAAGACCTAGTTAAGAAACCTAGCTTTAACTTTATTTCCATTTATCTCCCGCTAATCAAAAAGTCTTGCAATACTTACGATAAAAATATGTTTCAGTTATTGGTAATATGTTACCGTCCCGATTTTAAGTTTTAAAAAGTTGGTCACCCTATTCTACAGGCACTCTTATAGTAACAAATAGAATGTGGCATAATACAATCTTATATCTAAATTTATTGAAAATTCAGATCTGAATCACAAAAAATGGCATTGTGCCATGGAGATTACAATTTGTGACAAAAAGGACGAAAACCTCAAAAAGGGTAATAGGGCGAGAATTACGTAGACAAAAGATTGTAAACGAGAACAACGTGGATCAAAATGACGTAGAGAACACCGTTATGGGCAACACGGAAAAGCAAACAAAATTGATAAAAAGAACGAACAAGACAAAAACGACGAAATGATAAAACGGACGTACGGACATGAAAAATTGCAATACAGATGAACAAGTACAGAAACGACACTATACAGGACAAAACGGAGGATTTTAAAACAAATCTTGTTTTCCTTTTTACGTCCATATTGTTCTCTCCATAATTGCCCTTTTCCCATTTTCCCTTTTCCGTTCAATCTATTCTTACTCTTCATCGATTACGCATTAGTATTTATTATAAATGTGAATAGATATAGATGGCTTATGTGCGACACATATCCAATTTGGTTCACTTTTCGCCTCTTGATTACAGTGACGTGAAGGTTTTTAACTGAGGATTACGAAGGTTTGCACAACAACTTCGATACACGGAGTGTCTCACAGAACATGAGGATTTTGGTAAACGCCAGACACTAAGTAAGCTAACTGTGATAATATATTTTTGAAACATTTTGCTCTAGATACGGCGAAAGAAGTTAAAAATATCACTTTATTCTTCCCTCCTCCATATGTTATTACAAAAGCACACAAGTACGCCAGCCCAACTCCAAACCCACAACCTTCGACACCATCAATGCGGTCCTGAAATCTGGCTAAAATACTACAGTCCATGGCCATTTCCAGGCGAGAAGAACGTTATAATTATGTATTATAATTCTGTAACGAATATATTGTACCTATTTGTATTTACAATTTGTCGGATATGAATGTATTCTATCTAAATCCAATACAGTTATCCTTTTGGGATCCGAAATATATCGGGAAGTTCTCAAAAGGAATTGGACGGGTGATATTGTTGAATATTTAATACACAGCTATAATTATTTATTGAATTAAATATAAATATAAAATTACAAACAAATGGAAATGTTGATATTGGCATGCATAATATAAAAAATATTATATCATTATATATCATAATGTACCCCCATTTTGGGTCGCTTGCAGTTTGAAAACGACTGCATTTAAGAAAAAGTGGAAGGATTAGTATTGCACTGATGTTAAATTTGCAAAATCCTGATTGTTTTGCGGTAAAATACATTAAACCGCGAACGTGCACGTTAGGGTAAATTTTAGGGCTTCCCGGTACTAATAAAATTTGCGGATATTGAATATTGAAACTCAACCATTTCCGCGTCGGGTGCCAAAAGGGCAATTACATTGGCTTTGCTATGCCGTACTCGGATTAACATCAAAGAAATGTATATTTATACAGGCTGTTTCTTAATGACATGATAATATTTACGGAGGTTATTCTTGGGTCCAATTTGGGGAAAAAAAATCATATGAACATATGTCCTAAAGGTCTTAATTTTTGAACTACAGGGTGCTAAAGTTTTAAGAAAAAATTCTTTTTTTATCATTCCATAATGTGTTTAGATTACTTTGATTTAATAATTTTACCGTTCAAAAATTATTCTTTTTTTTTTTCTAATGCGAAAACCGTACGTGAAACGTAAAAAAATAGACCAGATTAGGTAAGAAAGGAATGAGGATTTCAAAAATAATCGTTACTTTAAAAGAAAAGCAGTGGCGTATCACTTTTCTCTTTGAAATGATTCAGTACAAACCCCGCACGAGCGCCACTGGCAAGAATAAAAAAATATGTTGCACAGAAGAAAATGCCTTTTGATGCATAGAAGATGCGTACTACGTTTCACAAAGATATCTAGAGTCGTACCAAAGTTATCATATAAAAAACGATTTTTTCTTCAAACTTTAGCACCCTGCAGTTCAAAAGTTGAGACCTTTAGTACATATGTTCATATGATTTTTTTTAGTATAGATAAAATGATAATTTATATTTTGTGGCGTCCGGTATTGATAGCATTTTATTCTGCAGATGATTAATATCAAATAATAAATTTTACGAATTAAAACGAGTGATTTACCTTAATTCATTTACTACTGGGTAAATATGTACCTATGAACGCTATATATTAAAATTGAAATGGCAGGGTCAAAATTTATCTTTGGATCAATAAAATGTGTGTTAGTTCGGAACAAACATCAAATGGCAACAATCAAAAGTCACATTATTTAGTCGCCAAAATTAGATTAAAATTACTTGGAATAAATAAATAGGAATCAAAGTTCAATAAGAGTAATAATTTAAGACCCGTAAGTTCACTACCTTAATTTCAACTTAAAATAAAAATGTTTTACCACACAAAGGTGCATTCTTGCTCGTCAAGTATGCCCAGTCATGTGGTAACAATAATGAGGCAGTGCTGGTCGAAATTCCACCCAGACACTGAAAACAATAACGCGCAAACTTGGCGAAATTCCTGCGCGGAAATAATTGTAGTGGCTTCAGCAGGCCTTCAGCGAGTTTTTTTTGCCTCGTGATGCCGCCGCCCGATAGGGCACGAAACCAACCCCTTAAGTGGCCACAGTATAACCGATACGGTCGTCGCAAAATCAAGTCATCAAAGGCACGCAGATCCGTGCAGAACAATAGACGACTCATCAACCCTCACTCCTTTGCCGCGTCAGGACCCATGGTCCTGAAACTCTCCTGAAACCTGAAAGGAGGCGGACAACGTAGAGCCGGGACAAAAAGTAAAGCCGCGCTTTGTGTTTTCGCAATAATTGAATTTGGCGCAGAGATAGGCGGGACGGTAATTAATTATTTTTGCGACGCTGATCAAAAGATATATTTATAATGATGTTATTGGTTTTTCTTCTTTTCCCATCTGATGGTGGTACGTAAAAAGGCTAACCGGTTTGTATTATGCCCCCTCCCCCAAGCGGTGACTTTTATCTTTTGAAATTTAAGTATTAAATAAGCCTTTTAAGTATTCTTCTTTCGTCCTTTGTCGTGCTGTTAACAAAACATTGGTGAGGCGGATATTCCTTTGATCGCTAAAAGTTGGAATATGAAATTCTTATTAAATCTACCGTATTTAACAAAATTGGAATGACTTGTGAAGATTAAGAAAAAATACATTTATACAGGCTGGTTAATCTAAGTACAGTCATTGTTGCAATATAATTTTACTTAATTTCTAAATTATGTGAGTTAATTAATTATGAAAATCTGTACCTGTCTCATTAACATCATGCTACTTCGTCTGCCAATCCATTAGATCGAACATGTTCTACCTAAATTGTTATTAATTTTGTGGCTACATAAGTTTAGACACGTTATTGCTTGTATTGTGATAATTAAATATAACAATTATGAAGTAAGGGCTTGTACGATAACTTGTGTAAGTAATAAAAAACCTAACTGCTTGTTACATTTTTAAAAGTAAAATTTTTCTCGAACCGCTCATCCGATTTTGATAACTATTTTGTTCAGTTGTAGGTTGATTCCTTTATAACAATACCTTTGTAGATTACCACGTTGCCCAAACATTTCCAAACATTTTTGTAGTTTTAGCAATTCATAACCTCTTTTAATAACGATCGAGAACAAGCTGTATAATGCGAAGACTGAACACATGGCTACAAATATATCAGGTACTAGGCTGTGATATTCTTCTGACTACATGTCTTATTCAGGGAACGAACCCATGTTTTGTCATTTTGCCATTTGGCCAGAAAGCCTTTTGTTGTTGGTCGTAGCAGTATAAGCAATAACTGAGTTATTTTCTTGAACGGAATATCCTCTCAGTCTAAAAGATTCTCAAAAACTCACTACTGGTATGTTTTCCACCATGCTTCCACCATGCCGTTACTGTTCTTGTTGTATTTCGGATTCTAAAAGAGGTAATGTTAAATCAACAATCTAAATTTTCAGAAATATTTGGTTACGGTTTGACTACACTTGATTCGATGAAAGAAACAGGTTCTTGCACTTTTTGTATGCTGAAAACTAAAAGTTGAATAAAAACGACTCGTAGTGTATTTAATCTGGTTTATGACTTACATGTCACCAATAAATTTTAACGACAATTCCAGTAGATGGTTGTCGGATTTATGTTTTACCATTGAAAATTTAAAATTGCTTTCTCTCAATCAATGTTTCTCCTGTTAACCGATTCACGGTGTACACTTTTCTTTAAACAAATAAATCTAAAATACACATAACACAAAAACTTAATTTTATTGCAACAATGTGAACAACTTATTATTATTATTATATGTATGACGTATGTATTCATGCCATTATTTATATTTTATTCCTCAATCATTGCAGATGCACGTAAGATTGTCACACACCCCATGTTTTTGACACACTTCATCGCATTCTGCATCTTTATAACATTCAACTTTAACTAAAACAAAAAAATATCATTATCAACAAATAATTGTAACGCACGTTATTAAATAGTATGTTTAGAAATTATACACATTTAAACAAAATTAGTTATTACTTACTATTATAGATTAAGACGAAAGAAGCAATAAGTACTAACAGAAACAGTAAGAAGTATGTTCCCGTCATGATCCTGGTTGCTGCTGTAGGCTTTACTATGACTGGAATTGCTGTTTATGCGACTATATAGGTAACGACGGAATATTTCTAAAACAATGACTATGTTATTTCTTCATAGAAGTAACTAATACAAGTATAAATAACTAAATAACAGAACATTTACCGATGTCACGAGTTGTGAATACCGATGCAAATAGCGTAAATATTTGTTCGCATTTGTTATTTTCTGTAAATCGGCGCGGCGTTATAACAATAGTTATATGTTGTGCGTTGTATTTGTATTTCTATTTTTATCTATTGCATAATTTTGTATATATTTAGTATAATCTTTTGAGTGGTATAATCCTAATATATTCTGCCCAATATTGTTGAATGAATATATTATAATAACTTTCCAATATGTTTTTGCAGTGATTTCATAATATGTTGAAAATCACTGTTGCGGAATGTCCAAACATTCATAATTACATAAGTAGGTATACATGAATAGGTACCACCTATTAGGTGGTCTTGGTATCAATCCTTAAAGAAGGCAAAACAAATTTAACTGGACCCCATAATTTCATTTCGTGAGTGTAAATTCAACAAAAGCTTTTATGCTTCGTAAGATACGAATAATCACCAGTTTTCATTTCTCATTAAAAAACTGCGGATGTTATTTGGCAGTTTGACACCGTCCAAAAAAAAAAAACACGCGCCGTTATAGAATTGTATAGAACATAAATCTCAACAGATCAAGTATATTTCCTTTTAATAAAATATTCAATCATTCAATTTAATTTGTCTATAAACTTCATAGTAGCGATTTATACTGTTAATTGTGAGCTCGTCAAATAATATTTTTATTCAAAAGAGAGTTTACCTGGCATGCTTCCCAACAGTCTATGTCGTAATAACATTAAGGGGTCAGTTCCCAATATTTTTTCAAAAAATCGATTTTTTTAAAAACCACAGATTCTTGTAGTAAATATACGTAGAAATACTCTAAAAACTATCATTTTTATCAGAAAGTTCGAGAAACGGGCGAAATCCGCGAAACAATGGAACGGTGTCGAGCGCGCTGAGCGTGGTCCTGGCGCGTCAAACATACAATTGTTTATATTATATGTAAAAAATGAAATATAAAATTTATATGATGCGCATTTTTGGCATGCGCATCCATGGGAATTTCAGTAGGCATATAAGAAGAACATCCCGCGCGGAAGCAAGAAAAACAGGGAATTTGTACTTGTACCAATCGGCGCAGCAGGTTTAGACTCTATACCGCCCGATTTTATACAGCTTTATTTTTTTCACAAATACACCTTGTACCTGTTGAAACTACATATGTACCAACAACCTGACAAGGTTACGTCCGTCGGTCATAGACCCCCTAAAAGCGATCCCTAAAGTGCACTTTGCGGTTTCTCGAATTTTACCGCAATACGGCCACGATTTAGAAAGTTTAGATTGTGTACAATATTAATCCTTATAAAATTTGACACAAAGGTGCATGCCCCCGCACACGATGGGGAGTTATACGGTATAGGGTTCTCGGAGCTGGAGCGCCATCTCCCCTTTTACCCCACCTTCGAACCCCCACCCTTACCCCCGCGAGGTGTGAATCCACACACGATTGGAAGTTGTACCGCATGGGATTAGAGGGGAGGGAAAAGCGTGGTATGAAACCACACACGATAGGGAGTCATGCGGTATAGGAGTCTCGATACTGCGGGCAACTCTCTTCACTAGGGAACTTAAGCAGACAGACAGATCATGTTATCGTTTTATTAAGAGTGTAGTATACCCCTATATTGAGGCACTTGCTGTGTGAGACTACACCGTATTATTAAAAAAAATAAATATACCTTTTTTGTGCAGAATTTTATAAGGACAATTTTACACAGGAGCTGAAATTTCGAAATCATGACCGTTTTGCGGCAAAATGCGAAAAACCGCGAACGTACACATTAGGGGTGGGTTTTTTGTAGTTTGCACAAATATAAGGCGTACATCTAAAACATGTGAAGCGGTATAAAATGGGGGATAAATCGTTCACCAGCTCTTCTAGGTCTATAAGGAACAAAAGTGGCCATTAGGAATTCCAGAATGGAAACATATCAAAGTTACGAGGAAGCTGAAGGGTTAATATATAGAGCAGACATTGCTGAATGAGTGTAAAAAGCTATTTAAAAAAATCTTAAGAAACGTAATATTGTCGGGAAAAATGTTAATCTCGTTTTTCTCAAAACTATGTTTTTCGAGCTGGCTGACATTCTAAAAAAGAAGCTGTTGCACCTGCAAAGCTGACAATTTTATGTCATGTTCTGTACATGTTTAGTTATCGCCCCTACCAGAATTATGATTTTTCATTAACATTTAATCAACTTTTTTAAACTTTTTTAAACGTGTCAGCCAGATTCAAGTAAGGGAAACTTCATTCAGACCATACTAGCGAAATTTTCCATTAAAAAAAATATTACTTTATTTTGTAGCACTTTAAGATCTCCTCTTTCATAAATTAAAAGTTTGAAGTAATAATATACATCCTTCCATAAGAAAAAAATTCTTGAACAATGTCTTGGAGATTGGGAACTGACCCCTTAAATTACATTTTAAATAGCGAAGTAAATTAGATTGGAAGACGCGTAGCTTTAAGTGCGCTTAGCACAGTTCGTCATAAGGTCAATTTCTTCGAAGCTGCTCACATTTTGTACACACATCTTTAACTCGTTCATAAAAAGCTGTAAACCATGAATATCGTGCGAGGTCTGTAAGCTGGCAAAGTTAAGTTAACAAAGACAAAGAGTTTGTAAAGCTTTATAATTATAACCGATGCGATGATGTCCTTTTCATGCATACGCACAACTACGTCGGTCTCTCTCCGTTCAAAGCGGCGATGCGTCCTCTGCAGGGATATGACTTGGGCAGAAAACGTCCCTATTCGCATTTAAAAACTTTCGCCCACTTTAAATTCCCTTAATGTCGCCATTTTGTCACGGTCCCGAGACTCGGGAACGACCTACCCGACAATTTATCCGGCGGGAAAACTGCACACCGCTACTCTCGCAGAGGGCGTTTAATTTATATTGCAACAAGGCTCAGTCGTAACCACCCCGTATAACATGGAAGCCGCCGAAACATTGTCAAATCGGGATTGTTGAATTTGTGGCCTATACAGGGTATCTGGAAAGTAAGCCCATGTCAAATGGGACCGGTTAAAAACTGCTAATTTATATTACGTTAACAGAATTGTTTATAGACACCTTGCTCTAATGAAACAAAATTACTGGGCTTAATTCAAGATGAAAATTTAATAATTATAGTAATAAACAATAAAATAAAATCTTTAACGTAAAGTTTATTTATCTTATGGACTGCAAAATACTTTCCAGTAGCGGTCTGATTATACACGGGCTTGCAATAAACTAAACTGAAATCAAAACATTAAAATCAGAAGAATTCAAATAGATTCGCTTTCCAACTGCATGGTAAATTGTCACAAAGTCCACACAAAGGTGGGGGTCATATCAAACACATTAAACATTATTGCTTTGTTTTTTATTTGTTTCTGTTGTTTGTTTGTTTTTAAATGTTTTTGTTTCAAATATGATTATATAGGTAAAAGAAAAATTTTTCGCATTCGCAATTTTTTGCCGCTCATATTTGCCCGCGTGTTTGGTTGCATACACTTTACATTTGTGCTTTCCGTAAATTGTTGTTTATACTACGCCATTGTATTTCTCTTTTCGTTTGACGAAGCTCATTGAAATTTTCGGAACCGAGTGTTTCTAGTTAGGGCTTACACAATACCGTGAGTTTTATATAATTTTGTGCTTCGTCACATTTTAACTTTGTTTCTCGTTTTCTAGTTTTGATAAGATTTTGTTGTAACTTCACTTTTGGAGATGCTGTGTTAGATTTTTTTCCGGTTCGTGGAATGTATTTGTTTTGCGGATTTTATTATTTGACCGTGAGCTTTTCCATTTAGTATTATGACTTTTTTTATTGTTACTTTATCATACGCAGTATGTAAAGTATTGTAATCGTGCCAAAAAAAATTTTAAAATTTTAGCGGAAATATGTCTTTTTGGGTCCCCTAAACACTTTTGACCAAGGTACAAAAAATGTCTGTGTGTGTGTGTGTGTACCCGTTTTTTGTGGCCACGATTCCGGAGAAACTACTAAAGGTATCGGGACGAAACTTCATAATTAGAAGTTTCATAATTTCAGATTTTTTTGTGTATTCTTGTAGCGTTGATGGTTTGAAAATGCCTAATTTAGGTGAAACTAGTTACGAACTGAAGTAAATATAAACACACCACGCAGGGAAGAGCGTTTGTTTCATTTGAATATTTACACCTGCCTTAGCATCACTTACATTTTACATATAACCAATAATGTCTACACGGACGTTGGCCCTAAATTCTATCTGACGTATCTTCCAAGAAATCCAAACAGCATGATTTTCATCGGCCAAGATATTGTTATTATGGATAAAATACATAAAGTTTACACTTATTTTCTATTTTAAAGAAATATCTTAAAATTTACTAACGATAGTCTCTTAGGACCCGTTTTCAATTTCTTTTCCGATATGAAGATGTAAGAAATTTGTTCACTCAATATTTTTTATTTATAACCTTGTATGAAAAGTGCTTGTAGTAAAAAAATTAGCCTTCCTATTCCTTCCCTTTTTTATAACAAGTTATTGAAATTGGATTTTTTTTATTTCACAATGTTTAATGCCTAATATCTGTCACAATTAATTCATCTTATCATAATGTTTAAAAATATATAAGAACATTCTCCAGTACTTCGCTGTGTTACTCTAGCAAAAGACGTAAAAGTTATGAGGGGTTTGCTCAGCTGTTAGTTTACAGAATAGTAATAGCAATACACCAAATTAAAGATAAAAGGTATATAATTTTTCTTGTAGTAGTAGATTTCTTAATATGACATAAAATTGACTCATTTTGCGATTTTTTTTACACAGGATAACACAGGTAAAAATTGAAAGAAGTACAACATAATAGATCTCTTTTTTCTATAAGTGTACAAAATTTCACGTAAAAATATCAATATCTTAGCTTTGAAGAAGCGAGCAACATGGTTCGCGAAACGTCAGCATTAACAAGTCTTGACACACGGCATAACTCGGAAGCAGTTTATTTTCTAAATGATTCTGGCCGTGAAAGCCTACGTACTTACTTAATCTTACATGCTGTTCTTCACTCAAAACTTTACTTCTTTGAGTGCATGAATCAGACATATTTTATCACGTAGCATGGATGTACTAACAACAATTATTAATACATATACATTACCACAACAAGTAATACACATGCGTCTATAATTTGATGTATAACATGTCAGAATAGATACAAAATTAAGCTCACTGTGGATGCTTAATTTGTAGAACAGAGGTATCCACTAGCTCTAAGATTCCTCTTAATTTCTTTCGTAAGTATGTATTGTGAAATGTATGTACTCCAAAGTAAAAAGCATAACTTAAGCCTCAATGTCTAAATATCATAATTTCCGCCATCAGGTTGGATGGTGCTCTATGGTAATTATTGAGATGTACTCAACTGTTTGTAAGGTTGTATTTGAGATAATTGTACTTCAACAGCCTATTCAATAAACATTATTATTATTATTATTATAATGGCCTTCAAACACGAATATACCCGTTTATCAATTATTTTACAGTGCATCCCATTGCGGGGGACTATAAAGTCAATAGACCACCGAACAATGATGAAATACTTCGTAATTGTAATTAGAAAAACAATTATGCAAACCTCATTGTACAATACACACAATTACAAATAGCAAACTAAACAATAACATCTAAGATAAAATCTTAACTTCAACAATTATTATGTATTCATTTATTATTAGTTTTGACCACACGGTTGACAGTTTGACTAACGCGGTCAAATCACGGCGTTCTCTCGATACACACAAAGAGTCGCGATCATTCGCGATCTGTGTTGCTCCTTCGTCTTCGCGTCGGTTATTTGAATATTTCGGTGCAAATTCGCTCGTGTTTAATTAATTGTTGTTACCCGTATATACTGTTGAGTGCCTACAAGCGATTCCATAAGAAAGATGCAAGAGGAATCCGCTGCTATTCTACTGATCGGTGAGTTTACTTTCGCACGTAATTTGGGGTGATTCTCTAAGCGAAGGAGCGCTTCCAGATTTGAATAGTTTTGCTTGCCTGTTGCGCGCTTCGGTTCGAATAAATTATGATGTCTTGTTTGTATTGTACGTGTGTTAGGACAGATTCGGTGTTTTATTGTATGTTTTTGTAGTTTTTTCAGGGTAATTTCGGGTTTTAGTTGATTAAAACGTGTTTTAGGGCGTTTATGTCTACTTGGTTTTTCTTTTTTTTCTTTTTGCACATTATAAAAGAATTTGATACTGTTTCTACATAGTCTACAGTTCTGTGGCCAAATATGCTTACAGAATACCAAATTTTTTTCTTGAAAGCAGTCTATAATATTACATCTTTGTAATAAAAGGTTATTACAGTAGTATATTTATAAACAAAAATATCCGAACACAAAGGTAAATGCCCCAAATTCAGACAGATTAAGGAATTTTTGTTACATTTGTAAATGTAGAATTTATATTTATGTGGTGCTAATGACTATGTCAACTGTTTTTATACAAATATTTCCTTCTGAAGATATCAGGCTATTCATTTTTAAAGAAAATTGATAATAGTTTTGTAATTTATATTATATTTTATAAGTTTAACAATTGCCCCTAATCCGATACCTCAGTGAACCTAATTCAGACAGTGATCCTAAATCAGGCACTTGTGGAACATTATTCTTACAAATATAAACATTCAAGTAAATATAAAGTGTTTTAAATATTGTTAAATAGGATTTATTATTAAGAAAGGTTATGGTTTACCACTTTTAATGAAACACGGTATAAAATAAGTGCTTGGGTCTTCTGTCTTCTTTAGTTTGCCTTCTTTACCTCATCTGTATTTTAATGGTTCTTGCATCTTGAATTTTTAGTGCTCTTTTTTTCTTGTCACAGCTTTTTATTCTGTTCATCTTTCGTTTCCTTTCTTTAGTTCTCTAGAATAGTTTTCTTTTGTGCTTCTTTCTTTTCTATTAACCAATATTCTCTCCAAGCATTAGAGACAGTGTTACAGAAGAACAGTTTCTTTTTACTTTATTTGGGCGTTTCAGTACAGAATAATGATTTTTTTAATGGAGATGGCATCACTTCTACTGTTATCTCGAAAAGTGGTGTATCAATGCAAAAATCGGTACTCTCTGCTGCTAGTGTTGCATCATTCTGCCGTATTTCATCATCTGCTATGATGCCTGTCGATATTTATGACGGAACTATTGATGTCCGTAATTCCGACACTCGCGTCGGATTTTGGACAAACTGCTTACAATTATTTGTAATATAGCAAACAATGTAAAATATGTTATTTTCTTGTGTAAAGACAGCAATAGAGCCATATGTACTTCTAACCATGGACACAATTCCGACACACATGTCTGATTTACATGTCTAGTATAACGAAAGTATAACGACGCCGATATTCCATATTATCTTAAAGGTTTCTTATCCAAGGTAACTCTGGAAGGAAGCACTTCTGGACATGTTTTTTTTAACCTTTCTTAGTCCCTTGGTGTGTAGAACCCGCCATCAAATTGTTCACCTCTGTTTCTTCAGCAAATTATAAAATGTTGACCTTTTTCGAATTCTCTGTCATGTGTCTGTCATTTTAGCATTAATAGAACAAAAGACATTAGGTATATGGTACCAAATTTTCAGATAAGACCTCCTTTGAACAGTAGTATAATGCATATCTGGAGAATAATTGAATATTTAAATAGAGAAAGTTTAAAATTATCATTATACTTTTTTGGTCGCTCATTGGTGTCCAAATTAAGCACTAATATTCCATTAGGCCTACCAAACACATCCCCTTTTTTGAATGAAGCGATTACCCCAATTGATTTTTCATCCGCGCTTCAGTATTCCGGTCGCGTTTCAGCTATACCAGGGTACTCCCATCCCGGCGCGTAACACATTGTTAGGAATCTCGTAAAATTTAAACTGGCGAAGGACTCACGAACGAGATGACCTTCGTGGTGGCGCACTGCCGAAGATTAGACCGGACCGTTTTCACCCCTGCTGTCCCTGATTAGGATGTACGCGTCCAACACGTATACGTGTCTCCTAGCTGCTGATGTCCATTTCCTGCCTCCTGGATATTCACATTCCGGTGGGTCGTCCTTTGGTCCTTGCGCGAGGATTACGCGTGATAGGATCGCGTAGAGGTCGTGTCTGGTCGCCAGAGAAGGGTATCATTAGGAGGCGGGGCAGCGGGCGGTAATACGATCGTCTTCTGAGCCCGTCCCTGGTTAGGGACGGTCCTGCTCTACCCCTATAATCGCTTGATTCATGTTGAAATGCTTTTATATAAGACCCCGCCGCCGACCGGGCTAGCATTAGCATTGCGGGAATGTCGAGGGTCTGTCCCGCGCGCGAAAGATGGAAAAAGGATGGAAAGGTCCTGCGGAAAATTAACACGGTGGGTCGCGCGCGCGATTATTGAGACGCTGCCTTGGCCAAAGGGTCGTGAAAGCGTGGCCAATTAGTATTCAGGGCTCGGGATACGCGCGCTTTTACATTATCAAGCTAAGGAAATATTTGGTATTGGTTAACTCGCTGGATTGTCTTTTAAAATTATTCGTAAAAATTTCGGTTTTCCTGTCAGTCTGGTGTCATTCGTACGCAATCACTGCATATCCCAGAAATGACTATTTGGTAAGGTGATCTACACCATTTCGACCATTTCGGAATTCCTGGAGATTCTTTTAGAAAAATCTTAAAAAAACAGCTTTTTACAATAAAATATTAATATACAATATGTATATTGTATAAAATATATACTATATTAATATACAGACTTTCAAAATATTCATACAATTGATAAAGGCCGCTTTAGATCCACCAACACTGCCATTTTTCAGTTCACACAATCAGTAATTCAATATCTTGAACAAAATATGACAATTGCGGGCATATGTATAGATCTATCCAAGGATTATGACTGCTTGGATAGAGAAGGACTATTAAAAAGATTGAACAGCTATGGTGTCAGGGGTAGGGCTGAGGAGTGGATCAGGTCTTACTTATCAGGCAGAAATCAACAAGTGATGATAAATGAAAGGGGAGTGAAGGGTATGTCCTCTGCTACTGAAAATATGGTAGGAATTCAGCAGGGCAGTATTTTGGGTCCGTATCTTTTTCTAATCTTTGTAAATGATTTGAACAACATAATAAACACAGAGCATACATGTTACCTGTTTTGCTGATGATACAAATCTGTTAGTGGCGAGTAAGGATTTGGATGGGTTGATGAGAGACTGTGAGGTGATGTACAATAGAGCAGAATCTTGGTTGAACGTAAATAAGTTAGTAATAAATGATGACAAAACTAAGAAGGAAACTAGAACAAACATCAATCTGGGAGGCAGAGAATTGGAAGTGGTAAAAAAACAAAATTTTTAGGAGTGGTTATAGATGATTATTTAAGATGGGAAGGACACCGGGAGTACCTAGGCAAAAAATTAAACAAGATCTGCTATGCAATTAGTCACTAAAGGTAACCTGGAACAGGAGAATTTTGAGAATAATATTGGGTACAGAGAAAGTACGACTCACGTTCTATGGACTTTATATAGTAGAATGTCTCTTATATATACACAAACATAAAGAGTTCTTTGTTCCTCTAAACGACAATGTTACGTACAACACAAGAACTCACGATTATCAATACCCGATACACAGACTTTCTGTGACAGAGAGAAATCCAAACTATATTTGTACAAAAATCTTTAATAATTTTCCTGAACACATGAAACGAATTCAAAATTTTCAATCTTTCAAGCAAAAAACTAAAGAACTTTTAATAAACCTTGAACCCTATAGCTTGATTACTTTGTTTAAGTAGTTTTATTTTTTCTGTTTTTGACGCCATTTTGTTTTGTTGTATAAAAGTGTTTTTGTGACCCGATTCTACACATATACGAAATAAATTCTTTGTTATTGTTATTGTTAGATGTTGTTCACTGTAATTTGTGCACTGTAATTTTATACCCTACCTTATTCTACAGCTTATCTTTACCTGAAAAAGACTATGTTCTTAACCCAGGAGAAACGTCTGAGCCTTAGAATATGAAATATGAAACTTTTTTTAATTTATCCTTCAGGGGAATGGCAACAATTTTCCATCAATGTCTTTTTTTTATTAAAATTTGCGTTTATATTCTTATTCTTCCACTTTTCTTACGACCTAGACCTGTTTGGATCAACATTTTGGCCTCATTTCAGTATACTGCTGAGATGCGGATGTTTAGCTCTCAATTTTCTAGTTATGACTATTTTTGTACCCTGCCGACTTGGATACGATCGGTTTGGTCTCTCCCTCGCTTTCTACTCTCTCGTTGTTGTTTTCATGGTGCTTGTTCATTCAAATTACATGTCCAGAAATTATGGTTGTTTTAATTGTTTGATCTTTGACATATTCTTCTAGATTTTTGTTAGTCGTGAAATACACCCCAGGGTATTTAAACTTCGTTACCTGGCTCAGGCTCAGGCGAATTTGATACGTTTTGGCTTTTTAGAAATTGTGAGAGACTCTGTCTTTCCCAATAAGATTATCATACTGAAGAGGTTGGTAATTAATTCGAACTTATCCAGCATTCGGGTAGAACCTGTAAAAATTACGAGGGTACACATGGCTTGTTAAAAACGTCTACTGGGCCACTCTAAAGGTATTTTTAGTTTTTACCATTGTTTTCAACAAGTCATCTGTTCGCATCTGTACAAAATATAAGCTTACATTTCAACATATCTCGACTTAAGTAACAAAACGTAAATTAAAACGTGAATTATTATTTTTGTGCCCATGTCATAAACAATATCGAAGAAATAAGAAAGAAAAAAGGGTTGGTTTCCAGGATGACAATATACAAAAGCAAATGTTGAAATGAAGTTTGATAACATTAATAGCTAATTTTAATAAACAAAAATTACTGTGAATTGATTATTATATTATACTATGAATTGTTGATTGTAATTTATAATGTAAGATTATACTATAAAGGCAAACAATTTTAGGTTATTAAAATTTATATAATGCGCTGATCTCTTAGAGGACTGAGTGGATCTCAAATGATTCAATATGTAGTTGTAGTAGTTGTAGTATTCAAAATTTACATATTCTAATGTAGTCTTATCAAAACTAAACATCAACGGAAAGGACCAAAACAATAAATGCAAGGGTTGCACGAGAAACATATTAAATATGTGAGCCAAACTGGACGACGTACATAGAAAAAGGTTTGTGTAGGAAATTAATTTGGTCATTGAGAAGGTTCATACTTTTGTCAAGTTTATGTTTTTCAATTTGGTATTGTTCCAATAATTCTAGTTTATAGTTCTTCTGACATTTGTGATTAAGTTTAGTATTCTTGTAATCAATATTGTGAGCTGTTTCTAATTTATGTCTATAGAGATTTGAAGAATTTCTACTTTGTTGTTCTAAAATGCGTTTGGAAATAGTTCGTCCAGTCTGGCCCACATATACAGAGGGCAATTTGAACAACAAAGTATACGCCAGGGTTTTCCAAAGTGGGAGTAGGGGTTTTGAAATGGGATAGTAAGTTAAAAATTTGATCGGGGCTTTTGAAAGCGGGATGAATATTAAAATTTGGCAAGATTTTGTTAAGTTTGGTAGTGATGCTATTGTATGTGAATGTATGTTAGCATTATTGTCTTGTCTTTCTAAAATATAATTAATGTGTAAATAGTTTAGTGTTTCGTGACGAGTGAGATAATTCAAGAAAGATGACCTCCATCCGGTATAGATAGATTTTTTTTTTAATTTTCCTGGTTTTATAGACGCGTGTCATCGATAATTTGAATATTTGTAAAGAATCACAGACAAACATAAAAAAATTATTATAATTTGCACTTTTCTTACGGCATCTACCAAGCGCTAACGGCGAGACATTTTATGTCGCAAGTTTGCTATTACCGATGATTCCGTGAAACCTGGCCATAGAATTCAATGCCGCACGGTCTCTATATAACATGGAACGAATAGTTTTTGGGTCGATTTGGAGAAAGAGAACCGTAGATATCTTGCCTCGGCTCATTGTTATTGCCGGTGGGGAGCCCTACTATAACTTGTATCTTTTTCCGATAGGCGGCGCGCTTTCGGTTTCCGGCCGTTTCGGCGTCAGGGAAACTTGTTAGATTGGGTGATTTGCATAGAAAGTGCGAGGCGCCTCCGCCTTAATATGCGACCGGGTAGAGATCCCGTCGAGCAACGGATAAGCGACAAAAGGGAAATTTTTAAGAAGAATTTTTCCGGACCGCATAAATTCGCGCCCCGCGCGCGCAAAGTCTAATTTTATTACGAAACTTTTGTACAATGGATGACAACTTTTTGCCGCGTCGTTCTACGAGGGCGATATACCGCGCCCATAAACTGTATTAATTATAGTGGGCCGGAAGTGTGAATAATGAAATTATTGCCAGCCGCCGCCAACTTTGGGCTTTTAAAATCAAAGTTTTAGTTTCGTTGGGAGAGGTTGGTAAGAGATACGCGTATAAATTACGATTATGGTTGAAGTTATTGTCGTTGAGTCCGTTTATATTTAAATGTTTTGTGGAATTTTTAATTTAACTAGTGATCAACGCAACCTCAGAAACTGATGTGGGATTTTTTTTAGAATATGTGGTTGTAATGTTGGGCTACTAATAACTGATTAAGTATTTAAGACACAGAGCATAGCCTGTAATGGCATTTTAAGGCATTGCATCATAAACAACTAAAAATCGTACCGAACAAGCACCAGGTTAAAGAAATTTTTTGTATCGCAAATCCCCAGGTTTTTATTTCTGAATGTTCTATTTTTACCTGAAAAGACATTGATTCAATAAAAACTACCTGCTTTAGCAGCATTTCTTCTAAAAAAATAGATAGTTCATCGAGTCTAATTCGTGCTTCCAGAATTAATGCCGCCACATATTGAAACCTTCAATTGGTTTCGTCTATTTATCTTTATGATTTTTATAAAAATTTCAATTGTCTTAACGATGACTATTTTATTGTGGAAAATGAGTTTAATACGAATTCGGACTCGAAAGTTACCTGTGATAACTTTTTTTGCGTTTTTGATGCTATTTTCCTCCACACACCACTGAAAGAAACGCTGGCAGTTTTTAGGGGCATGTGCAGAAGTGTCATGATGTGTAAAATAACAAAGTTTAAGATTTGTGACCCTTTTGACGGTTCTAAGACCTTGGGTTCATCCTCTGTAGCGCACAAAAAATGTCAAAATATGGCTTTCTTGATATTTTTACTTCAATCATTTCAAGTACCTGAAGGGTTGGTTAACTTTTGCGGACAAATTCCTATTTAGTGAAAAGAAATCTGAAAATACTACATATTTCGAATTCTGTTCCCAAAATTCATGTTCTGTCAGAGTTATCGATATTTTGGTATTTTTTATTTGTCTGAATATGTCAGAATTAATAAGACAAATGGAACAAATAAAAATACACGAAGATGGAAGGTTACTTAATGTTATTCTATATGATTATTGCTAATTGTCTTAGGACCATTTCTACCAATTTTTGTCCTTGTGACTGTTTAGTTTCCAATGGAAAGAAGGTAAAACTAAGGAACGATTTCTGCGTGCGTGCTTGCGTGCGTGCGTTGGTGTGTGTGTGTGTGCGTGTGTGCAAAGTTTTGTTCAAAAGGGCCTCAAGGAACTGCAGGTTTATTCTTAGCATTTTTCAAAGATTTTGCAAATGTGCCGCCATTTCTGTCATTTCGAATATTTAAATAATAAATTAAACTAGAAGAAATTCTGTATAATTTATGTCTTTGACATTTTTTGGTAAAATTAATGGTTTAGCTCCAAGAGAAAACTTTAACTTTGAAAGTTGACTCTGTTGGTCGCTCAGCGGTCGGTGAATTATGTATATATGTTACAGTAAAAGCATCAACTCCGTTGATGTATACACTTACTAGTCTGTGTATACACATACTGATTTGTATAGTAAAAGTATTCACAACTCGTTTCTAAGCGGTTATAGTAGAAGTGTGCACAAAATAAAACGCGACGTATCAAAATGAACACCTCTACTAGTAGAACTGTTCACAACAAGGTTATGTGGGTTTCGCCGCGCGCTCAGCGATGCCATTGCCTGTGAAAATGATGTGAAATTTGATAAATTTTGGAAAATATGTGAAGCATCCATTAATCTCTTTAATGACAATGATGTTTGTGACCTTTGCTGCCTATAAATGAAAATTGAAAACAGTAGAAAGGAAGCTAAGAAAACTTTAGAAGATCAAGCAGAACGCATGAAAATTATTTCTGATGCATCTCGTCCTCATGCCGAAATAGCCATGACAGTTTGTGACAGTTCGTGTTAAAGTGCCGGACGTAGATAGAGGCAGGGGAGACCCACGTTCGATATTGGCTTGCATCATGAAGAGAACAGAGGATGGGTATTATCAATTACGGACAAAAAAAATGGTATTATTAAGGGTTTATACTGTAGATCTCAATTGAGTGTATGCCCTGAACCATTAATCCCAATTGTCAATATTCCAACAAAACAATTGCCCCGCAAATCAGTAGCAAATGAACAATCTACAGGAACAGGTCAAGGTTTTTTAAAATGCCGGTGCAAAATAAAGTGCAATACAAAAAATCTGATGTGGCCAGGCACATGACTTTATCATACTATATATAAAATTAATAGTTTAGCTGCATGAGACTCTATTTGATCATCGAGATTGGCCATGTCTGCATTAAAATAAAACTACTAGAACTAGACAGATATGTCGATTAAAGCTGCGTTCGGATATTGTACTCCGTTGACACCGGGTACACCGTCCAAATGACACTTACGTGTTATGGGGTGTAAAAAGTGTAATTCAATATACGAACGCAGCTTATATTGACAGAAGTTATTGTCAAAACGTTAGCGTTTGACACCAAGACTACCTACTGTCATTAGAATCAAAAAATCTGACAAATCCTGGCTACTAGTTTTCATGCAGTACGACCGATCTCGTAGAAATAGAATTTGCTCATGCAGCTAAACTATTGATTGTACCAAAAAATGTCATAGTGATAAATTATTCAGAATTTCCTCATCTTTAATTTATTATTTAACTATTTCGACGAAATTCTAGAAATGGCGGCTTATTTGCAAAGTCTTTCAAAAATGCTAAGATTAAACCTCCAGTTCCTTTGGACCCTCTTCAACAGTAAGCTTTTCAGCTCTAAGTTTGGTTATGAAACTTCTAAATATGAAGTTGCGTCCCGATACCTTTAGTAGTTTCTCCGGAATCGTCGCCACAAAAAACGGGTACACACACATACACACACACACACACACACACACACACACACACAGACATTTTTTGGTACCTTGGTCAAAAATGTTCAGGGGACCCAAAAAGACATATTTCCGCTAAAATCTCAAAAATTTTTTTTGGCACGATTACAATACTTTACATACTGCGTATGATAAAGTAAAAAGTGCATGTGTCTCAAAAATAAAGTTTTATGAAATTGCCACCATAGCTTACCTTGTTGTAACTAATAGAATAGTAAATTTATTATGTTTGTTTTTGGCCTCTTGAATTCATACTGTTACGTATTTTTGAGACTGCATTTATTATTTGTTATTAGGTATTTGTGACTCCGAACAAGAGAATCGCCCTAACTGCCATGTCTCGATTCGATAGTATTGACTCCTGTGTATAAAGGATCATAACTCGAATACCACTGAACAGAAAATATTGAAATGAAGTGTGTCATACTGCTAAATCATTTCTACATAAATTGGATGACTATCAACATTGTTTCATAGAAGAGACTCTAAATGCAACCTGAATAAGAATGGAAGTTTTTGTGGTAAGCGGTTTAGGAGAAAAAAATCGGAAAGACGAGCGTTAATTTAGAAATGCAAAAATCGGGTACAATTTTTCACTTTTCACGCGCTCGCGCTCGTTGATAGTCATACAGCTTATGCAGAAATGATTCAGAAGCATGACACACTTTATTTAATTTTTCTCTGTTCGGTAGTTTTACAGTTATGAGCCTTCAAACGCAGGAATCAATACTAGTAGAGGTAGCAAGCCGATTCGGGAACCTCCTCCATGACCTTGACCTTGTACCCAAGGTACTCAAGGTCAAGGTCATGGAGGAGGTTCCCGAATCGGCTTGCTGTTGAAAATGAGTAGTCCTCAAATCAAGGTCAACATGAAAAATGAGGATGTTCCCAAACCGGCTCCTCCTCAATCTTAGCCTGGAGGTCAAAGTATTCAAGGTCATAGAGGAGGCTTCCGAATCAGTTTAACGTTAAAAATGAGTAGTCCTCAAATCAAGGTCAATATTAAAAATGAGGATGTTCCCAAATCGGCTCCTCCTCAATCTGAGCCTTGATCTCAAAATACTCAAGGTCAGAGGAGGCTGCCGAATCGGCTTGATGTTAATAGGAGATCAGCGACTGGTCAAGGTTTATGGTTTGTGGTTTGGAACCCCTTCCATCACAAAGCACTATATATATATATATAACGGCTGGATTACTATTAAACGTTGTGCAAATTTGAAGTCCTCACAAGTGAATCAGTGAAGTTAACGTACGTCAACCAGTCAAATTACGAAAATATTAAGTATGTTTCTTCTTTTCAATAATCTAATATGAAGTTATTAATTGTTTAAATATCGTTAGAAATGCTGTCAACGGTTCCAGACCTGAAACGGGTGATTCAGTTGCAACGACAACAATACGATCTTCGTCGTCAGGATCTAGAAGATAAAATTAAAAATACTGTTCTTCCGAATATATACGTTTATCGGTGGGAGGCTACCTTGGATCTTCAATGGCAACTTCAACCAATTTATTTGGGTATTAAGTTTTGTGAGGAATATCTGAATGATAAAATATCTATTGACATGTTCATAGAAAAAATGCAGAACCATGATTTATTATCCAGCATATGTAAAGAGTTAGATGACCTGCTCAACAAAACATTACTCCTTCGCTTAATCGCTTAGACGTACTTGTGATATAGAGTAAAATAAAGTCATACATCGTATAAACGTTTATTATTTTTTGTATTACCAACTATCTTGTCCACTTCTTACCATCGAAGCCGAGACATTCATTGAAGATCGTCAGTTTATATAGCCAAATAAATATTTTCAATTGTTTTATAGAATTTTTTTTATATAAGGTTATCGTCATTCCCGAGATTGTCATTCCACTTTCATCCTAAGAACGAAACCTTACCTTCCCACTACTACTAGTCGTCATGGGTGTTTCTTATTATATACGGTACGTTTTCTTCGATGATAACGGTAAAAGATTGAAGCTGGATACTCTGGAGTCCTACAAATTCCAAAAGGTTGGGCAGAATGTAATGTACCTCCTGGTGCAACGATAATTAGAATAGTTGGTTTCCATGAAGAAGAAGAAGATGATATAACTGATTATTCTGATTCCGAGTCTGAACTGGACGAAGGTGAAGTAGATGATGAGGAGGAACGTAGCGATGAAACTATTATATAGTATTTTTTTTTGATAAAAGATTATCGTTACCCCGAGATTGTCATTCCACTTTCATCCTAAGAAGGAAACCTTACAAATTTAGTGAAATGAAGTTTGTTACACATAAACTCACATTGCCAGTGCAAAATTTTGATGTAAAATGTGATTTGAGAACATTTCAACGGCATAGTGACCTCTTTGGAGGTTTTTGTAAGCGAGCAATTATCGTTGGTGGTTCGGGAACCGGAAAAACAAACATCTTGCTGACACTACTAACGCATCCAAATGGATTACGTTTTCAAAACGTTTACCTCTGCTCCAAATCGTTAAATCAACCTAAGTATGAATATTTACGTTGTTTGATGAAACCAATGCATGAATTCTTTTATTGTGAGTGCTCCGATGTAGATGATATGGTTACACCCTGCACAGTAAAAGAGTATTCTGTTGTCATTTTTGATGATGTTCAATGTACACCGCAAAATGTTATAAAGGAATATTTTTCCTTCGGACGACATAAGAACGTTGATTGTTTTTATTTATGTCAATCTTACGGCGCAATACCAAAGCATTTGTTGAGGGACAATTGCAACCTCATTGTAGCTTTCCGTCAAGATGTTACGAATTTGAAACACATTTTCGACGATCATGTTAGTGCAGATATGACTTTTGATAAATTTCAGGATATTTGTCGTCAATGTTGGACTGATACATATGGTTTCCTAGTAGTTGACCTGGACTGTGCAAAAAACAGTGGTCGGTATCGCAAAGGATTTGACACATATATACAGCTCTAATACAGAAAACGGACAGTTGAAATTAACTTGTAATTCATTCAACATGGATAAGGAACTTGCTAAAAAGTTATTACACGTCCGTGAAGAATTGCGTAATAAGCTTAAATTGTTAAAAGCTGAAATTGCAGCATCCCGGCAAAGTGCAGAGACAGCTTATACACCAATAACTGAACCTTTGAAAGCTATTGCAGATCGGTTACAAACGGTTCAAATCATGCCAAAACTGGAGCAATCATACGGAGAAGATGAGTCATTTACGAATTCTAAAAAAAAAAGGAAAACGTCTAAATATGAATCATATGAAGCAGATGAGACATCCATACCGCATGATAAACCAAAGCAAAAGTTCTCCAAATTTCAATCACTAACTGATACTTCAACCCCAATACAATCGCGACGAAAGAAGACACCTAAATTTCTGAAACTTGAAGAAATTGGATCTCTGTCAACTGCAACTGAAACGGAGGCGCAGCAAACGGATGTGCCCTCTGATAATGACATAGAAGAAGTTGAAGATGATGACAGCTTCGATTTAGGTGAATTGAGTCGTGATGTTTCAGAACGTCTTCAAGAAACCAAGAAAAGGTTATCCGAAAATATGCAACAACCACAGGTACAAGCAGTCTTAGCACAATTTCATCCATTACCTCGCGCTTACATTGAAGAGTATAATACGGATGTTGAGGATATATTCGACAAAAAGTACGGAGTACGAGAAGATAAAGGTGATCTTTACATAGGAAGTAGCAAAGTTGAGTTTGTTGGTCCTAACCTAAGCGTTGCCGGTTTTGAATACAAAGGAACTCCAGGATTATATGAATTAGTATTTAAGAAGAAGCCAGGAAAGTTTACACCTCAAGATCTTCGTGAGTACAGAGATCTATTGAGACGAACAAATGCTGCTAGACTGCAATATAATCCGGAATTACGAATATCTGCCAACAAAGGGTACAAGTACATGAATATTATCAAACCTGCATTAGCAGGTAAAGTGCCGAATGTATGGTGGACCAAATCATGGAAAACTGGTTCGGGATATATTCAGAAACAGTTCAAACCAAATACAAAGGTGCAATTGCAATATTGGGACAATCCGAACGAACTTGTCAATCGGTTGCGTCTTCTACTAGCTTCCGAATCAGCTGGTCACAACGGGCATAATAATGAAATTATTTCAATTATTGAAGAATTAAAAGAAGCGAACATCATGTATTGAGCACACAACATTCATTTATAAAGCTACACACAATCCAGATAGATTCATTCATTCCATTTTTGTTCTATCACATCAATTAACATGACCATTGATCGTTTGGGAAGACACTTGATTCATAAGAAATACATTGCAAAACACAGAGCTTTACGTGTTGAACAAAAAAGTGATTACGTTATTACATTTGTTGGAGATGGCACGCTTTCATCCACAAACAATTTAATAATTAACAACAAGGGTTCCAAGGATCTCTATCGAAATCGTGTTTACCAAGGAACTATAAAACTTGTGAACGTTCCTCCAAGCATGACACTTATCATCAACGGTGCTGTCGTTATAGATCCTATTGGATATAAAATTAATCCTGGTGACTCGTTTTCCCTGAGCTATATTTCAAAACGTACAAGACCTAAAGAATCCTACTTTGTTGAAATATTACTATCCAACGATGAGTTCAGTTAAAAGGGATTTGATCAATGAAATTCACGCTCCTGTACGAAGAAATTTTCCAAGACGAAAAGTTATTATTAAAGGACTAAAGGATCTTTTTCAAGCGGACTTGGTCGAAATGATTCCATATTCAACAGAAAACAAAGGATATAAGTATATATTAGTGGTTATTAATACATTTTCAAAATATGCGTGGGCTAAACCGTTAAAGACCAAAACTGGTTACGAAGTTTCAGAACAGATGAACAACATATTTCTCGAAAAGAGACAGAATATACCGAAGAATCTTCAAACCGATATGGGGAAAGAATTCTACAATGCATCATTCCAAAACTTAATGAAACGTTACGGAATAAACCATTACAGCACATACTCCAGTCTGAAAAGTTCAATCGTTGAAAGGTTGAATCGAACGTTGAAGGAAAAAATGTGGAAAGAGTTTTCCATGCAGGGGAATTATCGCTGGTTGAATTTACTACCGGAAATAGTGAAAACCTATAACAATACTGTTCACAGTACAACTGGATTTAAACCAGTTAAAGTGAATCAGAAAAATGCTAAAACCATTCTTAAAAGCACATATAATTCCTTAAAAGTTATGGATCCTAAACATGCAAAGTTCAAGATTGGCGACTACGTTCGCATCAGTAAACATCGACAGGCCTTCACCAAAAACTATACACCAAACTGGTCTAATGAAATTTTCACCATCTCTAGAATTCAAAATACATTACCGAGAACTTACCTATTAAAAGATTCACTAGGAGAAGATATATTAGGAGGTTTTTATGAATACGAATTGCAGAAGGTTCAACATCCGAACGTCTTTTTGGTTGAAAAGATTATTAAACGAAAAGGAAACAAAGTCCTCGTCAAATGGATGGGTCTCAGCGATGCACATAATTCCTGGATAGCGAAAAGCAATGTGTTATAAACGTTGATTGTTTTTTTTTGGTAAAATTAATAAAACACTTTTTTCATTCAGAACGTTTTTTATTTGCCAGTTATTTATACAGCTGTATAAGAGATTAGTTATTTTCATAGAACATAGTTACTAATTCATCTAACACTAAATTGGCCTCAGGGTTTAGAATTTTATAGTGTCCCCATGCCAATGTATTGCAATTGTTATTTAGAAGGTATCGTTTATCATCTTTCGCTGATAAAGCAATTTTGTTCTTCAATTCAGTATACATTGTATGCAAATATGATCGGAATACATACATTTTCTTAAGTATCTGCCCCCCCTCATTCACAATCCGCTTATAGTCATCTACAGTTAAGTGTTTGTCGATAACATACTTTTTCACTCCTTTAGCTTTTTTAACATCCTCTGCAACATTCACATCACTTCCTGCAACTTGTATGCAATAAGCTTTGGCACCTGTACCGTAAAATGACTCAATTATTCGTCCACCATACTCATCTTTCATTTTACCTATAATAGACTTGTTTCGTGGAATCTGATGGATATTAGACATAGGATAATTAGAGGTGTCAAATTTATCAATATTCTCTTTAATATCATTATAAACATTATCAGCTTTAATAGATACAATTAAAGAATCTGTATCCGTATATAAGAGACATACGCGATCTCCATACTTCGTTTTAAGGAAATCATAATAAAAATCATACATGATACTTTTGGAAATTTCCAATACACTGAAACCTACATATAATGGTTTCTTGTAATGAACTTCTACAATTTTCATTTCAACCGCAACCAAACTTTCACTAAAAATTTTTGCCGACTTAAAATTCGGTTTCGCAATAAAAACCTCTGCTCCAATTTTTCTATGTCGTGACTCGAAATGCGTTAATAACTTTATGTCTACCCGATTCTCCACATTCTCCATAGTCTTGCCGAAAATGCTGTTGTTCATTAATTTGTAAAAATTTTTGATAAACTCATTGACACCCTCATTTCTTTTACTCGTGTTAAAATCTATGTAAGGTTTTAACCAATTATTTTGTTTGAATTCAAGAATTCGATAAATTTTCCCAAGTTCAAGCCCATGCTCTATACATTGAATTAAATTTGAATAATGAATTATATACTTTGTTTTTGAAGACAAAGTGTTTAATAGTTTACGATTTTTGGATCCTAAAGGTGTTGTGCTTTCCGCACAGAATGGGAAATCATTATGATCGTCATGTAAATTAGCGGGATAATCCAAGTCTACTTCCAACACATAACCAACATTAGGATCACCATGCAGGTTTGCAACGTTTACAGTATCGATTTCTTCTTTCGTGAACCATCGAAATGATCCTAAAGGAAGATTTTGACACATTGCATGCCCATATAAATTTGTAGCATCTAAATAGAGAATGTATGATGTTTCCTTTGCGTTATCATAATTGGTAAGAAATGGATTATTTGCTATTTCTTTTCGTTTTGTACACATACTAACACCTCCTCGAATACCATTTTGAAAAAATAATAACATGTCAATATCTGTTAATAGATCCAATTTAACACCGGTCATACGCAACATTGCATCCCAACTCAAACCTGGGGCGGTAAAATACTGTGCCGGATCAAGTTTATAATCTTGAATACATATATCTCGGAAATTTTCAAAAACATCAGCTAAAAGCAGCACATCCGATGTTAAATATATATCTGCGTAATCACCAAGTGTCTTACATTCAAATATGCGCCAGACACGGTGGGCACGTTCATAATTTTTCACATCTACGCTTTTATCCGACAATATATCAAAAAATTCATCAGGAGTAGGCAGTTGCGGATAATCTAATTTTTGAAATGAATCTACAAAAGAATATGGAAAAATTCCTTTCTGCCGAAGTAACATGAATTTGGTATCATCTTTTATATGTCTTCTTAATTCTCTACAGCTGTCATTTACTAAGTACGATGCTAATTTCTCTAACGATGACGCCATAAACTTAAAGGTGTCTAAAAATCTAAGTTTTACAAATAATTTTTTAAATTTCCCTCTAGCGTCAATCATATGTCCAACACCTATTCGTTTTGTAAATGAAATATATTTTTCTTTATTTTGAGCAATAACATCTATTCGTTCTTGTTTTAACGCCATTGTTTTTACAAACAGATGGCTGTCATAATTACTTAGATTATGAAAGAAAACTGGTACAAATTTTGGAATTTTGTAATGAATGTTGCAGAGGGAATGAGCAACACCTCTGAAAGCTCCTGTTAGGTGATCATGGTCGCATACTTTATCATTAACATCCACAAATTTATCACAAATATGACATGTGGTTGTCTCACCGAATAAACGATTTTCCTCATCAGTTAATTTGTTCATTGGTTTTACTATACCCAAATGTTCTTTATAGATTCTCTGCACATCGTTTTCTAATTGATTCATAAATTCTGTAGCGGCATGCTCCCCTCTATATTTTACAAATTTGGATAAAGAATCATCATACGAACATTTAATATAATATGCAAAAGCGTAAGGTTCGTGCTCATAACATTTGGTTGTAAATGAAACTGACTCATCTAATTCTCTATCATCATTATGGGTAGGTTTCAACAATGCTTCAAAATCAGCATAGATAACAAACGGTACCTTCAATTGTTTTTCATAATTTTCAAATTGTAAAATATTTTCCCTAACTCTTTCCCCATACTTATTTATTCTTAGCGATTCGGTGGGTAAGACCGCCTTAACACGTTTACAATCTTCCCTCATGTGGCGTTCCAATTTACTTTCTTCTGAAAAATATACCAAACATCCCTCACAAATATATTTTTCATGACCATTTCGCGATAACTGACTAGATACAAGTCGTGACAAATTTTTAATCCAACAATAATGATTATTACCACTATCATCACTTGTGATTAACAAATTTACATGCGCGTTTTGTCGTCTTTCTGTATAATGCAATGGTCCTACTACATTATTCGTAACGATACCATTCTCAAATTTTGCTTGTAAACCATAAACATTTACAGATATGTTATTATTCTGCTCAAATGTTGGTATATCATGCAAACTAACTGGGAATTGCAAACCTGTTAAATTCAATAATGTACGAGGTTTCGGATAGGACGACGTTCTCTGTGGTAGTCCTGTTGGATCGCACAGCGCTGATGTTATAGCCCAACAGAAGCATTCTTGATCATCATTTTGCACGTTGATTACTGCTTCTTTCCGTTTGATGTCCGGTGGTAGATCGATATAACTTGACGCCTTCAAGGGGTTGTATTTATTGATATTCACCTCCAGATATAAAATTTGAACTAAAGTCCATCCTACAAGAAAACATTATCCATTATTCATTATTGCACTACTCACAATAACATTTATCATACCTGAGTCACGCTCCTGAAATTCAGACATTTTTGCAGATATTTCATCCATAAATAGTCCATATACTGCATATAAATCAACACCTCTAGTAATTACAGCATTTTTCGTATTGAAAGATTTAATTTCAGCATCTTCTTTCGTTGCTAGGTAGTGCAAAGTAAAACACTCCACATTAACCTTCACACAGTTGTGAAGATAACGCATGTTCTCAATTAAATTGATTACTTTTTCACGAATGTCATTTTTAAAATCATCCAGATCTATGTAGTGTCTTGACTCTGCTACTCTATAGCTTACAATTCTATTCCCAAACGCTCCTGCTATTCTTTCCACACCATCATCGGTTAATACCAAAGCATTTGCTTTATGCGCATTACTACGGAGGTGTGCGGAGTACGATGTTTGATTTACGTAAAGGTCGCAGAATTCACATTTTCTAACATTGGCGAAGTCTTGCTGATTATTTAATTTTATACGCTTTCCAAGACATGCTGTTCTCTGATGACGTTTAAGATTATCTGCACGACTGAAACTTTTACCACACTGCTCACACTCAGGCATTTTAACTGTTTAAGACGATAGAGGAGATCAAACTGAGCTTTCATTCTGCATACGGTGTATTTAAAGGTTCCCTCTTCACAGCGTCCACATCTTAAAAACTAGTTTCATTGTCAAGAGGTAGACCTTGAAACTCACCACAGCGTGAGGAGGTTATTACCTGGGACTAGACTGCAACCTGGTAAACTGGTTTCCAGCGTGACTTGCTTGAACCCACACATATTTAAGCCGCTATGCAAATGATTCCACAGTAATAGCAGTTATCGCAACTGTAGCAGGTATGATGAGTCACTCATGGTGTGACTCATCGACGCTACCTGAAGGTAAAAAACAAAACCTGCAGGCTGACATGTGTGCCCGCACTATAAGTCATCCTGATGTTGACGAGGAAGATATTACTCGCGTAAGTATGATTACTTTTTACGTTCCCAACATTATATTAATACAATTATCTGCAGTCATTCGTTGGAAGTTTTTGGTGGTACTTGCTGTGCTGTCCAATACTCCCGGACCAAAAATTGCATGACGTCCTTACAGATCCAAGTGGTGGGGTTGGATTATTAAATACATAACGATTGCAGTTTTTACCTCAGTCTGAAATTCCTTCTACAAGAGCAACCAACAATAATCCGCAATGTGGGCAAGTTATGCCCTTGACTACAATTCACAGCGGAAAGCTACAACTTTAAAAGAAGCCGTGGATCTGCAACGGGAGGAGTACTCAATTTTACAACGTGAAGCTGAATTATCGTTAAACGATTTTCGGTGCGACTTTGAGTTTGAATATTTATCAAAACGTCGGAAGGAATTTGAAGCAGGGGTGAATACATGTGAAGACTACTTAGAAGATCGTGTCAATATTGACCAATTAATAAACCGTCTTAAAGAATTAACGATTTTAAATATACGAGATGATTTGTATACACTTTTACCGAAACACTTACAACAAATGTGTAATGATAATGCTCAATAAATAAAAGCAGTCTTAACAACAATCTTTTTGTTTTATTTATTTATTTTAAATATGTTACGAATATCTCTTCAATATCCCCACCAAGAATCGTTTTGGGTGGGGTCTTGCAGAATATATAATCCGGAGTATTTTATTTCTACCAAGCTTCTGTGAGAGTGGCTTACAACGACCAACCCTAAACATGTATCATGAAAACCGCTGAAGAATTGCAAGATCGTGTTGATAAGTTGCTACTGGTTCAATTGAAACATCTAATTGTCGGTGTCAGATACTCTGTTGAATATGTCTACAAGTTGAAAGCATCTCGCAGACTTGTGTGCTACTTATGCGGCCGTGTTAAACTGTTTGTGCCCAGGAGATTAGTAAGAAAGATCTCAAATGATCAAATCCGGTATGTCAACAAGACTGGAACACAGTTACAACTGATTTTTAATGGTGAGAAACATCCTCAACCGATTGAATTTCGAAAAGTCTGGCGGTAGCTGACACATTTATTGTAAGGATATTATGATAATAAAAACTTAATCTTTATAGTACTTTCATTATTCCACCGTAAATCTTTTAAGTGTTCATGAAGTAATTGGAGAACTGGGGTATACAAAATGTTGAAAATTGTGAACAACAATCATATGTCAGTTATATAAGAAATTAGTAATAATGGGAAAATTAGAAAAATGTGTCTGAAGCTCACTGAGCAAAAGATCTTGGAGGCATGTTTTATCATTTATATAGGGGATATCGTGAAGAATGTGACAGTCTCTGTAAACCCATTGTGTGACATCTGTAGTATTAAATGTACTGTTTGGAGGCAAAACGGATTATTCATCGTCGGAGAGGCAAAAGAGTAGGTCAAGGATTGATCAATAAGTTAATTAATAAACTTCCATTCGAACTGCACATACCAGGTTATAATTTTTGCGGACCAGGAACGAAGCTTCAAGCAAGATTAGAGAAAGGTCATACAGGTGTAAATAGGTTAGACGAAGCTTGTAAGGAGCACGATATCGCATACTCTCAAAGTGATAATTTAAGCCATCGACACAAAGCCGACCATCAATTGTATGAGAGAGCAGTTGAACGGATAAGAAGTAAAGACGCAAGATTTGGAGAAAAGATAGCGGCGTCCACCGTTGCAGCAATAATGAAAGGAAAAACAAAATTGGGAATGGGAACTTCAAAGAGGAGAAAAGGGTTAAAAAAGAGACAAATTAGAGGAGGTGCGTTAAGTTTCACGCAAGCAATGAAGGTAGCTAGAAACGCTATATCCCGCGGTGGTAAAAACAGAAGTTTGTTATCAAATGTAAACATCGCATATGCAAAACTAAGGAAGAAGAACATTGCTCCCCCGCGACGACGAATAATACCCATTCCAAAAACTGGAGGGTTTTTTCCCTTAATACCACTATTCGCAGCTTTGGGAGCGTTAGGTTCATTGGGTGGTGGAGCAGCAGCAATAGCAAAGACTGTTAATCAAGCGAAAGTGGCTCGAGAACAGATGGAAGAGGCTAAAAGACACAATCGCGCTCTGGAAGCACAAAAAATTGCGGGTAGCGGTTATTATTTGAAACCGTACAAGGCGGGATGCGGCTTATATATATCATCTAATTCAAAAAACTGATTAGCTCCCTTCCTCATCAACCGTTGACCAACGTTCAGTTAATGAAATATGTTAAAAAGTTAAAAATACCAAATTTTAGAGGTATTTTTATGAAGGATAAGTTACCGAAACGCATTCGTAATGTTGAAAGCGGTATAATTAATTTGGATGACGATGATGGCGAAGGAACACATTGGACGAGTTACGTGAAAGACGGTAATCAAATCTCATATTTCGATAGTTTCGGTGATTTACAACCTCCCATAGCAGTTCAACATTATCTATTGTCGCGAGGTGGAGATAGAATTCATTATAACTACGATCGCTATCAAAAAACTAACACAAACAATTGCGGTCATTTATGTTTACAGTTTTTGATAAATCAATATGAGAAGTTGTAAATGTTGTAGTAAAAGGTTTGTTGGTGACTTGTAAACATGGGGTCACATTCTTATACGTTCACATTAACTGGTCCAAGTTCAGAATTAGGATGCAACTTTTATCCAGCAATAAATTTGAAAGAAGATGTAGATTATGAGTTAGCACTTTTGAATTTTGACGCATATAATTCAATTGCGAACGTGACCGAAGACAATAATTTACTGTATTATGGCGATAAGAAAGACAGAATCGAAATTCCCACAGGCTCGTATGATGTAGATGACCTGGCGGATCACATCACAAGTGAACTGAAGAATAAATCAGTGAAGATGCAAATTCGCGGAAATCCTAATACTCAAACGGTTAGCATTAAATGTACCGAGGATATCCACTTTGACGAAGATCGATCGATCGGTACATTGTTGGGATTTACACGAAGGAAACTTGTAAAGGATGTGAATTACATCAGCGAACATAGAGTAAATATTAACCCCGTAAACGCTCTACAGATTTATTGTAATTTGGTCAGCGGGTCTTACAACAACGGACAACAGGTTCACGTGTTGCATCATTTTTTCCCGAACGTTCCAGCCGGATTTAAAATAATAGAAAGTCCACAACCACCGATTTATTTACCAGTACTGATCAAAGATATCACAAGTGTATTCGTAAAGGTGTTAGATCAGCACGGAAAGGTTGTAAAGTTTGGTGAAAGAGAAGAAATTACAGTTCGTATACATCTGCAGGAAGTTAAATGATAAAATGAAGATTGGTTTACAAAAGCGACGGAGGCACAGGAAGGATGTCAAAATACCGCATATAATCAATTGTAAATCTGATAACAAATATAAATGTCAAGCTGTAGCAAATACAAGGGACAGTAGTTGCAGAGCTGTGAAGACATTAACAGTCGCCAATAAGAAATTTCTCCAGTCATTAGGGTATAGAATACGCTAAGTAATGGACATCTTAAGTGTTACGGATAAAATTAGAACGGATAATTCCATAGTTAGTTATGAATACCATTCACATCAACCGTTTGGATCCCAGAGTTTTCATAACTCCGATGAAGTACGAATTACCATTCCAGAAGTTGATAATTTTACAGTTCCCGGAGAAAGTTATTTATACGTAGAAGGACGGATAAATTTGATGAATGATGATGGAACCGCGCAAAAAGCAACCAAAAAAGCAGACGGAACCATTGAAGGCGTTCCTCAGGCAACTAAATTCATATGCAATCCCATCGCTTTTCTCTTTAGCGACATTCGATACCTTTTAAATGGAGTGCAAGTAGATTCTGTACGGTATGTTGGGCTTTCTTCCATAATGAAAGGATACTTTTCATATACTCCAAATGATATGGTGAGATTGAAAAATGCTGGTTGGAATGTTGATGATGACCATACTAGCGACATTGTGGACAGCATGGGAAATTTTAGCGTTTGCGTACCGTTAAAATCCTTGTTGGGTTTTGCAGAAGATTATAGAAAGGTCATACTCAATGCAAGGCAGGAACTAATATTAATCAGAGGAAACGACGATATTGATGCGGTAGTTGAAAAGGTTGTACCCAACGTGAATAAGGATGAGAAGGTGCACATAACAATAGAAAGAGTAGTCTGGCGAGTTCCACACGTCAATGTAGGTTTAAGAGAGGAAATATCGTTAGGGAAAATAATGGGCAGAAATACCGTAATTCAATTACCATTCAGAAGCTGGGAAATGCTTGAATATCCCTCTCTTCCAGAAACAACCAAACATTCATGGTCAGTTAAAACTGCTACACAAACCGAGACTCCCAGATTCATCATCATTGGTTTTCAAACCGATCGAAAAGGGAAAATGAAAAAAAACATGAGCAAATTTGATAACATAAACTTAACAAATTTAACCGTATTTTTAAATGGAGAACGATTCCCATATGATAACTTAAATATCGATTTTAAAAATAATCGTTATGCAGTATTATATGAAATGTATGTTCGTTTTCAAGAGAGGTATTACGGGGTAGATGATAGCGAACCTGTGTTTAAACCTTCTATGTTTAAAGAGAACGCACCATTAGTAGGGATCGATTGCTCACATCAAAAGGATGCCGTTCATAAGGGAGGTGTGGAAATAAGAATTGAATTTACCACGAGCGAAAATGTTCCAAAAGATACAGCAGCGTATTGTCTAATTCTGCACCATCGCGCATTCCAATATAATACCGTTCAGAAGCTTGTGAGTCAAGCGGTCTAACGTGCCTGCACATATAATTAAAGAACAATCATAAAATTACTTAGTTAGGATGATAAGTTGTTGCGATGAAGTACGTAAACGTTGACGTGCAAGTGTTTCGGATTAGTGGAATCTTCATACCAAAGGAATTAGCAGTTGTAAGTCATGACTGGAAGACGAGCCATTTTGTATTCGAACCCCCCGTACCATTAAAGTTACTATCTTGGAGGGACCAACGGTCTGCGGAATGGTTGACGGAATTTCATCATTGTATCAACTGGACTGCAGGATATATTCCATCCAGTAAAATACACCACATAATTGGCGAACTATCCAAGAATTATGAAAAAATTTACGTGCGGGGTGAAGAGAAATCCAAGTACATACAGCAATTGGTTTCAAATAAAGCGATCGTTGAAACGTTGGATAATTCAAATAGTTGTCGAATTGAGAGACAAGTTCCAATGTGTTCATTTCATGAAAAGAATGTATGCGTTTGTGCAGTCAATAATGTTTATTCACTAAAAATATATTGTGATGCAATTGTACATGATAAAGAAGAGTTTTGTTAAATAATTTTTTTTTTATAATAAAAAGCATGAAGGTGAGTTTGAGTTTCATTAATACCCTTCCTTTTCTCACCCCCCTCCTGAATTCATAATGGTTGGTAACGTATTAAATGCGGATTGCGAATTGAAGGAAATCACTAATAGTAGAAAGTCTGCGGGATAAGGAACGTGCGAAGATGTCAGTGATGAAAATGGTTTTAAGTCTTCTGCTGAAATTTGGAATTGTGAAGTATGTGGTGAATAAAAGTGCGGAAGTGTTGAATTCCTATGAAAGTCACGGATCTTTCATACCTCTATCAAAAGAAGATTTTAATTACATTCCATTGCCATTTATAAGAAGTAGGGTGTATTGTTATGAATTGGTACAAATATGGGAGAAGCTACCAAACCGATATCAGCAGGATGAAAGTTTGCGAAGAAAACTTCCATATTACGATGAGAATTATCGAAGTGATCATTGCGTTGGAATTGACACTCCTAATTGAAAATGTTTAAATATTGAAGTTGTAATGAGATGCTGCAATAAATTGAATGGACAACCGTTCAGTAATGAGTGTAGTGTTAGAAATTTGTTATACAATGTAACGGAACTGCAATAAAGCCGCCCACCCACCCCCCCCCCCCTCCCCCCCCAAAACCCCCTCCCGGGAGGGGTGAAATGCACTTACTTCCGGTTTGACTCCACCCACTTCCGGTCCAACTCCTGTGACGTTCCTTGCAATCATCTGGATGAAGGGGGCTGTTGAATGTAACCTATAAGATGATGAACCTGAAAATAAAAATTGTCCAAGGCAAGAATCGAAACCGAAAATCCCGAACACAAGGCATGCTTGATATCCACTAGACCAACTAGACATAGGACTTGATTTCCTGTAAACATCCATAAGACGAAACGTTTGAGACTCATTCAAGGTAAGCGAAGGCGTGTAAAAGAACAGTGCCTCAGGCAATGGAAATACCCGGCAATTAAAATCCGCTAAAGGTCGGACGGTGTTTAAAGCAATGGAAATACCCGGCAATTAAAATCCGCTAAAGGTCAGACGGTGTTTGACGCAATGGAAAAACCAACGCTTACATTCCACTAAAGATTACATCATACATCCGCACCAAATGGGATTGGTACCAACTCCCACCGAATTCTCTTCCACCATGAGTGGATATAAATTGAGGTACAGCATCACCAGCTTCAGTGCTTCCAGTACCTCCTCAGCAAACAGCAACCAGCAACCACCAACCAACAACCAACGGTAAGTTCTAGCATGACTATTAATTAGTAGCTTCTTAGAATGTATGTTTTTCCTTAGCCATGTCTTTCTCAACCAGCCATGATTTGGGTCCAGCCTTGATTAGCCAGGAAATGGTGGATTTCCTGAACACGGAGCCACCAAGTATGCCTCCATCTACACCTGCTCCATCTACACCTCTGCCGGAACCATCTAGGCAGGTGCAGCCGGAGGACGTGCCGGTACCTCAGCCGGAGCGGTCAGGGCAGGTGATGGCTATGCCGGAGCCGTGTGAGCAGGCGATGTCTGCACCTCAGCCGGGACCTTCCCAGAAGCCGGAATTTTCAAAGAAGCCCCGAATGAGATCAGCCGAAGTGTTGCGAAACATGCGGTTGGCCCGTTTGGGGTTGAAGAAAACCGGCGATGAGGAGATAGAGGATGATGATGTAATATTCTTATCGGCAACTGCTGTCCAACCTCCGGTTAAGAAGTTGAAGCAGCGGGTGACGAAGGGTTTCAATCCTTCCAAAGGTCCAGTAGTCTCAGTGCAAGCGGAGGGGCCGCGAACATACGAGGCTCAACCATTGACGGCGCCGAATACACCGGCATCTGTCGAAGGGTTGAGTCCTCCAATGGTTTTGAGCCCTTATGTAGACGCTTCGTCGGAAGGTGTGGTGAGAAAAGTCACCATTTTAGAAGATCGACTCTTGCGCTCACCTTTCGACGGTCGACCCGATGCTACTGTGACCGTTGTTGGGATTGGATCGGAACGTACGCCATCTCCTACGCTGCAACAAACTCTCCTGGATACTGATGTATGGCATCGACCTCATATGCAGCAATGCATTGCCAGCATGAAGGCATCTTTCCTGGAAAGGAATGATGATTCCTACCGGCAAGTAATTGGCATAATTGATTCGAATATGCACAAATACGCTTCATATTTGTTGTATTTGAAGCAGTTAAAGAATGCGGAGGTCGCGTCGTCTCTGAACTGTTGTGTGAGAGATCTCGATGATCTCATTGACACAGTTCAGGACGACTTAAATGTCATACGCAGTGTGTGGCAGAGTTTGTTACAGCTCTTAAATAATAAGAAAAAGAAAATGTTCGAAACAAATTTTAAAAAATAAACTTTTTACACTGTTTTCTAGATTTTTTTTTTATAAAAATGAACATTACCCCAACATTGCCATTGCACTTTCATTCAATAAATGAAACCTGATTAATTTAATGACATGAAGTTTGTTATCGCTAAATCAACCTAAGTATGAATATTTACGATGTTTGATGAATCCAATAACTGATATCTATAATTGTGGAATGAAGGCATCAATTTATTGAACATAGTGTCAATCTAATAAAAATCTTTGCATGGATCAGTTGAGATATATTTGACGATTCAATAAATTACACATTATCTTTCCACTATGACTTTATTATCAATGCTTCATTAATACATGAACTTACAACTACATTACATTACATTACATTACAGCTACAATGCGTTATTGTTCTTGTTTAAGGTAAGAACATTTGACGTATTTCACAATCAAACTTGATCTTCTCAAATCCAAGAGTCATGAATTCCTTCATGGTACAAAATTGTTCAGAAAGTTCACCATTCATTGTTACCAATAAATTGGTCAGTATATCGCCATCCATGCAAGCGATTCTACTCAAAATCTGATTATAATAACTGCCCATGTTTAGAGCTTTTAAGTATGCCAAACGAGTACGAATTATTTCCTTATGTTGCCACATTTCCTTCAGTCCATCCAATGATAAATACAACCATTCTTCCCCATGATGAATTTTCAGCACTTTTATATAGTGCTCTATCCATTCGCAGGTAATTCTAAAACCCATATTTTGCATTGAAGGACACACTTCTTGAGTTTGCATATTCATTAAATATTGTGTAATTATTTGTTCATGTTTCACAAATTCGTTCCACTGTTCTGCCGTAAAGGTTACGTTTTGTCGCCCCCTTCCAAATATCCGAACTGCTGGATCTAAAGCTGATTCCATTTTAAAACCTACAGCTAAAAATTTTGTGTTACTCTTGTTCAAAGAGTACACATGTTGGCAAAGAAACGGTTTTGGGATTGTTCGATTTAGCTCGTTGAGGTCATATACGGTCACTTCTTGCATCATGTTTTGCACACCGGATCCATCAGTACTAGGTGTTGGTTGCACTTTCACATCATTCACGTTGGCCATGCTAAGATCTAATGGGTTAAGTGTTGCGAACTCTACTTGTTCCTTTTGCGATCCATTAAACATTGATAATAAATTCGTTGGTTGTGCATGACTATTACGTTTTCTCCTTATCTTCTTTGGAGCATCAAGTACGCCACCACCCGGTCCTACAGCTTGTATTGGCGTTGTTGACACTAAAATATTCGTTTCTATTGATATTACGTTTCTTCAAGCTTACAAACCTTACTTTTCCACTGCTTCACTATTTCACTGCTTCGCTGCTGCTGTTATACTGTGTACGCCACAACTCCCACAATACCTTTTATACGCGAACAATGTCATCAATCAGTATTCAATTTGAGAACATCCTCATTTAACATTGACCTTGTTTTGAAGTCTCCTCATTTTTAACATCAAGCCGATTCGGAACCCTCCTCTGAGATCAAGGCTCAGATTGAGGAGGAACCGATTTGGGAACATCCTCATTTTTAATATTGACCTTGATTTGAGGACTACTCATTTTTAACGTTAAACTGATCGGAAACCTACTCAAGACCTTGAATACTTTGACCTCAAGGCTAAGATTGAGGAGGAGCCGGTTTGGGAACATCCTCATTTTTCATGTTGACCTTGATTTGAGGACTACTCATTTTCAACAGCAAGCCGATTCGGGAACCTCCTCCATGACCTTGACCTTGAGTACCTTGGGTACAAGGTCAAGGTCATGGAGGAAGTTCCCGAATCGGCTTGCTACCTCTACTAATACTATCGAAGCAACAGATGGCTGCCCGGTCACATTGATGTATGTCCTGAAATTTTAAACATATACCTACTGCCTGTCTAATGTTATCTATTTTTATTTCAGATTATTATTTATGTTTCTTTTATGTTTAAATATAACATGTTTCATTTTTATTTATTAAATGCCCATAAAAATGTTATTAAGTGGTCTTATTTTTTCTTTTCTAAGGATTGTTTAATTAATATTCATATGTGAACAGAACTATTTAACTGCTTTAAATGCATTTTGAAAATTTATAATGTATGGGAAATATAGCTTGTAACAAATATTAAATCTAAAAGGCAATTTTTATATTTTCTTGATACTTTTGCTACTCAGTGGTAGCATATGTATACATCAGCTAGTATGTGTATACATCTACTAGGAATAGTATTCATTTTTCTAATGAGTTGATACTTCTACTAAAATCGTCAGTAAATTTATACACGGACTAGTAAGTGTATACACTTACTACAGTTTACGCTTTTACTGTAACATATACAATAAATAGTTTAGTGAAGCGTCGGCAGTTTGTATTCTAACCAACGCTAACGCGTCTACACATATTAAACATTCTATTTGATCGAGATCGCGCGTATCTGCATTACAACTAGTTTGCCAGGATTTGACACATATTTTGATTATATTGACAGTATTGTCAGTATTGACACTGCTGTATAGTATGATAAAGTCATGTGCCTGGCCACATCAAATTTTGCATTGTCACCGGAAATCTCTCAGCATGCAAAATTTCAAACCGATTGATTTTTTTCATTGATTTATGCATTGTCACATGATATCTGCCCATATGCAAAATTTCAACATTGGACAAATTTTCCGAATTTTGAAATTTCTTTCATTTTTATTGATTCATATATTGTTACCGGAAATCTGTCCACATGCAAAATTTCAACTCAATTGAAAATTGGGAAGTAGGTAAAATATCGATTACAAGATTTGAACGTAACAAACAAACATAGTGAAGTTAATATAAGCGGAGTTATAAGCACGCGATAGCTCGTTTGGTGCAAAACAAGGATAAGTCACGATGACTTATCCCGTTCTTGCACAAAAGGGGACGAGTTAAAGAGGCTAATAACTTCGTTATTTATGGACTAATCCTCACGTTCTTGCACTAAACCATAGCTTATACATTGTAGAAGCTCGTGGAATGTGTATTTCAATTTTGAAAAAAAGGTGACTTATCCTGTTCTTGTACCAAGGTCATCAATTGCTTGCTAAGTTTCACCGTAATTTCTTTGATATTTGAACTGGATGATACCTAGAGAAATGCCTTATAGGCATTACAAAGTGTAAAACAAGCTTTAGGGCGTTGCTTAGCCAACAATTTTGGCGTGTGGCCTTAAAATAGACCAATCACGATGGTGTATCTGCATTTAATGCTCATTTGACATACATAAATTCTTATGAGTCTGTTCTCTAATAATAACAGCGAGTTGGTAAGAGCGAGCCGATAATGTGTAATGTTACATTTGGTTAAGGTTGATTCAGACTGTAAAATCAAAATGTATTCTCAAAACTTCATTTGATACGTGACACGGGAAATGCCAAGCAAAATGTTTAACGCTGTCGCGTTTCAGTGCGGTGAAAAGAAGGACTTCATGTCCGCAGCAGGAAACCGCGGATAGAACGGTTAGCTAGTGTGTACGTTCCACGTTAATATTAGAATAAACGCTCCGGGGTTTAGTTTAACTTGCTCTGGGACATAACTCCATTAAAGTTTGCAACCCGCCGCCATTTCCAATTACGTAAGTTTTGGCCGCGCCGTGAAAAATGTAATTTTAGATTACCGCCGCCGCCGTACGGTGTACAGTTCTCGTGGTACACCGGAAACGTTGGCTTCTAATGCCCCGGCAACCGCAAAACTTACGATTCAGCTTATGCACTTTCCGGTTAGTGCGGTGGTGTTAACATTCAGAAAAAAATATGAAACTACAAGTCAATTGTATACATTGACGTCTGCGGACTTGAATTGTAGTGTAGATTTACTTAGTTTAATTAAGTACGAAATCTGTCCGATCTGAACAGATTTGGCATTTCCAGAAAATAGTTTGTAGTTGCACTAGTGTACCAGTAGACCACCTTTTAGATATAATATTGCCTTCTGAGTAAATCGCTTTTTTGATAGATTATGTTATGTTGCTGTGTGGGTCGCTTGGCTATCTTGCATTTCGAATTAACAAAACCAGGTTTGATTGTTTGTAATTTTCCCCTAGGCTCTTTATGAAGTCTTCTAGGAGGCAATTATACCAGTTCTGTAGGCTCTAGTGTGCCTACATCCAGATATAAGTTCGTTCTTGCGCGGAGTAACTCTACACAGTCATACAGCATGTGCTACGCCTCAAAGTGGTCCATAATTTGAATCTAGCGGTCCAAAACTATTTTAGCGCTAAGGTCCAATTATATCCAAAGTGACATAAACTGTTTATGATAAACATGTTCTTAGATAACCAAATTACTTGAAGCCAATCAGTTTGCCACCCTGAAAATCTTTGATAACGTACGGCAACGGTCTAAAGGCCGATGTTGATTTTTGTACTAATTTTTACTTTCCGCATCAATTCTCGATTGTTGTTGGTGTAAGTAAACTTTAATATGGCTGGATTATTTGAGGATGAGACTTGGTTTTATATGTAATATTCATAAATCAAAATTTGGAAAATTACAGTTTTTTGCAATAACTAGAAGCAAATTTTGCAAAGATTTTACTGATTGCTTACGTGGTTGCAATACCACGTATATGTGATTGTCATAATTGATTTCCAGAATATACCGAATTAGTGATACCTGCATGGGAGTGGAATTTAGAACCAGAGCTTAGGTCGGGTGTGCTATCATTTGATACATATTTTAATAAAAATAGAATAGAAATAAGAAACAACATTTGGTTGAGACAATTGTTTATAAATCATACGGTTCACGAACAAAACCATAATTAAATAACCAGTTATGGCATCTGCATTAGCTGTAATCATGACTAAAATTACAAATTACTGATGTTATTTCGATAGTCAAAGATTTAGCGAATTTCATGACGATGATTGTAACTCACTTAAGTCATTTCGCACAGTCAACAAAAAATCCAAAAAATAAGGTTTCTCCATAATCCGAAATCACACGGCTTATTTCGTGAACCATATGATTGAGTAAGATTTCTATCCAACGAAAGATGTTTTATTTTAAAATATCTATCCAATACCAATACCACACATGATCTAGTTTGTAATTTGAAATTCTGAAACAGTGCAGTTATGACTAATCTCGGGACACTCCGGAAATGAAAGCGGTTCTAATTAAAAGTCTTCAGGATTTTCTGTTAGGTTCTTCCCGAATCTTTTTTGACGTTATAAAACTAAATAATACGCCTAGGATAAAACTGCTGATATTTACAGATATAATATTATACCATCCCATTGATGCTAAGATTCTTTTTATACATTTTACGTGTATTTGCAGCTATAATATTAGCATATGCACATGGTTTCAGAATTTAAACATAACTGTTTCTCAATCAACTATTTCTCAATCTCAACTCTGTTAAAAACAACCCCATTGTTACTTAGATTTGTTTTACTCTTTTTCGTACATTCACAAGTAAAGTATTATTATAATCACTAGCTTTCATAACTTTAAAACTAAATTTGTATCTTAATCATCCTCAAAACCCACCCCATAACTACTAGATTTTGTTTTAATATTTTCCCTGTATTTGCAGATATAATGTTATCATACTAACATGGCTTCAGAATCTTCTCGCCAAAAATATGTTTCAACCCCCTTACAACATCCCCTATATATATAGCTGATTTTTTTAACTATTTTTCCGCTTATCTAACTATTTTAAGATCATTTACAAGAAAAAAAAATTTTGATCACCTAAATGCGCAAAATCGACCACTGTACGCCGTATCGGGTGCTTACTCGCAGAATGTGCAGGTATCATCATTTGCCTGACCCATTTTATGTAGGAGGTGTCTGAGTAGACAATGTCCTGTGAGGAGCCTGTAATCGTACTTAGCTTTCTACCGAAGGGTCTGCGGTACGCCCATGCCTTGTGGCCTTGGCCGTGACGATCTCAACGTGTGTTTTCCAGGTCTGATAGATTGCTTTTTATACCGTTTCGTGATTTCACAAAATACAAAAAATCTGATGTGGCCAGGCACATGACTTTATCATACTATATATAAAATTAATAGTTTAGCTGCATGAGATTCCTTTAACCATTAACACAAATATATTAATTAAAGAAAATATACATTATGAATTAACATAATTTCAAATGATATAAAACAATTGCGCCGTGGGCGCTTATCCAAAATTGTATTTACAAATTTGAAATCTTTACGATTTACCAGCCAGTCAGTGAATAGCTTGGCGGGTAAATTTTAAAAAACAAACGACGATAAAACGATAAAAATGCTTCAGAAAAATATTTAAAAGAACGTAAAACGTTTTGATCTAAGAATTATTGAATAAAACACTAACACAAACACCGCCATCGCGTTCCCAGTCTCTTTCGTTGATCGGACTCAACGTCATCTTCATCGCATACTATGTATGATAAAGTAAAAATCTGATGTGGCCAGGCACATGACTTTATCATTCTATATATAAAATTAATAGTTTTGCTGTATGCGATTCTATAGATCGAGATCGGTCGTGTCTGCATTAAAATAAAACTAGTTAGCCAGGATTTGACGGATATTTTGATTCTATTGACAGCAGGCATTGTAAAACCATCAGCGTTTGACACTACCTACTATCATTAGAATGAAAATATTTGTCAAATTTTTCGGCACGATTACAATACTTTATCATACTGCGCATGATAAAGTAAAAAACAGAAATCTGTACTTAGATGCGTACAGGGTTGGGTTATTACACTTCCACTGCTGCCAACTTCATCGATGATTGTAAAATTCGTATGATTTGTAAGTTGCAAAAATAACCATTTTCGGAGAACTATGCATTTTATGGTCATCTTATTTTGTACCACAATGAACTTAATATCTAAAATTTCTTGGGTTAGTATAGGTACTTCAGAAATTTAGAAAATAAACTGCTTCCGGGTTATGCCGTGTGTCAAGATTTGTTAATGCTGACGTTTCGCGAACCATGTTGCTCGCTTCTTCAAAGCTAATTGAATACTGAGTGAATACTGAATCTCAGTATTCAATTAGCTTTGAAGAAGCGAGCAACATGGTTCGCGAAACGTCAGCATTAACAAATCTTGACACACGGCATAACCCGGAGGCAGTTTATTTTCTAAATGATTCTGGCCGTGAGAGTCTACGTACTTCAGAAATATTAGAATTTCCAAGATTCTAATATGTTGTTTTTCTTTATTTTAGTGTAGTGAGTATTTAGTGCAATATAACAAAAACATTTTGTGAAGTGAAAAATATGTTTGAAAATTTTAAGTATTACGCCATATTCAATTTTGTCATTACGGTCAGGTTTGGCCTTATTAGCATTATATCAAATATCGATATTTGTAAAGCTATGCCCCATGTTCCACTACCATTCAACCTTCCAATCAGATGCTCTGAAAAAAATAAGACAAATGCGGTCAATCAAAAGTTATTATAAGTTATTGTAAGTGCTTTTACTTAATGAATTAAAATCCTTCAAAGATCTGTTACATCTATTAAATAGATAAATTCGGTCCGTAGAAGTAATATAAAATACAGTCTGTTTGATAAATTGGATACGAAGACAACGATACATATTGAACCAATGCTTCACCCACTAACCCAATTCCAACCATGCCGACTCACAGTCATAAAAACTGCAAAGAGTAAAACTAAATGTAAGCATTTCAATATCTGAAGTACTTACTACTAATCGACGTACTATTATGTAGAATGTGTTAGCAACAGATGTTTCGTGTAAACTGCAATTCATGCTGCAGCACATACGTACGTACTGATAATTTAGCTGGAAACATAACAATGCAACGTTTGCAGGCAATATGTACACAATATATCAAGACAAAGATTCATACCAGGAGGAACAGAGATAGAGATAGGGAAGCCGTACACCCAATTCTCCGCTGCAGGATATTCAAATCGATGTTATGTCACTATCCCGTTACAAACTACATATACCTATACCCTATTGTATACATATAGTATTATGCATATTATTTTTAAAGTTATTATTTGTGTAATAAAATATTATTTAACGTTATATATTTAATTAAAAATATTGAAATTGTTGTTATTGAATATTGATTAGTGCCGGTATTTTAGTTGAATTTTCACTGATGGAAATTAATGAAATTTATTTACGTTATACACAACAGGGCACAAAAAACAGCACACCCAATATTTTGATAAAATGCAATGGTAAATAATTTTTTAAATGACTTTTAACAAACCGGCCAATATACGGTCAATTTAACAAAACTTATTGAATATTAAAGCTAAAACTACTACGTTTTACTTGTAAATTTGAATCTTTTATAAAAATTCAAGCATTGTGATGAATGAAAATCCAAACTATGACCTATACTACAAACTTAGACCATTAAAATATCATATTAATTTGCCCGGTTTAATTTCGTTTTCAAAATTGCAAAGGCGAGTAATCTTGATGAATTTGTTTACAATATATTCATTAAGTCCATCATTAATTACTAAACATTAAACATCCAAGATTAGCAACATATTCCGGTTCTTGTAGGTACCCGGAGTATATTAAAAATGTATTATGGTATGAGATTATGACAGTTATATTTTCAGCATAATAACTTCAAAAGAATTGGGGAAATAACCAATTTAAAACCATTTGAAAATTAAACCAAACACTTTAATTACTGAGTCACAAAGCAATTAAACTGCGTCGAAATTATTACTAATAGCGTAATACCATGAAATAGTCATCTGAGTAAAAATGCGCAGAGTTCAAAGAAACGGAATGACTATAACGATACCAACACATTTTCAGAATATTCAGCATTTCCGGGAAAGCAATGAAATATATTTCGTGTAGTCTTTTTTATCAAGGGCAAACTGGCAAATGCGCAAAATGGACCTCACAATATTGTTGATACTTAATTTTTTCATATAATTTTAATAAGCTTCTTTGTCTTTGACGTATTTGTTATTTTTTTCTGTAGGTCGCTTGCCATCTATAGTTTGAATTAGTTTGCAATCCTCATGTTTTAATTGACTTCAATGGCATAAACTTTTTATATTACGTTTCTATATTACGTTTCCATATCTTCGTCTGCAGTTTACAGTCCTGCTTTATGGTATTATTATGTTTTTATTACGTCGTAAGAAAGCGGAACAATAAAATGAAAAAGATACGACCTAGTACAGTAACCACATACTGACCTATACAATTTGAACATTAACGTCCCAATTAACCACTCACCAACGTGTGAAAATATTAAGTGTTTTACGAGGTTTTGTAAAAAGATACGTGCTAAATATTGTATGAATAATGTGAACTACTCCAGAGATTATAATAATCACAAATCGATCTTTGTAAAATATTCCCTCTTCGGTTATTTTTACTTTATCATACGTAGTATGTGAAGTATTGTAATCGTGCCAAAAAAAATTTTGAGATTTTAGCGGAAATATGTCTTTTTGGGTCCCCTGAACATTTTTGACCAAGGTACAAAAAAATGTCTGTGTGTGAGTGTGAGTGTGTGTGTGTATGTGTGTATGTGTGTGTGTGTATGGATGTGTGTGTGTACCCGTTTTTTGTGGCGATGATTCCGGAGAAACTACTAATGGTATTGGGACGAAACTTCATATTTAGAAGTTTCATGACCAAACTTAGAGCTGAAAAGCTTTGTGTTGAAAATGGACCAAAGGAACTGGAGGTTTAGTCTTAGCATTTTTGAAAGATTTTGCAAATAAGCCGCCATTTCTGGAATTTCGTCGAAATAGTTAAATAATAAATTAATGTTGTGGAAATTCTGAATAATTTATGTCTATAACATTTTTTGCTACAATCAATAGTTTAGCTGCATGAGCAAACTCTATTTCATCGAGATCGGCCGTACTGCATCAAAACTAGTAGCCAGGATTTGTCAGATTTTTTTGATTCTAATGACAGTAGAATGTGTCAAACGTGTCAAACGCTAATGTTTTGACAATACTCTGACAATACTGTGTCAATATAAGCTGCGTTCGGATATTGTACACAGTTATACTTTTTACAGCCAATAAGGGTCATTTGGATGGCGTACCCGGTGTCAACGGAGTACAATATCCGAACGCAGCTTTAATCGACATATCTGTCTAGTTCTACTAGTTTTATTTTAATGCAGACATGGCCGATCTCGATCAAATAGAATCTCATGCAGCTAAGCTATTAATTTTATATATAGTATGATAAAGTCATGTGCCTGGCCACATCAGATTTTTTATTATATGCTAAAATACCTACGTGGTTTTCAAAGATTACTTGAAAAGCTTGCCTCTTCCTGTTTTGATGGTCTCCGCCCTGCAATTATCGTAGAAATTTTGAAACTACGTTCTAAATGATTTCCTACTAACCTACAAAGTTCAGGAATTCATTATAGGTTACTTTATTTATTAACTATATGATTTTGATTATGCCAAATACCAAATATCATGCAAAATTTTATATTTTGCCAAGGGAGCCTTTTTGGTTCTGCTATATCGATCGAGCTAATACGAAGAGGTAGCTGTAAAATATGACATATCGGAAAATAATTTGACAAAGACGAAAATGGGCTTTATACCAATTTAATTGTATTGTTGTTATCTATTTTATAACTTTAAGTGGGAGCTACTATCAATAACACTTTATTTTCATTTACTTTTCCCGAAGTTTGTTCCCGACATAAAAAGAATAATTAAAATAAGAATTACCAAGTACTGCTTGTGTTATTTAATATGTAACTCTTGTCCAAATGTCGGGGGGAAAGACAGAGTAGATACACACAGAGAAATGGTGGTGTAATGTTAAGAAAATAACATTCTTAACATAATTTGTTTGTTTTAAGACAACACATACTTATAATACGAATATTTTTACATTTTTTACACAAATACAGGAGATCATTACTGTTCAACTACGCTGATTTTGCAGCAATGGCAAGCTTTTCTGCAGTTTCCTCTTGCCATGCAACGGAATGCTGCAAGTTGCTACGCATCAATAACGTTTTTTTTTAAGTGGTATTAGTACAATTTTTAGTACATTACATCCTCTTAATTTGTATGTGTATATGGTATATCAGTAAACCACAACAAGTTATAGTAATAAATATCATATACAAACTATGATACAGACGCTAATGTTGTGGATAAACCGCCACTTTTTTTGGGGAAACCCCATTGTCGTGTTAGGAAAAATAAATAGATTTAAATTGCACTTATTATTGTGGAATCCTTAATATTACAACAAACATATTTTGACAACCGTTTAAAAAATTTTAATTATGTTTAGTAATTTTTTAAGTTATGAAAAAATTTGTCAAAATCTCGTTTCGACATTGTAAAAATGTTTTCAAGAAAATGGCGAACATTGTAACATAATCAATATTTTGAAGAATGTTTAGAATAAATAAGAAAAATAGTATTATGCAGGGTATCCCCGTTTTTCCGCATTACTTTTTCTCAGACAGTAAATGACATACTGAGCAAGACGTTTCATATGGAGTTATTTGTCTTTTTAATCCCTTAAAAAGGCACATACGTTTGAAATATTAACAACCCCTGATTTTAATCGGCTTCAACACCTTAAGGAATTGAAAAAGCGACACGAAAAGTCCATATAACACTACTGTCTCTGAGTGACATTTACTCAAAATTTCAACAAATTTATATCCATTTATTTTTTTAGTTTTTTTGAACTTTATTCACTTATTTCGTTTAGTCTTAATGGAGATTTCTACATTTATTGTTTATTCGTTTTGGCTTTGTTTTTCTGTTTATTTGTTTTTATTTTTTGTTATGTTAATATTTCAAACAGCTGTACCAGAATGCTCTTAAATTTTTTACTCATGATATTTAACTTTTTACTCATGATTTTATTAACTTTATTCATTTATTTAGTTTAGTCTTAATGGAGATTTTGTATATTTATTGTTTATTCGTTTTGGCTTTGTTTTTTTGCATTGTTATTTTTTGTTCTGTTAATATTTCAAACAGCTGTACCAGTATACTTAAATTTTTTACTCATGATATTTGATTAAAAATGATGTAATGGATATTGCTGGTGTTCTGCCACACCATATGAACTCAATATGATGGAACTTTCACCTTTTGATGACGTATTCTTCCTAACAAATAACAAAAGAGAACGGTCATTTGCCAAAACGATTTCCATTTCTAAAAAGAAAGACAAAAAAACAAATTTGTTTCTTTCTTTTAAGAATTATACTATATAGTGGTATGTCGAAAACACTCACGATATTAATTCGCACAGTTTGGTACAATTGTCTATAATGTTTAATTTATTAGTTTAGTCATTGCATCTTGTTATCCAAAAGCGAGATTGAAATCGTGACGCTTGATGAGGAGTCCACATTTAATCTAGATGTTAAAAAACTAGGTAAAAAACTTCCTAAAACACTGGATGAGCACATAAACATCCATTCGTACATAAGAAAGCGTCCTCTAAAAAACCCTTATAAATACAATCGTCCTGGCAGTGAGCGGCAAAGTCCAAAGGACGCTTCGGGAGTCTCATGATCTCTCCTGGCTTGCCAGAAGCTCATCCATCACGGCTCTTGATGAACGACGTGATTAACTCCGTACCACGTGCCCGTCACAAATTGCCCGGGGAGTAGTTTTCAGTCCCGATACCGGGGGAGGTGAACACACTGATGGTGGCGTAATTGGGGGATGATTTCGTCCTGTTTTGACATCGGCATAACAAGTCGTTAGGAACGTCCTACATAGTTTCGGGACGGAAATTCGTCTTTTCTAAGGGTGTCGACGTAGAGGCGAGGGTGCGGATAAGTCGGTCCTTTACGTAGCACGTGTGTGTTAAGGGTGAATTGTTACGCGCCCTTGTCGTCAATCAATAAGATGTTGATAAATTGTGGTAGGTATGCATTTCGTGTTTTAAAAGTTATTTTAAGTGTTTCACGTTTTTTTTTAATTAGGATTTTCTTTTTGTTAGTAAACAAATATTATATGGTGTAAGCAGAGGACACATCTGGTCAGCGTGGAATGTGCTTTGACAGTGCGGATTTATATTCCATTAGTTTGATATAAAGACGTGCATTATATTTTCCATAAATATTGATCTTTGGTTTAAAATATTTTTTTTATTATACAGGGTGAGTTATTAGTATCCCGGCGGTCGATAGTTAATAAATCGTTTGAGAAAGAAAAAAATATTTTATACAAAAGTCGTTTGACTCGCCGCGTAAAATTATTTTCATTTATACAGGGTGTTGCATTTAGGTGTGACGGAAAGTATGTACATATTTTTAAATGGAACGTCCTGTATATTTTATTGTATTATGAATAGTACTAAATTTGTGTATCCAACCGTGTATGTTGCTAAGTCACTTCCAGAGATATTCAACTGTTTTTCAAAATTATGCCCGTTGCAGGATCTTTTTAAAAACTATGTAAAAACGACATTTTTGCCGATTTTGCCTTTAAACTATATGAGACAATAGTCAAAGCCAGCAGGTAGATGATAGTATCCAAAAATATTAGATACACTATACAGGGTGTTCATTAAACTAAGTAAATTTTGATGTTTTTCAAATAGCTTTTTCTGGAGTTTTTTAAATGGAACACCCTGTATAATATGTGTTGGCTGTAATAGCCGTTTATTTCGCTCCAATTTACATCTAGTATGTCATACACCAAATGTTACTATTTTTTGTGATATTAGCAATTTAACGAATATGTAATGCAATTGTAAATTTTAATATTGCTGTGAATTTGGTAGTTTGATGTAGTCTTCAAGTGGCGATAAAAGAGATAATTTAGAAACGATTTAACCAGCTTGATCCTTACAAAGTATTACCGTTATCAACAACGTTATTAACAATTTTATATGAAATTTTGTAAGTATATTTGGCCGTCTATCGTATGGAAACCGAACACGCGATTTAAAAATTTCAAATTACTGCTAAAGTAAACCCTAAACCCTGTACTCTTAGGTTAACTATCGTGAAAATTTGTTGACTTCTGAGTGTTGAAAATCAGATTTTCTTTGATGTGATTTATGTGCTCACACACAAAAACCAAAAATGCAAAAAAGACAAACTGATAGGCATTTTTAGATTCGGATTTTCATTCATAGCAAAAAAAAATCTATAAAACACTTCCAAATAACCCATTTTCCATTCACATTATTAATATTACTCATACTTTCATTCATACTATCCCAATTTTGAATTGTCTCTCCAGAAAAATAACCAATTAACAATAGTAAGCAGATATTTTTGGTTGTTTTTTGTACTGAATTCAAATCCGTTGTCAACCGTAGCTTATCAAGACAGGTTTTAGCGTTTCTGTTTGTTTTAGTGTATTAGCGCACATACCATTACAATGAAACATCTCCGCACAATTTTCACACAAGTGAACAATTTTTCATGATAGTGCCCCGAAAATTACACTGTTTCTGGTTTACTTCGGAGCCCAACTGAAGTTACTAGGTGGTCGGGTTCGCTCGCTGTACGTTTGTACAAAATTGCAAAACATACTTATAAAATTGTGTATTACCTTGATAACCGTAATACATTTTATTTGAATAAATTTAGTTAAATAGGTTCTAAATGGCTTCTTCTAAAACCCTTTAAATATTTTACATCATGCTACCCAGCACACTGTATACAGAGCAATATTAAGATACTAAATACCATACTACTCTTTAAATTGCAAATATCACAAAAAGTGGTAAAAATAGATATACGATATAGTGAATATAAATTAATGAGAACTTAAGTAACATTTCAATTAGCAAATAATATACAGGGTGTTCCATTTAAAAATCTCAAGAAAAAACCATTTAAAAATGTTTAAAAACTAGTGCATACTACGATCACCCTGTATAGCGCATCTAATTTTTCATGACATCAGCATCTAGCTATGGGCTTAGTTATAATGTGACAAAATTTTTAGGACAATATCTGCAAAAATGTAGTATTAACGTAGTTTTTAAGAAAGGCTCGCAATTGCCATTTTTTTGACAAACAATTGAATATCTCAGAAACTATTTACTTTACACAGGTACAACTTACACAGTTGGAAAGACAATTTCCTTAGTATTCATAATATGGTATCATATACAGGGCGTTCTATTTAAAAAAATGTACTGACTTTCCGTCACGCCTAAATGCAACACCCTGTATAAATCAAAATAATTTTACTTTATGGAAACTAACGAGTCAAACAAGTCTTGTATAAAGCATTTTTTTCTTTCTCAAACGATTTGATGACTATCGACCGCCGGGATACTAATAACACCCTGTATAACACAAAAAACTCTTTAAGGTGCACGTATTTGAGTTCAAAGCGATTTTTGAGTTCAAATCGCTGCCATTTCGCAAAAAAATGTTTTTTCTTTTCTTAAATTGGCCTTGATAAGTTATGCATTATTGTATAAGGATTAAACAAAAAACCTATTTTTACTTTATCATACGTAGTATGTAAAGTATTGTAATCGTGCCAAAAAAAATTTTTGAGATTTTAGCGGAAATATGTCTTTTTGGGTCCCCTGAACATTTTTGACCAAGGTACCAAAAAATGTCTGTGTGTGTGTGTGTGTGTGTGTGTGTATGTGTGTGTGTACCCGTTTTTTGTGGCGACGATTCCGGAGAAACTACTAAAGGTATCGGGACGCAACTTCATATTTAGAAGTTTCATAACCAAACTTAGAGCTGAAAAGCTTTCTGTTAAAGAGGGTCCAAAGGAACTGGAGGTTTAATCTTAGCATTTTTGAAAGACTTTGCAAATAAGCCGCCATTTCTAGAATTTCGTCGAAATAGTTAAATAATAAATTAAACATGAGGAAATTCTGAATAATTTATCACTATGACATTTTTTGGTACAATCAATAGTTTAGCTGCATGAGCAAATTCTATTTCTACGAGATCGGTCGTATTGCATGAAAACTAGTAGCCAGGATTTGTCAGATTTTTTGATTCTAATGACAGTAGGTAGTCTTGGTGTCAAACGCTAACGTTTTGACAATAACTTCTGTCAATATAAGCTGCGTTCGTATATTGAATTACACTTTTTACACCCAATAACACGTAAGTGTCATTTGGACGGTGTACCCGGTGTCAACGGAGTACAATATCCGAACGCAGCTTTAATCGACATATCTGTCTAGTTCTAGTAGTTTTATTTTAATGCAGACATGGCCAATCTCGATGATCAAATAGAGTCTCATGCAGCTAAACTATTAATTTTATATATAGTATGATAAAGTCATGTGCCTGGCCACATCAGATTTTTTTGTTGTGAAATTATGTTTTGAAAAACGCGTCTCAGTAGATTGCATTATTACTTTGTTCCTTCGGTGAAAATAAAATCGATTTGAGATGACAGTGGGAAATTGTTAATTTTGTATCTAAAATAACAATAATTAATATGACGCATGATTTTTTTTGAAAAAATAATAAGTATAATTACATTTTCCAAAGAATTAAATGAGCTTACAGAACACTTACTGAATGCAATTAACTACAATTAACTCCATTCATCAACAAACTGTTAACCGAGGCTTTTTAGACATTTAGAAAAATAGACGATTTTGTTACATCTTTATATCTATGCAAGGAATAGCCAGAATAGCTTATTTAAGTCACCTCAAATGTCTCACAGACAGATGACTATCTATCTAATTTCAATGGATTTTGCTCGAAACACAATGACACAATTTTACGAATGTTGTCATGTCATATAATCTTTCAGCTCAGAAAACGTTCTAGGAATAGAACTATTTTCAAGCGATTTTTTAAGTTAAGAACAGGATCGCAAACCTTATTCAATTATTCTTATTTCCGTCGTTCTTTTCTTTTCATTTTCCCATGAACACTGAAATATACTTCAGTTTACTTTTATGTTGGAACTTTGGCCCAGCTTTCTATTCGCACAAAGGACGACGCGACGAAGTAATAAATTAAGAATACCACATTAAAGATTGCAAACCGAAATACAATCCGGCGCTTCGCATCAATAAAAAGCAACTCCACACTCAGCCACATATGTCTCCACTCTGGACGCCCATTTCAAAGGCTTCCCTCAGCCCAACTCACATTTAATTATGTCTGCGTCGCAGCCAGTATGGCGATATTCACGATCCGTCCGTTCATTATGCGGATGCATGTGCTGGTCCGACGAGCAGGGGAGAAATTGCGGGGTAAGGGAAGCGTTCGCACGAGCGCAATTAAAAACTTAAGTGCGCCCTAAACATCAAATTCCGTAATTAAATTTTATTCGGTAGTAGCCCGGAGAGCTACTAGCTGGCCCAGCCACGTCCCGCCTGGCGCTGTAACAAGTGAATTATTCAGCCTCTGTTTTCAATTATTTAACGACAGGTTCGCAAATTGCTGCCCCGTTGTCCGGTCGGGTGGCCCGTGGGCCGCGGCCCACCGCTGGAGCGCATTACCTCTACACTTGCACTATGGAAGCGAGCTTTATTTTGGGGCGACGGCGTGTATTGTTGTTGACGGGAGCGCCACTCGTCTACTAATTGCTGAACGTTTACTCGTCGCAGATTATTGAAACGAATTACGGCCACGTAACCAAAACCAGGCTTGAATTACTCATTGATGATCGAAAAAGAAAGCTTATGTCGAATACATAGTATGAGGTGGCTGATTTGATTGTATATCACATGCATTGTTGCTGCATCTGCTTCACTACCTCTTGTTATAACGAATTGTAAAAAAACTAGTAAGAAAATTATCTTCAGCCGTGCTGAAGTTTAAATACCACCACCGAATTTATTAAAAAGAAAAAAAAAACAATTGAAGCGATTTTGCCCATTCGCGAACTTGTCCTTACTTTTTAAGAGATAAGCTTGTATACCAAATTTTAGATCAATTACTTCAAAATTACGGCAGTTATCGTGTACACAGACGGACAGACGGACATAGCTAAATCGATTCAGTTTTCATTTCTGATCAAATCCATATATATAGTGCTTCCCGAAAACAACGGATAAATTCAATAAAATCTTAAATAAAAATATTTCAGAAAAATGCACACATCGATTTTTATTTTAAAATTACTATCCGGTCATACGCTTTTCAGTCCCCCACCGCTTCACCCCGCGACTTACGCAAGGGTTGAATGGGGATTTTCTTGCACCATTAAAATAGCATCCAATTGTCGGTTTTCACTTAAGGCCAATGGACGTCCTGCCTTTGGCTTATCCCGTACATGACCGAGATCGCGAAATTTGTTTTCGTTTCGACTTACTGTAGATTGCGATGTTGGCGGGCGGTCCGGGTGCGTTTCATTGGACAAAACACGAACTTCTTCTTGCGTCCGCTTCTATCTCCATACCCAATCATCAGTAAAACCGATACTTTCGGTTTCAGTAAGTCTCATTTTGCTACTATTTCTTCAATCACAAAAAATCTGAATAGAAACAAGTTGCACTTGTTTGAACAATATTGCTATGCCCGCTTTAACAGGACTTACTCGAATATTGACGCTCTTCTTTGAATACAGTTTGGTAAATATCGCCGTTATTTATCAATCGACTTTGATAATTTTTTTTCGTTGTGTTCAGAATAGAAAAATCTATTAATTGTGGTATCGCAAGGGGTACTTTGCTATTTGAACTTTTAAAGTTGGGGTTACCACCCCTGTATAGTAATTTTAAAATAAAAATCGACGTGTCAGAACATTTTTCTGAAATATTTGTATTTAAGGTTTTATAGAATTTATCCGTTAGTTTTGGGAAGCACTGTATAAGTCTATATCTGCCACGCCTCCTTAAGGGTATTACAAATGTTGTATCAAACTCCATATACCCTCACCACATTAAATGTGGGGGTATAAATATAAATGTTCAGTAAATTATTATTAATGATAATTATGATTAAAAATTTTTTAGAAATGTGTACACAATGATGTGGGTACCTGTATGTTTTTTTATCAGTAACGATAACGACAAGAACTAATACATTACAAAATGGCGACCCTAACATTACTAAATATAATAATACAATAAATAATGTTTAGTATGCCGTATTTTGCCGAATAAAGATAAAAATGCAGTTTAAAAGTTCCTGATTGTGAATCAGTTTAAAGATATTTGTTCGGAAATATTTGTTTTGATTTTCAATATGATAAAAATAATGTTCTTTTTTTATTTTTGTCGTGAAATTTTTAGTCAGCAACCACAAAATCTCCCAATCTCAGAATCTTAGAAAAATGTATTATTTTTTATCTTACTTTTTATTCTCATTTTCTTAAATGTTGGATAAAATTATTCTAAACATATTTTTATGTAACTATTATTAGCTTTTCTGAGAGCATGGTACCTCTCATGGTATCTCCCAATCTCAGAATCTTAGAAAAATGTATTATTTTTTATCTTACTTCATATTCTCATTTTCTTAAATGTTGGATAAAATTATTCCAAACATATTTTTATGTAACTATTATTAGCTTTTCTGAGAGCATGGTACCTCTCATGGTATCTCCCAATCTCAGAATCTTAGAAAAATGTATTATTTTTTATCTTACTTCATATTCTCATTTTCTTAAATGTTGGATAAAATTATTCTAAACATATTTTTATGTAACTATTATTAGCTTTTCTGAGAGCATGGTACCTCTCATGGTATCTCCCAGTCTCAGAATCTTAGAAAAATGTATTATTTTTTATCTTACTTCATATTCTCATTTTCTTAAATGTTGGATAAAATTATTCTAAACATATTTTTATGTAACTATTATTAGCTTTTCTGAGAGCATGGTACCTCTCATGGTATCTCCCAATCTCAGAATCTTAGAAAAATGTATTATTTTTTATCTTACTTCATATTCTCATTTTCTTAAATGTTGGATAAAATTATTCTAAACATATTTTTATGTAACTATTATTAGCTTTTCTGAGAGCATGGTACCTCTCATGGTATCTCCCAATCTCAGAATCTTAGAAAAATGTATTATTTTTTATCTTACTTCATATTCTCATTTTCTTAAATGTTGGATAAAATTATTCTAAACATATTTTTATGTAACTATTATTAGCTTTTCTGAGAGCATGGTACCTCTCATGGTATCTCCCAATCTCAGAATCTTAGAAAAATGTATTATTTTTTATCTTACTTCATATTCTCATTTTCTTAAATGTTGGATAAAATTATTCTAAACATATTTTTATGTAACTATTATTAGCTTTTCTGAGAGCATGGTACCTAATAATTCTGGTGGCACTAGAGTAATCTAAGCCTAATTTATACATGTGAAATATTCAACATTTATGTCACTTCGTAGAACATTAATTACCATGAAATTTATATAACTGGAAGACTTGTATAAAACACAACAAACCAATTTTATCCTTCTGTAGTCGGGTACGCACTAATACACAGTAATTACGGTTAGTAATAATCTATATTGATAGATGTAACGTTATTACTATACACAACTGTATCGTAGTACAAGTCTCTACGTAATGATTCATGTGTCCCTCTTTGCCGAGACCGGCGCTGTCCGTGATTCACACATCCCCGCTAGATCAGGCCGTCGTTACACATTCTTAGGGTAGCGTTACACACTACACTATATGCGTAATATACTTATTTTATTATATTCGTAGTACATTTTAAAACAAACACACTATAATAGTGAATTTTTACTACTAATTATGTATGATTAGATAATTCATTCACTTGTTATAGATGATTCTATGCCGGACCACAAATCTGATGCAACCCCTACTGTTTTAATGAATTCCTCCATAACAAAAGAAAAAGCGCATATAATAGAACAAAGTTCCGGCGTACTTATGAGATCTTCTCAGGATTGTAACACGTCCCGCGTTCATGCGCTATATATTCTCAAATAAGCTAAAAAAAACAATTCTCTGACGTTTTGACCTAGGTTTTAAAAAAAAACCCGACGTGATGGTCAACTTCTGTGTCCAGATTCATATTAAGGGTAACAAAACCAATTGAAAACATATAGCACATCCAAGTACCAACATGATGTAAAGTTCTATTCAAAAAAAAAGCGTACAAGTAGTAAGCACAGTTTTGGCTAGATTGCCATATTGTAAACCTATCTTTTAATTGTTGTTACTTAGTAACCTGTAACTACAAACACGATGAGAACTGAACTTTGTCGATATTCTTTCGAGGATTTTATTATTTTTTACCTTATTTCTTAGCCAATCGTTACCAATTACTACAAATACAACTCACATAATTTTATTCATGAATTAAAAGAAAAAAACATTAACAGTTTAAGAACATTATTTAAATACAACAAAATATTTTAATATTTGGTCACCGCGCCGTTTCTTGCAATCACTTCATTTAATCTACGGGGCATTGAGTGAACAAGTGCCTTATAGACCACCCTTCTTCCAACTTAGTAACGATTCGCGCTCTCGTTATCGATGTTGTTTGTCGCGGCATAATTAAATTATAAAAAGCAATTTGCACACATTTGACATACTAAATGTCAGAAATATGTTTCCTTGGAAACGATTAATAAATTATCCCTTTTACAATAGCCCTCAATACGTGTACGCTTTTTTTTTTGAATAGAACCGTACTATGCGCGCCAAAAAGAAAGTCGTACAGCTAATTTTGACATCATGTAATTCTGGCTTGTCAACTTATGACTTACTTGATGCATGTTTCATACCTATGATTAATGTAAGAATGACGGCGTATAGGTTATAAAAGAACCATTTACATAGCTAAAAGGTGTACTACTTTTTGGCGCGCATAGTACCTAGTACTGTGCGTTTCAGTTAAGTTGACCTGTCTAGAGAGTTCCATAAACATTAAATCCGTAACGGGCAACTCCAGGATTCCGAGATTCCTGTTTAGACATCTGACCGTTTAATATAGGCTTTAATATAGGCTAAGTAGTTTAAGTTACGAGTGCCGAAAACGCAAAATAGCGCAACGAACGATATTCCGCGCGACGACGCAGGCATAGGCGGAGCGCGGCAAGGAAGTTTGTTGCGCTATAGGGTTCTCGGCTAGAGTGGCATATAACTCTTTAATGCCCCAGGCCACACTATAATAGTAATAAATATAATAAATACACGCAGAACAAGAACAAGAAAAACAAAATCAGTTGCTTCAGAAATACAATATAACTTAACTAATACTTGCTCTCTGTTTATTTTTTATATTTAATCAAATTAACAACTCTAGTCTGTGCAACATAGCACCAAACTAAAAAAAACTACACTTTGACACTTTATTTACATTTTGATGTATACAACCCGCCATTTTCATGACTTATTTCAAATTTATTGTGACCTTAAAGTTTTTTCTGATGATTCGTATCCAGTGTGACGTCAGCTAATTGTCAAATTGGCTCAGAAATTCATGACAGACTTTCATTACATTTACATATATTGCCATATTCAAAATAATAATAATTCTAATATTGCACATACTCCAACAGTTATCAGAAAGTAAAAGGAGGAGCTACGGGATGTCAATTGTTAGTAAAGTTCGCAGCGGTAACCAAATGTCACAGCGTTATACCAAATGATATGATTGCAACAAGTGTCTTAACGAATCAATTCGATTTTCCCTCTTTAATGTATATTGATGTTAGCAGTACGGTTCTTAAGTACGGAATGCGTCTACGAAGCAATCAACAACAGACATTGACAATTTAGATAAATCGCTCGGTCGCGATAAGCCCATTTAGTTTATATTTTTAGAAGCACTCCAGCTAGCCTTCCGCGTATATAAAATAATTGCGCGCTCTATGTCATTTCTCACAATAGCGCATCAAGAATATAATAGTCCTAGAAATGTAAGTGGTGCTATTTATTACGTCTACCATAAAAAGAACTAAAAAACATGTATTATACATACTTACATTGATACGTAATCGATTTGGTTAAAATGCGTTCTCAGCATTACACGCTATAGTTTTTTTTATCCATTACAGCCATCCGAGTAATTTTAAATTACTATATCAGTCGTTTGAGAGCTGTATCTAATAATTGGCTTTCAATGACTACTTATGGATGCTTGAGGTAATCTCAAGAGCTTCTTCTTGTGGCACATATCAAGTGTCGGTTGATTAATTGACCAATTAGTGGTAAATAAGTGACACCCGTTTGAATTTAGGACCAAGAAACAGATTCATGGATTTTAATAATTAAAGCAAAGACGTAATCTGATTGTGGTGTTGCTAATTTTATTGCCTCATTTAGCGTCCTCTTTCTAATGTACAAGATGTCTCAGTCTTAAGGCTCCGTCGCAAAATCGCAAATCCGACACGAAATATTTCGTTTCGCCTTTTTTTTTTGCTGGAAGTGGTCAGCGTGTCTCCCACCAACGTCAATCCGCAGTCACCAGTTATAGGCGGTTTTTAAAGCTCCTGACGTCTGCTGTCTACACCGGGCAGAAGTAATATGGGCAAATAAGTACATTTCTGGCAATTACGCTTTACTATCGCAATTATAATTTTTGGGTAAAAATTGTACTTAAATAAAAAATCTATTTTTTATCATGAGTTGGGCTAGATGTTTTATATTGGAAAAAAGCCAAAGATGTAGAAGAAAAATTAATTTTTATCTTTCCAAAAAATTGTTTTTTATCCAGCCCAACTCTTTATTTATCTAAGAAGTCACACAGACAATTTCATAAACTTTAAACAATAAATAACGTTTTTATTTGAAAACGCGTTTTAGGAGAGGTAGAACTGGGTCTTGATGGTCGACATTACAAGGACATTATGTAAAACTTTTCTGTTTCTATTATGTGTACTTTTCTGTATGGGAATAACATTAACTCTGAGGTAATAGACTTTCCATTGTACGTTCAAGTGAATCTCGGGACCATAGGTATCTCTTGTTCCGAAACACTTTGTCAGCATCAAATTTACCAAAATTAGACCACAAAAATAATTTAACGTTTGGAACTATCATGGTGTGACTTATATACTTAAAATGCCAGACGTCCCGCTTTTTACCGGACAGTCCCGACTTTTCATAATTTTCCGCTTCCAGGGGAGGTTTAAAATTCTTAGCATATTCTATTCTGTATAATGGTGGGTATTTTAAGATTGACAAATCCTGTAGGGTAACTAAGGAACTTGTTCTCTCGTAGGTTCACAAATACTCTCTGACAAAGCCATGCCAGTTCTCAACATCTTGTTTCCTAATTCATCCCAATATCTAAATTTTACGCGTTACTCGGTGTTCGCTATCAAAACTATCGGTGTATTGATTTATAAATGTAGTAAATGTGTGATAATTGGTGTTAGTGAGTTCCCGTCGACCTTTTGTTCATTCTTCGTCGATTTTGAAGAAATAAATTGCCGGTATAAGGTAAGATGTTGGTCTATTGCGTAATCGCGTAATCGCCGCAGGGCTCTGTGCTTGGACCTGTATTGTTTATCACTTATATTAACGACTTGCCAAAATGTGTCTCAGCTGACATCACATGCCTGTTTGCGGATGACACGTCTCTACTCGTGCGAGCCACCTCCAGAGAAGAATTAATGTCTAAATCCGAAAACGTGCTGGGAGAAGCAAGTGAATGGTTCGCATCAAACCAACTAAGCATGAATGTGACTAAAACGCAAACTTTGTTGTTTTTGTCTAATAAAGAACCTGAAGCCAACACATGCATAAAGTTCTTAGGGATATATATTAATAGCCATTTAAATTGGACCCAACACATTGAGAAGTTAACCAAAAGGCTATCAACGGCTACTTACGTTATTCGAAGACTCCGCAAGGTGGCAACGTACGAGGCAGCTCGCATGGCTTATCACAGTTACGTTCATTCCAGGCTCATGTATGGAATACTAATCTGGGGATCATCATCACAGATGCTCAAGGTACTGGTTTATCAGAAGGCAGCCATAAGAGCCCTATTGGGCGCTGGACCTAGAGAAAGTTGTAGACCTTTGTTTAAATCCACCAGAATACTTACGGCTCCGAGTGTGTACATTTTGGCAGCGGTATCTTATATTCACGAGAATGCTGGAAAATACACTAGGCACCGCGAGGTACACCATCACGACACAAGACAGAAACATCAAACAGTCATACCTCAACATCGTATTTGTAGAGCACAAGTAAGCACTAACTATACTTGTATAAAGCTATACAATGCTACACCACGCCAATTCAAGGAATTACCGTTGCGCCTATTTAGAGCTAAACTAAAAGAAGTATTACTTTTTGAATCGTTTTATTCTATCCAGGAGTATTTGGACCATCATTGGAATTTAAGATAATAAATTGTTAATCATATGACGAATGTAACTTCTCAAAGCTTACACTAATAAATATTGTTTATTGTTTATTGTTATTGTTTATTTTATTGGAATTCTGGTGTTTTAAAGTCGTTTTAGTTTTGACTTTCGATAATATAATATTCCATATATATTTGGATCGGTGTAGTGTTGAATTTTGGAAATCTAGCAGGACAAAACCCACAAAATCAACGAACCATATTTTGACTCTTAATGTACTAACATCAAAGATAATATTCTTAATAAGTCATACCTAAAGTATGGCATCATGGGCTATCAGCCTTAGTATCTATTACTCTTCAAAAACCAATGTTGTCATGCTGCTTCCAACGCTATGCTGAGTCTTTTGGTACAATTTGAATTGTATACACCTTGTACAATATACATGTTTGAGATAAACTTCTACCAAGGATAATTTATATCAAGGTATGCACTTCATACACAGATAGAAAATATTGGTATGCATTTACGCGAATCTACATCGGACGTTATATTAACCACAGTTCTCTTGAAACAGATGTTTAAATAAAACATAATCTTGGCGTGACATCACAATAACTGACTCTTGCGCCTCATTATGCCTTGGTTGTAAATTCATCATAGGTACCTACGCAAAAAAAACTCACGCTACACCGGCATAAATTGTGATAAATTCATCACACGCTTGTCTTATAACTCCGTATAGAAAGAGTGTAAAAAGACCCGGAACATATATTATCTTAACCTGATGGCGGACACGGGAAAACGGACAGATTTTCCATCGGATAGGACTAATTATTAAAAAATTCCGAGCACAACATTAATCAAGAGTCGCATACAGGGAAGGGACGTTTATCGCAAGAGTCCGTAACACTTTTCATAAATCATCGTTACTACATATATATACGATACAAGTACGCAAGCTAGCAGCGGCGGCGGCGACGGCCGTTATGCTGATGTTTTCCAGCTGTCTTCTGTGTTCGGCTTCTTTTGTTGAATGTACGTGGCTGCTCCATAAATATCATTTTTTGTATGTCTTTCGTCGTTTCATGGGAAGATGCAAATTCTGGGTTACGGGTCAGTAAAACGACTTTTAAACTTCAAACGACTATCAAAATTTCTCTTGTCATCAATTACTGCACATAGATGGGTGGTTCTTTTACAAATCGTACGGATTGCGCAAAAATAAAATTTCACTTTTTTAAATTACACTTTTTAAATTACATTTTATGGCATTTTCTCGGAATTTTAGTCGATACCTGTATCGGGAAATCATTATTTTCACAGATATGAAGGCTTAAAGGTTGGATGATTTACGATTATTTGCCAAACCTTGCCATATTCAAAATTCAATATCTTTGGTTCTAGAAATCGTATCGGACTCATTTTTGTTTTATATTAAAGGTTATTTATTTACAAAATTCCATTGTTTTTAATTTGTTTGCATATATAAATTAAAATAATGGATGTACGCAGTTATCTAGCAAATATTTCACCCGTTAAAATAAAACAAAAATGGGCCGATACGATCACTAGAACCAAAGATATTGAATTTTGAATATGATAAATTGGCAAATTATCGTTAATAATCCAAACTTAAAACTTTCATATCTCTGGAAATAAATTTTTTTCGACTAAATCCTGATACAGGTATAACCTTATTTAGTGCATACAACTTATAAAAGAAGTTTAAGCCAAATATAAATGTGATATCATAAAAGGTGTACGATTTGTAAAAGAACGACCCAGATAGTAGGTATAAGGTTCATTCTGGATAAATTAGACCATTATGAAACCTTGAACGTTTTGCAATATCATGGCATAAACAATACATCTTGAATCTTCCTGCGTCCAATGAAATACGGAATATTTGAATTTCTTTATAGTTTGTTTGAATAAAAATCTGCCGCTTTCTTTATTGCACTGTACTGCATATAGAATATATTTCTTGAATTCCACCAATCCAAATGTGTTAAACCAAATATAACAATAAACATTTGAATTAATTACGCAAATACCAAATTCAATTCACGTTGGAATTAAGAAAATCGTGACAGATCAACGCATTAGGACCTAAACAAAATATACATATAAGCACGAGGTAAAATACAAAGTAACTTTAACACGTGTTCACTATTATTTTACGTGTACGATTCGGATTTAAGACAGTTTCGACGTTCCGTGACGAACAACGAAGACCGACAATGTGAGCTATTTCGTCTTGTAATTTTATACTGGGGTTGTGTTTCCTTTGATCAAATTAAAAATAGATCGCGGACAAAACAGGCACAATGGCAGCAAGCGCGTGCCCCAAAAGCGCGCTAACGATGATATCGACTTTCATCAACCCTAATCCCTAAATCTCAGTGTTTGACAGGAGTTAGATTTCTTCACGCAAGTGTGTAAACTGTGGTAAGCAAGATACTTAACACCACGTGATAATCATTGTTTTTAAGTACGTACTTGGGAAGCATACTTGAATTGTTTAATTTATTTTACGTTATTTTCTTTAGTTTATGTTATTTTCTTTTATGGTCATGCAGTAGTTTTGATAATCAGACTAATTCTGTACCGCAGTTGTTACGTAGCAAGTTGCTACGTAGCAACTAAGTTAACGACTTTCGTTAACCACCTCTTAACGACTTTAATAATATTTCGTATTCTATATCGAAAAATTAGCCACTTGTTAAGAATAATGTTGATGGGCATGCCGGTCTTCAATGTTGCGTCACGAAATTATGTTAGCAAATCTCAGATTTGGATTCAGCACCCCCCCCCCCCCAAATACCTTTTGACATATAGAATGGAAGACATAAAAACTACCCCACAACTTTCCTGGTAAAAACTCAATTTGACTGGATTAAATATAAATCTCCTTCAATTAATAGTTTCAGAACTGCTTCGTAAATTAAGTAATTTTAAAGTAAAGAAACGGAAATTTTCTGTGATATTATTAAGTAATAAAGAACTATTCAATTTGTTGCACATTTTCTGGGGCACTGTATATTCCAGAATAAACGGCTCAAAATGGTGAATATCGCTTAAGGTGGTGACCTAAGGGTGGTCGCCGAACCTCAAACACACGTCATGAGTACTTCAATGCCGCTTGTGAGCAAACTCTAGAATATTAAATAATAAGTACATCCTTCAAGAATTACGTTGATACCATTTTGAAACGTCCAGATTACAGGGTTACGTCGCAATATATACGCAAAAATCACGCATTTTTGGGGTTTTAACCCCGTTTAACTCAAAAATGTGACGTGATGGAACCCTCTTGTCCATGACAAATATACTACTTATTATGTTAACCTTCGAAATAAATGATAACGATTCATGTTAGAAAATCTTGTCACACAGTGTTATTCAAATACCTAATTTCAATCGCGAATTATACATCACTACTATAAATTTGCCGATATCCTCTGTCTCTGTCTAACATTTCCTTATCACGTTGTATGCGTTGCGAGCCGAGCTCGAAACCAGTTTTTCTATATTTTGGCGAGTCCGTAGAAACGCATTTGTGAACCACGGTCAGATTTGAAATTATCGCGTATTTACAAATGTCGCGTTTATTCGTGGTTATGTTTCAAAATTTCCCGTGTTTGATGTGATAATTGTGGTGAACTTTATAGCGATTATTATTTAGACTATTTGTGGTGTTCCCTGTGATAATTTTGAAGGTCCTACGCTGAAGTACAAACCAGAAAATTAGCTGTAATTATGGTAGGATTAATTTTTCTGCACGGTTTTCGTTTGCTCGATCTTGTTTGTATCGCATGTCTGATTCATTTCGGTGTTGATTTGTGATGTTATGGTGTTTATTAACGTTTATTAACAAGCTGCCGTTGTGCCAAACAACCCGCAGGAAGGGGTTGTTGGTACAACTAACCTATCCCATAAATCGAACATATTTCACTAGTTGTTTACGTGATAGGTGAGTTGTACCAATAACCCCTTCGTGCGGGTTGTTTGACACAACGACAGCTTGTCAGGTGTGCAGGAAAATACTAAAAAATATTAAAAAGAAAAAAAACTACACATCGCACAGTGGTTGATATACTCAATCTAGACGCTCAAAACTATGTATTTTGATATCACATAATTATTTATTGTTCTGACTGGAATAAATGCCTTAACACCTTCCAAACCACAATCCGAATAATGAAGGGCAGTAAAGAACTATTACGATCTGAATAACATGAAGAAAGCTACTATGTCAATGTATTATCAAAGCAAGGCAGAACATGCAATAACTAATAGCGTTTATGAGTTAAAAAGACATAAAAAACCGCTGCATATCTACACATAAAGTAACATAACATTGTGTTGAAACGATCTATTTTTGCGAATATGGTATAATTTTTATCTTCACAATGTATGCAATTTGTTTTTTTAAAGAAATACTTAAATTTAGTAAATATTATTGGAAATACGAATAATTGACAATTTTGACCATTTCTTTTTTAGCCCACAGTGTAGGATGTTAGCAGCTCAACGTATTATGGCGGTAGCATACTATTTTCTTTGTGTACTAATCCTTCGTGTAAAACCTAGTTGAAAGCTCGTGTCATAACAAGGAAAACTGTTGAGCAAATAAGCATTTTCTAATGGTTTCGTTATATCCGCCATTCTATGGATGCGTATTTCATCCACAACTGCCAATTTGGAATGTTTAATGGTAGATTTTTAAGAAAATCAAGTTTGCAATTATTTTGGGGCCAGCTTAGAGCTTGATTATCGCATCCAAGACCAAGCGCCCGTGCCTTCATATTTTTAAAAAGTGATACCTAATAGAATGCAGGATGGGTTAGTTTTCAAACAATTAAGTCAATAACAAATTTGTTCTATGAAGTGATTCTATGATAATTGTAGTATATACCAGTACAATATTCTTAATAACAAATTAATGAAGAACACAAATGCAACAATGTAAATACGAAAAATTAAAGAAAAAAGTTCTTACCAACAAATATATAAACAATACTTTTTCTTGTGTATTTTGAGCTCAACCAATTACCGCCAATATTCTAGGATCGTATTTATTCAGCCTGTAAAAATAATTCTTAATAGCCAGTCATTAAACAATAGAAAGGCAACATGAAGCAAATAAATACTTTTTCAAATCGTAGGTTACAAATTAACCAAAAATCAAAAACAACACACGACTAGCAATTTGCAGTCAATGAAATTAAAAATTAAAATAACCTACCTTAGCTAAATCTACTAAAAAATAAGCAGCTAAGTCTGATTACTTTACCAAGTTGGCACCTCTTAATAACTTCATTTAGGACTGCTTAACCCGCATACAAAAACCAATATAATAAGAACACCCTCCCCTAATCGACGAAACAGAAGAACTCGAAAACTCGCCCCTTCGATTCACTTAAGCTCGTAAGTGTGGACACAGCTTCCTAGATCAGCACAGCTGTACAATACTTCTTGATATAACTGTATTACGAACGCCATGACATACCATATTGTCGGCGAATATACAGAAAGCCATGCTTGGTGAGTGGGTGGTCCTCATATCAATTACTTTATTTCCTCGAAATGTATATTTAACTGTTACCCCTGGGTGACGCTAATTGAGTGGAACCGTAATATGTCTAGATGTGGTAGTAATGTGGCTGAGCACATTTGCCGCGGTGGCTTTCAAATAAATATGATTTTTATTCGTGGTAATGGAGAGAGTGATGATGGTGTGTTGGCTGTCACGCGTGAAGGGCGATTACGACTAAATGTGGTTGCTGTGGGGTGGTTGATTTACTGGTGGAGCGTTTAATGGCAAGGGTAAATTCAATTTCAGAATGCTTTCTTAATGTAACTCAGGACATATGACAGATATTAACGTTCCTCTTCCTTGTTTTTATCTTTCTTTGGATGCAAAAACGGATTTAGTCGACGGTTACTTTTACAAGTTAAACGATCTTTAAAGAACTCGATGGTACATAATTGATGTAAGTTCCGGTAATTATTGCATCTCGATTACATTTCCGTAACCATATGTAAAATTTTTTCTCATTTTATTGGCTGAAAGACAAAAACAAAAAACGCAACAAATAACCGTGGTGGAGCACATGTATAATTGTCCAGAGCTCACGTCAACGTACAAAGTTTAAACTTTACTTTGAAACAATTTTACATTTCTAGGACTGGGTCTTTTGCTAAAAAAATGCTAAGAAAACGGAAACTGCGTAAATGATATTTATTTCACTATGAGTTCAGTTTTAGAAAAAAAGAAGTGACGTGATAGAAAACTATTGAAGCCGTTCGTATTCAGCGCTAAACAATCTAACAACGAACATTATTATTTTAATGTTACCGTCATTTTTTGTTGATTTGGTCGAACATATTTAATATACAGGGTTATTGATGAGTAAACGTATTCCTGTAAACACGTTATAGTAGAGGTCATGTGCAAGTTATTTCACCCGAAATGCATGATCCAATATGAAGTCATCACACCAAAAATAATTAATATCTTCGAAGTGTTTTTCTCTATCAATGGTGTCTTTCAGGCGTAACATTAATTGTTGATACATGAAAATTTCCAAAGAAAAATCCTCTACAAATAAGTAATGGGCTATATACTATAAATGCGAGTTACGCATTCGAAAAAATTATTATACATTTGATAGGCACTTGCTCGTAAAAACTACTCTGTTTCAATAGCTATTCAGCAAGGTATAAATCTCAACAAAACGCCTTCTAAATTCCGAGGAAGAGATAATAATACTTGGGCGAGTAAGTAGTCTCCTACAGTAACTTGATCGAAAAACACACAAAAACAGAATGTTGTTTCGGAGATTCTAATGTTGTTTTACCGCTCTACCGCTTGGTACATCGTTTGACATTTGACATTTGACATTTGACCAGGCTCTGTGTCGTCGAACAGCACTAGTTTCTGCTATACGTCTGTACTAGGGCTTCTAATCCCGAGATCCCGACAAATAATGAGCTTTTTCGGGATCCCGGGATTATAAATCCAAATCCCGGGATCCCGAAAAAGTTAAATTGAAAGTATTTTCCTATAATTTTTTGTTAATTGGCGAAATGTGGGCACTGATCTACAATAAAACAATTGAGCTGCTATTTTTCAAATATGAACTTCAGTCTATCACAGCACCCTTTCTGATTAAATTAAGTGTCAAGCATAAAATGTTTATTTACACCCACATGTTGCTATAACAGGAACAACAGATGTTGCAAGAAGTAGATAATTTCAATATGGAGGCAAACATGTACCTTTTCAGCTTGCTTAAACTCTTTTTAGTTCCTGTACCTCAACAAAAAATATTTAATTATTTAATTAAGTTTTTGAAACCGTAAAAAAAATAAAAAAATAAAAAAAATAGTGGCGTATTACTTTACCTGTAGTCAATGATGTACTACAGAATATAAATTTAGTAAATAGGTAATAAAATACGCGATAACAAAAATATAATATTGGCAATAAGTATAAAATAAAGATACACATTAATCCCGATATATGTATTCTAAGTGTAAAATAAAATCCAAATTGAACAAAAATGATTTGCTATTAATCGTTTGATGATTCCCTCCAATCGAACAAACGATATTATTCCTTGTACCGATTTTAAAGTTTCTCCCAGTTTAAGGATTTTACCTTAAGCTAAAAACGAAATATTTAGGCACGATGTTTCTCTGTCATGGTTTGCGGCTACGCCCTAGCTTGAGTCTTGGTTAAAGCAGCGAATTTGGTGTTTTTTGCATTTCTTCATCTCACAATTATCGCTTTTTTAGTGGAAAATGTAAAATGTACAGATAAAAAATCTATTCTTATAATGTGGGTTGGACTATTTGAACTATATTTAACAAAACCGATTATTTAAATGGCTCTATTCCTTATTCATCTAAGAAGTTGCACTGAATATTCCATCAATTTTGAACAATAAAAAACGTCTTTACTTGAAAACGCGTCTAGAACTGTGTCTTAAAGTCATTATACCTATCTCTTTTTGTAAACAATATTCGTTTTATTTAAAATACAAACAGTTAGACTATTTGCGTAATAGACAACCATGAACTCTAAAGTTTTTGACTTTTGTTATAACATTGATAACAGGATAACAGAAGTTTTTTTAACAAAAAGTTAGTAAATGTTATTTTATAGATATCTTTGCATTGAATACGAACGGGTTTCAAATGTTTTGTATCACATTAGGTTTTTGTTAAACTTGAAATCATAATAAAAAATCCGTCTTTATACACTCTCTTTATTTGTTTTTGCAATTTTAAAGCAGAAGACACAGATGTCCCAAGAACTTCAAAATGGTCTCTAAGTCAAGCTTAGAGTTTGTCTTTTGACGTCAGTTTTAAACCTTTGTTCACATGGGTGCTGTAAGCACTGACAAGGTTTGTGTATGATAGCGTGCATGCACGCTATCATGAAATAAAGAACAGTGCATATGGTAATAAAAAATAAAGAACAGTGCATATGGTAACTTTTCATCCACCTATTGTAATGTCTATAAAACACAACATTTGCGCCATTTTGCCAGTACGTTGATTAAATATTTTGTGTAGTGTGATTTTTATAGCGTGTACGATGACTGCTGGGACTCATTATAAGACTTCGTAAACCTGCTGTTCATTCTGGCAATTTACGAGAACAAGAGGAACGTTGTGGGTTGCAAGCTGATCATACATGCAATACTACACTAACCTATCCGCAGAAATGCTATAAATATCTGATTATTTTTTTTATTGACGTTTTCAATAATTTGAATGTATTATCAAGGTTTATAGAACTTTAGAACTAACTATAACGCAGTACGGAATGTGTGTATTTGAGAAAAAAATATTTTATCTGAAGCACCGGCTTACGATTATTTAGTGGTTTGTGAACATCGAAAGACAGCATTATGTTCAAGCCAAAATCAGTAGGAAATACTAGTAAATATTAGTTACAAGGAAAAGCATTTCCTATTAATATAAGTAGAATACAGTTAGTTACAAATTTACTACTTTTTGACGTAAACTATTGCCGCACCCTGCATTTGTTCTTTTTATGTCAATAGAGATTAAGGAGGTCATTCTGGTATTAAATCTTTATTTCTTTACCAAGTAAATACATGCTGAAAAACGTTAATGTACACTTAGTGGAGTAAATACTGTTCATAAAAGTATCAACCGCTTCCTAGCGACATTAATTTCCGACTTCTGCTTCAAGTGCAGAAGCGAGTTTTCAAGCTCAGAGCATCAAGTGCATCCCATAAATCTCGATGCTGGTTAAGGTGCACGTATGGAGCAATATATACATCGGGGCTTTAGGATAAATTTATACCGAATTTCGGGTACATTAGCCGAAATTGCTCGCATATATTATTACGTACGCGTTATGAACGAGGGCGTACGTAATTCTGGGCAGACGTGAAGCGCACTGCTTACAGCAGACAAACGACCGAGGATATTAGAACAGTTATTGGGACAAAGCCATAGTATATGTAGATCCTGCACAATTGTCGTTCTAGCAATGCAGGATAATAATCTAGGAAACAACAATAATATGGTTTATGTTATTTTGTATGTACATTGTATAATATATTGTATGTAGATTATATTCAAAATGCATTATTTGATACCGTTTAGAAAATTCCGCGTCCTGATGGAATCTGTAAGTTGGTTGAAATGTAGATTTAAAATGTAACTTCAAAAGTATAAAGATGAATTATCAACTATGTAAAGTGGTTAAAATACCACATGTTAAACATGGTCGTAACATTTTTGGTGTTACCTAGGTATATTGGTTTTATAATAGCACCTTTAATGGACAGGTTCATTTTTTTCTTTTAGCCTACTTAAAGTACAGATTACAGTTTGGATAACTTGCAATGTCTGACATCCTAAAAAAGCGAGACTTGCCGGATTTAACTAAGTAGGCTGAAATTAGAGGTTGCTTCATGAATTTCAAAGTTAGGACAGGAAATATCATTGATTTTCCCTTTACGGCTCTGATTTCAAGGTTTAATATATTGATAGGCACCAAAAATAACACGACCTGAAAGAATACTCTAAGTAGGCTGAAACAAATTTTGAATCCGGAACGCATAACTGAGATGTTAAAAACTACTAAAAAGTCGGTAAAGTGTACGTTATGTATTCATATACTGGGTAATTGGGAGACATAGTAGGCTGTTTCCACTAATGTTATTTTTTTAACGCTACAAGTACACAGTAATAAGGAATGGACATTTTACAAATGTTAATAATGGATTTTTTATGCCATAATATCATTTTAGCGTCTTTATATAGACACGAAATATGTTTATTGCCCGCTAGGCATGTAATGAATAATTTTCAAGCCTAGCGGCGAAAATAGTTTACACATTGTAACGACCAGGCGACGATCTGTCTATCCCATAATAGGCCAAACAATAGAGCTACAAATGACTGCTTATTTGGCATAAAGACTAGCAGGGAGCCGCCTGTGCCATCTTGTGCAGGACAGTCCGTAGTACATTCCCACTATGTTTCCTACTCAAAAACGCCACTTTTTAATTTTTTGAAAACAATTATCAACAAAAAATCGCGTTTTCTTTTTACTTTTTTTATTGTAAAAGGAGAAGTATTGAAGCAATCTTAATGGTGCAACGGGATGAACTGTAGAGAATTAAATAACAAAGAGACTGACAGGTCAAACGATAGGATAATTAGAACCGGAGAAAAGCTGTAAAAACCGGAAAAGTTTGCATTTTTTTTTAAATTTATAACTCCGCCACTTTTTAATATTAACAGCAGAAACTTTGCTATTCACATGTGCTTTAAGTGTGAAACGTAGCTATTCACATGTACTTTAAGTGTGCAGAACCTGGATTCGGTGGGATTACTAGTTTTCTCACAATCCTCATTTGAATTTTTTTTGCCATATTTTTGCGGAGAGCTGGATGCGTTTGAGGTCGTCCGATTGCAATTTAAAAAACGGGTTTGGAAACTAGACGTGAACAGCAACAAAACGTCTATTCTGATTTCTCGATAAGACCCGTTTAAGTGGGTAATAAACTACTGAGAACATGAGCGAAAACGCCCGCGCCCGCTAGAGTGGTCGAGTGATGGGCGAAGTTTGCGATTAGAGGGGATACGTGTATATATAGTAATACGCGCGCACAGTGCGCTTGTATTACTATAGAAACGCGCTTCCCCGCGTCGACCGCCTACCCCCAATACCACTACTCGACCGGTTTGGAGCATGCGGCAGTTTTCGGTCATGTTTGCAAGCATTTTTCACCTATTTCGCAACATTTTAACGCAAAATCGCAAATATTCAAATCGCAATTGTGCAAAAACTAATCGTCGGACAACGCCTGGTTTGTCCAGACTCAAAGTAACCCTCAATCGCTACTTTCACGCGAAAAGTCTCCGCTACAACTTTGAAAATGGCGGAGTTATGCATTTTTGAAAAATCTGCAAAATCGCAGATTTTTCCGATTTTTCCGAATTTCCTCCGTTAATATTAATTCAATCGAGTCCGTCTTTTCATTCTCTACAATTCGTCTGTGAAATCATCAAGATTGCTCCATCGGTTCAGTTTGTACAAGCAAAAAACGAAAAATAAACACGATTTTTTGAGGTTTTTTGTTATAACAAATTAAGAAATGAGATTTGCGAGTAGGAAACACATCACAATACATCTACGGACTGTTCCACGTGACCTGGGATCGTCGGCTTCCAGCTAGTATTTTTGCCATGCAAAAATCTCTATTGCCTGGTCTATGAAAGCACATATTGTTTATATGTCAAAAACAGGCTGTCAGTAATTCGTCTTTAGGAACGGGTTAATTTATTACGATTACGTTGTGTAGTACAAAAAGTATTGTACGCATCACGCCCAAAAAGTGATTTCCGTGCCACGACATGTGCCCAGCCTCGCCTATGGCTCGGCTGCATATCTTTTCTCTCATTACGGAAAAGAATCACGTTCGAATCATGTTAGACTTTTATACATGTTTTAAAGGAATCCTACTTCTTATTTAGAAGCATGTGCCTTTATGCTAAGTATTTTGACTTAAATGCTCCAATACAAAAACCTCATTTTCAGCGGTCCTTCATTTTCTGCAAAAATATAATATGACAGTTCTAATTATGGCAGAATATGCTTGCATGCCGAATGGAACTTACTAAGCGTCGACATTCCAGGCCAAAATGCGATTATACGTTAATAGGATATTCATGTATTCATGAGACCGCCTTGTCACACAGGGTGTACGTGTGGATACTATGGATGAAGGCCAGTAATCAACAACGGGATCGCTAATGAAGATCTAATGAGCTCCTCATGATCGCGGAATACTGCGAATGCTGCATTGTTACGAAGTACACTCGCAGTTGCCCAACGAGTTTTCTAGCTGCAGGTGTATTCTATTTATCTCAGCGTTGGTGAAATATCTGTAACACAATCACTAAAACAAAAAAAGTCACGTAATAAACAAAATTTTCTTACGGAAGCTTCTTTGAGAAATGTACATCATGACAAAATATATGTTAGAAAGAACTTTGAACCTTTGCCAACAGTAGAAAGTAACAAATTATATCAACAACTTTAATAAAAATTGACAAAAACACACACACGCATACATCTGCTGTCTTCTTGGCTACAAGATAAACATTATTTCAGTTATTTTAGGTATTTATTCTACGGCTAAAGCTAGGAAACTGAGAGCTTCAACTTGGTACGGGATGTAAGTGTCAGTTGTCGAGTATATTTAGTGCTAGGGAAGCGGCTACACTGATACAAAAACGTTCTCCATGGCACGCACGTTACACTGTAAGTTATCTATTTAAAAACAATTCTCAAATTGCTCGGAAGCAATGGGGGAGCATTATATTTAGGGAAACGTTGAGGGTTTTGTACATTCCATCCGTGCTAATTGATGATGATTGAGTTACCAAACCGTTAGTTCAATCAATAATGTTGTCGTCAAGAATGTTTCCAAAGTTGGGTATACATTGATACCTGATTGTTGAATTAAATGGTAGCGGGTTGTGGAGATAGAACTTTGACATTAGGGTGCCTCCTGTCTTTTCAAAAACGCTATTTTTAGACGGTTGCTTTTTTAATTCTGTATAATATATATTTTGTATATAGTAAGCGACTCAATGATAAACAAAATGTTTTCCAATTAGTTATTAATGCACATTGAGGCCAGAGCGCATAGTGGCGCCGTGGCATGAACTGGTACGCGCCAATACAATGCAGTACAAATATATATATTTAATAAGGCCTGTGATCCGAGTTTATGGCCAATAATTGTTTGCCGTCTAGTGTGTACTACAAGGTTGAATTAGGCTTACCATAATTATGAAATTCCAAACCGGGACAGGAATGACGTTCGAAAACACATATAAAATAATTATGTTGAGTTCAATTAAAGCAATACTTACCAAATAAAACGTAGAATAAATCGAAATGATCGGTACTTTTGTGACAAAAAAACAGAAAGAGGTATGTATAATTACTTATTGAACCACTTCTATTTTTGGATAGTGTACTTTTCTAAATATAAGGATTATTATTTATCAAAATAAAAAAAAATATTATCTGTTTTAACCATTGCATAAAAGAACATTTATTTTGTAGAACAATAAATGAAGTCAAATGAGACTATCGTTGGAAATACTCGGACTTACTCTAACGCGGAGGAAGAAATTTATAGTGATATTAACTACGATGGCGAACATAAAGAATAAAATAAGATGGCGTTTCCAAAATATTTTTTTGGAAACTATAGAAAATGTAATATTTCCACCGAGAATTTGAAGTTCGAGACTTATACGCATTGTCATGAGAGGGCTGACATGTGCACTCTTGACAATCGTACTGAAATAATTATTATTTATTCAGTTTACAATTATCCATTTATTTAATTATTTATTCTTATGAAAGTATTACTGACACTGTGACATAAATTCATAGTAGCAGTTTACAATGGCTGTAAGTTGTTGCATGAACAGAAGTATTACTACATTTGTGAGATTGTTGAATTTCGACCAACAAGATTGTCGACCAATATTTAATATTAATTTATAAATTATTGTGTATTATTATTGTTAAGTAACAAATGACAAATTATATGTTTAATAACTTTTTAGCTGTTGTCGATCTTTCGAAGTAAGTCAAGATATATGGGGTGTTCCAATTAAAATTGTTCAACTATTTGACATTATTTAGCAAATGTCAAGTTGTTCGGGATAAGTCATATTAGAATCACAAATCAATAATAACTGTCAAAAAGTGCGATACTTTTACTATCCAAAATTTGTTCCTTTGTTTTATCCTTGTTAGTTACCCCGGAAAGATTTTTTGAAGAATTGTTTTTGATTTTAATTTCACAATATCTCAGAAACAGTTGACAAAAGCCTAATATAAGTTGATGTCAAAACAATTAGGATAAAAATCTTACTGAAAACTGCAATAATATACCTAGTGTTCTATTTATGCAAACATTAGTTTGTGTTGGTAAGTTGTTGTGGGATATTGTGTAAGCATCAACATATTTCCTTGCTGTAGAGCGTATGACTGTCTGCAACTTGTATGTATGGAAAAAACGTAAATTTGATTTCTTAAGCCCATTAATATACTTTGTTTATAGCGTGGGGTAGCCTGTACATAATATTCTAAAATCAATACCAAAGGAGTATACAACCAACAAGTATTCAGTCATTTTTGGAAAAGTTATAAATACTTTGCTAAACCAGAACGCCGAAATGTATATTCCATGTTCAAATGAAGACACCTCAGTAGTTTGCCTCGGAGCATTCATGTATGACTAACCGAACTAATAACCTACAACTTTGTGTATGATAGAAAGTTATTCAACACTTTTTTTAAAAAATATAAACATTTTATTTACGTAGCCAACTAAAATATAAATTTCCTCCAGTCGGTGCTCTACATAATATTGTCATATAGATGTTTTTCATCTACAATTTCGTTTAGCAGAGAAATGATAAACAATTTTTGTAAAACTTGGAATTGCGTTGAAATATTGTTACAATCATTAATCGATTAGTCACTATTTAACACTTTGTTGCTGATAACCTTCAAATCATGATAATGTGTATCTTTCTCATAAAAGGCAGCATCCAAAGCATGAGGGCAGTATTCTTGACAGAGCAAATTTGATTTGCACTCTTTGTACTGACAACTAAGATAGAAATCTGTGATAGTATGTTAAGAATTTTAACCGGGACATAATAGCAAACCGGCCGGGACACCGGGACCGATGTCTCAAACCGGGACTGTCCCGGCCAAACCGGGACGTATGGTAAGCCTAGGTTGAATGCTAATGTTCTCCATGTCCTCCATAATTAACAACCTATTTTTATGGCCGAGTAGTCATAAAAAATACAGCTACTAGTGCATCTTACTTGATTCAAGGACTTGGACCGTACAATGTTGGAATAGGTATTCCAATTTTGAGAGATTTCTCATTATCAACCAAAAGCTTGGTACCAGAATTGAGTGGTATCCAGTGGTTCTTTCTTATGTCCAATAACCATTTCTTGGAGCTTAACAAATATGTTTTCCTGCTTGATTCATAATCATATTGCACACACAGACCTTGCGCTATTCGGTTTTAAATTTGCACCATTATTTTACTTTTTATCAGTCGTAGCCACCACTTCACGTTTATCAAAGATATTTGTTTTTCATTGATTACGTTTGCCTTCTTTCAAACCTCTTCAATGTTCATCTTCATGAGAACATGGAACTAAAGAAGTTTCTAACACTTCTGGATACGGTATGAACTCCTTTTTAAATCAGAAGTCTTATTTAATCGATCCCACTGCTGAGAGCAATCTAATTTTGTCATTTTTCTCAGTTCCTTCTGGGTCACAGCTACTAACAGACTTCACAACTTAACCTTCCTCCTTGTTTCATGCTGACAAACATCATAAATGCTAGGGCAGTGCACTGACAGATCTATGTGGAAAATAAAGAACGAGTAAGGGACCAAGCATAGTGACCGCTCCGTAATAACGTAGCGAAAAAGTCAATGTACATAATTTCCACTCCGCGATTATAGTGACGCTCCGTAAACCGTAAAGTTCGTTCTCGACCGCAACGAATTTCATCTCCTGCGTGTTACGTCTTACGTTTTCCGACGTATGCGCGCGTATGGCGCCATCTGTACGTGTACCGGAGAGTGAATAGCAGTTTTCAGTAGGTTGTAGGTTAACTGATAGCATTTTGAAAGTTTGTGGCAACGAGAACACAGAACGAGAACGACTTCAGAATGAATTGTTGCTGCAACAAACCCTTCGTCCATAATTTATTATATCTACCACGATCTACCACTGCTTAACACAATCAACAATAACAATGACATGTGAGGTTATGTGCCGTTGTGTATATACTTCTCCGCTACATGGCGCTCAATTTGTTTGAGATCTTTGCGGCACTATAAATACTAATTTCCTCGTCCGGAACGGCATGCGGTACGGCACGTTATGGATTGCGTTTTTGCGGCACTATACTTATTCCTTTACTATCCATAGCGGAACGTCAGAAATTATTATAAAAATGAAGTTGCACATAATCCAAAATTTTATTTTCCAGAAACTACTCCCAAGAAGTTCCTAAAAAATACCACTTGTTAAATTGGATAACACTGGAATATGTTTCTCTCTCTCTCTCTCATACGACGAACGCAATGTATCTCAATATGCCTAATGAACCCCACTCCCGGTCCGTCTCCTCTTGCACAAATTTGCATATGCAGAGTGGGTTAGGTAGGTACGTACTACATACATACCTGGGACGGCCGGTAAAACAGAACGCTGCGCTATAGCTAACAACAAGCGTCTGCAGCGGTCCGTAAATTCGCACACAAAACATTTCACATACGTTTGCCGTTAATTCGGCACCGTCGCTCACACAGTAAACCGTATCCGGTTACATTTGTGTAATATTAGCTTAGATAAAGCGAGCTGCGATCTAACGAGCTGGTAACCCCGCAACGCATCGAGATAATCCAAACTCGACGCTCGGTTGAACTTGTGTCCAGTTGCAGCTCTTTCTGCGGGCAACCAGTCAAATTGATCGTAACAAATGTTTCACCCGGATGAGCGAGTGAGTCCTTTGTTGTATCGAAAAGAAATGCTTATAGGTATTTTGGCAACGAAAATGGACGATTTTCTATTCATTTTTTGTTGTTGATTCCACTCGATAAGATGAGTTTTATTTTTGCATTTTCTCAAAGTTTCCAAAATACCTTATAAATATTAGCTTAAATTTCCGAATATTACAGAGACTTACATACTTACAGAGGGTTAAAGAGGTTAAAGAACTCTCATGAACCTAGAGAATCTTTAGATATTTAGCTCCCTGTATACAAATCTGAAACCAGATATTCAAAATTCAAGATGGGGGTCCAATGTAGAGGAGCCGGGTTCAAAATATACGCGGGGCAAAAAACACTTTCAAATAATTTAATTACGAGTATTATAAACACATTAGTGCGTTATATAGTTTACATATCATACAGGGTGTTACACTTTACGCTGTTAGATCGATACGTAGTAGCAAATCATACAAAATATCGTTAATAAGAAACGTTAAAAAATTTGAACTTGTTTTCTCTTAAGCTAAACAAACAAAAAAATGTTTTAGTAAAATTTTCCGGCTCAGAGATTATTGTTTTACTGTTCCTACTGATAGTTAATAAGCACACACATTTGATCATCCTCTTCTATAAACCTTTAGAGATTTAGATCTTTTTTTAATAGAACGATTTTTTTTTCTTTTTCATATTTAGCACCGAATTTTTTTCTGAATTCAACCGTGCACAAATGTTTTGGCTTACATCAAAACATTTTCACAAAAAAAAACAGTTGCAAATCGGAATTATTAGTGACTCTGAGGAACGACACCGTGTTATATTATATATTATATTTGAGGGCTATCAATGAAAAATGCGACGTCCTTTGAAATGAATTTAGAGAAACCGGAAAAATCCACTAGACATTTATTTTCAATGTTATTTACTTTTATTTTTGTAGGATAATAGAGGAGTCTATTTTATATGAGCAACCCTGTAATGGTTAAATTTATCTTGACATACAAAAGCAATATTTAAGAAATATTAAGGGATATAAGTCTCAGTTTGAACTTGAGTTTACAAAATTGTCGAACTTAATAAGTAAAAATAGGCTGGTGGTGCTATTGAAAACATATAATTTTATAATGAAAAAGATACATAGGTGAACAAGTTGTCATATATTAATAAAATCCGGTATTCTTCTTGCTCAAGATTAATATTGATGAATACTGGATTTTATTAATAAAACTTTCTGTATTTCTTTAAACCAAAGGAAACACTATCAGTGAGAATCAAAATATTATTATAAATTATGTAAGGTTTTTATATTTTAGCAAATTTAATTTATTTGAGTACAATATTTTTACTTTATCATACGCAGTATGTAAAGTATTGTAATCATGCCAAAGAAATATTTTGAGATTTTAGCGGAAATATGTCTTTTTGGGTCCCCTGAACATTTTTGACCAAGGTACAAAAAAATGTCTGTGTGTGTGTGTGTGTGTGTGTGTGTGTGTGTGTGTGTGTGTGTGTGTGTGTGTGTGTGTGTGTGTGTGTGTGTGTGTGTGTGTGTGTGTGTGTGTGTACCCGTTTTTGTGGAGACGATTCCGGAGAAACTACTAATGGTATCGGGACGAAACTTCATATTTAGAAGTTTTATAACCAAACTTAGAGCTGAAAAGCTTTCTGTTGAAAAGGATCCAAAGGAACTGGTGGTTTACTTATAGCATTTTTCGAAGATTTTGCAAATGAGCCGCTATTTGTGTAATGTCGTCAAAATAGTTAAATAATAAATTAAAGGAGAGGAAATTTTCCATAATTTATGTAGATGACATTTTTTGGTAGAATTTATAGTTTAGCCGCATGAGCAAATTCTATTTCATCGAGATCGGGCGTACTGCTTTAAAACTAGTAGCCAGGATATGTCAGATTATTTTGATTCTAATGACAGTAGCTAGTGTCAAACGCTAATGTCTTGAAAATGCTACTGTCAATATAGGCTGCGTTCGGATATTGAACACCGTTACACTTTTTACACCCAATAACACGTAAGTGTCATTTGGGCGGTGTACCCGGTGTCAACGGAGTACAATATCCGAACGCAGCTTTAATCGAGATATCTGTCTAGTTCTACTAGTTTTATTTTAATGCAGACATAGCCGATCTCGATCAAATAGAATCTCATGCAGCTAAACTATTAATTTTATATATAGTATGATAAAGTCATGTGCCTGGCCACATCAGATTTTTTTATACGTAATTCTGTTTCCGATTTCTAGTGTTTTTGAAAGACGACATTCATTAACATTTTTAAATAGCCACCCCTCATTTTTAAAAAAAATGAGCGTTTAATAACATTGTTTTAACGATATTATATAAATTGCATGCGCTCAAAAATCAAGCAATTTGGCAATAGTAAAGAAAAGTCAATACACGACGAATTTTTTATGATCACCTGTTTTTTTATCATTTTGTTTACGTTGAAAATGAATCTGGGCTCGAAAGATGCTTGAGGTGAGGTTTTGCCAGTTTGACTTTTTTTTTTCGTGCTTCATGCCAGCAGACAGAAACTTATCAAGTCCGGCAAGAACATTTAAAGGATTTTTTAACACTTTGTGTAAAAGATTTATGTTGAAACTTTAGTTTCAGATCCTTTTACAGTTTTGGAGATATTCTATTCACTCATAGTAAATTCGCAAAAAGATTTTGTGATTTTATCGTAATTATTTTTCCTGAACCAACGCAATAAAAACCTTTCGTAAACAACTATTCGCTATCCATTCACAAAATCCACGGTCCACCAATTAAATACATTGGTGGAGCTAAAAAATATTTCTATGTAAAAGGTCATCAAGAAAAAAATGTGCACAGGAATGCACATTTTTGCGTCAAAGGGATTTGCACCGCATGCGCATGTTAAAGTGGACTGTTGTGAGATTTTTCTACACAAAGTATCTGCCACTCACACACATGCATAGAGTATAACTCAAAAATTTATTTTCCAACTAACGTATTTACATTTCAGCGAACAACAAAATTTTAGGTGTAGAGTGTAGACATACCTTAATGCAGTATAATTTCGATGCTACTAAAACGATCTAAGTCAATAAAAATTGGTAGTACTCGCTTAAAATGTGTCGATGAAGCCATAACTCGAAAAGAATTGAAGGTCTGAAATTGAATTAGATGATATAAAAAGAATTGTGCCATAATTTACTGATCATCTCATATTATAAAAAGTAATCACGAAAAATTAAAATTTTAAATAATTGTGAAGGTTCATCAACTTCATGTATTTCCAAATCCCTTTCTTTAATTGGTGAAGAAACATCGGTAACATTACCACGCTCCACATCGTTTTCTTCTGTATCAATTTGTTTAGCATGGACATGTCGCTGTTTGCAGCAGAATGACCAAGAAAATGTAGCGTTTTGCATATCACTATGGTTTTAAAATAATGAATTCTATATTTAGCTGTAGGATGTTGCACTCAAAATAACGCTAGGAAGATTCAGAAAATATAGACAAATCCAATGAAATGCGGGACTTAATTTTTACGTTTTTGTGACATTTCGCGTTTTGCATACACACCTCTCATATAGTGTGATGGTTAAAACTGTAAAAGCCAAAATTAAAAGAAAACTCAGATACGCTTGAATCTTATTTCCTGTGATATTTTCCTGTGGTGTGAAATCTCATGTGTTGTCATTGTCATAATTTATAGTGAGGATCCCATTTGGCGACAAAAAGGCAGTAGCATTCACCTCTCACCTTTCTCTGCAATATTTAAAGTTCCACAAGTGCAAATATGATGATATCTATCCATCTTTTATTCACCACGAAAAAGTAAACTTTAGTCTGTTGTAGTGGTGAATTGTGGAAAATTGATGTAGAGCAACTGTACAGCAAATTTATTAGACATATTTTTGAACGGCTAGTTGTAAATATTACGAGCTATAATTCTGTCATTAACTATTTTTTCAACTGTTATTTGCTCCGAGATATCGCAAAACCCTGATTCGTTTGACTTTTTAGCGGTTTTCTTACGTTGACCCAAAAGAAAAACACACTGTAGACTTATTGCATTGTTCCGAGAATTGTTTTATCAATGTTGAGTGTAACATCAACAATCTGAAAAAATGCAAATGTGTATTGTTTTTACATTGCATTCTAAGAAAATAATTCTTCGCGAACTTTGGATATACATTTTTGGAGGTTACGCAAACCCATGCCAAATATAATTAGAGAAAATAAAAGTATAATACCGTTAGCATGCGTATTCACTGTCTCGCCTGCCTGGAATCTTAAGGAGTTATGGCTCTGTGCGTTATAAGCGGATGCAAGTTCAAACGGTAAAATAACAAATAAAGTTTGAAAGAGTAAAGAGACATAAATCAGATAGTGTCGGCACAAGTTCACATAAAGAATAAAAACGGGAAATAAGTTCCACAATCGCCGAGGGAAACGAGTTGCACCCGCAGTAAGTGTGTATAAGCTAATTCTATACATATTCGGTGTGTTTTCAAAAGTCTAGCGGGCGACCTATATTTATGACCGATTGTATTCAGCTCTATCATATACACACACTCACACGTATACGCTGACAACAAAAGACCGCTCGGCGCGTTCCATAGTTTACCAGAATCTGTGTGTATGTTATGTATATCAAAACTTGAGCTTATTTTTCTTGGTTGGCCGTCAGTTTCTCTCTAACTTTTCGAAATAACCGAACATATGGCGTACGAATACCGCCAGAATCTTTTATATCGCATATATACAACGTTAACAATGTACTTCGCAAACTAACAAAAACATCTTCTTCGTGTTATTTTCATTTTGCTCATACCGTACGGCAGCAGGGAAGCGAGCATACACACGAATATAAAGCGGATAATAGCGAGTTTACATGAGCTGCAATTTGTTAGATAAGTTTACTTTACTTTACTTACTTATTATTTGACTATAAGAGGGTTCATGGAAAATTGGAAATTATCTGTACCTAATATTAACACCCATGAGGCAAAACAGTTGAGGCAAACAATGAATAGAGAACTGAAATGTTTCAATAAAAATAAAACTTGGATCTTCAAAAACCAGATAAGAAGAAAAGCTTAGATGCTAAGTGGATCTATACCAAAAAATTAAAACAGATTTATAACGCCAGACTAGTAATTCTAGGTTTTCAACAAAGTGAAATTGTTGATGTAATTTATTCGCCTATAGCTAAAATGCAAACATTGAAAATTTTGTTATCATATTTTTGTCAAAAGCAATTAATTATAGAACCAATCGATGTTGAAACAGCTTTTTTAAATGGTCAAGTTGATTGGGGAGCTAGAATGGATCGGTTTAGTTTACATGAGCTGCAATTTGTTAGATAAGTTTACTTTACTTTACTTACTTATTATTTGACTATAAGAGGGTTCATGGAAAATTGGAAATTAACTTAACCTAATATTAACACTCATGAGGTAAAACAGTTGAGGCAAACAATGAATAGAGAACTGAAATGTTTCAATAAAAATAAAACTTGGATCTTGAAAAACCAGATAAGAAGAAAAGCTTAGATGCTAAGTGGGTCTATACCAAAAAATTAAAAAAGATTTATAACGCCAGATTAGTAATTCTAGGTTTTCAACAAAGTGAAATTGTTGATGTAATTTATTCGCCTATAGCTAAAATGCAAACATTGAAAATTTTGTTATCATATTGTTGTCAAAAGCAATTAATTATAGAACCAATCGATGTTGAAACAGCTTTTTTAAATGGTCAAGTTGATTTGGGAGCTAGAATGGATCGGAGCCAGAAAAAAGCATTTTACAATTTAAGGGAAAGTACCAGTGCATATTATGATTGTATCGATGAATTTTTGAAGGAGTTAAACTTTGAAAGAAGGGCATGTGATTATGGTATATATAGTACGAAAGATGGTGACATTTATTCAATAATATTTGTTGACGATGTATTGAAATGTAAAAATAAGAAAAAGAATATATAAAAGGTTTTTATTCGCCAGGTTTGGAATGAAAGATCTATCTAGGTGAAGTCAAAACCTATCTTGGAGTTAACATTTAATATGAATACGTGAACAATTTCGTGACTTTGAGCCATGAGAATTATACTGAGATATCTGACATCAAGTATAGAGATATACTAGGAGCACTTTAATATATATGTTCTGCAATAAGCCATACATAGTGTTTACTATTTAAGTAGATTTCACAATTGTTGTAATGAAAAGCATGTTAAATAAGGAATGAGAGTTTAAAAATACTTGTATTTTACAAAATGTTTTTAAGATGAGTTAATGACAGTTAATGCATGACTAGATTTTTATTAACATTAAGCTTTTAATGCTGTGTTGACGCGGATTGGGGGCAGGTGATAATTTAGACAGGAAATCAAGGTCAGGTTATGTAATAAGATTATTTGGAAATGTTGTGCATTGGAAATCTAAGAAACAGCTGACAATGACCAAGTCTTCAACTTTTGCGGAATACGTAGCATTGTCAGAAGCCGTAAAAGTGAGATAAAATTGTTAAAGGATATACTAGGAGTTTAGAACAATGAATTTCAAGAAACCCATTAAGATGTACGAGGATAATTCAGGAGCTTTGAATATTGCCAGATATGGTAGTTTCACTAAAAACTCCAATTATATAGAAGAGCATTATCATGTTATAAATGAATGTTATATGAATAGAATTATTGATATCGTATGTCACTAAACATATTTGATTATTAAAAACAAAAGTTTTTCATATCGTTATTGAATGTCACACTTAATTTGTTTATAAGAAGATCTTGTTCCAATAAAGTGCTAATTAAAGAACACGGCAATTTATTCATCAGAATAGTTGGCTTAAACTTGTCAGTTTTATCGATTCTCTTTCATTTATGTCTGTGCTTTATGGTATTGGCACAGGAACACTAAAGTCCACGTTAAGTGTTCTCTCGGATGTTGGCCCATATTGTGGTCGCGGACTTAAGATACCTCCTCTGATTATTCGTTTCTGATCTAGAATTGACTAACTTTACCCATAGTAGGTTCCTACCAATAGAAGGATATTCTAGATTGGAAATTTCGAAGTAATCTAGCAACCCCGTCGATTTCCATCGATATATCGATGGCTTTGCTTGGAGGAAGTTACCTAATGCCGATTAGTTTAGCCACAGATCGGTCGATGTTTAGAGCGATCGCAGGATGATTCTTGCCAAAAAATCAGCAAATAGCAGTTGCGGTGTTCATCTTTGCCGGAGTGCTACAACTATTCCTTTCAATTATTTCTATAGTCAATTATTCCTTTAAAATTGTTAAATTCTTCACCATATGGAAATCTATCTTTGTTAATTAAGCCAATGCCAAAACGAGAATCTCCTTATCCTTCTTAAGTGTTTTGAGGTGATTTCGACTTCATTAACGTCGACGAAGAAAATATACCCCAACCATCTGGTTCGCTATAAGGCATTCATCAGGACCAGTGCCTGGACCTTTGCACTTCAATATATTTACTACTGATATGCTGGCCAATATCAGATGATGCATGAGCTGCATAAATTGTGGTTGGTGCTGAATCTTGCAAAGTACGAATTTCCTTATATCGTGCGCGAGGAGGACGTCAAAGCCAAAAGTCAATTACGAAATACAAATTCTTACCATTTGAAAATAATAATATATTGTCAATATTTTTGTCTATTTTTCCTTACCCTTTGTATTACGAACGTCTTTTGATGTCAACAACGCTTGCCCACTGAAATATATCTTTCAGATATTCAGCGTTGTGACTTCCTACCTTGCGTAATCGGCGACGGCACTAAAAAGAGAAGATTTTGTCTCCAGAAATACGCGTCTGAAAATTATATAAAGTGGAACGCCGATGCCTCTACTACTAATAATAGTAGGCAAAATGATTCGTCAGCGCGTACTATAGCAAAAACAGCTGATTTTGTCTAATTTTACTCGACATTTTTTGGGCGCTGCTTCAGGCTTAGGTTGTTCACATTGTACGATCTCGCCTGAGGTACCAAGATCCGAAATAGTTGGGTCGACCCACGAAAACAAACTTGTTATGCATCCGCAAGCTATTCTTAGATCGCTAGGTAGATTGGTGACATAATTAATGGGTTGACATCGGGTAGTGCATGCCAAGAACTAATTTGCTCTTAAGTGGATTTACGAAAAGAAAAAATGGACAAAAAAGCATATTATACTACCTACACATGTGTAGTTTATATACGTGGATCCTACATAAACCTACTAAAACTACATCTTGCCAACTTATATAAATAATTACCGTAAAAGTTTACTACTTAGTAATATAATTTCTTGCACAATTACTTATTTCTAATCATTCCCACTAACAATATATCAGTATATATAAAAATTGTAAATAGATATAATTTTTTTTTATTTTTATTTGGACCGTTATAAATAAGTTTGAAGCAAAACAAATTGTACTGAGTGGCTTAGTACTTTATGGTTAAAGTTGAAAATTGAACTGAAAATTGTCTGTAGTTTATAACATATAATGTACGTTAATTTAACTTTGTCTCTGTGATTCTATCCCAATTACTGCGATTTCGTTGTTAAGCTATAGAATTAAATTGGTAATCAGTAACCATATCGTTGATCAGTGAGCTGGGCAAATTCACATCATTTGAGTAAGAGTGTGGATATTCAGTCTTGTTTATATACAATTAACATTGTTTACATTTCATATCCCAACTCACCACACACAGAATTCATATGCAGAACTGATGGGCTATATTTATTCAGTGTACAATAACAATTATCGTTTAAAAGTAAATCACGCTTTCGTAAACATAATATCTATAATAATTGCACATGTATTTCTACTCTAGTGCAATCCTCTGCAATCCTCTGTATCTACTTATTTCCGACCTTTCGAAAACGATAAGAGAAATAGTGGTAGCAAGATGTTCGGTTACGTTATAGCTCAGTAACAAAGATTTCACTTCGGTAAAATTCAAACTCAGCTGCTTGGGCATTACAGAGAAAGATTATTAATAGTTCTTATTAATATCGTGATGTGTCGCGAGTTGTTCACAATCAAAGATGACCGAATTGTTTTGTTTTAAACATTACCTTGCTTTCTATTGATCGGACGACAATGAAAGCTTATTAGCAAAATTCAAGATCTTTTAATTCTCGTAAAAAATGTCTATGCATTGTTATAGTCCGAGTTGGCGTTTTCTAGTTAGCTTTCTGAAAAAAAAATCGTCTACGTAAGAGTAACAAGGCATTTATTGCATTGTTAAAAATCTGATAATGTGTAACTATTGCGATGGATCCATATTGAAAAGATTTGTAGTATGCAAAATATAGCTTCGTCCAACAGCCATAGAGACGATACAATGAAAACGAACTGGTTTTTCTCTTTAAATTCTACCAAGGCCACTAACCGAGGAGCCCCTCGAAACCCTCATAATGTTGTTTGGGAGATTCACGTCATGCCTATTTAGGATCTATGATGATAAAAAAGTCGAAACCCGAATCTCCTAAGTAGGTATATATAAAATAAGTGATGCAGATAAGATAAGAGGCTGCTTGTTTTATTACACGAAAACGTGTCATTATGATTTCAAATCTACGCTAGTTTTGAAGAATGCCATAAAGAACTAGTCAGGTATTCATGTAAAATAGTTTTTTACCTTTGAAGATTTATTCCTACGTAACGAAAACTGCCAACTTTTGACAATGTTTATTCTTTTTGATCCTAATATATTAGGCTTCTTATAATTCCCCTGTGAATTTGCACGACACGGAAGATGACATCCTTGCTTTGCAACCGATCTCGTGTTAGGTGAAAACGTTTGCGTGAGTACGGAAAAATCATATCACTAGCATTGAAGAGGATTAATGAATCTCTTTCAGGAACTTTCACTGTCGTTAGACCATAGAAACGAAGTCATTGCCAAAAAAGACGGTTTGGAATATAGTTTAATTGTGTATGTGAGACTATCTCGTTTCCTATTGGTCCAAAGACGGTGACGGTTAGATTGGCATAGGTAGATCTTTTAATTTTTTTCAAGGAAAGTAATGAAAAAAACAATTTAATAATATAAGCCACCTCTTAACCTTATGAATGTCACGAATGTCACGTTAAATATGAGTGGGCTAGCTATGGGGGTTACACGCTTGGCTGATTTCTTTATTTCGGAGGTACCAAAAATACTAAATATATCATAATAATAACAAATAATATTACACTTACCTTTAATCTACCTACTAATCTAACGCCTCACTGCCACTGGAACACAGTCGGGGACAAGCTCAGTAACACCATGAGGCTTTTTTAATCTACATCTTTATTTGGGACCACCTGTCCCCCTTAAGCTGCTACATTACGATTAAACTATTCTACTTTTAGCACAGCGCTCGTGGGTCTCTCCCATCCGGTCGTTTTGTCATGTATTGCATTTCTAAAAATGCATACATGCAAACCAATATATGGATTGACCAGCAAACGCTCATTTAAAGCGTAAACGAGAACTTTTTATGACATTATATCACTAAAACGGTCAATTTTTAACATGTTCTTGTTTTCAAATGCTTGGGACGTGGAAGGAAACACCCAGCATCTAAATACGTTATTACACTTTCGCGATGTTTTTTTTTCATGTTCAACTCATGTTCAAATGAGTTGGACGATTTTTTTAGAGAATTAAAAGATCTAAGTACATATTTACAAATCACTATCATTGTCGACCGATCACTAGAAATGAAGACACTGTGAAAAAAACCCAATTCGGTCATATTTGATCTTGAATAACTTTCGGCGCTACACTTTTTTTGCACGTTATTTGTAATCAATTAAAGATGCGAATGATAATTAATCTAGGTGAGGTACATTTTTGGAAAAAATACCTCGGCCTGGACTTTAACCAGGAACTCTCCAATTTCCGGTTGAAAGCTCTCCCAGTTGAGCTACATAGGCAGTGGAAATGTATAGGCTTAATTGCGAGTTCAGGATCTGCAATACGAGCTTCGAAATAACAACCCCGTCGTGACACCTATTGGGCATAGATGGAAGTTTGGTAACTATAGGGATTGCTAAATGTTTATTGCAAACAGCTCATATAGATAAATAAATTCAAATAATTAGTAAATTCATTATTAAATTCAATAAATTATATTCCACATTGCTGAAGAGACAGTTTCCCTTGAAGATAAATGTAATGTTCAATCAAAGGTCTTTGCAAAAGTCCTGCTATTCAAAATTTTTGCCAAGTGGATAGCGTTATTTGTCTAATGCCACTGCACTATAAGTACGCCAAATTAATATAAGACACATTGCTACCTAGTGAAAGCGATTTACAACCATGTACCAATCCAACTATATTCCACATGTGCGTACATACAAGCGTAATGACAGCTTTTTTTTAACACCGAGAACGCTACAGAAGTACTCCGCTCGACACAGGAAACCGCCTTGTTTACAGTCATCCTCGATCCATAATAGAAGATATTTTCCTGGCACGATGACAACTTTATCGAGTTTACAATTCCCCCGTCGATTGATTCATTACAATATCCTTTCTTAATTCCCTCCCTTGAACTTCTTTCCTCCTAAATTCCTTTTCTGGAATAGCAAACAATTAAACTTTATGGGACTTCAAAAATAGAAAAGAAAACACATCGCTTTCGTTATGCATACACGATAACTGCCTTCAGTATCTACAATTTTTACAGCACGCGATCGAAGCCAAACGTTTGCTTGTGGAGCAGCGGTGTGAAACGGTATTTATTTACCTATAAAATGCAGGACTAAGTAGGTATTAACCTAAATTTAACGCGGAATGACATGTGGAACAAAACAACGAACGTAAGTACCTACAAGAGATTGTATAATTGACGTATTTGCATAATGCAAGTTTCCTGTCGTTAAATAACATAAACGTTAATAATTACTTGCGGTATAATTATTAATGCTCAATTAATTATTAGGAACTAGTTATACCTTTATCTACATTTTAGCGTGTGAAGTGTTTTTAAAATGCTCCCCTTAAAACACTTAGGACTATTTTAGCTTTTTAACTTTTTTGATATCCTAAAAAACCTTTTTTTTTATTGTTGCAATTGAATCGGTGAAGTCCAAATCAGGCGTTTGTGGCAAACTAAAAAGGCTGTATAATTCGGCAGCTTTGTATTTTACTAATTTGGTAAGCACAGAAAAGTTGTCTAAATTTCATTTGCAGTTGTTCTGGAAGTAAATTTTGGTTCAAACGGCAATAATAAGTAAGCAATTAGATAAAACATCGGCTGCACTTGCTCTGTTCTTGCAGTCAACGACATGCCTATCGATAATAATCACTTGTTTGTTGAAAAAAATTTGTCTATTAGCACAAGTGGTAAATAAAAATGCATAAAGACGAAAAGAACAAGTTTAATATTAGAAACAAAATTAAAACTAACAAAAAGAACAACATTATTAAACTTGTCATTAGTCTTCATCATGATTTAATGTTTCCTAAGAAGTAATATGGTAATATAATTCAAGATCTTCTCCTTTCTAAATAGTGCATCACTTTTCTTAAATTAGCAATTTTTAGGTAGTTGATAGGTATTGGGTTTTTGTATACTGATTTTGTTGGAAGTGTGGGACGATTTTTAGTTTCTTTTAATAGTTTGAAAGTATTAGTGGTGTATCCAAGCCATCATACAGAGAGCGCGTTAAGTATGGAAACATGACAAAATCTCAAGAACTATTATAAAAAATCCTCGAACTCATCGATTTATTATTATCAAAATGCACCCTATGATACCAAATTAATTTTTTTACCTTCAATTGTTTTTAACAGATGACGTCATCAACATTTTTATTAAATGACAACCCTATATTTTTAATGAATTGGACAGACCTTTTAATTGTCTTAGTGGCATAATATTTTTATGGCCTTACACAAGAAAATTTTCCAGAAAGGGAATTGAAGCTTATGAAATAAAAGTGAGAAAATTTCCGGAACAGCTCGACCGAATTTAACGAATTTTTGGAATTAAGTATTTTGCAACCATGTGAAGTCACTGGCGTTACTATTGTTGATGCAACGTTTACAGTTTCTGAGATATAACCTCAAACTTTTGAATTTGAACTAGAACACCCTTTATATTTTGGCATTTTCTGTTACAGTCTTCATTATTATATCAAAAACATCTAGACATTAACAAAAGCCTTTATTACTTAGGTCTAAAAATTAAAAAAGAAACAATGATAACATAACATTATTACATTTTCTACTGCAACTACTCGAGTTAGTTTATGAGGATTCTCAACCATTGACAAGAACACATTGTTTTAAATTTTATCGGTTTATTTTTTTGTTGTTGTTATTTTGTTATTTTTGTTGTTATTTATTGTTATTTTGTTATTTTTGTTATCAATTTTTTCTTTGTTGATTGTCAGACCTCAAAATATACAGGTTGTTCTATTTCAAATTCAAAAGTTTGAGGTTATATCTCATAAACTGTAAACGTTGCATCAACGATAATAACGCCAGTGACTTCACATTGTTGCAAAATACTTAATTCTAAAATTTGGTTCAATTCGGCCATGCCGTAACCTTCAATTATCTTTTTCTCGAAAATTTTCTTATGTAAGGAATTAAAGATATTATGCTACCATTAAGACAATTAAAAGATGTCAAAATCATTAAAAAAATATAGGGTTGTCATTTAAAAAAAATGTATATGACGTCATCTGTTAAAAACAACCGCGCTCCATGCAATGAGTGGAAAACAGAGTAAGTCCTGGACTTATTCTGTTCTTCCAGTCATTGCATGAAGTACGGTGCTTCTACAGCAGTAGTGGTAATATAGATGATTTTTTTTCCATATTTTCGAAAAGTTCGAGAAATTTTATACAAAATGGCATTTTATACAAAATTACTTTGTAATCAATTCTAAAACCATAAATATTGCATGATTTAAAAAGTAAATTGTACATATGTAATAATTAATAAATACTTAATTAAAAAAAAATGATGTTATTATTAGACTAACCTATTGATTTGGTGCGAATAATTCTAGCAAATTATGTATGCTATGCCTAGTGATGCTGAGCCTTTTATTATTAGAACACCGCACAACCTTAAAAAATGTGTAACCCAGATATTATAGGAGAACAGATCTGTTTACGTTATGCGGAGTCTTCTGGCCATGAAAATGTTCTGTATTTTTATTCCTTCGCACTAAAAAAGCTATGTAGTAGGTGACTGACTTAGTGGGTTTTATAAACAATGTTTTAATGTCTTCATTTTTCTCGCCATTTTTTCTCTACGTGCTATATTTTGCATTTGGAGTCTTTCGCTTACGTTGTTTATTTCTAAAATAAAGCCAATAAAATAAAATTCTTAAAAAATTTACAAACAACTGAATTCTTTATCACAACTCCAATAGGACCTAATGAACCGAAGCCCGATTGTCAATATCCATTGACCTAAATATTTTGTACTTGGCCTAAGACCAATCTTTCATTTTTTCGTCTGAAGTAGTCAAAATTGCTTTCGATTGTGTTTTTATGAACTGCTTTACTTGACCGTTTATGAGATGTAATCTTCAGATGGATGTGGAAATGCCTGATGAAATACGTACCTTATTTTTGCAGAATTTCTCCTAGTGCTAATGTGTCTTGATTTCCTTTGTAGTCAATACAATAGTAACTAAACTACATTTCTGTTCCTTGGTCTAAAATTTAAACGTACCTTATTTCGTCAAACTTACGGACATCATCAGCCTTCAAAAAAATTGTGAAAAACACAGCGATTGAAGAGCTTTTAAAATCTTAGTATTTAGGCTGATGATCTCCATAAGTTGGGTGAATCCGGTATCTAAGCAATAAATAAACAACAAAGGTTTTTATTCTGTAAATAAAATCAAATATTTGCCTTCATTTCATCTTTCTGTACATCAAAGTAAATCACAACACTATGAATATAAAGCATTTATGAAGAGAACCACCTTTACCTTCATGAGTACACTTGAGGTAAGAGATCTCTGGGCACAAGTCACCGTCCACAAATGCTTCACATCCTGTCCGGAGACGCAAATAACACGGATACCCAAACGAAATATGAAGTTCCCTGGAAATGCACTCGAGCGATGGACGATCTTGTGTGTCGCCTTTCTATAAATAAAGACATTTAACTGACTCTCGCACAGCAAAAGAATAGGCCGCATACACATATCGACGCTAGAAGCGCTCGGACGTTTTAGGCTCAGTTAGTTTGAATAGGCGGGAATGTATTTTGGACAGCGCGAAAAACCGCGACGCGCGAAAAATTTTCAGGAGTTTCAGTGACAATCGGAGGACAGTTTTGTGTTTGTGCGTGAAGTGTTGAGTGATGGGTTAAGTTTTTTGTTTGTTGTTTTGGATCTGTTTGTTAGTTGGGTAATTAGTTTGTTGTGGTTGGTTCGAGATTGAGTGCGAACAGTGAGAAATGTCGGTAATATCTGTAATCTATCGTATGGGTAGTGCGTTTGGATTATCGACTTTGGTCGTACTCCTGTCCATTCTTCAAAATGCCCAAGGAGCAGCAAATAAGGAATTCCAAAAGACTTGTAAGTTTTTATGTATACAGATTTAAAAAATTGTAGACCATCAAATGTAATAATTTTAAAGCAATAATAAGTGATAAATAAGTAAAATAATGAGTATAACTAAATTATTCATTTATTTGAATTAAGATGTTAACATTTGTCACGTAAATAATAATATTTATTATTATTATTAACTCATTTCCCATTTAGTACTTAGAAAGTTGTGCTGAATCTACAATTTCAATGCTCGATCCAAATTATGCCTCACCTTGTATATCGTTGTAGGATTTGGCCAATGAGATTACAAAAAATGCAAGTATGTTCGGATGAAGATATAATATAATGATGTTAGTACGTCGCAAACAATATCGACAACAATCATTTTTAATATCTTTTTCTTGCATTCCCGCTTAATGGCTGACAGTTGTTTGCTTACTTCAATAATGTATGTAATGCTTGGTATTCGAGGCAATTTGAATTTCGACATACCATTTTGGCTTGTCAATACATATTTTGCGTTGTATTGGTAAAATAACTGCATATAAAATATATTTTGTATTTTTCCGAAATCCCGGCTTGTTCAGAAAATACTTTTCAACTGCTATAATAATATTGTAAATATTTTCTTAAAACTTACAGGTACACCAAATTATGAAAAATTATATTTATTAGCTATGTACATATAAATTTTTTCCCACTTTTGACAACACAAATTACTTTATAATAACGTAAAATAAAATCACAAGACTTAAATTTTCAACTTATGTTTTATAATTACTCGTTTTTAAATCTCTAATAACAAAGCATGTTGTTGTTGAGCATGTGCTTAGCAGAGATTAATTTATTTGTTTAATATCTAATCAGGCAATAAAGTTATAGTTAATAATTTCTAGTCTGAACATTGAAAAACAAATAATAGTGGATTAATTGAATTTTTTTGAAAACCATCGTTCAATCAAAATATAAAAAAAAAACATTTTTATTTTAATTTTTGATCTAAATTTAGAATTACAAATTCATACAATTAAAATAATACAAAAAAGAATATGATTATCTTAGTGTGTACTTTTTACACATTAAAATTATTAGGAGTCGGCAAACCTTTGAAGAGGGAACCCCACAACTAACTTCCCCAAAGAAAATCTAATCGGAAGACTTCTCAGCCTCATTAACTAGACGAAGGTCTTCGCTTAAACTACCAGTGCTGCCCCCCCCCCAACCATCAGCAATACTCACGGCTTAAAAAAAATCCGATGTGGCCAGGCACATGACTTTATCATAAAATTAATAGTTTAGCTGCATAAGCTTCTATTTGCTCGAGATCGACCATGTCTGCATTAAAATAAAACTAGTAGAACTAGACAGATATGTCGATTAAAGCTGCGTTCGGATATTGTACTCCGTTGACACCGGGTACCCGTCCAAATGACACTTACGTTTTATTGGGTGTAAAATGTGTAACGGTGTACAATATCCGAACGCAGCTTATATTGACAGTAGGTATTGTCAAACATTAGCGTTTGACACTACCTACTGTCATTAGAATCAAAATATCTGACAAATCCTGGCTACTAGTTTTAATGCAGTACGACCGATCTCGATGAAATAGAATTTGCTCATGCAGCTAAACTATTGATTGTACCAAAAAATGTCATAGTCATAAATTATTCAGAATTTCCTCTACTTTAATTTATTATTTAACTATTTCGACGAAATTCCAGAAATGGTGGCTTATTTGCATAATCTTTAAAAACGCTAAGACTAAACCTCCAGTTCCTTTGGACTCTTTTTAACAGAACACAGACATTTTTTTGTACCTTGGTTAAAAATGTTCAGGGGACCCAAGAAGACATATGTCCGCTAAAATCTCAAAAAAAAATTTTGGCACGATTACTATACTTTACATACTGCGTATGATAAAGTAAAAATACTGATGAAAACATTTTGCCTTTAGATTAGGTTAGACGTAGTAGAAGTTACAAATTCGGACAGATTATTTTTTCCCTTGTCATACCATAATTAAAAAAATAATACTGTTTTCGTGTATATTTAGAGCCAAGAATTTGAAAATTTTAACTAATGCTTTTCAAAAATGTTGTTATCGGTTATTATTGGGCTCTCGATCATTATTTGGCTCTCGTTCTCGTTCACGGCATAATAACATTCTTCCTTCTAATGCACAAGCACTTTTGTTTTTCAAAGTTCCGCATATAGTGGGTTTAACGTGTAGTTTGACTTATAATTTTAAAATGTGATATTCGATTTGCCTATGTTCTGTTTGTGATTTTATTTATATATGTTGGTTAGACTGGAAATTATTTAAAAACTAGAATTTTGTTGCATAGATCATTTTGAAAATGTTAAAATTGACCTATTAGACTTGAGAGACGTTCTTTAACAAAAAGTAAAGAAAAATTGGATAGAGGTTGATATTGTTAAATTATTTGAGCTGTTTCCAGTTATTATGTTACAACCTATTTACAGTTTTCCATTCTCCGCTTTGGGTAAAAGTTTCTATTTCAGTTTCACACCATCTAAAGTTCAAAAAATGACCTTCGCATACATAAATACCATCATTTTTGTTTAAATAAAACATTTTACCAATTAAAAAAATAATCTCTCCCGCAAGTGAAAAGAAAATATAATTTGTCGCAAATCTAACAATTGTTTTTTTCATGTGGCAAAAATGATTTTAATAAAAATGTAAAAAAGTTTTAGACTCCTTGCGGAAGACCCAGATAGCTTTCAATTGGGCAAAATTTGGTGGTGGTATACGTGGGTCCGTAGAGATAACTTTTTATCAACATATAATATAATTGTCAATTTGTCAAATTAAACACTAAGTTATTTTTCATATAATGGCATGTTTTTGGCCCAGCAACTACAATCTACTCTTATATAGAGCTTTATTGCAAAAAAAATATTTTTGATTTGTTTTTTTATTTTAGATTTAAATAAAGATGTTTGCCACTTGAAAAAAAACAATTGTTAGATTTTGTTCCAAGTTAATTTACATGGAATACAAAAAAAAGCTTTAATTGTTAAAATTACTCAATTTTAAAACCTAAATCTTGCAGTAAAGTAATATTTTTATACTATTATTTCACAACCTATAGTTAAAAAATTTCAACCTGATAAATACTTTAAGCTAACTACAAAAAAAAGACAATTCAAACAAATTAAAAACAGGCCTCTGGTGGGAGACTTACTTTTTTTCTTAATTGGGTCAATCTTGTTGATGTTATATGTGGGTTCATAGAGACAACTTAAAACTGATTTTCCAAAAAGTTGTTTTTATACACCCTACAGCTTGGTTGGTCACTACTTATACAGATTGGTATTGTAGATTAATAACATTGTAGATATATTGGTGAATCTGTATAATAAGTATTTTTAAATACCTTTTTCTCCTACTATTTAGTTACATTGGTATGATAACTGGTAAAACAAATAAATAAACAAACCTCTATTAAATTATAGACATACTTTATTGTAACTTCATTTGTACAAACAAAAGCAAAAATTACCAGTAAAGTGATAATGAAATAAGTATGTAAAACATATGATTGAGCCTAAAAATTAAATTAGTTACTTTACAGAGAAGAATGTTCATATAATATATATTTGTACAACAATTACATCAGTGTATAAATATGTATATATTACAGAAAACAATAAAATAAGTAATAAATGGAATATTTACAAATTTAAATATTTCTTCGTAACATGTTGGTATTGTTTTTTTTTTCAAGTGACAAACATGATCTTAATAAAAATGTAAAAAAAAAATTAGGTCCCTTGCTGAAGACCTAGATTGCTTTCAATTGGGCAAAATTTCTTGATAGTATACATGGGTCCATAGAAACAACTTTTTATCAACTTATATAATGTCAATTGTATATTTGTCAAATTTAACATTAAGTTATTTTTTAGATACTGGCAGGTTGTTGGTTCAGCAACTACAATCTACAATTATAAGCTTTATTGAAAAAAATATTTTTGATTTTTTTTAATTAAAGATGTATGTTACTTGAAAACAAAAATATAATTGTTAGATTTCGTTCCCAGTTAATTTACATGGAATACAAAAAAAAAGCTTTAATTGTTCAAATTACTCAATTTTATGCCAAGTGCAGGAGACCTAAATCTTGCAGTAGAGTAATATTTTTATACTATTCTTTCAAAATCTATATGTAGTTAAAAATTTTCAACTTGAAAAATACTTTACCCTTACTACAAAAAAAAACAATTGAAACAAAATATAAACTTTAGGCTTCTTGTGGGAGACCTATTTTTTTCTTACTTGTGTCAATCTTGATGTTATATGTGGGTTCATAGACAACTTAAATCAACTTAAAACTTTGATTTTCCAAAAAGTTTTTTATACACTGTACTGCTTGATTGGTCACTACTCATACAGATTGGTATTGTAGAGTAATAACATTAGTATTTTTAAGATTAGTATTTTTAAATAACAAATAAGCAATGATAAATAAGTATGTAAAACATATGATTGAGGTTAAAAATTAAATTACTTCCTTTACAGAGACTGCATATTAACATATATTTGTAGAACGATTGCACATCATTCTATACATGTGTATACATATGTATATATTACAGAAATCAATAAAATAAGTAAAAAAATGGAGTATTTACAAATTTAAATATTTCTTCGTAACATGTACGTACTTGTTAATTTGAATAGACTCTTTTTCCATAATCGCCCCTGAGAAAACGTTTTGTCAATTTACACGTACCTACGTAGAATCCCACCTTTTAGTCGTAGAAAATGCCACATTTAGCTGGCCGTGTGCAAAAAGGGGTTGAAGTAAATACATTCCAACTAAATCCAAAGTTTGTCCACATTTATAGTTATAGCAATACAGACCTTGATTGGAAATTGTATTCTTTGTAATATGATTGGTGCGTATGTATGTGAAATTGAAAATCACATTACGGGTGACCGAGACTTACGATTAGCCGAATCACAAATGTTGATATAACTTTCTTTACCCCAAAATTAGATTCCTTCTTCCTCCAGGCTATTTTTCACATCGCAGATGTTATCCGCAAAAATCAAATTAAAATAAATTCAACTAAATATACAAAAATTAATCTAACCTCAAAATAATATAAAATAGTTTAATTCCTTCAAATTCTTGTACTAAATGTTTGATTAGAGGAAAAGTTCTTGTTTATTTTCTTTGGAGTCATCCTCATTTCTGGCATAATGAGCTGATGTTCACGTTCTAGGCTTCTTTCTTGCGCTCTGTCAATTCGCACACTATTTTAATTTCTGCGCTTTTTCTGCCTTCCCCATTTTTTCCATAAGCAATTAAGAATGGACTTTTTGGCAGGTGAAACACCGATTTAAAATCGTTCAATTGCGTTTACTTAATATAGACTAGTGTTGTGGCGCCTCTTAAGCAAACGTCCTCTTCGCTCGCGAATAACTGAAGATGACTCTAAAAATTATTTGCGAACTCTCTATTATTATTAGTATTATCAGTGGCACCTATAACTGATCGGCTTTTATTGCGGAGATTATATACTTATATCACGTATTAATTTATATCTTCAAATTATTCGTTATTTATTTAATTTATTTTCATTGTTTTAAAACTTCTCTCCTCACTTATTTTAATTAAGCCTTTCACTTGGATGATACAACTCACTTAATTTTACGAAAGACAAACTTTACAGAAAAAGTTTTCGTAAAACAAATCTTTATCGGGATTATATGCACACTAACAGCTCATTATAAAAAGATCGTTGCGCTTTATCCTACTTAGCCTGGGATTAGCTGAATGTTTTTCGGAGGGTTGTTACGGCCACGTAGTCCCACGCTATGCTCCTCCATCGTTCTGGTTGCAACCCCTTTGCTGGGAGCGTTCGACTTTATTATAGGCGAGGCATTAAAGTAAGTGGTCGGTAAGGAGGCAGATTTATATCCAGTTAGTGTTTACTTTTACAGTACTTCGGGCTCGGTTTTACACTTGCCCCGTAAAACTTTTATATTAAGTAAATTAAACGGCAAACGGAGTGGATCCGCATCATTAAGAATTCATTCGGCGCTGAAAGTTCCGCGACGAAAAAGGGTGGAAAGAACGGCACTAAAATTTTGATCGTGATGGTTGATTTTAACTATAAAAGTTTTATGGTTTTTATGAAGACTGAAAAAGAACGTATCTACCTTGCAAGTATCTTGAAATTTCGTTTAATTAAATATCCAACACAAACCAGATTTTTGTCATTCGAGTTATTCGAGTAGCGGCATCCTGATTTTCTCAAATCTTGCGAATAGGATCCAAGTTGAATCAAACTCGAGTTGACGTTGCACTAGATCATGGACCACCCCAGGGCTCAATACTGGGACGAATTCTATTTCTGTTTTTTATAACTGATTTATCTCAAGAAATACAAATGGCAATGTTATCTTGTTTGCTTATGACAAAGCAATAGTAAACAGGAGTAAACGGAATTGGATGCGTTGGAGTTCCGCGATCAGGCGCACTGTGGTCGATTTTGCACTTTTAGCCGGACAAATTTTTTTTCTTTCTAATGCTCTTAAAATCTAAAATAGTAAGAAAAATCTAAGCCTTAAGGGGGTTGTTTGGCGGGGGTTGCAAAATGAATTTAGGTGTTGAAATTTGGAAACCTTGTGAATATGATATTATTATACTTTTTAACACAATAAAAATGAAAAAAAAAATCTAAGTATCAATGGGGTGGTTTTTGAGAGGGTTGAAAATAAATTTTGTTTTAAAATTCTGAAAATTTGTGAACGTGCTACTGTTATTCCTGCAACTGCGCAAAAATAGGAAAAAATCAAAAGCACTTGTGGGGTGATTTTGAAAAGGGGTTGAATAATAAATTTGCTTGGAAAATTTTGAAATTGTGTGCATGTGATATAATTATTCCTACAAATACGCGAAAAACGAAAAAAAAACCTAGTACTTCTGGGGTGGTTTTGGAAGGGGGTTGATTAATAAATTTGGTTTGAAAATTGTGAAACTTTGTGAATGTGATAAATTTTCCTACAAATACGTGAAAAAAGGGACAAAAATCTAATTATTTGTGGGGTGGTTATGGAAGGGGGTTGATTAATAAATTTGGTTTGAAAATAGTGAAACTTGCAGGAACGATTTTATTTATTTTTTTTTTATTTTTTTACGGGCCGAATTGTGGCGGTTTGCATATGGAAGACTTTACCATAACAATAACTGTTTGTTTTAGCTTGCGGCTGCAACACAGCATTGTAGTCGATTTTGAACTAACCCAAACCGAATAATATGCGGCGTGAAAATTTATACATTAAATGAACACACTACAGTCGGCCGAATTCTGGCAACAGCACTCACATTCAGAACGTTAAATTAAATCATTGGTCATGTGTGGTATCATTGCAAAGATATTTTCAAACGAAACTACTTCTGCTGGAAACACTTCTGTCCAAATCATGCGGTTTACGAAATAAACCATATGATGTCGGGCTATCCTTTGTTGGACAGGTGACTGTCCTAAGGTGACTTGTTGGCTTTAAGGTTTTGTCATCAGACGCGCTAAATCTTTAGCTATCGATATACTATCACGTCTCTTCACTACTAACAAAATAAAACATGAATACGTGGATTGTTCTTCTGATCACAGCTTATACAGACAACATAACATATTATGGGTTCTTTTGTGAAGCGTGTGGTTTAGAAATTTTGTGTTCAAATAAAAGTTGTTTCTATTTAAAATATCTATGCAATGATACCACACACGACCTAGGTTCTCGTTTGAGATTTCAAATCTAAAAGCAGTCATGACTACTTCCGGTATGTTCCGGAAATTATAATTGATGCCATAAAATACGTCAGGCAGGCTTATGTTATGCCATTTAATTTTTCTGAACCTCTATGACGTGATATAACAAAGAAAAGCATGTATCTGTATTTGTAGAAGCTCTCCAGATGGCAAGGGGCTCTCTTCAACAACAAAAAAACGTTACCGGCAAAAAGTGGCACCTAACTTCAACAAATCCTAAAACTATAACATCGAAGATCAGCAATAGAGCACTTAATCTAGTCTTACTTTTTTTATAACCTTATGGTGAATGTTAAGTTTATTAAGCGCTAAAAACGCAAATTATTACATCACTACAGCTTCCATAAAGTAATACGCACCACCACACGTCTTCTCCATTGTAGTTATTCAAAATAATTGACAAAAATTAACGTAAACATGCGCTCACACTGACATAGATGAATTTGCGAATGGTTATGCACTTTTGCCACTGAGCGTAAAGTTCAGTTTGTGATGGGTTTGCGTGGGTGTGGCCCGCGCATTTGAAATTTTGACGACAAACTTGTTAAGAGACTGATCTTTGACTATTTCTCTTAATATTTAGTGCAGTTTGAATCACAAATGCGCAACTTCATTTTTCTTTTTTGTCCAGCAGCATATGGCTGAGCAAAGGTTCCCAGCAACTCTATTTGCATGTAAAGCGACCAAACGACAAGAGTTATGATGGACTGGCATGACATTAGCGATGAGTTGACGTGGAAAGTAGACTTTGCGCTCTGTCAATCGCATTCCACAAATGGGTTATTGGTCTGGGGACAATCGTCTATGCTGTCAAGAGTCTTTGATATTCATATTCTTTGGTATGAATTATATGTATGTATATATTTTTATATGTATGTGACTACAATAGAGGAGCACACGTATACGGTGTTAATTTGTTTGCATACTCACAGTCCATAAGCGAACGATGATCAAAATACATATTCTGTAGCTAGGGGTTGCCAGGGCGACTTGCAAAGCAAAAAGAGACCCAGTTTTTAACAAACAAAATTTACATAATGGACCTTAGTGGAGAAGGACATTCACTTGAGCCCTTTTGCAGTACTTATGTAAATTTTTATTTCGGGGTTGTTAATCTCTTAAACTCATGTTCCAAGATTATAATCTACACATGTATGATAATTGTTCTCTTACATTTATATTTAAAATGACAATAGGATTTCAAAGATGTCATAAGTGTTTAAATACCGATTTTGTAAATTATTTTGCAATTTCTGACATGAGTCCGTGAAATTGTATCTTTCACAAGTGCTTGTAATAAAAATTGCCGTAAAGATATCCATTGCCTTATAAGAAATCTTATAAAGCATTTTAAAAAAAATCATTATAAGAAACATTTAATAAAAGAAAAACAAACGATGGCCTTTTCCAAATCAGGACGTACATTTTTTTCCTAATGTATCTTGAAAAAAATTCTCACCTGCAAACTATCTGGTTGATTTCGCCATAACAAAATACATCAATGAAATTTCGACCACCTCGTAATTATTTAACGTAACAAGTCAAAAGTCCTCAATCAGTTGATCGGGAAACTGTGAACTTCCTCAATGGTTTTGAAATGTAAATATTTTGGTTCTGCGAAAGTGTAGTTTATCAAATCGGATACCTTGTATATATTTGATGTATTTTGGTGCTGAGTAAGCAAAATATAATGACCACGTTGCCGCATCCAGTAAAGATGATCGAAATAGTCAGAAAAGCCGCTAATATTCTTTTCTCAGTCTTCGTCGAGCTTACACCATAAATTTTCATTGTTTATTTGATTTAGCTTAAGATTTCTTGAGTAATATGGCAAACAGAGTTATAATCGTTATTTTATCTCGTTATTTTCATCACAACAAAACTGCTAGCTTGAAGCAGTAAATGCGTGGTGGCAAGAAACTCTCTCCTCCAGCTTATTAATAACAAGCGAGGGACCGAAGATCTTCCTTCGCTTCAGACCGTAAAATCGTTCACAAAACTATTTCTGAACGCACATCGGTACGCGTGAAATAGTTCAGGTTCTCGTTTAAGATGCCTTCCTAACCCTAGAATCACAAATTTGATTTATGCCTCTAACTTTTAGTTTATTTTAGAATTTTATTACATTTAAGTCCATACGGGAGGTTGTGATTAATTTAGTTAAAAATAGTTTCTTTCCACTTCCGAGTTTAGAAATAGTGCTTATGATATATTGTGTTCAGATGAAATATCAGCTAAAATCGTCGGGTAATAAATCTGTCTATGATGCAAGTGTTGCGTGCAAGTGCATGCGATGTAATGCTAGTCAATCGGCAAATACGTCAAAAGGCTTTTATGTTGGATGCATGTTACGAAATGTAGACCATTGCTGCTTTTCAGTGCAGTAATGAAGTGTACTATGTATGTAACATGTAGTTTCGTTTTACTGAGAGATGTTATTGGAGTAAACATTGCTTAATATAATTGGTTGGGAATATATCATATTAGGAAAATTGCATGTTATTGCAATAAATAAAGACTTATGTTTCATTATTTTAGAATCTATTTATGAATTATTAGATGGTGTTTCCTACTTTACACATCCTATGATATAGACGCCATCTTATGGCACTGACGGTGAGCATTTCCCGAACTTATATACAAACTTTAAATATTTGTAACTGTATTTTTAAATATTTTTTACCTGTCGCATATACTTTGTTGTTTTCTTGTAGTTGGGGCGTGATGACGAGAATAGATCTCGAAACCGGTAGCCAGAAAAACAAGATTTAAATAAACTTTGGAAACTTGCACAATTGCTTTTAATTATTTTCGAACCACTGTTCCTATGGACTAATTTATTGCATTAAAATAATGTTGTTGAAATACAAATATATCAAATACAATTAAGGATGCCTTTAAAAAGGAACGTTTTTATAAACTAACTTTATAAAAATCAATCTACAAAGTTTTCCTCAATTATCTCTCCCTGATATTTCACGTGAATACCTGTTTCCCTTATATTATTAACGTTTTAACAAAGTATTCTCCCATAATTGTTTCATAATTCTGTCATAATCTACTTATCTCATTAATCAGTAGCATTGCTATTTCATCGCCACCATGGTTCTGTAGATCCGCAAGGGCAATGTTGAAATCTCAAGAAAATTATCAACTTTTAAATTTATTGGAGCAGATTTCAGCCGATGTCTATTAACTTGCAGATTGATTACTACATATAGTTGCACTTAGATTGTTATTTATTATCATACATATGCCGATTTGTTTAATAACATATACTCGCTGGTTTGGTGACCTCTCAGAAATTGGTTGACTGGGCACGTAACTGTTTTCATATATCGCGCGTGTTTTACTTTTAAATTAGCCTAAAATAATACGGCTTCAATTGCCCTACATACGCAATGTATGTCATTTAACATGTATTGCTGGCTTTTTATTGTAGTGGATATTTCATACCTTGTTTCCACATTGGCCCTAGGATGAATACCTTTCATTCAAAACCCTTAATTTGTTCGTCCTTCTTCTCGTTCTTGTTGTCGTGTTGTTGTAGTACTGTTGCTTGTTGCCGTACTGTTGCTTGTTGCCGCTTGATCCGATTGAAATGGTCTTTCTATCTTCCTCAGATTCTGTCGGCGGGCAGAGCATACCAGCATCCTCCGTTAAGCTCAGAAATTCTTCTTTGTCGCTTCTTCTTCGTACATTCTTCTTCTTTCCTTTTCGTGGTCACTTTCTTCACCAGTCATAATGGTGTGCATTTGGACACATCAGAAGCTTACTTCTTCATCGCTGCCCCTTCTCTATTTTTTGTCCCTTTTCCTCCTCTTTCGCTTGTTCTGATTTCTTTGTCGCTAATTCTTCTTACTTCTTCGTCGCTTGTTCTTCTTTCTTCTTTGTCGCTTTTTACTTTTTTATTTGTTGGTTCATCTTTCTTCTTCGTGGTCGCCATACCCCATAATGTTTTTATAGGTTCATTTTGTTATGCTGGTTTCGCCTTTCTACACACCAGCATCCTCCATTAACATGAAACGTTTTACTTTGCCGCATCTTCTTCTGTGTTGTTCATCGCTTCTTCTTCTTTCTTTTTTAGCGCTTCTTCTTGTTTCTTCTTCGTCGCTTCTGCATCCTTATTCTTCGTTGTTTCTGCTTCTATTTTCTACGCATCTTCATCGCATCTTCTTCTTTTTGGTTGCGCTCTTCATGAGCCATAACGGTTTTGTGGATAACCACATTTTCTAAATAGTTGTCTGGGGTTATAGCAGATTTTCCCGCGCACAACGGATTATACAGTTCATTTATTATGCGGAGTGTACATTAAATGAGTGCATTAAATTAATTTTAGGGGTTGTAGATCTTCATAATTACAGTAAAAGATTTAAATAGTTTTTTCTCTATCTGCCACTAGCTTTGAGGGATTAATTATTGAAAATTCAGAATTTGACGCCCATGTTTTTAGGAAGGCTAGTACTACCTTGACCTACAGCGCGAAATCCTATGCAGTGCAGTGGTGGAGATCAGCTGACTGCTGAGCGAGCCATGGGAAGTCACCTGTTTGCCGTGTTGCCCGTGTTACGTTGTTTACCGGTTGTGTCTCGGGGTTTGTTATTTTGTGTGATAAAATGGATAATATCACAAGTAGTGAGTGAGATATTATGGTCATTTGCAAAAATGTGAGAATAAGAAAATGTAGACTGCTTCTGTCGCTTGAAGACTATGATAGACAATAGGCACCGAAGTTCAAGTGTAAATTGGCCGTATACAAGCTTGTTTGGAAGTCACTATGAGCAATTTGTTTAATTTTTCAAAGTTGATTGTTGAGTCAATGAACATATCGTTATTTATTATGAATCTCGTAAAATTGTGTACTAGAGATAGGTGCGGGTGACATTTCACATATCGCACATAAAGCGCGATTTTTTAAATTTCTGCACTTTTAATCTTTTAATCTTTTAATCTTTTAGCACTTTTCATTTGTTTATAACTTATTTGCTTCTTCTTTGTTTTTCTTTACCGTGCCTATCTTTTGCTTATCTTTTAACACTTTTCTTTTGTTTATAACTTATTTGCTTCTTCTTTGTTTTTCTTTACCCTGCCTAGTTCTTTTTAGTTCAACTGTGTTAATATCTATCTAATGGTGTTAAATATCAAAATATTCGAGGAGGAGATCATTGAATTCTTGGCTTTGGATTTTGTGAACGCAAAGTGAATGGAGGTAGAACAAATGCCCTACTATAGTAACATAAAATCCTGAATATTTTTGAAATTAAAAAAGTTAAAAGACAGCTAATAAATAAAATTGCTGCATCCTTCCTATTCTGAGACACTGCGATACTGTTTATTATGAAACAAGCTTGTTCAGATGGCTTTTCAACGTAGAATGGCGCCCAAATTCCATTTTTTAGTCCCGTCCCGTGCCCGATTTTATCGCCGCGGATTCAATTACAACAAAATAGATTTAATTAAATTAAAGCGGGGCCCATTACGCCTACAATGAAATCGCGTGACGGGAATTCGATTAAAAAGCGGGACGCGCCGCACCGTTCGCATGATAAATTACGCAACAAAAATAAATAAATGCCGTGGGCTAGTAATTAAAAACGGCTATAAACAAATACGTACCTTAATACACAAAACGTAAAGTGAACCGATGTTATAAATACCGATTATACGTAAGCGTAGGCTTAATTATTACTTCAGGATAAAGCAACGAAACACTGAAAAGATTAATTTAATTATTTGGTGATATATGGATAATTTATATATAACTCGTTTCCGTGGAGCATGTTAATCCTGGATTCAATTCGCAATTGTTTTATATCATGTAATCCCGCATTTCGTTTCAGTTTTCAGATAATGAGTTGTTTTACCGTCAGTTTTTAACTTAACTCTTTGGCAATTTTAATCACATAATTTTTCCGTTTCTCGACATCAAGCCTGACACATATGGCCATCATATACACTTTCTAGATTATAAATTTAGGTATCATTAAACCAAATTTGATGAAAAATATAAATAATTTTTCATCAAATCTGTGATATTCGTTCAAGTCCAGATGGATTTATTATTATATTTATTTTTAGTTAATTTAAAATTTTTATTTGTGTTATTTGTCTCATACGATAAAACGAGTTTTCGCACATGGAATATACACTCTTTCACAAATGTACGATATGTCAGTATTTATTATCCTTGTAGTTGTTCAAGTGTTTATTAAGAATTCTGCAATTTGTATTCCAAATGTTGATCACAACTACAAGCTAGGTAAATTAGTTCCGTGGTCGTAAAGTTCACTTCACGATATATAGTAAACCACACAGACGTTACGGGCAGGTTAAATTGAACTATACTGCCGCAGAGCATAAAGTGACTCCCAAACAAGGTCATCCAAGTTGATTGTCGTGTAGTGACTTTTTGAGATATGGGGGGATATGACTATGCAAATCGACAATTAGATTAATGCAAAATGTATGTAGGTACGTTGATTACGGGTGACATTATTATCATTTCTAGATGTGCATGGCGATGGTTGGTCCACAGTGTTCACACTGAATAATAAATCAAAGCAATACTGCAGGAATATGTACTGGGTGGTATTGCGAACCTATTCTGGATTTTAAATTGTTCTCAAATATCATAGTGCTAAATGAAGTTAAAATACATATAAACGAATGTCTTCCTGCTTTACTTAAGATTGGAGATTTTTAGATAAAACTTCTTATTACCAGATGTTGTGATTTGACTTTATATGGTATTTCAAGTAAAGGTGACATGATTGTCTTTTGTCTTTGGGAAAATTCGTCTTAAATTTAATGGCAAATGAATGAATGTCAAATTTGAATATTGTATCTCAAATCTGAACTATTAAGCCATTTCAGGGCGAGTCGGTGAACCGGCTCCCCGGTAATTAAAAATACTTGAGGTTTGAAAAATGTTTAAATAAGGAATTAGACTCAAAATTCAACAACCAATGGTTTACAAATATTTGATTTAATTCCCATGAGACGTCACAGGCTGTCAACTTGATCCTTTAAAGTGGATGAAACAAAATGGGTAAGAAAATACTTTCTAAATAATTTTAGATTCAGGCACAACAATTATTTTGTAAAACTTTGCATTAAAACTACTGTTTTGTACAGGTTATACCGACCTGAAAGGCGAGCTTTCAAGAGAACAAGTTGACATGTGTCGTCATATGTGTACTACGAAAACAATTTGTATAGCATTTTCTTGTGGTATTTGCATTCTAATTCCCGATTCTCACATTTCAGATGACAAATATTAAAATTTAAATTCTATTTTAAAACAACTTTTCCCAATTAAATTTTAAGTTTAACTGCGAAAAGCTATTTACTTTTCTGTCAGGAATGTTTAAAGATTTTTTGGTGCCACCCTATAAATTAAATAAAAATTGTAGTTATAGAATTTAGAACATACAAATCGTTATAAATAATGACTGGGTGTCATATGTGCAAATTTGTAAATTACATAGCTAGTCCTTCCATCGGGGCTGTGGAGTCGGAGTCGGAGTCGTGGCGTCGGAGTCGGAGTTCAGACAAATTTCAGAGGAGTCGGAGTCGGACAAAATGTACCGACTCCGACTGCGAGTCCAGGTTTAATTTTTGTAGAAAACTGAAAAACATGCGAGAGGGACGTTGCCTCAGTAGACAGTAAACAAATAAAACTTAACATTCTATTAGGTCTTTGACAAAGTAGCTACCTACATACATATGTAAATAATAAAATTACAAAACACACTGTTCAAACGAAACTGAAGACGATTAACAAAAGTAATCCGGCAGAAATTTGAAAAAGGTAATTTGTACAAAAGATTTTAAATGAGATTGAGAAAGTAGGGCCGTAGTTCAATGTAGTAATAATCATTTATCCAGATTACCTGTTGCAGTCATAATTATGCTGCTTTGACGTCAGCTTTGAAAATAATTAAAAATTATGTAAGGGCATCCTTGCAGGATGGTTGGAGCTATTCCGTTCGCAACAATTTTATAAACGTATTTTGCATTTAATTCTATTTTTATTAAAATGAATTTTATTTTGTATTATACTCTTATGGGTGATTTTGTTATTATTAGAGATAGAAAGTCGGTTAAATGGACAAAGTAGTGCCGATTTATATTCGGCGAGGATTTTTCATCAACGTAATTAAATAAATGAAACTTTTTGCCAAAAATCAATAAATAAATATTAATCATCAGCAACGAAGTTTCATTTACCGATTTGTATGTTCTTGGAGAAAACAGTTACTTAATGATATCAGAGATATTTTGAGTAAACAAATTACAGAAAGAAATTACATATTATAATTATGTGGTCATAACTTTTTTATTTGTGGTCCGATCAGTAGGCCTTTTTGTATCTTATAGGCGGTTTTTTATTTACAATTAGATTGTCAGTTTAAATATGTTTGCCAACAAATTCGCTGGACAGTGGACACAAATAAAACTTCTGTTTTGCTTATGGCTTCAGCATTTGCTTGTGAGTAATCGGATATGCACAAGCCATATGTTTAATACAATCAGATACAATACTCGACTATAAATTTAATTTATTAATTTTGTTTTTTTTTCCTGGTAGTGCTTTTGTTTTCATACCAAACTCAATGTTGCTCGGTTGTATTACTCTGCGTCAAATTTATGATTATTTACATATGTAAGATTTTTATTACAATAATTATTTGAACATATTTTTGTATGCAATTTTTCTGGAGTCGAAGAGGGAGTCGGAGTCGGAGTCGGTCCACGAAAAATATCTGGAGTCGGAGTCGGAGTTGGAGTCGGAGTCGGAGTCAGAGTCGGAGTCGGAGTCGGAGTCGGAGTCAGAGTCGAGATTTTTTTTACCGACTCCGCAGCCCTGCCTTCCATAGTACCTGTAGTTTTTGAGGTATTGCTTTGCTTGTATATAAAACGATTTGTTGATGGTATTATTCCTGCTTTTTACTTTTCATGTGTTCTACTTTTGAAGTTTCAAAATATTTCAGTGCTTTAAGTTTGAAAGCGCTCATTTCAAATTGTCATTTATGTGTAGGTATATCAAAGGTTACTTAAAATTAGCGAAACCCGTGCAAAAATATTGGCCGTTACTCTACAACTAAACTGAAGTTAGATAATTATATACGAGCTGTAAACATATAATAAGATGATGATGTTCTAAAGTTAGCTCTACTTCTGAATCGCACAATTTAGCACAGACATAAAAGTTTTAATGTCGTCAAAAATACCATATTATCGTAGTAACCATTACCATTAAGTTAAATTTGGATGGCGTTTAAATTTATTGCATTGTCCTTTATAGTAGAAAAATAACTAAAACTAACATTGAAAGAGATGGCATTTTTGTAGTTTTGTTTAATTTTGAAAAAAAAATAATAAAATATTAATATAACAATAATTCAAACTCTCCACATAGAGCCTCACAGAACGCTGATTGGAGACACTGATCTAACAACGAAAGAATTTCAAGCGGTCTATTTTGAACACCGTTCAACGCGTCAATATATTATCAACAAGCGGATTACACTAGGTGCCAAATGGACACGTCACATCAACAAAATCAGGAATCCTAGTACTTTTCGATGGAGATTCCCTCGACGTAAAATTTAAAATAGTCGTCTTCCTTGCGTCATTACGCTAACGTACGCTATTATCTGTAAGTGATATTTTATGTGGCCATGTTTTGTGCACTTGCCAGGAAACAATGCTACTGGCAAACGCCACTAAAAACAAAACAAAAGCGAGTTCAGAGGTGATTCCCCTTTGTTGCTTTTCGATGTTGTTGCAGAACGCGCACCTGAATCTAGTCTATTTTTATGCGCATTGTTCGTTATAACGGTCTTGCCAAAATATCCTATAGCACTTTCATTGATAAGACGCTCCACAGACCAGATGTACAACACATGCCCGGTGGGTGACGAATAGGAACGTTCTTTTTAAAAATATCTCAGGCGGCTTGTTTCACAATCATATCGCGCCGAAAACGAGAAGGCGAAATAGGTTCGTTTAAAGATGAAGACACACTGAAGGTGTAGTCACTCCATTAGCCGACCATACACTAAATAGTAGGGGTGGGTGGGTGTCTTGGAAATTTGTGATCGATCTTCGAACACAATTTGAGATCGATCTGATCGATGATCGATCGATCGATGATCGATCGATCGATCATGATCGATCAGATCGATCAGATCGATCAGATCGATCTGCTTCCAAATGCAGTTCCCCACAGTTGAAATAGATGTCGCGCGAATAACTTGCAAAAGATAAAATACATTTTTGTGGAACCGTCAAATATACTAACCTAACCTAAGACAACTACTTCTGTCACAATATTTCTCCTCTATTTAAAGTAAGTGATTGGATCTGTATTGTCGGTGGTCGGTAAAATTATGTACAATCCTCGAGCTGTAACGCATATTACGTGCTCGTGAAAGATAACAAAACTCGCCGCGAAGCGGCTCGTGTGTTAACTTTCCACTCGTACATAATATGCTAGTTACAGCTCTTGAAATGTAGTATACTATTAAACCTCGCTGCTGTATGGCTAAGATTACTTAATATTAATAATAAAAATAATAATAATGGTAGCTTAAAACAACACATAAAGTGCACAGATTATTATATCAATAGCGGAAAAATTGCAATAACTAGTTGTTTATCGAGAAGATATACAGGGCCTGTTCCTCAGTGCGAAAAAAGCATCTTTTATCGTTTCCTGTTCGTCGGAAATTCTTATCAAAAGTCAATAGAGTTCTGTGTTCTGTAACTGCGGTAAATGCTAGGTTTTCTGGCAGTATGTGGAATAACTGAATTGGTTCTCCGATTCTAACCTACGTGATTGCCGCTACAAATTAGCGTGAGATTTATCCTACAAACAACCTAAAACTTTGAGATAGGCATTCTAATACATTATTTGAGCAACATTGCTTCTTTGGCTCAAGCGGATATGCTTCTTCAACTTCAGCCGTTACTTCAGAAACAGCCCTTATATATGCATATAACGAAAGTTATTGTGAAGTATTCTGAATTGTGCAAAATTAGTGTCTGCAAGAAAAAGCCCCCTCCATCTCCAAGTCGTCTAGTTTCAAGTATTCTTTTTCCTTATATTTTCATTATTTCTTGTTAATCTGAACAATAAGACTCCAGTTGTGGCTTTGAATGGATCCTAGCATATTCAATTTAATTTTGGATACAACTAATTCTAATGTTGATAATTTTTCTTCAGTAATTTAGAGTTCTCATTTAGTATATTAATAATAATAATAATAATATATTTATTTGCCTAACAGGTGTACCAATTATAGGACAAAAATTACATACAAAATTACATATCAATATACATACATATAGGTATTTATTTTTGGAATGATTTGTAACTCCGAAATATTTACTTAGCTAATATTGCTTACCTAGTTTTCGTTTAGAGTCCGAAGATGAAGGGATTTGGCCTTTCGCCTCAGGTATCAAACACAATTCCTGAAACTCCGGAACCTTACCTACCTGTAGTTTAAATATTGATACATTTTTTATAAATAAGTTTCTTAATAGGTTGCACAACTGTCATCCGTACATTCATCATACTTTATTTTCCTCTTCATCATGCTGCACATTATGCTGCACTATGAGATTACATTAAATATCATTCCCTAAATAAAGCATTTTAAGTCTTCTGTCTATCCGTCTACTTCTTTCTGTATCTAGACAAACAGGGAAAGTAGAACAGGGAGGATACTTATAAAACTAAATACTTAAAATGTTGTAAACTATTTTCTGGTTCACGTAAGTAACCGTTTGTCTTCATATTGACTTATTACTTCTTCAATTGTTTCCACATTTGTTTCCATTGTCTTCACCCTCACACTTAATTTGTCTTTTATTTGATAAAAGTCCCCTTTTGCGATATCCTTGTGTTCCTTAATATTTATGTACAGTTGTTCTTTCATATTTCGTTAATAAACTGGGGGTTCTGGTACTGGATCAGAGATGTGGTCGTTGAAACAGAAAGGTCGGTGGCATTTTCCTCTCTTTTTCGCTGTTTCGTATCTCTTCTTTGCGGTTATAACGATTGCTTCAAAGTTGGTTAAATGATATTTGTACTTAGATGTAGACAGCTTTTGCAGTTTTTCTTCACTTTTCCATAGTTGTACCACGTAATCTAATGTTGGTAGTTATGGAATAGTGTTATAGAAAAGTTGGTGATTTTGATACCAACATAAGAATAAGTATATGTGAAATGAATTGTCTTGGTGTTCTTTTAAAGACGTGCTAAGGCGTCAAATAAAGTAGAAACGCACACGGCAAGATTCCGTTTAAAGATCCGAATAAATTTTGTAGTTTTCTGGAGATATTTCTGAAATTTTTATAACAAACACGCCCGTGTGGTTATATATTTATCACCGCAACACAAAGTTGTCACAAAAAGAAATATAAAAATGTATATTGGATCTCACGATTTACGTAATATTTTTTAAAGCATGGTACGAGTTTTTAACGAGGTTTTAGAATACATTTAATAAAAAGAAAGGCTTCTGGGCTTTGACTTGGGTAAAAATCCGCAATTGCTGACCGTTTAGTGAACCATGCCGTTAGCTTCTTCAGAGCTGACAGATAACTGTAGTATTAGGTCATTTAATTCAATTCAGTTAGATCAGAAGAAGCAACAATATTGTTTGCGAAACAAGTTCTGAATTACGAATTTTGGTGCACGACATAACCCAGAAACAATTCATTTTCTAAATTATTCTAACAATTTTTGTATTTTTTGGTAGCTATAGTAGTTAGTTTTGTATCATTGTGCTTTGCAAATCAGAACATAACTTTTTTATTATTTTTATTTCATAGCGTGCTCTCAATTTCAGAGATTTGTCGCAGATTTCTATTTATTTGGATAACCTAGAAACCATTAATGCAAGAAACCCTACTTTAGTCTCAAAACTTTTATCATGAGGTCTGAGCATTACATATTTTAAATTTATTTCAAATTAAAAGAAAAATCAGTCAAGTGCAAAAGAAACCTTATGGCACCAATATTCCTCCTCCTTATAACCATTTTCTAGATAAAACTACTCGAATATATCAGCACAGATGGCCCACACGTTATATGACAAATGTCGATTAAAAGCTACATATTTTTCCGCAATTACTACCATTGTCCTTACATTTACTGGAAGTACATTACAGCATTTGCTCGCGGGGATGTGCAGATATGCTTTACCCGGTTATCCGACATTCCTGCTCCACTCCTACATATCCATTTTATTAAAACAGAAAGTCGCCCGGTTTTGGGCTCGACGCCAAATGCGGCTCGCGACACTCGCTTTGGTGAGTTCAGGGAGGGATTACCGCTCTCGCGTTCGCGTTTTTATTTTTCTTCTTTTAATTATGCTTTACAGCGAGAGCCGCCGTTGCCAAGTACCCGACTATTATTAGAATGTATTTCGGACGGAATTCTTGACAATTTTTAAATGTTACAGGTTGCGCATTGAAAGACAAAAAAATAACCCAGGTAAACATGTGTGTTCTGCCACTCATCTGGAACAAGCAAAATGAATGTCTGTTTCTTGTTCGCGTTTTATTACTAAACAATGTTATCTACCTTTTGTCCGCCTTCTTGTTGGAAAAGTGGTGAATTGATGGTTAAGCTAGCAGACAAGAAATGTATATACTTTGGCTATAAATGGGATGATAAATTGTATGCAAATGTCCTTTTAACTAAATAATAGCTTAGTGACTTGGAAAAGGAAAACTATGTTTATAAACTATGTTCAGAACTAAACTAATAACAAAATAATGAAAAGAAAATCATGACTTAACTCAGAAGTAAGAATTTTTGTTTGAGAAAACTGGAAAGTTATCCTAAAACTGGGAGGTTCATGATATGTTTTCGTAGACGGTATTTTCACAATTAGTCCAAAGAAAGACCTAATGGCTACTTTCTATTACAAATCTATGGATTTATTTAGGAGTTATTCCTGTTAAGTCTTATATGGTTCTGCTAGTAGCAAAATTACAAAATTCCGTATGTTTTTGTGGAATGTCATAAGTTTGGTCTATGTGCGATTACTAGCATAGTAGTCGGGATAGAAATTATAATCATGAACGCCCTGAAAGTTGCGTGTACTTTAAGGTCTCATACTTCCAACTGCTAATATACAGGGTGTAATTTCAGTGCAATAATTTGGAGGGGTGATGTAACTCAATATGAGGAACAAAAAATTTAATAAAGTTTTTCAAAATTTTGCTGTTGAAAATTCAATTGCCGCTACCCACATGTTTTCATAATGTGTAGTACTCCGTCGAAAACTAGCCCGTACCTATCTATAGCACGCGGAGCTCACGAAATGCGTATAAATAACGATGTATTCAATGATTTAACAGTAAACTTACCAAAAATTTTAAAGAAACTGCTCAAAGTGCGCATCGTTTGCATCCAAACACGCTTCTGCCCGGCGCCTCCAATTCGCACATAAAGAGCGGCGTTCAATGTCATCGCGCACAATTTCAGCACAATTGAAAATTCGCTCACGGAGTTTATTTTCATTGTTTACTTCGTCTTATACACTAATCCTTTTAAATACCCCAGAATAAAAATCCAGAGGATTCAAGTCTGGAGAACGACTTGGCCACCGTCTTGGTCCATTAATCCCTATCCAGTTTCACCAAATGTTTCACTTAAAAGTTGCACTACAATGCGGCTCTTATGTGCAGAGCACCGTCGTGCATAAACCACATTTCACGGCGAACATCAAGCGGCACATTTTCTAACAAACCTGGTAGTGTCTTTTGTAAAAAAATCAATTATTCTTCACTATTAACACGGGGCGACAGTTCCACTGGCCCTACTAAACAATTGCCAATAATTCCGGCCCAGATATTAATGGCAAATCGGTGCTGAAAATTGGTACGTCGTATAATTCGCGGATTTTCATAGGTCCAGTGGCACATGTTCCGGTTGTTAAAAATTCCGTTCCGGGTAAATGTCGCATCATCACTGGAAAGTACCAAATTAGATGAGTTTTCATTGGTTTGACATTGACCACGAAACCATTCACAAAAGATGACCCTCTGTATATAATCCTGTGGGAGCAAATCTCGTACACGCGTTTCCCGATATACCCGAAGTAAGTTCTCACGTAGTGTTCTGAGCACTATCCCGTGGGAAACTCCGACTTGTCGAGCAATTGTTCTAGTGCGTCGTCGATCATCTTCGTTGACCATGTGCAAGATTTGTTCTTCGGTATGTACCATATTACAATCGCGTGGACGGCCTCTACCTCCATGGTTAGGCAAAAATACCCGAACAGGACTATCCCTTAAACGTTAAACCACGGAAACAAAAGTTCTATTATTAGGGACGCGCGGGTTTCTCAATCGTTGCGAATAAAGTCTTTGAGCGGCCGGTGCATTTTTTCTGCTTCACCATGAACAAGTAACATGTCCACGTACTCACCACTACTAAAATTGTCCATTTTGAAACACAAAACCACAAAATAACTACCAAGAAACTCGACAAACAGAAACAACTGCAGAGCGTAAACTAAAGCACGCATGGAACTTCCCCTCGCTCAGCTGTCAGCTGTTTCGCCACAGGCTCTAGGTCAATCCGCTACTACCCTTTATAAAATTATCCTTTTTCAATAATTAATTACTCAATACTGGGGTCACTTACAGAAAAAAAAGTACTTGAATCTTTTACTCCAATTATGAAGATCTATAACCCCTAGAAATTATTGCACTCATTTAATGTACAGCCTGTATACAAATAAGGCACAAATCTTTACAAACGACTCGACAGCAGCACGAATAAGATACCAATCTGAAGAAATAGATTATATCTAAGACTTTATATTCCTAGGCCAAACAAATTCGTTCCGGAACAGAACGAGGAAAGAAGTGAGCAAAAGAGTCAATATAGCTTTGAAGATATGTTGGTCATTAAAACATTTCCTCAAAGGCAACGCATATTTACGATATTTACGATCATCACTTACAACTCACAAATATGGGTTTAGACAGATAAAACAAAAAACTAAAAATGCCAATACGTTTAACACATTCAAATGCCTGAAACGGCATTTGGAAAAACATTACATATTGGTTCCCTCCGGAATATCTCAAAATGATTCAGTAAGGCAAAGGACAGAATATAATGGTGTCAATTATTGGGGTAGGCATTTGTCATTGCATACACCAATCTGAAGATTAATTCTAAATTAAGATGATTCTACTACATTAATTCTGTAGCTACATTTACATTTATTTCTCAAGAATATTGAGTATATATTGTATGGTAAACACTTATAATTGGGTTATAAAGGCGATTATTATTATATTATTATATTGCCGACCATTAACAAAAGAAGACGGCATTAGTGAAGGAATTATCAGCGTCAACAAAAGAAAACAAAAGTTCAGAAGAATGAAAATAGTAACAGGGCTCTAAGGAACCACACTGGACCCAGACTTGTAGAAGAGTGTGGGGGTAACGGATAACTTTTCAGCATAAAATGTTTCTTTGAACGCATTAAAAACACTATTTGTGTCGAATGTAGAAAAGCCGTTTTTTGGCGAAAACAACAAACATTGAAGTCTTAAGAACAATCAGAAGATTGTTTGATTAGGAACAAAAGCCAGGTGGAAATGTGGGCATCTTTTGCAAGGTCGGCCATTTTGATCTGAGAACGAAGGTGGTAAGGGAGCCACATTGGGTCTTATTATCGAGACTTTGGCGTGACTCGAGTAACACTCTTGGTTGATGAAATTACTCATCACTCATTGCTTATTGATCGGAGAAACAGTTGATATTGATCAATCGTTGGGTATAGATAGCGAGTATAGATAGGTCTCTGTTTACATAACGAACTATTTATTTTAAATAATAAAAAGTAATCTTTAAAAATTTGAAAAGAAATGTGAAACTGAATTGTTACGTATTTTGAACTGTAACTTCGAGATTTCTTTTTCAAAATAAAAGAAGCTCTTGGTTTTCTTTTAGCCGTAAGTTAAAATCATGTCAATATACTGTACCTATAACTTCAAAAGAATGTGGGAGTATGTAAACTTTCTTCTGTTATTCTGTTTCTTTGTTTAAATTAGTTAGTATGGCGCATTACTCATGCGTGATTAGTATTCAATGATGTGGGGTAGTCGTGAGTCATGAGTAAACTAATCATTACTCTTTTAGTTTAAGGAATATTTAGCCACTTAGTGCCAAACAGTTTATCATAAATTTCAGTCAATTGAGAAAATTATAGTAGTACAAGTTTATTCTTGCTAATTATTTATTCTGGCGCGTTGATTAAATCATTAATATGCACCGGGGCCAAAACTTCCTCATTCTTGAGGAAGATGGCTGGCAATTATGGGAATGTGAGACAAAAATACTTTATAATTTATGTTCCGTTTGGATACCCCTGTAAAATAAAACGCCCAGGATAGTATCAAATATTGAAAAAGGAACAAACAACAACAAAAGTTTAGCACTTTGTCCTGTTACCTTTGTCATCGCTTTCTCTTATAGAGGTCATCCTGTACCCGTCAAACTCTGACTTAATTTCGCATTCAGGATGAGTCCCAGCTTAGGCCGTCCTTCTCTTCGGGTTATCAGCGAAAGCCGAGGATAGTGTTTCGCTAATTCGAGCTAATTATATAACGGCGAGGGCCAGGCCGTAATGATGTTATAAAGTAACCTTTTACGCTCAAGGTGATGTGGCAGTAACTGCGAAAAGTGCGCAGCGTTACACGTAAGAGCTTTCAGTAGGGGTGCTTTCTCGCATTTCAGGCAATGGGATTTTCAGAAAGGACGACCGTCAGCCCTTACGCAGGCACCTTCTTCGTCGGCGTAGCGGTTCGTCTCTCTGTCGGCAAATTAGGTTTCGTCTCTTCGACGTCGACGTAACTCTTTAATTACATTGTTGCGATTTGCTCGCGAATTTTCGATCCCAACCCGAACCCGCTTAAGGGTTCCGTGATGGTTGTAACCGCGGCTCCTTCAATTACGTATTAACTTAATTCTATTGGATAAACTGTAATTTTCTAAGTCTAAGTAGGTATCGAAGTCTGATTTCTTATTTGTAGAAGATGATTCCGGGTTATCACGATTAGCGCGTTAAGGTTGGTTTGTTTTAAATTAGAAATACCCTATATAGGCAAATACAGAACTATGTTTTGTACTTTCGTTATATGTACTTACATATAGGTAGGTACTTTGTAAAAGTCCTAATAGAATGCTTACTTAGTTTTATTTATTTACTTGTTACTGCCGCAACGTCCATCTCGCATGTATATTTTTCTACAATATTTAAACATGGCTTCGGAGTCGAACTCGGTACGTTTTTTCCGACTCCGACTCCTCTTAAATTTCTTTAATCTCCGACTCCAACTCCACGACTCCGACTCCACAGCCCTGGTTTATACTATAAAATAAGGCATTACGTCCATATTTTACTTTACATCAATGGTTTGATCAACAATAAAGTGGTGGCCTATTTTTGTATTCAGCCAGTATATTATGATTTGAGCCATTTATTGTACCTACGTCTAATTAGTACAAACAATTGAATGTAGCTCGATGTTTGCAGACCGGGTCATTAATAATCCATTAACGCAACAATCAGGTGGCGTACCGCTAATCTACTAAGGCAGTTGTAATGGGATATGTACTTAATAACTGCACCCGAAGCCCGTAACACACTGATTAGACTGTTCAGAGTCCACAGAGAGGCTACTGAATCCACTTCAAGTTGACAAGATGATACAATTTGTTAACTTATTATTTATGTGGATGTAGTCCTGGATTATTTTGAAGGTATTCTGTGAGTGTAAATATTGACTATGATGATGTAAATGCTGTTTTTAGTGGAAAGAAGTTAACAAACGCATGGGGTCTATTGAAATCTGGGTAGAATTGAAAATCAGGTATTGCAACTTAAAACTTGGAGAATGGTGTCAACCAAAGAAAAAATCCTTGATTACTTTCAGCCTTAGTTTAAATGATGGGTAGCATCTTCGTAGTATCTTTGATCAGGATTTACCTTTTAGTTCGCGATATTCATCCTCAAAACACTTTTACAGTTTTACGTATGCTTCCTGGATTCTCCTTCATTTGTATTGGACCGAGTCTAATAATTGTGGAGTTGGTGACTACAACCCAAGTCAGGATGGCACAAAAGATCGTTGGGATAGATTACTGAAATAGTCAGGGTGACTCAAATACTCAGACTGAATCTGATAGTCGTTGGTTAGTGCCTATGAAAGTCGAATGGTTGGTGACTTAGGTGACTCCAATAGCCAAGATGTGAGATCCTCTTGAATATATTTGTCGTGGTCTTTCAAACAATCCTCCCAACTGCACCAGTTATAATTTTTCAGGTTATGTAAGCCATGTATAATTTTAGTGGTTACTGGACCTCCTGAATCAAAGTTACAAATGAATCTAACTACCTAAGTTAAAATGTACAGGTATAGAAAGAGGCTTTTCAACTCAATACTTCAGCACACGGCTTATTATTATATTAAATTAAGGATAACGGTATTTAACCAAACCATCCACCAACACGCTAATTAACCGCAAGATATTCCTCCATCTCCCCCTCGTTCTCGTTATCCACTCTAAATCCTCACTACCAAGCACATCCACAGTCCCAAGAAACGTTACCACCTTCCGCAAGAAGACAGCAGGGCAGTTTGGGGATGGGGGAGTCAGGGAGTAATTCTCGACGATGCTCAGGGTGCAGCTTACAGGTCACGCGTTAAATTGGATTAAACAATCCACCCACTAGGCTCCGGACCACCCCCTAACGTTAACTGGAGTCCTTAAACGGTTCGTCGGCCACGGACAGATAATCTAAATTAAATAATACCTACTAAACAGTGGAGGAGAGTGGACTCACGGTCCGCCACATGAACCGGGATCGGTTTACGTTATTATGCGGACATTAATTCAATTAGGGTGTTGTATGGTGTCAGGGCCTGGCGGTTGGCTCCGTGGAAGTTTGGACTGACCCCCAAGGCGTGATGTGGGTCGATGGTGGGGTTACTTTGAGTGATTAGTTGTGTGCGATGCGATGCAACCGGGAATTGGTTGCTCCCGAAATGGTGTATGTCAGACATGTCAGTACATATGCATTATGTGTACATACCTATATGAGCATGTAGATGTGCATTAACCAGGCGTCATTTGTATAATGACGGAACAACTATGACCATTATCATAACCACCCAACACTTGATCATTATAATAACTAATATACCAAGCCAATTATAAAGGTACTGTTCAGGTTCAGAGCGGTCTTATACCTAGGAATTTATATTAATTTAACTTTTATTGTATGAAATAAGCTTTTGTGTGTGGCTTACGAACAGTATTCCTTGTCGTCTTCAAACAGACCAATCATAACGCTGCATCTAGGATTAATGTTCAGTTCAGACTTTAAATGCTGTCCACCCTCTATGGATAGAAATAAGAAATAAAACTTCGTTGTTGAATAGTTTCGTTAGTTTAATCTTAGGCTAAGATTAAACTAATGAAACTAGTGCACAACGAAATTTATTTCTTATTTCTTCACAACCAATATCACACCACGGACCAAAATGAATGCCGTTATTACCAATACTCTATGGATAGGATAAGGGTCACAGATGTGGGTCGCTTCTATGATATTCATTCCTTCTGTCAAGAACGGTGTCATATTTTGATTGATTTTCATCTTGTTGTCTTCACCTGTCCTTTTTATTGCCATTTTAGTTTGACCAGAACGAGCTTGTTATTGTTATCTTTCTGATCTTGTCTCTCCCTGTGGTGCCGAATACTTTCAGCTTCAGCATATACCTCTGATCCATGTTCTGAATTCTGTTCTTGAGTCTATAGTATAGGTATAAATATTGTTGGTAAGTACTGACTTCTGTACGTAAATGTAATAAATTATTGTGTCGCAAATTGTAACTTAATGAAAACTTTTTGAACTGTGCTAAAATATTTTTTAAATCTATGCGCATGTATTCTCTTTATGAAGCTTTTGACAGTGGTTTTAGATACATTTTTAAACCCCTGAAAAGAGCCACAAAGAGTTTTCATGTTTTCTACATGTAGTTTTCTTGTCTACCTACACATATATATTTTAACTGAAATTTTGTCCAAAACTTGTTTTTTGTTCGGGTAAACATTTTTTTTTGTTATTTCAAGCTGAACTTATTTTTACGATTTTAAACACATGTTCATATAAACAAATGTCCAAAACGGCTGAGTTTTAAAGTTTAGGAAGTTTTATCTTACGATAAAGTATAAAATAAGGCATGGGCTAACAGACTAACAAGAAATTGCTCTATGATAGGAAAAGATTTTGAAGCGAGAGAGAGAGAGAGAGAGAAAGATTATTGTTGAAATTCCCGCACTAGGATAACATTTTATCGTGTAATTGAATGAACCTATTTGTATGTCCTAAATGACCATAAAGTGACATTTTACATCAGATACCGGAACGGAAACAGGTTCTTTTTGCGCCCTAGGGAATAAAGGATTACCATGGTTATGTCAAATATATCAAATATTTGTCATTCAAATTGTAAATTTTAAATCGTCAATGTCAATTATTGTCGATTAAGTTTACAAGTGTGACAAGTAATTGTCTGTGTTGTTACTCATCGATGTCCATTATTAGCGATTAAGGTTATATGATAATATTAATTGTCTGTATTGTCACTCAACTCCGAATTGTTTGTATTGTTATTCAACTCCGTAGATACGCATGTCACTTGATAACGTCAAAATATTCATTAATATTATCGATTGATTATTCTAACGGAGGAATAAAACCATTGTAGGACATAAAATGTTGTATGTATCTCGGGCATTACTTGAAGTTTATACCCTCGGGCGACTTAAAAAACTCGAGGGCGAGAGAAACTGTCACCCTCGGGGCATAAACACCCGTCCAACTGCCCTTGGTACATAACTATTAAATATATATATTTTTACTTTATCATACGCAGTATGTAAAGTATTGTAATAGTGCAAAAAAAAAAAATTCAGATTTTAGCGAAAGTATGTCTTTTTGGGTCCCCTGAACAATTTTGACCAAGGTACAAAAAAATGTCTGTGTGTGTGTGTGTGTGTGTGTATGTGTGTGTGTACCTGTTTTTTTGTGGCGACGATTCCGGAGAAACTACTAAAGGTATCGGGACGAAACTTCATATTTAGGAGTTTCATAACCAAACTTAGAGCTGAAAAGCTTTCTGTTGAAAAGGGCCCAAAGGAACTGGAGGTTTAGTCTTCGCATTTTTGAAAGATTTTGCAAATAAGCCGCCATTTCTGGAATTTCGTCGAAATAGTTAAATAATAAATTAATGATGAGGAAATTCTGAATAATTTATGACTATGAAATTTTTTGGTACAATCAATAGTTTAGCTGCATGAGCAAATTCTATTTCATCGAGATCGGTCGTACTGCATTAAAACTAGCAGCCAGGATTTGTCAGATTTTTTGATTCTAATGACAGTAGGTAGTGTCAAACGCTAATGTTTTGACAATAACTTCTGTCAATATAAGCTGCGTTCGGATATTGTATTACACTTTTTACACCCAATATCACGTAAGTGTCATTTGGACGGTGTACCCGGTGTCAACCGAGTGCAATATCTGAACGCAGCTTTAATCGACATATCTGTCTAGTTCTACTAGTTTTATTTTAATGCAGACATGGCCGATCTCGATCAAATAGAATCACATGCAGCTAAACTGTAAATTTTATATATAGTATGATAAAGTCATGTGCCTGGCCACATCAGATTTTTTAATGTCGTTTATGCTTTATCTTTTATGAAAAAAAAAACTGCTATGAAAAAGTATGGGTCCATTACGTCTGAAGGTACCTACGCTTTGTAAGATACAATGACTGCACCAGATATAATTGATAATGTAGTTGATAGATGTGGTCTTTCTTTACTTATAGTTACGAATATGAACAAAATTAGTTTAAAAGTGCCTTCGTAATACCAAAAATCGCTTTTGAAAAGTTGGATGCAGTGTAACGAGGAAATGCATATAGATTACTTGGGTCAAATCATCTTATATTCATTCCAACAGTTTGTGGTTAAGTCATTTTCATCGAATCACGGGACAACACGGCACAACCAGAATCTTAATTCCTTACATAACGACTCATAAATGTCAATTTGATGTATGTTTGAGTATCAGATAGATGTAAATGGAGGTATGTACTCATATTTAAACATTCTAATATATGGGTAATGGATACATTATTGCATTTGTTCCTTATACTCAGATCATCATAAAAGTAGCTTGACCGTGAACCACCCTCCAGCAATGTATGTAAATTCAAAGTAATCGGCTTACTTCAAGCTGATCAGAGGCAAACCCTCTGGGGAAGTGAGAGAGCCTGTCACAAAGATGTACCTGCACCAACAAATCAAACGTCAAGGCACCGACACAAAAATACATCTTCAGCAGTCCCAGAGATCCTCATCTCGCTCCATCCATCTGTTCATATGACCTGGGCTATTTTTACCGCAGTTCATTCAGTCTCACACGGTTTCCTCCTTTTTTCCAGTTCCTGTGTCCGTCCGTCGGAAATAGATTTTTCTAAGAAACCGAGACCCAACCCACCACACCTTTTAACGGCGTTGGCGAAATGTATTATTTTTAATTTCACAACAGCACGGGTGAAAATAATTTATTTCCGCTCGAATGGCCGATTATAATTGGCTCGAGGGGCTGTGTTTTAAATTTCAATTATGGTGGTAGGGGTGGCGAAAGCCGAATTGTAACGCCCGCCGAATTTTCGAACGCGAAGGCGTTCCGTGTTGTGAAAAGAAACGATAATTTTGCGAGGAGGGGAAAATTTGGCGGGAATAGCGGTGACAGATCCAAAATTTACGAGCGGAGATTTCGGAAAGCACGAATTGTGTTTTCGTGACGTCGAATAAGGTTTATGGCGTAGGTACGGCATTTCACGGTCCATTTGCTGCAGCATTTTTGATAAAAAACCAAAACATTAATATATTTACGAAGCAAATTAACTTTATCTTATAATATTCGAGTCAAGAAAGCTTTATTTTAAACAAGCAACGGAATAAATCGGCAGGTGTTTCAACTTTCTGATTAGCTTTAATTTCCGAAAAATCAGTACATACTGGATTTTTTATTTAAAAAGATTCCCAAAAGTTTTTCTTGCATCAGAAGAACTGCTTTTTTGTAAAAGGCTAAGTTTATCTTAGCCTCAAAACACATAAGCGTCCCGAGGATTGTCAGGGTAATTATGCACAGAATATGAAAACGAATACACCACATTGAAGGTAGTGAGAGTACAATTTTCCACTTTATAATGGATTTTTGATTAATTTTTCGGCTTTGAATATAATAATAATAATCTGACAAAACAATTTGAAGATTTTAACATTTTGCTTTACTGAAAAAACTGATTATTATTATTATTGTTACTCAGTTAGCACTGTTGCAAATTCAGGGCTGTAGAGTCGGTGAAGAAACTTTCGACTTCGACTCCAACTCCAATTCCGGCAAAATTTTATTTGTTTCCAGCGAATTTGTTGGCGAAAAAAAAATTAAACTGACAATCTAATTGTAAATAAAATCAAAAAGATCTGTTGATCGGACCACAAAGTTATCACCATATTTAAAAAATGACGTTTTTTTATTTTTTCAAAATATCTCTGAAATCATTAGAAAGTCAACTGTTTTCTCCATAGAGAGCACACAATTCTGAACTACTTTGTTCATTTTACAGATTTTCAATCTTTAATAATGACAAATCACCGTATAGAACAAATTAAAATTCATTTTAACGAATACAAAATGAAGTGCGAAATAATCTGAAAGTAATCTCAACTCTAACTTCTGTTAGTGGCAATGACGTCACAATTCTGGCTGCAACACGTATGACTTGCATTCATTGATATTCCTACATTCAACCTAAATAAACAGTACTATTTTACAATTTCATTAAGCATTAAATTTCTTATTTAATCATGTTTTGACAATCATTTTGGTGCTCCCGGTATAATAAGATGCATATTTTGTTAAATACCAAGGGATGTGCAACTTTTAATAAATTTCTTCATATGCCGGAAAAAAAATGCTCAATTTCGGTTAAATTTTACAAAAGTTATCGAACATTAAAGCTAAAATTCCAACGTTTTAGTAGTAAAGCTGTATCTTTTACAAACATTCAGATATTGAGGCGAATAAAAATAAATAAAACGATGAGAGTTGATACGACTGTGATACCTTGACGCTGTTTTTTTTCTGGTAAAGCAGCTGTAGGAAGCTATTTTTTTCTTTTTAAAAATTGCAACGAAAAATCAATAAAATACTTTTTGCAATATTTAATGAATTGTTTAGCTGTAGTTTGGTCGAACAAATACGAACAAATCTTCTTAGTTTTGATGAATAAAGAAAACCAGATGTCGTAGCTTCACTTTGGAATGTTCCAATTCCTATGCATCGAAGTCCGAGTTTTATTTGTAGTTGATCGAGCTATCATCAATTAGCACATTAAGGTTAGTCGTTGGAAATTGGCATTAAACTATATATGCGACGTGGCAAGCTACTCACAATAATCATTTGCTAATCATCACTCACCACCGACCTGTGTTTTGTAGTTTAATTATATTTACATATGTACCTAGGTAGATACTTTCTAAAAGACCTAACAATATGTTTCGTTAATTCTTTACTATCTATTGAGGCAACGGCCACCTCGCATGTCTTTTTCTACATTATTTAAACATGGACTCGGAGTCGGAGTGGGTACATTTTTTCCGACTCCGACTGCGACTGCTCTGAAATTTGTCTTAATTCCTACTACAACTCCTACTCCACGACTCCGACTCCACGACTCCGACTCCACAGCCCTGGACTTGCAATAGCACATATGAAAAGCAGCTGTCATAATTTGTTGTTAATAGTTTGTTGACTTAAGATCAAACGATAAAATAAGAACATACGATAAAAAAACAAAAGATATAATTGATAAAAAATATTCGAATTTGATATCTGAGCATCATATTAAATTTAAAACAACTTGTTTTATGACATTTTTCTATTTAAATGTGAAAAACTTACCATTACTTTTGACAAAATTTAACTTTCTTGTTTTGCAATCAATATTCGCTTAGCGTTATAAAGACAAATGACGTAACAAACATACATAATTCAAACTGAACTCAAACTGAATAATATAGTTGGTACGCTTCTTTTATATACATTTTGGTGTAGCATGCAACATGAAAGAACCTCTGTACAAATTTGATATTTTACACCGCGTATTAGCGATTCCGGGAGACTACATTGGTAATGACTGAATATAATTGACAGCAGTCATTTTGTAATTCGTCACATGTTTAAAATGGTAAGTATAAAGTAACGAACACTTTCCAAACTCTTCTTAATGATTTTAGTTATCTTGTAAGTTTTTAACTTCAGCACTTTCATAACTTATTTGGTTTTGTTGCTCTGGTAACCTCTGGGAGTTTTCAAATGAAATGGTATATTTTCTCTGATATTCAGGACATGATATGTTTCTGAATTTACGATTGTCCAAACAACAAATTTTAGTTGGACAATTTTATTTTATTAATTTTATTGAATTAAATGGCAGTTAAAACAGTTAATTAAACAGTTAATTGTATTCCTTATTTTTTTATTTCTTATTCGCACCTCATCAATTATTAGCGAATTTTCCTTGTGGGAGCAGGACAATTTATTATTTCATGATGAGAATAGTAATTAATTATTTAGGTAGCAACTATTGTCTGAACAAGTGCCATTTGAAAAGCAAAGATATAAGTGAAACAAAAACTCCAGAACTTGCCGAAGAATAATTAATCCAAAAGAGACTTTAACTTTTTTGTTGTCAAATAACAATTAAAAAAGTTAAAGCTAGTTGTTTGGATATACTAATTCTGGAAAAAGGTATTCCAGCGATATTATACCACGCTTATAAAAACGGCTCTAAATAACAAACGCATTCTTATAATGCCACTGAATTTATTGAAAATTATCCATATTAATGAGGACATTAAAAATGTATACATAAACATAAAAGTCCATAAAAATCGCGCTCAAGATTTATTTACGCACCCGTAAAGTATAAAAAAGGCAGTTACGTCTATATTAAGACCAGGTTTACTGTTGGCAACCTATGCTGCCGTACAACATACATACATACATTTTACTCCATTCAACTCCAGCAGCACACCGTATCCGTTGAACGCATTCATCGTTACGGCATTTAAGCCGTTGCCATATTTAACATTAGGCATGCCCGTGTAAATCTTTCAACTTTATTGAGGCACTTAGAGAGGTTTTAAATGCTCAGCGTAGTCTACTTACTCTTAGTTTAACCTTACAGTCGCGCTCAACATTGTCCGTAACCTTTGTGTTAAGATTAAATCATGTCGATGTATTTCGGGAAAGAGTTTGTTCTCGTATTTACCAGACTAGTCTTTGTTAAACGAGCATCTGGTTATTTGCTTACCGAGACAAATTTGGTTTGTGGAAATATGCCTGTGTAGTTAGTCCATGTTCAAAGGTTGAAATAAAAAGGAAAAAATAAAATTAAAAACGTCTTAATCCTTTGATTGTTTATTTAATTTTAAGTAATTTAAGTAATTTTAAATAACGGTTTCAAATATATGAGTCATCTGCAGCTTACATCAATACGGAGTAAAAGTAATTACACACAATGTTACAACAATACATACGTAATTAGGTAGGTACGTATATTTTTTCCACCAAATGTAGAAGAGTTTTCTTTCTAAATCGTGTTTAAATTGTGTGGCCTTGACATTGTGGAACATTGAAAAGAGCATAGGTGTTCGACAATTGATTGTTAGATTTATTTGCGCTTAATACAAATCCATTCAACAAAAAATCTAGTATGGGCATCGAAAATGTTGATTATGGTAAAAGACTTCAAAAGAGTCTCAAAGTACGCTTTCCAGAGTTATTAATTGTATTTTCCTATTTTTTTTAGTGCCAGAATACATTCAAGTTAGAACAAATTATATTTAACTAACGTTTTAAGAAAAAAATATACCACCTACCAAAAAAGTCTTGGCTAGGCTTCCTTAAGTTTATAGTATAAACAAATCCATTACGTCTACTTTTTGGTTCAAACCAACCGGATGATTATCGACACTTGATGCGCTTGTTCCCTTTTAGGATACAGACAGGTTGTAGAAATCAAAGTTGGATATTAAAAGCTAAATTTATTTTTGCGATTTGAAACACGTGTGACAGTCTACGGTCACAATCATCCCACTTTGCCAATAAGAACCGTGTGTCTTCGATAATAGTTTCATCTTTTATAAGATTTACAGCTTTGCTGATGCATGTACGCACCTATGGTATTCGGACATGCCCCTCAATCCTTTTGATATTTCATGATATGCTGTCAACTACTTCGTAGGAAGACATAAGAATAATCATTGACTTATTCTCCTTCTGTTTACTATTACTGTACTCAGGCCCAGCGCGTGATATTTTTCTTGTGTATGCGAAAAAAATTCTGGCGGCTTACGGAAAAAAATCAGTTTCCAATCCACTGGTTTTGTGGCACGATTAAAATACTTAGCTTGGTATCAATCGGCTCTAAAATATAATTAAAAATGTTGTAATTTGCATGTAGAATTGAAATACTACAAGACAATATCATAAAAATAGTTTTTTCTACTTTGCATTCACAATGCACACATTGTAACACTGTTTTCAGTGTTACAATTAACACATTGTAATACCGATATCAACTGCCATATGTCAAATGTACAATACATAATCCAACATAACCACACACTGCATCTTCTTAATCGCATGCAATCGCAAAAACTGCGAAATATCAATATTCTATACATATTTAAACATGGGTGTAGCCTGCTATAGTATGGCCAAAGGATTGGGGCTTTCTTAGTTTTGCTGTGTTCATCAAAATACGCCAGCATGACGTTTACGGTGATGTTTTACGACTCTAGTAAGTGATCGCTATCATTCTTTTCAACTAAACATCAAATCCCCTTCTCAGATATAATTCAAGGACCACATTTACTTTAATAAGGTATTATGCGAAAATCAAACCTACATCGTAGATACGAACGATTTTAATTACTGCTGCGAGATTGTATATGTATGCGCAATAAATGGTTTATCAGCATACACGTACGAAGCTATAGTACATTTAAAGTGTAGAGGATTTCTTAGTTTATGTAACGTATAAGTTTTCGGTAATATTTTGGACGCTTGGATGCTCGGTTCAATTCATATTCGTTTTTGGTCCGTCGCTTTCGACTTCGTCTTAGTTCTGGTTGTGTGCAACGCATTTGTATTACCTCCATCACATGTAATTTTACTAAGTATAACTTATTCTAATAAACTGCCGAAATTAGAATTGGGTTTCAATTATAAGTGCTTGTAAATATATAAGCCACAACGGCTACGTAGCGGAATTAGGTAGACACCGCTATTAAACGTTATAACAATTCTTTAGTAAGTTCTTGTTCTTCGAAGTAACTAATCAGTCACCGCCAAACACTTCTATTCTGATTATAATATACTTATGAAACCACTATTTTAAAGTTAACTTTTTAGGTTAAGTTTCATGTATTTATCACAGTAGGGTTAAAAGTGTTGCCCCAAGCTCCATTATGATCATCGTTGCGACCTCACTGAATATTTATTCAAACTTGTAGGCTAAAGTAGAGTAAAATTATTCACAATTAGCTTTTGTCATGATTTTATCTCATCGATATCATCCTTAACGAAGTTGACAGTTACTACAGTGCTGCCACGTGGTACCCGCAAAATAGTAGTAACCACAATTTTTAAACTTATATAAAATTAATGACGGAAAGTAGAAAAAATTGTATATTACACTCGTTTTATAAGACGTATTGGTGCACTCGTTCCATTTGGGCACTCCTCGCTACGCTCGTCGTGCCCAAAACAACTCGTACCCCAATTTGACGTCTTATAAAACTTGTATAATAATATACTATTTTGAATCAACATGAGTGTCATAATAACCTAAAGAGTTTTTATTCCATGGTGTTATTATTATATATTATTCCACGGAATTTTGCTGTTTAAAAAAGCAAGGCTGTGCTACCATCAAAATTTTGGCAAAAAAAGTTATTGAGAACTTCTTTTTCATAGATTTTCCTATTTTTCTAAAATTAAAAATACCAAGTTAGCATCCTGGGATGTCAGAATATCTACATATAATATGCATATAATTAGGAAAATGTTTGTGTGACATTGTCAGGTAGTACTTTGACTTTAACTTCCATTATTGTCATGAATGTGTTTGACAAGATTGTTGGCTTATTTATATGCTTATTCTAAGCACTACACATGATGCAATCAATATAAAAGTAGCTAGCCTAAATTTCACATAAAAACTAGAATTATTTATTTTATGAGAATAGAAACTTTACACTAGGGTCATTCCGCGATTATTTAATTTTATGTTACCAAAACCAAGAGATCGCTGTGCTGCTAACGACCGTCACGGCTATTTAAAAATGTTCAGTTTGAACATCTATCTACAACAACTTGTATAAGATGAGTGGTCTTTTTGTTATAATGTTGCATCAAAATAGTAATAAAAGCCCCCATTGCTTATGTACAGTCGTTAAACGGGCGTGACGGGTGTGACAAAATACTGCGGAATAACCCACAACTAGGAGTTTGGCATTTATGAAAAATAACCATAAAAATTTGTTTCTTCTGTGTACCTCTATCCGTGGAGATATACTGTATATTTATTTGTAAGGAACACAGCCAGCTTTAATTTTTAAATTTCTCTGGTACTTTGGCATTTTTATTTGACTGTGCAATCGCGTTTTCAACTGAAATAAATGCCCTAAATATTCTATTTTTCCTGGTCCACTTACGTAATTTTTAAATTTGGAACAGTTTCTATTGCTCTTAGCCCAGGCGCCACTTCTGTTTTTCCCTACAACGAATTTGTATCCGCCGTTATGAAACACACGGTTTGTAAAGAACTGCGCCCATATACGTGATGCAAATTTTTATCCGCGGCGATAAAAAAATCCTTACTGGGCGCCTAGGCTTAGCAACTAAAACAGGCAAAGTCACTAAAAGTCTGAATTTGGGAAAATCATTATTATCATTATCATCATCATTCCAAACCTTTAATATAAATACATTTCTCACTTATTTTTAAGATCTCTTGGACTGGGGTTTTTAATGCCAATTTCGCCAAACTCAGTTTGTTTTAAACTGGCATTGAAAAATCTAGCCTTTAGCGCCGTTTTATTACGGCGCCTATGTGCCCCGCACACTTCGCCCTCTCTTCCCGCCGGCCCTGACTGTACTTATTAGAGCGAAGTCTGTATAAACATCAAGTTTCAACCGCAATTATACTCCATTTTCACTTTAAAGTGTAGTTTATTGCAGTTTACTGTGGAGATGGAAGGGAACGGGCATCGGCCGGCTCAGGATTTAATGTGAAACCGGAAAAATAAAACCACTGTAAAAATAAATCAGACGCATCTTAACTCAATATATTTTTCTTAATAATATTTCCTCCAAAAAAGTTTGTAAATATCATTTGGGAGAAATTGTTGATTACAGCCAAGCAGTATTTATCAGCTTCAGCTAGTTCCATTTATTCAGAACAAATATTTTGAACACGCATTGTCAACAAAAAGTAAATTACATCTATTTAAATCAATTTGTATTACATTAAATATTTCTTCATTTTGTGTAAGATAATAATCATATTTTATATTAATATTAATATTAATAATTCTTTTGACATTTAGAATACATTATAAATTGTAGCCATTTTTAGCATGCTTTTTAAAATTGTATTCCTTTTATGGATCAGACCACCAATCAAAATTTCCTCGAAAGACTTGAATGTTTTGAATATTACTTAAACATTAAATTAAATTAGATGAGTTCCTCCATTTCCCATGTGTATTGACCTAAATCGTAACTTTTGAAGCTCGTAATATCCAAACCACGCATTTCGCTGTTGTTTACGAATCACTCGCTCCAAAGAACATTAATACGTCAAAATAACCGACCTTAAAATTTCGGAGAATTCTCCCCGCTCGAACAACACCGAGCGAACGGGACAAGGCAGAATCGAGCACATAACGATGAATTATGCCACAACACAAATGATTCTGGGAGATTACGCCAGTCCTGTGCGAATCGTCCCTAATGCGATTATTAATCCGAAAACTGGGTAAGGCCATGAAATATTGATGCTATTTGAGCGCCCTCTGGCCGTACGTACGCGCAGTTTACAGTTCCGACGATCGGTCTTCGCCTTTTCGATCCTCACTCCATCGAGAGGTAATTTCGGTTCGCCATACATACATATGTCGTCCGCTCGACGTTCAATCCTCTCGTTTGAAGAGATAGATTGTGTATGAGGTTTGTATCTCAATACCCCATTTCGAGTGAGGTTGTGTTTGCGGAATTAACGGTATTTGAATAAGCGGATATCTGCTTTATGATAGGTCTTTACGATGTTACTTAACCTAGTTAGTTATTGGCAATTAGCGATAGTGGTTTGCACAAAAAGTTTAATCTGAAGTTTTCCTCCTGCTATATTAAATGCCAGTGTTATGAATTATTTCATTTGTTAGATTATTGGTCAAGTGTTAGTGAAGTGCTAGATGCGACATAATCTTTCATCTTCATCATTCGCTAGCACTAGTTTAGTTGAGATAAGCCCCAATAATGGCCTACTGTTGCTTTACCTTAGGATCTACTTTGCATTTAATACAAAGCACAAAGTCCATTTTTATATTAGTAAAATATACACTGTGCATCAAAATTATCGAACCATTAAAAATGTATCACAAAGTTGATTTTCTTTCGAGCCGCTTATCCAATTTTTATTATTCTTTTAGTACGTTGACTAAACTAACGATACTGTGGTAGACATTTTTATTCAAATTTTCATTTGAGGATATACTGGGAGAAAGAATGACTGCTTTTGCCGTTTTTTGGTCGAAATTTCGAGCATTCTGCGGTTTGTACCAGTTATAGCCAGTTATAGTAACCAGTTATAGTATCAGCCAGACTGTGGCCCAACGGTAGAGCGCTTGGTTATCAGTCTGGGGGTCGTGAGTTCGAATCTCACGACCTGCTTCCAGGGTAAAGGTTTTTCTGTGGTTTTCCTTACTCCACGGTGAATGCTGGAAGCCAAACCTCTTAAGACGTGTGCCACAGACGCGGGCCATAAAAATGATAATTCGGGCCTGCCGATGCCCCCGTAGTGGCGAAAGCTGCTGGGGGATGTTAAGGTCGATTATTATTATTATTATAACCACAGGAATCACTTGAAGCAATACAGGAACCCAATCATTTTGATCATTGATTCACTTTATCACCTTTTTTTTAAAAATAATACATAAACAGGCAGGACAGTAATGACGATATGTGCACGTGATTGAAAACATACCAGCAGAAGGCTGTGGGAAACTTTAGGACTGGAAGCCTATCTTGTTCGGAGAAAGAACCCAGGTTCTGCGTATACAGTTTCGACCAATTAGAACGGGATTTCTGGCTACCAAATTAGCTTTATTCACAGCCTAACATTTGCCAAATCACATTTAATTTTGCACATTCATATATATAGTCGGACATATTAGTCATATCTGCAGATTACGAGAGCCTACCAGCTATCATGTATGATATCATGTGTTCAGTCTTATCATTACTGTCCTTATTATATCTTTATTAATAAAAAGGTAATGAAATGAATCGAAGGTCAGAATATTCAGAAAAAATTGGACTAGTATTTGATTATGCTTGATTCCTGTGGTTGCAGTTGTTACAAACCACAGATTTTTGCAAATTTCCACGAAAAAATGTATCCTCATTATTGTGCTCAATACTAAAATTTGAACTAAAAGTTCTACCACAGAACGTTGCTGATACATCAGCCCACAACTGAACAAAATAATCATCAAAACCGTATGATCGTTTCGAAAAAATATACTTTTGAATTGTGAAAATATTTTATTGGTCAGCTAATTTTGAGTTTACTCAAACAACTAATTTGCAATTGATGTTGACGACGAGTTTCCTCAAATTTATGGTGATTTTCTGCTTGACACCATGCCTCGTCAGAAAAGAAAAACAGAATATTCCACTTTTACGAAAATTTATGGCCTGAGTGCATGGACTGCTTGAATCTTGTAACTTTAGATCTTTAACAATGGTGTGGCGTGTTCCACTGTTTCTGAACTTCTTGGGAAAGTTTTAAAATCGATTTGTTGGGTAAATTTTCCATTCGACGCTGAACATCCTTGATACAATCTAAAGTCCCTTTTCTAGGAGCTTCTATCCCTTATTTCCGAGTTACCGACCTAGTTTCACGAAATTTGTCAACACTATGTTGCATCCGACTTGCAAGTTACATAAGTCATCACAAGGGGAGCAAATTTCTGGTGAAAATCCTGATTACATTGATTAATTCAGTAAACAAACGGTCCGTTTTCCAACCCACTAGTTTGAAAACTTCTTAGAAGAAAAGTGTTGTAATTGGGCAACTTTTATGATGATTTATTTGATATCATCAACTCATAAGAATCTATTTTTTAATAGCGACGCCGCCAGTATAAACGACGCAAGAAAATCGTCAACAGGCCACAGCGCAGTGGTGCTCTTCTACCCAACCATAACATATATCGATCTCCCTCCACTAGCTTCTAGCTAACGGCGACATTAACCTATATTTGTCATCTTAATATCATCGTAGTTAGCTATTCGTTGTTTTTATCTACTATAAGAATATTTTGGCCTGTGAAATCTCAATGTGGGTGCGTCTGCTATTTGCCTATGGCAGGCTTTAGACGATTTCTTTAAAACAAGTTTGTTAGTACCTACTTAAAACTTTGAAATGGACGAATATGATCTTTCAAGGTTTTCCCGTTATTTCTGAAACACCCTGTATTATGGTTGAGAATTGGTAATATAGCCACAAATAATTTCTCACACAATCTAAGTAATGCAAAAGTTAAAATTAAAACGTCACCAGTTATGTTATGAAAAATGTGAACCGTTGAACGCGAGCAAAACCGCAACCGTAACCAGAATAATCTGGGCAAACGTCGCGATATACAACAACAGTAGCCGGTTCTACTAATTCCCGCCGGATATTAAATACGCAGCGGCAGTCGCGGTCTGCTAGCAGCAGCCAGCAACCAGCAACCAGCAGCATAGGTGCCTCAATTGCGAGCGTAAATCTATTTTAAATTAAGGTAATTTATAAAGGGCCCTTTTGGCTTAGATTCACCGCAGCGGGATGCATTAGTAGCAGGTGCGCCAACGTACACACGTAATATACGTCCATATTTTCGTTTTCATTTCGGCCGCCAGTATTGTTTATGCCCGGGCAAATGAGGTTGTGACTTTGTTGCCTGTCGCCTACAGCTACATCCACCTATTTTGCAAACGTAAGCCTTCGAATTTTTCTTTTTAATTGGGCTACATTGCGAATTATCAATCTTCCACATATCCAATAAAATGTCTATACAATAAATTCTGCTGTATTTAACCTGCCATATTGAAATAACTTGAAAACATGTTTGAAATAAAACTTCTTTGATGCGACGGAAAAATTTACAGGACGTTTAGGACGATTAGTTGGGTTCTGTGCTTTTTTGTCGTTTTCATGTGGTGATGTTTACCAACAATTATGATTAACTATGGCATTTATTCATTGATGGAATCTCTGATAGTCCGATGCAATGTCATAATTAATAAGTATTACCATTTCTAGGTTTCTTGAATTTATAAGAATGACGGATGTAGTTTTAGCATGATAGTTGTCTATATGGTGGACAATTATCTGGCTTTTGACCAGTTATGGAAAACTCGTCGAGTCCTGACAAATAGGATACCTCTGGTACCCAAAAAAGTTATCAAATCTGTTAGGTAAATAACCAACAAAACACCAAATTGAATGGCAAGTTGGCATTGGAAAACACAGAGTGTTAAAATGTAAAGTTTTGATATTTAAAGAGTATTTTCGATCAAAAATAAGTTGAAAAGGTTTGCAATTTTAATTTGCACCTACCAAAATAAATGAGTGTTTCTACGATAATAATCAGCATTTAAGTATGCTAGTTAAGGTAAAGCCCCAAATTCAGACAGGTTAAGGAATTTTTGTTACATTTATATTTATAATGTGATAATGACTGTCAAATTTTTTTAAACAAATATTTCCTTCTAAAGAAATCTTATATCTTTTACCATTTTTAATGAACCACAGTATATAATAAGTCAGTCTTGTTCAGTCTGCCCTTTCCACCTCATATGTATTTTACTGTTTCTTGCATCTGGAATTTTTAGTGTTCTCTTTTTCTTGGCGCAGCTTTTTATTCTGTACCTTTTTCGCTTCCGTTCTTATTTCTCTAGTACTTCCTTCTTTTTTATTAACAAGTACTCTCTCCTAGCATTAGAGATAGTGTTACAGACGAGCAGTTTCTTTTTACTTTATTTGGGTGTTTTAGGCGAGAATAGTGATTCTTTTTGTGGAGGTGGCATGAGTTCAACTGTTATCTCCAAAGGTGGTGTATTAATGCCAAAATCGCTAGTCTCTGCTGCTAGTGGTGCATCATTCTGTCTTATTTCATCATCTCCTGAGCCGCCTGTCAATATTTATTACGATATTAGGGACTATTGATGATCGTAATTCCGACACCCTGTAATAATTAGGGATTATTGATGTCCGTAGTTCCAATACTCTTGGCGAAATTTGGACAAGATGCGGACAATTAATTGTAATATAGCAAACGATGTAAAATGTGTTATTTTCTTGTGTAAAGACAGCAATAGAGCCGTGTGTGTTACTTCTAACCATGTACACAATTCCGACACACATGTCTGATTTACGGATATGCTATATTTACATGTACCTAATTCTGACACCCCTAAATTTGTGAATTATACTGGTTAAAGGAGTAGTATACCGTATTATTATGAAAATATAAAGAATTTTTAATCGGCCTAAATAGTTATTATTAGTTAATTACTGTTATCCTGTAGTGATGCAAGAAGAACTCGAATTGCCGGTACCTTATGAGGAAAAAAATCAACTTTTAGCATAACACTCAATTATCAAGATCAGTCTAACTTCTAGGTTATATTCTGACCGTAAGAACATTGGTAGAATAAGAAACGATTGTGGGTTGATAAGTGTAATGTCAAATCAACAAACAGGATATCTTACAATAAAGTTGAATGTTGTAGATTTCGTATTGTATCCAACTAAACAGAAGTGTCACGGAATTTAGGACAGTGTCTTAATTTGGGACGTTTACCTTATTTTCTATTTCTACCCAACTTCTATTTGTACATTGAAATAAAAAAATGCACGGGAAATACATTGGTATTTTTGTTGTGGATTTTTAAAACTTTTTTTTGTTTATTTTGTATATGGTTTATGTAATATATGTATCACTTTGTATCTCCACTGGCGATGAATGAAATAGGAAACATATACCTGCCAGCGGAAGCATATTTTCAATAAAATTTAGGAATAACCATAGAAATAAGGCTTTTATAGATCTAATCAATTAGCAAGTTTTCACTTTGTACAGAAAATAGATAGTAAAAACACAATGATTATAATCAATTGTACACAAGTACATAGGTAAATTATAACAATTGCCACTTGCCAGGGAGAGACGACAGTTACTGACCTAAACCACGTTGACTCCCAGTGACCAATGAGAGCTTTCGAACATGTTGGGCGATGACTGATACAATCTTTAAAAATAATGGGCCCAATACTAAATACATACTCGTTTTTGAGTAGGTGAGTATTTTCTAAGTAGGCTGGCATGAATGCTTGGACATTGATTAATATTATGAAGACAAAACACGTGTCAATTCTGTAAAGTAGTGTAGGGCAGGCTTTTTAGCCGGGGCAATTTAGGTCCCGTTTTAACAATTTTAGACGTGCTACTGATTCTTCTCTTCACAGCTTTGAAGTTCAACTTTCCAGCGTTTATTTCTGTTCACCATTTCAAGAGACCAACTGAATTTCCCGTCAGTGTGATTAAGATTAATCGAAATGTATTCAACACCTTAAACACCTCTCAAAAAATTAAAAGTATTGATAACTGGACATGCTGTAAGATGTTAAATTCAGTATTAACGGCATTAGTAAGAACATTTTGACGTTGCAACATATATACAACAATAACTCATATTTCCCACACCGCATTGCAAATTACAAAATTCCTTGACATCAAAAACATCAACTAATACCGAAACGTAAAGAGTAAAATGCCATCTCGGTCGGGTCGGCTAGCTTAAAGACCGCAATTAGAAGCACAAATAAACAGACGTGAAAACGACTATAAATACCGTGTTAGGTCCACACATGCCATCCGCCATTTTCGAGTCGCATCTCCGCAAACGATCCAGATTTGTAAAAACACTTTCGCACAAAGCAGCATAGAGGGAAGAATTCGGCTTAGGCCTCACACAGCCGCCCACGCATGCCGCTGAGTGAACCGCATCCTCCTGGTCTCATAAAGAATGATAAACGACCAACCGCACATTCTTCATGTGTCGAGCTCTCTTATGTACCAGTACTGTGTATGTGTGTACGTGGAGAAGGGGCAAAATTACCGAGGAGCCCCGCGAAGATAGACCTGCTGTGACGATGTACGGATGTAACTGATGATGTTGCTTTAATTTTAAATGTCTGAGGGTTAGTTTTTTATTGTAAAACTATGGGGCTAGGGTTGCTAGATATAAAACCTCGATCTGCTTGCCATTTGTTGTCATTTCCTGGACATTTGAATGGAGTGGGAGTCTGGAGCCACATATGGAAAAATAACGTAAATTTAGTTTTGAAACAGTTGTTTTTTGTACCTTATACGATAACTAAAATGTATTAAACTAGAATGTTTCATAACTCAGTTGCTACAAAGGATTTAATAAAGAAAGGCGACTGGATTTGTTTAATTGAGTCAAAAAATGAGAATTTTTGTGAAACCTTTCTTGTTTTTAGCAAGGAACTTTTCAGAATATGTAGTGGAATATTGTATAAGGTATTTTCGGCACAAAAAAGTTACTTATACACACATGCTAGAGTATCCTCATTTCTTAATTTAGAATTTTTGGCATGCAGGACCTTCCCAATGTGTTCTTTTATGTCCATAATTATCTCCAGTAAAATTTGAGGAAGTCTAGATATCAAGTCTAGTAAGTGTAGATATCAACATTTTAAAATATCAACTTAAATTGTCAAGAAAATCAAACTTGCTGGCTAGCCTGGCCAACAATGTACAAAGTCGAACAAGTAAAAGCTGTTTCTGATATGTTTTTTTTCTAAATCCCAAATTCTATTTTATGCCTACCATTTGAGAAAAATGAAGTTCTGGTAGTTATCACTGATTTTCTCGAAATCTAGGCCCAATTCAGAATTTCTGTCTTCGGATTCACATTCTACGCAAAAAGCATACCAGAAACGGTGTTTCCTTGTTTGAATTTGGTAGTTATTGGCCAGGATAGTCACTCAGCTTAGATTATTGAATTTTGATAAATGAAGTATTTAAAGACTAAACAGTTTGTAAGGTATATTTTTATTTGTACCTTTGGTATCTATATATTTATTGTAGTAAAACAACATAAAATTATTTTTTTTTACATTGTTGTTTAATATTATTAAACTCATCTCGATGGGCATCTCTTTGGGTATGGGTTAATATGTAGTGATGCCGCGAATAGTAAATTTTCCCAATACCGAATATTAGACCACACTTTCGGCCGAAGCAGCGAATATTCGGCCGCCGAATATTCGCTACGGGTTACAACCAGTCTCATTGCGGTGCAGTGCATTCGTGGTAGATCGTTTGCAGTCTCATTTGCGAGTATATCGTGTCACAAATCGCCTTCATAGCGTTTTACTGAAAATCTTTCCAAAATGGCATCAGTTAATAATAAAAGTTCCCTAATTGGCAATATTATGAGATTTGTGATGAAGATAATAAGGTGGCTGTATGTTTGCTGTGTAAAAGCAGAGTATTCATTTTATTATGGAAATTTACAAACCTTTTCTTTCTAACAACACCCTGTACATTTATTTTTTACTTTATCATACGCAGTATGTAAAGTATTGTAATCGTGCAAAAAAAAATTTTTGAGATTTTATCGGAAATATGTCTTTTTGGGTCCCCTGAACATTTTTGACCAAGGTACAAAAAAATGTCTGTGTGTGTGTGTGTGTGTGTGTGTGTGTGTGTGTGTGTGTGTGTGTGTGTGTGTGTGTGTGTGTGTGTGTGTGTGTGTGTGTGTACCCGTTTTTTTGTGGCGACGATTCCGGAGAAACTACTAAAGGTATCGGGACGAAACTTCATATTTAGAAGTTTCATAACCAAACTTCGAGCTGAAAAGCTTTCTGTTGAAGAGGGTCCAAAGGAACTGGAGGTTTAGTCTTAGCAGTTTTGAAAGATTTTGCAAATAAGCCGCCATTTCTGGAATTTCGTCGAAATAGTTCAATAATAAATTAAAGATGAGGAAATTCTGAATCATTTATCACTATGACATTTTTTGGTACAATCAATAGTTTAGCTGCATAAGCAAATTCTATTTCTACGAGATCGGTCGTACTGCATGAAAACTAGTAGCCAGGATTTGTGAGATTTTTTGATTCTAATGACAGTAGGTAGTCTTGGTGTCAAACGCTTATGTTTTGGCAATAGCTCCTGTCAATATAAGCTGCGTTCGCATATTGCATTACACTTTTTACACCCAATAACACGTAAGTGTCATTTGGACAGTGTACCCGGTGTCAACGGAGTACGATATCCGAACGCAGCTTTAATCGACATATCTGTCTAGTGCTAGTAGTTTTATTTTAATGCAGACAAGGCCGGTCACGATCAAATAGAGTCTCATGTAGCTAAACTATTAATTTTATATGTAGTATGATAAAGTCATGTGCCTGGCCACATCAGATTTTTTTTAATTATAAGGATTTTTTGTTGGAATCATTTATTTATAAAATGCATTTTTTTTTAGTTATAAGCAACAACAGGCATTAAAGGCACGTAGCGCGCTATTTACGTAGATACGCCGAAAGTAACTCATGCGAGATCGAGCGCTTTTTAGGCATTTCTCGACATAATTTTGCGAAGCCCGTTATTTACTTTACGTATTTATGTACCCAGCCCACTTTAATGTAATAAAGCCAAGCCAATTTTTTGAATTATTGGCTCTTAGTTCCTTATTTACTTCAACTCTTCACTTTGTTTGTTTGTTTGTTACGTCCAAATCTTGTAATCGATATTTTACCTACTTCTCAATGTCCAATCGAGTTGAAATTTAGCATGTTGACAGATTTCCGGTTATAATGCATGCATAAATAAGAAATTCGGAAAAATTTGTCCAATCAAGTTGAAATTTTGCATGTGGGCAGATTTCCGGTTACAATGCATAAATCAATAAAAAAATCGGAAAATCTTTGGAAATTTTGGAATTATTTTATTTTCTGAAGCAGGCACTATATAAGAAAAAGCGCAATCGTTTGTTACCAACAAATTCAGAAAATAATGCTTTTATCTATCAACTTGCCATTAATGAATTTTACTTATTAAATTTGTATTATTTTATTGTTAAAATAGATTTTTGAGGTGCTTTTTTTTCATGATTGGGTGTTCGGTATTCGGCCGAAATAGTGCATCCAATCCCGGGATCCCGAAACCCGGGATCCCGGGATTCCTCGACTTTTCTGGTACCGTAATCCCGGTGCTGAGTTTCGTCTGAATACCGGGATTACGGTGCTGGTGCTTTAGTTTGTTGTGATTGCTTTATGGTTTATAAAGTAAATAAATTAAGTTTTGATCAATAATCTATTTTTTCCGTTAGTGCGAATGTAAATTCTTCGTTACTTTTTCTAAACGTTGCGGGAACGGAAAAAAATAGATTATTGATCAGAATTTAATTTAGTTAGGTTATTTAACAATAAAATAAGCAGAAAAACTAAAGCGTGTTTATTACGTTAGTTTTAACTAACTTAAACAAATTACAATAAAGGCAATTTTTCATAAACTTTAAGTACGATGCGCGAGGGGAACATTTAATTTTTTATGGCATTTTCTTCTTATTACAATAGGCAACTTTTCAACACAAAGGCGCTTCGTGATTTTTTTAAATGTGTTAGGATTGTGACCAAAATTAGATCATCGCTCAACGACAAAATTTTCAATATTTTAAGTTTTCTAAGGAGTCATTTTAATGCAGGAAATAATAATTGAATTGATAATATATTTTACTGTTTATGTTTTCTTATATTTACTGTATAATCAGATCGATCCTGTAAAAAATGTTGCTAACTAACCACGTAACCAAGTGGTTAGTTTTTTATGGAATTGGCCTGATTGTTTCCTGTACTTTAATTTTTAAAATAAAATCCGTGTTTAAAACATTTATTTTTAAAAATTTATTTTTATTTTCTTTTATACATTCAGATTTCCGGTGCTGGCACCGGGATCCAGGGATTGAAAATTTCCAGCACCGTAATCCCGGTTCTAAAAAAACATTCCCGGATTGGAAGCTCTAGGCCGAATAGTACGCAGTATTCGGCCCACTAACGAATATTAAACAAAACGGCCGAATACGCCGAATAACGAATAATTGCGACGACGATGACGACGACGAAGACGAATATTCGCGGCATCCCTATTAATATGTATTGAACGATCCCAAATTTTACATGAATTAAGTATGGATACAAAGAACAAATTGAGAGGGCCCTGCCTAAAAAACCCTAAAATAATATGGTAACCAAACACAAGAAAATAAAAAAAAGAAAAAACAATTATGATAAATTTTTATTTGCAGGTTGTGTATCGGAAAAGTTTGTGTTTCTAGTTTTTTTTGTAGATAGATAGAACAAAAGGGGGATGCATTTGAAATAACAAATTCTCGCTCGTAATAAAAATTGTTCCCCAATTCCCGTTCTACCCCGTAAGTGACAGGGGTAAAGAAATAAAGCTAATTGCCAAACGCGTTTAGCTGTGCTCTGGAGTAGTTATCTGACCGTTGCTGTAGGTACTAATTAGCTTGTTTTATTGGGTGCGAGGGAAATTATTTTGTAATCATAATTTTTTAAATCAGTATCCAATTGCTTGAGTAAGTAAGTATTCTTTCCGACATAGGTACTATTGAAAGGCAATCTTAATTTCCTCTTTTTTAAAGTTCCACTACTATTAATATCGTGTCGCAGCGGCATCAGATTTATTTGGCCAATATTGTTTTTTTAGATCCTTGGAGATACGTTCAACATTATCTCAGACACACCAAACAATTTGTAGGAAAGCTCAATGTTTGTTGGCCATTTAGAATATAATAAGTTGAAAGCTGGTGCAAAGTAAATTAAAAAATCAATTAAAAATTACGGATTGAGCCCGGAGTCGAACCAGAATCTTCTCCCTTGCCGGGGTTAAGGCCCAGGCCCCTACTCACCTAGTTTTTCTTTCGCCACTACTCTGTTAATATAAAATTATTAGAATAAAATAGGTGGACATCTTCTTTGCTTTGAGATAGGTGAGCTATGTATAGATTACGTAACGTGACTGTCTCCTGAACAAACGGCAGACGGTAGCTTATCATTAGGACCACCTATGGGGCACAGGTATTATATTGCTGTGGTCGAGGGTTGACGTACCAATCAGTGCGCTTGACACGCCCTCAAATTGTACATCTGTCAGGGATTAATCTAATCCTATCATTAGCTAGGCCAGAATGTTTAATCTCGCTACAGAGCATTACGTGGAAAGTGCTATGTTCAAACAGCCTAAAATCGATGTTCATAAAGGCACAAGGAATCAGAATATGAAATATAAATCATATAATAATATTTTATCATAGCAATTGGCATAATGCATTAAAAACTGTTTTTTAAAATTATGTATATTGTATGTAGCTTTCTAAAATACCTATGATTTACATTTGCAACACACCAAAGTAGCAATAAAAATTGAGAAACTGCGTCGGCACTCATTTGCTGGAACAATTCGAATGTAACGTGCAGTTAAATCTATATTCGGACGGGCCGTACATTTGATCGTTTTATGACAAATCGTTAAGGGCACATTTCGATTAACAACTATATTTTCTTCGGCTATACATACATATATATTTTTGCGGCCGCAATTTCAACGGTGTTACAGCAACATTCATTTTCGCCATGAGGGCATATTTTACGGCCGGTCACGGGTGTTACTGCGTTCTAAACTCAATTTCGTACGGCACTTAAAGCATTTTTACTACCCGAATGGTTCGCTATTATACTGTACGCATGAGGTGTGGTGATTCAGTTCTATGAATGAACTGAACTCGGCCAGCCTACAAAGGTGAGTAATGCATACTCACTGTAAAAACTTTCTCGAATACAATTCAATGGACTTTTAACGAATTTTCACTTTCATCACTTGCTTTATGTTTTTGCCCTCTTTATTGTTTTGCCCCTAGTATATTTTGCGTAAATTCTTTGAACCACCATCTTAACCTATATAGTCCATTTTTATTAAATACAACACATAGTTTTTTGTTGATTTTCAAAATAAATGTTTGAAAGACAACAGGTCGTCAATAACGTTTACCGAAATCGTATACAGGGGTTAATTGTTGCTTTTTAACAGACATGTTCAAATAGAAGTGCTTTGCTAATTCTACTGAAAGTTTTAACATTTGGTTTGTAATTTATTCAGTTTTGTTGCTTTATCAACTTCGGCTTTTCAAATGGAAAATATTCTTTCGTCTGATATTTAGTGGATTTTCATAAAAAAATTGTAGAAAAAAACACACTTGAAAATCCTAAACAATAGGAGGAACGCGGATATTATGAATAGAAAATAAGTGAAGTAAATAAGTAAATAAGGACACTTTTTTTTACTTGAAATTCTGAAATTTTTATCACATGTGTCCTTGAGAGACTGACAGCGTTTGAAAGACATCAGTATGCAAGTATACCGGGTCGCCCAAGCCATAGGTACTCCCGTTTCTTTTTTTTTATAAACCTGGACGAGTGAAATTCGGGAAAGTGTGAATAGACAAAAAATACCATGCTTTGGGATACTGTTGAGGTTAATATGACTTCCGGTTTTTGCCGGAAATGACGTCATCATTGAAATTTTAAATGGCACCCTATATTCTTTGTGTGATATTTTCAATCAGAATGACATTCTAAACACAAAAACATAGCGATCGTCATTTTTTATCACCAAGGCAACGCAAAAATAACTTTTTGTGTATTAATCTATGTGGTTATGAATTGATGAAAATAGTCGAAAATTGTCAAATAAACACTAACTAAATCGACTTTGGCTGACATTGCATTACTGGCGCCCTCTAGCGTTGATTTAATTGGTTTTTGGCGAGTGACTCATTTTTTTCACAAGTACCCAATGGCCACACCCTGATTATTCGATAGAAAACATCTTTCCGATTACAATAATGCCAAATACTTGATATTTTGTTGAAATTCGTTGCGCACAAATGTTGTTAGAAGCAAGGTAATCGAAAAAAATATTGACCTATTGATCAAACTCAGCTTTCAAATCAAAGTCACTCAATGGACTACTCAAATGAAGTACCCTAGGCCGTCTGCACATGGGGCAACGGAAAAGAAACTGTAGTAGCGTGGATACCAGGAGACTGGGCGACTGGGGTACTCAAGTTGCCCCTTGTCCGCACACGGTCTATAGTCTCACAGTTGCGATCCAAATCAGTTTACTCGTCTCTGCCCTTAAATCAGTACATTCTTGGATGTAATCATTGTCCAACATAAAGGATAATAATGATTTCAGTGATGAGAATTTGTTACTATACTACTATTATCGTCGTAGAAGAAATTGAATAAAAAGAAGATTCTGGGTCCTCCCGTATATCAAAAGAAATTCACACCGCCGGCGCCGATTATTAATTGCAGCAAAAGAACTGAATATTTCAGATAGTTATTTTTTAAGCTTCTATCGTATGTCGAATCAGAGTTATTTAGAATTGGTGCGACTTTTTCTCCTGGCCTACATAAAGAAAGTACCAACATGACGGAATGCGTTGAGTGCTGAGGAACGGATATTAAGCACATTGACTTCTTTTCCCACATCACTCCAATCTTTGTCCGTTACATATTTTGTTGTGTAGCCCTTTTCTTTATAATTGTTCAGCACAATTATACTTTTCTGCCAAACACACAGATTTTAAGTTCAACTGCTGCTCCATGTTCAGTGCTGTCAGCTGTGCGCGTCACGAAGAGACCGGGCAACGCGCGACCCAACATGTCAGGTCTCTGATACTAGAATCGCGTTGTCTCCCAGTCGCCGGTACTCGGGTTGAGCCGTGTGCGTTGAGTCATTGAAATATACATGCCGCTAGCCTAGTCGCGCAGTCTCCTGGTATCCACGCTACTACAGTTTATTTTGAGTTGCCCCATGTGCAGACGGCCTTAAACGTCATTTTCACGCTACTATTATTAGCAAAATATCAAACATTTGGTCTCATTGTGTCGGAAAAATGTTTTTCCTCGAATAATCAGGGTACTTCCTTCGAGTAGTCCAGTGACTTTGACTTGTACGCTGACTTTGATCATTGGGTCAATACTTTTTTCGAATTCCTTGGTTCTAATATTTCATATCAATATTTTACAATTTTCAAATATGAATAAAAAGTTATTTTTTTTTTAAAAAGTACAAAGTGGAATAATAAAAGCATGATCCTAACTTCCATAGAAAATGACTTTATGAAACGTCAGCTCTGACGTCTCCCCATAGTACGTTGATGAGATGTTTACGTATGTTTTTTTTGTTTACTCTATATTATGTATTTTTATGCTATACAATAGGTGGAATGATTCATAATAAAGAATCCCAAGAAGAGTCGCCCACAAAAACTACATATACATAGAAAATCAGCTATTATCTAATATTCTTTCCTCTTTTTAATATTAATCTGGCCAACCCATTGTCCCAAATTGACCGGTCTTAAAATAAACCCGAACTTAAGTAAATCAACCTGGCTAATAGATTCCGTAAACAACTTAATTCCGCTGGACTTCCGGCCTGGAGAGCCGCTAATTTTTCATTTCTACCCCGGGAACCACTTAGGGGCCGGGCAGCACCGTCGCTTACCCTCTTTACGTGGCCGCCCGTCATTAGAAGAACAAATTGACCATTACGAGCGCTAGTAGTAGTGGCAGAGGAACGCCACGAATTCCAATTTTACAGAACACACGGCCGCCGCGTGTCCATTGTGTGTCCATTTCGCACGCAACCGATAGCATAGAGAATTTTACCGAAAGGCCTTAATTAGTATAATTCTCGAAACAAAATATGACAAATGAAGATGGATGTTGGCACGATGAATTGCAGAAATTTGCTCGGTTAGAGTGTAGATGAATAGATGCAGTGCATACCGATGGTTTAAACGTAAAAGTCCTGCTCTTTTCTGTAATATAGGCAAATTAAAAGGAAATAGGAAATATCAAGAAAAGTTTATGATCCGTTGGAAATTATTGTCATTTGATCCATAAACAGAGTGCTACAGCTATGGATTGATCAATCGATGTCAATAAATTAGAGTGGGTTTTGAAGAATAATCAGAAGATAATAATAAATTTGAAGAAGATAATTCAAAATACCAGCCTTTGAATCTAAAGAGATGATAAGGAAGACATTGGTATTCAAAATTCGGCATTGTGCTCATCTAAAGAGAAATAAAAAAAAACCGAAAGGTTTCTTTGATGCTTTGAGGTTTTTGGGGTTGCTGAAATGAACAAGGCAACGATTAAAAGATTAATATGGCGAAAATGAGATTTTCTCATAAATAATCTATTTATCTGATATTCAGGGGATTGTTACATTGCTCAATTGCCTGTGGTGCATGCTATGGACAAAATTCCACGAATTGTCTACAAACCCAACGTATTAAGACTACAGGTAAATTGAGGAATTGAGAGGATAGAGCCCTATTAAGAAGTTATTTAATTCTGTAATTTCTTAAACAATTCAATCCACTATGTTAGTAGATGTCTGGGTATATTATTATCAAAGCTGGGCAAAGTTAATCAGAAAGTTAACTTAGTTAATCATTAATCCGTTAACGAAAAAGTTAACTTCGTTAACCGATAGACCGTTAATTTGTTAAAAATGTAACGGAAGTTAACGTTAACCGTTAATCGTTAACTTTTTATTAAAAAAATATAGGTTATGTTGAGTGCCGATCTACCGGTGAGTATGCAACCCAAATAACTGCGGACCTTTCTCGCGGTTGCATATGTAAAAATTGCCTTAGAAGCTTTTCAAACTAGGTACAGTGGTAACTAAGAGAACTACATTGCGAGATAGAAAGATGAAAAGATCAACTAAAGCTACTTTTATATCTATGCAGTTCAAACCTGCACTTTCAACAAAGCAGTTTTGAAAAATCGCATGCAATATTATGACAAATTGTACACCATTTACATCTGTGCAACTATAATAAATCGCATGGCTTGAACATCAGTGATTTTATTTTCTGACTACAGTAGTTGCTTTGGGTTGGTAGCAAACATAACCTCCATTATTTGCTATTAAATTATTGATTACGCATTTCTTCCACACACAGTTTTTAAATCACAGCAAACAATAACAAATAACGAAATGCGGAATATGTTATGTTTCCCGTCTAAATTTTCGTTCTAGACAAAAGTTCATAGATTGTTGCTATAAACGCACGCACTTACATATTTAGAACTGATCCTAATTCCATGTAACTTGGTAATTTTAAAATGTTTTATAGAGTAAAACAAAAAATCACATTGGACTTAACGAATTTAATTGCGCGTTTGAATTGCACAGAATGACGTAACGGGGCTTAAGGGGGATGGAGTTGAAACAACTAAAAACAAAACAACTCGCGCGCATGCTTAAAGGGTCGAATCCACGGTCATGCATGCGTGACGAGCATTCGATGCTATCATGCATGCACGACCGTGGATTGCGTTGCATGAGACAGTATTTCATACAAAATTCGCTCGAACAGCATGCGTGACACGCATGCATGACCGTGGACGGGCTCCTTTATATACGGACGCCACGTCACACAAAGTAGTACGTCACACATGACAACAAAACCAAGTTCGAACTTGCACATAATGTCTATACAACCATTTGAAATATTTATTGATGATATTTCCGATTTAACGGACTTGAATTAACGGATGATGAATGTAGCGGAAGTTAGTCAGTCCGTTAATGATTTTGAAAGTTAACTTAAAAGTTAATTCGTTAACGAAAAATTTAACTTCGTTATAACGATTAACGGATTAACGTTTTTATGCCAAGCTTTAATTATTATCAATATATTGTTGCTTTTTTTCTTAATAGAGAATTACTAAAACTTTTCTTTATTTCTAATCGTCGTTTCTTCATCGATTGTTGTTATAATTATTACTATAATACCATTTTTCTCGAAATGTTTACCAGGTGTTTTCAATTTTTGTCAATTTCGCGGTAGATCCATTAGAATGGCTCTCCATTTTAATATTTTTTTTGTTCAAATTATGTATTCTCATTGTATACAATTTATATGTTTGCATTACTCGAGTCCATATTTTTTCAAACCTTGTAAGTCTGGTGAATGGTGTAATAAAACCTCTTTGATCCTTTGATTAACTTTAATAGGTACCGGTTTCGATCATTAGGTCATCATCATCCTAAGTCTTTAAAATACAGGAGAACACAATTGGAAAAATCTCTTATACAATTACAGTTTTGGATAATATTACATATTTAAAAAAAAATTATCAAGATAAAAGTTCCAAAATATCAAGATAAAGTTACAAATAGGGCAAATACAACAAAGACTTACGGCCAAAATATGGAGTACCATTATAAGGAGCGAAGACGAATAAGTGTGCAACCAACATCATGGATCTTAAAAGTTCTTATTTCGTCTCACAGAGGTCAGACTCGAAAATTGACTAGTTATTTATTCTAATTGTAGATTTGGGCTAAAGATGTCAATGCGACGAAACTAGTACCCATTAAAATTAATATACAACAAAGAAAAAGAGGTTTTCAATTTTTACTTATCCCATAACATTCATAACATTCATATCATTCGTCGCATATGCAAGTATCTAAAACACAATGTTAAAATTCAACATTTTATAGCCTTTATAACAATTGCTTTCTCGTTCAATTTTATCACCTTACCACAGCTCATCCATCACTGTCATGAAGAGGCAAATTCCATTCAGTGGAGACAATTCATATGATCGATCGGCAACAGAACAAAAGAATAAACCGCACTGCACTTATTTATCCAGATGACACATACACATGCGTGAAATATGTAATACGAACTACGTGCAACATCTTGAACTGAATAATATAGTTATTCATTCATTAAGATTACTTATATTACATGTTATATGGATGGTGACAACTAGACTAGAGTGTTGATTTCAGGATTTCTAGAAGGATTTATGTTTTCGAATAAACGCTCTAGGAACAAAGTAGTATTTTATGATGTCATGCGATAATTCTGCAAACAATTAGAAAAATTGCGACAAACATGCAAATAAATCAGGACCTAGTTAAAGTTTTCGCAAATAAATTTGTTTTTGTTCCCTATTAGGTATATTTGGGTCATTTTACGTTGAATCGTATATAAAAAAAAGTTTTTATTTTCAACTGGGTTTAATAATAGACACCTAGTTACAAAATTCCCCACACTAACCTTTGATAAACTAAATACGAAGCGCTTGTCGGTCACAATTTACAAGTGACACTCACGCCCACCAAAAATGTGTTCCTAATTTACTCAACAAAACATTTGTACTCGCACCGCGGGACGGCGCTACGGTCGGCATATCTTCTTTCATACCGCTTCAAACGCCTACAAAAACTTCATCTCCAACTCGACTACTGTTTTCAATTAACACCAAAACGACCATAGTGACGTTCCCTCATTTACACATTGACACAATCCATCGTCGAGTCGGATCCCTTTTCTGACTAATTGTGAGTGGAACACTCCTGTCCATTTTAATCAGCGTTTCAAGGAGACACGGGAACGGACGGCTGGAAAATTAGGAGTAGGAATCGGAATAATTGGTGTTTAGCTTCTTGACGGAATTGAGAACCAAGTCGTAATTGGGCGGTTATTGTTTTGAGTACTGTATGTTTAGGTTTTAGGCGGATTACGAGTTAGTGGCACGTGTTCGGTCGGTCTATGTTACAGATTTAAGTAAGATGTCATTTGGCTGATGACGATGCTAAGGTTTTGTCAATCTTAGTTTTCTTAAATTAGTCTGTGGAAATTAAGGACACCCATCTGTTATATTTTTATTGGCGAATTGTGTATTTGCCTCGCTAGCTGACTTTGATGTAAGGAACATATGAGATAAAAGTGGTGATGATTGTGAGTGTTACCAATGTAACGCAATCTACTTCTTGGATGAGTGTATATGGATTGAGTTGAACAATGTCAAATTTATTGAATCGAGGAATGAAAAAATTGTCTTTCTGCAATATTTCGTCTGCAATATATTAAACCTGAAATCATCGCGTTATTTAAGAAAATGTCAGTTAATTCGAGAACACAATACGAAGAAACTATACCTGTGCTCGTATTCTACATACCTATCAAAATTAAATTATTCACTCAAACCGCTGATTTTGATAATTCTTCTTTTAAGTTGTAGGTTGATTCATCAATAACCAGAATGAGGACAGGTTTTTGGTCAAACAGTAGCCCAGTCTTTTCCAAATATTTTGGTCTTAGATTCATTTCACTACCTCTTTTACTAACCGAGAACAATAACAGCCATGACAAGATTGAACACACGGTAACTAGCATAACAGGTAGTCGATTTTAGAAATCGTCAGGTGTCTTATTGCGTATGTTATTCAGTGTGACATAGGTACAGTACAAATGACAAAATTCCTGAGATTATCAGACAAGAATGGTGAATGCAATTTGTGTATAAAACAACAAACATCATTCGACACTATTCTGTTCTAGTTCAAATTAATTCGGATTAGACATAACATGTCAATAGTAAAACGTAACAAACATAATAATTCGCGGACAGTAGATCCAAACTTCTGTAAGGGCTATTAGTGAATGTAACATAATTATGTCTTTTATTCTCTTTTTTCAAAAATAGAACACTTATTGGTCTATTTTTTGCCAAACCCATTCGTCTTCTTCAAATGAAAGTCCCCTGTTTAAACAAAGCAGATAAAAAATCAAGAAATCATATTAGGGACTATTGTTCGAAAACTTTGTTTGCCCAGGTTTGGACATTTTTATTATTTATTTTGATATAAGTGGCTTTTCAGATGTACTTTTGTTAACTCTAACCCGATTTTATTCTTGACTTGAAAAAAGAAAAATAAATGGGCTAAAAAATAAAAGGATATAAGGGTACCATGCTGTTGCGGTACTTTGTACATATTGTCTACAATTCTAATCATTATTCAAATTATTATTGCACTAATTTTGCCGTATATGTGCAAGGCAGCTTAACCTAATAAATTTTAAATGAGAAAGGGGCACAGTAGACAAGTCAATTAAGTGGAACGAGCGTGGTATACTATTCTTGTAATAAGTGCAATTTACACTTACATGGTTATAAATTGCTCTGACCTCGGTTGAGGTTTCCTGATCGTAATTTCTAAATTATAGCGTTTGTAGATTGTAACGTTGACATTGAATTATCACTGATGAACCCGAGTTTTATTAGTATGATTTATATCAACATTCTTTTTTATTATATACAAGATATAACTAACTTATTATACAGGGTGTTTCTTAATAACATGCTAATATTTAAGAATATTCTTGGGTCCATTTTGAGGAAAGAATTCATATGAACATATGTCCTAAAGGTCTTAACTTTTAAACTACAGGGAGCTAAAGTTTTAAGAAAAAATTATTTTTTTGTGATCTTTGGTATGACTCTAGATATTTTTGTGAAACGTTGTACTCATCTTCTATGCGTCAAAAGGCATTTTCTGCTGTACAACATAGTTTTTTATTCTTGCTAGTGGCGTTCGTGCGGGGTTTGTACTGAATCATTTCAAAGAGAAAAGTATTATTTTTGAAATCCTCATTCCGTTCTTACCAAATCTGGTCTCTTGATTTTATTGTTTAACATATGGTTTTCGCATAAAAGAAAATAAAATTCATTCATTTCCATCTCTAAACCTCTTACGAGAAAAACAATTTAAATAAAATACAACTTTAAACAAAAATTTATTTAAGAGAATAATTTTTAAACGCTAATTATATAAAATTAAAGTAGTCTAAACGCATTTTGGATTTTTTTTTAATTAATAAGCATAAAATGCTTAACATATTGAAACTAATCTTAAAGATTAACCATCAATTTAAATCTGAATTCTTAAAACTAGGTACTTGTCTCTAATAGGCTATCCACTGATATCCTATATTTACTTTGTCCTAAACAAAAAGCACTAATACTTCACTCACTGTGCTCTGCATTTTACACATTTCACTGATTCACTAGTTCGAAGGGTTTAGTTCTTTTTAGTCTTCTCACTAGATTCTGGTTGTCCAGTAGCTGCAGGGCCCCTACGTTGAAGTGATTAAGGCTTAGGCGAGATTCCTGCTTAGTGGCGAATCTTTTTATCTCTTGGATGACTTGTGGGACACCAAGATCATGGTGCAGGTCACTATTCCGTCTGTACCAAGGACCGTCAACCATATTCCTTAGTACTTTATTTTGGAAGGTCTGGATTCCTTGTTGATAACAAAAAAAAAAGAATTTTGTCTTAAAACTTTAGCACCCTGTAGTTCAAAAGACCCATAGGACATATGTTCATATCAATTTTTTTCCTCAAAACGTCTTTGTTATTAAGAAACAGACTGTATATAATCCATAGAATAATGCACACCAGAAAACCGATCGTTGTAAAACAATAATATATTATGACTAATAAGTAAGAACTAAATGCTAATCTCATTCCGACGAAAAGTTCGTTTGAGTCGTTTCATGATAACAAACCGAACTGACAAATTTTCTAATAACCGTGACGGCGGACAAAAAACTTTGGCATCGAAATTACATCGACGGACTTGTTTATTATTTCTTCCAATTTCATCTTTTCGTTGGCCACGTGGTACTGGCGGCGGCCGCCTCTGCGACATAATTACAAAAGTTTCGAGTTTCGTAGCGCCAATCGCGAAAAAAAAAAAGTCGAACGAAAACGATAAATATTCCCGATAATGAAAGGAGGCCGAACTGCAGAAGAACAACGATTGATCCTAATGAAAATCCAATTTTGCCAAACCAACCTCGCCTCTGTGCGCCTTTGTAAAGTTTCCTCTTTAATCTTGAATATTCACCAGGCGAGTTAAGGCGAAATAAAAAAGCGACACCAGCAGTAGCTACGACCCACGATCATCGATACTGATGCGTCGGAAATTTGTCGTCGCGAGATTGTGAAATTGATGGTGGTTTTATTGCCTCTCCAATAATCTGTGATTGCAATGAAATTACTGGTAGCTTACTAGGTCTGTAAATTTGACAAACATTCATTTGGTTAAAGTCAAATAATTGTAGATGATTTTACAAATATTTTAGTGTAACGTATGTGCAAGACAGTGACATGGCGCAAATGATGGACATACTTTTGTTTTTCCATTGTTTTAGAAAGAACGTGTTCGACTCCATGTGTATATCAGGTGCAAATTATTCTAAATGAGTGCTCCAAAGCGTTGAAAACACGAGCAATTACGTCAGGCGATTACGGAGGGTCTAACGCGATGCAAATTTGAAAACAATAATCACCGAACACTTACAAGAACACAGTTTTAACGATTTTCTTATTCTTACTCTCAGTTATATGTAGTATGCTGAATTATTAACTTGAATACATAGATTCCAAAATTCCATTTCAACTTTATCAAAAACCTAATCAATTTACATTTACAAAATCCATATACTCCAGAGTAATTTAATGAGAAAATGTCTTTCTCCGTAAATGTTTTTATATTACATTTGAATAAAATTGCGTTCAATAAAGAATCTTTTCTTTGTAAATAAACCAAATACGTTATATAACGTTATAAGTAAGCACAATAACATTCCAAAACATGCAGGAGAATTAACAAAAATACCGTTAATTATGTTTAATTATTCAAGTAAGATAAAAACAACAAGTTATTAATTAGTCGTTTATGCTGTTATTCGTTACACTATGTTCACCGTGTGTACAAGGGTATATATGCAGTAATGTGGACCGGGTAAATACCCGGCGGGTGGGAACTTATAAAATGGATAGATTTTCAGAGATATTTATACAGGCTGTAATACTAGTTTCCCGCAAGAAGTGTTTTTAGGTAGTAAATGTCATTCTGAGTATAACTCTTCATATGGACCTAATCGTTTCCTCAACGCCAAGTTACAGACGCTTGAAACATTAACTAAATAAAGAAAAGCAAACAATAAACTACATATCAAACACTGCTAAAACTAAGAAAGAGCACAATCAATACCCATAACAAAATTAAAAGTAAATAAATTGTAATAAAAAATTCAAGATGTAAAAATAAACTAAGTAAACAAATGAACGAAAACAAGAACATACGAAATTATTTCTCTAGACGTAATTGTCATTCTGAGTATAAAGTTTCTTTAATGCTGGCTTATTGAGTTTATCAATTCCTAAAGAAGTTAAGTCATTTAATATACAGTTTTGCAATTAGTTTACAATTATTTCAAACGGTTGTAATTTTTAAGGAATAAAGAAAACAAATAGGTCCATATGAAACTTTTTACTCAGTATGGCATTTACTATCTGGAAAAATGTTATGCGATAAAAAAATGGGACACTCTGTAGTGGTGTACTCTTGATTACAAATAATGTAAAATATTTGAGTTATATAAGAACATTCAGTACATTTAGTTGGATTCATAGCAAAATAAGAAATTGATTAATATCGACAAAAGCCGCTCTTCTTCGATAACAGAATCAGAAAATATGGAAGATTCACACGATTGAATGGACGATGATGACAAGGAAATGTCTGCTCTTGATATATCGTCAGATGAGCCTGATATTTTTATTCTTTGTTTTAAAAATGTTTTTTTTTTGTAAGAGAAACCTTTATTTTGTGATAAGAGTATACCTTTTGATTTTGTGATAAAAGAAAAGCCTTTATATAGTAATATAATATTTCCTTTTACTGCTATTTTTAGTAACAATATTGTTTTTTTTGGGTAAATACCCGGGTATTTACCCGGGGTATTTACCCTTGATAATAAATACCCGGGTATTTAACATCACTACATATGTAATATAATAAAGAGCATTTATTACATTAGCATTATTGTTATGCAATTTATTACATAACAACTTTATTACATTATTATTATTGTAATGAAATTTTCAAATAGTATATTATTATACAAGTTTTATAAGACGTCAAATTGGCGCACGAGTTGTTTTGGGTACGACGAGCGTAGCGAGGAGTGCACAAATGGAACGAGTGCGCCTATACGTCTTATAAAACGAGTGTAATATACTATTTTTTCTACTTTGCGTCATTAATTTTATATAAATTTAGAAATTGTGGTTACTATATCGCGCTAAATTAGAATCTAGGGTATTTTGCGGGTACCGCGTGGCAGCACTGTAGTAACTGTCAACTTCGTTAAGGATGAGATCGATGAAATAAAATCATGACAAAATCTAATTGTGAATAATTTTACTCTACTTTAGCCTACAAGTTTGAATAAATATTCAGCGAGGTCGCAACGATGATCATAATGGAGCTTGGGCCAACACTTTTAACCCTATGTGATAAATACATGAAACTTAACCTAAAAAAATACAAGTTTAAAATACTGGTTTCATAAGTATAATAATCAGAATAGAAGTGTTTGGCGGTGACTGATTAGTTACTTCGAAGAACAAGAACTTACTAAAGAATTGTTATAACGCTTAACGTTTAATAGCGGTGTCTACCTAATTCCGCTACGTAGCCGTTGCGGCTTATATATTTACAAGCACTTATAATTGAAACCCAATTCTAATTTCGGCAAAGTAGTTTATTAGAATAAATTATACTTAGTAAAATTACATGTGATGGAGGTAATACAAATACGTTACACACAACCAGAACTAAGACGAAGTCGAAAGCGACGGACAAAAACGAATATGAATTGAACCGAGCATCCAAGCGTCCAAAATATTCCCGAAAACTTATACGTTACATAAACTAAGAAATCCTCTACACTTTAAATGTACTATAGCTTCGTACGTGTATGTTGATAAACCATTTATTGCGCATATACAATCTCGCAGCAGTAATTAAAATCGTTCATATCTACGATGTAGGTTTGATCTTCGCATAATACCTTATTAAAGTAAATGTGGTCCTTGAATTATATCTGAAAAGGGGATTTGATGTTTAGTTGAAAAGAATGATAACGATCACTTACCAGAGTCATAACACATCACCGAAAACTTCATGCTGGCGTATTTTGATGAACACAGCAAAACTAAGAAAGCCCCAATCCTTTGGCCATACTATAGCAGGCTACACCCATGTTTAAATATGTATAGAATATTGATATTTCGCAGTTTATGTGATTGCAAGCGATTAAGAAGATGCAGTGTGTGGTTATGTTGGGTTATGTATTGTACATTTGACATATGGCATTTGATATCACTGTGTACCAATCAGACAAAAATGTTACTGTTTTCGGTATTACAATGTGTTAATTGTAACACTGAAAACAGTGTTACAATGTGTGCATTGTGAATGCAAAGTAGAAAAATTATATTACTTCTTTTTTAATTATTCCAACAAATGCTTACCAAAAAGCTATTAGATGTTTCTTCGTAAACAAAATGTGGTAAACTTTTTATATCTGGACAGGATACTATAATCAATACTGTTATAAAAATTAGAGCATATTCCTCTGGTTCTAAGGGTTTTTGTGTCGAAAATGCATTCGACTAATATTTGAATTGTGTTTATACGATCACCAAGTCACCGGTGAGGAAACGCATTGCTTATGATAGCAAATAGAAACCTCGCCCAAATGAATAGCGATTTTATATTCAAAATATTATTTGTTTAAACAAAAACATACATATAAATAACGAATATTTATTAAAAATAATCAAATACAAATTTTTACTGATGTTCAAAGAGAACAATTTTATTAAATTTATTCCTTCTATTGCCTTTTTGTGTGTGAATATTGCACGATTTACAGACATAATGTCATCTGCTAGTAAAATACAATGTTGCCATATTTAATAATATAATATGGTTGTTTTTGTATTTATCTTTTTGTTTGTAATCGTAGAAATAACGTCCTAGCAGGATACGCCATATCAGATGAAAAAACAACTTGTCATAATCCAGAATGGGGTTCATAGGAAAATAAGATGGTGGCCATCTTAGCCATCTTTGATGTTCTCTTAAAGGTATTATTGTTTTATTGTTTTCAGTTCGGTATTATTTTAGAATGAAATAAACATGAAATTACTGTTGTTGTTATCAGCTAAATCGACAAAATTCACGAAAAACTATAACGAAATGCAGAAAAAACTAAAATAAATGTTTATCCAGAACGCAAATATACTGAACCTGCTGTGTGTACACATAGTGCATGCCTGCATAGTATTCATTGATTCACAATTCTATTCTGCTGATATTGTTGCCGGTTTGCAATAAAAAGTTGAAATATTGGCGAATGAATTCCATTTTACGCGAAATAATATTGAAAATTTATAAATGGTACTGCGTAATGGCTTTTTTTGTGAATTACTGCTCACGAAATGGATACATGAAAATTATGAAGTATGGTCTGTTTTGAAGGAACTAAAAACATCGCGCTGCAATAAAATGACAACATGTATTAATTACTAATTGCTGAAATCACTCTGATTCAATATTTCTCTTTAAATGCTATACGTATTCATTGCAATATCCTGAACATTTGTAAATTATAAGAGCGTGTTTATCAACATAATAAATGACCCATTATTATACACTATAAATTATGTGTAATAAAGCAAGGAAACGAGGTATAATTTTTCATATCTCGTCACGGCCAAACAGTGATTTATTTTTAGTGTAAAAACAGAAACTCCGTGGAATATTTCTTTGAAGCGTTGCTCAGTTGTTCACTACAAAATTGCTTTCATTTGATGCCAAGATGCCAACCAATTCAAATTATTTCGTGACACTAACATTTGTAATAATTTATGATGGTCCAAGATTCTGCATGGAGTTATACACGGTTTTTGATAGTTTTAATAAGGTATTATGATCTTAAAGGCTATATGTGACTAAACAATTGATAACAATAACAACAATAACCTCGAGATTTCAAAAGGGTCTCAAAGTAAACCTTGGAGGATGTACTTGTTATTTAAAATCCTAGAGTTTTCTCACAAGTGGCATTGAAGTACTGATGACGCTTGTTTGACGGTCGGCGACAAACCAAAAAATGATGTTTTCATTGATTGGTCACGGTAACTGTGTTGCATACTTGAAGGTCACGCCGTTAAGCGATATTTATTATTTAGAGCCGTCTATTCTATCATATACAACGTGTCCCAGAAAATGTGCAACAAATAGAATAGGTCTTTATTACTTAATAATATCACAGATAATTTTCGCTTCTTCACTTTAAAGTTGAATTGGTGTACCGTTTGCGATGCAGTTCTGAAACTGTTAATTTATGTCTTCCATTTTATATGTCAAAAGCTATTTTTTTTTGTAGTGCTGAATCCAAATCTGAGATATGCTAACACAATTTCGTGATGCAACATTGAAGAAAATACAGAAAGGTATTTTCATTTTTTGCTTATAACTATCAACTTTTCGTAAATAATCTCACAATTAAAAATGAGTGTGCATAAAATTTCCGACAATGTTTATTATTTAGGTTTCTCTCCGACAAATTGACATATTTTATCAAAATTGTTCGTTGGAATTTAATTTTGTTTTGTAACTGAATTTGTACAATAATTTAGGTCTTCATTAAATGACGATACGTATTTTTTTAAAAAATTACTTGTACCTTTACATATACGATCTCAATAAGTTATGTGTAGGGAACTGGAAGAAATTCACTAATTGACAGCCTTTAATAATAAATTAGAGTTTTGGAGTGGAAATGGTGGGTTTTTGCGCAGACAGATAAAATACGCCAATTTTCAACTATTGCTTGAGCCCGAATGGTTTATCGAAGAACAAACCTAAAGAGTGAAATTTGAATTGAATTGAGAGGTTATTTAGGAAATGTTGATAGTTTTCGAGTTATAAGCAAAAAAAATAATATTTGTATCTTGTTTTTTGAATTTTCTTCAATGTTGCGTCACGAAATTTTGTTCGCAAACCTTAGATTCGGATTTAGCAACCAAAAAAACATATAAAAAGGAAGAAATAAAAACTTCCCGACAACTTACCCGCTAGAGGCCCTTTTGAGCACAAATTGACTGTATGAATTACCAAATGTTGGTATTTGGAAACACAATTTAAAACTAAAATATAATATCTCAGCCACCTACGTTGAAAAATTAATATAAACTGATGAGAGTGCCGGTTCTGATAAATCAGAATCCGAAACTCTTCGTCGTTGCATGAACACCCGATATATAGAACGCCGAAAGTGACTAAAATTTCATACCTGAAAAAAAAAATTTTATATATCATTTTTACATAAGATGAAAGCATTTTACGCTTACGTCATTTTCATATTTTTAACCAAAACAGCAACGCAGAAGGTGATTATAATTACGTATTTAAAGACCTCTAATATTTCCAAATACGTCTTTTTCCAATAACATTTTGCATAGCTTTGAACATAAAGATATTTTATTCTACAGTGTTTTTCATACCTTTGGTATCATCCGTTACATGCAAGCAAATATATACGTTCTAATATTTGCATTTTAGGTAAAAGACAATCCAGACACTTTTTGGAGAATATAATTTTATGAGAAATTGATAACCGGTATATGTAATGAAGAAGGTCATTATAATTTCGTATTTGATCACCTCTAATATTTCTAGATACTTTTTCAAATAACATTTTTGGATAGCTTTTAACAGAAAGGTACTTTACTCTTAAGAGTTTATCATAGCGTTTGCAACACCAGGTATATGCACATACCTACGTTCTAAAATTTGCATTTAGTTGAAGTTGAAGTTGAAGACAATTCAAAAGCTTTCAAAAATATTTTTTTAAAAGGTTAATAATAAAACGAAATTTCATTAGTTTCCTTTCTGTCGGACACGGCATATATTATCGCAGGGAAATGAAAAAATATATATATTGTCAACAAACTTGTAACGTAATGATATCGTTTTAATCGTGTACGCAAACAATGTGGGCTGTATTTACAACGACCAATCTATGAACAGCAGCTTGTTTGCTCGCCGACCCATCAACATGCTTTGACAGCAGGTCAAGGCCATTAGTGACCTAACTTTGAGGATTACATGTAAAAAGTACACAGTTTGCGGTATTGTTTGAGATCTTTTTGAAGTTTCTGGGACTTCAGCCGCTATAAATTCGTAAACATTGCCAAAATCACGTATTTGTCGCATTTTTACCTCATTTTCTTTCGAAAGCCTGAATTGATAGAAATATTGCAACGTCGTTTTCGTGATCAGGAGGTTGAGTTTAGTCAAACATAGTTATTTTGATCAATGTTAGGTCTAACTTATCTCATTTTGTCACGCTGTGTAATTATTAAACTTACTAAATATTAATTTATTGAAAAGTTTAGTTTATTGACACAGGTGTTTGAATTAATGGCATCATATTTATTGCTTCTGTTGGTGGAAATACTGGAACAACCACAAAACTATACCATGAAATATATAGATTTTTTTAATGTGGCGATGCTGTTTAAAATGGACAGTATAACAAGTTATGTCCATCCAAGTTTAATATGACGACACATATGATACATATGAACAACAAAGCTTTTATTTTTTATTTAATAAGTTTGTTGGTTATGATTTCGGTCAGGCCATCAGTTTAACATTTAGTCGCTAATTTTAATGTGTTTACAAAAAATATTAAATATGGAATTAGTACGTGAAATTGATACGCTTTCTCCAGAGATTTGACTGTGTTTACATCATCTACATGTTTTTTCTGTTTCGTTGATTATGTTGTAATGAAAGAAAATACGAATAAGTTTAACTATGGCGATTTCAAATCGATTTAAAATCAAGATCTAATTAAGCCCTAAAATTGTCCGGCGTTCAGCTGGCGTTTTTGTCAAAGTGTACTTGCCTGCCATAGAACATTTGCCTTAAACCATAATTTTTATAATAAGCATTTTTGGAAAAATTTAAAAATAACACATAACTGTCCTTCTTCACAGCCTCTTACTGGATTTTTTAAAAATAGTGTAATACGTCTTTCTTTATTTGTAAAGGCAAATACAGATTCCGATTTTTATAAAACATCGCCCACGTTAATCTGAGTTTATAATCTTCTACTTACCAGTTTTCACTCAACAATTTACCTTTGCTCATCTAAATTACAATTACATTTCCTCTATTTAATTTTCGTCTGCAATTCTTCTAAATTTTAAGTTCTTAAGCTCGGCGAATTGAGCTGGATGAATCAGTAAAGACAAACTGTTTTATAGATAAGAGTAAGCATACATAGATAATTTAAAAAAAGGAGACTATGAGTGCAAAAACTTTCTTTGTTTTATCATGAAATAAATATAAATCATAAACATAACGAAACGATCGTAGCTGAGTTATCAAGGATATTGATATAATTAGTAAGATCTTATCTTCAAGCTTATATTCGGAATAATCGTTATTTAATCAAGTAAGTGATGCCATTTCAGTCAATTCTCATCATCAATAATATTATATCCTAACTGCTAGTGAAATAACTTGCTTATACCCACACATCGTTATGTTTTAAATTCCCCATACCGTAAAACCAAAGTAGCGGACTGGTGCGGTGCTGCCGCCTATCGGCGGATCTCTACAACGCGAGATTATCCCTCGGAGCTTGACGGGGGTTGGACCCATATACGCTATTTACTGCGTCGGATAACAATAACGAAGTGGATTTTACGATGCCACTTACCAGTCGTCGCGGATCCAATTTCTTTCTTCGAATGGGTTGTAAATTGCGCGGTTTTTATATATATATATATATATATATATATATATATATATATGAAAACGCTTATAACTTATCTCGAAACTGGAGGGCAAACTGAAAGCACTCGTACTGGTGATTCTTTCCCGGCCATTTCTTCTTTCCTGTACACTTATATAGTCTTCTATATCTATATATGGAATACGGATAAAGGAAAGTTTTAAAGTTTTTTTTAGCTGGAATACAACCGACGCAAAGGCGTACTGTTTCGCGTAACCCCAATAAAGGCGGGACATCTTTATATGAGGGATATGCAAAGCTGATGGGATTCTGGGTCGCTAAAAGGGCAAATCTGGCCCCATGAAATATGTTATGTTTTATCATGTGCGTATGTGGACCGTTGTAGCCCTGCCCGCTTCAGGATCGAATTTGTTATTCTTTTATCTTTATTGGTAAATTAGTAAACAGTAAACATATATTATTCGAACATCTACTTGTATACAACATTAGCGGTTTTACGTTTTGGTTGGTGAATAACTAGAAATTAGATCGTTTTAAATATAATACTAAGCAAACTTATTTTATTTTACGAAGATTAAATAAAATCAAGAAAAAAAATAGTTAATTTATATGTCTGTTAATTGTTTAGGTTTTAGATTTTTGGATCCCACTGAAGAGAATGAGCAAATTGACGAGCTTTTTACAATGATTGTACCAGACACAATAAAAAAAATCCTTTTCTTTGTCAAAAATATTGAAATAAAAGTGCTTTCGATAAAATTCTGTGTTTTTTGCTTGTCTGTTTATAACTTAGTCGGTTTTGTTGCCACAGCAACAAACTCTGCTTCTCTCCAGATGTATATATTTCTATGAAGTTATTTGTTTAATGTTTAATTTTATGGCCATTCATAACATAATTTTCCAAGATTGTGAAATTGAAGATTGTGATATACTAATTACTCTGAGGAACATGGATTTTATGGATAAGTGAATTGTTTTCAATAGACACGTAAATTTTTCGAGAAAGTTAGTTAACATGTTGAATGACGTGATATTGATATTTTTGGTAGATTTCAAGTGGCTAAACCCGACGCCACAGAGTCATCAAAAGCAAATGTTAAACATTATACTTTTACTTTCTTCGGCCAGGGAACGGCCACTACCCTCTACTTGCGAGATATGAATGTTTTTTGAGATATGAATTTCCAACAATCTTGCCTTATGTTATCTACATAAAGAATTATGGATTAAGAATTTTCGTTACATTAAAAATGATATTTATTTAGGAGTTTGTGCGCCAAATGTTTGTGTGCCACGCCTGTAGCTACACCAACTTAAGAGTCTACATTTACAAAAGTGGTGCAACTGTATAGATATAGCATAGAGGTCAGGGTTTTGAGGAGACATATTTCATTCATATACGTAAAGTTTATTTTCTTTAGGATCAAAAACATCTAAAACTTAAAACATCCAGTTCTTTTAGTATCAGTTTATCTCTTGAGAATCACCAGTTTTTAACAACATATTTTTCAATAGAAAAGTACAATACAATTGCTAAATAATAATAAAACATTATATTTATGTGAGATGTAAATAGAATTACTAAATTTCAATTATACGTAACTCTTAAAATTTTCTAATTTAAATGTGTGGTTGCTATATGCTTGGAAACTTAAAACTATAGGTAGGCATAAGAAATAATAAGTGATATAATAATCGGTACTTACATTCAGGAAGTGTTTTCGTTCCTGGCTTATTCTGGTATATTCCTGAACAAAAAAATTAGATAATTTATGTCATTAAAGAGTAGAATTGCTAATTTAAAGATTTGCAAAAACACCGCGTAAAACTTTTATCACTTGAAAAATACTCTTGCTTCATATTATCACGTATGCTCATTTTTCTTACCTTCAAACATTCTCTTTGTCTTTACTCTAAGTTTATGTATTGATTTTTATTTTCTTCCTTCCAGTACCGGCCAAAGTTGTCTGGGGTGTTCCTGGCAAAGATGTTGAGCTGCCTTGCGACGTGACACCGCCTCTCCCTTCAGATGCTGTCAGCATGATTTTCTGGTTCAAGGACATGTCTGTGATGCCAATATATAGGTACGTAAAAGGCATATTTCCCATACCCATTAACTATAATCGACTTTTGTTAATGGCCATATCTGCCTTTGATAAAGATAATAATTTATTCGGAATACACTGTACGGAAAAACTAACTTTATTATTATCCATATCTCTATGTAATACCGACTACATTTTTCTGTCCCAAAAGGTTTGATAGATGATTTTGATTGGTAATCTATGAAACTTTGTTTATTGATTGACTGTGAACTGGCTCGAGTCACTGAGAAAACAGCTTTTCTCATAAATTTCCACAGGTGTTTCAAGTATGTATATCTATCATATTGGATATTCTCTAGAAGTAACGGCATGTTGTCATACGATTCTATCATGGAAGCAAATTATCCATTGCGTAATTGAACAAACGAATAGATAAACGAATGTCATTTGAATTATATTCATAATCCAATATATTAATAACATTGCAAACATCAGTTCAGACTACTATGCTTTCTTCTTGGGAAAAGAAAGATGTTAGTTATGATATATTGATTTCCGGGTGGAACCCTCGTTGATGACTTTCAAGCAGTCAACGTTTCGCACTCTGTTGCTTTCGTAAAGCTTGGTTCGATACGTCCTGTTGCTGCATTTTGCAACAGAGTGCAAAACGTCGACTGCTTCAAAGTAACTACGCAGTTTAAACCCGGAAAACAATATATCGTTGCCTCTGTTGAATCATCCATCAAGTTGAAGAAGCATACTTTTGTCCACGGTTTGAAAATGGATCCTAAAAGTTTGCTCTGTTTTTCTTAACTCCAAATATCATACCAGATCTGTAAGGTCAGAGGAGGTGTTAGCTTCAAACATTGGATAATATAAAACAAAATTATTTATCAATATAGAATTCAATATTATTTTCGGGTTATAGTTCTGATGTAATTCCGAAAACATTTGACTTCCATTTTAAATCCGTAATTATTTAATTTTAATTTATAATATGAATATTTGGTTGCACTTTTTAAATTTTTATATATTTATTAAATTTATTACATCGAATTTCAAATCAGCGACCGCATAAATCCCCAAGCATCAGTCTTTATGCACATCCGTATATTTTTGAAAAATTTGGCTGACATTTTGCACCCGCGGTTTCAAATTTAGAATTTATAATACCAAGTTTAAAATCAGCGACTGTAAAACATATTAACAACAAATCCTGATTCTCATTTGAAAAAATGGAACGCTTTTGTGTGAATGAAGACAGAACAGTGCTACACCATTTTACACAGTTGGCTCATGGAATTTTGCTTCATAGGTTTAAAGGTTACGTTAAAGCCTTCATTGGACCGTACTTATAGAATTCTATCACTTTGCATTATCGTTTTGGAGGGTATCAAAATGTAACAAAAACGTGCCTTTGTTACATTTTAAACTCGACTTTTTCAAATGTCTGACGTGATAAAGACTTTGGGTTAATTTACTTTACTTTTGGTATGGAAGAAACTGTATTAAAATCCCTTATCATACTTGTTGGAACAAAGCCATTACATTCCGGGTCCGTACAACAGATTTGTTCCCGGCAACCAAATGTTCCCTGTCTTTAAGCTGCGATGTTTACTCTCAATTCTTCATTATCACGCTTCTATTCTTGAAAATGAATTTATTGATCACCGGTTATACAAACATAGGCGATATACTACATAAATATGTTACGTTACATAGGGAACACTCTGTGTAGCTGTTGAAAATCCCATTACCTTTCCAATAGCTCACACCGGCGCTATATGTACTTTATGAACATACACCTGCCCAAAGAGTGATACCAGTTCTACATTATAGAGAGCGGCCTGCGGATGATTTGTAATAACCCGTATAAATACGTTATTAATATATTGATTAAAATTTGCAATTACTCGAAGCGGACATTTAATTTCGTCGATGTGTATTTATTTTAATTGATTTATGCGATATTTATATAATGCCGGACGCTAACGCCGGGAACACGAGCCGGTCAGGTTTATTAATTTCACAAATTTCGAAACTGTTTTCTGCGTCGCGGCGCTGTGTAGTTTGTCGAATCGGTAACGATAATAATAATTTTCACATAAATTCCAACGCTGAACAATTAAAACTTTAGCGTTTTATGTCCGTTTTATTTTTCTGATTGGCGGTTGAACATGCATGAATTATCGGCTAAATGACATTTATAATTAACTATATAATTTGAATAATTAAAGCGATATAACGGATATTATAGAACTTTTATGCATTTTCAACCGAAATAAAAGTATATATGTATATAGGATGTCCGGAAAGTAATGGGACCCAGTTTAACCGTATATTCTTGATGTCAAATGGGACCGATTAAACCAAAAACCCTATAGTAAAAAGTGCTTCCTTAAGAAGTTATGAGGTGTTAAAGATAGAAAATATATTTCTTGTCTTGCGTATTTTCAGAACAGAAACGGCCGATCAACCTGAAAACTGGTACCCTTAGGCTTTTGTAGACGCCAAACATGATAAGAGTATTAGGACGTTTGCATATTGTAGAGGGAGCTGTCGGTAGCTTTTCTGGCGTAGTATTATTATGAAATTTTTTTATTATTATGACTTTGGGCGGTATGACTAAAAATTATGATACGGACGTTAATTTCCCATAAAAATGTTTACCTATTTTATGGCGATAAAATCCACCGTTTTCAAGAAAAGCGCAATTAAACATGGTGTGTATTTGCTAAAAGCAAATACATACAAAAAAATAAAACTTAATTTTCACTTATTCTTAATTTATAAATTTATAAGGTTTTCAAAATGTCCACCGTTTTGTTCAACAAATCTTTCACAACGTTTTCCTTTGTTTTGTCGTACTCTAAAAAATGACTCAAAGTTATTTCTAATTCTATTTCCTGCGTCAATAATCCTTTCCAAATCTTGCCTAGTATTACTGACTTGCCGGTATGCAATACATTTCATATAGCCCCATATAAAAAAATCTAATGGGTTGAGGTCTGGGTTTCTCGGTGGCCAAGGGTACTCTTTGTGGCAAATCATTTGGTAGCAACGCCTGCACATTATGGTGGTGGTATGGATAAAGCAGTTCTTTATAAATAATGTTATGCGCGCTTGTCCGGAGTACTACGTAGTTTTACATACTTTCCGTACACTTACTTCAGGATCTTCTTCTATTCGGAACAAAATATCTTCCTCCTCCTCAATGGTTCGCGAAGTTGGTCGTCCTGCATGGCGCTTTAGACCCGAAAACTTCCATGTTCTTTCAGACGTTGAAATACATTTTGGAAAAGCTTTCTATTAGGTTGGAGACGATTTTGGTACAACTGCCTGTATCGTCTCGCTGCAGCAGATCCATTAAATTGCTCTTGAGCATAAACAGCAACCATATCGGTCATTTCCGAGTTTGAAGAAAAATTGTGCCAAGGCATATTTTTTTGTGAGAAAATACTACAAATATGTAATAAACTGTGAAATAATCAACTAAATACAATATCGTTAAGCAAACTGACACAAATGCATTTACGTTTGACTCATAGTAACTTGATAGAATAACATTGCATAAACTACTGTTATTAAATACACAGCACGTTTAATCGCGTTTTTCTTGAAAACGGTGGATTTTATCGTCATAAAATAGGTAAACATTTTTTATTGAAAATTAACGTCCGTATCATAATTTTTAGTCGTCCCACCCAAAGTCATAATAATTATAAAAATATCATAATATTATTCCCGCCGAAAAGCTGCCGATAGCTCCCTCTACGGACATCCTGTATAACGGGTGGCAATTTCAATGCTAAATAACTTCAGATCTCCTCTCTGGCCGAAATCTAATGAAAGTAGTACAATCGTCGGTGATATTTAAACATCTTGTTGAAAAAAAATTTAACTTCAGGTTTTTATAATCTAAGGAAAAATCATACATGAATTGGTTGTAACTTGTTGGATTTTGTTTAGCAGTTGGCTGGGGTAGATTTATTTAGTTAATTTCTGTATTTTTGACAAACTAAGTTATTAGAAATCTGTGAAATGCTTTGATAAATAAACTCAAAGGATTATCGATTATCTTTTTATATTTAGATAATAATAGTGGCATGCAAATACATATATTTAAGTCAGAGGAAAAATAATAATAAAATTTTATTCATTTTTCTTGACTTTGAAAGCTGGTAAGATCTTATACATTTTGATTATCATCAACAATTCTATCATAAAATGGCTAGTACTGCTATTCCAGTGTGTGCATTGTATAAAGCACGACAAACAATATTGCTAACAGATATACGTTTCCTCGATCGCTCAGATGTTTTAAGGACTTGTTCAAAAACATGTTTGTAGTAAATCAGCCAATAAGATTACTTACTCTAATTGCTCTAGTTACTTTAGTTGGAAACTGAACAACAAATTTTGATCTTTGCAGACTTGATCCGTATATTAGTACAAGATGTGCATCTCATTTATACTGACAAAAAATCATTCGGATATTTAAGCCTAATAAAATAGAACATATTTTGCCAGAAGTTCTGAAGACAGTCTAAGAATTTAAAATTTTTCTTTACACAATTTTCCAATAAAATTTCGTAGTGATATTTTTAAGGTGGATTTTGTAACCTAATGATGAATTTTAGTAAAGTATGTCATAAGAAATATCCATTTACATGGAACCTTTTAAAAACTTTCCTTCACACTTGTCTATTCAAGCTTGTCGTCATTGCTTCTTCTCGTTGTCAATAAGTTATACAGGAGCGTGCAAAATTGACGTGTCGGTAATGGATTGTTTAACGTCGCAATAAAATATTTTCCATTGGCGTGCGGCTGTCGTAACTGCGCGCCATCCGGGTCCGATAATTCGCTGAGCGTGCAGAACCCATCAACGGCTTCGCTCTGCATTGCCGCTCGGCAACGAGAATATTCGGATCGCTTTTATCGCCCGTAGGGACATGCGGAGAAGTGACTGCTGGCAGTGGCGGCTGGTTGTCTTCTACGGGTTTCATTTCAATATCGTCGCAGGTCTTCCACGCTCACAAATTTCCTCTCCATCTCTCTTACACTCACTCGTTACCAGCCCTTCAATATCCGAGTAGGCGAGATAAATATTGTCTTCTCGCGCGTCCATAGATGGAAATATGAACGGTTAGGGAATTTTATTATGGCGTTCAACCTCAAAATAGCTTTTTATGTGCCCGCGTGTATGTGTGTATGTGTTTGTTCCGCTGTTATCTGAAATGAAGGCGCGATATTGAAGAGGCTTTTTTGTAACGTTGTAAATTTTATTCTCTTTGTTATGAAATCGTTTATGTGTGAGTTAAATTGTGGAGGTCTTTTTACCATCATGTTTTATTTTATTTATTGAAAATATTAAGATAAAAAAGAAATATATGTAATACGAATACCATCACAGTCTTCCTCAAATATCAAAGTCATTATTTTAGTTATATATTAACAATGAATGCTAAACATAAAAAACCCACTGCACTGGCAGCACTAAAATAAATGAAAAATACTGAACATTATTTTGAAACTATGTAGGTATCTCGATATGTATTTTTTTAGTATTCTTCTTTTTTTCGCTCCACAGATAATTAATTTTTGATTAATTAGTTAAATGGCGTTGGGAGCAGTCGAATTCAATAAAAACTCTTTCATCCTTGCTGACGTTTCGATTTGATTAAAATCTTAATCATAGCTACAAATATACAATCAAATTAGCCCAAATCACACAAAACAATAAATAACCTACCTCAGACAGAATGATTTAAATCTAAAATAACATAAATAAAACTACGCATTTGCTCGGTCGACAGACATTACAGAATGACATTTTCGAATCGGTCAGGTTACATGTTCCAAAACTATTCGACATTAGATAGATGCCGGATGGGTTGCCTAAAGTTATTGTATAAAATCAATATGGTAAAAGCGAAATCATATTTGAATAAATATTCCTTAAATTAGCGGTATCTGTTCTTAGGTTACACGTATTGTCTGTTTTTTTAATATAAATCATCTCCTTTATACATCTCTTCCTATAATTTACCTCTTTATTCACAAACTTCACTGTTTGAATGTCATATGTATGTTTGTTTGTTAAAGCGTGGAGTGTAAGGGCAGTATTTTCTTTTTTTATCTTTGTTACTTTCTTTGCAATCATTTTCATGTTGTCTCATTCGATTTTTCAATAACAGGTTTATCTGTCCCACATAACTTACATTACAGTCTTTGCAATCGACCTTATAGACTAACCCACTCTTATCCATCATTTCCACGATTGACAGAAACAGGGACGGCGTGACATCTTGCATCTCTCTTTAATTTCATTGGGGGCAAACAAAGCAAAAGCGCCATAAGTGATCATGTATTTCTGGCTTTCTAAATCAGCTTAAAATAAACCAATTTGTACGAAAGTGATTCAGCTTGGATTTTTTTCTGGGTGTGTGGACATTATTGAATATGTTTTGAAGCTAATTTTGGAATAATTCACGGTGAGTATTATACAAAGCGATGTTAAAAAGTGACTTCAGAATGTGAGGTTATCTTTGAAACGCGTGTTTTTTGCGGGTTTATTATGGAAAATATTCAATTCAGTGAGTATTTTAAACAACTAGGACATGCTTATTGTTATCAAATTCAAATTACACATCACCAATATTGATTTTGTTGTATGGTCCAAAACAGAATTTTTTCTGCATCGATTTTTTAGAGACGATCCATTCTGGGATTTTACATTTGTTTGCAGTATCACAAAACAATTGTCTTACCTGAAATTTTGTGTAAAGAAGCCTGAAGGCAAGGGAGTAGTCGAGGTAGATGAATAAACCAATAAAACAATGATTGTAAATTAATAGATTTATTATTTAAATAAAAAATCTGAAATGTATGTAGAATATGATTATATTGATATACTGATTATATTTGACAGTTTTTGCACGAACGTCATGCAGGGCACTAGGGCTCGTCGAGCGCTCGCTTTTTTCGAACCGAACACAGGTCGGTTTGATTAACTGTCATTTTGTCACACTAAAATTTTGTTCTATCATACCACTGCTTGGATACAACCAATGCTTTGACGTTTATTCAAGCCAGTATGCTTGATTACAAGTAATCGCTCGCTTTTGTTATTGAGATTCGAATTTTAACCAAACAAATGCCAGCCAACTCGAAAAACCGAGTGTTCGGTTCGGAAAGAAACGAGATTTACTTAGCTCGAAATTCGTGACTTGAAGTTTTAGATAATTCGAACAGCCCTACGTGGCACCCAATCGGGATAGTCATCATTTTGAGCACAGTTCGAGCTGGTTTACCTTAAAATGACACATTGTAAACAAATATTTCACATCGATATTTCATATAACTCTTACCTGCAATAAAATGCATGCTGCAAACCCGCCAATTTTGTAGTTGGCCTTCAGAGAAGTTTGGATCTCTCTTAATGGCCTATAGCTATCATTCCCTTATAAATGCGACAACAAACTGTTGGGATAATTTGGCTTGAGGACTTTTGGTAATAATATGAAAGGAAATTTCCTTATCTCGATGGCTTTTCGACCTGCAGTTAGCCACGTTACAAATTTTGCCCGTTTTAAAACTAAAGTAAAACACGCGTTTGAAACATAACCTCATTTTCGAAGTCACTTTTTAACATCGTTTTGAATAATATTCACCGTGAAATATTCCAAAATCAGCTTCAAAACTTATTTAATAAGGTCCACACACCCAGAAAAAATCCAAGCTGAATCACTTTCGCACCAAATGGTTTATTTTAAGCTGATTTAGAAAGCCAGAAATACATGATCACTTATGTAGCTTTTGCTTTGTTTGCCCCCCAATGAAATTAAAGAGAGATGCAAGATGTCACGCCGTCTCTGTTTCTGTCATACGTGGAAATGATGGATTGTCTTTTTTCAATCCGATCTTTCAAATTTGAATAAAGATTCCCTAGATGTATCTTGTTATATGTGACTATTTTCACTGAGTCAGTTTTTAGGACAGGGATCAGTTTGTTTGTTAGTCCCGGTATGTTAGGCAACGTCATGTATCTTGCATCTACTTTGTCATCAATATTGTTGTTCTCGTTCCCCCGGTTGTTCCTTGCACTATTTTCATTAACCAGTAACCTATGTATTAGGCCTTTCGGGTAGTTGCATTTAATAAGATATTCAGTTATCAGTTCAAAATTCCTTATATGGAATTCCGGTTCTGACAACTGAACAGCCTTGTATTTTAAGTTTTTTATTATAGCATTTTTTTGTGTTCTTGAGTGCTCAGAATGGTAATTAACAAATCTATTGGAATTAATTTCCTTTTGGAACTAGTTCGTTTTCAGTTTATTGCCATCTCTAACAATCGTTACACCAAGAAACGACATTTTGTTATTACTTTCTACCTCAGCGGTGAACTTAATAAGAGGGTTGATGGAGTTGAAAACCTAAATAACGTTGGGCAATTTATCTTCGGGAATAGCGGTGACTATATCATCAGCATGCATATAGAGAAACGGGAGTTCAAAATCTAATTTAGCAATTGCATCTTTTAAAATTTTATTCATTACTAGATTTGCGTATATAGGTGATGCCGGATTTCCCATCGCTGTGCCCTGTTTTTGTCGAAAATACCTATTGTTAAATTGAAAAAAGCTGTTATTAAATGTGAAAGCAATTAATGTTTTTAGATCTCGAAGCGTTAGAGTGGTATGAGGTTCCAGGTCATGCCAAACTTCATCTATTACCTCTAATGTAAGTTCGAAAGGGACATTAGTGAAAAGACTCGTAACGTCCAATGACACTAATTTATAATTAGTTGGTACGGTCACCGTCCCAATCCTATCGACTATTTAATTTGTTCTAGCATTCTAATCGGTTTTTGCAGGCTTACAGGATGTTCTGCATCACAGTAATTGTTCTCAAGACTATACCGACATTTCTTTCTATAAATATCTCATTGTTGTATCATCTTCTAAAAATATTTCAAAAGCGCCGAGCACCACCTAAAGGCTATTATTTCTGTCGGTTCTTCAAAACCGCCTGTGAGAAAACTTTATTGATTTTCGATAAAAGTACAAAGTTTATGGTTTGATATCAAATAGTTCTAAGATTCCTTTGTGTTAAATAGCTGAAATAAATTTTAAATATTGCCCAAATCACATTTTTGTTTAGATTTTAACCAATTTATTTAAAATCATACGTAATAAGAGATTGCTTAGTCTCGATTCGCTTGCAGCGCTAAGAAAACGATACACTTCGGTACTAAGGGAACTTTATTGACACCAGTTGGAGATGGTTGTATTTTTGTATCAATATGGATATGAAATATACATTTACCGCGAATATATGAATTGGTTATCCAAATAGTAGTTAGGAGAGCACTGAGAGAGATAGACCACATCGTCTTTTTTAAACTCTGTACTGCGAAAACAATTTTTGGACCTGGCTGCCACAGTTAGCACCCGAGGTAATTGAATCCCTATTGCCGTGGTGTACACTGTGCTTGAGTTAGGAGTGTTACCGTAAGTCGAAGAGTAAATTATACGGCAGTACGATGTTTTTTGCAGCCACAATTTTATCTTTGTTGACCGTTATTGGTTTGTACATAATTACGTCCCGTTCACGCAGCTTATTACAGAAAACCTGTTACACTGAATATCAGTGCTTTTGTTCTTTTAGTGGTTCATTCTACCTTTGTTTTCTGAACATGAGCATCTAAATAAAAATACGAAAACAAGAGCACCGTTTCACTTCCTTTAAATCATTAAATATATTCGGCAATTAATGTCGATATTAACAACTTTTATATTTGAAGCATTTTTTACCATTTTATTAAACTGTTATTTTCGAATAGAAACAAACCAAGATAGCAGGAAAAGAACTTTCACTGTTTAAAGACAAAATCTCTACGCATACAAAGAAATCTCGAGTATGTAGGCAAACTCTATCTCCCCCGTGGGTCGGGCCATCCACGCTCACAGTTCAACTCGTCGTCGACGTCGCCGCCGTTGTCGTGCCTTTCAAGCAACCTTGAGTAAATATTTTGACGCACTTGTTCTAAAGTAATTATCGTGCCGCTTTCCATTTCATTGTTTCTTAACGGGCTCATTATCACTCTTCCAATTTCATCCCGGATGAGATGTTTGTTTGTTCAAAGGAGGAGTTCCCAGACAGCTACCAGTTCCTCAGTTTAACAAGAAAAGAAAGCGAATACGAAATAAACGATTTATTTCCTTTCGGGTGGCTTCTTTGCATAACCCTGACATCAATCCCCTACGGCTCTAGACTTTTTCTTGTTACTTTCCTGTAATTTAGTCTTTTCGACTAACTCATGAATAACAATCCTGAAATATTGTTACTGATAACTTATTTTTAAAGGTTTTTAAAATGATAGATACAATTAGTTTAATTTAACGCAAATAGTTTTATGACTTTTTGAGTTAAACCGGACTAAACCCGTAAGAGAAATATGAACCCGGCGCCGCCGCCAATAATAACTCGGCGATTGAAATTCTATTTGCAGGAGTAAATGTTGAAGTTTTGCGATTCAATGGAATTTATACAGTGGCTATCGACGAAATGGCTTTCTTTAATTCATGTATTGTCAGTTCTATAATTTCATTTGTTAGAAAAACGTGTTATTTGCATATAGTCGCAATTCTCGCCATAGCATAGATAATTTTCGTCAAGTGGAAGTATTGTGCCTCAAGAAACTTGAAACTTCTGCGCGATTTGTAGATACAACGATAGTCGTTACGTATGCTGGTGTATGCGTATGCGTATGCGGGCGCCAGTAATGCAATGTCGGCAAAAATCGATTTAGTTGGTGTTTATTTGACAATTTTTGATTATTTTCACCAATTTCTAGCCACCTAGAAGAGATACACAAAAAAGCTATTTTTGCGTTGCCTTGGTGATAAAAATTTACGATCGATATGTTTTTGTTGTCGGAATGTCATCCTGCTTGAAAATATCACACATAGAATATAGCAGGGGTGGCCAACTTTTGTCTACTTAAGATCTACCTTTTATCTTTAAACTATGCCGCGATCAACATGTTGTCATAGGCGTAGCACTCCCGCCAGCTATGGGTAGTAGATACGCAAAATATATGGTACGAACTGTTTTGTTTTTATTTTTTATATCACCTGTATAATTCACTTAATACTCAACACTTCAGGATTAAATAAAACACAACTTGTTATTTAATGTAATCGCTACGCTCAGTTCAACGCTCTATACCTGACTGTCTGCTGTGACTAACATTTGGCAGCATTTGCCCGTTATCATACAAAAACTATCGAAGGTTGAACCGAGCTGAAAGGCGTTCTTTATTTCGTATAAACATTATAAATATCAGAACACTACATCCCTTCCTTTTCATAATATTTAATATTTTAACTAATATAATGTAATATACCAAATAATAATTTTAACAAGTATACAAGGTTCATACCAAAATACATTTTATTTATTTTACCTTCCACCTTAATATTTTAACTAATATAATGTAACATACCAAATAATAATTTTAACGATAATACAATGTACATACCAAAATACATTTTATTTATTTTATTGATAATGGTAGCGTAAACAAATAATCAAACAATAACAACACTTTATCGTCATCTATATAACACATATTTTAATAATATTTTAATATACCTATATTCATACACAATTTATGCTTTCTTTATCCACTACCTTCCACTCATCTCCGACTTTTTTTAAATGAACTACATTCCTGCGATATTCTTGGCCTGTATCGCTATTTCGGACGGTAATATCTCCACCGTTCTTTGTTACTATGGTGTGTTCAGCGGGATTGAAGTTTGGTGTTATCTTGTTTTCTTTGGTTAGATTTTTGACATAAACTTTATCGCCACATTCCAGATTGCTTTCCTTCGCTTTTCTTTTTAGATCACTGTACTCTTTTCCTTTTGCTTTTTCTAATGTATCTTTATCTCGAACTTCATCGTCTGCAACCTTATGTTCGATATCTATAATGGTTGGCAGTTTATCTTTGAATTGCCTACGAAAAAACAACTCTGCGGGCGTCTTTCCTGTGGTCGAATGGGGCGTGCTATTGTACATCATCAGGTAATCCAGTAGTGATTGTTTCCAGTCTTCTTTCATTGCTTGGCTGATCTTTAATCGTTTTAAAATATCTCTGTTTTGCCTTTCTACCTCACCATTTTGTTGCGGCCAATATGGTATTGTGTGATATAACTGAATTCCATTTTCTTTACAAAACTGCTGAATTTCCGTGCTTGTAAATTGTCTACCATTATCTGCCGTAATTGAATTTGGAAACCCTAGTCTTGAGAATATCTCCTGAAGAACCTTTATAGTATTTCCAGCTGTTATGTTACGCAGGATTCTGATTTCTTTATATCGGCTAAAGTAATCTATGATAACAAACAGATAGTCACCGCTAGGAAGGGGTCCCATGAAGTCAATGGCTACATCTACCCATGGATATATTGGTAGTTGTCGTCGCTTCATCGGGTTTGGTGGATTTGGAACAGATGTGAGTGTGCAACCTTTACATCTACGAACAATTTCTTCAGCATCTGCGTCAATCTTTGGCCACCACACTTTTGTGCGTAGTCGACTTTTCATTGCTACAATTCCTGGGTGGCCTTCATGTGCAGCATCCAGTACTCTTTGTCGTAATTTACTTGGAATTACAATCTTGTTACCTCTAAGTAAAATATCGTCATGGAAACAAAGTTCAGCTTGAAAAATTTTGTAATATTTTATATCGTCACTCCACTGATCATGAAAAATACCCATTCTAACTTTTTTTATTTCCTCATCGTTTTCGGAATATTGTTTTATTTGGGACAATGGTACTGCTACTGGTCGCGCATTTTCTACAATTTGATTAATATGCTCTTCGTTGTCAAATGACTCTGCCGAACTGTGTTCAATTTTGCACAACCGTGATAAAGGATCAGCAATATTCGACTTTCCAGATTTATATATTACTCTGTACTTATATGCCTGGAGACGTAGAACCCATCTTTCGATCCGTGCACACGGTTTAGACTTTGGAGAAAATATGGTTTCTAATGGCTTGTGATCAGTTACCAATTCGAATTCGCTTTTGCCGTACAAGTAAACCCGAAAGTGCTCTACTGCCCAAACCAGTGCCAATGCTTCTTTCTCAGTTTGACAGTATCGTTTTTCGCAATCCGATAAGCTTTTATTACCATACGCTATTATGCGAGGTCGGTCGTTGTTGAATTGTATCAGTACGGCACCTAAACCTACAGGACTTGCATCAGCAATGACTCGTGTTCTATCACTTGGATCGTAATAGCCCAGAGTTTTTATCTGCGATAATGCAGTTTTTAGGTTCTGGTAAGCTTTATCTTGTTCCACTGTCCATAAGTTCCTAATATTAGCATGTTTGCCTAATTTTAGTCGCAGAATTTTTCTAAATGGCTCAGTGAGCGTTGCTAAGTTGGGTATCCATTTGCCTATATAGTTGACCAATCCTAAAAAACTTTGTACTTCGTCTATGGTGTTCGGGGTTCGAAAAGATTTTATACCTTCCATGTAACTGTCTAAAGGTTTTACTCCTTGACCTGTTAAAATGTGACCTAGAAATCGAATTGTGGTGGCTCGAAAAATGCATTTTTCATGGTTGAGCAATACATTATTAATTTTCAGTATTTGCATGGTCTGTTTTAACCTCGTATCGTGTTCGAATTCATCTCTCCCGAACACTAGAATATCGTCTATAAAGTTTATGAAACCCTCGCATTTGGATAGTAATCTTTCCATAATTTTCTGGAACATCTCCGGTGCACATGTTATCCCAAACATGAGCCGCTTGTACCGAAATAAACCCTTGGTACTTATGAATGTCGTTATAGATCTGGAAGCTGTAGAAATTTCGATTTGGTGGAAAGCATTTTTTATGTCCAACTTAGAGAAAAACCTTGAATTTCTGAATCGTGGGAGCAATGTATCCATTGTCGGTAGTGGATGGTTTTCTCTTATAATAGCTTCATTGGCTCGCCTCATATCGATGCAAATACGAATATCCCCATTGCCTTTTAAGACCGGTACTATTGGGGAAATCCATTTCGCTGGTTCATTTACAACTTCAATGATATCTGCATCTTCAAGCTCCTTGAGTTTGGCTTCAACTTTTTCTTCCAACGGTATTGGCACTCGTCTACATGGTTGAATCACAGGTTTTATGTTTTCATCAATGGGAATGTCAACTATAACGTCTTTAAATTTAGGAAATGGTTGTACTGCAATTGTCTGCACACCTATTTTTAAAACTTCTAATGCCATGGCATCTGTCCAACCGAGGCCACCTCGCCGTCGCAGTCAAAACATTCAAGAACGGTTAAACTCGTCATTTCGACAGATATTGTTTCCAAAATTCACTTTTCTTTGACCCTGAAATTTTCATCTCATTAGGTTCATAAAATTGTATACCGCAAGTCCGAACATACACGGCCGATACCCCTAACAGCTAAACTAGCCTTCATTCATTTAATTTTCGGAAAACAAGTCCCTAATTTGCTAGTTATCATCTGTTTACTTGTAACACGGCACACTTCTCAGTGCCCGCGCAAGCCTAACGGTTGTATCGCCTGTAGTTCCCTAATGCGTAATATTATATTGATAATTCACTATTTTTCCATTTACGATTTAGTAGTTCTATAGCGGCCGTTTTGTAAAAGTACTTACTCTGCTTTTAATATTGTTTTATCCTCGTCGCCAATGTATAATTCACTTAATACTCAACACTTCAGGATTAAATAAAACACAACTTGTTATTTAATGTAATCGCTACGCTCAGTTCAACGCTCTATACCTGACTGTCTGCTGTGACTAACATTTGGCAGCATTTGCCCGTTATCATACAAAAACTATCGAAGGTTGAACCGAGCTGAAAGGCGTTCTTTATTTCGTATAAACATTATAAATATCAGAACACTACATCACCTATTAAGTTTTCGATATAAAGGCATAGAGAAAATGAATTTCCTGACAACTTTTCATATTTGCAGAGTTCATTATAAAAATGCACAGTATGGCTGAAAATTTGATTTTAAGATTTTGCGACACTTTTTTTGCCGGGAAAATTGCCAAGTTTACGGAAAAAATTATTACCGTAATTTAACAGCCCTGCTCACAGTACGACGCAATAATTACCTTTTATTTTTTTATTTATAATCATAGCAATAACAGTACAGGATTGCTAAAATTAATTTACAATTCAGACATTTTCGTCAACAGTTTTGAGAATTTAAAAATATCATACGTAGTACGCACAGGCAAATACGGTTCCATATGGCATGCATACCTCAATGTCGGGCAGGTCGAGTGCAATAAAAAAGTGGTCGCGCGGCTAGGCCGAAAACACCAAGTCAAGACGCGTAGTTTTTCCAATAAACACAACGCTTCAGTTCACCTCGCCTGCATTTCCGAATACGTTCTACATCGGTACGCTTGCAATTCTTAATTTACCGGTAATTATTGCTATTCGTCACTAGCATACGGTATCGGCATTCCTTTGTGCGTGACGTGAACTATCCTGTCGTGAAATCGTGCATAATTTTCCGTAACACTTCGATATAAACTATCCATAGAATTTTCACTGGTGTTTTCAAAATATTGCATTCAATTCGTACTGGTCTTCGACGGTTAAAAGGGTCGGTCGACTTCTTCCTACACGGATATGTGAGTTGCTCTTCATTCTAGGGCATGTGGCATCAGACAGGTTACAACCCCTGCACTTCATGGGCGACGAAGGGATAGAGGTACGCATAGTACTTGCCGTCTTACCTTCGTTGGGTTGGCAGACAGGGGAAAGAGTCACTACCTTCCTGGTAATGAAAGAGCCGCCTATGACCCCGGGTTACCTTACACAAGGTAAATACCTATTCAATTACCTAATTTTCATAGCATTCTGTGAGAATACTATGTGGTGCCGTGTGTCAACGAAGATATCCGTAATTTTTGAAGAACGTCTGAGAAAAGTGCTCGGGGACACTAAGGTAATTAATTTATTTGGATCTGTATTGTGTTATAATCATAAAAAAGCACTGATTTGTTTATCTGTGACCAAGGCGTGTACGACATTATTTTTTATCGTTTTTTTTTAAACGGTTTTGCTCGTAATTGCCCATGATGTATTTTATGCGCATTTGTTTAGAAAGTAAATGTTATTCTAAGTAAAATGGTTTGTACACAAAGAAATTGTCAAGTAGTACATCATGTAATCAACAATCAAATAAGTCTGATCGACACTTGATTCTTGATTCGAAACTATCTTTCATCTTCCACATTCGCCAACAATAGGGTTGTATACTTAGGTAGAAACTCACAAGTTTTTCACTGTTCAAGTAGTATATTGGGCAATTAGTTAACAACCGTTTTTTAATAGGGTTATAGTCAGGCTTATTTGCTACTATGTAAAGGTGACTAAACCCACCATCACACATTAGTCAACACATCGCGAGCGATCGACCAAAATTGGCTTCACTTGTTGGCCACCCCTGGAATATAGGATGACATTTAAAGTTTCAATGATGACGTCATTTTCAGAAAAACCGGACGGCATATTAACCTCAAGAGTATCCCAAAGAATGGCATTTTTTGTCTATTAGCACTTTCCCAAATTTCATTCGTCCAGCTTTATAAACAAAAAAATAAACGAGAGTATTTATGCCGTGGGTCACCCGGTATATGCTGAGATAGTTGGTTTCATTACAGACGTTTGCCTTTCCAAATAAACAGTTTATAACCTTTAAGAAAGACGAGCGCTACAACGCTATATTTTTATTTAACAAATCGACAAAAGAATTTACAAAATTTCCTTTTCATCATGCTTGTACCACATCGCTATGTATTTTCTTTTCTGCTCAAAATTCATCATTATTGGATTCATTTCAGCTAAGCAGCATTCTCTTTGTGTTTACTATGAAAATTATATTTCTGTTAAAGGTGGTTTTTACTTAACCAAAGTATTTTCAGCATGAGCTCTAGTATCTGTAGTCAACAATAATTTGCTCATTTCTGAAACATCGTCTGGCAGTGAGTTGAAAATCGTTGAAAACGGTTAGGTCAAAAAATCATTTCAATCTAACACTGAGGCTATTATAAGTTAGGTATTGGTCTAAATCTGTAATAAAAAATCAATAACCTTAACATTATAATTTCAGTGAAAATAATTATAGAAATTACACAGAACAAAAATTTAAACCAAAAATATTAAATGACGTTTCGGTTAGCATTCGCCAAACGCAGCGAAACTCATAAATACACATTTTGATGCGTGCAATTAAAGCCGAGTTTCCGATTAAATTTAAAAGCCTCTGCAATTGATGGCCGGCGCACGCGAGTAAGAAACAATGCAATAAATCGGCCGAAGTACTTGTTCGGTCAGGATAATTATTCAAACGCGCCGGCCGTCGCGAGAGCCCGAATATATTGTGCCGTAATTTAATCCTATGGCGATCCGATTGTTGTTTAATGTACAGTGCTCGTCGTGATCGTTACCCGGACTGCAGCAGCAGCCGCTGTTCCGATGCCGATCGCTGTCCATTTTGTAACCCGCTGACCATTGTTTATCTTCGTTCGTTGGGTTGAATAGACTGCTCCGTTTCTGCACCGGCATCAAACCCAATAAATTGCTTCTTAAGGGGAGGTTCTCATTTAGAAACCTAAAAAGTAGCTCAAGTTTGGGACAGTTTTATAAACAAATTGTAAGGGATATCAATATCTTTTCTTTTCCTATATATTTATTATACTTTAGTGTACAAAAACCAATTGTGCCAGAAAACACTATATTATGCAAGAAGTGGATACAGTTGTAGGAAGTTTATGTCCTGCTCGGCGCGCAGTTCTCAACAACGTGCACGATAACTCCTATAAAGATAACCAGAAATCGAAATTTCCAAGGCGCTGTGAAACCAGTGGAAATTAGTTGGAGGCTAAACCAATATTTAGTTTAAAAAGTTGAAAGTTGACAAAATGGCTGCTGTTTGAATTTTATGTTTGCCTTTGTACAGCTTTTTTTCGTTTTCTAATCGTTATAAATAATATAATTATTATGATGTTCATAATTACATATTAGAATGCTATGACAAAACACGTAGTACGTAGTTATGGAAAAATATACTTTGTTACTTGTCATATAAAAATAAATAATAAGTGATTACCGCTTTACCATTGGAGTTGTTATTATAAACACAACAGTTATTTTTATTATTATTATTATTTCAATTACGACATTGTGTACAGAAACAGCAAAGCACATGCAAATGCAGATTGTATGTCTCGACTACCAGTCAAAAATAGAAATTTCATATAAATATGATCAGCTGACTACTTAGAAATTCTGCAAATTGAACAGCTACCAATTTCATTTAAAGAATTAGCGGAAGAAACTAAAAGAGACACAAACTTTAAGATTTTGCTTAATGCGCTAATGAAGGGTCATACATTAAAACCTAAACATCGTTACAATATACCAATGCAAGATTTTTCTTTACAAAATGGTGTTATCATGCGCGGATGCAGATCTTTGATACCAAAAAAATTACGACACCAAATTTTAAATGAATTACATGACTCACATTTTGGAATTGTTAAAACAAAGCTTTGGCACGAAGTTATTGCTGGTGGCCAAGTATAACAAAACACATTGAAGAGTATTGCAAAAATTGTTTTAACTGCAACCAACACTGCAATAACCCACCTAAAGTTCCAGTTAAAGAGTGGGAAGATCCTACAAAACGTTCTGATAGAGTTCATATAGATTTGGCCGGACCATTTAAAGGCAAATACTTTTTTATTTTGATTGATGCCTACTCACGTTGGCCGGAAATTCATATTTTGAGAATCATTACAACAAACATTACAATTGAAATTTGCAGAAAAATATTTAGTACTTTTGGTTTACCGAAAATAATCGTTAGCGATAATGGTACACAATTGACGTCTTTCGAATTTAAGAAATTTGTTCAATCAAATGGAATTAAACATAAATTCAGTGCACCATATCATCCATCATCCAACGGATTAGCAGAAATATACGTACAAACAATGAAACAAGCTTTACGGGACGAGGAACAATGATGATTTAGAATACCGTTATCTAATTTTTTACTGAATTACCGATTAGTACCACATCCTATTAAAGGGAAAAGTCCTGCTGAATTAATGTTAAATAGAAAAATTAGATCAATGTTAGACTTATTAAAACCGGAGGAATTTACACCAACTAAAACAAATAATACAGCCTTAAAAACGATTTTAAGTACTTTTTCTGAGGGGATAGAGTTATAGCCAGAAATTATCTTTCTAATGATAAATGGAAATTTGGTAAAATAACCAAAAAGAAAGGAAGTGTAAACTACAAACTAAAATTAGACGATGACAGATTATGGAAAAGGCATGTAAATCAGTTAAGGAAAGTTCGAGATAATATACACAATAATTTCGACATTGACCATGCTTATAATGATAATAATAACGATGTGTGCGATAGACAAATCATTGAAAATCAATTACCAAATACTAGTGTACCACTACGAAGATCTATTCGAGTCAGAAAAGCACCAGACAGGCTAAGTTATGGTTAGATGAAATATTATTTTTGTTAATATAGCTTTAAGAATTTCTTACAAAGAGAGGTGTCATGATGTTCATAAATACATATTAGAATGCTATGACAAAACACGTAGTACGTAGTTATGGAAAACTATACTTTGTTACTTGTTATATAAAAATAAATAAAAAATGATTACCGCTTTACCATTGGAGTTGTTATTATAAACACAACAATAATTATTAAAAAGTTTCACATATTATGAGGCTCAGCCTCCATTGAAAAGTATTCTCTCTAAGCAAAAAGGAATAACCTCGATATGTTAACATACCTATAACATACCTATAACTACATTATAGTTTTTAACACTCTATTTCTATATGAATTCATTGATATTTAATAATTTACTCAACATAAGTAACGAAACGTTGAATCACCACAACCTTTACTATGATAAACTTGTATAAACGAATCCTTTCGCTATACTGCTTAAAGATTAGGAACGTTAAGCCCATGCCATTAAAGAAGGTGATATTAATTGCATAAAATTTTGTTCCCATAAGGTATAATAACATAATATATAGCTAAAACGAAAGGGAGTTATGAGTGTATTTTATCATTTTGTGTTTATCGTATTTTAATATATGTATGTGGAGTATTAGGGAATCACAACAAATAATAAAATTATAATATGACGTAATATTGGTACTATATGTAGGGATATTTTGTTCTAGGTTTTCTTATTTTATAAATTGTGACCCCGTTTAAAAATTATGTTTACAAAATCACAGTTCTTCGAAAATCGAGGTGCTCTACAAATTGTGTTCCTCTTTGTGTACCCCCAACTATCAACTATCAAGCGTGTCTGCTTGTTATGTGACTGTAATGATATCTCGTGTATTTCAAGAGACAGAAACCCGGCTAAAATAAAATATCCTCATTCTTTTTTTTTGGTATAGGACTCAAATATTGATTTGTTTTAGGTTTTGTCAGATTGTGAGTTATCTTAATCTGATTGCGCAATAATATTCTTTGTAGAAACGTGTCTTAAGAATGATTTACATATAGTTCTAATTTGTTTTTTTTAATTTGGTTCTTTAACTTTGCTTCTTTTTCAAAATTTTATATTAGTTCATTGATCAGTACAGTGAAGGTCATTTATAGGGTCGTCGCTTATAAGTCCGGGTTTAGCGTCGCCGGATATAGCGCCGAAGTTGCAAGTAGTGACGCGCCCGTCATGGATATTGGGTAATTATGGGCATCTTATGGCCAGTTATAGCATCCGACTAGAGTGGGAGACGCGTGGAATTCGAGATGCGTTTTGGTATGATTAAAATACTATTAGTTCACGATCGCGAGACCTGTCATTCGCCGCATTTTTGTTTGTGTGGCTAACAATACAATAACAATACGAAATGTATGCTACAAAAGAAAAGTATTAACCATTCAAGACAAATGTGTGATAATTAATAGATTGGAAAATGGAGAAACCAATGTTGCTATCAGCACGGCTTTTAACTTGACACATTCGTCAGTAACGACAATTTGGAGAAATATAGAGAATATAAAAGCCGCTCGTGATGAAAATCTCGAAAACAATAAAAAAACAGCGTAAGTCTGCATCTACACCCGGTAACATAGAGACGGCGACATAGAAAATATTCTAAATTATTAACTCTGAAAAAGTGTTTGTTTAGCGTCCAAATTCCGCAGTCCTTTCGCGGATGTTATATACGACTTTCACTGTATAAAAATGTGCAACTTTGCTAATACTTAACCGTTATAAATTATTTTCGAGTAGTTAAACAAAGGCACCTATCATCCAACCGAAAAACTTGTAAAAACTCTCTGCAAAGTCATAAACTCTTATCACTATCAGGAAAAAAATAGTTGTCTGAGAATTATATCGGTTAGAATCGATGTCAGTTATAGTTATTTGCAATTTTGACTATTTTAACCAACTTTTAACCACGGAAACTGATGATTTTTGTTAGTGATCAAAATTGATGAGTAATAGGTTTATGTGTTCAGAATAGTATCGTGAAAATTGTGAAATAAAACACGTATGAGGTATAATCTTAATCTTATCCTAAATGAGGTCACTTCCATAAGAGGGGAAATCATACCAACCTCAAAACTATCTAAAAACATTTATTTTTCTTGTATATCTAACAATCCTCCTGTTGTATTCTGTGAATCTGTGTGAATCTGGATATATTAGTATTTAATTGTTTATTGTCAGTCGCACATTGTGTGTCAAATTTCCCACCATTTATACAAACTAAATAATATATATGATACTAGATAGCGCTACACCTCCGTAGTTATTATTAAAGACGATCACGTAATTATTGTCAATATAGATGCCTTACTGAAATGGTCGCTCATAGCATCTGCATCACTGAGATTGAGGGAGATATTTTTATGGCGCGCGTGTCAATATTTTGCGCTACATTTACATTTAGCACCTTATGCTGACTAGTACTAAATACTTATTATTATTAAGTTGAATTTACCATATTGAAAAGATTCAACAAAATTTACCCCTTCGCGAAAAATCCTCATTCCATTTTTAATTGCGAGTTTGTCGTCCGCGATAAACGAACATACAAAATTAGCGTCAGACATGTCCTCGGCAATTAGGTTTTTTTGTACGCCGCTTAAAAAGTTAACCGACGATTTTAATACGCGATTGCGTCGCAGTACAACGGTCATTCCGTGTTGTTTTTGTCGCGCTAAAGCAATTAAAACTTTCACCCCGTTCACGCACGACCCTCGCAAAATTTACGCGGCTCCCGGTTTGACGGTACGCGTACGCCACCTAGCGGGGCGCCGCGGAAGCAACTGCGCCCGTTAGCGGCCCACGCCATTACTTGTCGCCCGAACCGCACACAAACAATTCCTACCGATGCTTAATTGCGAAAGTAAATTGTGTTTACCCGGTAAAAATTAGATTTTAACGCCTCACGCTGCCCTCGGTATCATTAGTGTTGATTAATATTTGTGTGCAGTTGGTCTCAAGGGAAAATTGCTGCGCTTTTGCTGGTCACGCTCTCAACACCCAACGAAATAAATTGTTTAAGCGCTCTGGGAGTTTTACACGCAATGGCGTGATATTAAATGAAGGTCTAAATTATGTTCCCTTTGAGAAGCAAAGTTTTGAATGGTATCTAATACCGGTGATAAGGTTTGAGAAACATTTTCCATTAAAAGCTATCATGAATGATGGTTGATGAAATTGTTTTCAACCAAAGTTGTGACTTTTCAGTAGATGAAGGGTAATTAAATGTCAAAATATATTAAGTTCTTCATAGGCAGTAAACACGAGTGACACATAAATGACACCAAATAAATAAAATTAAATTGAAACTGTTTTTTTTTGTTTAGAAAAATCACACCTTATTTAAGTCACTTTTATATCAAATTCGAGTTCCGTGTTCTGACCTTCAATTTTTCAAACAAAAGTTTTAGATGATCGGCAATAAAATTGGTGGACGCCATATTAAATGTTCATAGATCTAACAAGAATATTTAAAATCCTTTTCAACCATGTTTAATAAATAGGGTGTATCGAAAAAACGTTTTTTTCAAAATTCGAAATTTCAAGTTGATAAAAAGTTGTCCCTATGGATCTACATAAATAAAATAAAATAAATAAATAACCATTTATTGTTATGGCTTATTCTCGGAAGTTTTGTACAAAAATTTCAATAACTTCACAATACTACAATAACAAATCGGCAGTTGCCGTGGTATCCTCGTTGAGGCTCTGGTTCAAAGTTCAAAGCGTTGGCAGGTGCTGCGCAACAAAACAGAGTCAAATAAAACAAAGCAAAATGTCAACTTAGCCAACCAAGTGAACGGTAAACAAAAAGCAAAAACATCTCCGCGCTCAAACCCGCCATCGCACTGAAAGTAAATAAACATCATCCGCAGAAGAAGAAAAATCTCAGCTCTGTTGCAGCCACGTAGACTTGAGTACTCCCTTAATTCTTCTGCAGTCCATTCTGTCCCATGTGACCCTGTGCCATACTGCCCCCCCGCAGGCTACTCTAAAATCGTCTACCCATCTTGCTGGTAGAGGTCCTCTTCCTCTTCTAAATGTCCACGGTTGCCATTCTATGATTTTTTTTTTGTCCATCGATCATCTCATCTCTCGTTGCTCATTATGTGTCCCGCCCAGTCCCATTTTCTCTCACATATTGTTTCTCCTATATCTATCATTTTGGTTTGTTGCTTTATCCACTCATTAGTTTTCCGGTCCTTTCTTTTTATTCCTAACATATATCTCGCCATAGATCTTGTAGTTACTCTGAGTTCTTTCAATAGTTTCGCTGTTAATGACCATGTTTCACAACCATAAATAATGACAGGTAATATGCACATCGTCCACATCTTCAACTATTTCTGTACATCTATCGTCGAGGTCCAAATAGATCTGTACAGGTTGAATACTGTTGAACACTCAATTCTACACCTATTCTTCTTGATACTTCGTCCATTTTGCCTGTTTTGGATATTTTTTGTCCTAGGTATATATAGCTCTCTACGTTTTCGATTTTCTCGTGATTGATCATTATCTCTCTTCCGTTCATGTTCACATACATTGCCTTTGGCTTGCTGGTATTTATGACCAGACCTGCTACTTCTGCACTCTTCACCAGTTCTGCCAGCATTTGTTTCACCTCCTACATATACCCAAAAAAAAATTGGCCCAATTGAAAAATATTTAGGTCTCCCGCAGGTGGCTTAAAGTTTATAATTTTCTGTAAATAATCGAATTTCTTCATATTCTTTTTTAATGAAAGATTAAGCGATTTTTCTTTTTCAAAGCCCACATGTACGCACATAGTAACATATTTAATGACAAATAAACTTTTATCGACATTTAAGCACATTTTTTAAATTATGTGTACGAATATAGTCATTTTTCTGAAAGTTCTATCGAATCTAAATAAACTGCAGGCGATCTAAATGTTGCATTAGAGTAATATATTTTTGTATACGTTAATTTCACACCTTAGTGTTAAACTTTTTCTATTTTAAAAAGAAAATCACTTAATCTTTCATTAAAAAAATCTAATATTTAAAGAGAAATAATCGCACCAAAAGTAAATAATGTACACCCTAATGTATAATTCGTGCATGAAATCATCACAATATACGTCAAAGTTCCCATTAGGTAGTCTACTATATCACCCGACGTAATCCCCATTGACTTTCTTCGTGGTAACGATAAACAAATGATGTCGTTCTGCAGATGGTTTTTGGAAACATGGATGAGAAAGTGGCAGAAGTACTAAAAAACCAGGAAAACTTACGCAACACATTGCATTCATTTTCGTAATATGGTTTTTAAGATGTTAAATTGTGAATGGGTCATATTTGGGCAGCTTTTGTTCCAGCTAACCGACTTCGCATCTCTTTACTGTAATCATATGAAACCATGGGCTGACAGTTTAATTTAAAAATTTAGAAACTTTGTGAATGTTAGTACATATTCATCTCTATCAGCAGGTAGTCGATGTGGTATCGCAGTTTTGCTAAAGTGTCACGTAAAACATAGCAAAGCTTGGCATCATCTGTCCCAACCTAAAGGCTCATCAAGAGCCGTTTGAGCTACTATAATCATAAATTTACTTTGCCGTTAAAAAAATTCAGGTTCTTCTATCTCTGCTATACGTTTATCTATCTCTGCTAGACGCTAATGAGAGTTTCAGTCAATGGCAAGTTTATCTTACACTCGTGCTTATGTGTATTCTCTGTCCCTTTTCTAACAGTAGAAGAATCTACGGTTTTCTTTTTATTTCGATATTATGTAGTTGATTTGATGTACTGTTTAGTTGAAATGACAAGAGCTTCCTCTTGCTTCTGTCAAACATAGATAATAAAGCAGCAAGAAAAACACTGATACTCCACATTCCAACACCAGATGAAACTAAAATAAACAGTGTAATCTATAAACACAATCGAAACATAAGCTTGGTTTGGCTTCGCTGGGCATGTAACAATCCTGAGGGATTGGTAGGCACGCTAACGCTTGGCAGTATAATATACCCGTGTATTTATAATATAGGTATTTATCTTTATCCTTAATGCAAAATACATTTATTACTCCTAGAAGCCGCAATTTTCCCAAGCGGGATAATCTGGGCTTACTCATCAAATTGTCGCCGTGTCTCTCGGTAGACCACAATTTCACGGAGTTAAAGCCGCGTGAATACGCTCAGATTTTAGACGCAAGGCAATGAATCACATTTATTACGGCACTACACGGGAATGAACAGCAAAACGCGGAGAACAACACCAAAATGCCGAAACGTACCGGAGCGACGAGCGTAAAGCGCCATAAAAAACGGTAAATTTTCAGGTAATTTCAGAGGAAGCAACACGCGCTTTCAGGCATTCTACCGTCAAATCTCTAATGTAATGTAGGTAATACACTCCTGCTGGAGAGGACTCTAAAAATGCAGGATTAAAGCACCCTCTCTTTTTGATTAAAGCGCTCGTATTATAACCGCAGTACGATTATAAACGCTAGAATTATTATTCATAAACGTAGAGTCAACAAGAAAATAAGAGTAAACATATACGAGATGACTGCACTCAGTGGCCTCTCTAGGCACACTTTTGTCACATGTACAGCACATACACCAACTGATATGGCATTTTCCACTAAATCCGTTAAAGTTCTTGTTATTAGTGAAATTAGCTTCCACATTTACTTATACAATTTTACAATAACAATTTATTCTTAGATTTTTTTTTATTCTGATTCAATCTCCAGGTTAAGGTAACTCTATATGAAAAAAAAAAAATAAGAAAACCGATAGTTCATTTTAGAATTTTTTTTTGTTAATTGACAGAATTTGAGAGAAGACGAAAAAGTAGGTCTCTTCACAAAATAAATACAGCAGTAAAAATATTTATTCTTTTAACTAGATAAGTACCCTAAATTTCCCCTGCGCCGTTATTAACATAATGTCAAAAAAATAATCAATAAACATTAACTCAATGTAGAAAATAAATTGCTTTCATGTTATTCAGTGCGTCAATATGTATTACCGTTGGCAATTTACCGATATTTATAATAATAAAAACCTGAACAATAATTAACCTTTTTTATTTCTTTATTATTTATTTGTATTTCATTATTTTTCTATCTGGTTTGACAAACAATAATCATTTTTTATCCAGATATTATTTTAACACCTTTTTTTGTCAACTCACCTGCGGAATAATATTATTTGACAAAGTATAACTAATTTTCTATATTCAATACATACGGGGTGGAAAGGGGATTTGGCCATGGAGATCGATTCAGCGGAGCTAATCACGCAAATTTTAAATCACAGCCCGTTTACCTGCTTTTAAATTTACGAGTTAAAGAGATGTTGATTGTTTATGAAACCAAGCGTTGTTGCTTTGTAAGTCGGTAAAGAATTCATGTATTTTATACTATAATTAAACTGTTTGACTGTCCACTTTTTAAATTGCTGCTATAAGTAGTATTTTTTATAGTCTTTGTTTTGATTTTTGCAGTACATTACTACTACCAAATTAGGGAAAGCACAAGAGATTGGTAATTATCTACACAATAGTTTCTTTTAAGATTATACCCTACATTTTTATTGCCATAAGTAGTTATCTTACTTAACTCTCTTACGTTAACTTACTCTTAAGGGAAATTTTTTATTTTTAATTTTTAATTGCCCGGTAATTAAACATAGTATAATTTACCATTTTGATTTTTAATTACCCGGTAACTTAAACCTGCGCAATTTATCAATTTACTCACTTTACTAATTTTGAGACAGATCTGTCAGATTTGTTGCGCTATTTTAGCTCGTTAAATGAGAAGGTGTGCCGGCGGCGGTGACCTCAGCGTGAACACAAGGAGCACGAGACGCGACCCATCCACCGCCTCCGACAGATCTTCCCATTTAACGGGCTAAAATGACGCAACAAATCTGACAGATGTCACACAACCATTTATGACTTTGCAGGTAGGTGAAAATATCAGCCCTGAATAACTCTTGAATAAGCTCCTGATAGTGTTTCTCAAGTCCCATTTACTCCTGGACTACAGTGGGCAACACGTAGCGTGCGACATGTTGTTTTTTGTGATGGGCCTTATCTGGTCAATGATATTTTTATTTGTGTTGTCAACAACAGCAATACAGATGACCCAATGTTGAGCCTGTTGCTGTCGCCATCTGGTTTCCTGCTCTAAACTAAGGACAGGCAAGTGTCTGTGCAAATAAATACATCTGAGGTTCACCAACAGGTCCGACATGAACCAATAAATCCTAGGTTTCACCATTATGTATTGGTCAATTCTAGGATTGACCGCTATGTCTTGGTAAAAGCCCGAAATTATATCGATAAATACCATTTTTCAGACATTTACCAATTCATATGGGTCGAAACTAGGATTAATGCGTTAATCCTAGGTTTCGTATTTCGCGCTTTGACAAACAGTAACGTATTCAAGCTTTGTACAGGGCTTACGCTGCATAATCGGAAGGCCTGACAAAATGCTTTTTTTCCCTATACTATACAACATGTATATCTTTCAAGGTGCTACCACACCATTTATTGTAAATGCAATCTTTTTCGGGTATGGGTGATAATTTCCGACTTCTACGAAAGGCCCTATCGGCCCGAATGAGCGGAGACCGCATATCCGGTACCTTAGAGCGACCCGGTTGAACCATAAAACCGGTGAGCTCAGCAATTTGCCCTCCTGGCATGGCCGGCTTTGATTTATACTTCCGGGAAGTGCTAAATATTCCCAAACTCGCACACAGGGTAACCCTGACTGCGCCACCACCCACGGAGGATTGAATATCAATTTTGAAATATGTGTGCGAATTTACATTTTCCTGATCTATTGCGCTATCGAGTCTTAAGTCTTCCGAATGTTTCCCTCAACTTCCGGCCTGTGTAATTGAAGTGGTATTTCGGCTTGCATGAATTATTATGAGCAAAAAATTAAATTGCCTTTTTACTATGAACATATTTTTGTTATAGACGGTTATTAGGAATTGTGATACGGTGGGAATATGATTATAAAGACTGAACAAACTTGTCAAGTATAAACTCTAACCCTTTTAAATAAATTAATATCCAATGGAATCTCGGTGAAAATATTTATTTAATAGCTATCTTGCGATACTAGTTTCGGGTTTTACACCGTCTTCAGTCACAAACTGCAAATAGAATATTTAATTTACATTTTTTTTTGTTTTAACCTAGATTTCGCATTTCTACATACCGTCAATTGTTCTTTACGTTACATACATAAAAGGAATTTTTGTTTCGTACATCTGGCATCTAAACACACTTTAAAGCATTGTTAAAATAATAAATAGAGCTAAAAAATATGATAAAATAGACGTAAAATACTGCTACAATAGTAGTCGTAGGTTAGAACAACACAAACATACTAAAAATACTAGATACACGATGTTACATTGAACTCTCGAGGTAGCGCTGAGAGACATCGTGCGGAATTTTCAAGAATTTTATAAACATCCTATATTGATTAGTGTCTGTATCTCATTAAGTATGTTATTGGGAGATTTTGCTTTATGGTACTGTATTTGCATCTCTTCCAGCAGATCCATCCTGTTTGATTTCTTTACATTGTGTAATAGTGTGTAATAGTTTCTTCAGTTGTCTTGTGATTATTATTCATTAAATGTTTACCAAGTGCAGGATTTTTATTTTTTAAATGTTCTTTGAACCTTGTTCTTAAATTTCTGCCTGATTGGCCGATGTAGAACATCTCGCAGTCTTGGTATTCAATTTTGTATACGCCACTCTTTAGTAAGTTGTTAAATTTGTATTTGCAATTAACGAGGTTGTTGCCTATTTTGTGAAGGGTGTGGAAGGCAGCACGGCCATTATGTTTTGCTAAGATATTTTTGGTTGGTCTCTCATATGATTGGTGGTAAGTGAGTGTCACAAATCTTTCTTTAATCTTAAAGTTAGGGTAAAGTAATTTAATAATGTTGTTATGGATTCTGTTGCAGATTTGTTGCATGTCTGAGATATTATATCCATTCTTTCTAGCAATCTGTGTAATTGTGTTTATTTCTCTCATAAAATTTGATTGGTTAAGAGGAATTTGGAATGCTCTGTTGAAGAGAAAGCGAAAAGCAGCTTCTTTGTAATTATTTGTGGTGTAGCTTGTCTTCGGTATAACAATGTCAGTGCTGGTGGGTTTTCTGTAAATGTTGTGATTAAGTTCGTTATCTTTTCTGTATATTGTGATGTCTAGAAAGTTTAAGCTCTTATTAAGTTCCTTTTCAAGTGATTTTATTTCTCCTACGTTATTAAATATATTACGTAACGCCACCAGCTCGGCATCACTACCGTCAAAAATAATAAATATATCATCCACATATCCACTGTAATGTTTGATGTTTGACGTAAGTAGTTCATATTTGCCTGAGACAAGTTCCTCGACATATTCCACATAAAAATCTGCCATTAATCCTGAAAGTGAAGATCCCATTGCCAGCCCATCTTTCATGTGCTAATGTTTATTATTAAATATAAAAAAGTTTTGCAGGGTTAAAAACTCTAAAAGTTCACATATATTATCTATATCCAAGATATCGAGATAATCGTGATGGTGGAGTTGCGAAAGTAAAAATTGTCTAATTATTGTAATTGTTTTCTTGACCGGAATATTGGTGCAGAGATTGGTGATATCAAATGATATCAATTGAGTACTACTTGTGATTCTGAGATTATTAATTTTAGATAATAGTTGGATGGAATTGGCAACGGAGTAGGCAGACTTTTAAAAATGTTTTGGAGAATGTGTTGCAAGGCCTTTGCTAAGTTTTCTACAGGCGTATTACCGAGACAATTGATCTAATGCTTTTATTTGGTTTATGTAACTTAATGACGCTATAGAGTATAGGTGATTCATGTTGATAAGATTCAACTGTCTAAAATTGAATTTTTTGAGAGTTATTTTTGAAATTTTAATCTTATCTTTTACTTAATGAACTGTGGTAAAGGATCTTTCTCTGTTGTCGAGATGTTAAAATATAAGTATTTTTTAACAACTGCTGATATTGCACAATCGATTCAATAGACTTTTTTTGTTTACTGTTAGCTTTCTTAAAAGTTCCTGTTCTACGTCAGTGGCCCGTAGCTAGATGTGTTTCATGTAGGGGCATAAGGATTTTAGAACTTAATGACGCTATAGAGCATAGGTGATAGGCAATTCATGTTGATAAGATTCCACTGTCTAAAATTGAATTTTTCGAGTTATTTTCGAAATTTTAATCTTATCTTTTACTTAATGAACTGTGGTAAAGGCTCTTTCTCTGTTGTCGAGATGTTATTGGTTTGAAAAAATTTCAATGTCTTTGCAATCTTAGTATGTTCGTCCAACAGTACCATACCTGAACTCTTGTCCCCGTAAGTGATTATGATATTGTTTGCATTTATCTTTTCCTTGAAATTCTTCAGTTTCTCTTTGATCTGTCGTGTTGGTCCGGAGTTATAAACGTTATTTTTGTTGATTGTCAGCGTTCATATGATGTCCTCCGTGCTTTGGCGGAAGCTGCTGTGTCTGTGTATCTGTGACTCGATATCAATAGCTGTATTCATCTTGAAGTCCTTGGTATTCGGCAAAATATACTTGTGGCCAAGATTCAAGAGATCTTCTTCTTTCTCAAGTGTTATTGAAGCCAATATCGTGTATTTGGGTGAGAATTTAAATTCCTTTTATTCCAATCCTTTTATTGTCTCTAACGACTGCACTAATATACATACTTCGATAGGCATTCACTTGATAGTCACTGCGTATTTATTTTATAAATGTAACATAATATGTATAGATTTATCCGGTATAAAGTTAAACGTAAAATTAAATGTGTACCAAATGGAGATTTTAGGTGTGCTATTTCTAATATCCCGCAGTGTATAAATACATGACGATATAGTCTAATTTAACTTATGCCTTCAAGTTCTCAGTTATGCTTTTGTTTTACAGTCTGGATGCTAGGAGAGGTCCTTTGGAGGAGGTGTCGCACTTAGCCGCAAGCCAGGACGTTGGTGCGAGGTCCTATTTCATAATGGATCACCCTTCGCGAGCACGTCTCAAGATTCAGAACGTAACTCTACAGGACGAAGGCGTATTCAGGTGCCGTGTGGACTTCCTCAACTCGCCGACGAGGAATTTCAAAGTCAACCTGACTTTAGTAGGTCAGACACAGATTTACTTCTATTCAGTAGTACACTAGTTAGATATTCCGAATTATTATTGTATATATTCCATAAATATGTGTTACACCGGCGCATCCACCATTTTTGCAACATGTAATTTTAAATTTTTTCCGATGGAATTTAAAAAAGATATCATTTGTTTTGGCTGTTTTAAAGTTTTTACTTAGTTTATTTACCATTTTTTTACGGGAAATATTTATACAGAACTGTCCTCAACACCAAAAATCTTTGACGCTGAAGGAAAACTCGTCAAATCTGAAGCTGGACCATTTCTGGAAGATCAAGAGTTGTTTCTATCGTGTCAAGTGGAGGGAGGTAACCAGAACTTAAAAAAATATACTTATCGGAAATTGAGTTCTTAAAATATTTTTTTTCTCAGGTAGACCGAGGCCGTCGTTAACTTGGTACTACGAAGGTAGCATACTGGATAACGTGGTGGATACGAAAAAAGGCGCTTACACGACAGTGAATCAGCTGGTGATATCGAAGGTGCCCAGATCGTACAAGGGCACTAAACTGGAGTGCAGGGCGACATCTATGGACGTCGCCGATCCCGTCGTACGTGTGGTCCCGATTATTGTCTACCGTAAGTGTCTCGCTCTGTCAGTGATGTAGTAAATTGAAAGGGTATTCCACAATCCCAGGATTCGGCTCTCTGGATTTACAGTTTGTGCTCCGTTCATTTATTATTTGGTGCGTCTCGTCGTACCCAAAATTACGAATTTTGCTCGTTGCTTTATGTCTGTAAATAGTTAAGGTGGGTCGCAATATTGATTACCAGAATATCGAATTTGGATTGATTTCTATCTGTAGTTTTAACTAAAATATAAAGGCAATACTGTAAAAAGCAGCTACTAATGGGATCCCGTCACAGATGATGACATTACATTGCAACGTCGCCGCAGTGAGATGACAGCAGTTCTAGCGTTGATAATAATAATTATAAACATAAGCTAATGAAATTTGCATCGGTTTCATTAAATCATTGAGTGCGTGTTACACGTGCTAACGGATCACCACGATTGATTCAGGTTTTAGATTCAGAAAATATGTACATCTTTTAATTTATCTTCCAAATTTTTATTAAATAAAATGTTCTATTAATACTACCCCTATTCTAATAATAATTAAATTTTAATTTTCTTCTAAAATCTACAATTTTGTAATAATATATCAGTTAATGTAAACAATTAACATTATCAAACATTGTAAATACTAGACCTGAAACTTTTGGTTACAAATAGCTCCATATTTCATCTAGGGTTATAATAAGTAGAAATTCTGGGTTCGATGAAGTTATAATTTATTGGTTTCGGTCAATATCCGGATTTCGAGCGCAGCTCGTCATCAGTTGCTCACTACATGGTGAAAAAATCTGATGTGGCCACGCACATGACTTTATCATACTATATTTAAAATTAATACTTTAGTTGCATGAGATTCTATTTGATCGAGATCGGCCATGTCAGCATTAAAATAAAATTAGTAGAACTAGACAGATATGTCGATTAAAGCTGCGTTCGGATATTGTTCTCCGTTAACACCTGATATTGTTCTCCGTTAACACCGGGTACACCGTCCAAATGACACTTACGTGTTATTGGGTGTAAAAAGTGTAATACAACATCCGAACGCAGTTTATATTGACAGAAGTTATTGTCAAAACATTACCGTTTGACACTACCTACTGTCATTAGAATCAAAAAATCTGACAAATCCTGGCTACTAGTTTTAATGCAGTACGACCGATCTCGATGAAATAGACTATGCTCATGCAGCTAAACTATTGATTGTACCAAAAAATGTGATAAATTATTCAGAATTTCCTCATCTTTAATTTATTATTTAACTATTTCGACGAAATTCCAGAAATGGCCGCTTATTTGCAAAATCTTTTTAAAATGCTAAGACTAAACCTCCAGTTCCTTCGGACCATTTTCAACAGAAAGCTTTTTAGCTCTAAGTTTGGTTATGAAACTTCTAGATATGAAGTTTCGTCCCGATACCTTTAGTAGTTTCTCCGGAATCGTCGCCACAAAAATGGGTACACACATACACACACACACACACACACACACACACACACACACACACACACACACACACACACACACACACACACACACACACACACACACACACACACTCACACACACAGACATTTTTTGTACCTTGGTCAAAAATGTTCAGGGGATCCAAAAAGACATATTTCCGCCAAAATCTCAAACAATTTTCTTGGCACGATTACAATACTTTACATACCGCGTATGATAAAGTAAAAACATCTATGTAACAAAACATTCTTATTATTTGCTTAGGAGTACATACCGTCGGGTTAATGCAAACTTTGATACATCCGGGTCAGAGCGGTTTTGGTCAAACCATTAAATTAATTGCGAAATAAGCTTAAAAGACTTAAAACCAGCACGTTGGCATGAAAGGTCACAGCCATTTTAACTTTCAAGAAAGCAATGAATTTAGTGTGGTACCTGGAAAACTAACCGGTAGATGGCGCTGTATTTCCAGTGTGATATTAATCTAAACAAGACAAAATAACAATCACTACATGGAAATGCCCAGCAAGCAACATGAGTACATATCAATTAAAGTGTCCCAACTAATAACAATTGAATTCAGGATTGTGTTGACTTTAAGTGTTCGAATGCCCTGTTAGTGTTGAGGTAAGGAATTTTATATATATTCTATTGCTGAAGCATTCCGTAATTTCGTTAAGCATTGAGCCACCGTTAATTAGCTTATTTTGCTGTATTTCCATCTCCTCTAGAAGGTCCAGTTTTTTACCTTTCCGCTATACGGTCCATAAATTGTCAAATTTTATTGTTATGTTATTCATTTTACAGTATCTAACAACTTTTAGAAAGGATAAACTTTTCTGTAAAATCAATAATAAATAAATAAAGCCAACAAAATTGTATTTAAACCATTGTAGCGAACGTTCAACAATACGGTCAGAGGTTTGTATCATAGAGTTTTTTGGGGAATCATGTATATCCGACATTATTTGAAAAGAATATCATCCGAAATAAGTGAGTTTTAGTTTCAGACTGGAGGAATTCAAATAATGAAGGTAGAAGACCTTTCCCAGACCCAACAATTAGAGATATAACAGAGATCAGTTTTAAAACGAAAATTCCAATGTACTAATAGATGTACGCGATTGTATGAATGTATTTTAGAATCCGAACTTATTTCTCGTAGATGTACCGATATAGCAGCTTTGGATTCACCTAAACAACTAGCACCGAATGCTTTAAACCATTGATTCCCGATTGATAAATCACAGTAGAACAACACCACTTCGCTATTGCGGCAATAAATTATTGATTTTGCAATGTGTGCCTCGCGGAACAACAGTTGGAGCGGTGCGGTACAGCACACTGGAGATCAATCTCCCGAGGAAGACGCACAAGCAGCGGTAGTCCTTTGCAACGGCAACTCTTTATTGCGGTGGTTCAGCGTCCGACCTAATGATTGATCGTGTTCGATTTACGACCGTCTTTTTTTCCGAAAGGAACAGGAGGAGGGGTTCGTAGCTCTCCTGTAATTTACCTTTCGCGCATTACCGGGAAAAGTAATCTCGCGCGGGTTGCAGTTAATTTCGGACTGATTACCGGCTATTAACACTGGCAGCACAGCAACAGTGGGACGCCCTCCGGATGGAAAACCCTCCTTTGCGTTGCAAACCCACCCACATTCGTTTAACTGGTAATAGTTTTTTGTGCGGATGCTCTTCCGCTGTGGGTTTATTTATGACTATGGTGGAATTGTTGCGTGTTCGGTTCAAGAATTTGTTATTGTGGATTGTTTCTTTAGATATATTAGAAAATGATCGTCTATAGTTGTAAAGAAATAGGTACTGAACATTTTCTCAGATTGATTCTTTCAAATTCCCTGAACGACAGAGGTCTTGTCTTCATGGTCTTCTGCGCATAGAGACAATTTTTAATTATAGACAAAGCCGTTGTTATTTTAGTAGGGCATCTTTGGCGCCTAGTAGTCGAATGACCCTATCATTTGGTACATGTTTCATTCAAAAACCGATACAGCAATGTTATTGCTTGCTTAGGGTTACCTGATAGAAAACTAAAAATGGAGGACAACTTAAAATCTACTAAAAGGAGGACACAGGAAATTAATATGTTGAGCAAAGCTTTTGTACTTGGGTTTTCTCTACGATTTGTGAACTTGAACTTTTGAACTTTTCTAATTATTATTCTATCCACTAGCTTAAATCCTTTTTTTGGACACCATATGGTAACCCTACATGTAACTGACTATTTTCTACCCGGCTAAACTAGACCCGTTTTTTTCTACTGCTGAACACATTTACGATTTTGTTTTTATTGTGATTTAACCTTTCAAACTTCTACTTCTAAAATTGTAATTCATTTACTAAATACCTAGAAGTATAAGCAGTGTTCATTGAATATTACAAACTCAGGGAAGATGGTTTAAAAACTCTTTAATCAAATAGTACGGTTAATTAGCCAGTCGAAATATTTCTGATTTCAAACAGTTTAATATAACAATCACGTGAAAAATGTTTCATTAGAAGCAGATGTACTATAGTGGATTTCAAAATAAAAGCCTTTATTGCCTCCACTAGTCATATCGAATATGAGTCACAGCAAAACACATTAAATAAAATATTGCTAGTGATAACTAAAGCCCCTTTTATGTTTTCAATATATTTAAGAAACACTGGCTGTAAATCCAATATCAACTTGCTGATAGTAGTGAAATTTTCAAATATGGAATTTCACACGTTACATAACTTAAGTGTTAATTTTAGATCCAGTTTAGCATTTTTAAGAATATCAACAGCCTCTTGCAATAAGATTGAAACAACTGAAATAAAACATAAACAGAAAATGCAATTTAAATGTGTATGATTTCAATGTAGGTTTGAGAACATTATGTTAGGAATGGCGCATCACTCTACTGATCATCATTTTTCATGAATGATTGAAACATAAATGGAATGTTGGATGTTTCTGTCCAGACCGTCCAACATTTGTTGTTCAATCTTACTGTATATCTCTGAAATCTGCAAATGGTGAAACACAACACTCAGGCAGTGGTTCACGTTTCCAGTGGTTCTACCAGTGTTTAATCGTAGATCTTTTGTGCCAGGTGATTTCAGTAATTATTGATGCATGTACCTTTCCTTCCAAAAGATTTATGATATTGCCAGTATTGTGACTACTATCGGTTGCAAAAGTATTGAGCCCTGTGTTTAAAGGCCCGTACCTCTGAAATGGCTGAACAAAAAATTAAATAAAGTTCGTTACACTCGTGAAACATTTCTACATAATAGGAGTGATTATCAAAATTTTCTGCCCATGGGTTTGGCCACAAGCGCGAGAGTAGGAGAAAAAAGTACCCGATTTTTGCGGTTTTAAAGTAGTGCTTGACTTTCCGAATTCTTTTCTCGTAAACCACTTAACAAAAAAAATTTAATTTTTGGTCAACCTACACTTAGAGTCTCTTCTATAGATTGGAGGTTTTATTTTCTTGATTTTGTATGTAATGAAGTCTGTAAGCGAGCTTCTTATGGGCGCGGATATCTTAGAAACGAACAATAGCAGGACAACGCATTTAGCACGTAAACAATCCGTATTTGTCGTGATACTCATCCATTGATGTATAATAACATTAAAGTTATTTGGCAATTTTTAAGAGTGAAATGAATGTAATCGATTCTGTGCGCAGGATAGTTCCCCTCGGGGAAAGCGAATTACGGGCGGGAAGCGATGCAAGCCTTCACGCGACGATTTCAAACGATCAACTCTCAGGACCGTATTCAATATTTTTCTCGATCGGTTTTACTTTTTAAACTAGGTACGTGATTTTTTCTTTATTTGTGGAATTGTATATAATATTCTGTTTTGTGATTTACTTCGCAATATTATTTCTGAAAAAAATCAGTTGTTGATGATATTATCCATCTTGCCATATCTCTTTTGATACAGTGCTTGTTGCATAAATTTAACATATCTTTAATTTTAAATATATTGTGGCGTTTTGCAACTTTATGTTTTACATAAGCCCAGATTAATTCAATTGCATTAAGCTCGCAATGGGCTACAGATAACCACAATAATTTTATTTCATTGCATCTGCTTTTTTGCTATAAAATCTAATAGAGGTACCTTCTCGTAATGGTGATTTTTGACAGATACAACAGCTGTGCTATAGTTAATTGAGAAAGAAATCTGACATTGATAATTAATTGTTTTACTTCCTTGAAATAATACTTCAGCATTTTTGCCGAAGACTTGCAAAACACGTACGCACGCAACGCAGTTACTCAAGAAACTTTATTCAAGAAAATAGTTATCAATGGATTATTTATGTATATGTATAATCTTGATTTTACCCAAACTCAACCTGATATATTATTGAGGTTTGAGAAAAATAATTTCTTTTGTCATTTTATTTGTTTGCTGCTACCTGATAATATAAAATTTGATTGCTGCTTTATTGCAAGGAATATTAGGAAAATATAAATGCCAGTCTGTAGACAAGATCTTGTGTTATGCTCTGTTTAGGTGAAAAAAATTGGAAAGACCAGCGTTTAATAAAAACTGCTAAAATAGGGTACATTTTCACACTTCTCTCGGGCTTCTGTCCAAACCTAGGGGCAGAAAATTTTGATGGTCACTCAGGTTATGTAGAAATAATTCAGGAGTATAACACACTTTATTTCAATTTTTTTTGTACTATCATTGCAGGGTTACAAGCTCAATACTTTTGCAACCGATAGTAGTGGAATTGAGCTGTTGGCACTTTATCTCATTAAATCTCTTTTCAGTCGGATTTGCCCCAAAAAATTGCAATTTGGGCAAGATTTTTTTTTGGATAGAATTGGTATCAGTTTTTAGTTGCACTAGAGGCTAATTTATACATGACGTATCCAGAGATTGTTAGATTCCACTTTTTGGGTAATGTGTTGGGCTGTAATTTCTTTCTAATATTTCTATGCGCTCTTGAAGCTACATACAAAATTATTCAAGTAATTTAAGGCAAAGGGTATCTTCTACAAGCTAAGTTTATCCATATCTCCAACCTGTAAATTTTTTTTCTGTATTTCTGATTTCAGTAAAGCCGTTCAAAGTGAAAATCGTCACACCGAACGACCTCATGACATCATCCAAGCCTCACACCTGCAAATGCGAAACTTCAGGCTCCTATCCACCAGCAAAATTAACATGGATCTTAAACGGGCGAACGCTCAGAAGTTCAGTCATCACGGTGAGTACCGCTATTCCCAGACATCCGACATACTCCGATACTTCATCTCCACCTTCATACATACCAAACTATACCTAAAAGTCAAAGTTCGTAGACACCTACCGGCACCTCCACCATAATGCAAACATTGGATTTTAGACGTTGATATCGTCGAACCATGAACTACGCATGCATACAAAATGTATATACAGTGCGCGGCATCTAACCAACCCATTGAAGTGACTCAAAACAAAAACGTTGCGCACAAAATTTATATATAGACAATCTATTTTTATAATTTTAGAAAAAAATCATTATTTCTTGGTACGTTGTTATATTAAAATTCTTTGAACTTTATCTGAAAGCGAAAGCTCATCATCCCCAGACGCCTCTGCCCGTTTCTTACGTTAGTTTTGAAAGTCACTTTAGGCTATATATAAGTTACGTATGCAAATGTGAGTAACGCGCGGATCCTTTCTCTGCAGGAGGAGGAGAATGAGTCCTTCTCGAGCAGTATAGTGTCGCTGAACGTCGATTCGGAGGACGATGGAGCGGAGCTGATCTGCAGGGCTGACAACCCACGGTTCCCGGGAGGATATGCCGAGGATCGTAGGCAGATCCATGTCGCATGTAAGTAACTTTACGTTATATGGTTATACCCACACCTGTTCTCGCTATCTCTTAGGATAATGGATACTAGATTTTAGAGATAGAGCGGTATTAGAAATGAGATTAGATGTATAATAATGACCAAAAAGGATGGCAAAGTTTTTTTTTGAATTAGCGTCATCGCAATTTTGTTGAAATAGCTATCTGTTGTGCTTTTGACTTGGCGGGGGGGGGGGGGGGCATTCAGAACACCGAAATCCATTACTGAAAGTTTTCTTCGGAAAGGGATTGTTGGTATTGTTTGTAGCTTGAGCTTAGCGAATGATTTTTAATGGTTAGCATTATTTGATTTCTTTATTCAAATCAAACCTACTCTAGTAAGAATTACTTTCAAGGACAATTCTGACCCCAGAACGTGGATATTTAATAACTTTTTAACTAATTTTCCTATAATGATTTTTCGGCAAACTATAATGTGGATCATCAAGATTATTACATGCTGATAAAGTTTTGAAAAAAAAAATACAACATATATACTTGATACAATAGACAATAAGTGTCCGATTCGTCGTTAGGTTAACTCTTTTACTGTTTAGGTCTTCAGCAATGTCAGAAAACGACCACTTATCAATATTGCAGTGTAACAGCGCTCATCCTGACTTAAATTTACCATCCTTGTACAATGTACATAGGGAGGAATGTGGTACTCAACTAGTCGGCTTGCTGTTTACAGTTGGTCTTTTTTGTGCTAAAGCGGTTGGCATTGTTTCAATCTACTCCAAATATATGGGTAAAAGACTATCCATAACTGGTCCACCAAGCATGATCAGGTGGATGTCACTTCTTAGTTGTAGAGGTCAACTTTAACCAAATCTATTTACAAATGTATGTATTTTATGTGCAAAATGCTGAATATTTTTTCTGGCAATAGGTAATACAAGTTAATCTAAATACTTATAAAGATTTAACATTTTGTTACATTCATATTAAAAATTGACTAAGTTACTTCTGCTTGAACCCCCATGATATTATCGCCTCCTTTAGCAAAACTCAAAAGACTTCTCGCATCAGAAAAGAAGAAAAGAAATTCTTTCAAGTTTATAATGTTTGTAATGTAAAATTCAGATTAAATACAAATACAGATTATATTGTTAGCAACCTTATGCACGTATCAGTATATTCAATAATTTAACATGCATGCATTTTTATCACTTATTACGTCAAGCTTATTTTTAGTTGTGTCACTTTTGACGAGAGACCGCGATATGTTAACTTTATTTGCTAGTTACAACTAAAGAACTGCTGCTGTAAAGAACACTAATTCAGTGGAGTAAAAAACATTTGAATTAAAAAGTGATTTTGTTCAGAATTTATAGACGCAGATTGCAGGCAAAACATTGTTCCTATACACATTGTGGATCTGAATATGAACAATTTCAAACATATGTATAGAAATCACAACCATGTGTTCATTTTCTTATTATACACGTTTGATTCGACAACTTATGCTTTTCACTTTAGTAAAATCTAAACAATAATTATCTGGATATTGGTAACGAATTGGACGTATGTTCATGTGAACATTTATACAGCAAGTGAAACATCCAGTATGTAGATTATGTGTGCATACTGTTAATGTCAGTTAGTTCAGCGGAAAATGAAACCATATTTTCTCAACCAATACAATTAACTGCATTCTTATACCCCGGTAAACGATGCACATCTGGTCAATTATTCACAAATAATGTCCGGGGAGTACACCGAAATAAATCAGAGCTTAAACCGCAATGGTCCAATATTAATATTTATTAATTATTTATACAATTTGTAGGCTAATTGAACCGGCATTAATTTGTTGTATGTACGTGCCCATTCGAAATTAATTACTGCGAAATTTATTATTTATGAGAATTTGTAATTCCGCATGTATAATACATTCCATTTAAATTAAATACATGCTGTAGCTATATTGCCGTTTGCATATTTAAAAATTGGACCTTGTATTGTTTCCCTCAAGCGGGCCAGTTTACGATAATAGTATTGTAAACTGGCCCACTACTTGGGTGTTGTTTAGTATTAATTTAAAGTGAGTTATACATTGAGTCAGGAATTAAATAAAAACATTTGGAAAATATTACGGGAAAATGTGTGAAGTTTTGGCGTTGTAATGCGCAACTTCCGTTTTAGTAAACAAAAAACATCACTACGAAAAATGAATACGTGATGTACACATCAAGTATGTTTCTCAATTATAGATGAATATCAAGAGATACTTCATGCATTTTTCCCGTAAGTTAGGTATTATTATTATTGGAGTCGGTTACATTAGCATACTAGCAGTACCTTTCTGTAGAATAAGATTGTAAAACAAACAAAAAAAGTTTCTATAAAAGTATTTGCAAAAAATACCGTTCCCAACAAACTCTTGCAACGGAGTGCGAAACTTCATATTTAGAAGTTTTGCGACCAGACTTAGAGCTGATAATAAATTAAAGTAGAGGAAATTTTGAATAATTTATGTCTATGATATTTTTTGGTAAAATTAATAGTTTAGCTGCAAGAGTAAATAAATTCTATTTCATTGAGATCGCTAGTACTGCATTAAAACTAGCCAGGATTTGACAGATATTTTGATTCTATTGACAGTATTGTCAGCACATCAGCGTTTGACACTGCACGTAGTATCATCAGTGAAATGTACATACATATACATACGTATAACTGGAAAGGACGCGACATGGTGAATAAGTGAGGCAAATCCATTTGGTATGCAGTGATGTGGGGTAGCCATTTCTTTCTATCTCATGGCCATGGCTGTATGCAGTTTGACAGTTTGACATTTTTATTTGGGATATTGTTTTCAATTAAAAATACACTACAGCGTTCTGCTATCTGCCTACGGTAGTCAGACAGTGACAGATACCCCACATCATCGCTCAGTCTCTTTTGCTTGCGCCTGTCTAAATTCTCGCCAGCTAACAAAACGCGCGCCCAGTTTGATTAGTGTTCACTGAGTATGATAAAGTCATGAGCATGGCCACATTAGATTTTCTTACGTTGGTCAAAAATGTTCAGAGGGCCCAGAAGGTCCCCTAGACATTTCTCAGAACTTATTTTCGACATGATTACAATACTTTTCATACTACGTATGATAGAGTAAAAAATCATCAGTTTACGTCATCAAAAACACCTTTGACAGATTAGCCTCACCTACTAACATTTTCTTTAATTTTCTTTTCCGTGGTCTTTTAAATTGTACAATCTTTTCCATTTATATTTTAAACGTGCATTCGTCCTGGGATATACTTTTAATTATTTGTATTTGAATTATATGTGCCTCTGACTATTGTCTATATCTTTGTAAGATCTCACGACAAATAAAGATTATTATTATTATTAAAAACATTTTAAGCCTACACAATGGAAGACATTGTTCACTGTCCTCGAGGGAATTGAAAAACTAATCGCCTTGATATATAACAGAATGTTGTGAAATGTTCATTGTCCAGTTTATGAAATGGAATCAGTAAACTCAACTTTCGTATTGTAACTAAAAATATCAGCTCTGCTTCGAAAACTGTCATTGTTGAGTGTGATTTTATTAGAATCAGCGCCTTGTATATATATACAAATAATGAGTTGTTAGTATTTTCAATTCTTTGAAGTAGAATTATGTTTTTTTCTGAAATATAAATATCTCCTGCAAATGTGAACCAACACCATTTTAAACGATTGATTATGCCACTATGCTCTAAAATTTTGCAAAATATAATGCCCTAGCTGCGGTACTGTCCACAGCCCCAGCCGTTTTCCTTATCTGGTATTCTGGTACATATTTACACATTACGCGGCCAAAACTATGGTTTGATCACAGTATCAGCCCTAGCACTGGGTAGTAAACTTTGTCGTCAATTTCAGTTCTTTGAACATTGTGTCGCTTTCTTTATTCAAGAATGCTTCTAGATCTTTTAGAGACCTGAATGCTTCTCGAATTCACCTAAATTGCTCTCAAATAACTCTCAAATAAATAATTTATAAGCCGACCTGGGACATATTCGCAAACACTGTTTTGCTTCTATCATATGAAGCTTCGCCAGTGCGTCGTTTTTGTTTTGTATTGCAACAAATTTGCAATATGGGTCCATTGTTATTCCTTTTGTTTACTTTACCCTTCATCTGTAGCTCTCTCTTCGCTAGAGTTTTTACTCGTGGCTGGAAAAAGCCCACTCTCTGTTAGTGAAAGGTTGTTGACTTGTTGTGGGATAACTTTTCGTTCGACGAACTGGTTGACGCTTTTGTTGGAAAGGTGTTCCTGATTCTCAGTTTATATTAGCTTACAGACATTACTTTGGATCTTCTTCTTTTACTTTTATCTTCTTCTAAATTGAGAAAAGAACTACTCAGGTGTGTTGTCAGGGGATTTTTTGCGCCAAGATTCTTCAGACATCCATTAGTATTTTCTCTTTTCCACATCATTTTTACAGAATATTGGTAGAATAGTAGAATATTGCGGGATACTCACTGTACTGAAAATTGACTAAAAAGCTCTTCAAAGGCATCACAGTTACCATACATATTCAGACTAGCAAAATCTTCAAACATGGGAATAGCTAACGTCCGAGCGTGTCCTTAATTTGTTAGATTCAAAGACGCTCACCGTTGACGGCATTGTCCAAGTAGTCTCGTTGCTTTGGAAACCACGGTTCAGTTGAACATCTGTCCGGAGGCCGGCCTGTTTGTTCAAGTAATTGAAATTCACGTCATCCGATATTCAGGATAAATACCCTTTGTCCTGCCTTGTTGAATACCCTGCCTGCATAACGTATTTTGGTAAGCAGGCGAGAGGTGTTAACCGGAAAGGACTTTGTTGTCGATACGGGTGAGTTAAGTTATCGTTAAACTGGTCTGACCTATTGTTATCCGATTTGGGGATCAGCTAAAGGTGTTGCTGAATGCGTTATGTATGTATATAGGTAATGGTCGATTTGCATACATTTATCACTTCAGGGAAGTATAATGACGTTGCGGACAGAAATAGATTCCTCGCTGTACGACAATAATGCGATAATAAATGTATAACGTAGGTGTAAATATAAAAAGCATTATGTGTTCGGAGTAAATATACTGCAGTAAGGAGAATAGATGAGTAAAAAAATTTATTGCCACTGAAACTTAGCACTAAAAAATCATATTATATAAACGGAAAACTAAAGGTGTTCTCGTCCTAAGAGGTGTCAGGATTTTGAATATATCGCTTTCTGGATTAAACTGACATTAGAAAATCTGGCATTGCAATAATAGAAGGTTTTTTTCTTAATCGATTGCTACAAATCTTAAAATAATGTTGTATACTTTCCAAACGTGGTATGCAACACCACATCAAAAGTCAGTACTGCAAAAATTTTATGTTGAATTTCAAATCTCGATATTTTATTTTTTTTAATAAGCATTGGATGTTTGATATATTGAAACTAATCTAAAAGATTAACCATCAATTTAAATCTCAATTCCTGAAACTTGCTAATTGTCTCTAATAAGCTCACTAATGTCCTATATTTACTTTGTCCTATATTTACTTTGTCCTAAACAAGTAGCACTAACACTTCACTCACTGTGCTCTGCATTTTCTCATTTCACTGATTCATTAGTTCCAAGGGTTTGGTTCTCACTATATTCTGGTTGTCCACTAGCTGTAGGGCCTCTACGTTGACGTGGTGGCTTAGGCGAGATTCGTGGTTGGCGGTGTATCTTTTTATCTCTTGGATGTCTTGTGGGACACCAAAATCACGGTGCTGGTAATTGTTCCGTATGTGCCATGAAGCGGTAACCATATTCCTTAGTACTTTTTTTCTGGAAAGTCTGGATTCCTTTATTTTGGATTTTTTAGAGCAAAACCAAAGCTGGATAATGCGTATCACATACTGTAATATAGATTGTTTATTTAGTTGAGTTTTCTCTAAACTTGAGTCTAAAACAGCCACGTAAGTACATTTATATAATATATTGGTATGCCAAGTCTGTATTATTTATCAATTTAAAAGTACATAACCTCCTGCCCAGGTTTAATTTACCATTTACCAAATATTTATCATGTTTCATGGTCGGCATGATGTCGTTCGTCTGGACCCAAACTTACTTGGTCCTTATTTGGTCTCGGGAAATCAACTCATCATTCTTGAAGTTTACACTTTAAGCTGAAAGTTTGCTGTTACATTTTTTGTCATTAAAATACGCAAATTAAAAGTTAAGTTAGGGGAAATTGTCAAAATACATGTATAATTGTAAAGGGGTAATCTAAATACCAATTTTTAGGTGTAATTCCATGTCAAATCAACACAGATTTATTCCACACCACCTTGATGGAATTTTGTATAATTGTTGTCTTCACGTAGTTATAGAAAAAATTTTATGATAGTATGGTATCCCGTTTTGGAATTATGGGCAGAGGTGGTAGAGAGGTGCCGCCATTCTATAGCTTTTTCCTGATATACAACACAATAGGTCTTGTTCTAAAAATTTTCGGAGTAAAATTATAAATTAAATATTGGATGTTTTGATAATATTTTTAAGATACGGAAGTAGTCCACGAAGATTAGATGTTCACGTCGGAAAATTGCCTACATGAAATAAAACACTAGTAAGAAAATTATCTTCAGCCGTGCCGAAGTTAAAATACCAAAAAAATAATAGACTGAACCGATTTTGGCCATTCGCGAATTTGTCCTTACTTTTGAAGAGATAAGCTTGTATACCAAATTTCAGTTTCAACCTGTAGCGCATAATAATGTTCTTTTATAGTTTTTGATAAATACGTAGGCTAATTTTTAAAATAGAAATCTATAAAAACCAGCAATTCCAGGAAAAGATTATTAGTTTATACATACGCAGTATTGCCCAAAAAAACTTCCCGATCGCTAGTGACACAATAGTTATATAGATCGCCCTGAAAAAAAATCTGCTTTTTACGTGCAGTAATTTGTAGGTTTCAGTTGGTTTTTTTTTTCAAATATTAAAGATGTGTTTTTGGCAGTTGATCCCTTGGTAACTTTAATTTTACATCTACCCAAAACTATGCAGCCATAAAAATCTTAATGATCAGTTTATCCCAAAACTACGTAACTTATTATGTTTCGACCGGATCATAATTACCTAATACCCACTTAACACGATCCTTTGTTCGAGAGGTTAATCGCGTAATAGCCATCATTCGGGCAGCGGCTTTCTAACATCCGTTATCAATAATCACGATGGGGGTTAGAGGAGCAGCGGATCCCGAAACCTGTATAATAATTCCAGCGTGAGGCAATTACGAAATTACTAAACGGGATCGTACAACAACGTTTGATCCCTCGCTAATATCGGTGTGTGAGTGCAATTATTATACCCCGTCCGTTACCGTGCTTCCTTATAACGAGTGAACCGTTATTATTTGCACGGTGAACAGGATGTAATCGACGTAGCAACCGGAACTATCGGTCCGTTTCCAACCCGCATCCTTTTGGCTTTGCCACCCGCCCACTCCCGTCGATAGTGGTCTCTCGCGTTCTCTCTTGTCTGGGGGATGCCATACTAGAACTTGCCAATCTAACCTCTCCAACCGAACTGAATTCAATTAGAATGAGCTCGTCTGCCAGGGATTGTTTCAACCAACAAGTCGACCAGCTACGCTGCTGTATACGGAATGAACAACGGTAAACTGCATTACGAATTCTAGGGGTTGTGAAGTTACACTGGACGAAAACTAGTCCCGTATATAATACGAATCCACCTATGTTGCCATTAAGTAGGAGATGCTCTTGAGTACAAATTAAGTAAATTTACAATCAAGTTAATTGAAAACAAAATCGGAGTCGGAAGCGACTCCGTGAATGAGAGCGAGAGCTGTCGATTAATTTACTTTCGTTTTCTGCAAAGATTTATACTGTAGTGATTCTGCATCTTCTAATCATTATCGAAGAGGAACTAGAATTAATTAAAAACCTTAATTACCCAAGAGGTTGTCTTCATAAATAATAGTCCATTATTTGACGAGCACATAATTAAGAATATGAATCCGAGCATGAGGGTTACACACGAGCTGTTGGCGAATGTATAAACATGCGAGCGATTTCTATACGTTATGTGCGAGCCAAATACGATGTTTTATCTAGGGCTCATCATCTCAGTCTATGGTAGCGATGCGAAATACAGTTAATGCAAGAGAGAAACAAAACGAATGATAAGAAAGGAGAAGATCAGTCTCTTTCAAAAAATATTCAATATGCATAAGAACAGCCAAGGAAAAATCGCGAAGATCCTAAACACACAACTTAATAGAAAAACACGGCAGAACACAAACATCGAAAAGATAATAACTAATAATGGCAGTGAATCAAATAAAACTGAAATTATTGCAAATGTAATGAACCATTATTTTGCAACTATTGGCAGGAATCTTGCCGTGGCACATATAAATACACACCAACCGTCAGCAATACAGACAACACTAACTAACAAAAACTACCAACAAGCAGAATTAACCCAAACAAATGAAAAGGAAATCGAAGAATTAATACAGACATTAAAAGACAACAAGTCACCCGGCTTTGACGAAATACCACCACACATAATAAAAGAAAATAAAAATAAATTAATTCCACCTTTGATTAAATTAATCAATAAGGCTTTTGCGACAGGAGTATATCCAGAGTATATTAAAAAAAGCAATAATTACACCAATACACAGGAGCGGAGAAAAGAACAAGCCTGAAAATTACCACCCAATAGCGCTAAGGTCAATTTTGAGTAAAATCATCGAAAAAGTAATACAAAGAAGACTAGACCATCACATCGTCAAGAATAAAATAATACATACAAAACAATGTGCATTTCAAAAGAACTCGGGAACAACATCAGCAGCTATTGATCTAATAAATGATACAAAACAAAGACGAGACAAACAAGAAATATTTGCATGCATCTTTATCGATTTGAAAAAGGCGTTAGACACTATATCGAAAGACAGACTGGTACGAAAACTCAGAACAATTGGCGTGAAAGGCCACTTTCTAAATATAATAAAGACATACTTACAAAATCGACCACAAACCACAAAAATAAACCAAACTTCCAGCCGAACGACATATGCGAAGTTTGGAATACCACAAGGAGGAATAATACCACCCACGTTATATATTGTGTACACGAACGATTTCTTTGAGCTCCCATTAAAAGGAACTGTGTACATGTATGCGGACGATACCAGTATTCTATATTCCGCAAAAACTAAAGAACAATTACAACAAGACATTGACAACGACATAAAAGTTATGGAGGGGTGGTTTCAGGAAAATTTGCTTACAGTCAATGAGCACAAGACAGAATACATGATATTCTCAACAAAAAATACAGAACATCGAATTAAATGTAACTTTCAACAAAACACAAATTACACAACCTATAAGGGTGAAATACCTAGGACTAACGATAACTGATAATCTGAAATGGGAAGCACACAGAGACAATCAAGAACAAAAATGCGAAGACCATAGCCACCTACATAAAATCAGTCATCTACTACCAGAATTCCTCAAAAAGACAATCTACAACTGTCTATACATATCCAACATGAACTACATGATAAGTATCTGGAGTGACACCAAACAAGACAACATCAATAAATTACAAAGACAACAAAACAAGATTTTGAAAACTCTATACTGTCTTGATCGAACAACACCCACACACGACGTCCACAACACCACAAAGGAGCTCACAGTAAAACAGAGAATAACTTTTAACAGAATGTTACTAATACACAAGATCAATAGAAATATGATAAAAACTGAAATAAAATTAAAGAAATCCGGCGAAGTCCATGAGCACACAACAAGATGTAGACCACACGTCAGATCAGAAAGAGGGAACGCTCTAGACAAATACAACAATCTGGAAACAGACCCAAAAAACCTAAATTATGAAAGTTTTAAACTAAAAGTAAAGTCACTGATTCTACAGGGAAGAGTCAAAGCCTAAACAACCAGCTCGAACAATCAAGAAAACGGTACCCTTGATACCATTAGCCCGAGACCGGATATTTCGTCCTAATCCCGAGGTGAAGGGAGAAAACACTACGATCAACCGTTTTATAAACATTTATTGTAGCACATTTATATTTTTTATATAATTTTGATATAATTTTGAATAAACAATCTTATCAAATGTCAATCAACTGTCAACTACGTAGATGTTGACAATAGTCTTGAAAAATAATGACAGTTCCTTGAATAAATAAGTCATTATTCAAAATAACTGTCATTATTATTCAAAGCTACTGTCATCATAATAATCTGCGTGTATCATGATTCATGAATCATCAGGATTATATAGTCATGGTCACAGATACGTATACAATGAACTTATTATGTGTGAGTCGTCGATATAAGATGTAAGGTAAAAGTACTAATATAGCTTTAATAAAAACGTAACAAATGATAATACATACTAAATAAAATTGTAATATATGTAATGAAAACAGAACATTATAATACACAAATATAACAAACGAAATACATTGCACATACATGGAAAATAAATTAAATTAAAATATTATATTAAATAATAAAAGTAGATAGCAAGTACTAAAACGATTCACTAGCATTAGTCATTGTTGAAAAACTAATTATAAATAACACTATACCAAACATAATAACAAACTCGGCAGTTATAAAACTAAAAAAAAACTATACAAAACCATGAGAAAAAGGCCAATTATACTGAAACAAAATCAAATGCATCCAACCCATACTCCGGCGAACTGTAAGCCTGACTAGTATATTGTTTATGATTTCAACGTTAATTTAACAGTAATTGCAACATTTTCATGCCTTTTCCATCCAGCTTTCACTGTCATTATAGCTGATATATAGTTCTATATGAGCTGCATTCTATTTCAAAATTTTATTTCAAATTGAAATATGAAATTGCAGATGTGATTAAATGTTTTGATTATTAAAAAAAAGAAGTAATTATGCGAGAAAACAGTAACATAGGTGACTTAGCTGGTTTAGTGGCTAATGTAGGTGTAGAAGCACTTATTAGCACTAGTGTGTGCTAGTACTTTTTTTGCGCAGAACGATGCGTAGAATTAAAAAAAAAATAACTAGATACATTGTGTTCCATTTTAAAAAAAAAATTTGTTAGGAAAAACTGTTTGCTATATTTTGTTGCAGATTATGACCAGGCTGTACCCAATTTAGATATGATACACTGGATAATGGTTATTTAAAAAAAAGGCTTTAACCCAGACAAAAACTATTTGCCTGAACTGCATTCTATTACTGATGTTTTAACGAGTTTTAAATTATTTCTTGGTAATGAATAGTTAATTAATCGCATTCGCCACTTTGCTTTCTGTCCGACGTTTTATTACTCTAGATGATACAGCGGCGCCAATTGTTTTACGACTGTGTCGATTACGCCTATGCTATATAGTTTCGAATAATGTGCGACCTAAAACGGGCGCAAGCCCATTACGCAATTCGTCTAATTGACCGCGCCGTCACATATTTATCGTAAATCTAAATTAAGGGAAGCCATTTCGATGCTGTATACGGGGCGCAGAAGTGTCCGCAATATTGCCAATTTAAAGATCGCCGGGTTCAGATAGGAACTTAACCCTAGGTTGCGGAGGTCGGGCGCTCTGATATTTGGGAAAGCAGGCCGCGTTTTGTATGTCTAGGATAAATCTGGATAACCTAAGTGACCTGACGTCTAACCCCTCACGTTGTATTAGATAAAGTTTCCTGGTTGAATCATGTATATTGTAAATAGTTATAATAAGTAATAAGGTAATAATTTGATTCACTTTGTCCTTATAATTAAATTATGAAAAATTAATCAAGTTAAATAGTTACGCCATGCAATTTTGTGCGTATAAAAATCCTCCTTACGAAATTATTTTTCAAAAAAGCCCAACCAATTTTTCCACAAATTTTTGGGATTTCTGATATCTTTTGGATTAAATATTTCCCACGAAACTAACGTACGATTTAGACAAAATCGTTGCTAAAAAAAAGTCGCTAAAAACTTAAATTAAATGTTTATACTAACAATTATGAAAAATTAAGTGTATAAATCCACACTTATCTTACCGTAGGTATGTATATTTTTGAATTTCGCAAATAAAAAATACGTTAGATTATTGTAGATAAGGTTACGAAATATAATCGCAAACAACAACTAAAAAATGGTTCTGTTATTTCGTAACCTACTTTAAAAGACAAAGGTTATGAATTTGGCACGTATACCGTGCCCTGCAGAAAGTTGGAATTTTTTTTTTATTATTAAGTATTCATAAAAATTTATTCTTCATAAAACCTTCTGGATTGTCTTAAGCCTAAAATGCAAATATGAGTGTATTTATGAAGAATAAAACAGTTCTTCATAAAAGTGCCTGGGTTGTCTTAAACCTAAAATGCAAATATTATACGAAAACACTGAAGAGTAAACTACCTTTAGGTCTAAAGCTCCTTCTCCGTTGCATATGAATGAAAATGACCTTCATCTTCAATGATATGCAAAAAATATATTTCGAGTACTTCAAATTATTTAAAGGCAATAAGTATGAAATTATAGTTACCTTTGACTTTCAAGATACCGGGTGTTCTCTAATATTTCTCATTTTTTTTTCAAATACTCTAAAGCTTTTTTTTATAGTTTTTGTAACACCCGGGACATGCAAGCAGCTAATCTTATATTTGTATTTTACGATTAAGACAATCCAGAAGCTTAAATAAAGAATACAATTTTCTGAGAAGTTAATAATGACACTTTTTTCATTAGTGTCCAACATTCTCGCGGACACGGTGTATGTACAGTCTTGGAATTAAGTAAGTTTGTGTCAGTATTTCAGCAGTGTGTCGATGATACCTTCATATATGAGTTTTTTAGTTATTTTGGTCGGCCGCTCGGCCGCTAAGTGCAAAAAATTGTCCGTTTACGCTGCATTCTCGTATATCGGAAATTTATTATTTGCGGAACCTTGTTCGAATGCTTTGAATTGGTTTATAATGATTTATATGATTCTATTTATTAGCTTAATGTGTAATTAATTAATGTAATTTCTACATTGCACTGTAGGTGTGTTTTTATTAAATATAATGTTAATTTTATATTAATAAACATAAAAGTTTTCGATTACATGAAATGAAAATCTCATTTCAAGATATTGCATAAAACACAACAAATTATACAAACTTATTGCATCTACTAGCTTTTTTTGCGTTAATAGATATAGAAATCAATTTCTTGTTGTCAATATTTTTAATGAAGGTTATTTCAGAACTAACATATGTATTAACATATATTCACAAAATAGAAATAAATTAAAACTAAATTGCTTTAAATTTGTATTTATGGTAATTTGTTACTTGTGAATTACAAGTGTTTTTAAAATGTTTAGCTTCAACGATATTTTACAGTTAAACTTAATAAACAGAAAGGAGCATGTATTTTTTATATTTTTTATATTAACATGAATGTATCATTAGAATTTTGTCATTATTATATTATACCAATATGTTTCAAATATCTGACAACTGAATATAATGACAATTATGCATATCCCTAATTTACAAAAATGTATAATAGCTTGTGGAAGCAAGCTCTAAACTTTCGACGAATTATGATGGAATGTAAATATGTAATAACTATTATTTAAAAAATTAAATAAACCAAAATATACGACCATCTAAAGGAACATTTAGACAACATAAATACATAAATACCAAAATGTCTTTTTTTTTCTAGAAAGTAGAAAGTAATAAGTTTCATATTGGTTTTCTCTGTTCCTTCAGAAGTTGGAGCCGTTTACAATGAGATATTGTTAATAATTCAAACGGCTGTAACTTTTTAATGAATTGAAAAAGTAATTTACTTTCTGAAAACATATTTTGCGGAAGAAACGTGGGACATCCTGTATATATTGTTGCTATAATTTTAATTACTTTGGTTGTCAAGCGTGTATTAGATCGCATGAAAGATAATTGAAATATTAACTGCTTTAAAGTAAATACATATATAATAATTCCATTGTCCTTCATACAAAATACATGCTCCGTCCTAAATATAAATTTAAATTAAATTTAGAGAATTTATTTACATTTAGTGAATATATTTTAATATTACAATTCTGAAATTCAGTGATAATCCTTGGCAAACAAGTTGATTTATTTTGCATTTACTTACTTACGTAATTAATATGTGTATTAAATAAATTAAATTTATATAATGTGTCGTGATATTACGCAAGATCTTAAAATGAGATTTTCGTATCATATTATCAAAAACGTAATATTAATGTTTATTAATATTATTATATATAAATAATTCTATATTTAATTAAATGCATTACCTACTCGTAAACTTAACTGTAGTGGTCATATTACATTTATTACATTGCAGCGAAGGTATCACATGAAGGAAAAGATCGGACACACTCAAAATAAACTAAATCCCGTTACATTACATCCATCGAAAAACCACCTCGTGGCAGACAACTTTTTGCGAAGCGGCCGGGTCGAAGGAGACCAGGGAATCTATTCTCGTCATCTTTTTGAAGCGAAAGTGAGTCTTCTCAAATGGTTAGGTGAGAGTGGGGATATCGGCGGTTGCCATGTGTTTGGAACGTATGGGCGTGGCGCGTGCGTTATTGTTCTTAGCAACAAGCAAACTTGCCATAGATACGTTCGTATGGGCGTGGCGCGTGAGTTATTGTTGTTAGCGACAAGCAAATTTGCCAATAGATACGTTCCAGATACGTCCCCACTCCTTCCACCTAACCATTTGAAAAGACTCACTTTCGCTTCAAAAAGATGACGAGAATAGGGTCCCTGTACAGGAATATATAACCGACATACTATTTTCAAATCCTGCAATAGAGATACGAACATACTTAATTCCATGACTGTACTATGTAGGCATCTATTTTTATGTATCGTCACGCCTAATTGTATTGTACTTAGTTTGGACCTATTTGGACTTTGTTACCTTGTTTCTTTTTTAATTGGTGGTACCCTATAAATCGCAATCGAAATCTAAATATAAACTCGGAAGTTGATAAATCTGAAAGTGGAAAAGGCAACTTTTTTAAACAGAACCTGGTAAAACGTTTGGCAAATGTATTGTAAAATAAACCGTTTCTTAGATATGTTAGGAATTGTGGAAACGTCAAAACGTAAATTGTGATTATTGATGTGGGAATTAGATTATTATATAACCAGAAATGAGCCATGAGTGCCAAATGCGAGTATGATTTGTATTGATTTGTTTGTAGCTTGAGATAATTACCAATTTCTCCCCTTTCTCCTAATATATTATATTAGTCTGTCCATGGCTATGTGTAGAGGAACCTTTGTGATACCTAGCAGTGAGTGTGACGCCGGCCTGATTATACCGGGGATATGTGAATCACATAAAACGACCGCCCTCAACAAACGAGATGGACATGAATCATTACCTAGAGAGTTGTAGTACGATACAGTTGTGTACCATAATAACGTTACATCTATCATTATAGTTTATTATTAACCGTAGTTACTGTGTATTATTAGTGCGTACCCGACTACATATGTAAAATAAAATTTCCTGTGTTCGTTTCTCGGTATTAGTTCGTCATTGTTCTTCATCCCGCTTCACTTAGTAACATTAATTAAAATTAATTTAAAAAATTATTATACCATAAAACTTTACATCAAAAGAAATTAAACTTGGTCTTAATACAAAACAAGGAAGGAAATTCGAAAATTGAAGCCGTAATTCATTAAAATCCCTTTTCCGCTTTTCGATTCGTAAAATTAATCCGAGCGGTATTGGCTCATTGTTTTCGCGAAAATAAATCCTTCCGAAAAACGGGGGCCTCGTTATACGCCTCTAAAAGTGGGGGTGGGGCCACTTTTCAATATCGTCCTTTGTTTCTTTTTCCAGTGGTACCCTTTCCGGCCCTATTTATACCGTAAAATGTCCTTTGTGGTCCTTTGTGTGTCCTATCCTGCCCCGCGTCAGCTTTTGACTTAATGCCGTTATTCATGCTGCTGCCGTCCACTCAAAGGTGGGATTTATTTAAGAATAGAAAAAGGGCGATTAAAATGGTATATGGGTGGGACTCGCACATTTTCGGCCACCCATTTACCCAGATTGTGCTGAGCGGATTTTCAAAATAATTCCGGATTTTCTTTTGTACGCGATAAATGAATTATTCGCTTTGGATTTAATATTTAATATTTTTTTAACAAATATGAGATTGTGCTCATATGCAATCTAATTTTATAATTTAATTCAAGTACACGGATAATACACATCAACACAGAGAAAACTACGTAAAAAACCGCAAAATGTTGATAATTTTGGGAACGTCGATTTTGTGGAAATGAGTTTTTGATAGATTTAAATGTGCTGAATACGAATCCGGACTCATACGCTTCCTATCACAAGCTGATTACAAATTGTATATAGCGCAAAGAAACCTTACACACAGGGATTATTTGGAACGAGAAAATATAATTTCTTGAATTTATTCACTAGATTTAAAGACATATTCACTTGGATGAAGAAAGTTAGGTATATACAAGAAATGCCACATACTCAATATAAGTAAAATAAATTCTCAGATAAATGCTGTCAACAAATAAATTGTTTCTTTATAGGAACCAATATTGTATTGAAAGAAGTAATTGAATTTTTCGTCCCAAAAATGTTAATTTCTCCAACGAAGTAATAGTAAATCCATCCAAGTGCGTAGTTACTTGATCCAAGAAAATATAAGACATTTAATATAAGTAAGTATTGTTTACTGAATAAAAACCCACCAATTATTTAACTGAAGTGATTCTCACTTCTTTCAAGTAATCCCTTTCTCTGGAATAAATATGCGCACCGTGATTTTGTCAAGGCTCGCGCGCCCGCGCGTTGTGCTGGCGCCGTAAAGGAGCCTAACCCAGTACGAAAACAACAACGAAGTACCCGTACGGGATGTGCCTCCTGATGCCTCCGGATGTGTACAATAAACGTTTCAACACAGAATAGTTTGATGTAACGCACGCAACAGTTTAGAACGAGTAAGTAAATATAGCATACCTATCTTGTTAATTAGCAATAGAAAAGGTATTTGTGCCAAATCTTTAAAATTCTTACATTAAGTAGCTAAAAATATTTACCGGGAATAAAAATATACACTTCATGATTACTGTTTACTTACTTCACCAGAGTAACCACTTTCTTAAATCTAGTAATTATTCCAAGAAATAAAATTTCTTGCTTGAAGTCGATAATCTCTCGCGTATATACGAACCTACCAACTACTGCAGCCAAGTAATTCTCTCTTCGTTCGACAGATCACTTTTCTGTGTGTACAATTCACAAAATTCAAGATCAATTAATTTATCAGTATTTTTTTATAACTTTAAACTGTTTTTTTTCTCGATTTTCTTTATGTAAGGCCACGCAAATTCTATAGATAAGAATAAATTCTGCAAAGATTGGTAATTCTACTACCAGTAAATTATACGCTAAAGTCAGCCATAACTTTTACCTTTTGATTGTCATTGACAATTTGAAATTCAGTCTATTTCACCAAACAACATTGTCGCTTTTCAAGTGATTGTTAACAGTGATTGTATACCTAATAATTGATATGGAATTGCTGGGCTGTATGTCTTATGTTATAACACACCAACAAGGCACAGAGGCAGTTATCTATACAGAAAATAAGTTTAGAATGAAAATGCTATAAAAATTTATAATTCTAAACACCAAATACCATTCTGTAGTGTTAAGTCAAAAATTGTTTTCGACGACTCTGGTTAATAACTGTTTTATAATCAATTTTTGTTTCGATAGTACCTGCTGATATTTCTCAGGAGTGCACGACGAGCTTTATATTTTAACAGAACCCTTTAATACTAAAAAATAATCTTTAACAGTTTGTTAAACATTCCGAATTATTTTCTGAAAATAAAGTTTGACCCTCAATATCGAAAACATTGGCACACCTAACCAAAAATTCCTCACAATGCCTAGTGGGTCAATTTTGAACAATTAAATAAATAAAACAAAACAAAGCTATCATCAAAAAATAATTTGTTTATTTACATTTTTATATCAATGACGTTAGTCTTGCGTTAATTCTATCAATACCAACCCCTTCACACGACATCTATTTTCCTAACTATACATCGTCTATGTAGAATGATCGCTTCGAAAATCAAAGTCAATTACATTTCACGAGAGGTCGCACTGACACAATGGCCGACCAAGATCTATATATATATACGGCGGCGAAGAATAAGATAAGCCGTCCGGCGGCATAGTTTAGCCAGCGGCGTGCGGTCAGGGGGCTCCGGGTTCCGGTGACAAATGTTTTGGGCGACCGTTGTCCCGGAATGGAAACCACATCCAACTGGATTACGGACGGAGGCATTCCGTGGCCTAGCCGGCTACGAGAGCAGCATTGCCGTCCACCGGCAGCCTACCGCGATTTTGTGCATGACGAGTTTATTAAACATATTACCTGAGAAAATCTCGGATAATTTAATGGCGTGTCTCTCTCCCTTTGAATGTGACTAGCGACCGGAGAAATCTCAGCGCATTAAAAGTGGACGCTAGGTTGGAAAGTACTGCCCAGGACTAATTGATTACGGTCCTGCGAATGGTCGAGGTTGGTTAAAAACAATTGGAAGGTTTGCTTGGAAATTATTTGCTGGCTTTGTTCAGATGCTTGTAGACTTTTCATTGGATCCCAACGTTCTCGAAAAAAAAAAACTTATTGTCTGATTTCAATAATTCCTTGGAACTGTTATCAGAGAAGTATTACTCATCATAGTTCCCACTAAAGGAAAGATAACGGCAAAAACAATTTAGTAAACGTGCTCGACAACAGTGGTCTCAAAACTTTTCCAAACTGAAAAACTATACTGCCTACCTTAAAAATCACCTTGTCGTCGGTGATTTTTAGGTACGCACGATACTAAGTGAAGCTACGGGTTAGAAACAGAGACACAATACAATTCGATGAGATTAAGTGAGACATGTTTGTCGAGTGTCGCTCTCATGAACTTTAAATGCAACTGTCTTTCTCTAACCTTTACCTTCGCTTTGCTTCACTTCACATTGTCCATCACCATGAACGTGCCTGCCTCTAAATGGAACTTAAAATTTCCTTCATTACTGTTATCTGGGATTTTAATATTTCCAGTTACGTTTCTGAATTCAGATGTATGTATCACACTTGATGTTTGGCTGTAGATTTTGTTCTTTTTCTTTAAATAAGTAATTGCGGCGCATTGGAACTACAATTAACGTTTATGTTTTTGTATGAAGCAAAATTATGACATTTTGCTTCATACAATAACAACATACAAAAATCGAAGACCTTGAAGTAGCAAACTAGCTCTTAGCAAGCATGCTAATGTGAATAGAAATATACAGATACCTAGAAATGATACAAATACCAGATACTCCTCAGATACCTACTCAGATACCTCCTCGTTGCTGCTGGGTCGTCAACTCTTGTCAGATCTAGTTGTTGGTTTCACATAGAAATGGCATTTTCAAATTAAGAGCATCGATACATACATAATTGAAGTTCCTTATTTTCCAAATGCTACGTGATGTAAATACACGTATTTATTTTGGTAAATCCCATGGTAAACCTGGCAAATTTTCAGAACGTTTAGGAGCTCAAAAAATACAGTATTTTTCATAATTTTGTTTATAATCGATTGTGGTTGCTACCGGCTGTACAACTTAAATTTTATTTAAAAAGTAATAGCAAAACATTATTTTATTCGTAAATTGTTCTAAGTAAATATCTGTCGGCCGGCACATGTTGGGATGTTACTTTAATGTATTTTAATGTGGTTTTGTGACAACCTTTTGAGGTATTTTTATTATATTTTAAATACTGATTAACTCATATATCCCTATTTTGTTATAGCTATGATTATGGCTAAAATATAGCCGAAACATCAGCAAAAAGGTCACAGTTTTATTTAAATTCCAGCTCCCAAAGCCATTAACAATAGTATTATATATTATTTTATTACTTTTCTTATATAAAGCTTTCTTATATTAGCCAGTCAGAATTTTGATTTAATATACAGACTTGTTGCAAAACAAGAAATAATTAAATTTTACCAAGAGTAATTAGTTTTTCAGTTTTTTTACAGTTGAATTTCAAATGTCATGGGGAGAACTTTTGACTTTGACTATTGCACTTTTAGGACCAAAATTTCTTTATAAGTATGATTTTATCTCGAGAAGTGAACATTTTGGTCAATTTCAAGTATAGTTACGTCTATCTGAGAACATACTGCATAACCCAATTTATATTCAACTAACTTGTTGTTCTAAATCCAGGGTATTCCAAGTAGGCTATGTAATAATAATTCGTGTTAGAAAAATTATGTCACCAAGTGTACTCGAACGGTTAGAACGTAACGCTTACCACATTAACATCCTTGTGAAGCGAAGGATTCTGCAACCTGTGGGTCACTAGAGCAAGTTCCTATTTTTCGTAATATCACAAGCAAAATTAAAACATTACAAAGTCTATAGGCACCAATAGATCGTTGGTTGGAGCATTCTGCTAGAAACTCGAATGTCTCTGGTTCAAATCCAGGTTGTGGCTGTAATTTCTAATTTTTTTGTTTACTTAAGATAGATATCTCTCATGTATGTCACAATGTTCTATACATTTGTATTTTTCTGTTATGTCCGTACAGTTTCAGTTAGATTACAAAGTTTGTAACGAATCTCATTTATATTTCAGATCCACCAAAGGTTTCAGTAAAGACCATTGATGGCGCCACATCTACCAGCAAAGAAGGAGCCTCAGCAGAACTCCTATGCGATACAATGGCAAGACCATCTGCTCATAACTTCAGCTGGTACCATAATGTAAGTAATATCCCACGTCTTGGCTTTTTATGCCTTCTTTTGTGTCCGATGTATTCCACCCATGTCTAATGTAGACAAAATAAATAGAACCCAAAGACAAAAATACAACAAAACAAACATATACATATAAACATCTCTAATTAAATCAACCACAAAAAATCACAAATATCCCCGTTACTTCTATTTGCCCTTTATTCAAGACAAACAAATTTCAATTAATGCTAAGCAATAGTGGGTTGCAAATTAAACTGACGTTCGCAACAGGCGGATTAAGGCCTTAACGAAATCGATTTTATTTTACGCTTCTGGTGGCTGGCGGCATCGGCAGTCGCCAAATTTAATTACGCCAACTGTGCTGGCGAACGCAAAGCGCGATAAATTCCGAACAAGCGAACAACGCAGCGCAGCGCTAGAGTCAGGGTAAGCGGGCAAGGGCCCAGACGTAAATATGTTTACGTTTAGTTAGATTCGCCTAAAAAATAACATCAGATGATGGCTTTTAAAAGTATATCCGCCGGGGATCCACTCCTCCGTTCAAAAGGAAGATTATACCAGAGATATTAAAGGTAGAAGCATTGAAAATCGTTAAATTAGAGTTTATATGGAAAATAAAGACGAAACATGAAAAATTTAAAAGAAGAGCTTTAGCGAGAGTATAATATTATCTCCTTTACTTACTCCATTGCATGAACTGTATCGTGCAAATTTACAAATAGGGATACATACCTATTAGAAATGTTGGATGAGTGTTATATATGGCGATTATGTTCTTTAAGTTCATAAGTCCTTTTACCAATTGAAGACAATACTTTGGCAGAAATTATCAATACAACAGTAATCCATGGAAATCTTATTCCACCCGTTACTACAAAAGAGATAATAAATGAAATTATAAATATGAAAAAGAAGAAGATATACTTTGACGGCGTGACATTTGAAAGAAAAGGTGGCCCACACACTATTAAAAACTGACAAGGAACGATATTCTATATCAAATTATTTACTTCGGAAAAGGTTTTGAAAAGGTTCTGCAATCAAATTATTTATTTCTGAAATGTTTAAAAACAGAAAAACAAACCATTCAGTAAAATTAAAATATACCGTCGTTTTTTAGACAGCTAGTTCCGACTTCAAGCTTGCCGTTTCTATTCAAGCAGACATTATTATTAACGCGAAACTTTTTATGTACATACATATGAGACAATTCTGGAGACAATTCCATTTCCGCGACTTGAAGCGCCAACGCGCGTTAAAACAAACGACAACGACGTTCCGTGCCGACGTAAAGGCGTATACGGAATCTGATTTCGCACTCACAAGAACGCATTAAAACTGCATCACCCTCAAAAACTAAACAGCCTGTGCAGGATAATGCTCTCTCTTAAGCGGACTGTCCTTCACTGTTCCACTACGGTTATACTCGAGAGAGTAGAACTCCTCTGGCTTCTTCCGTTTTTGCGGCAGCTCGGTACACCAGGGAAATTTTCGAACTTCCCAGCATGCATTTAGCGGTTTCTCTCGGCATCTGTAACTGCTATTAAACATACAGGAGAACGGATTGTTGCTGGTAAAACCCTTTCCGTTTCGCTGGCTGCAAATAGTGAAGATAGGTATTCCTAAAATAAACAAGTGGATGTTATTGACTACTATCGGTTGCAAAAGTATTGAGCCCTGTGTTAAATACAAGTAAAGGCGTAACGGCAAATGTTTCGTCAAGGTTTTGAGGGCGCATGCGTGGCCGAGGCCCACATTCACCATTTTCCCGTAAGGTGGCGCTAGCTTATTTCTGCTTGCATGTTTTGTGCTCAAACACAATATTAGTGAATTTTGCACTCAATTATCGAGAGGGAATCTTTAAAACAGTAGTACATCGAATTTCATAATTTTTAAGGTATTTATGCCATATCTGAACTGTGCTGGCGTTCTGGTAGTGGCGCCATCCAGTATCATTTTAACGAACCATATCGAGAAGGGCGACACTGAATTATCGAGAGAGAATATTTAAACCCGAAACACATCGTCATTCATAATATTCGAGGAATTTATATCATAATTGAACGAAAAATCACTTTATTCGTAATCAATTCTTATTTAATTGTAGTTCCATTTTGCATGCGCCATCTAGTATCCTTTAACGAACTGGAGCCTCATCCCTTCCACATTTCTGAAAAGTTGGGACGTCGACATCAAAGGAGCCGACAGCTTTTGCGCCTACTTGTATTTAATTTACGTTGGTGTTATCAGAGCCCAGTGTGTTATACTTCTGAATCATTTCTACAATAAATATTGGTGTTTTAAAAGTTTCTGCTGCTAGGTTTGATCATGAGCGCGAAAGATGTGTAAAATGTACCGAATTTTAGCATATTTTAATTAACGCTCGCCTTTCCATTTCTTTCCTCCTAAACCGTTTGCCCTAGAAAAATTTTTGTAAATTTCCTTGCAATAAAGGCCATAAACAAGATTTTTAAAGAAGCGGATATCCCGGTAACGAGTATTAGCAAGTATTAGCGGTAACGACAAAGCGATCAAAACTAAAACAATCGTGACTATTGAAATAGAAACACATTTGAGGATTTTATAAAGCGATACAAATGTGCGATATAATTTTGGGACAGCGCAGTACGTCGGTTCATGGGCCATACTTCGGATCAAACATCATATTTGATGATTTAAACAGAGTTGAAATTGAAATCTGAAAATGTGTAGCTCAGAAGCCTTTTATGTAAGATTAGATTGCAAAGACCTGTAAACATGCTCTTTAACGCACGTTGAATCAGATGCAAACAAATTGATTTTGTAGTAACATAAAGATAATATAAGGAGGGGCAACACGAAAACACAGGCTTAGAAATACAAAAAAAATATCGAAACCAGAAGTCTCTAGATATCCGTCTCTAGGTCCATAGTTACATATAAATCAAACTAAACTAAGTAACTTCGTAATCACTATAATTTTCAACAATGTCTCTAGGGGTTTGCCGGTTGAAGACATCAATAAAATAGCAAATTTTCTTAAATTTGCTTTCACATTTTAGACGTGGTAATAACAATGTACCGCAGCTACAGTAATATTCTAAACTAAAAACAATAGAGTACAATAAAACAATATAGACAAAATCTCTCACATACCAACAAATTAGATCAATATTCGTGCATTTCCACATGTGGAATTTTTCAAAACTGTTGTTGGGGACTTACTAAATACCAGGGTTCGGAAATATTCATTTATGAACGTTCGCGTACGTACATTTATGATTTTAGACGTGAACGTGAACGTTGCAATATTCTCTGACGCGTTCTCGTTCGCGAACGAGAAGCATAAAACAAGTCCAGATCGTTCGCGTTCGCGTATGTTAGGTAGCAAAAATTTCTGCTGTTGTTCGTACGCGTGTGTATTGGTGACTCACACAGCGTGCATTCATATATGTAGCTATAAGTTGCATCGATACGTTCGCGAACGGTCACTGCTGTCGTTCGCGTACATAGGTGAATGTAAGTGCTGCGTCAAACATTCGCGTAAAATTGGTGTGGTTCTATTCTATCTTCCATGCGTTTCAGATTTATAAAAAATGTTGCGGGAGATTATCAGAAATTGTTCAGAACTCCCCAAGGATCAAATCCACAACCACTATTTTTTTCACAGCCCCCACCCTCCCCTGCAGTACCCTAAAAATCAGGCAAAATTTTCCCCAAATTTACAGTTTTACAAAGTTACGTCATTTCATTATTTTTTTTTTGCAGAAATTACTATTATTGGATTATTGACATGTTTTTTGTCATTTATTAACTAATTTAAAATTGTTTGAACAATTGCCATTTGTTTAAACAATAATATAGGATGTTACGAACATATTTTTCCATTTTTTTTTAAAATTATTCAATTATTATTTTCTTTAGTCATTTATTAACTAATTAGCAATTGTTTAAACAATTACCATTTGTTTTAAAAAAAATATTTGAGGTTACGCACATATTTTTCTAATTGTGTAGAAATTATTAGATTATTGGCATTTTTGTCATTTATTAACTAATTTGCAGTTGTTTAAACAAATACCATTTATTTAAACAAATATATACATTGTACTGGACATAATTATTGGATTATTGACATGTTTTTTTGTCATTTATAAACTAATTTAAAATTGTTTAAACAATTACCTTTTGTTTAAAGAAAAATATACGATGTTACGAACATATTTTTCCAGTTTTTGCAAAACTTATTAAATTCTTGTTTTTTGTCACTTATTAACTAATTAGCAATTGTTTAAACAATGGCCATTTGTTTAAACAAAAATATTTGAAGTTACGCACATATTTTTCTAATTGTGGAGAAATTATTAGATTATTGGCTTTTTTGTCATTTATTAACTAATTTGCAATTGTTCAAACAAATACCATTTGTTTACAAAAAAAATACAATGTTACGGACATATATTTCTTTTGAGAAATTATTATTAATTTGGCAATGTTATTAATTAACTAATTTGCAATAGTCAAAATAATAATACCTACTTAGTGCAACCACATTATTGGTTTGACCGATAGCGTAAAACCTCCAAAATTAGAGACCAGAAATCCTACAATAATTTTTGCCAAGAAATACGTACTAACATTGTATATTATTGTTTATACAAATTTATTTGTTCAAACAATTGCACATTAAGTAACAAATTACAAAAAACATGCCAACAATGTAACAATAATAATTTCTACAAAAACAAAAACAGAAAAAAATTGTAAATTTTTGTTTAAAGAAATGGTAATTGTTTAAAGAATTGCAAGTTCGGTAATAAATGACGAAAACTCAATAATATAATAATAGTTTCTGCAATAAATATAAAAAATATATCCGTAATAATGTATATATTTGTTTAATCAAATAGTATTTGTTTAAACAAATAGTATTTGTTTAAACAAATAGTATTTGTTTAAACAATTACAAATTAGTTAATAAATGTTTAAACAATACCAATAATCTAGTAATAATTTATGCAACAACTATAGAAAATTATGTCCAGTACAATGTATATATTTGTTTAAATAAATGGTATTTGTTTAAACAACTGCAAATTAGTTAATAAATGACAAAAAAGCCAATAATCTAATAATTTCTACACAATTAGAAAAATATGTGCGTAACCTCAAATATATTTTTTAAAACAAATGGTAATTGTTTAAACAATTGCTAATTAGTTAATAAATGACTAAAGAAAATAATAATTTAATAATTTTTGCAAAAGAATGGAAAAATATGTTCGTAACATCGTATATTATTGTTTAAACAAATGGTAATTGTTCAAACAATTTTAAATTAGTTAATAAATGACAAAAAACATGTCAATAATCCAATAATAGTAATTTCTGCAAAAAATAATGAAATGACGTAACTTTGTAAAACTGTAAATTTGGGGAAAACTTTGCCTGACTTTTAGGGTACTGCAGGGGAGGGTGATGGCTGTGAAAAAAATAGTGGCTGTGGATGTGATCCTTGGGGAGTTCTGAAAAATTTCTAATAATCTCCCGCAAGTTTCTTTCTAAATCCGAAACGCATAGAAGATAGAATAGAACCACGCCAAATTTCCGCGAATGTTTGACGCAGCACTTACATTCACCTATGAACGCGAACGACAGCAGTGAACGTTCGCGAACGTATCGATGCAACTTATAGATACATATATGAACGCACGCTGTGTGATTCACCAATACACACGCGTACGAACAACAGCGGAAATTTTGTCTACCTAACACACGCGAACGCGAACGGTCTGGACTTCTTTTATGCTTCTCGTTCGCGAACGAGAACTCATCAGATAATATTGAAACGTTCACGTTCTCGTTCGCGTACGAACGGGAGTGTATGTTTCCGAACCCTGCTAAATACACATACTGCGTTGGTTTTAGCTATTTTTGTTTGTTTCGCCTCAATAAAGAGTATTGTTTTAAAATGAACATTTTTCAGTAATATGTACATAAAATTAAAGTGATAAAAGCTAGATTGCCCAAAAAAGTTTAACAATTAAATAAAAATAATTTCTCTGCGGATCTCCCAATTTTGATGTGGATTTGTATGAACAGTGGTTGTACAGATAAAATTGAATATGTTTAAAAAAATCTAATGTGGCCAGGCACATGACTTTATCATACTATACAGCAGTGTCAATACTGACAATACTGTCAATATAATCAAAATATCTGTCAAATTCTGGCAAACTACATGTAATGCAGATACGACCGATCTCGATATAACAGAATGTTTAATATGTGTAGCGTTGGTTCGAATAAAAACTGCTAACGCTTCACTAAACTATTTATTGTGCATAATAATGCATAATAATAATAATAAGTTAAAGTTTGCTCTTGCAGCTAAACTATTAATTTTACCAAAAAATGTCATAGACATAAATTATACAAAATTTCCTCGATTTTAATTTATTATTTGACTATTTTGACGAAATGACAGAAATGGCGGCTTATTTGCAAAATATTTGAAAATGCTAAGGGAAAACCTTTAGTAGTATATCCGGAATCGTCGCCACAAAAAAAAACGGGTACACACAGACACACACACATAGACATTTTTTATACCTTGGTCAAAAATGTACAGGGGACCCTAAAATCTCAAATTTTTTTTTTGACACGATTACAATACTTTACATACCACGTATGATAAAGGAGAAATATTGTTTAAATGGTAAGCAGAAACTAAAAGGTTGAGAACTGCTGCTAAACAGCATTGTTGCTGTTATTGCTGTTATTACTATAATCTTGTTTACTATGAGGCAACAATGTTGAAAGAGTAAATATAATAATTACATATGTCTACGACACAGATGATTAGATAATAATTCCAGACAACTTCGTACCATACCTACTGTAGGGGTGCTGTAGTCGGGTTGCAATTCAATCAAAATTATACATTTAAAGAAAAATTTGTTGTGAAATTTTGGCATTTTAGCCGCACTCTCGGCAAATTTCAGACCTGAATTCGTTCAGGAATAGTCGCGGGGCGCTGAAGATATTCAGGCAAAACATCACGTAGCTCCACTCGAATGTAAAACACAATGTTTTACAAGTTCGGAGTGGCTGTAAAGAGGGAAGTTTCAAAGGCGGCTGACACGGCACCCTCGATCCATATTTATGAACCCCACCAGGTCCCCCATCGGTTCATTCCCAGAAATAATAACACCGAAATATATTAAATGGAAGAAAATAAAGTGGACGGCAGGCATTTCGCGGCGTTTAATTTGCATACTCCGTTTCGATTTTTATTTATATTGAGAGAGGAGGCTGTGGCTGCTGCCTTCGCAAACCCTGCGCATACATTATGGCAGCGGCAGACGTCGAAAAAGCCCAGTCGCCCGGTCCGTAGAAAAAATATAGAGACTGGCGAAGCGAACCGACAACAACTGCGCACTTTGTTCCGCTAGGTCTGTTCAATTAGGGGTTTGTTTATGTAAATATGCCCTCATTCTGTTTGTTCTCCCATTCTGTCGTCCTATATTTCGGTTATTTGGTGCATTCCTTCCCGAATTTCCTCGTATGGAAAGAATTCAATAGTTGCTCTGTATATATATGGTATGGTTTAAGGTTTTGTTGGCGGAATATTATCTAACTTAGCCGTGGTCAATACTATGACCACGGCAACCCTGAGCAACTTTTATTCGGCTACATTTACACCAACAAAAGTTTCTAAAGCTCTTTTCTAAAGCTCGTTTTGACATATTCTTTAAAAGTTTGGACCTGTGGATTAAAAGTTAAAAGAATTCAAATTGAATATGATTTTACAGAGGTTGTTTACCTTTCGAAGGTAGTAGCGGGTTATGATTATATCCAGTATGGCCTCTAAATATAGCTATCTAGCATAATTCACCCAAGCTTTATTTTTTCGTGAAAGGTTATCCGTAATAAGAATTTTGAGGACAAGTCAACAACAATAATCAGGATTTGGTTTAACAGCTTGGTTAGATAACCATAAATTGTTAAATTGACGCAAAAGCAAACTATCAGCTTTTTGGTAATTTTAACTTCTTAAACAAGTTCTCTGTTGATTCCTACTCTGTTGTTGATTTCCAACAACATTTTACCCTGATCAATAAATAATGATCTGAGGGTCGGGTACACCACATACCTGGACAACTCATACTACGACAACTCATACCGTGACAACTCATACCAACACAAGTCATACCAAGGGACACCTCATACCAAGGGACAACTCATACCAAGACAACTCATACCAGAAGAACTCATACCACGACAACTCATACCAAGACAACTCATACCACGACAACCCAAGCAACCCATAACAAGCCGACATTATTCTTGTCACAGTACGGTGTCATCTAGTGTGATTAGCAAGTTTGGCCAGTGTGTATGGCGTGGATGTTTTCTATACAAGGTGTCACACGGAAGATGATGTAGATGAGGATGTCGGAAACTGTTAGAGCTACGATGTGAAACTTGCGTATATGCGGACCCTTTGTACAACAGTTTTTATTTTCAAAAATTGTGCATGGATCATCTAGATATTACAGAAAGAATGAAAACTGTCAATTACTTTCTTCTTGAATAACTATGCAATTACGATAAATAGAAAGTAGAAATTTTGTTTTCTTGCATAAGAACCCACTCTGAAGCCATTTATGTTGTAAAAAATGCTTTTGTCCATCAACTTTAGCTGGGTGATAAATATCTATCTTTTTAATTTGTTATGCACCCCTCAGTTATTGTTAATTCTCGTTTCGAACAAATAATGGTCAACTATGTCAGGTTCCATTCAATGTTCACAAATTTAAATAGAAAATCAAGATTGCTTTCCAACCATATGTGTAACACGTTTACATGGTTGTAAACCATTTTCAATATTCTATTGAAATCTGTTAAAATACAATAACGCGTCCATAAGAAATGAAACAGTTGAATATCGTCGAGCCAAAGCTGATGGACAAAAATATTTTTTGATACCAAAAATGGCTTCAGAGTTGTTCTTATGTAAAAATACGTAATTTCACATTTATATTTATTGTAATAGCAAGGTCAATCAAGAAAAACAAAATTGACAGCTTTTACTTTTTCCATATTATCTAGAAATCCGTGTAAAATTTTTGAAAAGTAAATATTGTTCTGAAATGTGGCTAAATTTATGCAACTTTTGTCCCACTTAACCGACATAGTAGCTCTTAAAGTATCCGAGATTCCCATACTCCCTATGCATACTCCCTATACCAAATAATAAAGCATTAAAGAAAGTTACCTAATCATACTCGATGACACTGTACATGACAACAATCATTTGTCGGCTTGTTATGGGTGTTTTGGTATGAATTGTCATGGTATGAGTTGTCCTGGTATGAGTTGTCCTGGTATGAGTTGTCCTGGTATGAGTTGTACTGGTATGAAGTGAGCTGATCTCCAAACGTAGTATAACACATGTACGTTAAGCCAAATAATTAGTTATTTATGTACTTGGTAATGCTCGCCTAATCGCGCAATGTACACTATTCTTAGAACTTGTAATACCTACTGTATTATCGGTGCTGAGAAAGAGGTATCTTGCAGCGCGTCTTCGTAGGGGCGAATTCTCAACAGGATTTGGATGGAAAAAAGATTATCCTCATAGATGACTACAGGAATTACATCAATCACATTTCTAAGGGTTTATTTTTTACAACAATACAGCTGCAGTACAACAATCACTTTTTGCAATGCGTTTTCTATTGACGAAACGTGGATTTTGAAAGTTCTTCTGTAAATTTCTTGTGACAAGAGAATAGTTGCCAAAACGTGGAAAAAATTAAGACTGAGAGTAAAAGGTAAATTTTAAATTATAAAAGTACATTCTTGATTATGTGGTGTTTCAATCGCACTATGTTCTACACACTGGAAATATGATTAGTTTTATATTGTTTCAGATTTGCATTTTTGGATTATTTTGAAATAAACGTTATTCTATTCGATACCAATTCAGTATCAGAAAACATCATGACGCTACATTTTAATTATTGACATCAAGAGGAACTTCAGAATGACACATTATTTTGCAAATTTAATTACAGCAAAGTTGTAAAACTTTCGACTATGACATTTTTTTATTTGTTTATGAAATATTGACTATTTACTCTAGGCCAAATTAACAGTTGGCAACATCTTGTTTTTCAACTGATCTTCATATTAAATGAAAATTCTGACTGTGGTTTTGAATTTTAAAGAGTTTCAAGGTGAAATAAAAATTTAAGTCCATTGTGCCTAATTATATCCATCTGGGGACCGACCTAATAATAACAATCGGGGTTACGGAAAACTTAATGTAGTAGGTATTGATAATAATCACATCTACACAAAATCTTGCGCTGCAGACTCCGTTTAAGCCTTGGTGTATTATTACACTATTTTATATATCTTTCGTTACTATGTATTTTATAATTTTAGACACTACTGGCAATTTAAAATTCATTTCGCGTTTTCTTGCGTGTTTTCTCTTATCTCTCCAAACCCACGGAAAACAATAAATAATTTTTATTATTCCGGGTAGTCCTTCCCTTTACAGGAAGCGACGTTTCTTCTGAACATTATCCAGTGCGGGCCGGCGTTTCGGCTCCTGAAAGACCTGGGACCCATGACACAGAAATTTAATTTAGAGTTTTCTTTCGCGTAAAAGTTAATATATCAAGATCGCCGTGGCCGTCCCGCAGCCCTGAGTACCCCTTCCACTACCCCTACTCCCGCCCACTAACGTGATGTATGTTAAAATGTTTATTAAAGTTTCCCGGCACTGGGAATGAAAAGCACGGCTGCCGCCCGACTCGTTTTCAACTCACGGGGCCTCCTCCGTTTTTAATTTCGTTGAACAAAGGCCAACCGAATTCCCGGATCCCTGTTTTACCCACATAAATCATCGGTGACAAGCGCAACTTCACTGTTTACTGCAAATGTAAAAACAACACATGATAGATCGTACACTTTCTTGGTAGTGGTTCAATTCCAAAGTTAATAAAAATAATAACCAATGATCGAATGTATATTACTTTGGCTTCAGTATATTTGTTTTTGGAATCAAAGTTGCTTACTTCTTAAAGAAGTTAGTCCAATATTTTTTCTCCCAAAACTATAAAGGTTAAACCCATTTAAATCGACATCATTAAATATCACAACATTGCTTACATTGAATGAATATTTTACTGTCTTAAAATGATCTGTCTATTTCTGACATTTTCCCCGTATTACAAATTCTTTTTGTTAGCCTTTCTATGCTATGATTTTATGGTATCTAAACAACATACACAACTACTTCAGTTATTATTAATAAATTGACAGGTCTTAAATTCAAACTGGTTTTAAATTAACCACACTAATGATATTCTGTATGTGGTGTTTAAATTTTTAACACTGGTGATAACTTACTACGTAGATGGGAAATTTTGGGTCAAATCAACAGATAATATTTTGCAAAAAATACATCAACAAAAAGTAAAAAAGTGGAGGCTAGGCAAAATTACCCCAGCGGGTGATTGGGATTAAAATTAGTCATTTGACATACCTATTGGCATCAATGATCGCTTTCAAAAGAGTTTGTTTTGAATGATTTTATTGGGGTAAAAATATAAATGTAAATTAGTTTAATTATACTTTTTATATATTTAACAAACATTTTTACAAATGGAAAGTTAAATTTTTATTAAATATATATTTGAATTTAGTTATGCGTTGTTGCGGTTAATATGTATTCGCGTCGGAGGAAATGGTGTAACGATATAGACCAGGGTTTATCTGGAAGAGAAAGTCAAATTCGTACATTAATTATAGACTGTTTGTTATGCAAAAAAAATATTCGTTTTACTGCAATATTTGGCACTAAAATAGCACAATTGTAATTAATATTATCGAGCAAAACATGTTATCAACAAAATTACAGGTCAGCCAAACACTACTACTTCACCGAATATCATATGTATATGCAGTTTTAAAATAGCAATTAATGGGATTTTATTGAATTATATTCTTTTACATACAACATTCTTGTGATAATGTTTGTTGAACCTAATAAGCGTACATGAATCATGAAGATTAGGTTTGTATAATTAAAACAAAAAATTTTGTGTATATGATTTAGACCGGAATTGCAAAAAATTGGCGCCATCACTGGAATATTATCATCATAAGCAACATTTGTTGCTCTTAATGTTATAACTAAGCTGACAAGATACTTAGTTATTGTATTAAAATGATCAGATAGTTTAAAGTGGAAGTATCCACGCAGTAGCTCCGGCACAGCAATAATAAATTCGGAAAAAAAGGAATGGATAAGCTGCCCAACCATCCCAGATAATGATCGATCCTGGAAGTATGTACCTTAACACACACAATCAACAAAGTGAATCCAACAGAATTCTGTGAATATAACAAAGAGTGCAAAATAAAATGGTCTACGATTCTCTAAATAAAGCAAATCATGCAAGCTAAAATGGTATTCTGGAAAAAAATATACAAATAAAAGTCCATGCACATGCTTGAGACCGAATTCACATGTGATTGCCGAAATACGAAAGATCCACAGCACTGTTTGTACCACAGAACACCTACCTGATAAACATCTGGGGAGACACAACAAAGAAAAATATGCAGAAAATACAGACACAGCAGAATAAAGTTCTAAAAACACTATACTCAATGGACAGACTGACACCAACTAGAGACCTATATCGAGCAACTAAAGAACTCAACATATCTAGATTATTTACATTAAATAAGTCATACGGTCATAGTACCGTATGAGATAGAAAGAGATAGCTTGCCCACTTCACTGCGGGTTGCATACCAAATGCATTTCCCTCACTTATTGACCATTACGGGTCTTTTCGAATTATAGATAGTATATACAGTTCACTGCAAATGTGAAGCAATTTTTGGGTATGCTCAAATGAAAGGTACACACGGTGATCTATCGCTTCGGTGATCTGTTGGATTCGGCGGATTACCGAATTCGGCGATCTACCTGTTTCGGGAGTCTACCGGATATATTTTGCAGTCCGGCCGCTAATTAGTATATTATTTGACGAGCACATAAGGATATAAATCGCTAGCATGAAGTTTATACGCGAGCCGAAGGCGAGCGTGTAATCATGAGCGATTTATATTCGTTATGTGTGAGTCAAATACGACGTTTTATCTACGACTCATAAATTCCATTTTATGTAAATTATTTTAAATATATTTGCCAATGGTGGCGAGGAGAACTGTCAAATAACTGTCATCCGCGTAGGTTTTGACAGACTTTGACACTAGCGTTGTATAATTATGACAGTTCGTACAAATAATGAAGTTATTATTTGAACGAACTGTCATTATTATACAACGCTACTGTCATTATAATCATTAGCGTGTATCATGATGGGAATTATATAGTCATAGATACGTATGCAATGAACTTATTATAATATGTGAGTTGTAGATAATAATAACACCCTCACACAAAGCCACATAAATTTTCACAAAATGTGGTTACCATGGTGGCAAATGTATCTGAAGGAAATAATTAAAACAGTGTAAAGTACCGTTAATTATCGGAAATGCAGAATACATATTTCGTTCTTCCTTAAACTACATTTCCAACGTCATTGAGCATTTTATCACATCAATAAAAATACATCTAAAAAATTTGAGAACTTTTGTTGTCTGTGGTCAGCTTTAAGGTCTCCATCGTGCCGCGTTTTCGATCAACATTTTGGTCGCGTTGGTAGAAACCGCAAAATCACTGTATAAAATCAAGCAACCCGAGTAAACACGACCGAGGAATAAGGGAGGTAGGGTTGACGATTTGTTATTTTCACGGCCGATAAAAAGCGCCCTCTTTTTGTTTAGCATGCATCTATCTGGTAGCCGCCGTCTATCGATCACCGTGACACTAGATTCCCGTTATCCTTGATATTTATCGCGAGCGAGCGCCCCCTGCATTCGTCTCACATCATTTCCCGGATCGAGGAGGTGGCCCGGATATCTCTCTGTATTCTTCCTCTTTGTCCTTATCAATGGGACTCCATGGGAAATACACTCCTGATTGATGTCTGGATCTGCCCGATCGGAGACCGGCAAATCCAATGATTTGTAAATTTCCGATTGCCCTGCGATCGCATAGTTATTTTAGCGGATCGAAGCGGCTTATGAATCATTTATGCGTTCTGTCTCGGAGAGTTTCTTTGTTGTGGGGATGTTCTCTGTGACGATTGATGATGCTATAATGCTAATGCCCAGGTTTTTTGTTTGACTACTTGCATTTGAGATGATTGCCTTTGAGGTGCTAAAATTATTACCTTTTGTTTTCTTTCCGTTGTATAGATCAGATTTGTCCATAACTAAAATTGGATTTCTATGTTTCTATAGTATACAGGTTGTCTCACGGAACTGATGCATTTTAGTTTTTTTGATTTTACTAGTTTTAGGGTCATTTTCGCGGTTACGTTTAAAATTAAATATCTCGGTTATTATTGAAACTTGAAGTTGCTTTATTGGTGGTCTAAAACTAGAGACACAACCAAATAAGACGATGTTTAGTTCATCATGATATCTTATACAGGGTGTTTAAAATTTACAACACAATAATTAAATTTTCAAACGTAAAAAACTCATCTTTTTTCAAATGGAGCCTGTACACCCACACGCCATTCGATAGGAATTCTTATTCCCTATCAATCAACATTAGGGTTCCCCATATCTATCTTTAATAGTTTTTGAGATATTGTCAGTATAAAAGAATGCAAACTAAATACAAAACGATTTATTCTTCATTTAAAGGAATGTAACAACTTTGGAACTGCAAGAAAACAGAAAAATATTGAAAAGGTTTGTTAAAACTGAAATAATATATTCGGGATCTCTAACTTAAATTAAAACTCAATTACGTTGTTCGAAATGCTGCCCGTTCTGCTCCAAACATTTTAAAACTCTTCGCTGCACTTCTGTCATCGTCGTTCTTCGGATTTCTTGTCGCTGAAGTCCATTAATGGCGGCTACTACTCTGTTAGTCAATTCTTCTCGAATATTAACTGGTGTGGACTAGACCTGACTTTTCACATGACCCCAGAAATAAAAGTCTAATCTGGTGAGTTTGGTGGCCACCGCCACGGTCCCCTATTTCCGAACCACCTATCATCAAACATCTGAGTTAAATAGATACCACATGCGAAGAATGTGCTGGTGTGTTGATAAAAGCAGTCGCGGAAAATATTGAGGGGAAGAGTTTGTAAAAAATTGTTCACACATCCACGCAAAGTTTCTAAATATCGATCACTATTTAAATTTTCGTTGTAAATTTCGTATCTAATTTCGACCCCCATTATTAAATGGGAGTATTCAAAATCGATTTAAAGAAAAAGTGACAATATCTCAAAAACTATTAAAGATAGATATAGGAAACCCTAATATTGATTGATAGGGAATAAGATTTCTTATCGAATGGCGTATCGGTATACACGGTGTTCCATATGAAAAAAATGAGTTTTTTCGTTTGAAAATTCAATTATTGTGTTGTAAATTTTGAACACCCTGTATAAGATATCATGATGAACTAAACATCGCCTTATTTGGTTATGTTTCTAGTTTTGGACCACCAACAATGCAACTTCTAGTTTCAATAATAACCGAGATATTCAATTTTAAACGTAACCGCGAGAATCACCAAAAAGTTAGTAAAATAAAAAAAAATCAAAAATGGTGATATTTAGGTAGAAACGTAGAAACCAAAACTAAAACTAAAATTATCATTCCATTTAAAATAACAAAGTTGATATCGACTTCCGGTGACCGGACGTGACAGTTAACTTGAAAATATTTTAGCTGAAGAGCTCAGATCGTGTAAATTCTAATTCCACAATTTCAAGTTTCCAGAAATAGTAGAACATGAGAAACTTCTAATGTACCAGTTCCGTGTGACAGCCTGTATATGATTTAGGTAGAGGTAAACTTGTGCTGAAATTAGAGAGAAAAAAATCTTTCCCACCCGCTTAGTCTGCGGCTGCAACTGTATGTATAAAGAACCTACACACTATTACTAATTCTGTTGTAAAGCAACAATCAAGTTATAAAGAGCAATATAAAGGATGCATTTTCGTAAAAATATTACTCTAACATACCTTGACAGTAGGCTTTATCATTTATAAGGAACCAGTAAGGAATATTTTGAACGATGTATAAGACTGGTTGGTAGAAGAATGCTTTTAAATGAAAACTCGTCTGTATATAAAACACTAAATCGAATGACAATTAATAACAAAAAACCAGCTCGGCCTGGATTTGAATTTGGAACGCCCTAATCTCCGGTCAGAGGTTCTCCCAGCTGAGCTACTGAGACTTTAGACATTTATCGGCCAATTTGTCACTTCAAGGAAAGAATACCAGCATTCGAACATAAACAACCCCGTCCTGGCACCAATTTTGGACAGTTCTGTATATGGGGATCGGTAAAGATTTCTTGAACCAGCAAATTGGTCCCTAGTTCAAATCCGACCCGAGGTTTGTTCCATAAATTATACTCGCCCGTATAAACATTAGTCGAAACAATATAATTTAAGTCTTAAATCAAAGCTACCTACTCAGAAACTCAATAAACATGAGAAATATTTATTCTAAATTCCATATTTGTCTTCAACATAAAATCAATACAAATATTATATCTAGTGTATACTGTATACGAAAACAGTTTATTGATTCACAACATTTACGATGTTTACCATTTCATCAGAGCATAACCGCACAGCCACTAACGTTGCAATAACATCCAACCAGCTAATAACTTCCTTAATAGCAGCTATCAATTCTACGTAATCTAACCTTAAAATGTCGATAATACACGTTCGCATATCACGGGGAACGGTAAATGGCATCACCGTATGCCACAAATACCTTTATTCCCGGCAACCATAAACGAGCGGTTTCCACTAGTTTGTAGTCGTCCAAGTTGCTTGCAATCACCCCGAAGAACTTCCGGCGTATTGCTTATGGCCCCGTCCGAATACAATCGTATTAGTTTACTGCACGACCGCAGTGCGGCGCGCATAGCCGCGTGCTCGCTGTTAGCTAATCACTTTACCGGTTTTGTAATAAAGCTGCATTAACTTTGGTATATCTAGTTGGTAGTATAGTCTGAAGTACGAATACGAATTAATTGTATCGTGATATTTGTATTAAGTGTGAATAATGGCGTGTCTATCTAATTTTATTAGAATTATTGACCAGTAGTGAAAATAGGGACAGGTGTTTGTCAGGAACGATCGTTTATGATTCACAATACAATGCAGCATATTAGATTAATTTGTTATGATTTCCTCTAAAAGTATATTATATAATGCGTCATTTAGCTCTGACCATCAAGAAAAATTATGACCCAAAAATAATCACTGTCGATGAAAAAATACCTTCAGATTTCTCCTGAGCTAGAAAATGCAATTGTGTATATTCAATTTTGACCGCAAATTGTTTAAATTAATTACTATCAATAAAAAAAGAATCATATTTCTTTCCTGTAATTTATAGTTTTTATATAATTAATTATTACAGGTATTACATGCCAACAATACCAATTAATCAGATGTTCCTCCAACGACCCTATTCTTGTCATCTTTTTGGAGCGAATGTGAGTTTTCTCGAATGGTTAGGTGGGCGGAGTGGGGGTATCAGCGATTCCCCTCTGGAACGTATCTATGAGCAAATTAGGGCAACCGTCGATATCCCCACTCTCACCTAACCATTCGAGAAAACTCGTATTCGCTTTAAAAAGATGACAAGAATAGGGTCGCAAGTCTCTTCCGTAATGGAAAGTTTAGGAAGAAAAGGTCAAGTGGATTTAGTACAGGGGATGGATCGGGCCAACAGAGTCGCCCCGACTAATCTATCGATTAGGAAAACTGGTGCACGATTAGGAAAACTGACGCACGATTTAGTTGACAAAAAATGCTTGTTTAGGTGTGTCCTACAACTTTTTTAATTCAACTTCTTCAAAAGCATACTTTAGTCCGTAAACACATTGCAAAGACAACAGAACAGAATAATAAAAACTCTATATTGCCTGGACAGAAGAACACCAACAATTGACGTTTACAATACGATAATTGAACTAAATAGAACCCAAATAATACTACAATCTAGACTTATACTAATATACCGCATAAACCACAACCTAGTCAAAACTAAACAAAAACTAGTAGTCTGAATAAGGTACATACATATTCTCACGACCCCATAAATCAAAAACTTAATGTAGTCACAGCCATGCATAAGAGGGTGATGAGACTCTCACACCCAGTTTGATACACAAAAAATGAAAATAAGATCTACAGATTACCCCAAACTACTGCTTAAAAAGTTAATCTTTTGTGTCGCCTCAAGAAGAGTTATCTAAGATTTAACTGCCCCGATTGCACGTGATCCCGTTATTTATAGAAGGTTTCCTTTCATACCTGGTCTGTCAAATGTCCTCTCCCGTATTTTCTGTATTGAGAACCTAAGAATTGCCTATTACAATCTGGGTACGGTTGGTAATTTTTTCACTAAGTTAAAACAAAATACTCCATCAGAGCATATGCCCAATGTTGTTTATCGTGTGCCGTGTGCTGGTTGCGAAGCTCGTTATGTTGGTCAAACGGGTAATTGGTTGAAGACCAGGTTAAATCAACATAAATTAGACATCAGAAACCAAAAACTAGCGAGCGCCTTGTCCCGACATTCAATAAATGAAAACCATGCTATTGATTTTGATAATGTAGAAATACTTTACAAGAAACGCAACCTCCGTGAGAGCCTATTTTTCGAAATGATTGGGATAAAAGAGACTAATGCCGCCATGGATTTGCGATCGGACACGGACAATCTGAGCAACATATATCTGTTAAACTTGGATTATAGGATTATAGTCACTCCAATGTTTTAAATAACACAACGGTTAACTTTGGTGACATTAGTGAGCTAGTGTTTTAATTTTCGACTTGTGTTTTTTTTAAATATATATAATCTTTTTTTTAATTTTTTTTGTCTTATGCTTATGGTTGTCTTATGCTGTTTGCATTATTGTAGTTTTTTGCATAATGCTGTTGTTTTTTTTAAATTTTATTAATTGACTAGTTGAATCTTATAAAACTACTGATATTTTGTTTTGTTTTCAAATTCTAATTGTAAAGGTAGACACATTGCGTTAGTTGCTTTGGGGTGGATGGCGTTTTTATCGATACTGGTTATTTTTGTGGTTTCGATTGACTAGTTCCCGCCAGTTTCTATCGTTCGTTTGCACTGGCAGCTCGTGTGTACAAAATGCCGTGGTCAACGTTACGTGTATCTTTGTTTTAGGACTATTAATTGGTACGTTTGTTCAGTTTCTTTTGTAATGTAGCAATGCTAATATACAGGGTTGGGCAACTAAATGGAATATTGTCTGCACAGAGTAAATGATTAGTTTTATCAAAAATTATTAAACATAAAAGTTGTTTGACTATTTTTTCCCCATATTTTCATAAAATCTAATTATGTCTAAATAATAAAATAAAAGCATGGCGACTATGACGTCATTTTTTTTAAATGGCAACTTATGACGTGTGATACATCGTTGGATAGCTCTATTTCTTACCTTTACAGCCGTATAATACATTCCTCCACATTCATAATAAATCAAATGTAAATTAATAAAAAACGCAAAAAGATCAATAATTTAATTTATTATTAGAAAAGAGAAAGGAAATACAGGTTGCTTACTTAAATTAAGTAAAGCGAACTTAAATTTAAATAATGAAACTAACGCAAAGGTACCAATAATGTGGGTATTTAAAATACCAACCCAGACATTAACTTTTGGGGATGCTGGGTATGCGCCTCCTGTATCCAATGTGGATTTTATGCCGCCCAGTAACGACAATTGTGACGATTAACAGTGCCATTTAAGCAAAATGTTGCCTCGGCGGAAAATAGAATCTTCTTAACAAATTCATTGTTGTTACACAGCTCGGTCATCTGTTCACAAAACTGTAACCTTCTATCGTGGTCATCTTCGGACAGCTCGTGCACTAAATGAATTTTATATGGACGGTACTTTGCTTGTTTAAGAATTCTTCCAACAGATCGACGACTTATTCCAACATTTAAAGCTAGTTGATTGGTAGATGTTTGAGGGCAATCTTGGACAGACAACAAAACATCCAAGCTCTTTTCTTCGTTTGTTGCTGATTTGGTTCGAATTCTAGAATCGCCACGTACGCTTCCAGTAGCATTAAAGCATGCTAAAATTTTGCTGACGGTTGACTGAGTAATGGGATTTCTGTCGGGATGGACATCATTGAATAAATCGCAAACCTCGTTTATGGTCTCCATAACCTACCATCATTAAAATTTCAATTTTTTCACGTTCCGTTAATCTAGACATTTTATAAACTAACAACAAATTGTACTATTAACCACCACGTGTATACCATGAAAATTGACAGTTGACAGTTGATTTATTATGAGTATGGGGGAATGTGTTACACGGTTGTAAAGGTAAGAAATAGAGCTATCCAACGATGTATCACAAGACATACGTCGCCATTTAAAAAAAATGACGTCATAGTCGCCATACTTTCAGTTTACTCTTTAGACATAATTAGATTTTGTGAAAATTTGGGAAAAAAATAGTCAAACAACTTTTATGTTTAAAATTTTTTGATAAAACTAATAATTTACGCTGTGCAGGCAATATTCCATTTAGTTGCCCAACCCTGTATATGTAATTTTGTTTTATGTAGTCCCTGGAGAAGCTAAAATTTTTAGCGAAATATTGAATTAATTAAAAAAGTCAAACATCATTTCGTTATATATCAACGGGCAAAAAATTCCTACACTGTAATTGAATTATATATTATTTCCAAAATATTTCAATAATATTTTGGAAAGAATTGCGATGAAGGGAAACTAAAAATGATTTGGAATCCTTCTGGTGTTATCCTTGCCCATCACGCCAATACATTCTCGACGATTTCAGCTCATATTCTGAACGATTCCCGCCACGTACACATGGAGCGAAATCGTAACCGTAGCCGTGTTTGACGTGCCAAGGTCTATATTTGATTTTCCCAGGGAAGAATTTAGCTGAGAAGTGCATGCAAAGTCGGCTGTAGTAGTGGAGTCGTGATTCCACCTGGGCCTGCCGCTTCCATCGCGCGTGTGTAGATGGCGCGCCTCGTGTACGTGCCGAAGTGATCTCTGGCCTTCTTGTTGAGTACACGTGCAAATAATACAGAAATTCGAATGTGCGGTGCGCGGACGCAACATTGGATTTGTTCTATAGTTTTAATACAATTCGCTAGAGAGGATAGCAATACTATGTGTACTTGAATATTGTCGGTGAAAATAAAAGCTAGTGTTTAATCAGGTGGTAATTACTGAGGGCAGGCACCATTAATCAAAATAGAATAAGTGAATTTTTTGAAAAAAATAATGATTATCTGTTTTTTTCTTGTTATATTATAACACAAGCCAACAAATTTAATTGATTTGAAATTGCCGTACAAATTACCAAAAAAGGTTGTTGAAACCGTTTACATTTACAACGCATGGTGCCTTGTCAGATATATTGATATGTATGTTTCAAATATGCGAATTTCAAGGATAGTTATAATGTTATTATCAAAATCAGACATGTTTCTTACTAAACAGCTACTAATCATAGTAGTCAAAATGATTTTTTTTATCACTCCAATTAAGTTTATGATTCTTGGAATTATAACTGTTTTACATTTTTGTATTTGTATCTATTTTCTGAATCTTGAATCTGGGTACCAACCAAAAAATACGATGTAGCTGGTAAGATGTAGCTCTAACTGTCTAAGATCCTCTTGAGAGTGCTAAAACCGTTTACCTGAACTGAAAAATCGACAATGCACTTGTGGTTGTGACATTTTTTAAAATATTTTTATAGTTTTATCACTGTATTTTCGGATTATAATTTCAAGTAGTTTTGTCACCGTAATAATTTATTTCAGAGATCATTATGTCCTCATGCTAGTTTTGACCATTTATCTGTTTTTCAACCAAACATGTTTACGTTCGTATTCTTTTGTAGGTAATATGTCTAATACAAAAAAAAACTAATAATATGGTGACATACAGGTGGGATGTAAATTTTATATAAATCAGAAATTACAGCCACAACCTGGATTTGAACCAGGGACCTTTGCGTTTCTAGCACAATGCTCTCCTATCTGAGCTACGGACAGCTACTGAGCTACGGAGCCTATGACATTTGTTAGATATAATTTTACTTTCCTGGATTTGTGACAAATTATATCTAACAAATGTCATAGGCCTCAGTAGATCAGATGGGAGAGCATTGTGCTAGAGGCGCAAATGTCCCTGGTTCAAATCCAGGTTGTGGCTGTAATTTTTGATTTATTTAAAATTTACATCCCGCCTGTATGTCACCATATTATTAACCTATCAATATTAATTTGACAAATTATGTCGTTAAACATTTTCATTTGTCAGAACTAATGTTCGTTACTTTACTATAAGAATATTTTTCCCTGTTTAATGAGCAAACGATTTGTCGATTTGGTTGAACATAAACTGCCTTAAAAAGAACTTGAATCGATTAAGTGGGAATTAGAATCTAAAGGAACGTTCATCATTAAATTTTTGTTACTGCGGAAAATACAGTATTTTGCTGCTTATTGGATTTTGTTACGCCGAATCAGCCGTCTCTATTATATTGGCTAGTGATCGTCAGGACAAAGGAGTCACAAAAAATAAAGTATTCCCTATTGCCTTTCCGACTCTTTTTTTTCTTTCAATTAGCTCGTTCTTTTTTTTTATACAGACGACAGATCCTTCTGATTACTGTCTTTGTTAGAACGGCAGGAATTCTGTAATTGAAACAAATGAACAATGTCGTCGGGGGATGGCAGTTTTGGGGCCGCCCATCTACCCGTTCGCCTTCTAATTATCGAGAGTGATTTAAAATCCTGTGAGCAAACGAACAATGCCTAATTAATAAGCAAGTAGCGCACCAGCTCGCTCGTTCGCAAGATGCCCAATGAGGAGTTAATTTCGAGTTTAATTAGGAATTGGGAATTCCCTATTGCATATCTATCTCCGTCTATCGCGCCATCTCTCCGCTCTCGTTATAATTAATTATCGACATTGTACGCTGCCAGTGTAATAGAAAGAAATTCTCTTTGTGAGGATTGTCTTCGATTGTCTTCATTGGAGTCATGTCATTCCAAAAGCGAACTGCATGAAGGATATGCAGGGATTGACATTATTTTTTTTTTAATTTTAGCTGTAGTATTTTATAGGTTTCTGCTTTTCGGTGAAATCTCAAAAACTACGTAACAAGAATTATGAGGAGTATGTTATAGAAATTAAGCAATATTTTAGTGGGCTTTTTTCACACTAGGATTCCTAATACTATTAATATTAACGTTCATTGTTCCACATCATTCTACACATATTTATACATGCTTCCTTCTTAACAAAGAAAAAAAACAATAATGAGAACAAACATACGGCATCGTTTAACCTATGGTTACTCTCACTATACCGCAGTGACAATAAAACAAAGACAAAATATGCGATAAATGAGAAAGACAACTAAATATACAATTCTATAGCTATATCACGGGTAATTACACATATGGCGAGCCCAAAACACTTGTCTAATGCAACAATCCGTCAGACCCAGGAACACTGCTCCCGGAACAAACAATCACGATACGCGCTCTTAAAGAATTCACGGACGCGCACACCCCTAGTCCAGCACTAATAATCCCGTTATATATTTTATATATTTGATATGATATAAACCTTTGAACCTGACATTCAGGGTGTGCATGTCCGATCTGAAACGTATACGATCATAGAGGTACGGTGGCTTTCCGGTGACGACAATTGCATAAAAACAGCAAGCCGAGTGCAGAAGCCTGCGACTTCTGATATTGAGCTGGCTAATGTCGCTGAGTTTATGGCTTGTATGATCCCAGCGTCTCATTCCATATATGGTACGCAAGCAGGAATGCTGCACCTTCTGAATTTTATACTTTAGGCGAGCACTAAGAGATGGCGAGTATAACACGTCCGCATAATTAAAACAGGACAGGAGCAACGTGGACCAACGTGTCGCATAGCATTGGTTTTGCTTTCGTATTCAAGTACGTTTTGTTGTTGTAAATGTGTCTTAGGCTACTATAGCCTCGTTGTGCGCATTTATTAATATAGTCGTTAAATTTTAAATTTTCGTCTATAATTACGCCTACGTTTTTAGCCGATTCTTTAATAACCAGCTTTTTACCATCAACAAACAGATTAACATGTTCACGTATACTGTCCCTTGTCCTTCCTGGTCCGAATAAAATAACTTCCGATTGTCGCGGGTTAATTATCAAATTATGACGCCTAGAGAATTCAACTAGTGCCTCCAAATCAGCGTTAATCTGCGTTGATGCCATCCCTACCTCGTTAGGGGAAAAAGATAAGTAAAGCTGAGTATCGTCCGCGTAAAAATGACTTACAAAAATGAATCTGGCTCTCAAAACTACTTGTATACATTGTATATATGAGGGGAGAAATGACCGAACCCTGTGGGCAACCGCATACAGTGGCAAGTAAATCCGATTGCCTGCCATTTATCTCAACCAACTGGCGTCTGTCGGAAACATAATCAATAAGAAGACGTGATGCCAGATCGCCGAGTCCCATGTATCTCATTATAGAAGCAAATACGTCATGGTGCATTCCATCAAAAGCCTTACTGTAATCGAGTAAACAAAGTGCAGTAATCTTACCCCTATCAGTTTCCCTGACGATATCATCAACAATATTCAAAAGTGCCGCCGTACAGCTATATGCTGATCGTAATCCCGACTGAGTGTCCGGTAATAAATTATTTTTTTCAACAAACGCGTAGAGCTGTGACCAAACTAATTTTTCTGCAATCTTTGATAATACCGGCAGCATGCTTATAGGCCTTAAATCGAAAAAATTCTCAGGAGTCCTAATCTTTGGCAGAGGCTTCACAATTGCATGCTTCCACAGTATAGGAAATCTACCAACGGAAATAGATGAATTGATAATATGCCGAATATATGGAATAATATGTGGTGTGCACAATTTGATTATTTTAGCATTCAAACGATCATAGCCGGTAGCATTGCTTTTAATAGACCAAACTGCCTTTTCCACCTCAAATTCGCTCACGTCCCGAAAGAAAAACTCTGTCTTAATCATTTTATTATTGTTATAGAATGTGTATAACTCGCGATCGAACACAAACCCCGCTAACCCTGGCACAGAATTTATAAACTATTGATTGATTTTATCTGGCTTACACAGATTCTCTGGTATAATTGTAATAGAGGTTCCCTATTACTGAAGATGTCAAAGAATTCTGCTGAGGGCATAGCGTAGCAGGACGTAGTATAACCTAAAAACGTCAAGGAGTTAATCATGTAAAGCTTGAGCTAATCCATTTTAGGAATGAAAAGGACAGCAAATTTCATCCCTTTCAAATAATTCCTGAAAATTTCTCCACAAATCATCCCCAATCATCAGTTAACACAAAAATAGATTATAATTCCAAGTCAGAAAGGCAGCAGGGAAGAGTTTGAGTTAATTAGACGAATGACTTGTCGCAAATCCTCGAGCTTAATGCTCCATAATTTTACACCAACTCAACTGAACCCCGACCCCGACTGAAACCCACCCCTTTCAGAGGAAGGAAGGAAGACGGCGCCGACAGGAAAAATAAAAATAAGCAGAAAGCGAAATGCATAATTGAATTAAATAAAGCCTGGCCCGAACAAGAGCAGTAGCCGGGTATAGGGGCCAACCCGAAGAAGTACCACCAGCGGAAGTGACGGCGGTAGGAAAGAAACTCACCCCTCTCCTCCCAACCCGGCCGCTGCACTCACGCTAATTATTTTAATTTATATCCCGAGGAGTTTTCTCTCTCCCGGTGAGTTCTTGTCCGATTATTTTGCCGGTGCGCTGGCTAGCAACCCCGGCGAAATAAATTAGCTCTTTGCGAATTGAACTGAGAAAAGTTAATTAACTGCATGACGAACTGACGGAGCTACTGCCTGGCGTCGATCTTCTTCGTAAGTAGTGCCGTTTTTGTTCAAATCGAGCGGATAGCGCCAGACACCCGATACCAAATTTTCTTGTAAGCAACTGTTTCCTTTCTTATCAATTCCACGAGAACAGAATATCTTCAGAATACGTTAAGTATAATAATAAGTTATGTATGCTTTGTTACAAATGTTCATTCTTCCCATACGCAGTAACTACTTTTTTAGATCTCTCTTTTAATGAAATATGTTAATTATGTTTTCATATCACTTACTTACTTTCTGCCAGCTCTTAATTTATGATCAGGTATGTCGGAAAACAATTTATGCTGGAGCAAAAAACTAATATCAAGTTAAAATGGTCGATTTTTACATGTTATCATCATAGCTTTCTATAATCCGTTGGTTATATAATACGCGTTAAATTATATAAGAGCATGGCAGCTGATCGTCTTTATGGTATATGAACGAAGTTTACGGCCACGTGCACGCTACTCTACAGCTTCAAATATTCGACACATCTGGGAGATTGTTCGAAAATTTGTGATTTTTTTGTTTATTGCAATGTTGAAAATATTATTCAGGGTGTTCTATGATACAAGGGAGGCTATTTTCCTAAAAACACGCGTAATAAGAATATTGTTAGATGCACGAAAGGAATTTCTAGTTTCGAGATTTTCACGTTGGTATGCCTTCCTGCATTTTTGGTGATGTCATTTTTTAAAATGGAAATTCAGTTTTCCCACTTCTTTGATATTTTCACGATACTATCCTGAATACAAAAATCTATCGATCAACAAGTTTGGTACCCAAAGCAACAGACAGAAATGAGTTTGTTATTCATTAATTTATGTGGCTAAAAACAAATTAAATTTGGAGAATGATTGGTGTTTTTGTGTATTTGAAAACATTTGAAAACCTTTAAAAGGAATAAGTAGTGCTAGTACGTCCTATAAAATAAGCATCCATAGTCAGCTTAATGTTGTTTCAATTCTCTCATGTTATGCATCAAATTATAGATAAAGGTGTATTCCTTGCTGTGGTAATGTATATGTATTACTTGTTGTTGTTGTAACCACGCTACGTGATAAAATATAACTTATTCATGTACTCGAAGAAGTAAAGTTTGGAGCGAAAAAACCATGTAGGATATTGATATTTTTGCTTGAAATTTTGTACACTTATAGAGAAAGGTGTAACTTAGATCTATTATGTGGTACTTTTTTCAATTTTAACCTGAGTTCTTCGTAAAGAAATTGCAAAATCAGCCAATTTTATGTTATATTCAGAAATAGATTTGTCAAAACGAACAGAACTATCAAAATTTACCACTAGACGGAAAATTATATATCTTTTATCTTTAATTTGGTGTATTTCTTTTACGATTAGATTTCCCTTAAGTACGGAAAAAGTTACGCGTTTTCATATTTATCAATTTGTAGATGTGGAGAAGTTCTAAAATAGAAGAATTTCTAAGAAATGAATAGAAAGCGGAAACTTTCCCTTTTCTGTTGCTAATGCTTAATTAAATTCTGAATGAAGTGGACAGTTCTAAACCAAACAATCTCAAGTAACGTTTCTACAAACAATTTGATTACATCAGATTAAGGGCTGGTATATTCACCTACCTATAAAGTTTTAAATAACTGTGTATCATAGTTGATTAAGTAAACACTGACAAAACCAGTTGTTTTGTTGATTTCTTCAAAACTAAAACACGATGAAAGAAATTTTATTTCGGATATTTAAACATCATATAAATGAGCAACCTCGACCACTTTTACCCGTTTTTCTGTGTCTTGAAATAATGGAGTTATCATAAGATTTACATAAAAAACAAAACACCTGGTATAACAGGTTCATTTTCGGGCCCATGTCAATGAAGAATCGACGTAATTTTAAGCATTTTTATATGTTCGCCAATTATCTCACCCTGTATTTTCAAACCAATTCATTTTTGTTGCAATATTATGATTTCGAAAACAGATTATTTTAAGTTAAACATTAAGTTATAAATAAAAATTTCGAGGTAAAATTGTTTTCACAATGTAAAAGTAAAATCCTTTAAACAATGTTCAAACAATCGTAGGTTTTAAGTACCAACAAAATTGTATTAATTGTATTGTATTGTGTATTGTATTGTATTCCAAATTATCAATTGGAATATTAGAAACGTTTCGTCGTCGGACCAAACTAAGCGGCTTAATTATTTTTAATTAAATTTAATTAATAATATTTTACATTCTTCTCATCCGTCGCGGACAACCACACCCACATTAAGATTCCACAACCCAAAACCAAAAGATTCTTATTGTAGATAAACCAAAGAACAGCTAACTACGATGCTATGAACAGACTAATGTAGGTCAATGCTCGAGTCACTAAGTCACTATTTTCAATATTTTGTCAATATTTTGCCGGCGGGGTTGTTTTGTCACCACTTGCAGAACAACTGCTGTAGCACATTGACGATTTATTGCGCTGAACAGGGTTGAACACCGTTTTTCTTTATCAATTTCCTTAAAAATACGCTAGACCAGAAGTTAGACCATTCGTTATTTGACCAAACATTGCGTTTATTACGTCCTTCGTCAGATGCTCCTTCAAGGTTTGCCGATATTTCTGACACTCTACAACACGTAAACACCCTGTGTTTACGTGTTACATTTTAATATATGTAAAACCCAGCGCTCTCTCATCAACCAGTAATTTATCCGCTGTCTTTCGTTCTTCTGCTTGCAGGGTCACTTGGTACGTTACAACCTGACTGCCGGGGTGCTCCCAGTGGACGATAAACTAACACTCAGGGATATTAAAAAGTCAGCCGCCGGGGAGTATTCTTGCTCCGCCACCAACAGCGAAGGAGAGACGTACAGCCCACCTCTTCATCTGAACGTGCAATGCAAGTATCATTTCTTCCTTATTCATGTGTCCTTTTGTTCGTTTCTTTCTTAGCGGAGGGTGCGAATTCGCGACGATTCACTTTATTGGATGCGAGGTGTGGGGAATTTCCGCACCTGCCTCGATCCATGTGATAACGGGACACATATCCCGTTTTTCATACCGGTTCGTTTATCACCATTATCTGATGGGGACGACTGAAAATTTAATACATCTAGCGGGTCGAGTTTCACGCGGAGAACAGCTGCGTCTGGATTATCTGTCGCCTATTCGATTTTGTTGAATGCGTCTTGTTGGGCATGTGGGATGTTTTTGGAGCTTTTATTTCAATTGTATGTTATGTATTATTATTTGACGTATTGTTTAATGTAAAGCAGGCGAAACCGGATAATATCTACGCTACAAATTTGTCATAAACTTCTATGAATTAAAAATACACACTAAAAAAAGAAGCAATTGCTATATAAGGAATTAAATATAGGATTCTGTGTTTATGATGTGTTTAGAACGAATGTATAGATATTCACATGACTATTCATATGATTACATGGCACTTCAAGTAAAGAATACCATTTAATGATATTTAATAAAACCGCTTAATCAGTATGAATGTAAGAATTTGTTAAAATGATCAGATCATATATTCAAAATGGAACTATGATTTTATCTCAACAACATAACTTCCATCTTGATTCTACTAAATTTCTCTAATAAATTTCATATATAAAGTTCATATAACTGCTGAGATGGATTGAAACTGAACAAAATTGATTAAGAAAAACTAATTTATTTCAAAGTTTGCTTTAGTAACATATGACCATCGTTCACTCACGGCTTCATTATTGTTATTGAATTTGGAAGTTTGATACTTACCAAATACAACAATAGGTTAGTTAAAAATAAATTTAAAAAAAATAGGTTAATTATACAATACAATAATTGAAAAGAAATAATTTATTGAGTATATACATATAATATCTTACAATAGTACAGTCTCTTTGTACACAAACACCATAAAATACTAAATAACAATACTTGCTATGTAAATAAAATATGCAATTAATACTGTAAATAAAATTTTTGTTTCTCAGTTTCTTGTTCTATATCCCCATGAGTCTAAAATAAATTGCATGTCATGTTATCAATATAGTATGAAGTATAATATACCTTAACAAAACTGATTATAGGAGAAAATAAATAAACTACAATATTCAATAATATAAAAATAATATACACATACATAATTAATAATAATATAAAAATATAATAATATAACAGCTTACGCAACTATATTTAATACAGTTTTGCCGTTACATTGCAAGTGTCGCCGGGGTAGCCCCGACAACATGACAAGTAAACTGTGACGTCGCCAAAATGGCGGATGACTGCCTTGCCGTCAGATACGTGTTAGTGCACGAGGTGCAATCTAGCCAAATGCCTATATACAACTACATACGTATATGTGAATCTCTGTGAACATGTAAATAACGGTCGTAGTTTTAATATACGCGCAATTATGTCTTATTTATTAACAAAAGAAACACTTACCTGCAAATGCCGGTATGAGGCTTTCGAACCCCCATTCCCGCAACATATAATTCAATTATTGGTTAGAATAATCGATATAGTCCACATATTTTATTCACTTCAATATATTAACTATTTCAAATGAGAAACACAAATCTTAACTACATTAAATAAATTCATAAAATATTACTCTTGTAGGAAGAAACATGTTTTATTTGAAGCGATTGAAACTTCTTGGTGAAATCATACATATATTCCAAGTGAAAAGGGGTATATAATAAGGTATATTTCTGTATAAACATATACATTTGAACTGGGCATTTGTTTTTTAGTATGTACGTTCCCTCAAACAATACGGAAAAATCATATCATATCATGTGGGTATAATCTTTAAGCTTTTAATTATCTACTGGGTGATATATAACAGTATCATCAAGAAGATGAACAAATTTCCGATAGCTACGTATCCAGAGAATGTAAAACGGGGAGAAATTGACTTCCCGTGGTGATATTCTTCTAAATAAGTGCTTTCTTCATAAATATAGTTTCCACCCATGTGTTAATCTTGAAGCGCAATTTTCAGATGTTTGACACTGCTAACATATGCTGCTTTAAATCATTACAACAATTAACCGTACACGGATACGAGGTGCCATTTTTAAATGACTGAAAGTTACCATGAAAAAGAGCAAATTTCTATACGCCGAAAACTTTTAGTTACTGGACCAATAACAAACTATATGTCACCTGGAATGAAGAAACCGTCATTATAACAAAAAAGAGTTTTTGATGAAATCAAACCAATAAGAAGACTGACCTTTGAAATGCAATGGGGTGAGATTTATCACAGCAAAAACGAATTGGTTAGTGAAACCGTAGTCTATAATAAATTTTCCAAGATGCGAGTTTAAGATATAAACAGGTAGAATGTCGTCAGTTTAGTTTAGTTTAGTGTTCTGCGCATGGTATATCTCACTCTTACTAGTTTTTTAAATTACCAAGGAACTGGCTTAATCGATTTTGTTAATGTAACGTTGTTAAACCAGGTTATTATTATTATTTTTATTGCATCGCATGGTTTTATTTTTTCTTCCGGTACTCATACATTTGTGCCATTGACCTGCAAATATGGTTTATTGAACTGTAAGGACAAGTACGTTATTCATAATATTCAGTTAAGATAATCAATCTCACTCCATTTTAGGGTAGTTGATTTATGCAGTGGTTATTTAAAAGAGAAATAAATAATTCTTGTTAATTTGCAATTTAAACATAATTCTTACTTCTAAAGAAACTTTCCAGATAACAATTCTTAGTATTTTCTTCCTATATTCCTACTATATTGAAAATAAAGTACGTTCATTCGCACCTACATCAAATTCATACATTCCTGTACTGACCGGTCTCTGGTACACACAAGTTTAATATCTAATGATGAAATTTTTGATTTTGGATTTGCTGCCAACTTTTAGCAAGAATAACTGAGAAATGGATAATAAAGAAATTTCTAATCGGGAGCGAACTCTCCTGGGCATACTGTATATAACTGTCAATGGTGTTTCCAGTGCTGGTACCACCTTCCAACTCGGATTAACCATCTGCAGCTTCCAAACGGATTGATTCAGAAAAAAAACTGCTGTACCATGACACCTGCAGGTGTTTACACGGCGGATTTATAACTAGTTCTAAAAATGTGGAATGCACATTTTTAACACATTTGAGCTTTATTTTCGAGTCATCTGACATTAGCATTTAGCCATTTAAAATTATTAATAATGGGAAAACAAAATAAATATTGGTATAAAAAACTGTGTCAACTTTTTTGTGATGTTTCAATATCAGTTTTGTTTTTTTTTTGTTTTCATGCAATTCTATTTATATTATTATAAAATAGGTTTTTGTTTTGCCTAACATTTAGTTGAGATAATTCGTCATTTTTCAGTTTGAGTTAAAACTATATTCTGTATGATAGGTTTTAGAGATCTGATGCTTACATAGTCAATTAAAATTTATCTAGGACGGTTTCTTAACAATAGTTACCTTCTTTAAGCAACACCAACATAATATTAATTCATTTTACAAACCATATCAGAATAATAAAGAAGGATTGCATTTGTAGCAAAGCTTTCGGAACACGTTGCCTCAAATAGTGGAATATCAAAATCTTCTAATGGATCAGATCAATGAGGCTTTTTGTACGATTATCCACCATTATAACACAAATACAATCTTAGCTGTATATGAAGTAATTTTAAATGTTAAACATTATAAGATCTTAATTATCGCAACTATCCTAGTTTTATCAAATCGATCGTTAACAAAAGCCGTTAGATCTTGTCGGTTTTAAACCAGACCAATAATGGCGAAGGCGCCGGACGGGACAATAAACCACATCAGCACGCATTCCAGCAACAACAAAAAAAGAGAAGCCCTCTTAGACACAAGAGGAATTATTCTCTCCGGGACGGCGGGTCTTTTTAATTTACGAAGAACTCCCATTCTGTCCAATTGCCGTCCGCGTACCATCACGAGAGGGGGGAAGGCCTTGATGAATGGCGGTAATTAATTCATCCGGAAAAGAAGTCCTCCGTTGCCGCGTAGCATTAATTCCCTCCGTTGGTCCTCAGTCGGTTCACCAGAGCGTCGCGGCGACGCGAAAGAATGACGGAGAAGAGAAAGAGAGAAAGAGCCTAGAGCTCGAAAACAATAATTTCACGAATCAACAGAGACGCAAAACAGATGCATTAGCGCGGATCGTGAGCGGAATTCGGTAGGAAAAATTACAATATTCGTCGAATTAGTTGGGGAATTGGACGATGCTGGTGAGCTACTGCACTCTAAATTAAAAATGTGGAAATGAATAACAAGAAGCAGTATGCGAATTATTTTAGGAAAGACATTTGTATGTACGGGGAATATTGTAATTTGATACATTCCGCATTCGCCGCACTTCATTCTGGGGGACAAAATTTCCTAAAGTCCCCGAGAGAACATAACGATAGTTATAAGCGGCAGTTATTACCAACCATATAACCATATCAAGTGCTCCTTCGCTTGTGTAGATAATTTTTGTATGCTGTGCGAAAAATCTTGTTCCATTACTTCAGTACGAGTTGGCGTTTTCGAGTTGTACGTCTGAAATAATTCAAAAACACGTAAAAGCAACCACGTAGTTCTATGCTGGGTGATCTATTCCGCGTCCCAAGTCTTTGAAAACATGATTAAGCATTAATATAAACATATAAATAAAAGAATAACAGCACGCAACTAATACTTCACCAGATATGTCCTACAGAAGGATAATAAGTATCTTATGTAATTCCCTACTTGTCCTCTAGCGGAAATGCAACAAAACTATGTATTATGTATTAAATTATGTAACTATTTATTAAAATATGCGCTAGTAAAGGCTACTAGTTTTCCTATAAAGAACAATGGAGATATTTATTTAAAACCATTTTTTCTTCCGAAGAACGTATATCGAAAACTGCCATATTTTGACTACAAGTTTATTGTTATTTTTTACTTTATCATACGCAGTATTATGAAGTATTGTAATCATGCCGAAAAAGAATTTTGAGGTTTTAGCGGAAATATGTCCTTTTGGATCCCCTGCACATATTTGACCAAGGTACAAAAAAATGCCAAAATGTCCAAAGGAACTGGATGTTTCCCCTAAGTATTTTTCAGGGATTTTGCAAATTTCGGTAATTTTCCAAGTATTTTTCAAGGATTTTGCCCGTTTCTCTAATTTCGTCAAAACAGTTAAATAATAAATTAAAGCAGAGGAAATTTTGTATAATTTATGTCTATGACATTTTTTGGTAAAATTAAGAGTTTGGCTGCAGGAGCAGATTCAAATTGAGATCGTTCGTGTCGGCGTTAAAACTAGGCAGCCAGGATTTTGATTCTAATGACAGTAGGTAGTGTCAACGAGATTTTGTTTTGAAAATACCTACTGTCAATAGTATCGAAATATCCGCAATAGGTTGCAGCGGCGGAACCACCTGACAAGCCTGGGCACGAGCACGAAGGCGATGCGCATGAAGGACCTCTGCACCTAGATGCTAGGCGGGACTTCAGCGATGAAGATGACGTTGAGCCAGATCAACGAAGGAGACGGCGAAGGCGGTGGCGGTAGCTGCGTGTGCGTGCTGTGCGTGTTTGTGTTTCATTCAATAATTTTTAGCTCAAAACGTTTTACGTTCTTTTAAATATTTTTGTAAAGCATTTTTATTATCATCCTTATTTCGGATAAGCCCCCACGGCGCAAGGCACCGTTTGTTTTATATCATTTGAAATTATGTTAATTCGTAATGTGAATTTTCTTTAATTAATATATTTGTGTTAATGGTTAATGGAATCTCATGCAGCTGAACTGTTAATTTTATATATAGTATGATAAAGTCATGTGCCTGGCCACATCAGATTTTTTTATCATAAAATGTGACGTCACTTAAAATAAACCTGTACGTTTGAGGTACGTGGTTTGTGATTCCCTGTATATGTATAATGTGTTCGTTGCTACTTGTTGTTTACAGCTTTTAGCCGTATACAGTAAAAAGGGAAATTATGAAGTAATAGAATGCACGATTTTGCCCATCTTTCGAAAAGTCCTTTTTATCATTATCTTCCTTCCTATGGGCTGGCGAGAGTGAGAATTGCTAGATCTTTTAAAAGCTTACGGTAAATGCCATATGCAATGTTTCGTAAGTAACCGTTCTTACCGAATATGGCTGAAACTCATCACCTTTCATGACCCGAAAGTTTATAGGGGAATTTAAAGGTTCATCATGTATGTATGTAGGGCAAAGGCGGCTGGGCACAGGACCCATAGCACCTAGGCCTCAGTAGGCCCTTTGTGCAGACCTCCCCTGCTCACTCTGGTCTCGTAAGCCAGTCCAGGCCCTGGACAAAGGCAACGAGACATAGTAGAGGACCGTTCCGGATTCTGTCCATGGTAGGCTAGGGTTCCCCAAGAGCACTTACCCTCTGGTCTTCTATGGCGGGGCATTCGCACAGGATGCGCAAGGAGCATCATATTTTATGATAAAAAATACAATAAACATATAGTGAAAAGATGGCCATTTTCGATTTATATTTTTTTCTGGAGAAAAGAGAGTTTTATATAAATGGGATTTTTCCAAAAGTAGTATCCTCTGCTAGCGAACACTTGTTCTGTAAAAGAAACGTGGTGGGTATTACGTAAGACCCTTCTTAACTTGTGGTGGAGATATCTTAGAAATGATTGAGTTTTAACTGCGTGTTATTGCTTTTGTTATATTATAAACCATGATGCTCTATCGTGTTTTTAATGACTAGGGTAGCGGAAAGGTGTAATCAGTACACAAATACGTTGTTCCTCTTTCATACTTTTGACATTTTTCTAGATCTTGAAAATGCCGTAAAAACTCGTCCGTAAATCAGGTATAGAAATTTTTTTAGAGAAAGGAAAGATCTAGATATTTCCTTATAATGCTCATTGTCGTTTGATCAATACAAATCACAATGTAGTTGGGTTTTTTTCCGACGGTGATGTATGTTCGGATAAGGGTAAATGAAAAGACTGATAACCGAGTTTCCATTCATCATTTTCCGAACAAATCAAGATGTTGTTAAGAAACCCCAATTTGATCACATTTGATTGTGAATAACTCGTGACGCTGACACGGTATCGATGAGGGCCTTTAGCATGTTATTTGTAATACCCAACCGAAGGTGTATACAAAAATCCAGCTGAAAAAAAATATTTCAAACAAAAGTTGAAGACAATTATTTTGTACCGACCTTGTAATAATCATTTGGGTGCTGAATCTCACTGGTAACCACATACATATTATGTTTTTATTTAAACCAAAACTTTTTCTTTTATTAGGGTCCCAATATTCAAAACATTGAGAATTACAATTTCCAAGGTAAATATACCTGATGACTAATGAACTAAATGTGATATTGGCAGGCCCATACATAAGAATACTTAAATAAAATGGTGGCAAAAAGACCAAAACCGACAATGCATATCCATAACAATCCCAATTGTTAGCGAGCAGATTTTGTTGCAAACGACAATCGTAATTTGCTTTATTTGGATTGATATTTTATTGTTTAGTCTCAATATCGGTAAATTTCAATTTAATGTTTGAATAATCATTGACACAGGAAAAAAGAACACAATGATTTTTTTATTTAGTGACCTACAGTCAGGCGATGCTGAAACGACTGTAAATCGGAGGAATAAAGTTTTAGTAAGACACTTATTGCCATTCAGTCAATTAAATCCCTAATATCCTTTCATTAAGCGACCCATCGCCAATCAAAGAATTTCAATTAATTTAAACGGGACACTTTCCAATAAAACTTCTTATCCGATCGATCTTACACCGAATACTGGATAAGAAAAAACGCCCAATTTCCTCTTCGGGTCCCCATCGTAAGGGGGTCTTGGTCGGTTGCTCTTTTCGCCGTCGCCGATGCCAGATGGAGTTAATTTTTCTTGTCGGGCGGGACCGGGGATGGGTCGAGAACGAAAAGAGGACACGTAATAAGCGGGACGATTTGTGGCACCGTGGACAGATTACCCGCAGCGGGCCACCGACCGCCGCCGCCGCCATCGTACCGCATTCCGGGTGTCCCGCTGAAGCCTGCTCCCCACTGCGTCGTGTCGTTCCTGAAAACGGGAACTTTTCAGGACGTGACGTCGTAAACGACGCCGTAAAACCTCCTCGCCCTTATCTAAATAGATTCATCGCAGTATTATTAAACTGTATACAGGGAGGCGCGTGCTGAAAATAATTTATTTATTAGGGGTCCGTGAGGCTGGGAGTCTAGAATTGCTTGAGTTGGTTCGTTGCCTATTGGTTTTGTTTAAATTGCGTATTTTCAAGTTTGTATTAATGGCTTTGACGACTATTTCCGGAAAACCGGAGATTTGCGAGCTAGTGGTGCTAAAATCACAGGCCCCAGTAGATTACTTGTACTTCAGCATTTTTTACAACTATTTTTTATTGGAAAAAATCAGCAAGTAACTTTAAATTTCACGTATGTAATTTTCAAATCTGACATATCCGAATGTGACCAGCTAAATATATCCTTTAAAGCCCATATTAAATGGGCAGCTGCCTATTCATGATTGTCAGAATCTTTGACTTGCGCTCCGATGGATTCAATGTTTACAACGTTGTAGGGTGAAATAAAACCTCTTCTCTTGCTAAATTATTTACTGGGTGTCATATTATGAATTATTTACAATTTGGAAGGGGAGAAAGAAGATATCAGTGGACTACTTGATTATGTCGACAACATTCAGCCTAATATTAAATTTACCTTGGAAATGGAAGACAATGGACAATTGACTTTTCTAGTCTACTATAGCTACTGTTATTCCATACGACTCCCTTTACCCTATAGCTCATCGTCAAGTTTCTTTTAAATGTTACGTAAGAAGATGTTCGTTATACTCTATAGAGGGCCAGACAGTGAGAAATTGGTTACATTAAACTGTTGGCGGTGGAAATTGGCTTCCCGCTAAATTGATTCATAAATTCATGAAAAATATAGAAAGGGAACTTGACCCTCTATATACACGTAATAGACCGACTGATAAATTATACAGACTCTTCCTTACAACACTACAAATATCAAATTTAAGACAATTCTAAACCACTGCAACTTCAAACTATCTTATAGAAATAACAATAATACTTTAAGGACTTTGAGTAAGAAAAGGTACTTAACAAGAGCCAAGGTGCAACATAATGGCATCTAATTCATTAATTGTTTTAATTGTGAAGCCATTTATGTGGGACCGACTACATGACCCCTATGTCAAACAACTACTGAACATCAACAGCAAATTTTTCTAACATAGATTAAATAAGTGTCAGACTATTTCATAAATGTGGGAAGGGCCTAAGAATGTTCATAAAAATGTTCTTTGGAACGATCTAACAAATTGTTTGATTAAACGTCTATCGCGTATCTTAGCTGCAGTTTTACTGTTTGATTTGGCTTGTTTTGCTAACCTCACCCATATTGGTGAGGTGCTTCGCTCGCACACATCTATATCTGTATTTAGAAAACTGTTGCGTACTCGCTAGTCTTTTCGTAGCATACTTGACTTGTCCACGTTCACATGTATTTAATGTTTATCCCCAAAATAGACAATTTAGGATTGACAATGGCGTGAGCCGAAACATGTTTCCTATTTAAATTAAATTTCTTTGCAAAATTGCAGAAGTCTCTTTATTCACCAGGAATCATCCACATTTGTTACTATCTCTAACTTCACACTTGTCGCATTAGTCTACAGTCTACACGGTTATTTACCATTGCACCATTGTTGGCTTCCGTCAATCTAATTTTTGAGCCGTCGCACAGTGGTCATTTTGTCGAATCTAGCGAATAATAAATAGTGCTCACTTAATATTTCTATTCCTTGTACATTTTTATTATATCTTTGATTTTGAAAACTGATTGTGTATCGGGAATGTTTGGGCTATGTGGTGAGTCAAATTAAGCAACGTATATATGTGTGTAATCAGGCTACGAAATCAACGCATTTAAAATGCCTTAAAACGTTATTTATTCCTCAAATATCCATTTCTCATGACTTTTTAAATTATTTTTTATTCATACCTGGTCTTATTTTGAAGATGTACTGATTTTCAAATGAAAAAAAATATTAATAAAAAAGTGAAGATATTTTGATGTCAAATTGGGACAAAGTGCTTTTAGTACCGTATTGTATAAATTATGTAGAAACTTTTTCGTATTTTAATATATTTCAATTTTTATTTACAACAATCAAATTTACAGCTTGTGACATCATATGTAAATAAAAAATTATTTCTTTGCATAAGCTTGTAGTATTTTGATTCTAATACCTGATTCCAAAAGTTCAAATATTTTATTTTTGATATCACTGGAATACATAAAAATTCAGCCTGTATATTATAATTCAGTTACGACATGTATAAAAAAAATGTTATTAGGTTTTTCTTTAATTCAAATAAGTATTTGTTTGATGCGAGGCAAAAATATATTTATTTGCTACAAAGAGTGTTTATTTGAGTCAAAACAATATTGGTGTACTCCAAACAAATGGTGTTTGATTCAAATAAACATTCTTTATATTAAATAATAATATTTTTGCCTCTATTCAAACATACATTTATCTGGGTTAAACAAAAATTTCTATCTGTGTACATTTATTTCGTCTATCAAGACGAAAAATTAATATATGGACATTCGTGCATACGTCATTTATCAGGCCTTTGTAATTGTGACACATTTAGTAATTTATAAAAATAGTACATACTTTTGTAAGTCAATATTTTTAATCATTTTCATATTTTCATATCTTTTTCATATTTATCAATATAGTTAATCAAAACTGTAACGTTATTTCAAACATAATTTTTGTTGCAAACAATCTTTCATCAAAACAAACTGAAGCTATAGTCAGACTGGCTAATACACAACTTAACGATATGTGCATTGAAAAGCAGCCTACTAACATGTTTTCAAAATATGTTTTTCAAAAACCTAAGTAACGACGTTATCTGTAACATTATGGTTATAGGAGCTAATGGCTCTAGTGGTAGAACGTTGGTCTACTGACTAGGAGGTCTGGGGTCATACCCAGGACCAGCCAAAAATTCGTCAGTCGTCTTTTGAAAAGACGAAAAACGTTGGGTCCCGGCAAGCAGTTGAACGCCTCTGTCATACATAATATGTATATATTTATATGTGCAGAAATTGGACAGTACTTTTAATAATAGAGTACAGCGAATGGAAAATCAGTCTTAAAACTTTATTTTGTCTCCTTAACCAATATTTCGCACGATTTTTCGTTATGATGTAAGTCAAAGAAGATATAGTATTCTGTTTGGTTGTCATTTGTTCGCTCCCTATTTTGAAAGAAGTTCCTTTGTAACAAACGTTAACACTTCTGACAGCATTATTTGTTCTTCAAACGATGCTTAAGATTGTAGTTGATCTGGCAGAAATGAATTTGCTGACCAAATTTTGCAAAGCAACATCCCATTTTTTGATTGTGTAAATATCTATGTTTTTAACTTACACCTAGTGATTGTGCTGCTCTACTACGCAACCATCAAAGCCATGTGCGAATGTAACCAGGGGCGGCATCAGACTATATTTATATTAGTATTTACTTCTCCTAAGTTGGTAGTTATTCCAGAAACACCTGGCATAATAAATAATAATAATTCGGGCCTGCCGATGCCCCCGTAGTGGCGAAAGCTGTTGGGGGATGTTAAGGCGTGGATTATTATTATTATTATTATTATTATTATTATATCCATTTATTGATTTATTATCAAACTTTATACCTTCACCTAATATGCAGAGCCTGGTATTGTAACTAGCCTTATAATAGGTTTCAGGAGTTCTCAGGTTCGTGGAAGTGTAGTTGAGAAGATCGTGAAGGATAAGGACATACAATCGGCCACAACGATCACTAATTGGACGCAACGCAAGTTCCCGTAATTGTTTCGATGCGTGCTAGCGCCTCAAACTTACACACGAGAGGGGGCTTGTGCTGCCGATGTTCCAGGGCTCACTGAAAATTTAATCACGCTTGCTGGAATAGCGTGGTCCGCGATTAAGACTCCCTTTCATGCGCGGATTATGTATCCTATATAGCTAGTAGTATCTATATATATATACCTCCATATAAAGAGTGCTCGGGTTGAATTAACCCCCGGTGTGGGTAAATATTTGATCGTATAGGGCGGAGATCGATAATCGTCCTTTATCCCGTCATCCTTTACCTTTCTTCTTTACAATGAAAAATGTATACTGTAAATTCAACATGACGTTAGAGAGCATCATAGTCTATAACGAGATGACATGAATTGTTCATGCTTGCTGACTGCTGAAATAGCCTTGGCGAACTTTTGGATTTAAAATGTATATTATATAGCATGATATATTGATTTCCGGGTGGAAACCGCGTGGAGGACTTTGAAGCAGTCGACGTTTTGCGCTCTGTTGCAAGAGGCATCTTCACGACTAAGTTATCAAACCAAGTGCTGAGATGATACTGTCGCACAGAATAGTACAACCAGAACATTAGCTCGCTTTGGCGGGAAAATGTGCGCATATCGCCGCGCATATGTATCCGACAAATTTTGATGCTGACGATTGAGTAACCTATTAGCTTAAAGAACTTAACGCATATAAAAATTATTCATTTGGTTGAACGTAATTTATACTGAATGCGTACCAAAAAGCGATCACCTCAATTTTGAGAGTTCACCTTTCAATTTTTCCGCTACAAAGGATCGTTCTATTTCAGTCACTCTGTCTAATGCTGTTCTTGTTCAACGGTGTTTTCGTCGGATAGGTATTAGGTCGTACTCACACATTATTGATTCTGTCGTGATACTACATAAGTTATAAGTTACTAAATAAGATAATATTGTTAGATAAGTTTATCGTTAGTGTGGCTTAAGTTATAATGAAAAAAAAACAGGAGACTACGTCTGTGCGGTGAAAGAATGCAGGAGCATGAAAAAGAGGGGAACATCAGCTCCGACAAGACTGGCAGGAACGTAACGATCTATACAGACAGCAGACAATCCATACTCTCATTAAGTCATTGCAGGTTTACCTCCGACTTAGTCTTGGACTGTCATAACACCCTTGTGGAGGCGTCCAGACACAACAATGTCAACCTCACATGGATAAAAGGGCATTCTGAGGACAAGGGCAATCGGCACGCTGATAAACTAGCCAGAAGAGCTGCGAACGGACCGGTAAGCTCGCCGGAACCCTTCCTACTACCCACTAATAACCTTCTGCTACAATGAAGGACCTCACCCACAAGAAATTCATTCGACAGTGGGAGAACCTACCTGGCTGTCAGCAAGCTAGGGAAGGGCTCCCCCGTCCCTCCAGCACCACTGCTAGGAAATTTACACAGCTGCCCAGAAATAAGCTACGTTTAGTTACGGGTATTCTCAAGGGTCACTGTGATTTACGGAAGCATCTTCACGTGATGCATCTCGCTGAAACGTCTATATGCCGAGCTAGTGTGAGCTAGCGGGTGAGACGGTAAAACACATTTTATGTGAATGTCCAGACCTGGTTGAATACAGGGAACGCTTGCTGGGGGATCCATGGCCGACCATGGACGGAATCAGGAACGCACCTCTGAGCTGCGTCCTAGCCTTCGTTAACAACCTAGGCTGGTTGACTTAGCTGGAGTGAGCGCAGGGGGAGGCACAAGGGGCCCAAGGGGGCCTGGGTGCCACGAGGATTATCCTTGACTTCCAACACCGTACATACATACAAGAGGGGAACATTTCTTTTTTTGTCTTTTTGTTTTTTCAGACATTCATAAGTATGTGCGAAATTAACGTTAATAAAATCTTTTTTATTGGTCAATGCATTGTCACCGGAAATCTGTTCACATGCACAATATTGGGCACAGGGAAGTAGGTAAAATATCGATTACAAGAATTCAACGTAACAAACAAACAAACAACTAGTGAAGTTAATAGGTATAAGCGTAGTAATAAGCTTAGTAAAAGCAAACATATTGAATATAAATTCAGTGCATAATTGTACGAGAAATTCTTGCAGGGATGGACTAAATTTACAGATTGATTGTTTGTTTTAATTGTTGAGTTTTATCACGAATAATGCCGCATGATTATGAAACTATGTTTTGTCTGTGATTTTCTCTACTCCGACAATTTAGGATTGATAATGGTCTAATACACTAAAACACGTCTCCTATATAAATACATTATTAAATTATTATTAAAGCAAGGGTAAAGAGGCTTCCGTTCGTTTTATTAAACAACCTTATATTATTATTATTATATTATGGTATTATTATTATTGTACAACCTTGCACACTATGGAAACTCCAATTAAACAAATAAACTGGATTGAAAATGAATGACATTTGATCTTTCTTCGCTTCAATTTTATTAATTTAATGTTTTTCCGTAATATAACTTAAATTACCGATAATATTACCAACAGTACTTTCAGACCTCGGTAACTTTAAGTAATATTACCTAAATTACCGATAATAATACCATTTACCATCACTACGTAGGTGCACATTCATAAATTAAAGAAACTTAATTTACTGTATTATAGGTGCATTTGGCATATAGGTGTATGTATTGTATGTTATACTTATACGTTAGTAGTAAGTTTAAAAGTTAACAAGTTTTATTTCAAGTGATGTATATAATAATTTCAAAAAGTTTATTAAACCTGCGTCCATCCTGCGTCCACCTGAGACCGCATCGTCCGAATCGAAACTTGCTGTACTAGAAAAATAAATCCGATACGAAAGATGCGGACCAGTAAACGCTTACCTTAAGCCGGCCCTGATCTATCCACACGAAAATATGGCGCGAGGTCACCCAACCTAGTCAACATAAATCAAAGGTGCCGCCGAGAGTGGATATTCTGGTTGCTACTATTCTGTGACTGTCGTCTGAGGGACGGGTCTTTATATATGAGTGGAGTGGTGTCACCAGATGGTGTTTGGAGTGGGGGTAACGATGTAGAAGGGGTAGGGTTACCAGGTAGTGGGCCAGCATGTAGAAGCGGTTGGGAGAGGACTGATTTCCAGGTATAATGTAAATGAAAACAATCGTCTCTATTGATATTGGAGGGGTGTTTAAGGATTTCTATTGATTCACGGATCCTTCTAGGGTAGTAATGGGATTCACGGGCGAGGATTTTGGTATGTGTAAACAGGATCTCATGTCCCGTGTTACATCGTGTGCTCAGCGAGAGCTGAACCAGCGATTTGTCGCAATCTAGTGCAGCGCTCGTGCTCAGATACTCGAACGCTAACTGATCGCTTCGTCTCGCCAATATAGACACTTCCACAAGCACATGGAATCCGGTACACACCAGGAGAAAGAAGAGGAGGGATTTTGTTCTTTGTCGAAGGAAGCAAGGGCGATAGTTTGGAAAGAGGTTTGAATATCGGTTTTATGTTGTACTTGCGGAGGATGCGTCCAATACGATCTGTCGTACCCTGGACGTAAGGAAGGAAAGCTGTTGCAATTGGGACGTCGTGATGCTGATGGGGTGTGATCGGTTTGGTTTAGGTGTCGGGAAATGGTTTTAATTATCGAGGATAGTTGTTTAATTATCGATTATTGGGATAGTTGTTTTTGGATAAGACTTTGGTTAAGTGGTCAAGTTCGTTTTGGATGTATGTGGGGTGGGTTATAGAAATTGCTCTTTTTACAAGGGTGTTGATCACTGCCTGTTTCTGAGCGGGGTGATGGTGGGAATTGGCATTGAGGTATCTGTCGGTGTGAGTGAGTTTCCTATACACGGTATGTTCAAGAGTGCCGGATGGAGTGCGAGTAACTAGGACGTCAAGGAATGCCTCTTGCAACAGAGCGCGAAACGACGACTGCATCAAAAAGTCCTCAACACGGTTTCCACCCGGAAATCAATATATCATTGACTCAGACCGCGGAAGTCTACAATCTAAGTATACATATAGCATCACAAGCTATTTACAACAGAAATAGTTTCCAAGTAATACAGTACAAAGTAAATCTTTTGTAGCGTTTTGAGAATCCTGTTGCTCTCTCCGTCATGAAAATTCTGAGAAATCTACAAAATCTACAATATGTCAGTGATTAGTCTTTAGAAATGAGTGGAATTTATTACGATGTTGCTTATTAATTTATATACGCCCAGAAAGTGATTTTCCGGGCATCAAGAAGTGCCAGTATGCTCGCCTGTGCACTTCTTCCCTCGGCCCGGAAAAGAATCACTTTCTCGGCTTGGTATCTCATATACCATTTTATTGAAAAAAAATTCACTGAAATGGAGCATTTTATTGCTTTTTTTTCAGCCTACAACTTTCGGAATAATGAAATGGACATAAACACGGTTTTCATTGTTTGATTTGTAATTTAAAATAGCATCAAAACCTGGAAAGACATAGAGGCTGTTTATTTAAAAACAATTTTTTGTTCTGCTCCTTACACTGAACCACGGTGTGTATTTAAAACTGTTTTAAATTAGTAGCTTCAGCCTAGAGGACTAGATACTGTCACGTTAACTTTATTTTTGTACACACGGTATAATTGGTAATTTAATACTAATGTTGCATTCTATTTTAAAATAAAAATTGATTACCATATCAAAAAGAATCAACTAAGCTATAGGAAAAAAAATGCCTATCAGAATTAACAAAAATACTATCCTTTTTTTAAAAAAATGGGTAAAAAAACTGAATGGAAAATTAAAAAAAAAATCAATTAATGTTTACTCACTATACTCAATATATCTGAGGAAACTAATTTTTAATATCGGCTTGTCCTTTCACTGAATACTTTCGGCATATATTCTCCGCACGCCACTGGCAGCCTATCGGCGGCGATCGCGGCAATTAGGTGAATTAGCACGGCACGAAAGTTGCGCCGTGCGGATTTATGCGCGGAGTTTGGGCCTTAAATTTTCGGGCGCGTCTCGGCGCGTTATATCTCTTTCCGCCACCTAGCGCGCCCTTAAGCGGGCCATGTCCCCGGAATTTTCTAGTTTCATAAATAAGTGGGATTTATTGCGACGTGCACTTCGTGACTGCGGTTCCGGCAGACTTTAAGGGGCGCGTCGTGACGCCCATCCTCGACTTGAGACAGTTTTGGCGACGCGATTTCGTGATCTCTCACCATAGTCGTGGTCGTAGCGCTGTTTTTGTTTTTGTTCGTTCATCGCTTCTTTAGATGGGATCGTGTTTGCGGAAGTTCAGAAACTTGTCAAATTCTGCGATTTGGTGTATGTAGTTTTATCACTTTATTGAAATAATCTCAAAGGGGTAATTCTAAACTGATGGAGTATAGAATTAATTATAAAGTATTGAGTATTACATACAAAACTAAAGAAATTTTAAAATAATTTGCACAAATGAATTAGTATGAATTAGTAAATATTGTATCCTGTAAAGTTAGTTTTAGAGTAAAGTAGTTAAAGCAGGTCTGAGAGTCGGTCGATGGTCATTGCAAAGCAAATAATTATGTATTATTATGTATGTATCTATTGTATCTGTGTTTATAACAATGTCGAAAATAAATGTTTTACATCTCCAGGTAAACACTCCGACGTAATTTATTTCTTTTTTGATTTGGGGTTCTGTGTAAGTGTGTAACCACAATGTGTTGTTTTGTCGAAAAATCGGTGTTCCGATTTTGACCGATGACAATTTTCTAACACATAATGCTGTTTTGATTTTTAAAAGAACTAAGGCCTTGGTTCTTTTACACAATTTTTATTTAATTTCATTTAAGGCTCCGCTCCAGTGTTGTAATATCCATGGTAATATTATTATCAGAGTTTATTTCATACCTACTAAATATATACATGCCTAACTAAAATTCTATTAATAGTACAAAATAAAATCTTACAATTTGTGGTGTACAGCTTTATTTTGATGTTTTTAGCGTTCCGTACTTCAAAAGTTTGTCTGATGTCCATCTGTTACAGTCCAACTTCTCTGGACTGAAAAATGGACTAAATATTCCAATGGTCAGAGCTACTAAGGAATGGTTTAGTCTAAATTTAAAGGGATCAAAGTTTCATACCTACAAAAATATATATTTAGTTTTATCATCGAAAACTTAAAATTGTCGATAATTGCTTTGTTATGGCAATAAGTAGAAAGTTACTAAGAGAAACAGTTCAAAAACCAAAAATATCTATCCATATCCAGATACGTTGACACATTTATAAGCTTTTGTTTATTTTGTTAAGATTATAATTAGATTTTTGCGAAACTATGTGTATATGGTGTGTATATGTGTAAAACTTGGGTGAACTTCTTTCCAAATTTCGATGATTAAGCAAAATATTTTCTTAGTAACTTTTTATTTTTTACTTTTTACCTTTTTACTATGTCTATGTCAGAAGGCCGGTATATAAATCTAGTATTGATCCAAGCACCCAAAGTAATGGCTTGGGATGCAATACCAAAAAAAAATTCAATCAAAATCAAAAGAGATAAATAACCACAGTATGGACTCCACTTCAAGTGGGCCACCTGTATATACACTTTAAAAGAAATATGTTTCGATGTTTCCAATAGCTATTGTTTTCAAGAAAATAATAATAATATTTGACTAACAATTAATAGGGAATAAGTGCGCTTTCCAATAATGATTCTTAAAAAAATGCGAATATTTTAAACGCCTTTGCACTTGGCAATCACAGTACTTATTCAAATACGGTACTTATTTTAATTGAATTTCCCATATTCCCTGTGCAATAATAAATAAGTAAATTAACAGAATAACGCAAAAACAAACCCTGCATATGATTCATCAAATTATTAACGTCTACATTTGCGTAAAGAACACTTCAACAAACCAGCATCTTGAAATTATTGTTGAGCAGTTTCAACGTGTTCTCACGTATAACGGAAACCGCCACAGCGGCAAATGTCCCGTAAATACCGGGGTTCTGTCAAAATTTGAGTGGCAAGGATCCCAGAGAGGACCCCGAGGACTTAATGTCCTTTAATTTCGCATTGCTCGCGTGCCTGCACAGAGAGATGAAAGTCACCGGGGCTTTAATTAAGAGCTTCTTTCCATACGGCCGGCCCCAGAATAATTTCGTAGAGGGAGTTGTCTGAAATTCTATGTAAAGTAGATTAAATTGTACTTGAGTCCTATTACGAAATGCAGATATGGGAATATTATAATAGTAGCTATTAATAATAATCATAACAATAAATAAATGTCTTCATTCTCCACATAAAAGGGTAACATAAATACATTTCCATATAATTATTTAAGTATGAAAGAATCATAGGGTGCAGTTCAGATGAATGACCAGTGGCCATTCCCTGCTTTTACACTAAACCCTTGAAAAACAACAACTAATAACATTACTGACTGCCTAAATCAAACTATTCAATCGAATACAATATAGTAACCATATACGGATATATAGGGTGTAGCTTGCTTGGTAATGTGACGTCATGGAAATTCAGGAAAAACTATTAAGAATTTTTTTCTTAATGCACCACAAACTGCTTTAGGCGCACGAAGAATAAAGGCGCAAACTTACGAAGGGCAAAATCAAGATTTGTGAAAACAATTGTGAAAGAAAGTCGATTGGCATATTTTCCAAATAACACATGAGTATGTACATGAAGTATATATATCATTTAACATTGGCGCAGTATAGAGGAATATATTCGGTAATTTGTAGAGCAAGCGCTCTTTAGTATTTAGCCCCTTATATTTACTTTGTTTACTTTGTGTAATGAACTAATTTGAGATTTGATTCTTGAAAATGATATTAGATATAATGACTTTGAGCAACTATTATATTACTATTATTATCTTACTAAATTAGTCTATTTTTGGATTTATAAACATATAATTTAAAAAGACCTGGTTTTATTATAAATTATTATATTAATTAAGCACCATAAAGAAAAATAAGTATTATCTCATTTTACATCAACAGACTTTTAATTTAGGTATATTTTTTATCTAGATATAGTTAGTGATCTAAAAAAAACTAGTGTTGAGTTTAAAAAAGCAAAGGATGTATGAAAGAGCTAAAACATTTTATAACCTTAATAGTAAAACCGTAATAATGTTTGTTGTAAAACAAGAAACACATAATTGCATATGCAAAAAAGTATTGAAATACATGAAAAATCGAGGAAGCATATACACCAATTTGTATCGCAAAATTGTACTACTAACAGTAGTTCAGAATTATCAAATGAACTGCATATGTGAATATGAACAATGTGCATTTTACTAGACAATTTTGATGAGTGTAATGTCTGACAGTAAACAGCATGATTTAATGTAAATAATAATTACAATTATAATTCTGTGAGCGCGTAAAATATGAAACCGTGGATGTAAAAAAAACTATTTATATCTTTTCCAACGCTGCAACCTGTAATATAATTCTGAATATTTATTATTTTAATGCTCACGTTGTTAGCGTTAGCTTTATGAATAAAATATTACTGAATGTAATATTTATTATTTATCACATTTATATTTATATAATGCAAAATGTGCACCTACCTATAATGTTTCTCAATGTTCAGATAATAAGACACGTATACTTATACTGCAACCCTTGTTGCACTTGAAGCAAAAATTGACGGTTAAATCACTGAGGGCGCTCTTTTCAACGCCAGTATAAACTATAAACAACATTCAGCTGGCAAGGATTTTATGTATCTAAACTCGGTTTAGATACTCTGTGAGATCAAACGTTTATTGCAGAATATTGTATATCTACGTAAAATATGACATGTAACAACACACTACTTCCACATTAGCAAACCATGCCATTATTCGTCTTTGATCTTTTGCAAAAGTGGGCTGTACTTCCTGTCGTCAAACAATATTCATTATCGATGCATCTCCCATTAGCGGGAACGCTAATTATTCTTGATAACAGACGCGAGAGTAATAGGAAGACAAAATATTACTGTCAAAAGCGATCGAAACGGAAACATTTCCGGTAATACCGGCTTCTACCGTGTCTGTAACTGTTAGCGCTTTGTACCGGAATAGGCAGCTGTTGAATATTGAGATATAGGTATTTAATTAACAGCGAGGCACTTAGCCGATCTATTAGGTGTACGATTCCCGCCCCACTACCACTACCTGCTTACAAAGTTCTATTGATTATTTGACGCAATATTCCATTGTGTCACGTTTATAACTGTACTGTTTGGTCTAACTTGCCAACTAATAAACGATGATTACGTGTGAATTTTCATGACTTGATTGGCACCCTACCTAAAATACTGTTCTTGTTTAAACAATATCATTAATACCCAAATCGTCTTTAAGTTGTGAATTTTCAGACAAACATATTGAAGGAATGAAACAATATATTATAATCATCCAATCAGTCATCCAATATATTATAATCTACCATTAGTCACACAGTGAACATTTTTTCTCTAAGAACGATGCAATGCAATGCAATGCAAACTTGGTTCTTTAATTTTCAAATTATGAATAGAAAAAAACAACTTAGTGGAGAGATGTTGGAGAAACGTTGGTCTTTGGTTTGAACGTAAAGTAATAAACATGTCAGAGCTTTCGCTGTTTTTTATTTATATAAATTTGAAGACAAAGATTTAAGATTTATTATTTTTTTACTTTCATATGTCTTCCTTATTTGGTATTTATGACAGGAGGAAAATCAAATATCATTCCTATATTACTTACCAGAAATATATTAACATAAAATTAGTAGAAATGTAACTAGGTTTTAAAGATATCCATAAAATCAGAACTTCTGACATACAAAACAAAAGGGAGCTAGATGTTTGAAACCACGTTTATACCGAATCTTTTGAACATTTTAGAACGTTTCATGCATATCTTTTGGTTGTTGATCGATATCACTTGTTTGTTATCTGCCATCTACCTACTTTAATATGATCATTCTTTTGTCGGTTACACACACATTTGGTGACACATTGGTGTTTATTTTATAATTTGAATAGTTGAAAATGGCGAATGCAACTTCAATTCGAGGTTGATTACTCTATGAGTACGAACTTGGTACCAGAGCTAAAGTGGCGGCGCGAAATATATGTACGGCATTCGGAGATGATGCCGTAGTGAAGAGCACAGAAGTGGTTCATGAAATTCTCTTCGGGAGATCTCAGCTTGACCGATGAAGCAAGCTCTGGGAGTCCGCAAATCATTAACAACGAGGATCTTCAACAGCTGGAGGCAAATTCCAGTACCACAAGCCTAAAGCTTGCAGAAAGGTCCAATGAGAGTGACAGATAGAAATTTTTGCTTAACTCAAATAAATGAGTTTGATGAGAGGTAAAAATATATTTATTTGCTACAAAGACTGTTTATTTGAGTCAAAACAATATTAGTTTACTCCAAACAAATCGTTGTTGACTCAAAGAGACATTCTTTGTAGCAAATACATTTATTTTTGCCTCTATTCAAACACGCGTTCACATTGATTGTCAAATGATACCAAATTTAATCGTCTTACCATTTGTTCGGCAAACATTTCATGCAGCGATAATGAACTATTTCTTGATGAGTTGTTATCCTGCGACGAAAAGTGGATATTGTACTCAAATTTTAAGCGCTCCTATCATTGGTTGTCGCCTACTGTTTCGGCACAACACACTACCAAGGCTTCGTTGCACCAAAACAAGTTTTTATTGTGTGTTTTGTGGATAGCAACCGGAATAGTCAATTACGAGTTTTTGGTGAGGGGGTCAAACCATCAATGCGAACTCGTATTATGAAAAGCTTCAGCGAGTACAGGCAGCACTCACTCAAAAGCAGCCTTTCTTAGTCAATAGTGAGAAAGTGGTGTTCTTACAGGATAACGCCAAACCACATACCGCAATATTGAGTCTTAAAATCCATAGAAATTCTAGAATATTGGTGTCTGGTTGGCAAAAGGGCATTGATTGTGATGGTAATTACTTCGATGAATATATTTTACCATAAAAATAGCACGGACATGTTTGGTTACCTGCTAGGAACGAGAATGAAGACAAGGAAAAGTGAGATGTAATGTTTTTATATCATTGTTTGTTTAACTAGTACCTAGCATAATTAGGACATGCTTGGACATGAAACAATACGACACTGTATAATAATTTTGCAATATTCTATTGGTTTTACAAATTAACTATTAATTTAGAATTTCAGTTTTTAAACTGCAACCCAACAGTTTATATAACAGAAGTATTATGCAGAAGTCTTCAACATTTGTCTTTATTATGTTGCAATGTTGCAAAAATGTAACAAGAATATAATATCATCTGCAGTCTGCAGTATTTCACTTTAAAGAAAAAATATCACATGCGCGATTTCACCGATTTCAACAAACTTCTTTCGATTTTCAGACGCCCCCAGGTGCAAAGAGGGCTTCGAGGAGATGCGGGTCGGCGTGATGCACGGCGAGGAGATCCTTGTCCATTGCCACGTGGACGCGAATCCCGAGGTGATCCGTTTCTCTTGGACGTACAACACTAGTAAGGGTGTGTTTCCGGTGCCGGGCCACAACGTCGTGAATAAGGGCAGCGTGTCGACCCTTCACTTTACGGCTGGCGGCTCAGACATCGACTCGTTATCCTGTTGGGCCAGCAATATTGTCGGCCGTCAGGAGTCGCCTTGTCTGTTCCACGTCGTGCCCGCCAGTAAGTAGCTTTCTTTCTTTCTATCTTTCTATCGTTCCCTCCATGGGGAAGAAGCGGGACCATTCCTTTCCTGAGGAGTGAAATCCCATCCCGTTCTGTGCGTTTGTTATTACTGAGAAAAGGGCCGAGGGAAGGAAGGAAGGGATACGTTCAAATGTGCCCTTTGGATGGGCTTTATGGGGTTGCCGAGGTGGATAATAACCCCAGGAAAGGACAGGTTGCCTCTGCTATTCAAGGATGTCGAACCGTATTGATGGGTATTACTTTGATGTGGGTAGGGCTGGGTCAGCACCCAGGACCTGAATGTAATACTTTAATTGAATGTAGGTACTGGATTTAAATGTTCTGAAAATATTAAATCAAAATAACTAAATAAATTCTATACTTTATTGGTTCAATCTGTAGGCACCTATATGAAAACAGCCTTCAAGTTAAGACGAGAAACTGATTATCATTTGTAATTAACAATATCTCTAAAATCATTTAAAATGTCAAAGGTGACTTCGGTGTCGGAAAATAAAAATAATTGATGAATATAAAAAAGGTCTTTGGTCTATTAACTGCAAAAGCTCCAAATTTTGTTGGATTAGCTTAATAATTGCAGTTTAAAACATTTAAAAAGCAAAACTTACTACGTTCGGATGTGAAATAGAAAAGAATAAATAAACTATTAATTCAATAGACATACCAAAAGTGTAGTTACTCCATTCTTTTCCACTCAATGCATAAATATATTCATATTTTTAAAAGAAAATTTATATACCTTTGAGAATAAACCAATATCTCGAGATAATCGAGACAAAGTTGACTTTCTCTCTATTTCGCCTCCTAAAAGGATTGAAATTATTAGACAATTTTTGAGATATTGTTTAAATCATCAAAATAAATCTACCCCAAGAGAGCAGCATATTTCTTGACCAAATATGCAGTGTGACCACCGATGGACCTAACTATACCTATAATGGACGTAATTATTAATTTCTCGAGAAAAAGTCATTCTTTATAAAGAGTTTTGGATATCCTAAAAAGTCGACAGCCATGGTTAATATTTTGATTTAACATGCAGGATGGTTAGAAAACACGGAAGTGTTAAATCGGCCGACGAGTAAACTATCGGTTTTACGGAATTAGGCCAAAAATGTTACAGGTAAAAGTTGGTTTATATTTAAATTTATGCCCAGCTATCAAATTTCAATGTTGTATTCTAAGTTTTATATTTTATTTATTTTTAACAAAGTATCTAACAAAACATTACTCCACATGTTCCCCTCCTACAGCTACACATTTTTCCAATCTTCTTCTAAACTCCAGATATACCAAGTCAATGGTTTCTTCATTTATTTCGTCTACTGCTTCCCTAATTTTTAATTTTAGAATGTCTACATTATCATGTAACGAATAATTTTACAACTTACTGTTTTAAATAACTCCACAGGAAAAAAATCAAGCGGCGTTAAATCAGGTCAACCATCCTATAGGGCCGAATCGTCCAATCCACTTATTTGGAAAATGTCTGTTCAACCAATCCCTGACTTGATATGCGCTATGAGCATGAGTTATGAGCTATGAGCTGTAAGTTGATTTCGTCCAAAGTAGGCAGCAAGAAATTGTCCAACATATCAAAATAAGTGTGTTTTGGTTTACAGTACCGTCAAAAAAGTATGGTCCAATTATTTTCCTGTAATAAATCCCACACCAAACATTCACTTTTTTATATTTTTGAGAATTGGTTGTAATACGGAAATTTGGCTTTTCTTGAGAACAATATCTGCAATTCTGTGAACTAACAACTCCATTTGCGGTAAACGTCGCTTCGTCAGAGAAAATAATTTTTCTGTAGAAAAATCTATCGATCTTAATTCGTTCTCCTATTAATAGGCAAAATTCTAATCGACGAGCATCATCTCCTTCTACTAAAGTGTGTATCAGTACTGGTTTATAAGGATGAAATTTTTTATTTGAAAAGATCCTTTGCAGGTGGCTTTTCTGATGTTCAAGTCTCGAGATCTTTGCCTCAACGATTTTTTTGGGCAAGTGTTCACGGAATCAATAGCTAACATAGCTCCTGCATCATCTTCGCCATTTCGCTTTTTTTCTTGATATTTTTCACGTCTCCTGCTACAAGAAATTTTTTAACCAATTCACGAACTTCAGGACATTTTCTGTTAAAAACTTCAATAGCACGGCGGTACGATACCTCACCTATGCCGTAACAAAGAACTAAATAAACCCCTTGCTCTAAAGTCAACATACTTTCAATCAGCTTCTATCAACAAATTGCTTGGATACGCTGTTAACTGATCAATCATCATTGTGGTCTCTAAATTTTTTGTTCACTTTTATGTAATGTCTTTTCACTGGTCCGAGATGTAAAATTTGAAATAGAACATTCAAGTTTGATATTTTAGCATAAAATTAATTCAAACTAACTTTTACCGATAACATGTTTGATCTAATTCCGAAAAGCCGATTGTTTACTCTTCGGCCAATTTAACGTTTTCGTGTTTTCTAACCATCCTGTATGTTAAATCAAAATATTAACAATGGCTTTCGACTTTTTAGGACATCCAAAACTCTTTATAAAGAATGACTTTTTCTCGAGAAATTAAAAATTACGTCCATTAAAGGTATAGTTAGGTCCATCGGGGGACACACTGTATATACCTAATTTTACTATTTACCTATGTTTCCCCTGGATTTTTCACATTTGTTATTTTTTAACAGCTATTTTAAAACTTCTGTCCAGCGAATTCAGTTTTTTTGACCTAGCAACCCTAGGTCATTATGAAACCAAAGTAGAAAAATAATAATATCTAATAACTGGCCATCTATATCACCCCCACAGAAAAAGGCATCTCGCATTACAGGTCGGACGCATATAATGTATATATACAGAAGAGAAATAATCCCTTTCAGACTTTTACGAACCCCAAGGAACCTATAAAAACAAAACGTGCATTTTCAAGGTGACATTTTAAGGTTTCCGTTGTTTACTGTCGCAGTAAAAAAATCTTTATCCAACCGTCTATCATGTTTCGCCCTGAGACGTTACATACGCTTTTTGGGATTGTTATTTCAATAAACTCACATGATCCTGTAGGATTCTGCGAAGGAGAATAAGCGCCGCTGGCACACTGAATTTGCGACGGAGATATATGTATATAAAACAGTTTGGCATTTCTAGTCAATTCGAAAAATAAAACTAACAAGTACGCCAAATGCTTTTTTTTGTAACTCACAGCAATGTTTGATAGTAATTTGTAAACGATTTATTCCTTATACTCTTATACAAGTATATCAGAGTTGCAATTCCCAAAGCGCACGTTAAAGAAATTTCGAACATTCTCCATAGCAAGCATTCACGAAGTTGTAGGTCTCAAGAGAATGAAGGCGTACGTCCTCATCAACGTTGTTATCATTCGGGAAGCAACAGTAGCAGACATTTTTATATGAAGCGCTACCAGGAAAGGTTTTGTCTTTCTGCTGTTGGTGGTACTGGCGTGAGGATTTATAGCGATATGAAATTTTAGATTTATTACGTTATACGGAACGTCAAGTGCGGCCGGAAAATGTGAAACGGCAAATAAAACAGCGGGGAGGAGTTGTTGCCGGTTGCATCCGAGGTAGCTTCCAACGTTTGGCAATTTTCTACTTGGATAACACGTGCGAGCGCGCTAACGCATGGCTTTGTAGCTGTGGCTAGTAAATCAATGGAAAATGGTTGGCCACTTAAATAAACCGTTGCGATCTATGGAATAGGAACATATTTTGTTACTTCTTGCTGCTTTTTTCAATTTATAAATCTTTATGATTAATTATAAACACATATGGAATTTTCTACAGAATTAGAAAAAACAAAAATATGGACGTACAAACAATTATAGCATTGTAGAAAAGAGAAAGTTAACAAAAATAATATTAAAAGGATGGCACAACATGAATGAATGTCAATTTTCATTTTAAAAATAGCTCAGCATAGAAACAAGTTGAATACCGAAACTGACATAAAATAGTAAACTCGAACACAAGCGCAACGAAATTATAAAAAAAGGCCACCAAATTTTATGAAAAGTGATATAAAAACGAAACACCAAATATAAAGGAAACAATAAATAAAGACAATGAATGCAGCGACCGTGTTTTTTCGTGAGCGGGGGGGGGGGGAGTTATAAACGAGTATTAAATACTGGCAAAGAAAAATTGAGGGCGCGGATAATGCAGATACCAAAATTGTAATGTATTCGATCTCGTCAATTACTTACTGTTCACTTGCTAACTACTTCACTATTAAAACACGTCAGGTAAACTTGAGTTGCAATTTATTAATGGTCGGGCAGCATTGTACATGAGTATTTATATACAACGAACATGCGCACATCAATAATAAAAACTAGACATTATATTTTCGTTCCATAGCGACACATACATAACACCTCTCTTCTTAAATCCAAAATACATACAACATAAATATACCAGTATACAAATAATTTAAACAATTAAGCAATTTGCAACCGATTCGGTTCTTGACGTTTTCTTTCCGATCTACGAATTGTTGGTTCGGTCATATCATCATTTACAATATTATTTCCAACTTCCGGTTCGGTATTAGAGTTGGATACAACCGGCAACGCTGAGCTTCTATTTTGCGGAATTTTAATAATTTGATTAGCGTGCCGTCGCCATATTACATCCAATTCCAACACCCTTACATTATACATACATTCACCTATTCGATTGACAATAATTCCATTCAGAAAATTATGTTTGTTAACGTTTCGATAATCCTTAACTAAAACTTCTTCATTCACTTCAAATTTTCTATCAACTTTACCCTCAAAATAATATTTTTGTTTCGTCTGCATCCTTGCTACTCGGCGCTCCACACTCCTATCCCTTTTATCCGTTATCCTTTCCTCCCTGAATAAGCTGAATCTTGTCCTGAGTTGTCGCCCGAATAACAAGAATGCAGGCGATGTACCTGTCGTACAGTGTGGCGTAATTCTATAATCAAACAAGAAATTAGCTAAGATTGTATCTATATCAGCAGTTTGGCTGTTTAGTAAACATTTCTTTAAAACATTTTTAATTTGTTTAACGGCATTTTCGGCTGCTCCATTAGACTGCGGATGAAAAGGTGCAGTAGTGATATGTTTAATACCATTCTTATTTAGAAAAAGTTTCATGTGACCAGATACCAATTGTGTACCATTATCCGATACCAATACATTTGGTAAACCATACCTAGCAAAAGTCAATCGTAAAGCTTTAATTGTAAATTCGGTATTAATAGTATTCGTAGGAAAAACCTCTATCCATTTTGAAAAGGCATCCAAAATAATTAAGTAGTATTTACCTTTCATTGGTCCCATAAAATCAATATGGATTCGATGCCAAGGTTGTTTAGGCCATTCCCACAACTTAGTACTTTTTGCGGGATTATCTCTATAATATTTACATGACTCACAAAAAACTATAATTGTGGATGTCCAAAAAACCCATAATTTTGGATGTCCTAAAAAGTCGAAAGCCATTGTTAATATTTTGATTTAACATACAGATGGATAGAAAACACGAAAACGTTAAATTGGCCGAAGAGTAAACAATCGGCTTTTCGGAATTAGATCAAGCATAACAATGAAATAAGTCAATAACAGCACCCCTACATAAATAAGGAGACATGGCTAATATACAGAACTATATATTCATAAGCTTGATATCGAGTATTTTAAAATTATTCTAGTCAATTCAAAGAATAGTAATGATTGTTGTAGATTAATTTCAAGAAAAACAACAGGATTTAGAAGAAATAAAAACAGAGCCAAGGAATATTATCTGGTTGTGGACTTAGCGTTAGTGGATTTCCAAAAAGCCTTCGATTCTATGAGTTATGGGTGCCTATCGCTGGCTTTACAAAGAGAAAATATCCCAGCAAGATATATACACAGTGATCTAAAATGACTGAGGACAGGCTGAATTTCCCGCCAATTTGAATAATTGTGATGTTGGCAATGGTTGCAAATGACAGCCGTTATTTGGTCCAGTGGCGTAGGTGTTCCTACTTGTAAAAGGGATTCATTCTCTGATTATAATTAGGTATATTAAATTGAAATTATTCATTGAATTAATTGAAACATATATAGTTTCAATTCATATTACTTCTAAGTTGCAAATGTAAATTAATAACGCAAAACAAAATGGAAATGACTGTCATAGTATCGATGACAGTCAGGTTTTCTGTGGACTGGTGAGGTTTAATACAGTGTATGCACTCCACGAGCACGAATCACTTCCTCAATCATGCTTTCCCATTCCTCAATCAGGGCTTATGTCAGTTCCTGTATGGTTAGTGGTGGATTAGGGCGCTTGCGAACACGTCGGTCAAGCTGATCCCACACGCGTTCAATAGGATTCAGGTAAGGAGTAACGCCGGCCATTCCATGACCTGAATTCCACGTTCTTGTAAAAAGTTTCTGGTGATGCCGGTGGTATGTGGCTTTTCATTGTCCTGCAATAGGATGAAATTTTGACCGACGCCATATGCAGCAGGCACCACATAGTCCTCCAAGATGTTTTTGATGTAATCCATGGCATTTAGTCTACCAACAACCAGAACAAGATCAGTTCTTAATTCTGATGTCTATACTGATTCCAGCACATACCATAAATCTATCCACTTCCTGTTAGTAGCGGCTGCGTAGCGTTCACCTGGACGTCTATATACTCGACCGTCGCAACGAGTTAAATAAAATCTGGACTAGTCTGGAACCAGTACAGGCGTCCTGTGACGAAGTTGCCAATCTCTGTGATCCAGAGCAAACGTCATTCGCGGTGTTTTGTGATGCTGCGTAAGGCGTGATGCGGGGGCAGGTCTTCTTGGTTTCAAATTCGCTTTTCTTAACCTGTTTCTAACAGTTTGATCATAAATTTCTATTCCATGTACTCGTCTTAGGTCGCTTAGGAGGTCTCGTGCTGTGGCAGTACGCTGACGTAGAGAGGAAAGAACAAGAAATCGGTCTTGATTCTCAGTAGTTTTTCGATTTCGACCTTGTCCAGCTCTTCTAACATATTGGTCAGTCTCCCGAAACCGACTCCATAAACGTTGAATAACAGAAGGAGAAACTCGAAGGTCCCTGCTAACATGTCAACCAGAGTGGCTATGCTGAATAAGGGCGAGAGCACGAGAAACTTGCACTTTACTAAGATGGTTCATTTTACTTCTAATGACGTTTCTAATCAATGAAAATTTACAACTGAATTCTTTTGTCATATTGAGTAGGCTTTCATACGTGAATTTAAAGCATACTTGACTTTTTTCCATTTTGTTTTACGTTATTAATTTACATTTTTAAGTGTTAACTTAAGAGTAACTAAGAGTTGTAATATTGTTTTTGTATTTTCTTTAGCGAAATATATGCCCTTAAAGGATACCAAATTTGAGGTGTGTAGAACTATTATTTAAAAAGTTACAGGTTTCGAAAACATTGTTCCCCTAAGTTTTTTTAGCAGTGTAGTACTTCCTTCCACATCGGCAAACAACCTTCACGAGTAGTTAGTAGATAATAGAAACGCAAAGAGACAGTTGGGTAGTTACTAACTTTAGACTCAGGAAAAAATATTTAGGATTAATAATCATAATAGGATCCCAATAAAGCAACATGGACAAGACGTGGAATGCCAAAGTTCTAATAACAGAAAAGACAAAGCTAACTAAGATATCCAACGTCGCAACCACAGAAATACCCCGGAAATGGAGGAGTGTTCGTGACTTCATGAGATGAAATGGATGAGCTTAAGATGTGATCGATTGGATGCCGTTAAACAGTAGTGACCAAATAGAATTTTTGGGATCAGAATCCTTTGCACGGACGGATTTTTATCCCAATTAGATTTTTGTTGAATTAAATTGAGTTTGATTTGTTATTTTATTTTGGAATGGATTAAAGGGTATATTAGCATTATTTTGTAACTTTCTGCAATCATGTTTGTAGTTGTTACTTTTGTATAATACCTATATATGCTGGTGTGACTATCATTAGTAATGGGAAAACACGTACATAAATGAGCGATATGAGAACAAAGTCCCCTCTATGCTCTTATTACCATTTATTACCACTGGTTTAATATCACCAGTGTGTCCCCTTTTGAAATCCATCAACGCTATATTTACATAACAAAACCCAAGCTAGTAAACGTGGTCAGATTACTACCAAAAGCTGCACGATTTAAACATTTAAAACATTTCAAGTCGAGATGGCTCGACTATACGCGATATTAAATCTCACTCCCCAACGGTGTTTACCACGCATTCATTCCTCCATTTTCGCCATGCCGCGCGACTCGCTTTACCCTGGAAAAAGCAAAATGCAAAACTGTGACGCCAGACCGTTGGTACTTCTAGGCAAAATCGCCCCTCCGCAATATTTTTTAGTTTAACCGGCTCTGGCGGTCGCCGCTGTGTCCGTGAATTGTGTTTGCGGTTTAAATTCTTACGTTAAGCCTTTTAGCGTCCTCTACTGGCCGTTTAATAATTAACCCTCCTCGGTCCTGGCGTTTCTTGTTTCGAATCGGGCGGAGCCCGCACTACTAAGCTCCTTTAGACGATATTAAATGTAAAATGAGTGTGTTTGTGTTGGGTTGTACATTTATGAATCTAGTGTGTTAAGTACGAGGATTATAATTTCTTTGTTAGTTCGCGGGATTGCCACTAGGATGTGTTAACTACGTTATCAGGGGGACTTACGGGCGGCTAAAGGGAGAATATTAATATTTGCGTTGTGGTTGTTATTATATATTAGTACTGTATTAGTTTTGTAAATTTTAGTGTGCGTCTTCATCACCAGTGAAAAAGTTTGGATTTGTATAACTAAATAAAATTGTTGTAATTTGATCTTCATAAAGTAATGAGGAAAAAACTTCTAATTCAATTTACGGTACTAATGCTAAGGAAAGAAAGTCTTTCTATTTGCAGTATGTATATTCAAACTCCTGACAGGTCAGTCTTTGATTTTGGAGAGGATAGGGTATAGGACACCTGAAAAAAAAGGAAAAACAAACGAGTATTCGGTGAATAGTGATTTTATTAGAAAATCTATTGCGAATACTATGTATTAAAAGTAAAGATTACCATAACAACAAATCCAGCAGTTCTAAAACATTGGTGAAATTCATAATAGGGTTTTTGACTGTATTACAAATATGGCTTGTATTATAGTCATCCTAATAGATTACAGTTTAAGAAAACTATTTATTATTATTTTTCAAAAAAAATATGCTTTATTTCTATTAAAAACCAAAATTAAAATTGAATTTTATTCACGTCCTATCATGTGATTGAAAACGCTCTGTAATTGGCTCAGTCTCCAGTGACGTCATTCGTTAGTACGCTTAGAGCGCGTTCGGTTTGTCAGGGTAGGGTATGGGGAGAGCAATGCTCAGATAACCTGGGTCGGCCGTCTCTCTCTTATATGCAGATAAACGCCGTGTGACGTTAGTCCGCCTCAAGGTCTATAAAGAGAGAGGTTATCCAGCTTGCTATGTTTCCTATAGTCCACTTTATATACCCCCCTCAGATCCCTATATGCTCTATATTCGTGACGTCACTAGAGTCCAGGCCACTTAGCAGTTCGCATCACGTCGCTTGCATCGCCCGTTAAGTTTGTTCAAAGATACGTTTAATTATTGCCAGCTCAGCTCGTTATAGGTTTTTTAGTGAATTAGAAAGGTTGCTTTTGTTCGTGTTTAATCGTTATTCTGCGTTTATATTGTTATATTCAATAGTTGATAGTTTTACGTTATTGGTTGTTTTATTAGTGTAGTATTTTATGTAATTAAGTTAGTAAAGGTAAGATATTAATTTATATTGGAAATTACATTATTCTAAATCATGTATCAATTTTAGATGCCTATGGTTTGCTCCGTACCGGGTTGCGGTATGAGGTATAACATTTCAACATTGGATTAACAATATCATATTTTACTTTTCCACGTGATCAAAATTTAAAGCAGAACTCATCCACAATTGGGACATTACTCATACGAAGACCAGCAAGAGCACCCATACTCCCTTCCATCCTGGATACGTCATTTATCTTTTGACGGCCTAAGAAATCCGTCGGAAGAATTTAAACGCTTGTTTAATAAAATTAATTAGCAAGTTCGGAAGACGGGGGATGGGATTAATAATTCGAAAAGAATTAGCAGTAAATTAAGAAGAGAACTTTTAAAACAAGATCCAATTATTGATACCATAGTTTTGAAAGCTTTTGTCGAGCAAAGAATATAATATGTACGGATAAATTTTTTTAAATTTTACTTTTCAACAGCAAAAAAATCTAAATATTTAACGAAGAGTAGCCGATATTAAAAATAAAATTACAACAAAGATGAGAAAATTTGTACAATAAAGCTTCTTACTGAATTTTTATTTTTTCTTTGTACGTATGTTCTAACCAAATGTTGTAATCGGGACAAGCCAATGAGTGGTTTAATAAGCAAGTTGTACCAATACTACCAATACTGATTTAGTTATAGTTTTTCTATTTATTTATCTGTAGAGTCGGTAAACCAAACATTCGACTTCAATTCCTGATAATTTTAGTGTTTCAACCCCCAATTTGCATGGTTGCAAAAATATGTGGTTGCCGTTATACCACCTTCGACTCCGGCTCTTGACTTTGTTTGTACGTTGACTCCACTCACTGAATTTCTGCTAAATTTGATTCCAACTGCAGAGACCTGGTTTAGCACAACACATTTCTTTAATCGGACATACATTACATACTAATGTACTTATTCAGCATTATTAACAAATTATTGAAATAGCATGTTGTGATAATCACATTCATCATTTTTTTCCCATCCTAATCATTTAAAAATGATCACAATAAAGATGCATTTATTTTTTCAATATAATAATGCACCTACTTAACCTAAATCATACAACGAAATAAGCATTCAAATTGGTGGCAGCGCCCGACTCTAGTGACGTCACGATCTCCCTTTACCCCTCAAACTGAGAAATCTCGTTTCTGGATAACCTTACTACTTTATAGACCTTGAGTCCGCCTATTATGCAGCGCGTCACTCTCACCGTACAATACCGGGTTATCCGAACGCGCTCTTATGCTTCTCCCGTTTGAATTTCATAGCACGGAAGTGCCATGTAAGCATAACTTTGTAGGTTAGGATAGCCCTAACCTTAAGCTGTCAGATCAGATAATACCTGGTTCGAAAATACGATAGATAACTCATTCTAGTCAGTTTTACTTATGACGAAGTAATCTTCATAACAAAAACACTTGTATTGACCGTTGGCCGCTATTTATTTCATTTGGATTTCTTCGGGCCAACCACTTTCTTCGCAGTTTCAAAACTTGCAGAACAGCTACAAATAGTTTATCCGGAGTTTTTCCTGACGTATTTCTGCATTGTGGATTTAAACACCATTTATAAGCCATTTTTATGTAGAGATTGTGAAAACAACACATCATACAACACAATTACCAAACGGCGACGATGCCGATGCTGACAGACCATATGGGCCGATTTGACATCTACTATCGGGTGACGTCACACAACAGAAAGTATCGATTTTGCGGGACTTTTTGTGATTCAATTTTTAACGCTGATTTTTATGAAACATTGAAGACATAATTACGAAAAATAATGCATTCAAAATGTAGAGTGAAAGAATAAACACACTAAGATGGTTTTCCAATAATAGTCAAATACCCTATTGTCAGATATGTAAAACTAATATGGACGAATGTTTTAAATTTAAAATAACTATTTTTGGAAGTAGAAAATTAATAGTCACTGATTAATTTTAGATTAAAAAATCGCATTAATAAGTTTATCATATTCTAGGCTTTGTGTATTACGCAAAGGAACAGGAAGAGGAACAGAACTAATTTTAAAAGAATGACCAGGGAGTGAATTTTGTAACCATGAATAAGCGATGAATATTAAGCTGTTTCACCACCTCAGATTTAGACCAATAGAAAATACGTATACATACGAACAGTAATGGGTGGGGAGTAAGTGAAATATTCGCCCATGAATTCACAGTACAAAAATTCAACCGCTGACCAAAATTCCACCGCTGAATACTAAAACTGATGAATTAATCAATTTTATTATGACAGTATAGCGTAAGCTGATACCTACACACTAGAGCTTCAAAACCATCCAATATAATGAGACGGGGATTTCTGGATTAATATTTATGACATTTCGGCAACCCGGATTGAATTCGTGATTCTATACATCTACAATGCTACACTTGTAAACTAGACTGTTTCTTTTGTCTTTTATTTTAAATTAATCAAATATAATGTTCACAAAGAACGATTTAATCATTACACATCATTGACACGAAAGTGTCAACAAAATTCTACCCCCCGCAGTTATTAAAATGTACCTGTTTTTCTGAAAATATTCAGATGTCGGACAATTTATAAGAACAGTATTTTAAAACGTCGATAACTGCAATACCAAATTTACAATTTACAAAATTTATCATATTTAAAGATTTTTTCAAATACATTCTACTTCCAATAGAAGCAGATTTCATGTTAAGTATGTTAAGTACTTGCAAACATCATCGTGAACAACAAATACGTTATTTACATTTTTTAAATTTACACTTGAAACAGTAAGGCCATCTGCACATGGGGCAACCGAAAAGAAACTGTAGTAGCGTGGGTACCAGGAGACTGGGCGACTGGTGTACTCAAGTTGCGCCTTGTCCGCACACGGTCTATAGTCACACAGTTGCGATCCAAATCAGTTTACTCGTCTCTGCCCTTAAATCAGTACATTCTTGGATGTAATCATTGTCCAACATAGTGGATAATAATGATTTCAGTGATGAGGATTTGTTACTATACTACTATTATCGTCGCAGAAGAAATTGAATAAAAAGAAGATGCTGGGTCCTCCCATATATCAAAAGAAATTCACACCGCCGATTATTCATTGCAGCAAAAGAACTCAATATTTCAGAAGTTATTTTTTAAGCTTCTATCGTATGTCGAATCAGAGTTATTTAGAATTGGTGCGATTTTTTCCCCTGGCCTACATAAAGAAAGTACCAACATGACGGAATGCGTGGGTGCTGAGGAACGGATATTAAGCACATTGACTTCTTTTCCCACATCACTCCAAGCTTTGTCCGTTACATATTTTGTTGTGTAGCCCTTTTCTTTATAATTGTTCAACACAATTATACTTTTCTGCGAAACACGCAGATTTTAAGTTCAACTGCTGCTCCATGTTCAGTGCTGTCAGCTGTCAATATAAAATATTAGCGCGTCACGAAGAGACTGGGCAACGCGCGACCCAACATGTCAGGTCTCTAAAACTCGAATCGCGCGGTCTCCCAGTCGCCGGTACTCGGGTTGCGCCGTGTGCGTTGAGTCATTGAAATATACATGCCGGTAGCCTAGTTGCGCAGTCTCCTGGTATCCACGGTACTACAGTTTATTTTGAGTTGCCCCATGTGCAGACGGCCTAAATGATCACATTGGAAGCTTTTGAGTCCGAATTCGCATTCAGTCCAAAGAAGTCTATCAAAGACCCAATCGTTTCCCATTCACAATTGTATCTATATGTCAATATTTCCTGACTGTCGGTGCTTCAAACAAATTGTGGAAGTATTTCTGGCAAAAATACAAGCTAAGATTACTTTGAGTACTAATAAATTCATTCCAAAAATTGACATTTTTTATTCTGAGATATTTTTTAAACCCTACATAATAGGAAACATGAGAAAAAAATCTATCGAAACCGACCTTTGCTATCCAGGTACAAAATCCTTGTTCCCTAATGTAAATAATATTTAACTCATTTTTAATGATTTTCTTTTTTTGTTGGAAGACAGCCCTACATTTTTTACTCTGCCATGAAGACATCTAAAGGATCTATCAGAATCAATAAGAAGAGCTGGAAGTTTTCATCAAAAAAATTCGATGACATCGTAGGTCAAAATTATTTGAATGTTGAAAATTGTATTTGACATGTAGATTTTGATTAAATGAAACTGACGTATCCGAGCAGTTAACAGTAAGACAATCTGATGCTCTGATTAGAAAGAACAGACTGCAAGCTTAACGTTGAGACCTTTCTCAAGTTTACAGCTCGTCCGGTGTAAGACCGGTTTCGCATTCAATACGAAAACATTTATCGAAAACTGTCACATAAAAAAAGACTAACAATGTTGCCCAGTGTTATCAATTGATTACTACGATTACTAAAATGCACGTTGAATGTCAATGACTCCTGGAACTTACTCCCTTGCGTCATATGTCTTGTTTGCTACTTGAGGGAACAAGTATATTTGTCCAGACCATCAATCTACAGATTAGCACTTCATAATAGTGTTTGAGATCCATAATTAGCAGTAAGTATCTATGAACCTGCACCACCCATAGTATCTAAGTGTGCTGTCGCAAAGCCACGTCATGACCACGTCATCGTCACGGTCCAATGGATTTTGACGTACCTACACCTGCAACAACTTTTGAGGGGCCAAAGTTTCCCGGATAATTAGCACATTAAGTGGTCGTGAATATTCATGGGGACGGATGGAAATTGGAATCGAGTGCCCCGGCAATATGGAAATGTAAATACCTGGGTGGCTTCGTCGACGACGACGGCGTCGCGTCGTGGCTGTCACCAGACGCTGGCGTCGAAGAAAAGTGGGGACGATTTGCATGAAAATTAAATCAGCGAGGTAACATTTTCTAAACGGGCTGGTTTAGAGTTACAAGGGCCAGGACCGGAGGACGGGTAAGCAGGGCTATTTTTACGGGTCAGGTTTGGGATTTATAATTAAAGCGCTGCGCTCGAAATCCTTTCCCCAGAAAACATACCCCCATTAGCGGAACAAGAACTTTCGCGGTTGAGTAATGATAGGAATGATTCACTGACGGAAGGTGTAAATCTAGTTGTTCATTGAAATAACTTTAGAAATTGCAAATACTGTTAGAATATTTTCCATGAATGTAAGTAAACTTCATGGTCAATCAAGTATGTTAATGTCTGTGCCACACCATTACTTGTTTCATGTTGTCATAATTATTATTATTAAAACGTTGTTATAAAACTGTCACTGTGTTATTTTTACATACTCTACAGAAGACTAACTATAATCAATAACTTCTAACTGGTTATGGGTCCAGCAATGTTTCTCGGAGAGGTTTTTCTCTCTAGGCTCCAGCTCTAAGTTAACTTAAAAGCAAAATGGGTTCTCAAGGCGCTTTACCGTCCATGGAGAATCTAGATGGTTCGTCTAATTATTGCAACTGGAAGTTTTGTAATGTAAATGTACCTAATTCATGAAGATTTATGGGATTGCATTGAAACTGATGTCCAAGGTAATGTTATAAATAAAGATCCTAAAAAAGAACAAAAAGCAAGAGCAAAGATTTGCTTGATGGTACAACCTTGCACATTTGTACACATCAAGAATGCTACTCTGCCAAGCAAGTATGGGATAATTTAAAAATTGTCTATGAAGATAATGGTCTTTCAAGACGTTTGTCATTGCTTAGGATGCTTTTTGGAATGAAAATAACCTCATTTAATTCTATGCAAGAGTATGTTACACAAGTTGATGTCCATTGCACAACAGCTTGCTGACATAGGTGCTGCTTAGAGGATGAGTTTGTTGCAATTATACTTCTTAGTGGTTTGTCATTAGAATGCAACCCTATGATCATGGCAATGGAAAACTCTAACATCAAGCTAACCAGCGATCTTGCAAAAAGTAAACTTTTACAAGAAAATATGGTTAAAGGATTTGAAAGTAAAGAAGCAGCCTTCCTAGCTACCAAAAATATTAAGAAAAAGCCAATAATCTGCAGCTACTGTTCTAAGCCAGGTCATTTCTTTAAGTTTTGCCGTAGTCGTAGAGAAGATATGACAAATGTTTCCCAAAAGAAGAGTAATCAACCACATTCAACTACTTTCTGCGCTCATCATCACAGACAGAAAATCCTACACAGGCTATGTGTTCAAGTTAAGTAATGGTGCAGTTTCCTGGGAAAGTAAAAAACAAAGGTCAGGGCAAAAAAAAAGTCCACAAGTATGTAACTGGTGAAAATTTAGAATTTTACCACCACGTGACTTCCGACTACCACCGTAGAAGAGGAAATTTAATACTGACATGTATATAATCATCAAACTCTATTACTCTATCATATCGTCATAAGTATATGTATAGGGTTAGTCAAAATTACCGGAACACCTAAATAACTTTCCAACTGTAAACAATTTTAAAAAAATTTTCAAGTAAAAATTGTTTTGTTTTAAACTATCGATCGTTTAAATATATTTTTATTATACAGGGTGTTCATTTTATTCTAGAATCTCGTAGCCTTCCCTTTTTCAAATAGAACATCCTGTATAACTTTACATTTTCTAATTCTAAGATTAATTCTAAGAATCTTTCGTATGATTTTTTTATAAAATGCCTTATTTTTGAGTTATGATCAATTAATCAAAAATAGACAAAATTACCGAAACCCTAAATAATTCTCCAACAGAAAAAAATTTGTGTTTAAACAAACTATTGTTTATTCTGGAAATTTGGTAACAAATTTTTTAATTCTGGGATTAATGCTTTTATAGAAATCATTGTCTTTTAATACAATACTGTCATTTTTTAGTTATAAGCAATTAATCAAAATTCCTGGACTTCAAATTAAGAATATTTTTCCACATACATATACATTTATTTAATTTGCCAGCTTGAATATTTAATTTATTATGCTATTTCATAGTTTAGGTATTTTTTCTTGATTTTTTTATTTTCTTATCCGTTAATGATCGGTTAATTGCTCATAACTCAAAGATGATGCATTTTATAAAAGAATGATTCTTACAAACTCTTAGAAATAATTTTTTTAAATATACAGGATGTTCTATTAGAAAAAGAAAATTTTACCATATTTTCAGAATAAAATGAACATCCGTATATTGAAAATATAAAGCTTGTTTAAAACCAAAAAACTTTGAAGATGTTTTGAAGATGTTGGCAAGGGTGGGTAATTATCATCGAAGACTTATTAGAGAAGCCATCGAAATTTACAAACATCCTGACAACATCAATCGCGAGGACGGCACTGACATTAGTAGGGTCTGGAAATCGATCCTAACGCGGTCAGGTGGAAAAACACATGGAGCGGTAGCTCCAGATGTGCGGAGTGAGGTGTAAATACAGGGAGACTTTCTTGGTAGGTCTTCAGTATTCAATTAGCTTTGAAGAAGCGAGCAACATGGTTCGCGAAACGTCAGCATTAACAAATCTTGACACACGGCATAACCCGGAAGCAGTTTATTTTCTAAATTATTTAAATACTTTAAATAAACAAGTATTGTTAAAAATATAAGCTGTTTTTCCGTCGAGTTCAAAGACAGTACATGTCCATGATGAAAGTTTTAATAATAGCTCTGCTTTTAATCAAATATAAATAAAATATGTAGTACATTTAATTCTCTGTGAACTACTTTATATTTTGTCTGTTGGCACAAAATAGCTAACTGCTATACTTTTCAAGATATTGCACCAACAAAATTATTTTGTTAACTTTCTCAGAACTCATTTTTTGGACTTGTAGTGTTTTCGAACCGACCGATTCATTTGATAATTCAACAAATAAGTTTTTGTTTGCAAATCTTTATTTAAAAATACTTTGGGTATCCGGTTTTGTTAAGTTAATATCATCGTTAGATCTGGTGTCTATATAGATAATATAATCATTAATTAAAAAAAAAACAAAGAATTTTAGTCCAACAACAGTTCTAGAAGAATTAGAATTTTCAATTTAATTTGTTGCAGAAATAAAAAAAAATGTTTTAATACCCAGTATATTATTCGTCTTGCACTGACAAAATAATTTTGTTAATTTTCCCAGAACTCACTTTTTGGACTTGTAGTGTTTTCGAACCGACCGATTCAACTATAATCATTTAATTTCTAACTAATACCGTTGGTTGTCATTATAAAACCAAAAACAGTGTCATAATTAATGTGACAAGAATTTTATTGTTGTAAAGCGACACAGTAGCGGGGGGCAGGATTAAAACCAGGTTTTTGAGGATTTTTGTTTATAACAAAATAAGAAATGATATCTGCGAGTAGGAAACACATTACAGTACATCTTTGGACTGTTTCACGTGACCTGGGATCGTCGGCTTCCTGCTAGTATTTTTGTCACGCAGAAATCTCTATTGCCTGGTTTTAAAATTATACAAATGCTACTGCCTTTCAACGAACGATTTGGAAAATAGTGTTTGTGCCAAATAACAACATGTATAGTTTATTTTTGTTAGTAATACTAATTTTCTGTAAAATTCTGTAAAAAAATAATATTTCTTAGAAACCAGTTTTAAAACTCAGCGGGACGTGGGACAAAATGTGAAACCTCGGGACTGTCGCGCCAAAAGCGAGTCGTCTAGTCACTTTAGTCATAATATATTTATTAGCAAATCAACAAAGAATAACTGTTTTATGCATCTAAAATTATTCGCTATTCATTTTTAGTTTTAGTTACTTTCCTTACTCCTCATGGTAAATGCTTTAAAGGTCTTAGTTTTCAAATTAAGACCTACGTTAAAAATGTTGCTAATTGTACAAGCTGTAGATGGTATAGTATGGTTTTTTTTTATTTGAATACCCATCAATACGTTTCAATCACCTTCTTTAATTATAAATAAATTAATACACGCCAAAACCTGATAAATCACAATTTAAATTAATTAACCGATCTCATGTTTCAAGACAGGCCCGAGTCTCCAAGGAATTGCGTGCTGAAAAACTCGACGACGGGCACTTTGGAGATAATCTGCAGCCCCGGGAATGACGGCGGTATGGCCCAGAGCTTCGTCCTTGAGGTGTCAGATCTGACCGGAGTCCAGAATCCGGAGAGCGTCACGACGCTCAGCGACCAGGCGGAATACCTGACTCCTCTGTTCAGGGTCCTCGGGGAGCAGCCGATCTTCAAGTTGCACAACCTGGAGGCGGGCAAGAGTTACCAGGTGGTGTTGTACGCGCAAAACGCCAAAGGACGATCGAAACCCCCTGTGGTCCTTAATAATGTTAGGGTTGATATTCCGATGGATCCTGTCAGTAACGGGAGGGGTAAGTTAAACCTAGGGAATAGAAAAAATATGAAAGTAAAATCGTCATTTTACAAAATATTAATTGAGATGATGGATGTTAATTATTTAATTTTCTGTTTAACAAAAATAGATAATATGTCATTACGTTAAATTGATTTAATACATAAAAAAATTGTTTATGTATTCAAATAGTATCAAAATGTAAGTTTATGTTAATGTTATTTGTAGTGTTTATGTATAATATACAGGGTCTTTTCCGACGAGCTGCCATTAGAAATATATGGAGAACCAAATGAAATCAAGGATTGAAAATTTGAGGATTTATGTTGTTGATACGATCTTTTTAGCTAAAATATTTCCAGGTTTTGGTTACTCCTTTGAAATTTTAAATCGAACATTCTGTACTTTATAGAATTTTTTTAAATCTTCTGTAAATTTAAAGTTAATTGTATGTTACATACACTATACCTAACACGAGTCATTTCTGAGATATTAAATTTTTTTGCCATTTTTTATTGCAAAACAGCGGATGGCTAATGGTAGAGCGTTGGCTTACTGACTAGGAGGTCCGGGGTTCACACCCAGGACCAGCCGAAAATTCGTCCGCCGTCTTTCGGAAGAGACGAAAAACCGTAGGCCCGGCAAACAGTTGATCATCTCTGGTTGTCGATATGACTGTATAGTAGTGAGGGGAAAGCTCAAAGGGTCAATTGTGGTCTAGCAGCTGCGCGCAAAAAACCGCACCCCTACCATATATTTACATTTTTTAGAAAGGTTTCCTTATATTATTTATAAATTATCCACTGTGACCGTTTAAGAAAAAAATCTGATGTGGCCAGGCACATGACTTTATCATACTATATATAAAATTAATAGTTTAGCTGCATGAGATTCTATTTGATCGAGATCGGCTATGTCTGCATTAAAATAAAACTAGTAGAACTAGACAGATATGTCGATTAAAGCTGCGTTCGGATATTGTACTCCGTTGACACCGGGTACACCGTCCAAATGACACTTACGTGTTAGTGGGTGTAAAAAGTGTAACGGTGTTCAATATCCGAACGCAGCCTATATTGACAGTAGTATTTTCAAAACATTAGCGTTTGACACTAGCTACTGTGATTAGAATCAAAAAATCTGACATATCCTGGCTACTAGTTTTACAGCAGTACGACCGATCTCGATGAAATAGAATTTGCTCATGCAGCTAAACTATAAATTCTACCAAAAAATGTCATATACATAAATTATAGAAAATTTCCTCTCCTTTAATTTATTATTTAACTATTTTGACGACATTACACAAATAGCGGCTCATTTACAAAATCTTCGAAAAATGCTAAGAGTAAACCACCAGTTCCTTTGGATCCTTTTCAACAGAAAGCTTTTCAGCTCTAAGTTTGGTTATGAAACTTCTAAATATGAAGTTTTGTCCCGATACCTTTAGTAGTTTTTCCGGAATCGTCGCCACAAAAACGGGTACACACACACACACACACACATACACACACACACACACACACACACACACACACACACACACACGCACACACACACACACACAGACATTTTTTTTTACCTTGGTCAAAAATGTTCAGGGGCCCCAAAAAGACATATTTCCGCTAAAATCTCAAAAAATATTTTTGGCATGATTACAATACTTTACATACTGCGTATGATAAAGTAAAAATGTCTGGGAAAATTGTTGGGAAGACATTGTTGTTAACGACATATTGGTAGAATTCTTCGAAAAATTATACAGAGTGTTGAAATTAGAAGATCAAAGTTACCCTCGAGAAAAGTCGATTTTTACTTTATCATACGCAGTATGATAAAGTATAATAAATCTAAATATATAAAGTATGATAAATCTTTACAGTGACTTTAATAATGACTCAAAGACCTTGTTTAAATGTATTTCTGTTATTTCTAATTTTTAAGTTGTTTTCCGAAGCAATCTAGATTTGGCGATGTTTTCAATTTCTTTGCTACGCTCGTCGTGCCCAAAACAACTAGTGCGCCAATTTTTGTGTTATAAAACTTGTATTATAATAAACTATACTAACTTCCTGCATGCTATTATATAGGTACAACCCCATGGTACAACCGTACAAGTATCGGTTATTGGCCAATGTTGATTCTCAAATATCACGGACGGCAACCGCAGAACATGTGTTTTAGTCGTCTTAAATCGAAAAGTTAAATGTTAACGTGCATATTATTTATTCCTGTTTTTTTTCCTTCATTTTCTACAATAATTCTTAATCTGCTTTGTTGTCACTAGATTTATTTGTAGGAGAACAGATGTAATTGTACTGCTAACATATATTCAAAAATTAGTATCATATTCTTTTAGCAAAATTAATACAACAGCGTACTTGCCGTACATATATAGATTCTTTTTCCAGGCCAATTTCCTGACGATCCATAGTTGCAAATAACACGACAAATGCTCGAGCGACCCTCTGGTTTCATATACATTACACCGCAGCCAACATGGGTGGTGGTGGCCCAAACCATTTGGGTGTAGTGGCCAATCCTGTGCGAGTCACATTTATCGTAGTGCATGACGCATTCAACTGACATGACGATTCGTTCACCTCGCGTTCGTACTAATTCCAAAAGCTCTAATTGGCATGTTCTATACATTGTAATGGTGATGAGTCGTACTCCTCGTAAATATTTTGGCCAACCTGGTCTGCATCAGCTTTCCATTTGCTTGTTAGGCGGCACTTGTCGTGTCCGCTCTTGAATTTCCTGAGGTAGCAGCCCGCGACGTATTCTAGTTCCTTGTCATAGACCATTACCTGCTTATCTGTAGCGCCAACATTCCCACCTTGCTTCTCCGTGCCTGACGCCACGCTCTCTCTGAGTTCGCTGCGAACTCTCAAAATCACGTGCTTCCGAGTCCTGTCATCCATCGGCTTGCCACCACACGCAACCTCATCATTAGACATTTGCATGCTGAATTTTCCTCTCCGTTGCACTTCAACGTGCAATAGTCTACGCCAGCGACTGCACCTGTGCTAGCGGTAGTCGGTGATTTATCACCTTCTGCTGGTGCATCAGAAGCAGGTGGGTCCTGACTTTTGGCGATGATGCACAAGTTTAAAACCAGGCCGGCGATCAGCAATGCTTTCAACATTTCTAGGAGACTGGATATTGTATCAGGACCTGTATCTGACTATTGCACGTTTAAGTACAAAGGAGAGGAACATTCAGCTTCTTCATTCAGCAAATGTGTAAATGTCGAGGTGGCGTGCGGTGGCAAACCTGATATCAAGCCCATGGATGACTGGTCATGTCGGGGTCACCAATTTAGTGTATTTAACGATAAAATAAACTTTAATATCACAGTAATTAAATAATACAAATAGGCAAATGATTTGTGTCACAGCTTGTTTTTTATGACAAGCTCTACTGTTTTTTAGTCGTTGTCGGCTGCTTTGACGACCAGGATCTGTGTAGTACGATAGCAACCGCCACACATACATTTGCATATACATCATCTATCTAAACTATAACGGGGTTTGAGACCACACACCAAATGTATGCTGCAAACTTTAGGTATACCTAGGTCAGTTATTTCCTAATTTACCGGATTATAACTTTTTTCTATGTGGTATGCATCACTACTGTTTAACGTTTAGAGGCTTAGTGGTATAACCTATTTGTACCCCTTTCTTTTGTGGTAGAAAAGCCAATAATAATTATTATACATTTAATTAGAAATTAATTTAAAAATTTAAGTTAAAAATTAAGTTGTTATTCGTTTATTTTTACGTATTTAACATTACAATTTACTAATACATAATTTATTTCGTAAGTCTTGTGTCTTAGATGATTATAGTCAATACACTAGCCATATCACAAATGAATTCAGAATTGCCTTTTATATAATATTTTAGTTAGTTGTTGTAAATGGAATGCCCATTAGGGTGGTCTAAAAAACGGACATTTCGCTAAAGGGCAACGATCCCCCCAATCGGTTCCTTTTCCAGAAAAAAGAATTTCCCCAAATTTGAGAAAAATCGGTTAACATTAACACGTGCCACCGAGCACCTCAAATTTCCCATTTAAAATACATTGCAAAAAAGCAATTTTTTCCTTTTTTTTCACGTTTCGGATTTAGAAAAAAAGTTGCGGGAGATTATCAGAAATTCTTCAGAACTCTCCAAGGAACAGATCCACAACAACTATTTGTTTGTTCACCACCCCCCACCCTCCCCATAGTACCCTAAATATGAGACAAAAGTTTCCCCAAATTTAAAATTTTACAATGTTACGTGTTTTATTATTGTTTTTGGGAGAAGTGATTATTATTCGTTTATTGACGATATACGACGTTACGAACATAACTTTTCATTTTTTGAAGAACTTATTAAATTACTGGTTTTTTGTCATTTATTAAATAATTAGCAATTGTTTAAACAAATACCATGAGTTTAAAGAAATATATATACAATGTTGCGGTAATATTTTCAATTTTTTTAAAGGAAATTACTATTAGGTTATTGGCATTTTTTGGTCATTTGCTAACTAATTTGCAATTGTATAAACAAATACCATTTATTTACAAAAATATACAATATTACGGACATATTTTTCTTTTTTATCAGAAATTATATTTAGATTGTTGGCATTATTTGTCATTAATTAACTAGTTTGCAATTGTTTAAATAAATACCATTTGTTTAAACAAAAATATACAATGGTACTGACGTATCTTTTTGACAAAAATTATTATTGTATTTCTTATCTTTCTTTTCTTGCCAAATTTGTTAAATAATTTTCAATTATAACCTTTAATAATTAGTGTTGCAACCACATTAATTATTAACACTTATTAATACTTATTATTTACAAATTTATTTGTTTAAACAATTGCACATTAAGTAACAAATTACAAAAAACTTGCCAACAATGTAACAATATACTTTCTACAAGAGGAAAAACAAAAAACATTGTAAATCTTTGTTTAAAAAGTTGGCACTTGTTAAAAGAATTGCAAATTCAAAAAGTAACATAGTAACAAATTACAAAAAAACTTGCCAACAATGGAACAATATAATTTTTACAAGAGGAAAACCGAAAAACATTGTAAATCTTTGCTTACAAAATTGGTACTTTTTTTTTTTGGGATGTTGCCATGTGCACAAAGCCTGTTGGCTTGTCTTGCGGCGGTCGTGGAGACGGAGTATTTTTAAAATTCCTGGGCCACCCTATGCCACCTCCGCTCCACTTGTTGAAAGAATTGCAAATTCGTTAATAAATGACAAAAGAAAATGCCAATAATTTCATAATAATTTCTGCAATAAATATAAAAAATATGTCCGTAACAATGTATATATTTGTTTAAACAAATAGTATTTCTTTAAACAATTACAAATTAGTTAATAAATGTCCAAAAACTGCCAATAACGTAATACTAATTTATGCAAAAAATATAGAAAATTATGTCCATTACAACGTGTATATTTGTTTAAACAATTGCAAATTAGTTAATAAATGACAAAAAATACCAATAATCTAATAATTTCTGCAAAATTAGAAAAATATGTGCGTAACAACATATATGTTTGTTTAAACAAATAGTAATTGTTTAAACAATTGCTAATTAGTTAATAAATGACAAAAACAATAATTTAATAATGTTTGCAACAAATGGAAAAATGAGTTCATCACATCGTATATTTTTGTTTAAACAAATCGTAATTGTTTAAATTTTTTTTTTAATTTTTAAATTAGTTAATAAATGACAAAAAACATGTCAACAATTCAATAATAATAAAATCTGTCAAAAAAATAATAAATCACGTAACTTTGTAAAATTGTAAATTTGGAGAAAATTTTGCCTCATTTTTAGGGTACTGCATGAGAGGGTGGGAGCGGTGAAAAAAAATAGGGGTTGTGGATTTAATCTTTGGGAAGTTCTGAACAATTTCTGATAATCTCCCGCAACTTTTTTTCTAAATCCGAAACGTGATAAAAAAAAGGAAAAAAAGATGCATTTTTCCAATGTTATTTAAATGGGAAATTTGAGGTGCTCGGTGGCACGTGTAAAAGTTAACCGATTTTTCTCAAATGTTGGGCGATTATTTTTTTCCGGAAAAGGAGCCGATTGGGGGGGGGGGGTCGTTGCCCTCCAGCAAAAAAAAAGAATTTGCAAGGTATAAATTTGGACCACCCTAATGCCCTAATGTAATTGAAACAGATCTAATTTTCAGCCAAGAACAGCGCTTCTTTTTGTAGTATGTTTTATGGAATATCCATGCTATGCTATGTTACGTAAATATCAACAAATTGCACTTCGTCTCTGTCATTCTTCGAATTTCTTCTTAATATACCCATAAACTTGCGTCCAATTACTACAAGAAAATGGTCTTCTTTATCGCGTTTATATCCAACATAGCTATGCCCTCAGATTTATGGATGTGCAATAAGAGGCTATGGATGCTAAAGGGTATCATCATGGTCCTGAAGTAATGTGCTAGCTCAGTGATACAGTTACAACGCCTTTTTACTCAGCTTATCAAGTATGCGAATTGAACGAGACGTAATTATTTGACGCCTGTGCCAATTTTTACATTGATATAATGAGTTCCGAGACTCAGCCTGTCAATTTACGTAATGTGAAGTTATGTAAAGTCGGTTAACCGACGTTATTTATCTTGAAATGAAGAAGTAAACGTTCCATCTTAATTTGCCGTTAGATTCATTAATTGACATATCTAAACATAATCCACATTATGATTTAGGTAAGCTTAATGTGAATATGAAGTGAAACCTTCTTTTGCACGGTAGAACTGGATGTAGATTGTAGGTGTACAATATAATAAAACTCTGTAACGATCTGACAGATATTAGAAATGGTACTACGGCTGACAGTTAAAATTGAAAACTAAAAATTAATAGTATTTATTTTGACGAGCACATATAGCGAGCGGTTTATATCCGTTGTGTGCGAGTCGAATACGACGTTATCTGCGACCCATAAATTCCATTTTATATCTGATATTTTAAATGTCTTTGTCAATGGTGGCGAGGCGAACTGTCAAATAACTGTCATCCACGTACGTTTTCACAGACTTTGCCAGTACGTTCGTATCATGATGACAGTTCGTTTGAATGATGAAGTCATTATTCAAACGAACATTATTATACAACGCTACTGTCATCATAATCATCGGTGTATATCATGGTAGGGGCTAGAGATTATAAAGTATTATACGTATGAAATGAACTTATTATATATGAGTCGCAGTTATAGTTGAATCAATTTAACTTTGCGTGTTGTCAAAAGTGACATGCGGTAGTTACGATATGATTAAATGCATTCCCACTCTTTCTAGGGCATGCTAAACTATTGACACTAACCTTGGACGTATGGCACGGCTGGCTAAGACACACGATGTCGGATGCTAATATGCATACTAGTGCGCAGAAGAAAGGCAGAACTACAGTACGTCGGTCATTGGGTAGTTCGGATCTCCACCGGCGTCGCTAACAGGAGATTCAGGGAAACTGTCAGTTGTGCAGGTATCACTTGAAAATGCCGGGCAAATATTTAAATCCTCAAGCGAAACAGTTTGTGGCCAATCTTATAGACTATTTTACAGCGGAAAAGAAAAATATAGATCCCCTAATTTCGCTTAATGCAATTCAGCAGGTATTAATTATTGTCCATTCGTCCTATTGCGAACATTGTTACATTATAGAGAGTTGCGCATGCATTAAAAATAAGTCTAAGGACACCATCTAATACTAAAAATGTCAGGGTGGTATACGAGTCATTTTGTACCAGAAGAAAATCTCGAACTCGGAGGAAACCAAAAACTGAAGTTCGCAACACATTTAAGTACGTTGCAAGTACGCTGCAAGTACGCTATTGCATTACCATATTCTTCCTGTAGACAACATTTAGCAATATTTAATTCTAGGAAAGCATGTTACCATTACATCCTTAAAGGAAGAGCTGCGTGAAAAGTAGTTTTTGAATTTTAGTTATGGCTCCCTACGATGACCTTGTATGCAAACGTATGCTTTTCCTTTGGCAAAATTTAATCGACTACGCCACTGGCCGAATGACGACAGTCAATTGCAGCAGACGATTGTCACTTTTGACAACACGCAAAGTTAAATTGATTCAACATAAGTATGTTATTTGACGATCACATTATTTGTTACTTTTTTTAAATATTTTACGGTGGGGGTATTTTAACTTCAGCACGCTGAAAAGTGACACATTTTAGGTATAGGGTACCTAACATGTATCAACATGTATACATGTACACCAGCATGCATATACCATACAATTGACCCAAAATTTAACGAAGATTTAAAAAATGCTGTAGAATTCAAGGTGTTTATCTGAATTATGAAAGTTGACAACATTTTCTGTGAAACTGAAAACTTTTTGTCACTCTCCATTCACAAAATTCTCAGTTTTATCAATATTTTTTTTCTTTATTGATCTATTCCCTAAATATTAGTTTTGCTTTTTTACTTTATCATACGCAGTATGTAAAGTATTGTAATCATGCCAAAAAAATTTTTTGAGATTTTAGCGGAAATATGTCTTTTTGGGTCCCCTGAACATTTTTGACCAAGGTACAAAAAATGTCTGTGTGTGTGTGTGTGTGTGTGTGTATGTGTGTGTGTATGTGTGTGTGTGTGTGTGTGTGTACCCGTTTTTGTGGCGACGATTCTGGAGAAACTACTAAAGGTATCGGGACGAAACTTCATATTTAGAAGTTTCATAACCAAACTTAGAGCTGAAAAGCTTTCTGTTGAAAAGGGTCCAAAGAAACGGATGGTTTACTCATAGCATTTTTCGAAGATTTTGCAAATGAGCCGCTATTTGTGTAATGTCGTCAAAATAGTTAAATAATAAATTAAAGGAGAGGAAGTTTTCTATAATTTATGTATATGACATTTTTTGGTAGAATTTATAGTTTAGCTGCATGAGCAAATTCTATTTCATCGAGATCGGTCGTACTGCTTTAAAACTAGTAGCCAGGATATGTCAGATTTTTTGATTCTAATGACATTAGCTAGTGTCAAACGCTAATGTTTTGAAAATACTACTGTCAATATAGGCTGCGTTCGGATATTGAACACCGTTACACTTTTTACACCCAATAACACGTAAGTGTCATTTGGACGGTGTACCCGGTGTCAACGGAGTACAATATCCGAACGCATCTTTAATCGAGATATCTGTCTAGTTCTACTAGGTTTATTTTAATGCAGACATAGCCGATCTCGATCAAATAGAATCTCATGCAGCTAAACTATTAATTTTATATATAGTATGATAAAGTCATGTGCCTGGCCACATCAGATTTTTTTTTTTATCTATATATGTAATATTGACTATACCTGCAATGCAAAATAAAGATCTATTATATTCTATTTCATGATTTTTTATTCAGTGTTTTATTAAGCTAGTTCCATATTTTAGACCAGTGCTCCGCAACCACAGTCCCGCGGCGCAGCATTGCATTTAAAAAATATCTTTGCGATTAGTCCATTAATGTTACCGGTTTTTCGTCCTCAGCTTCCTAGAAAGCTTCAGTAAAAACGCTTAACACACGACGTAATCTCCCGTGAAATTCTGCGTCATGATGACCGACATATGTTTTCCCGTGTTTAAAGTTGTGTTGTTCTCGGGTCTTGGGAAGTGTTCAAGCGTAAGGAAGGACCACTCGTCTCGCCTGGGGTTTGAAAGGGGGTCGGGTGGAGGCGGTGCCGTAGCGTCCGCTAATGCCCGGGCCCTTTCATTAGATTCCCAGGCCCTCTTAATGTGCAAAAACTTTGTGCAGGGAGTTACGAAGTTTCATTTATCTAATTCAGCGCGCGAAAATAGATGAGTATAACCTAATTAATTACACTTGCTACTCGCCCGGCTCGCTAGCTCGCTACTCGGACCTAGGAGAGATCACAAGTTAATTGTATTTGTTTTTTTTTTGTTCCCTGGATGCTTCCTTTTTGCCACCCGTCCGCGCCTCATTGATTCATACCTCCAAGACTTGAACCATGATGATATTAGCGATGGACATAGTCTGGTGTAAGTTTTTTGTATGTTGAAAAGAACCAAATGGTAAGAATTATTCCGGCGCATCCACCATTTTTGGGCAGAATTTCACGCTTCAGAAACTTCGAGTGGAAGAGTATTATATTTCTATATATTTCTGTCTATTTTATACTATTAATATATATTAACGTAAAACAAAATAAAATGAAAAATTCATCAATTAACTTTGAGTCATGATATCAGAGCATTTGACTTATTTCCAAACATACAGTAATCTAAAATATGTAATTATCTTGACCAACAATGAACGAATTCTGACAAGTGATAACTGTTTCTGATATGATTTTACTTTATCATACATAGTATGACAAAGTATTGTAATCGTGCTGAAAAAAAATTTTGAGATTTTGGCGGAATTATGTCTTTTTGGGTCCCCTGAACATTTTTGACCACGGTACAAAAAAATGTCTGTATGTGTGGAGAAACTACTAAAGTAACTACTAAAGATTTGGAAGTTTCATTACCAAACTTAGAGCCGAAAAGCTTTTGGTTCAAAAGGGTCCAAAGGAATTGGTGGTTTACTCTTAGCATTTTTGAAAGATTTTGAAAGTAAGCCGCCATTTCTGGAATTTCGTCGAAATAGTTAAATAATAAATTAAAGTAGAGGAAATTCTGAATTATTTATGACTACGAAATTTTTTGGTACAATCAATAGTTTAGCTGCATGAGCAAATTCTATTTCATCGAGATCGGTCGTACTGTATTAAAACTAGTAGCCAGGATATGTCAGATATGATTCTAATGATAGTAGGTAGTGTCAAACGCTAATGTTTTGACAATACCTACTGGCAATATAAGCTGCGTTCGGATATTGTACACCGTTACACTTTTTACACCCAATAACACGTAAGTGTTATCCGAAAGCAGCTTTAATCGACATATCTATCTAGTTCTACTAGTTTTATTTTAATGCAGACATAGTCGATCTCGATCAAATAGAATGTCATGCAGCTAAACTATTAATTTTATATATGGTATGATAAAGTCATGTGCCTGGCCAGATCAGATCTTTTACCAGTAGAATATGTATAAGGCAGAAATTTTGACGTTTTGAGAAAATGAGTAATAAAAAGCTGCAAAAAAAACCAAAAATTCATTTTTTCTCAAAAACTAGACACTATACGGAATTTCTGCTTTCCGATTCAGAAAAAATTAGGCTCAACATAGCTTTAATTTATAAAGATCAAGGTTTACCTGCATTTCCTATAACACATGCACATTGGTTGCGCAATTTCTAATGTCTTTTCATGACTTTGATTTCACAAGAAAAGCTACTAAAAATCATGTTTATTTTCTTTATGTGCAGATTCCGGTGAGCCGGAAATCATCGAAGGCTTCCCTGTCAAGCAGAATATCACACTTCTGCTTATCACACTGGTAGCATCGATATTCCTGCTGATCATCTGCATAGTCTGCACAGCCAGTATGTTAGCCTGCAAGAAAGAAACCGTCAGCAAAGTGATCGTCCGGCGACCTAGAAGGACTAGCAAACCAAACGAAGACCTGGAGCTAGCTGAGACCGAAGGAGGCTTTGGAGAAGGATTCCACAGGCGGAGCGCCCAATACAGAGCAAGCATGTATGCACCAGATCCATCAGATCACGACTCGTTTGGCAACAGACAAACAGGTTAGTGTTATGTTTATGTTCTCATGATTTTTCGTAAATTATTTGTAAATAACATAAGTGTTTTTCAGAATTAGTAAAGTGGTTCATCGGGACACAATGTACATACAATTCTAAAGCCATAATGTACCATTTTGATTTTTTTACACTCAGGGTAGTCTTAATTAACTGACTAGTTGGAAAGTTAAACCGCAGCGGGTCCTGACCTTCATTAAATAGGGTTGTAGTGGGGTAAAGGGTGAATGTTTGTGGAAGTTGTACGTGCTGCCCCTTACTACTAGGTTGCTATTCCCAGCTAGATATAATGAGTAATTATGAAGGGAAACTAGTTTATGGTCGAGGCCCGGGTTTGTCAGCGTTTACGGGCGCGCTTTTTGTGTTGGGCGTTGTGCAGCTTTAAAGTTAGTTCTTGGTGGGAACTGTTAACGTTGTTTGCGCCTTTTGAGTGCGGTTGCAAGAAAAAAGATCAAAGTTAGACGAGAGCTAATGGAGTGGACTGTACATAGTTACAAACCTTAACTTGAAGTACGACGAAAACGTGTTATTTAAATCAGTTATATATATTATACTGAGTTTAAAATCGACTGCTTAAAAAACGATCAATTAGAATCTTTTGCGCAAATTTTACTCTTTTAGTCTAGTCAAATGAACCGTATTGATCCAGGGAGAAAGTAATCAATCTTAGCGTTAACAAGTTTGTGTTTTAATTATAGAGATAAAAACTGAAGCAATTGTCAGTAATGAGTCGATAGTTACAAACGATAATGTGGAAAATGACGAAGTTAAAAGGTAAGAATGATTATTGTGATCGCTGTCGTACTTAGTTAGAGCTTTTGTTTTTGCTAGAACATTTGTTTTTTTTGCAACTTTTAACCTGTCCGTTTGGCCCGGCCTGGACTGAATATAATCTAATATTTGACAAATTATTATTTAAAAGTAACAATATTACTCTTATTTTTCGATAAGCCTCTATTGTAGTGCCTGTTCATTGTTTACACTTACCTACATTTGTAAATGGAATCTTTCCCGGCGTTTCATTCGCTGTTTGCTGGACAGGTGCTTTGAGCTTTAGGGAGACAATATATGAACTTTGTGAACATTAATAGGAAGCTATGATGCCAAAACTCTCATAAAAATCTTAAAATTGCCTTGACTTTTCTTGGCAATTTAGCATTTTGTAGTAACGTGTGATTTTTAACGAGTGACAAATCCGCTATAACTTGAATAAAATGTAGGAACTTATTCGCAATGTTGGTTAGTAGATTTACTTGGTTCGTAATTGACTTTGCTAAACAGTAAATTAAGTTTCGTTTCAATTAAAAGTTTTAAACAGCGTTTGTAATTACCTTTAGGCTTGAACAAAATATATTAATTGTCAATATACAAAACCAATATGATTCAACATGTCTTCAATTATTAAAACAAATTACTTTTAAAGCAGAATCTAATCACTTATTTGCACGTGTTTAATATTTACGGTTACTGGAGTGTAGGTAGGTTTTTGTACGTTTAGTCATTTTTTGTTGTCCAATATCATCAGTATATCCTCTTAATACTATCTAATTGAAACTGCAGAAAAGTAATTTATAGATAATTACTCCCCAAACTAACAGTAATTTAAATGATTTTAATCATTCATATTTTCCATTAAAATGTCCTTTATTGTAAAGCAACTGTGTTGATCTTTCCCGCTGTTATCTCTAATACCTCTTCCAGACTCTCGCGAGACATAGCGAGAAACCGCGAATCGGGAGAGTGTGGATGCCACATTTACCCAAATTTGCTAACATTCGAGTTGCCAGAAGTCTCTACGGATGCAGATAGTCGGATAAAAATCACGCGTTCGACGAGTGGCTCGCTTTTTTTCTACGCATTCGCTTCGATCCATTTAATCTGGATTTTTGACGAAGCTCGCGCAGTTTTTGTGTGTACCCGAAGGTATTATTTATGACTGCATACTAGCAAGCAGCATAATAGCATCATAATAGCAATATTAAGTCAATAATTAATTAAAACTAAAGAATATGTTATTTATCTCTTTCAAATAAATCTTATCAGTTCCAAGTTATTCCAGTCTTATTTTTCTATGATGTCTGAATCTATTGTATCGTTGTATCGTTTTGGTATAGTTCTTTGATTACTTGGGCCAGCTGAGAACTACCTGATAAGTAGGTATAATTTTACCCTCATTAATGGGGAAAGTCGCACAGGTGTGTCTCGTACATTGGGGAAAAATGTTTTTTTACTGTCGACAGACATTCAACAGTCATTCTTGTTTTATCTTTCGCGACAATCGCAAATTACGCCTGCGGTTATTGATTGATAATATCGTTGTTACATACCAGTATACAGGGTTGGTCAAAATATCCGGAGCACCTAAATAATTGACTACCGTACATTTTCAAAAAAATCAAAGATAAGTTGTTTGATTTTAAACAAGCTATCGTCTAAATACATTTTTAATATACAGAGTGCTTATTTTATTATAGAAACTTGCAACATTTCCGTTTTCTAATAGAACACATATATTTACATTTTATAATTAAGATTAATTCCATGAATTTTTTGTAAGAATCGATTTCTATATGCATAATTTTTTTAGTTATAAGCAATTAATCAAAACTCATAAACTTATATTTTAACTAAACGGATAAAAAATAGCAGAACAATAAAATAGAAAAATAAAATTAAATGTTAATTCAATGTTTAAACAGCAAATTAAAATAAATGTGTACCTATATATGTGGGAAAAAATCAGTTTCAAAGTTCAGGAGTTGCAATTAATTGATGATAACTAAAAATGATTCTTACAAAAAAATCTTAGAAATAAGCTTAGAATTAAAAATGTTTAAAATATACAATATTGTTCTATTTGAAAAAGGAAATGTTACCAAATTTCGATAGCTGGTTTAAAACAAAAAAAAATGTTTCTTTTAGTTGTAATTTTAACTAACTCTGTGTAACATTATACAAAATAATAATTATGCAATTATTTAATTTTGTTTTATGGAAAATCATATTACTATGTCTTGTGTTAGTATGTGCTATCTAATATAAATGATCAGGATAAGAAATCAATATCATTAACCAAATTTTTCAAATATTTATTATATTTTATATTAAATTTTTATTTACGTTATTCAATTAATTATTAATTAATAATAACCACAATTTCAATGAAAGTATGGACACACACTATACGCTGAGGCAGCAGCTACTTCAGCGCGTCCATTCTAAGTCACCAGCAGATGAACAGAAAATGCCGGGAATGTGGATGGCCTTCTTTGACCGCTATGTCTCACCCAGCCTCGCCGAACTTTTCGCCGAGCTTTTCGGGCTGAGTCTGGAGCTAGCATAAATGTAATCTGGTACTGCATCGTCAATACTCCAGATGATTTGTCCCACACTACTACCATTACATCTAATATCCCGAAGTAATCAGCTAAAACTCCCTCGAGTGCTCTCGGCGAGTTCAGAAGCACCGCCTCTGCCAAGCTAACTCAAATACACCAGCATAACCACTACGTGAACACATTATGAAAACAGACCGATTTTCAGTAATTTAATACTGAAACAGCACGAATTAGCGTGCGGAATGCACGCATACGCGCCAAGCGGAATCGCCCAACAAATTACCGAAGGCACGAGCAAACAAACATACCGCTGCATCTCTCCTCTAGTAGAGCGTGCACGTAGTTCGGTCGCATGCCCGCTGGCGAGGCCTAGGTGCTACTAGCGGTCTAGCAGCGCAAATTCGTACGTTTTCCGATAGAATGTATACTGTGGGCCAAATGATATTTAATATAGAGACAGATGAGGATAGTACCTTCCACACCTTGGATGTCGTTTGTGTGAAATGGTTTGAATATGAGTGTCACAATAATCGTAATAAACTGGGAAACATATTTGTACAAAATTTTTTCTGTCCGGATTATTCATATTATGGTATTGTGTGAACGAGCCATTGGGTATTTTGAACAATACGATCGATACGGTAAAAGATTCTTCGAACCATACGATTGATACGGTAACGATTCGGTTATATCGTTCAAACGAGTCATCTGAACTCTGAACCCATCTGAACTCTGTTCGAGTGATTAGTATTCATGAATAGACACTTTTAAGGCGAACCCGTACCCCCTACGTTCTACTCACAAAACACGTAAAAGTTTTGAGGGTTTTTCTCAGCTATTAGTTCACAGAATCGTAAAAGAAGTATACAAAATTAAAGATAAAAGGTATATAATCATCCGTCTAGTGGTAAATTTGTTGTATTTTTGTTTATTTTTTACTATACGGTTACTGAATCTGACAGAAAATTGACGGAATTTGCAATTCTTTTACGGAGAATACAGATTGAAATTGACAAAAGTACCACATAATAAATCTAAGTTACACCTTCCTTTGTAAGTGTACAAAATTTCATGTAAAGTTATCAATATATTACATGATTTTTTTCACTAAAAACTTTACTTCTTTGAGTGCATGAATCAGACATATTTTATCTCGTAGCGTGGATACAACCATAACAATTAATACATTTATATTACCACAACAAGAAATATACTTTTATCTATAATTTATTGTTGTATAACATGTGAGAATTGATTCAAAGTTAAGCTCACTATCGATGCTTGTTTTATAGGACGTACTAGCCGTACTGATTCCTCTTAAGTGTGTGAGCAAATTTTGTTGTGACTATCTTACACCATTTCTTTTTTTATTTGTGTCGCTAGACTCATGAAATTTGGAAGAGTGGGAGAGCGCACTAATAGGCAAAAAGACCAATTTTTTAAAAATATTCTTGAAATTAGCACCTATGACGTTATTTTAAATAGCACTCTTAAGGGGGGATTCCGGTTTTCTGATGAAAAAAAATCGATTTTTTTTTCTGTACGTTATTTTATTATTTAAGGTCTTAAGAATGTGTGTACGAAGTTTTAAGGTAAGATTTGCAAAATTAGCGAAGTTGTAAGCAATTAGCCAACGGCGTGCAGGTGCCAAAAATTTGCAGCGCGCGGATCGGTCGTATCGCGCGCTGAACAATTTTTCCGCCCGAGTTTTTCAAGCCAAAAAATTTTGCAATGTGTGGTTTATTATTCTGTGAAATTCTCTCGTGAACAATCATCGATAAAAAAACACTCAAGAAAAACTTCTACACGTGCGGATGGACAACAAAAAAAGAAAATTTTCTGAGAATGCACACTCGTGAAAGAAGCGCATTTGCTAGTACGTCTGCCGATAAATTGTCGACAGCGGAAGACGAGAAAAGTATAGTGCTGGGTTTTGGAGACGGGATATGGAAGAAGTGAGGTCACATTTCCGTTGTATAGGATCACTATATTTATGGAGAAATATACTAACAAAGTGGTTGAGCATATGTACTGCCCTGTGGGATCACAGAGTTGGTGCAAATGGCGAAAAACTGAAGCCGAGAAAACTCTGGATGAATTCAATAACACTTGCTAATAATGTCGAAAATGCCATCAAGCCGATTTACAACGACTTGTCGTCGAGAGAGTTGCTAGAACAGTGTTTGGGTGGTGACTAGGGCTGGGCAAAAAAATCGATCGATCGATCATCTTATTTGAAAGATCGAAAGATCGACCAGATCGATCTGATCGATCAGATGGATCAGATCGATCAGATCGATCTTTTGATGAAACGTACATGGTTGGACACGTGTCGTACGTATATGAAAGAACTGAAAGATCGATCAGATCGGAAAGATCGATCGATCGATCTTTCAGTTCTTTCATATACGTACGACAAGTGTCCAACCATGTACGCATCATCAAAAGATCGATCAGATCGATCTGATCGATCTTATCGATCTTTTCGATCTGATCGATCTTTTCGATCTGATCGATCTTTTCGATCTGATCGATCTTTTCGATCTGATCGATCTTTTCGATCAAATCGATCTTTTCGCTCTGATCGATCTTTTCGATCTGATCGATCTGATCGATCATGATCGATCGATCGATCAGGTCGATCTCAAATTGTGATCAAAGATCGTTCACAAATTTCCGAGATCGCCCACCTCTAGTGGTGACACACAAAACAACAACTAAAGCTTCAATTCTACTGTCTGCCGCCTCGCACCCAAACATCTTCACCATGGGTCAAAATTGCGGCTTATGCAGCAGCAGGCATTTATAATAAAGGCTTTTCTGCCATCCTCTGAACTATGACAACTATAGGAATCGTTATTGGCAACTTCGTTTGTTGATGTCGTCGAGACGTGCACTAGAGGCTGCAAAATAAGCTCAAACAAGGCGTAGAAATGAGCAAGTCTCAAATTAAATTCTACGAAGTGGAGGAAGGAATAAAGTATGGCTCTGGTATAGCATATTAGCAGAAAAACACTGTAAGTACTCGATGTCCCGTAATAAACTGTACTTGAATGTTTAAACGTGTTTTTCTCGGAACAGTTTTTTCGCAAACGGTTGGCATGATATTTCGAAACCTATTGGACCGATTGACTTCAAATTTTAACTGGATGTTCAGTAAACATGCCTTTATCGTTTGATGAACAAGAATTGCAATAAGTTAGGTACTTTTCCTTTTATAGAGAAAACATTGTCAATTTTTTTGGGAAAAATCGATATTTTGAGTTTAAGAAGCCACCATTTCCTCAAATAAAAATATTTTTATTTTCTGGTTCATCAAACGATAACTACTTATGTATTAAGTAGGCCGCTATTCGAGATTTTTATTTCAGATCACCTGGAGTGGCCCAATCATGCCAACCAGTGACCGCGGATCTTCGCGCAGTGTCATGGTCGCGGGTGGCTAGTGAGCGTGATTCATCATATTTATGTATTATTTTTTTTTTTTGTAAATACTTGAAAAGCTAATAAATATTTGTGCCAAATTTGGAATCAATTTATTGCATAGTCTCGCCAATAAAAAATTCTAAAAAAGGCGGTAATTTTAGAGGAAAAAACCGGAATACCCCCTTAAGTAACACTATATTTATTATGTTACACAAAAACATATCGTCAATCTTAAATTTTTAATACCACTGCAACGATAAAATTAGCTTTATGTTTATTAAGCTAGGTGTCTATGAATTGGTAAAAATTGTTGAATATTTCAAAGAAATTAAAAAGCAATACCCTATGGTGCTTCTTCAAACGCATTGCAACATTGTGTTGTGAGTTTTATACCACTATTTGTTATGCTTTTTAATCTCGATCTCGAAAATGTTTATTGTGTAATTTTAAATTATTTGGTTTTTGCCACAACAGTTCCTGAAAAACCCAGAAGTTTAGAAAATTATAAAATGAAAAAGGTCTGACAAACAGCATACGGGTAATTGCATATTTATATTATTAAATTAATGCACAAAAATGTGCTACACCAACAGGTTTTAGTAATGAAAAAGGGCGCAAACTTAAAAAATACCTAATAATTATATTTATTAATGTAATTGAACTTGAAATATGAAATAATTTTTCAACACCTTCCGTTTTTCCTTATACTCTATATCAGTTTTGCGATATAGTTTAAAACATTAAAACGCAAGAAAAGCTGTATGCGGATGTAATAATTGGCATTATTCTTGTTTGTGGGATCAACGTTACTGCGCGTTGGCCAGTGAGAATTTTCAACTTAAGTATTTTTATCGCATATAATTCGATACCATGCTCTATTTTTTAGGTATCACATAAATTATTCTACGCGACGCGACGGTTTGAAACGCGTTGGTCTCTGTGAAACTTTTTAATGGTGTTTATTCCCATGCATTTGGGGACTTTCTTTGGTAATAGTTTTGTGACTTTTGTCATAAACTGTATAATATACTGCTGAGCGAGATATTTATGCTTTTGGTGCGATTGACTTGTTACCTACACATTTTGTTTAACTCGAGGTGTGGTCCTTTTTTCTTCTAATATGAAGTCAAGGAGGGGGAAGTTTCAATAAATAGGGGAGGCCTAAATTCGTTGATCCAGATTGCTTAATACTAAAATGTAGTTTCTTAGTGTGTGCTTTTGTAAATGGTAAGCCGATCATTACTTCCTTACTTTGGGTTTAATTTTAATTTAATGAGTATCGTATAATCTGACAACTCCTCAAAATATTTGGTAGATTTTGAGTTTCATTTCATTGTTTTAATTCTTTTGTTTTCATTGTAAATAAATATTTGTTATTCGTTTATTGAGATTTGAGTTTTACTTTTGAGTAAGTTTCTTTTAGTATGTAAAGTGAGCAAACCAGCTACAATTTAATGATAGAGATTTTGCTACATTTTTATTGAGTTCAAATAGTGATTATCATGGTAAGTGTGATGAACTTTGTCTAATAAAATGCTGCATTGGTCCTATTGCAAGAACTTACGCGCTGAGCGTGTTTAGAGTGATGAATTCTATAATGGTTGAGGTTGTGATAAAGTTCTTAAAACTAAAAAAGTATGGTTACTATTCAAGCACGGCAAATTATACAATGTAAATAATTTTAATAATGGTTATTTAAAAAAACCGTTTAAAAAATACGAATTCTTACCCAATTTTCTGAAAAGCGTGTTTAAATTTTTTTTGTAAGTTAGCGTATTGATAATTCCAAACCGGGATGACATTACCTCAAATTTAGCTTAATCGTTAGCTACATAAGTCATGAAGGTACCCATATTATTCGTTTAAGACCTATGAACCAACAACAAAAAACATTTTGATAAAAATTTAGGTTATTAGATTTAAACAATTTTGTGTGCTCTAAATCATTTACTATCTGTCCACTACAGAAGACAAACGATGAAAGCCAGTTTGATAACAATTTGCATACATACATTTTCGCCGATGCCTCTATAATATTAATGCAACGATTCCGATGCGCACATTTTTCTACGTAGCGCAGTATAGACTACGCTAGGGTATGGGACCAAGGGTAGCGGATCGTTTTGGTATTCAGGAGTGGAGCGAAGAGGCCTTCGACGGTAATCAGAGAACTAAATGCCCCCCCGGTCGTGAGACGCACGTGTTCATAACTGCCACTCTCGTCAGCTAGCGAGTAACCTTAACTCGACAACTCCTGGGACACGGATACGCCGCTTGCATACAACAGCGCCGCCACCGCGCGGACATTAAACTATTAACGGTGCTTATTTGCATACGACAGCAGCACAGCAGGCAGAATCCACCCTAGAATCTACAGAATGACATTACAAAGTCACCATTAAGGCGTGGGCGGGTTCAAACCTCTTCTAAGGTCTTCAGATTATGGTCGATGGCATTTTTATGCGCTCGCTGTTTTATTATTAACGTGGGTGGTAAGAAGAGATGTATGTAGGTGAACTGCTTGCTGATAGTATGATGGTAACACGCGGCCGTAAAACATTCGACCGAGCAGTTTACATATCATTACTGTTATATTGCTGGTTTATACAAATTGTTGTGAAGGTACCGGCGCCTCCGCCATTAGTTACGCAGGTGTATGAAAATTACAATTTTGACTCCAGTTTGAGTAAGATGACTGTAATTCGACTGTGTGTGGAAATATACTAACAGTCATGTGGAATACAAAAAAAAGTTTTCTTGTTTTTTTTTCTGTAAACTCACAACGGTGTTGGGTCTTCATGGCGCATGCAGAACTGGCAATAAAAGATGACAGTAAGCCCATTAATCATCTTTGCCTGTGCTAGCTACAGGTGGTGTACCTACACAAGTGATTGAAAAGAAAATATGCAAGATACAAATTTAAAAGTTAAAGTTGGTTGTGTCATTTAAAACCAAAAAAGTTTAGTCTGGAACCTACTTTATTTAACTACAGAAAATTAATGATAACCGAACTTTATCTTTAGGTCTCATCTGTGGCACTAAATAAAAAAGTTTAGGACAAAATTTATTTGGCGGTAAAATGGCTATCCTATGATACCACACACAACGTTTCCAGTAAGATGTGTCTAAAGCCCTTTGGTGGAGCCTCGCCTTTTGTTACTATTATATAGGTCACACTAGATTGTAGTCTTCTTTAATGGACAGCTGTGGGTATCAAAATTGCGCTGAGTCATGATAGTAAAAGCATTTCCATTTTACTATTGTAAATCATGGTCAGTGACTGTATATACTACGTATAACTGGAAAGGACCCATAACGGTCAATAAGTGAGGCAAATGCATTTGGTATGCAACCCGCAGTGAACTGGGCAAGCTATCTCTTTCTATCTCATACGGTACTATGGCCGCATGCGGTTTGAATTTAACTTTTTTATTTGTAATATCTTTTTCAATTTAATCGGAACAAATTAATCAACCCTTAACTCTAGCAGTGTCTTAAATACATGAGATAATAATCTCAGATTTAATAAAAGTTATATTTTATTCATATATTCCGCGTAATTAAAATTTACAGACTAGGTACTATCGCGAAAATAAATAAAAAGCGGGGACACTCAAATTTGCACTAATTAAACTGTCAGTTACGCTTGTTATGTCACATTTATTAGATGACATTTCATCGTGAATTTTGACGTAAGGAACAAAAATAGCGAATTGAATGAATTTCAGAAGGCAATAATTTAAACTCGACTACATGATGGAATCAGCATTCGAGAAATTGCTACTGAATTAAGTGTCGGCAAGAATACCGCAGAGAATAAAGTTGATCAAACGGGAACAAATTTGTAGGTTGACAAATACTCTCAGAGTTTAGACGTCATAAGCTGTGTTCGTTTATTCGGTTCTGGGTTCGGTGTAGATAGTGTCGGTGCGCTGTCACGTGACAACGGTGTAAGGGTGGTGTAAGGTGTAGTTCACAGGATTTTCGAACGCACCTGGGCACATGGTGCGCGTCAAACGTCAGACTGGTCAGCGTCCGATCTGTCAGTGTCGCGTGTGTCAAAACTTTGCTATGTTCTAATACGAAATCACCTCACTTAACCCAACTTAACCTAAAAAAACACTGACAAGATTGACGTACACCGCCTCCGTACACCGCGCTCCACCAAAATTGAAGGTATAGATAGTGCACCCACCACGTACACCGCACTGCCTCCCTCTAGCTATATCCGAACACGAAAGTGTCAACACTGCTACACCGCACCGCATAATAAAACGGCTCGGTGTCACTTGGTGCAAAAAGTGTCAACGGTGTAGAATATCCGAACGCAACTTTAGGTTAACAAATACTGTCAAAGTAAATGTTACACAACAAAATTTGTGAGAATATAAGTGCCTAATTTCACTTTGCTGTCCCCGTTTTATAAGCTCGCGATGGTACTCTCAAAATATATATTAGTAGTTATTCCTTAATTTGAAACATTTGTAGTCTAATAACTGAATGCTCTTTGTATTACTGAATTAAGGAAACGCATTCTTACATTAAAAGTAGTCCACATGATGCTGATTATATTTATTCGATAATATTAATACTTTCATACTAAATTATTTTTCACATTTTAAAATTTGTATTTATTTGAATTATGTATACATTGAGCGCGTAAAGTAAGGAAACATGACACAATGTCTGAAACGGTTGATTATTTGAAAAATTTCGTCGATTTTTAATTATCAAAATATACATATTTAGATCAAATTTAATTTCCGACTTTCAATTTTTTTCGACTTATGACGTCATCGACACTTTCTAAGTGGAAATCCCATACTTTTTGTACTGATATTGATAGATCTGTTAATTGTCGTAAAGATAATTCATAAAACTTATCGTTACATTAAAAAAAATCGAGACAGTTAAAACTTAAGGTTATATTGAGAACTTTTGTTTGTTTATAGTAAGCGAACAGGCGTATCCAAAAGCTGTTCAAAAGCACCTGAGTTAAAGAATCGCTGTAAATGCGTCAAAAACATTTGTGAAGAAATTTTAGTAATTTCAGGTAAAAATACAAAGATTTTGATTTACCATGAGACCATTTTGAGGTTTCTAGGACAACAAAAAAATCGAGACAGTTAAAACTTAAGATTATATTGAGAACTTTTGTTTGTTTATAGTAAGCGAACAGGCGTATCCAAAAGCTGTTCAAAAGCACCTCAGTTAAAGAATCGCTGTAAATTCGTCAAAAACATTTGTGAAGAGATTTTAGTAATTTCAGGTAAAAATACAAAGATTTTGATTTACCATGAGACCATTTTGAGGTTTCTAGGACAATGGGTTCAGCTGGAATAAAATAAAAAAGCGAAACACTACTGCCTTCCGCTATCTACCTACGGTAGTTAGACAGTGACACATAGCCCACGTCATCGCTCTGTCTGTTTTGCCTGCCTGAAATCTCGCCAGCCAATATAAGGCGCGGGTCCCTTCTAGTTATACATAGTATATACAATGAACTAAAGAAGCGAATGATAATTAATCCAGGTGAGGATAATTTTTGGAAAAAGCATCTCCGCCTGGATTTGAACCAGGAACCCTCCAATTTCCGGTTGACAGCTCTCCCATTTGAGCTACAGAGGTAGTGGAAATTTATAGGTTTTATTTGTCACTTCAGGATTTGCAATCCGAGTTTCGAATTAAACAAACCCGTCGTGACACCTATTGGGGATAGATGGAACTTGGGTAACTAGGAATCGCTAAATGTTTATTGCTAACAGCTCATAAAGATGGATAAATTCAAGGGAAAACGGTTATTACGTAAACTCGTCAGTAATGTAGAATCAACTAAAGAAGCGAATGATAATTAATCCAGGTGAGGATAATTTTTGGAAAAAGCACCTCCGCCTGGATTTGAACCAGGAACCCTCTAATTTCCGGTTGACAGCTCTCCCATTTGAGCTACAGAGGTAGTGAAAATTTAGTATATACAGTTCACTGATCATTGTAGTTTATTTGACAGTAAAAATATTTGTCAGTCAATTTGCCATTTACGAACTATTTTAATGAGAACATTTTGGACGCAAATATAGCTCTGAATTCGTTCCGCTATTTTGTCAATCATCAGTTTTTTGAGAAAAAATCCTTATAAACAAATTGTTAAATCTGACAACAAATTTTATTTAAATCATTTTTGTCAAATAGGTATTTTTGTAGAAATTTCTATTTGAATTTTAATTTATTACAGTATAAGGTGTTGCTTTTTTAATGTAATATTTACTCACTCAATTAATTCTATTTATCCCTTGCACTTTTGGACATGATTTGGAGTGCATGTTTATTATTTGTCTAGGTCTCGAATTTATATATAGTTTATATATGTATTTATACATATATTTATATATGTGTATTCTTGACTATGAGTTCGATATTGGGTGATATGAATAAAAATGAGTACTTGTTGCTCATGAGTATATACTTTACGTTCAGCATATTGAAGTAAATACTTCACATCATAAGTATAAAAATCTGGAGCAGATGCTCACTAAATTCCTTCTTTGTGGCTGATAGAGAGGGCCTACCTTTTAAAAGATGAAGGGTCTTCTTGTAAAACTTCGTTTATGAAAAAAAAATTGTTACTGAAGTGTATAAAAATTACAAAATAACATTTTTAGTTCAAAATATCTGCCGTTCTTTTTCGATAACAAGTTGAAAATTGGAAGGCCAATGAAGGGTGACGGATTTTGAAAAACGACCTATACTACGTCTCGAAAAAGTATATTCATGATTTTTGTATTTTGTGCCGGTGCAATTAATCTTTACGTATCTAGTAGTGAATGAAAAAAAAATGAAATATAAATGTGTCAAAATAAGATCTAATAAGAAGAACTGTTAAATAAAGTTTCTAGATAATGTAACAGAACTTTATGTTTATGCCCAAGGATTTGCTGGCAACAAATTTACTAAAATGTCGTATGTTGTTTAAAATCTAGAAGAATTCACTGCAAAAACACTAAAACAAAACTATTTTAATTTTCTCAAACTCTCGCCTATACTATAGGCGAGAGTTATAGATATATATATATTCTTTATAAAATTGAATTTGTACTTAGAAATTTAGCACATTTGATTTAACATTAATGAGAAACGCGAGGAAAGTACCATAATCTACCCCTGTCGCCGGGATAAATGGATAAAGTTGGCCTTATTGTCTCGCTTATCCATCCTGCGGTGATCCTGCCGCTTAAACCGATCGTCCTCCCTAACGATGCACATCAGGTACAATCCTTTCGTGGAACGAACCTGGCCTTAATTAGGCGTGCTCAGGTCCGTCCAGTGGCAGCGGCCAGCACGCGAAAATATCGGATTAATTTGGGCGGTAATCAGTACCGCATAATCAGATTCCGTTTGGGACCAAATTGCTCGGTTGGAAATTATAGCAGGCGAGTTCGACGGCAAAAATAATCAAATTCCAGATCGGGGTACCATCATTTTGAAAGGGGACAACCGTCATGTGGTTATCGCTTATTCGGTTATGTTTAAGCGGGTTTAGCTGTCCTGTTTCGATGTTCGCTTTTGTCTGTGTTACGGTTTCTCATGACTTTTTTGCTAATATATTTTTGGTAATTGCAGGAAATGCTCGTGCGACTTGAAAGTGGATTTAATCGTGAGTTTTTTTGTTGTTGCTATAATTGATGTATCATGATCTATGTTGCTTCCTATGTGATGGGTTAATACTTCTTTCGAGGTTTATAAATCATGTATGGCTATCTAGTTACTGTAGTTTTAGACAGCATACTAACTAACACACTCATTACGCTGACATTTTCACATTATAATAATTATAATTACAATTATTATAGCAAATATCATCATAACTTTAGTTGGGTTAGGGTAGTTAGTTAGATTATTATACTAAAAAAAATTAAATCATATAAAAGTTTCACTTATTAGAGATTTCACTTCCAATAAAAACTATTCTCTTTGAGAAAAAAAAACTCTTGAACGATTCAAAAGTTATAGTGTCCACCTATATAAAAAATTGCTGTGTGTAAGAAAATTCTTTAAGAAAACGTGGAAACATTATGCTTCGGTTGCAACAATTAAAGGCAAGCGTGATACCTATTTTTCAAAATTATTATGCTCATGTTTTATAATATGATGAATTTCATTATTTGTTTGATACATTGAAATTGATCAAGAGTATCACATATTATTAAAATATTGCGGTATGTTCAGTATCGCGCAAGAAACAGTTTTGCCAGTGGTGTTTCTGGTTTTAAAACAATGTAAAATTTTACTTTAGTTGTGTATCTTCCACAAAAATTTCAGATATTAGGACGAATTAAAATAGCAAAATGTTGACAATTGCTATGGCTCTGTAACACAGTACTTGAGAACCTGCAGATTGTTGGACGAGGAAGGATTCCAAATTTTATCAGTTAAATTGGATAAATAAAATACTGCTGCTTTTGATGATTAATTAATTTTTATTGGTTTCTAACATATGATTAGTATTTCGGGTTTTATCCCGTCTTCAGTGCTAACTACAAATGTAAAAAGTTATTTATCTAATTTAGCATGTTTCGAAAAATCCTTAAACAACCACCTAATCAATCCCAACAACGCCATCTAGCGGATATAATACCTAATGCTCGACACGATCAAGCAGTCAGTTCTTCCGCCACCTGAAATCCGAAGACAGGTGTTTGTTGTGTTTGTGCGTCCTACATGGATAATTTGGTTTAAGATCAAGAAAAAGATTATGACCCTGTAAATTGCGTAAATTCCGTTTTACTGAGATTATCTCACACACAGACCCAAATAAAGATCCAGCAATAATTTGAACCTCAATTAACCAGTGAACGAAACACGAAGGAAAAATTTCATCCTGGATGAGATTTTATTATATATATTTTAAATCCCGATCTGCAATTTTTACAGTTTACCTCACGCACTTATCCAGAAGTATTTCCTGTCCCCATGATATGTGTTTGCCGATTCGTCGTTTACATTATGTATTTTCTAATGTTGTACTGACGGTATGTTGACCTTGGAACCTTTTGTGAATATTGAGCCAAACTTTTTGTTGTAGTTCACACTGAAGACGGGATACAACCCAAAATCATAATGATATGTTAGAAACCAATAAAAATTAATCATCAAAACCACCACTCTTTTATTTATGCAGGTTGATGTTACCACAATATAATCAGCTGTAACTTTTTCTCAAAGGTATATAACAATAGGTTTGTTTGGTTGCCTACCCTTTTACATTTTTATTTAAATGTGTAATTCGAAATGACGGTAGAAGAAGTGTAGTTGTTGTTGCAACTGTAACAACAATTTAGTGTGTTTTTGTCTACACTTTTCACGAGGTTGGGAGTACATTTGGGAGTAGGTGTTAACCATAATTACGAGGTTTAGCCGAAAAAGAGCGCCATTTTGAAGTGGATGGATATGCCTAACCGAAAAACTTTAGTTGTGTTGAACCACTGGCGGAGCTACCGTGAAGCAGTTGGACCAAACGCTCCAGGCGCACGTATTATGGGGGCGCAAAATTGGGAATGAGAAAACAAAAAATTGTAAAACGGATGTTATAAGAAATCGATTGGACAGGATGTATATTTTCTAAATAAATAAAAAAATAATAAATTTCGAAATCTAAATGTTTCGAGCATTTGAGCGTATTTATAATTTTCTTTATATTATTTTGATTTTTATTCGATATGCGCCTACGTATCTATATAACTATGTACATTTATCCTTTAAGTGCACGGACACATAGTTAGCGACGCAGATAGCAGTGCTGGGAGTGGCGCTGGTAGCGTAGCGTTTGAATACACAGGTGCTTAAGGCTGGTTTTCCTAGGAGCAGGTTTTTTCCGCAGCGTACAACGTAAGCGTACAGACCGCGAAACGTAATGTCAAAATACCATATCAAAAGTTCGTTTCATATTGTCAAAAGTGACATGAGCTAGTTAAGATGCGATTGTCATGCATTCATTCTTTCTACAACATGTAAAAAGATTGACTTGAACGTTGGACGTACGTCTTCTCAGACGACTGTCACTTTTCACAACACGCAAATATCCCTTAACCTAACTATAAGTAGGCCACCTAAATAGCTGATACTTGACATGCCTCTATTCAGTTGTACGCTGCGTAAAAAAACCTGCTCCTAGGAAAATCCGCCTTTATGGCAATAAACGCACAAACGCTCCGCTACCAGCGCCGCTTCCAGCACCGCTCGCAGCACTGCTAGTAGTGTCGCTAACTATGTGTCCGTGAACTTAGACAACTAAAGCTGTAAATGTTCGTTTTCTAGCTTGCGCGCTCTAATGTATTTACCGCTTCATATTCCTTTTATTTACTTTGTGTAGAGCAATAATTTCAAATTTGATTCTTCACTGTTATCTAATTTTGAAAACTTATGTTATTTATTACGTTTGCGTATTGCAAAAATTCAAAAAAGCCTACAATACAATCATAAAAAACGATTCGATAAAAATATCACTCGAATTATTTCTTGATTTTATTGTCATATGTCTGTGGGCTTCGCATTTGAAGAGGGCAAATGAGAAAAAAGGAGAAAACACGCTGTTTTTTGTAATTGTTTTAGCTACGTTGATATTGTGACGTTTTTGGGGTGGCTACCCCTATGTGGGTAAGCACATTAACGTCTTTGAATCTTCTTGTGGGGCTGTAGCGGAGATAGGAGTTTCCCCGAAGGGAGAAATACTCTTACAACGTTTGAACAATTGATTTATTTAGTTGTACTGATTCTGATTCGTCTGATTCTGAATAACTGGTGACAATACAAATGGTTCCATATTTTATAGTGAGTCTCGAAGGTGAGATATTCGAATGTCCTTCAGTGGGTTTGTTTCTCTGTTTGTTGTTATTTCAATTTCTTAATACACATGCCCTGGCCATGGCACATGTCCAAGAATTCTAAGCTGACCTTACTAATTGATTTTGTTATGCTTCAATATTACAACACTCAACGTTACAATATCAAGTTAATACAAATCCTCAGAAATTGTCAAAAAACAAATATTAATCATTTTTCTATTTAATTGTTTACACAACAGTTTAGATATGTATGTCTATACCAAACTCTGTAGCTCTATTATACAGCTTATTAATTACATACATAACTTCCTTCTAAAATCCTAATAGAAATCAGTTTTGGAGACTAATCATTCGTTTACGATCTGAAATAGCGCATAGTCAACAGTTCCCGGACTTCCCGGATCATATACTACGCAGATGATTATCGGAGACGCGAAAAGTGGATTCCAGAATTAATTGTTTTCAATTTACATGCTATCGGGCTGGCCCCGGAACATCCGCATTAAAGGTAATAGATCAAGGCCGTTATCGGCCGGTGCCCATAAAAAAGACGAACGACTTTATTTTTATTATATGACCCGTGGCAAATGTCCGCCAAAGCGACCTTATAGAAAATCTCCGCAAGCCGCAAGCCGTCCATTGGAGTGGGTATTTATTTTATTTATTAGTATTGTTTCGTTTGATCCGAACTCCTTCCCCCAAAGAAGAAAAGGGAAAATCTGCCCAAGCAAATTTGTGTGGGTAAAAGTTCTGACCTCATATAAACAGGCTAGAAATCTATTGGCCAATATCGATTTAGAGCACGCACAGGACTTCAGCCTACCCCCATATCCTGAATATTGAAACTTATTGCCTCCCTTAAATGGAACCTTCGGCGGGGCAATAGCGTCGACTTTATGTTGTAAATAATTCCCCGTAGGGCCGCAGCGTTATATGGGACAGATTCCAGGAGCGGAAACGACGCCCTCTTTTGGTGCCGATAAGAACCGACTTCCCCTCCCGTTCTGCGATACGGTTAATTTAATTGTAAATGAGGATTAAAAGTATCGGACGAACGCATTAATTAAATAGGGGTGCGAAAGGCGTGCTACGAAGTAATGACTGTTGATCTGTAAAGGCGAAGGTTGCTCCTTTTATTGCGATACACTTTTAACTCTTACTGATAAAGCTAAAATTTATTTCACTTGGTTAAAATAAAATATGCTATATTTAAACCACTTTAACACTTTTTTATTCCACTTTTCAACGCTGTGCCTGCTTGATGGTCAAAGCTGAACGATTATGTTCCATTGTAGAGAACTTGCTGAATATGTTATTCAGCACTTTTCCTATTTATTTATTATGCTCAAACTTATTTAAACAATATTAATCAGGCCTTCGATTAGTTCTAGTGTTCCAACGTCATAGCCAGCTAAATCGCAGAAATTAACTCTGTTCTATTTTATATATATTTGTGAACATGTTAAGGAAGCACTTACATCACAAAATGGTGATGCACATAGACAGTGACAATGGTACTGTCATAAGAAGAACAAAGAATTGAATGAATGTTTGCCTTGAGTTTCTAAAGAAATATTATTGCTATCGTAGTTTAAAATCCCCATAAATTTCTACCTGGAATTTATTATTTCTTTTATTTTGTTCAAACATTGAGTGTTTGTGGGACCACCTAGTCGATGACTAACAAGTTATTTTCACTTAACCTAAACTGATAAAATAATGAGTATTTCTACAATTTTGCCCATTGACCCAAGTTGTTTTAGTCTGACAGTTTTTACCACTAAAGTAGACGGCGGTTGTTTTCACTTATACTATCACTGTGAATACACTACGGGTGCTCTGCCTTTAATCACTCCCGCACTAGTTCGAATGGTTTAGTTCTTTTCAGCCGACGCACTTGCGCACTGTTGTCTAGCAGCTGGATGGCTTCAATGTTGTCGTGGTGGAGTAAACGATCCTCGTGCTTCTTAGCAAATTTTGATATTTCGCTAGTTACCATCCCCATGCAAAGGTCCCGATGAAGATTAGTGTTTTTGATGTACACCGAAAGAAAATAAGATTTTAACATGCTTGCAGCTAGGGTACACCAAACGTAGGTCGGAGATTGTCGGTCGTCGTAAATCTACCTGGTAGTCATAAAACCGAAGGGTCACCTCTGTTTCATTTCATTTTAAGTTTTCTGTATATACATCGATCGATGGCTTGAATATGAGTTTCGTATTTATATAATATATTTTCGATATTCGGAACGAGCGAAACTGCCGCTCGTAGCTAAAGCTGGTTTCGTAAAGCTTGATTCGTTAATATTTTTGTTTCGATATGCAATTGCAATATTATTTCATATATACTAAAATACATAGTAACGTTAGTTATAATTGTAAAAATTTGAATGAAAATGAAAATATAAAAAAGTAAAAAATATAATAACATGTAGGGTCGCCACAAGCTGCAAGTTAAAAAATATTAAATAAATGAATTTTTAATTATTTTGGCTACTAATTTGAATAAATAAAAATGTATCAATTTTCTTTCCTAGAAATTAGAGACAATTTATTATGTCTTTCTATGAAAAATTTAATGAAATCGCACAGCAAGAATAAAAATATTTGCTTTTGGCGACTGAACAGTTTAGGTATTACAATTATACAATTATACATTATTATTTTGGATTTATATATTTTCCAACCGTTCGTTGTTGACTTTGCTGAGTCAGAAAATATTCAAATCCAAGATTTCAATATTTTGGTCGAGTTGCTGTAGAGTTCCATATTGTCATATTTCCATACTTTATGTGCTGGTTGTAAAGTTATATTATTATTGAATATTGTTAATATCTACTATTATATTAAATTGTACCATTTACTATCAGTGAGCTTTAATTTGAAAATTATATCGTAAAAATGATCAAATATATTATGTATAATATACATATGTATTATGCAAAGACATCCATCAACCCACAACAACTGTTTCAGGTTGTCGAACGTATTGCATAAAATATTGGTTTTAGGTCGCACTACATTTTTATCATGTTTCATTTTAAATTACATATAATTTTTAAATTGCAATTTACTTAAACTAATGGACATATTTAACGACCTTTTAGCTGTTCATTATAATTTATAGAGGTGTAGACTGTATTCCACATATATTTACTTAAGTGTTTAAAATATATTATATACGGAATATTCACAATTAGTATGTCCCACATTTTTTCTCGCAAAAAAATATTTTAAGAAACTAAATGTCATTCAGAGTAAAACTTTTCATATGGACCTAATGTTTTTTCAAATCCTTAAAAAGTTACAACAGACTTGAAATATTAGCAAAATAAATTTTTATCTAAAATATAATTTCCGGGGTAATGCTGATTTTGTAATTTAACCGAGTTTGTATTACCAATTGTTATGCAGCAACGGATAACTTTGAATACAACCATTTTATGTTTTTTTAAGGTTTCTAAGGAACCCTTTTGAGGTTTCTAGAATATTGGAGCAGACGGTATAAATTCTTTTATCAATACAAAAATCAAATTTGCGATGAATTGACTGCACGTCTTTTCCACAAAAATCAAAGCTGAATACTTGGAAAATCAAATATAAATCATACAAACAATCCTTACGATATTCACAATCCACTCACAAAATATGTTATCAATTTCTTATAATTTTGAGTTAATGTTTTCTCGTAAATTTTATTACAGAAATTTATAAATGTGTTATATCAAGACAATTAAGCGATACATATATCAAAATCAGTAAGAAAAGAGGGAATGGCCATTAAAAAGCTATCTATGACGTCATAAGTAACAACAAGTGAAGGTTGGACATTGAATTTAATATAGCTATGTATATTTTGATAATTACAAATTGACAAGTTGGAGGCTTTTTAAAATAGCAATCCGTTCCAGAGATTTTGTCGTTTCCATACCTTACATAATAAATAATATATTCAATTGATTAATTAATATTAAGGTAAATAACAATTTAATGATAATAAAATAATCAACAAAACCAATAGCACGCAAACATTTTAACAAAACAGTACACTGTGATATTTAAAATACATGTATTCATGCCCTATGCACTAGAATAATAATTTTAATCATAAAATACAATACAAAAGCAAACTTACCGATATATTTAAATCATTCGCGTGAACGCGTGCATTGTAACTCTTCGAAATTGTGTATCGATGGCACGAAGTCACAACGTTATGTGATACATATTTTCAATATTTGCCTAATTTGCCTATTCCAGCAAAAAAGTCAATTAAGGAAGAAAAGGCGACCCAAAGTGTAATAAAAATAGCTACCTTTGTGGTTGATTGTGGTAGGTCGGCCGCAATACAAAATATTATACAAGGAACTTGTGGACTTGAAACTTTTGCAATACGACGAAACGATTGAGTAACATAAATATAAGTAGATTGAAATTTAAATAATTTAAATTTTATAATTTTTTCAAAGTTATCAACATATCCTTCTGATGTGATATCATTTATATTGGATTGTAAATCCTGCCCTTACATATCACACATAAAAGAAAATTGCGTATGGATGCTATTATAGAACGTAAAATATAATTTTAATAAAAACAAAAATAACAACATTTTTATAATTAAACTAAAATGCCGAACAACACTAGTATCAGTTCTAAAGGGCATATCTGCAGCAAAGTAGAAACCGGGACAAATAAGATTTTCAACTAAATGCAAAAATGTAGAAATTTTTTAAAAATTATTTACGCCGGCTATAATGATCGGTTTTGTGTTTTAGACATACGCCGGCTGGCGGCGCCCTGATGATCAAGGACTTCAAAATGTCCTTTACACAATATTCACCAAATTTGCAGATACGACCTTTACAACTATAACGGCAGTATACCGACTGAAATTGTCGGTATACCTACTTACAATAAGAATTAATTTACTGTGTATTTTAAAATACATTAAATATTACAATGCACTTTTGTCAGGTTCGGATATCGGAAACATATATAAATAGACGAAATTCGATTTCATTCCATACATACAGAAAAATAAAACGAAACGAAAAAAAAGTGACCCTTTGGTTTTATGACTTTATGACTTTATAAGGTAGGTATCCGACGACCGACGACCGACAATCTCCGACCTACGTTTGGTGTACGGTAGATGCAAGCATGTTAAAATCTTATTTTCTTTCGGTGTACCATGGTGCACCAACAATGGCCATTGACACAAATAAACGTTCTTTCTACCAAACAAATATTTCAAACAAATGAGGTTTTATCCGCAAATAAATATTTCTTTGCCTCTATTGAAACACCAGATTTCTTTGAGTCAATGCATATTATTTGAATTAAACAAAAATTTCTATCTGTGTGATATTGGACTGCTTAGTGCATCCCCATAACTGTATTCCATACACCCATACTGGCTTTAATAATTGCTTTATAGTAGGAGCTTATTTTGCACTGACAGGGCTGACCTCCGTCCCATTAGCCAATTCATTTTGCGGAATTTTAGATCGAGTTCGTCCCGCTTTTTCTTGACATGTACTTTCCATCTAAGCTTGGCATCCAGTGTCATGCCAAGATATTTCGCTGTTTCCGCGTATGGAATATCGTTCCCATTAATGGTTACTGGAAAATAATTAACTCTTTTATTGGTGTTATTTACATGCGTGGATTTTCCTTCATTTAGTTTAATGCGCCATTTCTTTGTCCAAAGGTTGACTTTGTTTGCAGCTATCTGTAATTTTTTAGTTGCTTCTTCGACACTGTCACTAATCGCCAAAATAGCCGTGTCGTCTGCAAATGTTGCCACTGTGCTTCCACTGTGGTCCCAATACACTTCCTTGTGGTACTCCGGCATTGATATTGCGTAGCGAGGAGTATTCGTCATCCTGTTTCACCCTGAAGTGACGGTCTTTCAGATATGATTTTAACAGTTCTGTATATTCAGTAGGAAGCTGCTGTTCCAGTTTCTCAAAGAGTCCATCATGCCACACCTTATCGAAAGCCTGAGCCACGTCTAAAAATATTGCTGAGCAAATTTTCTTTTCTTCGAGAGGCTTTTCTATAACGTCGGTAATTCGGTGTACCTGGTAGATTATTGAATGTCGAGCTCGAAAGCCGAATTGATGTGCCGGAATAGTTGGAATAGTGATTTTTCTGAAGAATTGGGTATATTCTCTTGATAAGTAATTTCTCAAACAGTTTGGAAATGGTTGGCAATAAAGATATAGGTCTATAGGATGTTACATCATTTGGCGGTTTACCGGGTTTGGGTATCCTGGAAATGCAGTTAAACCATGCTATTTAGCTTGCCAAGACGTCTAGTTGTGAAGTCGTAGTTACATACTTAACAACTAAAACGAACGTAAAACGTCGTGAACAAAGACCTGAAAACCAAGTGAATGCATAAAGTCACACAGACAATATCTGAGACTGTGTGTTATTTTAAACAAACCTCAAACATGTCGGTTTTTAATTATTAAAATACATATTTTTTGGACAGTTCAATTTCCGACCTTCAATTGTTACTGAGTTATGACGTCATCGACTCTTTTTTTAATCGACGTGGTAACGGAAACATTTTGTTACCTTACATCAGAAAATGTTCGAGTAAATGACAATTTAATATTGTAGTATATTGCTTACTTAATTAATGAATTAATTGCCATAAAAGCGAATCCAGGCTGTGTAAAAAATTTAAATAAAAAGCGATTTAGGTAAGTTTTACATATGTATACCAGCTGAACCCATTGTCCTGGAAATCTCAAAATGGTCTCATAATAAACCTTAATATTTGCTTTTAAAACACAGTAACCTGATGTGATATGAAACTTTAAAGCTCAGGTTCGTATTCAGCGCAATCAGAAACGCCTGTTCTCTTTCTATAAACACATAAAAGTTATCAATATTACCCAAATTTTCAACTGCCTTTTTGTTGTAAATGTTCTTATGTAAGGCCATAAATTTCATAAGTTGCTATTAACAAAGTTAAAAGGTCTATGAATATCAGTACAAATTTGTCATTTAAAAAAGTGCGAATGAGTTGGAAATAAATACGTTGTAAGTGTTTGTATTTTGATAATTAGAAATCTACTTGTCCGAGGATTTTTTCAAATAACAGGTCGTGTTGGAGATTTTGTTGTGTTTCCATACATTACGCGCTCTTATAGAATTTGTGTATTAAGCAAGTCTTGCTTTAAAAAAAATGTGTTAACAGATATATTGCAACCAATCCTGTGATCAATCTACTGTAGTCCAGGTGTTCCAGAATAACCTTTTTCTATTGTTAGGCTTGATGTTTATAATAATTAAAGCCATTGTATACACTTATAATCTTAATACTTCCGCCCTTCCCTTTCCATTCGTATTGCAAAATTCTCGAATAGTTCAAATACACCCCGAACAAAAAGAAAAGCGGTATCGGGCCATAAACTGAATTTATCGTCGCCAACTTCGGAAACAAAGCTCATTGCTTAGCCCGAGGAAATTAAATTGAAACTCCATAAGTAAGTTAAGGGAAAGGCACGTTATGTAAATTTTATGTAGATTTTTGTGAAATGAGGGGGCCGCGCGCCGTCGTCGCAGATCTTGACCTTACAGTACACCTGAAAGCCTGAAGCGGTACCAGCCAGCAAAAGCGAGAACAAACACTAATTGGTTCTGTAAAATAAACAAATTTGTCTTCATTCGCCGACTTAATTAGAATCGACCAAGCTGTTATTGTTATCCTGATCCTCGTGCCCTTTTCCATTTCAAACGCTCCGACTCTTCTCGCATCTAACAGCGAAGACAGCGAACAAGAAGAAAGAAACAAAAAGAGATAATGAAAACTGAGGAAATGTTCCGTATTATGACGGACTTTTTATTATTTGTTGTTGAGAGGATTATTAATAAAACATGAGATATTAACTGGATTTTCAATTTCCTGACTTCCGACGATCAAAGAAAAGGTTTCTAATCATTAATTGTCCCTCATTTTTAAGATTTGTTGTGTCAACTTTATTTTTATTCTTTCCCCGACGAATTTGTTGACCTACAAAACTCATTATCAATAATTTTCTTTCTCTGGTCTTTCTCCATGAATGAAGGAAGTTCATTTCCTTTGCGGTATATTATTACTTTGACCTACTTACTAACGTATAACAATTACTATGTAATGAAATCCGGACATGAAGTTAGGCGGATAGAGAAACTTGTAGAGAAAACTTTTCCACGTAATAATGGGTTTCTCTATCTACAAGTTTATGTATTATTAAAGCGTTGCCAGAGAGATTGCAATATTATCAAGTTAATTATTTTGCAATCAGTTAAACTTAGAGTTGGGTAGCAATGATTTCTAAAAGTATCTATTATGATATATGCTGGCCTACAGGCGTACTAAATTGAGCTGGTGGATTAATAATAATTATAATAATAACAACAATAATAATAATAATCAACTACTTAACATTTTCCAACAGCATATGCATTATTAGTATTATTACCTGCGTCTGTTGCACGTCTTAAGTTGTTTGGTTACCAGCATTGCACCGTTAAGTGAGGAAAATCACAGAAAAACCTTAGTTCAGGAACCAGGCAGTCGGATTTAAGCCTAAACGCGACCTTCACACTGCTAACCGCGCTATTACCATAACCTACATTAAATTACGGACGTATTGCAAGTTCTTACGCTAATCCATAATCTGAAAACGACTTTGCCCTATAATGGTTAGTTCTGAAGACAAACTTAAAAATTTAATTTTCGTTTTTGTCAGATGTTTGTAAGCAAAACTTATTATTAGTAACTAATAATTGCTAGACGTTTTAAATTACTTATCTAATTTTGCTTTACAACTTTTTTTTCAAGAAAATGTTTTGGGTAATACTACTGCAAGTTTTGGTATTTTTTTTGTATATGATTAAGTAATAACCTTTTCTGTTTCGTTGCTATGATACCCAACATTAGTTTTAGAATGGTATTTCTTTTTGTCAAAATGGAGTTAGTTTGAAAGGCACAAAAAATATTGACAATTGCTGGACCAAGGATTTTGTCATCGAAATGTAACCTGTCGTTACATGTTGTTAGCTCCAACTCACAAGGGCGGCTGAACTGAATCTCATACAAACCTGAAATCATGAAATCTTATTTGCCTGTGTCTGTGAAGTATTGAGAGTATATCTCTAAGTTGTTAAAATATATAGAAACGCTTATTCCGTTACCATTCACAAAATTCTTGTTCGTTTTCTTGTCAATTTCCCGACCATTTTGACATTGTCTGTATATAGTTGTCATAGCAACAACTTAGAGTAAGATACAAAACAACCTTTATTTAAACAATAATATGCGGTGAAAGTTGATTCGTCCAATAACTGCTTAATCATTGATTCCAGTTCTGAAGCACCATTTGCAAACAATATATATATATAATTTTGCTTAAAATTTGAAATCAATCGTTAAATCGTTAAATCGTTACATCATCGGAATGAGAAAAAATTTCCAGCATTTTAAAGTCCAAGATGGTATCAATAACTTACCAGAAGTTATGGGGGATGATAAAAACACTTCCTACTTCTCTACTGTATAACTTGGACAAATTCAGATTTAAAAGTAGACAATTGTTATATGTTTGTTATATTAAATCCAATTGCAGTATTTGATTCCTTATAGAAAGGTATTCTTAACCTTTTTTAGATTATAGGCGGCCGTTGATACTGCTAGTTGCTTTTAGTATCATAATCCAATTTTTCTTGTTTATTATTTTTGTTAACTTATTTTTTTTTACTACAACTAAAGACACTATGATAATGTCTTCAGCAACGTTTACAAAAACAATTACCCTGTGTATTGATATCTATTGTGGTAGCTAAAATGGTAGCTATATATACACAGTGATCTAAAATGACTGAGGACAGGTTGAATTTCCCGCCAATTTGAATAATTGTGATGTTGGCAATGGTTGCAAATGACAGCTGTTATTTTGGTCCGGTAGCGTATGTTCCTTCTCGTAAAGGGATCCATTCTCTGATTATAATTAGGTATATTAAATTGAAACTATTAATTGAATTAATTGAAACATATATAGTTTCAATTCAAATTAATTCCCGTGATGGTTAAATAAATAATAAAATGACATCCTTTATTGAGAAAAAGATGAAATATTGTTGCAGAGGAACGTGACCCTTACTGACGAGTTTACTATGGTATCTGACAGTGATCATAACCTGTATCATGCCTGCATACCATCTTGGTAACACTAAATAAGTTCATAACTGTGGCGGGACATTCAACCTGTCCTCAGTCATTTTAGATCACCCGTTATATATTTTTTTATCAGCCAAAATTAAAGACTTTGATGATAAGTTAGATAAGTTAGAAAATACATTGACATCTGATTTTGATTTGTGATGTTTTTTTTTTGTTTTCCTGTTCAAAATTATCAATATATGGATACACCCTATATATAATTCCGTCCAGCATTGGATAACTGTATAACATATATACATAGTATATGGATCCAAAGATTCCATATTAAATATTGCATTGTAATTATTCTTGAATACCATGTGTTTGTATTCGTATTTCCTAAAAAGTTTCGAGTCGGGTATTAAAGCAAACTTAAACTCCACCTATTTCTGTCACAACTGCACTATTTGGAGATCCGTGGTACCTAACAAATCAACTCAACCGAGATCCCATGTCCCGGTCAAAAACCATAATGTATATTGCGTACAGAACCATTCAAAGAACATCTAATTCGTAATCAAACTTCTTCCCATCTCCGAACAGTTATTTAGTGGAAACAAACCGCTCACAATAAATTGCCTAAAAAATACACTCACGCATACCGAACGTAAACTGTCATATAAAGGGTAGCGGTCGCATTATCCCCCCATGGGTTATTGTCCCACTTATCCGTTCGGTATTTTTTTCTCGCTTGGCTTTCTTTCTTTGCCGGGGTTTCTTCTTCGAGCAGGACGAAGGCAGACGCTCCGACGGCTTGGCTTCTGCATCACGTAGTCAATGGGTCGTCCGGGGAAGATAAGATTGACCCGGAATTAGTTTGCACAAAGCCCGGCGGAAAGCCCTGGCAATTCGTCCGACATCTGTTAAAGATTCGGGCTTTCGCCTTTCATTTGTCATGGGCGTGCGGTCGTTTCGGACACCCTCAGAATTTGTCCACAATATACATGCATTACCTACTAGGTGATCAGTTAGCGTAAGCTAGATTCAATTCAATGTAAAAAGATAAAGAATTGTTAGTCTGTCTTTAGTTATTCCGGATAAGACAGACATTTTTTAAATATAAAAATCATATTACCACATGTAAAACACACGAGAGGAAATTAAACGAATAGCCTTGTCTGAATAATTTCTGTAAAATAATTACGCAATATACAGGTCGATGACCTAAAACTTCGGTAGAGTGGCTAGATACAAGAGAGACGGTAGTTTGTACTCCTGCGATATAAGATTTCTACAACTTTGCAATGAGCATGACAGCTTTTTATCTCATTTACTAAAGTTTAACAAACTCCAAGTTTTGACGTATGAGGATTAAGTTATTATCTACTTTACTTCCCTCCTTCGCGGTTGCTGGGAATGACAAGATTAAAATAAATGATATTGCAGAGTATACACGAAGCTAACTCTATTATCACTTGGTGAATTTGTATGTACGTAAACTTTAATGGTTGACATTCTCTTTTACTTTTCCGAGCATTAATATTTCAAACTTTTAACTAAAATTAAATTTTAGTGTTAATGAGTTAATGTAATGGACCTTGCATTTGTATGTAGTGGTGTATTAAAACTCATTAATCACCAAATATAAATTGGTCGTAAATGTAGTTTACTAGAGAGATAATAACAAAAAACGAAGACAAGACGAATGACAAAGTAATGGCTGATCAAAAGTAGACTTTAGTTTAAAGTAAAAATTATAAAGAAAATATGTTTCAAAAATATGTTTACTCCATATCAGTTTTTACAGGAATTGTGGATACATCGGTTATGTGAATCCTTTTTTTGAGGAGTCTGTCTTTAATGATGATTTTGCAACCAGATTTGTATACAATATTGTGGGTGTTCCATAAATACATCGACAAACAGGGAGGCTTATAAAGCTTTAACAAAATTTATTAATCATCAAATTATAAAAATAACATTTTTTTTTTAAACTGACGCTGCACAAACGGGAAGGGGTAGTAGGGTGTACTATAGAAGCACACTTTCCCAATACGTTGAGCTACTTCTACTAGGAGCTACTTCAGCGAAATTAATGATATGACGGTTTCTTGGTATTAAAAAACTACTTTTGGTAAAATTGTATCGCCGCATAATGCAAATCGTTCAAAACATAATAAAAAATCACAAAAATATCGACGGAGATCAAAATTTTGAAAAATAACTAGAACTTTTGCTCATTATCGAATGGAAATGATGAACCCCAATGCCAATCTATGTGTGCATTGAGATATATCTTGAACGTTTTTATAACATTTCATAACAGAAGCCTTTTAAGCCTCCAGCACCTTGTAACGTCCCCCCTCTTTATAGACCTCTCACTTTTCTCCACAACAACTATAAACTGATTAACACACTTAAACCCTACAATATAGTTGACGCATTTAAAACCCTCACTCAGCTTATTGCGATTTTCTCAAAACATCGTCAGGATTTGAAATCAGATTTTAATTGTAGTGGCGTGTATTCCGTTTCGTGTAAAAACTGTAATGCTGTATATGTAGGACAGACCGGAAGAGAATTGGCAAAACGCTTAGTGGAACATAGATCTCAATTGAACAGTAATTTGTATAACCACAAAATTGAAACTGGCCATAACATTGGCTATGACAACGCTCAATTACTGCATAAATGTAACAGAGGCTATAAACTTGACCTACTGGAACAATTTGAGATCGTTAAACACAATGTGAACCCTAATTGTAACTTGATTAATGACCAAATCAATTTCGTGTATGAACCATTATTTTCATAAATATAGTTTGCCAATTGGACTCCGAACTTTCTATATACTTCAAGTTAATTTATAAATTGTTTAATCTGCGCTTCACGCTTGAATATTGTACTTAATTTTGTCTAATGTAAATTCTTTCAAGTTTAAATTTGAATATTCCATGTTTCTGTTTCACACCGCTCACTCATGAAGTGGCGCTGTCAACGCAGTATACTTGTTATGATCCAGCTCTCTGCTCATTCATCCGCCGGCCATGTACACATAACCACACCTGTTATGGGAGAGGTTTGTAGATTTATTGAAGCGTCAACGTTCTTCGGTGTATCTTTTAAACCGATTTCTTCCCTGTATACCCGAATTCTCCGTTGTATTTCGTATCTGTGCGTTCGACCTTTTATTGGCGCAGCAATTTGACAGTGAGTTTTTCATTTGTATGTTGTTTTAAATGTTTTTAATGAATTTTGTTTTAATGAATTCCCAACCGCACATAATACTGATGATTTTATGTATGTATTTTTAGCATTCGCTGATGATGCCCTTGACTGAAAGGGCAAAACCGATCCGATTTAAATAAATAATTATAAGTTGCAAAAAACAGATGTTTTACTTTACTTTTATTAATAAATCTAGTCATTTATTTCTTCAATTCACCTGAGTGCCTAAATAGATCATTTCCGGGATTATTATAGGTAGTACAAGCAAAATTTAAATTCCTTGTACACGGGAAAGAATCATCCTGTATGACCAAAACTGCACTGTTCGTTCTTTACCAAAACCAAACAAATGAAATAGCTTTACATTAAAATAATCTGATGTTATCAAAAACTGACGATTTTTATAAAGGAATGCCATAAATAAAGGAACAACATATTATTTAAGCAACTCGTTTGTCAACGAAATATTTTAATCAATCGTATTTGGAAATTGGAAATTACTCTGCGCTAAAACTAGAACTAACTGTATGATTCTTCCGAAATAAATACTCTTTAAATATATCTACAAAGAGAGTTTTAACTTTATCTGCAGAAGCCCATAGAAAAACATTCACATTCAAGTAACTGCAACCCCCTGATAAATGCTTATATAAAGAAGCGCCGCTAATAATCTTGACGTATTGTCCTTTGCGACATAAATCTCACGTCCGCGAAAATCCGGGCGGGCGCGAATCTAACTCCGGAAGTCCGAGGAAGATCATGTAAATTGCTCTAAGCGTAACGGATTAAGGAAGCCATTTTCTACATATTCAACGGGATATATCCCCAGAAAGAAAGTGGATTATAGTCGAGTCTCTTTTATTTTACAGGTCCAGACCTGATCCTCTCGCCGTCGAGTTTCCATCCCCAAAGCTCCGAATATTGACCGAAGGATCGCCCACCCAAAGTACTACTACCGCCGAAACGCGGTACTTCTGAAAAGGACCTGTAGACCTGTCTTCGAAGGATTTCGATTTGGCAGACCGACCATCTGTAAATAGACTATTTATTCGGACCGAAATGCAAATCGATATTAAACGGGTGTGAAAAGCTTTGGAATGCAGTCTGAGCAGTCCTGAGCTTTTAAAGTGAAAAGGTGGCGTAAATAGATTTTTTTTTCAGTCAATCTCAACTATTCTATCTTTGGGTCATTTCACCGTAAGAAGAAACAGTTAAAAAATAAATGTACTGTGAGACTGATGATGAATGATTGTTAAGTTTTTGTGATGATTTCGAAAAGTTCTAATATTGGTATTCCGTTTCAATTGTTTTACTTCACTTTATGCGATGATTAGTTTAAATAAAATACACCTCTAATCTATTTCAAAACATTTTTCTCCAGCAATTTAACATCTAGCTTTACCAATCACTTTTCTATCCCAACAACGATAAAAGCTCTCATTGCTTATTCAAAGTACATTAAAGTCGTCAAACTGGCGTGACGGGTGTGACACGTCACTAAGGGATTGTTCCTTTATTCTCGATGCAGTAGAGAGACATGCATATGGTGTTGATATAAAAATGTAAACTGTTTAATATTAACATGATTATCATATATATTACTATTATATACGCCACCTTTTCAAAAAGTCATTCAATGTCAACCAGTGTACATCGAGTACTAATGTCGCATATGTATACACAAAACAAACACACATCGCAATAGTGTCTCATTCCAATACTAATCTTATTAGTTATTTTTGATATCGAGTTTTTGATTTGTATATATTGACACCGATACTAACAAACGAAAGCTACCAGTTCTTCATCACCATATTTCTTGTAAATCATTTAATCAAATTAAGGCAGCAATTATTCTTGAAGAAAAAAAAAAGCAATGAAGAATAACATAACTTGAGGAACAGGTAGATTTTCTACAGACTTATTTAACTGTTGTAATTATTATTCTCGCGTCTTGAATTCGATAGTTTATAGTTGTAGTTTTTAAGCGAATACGGTATTATTTTATTTTCAAATAGAGTGAGATGTGTCATAATTAATTTCTAATAATTTCTAGACATAAGACATATTTTATTAGTCGAATTGAATTGTAAATAAACTGATTTTAGTACAATCTTGTTTTTTACTATCCCTGTAGGACCAATAATTTGTACATATACCGGTATTAGTGTAGTTTCTTTCAATGTATTACTTATTACGTTTATCCGATCTATGTCTCTGCTTTATAGTGACATTCTACCACTGACATAAATATGAAAGTAGCAAACCATACTCAATATCAAATTTAATTTATTAAACTATCAAAAAATGAGGGAATGTAAAATATAAATTGTTTTCTTGGTGCAACTAGAGGATAGTAAAACAATTGTATGCTGGGAGACAGCAAATGATTTTTTTGCTAGATTAGCAATAGACAGTGTAAATGAATAACTTTCAAACACCTCTGTGAGTAATCTCCATAGGAGAGCTACTGAGATCTCCTCTTCTATAGAGCCAAAATTTTAAACGTTTCTTGATGACGTTTTGCAACTTCTGGCACCCTAGTTAATTTCCGCTAATGGAAATTGTGCGTGTCAAAGATTTTGAAAACTGAACAGCAATTCAGTAATATAATTTAGTCATTAACTAGCCAGTGCGAATGAGAGAATATTATATTTAAATCCATTGAAAAAAAAAATCTACTCTTTCATCAAAATATAATAAACAAGTTATTTGTCGTTACACAATTCAAAATAGTAAAATCAAACTCACAAAATAGTTGAAATCAGATAGGTATTTGCGTATGGCCTGACGATGCTAATACACTAAAATAGTGTTAACAGTAAGTACGTAAGTAACGATCGGTACTTGAACGCCAAATCACACCACCATCCCCAACAGAAGAGAAGTGTTATTAACACTCTGTTCAACAGAGCCGAGAAGGTGTGCGACTCCAGCACCTTGGACGACGAACGGAAACACTTGGAGTGGGCCCTACGTCAGAATGGATACACCAAGTCTGACATACGGGGTGTCACACAAAGAAAGTCGCAAGACTCAGAGGAGCGGCAAGAGTCAAAGGGGTTCGCTTGCTTACCATACGTAAGTGGGGTATCAGAAAGAATCGGTAGATTACTAAAGAAATCGGGTATCACGGTAAGGTACAGAGCACCAGCAAAGGTAAAGGATCTTTTGCCTAACCCAAAGGACATCACACCACCCCTGAAGAACGAAGGGGTATACAAGATAACATGTGAGTGTGGAACATGCTATGTAGGACAGACAGAATGAAGTATCGAATGTCGAGTCAAGGAGCACAGTAGAGACACCCGGCTACGAAAGATTCAACAGTCAGCTGTCGCTCAACACTGCCACGAGTCGGGACACACAAGGAATTTCGATGACGTGAAGATGTTGGCAAGGGTGGGTAATTATCATCGAAGGCTTATTAGAGAAGCCATCGAAATTTACAAACATCCTGACAATCGCGAGGACGGTACTGACATTAGTAGGGTCTGGAAATCGATCCTAACGCGGTCAGGTGGAAAAGGACATGGGAGCGGTAGCTCCAGATGTGCGCAGTGAGGTGTAAATTTAGGTATATAAGGGTATTCAATTAGCTTTGAAGAGGCGAGCAACATGGTTCGCGAAACGTCAGCATGAACAAATCTTGACACACGTCATAACCCGGAAGCAGTTTATTTTCTAAATGGTGTTAACAATTTACAGTCATCATCACTTTAGGATAAAATATACGCACCAAGAAAAAAATACTTTCTATTGTTTCTTGGTGCATTCAATTTTCCACCCTCTGATCCTATATTTTTTATACGAAAAAATCACAATTTTGTCGTCGGGAAACGTTTAAAAGTTTAGAAGCGTACAGAGCAATGTACTTTTACAGCAATCTTTAGGGCTTAAGTACGCAATTTTATTTAACGTTGGTCATATAAAATGCATGTTCCGGAACGCAGGGTGAGCCGAATTCTCATCTAGGCATGGGGACCCTTCTGCGGGATATAGGTGGGTATAATGAATTCCGGCGTTGACTACACGACACATAAAACAAGGTTGTCACATAAGGATATCATAAAAATATCCGGGGTATAAATAAACTAGGGGATAATCGCTTTCGCATTTTAAATTGTAATTTTACGTAGAACAAACAAGTTTTCACGTTATTAATATTTTGATAGTCCATTTTATGTTTACAGTAATATCTCAGTAAAAGTTTATTATTGCCATTTATGGCTGACCATTAACTCAAAACGCGGACGGTCGTGTGAACTGCGTCATAATATGGGCAGCCCACGGTACTTAGTGAAAAGATATATAACAAATAAAGAAAGAAAGCTACCATACCAACAGAACAAACAAAAAAAATATACAATATAATAAAATCACGCTAACCAAAATAAATTACACTTCAAAGTGGCCTTTAAAAGCGAAATGCAATCAATCATAATATTTAATCGGCCATTATGAAAATATATAATCTTTGTTTGATCCATTGGAAATAATTGAAATATAACCGGCTCAATTTTCTGTCGAGTTTAGATAACGAATTCAGTTGCCAATTTCTTCGGACATTTGTCCTTGATTAATATGGTACAACTCATAAAAATTAGAAAGCTGTTGGCGTTTACCCGATTTTTCCAAATTAAGAAGAATTGGCGCTGTTTTTGCCCCGTAAATTTCATTCGTTTAATTTTAGCAATTAATTATTAATTAGTCCGGAAATAATTCATTGATTTCAACGAATTAAAAAGTAAAATCAACTGCGGAATGGTAGCTTTTAATGTGCGTTTTTGTAAAATGATCGGATTAGTGGTTGACTCACAAAAAGCTATATTATGCAATGCCAGCAATTCTGTTATTAGAAGAGCTATGATGATGAAGCATAGATCATAGGCTACCTAGTAAATCATATGTTTAAAGTTTATTACTGAATCATTGTTAATCTTGCATTTCCCTACAAAAGATCGTGTTGAAGTATATCATGATCGACGCAATTGACGCGGCGCTCTTCTGTCTTTGGAGTTGTGCGGGAGAAGGGAGCGAGAGCGACGCTGCCGGTAGTGGGAGATCGCACGGTGCATTAGTTACTAGGAGAACAGTGTTTACAGACACAATATAACGACCTATCAGTTTTATACGCTCAAAGCTGCATTTTGTAACATATGTAATATATCAAGAGTTTTATTAATGTTATATTGTTTTTGCCTGTATTTAAATATTACTAATAAATAAACACAAAAGCGGACTCATGTTTATTTCGGCCTTAAACGTTAACAAAAAGTCGGAATGCTATAAAATTCAAGGGACATGTGACGCAGTAAATAAGCATTATATGCATACTAACTGGGTTGTCCTGTTAACATTCGTTACCGATCTATCCGCTTCCATCTAAATCTTGTTTACAACCATATTGTATAAAAACTGAAGAAAACAAAAACGACAATCGAGAGAAGAGACTCTGAATGCAACCTGAACAAACATTGAAATTTTGGTGGTTTAGGAGAAAAAAAAATCGGAAATACGACCGTTAATTTAGAAATGCAAAAATCGGGGAAATTTTTTCACTCGCGCTCATGTTTACACGGAGAGGCAAACAATTTTGGTGTCATACAACATATGTAGAAATGATTGAGGAGTATTGCACACTTTATTTAAATTTTTGTTTGTTCAGTTTTCGAGTTGAGACGTCAAACACATGAGTCAATACTACCGAAACGAGAGATTGTAGTTAGGGAATTTCTCTCGTACCGGGTCACATATTATATTCAAAATTCTGCAAAAATAAAGAATTTAATTCTGCTAGTTACAATTACTACCTTGACAAGTTATCGTTCTTTTTGTGTATTGGTAAACAGCTGTCCGCCGTTCTCTCACTGTCGACAGCACCGCTAACAACTCCCTTCCCCTCACCACACCAGACCGTAGAGCGGAGTTCACGCGGCGTTTCAGCACGATCTTTTGTATGGAAAATGCAAGATAAACAATGACTATGTAATAAACTTTAAACCTATGAATTTTTGGGTAGCCTACAGTCTATATTTCATTATTCTGGCTCTTCTAATAACGCAATTGCTGGCATTGCATAATATAGCTTTTTATGGGTCAACTACTAACCCAATCATTTTAGAAAAATGCACATTGAAAGCTAACATTCCACGGGTAATTTTACTGTTTAATTCGTTGAAATCTATGGATTATTTCCGGAGTAATTAATTGCTAAAATTAAACGAATATAATTTACGGGGCAAAAACAGCGCCAATTCTTTTTAATTTAGAAAAATCGGGAAAACACCAACATATACAGCTTTCTAATTTTTATGAGTGGTAGAATATTAATCAAGGACAGCGTCAGAATTTTTTTTCGCCCCTAGATTTGCGAGAGAATCGTCGCAAAAGAGGGGACGTAATATATGGCCACGATAGTATATGTACATTCAACGTATACAAATATATTCAGAAGCTTACATATTTAAAAGCTTACATAATTGAAAATCTTTTGTTCAAATGTTTATGTATACTTGTAATACACCTATTACTATAACTGTAGTAATTTGAAAAAAAAAATGAAGGGGGTGTACTTTTGCGATGCGGTAAAATATCAAAAACATTCTGAACAACACAAATTCTGAACAAAATTGTTTTGATATTTTTACGTCCTTTCAAATGGTGCCTTACATGACCCAATTCAATGATACTTCAGCTTTGGTGTCATACTTTAACCCCCCTAGGGGAACATAATTTTTAACGGAAAGCTGGTTAATCGACGGTAAGATATAAAGGAGAAAGGTATTTGTCGGGCAATTCCGTCATACGAAGATCGAAGAAGCAACCGTATACACGTGTTATACACGTGGCTATACTGTACTGATGAGGACTAATAGTCAGAAACACGTGTATACGGTTGCTTCTTCGATCTTCGTATACGGAATTGCCCGACAAATACCTTTCTCCTTTATAATTTTTAACCTATGACTAGTCGAATATATGCGGATTATCAATGTATTCAACAGCGTTGAATTTCAGGTCGATATATTTGTTCAATTAGAGAAAAGCTGTGACAAAAACACAAACAATCAGGCGGACGAACAACCGAACTGCAAAGTTTCATTAATGGTGGAGGTGCCGGTAAAAATGTTATTGAAACATTATAATAACAAACACAGGTCAAATAAATAGCCGAGTTTCCTGGAAATTCATCACAAGCGACGAAACTTTCCATCGTTAATGATTATAACAATATTTTGCCTTCTCAAACTTTTTGCAGCGAACGTCATCCATAAAACTTTAAAAACTTATTCCCATAATTCTCCGTCGGACCTCAACTTTCTCGACATGCTATTGTCTCCATTTTTCCACTGCAGAGGGAGTCTCTTGGTTAACGACCATGTTGAAATTAATGCGCTCTTCTCGCATACATATACCTACGTACCTACGGTCGGCAATTAATTTTAGATTGGTGTTTCTCGAGAAGCAATTTTCTTGCAGGCGGGGCTACGACTGCGTCATCACGGTGCTCAAATCTCTCACGACTGTAAACGTTTTGTTCCATTTTACCGTTGAGGGTGGGGAGAAAGCAATTTTGCTTAATGCGGGTGAAATTTATGTCTCGGAAAATTAAAAAGTTTCTCTATTTCTCTTAATAGAGATTAACGATCACCGTACACACAGGGAGCGGCGCGCCCTCTATGGTCTCATCTGGAGTTAACCCGGATCGCCGTTCAACCCGAGTTTATGCCTGTCAACTAGGACAATGTGTCCGGAATACTAAACTTTTGATTCCGCGTAGTTTGGATCCGGTCGTCGCCGCCGCCCGCTGAAATGATAGTTCCTTTTATCCCTGGCTTTCAGTGCATACGAAGTTAACTGCTTCCAACCAATGCATTTTATGCGCATCGTATTAAAATGTCCGACCAAACAAAGTACGTAAACCGAACAGTATATTAGGGGTATTTGGTAATTTCAATTGTTTTCCAATTTCTGCTTCCAATCTGTAGGAAACTGCAAATTAATTCATTCCATTTAGAAAATTTGCAAACATACACAAATTTGTAACTCAAGTTAGACAAAGGTGGGCCTTTTAAAGAAATATAATCGAAATTTAGGCATGACAGCAGATAACAGGCGAACACAATGAATACTTATAATCAATAATCACATAAATTGAATATATCTTTGCCATAGGTCATTGATAATTATGATTATGGCTATAGAAGTTTGGAATAAAACTATCGAGTGCTTTTTAAAATAGAATGCAATTTCCGAAAAAACTCGATGTCGTATCAACCATAAGGATATTAGAAACAATGCCATCATTGGTCTATTAATATTTCTCAAAATTTCTTCATCTAGAATCATATGATCTGGGAAAATACCATACAATTTTTGGTCTTATCATTTGATTTTATCATCAGATATTTCTATAACCTTTAAACACGTTTTAAGCAATATAAGACGCCGTTCGTGTTGATAGTGTTTGGCCGACGTTTACGAAACACTTGCACAGTCTTGTAGATCTTAAAAACTCGGTCGCCAGTGGAACTAGGAGATTGAGTTTGATAATTCTTGAATTTTTAATCGTTCCTCATACGCTTTTTTCTGCGTTACTTTCACAATACTATTCTGAAAACTTAAATATATCAATAATCAATTAAGATCCTCAAGACAACAACAAGTTGTGTGGCTAAAAAATAATTAAAATGGAACTACAAATCTACAAATTATAGCAGATATTTTTTCAGATCTAGTTCTATCTAATTCATATTATTTATTATGTATAGTGTCCGTATTTCGCAAGAATAATTGGTGATTCTGTTAATTTGAAAATCTATGAACAATTTATGGAAAAGTTGCGGATTTTCATGCTGATTAATTTATTAAAATAGAATTATTGAAAATTAATTATAATATTACATAATTATTATATTTTATAAAAATATAAATTCTGTTCCTTATTTTAGTTTATTTCAGGTCGCTACATGTTTCACATATAAGTAGATGATGCTTCTTCAGGAGACTTTGTCAAGTTCGTGAGATCATATATAAAATATATTATACGCGTAAATATATGTCTATATATGTCCTGAAACCAAACACCTTCATGTTTCCACAAAGATTTTGACTGTGCAATCAGATTAAGGTAACTCTCAAAATACTTAACTTTTGTTAATATTTTCAAAACTAAAAAAAAGATGGATGCAATATTGTCTCATCATTAAACATTCAAACGCGTTTTCTTTTCATTCTTTCTATCTCTTAAAATACACGAGATGTCATTACAATTCACTAAAAACGGACATCCTATATACCCGGTTTATTTTTGAACCCATATTAATAAAAAAAAATCTGATGTGGCCAGGCACATGACTTTATCATACTATATATAAAATTAATAGTTTAGCTGCATGAGATTCTATTTGATCGAGATCGGCCATGTCTCCATTAAAATAAAACTAGTAGAACTAGACAGATATGTCTATTAAAGCTGCGTTCGGATATTGTACTCCGTTGACATCGGGTACACCGTCAAAATGATACTTGCGTGTTATTGGGTGTAAAAAGTGTAACGGTGTGCAATATCCGAACGCAGCTTATATTGTGTCAAAACATTAGCGTTTGACACTAACTACTGTCATTAGAATCCAAATTTCTGACATATCTTGGCTACTCGTTTTAATGCAGTACGACCGATCTCGATGAAATAGAATTTGCTCATGTAACTAAACTATTGATTGTACCAAAAAATTTCATAGTCATAAGTTATTCAGAATTTCCTCCATTTTAATTTATTATTTAACAATTTCGACAAAAAATTTAGGTGTGACACCGAAGTCAAAAACACCGCTTGTCACCATGCTACCTGCACGAGACATATTTAATTGACGTGATTAACTTATTGGTTTTGTATGTGTATATGTTGTGACACCTATATTATACTGTTTTAATTTTATACCTTTTACGGTTCGTAAACTACTGCAACATAACCTATGACACGTGACATACCAGCATTGTATTCCATGACGTGTGGTCTGATGACGAGACGTTAATGTCTCGAAACATGTAGCCATGAATCCAAAAAAATAAATACGTTGGAATTTTTATTTGCTTTACTTCAACATATTCACATTCCAATGACGAAGGAGACATTCATCCCATTACCCCTTCTAAACCCCGCTTGTTCTGGTGGTTGCTCTCTGTCTAGGGTTTCTGCTAGGCGCCCTTGTGTGACCATCACGAATAGCTTATACAGAGAGGGAATTAGACTTATGGGGCGGAACATATTACAATTTATTAAATTTTAAACCATCGGGTGTATATAGCATGTATTATAGATATTCTAATATTATGCGTTTTCATTCTACTATAAACTAGTTTGGCCTAGGATAAACAAGTTGCACCTAAGGCTCTTCGAACAGTCTAGTCTGGCCTAGGACTAAATAGAAAGTGCAATTTCTGTTGAAATACGGGTTACTTTTCCGCAAAATCACTGTTTCACAACGTCTTCAAATAATCGAGAACAGTTATGATTTCTCACGAAGAAACGGGTACTCAGTACGTCGCAGTCGCCTCGATGTTGAAACGGATATCGTAAACAAACAAATACACAGTTTAGCAAATACAATGACAAAACTCTATTGTATGTACATGTATCATCGCTGTGCAACAAGATCGCGCTTGTACGCCAGCGCCTTCTTGCCCGTTTCTCGATCAATCACTCCGATGTGTGGATAACCTAAAGCAATAACAGCGAGTCGCGCCGAACTCGCGACGTCTCGGATGTACGACGAGATAATTACGATGCTCACGTAATTAAGCATTCGCAAATAATTAACCGACACGTCATCGATATATCAACCACTTAGCGTTCGACTGACGCTCCCCTACCTCTCTCCCACCCTCCGTGCCTCCTTCCACCACTCAAACTTGCGTAATTCGAATTCATGAGCGTTCGATGGTAGGGGTGATACGGGGGTTGAAGGCGGCGAAACTCTGGATGTAGGCCGCGAGAGTCTGCGGCCCGTGTGGTTTTCGGAATCGTCTTAGTTCGGATTATGATCTAACGGAACAGTGATCTATGGAAGTACGAGAGGGGGAGCATTCGGGGAGAAGTTTTGACGTGTGGTTACCCTTTGTGCGTGGGTGGATGCGGGATTTACTCTGCTGGAAGATATGCCCCCCCTGTACCTACAGTTGGATACAGTCCTCAACGGTAGTGATGTATTCATTGACCCAGTTAAATCGAAGCACACATACAATGTATTCTTAACTAAAGCTCCCGAAAATGTTGAAAATATCTGGTGTGATAGCAGTTATAAGCATGTTGCTGATTTTAATTAAAGTTTAGGTTTTTAATTACAGCTAAAATGCTGTAATTTTCACTTATTTTCCTGGGTAATGTGACAAGTCTGTCTATTTACATTGAGTATGCACATATTGTCACAGTGCAAATGCGTTTCATCATAGCAACATCGCTGGTATTTGATACCAAACTTTGATGTATTGTCAATAGACATCTGTTACTGACGAATCAACCAACTATGGAAGACAAGAATCATCAAAATTGATAAGCGGTAAGAAAAAATCTACTTTAGAATTGTCACAGTCTTTTCGATTAGTGATTTTGCCGTGCAGTGTATTTTCATAGCACGGTTTACTTTCATTCCAAATATTTTTGTGTATGTAAGGATGGAAGAAGAATCCCCATAGCCACTCTATCTTTTACAATCGTATTGTTTGCAAATGGCTTAGTGTGGCACGGTAGACAGTTTATAAAGAATTTATTTCTGAATGCAATGATGCTCAAATTTATACATTATATCCGAATATTTTTAAGAAAAAGACATTTAAAAATTGTACAATTACTTTGGGGACGTGGATTTTCGTGGTTTTCAAAGTTGAGGTCTTTTGCTCGAAAATTGTTTTGGTCAACATAATTTAAAAATCATTGCGTTCAGAAAGAAGTCTTCTAATAAAGTTTGAAGAAAAATAAACCGTTTCATTCAAAAGAAACACATATAATGCGGCTATGGGAATTTTCACTAGTTTGTACTAGAAAATATGCCATTACAGTTACTTTTTGGTCACTTGATTAACACTGGGAATGTTTTTAATTGAAATTAAATAAGGAAAATAATGATACTATATATAAAATTAGTAGTTTAGCTGCATGAGATTCTATTTGATCGAGATCGATCGTGTCACCATGACAATAAAAGTAGTTAGCCAGGATTTGACAGATATGTCGATTCTATCGACAGTAGGTATTGTCAAAACATCAGCGTTTAAGACAACCTACGGTCATAAGAACGAAAATATCTGTCAAATCCTGGCTAACTAGTGTTATATTAATGCAGACACGAGCGATCTCAATCAAATACAATTTGCTCATGCAGCTAAACTATTAATTTTACCAAAAAATGTCATAGACATAAATTATACAAAATATCATCCACTTTAATTTATTATTTAACTATTTTGACGAAATTACAGAAATGGCGGCTCATTTGCAAAATCCTTGTAAAAGGCTTAGAGTATACATCCAGTTCCTTTAGACAGACAATTAATTGTCTGTATTGTCACTCATCAATGTCAATTATTGGCGATTAAGGTTATAAATTTCACAATTAATTGTCTGTATTGTCACTCAATTCCGAATTGTTTGTATTGTTATTCAACTCCGTAGATACGCATGTCACTTGATAACGTCAAAATATTTATTAATATTATTCAAACGGAGGAACAAAACCATTATAGGACATAAAATTTTGCATGTACCTTGGGCATTACCTGATGTTTATGCCCGGAGGGTCACAGTTTAAAAAGCGCGAGGGCGGATAGGCCGAGAGCTTTTTAAGTCGCCCGATCATACTGCGTATGATAAAGTAAAAAGCTAGAAAATGGCAGCAGTGAACATATCGTGATATAAAACTCTCAATAATAAAGAGGAACTCGGAAAGAGGGATATTCGAAAGTTGAAAGAAAGATCCCTCAACAGGTTCATACCAAATTTGTCGGCTGATAAAAGAACGGATTATTATTTGCTATGGAAAGGACTAGAAGACTGAAGAGACCTGCCGTGCAAATAACGGCAATAAAAACGTAAGATGGATCATGGGCTTAACACAACACAGAAAAGTGGTGTTAAGAATTTTTAAAAATTAAAGAAAAATATGTTAGGAGAAACTCTCCCTTCTATAGAAAAATTGAGGACCTAATATATTTATAATTCCTATTTTTTTGTCTCTCCACTAGCTCTAATTTAAGTTTAACGTGATATAATTAAACATAAATGATTAATTAAGTTTAAGATGGTTATAAATAATAATCGCTAATTCATTGCTGACCTGCATGGAAACATCGAAGAAGATGTCAGATTATGCACAAAATACTAAACTAAAATGAATAGGAAGAGCTGCGGATTTAAATCATCGCGTGTCCATCGTTTTCAGTGCCGATTTAATACACCATTCGACAAATTGATGCCAATCCCGGTCGAATGTTATTTTATGTCCATTAGCCAGTATTTATGCAGTCGCGTGCTACCATTTTAAACACGGATGTTCCGCTGTACACAAACGCCACGGCTTTGAATTACTCGCGTGCCTCGCGAATTTCTCCCAACCGATTTTCCCATTATTTATTCAACGAATAGCGCGCGAAAAATTAAAAGCACGCCAATTTGTTCACACACTCCAGCATCTCACCTTTTATTTTGTGCAGGAGTTTGCACATTTCGATTTGACTCTAAAGTATTGTATGTATGAAAATAATTAGGGACCACTGTCCTGAACGTATGTCATTTTTAGTAATGTGTGCAGTATATTTAGTTGCTGTCTCTAGCATGAAAGGTACAAACAAATTATTTGATCGTGTGAGCGTAAGAGACAAACCTACAAAATGTTTCTATTATTTGTAGCATTTATAGTTGTTTTTTTTTTTAATCAATCAAAATCATTATTACAAAAAGTTTGTTTCTGTATAAACTCAAACCGGACGGAGTACCACGCCACTATGGAGTGTGGTGCTTCCCCTAGAATCACGATTCCTTTTTTGAGACCTCACCTTGATTATGCTAACCATAATTAATGAATTCTTAAATGCACTTCCGAACAATAGTCTATATTCAACAACATCTAACGCTGTGTAATTTCCACTTATTAAAGACGAACATAAACATTTAATGAAACAGTCAATCAGTACGTAGCAACTCGTGCTTTCCCATCAAATTGAAGCATGCAAATGGCGTATTTAGTGTTTGGCGAATGAAACTGTCACGTTGTGGATGAAAGCAATACGTCATGCGGCGCCCCAAAGACGCATGGAAATGGGTCCGATTTCGGATGACAACTCTAATAAATTCATTCGGCGTCGAATTTATATACAGCGTTTGGGAGGATCGATTTTACCAATATATGATAATTTCTGTATACGGCTGGACGGAAATATTTCAATATGAGATTTTAAAATATTGTCTCAAGTATTTTTTGTGTTCCTGCGGTGGCAAGATAATCTTAGTTTCATGTTTTTGAAGAAATATCTCAAATTTAAAATGATTTGAATTAGACGTAGTAAGTTTAATAATAATAATAATAATAATAATAGTTTTTTTATTTTCCCAAAAAAAATATATACATATGCACAAAAATACGCGATCACTACAACATACTTTAAAATACACATCAATGTAAATTAAAGATAAAAATTTTCTTACATTGTAGTGAAAAAAGAATGGGAAGAAAGGCTGAGTTCAGAGGACGCTATAGCGTGACGCTGCTCTTCCACTCAACCTTTCCTACAGATTATAAATGTAAAAATAAGAATTTAAATTAGCATAGAAAAATCCAATATTGCATAGTAAAAACCAAGATAAATATACTCAGCTTGAAACACAAATCAAAACAATAAAAATAAAAATGTTACACTTGCTGGCTGCTCCGCTGCCTTGCGAAGATATATGAATGTTAGAGGAGATTTGCTTCATATGTCTGCAGGTAGATGATTATATACAGTGTGTCTCACGGTACGTTGGATTGTATGGGTACTTTTGTTATTATTAGAGATAGAAAGTCGGTTAAATGGACAAAGTAGTGCATGTTTATGTGCTTTTTCATAATCGGTTTAGAAAACAGTTGAATTCCAAACGGTTCGCAAGCTATTTTGAAAAAACCAAAAAATGTCATTTTTTTAATTATGGTCATAACTTCTTTATTTGTGTCCCAATCAGAAAAGCGTTTTCACATTATAGAGGCACTTTTTTGTCTATAATTTGGTGTGATGTCAGTTTAAATGTTTTTTCGCCAATGAATTCGTCAGAAACAAACGAAACTTTTGTTTTTCTTATGGACGCCATATTGGTTTTATCATTTTTTGGATTCATCATTTCGTTGTGAGTAATTTGGTATGCCACATACCATGTTTTTAATACAATAAGATAATAGAATTGACTGAACATTGTACGCTCCGAGAATTGCTGAAAATCGCATGGTGCCATGGAAGACATTTTGTGAAACAATGTGATATCTACCCATCTGTAACCATCTGTTGAACAAAATTGGTGGAAACCCAGAATTTTATAGAAAAAAAATATTATGGTCCGATGAAACATATTTTCTAACAGCGCACTACTGGGTACTGGGCCCGCGAAAATCAGCACCTTTTTGTGCCGCGCCATAATCAGGTGCGGTTTGGTTAGAATGTAGTACGGTATAGTGGCCAACCGATTAATCGGACCAATTTTTTATAACAAAAATTTAACTTAGGAAAGGTATCGGCAATATTGCTCTCTGAGGACGTGGAAGAAAGAATGGACGATATACCGTTGGCCTTACGCTAAGGTATGTGGGCCAACAAGACGGAGCACCTACACATAATGCCCGAATTGTGAGGAACTATTTCGATATAGGACATAAACGAAGAGTAATTGCTACCTATTAGAATATTGTGGCCACCAAGATTGCCGGATCTTACCCCTTGTGATTTTTATCTATGGAGTGACTTAAAAAATTAGGTGTATGGTGTTTATAATTTTGGAAACGTCGGGGAGTTACGTAACACCGTCATAGCCGCTTTCAATTCGATTGACAGAAGAACCCTCGGTAAGGTCATCGTATTACGGAATGCTGTGAAAAACGTCACCACGAAAATAACGAGATTTTTTAAAACATAATTCAGTTTGTTAAAATGTTGTTACTTTTTTATGTTGTGTAGTTAGTACAAATAAATACATTCCAAAATTTTACTGTAACTTGACTATGGGCACATAAATACTGTATCACTCAAATGTGCTTTTCATGGCACCATGCGATTTTGAGAATTTAAAAAAAAAGTTCAATTTTGTCGGCTTATTGTGTTCTAAATATGGCATGTGGCATACCAAATTACTCAGAAAAAAATTCTGAATCCAAACATGTATAAAACCAATATGGCGTCCATAAGAAAAACAAAAGTTTCGTTTGATTCTGACGAATTCATTGGCGAAAAAAATTTTAAACTGTCATAATCTAATTGTAGACAAAAAAGTGCCTTTATAATGTCAAAACGCTTTTTTGATGGGATCACAAATAAAGAAGTTATGACCATAATTAAAAAAATACATTTTTGGGGTTTTTTCAAAATAGCTTGGAAACCATTTGAAATTCAACTGTTTTCTGAACGGATTATGAAATAGCACATAAATATGCACTACTTTGCCCATTTAACCGACTTTCTATCTTTAATAATAACAAAAGTACCCATACAATCCAACGTCCCATGAGACACACTGTATATTGCCGATCTGATATGAGTAAGAGTGTTTGAAAGCTTCGGTCTTATGTAGAGGTGGAGTTAGTGTTCCCTTGAAACGAATATTCACATGATGAACATCTGACCTGAAAGTTATTTTACTATGTAAATATGGAGGAGACTTGCTGGATATAATATTGTGAAACAAGGTTGCGGAGTGCAGCAGCCTTCTGTTCGACATGTTTAACCATTTAACCTCTGTCAGTTTATGTGATATGTGGTGACGACGAGGAACACCAAACACTAGCCTGAGGCATGAGTTTTGAACCTTCTGGGTTTTAAAAGAATTTTTCGTCGTTAAAAAATAGCCATACAGAACATCACAGAAATTGTGTGGGAAAGGGCGCGTGACTCACAGAGCATAATCTTTGACTTAACAGAAAGTAAAGATCTATTGCTGCAAATCAGTTTCAAGGCTGTATAAACACGTTGGATAATTTTATTAACATGATGACTGAAAGTCAGTGCTCCATCGAGAAAGACTCCCAAGTTTTGAACACAGTCCTTTAGTGGAATAGCCAGTTCATTCTCTACGCGAGTGCGTCACTGAGTGTCCTCTCTTATTTTCTTCGGGCCAAATAAAATTAACTCAGTTTTTGAAGGATTAATACAAAGAGTGTTGTTTTGCTATAGTGGTTAGACCATAGATATCTAAGTTCAATCTCCCACACGAAATTTCCAATATTTTTCTGTTAGTCCATTCAAATATTTCTTTAAAAAAAACAAACAAATTGATTATATTGTGAATATTGAACTTTTTGGTCAAATGTTATGTTACTTTATGTATTGCTAAGCAAGTCGAGGCCGCTTTTGTTGATAATATCGGGTAAAATATATGTGAAATGAAAGGTGTACTAAAATTAGTAAGTATGTAATTATATTTGATAAAAAATAACAGAGATTTTACAAATACAGACGGTAATCTTTCTTCGAATACAAGATACAATTAAGAAATATCGTTTTTTCTTCTGTTTTTTTTTGTCAATAACCAGTGGACTTGGACGTTTGTAACGAAAACATTGCACAGCCACAATACATTCAATTTCCTGCTTGAGTTACCTTTTAATGTGGTGAAGAAACCATTGCCACCTTTTTGTTTTCCATAGGCGGCAATTTGGATTTTTTTACATTTTGCGGTGCAAATGATAGGTACCTTTCCTTGATTTTGTAAAGCATAATTTCTTTTTAATGTCAAAGTTATACTCAAACTTATATGGTACAGCAATACAACTAATTTGTCTCATCTGAAGATGTAATTTTTATATGTAATCGAACAGCCAAGATATGACCAAGAGCCAAGGTAAAGTAAACTGCCAAGGAAAAACTGTTATAATTTAGGTTTATTTAAAAGTATGTTGAATTTAGATCCAAAACACTTTGCACAAAACAAACCAAAACACATTAGGGAAATCAGAAGAAACAAAATCCTACAAAAATGTCAACATGAAACATGATGTCTAGAATATCAAAAATTGTTCATAGTTTTTCCGCAAAGTCAACATCAAGTTCGCAATTGGATCCTGCTTGTTTCAATTGTTGTTTTTTATTTGACCGGATTTCATTGGAATTACGAGTAATTAAAAATGCGTACCTACCATATTTTTCTTGTTCATTGTGTATATTTAAAATCAAATATTTTTTCTTTGTATTCCACAGAATTATTTTCCAGAATGCATTTGGGTAATATCCAGAGAAATGGAATGACTAAACGTAGTGGAAGAGAAAACTTGTGCGTTATATCAAAATTACGTATTCATGAAGTTTGCAATCTGTCAAGAAATCTATAAGTCAGAAAGATATACAAAACGGAAATTGTAATGGTGAATTTTCACACAAACTATACATCACAATATAAATAACACCAAAATTGTTTTAAATTAAATTAAAGTGAAACCATTGTATTCTCACCAAAAGTTTCGCAGAAATATTTTAAAGCTCGAGCTAACAATCTTAATCCCAATAAACGCAAGTGCTCCCGATCCATTACAACTTCCGCTCAGAAGGCGTGTTAACTTAATTAACAGTTGAATTAAGTTTGTAATCTCAATTATGCATTCCATGGAGTCGACCGATCTCCAGACCGCAGTGAAGGAAGGAGAAGTTGGAGAAAATGCATAACCGCTAACTTTCAAGTATAATAAAAGTAAGAGAGCCCGTCGTATCTACACCCTAGGCGGACCTACCCTAGCGTAAGGAGTGGATAAGGGATACCCGTAAAACTTTGATTCACACGGAACTGCATAATAATTCCGACCTTACACTCTTGCGGGTTTTATGGCGGCAGATCTGAATCCACTCAAAATATTTTTATGTTGACTCTTCGACACGCTGGATCCCGTATCTACCAGTCGGTATAAAATTTTATACCGATCGCCCTGTGGTAAGATTTTTGGGGTCGAATGATCGCTCAATCATGATAACCTCGCCGAATACAACACAATTTATGACAGACAACATAAAACAAACACTAGAACCCATGACAGGCGAAAATAATCTCAGTTGGATTCAATTAGTTTTAATTGCCATTAGTTGTTTTTGTATATTAAATGAAATCCTTATTTTAAAATGATCCTAGTGAGTGGAGCAAAAGACAAGCAGAATGCGACGTACTTAATTGATACTAGGAAATTTGTGTTTTTGGAATCATGGAGCTCAAAGAAAGTGTTCTAGTCCAGTTTAAACTTAGTTCAGCTTGCACGTTCGTAACCACTACGTTTTATGTTCTTAAGCTTCATGCTTGTCGTTGTGTTTTAAGTTCTTTATTAGTCCCTGAGGAAACCAACAATAATTGGCGAAATATTATGTACTAAAAATAAGGTGTAACTATGGACACCGTTTTTTAACCCTATCATCCGAAAACCACATTTCCTAGTTCAAATAATATAAAATTACCCAACGACACGACTGCTCAAAAAATTTTCTAGGAGGTGATGGGTATAAAATTGACTTTTCTTTTATAATTATCTCGGAAATTATAAATTAGTTTTTTGGACATGCAAAAATCTTGGTGTCAAAATTGTAGTTCGTAAAACTTGCCAAACAAAAGCAAAACAATAATAATGAGCTGAACAATTATGTGTAGCTTAACATCTTTGCTAATAATTGCTAATAATTGCTAATAATTCAAAAACAGTCAGCTTAACAATAAAATACTGTTTAAACATTTCTAACCCTTCATATTTTATATACAAAGTAAAAGTGGTAATGTTAATACCACTTTATCTCCTAGCTATTTTATAGCTAAATATATTCAAGAAAACTGTCTGCCTAACGAATTCAACCAAGATAGCGAGGACATTGAGGAAACCCATGAGTAAGCTGAGGAAACTCCAGGGCATGAAGAAGACCACCCATTAATTTGTATTCCTCCGCCGTTGTGTCTACAGTAATAAACAACACAGTAATTCAGTCTGTTCGCTGTTTTGCAAGAAAATAGTTAGAAGTACGTAAGAAAGTTACAATCCCCCTTATATGGCAATTTTATTTCAATATGTGTTTAATAACTATATTTTGATGACCATAGTTTGTGTGATAAAATTAACAAAACCGTCAGATAAAAACGTCCAGATCAAAACAATACTTTGTCCGCACGTTTCCACGTTGTTTTAATACATATATCAACAGAATCCCGCTGGTTAAGGCAAACTTTGTCATTATGGTCAGGTTTTGGTTAATATTGTGGTTCGGTCTGCTCAACATTAAGTCATTTGTCTATTACAAGAAGATTAGATTCACAAGATTTTTATATCTTCGCCCTGTTTAAACACCGTAACCACTCTTTTCAAACACCAGTTTAAACACAGTGTAAAGGTAGGCAAATCCCAGTTTCTATGTTAAAGAAAATTGAAGATGAAAGATAATTTCAAATCAAGAATTAGTTATTTTATGTAGCAAGAACAACAGGCAACAAAGGAATCGAACAATAACTGACCTCACCGGTAACCGTTTACCGATAGCGGTTCTTTTTTATTGCACAGAAAAGAAAAATGATTACAGTAACTAGGAGTCAAGTCAGTTAGGTATGTTCAAAATGGGCGAATTTATAATCTTCTAATACAATTCCTAACAATATGATGCAGCATTGTGTGCCGGGGTCTTTTTATGTCTTTAATTGCCGTCATGTGTTTGGTTTGAAGACATCATATGACCGCTTTGTTAACATGAGTCATATAATGGGGTGTATATCTACAAAATGATTTGACTGACAAATTCTACTTTCGTCCTAAGACTTTGCGATGCTGCCAGAGTGATAGGCCGAAATATGTACTTTTTGCTATTTTTGCCGTGTCTATTTCCTTTAGACTTAAATGAGAGTGAGTGATACGTGCACATTGCATAATGTGGTCACTAGATTGAGGGTGAATTGTATCCTACCATACAGGGCGTCCTGTACCAGCAAGTTCTAAAACTCGTGTGAACGTATGGTGATCAACTCCGGGGTTGCACCAAAAAAGTAATATACAAATTTTCCAGACCTTTCAAAATAATGTATTGAGAATATATTAGGAATGATGATCTCCATAAAGACATAAGAGAAAATGGCGTTTGTGTGCAAAGAAACACAAAAAATTGCAAAAAAGTAACGAGGAAACGCTTCATCATCACGTAAACGTTGAGTGTTTTCAGAAAGTTTTCAGTTAGTGTAAATTGAGTTAATGACAAAAGAACGTAGTGTGCAAGAAACATGTGCTCAGTATACCAGTACTAACTGAGAGACAGCAATGGATGCCTGTCAGGTTGTTATACTAGTCAAATAAGCTAGAATTAAGTTACCCATTAGTCAATTTCACTAGATTGTAATGCACTTATCAAATGAAAAACATACAGTGCCTCTACAAATTTCTTTGTTAGCAGAATAATTCGCATGAACTATTATATAGAACCCTCTCTTTAAGACCAGGTTCCACAGTTAGTAGAGGTGAGGGAACTCTACCGTTGGGCTACAAGGCCAACAAGGCACCTCACAGGCCCAGTTCTTACGTAAACATTCCCTGCACTAGGTTGCAACGTATTATAGGCGAATGGTGCACTCATTTTGAGGTCATTATTTTGTTCTATAGAAATAGAGAAACATTTCCAGCACTGTCCACGCAAATATTTGTTAAAGAAAACATGTACATCGTCTTAAAAGTTTAAAGAAACGAGTATCAGTAGCCCGGTAGCGGTCTCAATGGGCGTTCTTCACGCGAGCTGGCGAGCATTATGCCCCGTTTGAATATACATGAAAGGAAGCCATCAGGTCGCCCCATGGGTAACTTCCATGCCGGCTAACCTTATTTGCTAGAGACCGAAAACTGACAAGTGATGCAGTCCATGTAATATGCATATATGTTTATCATTACTCGTTCCCTTTGAGTGGAGAAAACTGGCCGGCCGCCGACCTGAGGTATGAATATTGCATTTTCCAGCGGCAAATGCCATCCTATCGCAACCCCTAACACAGGGGTTGAAGTTTTCGAACGAAAACCTCACCGGCACCGCAAGGATTAGACTGAACGGGGGCTAGAAGTTTCCCCCGTTATTGTTTGCTGACTTTGGGATTTCGGCGGACTTCTTACCTTCCTTTTCGTTTGTGTTTCGATGCGTTTCGTGACGGGGTAAAAAGGGCAATGCGTCACGCTCTGCCTGAGCCACTGCGGATTATAGTGTTTTGGGATCCAGAAAGAAAGTTCGAGGTTTAAATCAACTGGATTAGATTGGACAAATCGCCGGGCTTACAACTCTTTAGGTAGCACGAGCACAGAAAGTGGCTATACACTATCAGTATTAACATGTGTTTTAAATATATTAATGTTATTATCTGATATCCGTAAAATGTTAATGCCGTATTGCATCGAATTTAAAATGGAAGAGCTAAAAAACAAAATATTATCTGAATATGTTTGTGATTATTCGGATTGATTTTTTTGTGTTTATCATATTATATGTCTTTTGTCATGGACATAAAGAAAAATTCACGTCTAATAATTTACCTAGAATTCAAGGTAAATTAATCTTCGAGGAAATTTAAAACTTATTAAGAACACTAAACAAATGCAAAAGTTGCAATAAAAAATGTTGTTTTACGGTCATCTTTTGCTATTAGGTATATCATTTGATGATTGGAATATAATTATTAAGAACTATGTGTAGTGTACTCTTTTTTTTTTCATAGAAAAATTATATCATTGCTTGGTATAATGAATCACCATAAATACAAAGCAAGTGAAAGCTATGATAAACTTGAAAGTGGAATGGCAGATTTGCTCTCTACTTTTAGAACAATTATAAATTTTATTGAAAAGCATCAAAACGGATATGTGAAACTAGGGGGTAATTAGCAAGGCAGATCAAGAGGAAATCGGATGATATAAATAGGTGTGTTTAACAAGAGGCGTTTTGAATACTTACGAAGTAAAACAAGTTGAAACACAAATCAAAAATAATTAAATAAATTTGCTTAAGTGAACAGTGGTTTAACTAACAAGTTGATTATGTCGTTTATCAAATAAACGGTATGTGTTTCCTCATTCTTCTCCAAGTGTTTATCATGTTATGGATTGTGTTTTCTGAAATGTATCTTATAGATAATTTGTTACCTGTTTTAAATTAAATTAAATTTCTTCCCTGTGTTTGATGACGGTTGATTTAGATTTTAAATAATTTATTAAAAATATGTTGTTTTTTAAAGGTGAAATGATAGTTTGTAGTTTTTGTCTGATGGAGTTGAATAAAATGGGTATGAGTGTGATACGTCCTAGGCAGGGCCAACGGGAGGCGTGTGCAAAGTGTGCAGGGCACACAGGCGCCGTAATAAAAGGGAGCTAAAGGCTAGACATTTCAATGCCAGTTTAAAGTATAAACTGAGTTCAAATATACAAAGTCGGCATTAAAAACCCCAGTCCAAGAGATCTTAAAAATAAGTGAGAAATGTATTTATGTTAAAAATCAATTAGGATGATTAAACAATAATGACTTTCCTAAATTCAGACCTGTACTGACATTGCCTGTTGTAGTTGCTAAGTCTAGCCGCCCAGTAAGGGATTTTTTTTAATCGCCGCGGGTAAAAGTTTGCACCACGTATATGGGCGCAGTTTTTTACAAACCGTGTGTTTCATAGCGGCGGATAAAAATTCGCTGTAAGGAAAATGACCACTGGCGTCTGGGCTAAGAGCAATAGAAACTTTTCCAAATTTAAAAATGGCGTTAAAGGACCAGGAAAAATAGAATAGTTAGGGCAATTATTTCAGTTGAAAAGGCGATTGCACAGTCAAATAAAAATAACAAACTACCAGAAAAATTTTGAAAATAAAAGCCTTACAAATAAATATACAGTATATCTCCACGGATTGAGGTACACAGAGGAAACAAATTTTAATTGTGATTTTTCAAAAATGCCAAACTCCGCAGTAACGTATCGCACCCGTCACGCCCGTTTAACGATTATACATAAGCAATGGGTGCTTTTATTATTATTTTGATGCAACATTATAACAAAAAGACGACTCATCTTTTAGAATTATTGTAGATAGATGTTCAAACTGGTAAGTTTTAAACAAAAAACATTTTTAAATAGCCTTGACGGTCGTTACCAGCGCAGCGATCTCTTGGTTTTGGTAACTTAAAATTAAAATTTCGCGGTATGACCCTGCTGTAAAGTTTCTATTCTAATAAAGTTAGTATATAAAGTTAGTAATTCTAGTTTTTATGTGAAATTTAGGCTAGCTACTAGTATATTGATTTCATTATGTGTAGTAGCTAAAATAGCATATAAATAAGCCAATAATCTTGTCATAGACATTAATAACAATAGTGGGAGTTAAAATCAAACTACTCCCTGAAAATGTCACACAAACATTTTCCTAATTATATGTAGATATTGTGACATCACAAGATGCCAATTTGATACTTTTAATTTTAGAGAAATATCAAAATATATGAAAAAGAAGTTCTAAATAACTTTTTTGCCAAAATTTTTATGGTAGTTTCTCTAGCGCAGGCTTGCTTTTCTAAACAGCAAAACTCCGAAGTTAAAACTCATACAAACTCACCGTACTTTTTAAGGGAGTTTTACGTTATTTTGTGACATCTCACGTTGATTAAAAAAAACTATTTTTGTGATATTGCCTTGTAGTATTTCAATTCTATAAGCAAATTATAAAATTTCAGATTATATATTAGAGCCGATTGATACCAAGGTGCGTATTTTAATCGTGCCACAAAACCGGTGGATTGATGGAAATTTTATTTAAGAAGTTGTTCAATCTGTTAGGAAATTTGTTTTTATTAGCAATATGTTTGATTCTGATAAATAATTTTGCTGATTCTGACTTCACGGTTTATAGGATGAGTTAGTGCTCTGTAGAAATAGTGAAACATTTTGAACTGACCTAGGATGGGTGGAATCATAGGATATGATGGAGAATTTCGTGGTAAGTTTTTGATAAACTGCGAACGAGGGTAAATTGTTTATGCAAATCACGATGAGGTCGAGGGAGTTGAGGGAGATGTCTCTTCTGATCTCCAAGGTGAAAATGCGTTTTGAGTGGAGTAAATCAATTGATTTATGCATATTCTGCTCTTTGTTCATACCACCATCCCAAATGCAGAATCGACGACATCGACATAGAATAATATAAACACGACAGTAAGAGGGGTTAATTTAAAACCAGTTATGCGAGCTTCTTTAGCTCGATAACTAACGTTTTCAAAGAGTTTAGGCTACCAAAGTTTTAATTTGCAAGATAAGAAACAGCAAAGATTGTGTGAACCATCACAGGATACCTCACTTCCGATCAAGTTTTGTCTGATTTTCTTTTACTTTACTAAGGACAATTAAAGAAAATCGAAATATGGTTATGTTGTTACCAATTTTAGAAAAGGAAGGGCCAGTGTCCAGTGTCCATATACCCGGCCGGCATCATTCGTTGATATTTTGCTCCTTTTCACAACTGAACGACTGGTTATGTATTTAAAAATTGGTTGCTCACATAACACGCCTGCAAAGTTTTGCTAGTTTCACAGTGTGCACAGTGCACACTGTATAAATTTAACTGCTATTGTCAACTAAACTAAATAAAACTACAATTGGTCAAGTACAGTCTATTACAAAAGTAGCCAACTGCACGACAATTTTCAACCTCAGTGTATATTTTCTCATGTCTCTTGTAAACAAACCCACTAGATAAAAAACAGAATTCATTGCAATTTTGAGTTCGCATTCGAAAATTCCAGCCGCCGCGTCGCGGAGCGCCGTTGACAGTTAAATTTAAACCGCACTTCTCATACATCATTTCCACCACGATTGTAATCTTTAATTACCCGATCAATATACGTAAATGGACGTTTAGTGACAGTCGCTGAGGTACATTGCTGTATCGATCGATCTAACCAACCAACGGCAACGGCAGAAGCAATTCGCATACCGTCACCGTCGTCGACATTCACGAAGACTTATGATGGCTTCAAGTCAAATTCGGGGTGGCGCTATCTAGCGGGCCCGCACACTTCCTGCCCGCTTTGACTGACCGCTGTTCATTTATCAACGTCCGATAACTTAGGGACCAACATTAGAGTGTGTATCTACCCGATGTCCGTATATGAATCATTCCATGTAACTTCGAACGGTGGCCGAGAGTTTGTAGTTCTGATGACGGTATTAGAAATCTACCCCAAATTGTAATAGCTATAGGGAATTAAACTGTGCAGGTATTAAGTTTTGGTAAATGCCCTTTCAACTTCATTAAAACATACTATCCCTGCACCGCTGCCAAAACTATACTGCTATTTTAATCTCCTTAATTACACAATTTTTCTTGGTTTGCTATCAACATTTGAAGCGACTGTAATGTGAATATGACAAACAAAATGACAAATTACGAAGCATAGTTTAATCAATGTACGTCAAAAGAAAATGGAATATGTGACACTTGTACAAATGGTACATGCATAGATTGCATAGGGTACATGCCTATAATCCCGCTGAGCGAAATTTATCTTGAGTTAACATTTTCAAATGCATTCATAGATACTTGAAAATTCTTCTTTAAATTTAGGTTGAGGAATAATTGACAAACGTCCTAATTGTGATGGTGATTTCGCCCGTGTATGTTTGGTTTCTTAGCTTGTCAACATGCTAGGTTATGTCGATAGTATTTATTTATTTTGTAGCGCCCTCTGTCTTTGTCATCTGCTACCACTTACCGACGAGTAAGATTCTTAGTTTTGTTCTTTTACCGACATGGTCGTTTAATTGAAGGGTACACCGTTTATACGCCACTACGCGTCTATCCAAAACTGAGCGCCATTGTTTAAATTTTTATTGTTCTTAACCTATACGGTCGTTTGTTTTAACACCTTACGTGCAGCAGTCAAGTAGAATTATATTGGACAATTTTATTTAAAATACCCGTAACATATGACTCGCATTTTATGTATTAAGACGATCTCTAACTCGTATGAAGTGAGTAACTCGAGAACCGAGTGTCCTGTAATTGTTTTCTGTAGGACTTAGTAATTGTTTTATAGGCCCTGAAGAAGCTGGAGAACGACCAGCGAAACGTCGGCAACATGCATTTGTTGATATGAGAAATAATGAGAAATAGATAGAACCTTATCCAGACTGAAATGGGTTGGTTTTCATTATCTGAAGCACACAGTCGTTAACCATTAATAATTAATAATTGACATATTTAATGTAGGAACACAATATTAAATATTTTTCATTTTGCAGTCATAAACGTGAAGTTTGTAGAACCTCGTAGAACATCAAATTATAGATAAAGTTGTATTACTTAAAGAAAAGTTTGAGTTAAAACGCATGTATGATATAGATATTTTTATGTGAAATTTTGTACCCTTATAGAGGAAATGTCACTTATATCTATTATGTGGTACATTTTTCATATAAATTTTGTTGACAGTAGCGGCTAGGCGCAAAAATACATACGCTGGCATCTTGCGTTCAAAGCGTGGGCCAGCGTTCGGAGCGTCGGCGAGCGCAGGGGAGCGAAGCGCACCGTAGCGCAGCCCATCGCAACTTCAGCTTATGTGAATGAAGTTTTACTGTCAATATAAGCTGCGTTAGGATATTGTACACCGTTATATTGTACACGTGTCATTTGGGCGGTGTACCCGGTGTCAATGGAGTACAATATCCGAACGCAGCTTTAATCGACATATCTATCTAGTTCTACTACTTTTATTTTAATGCAGACATAGTTGATCTCGATAAAATAGAATCTCATGCAGCTAAACTATTAATTTTATATATAGTATGATAAAGTCATGTGCCTGGTCACATCAGATTTTTTGTATTGATTTTACGATTCTGTGAACCAATAGCTTAAAAACCCTTCAGAACTTTTACGTGTTTTGCGATTAGAACGAAGAGGGTACGGGTTTCCCTTAATAAAAACAAAATTCAAAATTTCATTATTGGATTATTATATTCCAGATAAAAACGATTTTAAAATTGTAGTAAAATTTTGTGTAGGTATGTTTTTCGTAAAGTGTGTAACAGTAAAATTAAGAATAAGATGCCGCGCGGCGTCTGCTAGTTGTATTAGATCTTGGCGGCGTAAAACCACCACAAATGTACGTGATGCGGTTTTTTGCATTTTACCGCAAAACGGTCGCAATTTCGTAATTCTACATTCTCGACAAAATAATGTCTATAAAATTCTGCACTACCGCAAAGTTTACGAATTCTCAAAAAGTGTTCGAACTTATTAATATTTAATATAAAACCATAATTATTTACGGAATTAAATGTAAATGTAGAGTTATTAACAAAAGGAAATGTTGATATTGGATGACCACTGGCGATACTAGCATATTATGGGTTTAATCACACTGAAATAATAATAATATTATATTATTATATTATAATATATATATCGCTATATTGAAGCGCTCACAGTCCAAAGCCCACTCACTGTATTTAGAAAATGTGGAATATACTTTTTGTTGTGAAGTATTTCATAAGGATTAATTTTGTGCAGAGACTAAAATTGCAAAATCGTGACCGTATTTCAGTAAAATTAAAACAAAAATACGCCTACGTCTATATTGGGCATGACTTTCAGAGAGTCCAGACTCTAATCAAATTGGCGAACGCAATAGAATTTTGAAACCCAACTCTTTCCGCGACTGATCTCAAAACGGAACCTGTATTACTCTTATTATTTATGTGCTCCAACGCACTATTCGATATGGTAAATTAGTATCACGGTTTTGGCAGCTAATTTTTGGGCTTGAACCTCTACTTACACTAAAGAAAACTTTTGTTGATATACAGCTACAATTAATAAAAACGAATTTGGTATTTGTCACAAGCATCTTATCTACAATTGGGCGGGTTGGCTGCCAAGTGGTGTAAATTTTACGGTAAGGCGTAATACTTACACCACTTGGCAGCCAACCCGGCCAATTATGATTACATTTTGGTTTCTTTAAGGCACTAAATGTGTCAATAAAAAATAATTTTAAAGGAACAAAGTGTACTATTCATTCTCACCAATCTAGCCAACGTCAGTAATTAAAAAATACCTTACTTTGCATCACAAAGCAGTAAATATTCAACAATATTACGGTCGTTGCACGAATATCAGTCAAAGTCCTCCAAAGATAAACAGGACAGGACACGCGTCGCTTCTGTTAGTGGAGCGATAAATAAAGCCGGTATCAAAGGAAGAGACAAACCTTCCGTGTTTCTGCCCGAGCCCTCATTGCATTGTATACCTAGCAGCATACCCGTTTCCGCAATAAATCAGGTGCTTGCGTTTAGTGAGAAGCCCGATGCGTGAAGAGGGTTAACAACGGACAATGAATTACTCCTCTATCGACCCTGTTATTGAAGAAACCGCGCGCTCTTAAAAAGGAGGCCCGGTGCGGTTGCCGCACCGTGTATGGACGCCCACGCCCTCTATGGGACAACCGCAACAATCTAATTATCTTGATTTATAACGTTATATTGATGTTTGGGCTGTAGGGGATAAGTAATTAATAGTGATTTACGAAGACAGTGATTTGTAAATAATTTAAGAATGTATTTTGGATAATTTTGTTTACTTAGTTGACAACAATAGTCTCACTATCACAATTCTGCATGTTGCAGGACGTGTGTACTTTATACTTTCTTTTAATTTGACATAATTGACAAAATAAAAATGCGACCAACATAGTGACTTGAACGTTCTAAAAAGAGGAGATAGGTGATAATGCATAGAAATAACACTAAACAGAAACAAATTTAAATTAAAAAAGTATGTATAGAATTCAATCCTAAAAGGCAATATTCAGGCCGATTCTGTAAAGAAAAGCTGCTAACTAACCACTTGAAAGCGTGGTTAAATTTCTTAGCAACAATTTGTGTCGATAATGATGCTAGGAAATTTAACGACGTTTCCAAGTGGATATAGTTCAACTTTTTTACAGAATCGGTCTGAGTATAATTTTTTAGCTGTTTTGCCGATACTAAGATATTTTGATTAAAAATATTTCAAAAATAAGATAGGGTACTATTTTTAATACTATTACACTTACTTCCTTTCCAACACGACTCCTACGTTTTTTTTCTCGCTATGCTTGCGCTTGGTATACTCTAAAAATATGATAATGAGCATCACTCGTACGTGGCAGAGCAGTAAGATTCAAGATCATTCAATAGATATGAATATCACCATCTTCTATACTTTGATTATTATCATTTCTTATATTCATTTTTGTTATCTATTTTGTGAATATGCGTTAAAGCCGATACTTAATTGGCACCATCATTTATAGCGACCAGGCAACATTCTTCTGCATCTGGAGTGTGCAGTGCATTACCACAGCGTCTAGTGGTGGAAGGCCATTAAATTTTTTCTTTTCCCTATTTTTAAGTTGTTACAACGCAACCACTAAACGCGTGGAGAAACATTAGATATTTTCAATCATATCATCTTTATAGTAGGTACAATTTTCTGTTGGAGGCATTTGAGGTTGATGATAATACTAATGATGGATGAAGCATTATGGTTTTATTTTTTCATTATTCTATACCTTCTTTCTCATTTTATCTTTGAGGTAAGATGAATACATTTTTGATATTAACTATTATCTTAAATTATTTAAACGAAATGTAGAAAATATATAATTTATCAACCGCTGGGGAAAGCGTTATCAGCGGTTCGTCTTGGTTACCCTTAATCAATTAAACCGCTTAATGTGGCGGACCGGGGATAATAAACCACGCTAGAGCGGCCTCTGCAGTCGTTCCACGAGATTCCTAAACGTGAATAAATATAGGGATCGTCAGTGAGGGAGTAGACAGTTGATATTATCTCGATGCGCAATAGGCGGAATGACCAGATAAGACTTTATTTTCTAGTTGCTCGAAGTTAAGTGTGAACAAGTACCAAGATGAACTGGAAGTTTTACTTCAGCATACACATCTTAATCTTAGCATTATATTATCCTTATAATTACACATGCGCAAAAACAAACATAAGTTTTCTTCTTGTAGGGCCATTTTACTGGTTTATGTTACTGGCTTTAATGTAGATGACGTTAGTGCTAACGGGATAACTTTTCGTGGTCTTTGCAGCCTTCTCAACTTTCCGTCAGATTTCTCAGTCTCCTCAGTGTCCTCAGTGCTCTCAGTTTTCCCACTCTTCTCTTTGTATTCAGTCTTCTCAGTCTTTATAGTCTTCTCCGTCTTCCCTGTCCTCCCAGTCTCCTCAGGCTTTTAAGTCGTCTCAGCCTTCTCAGTTTTCTCAGTCTTCTCAATTTCCTCAGTCTTTTAATTCTTCTCGATCTTCACGGTCTTCTTGGTCGTCTTCGTCTTCACGATCGTGACGGTCTTCTTCGTCTTCTCGGTCTGTCTTCTCTGATCCTTGTTCTTACTCACATTACTTTGAACTGCTGACCTTCACCGATCCGGTAGAATGGCTCAATAGTTGTCTATATAATAATTCCTACCAAAGTCCCTAGAAAGGACTCTGCAAACTGCATAATAGTTAACGGCTCTCAACGTCAAATATAAACATTTTTCCGTCGATCGTTTATTTATGCGCATGTTTAGTGAATAGAAAATCATTTATTAAATAGCTATATAAATGCACGATTTCTATTAATACACTATTTGTTATAGCCAATCAAACGACATCCCTATGGCCAATCTAACAAACGTAAAATGAAACCATCCAATCCAAACATTCCGTTATCGAGAACCATTCCAGAACCACAGTCCAGAACTGTCAGTGTCAACTTACATAAATGGTCTCATAACCTCCAATGACATCGACGAATAAAATCTATGTTGACGCCGTCAGAAGAATACGATGGACGAAAAAAAGTTGTAACCAACTAGAATATTAAACTACTCGTTTTAATATACTTGTTGGTTAAAAAAAATAATAACCTCTCGCAATTCCTCAATACATTAAACTTGTTATCGGATCGTGTCGCATTTGTCCTTTAAGATATTTTTCTCTGGAGCGTTGGCCAATGGCAGCAGGCGCTTTTTGACTTGGGGTAATTGAAAAACGAAATTGAAGCAGCATCCTCTGAAGGTACCACCGCCGACAACGTAAAATAATTAGAGACCGAACCTGCTGTCTCAGTCCCCGGTAATCAGAAAGAAATAACTTTTTTATTGACTTAGCCTCATTGCACTCGGTGACATTGCCTTTCCTCGAAGACCGAAGTACCGCTCAATGCCTAACTGGCTTATCGAATTCGCTGTACGCATTCGCAGTACGGCAGTTTCAGCATACGAGGTTTAAGGTCTCAAAAAAACTGAAGGATACAAAATGTAAATCAATTGGGAATAGTATAATCATAACAAAGACCATAACAAATGAGTCAAATATCGTGAAACTGTCGATTATTATTGGAATACTGTGAATTAGATATTATTTTTGTTGAATACGAATTCAGCTTATTCAACTTATAATTACGTTGCACTACTATTATGTGTCCACTATGTAATGTCTAAAACGCTCTATATTTTGTTTCTATAATTTTTTAACTTTGCAAATATGTAGCTGTCGTAATAAATGAAAATTTAACGTAGAGCGTAAAAGTGTTGAGTGCAGAAGTTGTCCTGGAATTAACGACTTACGAATCGGGCGCAACAGAAGGCTGAATACAAAATTAGGCAATTTGGACGTGGCTTACTTCGGCAAAGCAACGACTATACAACCATTTATGCAGCCATTACTCGAGCACATTACGTAATATTCCTGGGGAATAATACGGGGAACAAAAAGAAAAAGAAACGCTGCGGAAGCATCGGTAGAAAGGAAGGCAGAGCACCATAAGCGAAATGGGAAAAGTTATGGCCTAACATGTCTCGCACAGCGCAGAGCTTACCTAAAATATTTTTTCTTTGTTAAAATCGTAAATCTTGAGGCCGCTTTCTTTGCCTTTGCCTTCCGCTCTAATCACAGTTAGAGATTTATTTTCATTGATATGAAATTTAATAAACATCCTGCGGGCAGGATAATAAATATCGCCTGTCCCGGCTATCGTTCTATCCCGACGGATAATAAAGCACCCCGTGTGTATTTTTTATTTTTCTCGCATTTTCCCGACGGACAAAGGTCTCTCGCGTATATATAAAATCAAGATCGAACTTGCGCGGCGTTGGATAGCTTCCAAAATTTTGCAGGGACGTTTGTTTTTTTGTATGTGTGCGGCGGTCGGAACGTTTAAATAAACATCGGCTTATTCGTCGTCGGGGGTTGTTTGTCACCGGGGTGGAAGCAATTCTTTAACTTGACGGGTTCTCAATGGACCCCGGCGATAGTAAATATTGTCGCGGAGTGGGACAAAATAAAGATAACGCGAGTGGAAAGAGCCGTTTCCCCCGAATAAGCACTACTATTTCCGGAATTGCTTCCGACATTTCCACCAGTAACGGTTTAATGCGTTCCATGTCCCGTCACTTCGCGACGCGAACGAATTTATTTTTGCTTTTATATCTAATCGCGTGAGAGACGATTTTCCACTTCTAAACAAACAGCTGACTAGACATTCGATATGTCAAGGTTGTGCATATTTTATTTACATATGTATAATAAGTGAGTTCTTAAGAGCCATGGGAGATTTCTTCAATTTAGGTGATCAAAAGTCAATTTCTACGCTTTCCCCAAGATGATAAATCGCACCCATTCAACCGCGACCTCTGCGTGCTCTTGGAAACCAGCCCCCGATTCAAGGATATCAGTAACAACTTGTACTTTTGTAGTACTTTTCAACGATTGGTTTCGGTTCTTATCACCCGCTTTTGATATGATCTATTTTATAGCAGTCTGTGCCCATTTTAACAAGCATTTAAAAGGTTATTTTACTGTCTCTGTACTTTGTCGCTTCAATTTTATACTAATCGTTGATGACAGACATATGACATGTTGTGGAACTGGAGGAATAGTTTGTTTCGAAATGAATTGTCCAGTTAAGGTTGGTTCAATTCGCCAATGTTACTAGGATTTTGAATTCGTAACCTTTGGCCTAAAGTTGATCTAATCTGCTCAGGTTTCTCATGAGGGCTAGTTGGGCTTCGTGAATATAAAGTACATTTTTTGCATTTCATTTCGTGATCAGGGTTATATTTAACAAGTTTTTTAAGCTCAGAAGATGAATTGAGTGAATTTTACCCCAAATTTAATAATACGACTCTCCGCAGGGTAGAAGAAAGTTTTTAAAAACAAAATCTACGGAATCAATTAAATGATGGATAATATTTGCTAGCCATTTCCATGTAATTTTGTGATTTGTCTTATCCATTTTAATATTTGCACTTAGATTGCAACGCCATCTATAGGTTAGTTTGCCAACTAACACGGCTAATTTCATAGCATAGTTGACAGATAAAATGGTTCTAACCTCATTTGATAACGTGCCGAATTTGATTTACTCTAACTTGGCTTGTGGATGTTTTATTATTTTGACAAATACCGTTCTATATGTAAGACTGCATTAACCCGACGGTATGTACACTTAGGCGATTTATTTGAGTGTATTGTAATATATTTTTTAACATGTAGTGTGCAACAAAAATCATTTCTATGATTTTTACAAATTAATTCAATGTTATGGCACAATAATAAAAAAAGCGTGCCAATAAGAAATCAACTATCTCATCTTAAGTATGGGGCAATTGTTTTTAACATTTCTCATAATAATTTTATCAAATACGATGAAAACCAATGTTAATTTCTTTCCTAATGGAGTTTGTTTCCAAGATACAGAACGTAAAGGTAAATGTTAAAATGTTACTTAGTAAATCAGTGTTAGTGATTCGCTCAATGGAGAAGAGCGTCCATCTTGCTCCTTGGCTATACCGTACTGATGAGGACTAATAGTCCGAAACACGAGTCTGCGGTTGCTTCTTCGATGACGGAATTGCCCGACAAATACTTTTCGTCTTCTATATCTCACCGTCGATTAACAAGTTTTCTTTTCATTTCCATGGGCTATGGTGTACTTTGGGGCGTACTAGTCACCTCCGGCGCGACGTGAGTGTTTTCGAATCCTGAAGATGTTGGGACTGAAGCACCAAATTGGCGACATTGGCCACCCCCTTTATGGTCTCCATTTGTGTGTTTCTCCATTGAGTGTGTCTTGCTCCTTTGCTATACCGTACTGATGAGGACTAATAGTCCGAACACGTGTCTGCGGTTGCTTCTTCGATGACGGAATTGCCCGACAAATATCCTTCTCCTTGTATATCTCACCGTCGATTAACCAATTTTCGTTGCATTTCCATGGGCTATGGTGTACCTTGGGGTGTACTAGTTACGTCCGGCGCGACGTCACTTCGTGTCGTCGAATCCTGAAGATGTTGGGACTGAAGCACCAAGTTGGCGACATTGGTCACCCCCTTTATGGTCTCCATTTGTGCGTCTCCATTGAGCGTCCATCTTGCTCCTTGGCTATACCGTACTGATGACGACTAATAGTCCGAAACACGTGTCTGCGGTTGCTTCTTCGATGACGGAATTGCCCGATAAATACCTTTTTTGTAGTATATCTCACCGTCGACTAACCAGTTTTCTTTATATTTTCATGGGCTATGGTGTACCTTGGGGTGTACTAGTCACCTCCGGCGCGACGTCACTTCGTGTCTTCGAATCCTGAAGATGTATGGACTGAAGCACCAAATTGGCGACATTGGTCACCCCCTTTATGGTCTCCATTTGTATGTTTCTCCATTGAGCTTAAGGTTTCAACAGTAAATACGTGTCACTATGAATTGTTTGTAAAATATCATATCTCCTATAGGATGAAAAATAATGACCTAGATCAGAATAAGATTAATGATTGTCCACACAACAGTCCGTTGTGTACTGAAAAGGCACCCTTATAATGAAAATATATCGAAAGCTTATATAAAACATGCATTCCTTTGTGAAATGTGTACAGAGAACAATAAGAGATTAATATTCATAGCAAAACGATGATTAAACACGTCGCAGAAAAATAATAACTCATGTAGAAACGTACATTTACATTAACCAAACGTACAAAAATCAGTTCAAATGGTTAACGTATTCCACGGCGCGGTGCAATTATTTTTACTATACGTCGGGTCTCTCATATCAATTAGAGGTAGAGGATTCTTTGTTATAGTGGTGGTGTGCTGAGGATCGTTCGTCGCTCGTCGTGATCGCGGCTAAGGCATTGTGCACGAATTTCACATAAAGGCAAGAGTAATGATGCTATCGCTTCACGGAAACTTCTCCGGGCGGTGCGCAATCCGCCTTTCTTAAAAATGACAATTGCAGCGTATTTTTCCGCGTTACGTAAGATGGATGTTGCTCAGTACTGCTGCGACGCAACGATTCAAATACGCCCGGACTCTCGGATATCACTTAAATCTGTAAGCCATTTGTTACTCTGAGTTCTCCCAGTGGAATTGATTCACAGTCGCGCTGAAGTGGATTTTGATTTTGAAATATCCTTTGATGTCCTTTTAGAAAGTTTGCTATTTCTGCAATGAATTTGAATACAATTCTGGTACTAAATCTACTAATGTTGAAAGAAATGTTATAACATCCCGGCCCCTCCGCCATTGTATGGAAAAAGTCTCTAATAATTGCAAAATATAGTGATGATCAAAGCTGGGCAAAGTTAATCAGAAAGTTAACTTCATTTCTCGTTAATCCGTTAACGAAAAAGTTAACTTCGTTAACTGATAGTCCGTTAATGTGTTATAAATGTAACGGAAGTTAACGTTAACCGTGAATCGTTAACTTTTCATAAAGAAAAGGTTATATTCAGTATAACTTTAAAACAGCAGAGTTTTCGGTTGCCTTAGGATTATTTCAAACTAGGTGCAGTGGTAAGGTAACTAAAATAACTAACTACATTACGAGATGCAAGATTTATAAAAGACATTGAAAAGACCAACTCAGGTGGTTGGAGTTAGAAGAATAACATTGTAGAAGGTTGCTTTTTTTACTTTAGATTTATGTTTTGAAACTGGTTATTTATTAAAAAGTAACTACGACGCGTACCACCGCGTCGCACAAGGTAGTACGTCACACATGTATACAATACCAAGTCCGAACATGCACAGATTGCCTACTCGCCCCGTGCATACACCGTGGAGGGGAGTTGAAAAGCGATCTAAGCGCCCGTAGCGAAGAAATACCTGCCTACACATGCCTACACTATGTGCAGTAGTTCACGGCGCATTATTTGTTGTCCAATCCGTCAGAACTAATAACATATCGTTGGTATAAATAATCATAATGGGACACAATAAGTGTTGCGTTATCAACTGTAATAACACAGGAAGAAATATTAACAAATGCAATATTGTAATAAAAAATATAAATTTGATCGGACCACTTATACTCTACAGATAACTGTAGTGTGTAATTTATTAGCATTCTGCACCATTTACACCTCGTGGGCATACTACTGCCTACCCCTGTAGGGGCGCTAGCATCGCGCACCCGGCCAATAGCAATTTGAAATGTCTAACTATGATATTTTAGATTTAACGGACTTGAATTAACGGATAACGAACGTAGCGGAAGTTAAGGAGTCCGTTAATGGTTTTGAAAGTTAACTTAAAAGTTACTTTTTTAACAAAAAATTTAATTTCCTTAATTAACCATTAACGGATTAACGCTTTTATGCCCAGCTTTGGTGATGACTAATAAAAATGAAACCCGCGGCGTATATTAGTAACATATGGTACCTCCTTGAAAGAAAGCAGCGCTTTTTTACTTCATGGAACTTGTGAAATTTTGAAAATGTTGAGAAAATTACAATAAAAAATTAGGAAATTATTGATAATTCTGGAGGATTATGTGAGTGGAAGACAAATAACCATTTAAAAAAAAACTTGATGTCAATTTTCTCTAGTTTATTGCGGATATAGCCAATGCCCTAGAATAATCAGAACGGTCTCAGAGTAAACCTCAAACTTTGTACTTATACATGAAAGCCAGAAATGTTATAAATGTTAAGAATGACGTTACAAAGTTTCTTTAGGTGTACGCAGAAAGAAAATTAAACGTGTCTGCAACAGAGAAAAATGTTTCCAAAATATGCATGTGACTTAAATATACCTAAAACAAGAACTAATTTGTCTGATTAAGTTTTAAGCGTTCCTATCGCACAGGAGGAAGCTACGCTTACACCCTGTATATATTTCCGTTCCTATATTAACAGCAGTCCTTTCATTCTAGGTTACCTGCACAGTTACCTGTTGTACAAAGAACGTGACATCGCAGAAGCCTGAATAAAAACGTCAACGTCTCACAGGACGTTGATTTATTTTGCCGGGGTGTGGGGTGGGATGTTTGAGTCAGTTTTAGTTGGTTCTGCCGGTCGGTCGGTTAGATCGATCCGTTCAGAATTGAAGTATAATTGAGCGGTGTTGATAGACTATCATCGCAATAATTAGTTTGTGTTGGCGTTACGTCCATTCGGCGACGTTCAGTTTGGATGGATTAAGGCGAGCCGCAAATATTTACCGTCTGTAAGCAAACAGCTTGCAACTGATTTATAACATAAACATGGTTAAATATTCTGCGCGTTCTTGTTGGGAGCAGGGCTTGAAATATTTGTTTGCCTTGATTATACTGTGCTCCGATTTGTTTACGTTCTTATCATGTAATGTAAAATTTAGTTTTAATATATATTTATCAGAATTTGATCATTTTATGCTATCAACAAGGACAGCTTCTCCTTTTTAGCAGGTTCATGTAAATGTGGCTTTTACTAAAAGTAAAAAAAAATCACATACTAGTAATACAGGGACTTAAGAAATAACGGCTAACCTTGAAGGAGCATAACCGCCAATGACTGAGAAGCAACTTTGATCAAATAACATGAAGTCTATTTCAAACCTTTAAGTTCATATATTCTACACAAGAGTCTACAATCCAAAATGTTCTTAATGTAGGTTAAAGCACAGTAAATGTCACTAAACGAGACCAATGGTGGTAGACTAAACGAGACCCTGCGGTGGGAGACGAATATTTTGCTTTTTTTTCCTAGTTTGCTTGTCCGACTTCGTTTTTCTTTATTAACTTCCTCAAGAATGCGTTAAGTTATACCATTCGTCATTTACCAGACATGTTCATTAGTACATTCAAATTATCAAAAAGTAGGGAAATAATACCAATCCAGATGCCTTTTTGAGATCCGACACGGAAAGTGTCTATTTTTAAAACTGATAAACTTATTCCCGAGTGGCCTGAAATATGCAAAATAAAGTATCCATATGAGAACCACTGAATACTAAAAAGTGTTAAATACCTTCTTTGTGCAGAAGTTTATGAACATTATTTTTGTACAATATTAAACATCCACTATTCTATGGTTATATCAGCAAATTCTACTAGAGCCTGGCACTCCTAAAAGCCAACACCTAACGTGCACGTTCGCATTTTTTTCGCGTTATAACTAAAAAATTCATTGAATTTGTTATATTTGTTATATTGTATTTTAGCGTTGCCCTTTATAATACCTGTTATGGGCAAAACCGGACGGTAACACAATTATATTAACCATTCTGAAAAGAGAAGAAGTATCGTTTTATTTCTATAAAAATAATGTTTATAAATTTGTCAACAAAAAAAGGTATTTACCACATTTTCATTTATATAGGGAGTCTCAAACTTGAGCGCCCCAACTGAGGGGTACCTTTTCTTCTAATTTTAGACCAGTATCGCGGGAATAACTTTATGGGCAGCTGGACAGATTTTATTTTTTTAATATTCTATACAAATCTGTAATTATTGACAGAATGAATCCTTATAAAATTTTGCACAAACGAGGTATATTCCACTTTTTCTTAGATCCAGTGTTTAAGAACCACTTGATCTAAGAAAAAGTGGAATACACCTTTTGTGTTGAAAATTTTGTAAGGGTTAATATTTGTGGAGAGGTTAAAATTACAAAATTGTGAGCGTTTTGCGGTAAACTGAAATGAATGTTCCTATACTATATGATGTTATTGGGCACATGATTCTTCAAAGTTAGCAGTTATTTCTGAAACTGCCTGTTTACCTGGTGACCCACGGCATAGGTACTCCCGTTTATTTTTTTGGTTTATAAAGTTGGACAAATGAAATTTGGGAAAGTGTTAATAGACAAAAAATGCAATTCTTTGGGATACTCTTGAGGCTAATATGACATCAGGTTTTTCCGGAAATGTCGTCATCATTGAAATTTTAAATGAAGGGTGTGTCCATTGGGTAGCCTGAAAAAAAATGACTCACTGGTCAAAAACCAATTAAATCACGCTAGACGGCGAAAGTAATGCAATGTCGGCCAAATTCGATTTAGTTTTGTTTATTTGACAATTTTCGACTATTTTCACCAATTCATAGCCACCTAGATTAATATACAAAAATTTGATGTGGCCAGGCACATGACTTTATCATACTATATATAAATATATAATATTAATAGTTTAGCTGCATGAGACTCTATTTGATCGAGATCGGCCATGTCTGCATTAAAATAAAACTACTAGAACTAGACAGATATGTCGATTAAAGCTGCGTTCGGATATTGTACTCCGTTGGCACCGGGTACACCGTCCACTTACGTCTTATTGGGTGTAAAAAATGTAATGCAATATGCGAACGCAGCTTATATTGACAGAATTTATTGTCAAAACATTAGCGTTTGACACCAAGACTACCTACTGTCATTAGAATCAAAAAATCTGACAAATCCTGGCTACTAGTTTTCATGCAGTACGACCGATCTCGTAGAAATAGAATTTGCTCATGCAGCTAAACTATTAATTGTACCAAAAAATGTCATAGTGATAAATTATTCAGAATTTCCTCATCTTTAATTTATTATTTAACTATTTCGACGAAATTCCAGAAATGGCGGCTTATATGCAAAATCTTTCAAAAATGCTAAGACTAAACCTCCAGTTCCTTTGGACCCTCTTCAACAGAAAGCTTTTCAGCTCTAAGTTTGGTTATGAAACTTCTAAATATGAAGTTTCGTCCCGATACCTTTAGTAGTTTCTCCGGAATCGTCGCAACAAAAAACGGCGAACCATTTAAAATTTCAATTATGACGTCATTTCCGGAAAAAACGGAATTCATATTAACCTCAAGAGTATCCCAAATAATGGAATTTTTTTTTTCTATTAACAATTTCCCAAATTTCATTCGTACAGCTTTATAAACAAACAAAGTAAAGGCGCCTGTAATGCAATATCGGCCAAATTCGATTTATAGTTCGATCAACGGATGTTTGCCTCCCTGTCAATAATGGCAGCAGTCTGCTGGTGCAATCAACACTTGTCATTCAGTCAGTGGCGTAGTCAAATAACTTTTGTCTGAAAACATAACCATCAACCCTGCACTAAAGTATAGGTTAAGTTAATTCGGCTTTGTAGTAATTGTAGTAGAGTATAATGTTTTCAGTTATGGGAATTACTAAGTATATTCATACATTGTACAACGAGATTTCGTGCCTGGGAATTTAATCGCTTTCCTGTCATTTTGAAGTTCACAATGACAGGACCCCTGAAAGCGACGCCGCTGGAATTACGAACTACACAATGACATTTTTACGATAGTTCCGTCTTTGTTATACACATCAGTACCTAACATTAGTATCCGAGACCGTGTGTCTTAGCCATGGAAGACGTACGTCCGACGTTAGTGTCAATAATTTCACATGTCGTAGAAAGAGTGATCGCATGACCTTATCGTAACTAGATTCGACAAACTTTGACAGGGAGGCAAAGATCCATTGATCGAACTATAGTTAGTGTTTATTTGACAATTTTCGACTATTTTCACCAATTCCTAGCCACCTAGATTAATATACAAAAAAACTATTTTTGCGTTGCCTTGGTGACAAAAATTGACTATCGATATGTTTTTGTGTTCAGAATGTCATACTGATTGAAAATATCACACTAAGAATATACAGTGCCATTTGAAATTTCAATGATGACGTCATTTCCGGAAAAACCGGAAGTCGTGTTAACCTCAAGAATATCCCAAATAATGGCATTTTTTAACACTGTCCCAAATTTCATTCGTCCAGCTTTATAAACAAACAAAATCAACGGGATCACCTACGGCGTGGGTAACCCGGTATATTGGCACAAAATAAATATTTTATAGGAAGGAATCAGTTCTACGAATGAATTCGGGCTTTTATGCAGTTTTGTTCTAGATAATAATTTTCCTATGAAATATGTATTTCTCTACAAGAAATGATCTTTTGGTTATGTCTGGTGGTCAATTCAAAAGTGTGATTGTGTCACCAGTATGTCCGATAAGAGTTTAAAGCAACATGCAACTCAGGTATGTTTTTATCATTATTTTATTCAGTAATTTTGCACACTGCTGTGAGTAAATTATTGTCCTTTTAGATGTCCGATGATCGAATCTGTACGTCTTCAAGATGCATGTTTTGGGAAGGATCTCTGGGAGATTGCAGGTTTATGACATTAGAAAAGATGCGTTCACATTATGTTTTAAGCATTATTTTTTATTATTTTAATGCAGGTAGTTATAACTCGTCTACGTAATTTCACAGTATCCAATAGAGTAAACCGAAGCGTAAAAAAGCCACTCGTGCTGCGAATGACAAGACGTCCGAATCCGGCGCTAGAGAGCGCAGCGGGCGTCCGCTTCGCCTCCATTGTCGTGTGTAAATGATCGCCAACGGGCATAGAACCAGCCCTACTGTGAAGCCCGACCGACGACTATGCATTGTACTATCAAGCGTGCGGCGATATTGGGCGCGTTTCCTCCTCCCGTACGTCACTGAACGCCCGGGGAAATTTGATTTCGACGGTCGCACATAAATATCTCGATAGCAGCGCCGCCGCCGCCATAGCAATATCACCAAAGAACCGCACGCTTGAATATTTATATACGGCGCTGAGACGAGAAAAAAAGGCGTGCGACTTCTTGGTGTGAAGATAACATCATATTCATAGGGGTTGAATATTTCATTCGGATATTTATGAGGGTTGTTGTCCTTTCTCTCAGCGCCGATATTAAACAATGAAAGTTATAGGTTACAAAACTGTATTAGTAGAATTGGTTAACCGAGTTGTGATGTTACAACGTGTGCTGTGCACATTTATCAAAAAGTATTTACGAGATCTTCTGTAAATCATGAAAAAAATATTTTTTTAGATAAATAGAATTAAAAGATCCTAAATCAAAAAATAGTAAAATGGTGTAGTTGATGAAATTTATTTATTTCGCCTTCTTGCAAATGTTGCATAATAATTGCAGCGCCATCTGGCAACCAATGCAACCAATGCGGCTTCGCAGCACATTGGCGTAGTTCAAACTTTCCGACCGTTCAATGTTATTGATTATGAACACATTTTAACGATTTGACTTTTGTTGGAACTTTATATTGTGATTCGTCGCATATTATATGTACCATGGCAGTAACTATCGTGTTTGAATGCTAGAGCACGGTATGTACGACTTCGATTTGTGATGTAAATTGTAGTTTACTAAACTGTATTTTTTCTATATGCAGTTTGCAACTGATGAAGAGATCATTATTTCGAAAGTCGACTATTGCACGAAAGTGAAATAAATAAAACTCATCAACTACAGCATTTTATTGTTTTTAGATTTAATATTATCGATCAAAATGGAGATATTCCTGAAATTAAAAGAGCCTAAATATTGGGCAAATATGATTAATTTCAAGGGAACGGTGTGGACGAGTTGTCAATAATCCTCGTTCTCGATTTGAAGAGTGTATACAATGTAACTGACGTCATCTATACAATATTGTTTTCGGTACATAAATCTCCATTATCTATACATTACTTTTGCATAAATCACACAAATTTTAGTTCTATTTATACACAAATTATAGTGCTGATACCCTTTTTGGTCACTCTGTATATCTCGAGTTCTTCGAGTATTTTTTTTAGTCTTTTTGAATCTTGAAAACTCAAGATTTCGTGATATTTATGTGTTCCTTAAATCTAGTGTTGAGATTGCTTCCTGATTGTCCTATGTACATTCTTCAGCAGATGTTGCAAGTTATTATTGACAAACATAAGAATTTAAGTGTGACTCTTGGAATTTTATTGAGTGAACTGTGGATTGCAGTGTATGCTTCTGTTTAAATGATTTTGTACAATATTGCGTGAATGTTAAAAGTAAGTGGTTTGTTTATGAATTATTATAGAAATTGAGTTTGCAACATATAAAGCAATCTTTAGTTCGATTACATTGTCAAAGACAATAGATTGCCTTTTCAATGGGGTAAAAAGAAACTTCTGTGCAATGTTAAGAAAAATAAATAAAGTTAGTAGATTAAGAAACATAAAAAAAATGTTTTTTAAACTACAATAAAGTTGCACACCCCACCATATTGATAAAAAAATAATGATAAACTTTAGGCTGTATCAATATCAGACAATTGTGTTTTCAATTACTCAATTTCGCAGAAATACAATAACCAATAATCTATCTGGCCAACAGCAAAAAAAATCGAGAAACAAGTTGCAACTGATTTTCATATGCCTTCTAAGTATGGAGGAAGTTACTTAAATTGTGATTAACATTTTTTTTTGTGGTACTGATTTTCTCAAGACCTAACTGAGTTAACGGTTACTGTTTTCAGATTCACATTCTACGGAATAAAAGATCACCAGAATAAATTTTCACTTTGTTTGATTTATTTTGTTGTCGGCCAGGTTAATTATTTAATTTCAAATATGGACTTTTTGACATATCAATTAACTGGAAATCTGTAAAATGTTATTATATTCTATTAAGCTAATAATTGCGATAAATTTATGGTGGTTTAAAAACAAAATAAGAATGCGTTGCTTTTCTTAACTTCGAAGTATCCTGTAATTAATTTCAGGTCATATAATATTTTTAAGAGGTGGCCCTAGAAAAACATTTTTTTCATTGGAGTAGCTAAAACCAATTTCAACGTTTTTTTGTCTTTTTGGTTAACAATACAACGTCATACCTTGGAGACATGATCGCCGAGCTCATGACTGATCAGAATATCGATATTCATTCTATTCTTTTTTTAATATTATTTTTTTAATTTGTTTTACTGTATGACGCGTCAAAAACTAATAAAAAAAGAATTCACGAATAGAATTATTTTTTTCAAAGGTATATAGCACTATTAGTTTTATTTCGTATGTAATCAATAGCAGGGCTGTTCAGGGTTGCGTAACAAAAATTAGAGTCTTAGAATCTTAGAATATGGAAGCTGAGGAACCCGAAAAATGAGTTTATCGACAATTATAAACAAGAGCCAATATCGCGAGAACTAACGAATTTCTACTTAGGTCATATTCCGATATTCTGGTCAGTAGTTTTTCAGGTAAAGGTAAATAGATATTTTAAACTAAACATAAAAAAATGCCAGACCTCTTCCGGGAAACAAAGAACGCTGAATATGTTCTTACACTTACTACTCCACTGTTATACCATACAATTCAGTTGGCAGTTTAGATGTCTTCTATATCACCACTATCAAATTCCCTCCATTCATCTGAACCCCGTGAAACATTCCGTGAGATGTTTAATGCATTTTACGGTTGCAATCGCGATGGAAGGACACAAAGGGATTGTACGGAATCGATGCCACTTTAACTCACACATAAGTTCGATATCCGATCTAATATAATTGTAATCCCGCAGGAAGCGCTCAGTCAATGCGGCTTGGATTCGGCGAGGACAAAACCTCATCTCCGCTAAATTTTCCCTGTAATCCCACCGATTTTCCACAACGGAAGACTGGTCTCTCTGCCATTCTCACATTTAAAGTTTCCACTTCTACATTCGGGCTGCCTTGTTTCCTACCTCCCCAAACAAATTCTTCTACAAATGCCTCTACGAAAAACTTCTATGAAATTATTTCGTCTGACGCAGAGTGTAGATAAAAATAAAAGCAAAAAAGTTTTGCAAACAGTAAAGAACTTTCTACACATTATGCGTTACAGGAACAGAAGTCTAGTATCATGTCTGTAGATGAAAAATGTTGAAGGAGCAACACCAAAACTGCAAAATGCAGATTAGTAGTTGGATGCAATGATGGCTAATTGCATTCAGCAAATTGAACAATAGAATTCTATACGGTACAGTGGAAATAAATAATACCACCGGACCTTACCCGATAAAATACCTGGATATGTCGCTGAATACCAAGCATCTCCGGAAAGGATACTTTACAAAAAATGACAGGAATGAGCACAAAATTACAAAAGATTACAAAAGATTACAAAATAGTAATCTAGTGGTTTATTGGTAGGATGTTTTTGTTTTCAAGTAAAACGCCCGCAATGAACAAGAAAATATTCAAACCTATGTAGCCGCTTAATTGCAAAACACGTGAAGCACTAGTAATAAATACTAATGTAAAATACTAAGGTATTATTTCGAAAATATATGACAAGAGCAAAACAAAAAGAAAATTGTTTGGATCAAATTAAAAGTTATCTAATTTTCTATCCTTTTTCTGTACTGGTGACAGAGTTCCAAATCCGTTATCTTCTGAGTCATCTCAATTGTCATATCAAATACGCCATGTTGAATGTTTGAATTTCGCGTTTGCAATTTTCTCTCGGTAAATCGATTCAATTCCACCTGAGCTCAGCCGTTAACCCACATTATAAACTATTCCCTAGAAGTGGGCGCTTTTCCGGTACTTTGGAAGAGAGCGTTAGTGAGGCCAATTCCCAAAAAGCCCGCTCCATCTGAGTTCAGTGATTTTAGACCTATTAGTCCATTATGTGCGACTTGGAAGCTTGCGGAGTCCGTCATTCACGAGGAGTTGGTGCAGCATCTCGAGTCCAACAGAATTCTGCCTGCGATGCAGTCGGGATTTAGGCGATCTTATGGAACAAGGACTGCACTTCTGCGTGTTCTGGACGATATTGGCACGTCCCACACCAGCCACTCGACATCTGCTTTGGTCTTGCTGGACATGTCAAAGGCCTTTGATAGCGTTTCGTCTGCTTGTATTCTTGCCAAGCTGAAGTACTACGGAATCGAGAATGCTGTTCTGGGGATTATCTCCGTGGCAGATCGCTTCGCGCTAGGTTTAACGACTCAATCATTTCGGAAGCTGCGACGGTCAACAGTGGCGTGCCTCAAGGATCAGTTCTTTGCCCACACTTATTCAATCTGATTACGGCGGATCTACCTAACAAAGTTCAGCACTATCGCCTCCACATGTACGCTGACGATATTCAGATCTACGCGCCCATCTCCTCGAACAATATGAATCAAGCTTTGACGGCCATCAACGATGACCTGCATCAAATTCATGTGTGGGCAGCCTCCAACTCTCTTTCCTTGAACCCCACCAAGTGCCAGGTGCTCTTCCTTGGGGGACGTGTCGAGGATGTTTCTGCGGCCAGAAGTTCAGAAGTCAGGATTCACCTCAATGGTATCAGTCTTCCAAGCATGGACGAGCCGAGGAATTTGGGGGTCATTGTCGACAGTGGCCTTACCTTTGAATCCCATGTTGGCAGTATTTGCCGACGCGCACACGCCAGACTGAAGATGCTTTACCAGTTTAAATCTGTTTTTCCTACTAAACTTAAACTAAAACTTGCAGATTCCCTCGTGCTGTCCGGTTTGGAATATGCGGATGTCGTTTATGGACCGTTCCTAACCCAGGCCAGCAGTCGCCGTCTGCAAACCGTCCAATACAGCTGCATATCATTTGCTGTGGGTTGTCCTCCACGTCAGCAGTGGCCCAGGGTCTTCCACCTTATTTGGCCGAAAGTATCCAACTTCGTAACGCCGCCCACGACCGAGATCTTCGACATGTGTCCACCATGGCATCTGTACCGGAGCATCGCCTGTCCTCCTTCAGAAGATAGTTCACATGCTTTGCCTCATATATTGTTAACTTTGTCCTGAATACAATGGGATTCACTAGTCATTCAGTAATCATGAGGTCGCTCAAACGTGATCCCCTCAATCAATCTTTACATCTAGAAGATATGTTTTAATTTAATTTCAATTTCATGAACTGTTTTAGTGTTATACCTTTTGTAACTTAGTATACAATAATCTTTATTTATTTATTTATTTATTTATATTGTCGCCAGTTCTCGATGAACACGAGCCAAAAATTCTTATGACAAATTAATACATATTACGAATACGAGAACGGTAACTTACTGACTTGTCGAAAATGTTTAAAATGCTCCTCCTCTAAAACTTGCTAATAACAAAGTAATAAACACAAAAAATGTATTATGAGTTCACTAAATAATCGCGAGAGAATGCTTAAACCCGAAAATGCATAACCAGAATGGAGAAAATTTAATGATTAAAAATGTACAGAGAAAAATCAACAAATTTGAAAATTCTCTAATAAGGATTATTGTCGATGATATAAGAAATTGGTACCATCATTATATATATATATTATTTATTTAAAAAGCATTATTGGTTTCTTTGTAGTTTTTGTCACTGATTTTCTCAAAACATAGTCTCAGCTCAGACCTTCAAATTTTACGAAATGAAAAGCTTAACAGAAACAGTGTTTACTTGTTCGATCTTGTTTATTGTTGGATACTTAGCTCTTACTCTATTGTATTATTGACAAATTGAGATTATTTTATTTAGGGTGATGTTTACTGTGATATTTAAATTTATTGTATTAAAATAAAATTAAATGGTTCTTGTTTATACTATTTTTAAATTAAACTGATTTTCGGTTTCTGAGTCCCTCGGGCATGTGTTAATATGTGTCAAACGATCTAAAATTTTACAGGAATTAGGTGTGGATATAAAGGAATATCGTAGGATGGATACACAGCAAATATTAGATATTGTAAACTTGGCACATTTTGTCTATTCTTTGACTCTGGTAAAGCGCGAAACGCTCAGCATAGTCAACATTTGTCGAGCAATAATCTTTGGTTAGTACAATTTATTTTCTAAATCCAGGGTTAGCGGCGCTCATAGCCTTACGGTCTCCAGCTGTTGAGCTGCTCTATGCCCATCAATAATGTCAATAGTTTTTGTTTTAACAAAAGGATTCCTCAGTGAAACCACATAAAAAATGTATACTTTTATAATGCCGGTCAGTTGTCACACGGTGGTAGGTGGCGGCACCGTTGCGCTACCGGTGGGAATGTATCACGCCACTAAGATTGATGGGGCAATTTGCGTAAAACATCGAACTTTTCCGCATAACGAGGTCGGCGCAGTAACGTGACAAGACAAGTGGTAAAGATGTTAGGAAATCGGCAATCCCGCCGCACCGGGGCGTTGATAGATCGATTCACCCGCAACTCGTCGAACATCGGACCGAACATGTACAGACATGCTGCGGATTAGAGGGTCGGATTTCGGCTCATTACACAATTGACATAGGCGCCGGGTCACGACAATAAAATTGTAAATACAAAATGTTAACAGTTAATGTTAAATGTTTATTCTAGGATGTTGACTTAGTTTACAGGATGACTCTCAATCGATTTTAGTAAGTTTTGTCTAAGATGACCCCTGAAAGTATGTCATTAATTACACTGTGTGACAGTTAAAATATACTTTTTCTACTTTGCATTCACAATGCACACATTGTCACACTGTTTTCGGAGTTACAATTAACACATTGTAATACCGAAAACAGTAACATGTTTGTCTAAGAGTGGTACACATTGATATCAAATCCCATATGTCAAACGTACAATACATAACCCAACATAACCACACACTGCATCTTCTTAATCGCTTGCAATCGCATAAACTGCGAAATATCATTATGCTATACATATTTAAACATAGGTGTAGCCTGCTATAGTAAGGCCAAAGGATTGGGGTTTCTTAGTTTTGCTGTGTTCATCAAAATACGCCAGCATGAAGTTTTCGGTGATGGTTTACGACTCAGCTAAGTGATCGTTATCATTCTTTTCAACTAAACATCAAATCCCCTTTTCAGATATAATTCAAGGGCCACATTTACTTTAATAAGGTATGATGCGAATATCAAACCTACACCGTAGATACGAACGATTTTAATTACTGCTGCGAGATTGTATATGCGCAATAAATGGTTTATCAGCATACACGTACGAAGCTATAGTACATTTAAAGTGTAGAGGATTTCTTAGTTTATGTAACGTATAAGTTTTCGGTAATATTTTGGACACTTGGATGCTCGGTTCAATTCGTATTCGTTTTTGTCCGTCGCTTTCGACTTTGTCTTAGTTCTGGTTGTGTGCAACGGATTTGTATTACCTCCATCACATGTAATTTTACTAAGTATAATTTATTCTAATAAACTACTTTGCCGAAATTAGAATTGGGTTTCAATTATAAGTGCTTGTAAATATATAAGCCGCAACGGCTACGTAGCGGAATTAGGTAGACACCGCTATTAAACGTTAAGCGTTATAACTTATAACAATTATTTAGTAAGTTCTTGTTCTTTGAAGTAACTAATCACTAATCAGTCACCGCCAAACACTTCTATTCTGATTATTATACTTATGAAACCACTTAAATTTAAAGTTAACAACTTACTTTTTAGGTTAAGTTTCATGTATTTATCACAGTAGGGTTAAAAGTGTTGCGCCAAGCTCCATTATGATCATCGTTGCGACCTCGCTGAATATTTATTCAAACTTGTAGCATAAAGTAAGAGTAAAATTATCCACAATTAGATTTTGTCATGATTTTATCTCATCGATCTCATCCTTAACGAAGTTGATAGTTACTACATTGCTGCCACGTGGTACCCGCAAAATACCCTAGATTCTAATTTAGCGCGATATAGTAACCACAATTTCTAAATTTATATAAAATTAATGACGCAAAGTAGAAAAAATAGTATATTACACTCGTTTTATAAGACGTATTGGCGCACTCGTTCCATTTGGGCACTCCTCGCTACGCTCGTCGTGCCCAAAACAACTCGTGCGCCAATTTGACGTCTTATAAAACTTGTATAATAATATACTGTTACGTAGCTCTTAATGGGGGCGGCTCTAGGTCAGGATGGAGATGTAAATATAAAAGTCGCAGTGTTGTTTACATCGTTCGTGTATTGCTGACCATACAAAATTCCAATACTACAGCTGATATCTAAAATACAATAGTCGCGCTACACTACAAGTAGGTGCTGCAAACTACTGATCCCGTTCCCATCCTTTGCCGTGGCTTTTATATTGAATTTGGCAAGACGTCATGACCTGTTTTGAGCCCCCAAAAATCCTGAGTTAGGATTTTTGGTTGCACACTTCGTAACAATACTATTTCACGAGACATAGTGTAAGTTGTTGAGCTGGTAGAACTGAACATAATGGTTTTTGGGTACTCTAGAACTTCTTCATTTTCCATTCGATTTCCAAAATAAAAAATGCAATTGAAAGAGGGAATATAAACCATTATAAGGATGTACTGTTGGCTCAGATCCAATAAAAAGTCGAAAAGTTATGGACGTTCAAATTCAGAAGAAACAGTTTGATAACCTGTTTCGATCCATCACATTATAGTTCTATTTTTTTATTGAAAGCCCATTTAAATTTGCGTTTAATACGAGTATGTTTATTAGAATCGGTTGAAATTTGACTCAGTTATCGAAGTTTAATCACTGTCTTGACATTCACACTAGGCAGAAGGAATATACCTACGGCCCGACCGCAATAAATCCGTACTCTTGATTCACATTAACTAGACATTATTTTGTTTGTTTATTACCTTGTTTTATTGTATTTTAGTCTATCTAATATGTTATTACGTACTATTCGACTTGCACCCAAATATCGTAAAATCACTAATCGACAAGCTTAACCTATTACAATTGTGTATACTATTAGGACGATGTAGGTCTTTAGTATCACCAAATTTCATATAAAATTCCACTGGTGGGGTCCGAAAATATTATCTTACCGCCATTGCATTTGAAGCTTGGATGCATGAAGCAGTTTATGACACAATTGGACGTCGACAGCGAAGTATTCCGCCATCTTAAAGTAACATTCCTAGATTAAGTGAAGCTGAAATTAACGAAGGTAGGTTACCTTACATTTTCAATCCTTGATAGTAAGAATTTAGGTATTTCAATTGATCTATTTTCAGAAATATTTGTTGGTCCACAAATTTGCAACTAAATTGAATGATGTGGAAAGACGAGCCTGGAATAGTTTTATTTCATTGTGCGAATACATTCTTGGAAATGATAAATGGGCCGACTATGCAAATATTGTACAAGAGTTTTTGAGTGCCTACGGTGAAATGGGCTGCAACATGTCTATCAAAATTCACTTTTGAGAATGATAATGCACATTTGAATTTCTTTCCGGGCAGTCTTGGCCAACTCAGTGACGAACAAGGTGAACGATTTCATCAGGAAATGGAAGCTGTTGAAAGACGTTTCAAGGAAAAAACACCATCAACATTATCGCAAACTACTGCTGGTCACCTAAACGCGAAATAGATGATGTAATATATAAACGACGGAGATCGAGTAAACATTTTTAAGTTTTGTTGTATTTCTTGTTTTTGTTTTATTTTTCATAAATCACGACAGTAACTCAGTACTGTTCCAATAAACGAGTGAAAATTTTACTGTTGGTGCAATTTTTTTGAACCCGAATATACCAGGAAATGTAATGAACGTAAACTATAATGTACATATTGTGATAGTCTCGCAGTTAACAACAAAAAGGAAAAGAAAAAAAAACAGTGTCATAATTTTAGAATAACATTGTAAAATATAAGTTCTAGTAATGTCTAATTAATGTGTATAATGATTTATAATGGATTTATTACAGTTGGCCTGTATATTTCTTCTCCGTAATCTAGCCGGTCAATAAAATTCGATAATTCTGTTAAATTTCAACCGATTCTAATAAGCAAACGCATATTTGATGCAAATTGGATTTCAATAAAAAAATAGCAAACAAATCTAATACAAAATGGCGGAGTTATGAATTTTTATACATGTGCAAGTACCCAAAAACTTTTATTTTTGAAAAAAATGGAGATTTTGGGGGTGTTTGGAAAATTTCAGCTATGCCATTATGTTCAGCTCTACCAGCTCAACAATTTCCGCTATGTCTCATGAAAAGTATATTTCGCTTTTTTTGTTTTGTAACACAGTGTTATACATACTTTTAAGTATAGGCACCTTGGAATATGGAAATTGTCCCAAACTCTTTCGATTACAAACTATAAATTTATATAGACTGTGTGCTCAGAACAGAGAAAGTTCGATTCTACTTTTACAAACAAAATTAGAACAATATGATAATCAAGTTTGACAGAGTTTCGCTTTCCACAATAATCTCAATTCGGCATAATAATGGTATATTAAGCTTTCGGGGCCATCGGATGTTGGCCCAATTTAAATTTTAAAGCCGGGCGAATTTCCGTGACGAGATTTATATTGAGAAATTTTGACCCAAAGCTAGCGAATTCCCCGCACACAGGTGTCTTTTACTGGTCAGGGCTGCGCAAGATAACATCTCCGATATAAAGCCGGGCCGAAGTGGCCCAAATCGGCGGTCCCACCGTCGAATTAGCATATTTACCCAGTAATGGCGCACTAAGTTACACACAATATGTAAAGCGACGAACCGTACAACCCCTCGCGCATATTGGACTATGGGTTTTCCAGAAACAGAAAAAATACTACCGCTGTGCTAAACTAGTCTTTAAAGAAGTCTGGCTATCCAAAGATATAAAAAAGTATATGTTTTGAAAGTTTTGAGTATCAAACTTTCATTCTGTTTTAAATATAAGACGTAAATTAGGTAGCACTACCAATAGTTGGTGGATATACGTCGAGTAAATCAATATCAATCATACTTAAATGACCAGACAGGTTGAGTTTAGCAGCTGCATTTTAATTCGGGCACACTCTCAAAGTGCGATCGATATTTTTAATTAAGTGCTCCACGCTAACTCGATAAGCGGCAGCGTAATTCTGATGGGCTGTAATCGTCGAATTCATTTCGGGTCGTCCATTTATCTAGATGCAGACGCCCCGAATTAAAAAGTTATTGCAACAGACATAAACTGAGATTTAATGATTGGATTTTGGCATCGAAAAGTTGATTGCCGTTGTAATTGGAATTTAACAGCAATGTTTTGAATACATAATGATTGCGGTAGCACGTAGTATCATAGCTTTTAAAAAGATTTATTCGTCGCCACGATACAATATGCTAAAACATTATAAGACATAAGATCACTGACCTAATAGATCTATTACCACAAATCATACGCTTATATTGAAGTGAATGACAAATTTTATCTGGTTTTGGATCTGAAACAATAGCAAATAGTTCTTTCCAACTTACCAATAATTCAAAATGGGAAAGTAATTCAATTATGAGTACATATACAATATATACATGTTAGGATACATTTAAACTATTTCTGGTAAATAGAATAAATCTGCCAGCACCAATCAAGTGCAGTTCACAATTTGAAGATGTTATAATTGGCTTAATAACGATAATAAGATATATTTCTGTATATCTGTAGTGTGTGAGTAGTGTGTAAACACCAAGAAAAAAATAATAAGTACTTTCACGGCCAGAATCATTCGGAAGACATATTATTTTAAAAAAATTGAATCGTATATACCCCGTCACAACTCTCAAGCTACCGCTCCCATGTATTTACTTAGGGCTAACGTTGTTAAAAGTTGAGTTTTTCACCAAAATCATGATAATGTGTTTATCTCTCAATCTATATGGCTCTCAAGAAAAGTCGTATAGTATGAGGGAATTTTTCTTGCCAAAGATAATGAACATAATGAATATATAAGATAAAATAGAACCGAAGATACATAGACAAAAATCCTGTACTAGCGTTCATCGAGCATGCAACAAAAAGTTCCAATAACAAATAATTAATAGACAGTTAAAGGTCGACAATATTCTTTGGAATTTATTCAATTAAATTGTTGAGGGATAATATTTAAAACTTAAATTAGTATGGAGAACAGTCCACAAACAAAAATATACGTAACTTGCTAGACAAAGATACAACGCGTATTTTGGAAACACGCTTTCACTCCAAAACAGACAGAGAGAAAAGTGGTGGTAGGTACTCGCGAATACAGACGCGTGGTGGGGGCGCATTCCTGACCGTGCACGTGAAAAACCGGTTTCAAAACGAAAATACGAACCAAAATATTGCGGTTGTGGCTTAGTTAGTGTTAATCTCCACCAACGGACAGATAATTTGTTTATAAATGATCTATATCAAGCGCGAAATATCGGTGAAAGTGGGAACAATGTGATTTGTGATGTTGTGTTCGGACGCTCAAGTGAATTTGTGCGATTTTCTGGAAACTATCATACGGGACTGCGTAGTTGTACGGAACCAGGTTTGTTTTGGTTATGTTTATGGCTTTGTCGCATACTTATTTTGGTTTACGTTTCTTAATTAGGCGTGGACGTCTTCATGGCACAATGGAAATCAAGCCTGGCGTCAACGATGGATAGAAAAGGTTAGATTTATTTGTTTTAGTTAGTTTTAAGACTGCGAAAGGGTTAATTAATTAACATAAGGATCTTGGAGTATTAATAACAAAATAACGAGCAGTATAAAACTAAAAGTGACCAAATCGACCAGTGATAGCAAGCAACGATCCCTCAAATCGTTTCCAAATCCAAAAAGAAGTGGACACGTACCCATTTTCGCTTTTTTCGAATAATTGTTTGGGGTTTGGGAAAACTTAAGATTAAAGTTATAGGACTTGTAAAGGACTTTCCAAGGAAGTCCAACCCACCCCTACAGTGCCCTGAAAACTACCCTTAAATGAAAAAAATGTGATGTGGCCAGGCACATGACTTTATCATACTATATATAAATTTAATAGTTTAGCTGCATGAGATTCTATGTGATCGAGATCTGCTATGTCTGCATTAAAATAAAACTAGTAGAACTAGACAGATATGTCGATTAAAGCTGCGTTCGGATATTGTGCGCCGTTGACACCGGGTACAGTGTCCAAATGACACGTGCTATTGGGTGTAAAAAGTGTAACGGTGTGCAATATCCGAACGCAGCTTATATTGACAGTAGGTATTGTCAAAACATTAGCGTTTGACACTACCTACTGTCATTAGAATAAAAATCTCTGACATATCCTGGCTACTAGTTTTGATGCAGTACGACCGATCTCGATGAAGTGGAATTTGCTCATGCAGCTAAACTATTGATTGTACCAAAACATTTCATAGTCATAAATTATTCAGAATTTCCTCTTTTTTATTATTTAACTATTTTGACGAAATTCCAGAAATAGCTAAACCTCCAGTTGCTTTGGACCAATTTCAACAGAAAGCTTTTCAGCTCTAAGTTTGGTCATTAAACTCCTAAATATGAAGTTTTGTCCTGATACCTTTAGTACTTTCTCCAGAATCGTCGCCACAAAAAAAAAAACGGGTACACACATCCATATACACACACAGACATTTTTTGTTCCTTGGTCAAAAATTTTCAGGGGACCCAAAACGACTTATTTCCGCGAAAATCTCAAAAATTTGTTTGGCACGATTACAATACTTTACCTACATACTATATGATAAAGTAAAAATGTACATTTTTTTCAGAAAATTGACCGTTCTAGTCATTCCATTCTATTTTTTTCTCATAGAAATCATTACTATGTCTAGTGGAATGTGTCTAAACACTTGTCAGTTAATTTCCATATGTTTAAACAAATTCTATTTGTTTAAATTATTCGTTTTTCTCGAAAATCCGTCTGAATCCTGTTTTCTGAGTTCGAAATGGCAGTTTATTATCTTAGAGTGACATTATTCATTAAGCATTTCTCCCTATTGTTTAAACAATCAATTATTATTCATTTACATCTTATTTTGTAATCTTATATTATTTTGTAATTATGGTAGAAAAGTCAGCTTTTACGTCAGTTTCTACGTTAGGACTGTTCATATTCATCAACATCATAATGTTTCATCCGATTGGTAACAGTGCCGTCCTCACGATTGGTGGTTTTGACTCTTTGTAAATTTCGATGGCTTTTTAATACGCTATCGATGATAATTACTATGTCAATCCTCTGTCTGATGATAGTGTTCATTAATGGCTAGCCTGGTGTTCTTTAACTCGTCATGCGTCAGACCTGTCTTTGACCCTTTGGTCTTGCGATTCCTGCTATTTTCTTTGACTGACACACCGTATATCAAATCTTGGTATATTCATTGTGACGAAGGAGTCAGTCCAAGTGTTTCCGTTCATTGTCTAGGGTTGTGTAGACGCAGTCCGTCTCGGCTGGGTATTATATGATGATGTGTGATTTCGAATCTAGTATCAGCTATTGAAAACTCATGCTGGTGGAATCAATATGCAACCAACATTGCTAAAATATCGGATTTGTATTAGGACTAACCAGGACTAACCAAAACTGTAGAAAATATCCTATTTATATGAAATTTATTTCCTGTAACAATCTTAAAATATATTCAACATAGCAGAACATTTATGGCGTCAGTTTTGGTCAAAATATAGGATTTGTGTGAATCTTATCTGCTGTAATACATATATACATTTCTGATATTTGATATCAGACTTTAAAAACGGATGCAATATAACTTCTAAAAATATAAAAACAGTCCGATTGGCGTTAGTTCTTGTGACATTGCTAACTCATCTGGTTCAAATACAGTAGTTGTACATTATAATTAGCTTGCTTGGGCTGTTTTTGTTTTTAATTTAAAATATGTGTATTTTATTAATGCCAATTCCACTGTGTTTTGAGTCTATCATTGGTTTGAAAAAATAAACTTCTCTTGATATTTTAGACAAGTAAGATTATTTTTTTAGATAAATAATCAGCATAAGAATGCGCTTTTTAGAGACAATATTGCCCTTTTTGTATCTTTTCAAATAAATATGATCTGCATGCATTTGCGTGAACGGTTAAGTTTCGGATGTTGATTAAGATTTTAAAATTATTTTGGCCTCCTTAATGTAGTCTCAAAATAGTTTACATTTGGCTTTCTTTCAACGTTCTATACTTGTTTTATGATAAAAGATTTCTTAACCTTAATTTCAAAGTCATTTTCAAGTCAACAAGTGGATATTTAACGATGCAGCAATTTTATTATTTTAGGTTTTAGCTAGCTTTTCGGATATATTTGCCATAGTGCAACCCTTCTAGTTGTAGACGCTCCTAGAACCTGGACTCACATTATTTTACATATCACCATATTTATGTTTTTAAATGCCAATTATATCACGTAAATACCTTAATCACATAACTTAATCATAACTTCATCATGCACATTACTCAATGTTTGATAGTACTGAAAATGGGTTTATTACGGGTTTAGTTGCATATTATTTTCCCCGCAGAAAACGCGGCAGCGCAAATTCACCATATTACCAAGTAAAATAAGAATTTAACCGTAATTCTTCAAAGCGCACACAGTCAAATCAGCTCCACTTTAAAATGTGCGCTGCTATGCAGCCGTAGGACAATTTTTTTGCGGGCAAGCGCGTGATTACAAAAGTCGCAAAAAAGTACAATATCCGCGCTCAGCGTACAATCGCCGTATTTCGATGAGATAACATCACAAAGTGAAATTACATGTTTTGTTAGTAGCCGAGGCGGCCTGTGATGTTGGCGCCGCGTGCCGGAAGCGAGCGAAACTCGGCATTGAAGTGTTCCGGGCAGTGCCGTACGTAGAAACACGCCTGGCGGAGGCGCCGGATGGTAGTGTGAGGGACGTCCCGGGCACCGTTGACAACTGTCGCGTACGAACCCCGAAACGCATCCAAGCCCGACCTCTCGCCTTTCGCAATTTTCCGCCGTATATTTCCATTCGCACGCGTCATTTTCACGAGCACATCGTCCCACACATACATACACATATATACGGCGGCGGGGAAACTTGTAGGGTTTAGGAGGTTGGCAAACACCCAACCTACTCCCACAAACCGTATCTCGCGTGACAGATGTGTACACAATATTTTTTGTTACGCGTATGCCACGTCGCAAAGCACAAGTCGAACAATCACGTACCGATATTTCCATCTTCTCTTGTGTGAATGTTTTGTATAAGGTAGATGGTTTTCGATGAAAATAAATCCAAATTATTTGTAAAGCGATATTTTCCTTTGTTCTACTTTGCGTTCACAATGACACTTTATATTACTGTTTTTGGTGTTACAATGCATCAAATTGTAGCTAGCACTGTTTTGGTAACTTTTAGGTTTCTAGGATCGGTGGCATTCATATCAAACGTGGGGTCTTTAAGCATAAATCTTTGAGCCCAAATCTGTACTCTTAGATCTATGGAATGTCTTCATGTTAACCCTTTATTTTAACAAGAACGAAAAGATAACAAGAATTTGTTGGCTTAAAAGTTTTAAAAAAGGTTTTCATTTCATTCTTTTTATGTATGTACCCCAACCAGCTCAGCTGTCTCTCATCTGTTATTCTTTCTATCGGTTTTAGTTTTAGTTGCGTAACTGTCGTGTTTCCTACCCTGTTCCTTCGCGTAATCCCTTTGACTTTCCTTAAAAATCGCATTTCTATAGCTCTCAGCCTTCTTTTATTTCTGTTGGTTATTATTCATGAGTCACTGCGATATATAAAAGCGGGTCTGACCACCTTCTGGTAACCTTGTGTTTTTATAATAAATAATAATATGCCTTAATATAATAATATATATATATATATATATATATATAATATATCTTTTGATATTTCCCGTTTGCCTAGGAATATAATTCTTAGGATATTATACATTCTTCCAGCTTTCCCTATGCTATCTCCTGGTTTATTTTACCATTATCTTCTACAACTATCCCTAGGTAATTGTAACTTTAACCTGCTCTAGCATTTTCGGTCTATTTCAATTTCATGATGTCTTTCTTCTATGGCGATGTCTTAAGTTTTCAGTTTGATTTCTATATTGATCTTCCTCTGTTCTTCATGGTATATTATAAGGTTGTGTTCTAGATTTTCTTTGGATTCTGCTATGTGCCATGTCTTCAGCAAAGATTAGTTCCTCTACTGTTATCGTTTTCATTCTCCATGATGATATTCTCATACTTTTGGATCTCTCTTTGCATCTCTTTACAGTATCGTCTATAACTATTCAAAATAATGGCGGGCTCACTACGCAACCTTGTTTTGGGCATATCTTTGCTTCGAATTCTGATGATGATTCATCGTTGTGCGTTCTTACTTTGTTAGTATTGCTTTTCTACAGAGTCTTTATCATTTCTATCATGCCCGTTTCTACTGCTCTCCTTTCCAAACTGAAACATACATCTCCTGTCGATGAAACATGTGATGTTCGTTCCTTTTTTTGTAATTTTTCTCCCAGTTGTGTTAAGGTGAATGTCAATCTTGAGTAGTTCTACCTTTTCTGAAGCCATGTTGCGTATCTTTCAATGTCAATTCTAGTCTCTCTCTTAGTCTCTTTTCTAATATTCTTGTAAATACCTTCCCGAGGATACTTGTTAACATGATTTCTCTGTACTTTTTGCGTCTGCCATTTTAAACAGTGGCAATATAACCACAGCGTTCCAGAGCTTAGGGTTCGCTTTTCTAGTAGAACCTCATTCATCAGGTCGCAAAATTTATTTTTGCACGTACTATCCCCTATATATTTCACAATTTCTCCTTGTTTCTCCTTACGTTTTTCTAACCAGTATAGTCGTGTACGATTTTCATTTGGTGGTATTTCTTCCATTTGACTTTCTTTTCTTTAACGTTTTGTTGTACGTCTTGCGTCCACCATCTGTTTTTTTTTCTTACTAGAGTGTTCGATATTTTTGCTGCTGCACAGCTTTCCTTTGCTGCGTTAATTACATTCTCTTTGAATTGGATCAATTTGACCTCTATTCTTCTTATTGTATTTGTTTCTTTTCCATTTTGTTTACTTGGCATATATTCCTAGTCTCACCATCCTTCCTTATTTTTTCTATAGTTATTTTCTTCCTTTTGACTTGTCTTGTGTAGCCATCATTTGACTTAATTTCCATAATTTCTTAACTAAATATTTAAACTCTATTGTGCGTTTATGCACAATTGGCACCATTCTCTCCATAGCAACTTTGGTGTGATAAAGATTAAAATACAGTGTGTGATTTTTACAACGTTTATTTAAAAATCAATAGTGAGCCCAAACAAATATATCCACAAAGGCTTTTTCCACAAACACTCTTTTTTCTTTATTTAGCCTTTGTTGGATGGGCTATAGTCTATTTAATAACTAGGAGGAATAAAACCAGACGCCAGATTCACATAGGAAAAAATTGAGAGAACATTACCAGAAATGTCCCAGATATTTTTGCGGTTAAATTTGAGTTATTTTGAGGATAAACGTATTTGTTGTCAACAACAAAGGTGCTTCGGTGAATTTTTCTCTAAAAAGTCTTAATACGTGTCTAAATAGGTCAAAATAAACCTTGTAGAATATAAATTAGTGTACTTATATAAAACAAAGCCATACAAAACACAGCCATAAGTGCAATAAAAACTACATCAGTAAAAAAGATCAACTCTTTTTATTTTCCCAATTATATAAAACAAATTAGATATTTATACTACGGGTTACTGAGTAAAGTCTTCGACATCGTAAAAGTATAATAAAAGGTAACAATTCTGTATGTAATATCTTATCAGTAATAAAAAAACTCTAAATACAATTAAATCATTTTTATAGTCGAAGAATTTAGTATGTCATCTTTTTTGCATTTTGTTGGTGCCTAGAAAAACAAACAATAAAAATATATATTTTATTATAATAATAATACTATATCTTAAACATCATCATCATCGTCACTTAAATACACTATATCTGTCGCTATATGTATTAACATGAATTATTAGTGGTTCAACAATTTTGTCCACGATCCCATCTGAAGTCATCATTTTATCTCTTCCTTTATTACATGTTCTTCAATATTACTCCCATGTGTGCTTGTTACATTCCCAATGGCTTCTATTAAAAGCGGTTTGACGTCTTCCAAGTTAAATGTGGTATTTTTCGCTGTAACCTCATTTTTAATTTGGGGCCATATGAGCTCGATCGGATTCAACTCGCAATCATATATATCGAACTTATTTCTTTGTTGCTTTATTAAACACAATAATTCTGATCGTACCATATCTTCTTCATATACGTTATTCTTCAAGCAAAGCCAGTCCTGCATATGTTTTTTCGTTGAGGACGTTGTTGGTATTTTTTCAACCTTGCGGCTGTGGTAAGAAGCATTGTCCATAACAATCACTGCGTTATCTGGAAATTTTGGTATAAAAGCATGAACCAGTTTTCAAATACATCCGCTTTCATTTCTTCATGGTAATCTGCAGTTTTTTTACCTTCAAATACCAACAATCTTCCATCAACAAAACCAGCTTTTGATCCAACATGTAAAATGATGAGCCGTCTTCCCTTTCCGGATGGATTTTTGAGTCCCGTACTGTATCCTTCGAGAAAGGCCTGTTTCTTATCTTGAATAGCGGTATCTACCCATACCTTTTCTTTTGTGTGACCTTCATTTAATGGCTTAATGGCTCTTAAATACTTGCGTCGTCATACAATTATATCGTCACATTCCAGTAGAATGCTCTTGCGGTTTCTCTTTGTAAATCTGTAAAAAAATATACATTATAAAAAGATTGCCGGTTGGCATATCAGTATGTAGCCACGCTCATTCGTGTTTGTAGCACGTTTCATGCTCCTTCGTGTCTGTACACACTTGAAATTAATTTTCTTCATATTGGTATAAAGTGACGAACGAGACATTGTTGGAACTTCTGGATGACCTTTAATTTCGTTCAAAATTTTGTCCAACGTCGGAATTTTATTTTTATAAAAAAAAGCCAGGTATTATTCGTCGTATAGCATTTTTCTCAATGTCATCAACATTTGTTGCCATTGACGGTCTGCCTCCCCCTCTTCTGAGGCTGCGAATCTCTCCGGCCTCCTTGTACTCTTTTATTACGCGGTACACAGTGGATCTTGCTACCCCTATAAATAAAACAAAATAAAACTGTGTAATTTGGATTGATATTTTAAAGAAAATACAAGTCAAATCAAATTTTAATGAAACCTGTGATGATACCAAAAAGGTTCAGGTACCACAAAGTATTGCAATGTAATTGTAAATTAATTGACTATGGGTACCTACCCATTGTATCCACAATTTTAGCGATCACAGCGAGTTTTTTCGCTTGGGGTTCGTTAGTTACAATTTGTTTGTACATATTTAAAATACCTTGCTTTTCAGCTAAGGTTAATTGACCCATTTCTAACATTTTACGCTTTTTTCGGGGGCGAAACTTGCGCTGAACTTGTACTTGGCACAGAATCCATATTTAGTTCTTGTACGAGCTGCTGGTAAAATTGAACTGAAGTCGCGAATAACACACAAAACAATGGATAACAGGTACCCATGTTTGTTTATGGTTTGTTTACCTGTTACTTAACCTAACGGGATTTCAAAGTGGGCGCGATAGCGTAAATTTGCCCGGTGTAAAGCCGTCTTGGATCCAGCCAATCACAGGCGAGGTCTTCCTAGTAACGCGTTTGAAAAGTTTCTCCTAGTTATTAAATGGACTATAGGAGTGAACTCAAACATCTAGGTTTATTTGTGTAGCTACCCGTCAGACTAGTTTTATACCAGTGTAAGTCTTATATAATCTTACTGTATGTTATAGTATTTCAACCCAAATATCGATAAAAAAATACAGGGTAAAAATCACTGCAACAAATTCTATCGATGAAAATAAAACTTCCACGCAAACTGTCCACGGGTGAGGTTATGTGCATCGGTTTTCATCATCACCGCCCCGCTTGTCCGTGTTCGGCTATTGTGTCCGTTGCTGGTCGGAATATTTATTGTGACAAATCGACGCGGTTTCAGCAGCGGCGACGTGGCAATTTCCTGGCAGGCCATTAGCGGCAGTTTGTACCTTGGGTGCGTGACTTCCCTTGGTATCAATTTGCCTCAACTCTCCTCTGCTGCTGTTGTTGGTTGAATGTTTGCGATGAATTTTATTGCATCGATGTATGTACCTACTCCGTATGGATATCACGTCAGGCAGCCAAAATGACCAGTCAAATTAGCCCTGCTAGTCCCCTGCTAACAAATCAGCAACAAATCAGTCTTACATACAGTGAGCGCATAAAGTATGGAATCACGACAAAATCTGAAGAACGGTTTGGTATTTTTAAAAATCCTCCAACACGTCGATTTATAATTATCAAAATATACCTTCTGATATAAAATTAATTTTTTTACCTTCAATTGTTTTTAACAGATGATCTTTCAATTGTCGTAATGGTAGCATAATATTTTTATGGCCTTACATAAGAAAATTTTCGAGAAAAAGACAATTGAAGGTTATGAAATAAAAGTGACAAACTCTCCGGAACGGCTGTACCGTATTTAACGAAATTTTGGAATTAAGTATTTTGCAGCCATGTGAAGTCACTGGCGTTATTGTCGTTGATGCAACGTTTACAGTTTCTGAGATGTAACCTCAATCTTTTGAATTTGAAATAGTATATTGTGTATATGTTGACATTTTCTGTTAGTCTTCATTATTCAAAAAACATCTAGAAAGTAACAAAAACCTTTATTCCTTAAGTCTAAAAATTAACAAAGAAAAAATTGATAACAAAACATCATTACATTTTCTACTGCAACTACTCTAGTTGGTTTATGAGGATTCTCAACCATTGACAAGAACACATTGTTTTAAAAATGGTGATTGGATGAATGAAACCCCTTTTTGATTTGCAAGATATTTTTTATAATTTATATAGGATACATGTTTCGGCAGTTATGTATCTCATTGAACAGTACCACATCTGTAGAAATAATTTAGACCCAACAACCAATCTGATGAACGAGCAGGTCGACTTCTATATAAAGCCCCATTCTTATTTAAACTTGAACTAACATCAAATTTTGCACAAGTTTTTTCCCTCCCACCTTCCTGAACCTGATTTTGCATCTCCATATAAAGTATTTGTTCTTGTGCGTTGCTTTCAGAATTTATTACTTTTCTCACTCAAATTGGATTCACTCAAGTTTTTGATGATCTGAAGGGTTTTGACGTAATGTGCTTCGATTTGCCTGTTGACTTTATTACCAATTGATTGTATTTGTCTTGTAATTTGTGATATAATTTTGTACTTGATTTCCCACTTTTATTTATTCGTTTTTGAAGGACATGCATATCCTGCATGTTGGCTCCACTTTGTATTGCAGTTCTCTCATACTTGACGAAGTTAAGTTTTGATGACGAATTTCACTGTACACATTGTTTGGTTGTAATATTGCAATCTAGAATTGATTATAACATCTAACAGAGTTCCTTCACATATATGCTTATATTTGGGACGCCAAATACACAAGTATTGTTTTTTTATGAAGAATTTCTGATTGTATTCAATTTTGGTTAAGCCACCGAACACACACATAATGTGAAAATTAATGTAACACACTGCGTTTTACTTTTTGACTATGTTACCGATTGATTGTATTTGTATTGTAATTTTTTGACATTTTTTGTATTTGGCTTTCCACTTTGATTTTTTATCTATTTATTTTTTGTTTTTATTTAATCGTTTATGAAGAAACATACATACCTTGCATGTCGGCTCCACTTTGTAGTGCATTTCTCTCATACTTGACGAAGTTAAGTTTTGATGACGAATTTTACTGTACTACACTGTTTTGGTTCTGATATTGAAATCTTGTATTGATTATGTCTTCTTACAGTTTTTCTTTACATATATACTTATATTTAGAACGCCAAATACACACGGATAGTCTATTCATAGAAATTTACTGATTATATTCACTTTTGGTTAGGCTACCGAACACACACAGTCGTTTGGATTCTCAATCATTTTTCGTTTACGCCATTGCTGCGTTCAATTTCGTCTAGTTGTGCACTATATTTCTCTGAAGAAGAAAATCGTTTTAAAGTATAACTGTCTATGATATCTCACAAAGAATCCAACTTATAAATCTCCACCTGACAGTAAGTAATATAGCGATAATAATATATGATGTCGGTTATAATGTTTTGTTTTCCTTTGTAGACTTAGGATTGATAATGGCATAACTGCCGAAACATGTATCCTATATAAATTATAAAAAATATATTGCAAATCAAAAAGGGGTTTCATTCATCCAATCACCATTTTCAAACTAATTGCAAGTATGCAACATCACACATTTACATTGTTTTAAGTTTGATCGGTTTACTTTTTTTATTGTTGTTATTTTTTGTTATCAATTTTTGTTTGGTAATTTTTAGACCTAAGTAATAAAGGTTTTTGTTAGTTTCTAGATGTTTCTGATATAATACGTAATAAGCGTAGAAACATTGAATAGGCAATGGAAGACTGTAACAGAAAACATCAAAATATACAGGCTGTTCTATTTCAAATTCAAAAGTTTGAGGTTACATCTCAGAAACTGTAAACGTTGCATCAACGATAATAACGCCAGTGACTTCAGATGGTTGCAAAATACTTAATTCCAAAATTCCGTTAAATTCGGTCGAACCGTTCCGGAGATTTTGTCACTTTTATTTCATAACCTTCAATTGTCTTTTTCTCGAAAATTTTCTTATGTAAAGCGATAAAAATATTATGCTACCATTAGGGACAATTAAAAGATCTGTCAAATTCATTAAAAAAATATAGGGTTCTCATTTAAAAAAGATGTCGATGACGTCATCTGTTAAAAACAATTAAAGGTACAAAAATTAATTTGATATCATAAGGTGTATTTTGATAATTATAAATCGACGTGTTCGAGGATTTTTTAAAATAGCAAACCGTTCTTGAGATTTTGTCATGTTTCCATACTTTACGCGCTGACTGTATATCAGTTTTATTCGTATATTTTAAAGAAGCATCGGAATCTAAAATAATAAGATTTAGAATCATTTCTAAGAAAATTAGAAACGAGTTAAGTTTTTGTTTCACATAATATCTGAAAAGTATAATGGGTCTAAATTACATGGTGATTATCTATAAATATTGCAGTGAATATTTTCTACAAAAGAAGGAATCAATGTCTTGTTTTCGTTAAACTAGCTCGATAAAGAATATAGGTATATAGATAGAGACAAATACGTTGACCACAATACACCACATTTTCACCTAATTATTTGATGATAAATAAAAAGACGTTACGTAATTTGGAAAGTGTTTCTTTAATATGAAGCAATTTGTGTGACGATCGATTTCGGTAAATAAATTATCATCCCCAGGTCAACACTACAGAAAGAGAGGTATAATTACCAACACTGTTCTTAACGAGGTAACAATTAACTTACTGTCATTCGGACAACTAGAAGGTCATAAATTCGTTAAAGTTGTCACAGCAACAAACCCAATCTTTCCATTGGAGGTGGTTTTAATTATGATAAAACTATAAATAAGTGAACTGTATACACTACGTATAACTGGAAAGGACCCGTCATGGTCAATAAGTGAGGCAAACGAATTTGCCATATGCAACCCGCAGTGAACTGGGCAAGCTCTCTCTTTCTATCTCAAACGGTACTATGGCCGCATGCGGTTTCAATTTAACTTTTTTATTTGTAATATCTTTTTCAATTTAATTGGAACAAATTAACCAACCCTTAACTCTTGCAGTGTGTTAAATACATGACATAATAATTGCAGATTTAATAAAAGTTAAATTTTATTCATATATTCCGCCTAATTAAAATTTACAGACTAGGTACTATCGCGAGCATAAAAAACGGGGACACTCAAATTTGCACTAATTAAACTGGGCTACGTAATGCCATGTCAGTACGTGTCATGTGTCAGTACGTGCCATGTCACATTAATGTCATCGTGAATTTTGACGTAAGAAATAAAAATGACGCAGTTGAATGAATTTCAGAAGGAAATAATTTAAACTCGACTTCACGATGGAATCAGCATTCGAGAAATTGCTACTGAATTAAGTGTCGGCAAGAATACCGCGGAGAATAAAATTGATGAAACCGGAACAAATTTGTAGGTTGACAAATACTGTCAAAGTTTAGACGTCATAGGTTAACAACTACTGTCAAAGTAAATGTTACACAACTAAAATTGTTGAGAATCGAAGTGCCTAATTTCACTTTGCTGTCCCCGCTTTTTATGCTCGCGACCTATGGTACTGTCAAATTATATATTAGTAGTTATTCCTTAATTTGAAACATTTGCAGTCCAATAACTAAATGCCCTGTGTATTACTGAATTAAGGAAACGCATTATGACATTAAAAGTAGTCCACATGATGCTGCTACTTATAAATTATTTTTCACACTTTAAAATTTGTATTTAGTCAAATTGAAACATGGCACAATGTCTACAACGGTTTGTTACTTGCAAAATTTCATCGATTTTTAATTATCAAAATATACATATTTATATCAAATTTAATTTCTGACTTTTAATTGTTTTCGACTTATGACATCATCGACACTTCCTAAATGGCAATCCCATATTTTTTGTACTGATATTGGTAGATCTGTTAATTGTCGTAAAGAGAATTCACAAAACTTATAGTTACACTTAGACAGTTGAAACATAGGGTTATATTGATAACTTTGGTTTGTTTATGGTAAGCGAATAGCCCGTTTTCAAAAGCTGCAAATCGCTGTAAATGCGTTAAAAACATTTGGGAACAAATTTTTTTAATTTCAGGTAAAAATACAATTATTTAGGTTTACCTGTCATTAAAATTTATTTCGGTATACTCTTTATCAATTTCATGTTTTGGAAATGGAATTATTTATCGGAATCGATCATGACACAAATCGTTTCAAATTAAAGAAACATTTTCCATATTAAGTAACGTCTTTTTATTTCTCAAATCCAAATATGGAAAGGGTGGAATACTTTATGACTATAATTATTCGCTGTTGTGGTCGTAATTTCAAGTTTCATGTAATTATGAACAGTCCATATGTTACGGTCATAGTGATAAATAGGTTATTATTAATAATTACCGGTTATTATTAATAATAGCCAAGTGGCGAGGTTAAAGTGAAGAATTTTTCAACAGGAACCGGCTATTATTAATAATTTCCAGCATGCTGTGGTCAATGTGATAAATTTCAATTCGATATTGCATTAAGGTGATGCTACAATATAATAGAGCTTCAGACTTGGAATTCTGCTAGTATCTACATAATCGCCACACAACGAATCTATTCATTGGGTTTTCAGTGTTGGGCCTTTAGTGACGTTAATCCTGACTAACTTATTTAGTTACTATTCATGACTAAAATAACGAAGATTATCAAAACGAGACTACAAAATGCCAATCCATACTAATTCATACTAATCCATACTAACTCTTTGGGTCATGCTTATTTGCGCAATTCTTAAAAGCTAAGTAAGTAATAACTTAGAAACTCGGTTTGTATTATTCTGCCAGTGCATACGTACATAGTGTTTCTGAATTATGCGCATTATGGCTGGTGTGAAGAGCACAGCATCTTGCCGTGATATTTTTAAAGATTTTAAAATTTTAACTCTGTGTTGTTTGTATATTTTTGAACTGTCAATATTTGTTTTTAAAAATAGAACTTGTTTATCCAAAAGGTCTGATAGACACCATTTCATCACCCGACGTTGTAGCGATTTAGATGTTCCATACGCTGGATTAGACATTAAGGCCAAATCTCCCAATTGTCTGGGACCGAGGCTTTTCAATATGTTGCCAACATGGTTGAAGCAGGAAAAGTCTCTGCCAAAATTTAAAAAATGTTTAAGGTTGCTTCTTGTTAATAAAGGGTTTTACAACCTACAAGAGTTTACATCATGTGTTCTGTAGTTTTCATGTGTGTAGTTTCGCCACTACATATCTTTGCGGCTTTTGTTTGTGTTCTGTTTGTAGTTTGTCTATATTTTGTAGTTATCCACTCTGTGATTTATTTGTATTGTTGTATATGATGTTGTATACAGGTATGTGTGTATGTTATATTTGTATACACTGAACTTGACCTGTCCAATGTAACACTGTTACCTAATGGAAATAAACGCTTATTATTATTATTATATTATTATTATTGTATTTTATAATTCGTGGCAAGAAAAATTATTTTTATTTATAACTTATTATTTATTACCTTTTTAATACAAAACTTTAAAAAATGTTTTATATTTAATTTTGAATACAAAAGTCGTTCTAGACCTTTATTTTTTTGTGGTTGTACAACAATTACACCATTTATATTGTAAAATTAAAGCAAGATAAAGTTTGTAACAATAGGACGTCATATTCTTTTGTTTTTTGTATTTTTTTAGATTATATCCGTCAGATATTAGATATGCTTTCGGTAGGTATAGGTAATGGACAACCTAATGTAGGGAAGATTGGGGCAAGTTGTTAGAATGTTTAATCTTTTATTTATACAATAGTACTTTATTGTCAAACACCAAAAGTAAAAATATTGTGTTAGCAACAGAATCATACAAAAATGTTTTTTACAATGTATGTAAAAATATCTATGTAAACTAGTCTCGCCTATTCTTGCATGTATTGCCTGAAAATACATGCAAGAAAAAAAAGAAATGCAAAGAAAGAATTATTATTAAATGCGCAAAATTTCAAGATAAATGCGATTTGAGAAGTTACTTAATAAATTGGATTTGTACATTTACAAAAAACCACCCACATGCATTATAGTATATTACATTACAAGAGCTGTAACTAGCACATTACGTACGAGTGGAAATTTAACATACGAGCCGCGAAGCGGCGAGTTTTGTTATTTTCCACGAGTATGTAATATGCGTGACAGCTCGAGTATTGTAGGTACATAATATTACCTACGACCGACAATTTCAATAAATTGTATCAACAATGACAAACAAATACAGGTAAGAATATTTGACGGTTAACCAATCAATGTATTCGCTCGACATCTATTGCAACTACGGAGAAATTTGTCTGAAGTGTCGATAGAAAATTCCAGTACAAATTCAACATAAATTATAACGTGCTAGTAATAATATGTTACAGCTCGAGTATTGCAGTTAGTTACGACCGATAATTTCAATAAATATAAATTGTATCAAAAATGACAAATAAATAACCAAAACGTTCGCGCGACATCTGTCATTATGACATTAGGTCGTGCGTTAAAAACACAAACGCACAGCCAAAGGCACACGTATGTTATAAGCGATATACGAGCTAAGTAGTCCGTGACGTAAGGGACACATACGGTCGTAGGTAAAATATAAAAATGGGTGTTATTGATAATAACGTGGTTAACTTTTTTGAACACTCTGTATAAAATGGTCTTTTTTATGTTTTCGTCATTGAGCCGTCCTTGGGTGTATACTAAATATCTTTACCAATTATATCCAGTAGTTTCTAAAGTACAAGAGAGACAAAAGAAAACAGTCTGTATTATCAATGTTTTGTATTATTCATAATTTTGGACATTGGGCTAGCCGTACTGATGATTTGCGTCGAGTAAATAAATATAATAGCCTACATAGTAATCAAAATAACTTAGCTAACTTCTTTGAAGACTGTATACAAAAGATTTTTTAAAAAGTAACGTTTTTATCACTTTTACCGTGCCCGTTAGGAAATTATTAATAATAGCCGGTCCATGTGATTATTTAAGTGTTTCTAATCACATTGACCAAATGATGCGGTTATTATTAATAATAGCCGGTAATTATTAATACAAACCACATTTATCACTTTAACCGTAACACATATTCCAGAACCACCATCCATTAACTGTACTCGTATACTCAAGACCACAAAAAGTTAGTTTTGCAAATAAAACGAAAAAATAATACGAGGAAAGGATAGTTGTAAATTTATATCAAAGAATAAAGCTCCAAAAGTCCGATGAAAATTATGTATTTTGATTTCTTACAATATCCGGATTTTGAGAGACATTCTCGTCATCAGTTGTAAACGTCCATAGAAAGCGCTCCATTTCAAGTACATCAGAACACCTCGTATTTTGTCGCATGAATTGGGTGTATAAAGTTCGTTTGATCTATCAGATATGCTGCACACTTCGCGTGTGAACAGTGATTACAAAAAAATACACAAGTGGCCAGTATTGTTCAATTTGTCTTTGCTATCTGCAGCTGGTACTTCAGAGACAGTCACTTTTACGTCTCGAAAACTTTGGGGTCACCAAATAATAATATTCGTAAACGGTGGTGAGATTAAGTTATATCGCAGCTAGCGCACACAACTGGTTGTCAAAATATGAGGGAACAGAAGATGAGTAGGTACTCAAAATATGAGGGAAGAGAAGATGTTACTCATCTTCACTTCCCTCATATTTTGACAGGCAGTTGTGTGCGCTAGCTGCGATATTTGCAAAGTTAATCTCACCACCGTTTACGAATATTATTATTTGGTGACCCCAAAGTTTTCGAGACGTAAAAGTGACTGTCTCTGATGTATCAGCTGCAGATAGCAACGACAAATTGAACAATACTGGCCACTTGTGTGTCTTTTTTGTAATCACTGTTCACACGCGAAGTGTGCAGCATATCTGATAGATCAAACGAACTTTATACACCCAATTCATGCGACAAAATACGAGGTGTTCTGATGTACTTGAAATGTAGCGCTTTTTATAGACGTTTACAACTGATGACGAGAATGTCTCTCGAAATCCGGATATTGTAAGAAATCAAAATACATAATTTTCATCGGACTTTTGGAGCTTTATTCTTTGATATAAAGTTAATGATAACTTGGTCTGCGAATTGGTGTGAAAAGTGCGTGTGCATTCTCGATATATTTCTTGGTGCCGCGTACGAACCCGGACTTTGGCCGTCATTTTCGAGACTTTCGTAATAGCAGGGGTTATTAGGAACCTATTTAACGAGAATTAACTCCATGTAATGTACATTTGTATTATCTGTAAATAAATAAACCTGAAACTTTCTACGAATACTTCAACGATTTGGAAATCTGACCATCATTTGTGGTGATATGACAATAATACGTACAGTTTGAGCTCATATTCGCATTCAGCACAAACAAATCTATCTAAAACGCCGAGCAACTTTCAATTCACAAGTTTGGCTCTCAACAACAATAACCCATTTTTAAACAATGAACAGTGAAAGTGAGTAGTCGTTTTCAATAGTTTTTCTTGGGCTGAATATGAACTTGGATTTTCTTGACAACCAATTATTCATTAGTGAAATAAGGTCTTTATAGATTTCAAGTTCTTAATAATGAATAGAATAATATACATTGTAATAGTGAGTAATAAACTAACCAAACAAACACATTTACATCATTTTTATCATCTTCAATGCTAAAAGGAAACAAATCACCTGGAAATAACACACGGGGTGTGATCAAGCTTAAACGAAGATCAATTTAAAATACGAAGGTGCAGCCCAAGCACGAAATATCTGGAAGCAATTAAGGACCTGTAGAGACATATTACAGAATGGAAAAAGGCGGACAGGAATAGCAGCAAATAAAGACCAATTACTAACTTATCGTCAGGCCTGTTGCACAAAAATATACCTGTATGAGATCCTATATGTTTCCATGTTTATTTTATATAATGCTTCTGGGAAATATACCTACCATAAATACAACATTTTGCTTGTTGTGTAGCATGTAAAACTTTAAATTTATGCCGTCATACGTATTCGGTTGCGCGCGAGAATACAACGGGACAGCGCAGAGATAAATAGGAGAAATATGCCGTTCTTTATTCTGCATTCGGTGGGTGAATGCGGAGGTGGCCAGCAGATGGATGTAGCTTGAACTCAAGATAATATTATTCAGCGAGTTTTATGTTTGCTTGCCGGTCCTGCCGGGCTATTTGCTAGCATAACTTCCGGTCTTTACGCCGAAAACGGATTTGTACGCGCAATTAAATTACTGAAATACATTGTAGTTATTTATTGAACCCATGTATATTGTATAGATATTCACAATACAAATTCGATAGAATAGCTTGGTTCTGGAGGGGATACATTTTATGTAATAAGTTGATTTGTTGCAGTTATCTGTGTTTATTGGAAAATATTACTTTTAAATTTGTTATTCACTGTGATATGTCGGAAACAGTTTGAAAGAGTTAAAGTCTATTTAATTTTATTCGAAAGTGAATACACAAATGAATATATGGAAACAGATCGGTGTGCATTCAGTCCTTCCGAAAGGAGTTCTAATCTTAGATTTAATTTATTTCAGGTTTCCCTTTTTGTTATATGTATATTTTTATTCATAATAGGATTGTTTTTGTACCTATTCGGTGTAATTTAGTTCGCTTTATGCAATTTATGGTTTTTAGTGTTGCTACTGATAACTATCTGATTATATTTTGATTACTAAAAACGAAGTAAAAATTATTATAAACCCGACGGAAATACATTTTTGTTTTATTATATAGTTATATGTTTGCTCTGATTGCTTCCGCTCTTTTTTTGTACTGGAGAGTAATCTTCGGACGGTACAGCAATCGGTTAGATAGCTTCATCTAGAATTAGTTTCATCCACAACACAATTTATTTTTTGTCGCCTTAATTCTTGGACAGGTTAGATAACTTATTGTACTTTTATTTTAGAATGATGTCAAGGATCATTATCAACAAAGTTTGAGGTTTCCGACACCGGCACTTTCAGTTTCACCTCTACAACAAACTAAAGCCCCTCGTGGGGGAACTGGAATCCACGCTTTCCGGAACTGTATTTAAAATTTAGTACATCTCAAACAAGAATTATACGATCGCGGTTTTCCGTAACTTTCCCTGTCCCGTTTTTTCAAGCTTGCAGCATATTTAAACAGTTCTACTTTACCGAACCTACCCAACCTTCGTACATGCAAACTTCCACAACCTGAAAACTTTCCGTTAACTTATTGAGCACGTCAGTTTGCATTCCACTTATTTTATCTTACTATTTCGGGCTATTACGTTCGATTCCAGCGTTCTGGACAGCAGACAGCAGAGGAAAATATGGTGGAACGGTCTGATATATTTCATAAGAACTATTACTACTTTAAAAACAAAATAATTCCATCCCAATTATGTTTGACGAGGAATTATATTAATAGATATTAGTTATGTTCGGTGTTGTTTTGAATAAAAGTGTAGATTAAGTTGTTAAAACATTTTACAATTTTTGTTGGGATGGTTTAGTTCATATGTTTCTGAGTTATGAGGACTAATTTTACTCATAAACACAAACGATTTTCGCCTTTGTGTTGCTACGAACGACATACCAACGATATGCTAAAAGCAGCATTTCTAATTTGTACTGCCTGAAAACTCATCTGAAAAAGATATTTTGAAACAAACTTAACATCAAAAATGCTCTGGCTAACATTAAAGTACTTCTTTCTGTGATTATCCGGAGACTTTTGGAAAAGTGTCACTTTTCTTTCCCTCACTTTCAGACTTTTCTGTTTGTTGACATGTATAATGGAAATGAACATTTGTCAGTGATTAGATGACGTCAATGCCAACTCTAGCTGAAAAATAGATAGACATCATGTATACTTACCCACAATGATTTACATAAGGTACAGTTCAGTTTTCAAGGTGTGCTTGATTTGCTTGATTTGCTTGATTTGCAAATTTTAAACCGTAGCATTGGTGCCTACTTGAAGGAGACTTAACTTAACTTTTCTCATTTCAACGGAGTTTAAAAGTTCTTCTATCAATAATAAAGATACTCAAATAATACACAACTGCTACACAAAAAAAAATACAAAAACAACTAACATCTAAAGAAAAGCAACGAATATTAGATTATTTTTTAACCAGAACTAGGTTAGGTATACGATATTAAACGTTTTAGATTGGCTTTCGATCTGATCGATGTGTTACTTGAAAACCATTTTCTTAATTTACAAAATAGCGTGTAGGTGACAGTCAACTTTCTATTGTGAAGTTGGGACAGATCTCTGGAATTTGTGTTGGTTTATGTGATTAATTATGATTCATTATACGGCATTCCCGTCTACGGAGACCTTTTCAGTAAAGTTTTCTCTACGCGATATACCGAGGTAAGTGTACCAAATTTTTTCAGGTTTTTAGAAGCTTTTTAGAGAGAAAGCGATGTAACAAAATTTAAAAAAAATCTGATGTGGCCAGGCACATGACCTTATCATACTATATATAAAATTAATAGTTTAGCTGCATGAGATTCTATTTGATCGAGATCGGCTATGTCTGCATTAAAATAAAACTAGTAGAACTAGACAGATATGTCGATTAAAGCTGCGTTCGGATATTGTAGTCCGTTGACACCGGGTACACCGTCCAAATGAGACTTGCTATTGGGTGTAAAAAGTGTACGGTAGGTATACTATATCCGAACGCAGCTTATATTGACAGTAGGTTGTCAAAACATTAGCGTTTGACACTACGTACTGTCATTAGAATCATATCTGACATATAATCTGACATATCCTGGCTACTAGTTTTAATGCAGTACGAGCGATCTCGACGAAATAGAATTTGCTCATGCAGCTAAACTATTAATTTTACCAAAAAATATCATAGTCATAAATTATTCACAATTTCCTCCTCTTTAATTTATTATTTAACTATTTTGACGACATTACACAAATAGCGGCTCATTTGCAAAATCGTCGAAAAATGCTAAGAGTAAACCACCAGTTCCTTTGGAGCCTCTTGGACAAAAAGCTTTTCAGCTCTAAGTTTGGTCATGAATCTTCTAAATATATAGTTTCGTCCCGATACCTTTAGTATTTTCTCCGGAATCGTCGCCACAAAAAAACGGGTACACACACACACACATACATACATACACACACATACACACACGCAGACATTTTTTTGCACCTTGGTCAAAAATCTGCAGGGGACCCAAAAAGACATATTTCCGCTAAAATCCCAAATTTCTTTTTGGCATGATTACAATACTTTACATACTGCGTATGATAAAGTAATATATGTTTGGTCCCTAAGGGCTATGACACCTCATTTGATTATTTATTTATCAATTTATTTCTGTTGGTTCCAAACTTTGACCCCTCCAAATTTAGACGCAAATATTGATTATGTTGTGACAACTGAAATATATGAAGGTTAGTAAGCTTGGCTTTATAAATATGCCAAACTTCAGCTTGACGACTTTATTGTCCAAAATGTATGAAAAATATATGTCACAAGCACAAAATGCATTCAACAATGTGAAAATGTAATTTGTCATCCATAAAACAAATAAAAGGAGTATCTGGCCTCTTCGCCGTTTCAACGCTATCGTTAATAGAAGTACACAATCGAATAGATGTGTCTTAATAATGATTGGCTTTCAAATTGTGACTACTGAAATATATGACGGTTGGTCGGTTTGGCTTTATAAATATGCCAAACTTAGCTTGATTACTTCATTGACCAAAATCTATGAAAAATATATGTCACAAGCACTCATTGTAAAAATGGTTGTAATAAAAAATAAAATCAAAATCATTCAACAAGATTAAAATCTAATATGGCGTTCATAAAAACAAGAAAAGGAGGATCTGGCCTCTTCGCCGTCTCAACGTTATCTTTGATAAAATTACGCAATTGAATAGACAGATATTGAAAATTTCTTCGAGGTTGAGGATGTAGAATTCTGGTTAATCGCTACTCCTCCAAAGTGCAAGGTGTTAATAAAGCACTTGTTAATTGAGTTCAATTATTTTAAACACCAAATTTTCGCACGCACATCACGGGCTTCTTCAAGGGTGTACAACAAGAACTTAACGTAAAAGCCCACGTATATCCCACAAAGGGTTGAAAATTGTTCCCAACAACGACAACAAACACTTCGACGTTTTAAAAATTATAAGCTACTGGGTCAGAGACCGTGTGACTAAGAACTCAATTAACAAGTACTTTATTAAGACCTTGCACTACAGAGGAGTTTTCGGCGATTAAGCGAATTCAATTGAATAGATGTGTGCTCATAATATTTGGCTTTGAAATGTCTAGTTCCAATGGCTCTTAACTAAAGAATTAAAAACAAAAATTCGAGATTTCTTTTGTTTGTTTATATCGTCTAAACTAAAGAAAAGTGCTATATTCATTTTGAGTCCGATATAACTTTTTTGGTGTTGGTACCATGTTTATTATATTTAATCATGACAAATTATTAAATTTTGCTAATTATTAACAGTAATACGTAGAATAAAATAGTGGAACATAATATATGAGTATTAGTGCCTCGCCGTACTAAATAAACAAGCTAATTTGCATAAATTTAATGCTCCGTTGTAATTCGCATCGGTAATATTTAATATTGTAAATGCAACTGCGTACTGGTATTAACTGGTCCTTGTTTCGTGCCGATAGTCCACATTCATTCATCAACTTTGATGTAAAATCGTTCCAATGTTCCACGAGCGGTTCGCTTAAAAGGCTAATGAGCACGTGATATTAATTTGACAGCGGTTCCGGTGATTTATTTCGTCGTTAATTATTATATGACCCGACCATTGTAATTAAAATGTTTCATAAAACTTTTTACCCTGCCGTTCATCCGGTATGGTGCGGCTCGCAGTAATTAATTTGTATATATTCGGTCGTTTGTTGTTTCGCGGTGAGTTTTGAATAATTTATAATTATTGTGTGTGAACACTGTGTGGTTGAAATATTTCGAGAATTTAAGAAAGCGATGAGACATGTATCTATAACGTGAATTAAATATGATGCGAATGATCATGTAAACATGTTTCAATAAGAATCAGTTATGCTGTTAGAACAAAAATTAAATTAGTGGACATTTATTTTTTATTTGTGTAGTTGATTGCGTTGATATCTGGAAATTATGATCATTGATTTCTTTGATATGTATGAAATCAATTTATTATTTACAATCAGAATCATCTACAATATAAGCAGTCATAAACCGTTCACATGGTATTAATAACAAATTCTTGTCTATGCAGGATATCGTTTTATTCTAAAAGGTAATATATAAATTATTTTGGAATCACCGTACAAAAGTACCTACTCATGTATAATCTTCATGTATAATTATCCTGTGTTACAGTGAAAATATACTTTTCACGAGACATAGTCTAAGTTGTTGAGCTGGTAAAACTGAACATAATGGCATATACGAAATTTTCACCTCCAAAATCTCGTTTTTTTGCAAAAAAAACTGTTTTTGGGTACTTGCATGTGTCTAAAAATGCAGAACTCCATCATTTTCCATTGGATTTCCAAAAAAGTCAGTTCCAATAAAAAGTCGAAAAGTTATGGACGTTCAAATTCAGAGGTTGCCCATTATTTTCAGATTTTCTGAACTTTAACGACAGTTTGATGACGTGTTTCAATCCATAATATTTTATTTATATTTTTTTGTTGAAAGCCCATTTAAATGTGCGTTTAACACGAGTTTGCTTATTAGAATCGATTGAAATTTGACTGAGTTATCGATGTTTAATCACAGTCTTGACATTCACACTAGGCAGAAATGTATCTACGGGCCGACCGTAATAACTGTACTCGTGATTCACATTAACTAGACATTATTTTGTTTGTTTATTACCCTGTTTTATTGTATTTTAGTCTATCTTATATGCTATTAAGTACTATTCGACTTGTACCCAAACACGTAAAATCATTAATCGACAATCTTAACCTATTACAATTGTGTATACTATTAGGACGATGTAGGTCTTTAGTATCACCAAATTTCATATAAAATAACAATCAAACTGATCCATAAGCAGTAAGAAATCAGCTCTAGTGCAAGCTTCAGTGCAAATATAAATAAACTAAAATGTGTGACAATCGCCATAATTTTGGAACGTCTGCGGATTGCTTGTGGACAAACAGCATCGGCCACAATTAGTAAAAAATAAATCAGTGGTTGAGGCATACATCAAATTTTTTGACCGTGTTTACACCGCAAGTCGCTGGTATGAACCAGATACGTGTGTGTAGTTTGTTCGTCAAAATTTAAGTTATGGAAATCAAAAAATGTCGATAAGTCAAGAACTGGAATAGCTTTTTCTACTCCTATGATATGGCACGTTTTCAAGGAAAAAACACCATCTACATGATCGCAGACTACTTGTCACTTAAACGCGAAACAGATGATGCTTTGTATAAACGACGGAGATTGAGTAAACATTTTAAATTTTGTGGTATTTCTTGTTTCTTTTCTATTTTTTATAAATCACGGTAGTAACTCAGTACTGTTTCAATCAACGAGTGAAAATTTTACTGTTGGTGCAATTTATTTTGAACCCAAATATACCTGGAAATATAATGAACGAAACTCTAATGTACTTATATTGTGATAGTCAGGCAGGTAACAACAAAAAGGAAAAGAAAAAAAAACAGTGTCATAATTTTAGAATAACATTGTAAATCTAAGTGGTAGTAATGTATAATTAATGTATATAAAGACTACGGATTTATTACAGTCTGCCTGTATATTTCTTCTCCGGTCTCTCTAGTCGGTCAATAAAATTTGAAAATTCTGTTAAATTTCAACTGATTCTAATATCTAACTGATCTAACTGATTCAAACGCGCATTAGACGCAAATTTAAAGGGCTTTCAATAAAAAAAATAGCAAAAAAATATTACGGATTCAAACAGGTCATCAAAATTCTTGTTAAAGTTGAAAAAATCTGAAAGTAATTGGAAACTTCTGAACTTGAACGTCCATAACTTTTCGATTTGCTATTGGATCTGACCGGACAGTACATCTTTTGTAATGGTCTATGGTTCCTCTTTCATTTACATTTTCTATTTTTGAAATCCAATAGAAAATGGCGGAGTTATGAATTTTTATACACGTGCAAGTACCTAAAAACGGATTTTTTGAAAAAAAGTCTGGATTTTGGAAGTGTATGAAAAATTTCAGGTATGCCATTATATTCAGCTCTACCAGCTCAACAATTTCCGCTACGTCTCGTGAAAAGTATATTTCGCTTTTTTTTTGTAACAGTGTTATTTATTGGGACTCTAAAGTGCATTTTGGCATTTCGGGATATTTTCTTAAAGGTTTTTAAAGGTAATGCTAAAAATCCGAAGTACAACTGTGTGTAGTGGTATTTCCTTACTGTAAAACGCAACAGTAAAATGGACAGTCGATTAGGTAAAGAAAACTTGTACTATATAAGTTGCCGCATAAGGAGATATTTTTAAGGTTATTAAAAAATACAAAAAACACGTGATAGAAGAAAACCACAAAATAGAAAGGATATTGTGCTTTTCATAAAATAGAAATGTGAAGAAATTGAGACGTTTGGTTACCAGGTTCACAATCAACGGCAAAAGACTATCGAAATAAGCTGTTTTAACTTCTGTTACAAAATCAACGTTGACCTAACTAATTGTCGTATCTTCATGTTGACAAAACTATTGATATGATTGCTATTAGGTATTAATTCTGAATCATCACAAAATTCTCCATTCAGCAAAGCTTTGGACATAATAAAAACTATGGAACAACTAATGCAAAGGGGTTACCTTTTATTCGTTTACTATTGTTATTAAGTTGGACTCGTAAAGGACTCGTCTTAATAAATTAGATTAATGGTACTTAATTTAAAATAACAAACGTTATCATATGATACCTTTTCGATGGAAAAGAAAACCCTATTGGCGGCGGCCGTCAATTTTTTGCGCAAAACTCCAGCTGCGAGGCGAAAGATTTATCATGCGATTTCATTGTATCAGTCGTCGCTAAATCCGGGCGCGTCCCCCCAAAAATTGAGCAATATTTTCCGATGCGGCCGGTCGTAAATCTCGCACGGAGTGTCGGGCGCCTCCGACCAGAAACGATTTCAATGTTTAATGATTGTAATTTGTCCGATTATGAGCCGAACAAAAAGAGATCGCGAATTGGCGGAGGCGCCGGGAATTATCGGCGGTTACAAACACGTCAACCCTCAAACCCCGCAACCTGTTCGCCCCGCCGCCCTCGTGTTTCCTCCTATCAGGTGCTTTGTTCGGACGCGCGACGCGGTGTAGATAAGCAATAAATAACCGCTACGGACAGATGACGGTGCAATTACAAACAAACTGAAAAAAGCGCCGGGCGTGTTCGCCCCCGCTTGTTTTTCATGCTCGGCTCAAAATGCCGTATGTAATTTGCTTATAATTGGACTTTGATTTCAAGCGGCGCAAAAGAAAAAAATACTAAAAGAATAATGTCGGTTGTGTAAAACATTGGTTTTGAATAGGTATGCTTTCACATTTGTAGTTTTTTTCTGCCTACTTCAAATGTAATTTTTAAACCAAATCTGTACTAGAATCTAGATTATTGTTTCTTGGAATACATTTGCAGATTCTGACGTACTTGTTGTTTGAATCATACCAAAGTCTGAAAATTGGTAAAAGATATACAGTGACGACTAAAAGTTAGCAATCCCAGCTTTGCTGTGTAATAAAGTAAATTTTGTAAACAAACACAATTCATCAAAATTATCACATTTTTAAGGTATTGGAAAAATGTTTATAACACCGGCAGTAACAAGCTTTAAGACTTAAGACGAACATTTTAAAGGCGTGTGATAATTTACTGAAATTTCTTACCAAGTAGTGAGATCAAGTTAAATAATGATGATATTAAGGTCGTCTCTTATATTAATAGATGATGACGATACAAATAAATCCCAATACAAATCTAAACTAAGGTGAAACCTACAACATCGTGGAAATTGAGAACTCCCACGAGCGTTATTGCAAAGTGAAGCCACGTAGAGGTCGCAATAAGCCATAGTTTCAAATATAACTCACAGTTTGAGTTTCGATTCAAGCCGTTCCTTGAATTGCAAAGGCACTATTCTACCGACCCTAGAAGGTTATGTACCGGTCATTTCTACTAGTTTGGTACGTTAAAATTTTTCCAAGAGCTGTTTACCAGTTGAAAATTGGTGGTATTTTTAATTTTAGATAGGAATGACATGTTTCCTTTCCATATCTATCGTGGGAGGAGGGCGAAATCCTCTCTGTCAAAACGTGACGCTAACAGACCACCGAACAGCATTTACACGAGAAATCAATTCGCAATGCGCTCTCCCGGATTGATTGACGGGTAATACGCGGCATCAAATATTCATAAAGATAGGAGTTTTCTATCCACATCGATTACTTTTAGAATTGCACCGGTTTTGTTTAGGTGTCTTGTGGATTTTATTAGCGATTTAATCATTCCTGCGTTAATCAAGATGTAAACGACACATTTTGGAGAGTTCTTTTTAGCACGCAATTTATCAAATAAAAAAAACAAATTATTTAAAAATCTTTCTTCTCGAAAAAAATTCGTTCCGATCTGTCATCTCGCTAGTTATCTTGTCGCGTATCTTTGCGGTCATTTTTGTTCTTTGCTTAGATTTTGTTTTTATATATGGGTCGTTCTTTTAAAAATCGTACAGATTTCGCAAAAAAATCACTTTTTTAAATTACACCAAAGCTTTTTATGGCATTTTCTCGGAATTTTAGTCGATACCTAGATCGGGAATAAATTAGAAAAAATATTTTCAGAGATATGAAGGCTTAAAGTTTGGACGATTATTTGCCAAAACTTGCCATATTCAGAATTCAATATCTTTGGTTGTAGTAATCGTATCAGACTCATTTTTGTTTTATTTTAAAGGCTGAAGTATTTGCTAGATAACTGCCTACAATTATTATTTTAAGTTATATACAGTGTGTCCCCGGATAGGTGAAACGACTCTTATAAAGGATACATTTTTTTCGATATTAACTCTCATTTTTTGGGGTTTAGCCCTGCTTGGTTGCAGACTTACAGAATTAAGAACATAATTTCAATTTTTAAAGCACAAGTGTGTCTTGACAGTGACTAAGAAAAATTCTTTTGTGGCAGGTAAAGTATACCTTTTCTCTTTACAGTTCGCCAACATCTTACTTAGATGTTTTGTTCAGAATAAAAAGTTATGGCTATGTGCAAATTTGAAAAATGATCGGCCTACTTTGATAAAATAGCAAACACCCATTGTTTGCTATTTAATAAAAATAGGCCGATCATTTTTCAAAAATGAGACAGAAAATCATATGTAATTACATGTTATAACGTGATGAAATGCTCCATAACGTTGGATGCAGATAAATTAAAACAAAAATCAGAGTTTTTTTACTTTATCATACGCAGTATGTAAAGTATTGTAATCGTGCCAAAAAAAAATTTTGAGATTTTAGCGGAAATATGTCTTTTTGGGTTCCCTGAACACTTTTGACCATGGTACAAAAAAATGTCTGTGTGTGTGTGTGTATGTGTGTGTGTGTGTGTGTGTGTGTGTGTGTGTGTGTGTGTGTGTGTGTGTGTGTGTGTGTGTGTGTGTGTGTGTGTGTGTGTGTGTGTATGTGTGGATGTGTGTACCCGTTTTCGTGGCGACGATTCCGGAGAAACTACTAAAGGTATCGGGACGAAACTTCACATTTAGAACGTTCATAACCAAACTTAGAGCTGAAGAGCTTTCTGTTGCAAAGGGTCCAAAGGAATTGGTGGTTTACTCTTAGCATTTTCCGAAGATTTTGCAAATGAGCCGCTATTTGTGTAATGTCGTCAAAATATTTAAATAATAAATTAAAGGAGAGGAAATTTTCTATAATTTATGTATATGACATTTTTTTGGTAGAATTTATAGTTTAGCTGCATGAGCAAATTCTATTTCATCGAGATCGGTCGTACTCATAGACAACGTATACTTATAGACCGGCAACAGTCGGCTTTGGCCGTGACCCGATTTTTCTGCGCGAGAGTGATAGAAGAGAAAGAGAGGTTGTCACGCCACTCTCAAACAGAGATGGCGCTGATGCTCAACCGCCTCAAAGAATCCTACTTTAGCTACGTACAATTTATAGGTCCGGGAAATAAAAAGCGCGTTTTTCGAATTAACGTCTTGTCCGATATACATACTTAAAACAATATTTAAATGATACTGTCATGAGTAGACACGCAAAAACTATGGTATCTACGATGAATGACTCATTTAAATACAAGCTGGTTTTCGTATGCAGATTGGACAAGACGTAGTCAATAATTAGTTATTAATTAAAGGTCTTGCAGTGCAAAATTTAATTATTATGTCATTAGTTCGAAAAACGCATCTTTTCATTTGACCCACATAACTATGCTTTGCAAGTCCTATGCATTCAATTTATTTAGTTGATTGGCGAAATAAGACGCAATCATTGACAATAATACATATTTATTAACAAAAAATACATATATAAACATTTAGACAGTGGACTTTGGGCTAAATACCTTTCTAACACTTGTAAGGAATCGCATCATGCATTAAATTTGTCCTACAGGTTCTACCAGAATTTGGAATTTTCCACTGTGTTGAAAAGTGCAGATCACACACTGTAATTCTTCCTGAGGCGCACAAGTCCCAGGTTTCACAAATCCGCTGGATTAAGTTGATTCAACCAAAAACCAAAGAGCTGCAAGTCAAATTCAATGTTACTTAGTTTAATAGTAAAATGATGTATCAATTGCGGACAGCTCTGAGAATATAATACAGAATATATAACAATAAACTACTTTATTTTTACTTACATTTGGATCCTTTGCAAAAGTATGCTTATGCATTGCTTTTCCGGTTGACGGACAAGTCCGTACGCAGCAGTGACATATCATATTGACATTAATTCAAATACAAACACGACGAACCACTACGCATGTGTCACAATGACAAATAAATTCTTGTGGTTCGATAGTACATTGCCGATATTATCGACAGAGTGACAACAACGCCATCTCGGTTTGCGAGTGGCGGAAGAAAAATTGGGATATGTCAAAAGTGCCGGAGTGCCAGCCGCATGGTCGTACTGCATTAAAGCTAGTAGCCAGGATATGTCAGATTTTTTGATTCTAATGACAGTAGCTAGTGTCAAACGCTAATGTTTTGAAAATACTACTGTCAATATAGGCTGCGTTCGGATATTGAACACCGTTACACTTTTTACACCCAATAACACGTAAGTGTCATTTGAACGGTGTACCCGGTGTCAACGGAGTACAATATCCGAACGCAGCTTTAATCGAGATATCTGTCTAGTTCTACTAGTTTTATTTTAATGCAGACATAGCCGATCTCGATCAAATAGAATCTCATGCAGCTAATCTATTAATTTTATATATAGTATGATAAAGTCATGTGCCTGGCCACATCAGATTTTTTACTTTATCATACGCAGTATGTAAAGTATTGTAATCGTGCCAAAAAAAAATTTTGAGATTTTAGCGGAAATATGTCTGTTTGGGACCCCTGAACATTTTTGACCAAGGTACAAAAAAATGTCTGTGTGTGTGTGTGTGTGTGTGTGTGTGTGTGTGTGTGTGTGTGTGTGTGTGTGTGTGTACCCGTTTTTTGTGACGACGATTCCGGAGAAACTACTAAAGGTATCGGGACGAAACTTCATATTTAGAAGTTTCATAACCAAACTTAGAGCTGAAAAGCTTTCTGTTGAAAATGGTCCAAAGGAACTGGAGGTTTAGTCTTAGCATTTTTGAAAAATTTTGCAATTTCGTCGAAATAGTTAAATAATAAATTAAAGATGAGAAAATTCTGAATAATTTATGACTATGACATTTTTTGGTACAATCAATAGTATAGTTGCATGAGCAAATTCTATTTCATCGAGATCGGTCGTACTGCATTTATACTAGTAGCCAGGATATGTCAGAAATTATGATTCTAATGACAGTAGGTAATGTCAAGCTAATGTTTTGACATGATTTTGACAACACCTACTGTCAATATAAGCTGCGTTCGGATATTGTATACCGTAACTTTTTACACCCAATACCACGTCATTTGAACGGTGTACCCGGTGTCAACGGTGTACAATATCCGAACGCAGCTTAATCGACATAATATCTGTCTAGTTCATGTCTAGTTCTACTAGTTTTATTTTAATGCAGACATAGGCGATCTCGATCAAATAGAATCTCATGCAGCTAAATTATTAATTTTATATATAGTATGATAAAGTCATGTGCCTGGCCACATCAGATTTTTCTATTTTAATTTAATTATTGGTTCTTTAAGCATAAGAAAACCGATATTTCTCTTTCTGTAAAAACTAATTATGTGCGTAATCAAGTTTATTTGGAGACATTGCCTCATGGTCGGCATGGTTTCGTCCTTCTACTCTAGACGCTTTATAGCAGTCTATCTGAACATTTTCGAAGAACGTTCATGTAAAATAATCTTGTTGTTATTGGCCGCCTTTTTTTAAGCTACAAACATATGTTTTATAACTAATTTCTTTCTTTCATCGTTTATAAGAAAATGCCGACTGTGCAGCAAAACATAGTTCTGATATTCTAGTAAACTTTCGATTAATCTGCCATTTCGTACTGTATCGTACTGGTTATCATTATTAAAATGTTAATTAAATGGAAGTAAATTAAATATTCGTAAATGTATAGACAGTATCAATAAATAATGACTATGAATATTTTATTAAATTGTGGAGTAAACCGCTGTTTTGTGATATTGTTTATTAAAATCAAATTATCTTTAATTCTCTTCAGTTAAATAGAAAGTACCATGGTACCTATTCAGTATTATGGATGAAGTATGTTTGTTTGTTGGTATAGCAAAAAAGGGGTACTTGTAGCCCCACAACATCATGCCCCTTATCAGTATAATACACCATTATTCTGAAAGATAGTTGGAAGTTCTTCACCTGTACGCTGTTAATTATTCTTTATTCTTACAGTTCTTGCCGTTAACTAAATCTCAAATGTGTGGTAGGTACCACGGCCCTGTCTTCACCCGATTATTTATTACCTTGCAAGGTGTGTAACCTATATCCCCAACGCAGAGTCGTTAGCATAAGCATTTCTTGGTACTCATTTCACAAAATCAAAGCCATCCATGCATATGTACGTACAAACACATCGGGCCTGGACGGGGGCACCTGGACAGTGATGATTTATGTCAGTGGTGCCGCGTCCGGTCACAGTAGGCGCCTCCCATCTTTATCCTGCCGTTAATTAATCACGTGACGCGGTTCGAATTATGTTTATGTAAATCGCCGCCGCGCGCCGCAGCGATACACCCGGATTGAATTTATTATTTCGTTGAATTTACATCGCTGAATAAATTACGGGAGGTAAATTACTAAACCACAGAGCGGTCGAAGTATTTTGGGTTTAAGAACTTTAAATCTCAAATGAGAGAGTCCTGTTCGAACGGTGTTTACATATTGAGAGGATAGAAGCGGAGAAAAGGTTTCGCATCATTTCTGTCGTATTTTTTGTTTTGTATTCCCACACTTCGGCGTGATTAAGCATCTGGCGTATGTGATTGCTGGTCATATTTTAGTGACGATGGGTTTGTTGTGGTGAATGTGTAGGTACTTTATCCTTTTTTCACTCCGCCTTGTAGGGGCAAAATATTTCTGTTCATCAATCTGTTTAATGTGCATACGGGTACACGTAGTTAAGCCGGTACTGTATGATACATTTGCAACATAATTTGTACAAAGGAAGATTGAAGTTTGCTAAATATAACCATCTGTATTATATGTACTTCTTAACTAATTGTATTCTCTATTACCTACTGTTTGTTTGTTTGTTTATGTGGACCATATTCATTGTGAGATACACAGCTAGAAAAGATTTCTTGTTTTTAAGAAATATATTCGTTTGAATTTATTCTTTTGGGTCAAAACATATTTCTTTGGCGCCAACAATATTTACTTCATTTAATACTCTAGTTTATTTGCTTGTAGAGATTAATTTATTTGAAATATTTATTTAAGTTAAATAAATATATTTGGATACAAACAAAAATTACTTTCCTTTAAAGTAATATTTCGGTTTTTATTTAAAAAAACATTTTTTTACCCCAAAGAAATCTAATTTTGATTTAAACATATAAATTTATATATAAGGAGAGGTTTATTTCGTTTAAAGTAATATTTTTTCTTTGGCTTAAAGATAGGTTTACTTCCGCCAAAGAAATCATATTTTGATTCAAATAAATATATTTTTAGTAAAAATATCTCAACCAACTGTATTGTTAGATGGCGCTGTAAAGTCTCTCCTCGTACTTCGGCCATACTGCCTGTATAAAGGCCGTGTGATCGACAGTATAGATATATAGATTAGATATAGTCACATGGAGTACAGTGCCTGCAGGCTCAAGTTCCGATTCCAAATCAGCGTAAACTTTACTAAGCTAACCTTGACTATATGTAGTGCTGGGAAGACCAACCAACCACTGGCCGACATCAAAGAACCATTTATTGCAAACTTAAAATATCGCATTTTAACTCAACCAACAATCTCGTTAATTTAAAGAAATATAATTCTTTCACTCAAAACAATCATATTTATTTGAAGTAAATAAATCTCGTTCCTTATAATATACAAATTGTAAATTTTAACTGAAAACATAAGTTGTTTGACACAAATAAACGTTCTTTCTATCAAACAAATGCGTTTTTATCCGCAAATAAATATTTCTTTGCTTCTATTGAAACACCAGATTTCTTTAAGTCAATGCATATACATAATATATTTGAATTAAACAAAAATTTCTATCTGTGTATTGAAGTAGCGTTTTTATATTGTATTTATCGTGTTGTTTTGTTTTATTTTAGTTTGGTTTTTAAACGGCTAGACACGTTAGCCTCACTGTTGTGACAGAATTTTTCACAAGTGGTATATTTTCATGCTTATAGCGGAGATATTTGAATTGGACTATTAGATATACTTTGTTTGTTCGCCACTGTGTATTCGTCCCTGTTTTGCAACTATTTGATGTTTATCGTAGCTCTGACCCTGACGTTATGTAATAACTGGTTACATTGATATTGTCTCCGCTTCTATTATGTTAGATCTTATGTTCACTCTGTAGTTTTTTAACTGTGAGTATTCCAATGCGGGTGGCTCTATGATTTTACTATCTATCTTAATATCTATGTTAATGATATCTATCCTAATGTTTGTGGTGTCGACCTGATGATGATGCCTGAAGCATCGAAATCTATAGTCGCACAAATGATCATTTGAATAAAAGCTTCAATAGCTTTTCATTTATAAAAATTTTAATTTCTATTTATTCTGTAATTTTGGTATGTATTAATAAATTCATAACAAGTTTTGGAATCTTATATCATAAAACCACACAAGAAAAAATACATTTTTGGTTTTTTGAAAGTTTTATATTACAGATTTTCAGAACACTAAACACAATTCAGAATTTCTGTTTCAGATTTGTTAGATTCATATTCTACGGAATCAAAGTGCACCAGAAACAGCTTTTGCTTGTTTGATGTCCTTCAGTGTTGGTCAGCATTGTCAGCATAGATATCGTAGTTGGACGTTTTTAATATCTAGACTCAAAAGATAATTAATTATTTTTTTGTATCTAATTGATAAATGTGGTACGTAAATTTATTGTCTTAAAAGAAAATAGAAATGTTATTTTTATTTTGGTTATTGGAAAAACGGTTTTGGAATTCCAATTACCAAATTCCAATGAGCAAGCAAAATGCATCGTCGGGTAAAGGGTAACAGTTCCTAACATTTACTTGCACTTTATTGAAACAAAACGAGTTAATTTTGATCGGATGTTATAAATGCGTCTCTCTTAAGTCCTCTAAAATCAATGAATTCTCTAGAAAACGCCTCAATACTGTTGCTAATCTAATAAAAAATTTAGTTGAAAATAAAAAAAAAATCTCTGTAATAGATGGAGAGGTGGCCAATTAATACACGAGCTTAACTTAATAATTTATTCGCACAACGTGCTCTCTTCAGGGTACTAGCCGGTTTGTGTCGCCTGCGTTGTTCGATGGCGAACGGACGGACCAGAGTCACAAAACATGTTTTTGTTAACACTACAGCCGGGCATTTAAATACATACATGTATAATAATTTGATATACATAACATCTCTCTCTTCTTTAATAAAAACAAAGGATTTATTCTTAAAACAATACGAAACGAAACATATGCATGTTAATAATGTAGGCGATCGGGTGCTTGCCTCATTCTGCTTGACCTACGTAAAATAACATCCCGTTTAGTAAAACTTAACGGTGCATCGGGATGAAACTTATCGGCTAAACATGATTTACGTAATTGATTTCGGTGAGCAATTCTCACAGAACCACTAATAATTATCCTATATAAATTAATACTGATCAATTCTAATATGGTAGCTGGAATCCATTTAATATGTGATTTGAAACAATTTCGGTACAACACTTTCTCTCCCCTTTCAAAACACAATATTTTCAACTTTGTAGTATCCGAGTCTTTTTTATTAAATACCTTAACCTTATCATACTTATACCTAAATGTTTCATTTTGTTTCATATTAAAACTAACAGATTTCAGTGCGTTCACATTATCTAATTCAGTTCGTGGCAGAAATTTAAACAATAATTCCGAAGGTGATTCTCCAGTAACGGCTGTTGGGGTATTTCTATAGTTAATCAAAAAATTCCTAAGTTTGTCTTGAATTGACAAATTTTTAAACCTAACGTCAATCAAAAATCTTTTGAATACCCCTTTTACTGTCTGCACTGCTCTTTCTGCAGATCCGTTAGCTTGTGGATAATAAGGTGGTGAGTGAACCAGTTGTATACCGTTTTGTAGACAAAACTCCTTAAACAAAAATGAATTAAAAGGAGGACCATTGTCGCTCACAATTATTTTAGGATACCCAAAAGTAGTGAAAACTAGTTGTAACTTATCAATAATTACTCCAGCATTACTATTATTCAGTACAAAAACCTCGATCCACTTACTGTAAGTATCATTCAGTAATAAATATACGCTAGTGCCAAAATAAAACAGATCTATATGAATCCTTTCAAACGGAAGATGATGGCTTCCAACCGATATGTACTTGCTTCTTTGGTATATTTGCCGTTTGCTGACAAACTGAACATTCTTTTACAAAATGTTCGATGTCTCGATCAAGTTTTTCCCACCAAACATATCGTCTAGCTAGAATTTTCATGCGTATTACTACTGTACGATTACAATGCAATAAATCTAAAACACCAGATCTCAGAACCTTTGGAATTACTATACGATTACCAAAAAATAAACAATCATCCTCGACTGACAAAGAATTACGCCTTTTGTAATAACCAACAATCTCCTTTTTCAATTTAACAGGCCACCCATTTCCAACAAAATTTAAGACATCTTTAAGAAATGTATCCTTTTTGGTCTCTACTGATATCTGTTCTTGATTAATTTTAAATTCCGTGTCTAATATATTCAAACTACTTATCTTAAATGAGTTGATATTTGCGCTTTCTGGCAACGGCAATCTTGATAATGCGTCTGTGTTTCATTCGTGCCGCTTTTCTGTATACAATTTCATAATCATACATAGATAAAATTACTGCCCACCTATGCAATCTAGAAGCGGCTACTGCCGGGGTGTTTTTTGTTGGGCTGAAAATACGCCGTAAGGGCCGATGATCACTATAAATTTTAAATTTCTTGCCATACAAATACTTATCAAATTTTTTTACACCAAAAATTATAGCTAAAGCTTCCCGGTGTAATTGCGAATAATTTCGTTCCGCTGGAGATAATGAACTTGAAGCAAAAAGTATAGGTTTTTCTTTGCCATTAATAAGATGAGATAGTATAGCGCCTACGCCGTATGGGCTAGCGTCACAAGATAAAATAATGGGTTTATTGGGAACATAAATTTCTAGTACATTATTTGTTAATAATAATTCTCTCAAATTTTATAGCCTTATTTAGCAAGTTGTACAAAGGTTTCAATTTTGATGACGAATTTGGAATAAATTGAGAATAATAATTTATTAATCCCAACTATGCTTGCAACTGAGTTAAATTTTGTGGTTCAGGAGCATTTCTAACTGCAGCAACTTGCTCTGGGTTAGGCTTTAATTCATTTCCAGCAATAATAAGTCCCAAATATAAAAGTTGCTGTTAAAAAAATTTACGTTTATCTAAATTCACTTTAACATTGTATGAATTTAATCTTTCTAAAACTTCCTTTAGTTTCTGTTTGCACTCTTCCAAATCTCTTCCGCCAATAATTATGTCATCTAAGTAACAACAAATCTGGGGAATACCCAACAAAATTTGATCCATAACTGCCTGAAATTGATACGGGGCGCTTGCCAAACCAAAACAAAGTCTTTTAAACCTATAGAGACCTTTCAAAGTATTTATGGTTAAATATTTTTGCGAATCGGAATCTACTTCTAACTGCTGATAAGCGCCCTTTAAATCCAACGTGCAGTAAAGGCTACAATTAGCTAATGAAGCAAAAATATCTTCAACTTTAGGTAAAGGGTAATATTCATTCTTCAAATATTTATTAATCGTAACCTTAAAATCTACGCACATTCTAATATCCCCTTTATCTTTATGAACAATTACAATTGGGCTGGCAAAATCACTATATTCAACCTTGGTTAAAACATCTTCTTGGCATAACTTATCGATTTCGTCACTAACTCTATCCCTCAATTGATATGGCACTGTGTAAGCTTTGTGAAACATTAAAGGAATGTCATTTCTTACATGTACAGCTGCTTTAAACTTTTTAATTGGTCAAATGATTGATTTATCAAAAACATTCTTAAATTTTTCTTTTAAGTTATTAATATACTTTGATTCACTAACATCCAAATGATTATTGTTACTTGGTATCAACTGTCCTGATTCACCTCCGTTCTTATTACCACTTACATTCACTGAATTTAGGGTATTCAAAAAAATTCTCACCCAAAAGAAACGTGTACCTCCAACTTGGAAAAATTTCACTCAACGATGATCTCTCCATGAGTGGAGTAAAAGATGATTCGCTATCGATAACAATTATTGGTAATTTTTCCTCATGTGTTGAATGATCTTCCAGCCGCCACCGGACTACCACCATCAAAATTCCCAAAATCTTGACTCTATGACCTGTTACTACCTGTAATTTTAAAGAACATTGTTTAAGAGGAGTATTAGAAAATTTAAGTTGATAGTCTACATAACTTATAATAGTCTGACTTGCTCCGGTGTCGATTTCCATTTCCAATAGCTGCTCGTCAACATGGATGCTAGTCTTCAGTGGACTCTCGGTGACAGAATTTACGTTCGAGATTGACCCAATACGATGACGCTCTCTGGATTTTCCTCTTCGTTTAAAACAGTTGCGGGCAATATGTCCAGGCTTGAGGCAGTAGTAGCAAATAACTCTTCATGGGCTTTTGGATGGGCTTCGTCGACCTCGAGGCTGATATTCTGAACGAACCGCGCGGTGAGGGGGGTGCGATCTTACCGCAAATGCTGGTTCCGGTTTGATGTTTTTCATCTCCACTTCCGATAACTCCAGATTAAGTGCAATTTGGCAGGCGTTTTCAAACGTTAAATCGTGTTTGTTCAGTAATTGCGTCTGAATTGGAGAATTATTTATTCCACATACCAGTTTATCGCGCAATGCGCTTGGCAAAAACGCTCCAAAATCGCAGTACTGTGCGCTGGCTTTCAACTGGATGATGTACTCTGCTATCGATTCTTCTGGTCTTTGGTCCCTTTTATAAAATTTGAACCTCTCTGAAATGATGTTCCTTTTCGGGGCAAAATGTAATTGCAGCACTGCGGTTAACTCTTCAAAAGACGATTTTGCTGGATCAGCTGGGCTTATTAATGATTTTAAAATTCCATACGTGGCTGCTCCCATCAAAGTAATAAATAATGGTACCTTCTTCGCCATCTCGACATCATTGACAATGATTTTCCTCTTCGTTTAAAACAGTTGCGGGCAATATGTCCAGGCTTGAGGCAGTAGTAGCAAATAACTCTTCATGGGCTTTTGGATGGGCTTCGTCGACCTCGAGGCTGATATTCTGAACGAACCGCGCGGTGAGGGGGGTGCGATCTTACCGCAAATGCTGGTTCCGGTTTGATGTTTTTCATCTCCACTTCCGATAACTCCAGATTAAGTGCAATTTGGCAGGCGTTTTCAAACGTTAAATCGTGTTTGTTCAGTAATTGCGTCTGAATTGGAGAATTATTTATTCCACATACCAGTTTATCGCGCAATGCGCTTGGCAAAAACGCTCCAAAATCGCAGTACTGTGCGCTGGCTTTCAACTGGATGATGTACTCTGCTATCGATTCTTCTGGTCTTTGGTCCCTTTTATAAAATTTGAACCTCTCTGAAATGATGTTCCTTTTCGGGGCAAAATGTAATTGCAGCACTGCGGTTAACTCTTCAAAAGACGATTTTGCTGGATCAGCTGGGCTTATTAATGATTTTAAAATTCCATACGTGGCTGCTCCCATCAAAGTAATAAATAATGGTACCTTCTTCGCCGTCTCGACATCATTGACAATGAACAATTGCTTCACCCGTTCTAGGTATGAACCAAAATCGTTTCCTGGTATAAAATTTTCAATTGATCCTATCAACGCCATTTCCGTTTCTTTCTTTTCACTGCCACGTTTCCTTTACTTTCTCGAAAAATACTTCAACTGCTGAAACGTACTGCGTAATACCATCTCCAATATCCTCGTCGCCAATTTGTAATAGATGGAGAGGTGGCCAATTAATACACGAGCGTAACTTAATAATTTATTCGCACAACGTGCTCTCTTCAGGGTACTAGCCGGTCTGTGTCGCCTGCATTGTTCGATGGCGAACGGACGGACCAGAGTCACAAAACATGTTTTTGTTAACACTACAGCCGACATTTAAATACATACATATATAATAATTTGATATACGTAACAATCTCCAGCTGGATACTTGGTTTTATTGTTCTCAGAGCATTTAATAATACGTCCATATAAGTTCTTCATCAGTAACAAGAGTATAGTAGTAGTGTTTACCATATACAGGGCACACAAATAGGGATAAGTTTTTTGTATCAAAGTTTGTACCACGCTGTGGTTTGTACCTGCTACAATCACAGGAATTGGTAAATAATAAACAGTAGCTCAAACTTTTGTAAACAATTAGTTTTTTTATTCTATTTTATCAGAAATGGCAAGACTGAACAAATGATAACAAACATACCAAGCAGTAGGCTGTGGTAATATTCAGGTCTGAGTGCGTCCCTTATCCTGTGAATGAACCCATTTGTGAATACATCTCCGACCGATATAAAAGAGGTCTCTTATGACAACTGTTGCATTGTCTACTAGTTTATGCGCATCAGTAGTGATGATAATAGGTACTCCAGATGCGACAATTAAAACGTACTGAGCAGTGATTTTATAAAACGAATCTCACGGAACGTTAACAAAGCGACTTTGGATTATACTATTTTCGTACAGCTGCTGAAGGTTTACGTGAGGTTCTAACTGCAGTAGCGCCAAGTCATGCGTTAAATCTATATTATATGATTATATGATTTATTTCATTAAAGTTGCGGTTTTGTCTTTCCTTGAGCTCACGTGTTTACAAATTGTGCTCTGTACGCAGGCGCTATGCCGTTTTCTTCATTCTCTATACACATTACTTTTTACAAATTAAGAAGTTTTCCTTGAATCAATACAAGCTACTTAAAGCATGAAATATATATGACCCTTTAACAAGCATGTACACTATTATTTTTTTTTCTTAATACGTACTATAGTAACGACTTAATTACTTTAATTATTACAGGTATTATATACCGACATAATATAAAACCTCAAGTAACGCCAATAGGTACTCCACGTTATCAATTCTCTGAATCTCATATGCCTCGCTTTCGAAACGTGTTGCCGTTTTTCTATTCGGTTTTTATTAATATAACGCGACTTTAATTAGCCCGCGCCGTTGCAATAATTCACATCGCATTTCTTTCATTTCGCTGATTATTTCGCCTTTGTTATCCGCCAATGGCAGATTGCATCACATCACAACAATGGAGGCCGCTAGAGGGAGTTTAGCGTGTTGTGCGCGGCTAAATTTATGGGCGCGATGTCGATGTTATGCAGTGAATTTCGTCCCTCACGTCGGTGGAGGTTATTAAAATTCCGCTTATTGCGACGGTGCATTGCATTTTTATATAAAGTATCGTTCTAGAGCACGGCCAGATTAAGTTGCCCCTATTGTTGCTTTAAGTTGCACGTAAGGAACGGTTACATGCGATATTTATTCGGTTGCCTTAGTGTGTAGTAATACAGCGATTTCCTTGCAGAAATAAGTGGATGTAAAAGTATATCAAAGGTATTTTTTCTTTTAGTTGCTTCTTTTACTTACTGTTGCTTCTTTTCAGACTAAATTCATTCCGTCAGTTTCAAGAAATTATTTAAATCATTCAAGTCATCTGGGGCCTATTTCATAAAACTGCTTTGCAACTTTTCACGGTGCGATTTGCAAAAAAGTGCAAAGTGAAAACTTGAAAAATGGCAAAGCTCATCAAATCTACTTATGAAATACTGAAAACATTGCATTTTTCAAAAATTGCAAAGTGCAAAGTGAAAAGTTGCTAAGTAGTATTATGAAATAGGTTTCTGGTCTAGATTTCTAATTTCTGTTTCGTAGATTTTAAAATGTGAAAACATTTTGAATTTATCAAAACTACTTTCTTCAGCACTGTAACTACTTGATTCGTAGAATTGAAGTAGGTATATTCTTTTAATATATAATAAAAACAAATTGTTATTAATTTTGTATAAAATTTGTAGCCATCATCATTTAAGTACTTCTGAGGTTATATACTCCGGGGCACAAAACCGGACCCAATATTTTGCTAATTTTTTATGTTCAAATACTGCTGTAATTCAGATGATTTTTTCAACATATTTTAAACAAATTAATCCCTAATTAATTCCTTAATAATTCCGTAATTTGGCTTTTGATTCATCCAAATATCTGAATATTATAATGTAATGTGCAATAATGTTTGTGAACTTTAACCGATTTTGATTATTTTTTCAACACATAAACATATTTGTCAAGAGTGTCTTTACTGCGAGTTTTGGCGATGTTCTGTGCAAATGCTGTCCAAGGTCATATAAATTACTGTTTTTGTGTTTTTTTTTCATATTTTTAAAGAAAAACTTTGCAATTTTAGATTTTTTACTTTATCATATGTAGTATGATAAAGTATTGTAATCGTATTATAGTAAATGATGATATCCAGGTGGGATGCAAATTTTAAGTAAATCAAAAATTACAGCCACAACCAATTAATATTACAATTAATCATTACGGTAAGTCCGGAAAGGTAGGGTATGTCCGTACGAACACATATATCTAGTTATTGTAATCGTGTCGAGAGAAAATTGAGATTTTAGCGGAAATATGCCGTTTGGGTCGCCTGAACATAAATATCTCTGTGTGTGTGTGTATGTCTTTTATGACCAAACTTAGAGCTGAAAAGCTTTTTGTTCAAAAGGGTCCAAAGGAATCACATGTTTACACTAAGCATTTTTCAAAGATTTTGCAAATGTGCCGCCAGTTCTGTAATTTCGTCAAAATAGTTAAATAATAAATTAAAGTAGAGGAAATTCTTTATAATTTATTTATGTCTACGACATTTTTTGGTAAAATTCATTGTTTAAATGCATGAGCAAATTCTATTTGATAGAGATCGATTGTGCCTGCATTAATATAAAACTAGTTAGACAGGATTTGACAGATATTTTCATTCTAAAGACAGTCATGTGCCTGGCCACATCAGATTTTTTAATTGTGGAATTTATTAACGGTGTGCGTTTACGAAAAAATATTTTTTTCAAAGAATCCCCTTCAAAATGTTATATGACCTGAGAAACAATAATTATAGTATTTCTTTCTGTATAGATATCCAAAGAATATTAATATCTCTGCAAGATATCTCTGCAAGATATCTCTGCAAGGTATTATTTCTTCAAAATTGTAAAAGCAAAAAAAAATAAATAAATTAATAATAATGGGCATGTCAATAATATCCAGAAACACTCTCTAAACTGGTTTATTAAACACACTCAACTCGTGATGTTACAAACATGGACATGTATAATGTATAACCTCTAATATAGTAGTATGTCGTACGGTCGGTAATACTGTAAACTGTAAACTGGTGGTATAATGTAGAAAACTATAATCCATCTTTTCTTTTTTTTCATAAATTTTTATGTGTGCTAAAAATACAATCAAAATTGGTTAAAGTTCACAAAAGCTATTGATCATCAAAGCTAAAATTGTGTAAATTTTTACTTGCATTGCGGTATCTTCTACCAACATTCAAACATTTTTTTACAGTCTACTTTGGAACCTAACCAAGTTGCTTAATAATAATAATAATCGTAAGCATAATCTCGGTACAGCTGCTAAAAGAAGTTATTTCTTTCAAGATTAGCTACTATATTGCACGATTTATTTATCAAAGTATTAGGTGTCCATTTTTAGTACCCGGAGTCTATACTCCGGGCGTTATTTTAATGAATGTGTTCAAATTCATATTATGTGAACGGGATTTGTAAGAAAATAACATAGCAAAACTGAATTAAGTTGGTTAGGAATAACATCATCAGAAGACAAGAAGTAATTACAGTAATAGCTGCAATAGAAAAAGAAAACATCTATAATAACACTAAATTTAACGGACAAACAAAAGAATTCATCAATCCAATCACGCGATCGGCACGTATCGGGAAGCAAAACTTCTGGAGGAAACAGTCACACAGCGGAGAGAGACTTTGGTGAATTAAGTCCGCCAGGCTAACCGAGTCCATTCAATTTGATGCAAGATGTGTTCGCCTCCTTTTCTCCCCCTACTCCTTCCCTTTCTCTTTTCCCAACTAGACACGGAGACATTTATCCGGGGGACCCAAATAAATGGGGGAAACTTTTAACAAGGTTTTCATTACGACGTTTCACCTTACACTGAAGCTCGGAGCTTCGCTCGTACCACCGAGGTAAAAGGTCGCCATCCCCCTCCGTTCTTTTTTCTTTATTTCCAGATTTATAACCCACCTAAATCCGAGTCTATCTAGAAATTTAAAAGTTAGTTAGTTATGTCCGCGCGGTCCGTTCGTAAAAAATCGAATTTATTGAGGGTCCCGCGATGGAACAATCCCATCGAAGTGTGCGTGACTCATAAGCGCCCACTGCGATCTCGACACTAATTCGCGACGCCTGTTTTTCCGCACGACTTTTCGCTCGGTAGTGGGGACGGGTCGCAAAGCCTTATTGTTTTTTTATTGACAACACGGAAAGTTCATTTCGGGAAAGAAAATCTTGAAAACCGTGGCGTAGGTCATTTTTTATGAACGCGAACGAGTGTGACACGAGCCTACAAATCCCTGAAGGATTAAACGCCCAGGATTTCTAGATATATTTGAGAGGTTAGTTTGGAAAAAATCTTGAATGTGAACTTTTATGGGTAAAAAAATCAAAATTTTAATAAATGTTGGGTTAAATGTTTTGAAACCTTGTGAATATGATAATATAGAAAATCATAGTCAATAATAAAGCGCTAACGTGGTTTATCTGTCTGCTATAGGGTCCCTACCGATGAGGGTTGACTGCAGCCCCGGGACTCCTATATCGTATGACTCCCCATCGTGTGTAGATTCATACAGCATTTTCCCCTATGCCACCACTCCAAAACCCACACCAAATCCTACAGCTGGGTTTATTTAGGCAGCTTCCACGAAGAAAGTGACCACTTACGTGAAACTATTATTCTGCACCCAAAATCGACGTCATTTCCCAACTCATTTGATGAAGAAGGAATGGTGATTTTGCTTGAACACTTGAGTGAATTGCACCTTCTGAGCAAATCATCCCAGGTTTCTATGCAAAATTCTCCTCAGGGAAGTGCGACTGGTGTTTTTGTGCCCTGTAATGAGTTTTGTTTTTGTAATGAGTGTGCGTTTTCACGCACACTTTTGGCAACAGCATGTCAGTTTTACGACCTTTGTTCATGCATTTCCTTACACAAGCCACTGAAGGACTCGTTGCAAAAGAAAATTATTCTCAACTGTTGCACAGTTTCTTCAACAAACGCTCAGCGCTTGTTGGAAATTAGTTTTTCGAGTGTAAAATGATCCATAACTTACTGCGGACATTTGTATATCGGTCAAATGTCACTGTTGCTAATGTAGAAATAACACGCACTTTAAAAAGAACCCCCTTTATAGTAGAGTTATTGGTTTATGATTTTCCGTTGAAGATCTTTGTTTGGTAATTTCAGCTTTGTTTTCTAACTTTATCGGCGTAGGTTACACGATAGCTACGGCAGTCTCACTCCTTGCAGGTGTGGATTTTGCATTTTTGGTGTTTTTTCCATTGTTTTATCTCTCTTAAAACCTGAACTTCTTTGGGTGAAATGCTACTGGATTTAGGATGACTTTAATAATGGCGTAGCGAGCATTTTGCGTTTTTCTTTTTATTTATTGCCAAGTGTGCTTTTAACTGAAATCAACATTTTTTTGTTTCAACCACTGTAATGACAATTCACTTCACACTTCACTCAATTGTTCGGCGGGTCAGTTCTCAGGTGCAAGATGAAAATTTCTATTGAAAACGTAATAAAAAAGTATTACTAGGCGTCACATAAAATGCATTAGTTATTAGGGAGAAGTCCATATTGCAAGCGATTGTTAAAATTGGAAAAAGAAAAGCCTCTTTATTGCAATAGTTGTTTTTATTGTACAGGGTGTCTCAACAGTGCGATCTCGGAAGATTGTGCCTCTGTTAAAGAAGATATTTTAAAACTGATTTCAGTCATCAATACAGAACGCCGAGGCGCACATTTTAAAATTATTATCGTGTATATAGGGTGTTCCATAAGGTAGTACCAACCCAAACTTATGTTTTTTTAAATGGAACAACCTATATTTCGGGACAATTTTGAATTCCTCGCAAAATTTTACGACAATGAAAAATAACATTACCTACCCTAAACTTTATACTTTTTGATTTATTTGCATTTTTATGAAAAAACACAGGTCTAAGAAAAATTGCATATCCCAATACCTGTCTTTTAATTTTATTGCGCACGCTTAGATTATGATTAAGTAAGATCCGTTCTATTGGCGTGATTACCTACCATATCCAAATTGTGTACAGGCTGGTCATAATCTGCAACAAAATATGGCAAACAGTCTTTCCTAAGAAAGTTAATTGTTTTAAATGGAACACCATGAACCTAATAATCTTTTTGAATTCTACGCATCGTTCTGCACAAAAAAGTACTAGCACACACCAGTGCTAAAATAAATAATTGCAGAGATAAGTAATCTTCTTCATAAAAAATCGATTTTTCTATCAATTAGAGCTTCTACACCGACATTAACCATTAAACCAGTTAAGTATTTTTTCTAACTTTTTTCTCGCATGATTTCATCTTTTTTTTTTAATAAATCTAAACATTTGACCACATCTGCAATGTAATATTATAATTTGGAATAAAATTTTACTTATACCCCGTAGGCTATGAAAAACTGTGCTAAACAAGTTATTAATTTATAAAGTTAATTTAAAGTTGTTGTTAAAAAGCAGGTATTGTTTTCCTGCAATACTTTTGTTTTGCAAAAAATAGAAATTAATAACAGTAATTTGATGTAAATTTTTACGAAGAAGAGAATTTATTTCTGTAACGGTTTATTTTAGCACTAGTGTGTTCTACTACTTTTTTGTGCAGTACGCATTTTTGTTGCATTCGCCAAGAAGTCACCCCATGTCAATTACTTCCTCCTGAGAAAAATTCGCCATATTTCCAAAAATTATGCAAATCTAACCTAACAATATCACCACCACTGACATAATAACTTGTTTAGCACAGTTTTTCATAGCTTGTAGGGTATAAGTAAAATTTTATTTCAAATTATAATATTAAATTGCAGATGTAGTTGATGTAGTTGTGTTGATTTATTAAAAAGAAAGATGAAATTACACGAGAAAACAGTAATTTAGGTAAATATTTAGCTGGTTTAATGGTTAATGTCGGTGTAGAAGCTCTAATTGATAGAAACATCGATTCTTTTATGAAGAAGACTAGTTATCTCTGCAATTGTTTATTTTAACACTGGTGTGCGCTAGTACTTTTTGTGCAGAACGACGCGTAGAATTCAAAAAAATAATAAGATACATGGTGTTCCATTTAAAAAAATTGACTTTCTTAGGAAAAACTGTTTGCTATATTTTGTTGTAGATTATGCCCACCTGTACACAATTTGGATATGGTAGGTAATCACGCTAATAGAACGCTTCTTACTTTATCATAATCTAAGGGTGCACAATAAAACTAAAAACAGGTATTGAGATATTCAATTTTTCTTAGACTGCTGTTTTTTCATAAAAATGCCAATAAATCAGAAAGTATAAAGTTTAGGGTAGGTAATGTTATTTCTCGTTGTCGTAAAATGTGCGGAAATATAGGTTGTTCCATTTAAAAAACATAAGTTTGGGTTGGTACTACCTTATGAAACACCCTGTATACACGCTAATAATTTTAAAATGTGCGCATTGGCGTTCTGTATATTTGTGTGAAATCAGTTTTAAAATATCTTCATTAACAGAGGCACAATCTTCCGAGATCGCACTGTTGAGACACCCTGTATACTTCGGACCGGTTTCGCTAGTTATAGCATCGTCGGCGAAATCTAATTGGGAGAGCAAACACAATGACAATGAGTGAAAAACACGTTAAATTAAAGTAAAAACTTACAGTCATAGTCCTAAGACCTTAGCATAGAGTAAACGGAAGGGTTCATCGGTGAGAACTGATGACACAAATTGGTGTAAATAAAGACTAAAACGCTAAAAACAATGTCGAGTTTCAATCGGCAGTGTAAAACAAAAAGTTGAGAACAAACTTACGTTCGGTATTCACAACAAAGGCAAGAAGCTCAGAGAGACACAAAAACCGGTTACAAGAGTCTCCTTGTGCTGGAAAAATACAAATTAAAATCTGTGGTGAAATAAACACTCGCAACAACAACTGCGACTGACAGAGTATGTAATGGAGGAAATGTCGAGGTCACGTGAACTCGGCTCGAAGCATGAAAACATGACGGCGCAAAATCCCCAAATGAGGATTTATTAATTAAAATTTAAAATCAAAGTTAAGAAATTATTTTAAGCAGTTATAATAAATGTCAAAGTGAAACAATAAGACCTACCAATTTAAACACAACCAAAAATCAACAATATATATCAATAACAACTAACAATGATAACAGTCAGAGAGAGGCTACGACCAAGAGAAGACTAGAGAAACTAAATAAAGGTAAACAAGGGTTTATAAAAAAATTCTTTTTGATCATTAATTAATGTGCATTGCGGGTTGGAAAGGTGTTTATGGATTTCGTACTGTTCAAGTAGATCCATCCGAAGATCCTTTTTACATTTATGTAGTAATCTAATATTAGTGTAATCAATATTATGACCCGTAAGTAAACAATGTCTAAAAAGGTTAGAATTGAAATGAGATTTATGCTCCTTTAAACGTTTCTCCTCGAGTCACAACAACGTCACAATCGAGGCAACTAACCAAGTAAACACCATAAAATGCAGCCTTGAATTGGATACTTTAAGAACACCCAAAAAAAGATTATGGCCCTCTAAGCTTACTTTCATTATTACCGTATATTCAGCATATGGTCCATAGCCACAAAATTAATATGCATCTCCATTTCCCAGTAATGTTTATGCGCATTTATCGCAATAATCAGTATAATTACATTAATAGGAGCGTTAGAGCTCTCGCTGCTAAACGCGCTAAAAACGTACATTCGCCGCATAGGTAATTAGCGGGCCACTTCTGCCGGCGCAATTAGAAGCAGCGTAACGCTAGAAGCGCAATTACAAAATTATTTATTTGGTACGTGCTTCGCAGTGGCAGCAGGGAGCGTTGAAGGATTTCGGATTCTGGTCGCGTTTACAGGACCTTTTACTGGTATTATTTTCAACCAGCCTCGCTAACAAATACACAGTACACACATCATTTCAGACGAGACAAATATTTTAGAAGGTAATAATTCCATCTAATTATTCCGTTTATTTCCTGTAGATATTCGCAAGTAGTTAAACGGTATAAATTGGATACCAAACGCAAACAAAGGTAATACATACCTACATATTTCAGAAGAGACAAATAATTGCGGAAGACGTTATACAGATTGTTATAAGAGAACTTTAAAATATTTGGGGAATCTGTAAAGAAAGCCGAAAATGATTAATAAATAATTATAAAAATAATAAACCGTTTATGCAGAGTCTTTCTTGAAAATGCTAGTGGATCACGATTATTTAAATATGATGATATTCAGCGGGTACAAAATGAAAATTAATCTATAAGCTATCAACAGAAACCTAACATTCTGATTTCTCTTTATAATACATAAAAAAATATTTTGGCACGTGTATTGTTTCTTGATAAATACAGTACCACAATTATAACGAAATAAAATTAGTTTACAGTCGTTTTGGATATTGATATTGTTTTATTGTAGACTTTGTTTTGTCAACATATGTATTACAACATAAAATGAACACAGCTTTTACACAAATGCAATATTGTGAAAATTTATGAGGCAGTTTTTCTGAGGAGCTATGTGATAAGACAAAAAGTACAATTATTCCGAAATAAAATCCTTAATAAATTATAAAATTCTAATTATAATTTGGTTAGAAATAGCTCCATTTTTCATCTATGGGTGTAATAAGTAAAAATGCTGGGTTTGATGAGTTCAATCAGTTTATTCGGGCAATTGCCCGAATAAACTGATTGAACTTTATTTGTTTTTTGTATAGATTTTTTTACTCAAATTGTTTCTCTTATCATAAATTCTTCAAACGACAATAAATTTTGATTAAATGTTGTTGCTGTTGCTGTGGGTTCAGAAGTAAGAACCTACATTAGCTTCACTAATGACAACTAATACAGGATGTTACATAACATTACCATATCCTAATGCACTTATTCCGGAAGTGTAGACAACAAAATAAAAACAAATTATAGAAACAATTGAAATTGAGTTGAAATTATTTTCGAGTTAAAGCCATTTTAGATGTTTGTCGACAATATTTCTTCTTGGCTTTTGTTTTTTTTTTCTTGGAATGCTTTGGGTAATTCATATTTTTTTTTGTTCTAACAAGATTAGTTGTTACTGAATACTGTGTGTTTTAAATATATTTAAATATAACTCAAAATTAGAGTCAATTGCACTTTTTCACAGTTATGATAATTCTGAAGATGCAACAAACCAACCAATATATTTGACATTCATCTACATCTGACATTCATACTACAATCAATAATGTTCTTTGCCAAAGCTCGAACATCCTATTTGGTTCTTAATTTTTTATATGACCATTCATTCGATTTAGTAGCAATTTAGTTCATTCACAGATTTAATCAATTAACCTGTCCAGAAAATAGAACATATTTTCGTATGGGACTAATACAGGATGTTACATAACATTACCATGTTCTAATGCACTTATTGCGCAAGTGTAGACAACAAAATAAAAAACAAATTATATAAACAATTGGCTGAGTTGAAATTATATTCGAGTTAAAGCCATTTTAGATGTTTGTCGACAATATTTCTAGGCTTTTGTTTTTCTTTTCTTTCTTTTCTTTTAATGCTTTGGGTAATTCATATTTTTTATATTCTAACAAGATTAGTTGTTACTGAATACTTTGTGTTGTAAATATATTTAAATATAACTCAAAATTAGTGTCAATTTGACTTTTTCACAGTTATGGTAATTCCGAAGATGCAACGAACCAACTTGTATATATTTGACATTCATCTACATCTGACATTCATCCTACAATCAATAATGTCCTTTCGCCAAAGCCCGAACATCCAATAAGTGGTTCTTAATTTTTTGATATGACCGTTCATTCAATTTAGTATAATAAAATCACTAATTTAATCAATTAACCTGTTTAGAAAATAGAACATATTTTCGTATGGGACTTACATTGTTTATCCATTTGCCAGGACAGCACTTAGGGATCAGGTGGCACTTGTGCAACTCGCTCATGTGTTAGACTATATATGATTGTGCAGCATGGTTATGGGCGGATCAAATAGCATCTAACACGTTATTACCATGCCATCATCCAACACAAGATTACGTTATCGAGACCCAAAGGTATCGTATACGGGAGTACCGAGTTTATATGCCTTCCGAAACACTGCCGCGACGTGTTCAAAAATCCATATATCCAAACTGAAATTTGAACCCGCCGATGGGTGGATACTAGTAATTGTCTACAGTATCAAAAAAAAAACAACGCACCAGCTGCTGTGAGGAAAAATCTGTGAACTTTCGTAGTTGTCAACCCGCTCGGCAAACTTTATTAACTTGTATTCTTCCGATGCTGGCCCATGGAATGGAGATAATTTCAGCATTTGAGACGGAATACTCACACCGATTACCATACACCCAATATATTATTTATCCTTGTGAGGTTAAAGACATTTCTATGGAACTTATGGCCTCGGAGGCAGATCAACATGACCCAGACGGGTTATCCACACATGTATATATTCCCGAGGGTATAAACACTACTCGTACACATCGGTAATTCACCGCACTCATTACCGAATCCCAATTAAAACGCAAAACGCGGTTCGTTAATTCCAGCAGCCAGTGTTCATTCGGATTAATCTTATAATTAAGCGTCACATACCCAGCAGCAGCGCTCATAGATACAGACTCAAAGCCGTCTCGATTAGCTACACAGATATGCTCTCTCTACGCTTAAGTAATGCAAGCCAGCGCGCCATAACGGGCGGCAAGATGGCAAGATTTCAGTCAGAAATGGAATTTCTCGATTTGGGAGAACCAATAAAGTACACCCTTGTGTTGTAGAGGTTTGTCCAAATGCTCTATTATAACGTGTGTTTGTAAAATATTATGTAATGTATATATTTGTTAACATTCTTGTAAACCTACACCAAACATTTTATATAAATGACACAAGAGGATATACATTTAATTGCTTTTTATATAGGTTCAACAATGTCATCAACAATGTGCTTATAACAACATTTTATTGTTATGGCATTTTAGATGGAATTGAGTTCATGTCAACATTCCCGCTAAAGTATCGGTAAATATCAAGGATATAAGACATTGGTGCTACATCTTTGATGTTTGTAACCACGATATACGAGTTATTAAATGTGCACGATTTTCTATTTCTTCCATTTTATGAACACAAATATTTGTGGAGAACTGTAAAAAAATATTTGATATTTTGAATAGTTGTAGAGATTAAGAGAAAAAAATAATACCCTAGAAGCCTATTATCGATCTAATATGGCTAACGCAAATTAAGAAATGTCAAATGAGTACAAAAATCATCAGTATGACAATTTAGCGTAATAGTTTTAGATTTTTTAGGTCTATAATAGCAGTTTTTCTACTTTGCGTTCGTTACAAACGCAAAAGAAACCGCTTTCAGTGTCGTTATAAAAACACTATACCACTAGCTTTTGGTAACTTAGTTTTCGAAGATTGGCCATATTGATGCCAAGCGTCAAATAATGCTGCCATCGCTATTCGCTCACAACAATCGCATTTGTCAGTTTTACCACAACTACCTTCTATTGATGGTGAAGCTACTTTAGATTATAAGATGACAATCGCAATTTTCGAAACATGTAAAATTGCGCAAGTGCACCATAATGATAATTTTTTATTAGAATAGTACTCCATATTCAAAGGTTTCAGTATAAAGGATAATGAAAAAAACCTCTTATTCCTTTGATGGGGTTTATTTATATTAATAAGAACCGTTTCGACTCTCAATTGAGTCATCGTCAACTTCATGGTCAAATATTTGGAGAAATGGTGCTTATGCACATTTAATACGCAAACAATTAACATTTAGCCGGAACGGAAAAAAAAATTAATTTCCGTTCCTGCTGTCGTTTTTCGTGTGCACGTGTAGAAACTGTTTGAAATGTTTTAAATGTTAATTGTTTGCGTATTAAATGTTCATAAGCACTATTTCTCCAAATATTTGACCATTTGTGCTGATGATGACTCAATTAAGAGTCGAAACCGGTTCTTATTAATATAAATAAACCCCATCAAAGGAATAAGAGGTTTTTTTCATTATATTTTTTTATTAAACATGCTCGTTTATTTGTCAGGGTCGTGATTAATTTCGCAGTCGCACGCTTTTTTAAAATTTTTAGTAAAAACAAAACTAAAATTTTTTCAAAAGCTTTAACATTTTCTTTTCCTGCTGCTTTTCGAGAAAACAAGTGATTAGAAAACATTAAAAAATCAATTGCAAAAATGCTACTTCTGCATCTTATTCTCGTAAAGAGTTAAAAAAACAGCACATCCTAGTAAAAATAGCCGCCCCATCCTAGTGCCTAAATGGCTCTTTTCCGGATATGCCTTTATTGACAACTTTATTGTTTAGGTGTGCGCTATGTCACTTTCCTGTCGCAATTTTGATTGGCCACGCTATACAGGGTGTTCCTAAATATCATGTAAATACGAAAAGGGTTCTTCGGCTTATTTAATGACTAAAAATTCAGGTAAACATAGGTCCGCAAACGCTTCGTTGCCGATCTACAGGGTGTTGAAATTTCAAGATTTTTATAGTTTTTTCTTTATAGCTCTTGTATCCTAGTTTTAATTTTTAACCGTTGGTGGCGAATAAAATGTCAAAATAAATACAAACAAAAGGTTATCTAAATCAAGCCAAGGCATACTAGACCAATTATTAAAAAAAAATTTATTTCATCTAGCGAAACACAGAAAAGCTTTTTTTTGGATAACGGTGGTAAATACGAAAAAACTACAAAAGATTAAAATGCTTTAGAACAAAACAAAAAATGCAGATTGTATTTTAGAATCCACCAGCGGCGCACCGAAGAAAAGTTCATGGGGAGAAAAGGGGGCATGACCCCTGAAAAAATATCTCCCTGTAGATTTTCAAAACCATTTGGTAAGCCCAATGATGTCAGTCCTACAGCGTAACCCATATTCCAAATTAGAGCTAAATATCTCAAAAACTACAAGAGCTATAAAGAAAAAACTAAAAAAATCTTGAAATTTCACCACCCGGTAGATCGGCAACGAAGCGTTTGCGGACCTATGTTTATATGAATATTTCGTCATTAAATAAGCCAAAGAATTCCCCTTTTCGTATTTACATGATATTTAGGAACAGCCTGTATAAGTAACAACTCCATAATGATATATTTTCTACGCTCTGGCAACTATGTTCAAGCCACAAAAGAGATTACTCTGCAAGTAACAAGTAAAAAAAGCACAAATTTCTTGTCACTACTAGAACCTTTCAATGCTATTAGAAGTGGAAGGTTGAATCCACTTCAACAACAGGACACTAATTTGCATAGAGCATCTTGCCAACTTATTTCTGATACATTTCATTTGCGTATTCGCTCTTTCACAACTTGAAACAGAAATAGCGAAGGCGCGTTTTTTTTTAATCCATCAGGAAGTTCGCCCGATTTCAACAAACCAAATAACTTATTGCCTCCTGTCTGTGTAGTATCGGTGCGCGCACATGCTTTATTGAACCGAAGAGTCTGAACGAAATATTACCTCTGTGCACAATGATGCCGGCGAGAAATATTGATACGGGTCGGCGTCGAAATAATTTATTTCGGAAATAGGAGCAAGAGTGTTGCTAGAAGCTCATAGCTCGTAGCCGGTAGCTGGCGTGCCCCGCCTGAGATATTTGCATGTACCGGAGAGGCGACGGATTTGTTGCACTGCTACAACCGGTATGCAGTTTATTCGAAACTTCTTCGAATGAGATATAGCGGAGGCGCCGGAACAGGACTCGCCCCTGGAGGAATGTATACGAGTTCACAGGTTGATCGGTTCGATAGTTTGCGGAGATCGGCAAACGATTGACGAGCGGTCAAAATAGGATTTAGGTGGTTTTTAGATTTCTAAAAGCACTTTAAAAATGCTTCTGAAAGTTTACTGAGCCGAATAAGAGTAAAGAACGTATTAGATCGAGAAGATACAATTTTTGCTTCGAAAAAATTCCTACGTAAGTTGACTTTGTTGAAAAGATTCAAACGTCAATCGAAAGAAGAGGAAATTCTACATACAAATATGTATATTATGTTTTTGCCGGATATGAGTTCAAAATTTGTCGATTTCTTATGACGCCTATGTTAATCAGTCTGTAGACACAGTGATATACATTTTTTGGTAGCTACATGAATATGGTGTTTGAAGTAAGATATACAGTGCTATGAGAAAAGCATACTTGTTACACAAAAATATCTCTGTAGATCACTGCACAGCTTTACTCAAAATTTCGTCTACCTTAATTTATCATTTAACGATTTTGACGAAATTACAGAAAAGGCGGCTCATTTGCAAAATTGTTGAAAAATGCTAAGAGTAAGCTCAGCTCTAAGTTTAACCAGAAAACTTCTATATATGAAGTTTCGTCCCGATACCTTTAGTAGTTTTTTTGTACCTTGGTAAAAAATGTCGAGGGAGCCCTAAATTACATAATTCCGCTAAATTCTAAAAAAATTTCCGCACGGTTACAATACTTTGTACATTACTACGTATGATAAAGTATAAAATGGGTGCGAAACCATCTCTAATATAATGTATAACTAACCATAATATCTACTTTAAAAATATATACCACACGTTCTACATAATAAATTTATGTCTTCCTGGTAATCGCTTGTTAATTGTATGTTCTCTTTTATTATTGCATGTGTAGGATAACAATAATAGCATTAGGATCTTCGAAAGGTATTGACACTGTCGTGTAATACAAATTTACAGATTCATATTTCATGGACAAATATTCTGATAAATATGGTAATGAAGAACACGTAAATCCAAAACAGATAAAACCAAAACTAAATTTGTTTGAAAACCGAATTTTTCGATTACTAGAGCGGGTTTCTCCATGCCAGGTAACATACGTATTCTAAAACAAATAAGACATACATACATACATACATATAATAATATAATATGTTAGTGTTGTGTTGTAAAACAGCAATTAAAGTAGTTATAGCATTTATTCATTACTTTCTACTTACCCTATATATAATATTTATAGAATGTATCGGTATGTAAATGGTGCGCTCTTTACATGATTCCCAAAAATACATATAGGACTGTCAATTAATACATGTAGGTAAATAATTAAAAATTGTTTATTTCCAATAAACGATTTGAATACATTTAGTACACTTTTTCATAAAATGCTATTAGTAATTCAATGCTATTGTCGCGTGATTCACATATTACCGATTTGTGCCTATAAAACATGATGACTGATTCCACAAGCCGTTCCAATTGTAAACGGCTTTTTTGCTTCTTTCTGTACCCACTTGAAAATAATATTACCTGAACTAAAGTGAGTGCACGCAACGCTCCCAATATCGGGGGGCCCCCTGATTTGTTAATATATTTGTCATAATTGTTAATCGCTAATTGTGATGGATACTGTTTGTGCTTGGAATGTCTGGGGTAAGCTTTGATTTGATTCTGCGTACAAATTTAAATCACTTACCGGGGGTCCTTTGCTTAGTTTTATTTGCTATAGATTCAGATTCAATTAACGGGGTTCAATTTATTCATTATTAAGGGTATTTCAACAGTGGTTTTTAAATAATTGTTTTGTTTTTTTATCGCATGGGAAGGGGGGTGACTACTGACAAACAATACGGCAAAGTCTTTGTTTTTCAATTTCAATTTGACCAATTTCTCTTACACATTTAATTCGTTTCAATTGGGGTTCATCACTGTACATTCATTATGCATAACTATTGCTGACTGCAGCTGAAACTCAACTGTTTTTTGTTTGTTCTTTATTCGGTTGATTTACAGTTTATTGTGGATCAACGCCTTTTAGCTGCGATTGACAATAAACAATAAATCAACCCGGGGTATCAGTTTGGGGATTAGTATACTCATCAGTCTGTTTTATTGATTTGGGTTAGGGAGTCCCTAAGCAGTTGGTTGCCATCTCGGGCATACATCGATTTTTGCATAAATCTATTCAATATCCATACCTAAGCGCACATCTTAAGCGCACAGTAAATAAACCCATTATCGGCCATTTCAGGTCATTTTTAGAGTTTTTGTATTTGATATTTGGACTGGAGAACAATCTCGGGGCACCAACCAGTTATATTGATACAGATATATTTTCATTCCTTGCTATAGCAATACTATTGGTGTAGGGGCCCCGGGGAATGTAAATATATCCCTTTATATACGTTATCTATCTTATCTATCTATCTATTTGCACCCTGAACGGTGCTTCGTCCGCCCTGAGATAAAGCTCTGGCCATTTGCTTGAGATTCAAACCCCCTATAATCCAGAGGAAGTACTTAGTAAATAATGTTCACCTTAGCAAATGTTTTAAAAAAGAAAATGGCAAAAGTTAGTAGTATCCGCCATCCGGAATTACTGATTTCAAATTCGACGACAAAAAAATAGAAATTCAGTAACTGCTGTTTCTTGCTGTCGCTGATTTTAAAGGTTTAAAAAAATACTTTTTATTTAGCTGTAATTCGTGAATTTGGATATTTTCGGTCGCTAATTCAAAAGACGATGTCAAAAATAAAAAAATAATAATACTGTCTAACGTTTTTTCGAAATGGGTTTTAAATACAAAGAAAATAGATAAAAATGTTATTTCGATCCTTGTGTAAATCCATTTGTTATCTGATTTTAATGCACCGACAATTAAGATGCCATTTTATATAGCAATTTTTATATTCAATCGTTATTGTCAAAGTTATTAATAGATACATCAAGAATGAAATTACAAAGTTGACGAGAAGCATAGCTTCTCATTGGCTAGCGTTTGCGTCGTCATTTTTATACTCATTTTGCACAGTTTTTACGTTTGCGTGAGCCGTATTAGGTTCGCCATTTTAAATTAGCAAATTCTGACAACAAATTGACAATAATCGACATAATAGGAGTAATATTTTTGTCTCCTAACCTCGGTAACTTTACAAACTGAAATATATTGTGAATTTTTGCGGAATTGTATTATACAAAGTAGAGAAGAAACACACCTTCTCATTGGGTTGACTTTGATATTTAAGACATAAGGAAATAATATCCGAAATACCGCCATTGTTTTATCCACTATTCCTAGAGTATAATGTTTTCCCAAAGCTGTCAAACTGTCCCCCTCTTCGCTATTTATAAAGTAACTATATTACACCGGCGCATCCGCCATTGTTTATATCTCAGTCATCGTTTTATAACTTCTCGTCGGGAATTTTTGGATTCGCAGTTTAGCGCACATTTTGGGCAGATCGGACGGACGGAAGCTCTCGTGTCAGTGTTTCTCAGTTGAGTGCCTCGTCCGCTTTTTACGGCGCGTAGGTCCGCTTAAGCAGTCGTAAACCATTTTATAGGTCGGAGCTTTCAACGTGTAACTTAATGCGCTCCACGCGGCCATCTCCATAATTATACTTTGTCTACGGCTGGGCCGGGGAAATTACCGGCAGGCCGACGATTGTCCCCCCCCGAAGATTTTAATGTTTACCTTCACGGCTCAACCAATTAAACAGACTGCCGCTGACGTCGTTAGCACAACGTAAGAAGTTAAGAGATAAGCGCAAGAATTCTACGGTCTGAATTAACTACAAAATAAAGATTATCCGGGCTTCTTGCTTATCGTGGTGGATAATGCATACTCGACTTTTTTGTCAACGCTTTACAAACCATTTCTACTTGAGAAAGGCACTAATTAGAAAAAGGCTAAAAGCGGGCAAAATGGCATAATTTTTTTTAGAATAAGAGTTTTGAAAAGGAAGAATTCATCTTTGTAGCAGATTACTTATCCTTTACTGAGATGGGTTGGTATCCACGAAAACCCAGCATGCACTTTAAGACTATTTCTACAACTGAACTGTGTCGCAATACTGTAAAATATGTTTTCCACTATGGAAAACCACTATGGCTACGAGGTAGATCGGCCTCCTCCCCAGTTTTGACTGATCTTTCTGGGGTAACTTAATTTTCCAAGGCCAGTGGTTACATCTTGGAGTCTTTGTAACGAAATAACTTAGAAGCTCTTCAGACCTCTGTAACTTTCTTCTAAGACTTAAATAAATAAAATGAATTGCAAACTTTCTTTTGCTTCAGAAGAGCTATTCTATATAGCTTAGACGATCTATTTCGCTACGCAGTTTCTAAAGTTGGTATAGAAAGTTAAGATAACGGCATTTGAAGAATATTGATTTTATTACAAAAATGATTCAGAATATATAGGATAGATTGTTATTAAAGCAATTACACTGTGCATTGCGACGAGCATTGCGAACGAACTAATATGGCGTCCATTGCAAATGCTGTGATTGCGCCCCTCCCCCTCCCGTGAAAATTTATTATGTATTATGTAAACAAATATGGACAAACAAGAGTAAAACAACAAACTACCTATCAATATATATGTTTATTTAGTTATAAAGCATTTAGAAACATTTTGAGGCACATTAGGAACATTTGGAGGAACTTTGGTCTGCATACGTTCTATATGTATACCTTTCTCGCCTTTGTTTGTGCAAAAGCGTCAATAACGAGGCTGAAATCAGCCTTCTCAACTTCTTCCCGTTCGACACCTACCAAAGCAAGATCGCTTAATCGATCTTGACCTATGGAACCTCGAGGATAGTTTAGATAATAATATTTATACATGATATAATAATAAATTATATATACTTACATTAAGAAACCACTCAGCAATTTTTAACACTTAATTTAGTATAAATGATTCGATGTATTTAAATTTTACAACCTTTTCATACAGGTCTCCTATTGCTGAAAATTAAATTCTTAAAACAAAATGCGAAATTTTTCTTTTTTTTTAATTTTTTGTTCATACAAGAAGACATAGTCTAAGACGAACTTAAAAGAAAATCTAAAGATTGCTGTTTATAGGTCAAAGGAAGGCAAAATACATAGGCCAAGCCTGCTACTCAAGCTAGCAAACCTTTAACTTTATCGTATCATGTCTTAAGAAGGGCAAAGAATTGAACATTTTGTTATAAGCATTTATTATTCAGAAAAAGGAGATCTATCAGCAAGCAGATTTTGTCTACTCATACCTGTTCACTCTGTATATTATGTCTAAACGCACACAACCGCCAGTAAGATGCTACTGGAATAAGTACGACGGTACGAAACAGCTAGTGTAGCAAGCACAACTCGGGGCTTTGTCACTCGCTAAGTGAAACATCGCTCGTAAACTGAGTCATTTTTTAAATTTTTTTTGCTGGTTATGCGAATTACTCGTTATGATAGGTGCTAGTTAAGCGAGGTTACACTGTACAATAGACTATAGAAAACACACAAATAACACGTTATCTATTATAGCAAAAAGAGATATGGAATTATTAGAAAAATATTATTATTATAGTTATTGCATTTGCCGAAAATGTTTAGTTTTAAAATATAATAGGGTTTAATAAATATTTATAGGCTTTCGTCTGCGGTATGGCATTGTTCGCCAAAATACATCGCCGTAAGCACACTACACACTTAACTCCTTCAATCCTTCAACTATTCCTTCAATCCTTCAACTACGACCAGCAAAATTTTCCAATCGATTGCGCGGCTACTTATGCGCAATCCATGCATCCCGTCGAGGCAGAAAGGGTTTAACCCTTGCCTCTCATTTCAACAATCATCAAGTTAGAGTCGGACACACTTAATAATAGTAGAAAAATTCCAGCTTCCAGCAAATAAAAAAGTTACTTATATTTTTTTTTACATTAAACGTGTGTGAGGGTTGCTGAATAAAGAGAGAACATTAATATTTTTGACAAAAACAAAGTCTCCAGCTCCGGGCATGTGTCTTATTTTTCCTAGTGATAAACGCGGCCCTGGGTTGCCCCTGTCGTTGATGCCCTAAGCACGTGCTTAGGTGTGGTTAATGGTTAAGCCAGCTCTGCTTATGCGTACATAGTACATTTTATTGCATTGGTTTTATCCTTGTTTTGTCTTATGTATGGCTGAACAGGCCTTAAGAGTCAGTTAAGGTAGGGACTTCGGCTGCTGCGCCTAGGGCGCGTGCCCTGTCTGCCCTACCCTAGATACGCCACTGATTGCGAAGGTTGTTGCTGAATCTCCACAATGTTAAGTTGGTTACTAGGTTCACATGAATGTCCAGCTTAATAATTGCGTATGTGCATCACATTGCATCACAATGTCAAGATTGCGATGAACTAATGATTGAAATTTAGGATAACTTTGTTTGGAACAAGTCTTAGTTTAATCTGGGATTAGACAAGCTGCGGCCTGTAAGACACGAAATAAAAGAAAATATTGTGAAACCCTTTGAAATTAAAATTAGTACAATGTGAGATCACTGGGGTACATGTGGTCTGCTAATTTTAGTATCGAATTAGGGTCTTGCGTCATTGTTTTTCTTATTACTTAACTTATTTGATGAAAGTCTGTTCTGAGTTTACTTTTCACTTGACCGGTGATATCAAGGAAATTGTTGAATAAGAAATGAGAAATTATTTCTGGCAAACAACCCAAATCAAATGGCTTTGCCAAAGTAATGAATAAATTCACCCAAAGCAGTGATGGCAACTGCACACTTTATCTTACTTAAAACTGTTTGTCCTTAGTTCCTGGTACTTTCTCTAATTGCGCTACCGATTCTAAATTTTTAAATACCCGGGACTCCGCATAACTGGTGCAGCTCGATTTCAAAAGAGAACCGAGTGGACAACGATCGCCGTACCTCTACAATTTGCTTGTCATGAAAACCAACGCCAGTAATATATATAATCCGACTGATCATCCGAATCTAGCCAGATGCATGCCGAATTAATAGACCGTTTTAATTATTTTCGGTAATTGGGCACACTTAAATGTCGAATTAATTACCGACTAAATGCGTCCGCTGCGTATTTTATTAATTGCCAAACGGGGCAATTTATTTTGCAAATGAAAGACAATCAATACTGCTATACTATGGGGCGAATTTGCCGGCACGACCGAAGCGGTTTATTATTTGTTTACGAATTAATTAGCGTAGAATTAGTGATATGGAGGATATAAATTTCGCGTTTCAATGTTGTTCAACTAATTTTCTACTAAATTGGTACACAGATTGTAAAGTCTGCTACGTTACTATGATAATTATCCAGCTTATTTTTGTTGATCGTAATAGCTAATTACCTCATTTATTACTTTTATTTTGGAATTAGCTAGTACCACACACTTTATTTGGGTTGTCTTAAAAATATGTAAATTACAGCGTTTTTTTTTAATAAGTATAGGATGCTTAACATATTGAAACTAATCTAAAAGATTAACCATCAATTTAGATCTGAATTCTTTAAAGTAGGTTCTTGTCTCTAATATGCTATCCACTGATGTCCTCTATTTACTTTGTTCTAAACAAGAAGCACTAACATTTCACTCACTGTGCTCTGCTTTTTACACATTTCACTGGTTCCCTAGTTCGAAGGGTTTGGTTCTTTTTAGTCTTCGATGGCTTAGGTGAGATTCATGCTTAGCGGCGAATCAGTTCATCTCTTGGATGACTTGTGAGACACCAAGATCACGGAGTTGGACTTTATTTTTAGAAAAGTCTGGATGTCTTGTATATTGGATTTTTCCGACAAACCCCAAAGCTGGATGCCGTATAACCAAATCGCTTTTAGTACTTGGTTGTAAACTTGTAGCTTGTTCTGTACTAGTGATGCAACAGACCTCTGCTTCTGCTTCCGCATCTGCGGAAGTTCTGCAAACTTTTTCACCTCTGTTTCTGCATCGGTTTCCGCAATTTTATAACAGAAGTATACCAAAAGTTTCCAGATATGGTGTCAAAGTACAACATGCTTTTGTTAGGTTTTGAACAGTGATATGGGCCGGGTAAATACCCGGCGGGTGAGAACTTATAAAATGGGTATTTACCCGGATATTTACCCCTACTAAGGATAAATACCCAAATTTTGGGTGTTTATCCTTTCTATCCTTAAAGCACCATTTAACAACATTTCAGAGTTATTTATACAAGGTGTAACACATTTTTCCCGCAAGAATTATTTTTAGATAGTAAATTTCATTCTGAGTATAACTTTTCATATGGACCTAATTGTTGTCTCAACGCCACGTTACATCCGCTTGAAATATTAACTAAATAAAGAAAAATAAGCAATAAACTACATATCAAACAATGCTAAAACTAAGAAACAGCAAAATCAATACCAATAACAAACATAAAAGTAAATAAATTTAAGTAAAAAATTCAAAATTTTAAGAATAATCTAAATTAACAAATGAACGAAAACAAAATACATATGAAACTTTCTAGACATTTGTTTCTCTACAAGTAATTGTCATGCTGAGTATAAAGGTTCTTTCATGCCGACTTATTGGGTTTATCAATTTCTAAAGAAGTTAAGTCATTTAATATACAGTTTTGCAATTATTTTAAAACTATATCAAACGGTTATAATTTTTTAAGGAATAAAGAAAACAAATAGGTCCACGTGAAACTTTTTACTGAGTGTGGCATTTACTATCTGGAAAAAAAGTTATGCGGGAAAAAAATGGGACACTCTGTAGATGTGTACTCTTAATTACAAATAATGTAAAATATTTCAGTTATATAAGAACATTCAGTATATTTAGTTGGATTCATAGCAAAATCAGAAATTGATTAACAACGACAAAAGCCGTTACGTCAACTATACTTTCCATATAATCATAACTTTCTGCTAAATCTTCTTCGATGATAGAATCAGAAAATATGGAAGATTCACACGATTGAATGGACAATGATGACAAGGAAATGTCTGCTCTTGATATATCGACAGATGAGACTGATATTTCTATTCTTTGTTTTAAAAATGTTTTTATTTGTATAAGATTAACTTTTATTTTGTGATAAGAGAATACTTTTTGATTTTGTGATGAAAGAAAAACCTTTATTTAGTAGGTACTTAAATATTTCATTTTACTGCTATTTTTAAAAACAATATTATGTTTATAAATACTCCTATAAATGCGCACTTTTAGTAAATATCCGGGTACTTACCCTTGATAATAAATACCCGGGTATTTAACATCACTGATTTTGAATATTAGATTAATAAATAAAATGTCACATCATGAAAAACTATTATTTTTTTATAGTATTTACACATCCGTTTCCGCATCCGCTACCGTTTCCGCTTCCGTTAAAAAATATTTTGGACATCTGTTTCCGCTGCTGACAGTTCCGTTGCATCACTATTCTGTACTGATAACTTTGTTCCCAGAAACCAGTACAGGGCTCTGTATTTGAGGCCAAGCTCTACTCTTTTCTTCATAACATGTTCTTTCCACCTTTGCTTTGTATCCGGAGTCATTCCCAAATACTTTGCAGTGTTGACATATGGAACTATGGCGTGGTTAATCTTGACATGAGGTGTGTCCTTGATTCTTTTATTTGTAAACTTAATGTGGACAGATTTCAGTCCGTTGAGCTTGGTCTTCCACTTTTTGGTCCACTTATATATTTTATTACTAGCTTGTTGAAGATTCTTAGTAGATTCTCCAATAGTTGATCCCACTGCCGTGTTTAGAGCCGTGTCGTCTGCGATTGTGGCGACTATTACATTTTCCAGCTATGGTAAGTCACTTGTATACAGTAGATAGAGAATTGGTCCCAAGACATAAGCCTGGGGTATCCGAGCTTTTACGTCTTTCAGTTAGGCGTATGCATTGATATGTTTTATTCTGAATATTCTATCAGATGTATAGGATGTTAGCAGCTCGACGTGTTGTAAAGGTATCATACTCTTCAGTTTGTATTAGGAATTAGTTCCTTTCACTCAATAATAGGTTTCATTGTCTTTAGTAGCAGCTTTTCAAAGAGCTTCGATATCATTGGTAACAATGATATTGGGCCCAATATTATAGTTACAGTGCAAATGAGTGAGTTATTTTTCAGATTTTTCCATAATTTTGTAGAGTTTGTTTACATTTTTATTTCCCATTTGGGTAGAATTTTTTAATCAGTATTCAACTGCTTAATTGAACAAGAGATTAAGCAATAAAACAAGCAGCGCAATTTTCCGAGTGTAAAACAAACAACATGCTTCAACTTTTATTTATATATATTTATATATTTGAACAGGTGAAATTTTCAATAATTTAAGAAAGAAAATTCTTGTTAGGTTTTGAAAAAATTAGTAAAGAAAGCTGACAAAAGAATTTGCTTATTTTCACTCTTTTTCCTTCTACTGAACGTTTGTTATAATTGCTTGTTAATAATAACTATAAAACCAAAAGAACACTAAGGGAGCATTTGCTTCACCCCCGGTTCAATTTCAAATACATACATGATAATCAAGAGTGTGTCATTACTTTAGGCATTTTATATGTAGGCCAAATGTCACACATTTACATTTTACCACCTTGTCTTTTCATGAGCATTCCTGTTCTACCGTTTAATAGTTGTGGGTAGACAAATTGCATCACCAGCAAATGTTTTACATATTTGAGGAAACCAAATCTTGGCTTGGTAATATAATAAATAGTAAGGAATCCTGCAACAATAGGGATAATATCCCAATTACTATGTGGGCGGCGGCCCTCACTAAGGGGTGTAAATCTAGGAAATAACTTATCTAAGAGGGTGAATCGATGATAACCACTCACTGGGAGCACAACATCAAATATTTATTTCACGTCGAATAAAAATTCAGGCGGGTACGTGTTGGCGTGAACGAAATCCGCCAATTGGCCCTCTCCCGCGTTTTATTCCACACACAATTCAGGGCACGATCCGGGCTGATAAGGCGGCCACAATAATATGCACTGAGCACATAATTCAGAGCAACGGCAGCAGCCAGAGTATTGCGCCGCCCGCATAACTAACACTTTATTGGTACATAAATCGGGCGGTAATTTGATTTTAATGTTACGTTGCCTCTTTATCCGATATTAAAATTTCGCGTACCCACTACCCCAGGCTTTTATGTTTATACTTTGGAAAAGGGGCGACCAATTACGGAGACGTAATTACAGGAAGAACGCCCGATCCCGAACAACGGCCCTGCGCCTTTAATCGCTATATTAAGGTCCTACAACATTGCGCTTTTGTGCATAATGGATGTTTATGAATTCGGTTTTAACGTATGTTACGGTGCATGGTTTAATCTACAGGAGTGTTAAATGATGCAGTAGTACATATTATAAAAAAGACACATTTTTATTAGTGGAGATATTTGTGTCTAAACCTATTAAATCTAGTTCAAAATGTTTAGTTAAAGTTTGTCCCTGCTCACTGTTCCAGCGGACAGTGAGAGTAAAATGACTGACCTGTCCGTTGTCTCGACACATTTAGTCAAAATGTACCACACTAGGAGCCATACTTTACCTTATATGGTAAGTGTGGACAGGTGAATCATTTTTGCTCACTGTGTATCCAACTGATAAAACTGATTCATCATTGCCTAGCCCAAACCGCTGAGCCAAGAAATATAAATGCGTGTGAGAAATAGGCCTGTTGTTCTGCCTGTTTATTTGGTTATAAGTGGCTATGTGGATTGTATAAAGATATGGGCTCATCGGTGGTAGTTAACAAATTAGCTAAAATACGAAGTTTTAAAGTCATAATAGGGTTGCGTAAAGCGAGGTTTGGCCAAGAATATATAAACTCATAACAAGTTTTCCTCCTTCGACCGTAGAGGCATTACAAGAAAGTATGAGGGAGTGATTTGAGTAGGAAATCCGAAACAATTTCTGAAATATCAAGAAACAAATGCACATAATTCAAAATATGTGGCTAGCCGCAACAATATCTATAATTATATCTTTATTGAACCAACAGCCATATCATACAATTCTAATTTAAGGGCAAATGTAACATTCTTTTTTGTTCTTGGACCATCTTATAGGTTGAATCACCATTGTGATTTAGACTATTCACTTAGAGTTCCTAAAACTCTTTATAAAGAATTAGTTCTTCTCGAAAAATTGAAATTTAGGTCCATTACAAGTATAAGTAGTTAGGTCTATCTGCGAAAATCTAAAAATTGATCTAATTTATATAAAAATTAGAAAACTTAATTATGTAAGTGAGATTTCCTATTTGCGAAAATATTTAAACACTGATATAAATAAAGAAACCGTACCTACATGGTGCGCCAAAAAGTTGGAACCATTTGGGAAACTTTTTTATTATTCATTTCTCAGAAAATTTTATTGGTCATAAAAGTTTCTGCTTGGACTAAAACCAAAGATGCAGTTATCATACTTTAGGTTTTGTTAGCCATATACAGGCTGCTTCAGAAAATTTGAATTAATGATAAGAGTAAAGTGCTTTTATTTTCATTATTACCGACAAATGTTATTTGAAAAAGTTAGTTAGGAGTAAAAATTATATTCAAATTTGAAATCACAGCCACTTATCATGAAAAAAAAAGAGAACGTCGTTCTTTAAATTTACACTCCTGTAATAAAATTTATTATGGCTTATATTGATTCTATTGGATTCTTATTGATGTATTTTTTTAGTATAAAGTTATTTTTTCTTTAACTGGTGATTTTAGTACGATTTCTAGTGAATTTTGAGAATTATCACAAAATTATTACTTTATTGATGCAATGTTGTAATTTTACCGTGACATTGTGGTTAGGATATGATCCATAATTTCCATTATGTATATAATATGTAAATTACAACTGATTAGTAATTAAAAGTTATAAATAATTATCTGCAATATGCTTCGAAAACAACTGACAACAAATTAGACTCTAACAATAAATTAATTTATGAACAGTTTACATGTTCAACAGAATCACGTAGGCAGCATGTGAGATGGTTATGGATTGTTCTACTGTGTAATCTAACCTCATTATTTTGACAGTTTGTTTTGAGTTGTTATACTCAGCTCTTATTTAATTATTATTAGCAAAATGAATTATTTAACCAAAGAGGAGAAAATAAAAATTCTTTTGATTGTTGGTGAAAATTATAAGACACGTAGAGAAGCGGCAACAATTTTTAACGAGCGAGATTTAAAAAAAAATTAAAATTCTGGAAGTGTTGGAAATGATTTTAAAAGTTCGAATACTCCTTGGATAAATGATCAAGAACGTCAACTTCTGGTAATGCAAACTATTGTTGAAACTCCACAAACGTCTCTTAGAGGAATGGCTCGATTTCATCCAGAATCCGCCATTACAGCCAGAAGAATTTTGAAGAAAAGTAAACACAGACCTTACAAGCCAAAATTTTTCCACAAATTGCAAGGCCGTTAAAAAAATAACTTCATTCTCAAAAAGTACATCAATAGGAGTCAACAATATCAGCCATAATAAATTTAATTACAGGAGTAGAAAATAAAAAAAAATTCTAGTAGCTGTGATTTCAAATTTGAATATAATTTTTACTTCTAACCAACTTTTCCAAATAACATTTGACGGTAATACAGGAAATAAAGGCACTTTACTCTTATCATTAATTCATATTTTCTGAACCACGCTGTACATGGCTAATAAAACTTAAAGTTTGATCACTGCATTTTTGGTTTTAGGACAAGCAGAAACTGTTATGAAGAATTAAATTTTCTGAGAAATGAATAATAAAAAAGTTTCCCATATGGTTCCAACTTTTTGGCGCACATTGTATATTTACGTGTGTGAAATTGCAGTTGTCTTAAGCCCAATGTGTACATGTGTACAAATGTGTAAACCGTAAACTCTTTAAATATTTTACCATATTTTCCATTCTGAGTTTTAGAGGACGACATATGGGCAAAACCAGCAGATGTTAGTGACTATAACGTATGTAGGTAGGGGGTAAAAATAGGTGATGATAGTTATTATAAATGTCTCAATAACCGCTCCGGACGCCAAAGTTGGTAATTAGATAAACTGGCATTTATATTCTCTCTTCTAAATAAAATAAACAACCGTATTTATATTCTTCTTTCAAAAGAACCGCGTTTTACAATTGTTTTACAATTTTCAGTAAATACAATTATGGGGTGCCTTTCTTTAAAATTAAGAATTCTCTCGTCTTTTTTTGTCATTTTCCCATAGTTCAGTTATGGGTTGTGACAAGTGAAGTCATTTTTATTAACTATTTTTTTAAATACATTGTTACGAACCAGTTCTACCCTTCCAAAACGCGTTTTGCAGAAACTTTATTTATTCTTCAAAATTGATGACATTTTCGGTGTAATTTCTTAGACGACTAGGATTTTTTATCAAGAAAAAAATTTATTTTACTTTCAATTTTACTAGGTATTCGTTTTCGTTTCAGTTGTAATTCAAATATAACCCAACTCGAATTACAAAATTAACTATTTCAAACTATTTCAGCTCAAACTTATCCACTATCCGAAAGATGCGATAATTGCCAGACATATCAAAAATGACCATATTAGCTTCTGCTGTCACATGTAGACAGCTCTCGCCACTTTAGCCGAGGCTTAAACCACAGCGTAGACGCACCCTGCGCCAGAATACAATCGAATTTGAAAATTTCATTTTGTAGTTTCGCTGTTTTGAGAGCGGAGCAAGGGCTATTTTTTATGAAAAGGTTGTTCAACTCTACCCTTCATAAGTGATAATAAAAGGCTGACCCTGATGGAGAGACGCGGTAACTCTACATGTGCGATGAGGTGTAAATATGGTGTATGTATATGATTGTTTTGTTCAGGTTTCTCAGTACGTGTCTCCTAAGTGAACAACATAATTTCCGTAACGATGACAAATATTGTTTGTCTCTTTATCTGTTATTATTCTGATTATACAACATCGCCATGAACTACATTATAAGCATCCAATTTTACTAAAATGGTTCAAGCTGATATCAGTGATATAATCATCAGGGCGTAAAAATCCGGACACGCCGTGATCGCCACGGATTCAACTCATTTAATTCAACGTTTCCGATAGGTGCCACAGGCGGCGCTATTTGCCGCGGCCGCCACTGCCGCCAGCTTTGATTGATTATGTTATTCTCGCCGGGAATTACTAGTTCCGTTATTGTTTATTGTCAAACACAAAAGGTAATATTTGACGGCCGGATAACATATGTGATCCGGACGGTCGGACGTTTCGCCATAAATTACTGGCGGCGCTCGCATCGTGCCTGCCCCCAGCCGCCCTCGATTCTGATTAATATCCGTAATGTAATATGAATTGGACGAGCGGTGTCCGCGCGCGCTCACTTCGATCCCGAAAAACGATAGCGTAGTGTGTCCGTCTAGTCGCCGGAAAAATAGAACATCGCTGACAGATGATATCTGGGTCGGCTCCGTGCTTCCGGACTCCGGAGGAATTTGCGATTGGTGCTTGCAACAAGCAAAAATATCGTGTTTTCCCCACATTTCATGAATATCTACGACAATTTCATCATATCATGCAACATGGACGAATACGACTGATCTTTTACTTTTTTATGTTATGTTGTTTGTATTTGTGTTTGTATTTCTTGGTGGTTATGGACAAAACACCGTTTCCGGATTCCAAAAATACATCGTACTAAAAATGTATTTTTTAAATCCTATAGTCTATTTCAAAACTAGAAGAAACTTTTCCTGAAACAAGGTACACACTAGGAAAAATCTCCAGAAATGTCACCAGATATTTTAGCAGATAAATTTAAACTATTTTGAGGTTAATCGTATTTGTTAACCCCAATTAAAGAAAATCTTATGGTTAAAACGATGTTTCTCTTGTGAAAACTTTCTCCTCTTAAAACGAGTAAATGAGTAAATGAGTAAAGATGTCAAGCTGAAGCTTGTAGAATATAAATTACTGTACTCCAATGAAACAAATTCTGTACTACAGGTGGGTGCGTTGTCACTTCGACATCGTACTAGGATAAAAAAGGGGGAATAATATCATAAATAAAAATCACTCAATGCAAAAAAATCTCACATAATAGCCACGTTTGAAGTGGATCTACTATATATTCTACTATCTAACATTCTTTCTGTCCGCAGAATTTAGTATTTCACTCTTTTTAGCTTTTCTGTGATTGCTTAGGCGAGAGTTGCCGTATTGATCAAGATTTAATGTGAATTTTCATGACTCTTAATAAGACAAACACTGAGAATGTATATTTTATTAAAATAAGTCATATTTAATACCAATAATAAATTCATAAATCATTATCGTCAACCATATTAAAAATAAATAACTATCGCTATCAGTATCAATATTACTATTGGTTCTAAAATTTTGTCCACGATTGCATCTCACGTAATTTTTTCATTATCATTTATGATCTTCTTCACAGTTTTTCAAATTTGTCCTGTTCGTTACTTTTTTAATGACTTGTAACAAAAGGAGTTTGAAGTCCATCGATTTATATTGTATTGTTATCTGCTCCCTCGTTTTTAATTTCCGTAACATAATTGCTGGGGCTGATATCTGTATGAAGCCACGCTCCTTCGTGTTTGTATCAAGACAAATTTCCGGCTTTGTAATATAACCGTAATCACATGGAGTTTTTCACAAAATCGCAACCTTCCGTTTTGGGGTTGCTAATCTCGCCATTGTCCTTCTATTCTTTTATCACACGGTACACAATTGATTTAGCGAACGCCGAATAAATAAAAGAAGTGAAACGCTGTTATTTGGATATATATTTTGACACTTGAAATTTACCCGGTGTAAAACATTCTGTGATCCAGCCAATCACGTGCGAGGTTATTTCAATGAGTTGTTGAAAAAAATCCTCCTGGTTTTTAAATAGGCTATAACAGATTTACCGTAACAGCAAACGAAGCAACGACTGGTTGCAGGTTACTGCAATGGCAATGGCGACCAACATTAAAAGAAAGAAACTTTAACGGAATACAACACCTCAAAACTTTAGATACAGCATTGAGAATATAGGTCTTGTAAACTTGTAAAGTATCATAGCCTTGTTCATTTGAAACTAAATAACTTGTTTTGTATAAGTGGTATAAGTTTTGTTTTGATGTATAACGTCCTTCTAAGAATACGGTATCATAACGACAAAATTTATCACGAAATGTTGTCCACCCATGTTTTCATCAATACAGATAAAACAATAAAATTAAGCAAAACAAATTAGGCATCATATCAAAGACGAAGAGTGCGGCACTTTATAAACAAAGAACTCCCCACGGATAATTATTAAAATATATACGTCTGAGAGAAAATATGGTTTCGAAAACCTTGTTATTAATGATTAATATCGATTTTCCAATTTATCATCTGTCATCATCAAATCCCTGTATTTGTTTAGAATATTTGGTTTAAATCAGTTAATGAAGTTACACGTAATTATTCCTGTTCTATGAACTCCTCCTTCAATTACTCCTCTCTATGAAGAGTGTTAGTAAGAAGCAAAGTTTGATGGTGTGCCTCATGTAAACAAACATAAACAATGCAAAAACATTACTTGACACGCCTCTTTTGAATCCGGATTCTTATTAGTGTGCATTTATAACTCCGGTATTATCATAATTTCCAGTTGTGTTTCCACAACAGTAACCCATTTTTGTGCAATTAGCTAGGAATGTGAAGTGTAATTTGCAAAAATAATTTTAAATTTATTTTGTTTATAATTTTATCAATACCGAGAAACATAGCACACCTAAGGTATTTTAAAGTACCAGTTTACTGTTATAAAAATAGTTTGCTGGACATTATATCACATAATTGTAACTGTTTTACTCATAACTTAAGACACGTAATAAAACTTTTTGTAGCATCAAGTTAACTAGATAACTCGGCAGCTGTAGACGTTATTGCGCTGCTTGGGCCGACTTGGCACAGTACTCGACGATGTCTTCCGTTAATGTACCCCAATTACACCCGACATAATTTGGAGTAATAGTAATTAGAAGCTCATCTGAAGTAGGATTCCAACTATACAACAGATGTACTAGTATAGCTAGCGTACGGCACTCACCGCCATATGAGTTTCATAACAAAGTTAAAGCTCAGCAGGCAGAACAGCCTCGATGGCATTTTCGCATAGACAACTTTAATTATGTTGGGAGAACGGTAACGCGGAAGTGCACACAACAAACGATGCAGAAACGATAGCATGCCATTGTGGCGGGGGAAAGTTTGTTTTCAAAGTGCACGTATCGAATAGGTCAGTTGTTTCTAAACATTTTGCACAAATATCTGATATATTCCCCTCTTTCCAATACAAAAATGACGCAACACCATCTAACTAGTATAATTTAGTTATTAAATACAGGGTGGGCGATTTTAATATTAATATTTCATTATGTTACCTATTTTAGGAAAAAAATGCAAACATTTTCTTGTACGAATGGAACTGGTGTTGTTATAGATGGCGCTAGTGTCGTGAAAACAAGGTTAACTTCATTTTCTTTAATGAAATTGCCTATAGTTCAGTATAGTTTTTAATTATTTGTCTCTAAGGCATAAAGTGCTGAAAGTCATTCCCTACAGTTTTTGAGTCATTGTTTTACTTGCCTGAAAAAAGCAGCATATTAAGACCCATTTTTTTCACAATTACTAGACATTTGTTTGAAGTGATGCTATATTATTGAATTTAAAATGGAAGGTACAACCAATTTCAAGACATAGGACAACTATTTTGCATACTGTGTGATCGTACTATTGGACGTCAATAAAAGTATTTATTACTTTCGTAACCGCTAACTGAGTGTGGTGATTTTTAAGTTTAAGTTAGTGGAGTTTAATTTAATTTAGTATATTTACCAGATTGCCACGAACTCTATTATAAATACATTTGAATTGTTTATGGATCCATTCTTAAAACCTTTCTCCTTAGTTTTGATGTTCCATAATATTTGCTGTCTTGGCCATTTGATGATTTTTCAGCATTGTAAATAACTTTATCAGGATTATTCAATGGTATATCAATGGTTTTGCAATTTAAGCGGCAAAATTAATCTTGCAGGTTAATATAGTAAACCAATAGGATATCTTCGTAGTCAAAGCTTTAGATATCCTGGATATTAGTAATCTTAGATATTAACCAGGTTATATGAAGTGCAATGTGAAGTGCAGTGTTTATTATGGAAACATTATTTTCAGATGAATAATTTGTCAATTGGTAACCTATATTTTTATTTCAATTTTTTTATCTGAAATGCCCAGAGAAAACCGGTTATCCACAGTTTAAACATATCAGTACACAGTTATTAAATTAAATTAAATTAAAAAAATTAAATTCACAATGATTCTTCACAATTAGATTTTATTTCATAGTATTGGTACTGTTTTGGCTTCTTTGAAAGACTCTAAACAACAATATAGCATAGAAAATAGCACACTGTTACAAACCACATCAAAATCTTTTAAGAAAAGAATATAGTTCGAAATGGTATCTAACACAAGATAGCATCCGAGAAACATATTTTGGAAGACAGAGTTTGGAATGTTTCAGATACAATTCTATTTAGAAAGGATTGACCTTTTAGCAATTATTTACAACGGAAATAGTCACCGGATTTGCGTTAAAATTTGGAGATACAATCACGGTTTCCCAACTACAAACTTACATTCTTCCATTCTTCTTACAAACTCTCATTCTAGCCCCAAAATAAACATGATTGCTAAATATAAACTTACCGACTTTTTGCAAGCTCAACCTTTTTTTATCGAAATAAATCGGACTATAAAAATATACCCATTTTTCGCGAATTTTTCCAAACCTTGGTCGATGAGCCAACACATTTACCGCTTTCAAAATTTATTTTCATATCAGGCTATCGATTGGCCTAATCTATCGAGCAATTTGCTAGAATTCGAAGAACCCTAATGAGTATTCATGTTTAATGGATTTTGACGAAGCAGAGACGTCGTAATATATAAGACCAGACATACAGACATAAACAAGGGGGTTTACATTTAAATAAAAATAAAGTCTCCAATAGGAATAGTTTTCTGGCTTAACATCCATCAAAATGAATAATAGTTGTTCCTTTCCTATGTTATTCGCGATTATAAGAATGATAGATTAGTTTGTAACTGTTTCACTATTGCTTTATATAAATCATCCTGATATTTACGAATAACAACATAAAATTATGTAACAGATACATATCCGTATGTGAATATGTAGATATGTATATTCTCTATTCTCTATATATTTCTCCAGCGCAGTCATCTCTGAACGACGCCAGCAATTTTTTAAACAGTAGTTATTATTCTATACTATTTTTTAAAATTTTGTATTTGTCGTACAGTAGTAAAAACTGTTTAGAATATACTTCAAAATGAATTGCGTTTATGTTTGTACAGTACACACTATACACGTCAAAAATTACTCAATAGTAAACCTTCACATGAATCACATACGCATCGAAGGTTATGCGAACTTAATAGACCAATTATCAAAACAGTTGAATAATTAGCTTGGTTTATGATCTCGTAAAATAGCCTTATGGCCGCTTAACACCTCTCCGCATTTCAGACGTAGGATTATTAGTGCCGCTTTGGGTGTGCCTTACGCTCATTTACTGCGATTTTATTACTTCATCCCGTCGTCGCCGTCGCTTGCGTAGATTTCTGAAGCCAGACTGATGCTGTACGACATCCAAGATAGTTTATTGCCATGGCATACGGTTGATACCCTTCCATTTTTCAGTGTAGATGATGAATAGCTTATGCAGTCAAAGCATACCGTGGTAAAATCTGTGTATGAGGTTTGTGAACAAAAGATATTGCTCGATCGATCAATTTGTATGTTCCACTGTTCAACAAAAAAGTTTGCTTTGTCTAAACTTTGTCTTAGTGTGTTATTGTTTCTGATATAAGTTACATGAGGATGCACCCCTGAATTTTGGCACCCCGGGCGGATTACTTCTGACATGCTATGTATACAGACTTTCCCATAAACCGAGTTCAACACTTCCTCGCTCATTTGCGAGGCTACAAGACGTATATTAATGTTTTTCAAAATAAAGGATTTGGTTTTCGATTTTGAAACAACATTGGACGCCATTCGGCCAAATGTACATCTTTGGCATCCTTGATTAGAATCTGTAGTATTTTCTAAAAAGTCAGTCAAGCAATCTCCATTTACGTCCCAGAATTAAGTAAGCCAAGCGAGGTAGCAAATAATAAGTTCTGCACGCTTGTTGTGAAGCCCAACTCATTAAAATCGAACATTTTACATTAATGTATTTGTGTGCAATACATGTTCACATTAAACAAAAATAGAGATCACACTGAACGAGCAAGCAGCAAGCAGGCATCAAGCAAGCAGCATACAGGCTGCAAGCAGCGTGCAGTTTGCTTCCTAGAAGTATTTTGCACGACGCATACCGCACACTGAGAAAGCACAGCAAGAGCACAACGCTCAAACATGACGTTTGTTTGTCATATTTAATTTCTAAAAAATATGCATTAAAAGATGGTAATGGTTAAAAAATAATTACTCAATGAAAATAAACTTACATATTATGTATTTTTAATGTTTCTGCATTTTATACCAATTTATAATTTACAGAATAGGTGGCATATTCACATTGTCTTGCAAAAATTAGTAGCCATGTCGTCGTCATCCGAGGATGACAATTCTTATGTGGTCTGTATAATGGCAATTTTAATTCATTTATTGTTATAGTCATACAAATTTGGATTGTATAGAACGGGATTGTCCTCAACTTCAGCAATTTATTACACTAAAAAAATCTACGTTATTTCATTTTTAATGATTGACGGTTACATCATCCGGATATAATCTGTTGGTGTATAGATCCATATTATAATATATAGTTTATCATCTGCAAATAAATTATTGAAAATTTTAGATCAAAAGTTTAATGTACAAATACGCATCAAATAATATTTTAATTTTACTAATTTTTCACTGGGGAGGCTGTAGTTCTTTTATTAAAACAATCCTATTTTTGCGCCTAATTCAATATTTATGATAACGGGATAATTTAAAAAATCATTACAATAGTCAAAAAATCATAGAAATCAAGATTGCTTGCATGCTGCTGGTGGGCGACGCAGCAAAAAAACGGTTGACAGAAAACATGCATACAGCAAGCATACAGCAAGCAGCGTGCATTTTGCACCTAGATGCTCGTTCAGTGTGCGGGTCTACATATAAATACATGGGACCGTTTTTTTGCACCTTGATGGTTTTGCTTCCTGCTTGCTTGCTGCCTGCTCATTCAGTGTGCGCTCACCTTAATGATCATGTTAAGTGATTATTAACTGAAAAAGCAAAATCACATAATACCTACTTGTTGCTATTTCCATCTTTGTCTGTAATAGTGCCTGTATCTTGAAGACGATGAGATTTTTACCAACATCAAGCTCGGTTGTTCAGATAGGCAATATGCTGCGCCATCATTTCTATCATTGCAAGTTCCATATAAGAACACAGGACGAAGACAATACAAAAGTTAAGAACAATTAATAATTACTTGAGTAAGTAATAATAAGCATCATATATCATTAATTTTATTTAATTTGTATTTGCTTTACGTTACATTTATTTAATGTGCGGAACGTACACATATTCACTGATCCGGGACTGGTAACAAATAGAGCATAGCAGTCTCCGTTAGATTTACAGAATTCTGTCTAAAACTTTCATCAATCAGATCTCCAATAGCCGTGATCGTCTAGTGGTTAGGACCCTACGTTGTGGCCGTAGTAACCCAGGTTCGAATCCTGGTCACGGCAATGTGAAGACATTGTCACGGTGGAGAATATTTTTGTATCTTTCCGTATCTTATGATGTGACATTTTATTTTATTATTTAAAACAGATTTACATTGTTAGTACTTGTCACACCAACTTCTAAATGCACTTCAAACCAGGAAATGCAAAACGAAAAACTCGATTTTTGTGTACATATTCAGTGTGGCGATAAGATACTTTTTCTTTAGAGTGTGCCGAATTTCAGATGGGGCGTAGCGCAATTTTACGGATTTTGTGCTTTTATAATGGGACTTCGGGTGCCGCGCCGAGAAAAGGTCCAGGATTACCGGGATCTATCAATTTCCGGATTTGCGTGGAAGATTATATCTCTCCGCTCCGTTCTAATCTCTCGACACGAGCACAATTCATAAAATATTAGGTCCCCCAAGATATCTGACAGCTTGAATTTCACCAATCTATACATAACAGTAGATACGAAATAAAATTGAAATGAACTTGGATTGAAAAAAAAAATGCTGCCTACTGCAGAAATATTAGACATATAAAGTAAAAAATAGGTATGATATAGTTATTTAACCAACAAGTATATTAAAGAGACCTGTTAATGATCGAGACTGTTTAACGCACGAGCGATTAGCGAGTGCGTTAATTCTCGAGGTCATTAATCGCCGATTAATATTCGAGTTGGTTACAAAATTTTTTCGTCGATTGTATTCTTCTGGCGGCGTCTACATAGATTTTATTCGTCAATATCGTTTGAGGTTATATGCCCATTTATGTAATTTGACACTGACAGTTATCTGCTGTGTGCCTCGATAACGGAATGTTTTGAGTGGATGGTTTTATTTTATGTATATTCGATTGGTTATAATGAAGTGGTTTGATTGGCTATAACAAATCATACATTAATAGAAATCGTGCATTAATAGAGCTTTTTAATAAATGATTTTCTATTCAGTAAACATACTCATAAATACACGATGGACGGAAATAGTTATTTAACCAACAAGTATACTAAAAAGAGCGATTAATGATCGAGACTGTTTAAGTTTCGCTACGCTCGAGCGTTAATTATCGAGATCATTAATGACATTAGTCGCCGTTTAATATTCGAGTAGGTTACAAAATCTTTTCGTCGATCGGATTCTTCTAGCGTCGTCTACATAGATTTTTCTTCGCCGATGTCTTTTTAGGTTATATGACAATTTATGTAATTTGACACTGACAGTTCTAGAAGGCGGTATGTTTTGATTGGAAGGTTATGTTTGATTGGCGAATCAAACCACGTCTTTACGTCGTGTGATTGGCTATAACAAATCATGCATTAATAGAAATCGTGCATTAATAGAGTTGTTTAATAAACGATTTCCTATTCACTAAACTGACTCATAAACAAACGATCGACGGAAATAGTTATTTAACCAACAAGCATATTAAAAAGAGCGATTAATGATCGGGACTGTTTAACGCGCGAGCGATTAGCGAGCGCGTTAATTGTCGAGATCATTAATCGCCCTTTAATATTCGAGTTGGTTACAAAATTTTTTCGTCGATCGTATTCTTCTAGCGTCGTCTACATAGATGTTTCTTCGCCGATGTATTTTTAGGTTATATGACAATTTATGTAATTTGACACTGACAGTTCTAGAGGGCGGTATGTTTTGATTGGAAGGTTTCATTTCACATATGTTCGATTGGCCAATCAAACGACGTCATTACGTCGTGTGATTGGGTATAACAAATCATGCATTAATAGAAATCGTGCATTAATAGAGTTGTTTAATAAACGATTTCCTATTCACTAAACTGACTCATAAATAAACGATCGACGGAAATAGGTATTTATACTGTTGTTACATAAATCATTTCGCAGACCTTTTCGAAATTTCTAGGCCGTTTGGTCAACTACTCGCAAAGATTTCCAAAATAGGAGTTTTTGACAGAAGCGAGCAATTGTATGTAGTTGCAGTAAAAATTGTCGGTTTATCTTCATTTTGACGACACATATTTGTTATCTGTCCTTTTTTTATTCAAATTATATTCTTTATTCTAACTATTCAGAAGGCAAATAATATCTGGTCTATCAGTGTGGCTTTATTAGCTCGACTAAAATGTTAACAATATCTACAGGTTGTTAATAATATGGGGAATAACTGTAATAACCTTTTTAGATATTGGTTTAATGTATTAAAACAAAAAAACTGACACAATTGAAAATTTCTGCTTTACTTTTATGATTCTACGATAGAAAGCATACCTGAAACCAAAACTTTTTCGATTTTGTTCATTGGTTTTTTTAAGTTAATAACTGAGTTGTGTACGTTTTTTGCAGTAAAATAAACACAAATATTTTTTTCAATATTACATTATACATGATCGATTTCAATTTTCACAGGAATTAATTATGATGGATACAAAGGGATAAATTGAGAGGATCCTGTACACAATTTTAAAAGTAAGAACCATCTAGGCTTTTCTTAGGAAAATTCTTGAGGAAATGGCAATTGAAAATCGGTGTCCTCAATTTTATCCTGGATTCCAGGACTAGTCTCTAGTTCTGGTTGTCAATCATCTATCATGGCTCACATCTGTAGGCCGGTATGCTCGGCAGGATAGATATGCTACTTGATCCGCCCGTGACCATACTGCGCGCACATGTACTTACAGTCCAACATATGAAGGATTGGTGTAAGGGGCATTTAAGGCTAAAGAGAACTGCGACTGTAATAGATGCAATGGCGAACATAGAGTACCGAAAACATAAATGTTTTGTGTGATGTGCCCTTGAAGAAATTATAGCAGTACTTCAATTTGCATCAACGGGCGTCAAACTAAGTCGAAAATCGCTAAACCTGTCGTGATTCGAAACTTTTGATTCCGGATGCGCAAAAAAAAAGAAAAACGCCTCATCACGTCCCGATCTATAAAGCTCTGTTTAGAAAATCAAAAATTGCAAAATTTGTTGTACAATAAACAACATAGCTTTTACATCAATAGAAATGTAATGGTATCCATAGAAAATGTGCCCTTTTCTCCTCTATTGATTAAACACGTATAATTTAGATACATTTTCTGATATATTACTTGATTATTTAAAAATAATACGCAGAAATATCATGCTCATTCTATGCTGTGATTATTTAGCGAACAAGGTTGTAATCGTATGAAGATAAGGAATTTAATAAATAATTCGGTGTATAGATGACCCGCGGTCGAAAATAGAACGTCACAAATAAAAATGCATAATAATGCATTATTAAATATTCCCCTATTAGAAATAGTAGTAGTGCTAGTAATAGCCAGGTATGTAAAAGCGTAATTTACCGGGTAAATTACCGGGTTGGTAATTTACCGATATTTATAATAATTTTAAAGATTTGAAAAATGTTTATTATTAAAAACTACTTTATTTTGTTTCTTTATTATTTATTTCTAGTTTATTTACTTTTGTCCTAGTTTCACAAACAATGATCTTTTTTTAATCCGTATGTGCATTTTACACCGGTACATTTTTATACTCTTTTTTATTATCAAAGCCAATTGGCAGGTGAATTGGTGAATGATATTATTTGAGGAAATAAATTATTAATATTTAATAATAAATAATTATTAATATTTTTGTATCGAATGAATAGAGGAAGGAAGGGGGGGGAGCTATTCAGCAGAGCCAATAAGGCAAATTTCATCAGAAGCCATCTACCTATTATCCAATTCACGATTTAAAGAAAAGTTCCGGCGTTGATTGTTAACGCTTATAGATAGTCAGCCATGGGTTAGTTGGGGCCTTGATTCACAAATTATAGCCTTTTCGACATATATTTATTATATATTTATGCTCGGACTCGTGCATAAAAGTGTATCGAAAACGCTATAAAGCCCCCAACTAACCCATGGCTGACTATCTATATGCATTAACAATCAACGGTTCCGGTGATCCGGATAAAAAAATGGTCATTGTTTGTGCAATCGAGCGTTGTTATTTTGTGAGTCGGTTAACCGCGGAGGAGTTAGCCATAAAAGATATCCATAACTTTCTTTTATCGATTATTATTATTATTAATTATCTCTGGCTGCCGGCGAATTTTTACTCTATGGGTGGTTACATACTATCGCCATTTAGGGGTTGTTAGCAACGGTGCAAAACTCCGAACGCTCGAGGGTGGCTAGCCCTTCTAAATACCTACAATTTTATGTATGAAAGAAAGTTATGCAACAATATTTGTAGAAGTTATAAATATTTATAGCATTCACCTGGCGAATTGCGCAGCAATTTCTCATTTTACAGACGCATTAGGGTAGGATGTCTTAAGGGTAGTAGCCTATTAATACCGTCGTCGGATGCAGAATTTCATGTGCTTGACGAATTGGCTGACGTCGATTCTCTGTGATATCGGTGGACGAAGTAATTTGCAATTGTTTATATAAGCGTCGGGCGCTCTATTAGACAACGCTCTCTTAATTAAATCAAATTTTTGGCAAAACCGTTTGATAAATTTTCGGTGCAAAACCATGGCGTATACTACTTGAACAGCTCTATCGTTTGGTACATGTTTCATTAAAAAATTCGATAAAAAAAAGTTATGGATATCTTTTATGGCTAACTTCTCCGCGGTAGTCGGTTATAGTATTTTATACTATAATTGTTGGTATAAACAAAATAATGACCCTTAAGCTTATACTCTACATTTTTATTGACATAAGTAGCTATCATAACTTACTCTCATCGGTAATTTAACATATTTACTTTATCATACGTAGTATGACAAAGTATTGTAATTGTGTCGAAAAAGACTTTCGAGATTCTTGCGGAAATATGTCCTTTTGGGGTCCCTGAACATTTTTGACCAAGCTAACAAAATTAAATTATTAATTTCAGATATTAAATTACTACATACTTCCTTAATTACCGGGTAATTCAAAATTGAAAATCTGATTACAGAAATGGCGGCTCATTTGCAAAATCGTTGAAAAATTGTAAGAGTCCTCTGGACCATTTTGAACAAACATTTTTTCAGCTTTAAGTTTGGTCATGAAACTTGTAATAGGATGTTTCGTCCCGATGCCATCAGTACTTTCTCTGGAATCGTCGCCACAAAAAACGGGTACACACACATACACACACACACAGACATTTTTTTGAGCCTTGGTCAAAAATGTTTTTCCGCAAAAATCTCAAAACTTTATTTCGACACGATTACAAAACTTTATTATACTACGTATGATAAAGTAAAAAATGCATGCCAGTTGAGTTATGAGTTTTCAGGACATTCGTATAAGCGAAAAGATAAATTACACAGTGAGGAACTGCGGACTTTAAGGTTTGCCAAAGCGATTTGCTTGGCTGCGTTCCACGTTTCTAATTTCAGCTATCCGTTTTACTCCCTTGCGTTACCCCCAAATAAATAACGTCGGTTACTTTGACTGGTAAGAACCTCCGTCCCAATCCGCACTTGGCACACGTACGCAGGTTATATTTTTCCGAACTATTCCTTCGCAAATACATATATCTTAGGGACACAAAGAACAATTTTGGCTTGAAATAAAGGAGCTTTTCCGTTTTGAAGACAATCGAGTTTAAAACTATGCCCTCGCTTTTGATGACCAATAACTGTATTCTGCAAAGCGTAATCGTATTCATTCGATTCTCTAACATTAATAAACTGTTACATACAACGTGTTCCAGATAGAATACAACAATGTTTATTTATTTTGTTTGTTAATTTTGTTCATCATAAAAGTCAGTGGGAAAATCAAGCAAAAAGCAAGCAAACAAGAATACAGGTATGCGTTTGTAAGAAATGTACTTACTGAAAGTTGTTTAAAAATATAGGTTCTATAGAGCATTTCTGAACTGGAGTGGAGTAACCAGAGCACGTTCGATCTACTCGGAGCGTTGTACCTGAACGCAAACTTGCCTCTCTTTTAGACGTCTACGATAGGTTCCAGCGAATAAGATTCAGAGAGACCAAACAAAAACAGCGACCAAATGAAACACGTAATGCGGTTTGACCATTTAACTCAATCAGCATGAGAAGCAAGGGCGGACAGGCGTAAAAGTGGTGGTAAATAGCCGTCATCATTCACGGTAATAATTCAACCCCCTAAGGAGGTCTTCGCCCGGCCTTACTTCTTTATTTAGACAACGTGGAGGTGTTATCCTTGCAGTAATCCTATTAGTGTTGTGCGACCCCCCTCCCGCAAACCGACACACTACCTGTCCCAACGTTCTCACCTCAACAGAAATGTGTGTCGGAGACCGTATTAGCCGGAATTCACAATCCGAAGAACATATGTCATTCTCAAGGATGTAAATCATTGTATTAAGTACCAAGAAGAAAAGAGTTTTACTCATAGTTGTGTGTTGTGTTTCTTAAAATAAATTACGATTATTATTTTTTATAGTAGTGAACATAAACCAGGTTCAATTCTGAGTGTAAGCGAATAACCATAACGTGATACAGCATTACGAAATTTTTGAAATGCATAAAGCAGAACACGTTTAGAGACGTTCGATAGATAGTACGGAGTAACATGTATTTCTCAATTTAAATTGCTCTCTATGAGTTTGAACCCACCGATACGGAATATCTTGTTAAAAATGTTAAACCATTCTGAAATCACTACAGTTTAATGTTTTGAACTGCCGCTTATGTGTTATTTTGACACTTTTTGCTGACTAGACCACTAGGTGTGCTTACTGTGGAACAGGAAACATAAAGCTAGTCAAAAGCAAGTCAGACTCCTTACACACGTAGACGCTGTATGCGAAATTCAGTATCCGGGATACGGAATTCGGATGAGATGCGATGCAAATACTATTGGATACTGTATGCTAAGCGGCCATATTTGATGACAGCTGTTTTGTGACATTTGCGACTACAGTCCCGTGCGGGAAAAACATGGATGTAGAGGAATGTATAATGTTTTGGCGGCTTGCAAGGAAAAATCGCAAAAGGAGAACCATGTGGTTATCGCACATTTCTCTAAATATGATTACCCAGCACTGCTGTTTCTTGTACTTATTTGATTATTTACTGTTGGCGGTGTTCTACAGGCAGATCATGAGTTCCACCAAGCTTGAAATTTTTCATTATCGAAGATAAATCGCTCCGTTGTAAAGCTTGCCACTGACGGTACAGTGCCGCAGTTTAACGGAATAGCACAACAAAATTGTACCATTTTGCATTATAGGTGACAGTGGCACTCACGGTCCAACACTTCGGTATGTTTTACGAAATAAGTTAGGTTGCATTTCTTTTTATCACCACAAATATTGCTACACTGGTTTTTCATAAAAAATATATGAAAGAATCAAAACTAGAAAAGTTAGATTATATTCCATTTCTTTTTGTTTTATAATAATAAATAAATAGTAGATTAGGTTAACTTTGCTCCAATTTAATCGTTAATGGCAGCATTAAATAAAAAGAAATGTAATGGGTGTGTACTATGTACCCACTACCTAAACCTACCCCATCCCCACACGCCTATGCTACGATTGAAAACTTTGCGCGGCAGTATGCGCGTCTGAACGGGTCCATATACTACAATGTAAAATCGGTATCCCGTCACGGATTCCGCAGCCGGCTACTGAAAAGTTGAAATTCGAAAATTCAGTATCGCGACGCTGAATCCGTCGCGCGTCAACGTGTGAAAGGTTCCATTTGAACACATGTATTAGCTGAATCTCAGACGTAAGCAGTCTGATCAGGAGTGTGTTAACAACTCTCAAATGTGATTAATTTTGATCACATAATAGTTATTTAACCAACAAGTATATTAAAAAGAGCGGCTAATGATCGCGACTGTTTAACGCACGAGCGATTAGCGAGTGCGTCAATTGTCGAGATTATTAATCGCCGTTTAATATTCAATTTGGTTACAAATCTTTTTCGTCGATCGTATTCTTCTGGCGGCGCGTCTGCATACATTTTATTCGTCGATGTCGTTTGAGGTTATATGACTATTTATATCGATCATTAATCGCTATTTTTAATACACCTGCTGGTTAATAATTATTTATCAAAATATATATTTTCTAAGTCTGTACCCGAGCTTCTAGTCTAGGAGCCCATAACGCCCTTTCTCACATCAAAAAAAGACTAACGCGTTATATGCACAATATTAATAATAACCTGATGTTACTTGATGATGGGGACAAACCTTTCGAAAACTTTGTGGAAAAGAAATCATTTGGCATCGATCAAATTGATGACAGTTAATGATGTCAGGAACAGACAAATGGTTGTTCGAACAATCAGCAGGTCTCAGGTTTTAGAGATTTAAAAAAAGTGGCAGTGAGAAGAATCTTATCTTACCATTTCAAATAACAGCGCCAGAAATGGAAAAAATATAATTTACATTAAAAAAAATCTGCATCATATTTTTCAGTATAATATTTAATTTGTATCGTGGACAATCAATAAAACCAAAGATCAGTTGGAGGACTCATTTTAATGTAGCTTTGCAATATTTGTATTACTACAACCTTGGTATATAAGAAATAGGAATTTCCACATGGACATTGACATGGAATTAGTAATCAACGAAATTGTAAAGTTTGCAGAGAATCGTCAGAACAGACTTCTTCAGCACACGAACGTCGTGTCCATGCAGCTCCTTGACAATAGTGCCAAGGCTTAAAAGAACTAACCTTTTGAGTTGGTGAAGTGATGTTAAAAAAGCAGAGCACAGTGGTATGTGAGTGATAGGAACCAAAGCAGAGCAACGTGTTATGTGTGATGTTTAAAGCGTCAGCATCCTAACTAAACTGAAGTTAAACCAATGGGGAGCACTTAATATCGAATACTTTTTATATTTAGCAATTTATGTTAGATTAGTATAGGCTATGACTATCTAACTAGGTGTTATACACAATTACCCTTGAGGTGCTCTAATTAATAAAAAAAAACTACAAGCGTGACATCAATCGCAACTTGACTTGATCAATTATGTATCCCGATGCGCAATACATGTGATTTAATACATGTGATTTAACCATTGTTATGCTCTCGGGATATGAGTTGGAAGTTTTGAAATAAACACACATTATACACATGCCAAACTAAATACTACATTAGGGTTGTACAATATGCAATTTAGGGGCTGATGCACGTCGGACTTAATGGATAATGCATGTACTTATATGCAGTAATATTGGCAGTTCGCTTGCTCTATCAATCAGTTAGATGTACTGTCAACAGATACAGTAGAACTAATCCCAAATGCATTTCTATTACAGTAAAACGCTAGGTGAATGTGGATGTAACATTAATACTGTAGCATTTATTCATGGTAAATGGTACAAAGTAATGGTAAACATGCAGAATGCATTTACATCACAACGAGTTCATCAACATACTGTATGTCGATACCTCATAACAGTCATAACCGATGGTTCATTTTGACCCACTAATGTAATTTCATGCAAAAATATGTACTTTAAATAACCAGTTGCTTCATATAAATATTGCAATAATTAATCATGTCGAATCTTGCAGATGGTGGTGTGAAGCGCATTGTTTTCTTGGTAATGCATCATGTTTTATAAACAGAGCTGTGTAAACATCGTGCGAAGGTGTCGACATGTATAATCCATGCACAACGGGTGGGTAATTGGTTGTTGGCGAATGCAACTTTGTATGCATCGAGACGTATCGGGGGAATGTGTTGATTGACCATTATTCATATTCTCTCGCAGGTAGGTCATACCTGCGAGAGAATATGAATAAAGTGAGCTAAGCGGATGTGTGTTATAGGTGTTCATGTTTTGTGCCAAAATCAAGGAGCAAAATTTAACATAAATATCTGAATCAGATATTGAAGGATAGAGAAAAAAATCTGATGTGGCCAGGCACATGACTTTATCATACTATATATAAAAGTAATAGTTTAGCTGGATGAGATTATATTTGATCGAGATCGGCCATGGCTGCATTAAAATAAAACTAGTAGAACTAGACAGAAATGTCGGTTAAAGCTGCGTTCGGATATTGTTCTCCCTTGACACCAAGTACACCGTCCAAATGACACTTTCGTGTTATTGGGTGAAAAATGTGTACGTTGTACAATATTCCGAACGCAGCGTATATTGACAGTAGTATTGTCAAGACATTAGCGTTTGACACTAGCTACCGTCATTAGAATAAAGAAATCTGACGAATCCTGGCTACTATTTTTAATGCAGTACGACCGATCTCGATGAAATAGAATTTGCTCATGCAGCTAAACTATTGATTGTACCAAAAAATTTCATAGTCATAAATTATTCAGAATTTCCTCTTCTTTAATTTATTATCTAATTATTTCGACGAAATTCCAGAAATGGCGGCTTATTTGCAAAATCTTTCAAAAAAGCTAAGACTAAACCTCCAGTTCCTTTGGACCCTTTTCAACAGAAAGCTTTTCAGCTCTAAGTTTGGTTATGAAACATCTAAATATGAAGTTTCGTCCCGATACCTTTAGTAGTTTCTCCGGAATCGTAACCACAAAAACGGGTACACACACACACACACACACACACACACACACACACACACACACACACACACACACACACACACACACACACACACACACACACACACACACACACACACACACACACACACACACACACACACACACACACACACACACACACACACACACACACACACACACACACACACACACACACACACACACACACACACACACACACACACACACACACACACACACACACACACACACACACACACACACACACACACACACACACTCACATCCACACACACACACACAGAAATTTTTTTGTACCTTGGTCGAAAATGTTCAGGGGACCCAAAAATCTCAAAAAATTTTTTTGGCACGATTACAATACTTTACATACTGCGTGTGATAAAGTAAAAATACACTCCATAATCATGACCGATATTATAAAATGTTCCATGGGCGCAAGCTTTTTTTGAGTATAAAAAGATGCCGTTTAAATTTCAAACACGTGATGCAGATTTGAACATTCTCTCTCGATATATTGATATTAGAACATGTGTCGCCTATGTATCATTGATTAATAAATTATTACTTATTTATTAATAATACTTGTTGGTGATAATAATTTATTCCAGAATTATTAAACTCTTATCCTAGAATTTATGGTTTTGTGTCCTTTTCCACCAATATTGTTCATGTTTTGTGCCAAAATCAAGGAGCAAAATATAAGAAAAATATCCGAATCAGATATTGAAGGAGAGAGAAAAAATTACACTCCATAATCATGACCTATATTATAAAATGTTCATGGGGGCAAGCTTTTTTTTGAGCATAAAAAGATGCCGTTAAAATTTCAAACACGTGATGAGGATTTGAACATTCTCTCTCGATATTAGAACAAGTGTCGCCTATGTATCATTGATTAATAAATTATTATTAATTTATTAATAATACTTGTTGGTGATAATAATTTATTCCAGAATTATTAAACACTTATCCTAGAATTTAAGATTTTGTATTCTTTTCCACCAATATTGTTCCCATTTCTTGTTCATTAATATGCTAGGTGTAATTCTTGTTGATGTATTATAACAATAACAAACTAATGAACAATAGAAAAACAAATATTATAAATTTACCGGAGCGGAGCGCTTGGTAGAAGCTCAGACACGTAATATAAAAGTAATAAGTATTTCTAAGAGAATATAACAAAAGCGAGACGGAGCAAACACGAGGGAAATACTTAAAGAAATAAGAAGAAAGAAGAAACTGTGGACATTTATGAAGCCAAAAAAATCCAAAAATTAGATGACTTGTGATCCCTCATATGATCAGAGAATGAAAAGCGAAACGGCTTTTCTAAAGCACTTCCAATTTAAAGAAAACTGACAATAAATAAAAGCGTTCTGGAATAACTGCATTATTCAGTCCTTATAATAGAATACAAATAATAGAGATGATAGAATATGATAGAAATAATAGAAAATAAACCAGAAGAAGTTAAACTAATAATTGAACACTATTGTTTGTTATGTATTATTATTTCTAGAATGCAGACGTGAATCTTGCCAAAAGGTCTTACTTATTTTGTATTGAGAAAATGAAAACTTGAATTTATCAGTAGAATTTTAAAGGGTATGTGATGCAAACGCAATAGTATATTATTTGACGAGCACATAACTAAGGATATAAATCGCGAGCATGAAGTTTATACGCGAGCCGCAGGCGAGCGTATAAACATGCGAGCGATTTATACCAGTTGTGTGCGAGTCGAATACGATGTTTTATCTACGACTCATAAATTCCATTTTATATCAAATCTTTTAAATGTATTTGTCAATGGTGGCGAGGCAAAATGTCAAATAAGTGTCATTCACGTAGGTTTAGACTGACTTTGACAGTACGTTCGTATAATGATGACAGTTCCTTCAAATAATGAAGTCATTATTTGAACGAACTGTCATTATTATACAACGTTAGTGTCATTATAATCATTGGCGCGTATCATGATGGGGATTATATAGTCATAGATACGTATGCAATGAACTTATTATATGTGAGTCGTAGATAAATAAATTTAAATGTCTTCTATTCCTGTCAATCTTGTTAACATATGGGGCAATTTGACAGCATTTCAAATTTTATCTTATCCAAAAATAGCAACAGTATTCATCTTTTGGATACGTTGTCAAAGTTGTGTTATTATGAAAATGGTTGACTGTGTCAAAACCTCATCAGTAAATTGAGCGATTTAACATTTTTTTTATTATTAGAAGAAGAGAGTTAAAGAGAACGACTGACAAACATTCACGAGAGAGTGACTCTTCCTGGACAAAGACTGCTAATAGTGAACGGCAGTTTTTATGCTTCAAGTGTGTATCAGTCAAAAAAATAAAGTTTCACAGCATCAAATTTTAAGGGTTGGAACATACAATCCAATGCTCAGTACAAAAAATATTACCAACCAAACTGAACATTCAGGAATTTTAGTTGGAACTTCAGTACGCACATAAATTGCAGAATGGGTGCGCAGATAATTCATAGCGACCATCAGCGTGGTGCTTCTATTTCCGACCTCTGGAGGGCAACCTCGGTCGTTATAGCAAATTGTCCAGATGTTCCGCAAATTTTTACTACCCATTAAGATTAAAGGCGGCGGTGTGCGGTTATTCTGCGCGACACATATGCGAACTTAGGGTGACAGACCCTTTCTAGGAACGCGCATTGTAATTACAAGCGGGTCGTAAAATAGGTTGGGTTGGGCAGGCGGCGCGAAAGTGAAGTTTTACGGTGTCAGTGACAATCATAACTGCCTACGGGGAAATTTAACGGCCACGGCAACCCTTTTATGGTTCGAAATAAATATTTACTGGTCAATGTTATGACTTATTTTAATGCTCGCGCGAACTCCCTTCCTCCCTGCCATGTATACGACATTATTTGGTATTAATTGAGGTAAAAACGATAAATAAACCTAATTGAGGTATGTATTGCGGTTTTACGATTCCGGTTTACGACTTATAACTGATCGCGTTTCGTCGGGGTGACGGTGTGGTGTTGACATTTGAATCCCAAACGTGATCTATTTAATCTGAGATCTACGTGCGAGTAAATAGAATAAGTGTGAAGACAATTTTATTCGGATTTCTGAATAATATGTCTGACGTTCTTGTGCCTTTTGAATCGATGGCAAAAATACCACATTATATCCAGCTTAAAGTGTTACATGTGGTGGCGTCAAGATTATTCCTTGTTCTGTATTATCTTGACCAATCTCAAGGCCTTTTTTATGGCCGACATAGTCTTAAATTTTTTATCAAAGAATAAAACTTCAAAGTCCGATGAGTGTTTATATTTTTTGAGTTCTTACAAAATCCGGATTTCGAGTAATTATTCTCGTCATCAGTTGCATACTACAACATAACAAGAATAAGTTACAAATATAACACTTCGGCATCCTCATTTCCCACAAGAACTTCACATACCGACCATAAAAAGCGCTACTTTCGATAAACAACAAAACATGTCGTTCTTCTCACCTGAATTATGGTACACATCGTTCGTTCGTGTCTTACAGATATGCTGATATGCTTAAAAGATATGCTTAAAATGGCAGGTACTGACCTTCGTGTGTGAACAATAATTATAATCACAAGTGGCCGGTATTGTATTCGGCCATGCAGTCTGCAAATGGTACAAAATGACAGCTATCTTTATGCCTCGAAAACTTGCAATCGGCAAACATTAACGTCCTAAAAAATGGTGAAATATCTTGGTAATATATCGCAGCTAGTGTACATCAACTGGTTGTCAAAAATATGAGGGCAAAGGTGATGAGTGAAATTAGGCTCAGGTGTCAAACTTCAAAAATATTCGGTCCTCATAAAAAGCAGTTATGTCATTAAGCAATAGATCGGGATCCCTATATTTGTGTTTTTGTATTTAAAATTCCTCGAGCAAGTTTAGCTTACATTTATGGTGTTGGTGTAGTAGTGATAGGTTGTTAATTGTATTAGTATGTCCTGTCTCCAACAGGTGTCGCCCTACTGCTGAATTGTTTTTATTTTTTATATGTTCTTCATATCTAACAGTTAGTTTTCTTCCTGTTTGACCTATATAACATTTATCTCAGTCCTGGCATTTTATTTTATAAACACCACTCTTCTGTGAAGAACTGATTTTTTGCTTGTTATTAATTAAAAATGTACTCAATTTTGTGTTTGTTCTGTAGGCTGCTGTAATATAAAATTTTCTTAGAGCTTTTTCTATATGTGTTGATATATTTTTATCATAATTAAGACTCACGTATGTTGGTTTTAGTTTATAACTGGGGTATATAGCATTTAATAAATTGTTCTTGTGAATCTTATCATATATCTTTTGTAAATCTGTGATGTTATAACCATTGTTAAAGGCGATAAGTATTAGTATGTTGACTTCTTTTCGAAGTCTTCATCGTTAAGGGGAACTCTAAGCAGTCGGTTAAATAAAAATCTAATTGAGAATTCTTTATAGTCGACATAGTCTTCTTCGATAACAACTAGTGAGGTGCTGTGTATAATACCTACCGACATAATTTCATGATTGCTTGATTCACACCCAATTGTATTCAGTTCTGGCCGAAACTACTATTTCAAAATACTTTGGATGTGTTCACCAAGTGTATAGACTAGAATACAATAAACTGATTCAGTTTTGAAAAGATTTTAGAAAACTCGAAGCACGCAACATTTGGTGTCAACAACATTTGGGAAGTGGGAGGGGAAGAAGTAAAATGATGTCGAGTAGGAAGTTACAAGAACTGCTGATGGTGGAATTAAAGCAATACAGGCTTCCTGATTAAGAACGATCACGGAAAAGAGCAGATAACATCCAGTAGGAGCTGCCTTCAGCGTCCCCAACGACAGTTCTGTAGAGCAGTGCTCCGCTAACTTCGCTCGCTGTCCTTTTCCCGCTCTCGTCAGTCTCACAATCCAGGTTTCCCAGAAAAAAAAACATACAGGAAACCCGTTTTAGCGAACAACATAATATGCTAAACAACAAAAATCTTTGTAATGTCGGTTGAAAGATGAAATAGACAAACTAAGAAGTGAGGTAAATGCAAAGATTGAAAGCTTTTGTGTCTCAAACCCAATTGCAAGAAAAAGTGCGGGAAGTAAACAGACGCTTCCTAACCAGATTTTTATATTTCATGAGTTATCTTTAAAGGACAATTTGATTTTTCATACGCAAGCCTTAATCCCATTTTTTATGAAGTTTCGACCGAGAGATTTGTCAATACACAACGTATGATTTAAAGTAAAACAGGACAAAAAATGAACACTGAAACTCACTCATTTTGTTACTTTATAGTATTCTTATCACCAGATAGATGATCATTGTAGATAATGTTGACGATTTTTGTATGAATATTTATTGTAGAATAAACATACAATATATAATTGTTCGGTACAAATTTAATTGACAGCCTGTAGCAATAAATTTAGTTATTTAATTATAAAAATAAAAAATTATGACTTCTCTCTAGTCCGTTGTTGTGTATTTATACACCCAATTTTAGCAATTTTTTAGCAATTTTTGTTTGTGACTATTGGATCATATTATCCCAGCACCAAAGGCTGATAATACTATTAATTTTGAAACTAATGAATATTTGTAACTGAATTAAAATATTTGTGTTGTATTCAAATAAAAAATATTTGGAAATTTGACACAACTTGAAGATCTTATTTATATTTGAAAACCTATTTCGCTCTGTGACAATTAACAAAGACTCAACACTCAAAAATACCAAAAACTAACAACATTGGCGACTGCCCCGATCCGTTACTTTACAAATCTGGCAACTCAGTAAACCATCTCAATGAAAAAGAAAAACTAACTCTCAAACACTGTGGAGATTTCGACTATTGACTATAAGGTACAACATGTATCTATACCTAACCACCAACAAATTCTTCGCGACCACCAACCAAACCTAAACTCAAATCCCGATCTTGATCTCAATTCTGAAGAAACCGATACGAAAACCGAATTACCATTTAAAAACCATCCTATTGACTAACCAATTTAAGTATTCATAACGTCGAGCGCGCAAGCAACTCCAGCCGGAATACCCCAGACAAACAGAGCAGATAAATATCGCGACGCCACGAATTGTCTCCAGAAAGTAATGAATAACAATATTCGGGGCGCGCATTGTCTGCGTCGCGAACGCTGCTAGAGGATCTGGCGTCGTTGCCTAGCTCTCGATTGTCAAGTGCATCCATCCAGCCCTCACTACGCCATTCCTATAATAATCCATGCGCGCACAGATGCTCCGCATGAAATGTAGGTGTGCTGGGTCCAATTACCCGACCTGGACGGGATGAATAGGTGCCTAAATACGATGAGCGGCAAGATAACCGGTGATCTGCGACAACAATGGGCCCCTTTTGTTCCGTACGGTTGAGCTCCGCTCCGCGGGGGGTCGTCCTAATAGCTGCATTCCCATTTAACGAAAACGTTTGAGGTTATGCCTGGGTTCCGTTGTTTAGATGTGTTTGTGTATCATTGCTGATGGCGTTTTGAAATAATTGGTTAATTTAGTTTTAAACGGTTCCGGTTGGAAGGTGTTAAGCTAAGCTTACTAGAAAGCTATATTTTATGTCAAAAGTTACTATTTTAAGGATGTTGATTAACCAAAATTTCTGATTATCCAGTACCGGCAGGGCATCTTCGGCAACATGATGGCTTAGTCTGGATTCCTTGGATATTTGCTTTTTAGCGCATATCCAAACTTGAACCAAATTAGTTATAGTACTTGGTAAACTTGTAAACTTGTAATTTGTTCTGTAGTGACAACTTATAGTCTATTCCCAACAGCCTGTAGGTACAGTATTGTCTATTTGAGGCAAAACATTGTTCTTGTCCTCCTACCGTGTTCTTTCCACATTATCTTTGTATCTACGGTCAATCTCAAATACCTTGCAGTGTTCGCACTATGGCTTCGTAATCTTGACATGGAACATGTTCTCGATCCTTTTGTTTGTAATATTAATGTGGACAGACTTCAGTTCGATGACCTTGGTCCTCCATTTTTGGTTTATTGGTAAAATTGACTAGAACTTGTCGAAGATTTTTAGAAGATTTTCCAACAGTTGTTCCTACTGCTATTAGGGCCATGTCATCTGCGAAAGTAGCGACATTTTCCAGCTGTGGTAGGTTATTTACTAGTCTATAATAGATAGAGAATTGTCGCAAGACACTACCCTGGGTTAGGAGTGCTTCTTCTTTTATGTTCTAATATTTATGTGTGGGATATTAGCAGCTGGACAAATTGCAAAGGTAGCATAGAATTTACTTTGTGTATCAATCGTTCATACGTAAGTGTATCAAAAGCGTTTGTCACATCAAGAAATACTGTTGAGAAATAAACCTTTCTTCTAATGCTTTCTGTATTATGTCCGTTATTGTATAGACTTGATCTCTGGTGGTATACATTTGACTAAATCCAAATTGGTGATTTGGAATTAGTTTGTTCTTGCTCATTTGAGGTTTTATTCAGTTTAGAAGTCAGTTTTAAAATAGCTTTGTTATGATGTGGGCCCATTCGGTGGTTTGTTAAGATTTCTAACCCCTGTTACTTTCCAGACATGGTGGACGTATTTTGATTTGAACGATACATTTACTGGATCCGTCAACATAACAATACCTTTCTTAGGTAATCGCTTACGAAGTTGCCCTATGATGAGATCATATACATGTATCTGTTTGGATTCCGGTTTATTATCATATCTTTTGACGTCTTCCTTCGGAGTATATGGTACGAAGCCAACTTAGATGGCTTCTTCTTCATAGTTTATAGCTATGGTCTGATTTGGGCCCATTCGGCGGTTTGTCAGGATTTCTAAGTATTGCTACTTTCCAGACCTGGCTGACGTATTTTGATTTGAACGATACATTTACTGGATCCGGCATTATAACAATACCTTTCTTACGTGATTGCTTACGAAGTTGTCCAGTGATGAGATAATGTATCTTTGTTGGATTTGTTTAAATATCGTTTTACTTCTTTCAGAGTATATGGCACGAAGCCAAGTTAGATGGCTTCTTCCTCATAGTTTATAGCAATCTTCGTAATTGGTTCTGATCTGACTCGATATTGTTGGGTTGGAATGAATATCTGTTAGATGTTCTCGAAAAGTTTCAAAAGTCTCTTGCATTATTTTCATATTGGAAGTCAGTATTTTGTATTTAGATTTATTCAGTTACATGATGTATGGTGGAAAAAATAGGAGTCAATAGGAGCTACCAGTGGATTATGAATAAGGTGACCAGACGTCCCGCTTTTGACGGGACAGTCCCGCTTTTTCATATTTTGTCATATTTTGTAACCATATTTTGAGGTTTAAAAATGTACCGCTTTTTAGAAATTTTTTTATTATTTTCAATGTTTTATTGGTTACTGACCCTGTACATTTAGTCGCAAAGCAAGAATCTACAGAAACTTAATAGAAAACACAGAATCTTAGCAATACATTAAATTACAGGTAACAAGGTATTCTATTCTGTCTAATGGTGGATATTGAATATTTTTGTACGTTTTTGAAAAATCGTAACTGTAATATGTAAAAAGAATTTATGGATTTTTGCATTGTTTTACGAAAATCACAGGAAAAAATTAAATTAATTTAGACAAGCAACCTACCTTTTGCTATACGTGTATAAAATTTCGCTAACACGTAGCAACATTTTATATGACGACTGACCGGAAACGGTAAAAAAATGTTTTGATATTCAATAACTTTTGTAGACGTAAACCGATTTTCATTATTTTTTCCAGACATGTAAAGAAATTTACAAGATTCATCATAATAATATACAGTTGATAATTAAAGAAAATAAGATGTTCCAGCTGATTATTTATTCTGGGAGATCAAAAATAGTGTTGTTGGTCTAAGTTTCAGACAGCCTGTGGGATAATTAAGGAACTTGTTCTCTCGCAGGTTAGCAACTAGGTACTTTCTTACAAAACTATATGAATTCTTAACATCTTGTTTTCTAATTCATCTGAATATATCTGAATTTTTGTAGAATATACACAGTTTGAAGCAAGAATTTGTGTTTCACACATAGTCAAGTAACATTTGCTGCAAGGTTTAACAGCTATTTTAAATTGCTAAGTTTTATTTGAAATTTGAAATTGTTTATCTTCTACAAAATTCAGATATTGGAATGAACTAAAAACAAAATCTTGAGAATATGGATATGGAAATGGAAATGGAATATGGAAAAATTGCTCATGCTCCACAGTTATTTCACAGCGTGTATCGAAAGTAGATAAAAAGCAACATTATGGTCTGTTTTTCAAAAATTACAAAAGTATGTGCTTATCTCTCAGAAATTCAATGAATTTCTTTAAAATGCATAAAAAAATAATGAAAACCGGTCAATATTACAAAAGTTTAGCAAAATAAGCGTTCCTTTAATTGTGCCGGTCAGTGTATTTTTTTCTCATAACTGTGCCTTTAAACTTGGCATATCTTGTTGTGTTGCACAGAGTCGTTAGATTAGAACATATGTTTGTTATTTTTTTACCTTAATATTTATTTATTATATAATTCATCTTTCTTAGTCCTCCTTACTATATTTATTACTTGATAGAAATGTTTTTAAAAAATATAAATTTTATTTAGAATATTTATTCGTGCAAAGGGCATATATTTGAAGAATTTATGCCAAAGAGTTAATATACTTATACAATTTTAATCCATATAATAAACGATAATGAAATAAACTTTGTCTTGTATCAAACAATTTTTTTTAATTTAAAATATATATGGAAAAACAATTAATCACTAATAATGCACATAATGTCCAATATTCAATTAATTATGTGTTTTTCAAACAAATATGTTTTGATAACAAGCACAGCAATTTAAAGGAGTGTGTGTGATGTTGCTTAAAATACAAAAATCTGTGTAACCAACCAAACTAAAAAGACATACTAATAATGATTTTTGTGGTTATATAAATCCTAGAATTTGTCTATTTTCGAGTACGATCTTTTGAAAAGACGGTTGGTTTTAATTACTACCGCCCACCCCGCCCCGCTACTGTCCCGCTTTTCTACAATAAAAATCTGGTCACCTTAATTATGAATCATATCATGTGCAAATCTATGGAACAGTTTGTTATTAAAAATGAAACTCTAACCTCCTGCCTCCACAACTGTGTCACACCAATTGTTACCAAAATTCGATAGTCAATCGCATAGTAGTTTCCTATTACCACTACCACAATTCTCTATTGCAAGCTGAAAAGTGTTTTAACATCTTCCTTTCACTGACTCCACCGTGAATTATTTGCTTAGGTTTATTTACTAGCACGCATTATTTTCTTTTTTCTTGTTTTGCATATTTTATCATCTCTTGGGGCATGTACTGTCTTCGCCTGTTTTTCAACTGAACAGTTAAATAAATAAATAAAATATAAATATTAGTGTTAGGTCTTAACTGTGGGAGAACCCCACAAAACAATATCCCTAGATTAAATCTATTAACACGTCCACTCCAAAAGGAATCCTCATTTTATTACACATAAATTCACTATTGAAGAGCCAAGGGAACGGTCTTCTCCTAACATGCCGCAGATAACACAATAAATTTCAGAAGCGATAACTACAAAGAAATCCGATCGATAAAACAACAGAAATGTGGAAAGAGCACGTAAATCCAAACGACCATGTTCCCTGTAGTGAGTGCTTTAAGGTCACACGGAATACTGTAAATTTAATTAGTGTCCCGATGTGAAACAAAAATTCGTTAAGTGTAACATTAGACGAAGCCCATTCTTAGACACTTGCCAGGTAATAACCTGGAAATTTCACTTTGAGATTCCATCCGCGCTTAGTCGCTACCATTACAATTTACGGCCACTAATTACAACTATATACACTAGTCCGACTACACACGCTAAACTCTAATATATTTTTAAACCTAGCAACGAAATTAAAAGGTGTTTATCCGGAGCGGTATTTTTAGTATTTGTGTGGAATCTGTCGAGAGGTGTATGCTTAAATTGTTTAATATTTCAGTTTCACAGTACATTGATGTGTTTATTACATCTGGGTAGCTTTGTTATGCAACTCCTCCTTTCTTTGCCATGCTCTTTTATATCTTTTAGCATTAATATATCAACAAAAAATCATTCCAGCTTATACGACCTCAATGCTTAACACGGCAGGTAAGCCATTCTAATATTACCGAAGACAAGAACATTCGCTGGTTGAACGATCGCATAGATCACTATTTTTTGTGTTTTACGTCTTAACCTGTACATAATAAACATGGGGAGAAACGATCGTATGAATACAATATCCGACACATACACACACACACACACAGGAGCCCAGCAGACCAGCCCGTCCCAAAGCCATTCCCGTTCGCCAATATTTACAAGCAATATTTACCATTCGTTCCCGTCTAGTCTGCCGTTAATGGCCTCATAACTTGGGTATTCCCCGGGTTTTGTGTGATTTACACCCTCATAAGAACGTAGGTGTATTATATTAATGTGCAATTTTTACCCTCCGCCAAACGGTCTTTTTCATTGCAATGTGTTGCAGAAATGGTTTGTTAAAAGTTGACTATTGGATTGCTTCCTTGTTGCTTTACTTTGATATAGGGTGATTCAGTTTTATTTCAAGCTAATGTCATATCATTTTATATCTACATACATACTACATAAAATCACTATAATTACGAGATTTCTTTTTAAATTTTTAAAATCATGTGTGACTTTTATTTTTTTTTCTTTCTCTTATGATTTATAATTTTCCTAGAACTTCGTATTTAAGTCTTCTGAACAATCTTTTTGCTATTACTATTATTAGTAATGGTAGGAGGTTTTTCCATGTTCGATTAACATGGATTGGTAGTTTGTCTTTTCATGTTCTTTGGGGGTATAGCATTCTTTTTGATAATTTCAGCATATCAGTCCTATTTCATGCTGTGCCTTATTATCCAGTAATGTCCAACCAGATTACTTCTGTGTGGCAGTCCAAATGATAGTCCATTCAAATGGTGTTTTGGCCAGGAAAAAATAATAGAAGTTTTTTTTCTTTCATTCAATATGTTTTTTGGGGTGTTGAATCCGAATTTCAACATTGCTACTTCCCACGGATATGGCTTCATAACTAAAATCGCAAAAAAAAACCTAAAAATTTGCGACTTTTCTTCAGGTTTTTGCTAAAATGTCATAACACTATGCACTTTTCGACGTAGACCAGAAAATAAAATATGTACATTAAATTTCCTTTAAAAAGCACCCTCAAGTGTGTTTTTTGGTTGAATGGTTTGGCCGCTAGAGCGCGCTGAACTACCATCCTACTTTATCTAATGTGCGTATAGCAAATTGCATAACTTGAGCAGTTATTTAGGCCAAACTGTGTAGCCGCTAGAGCGCGTTAAAATTTTATGTCACATTACGCGAAACCGCTAAGTCACGAGCCCTTCACCAACAATTCAGTAGAGCCCTATATTATAGCTATTTATTTATTGAAAACTATAATATTTGCTCTTTTTAATTAATACTTAATGTATTATGTGTTTTTCTGTTTTTTTTTATAAAGTCTGCCTTGCTTAGCGGCGCGGCGCTTGACTTAGCGGCTTCGCTTAGCTTAGTATGACATGAAATATTAACCAGATCTCGCGGCTACACGGATTGGCCAAAATAAGTGATTAAGATATGCAGTTTGTCGGGAAATTAATGTAGTTTTAGCACAATCCTAACGCTTTTAACTAACTCGAAAACTGAGTTTTATATATAGCGGCCAAACCGTTCAACCAAAAATGCCTTTCAGGGTGATCTTATAGGAAATTTAATGTACTTAATTTTGTATAGGATGGTCTACTTCGAAAAGACCATAATTTTATGATATTTTAGCAAAAATTGAAAAAAGGTCGAAAATTTTGAAATTTTATGCGATTTTTGTTGTGAAGCCACATCCGTGGAAAGTAGCAAAGTTGAAATTCTGATTCAGCATCCCAAAAAAACTTATAGACTGAAAGAAAAAAAACTTCTATATTTTTTCCTGGAACAGGCAAACTCGGAAACGATTTGACTGGACTATGATAGCAGTGCACTTGTTGTGGCCTGCTAGAGAATATTTTTTAATTAGGTTTACGTTTTCTTTTTCAGATATTCCGTACTGTTCACTTTTCTTCGCATTTTGTTCGTGTTGATCGTGTAAACGCCTTTCTTATATTGTGCACTTTTGCACAGTTTGAATTTTTGGGCTCATCTAGCTAGAATTTGTGACACGTATTTACTCATTTCGTCAGCTATTTCGTTCAGGTTTGTTGCCAAGGTGTCGTTATCCTCTCTTATCCTAGTTATTGTCTTCTTTTTTGTACTCGTTTTGTTTGTTAATTTGACTACTATTTTCCATCTTTTTTATTTCTATTTGGAATATCCTGGAATTCACTGTTATAGTAATGCATTTTAGTTGCTTTTTCTTTATTCTGCTTTGTTTTTTTTTTATTAGTAGTTGTCTTTAAAGGCTTTGTGACGTTCTTTCATATCCCGCATAATTTAGCTGATCCAATTATTTATATTTCAATTAATTATATTTATGTACAAAAGATATATCGGGTGTATTTATCCCCAGAAGTAGGAGTTGTTTTATAAATAAAACAGGTGGTGTGTCTCCTTAAACTTGGCTTTAATGTAATAGGTTAGTACTTTCGCTCGTGTCTACGAGCATCTTCAGACCTTAAATTAATTAGAGAAAGAAAAGATTGTTAGAATGAGTGCAACAAAACGCACAAAACTTATACATACCACCAACATGGTGCCAAAACCCCACGAATCTCTCTAACATGTGACCAAGTGGTCAAAAATTCGTGGGGTTTTGGTTTTGGTTTTGGCACCATGTTGGTGGTATGTATAAGTTTTGTGCGTTTTGTTGCACTCATTCTAACAATCTTTTCTTTCTCTAATTAATTTAAGGTCTGAAGATGCTCGTAGACACGAGCGAAAGTACTAACCTATTACATTAAAGCCAAGTTTAAGGAGACACACCACCTGTTTTATTTATAAAACAACTCCTACTCCTGGGGATAAATACACCCGATATATCTTTTGTACGTATCAAATTTTACCCCGTTTAAGTTTGTATTTTAATTATATTTATGTTAAAATCACCGTGTACAATATGCGCCTTTTTCGTAGTATCGTTTGAGCCTTTTTTGTAGTATCGTTTGAGATCTTTCAGGATAATTTGTAAACAATAATATACCTACAATATTATTTATTTTAAAAAAATTGCATTTTTTTACAAATTTGTATTTTTAGACTGCATTCCATTTGAAAGTATTGCATTCTTTTGGATATGCATCTATAATGCGTCATTTTTTAACGTGCGACTTATCATTTATAGTTTCTGGGGTTCCCTTCTCAGCAAATTTTATTCGTTTAAGAAGATTATATATACTTCATTATAAGGTAATCAAGAATCTGTATAAGCCCACTTGACCGTTGCGTTGCATATAGCAGCATGTCCCGATAATCAACGTAATAACTAATAACGTAGCACACTCTAGTTATTAAACGACACTTTGTGCTGGCGTTTGTCGGAACATTTACTGAAGAATGTTAATTTATCAGTAATTAGATGCAAATTAGTTTCCCATCCAATATACTTACCCCCGGTTATACGTCCAAACAAATTCAATTCCCATGCAAAAGCGTCCAGCATTCTCCTATTTGCTACGAGCAGAGCCGAACATTTTCGCTGCAATTTATTGTAGATAATGGGCGCTCGTTCTTTCAATAAAGACTAATTAATTATTGATTTATTTATACAGACGAATTAGTTAATACGCCGCGCCGGTACGGGCAAGTTTACGGCAACTTGTAGTGCACAGTTTGCTGCTTACTTGCGCTGATGTTTCCATTAATTACTTTTACTACAAACGCGGAACGGTTACGGTCTCTCTCTCTCTCTCTCTCTCTCTCTCTCTCTCTCTCTCTCTCTCCATTGTTTTTTATTTTTGATCAACTTTCCTTAGTAACTTTATTCCAAAGCAAATTACCAAAAACTCGCGTGATCCCGGTACGGAGTACAACACTCAACAAAATTCACATCAAAATCATAGAAGATGGCAACAGTATGGCTGCAAAAAAAAAAAACGGATTATGTACATAATATATATCGTTTTATTTGGAACCGTTCAGGCTGGACGTTTCATCCAAATCCAGGTAATGGATTCAATGATTCTGTTGCTTTAACAAGCGATTGCAATAGCGTGACCGTACTTAAACGATACGGATTTATATTATCGGCGGATTGGCATATATCAGTGTCAATCAAAATTACGAGAGAGTACCTGATTTTAAATCAATATTTAATTTTGAACTACTGTTCTTAAGAAATTGGTTTTCATAAGCTTGTAGTAATTTTTCAAATTATGTAATGACAACGATTAAGTTCGATATATTTTTCTTTAATCTTTAAAGTTCTAAGGATGTATTTATTCTGTCTTGTTATAGATATCACCTATTAAAAATAAGGCCACAAACACTCAGTATATTATGATAACTGATCCTCTTATCTGGTAATGCATGACTGATATCTTTTCCTAAGAGATTTACGGGACCATTTCGATATTGCTTCCTGCCAGTGTATAAAATATTCAAGAACACAAACAAAAACATACCAATCGATTATGAATAGTACACTACTCCTGCCTTACTTTGCTTTGTAATATTTTGTCTTACATAATTGTCAACTTTACAATGTTTGTTATTAATTAAGTTTCTTCTTTTTAAATTATCTTAAGGCTTGATTATCGGAAACTGTTAGATATGTTTGTAGTTGGAAAACATTAATTATCTTTGTATTAAACCAAACTAATAAATAATTATTAACTACAACCAATTTTTATACCACAATTATTAGCTTATTAAAAATTATAATCAGTGATCTTTTGGGGGTATGTCAGTATATAGCACAGCTTCCCTATTACTTAATTTGTTAAAATTACCAATTATTATCAACGAAAAAGGGGTAGTGCTAACAAATCTAATGAAATGGAACGTAATGGATCAAAAAATTAAACTAACCGAATAATTGCGTAAACACGAACCAAATTATATTCAATTTGGTTCAATTTTGACCTGCTAAACTTAAACGTAATTGATGAAAATGGAACGATATCAAAGAAAATTCACCAAAATCGATTTAGATGGCAGTGCACTATTAGTTTTTTATTGCGTCATTGCCTGATGGTAATACCAATATATTTTTTGTAGCAAATATATCAATAGCTTCAAACCAAAAAGGCATCAACCTGCGTATTATCGTTTGTTGAGTTTATATAAAATGTATTTTAAAAGCAATTATAGCAAAAGTGAATCCACGGAATTGTGTCTCGCGACGCGTATCATCACCCATGGCCAACGTTGGCAACATACATCGCATCATGTTGGAGCGCCTGACATTCTCCGTTATATCAATTAATTTCACCAGAAATTTTAAAATAATACCTGACGTACTGCGTCGAAACTGCGTGCTCGTAATTAGGTACGAATAATAATTCCTACGAACATTACAATGCCATATTATGCAGTCGCTGCGCTACGCTGTCCATATCTGTTTGAGTTTTGTTCCACGGGGCAGAAAACAATGCGTGATAAAATCGATAAGGGGTGCGTGGAGGGTGGTGAAAAAATCAGAATGACCAGGGATGGTTTTTGGGTGGGCCGTGTATAATGTTCGAATTAGGACGCTGTTTCCCGCCGAACGGCCGGATTTAAATAAATGGCGCTCGCAAAATAGAAAATTCCTTTGTCATTGCATGCAATTAAACGCAATTTATCGGCTTCGCGGCCGATTAACGGTCCCCTACCCGGTTTTTATATTGCTTTGAGTTTGTTTGCGTCCGAAAGTCGGGTTTCATACTGGCCGGCTAAACGAACCCGCACAAATTTCCAATAAATACTGTATTTTTAAATGGAGAAAAGAGCATTAATATAATAGTCACTAATACAGAAATATGTATACCTATGGAAATAGGTAGCGTACCTGGAATTCCAAACACGGCCACAAAATGCAAATGATTTTAACCTCAAATGAGGTGACTGTCACATGAGGGCGAAATCGTTTTCATTTTTGTTGGATATGTAGGCACTTCCATCTACCATACCGAAATGTGATTTGTAAATGCGGGCTCTGTCGTCGACCTCACTGATTGGTTTACAGTGCGCGGCAAAAGTATGAATTAAATTCATTCAAATTGAGGTTATTATTTCAATAAATTCTTGGCCACGGTATTTTTACTTTATCATACGCAGTATGTAAAGTATTGTAATCGTGCCAAAAAAAATTTTTGAGATTTTAGCGGAAATATGTCTTTTTGGGTCCCCTGAACAGTTTTGACCAAGGTACAAAAAAATGTCTGTGTGTGTGTGTGTGTGTGTGTGTGTGTGTGTGTGTGTGTGTGTGTGTACCCGTTTTTTGTGACGACGATTCCGGAGAAACTACTAAAGGTATCGGGACGAAACTTCATATTTAGAAGTTTCATAACCAAACTTAGAGCTGAAAAGCTTTCTGTTGAAAAGGGTCCAAAGGAACTGGAGGTTTAGTCTTAGCATTTTTGAAAGATTTTGCAAATAATCCGGCATTTCTGGAATTTCGTCGAAATAGTTAATTAATAAATTGAAGATGAGGAAATTCTTAGTAATTTATGACTATGACATTTTTTGATACAATCAATAGTATAGTTGCATGAGCAAATTCTATTTCATCGAGATCGGTCGTACGGCATTTAAACTAGTAGTCAGGATATGTCAGAGATTATGATTCTAATGACAGTAGGTAATTTCAGGCTAATGTTTTGACATGATTTTGACAACACCTACTGTCAATATAAGCTGCGTTCGGATATTGTACACCGTCACTTTTTACACCCAATCTCGTGTCATTTGAACGGTGTACACGGTGTCAACGGTGTACAATATCCGAACGCAGCTTAATCGACATAATATCTGTCTAGTTCTACTAGTTTTATTTTAATGCAGACATAGGCGATCTCGATCAAATAGAATCTCGTGCAGCTAAATTATTAATTTTATATATAGTATGATAAAGTCATGTGCCTGGCCACATCAGATTTATTTACTTTATCATACGCAGTATGTAAAGTATTGTAATCATGCCAAGAAAAATTTTTGAGATTTTAGCGGAAATATGTCTTTTCGGGTCCCCTGAACATTTTTGACCAAGGTACAAAAAAATGTCAGTGTGTGTGTGTGTGTGTGTGTGTGTGTGTGTGTGTGTGTGTGTGTGTGTGTGTGTGTGTGTGTGTGTGTGTGTGTGTGTGTACCCGTTTTTGTGGCGACGATTCCGGAGAAGCTACTAAAGGTATCGGGACGAAACTTCATATTTAGAAGTTTTATAACCAAACTTAGAGCTGAAAAGCTTTCTGTTGAAAAGGGCCCAAAGGAACTGGTGGTTTACTCTTAGCATTTTTCGAAGATTTTGCAAGTGAGCCGCTATTTGTGTAATGTCGTCAAACTAGTTAAATAATAAATTAAAGGAGAGGAAATTTTCTATAATTTATGTATATGACATTTTTTGGTAGAATTTATAGTTTAGCTGCATGAGCAAATTCTATTTCATCGAGATCGGTCGTACTGCATCGAAACTAGTAGCCAGGATATGTCAGATTTTTTGATTCTAATGACAGTAGCTAGTGTCAAACGCTAATGTTTTGAAAATACTATTGTCAATATAGGCTGCCTTCGGATATTGAACACCGTTACACTTTTTACACCCAATAACACGTAAGTGTCGTTTGCACGGTATACCCGGTGTCAACGGAGTACAATATCCGAACGCAGCTTTAATCCACATATCTGTCTAGTTCTACTAGGTTTATTTTAATGCAGACATAGCCAAGCTCGATCAAATAGAATCTCATGCAGCTAAACTATTAATTTTATATATAGTATGATAAAGTCATGTGCCTGACCACATCAGATTTTTAATTAAATTACCGACCTTCAGCTGCTTTTATCTTGTGATTTAGCATCTAACTTTATGGCATTGTTTTATTAAAAGATATCTTTGCGCTAAATACGAATCAGAACTGGTTGCATATCAAGTCATTATTTTGCATTTTTGACGATATTTATTTGGATAGAAGCTCCCGCTACTTAATAATACCTAATAAGTGCTGCCTATAGTAAAATACTTGAGAACGAACAATCAGGATTTCAGCTAAAAGTCTCCGCACATGATGGGGAGTCATATGGTAGCGGTGTCGGTAATACCATACATCTGTAATATAACACTAATATTAAACATAATATGTAGATTCCTATAATATGAGGAAAATGTTTAAAATTGGTGCCACGTCTTATACCAGGGCTGTGCAGTCGGTAAAAGAACTTTCGACTCCGACTCCAACTCCAGATAATTTTCGTAGTCCGACTCCGACTCCGACTCCAACTCCGACTCCGGCAAAATTTTATTTGCTTCCAGCGAATTTGTTAGCAAAAAAAAATTAAACTGACAAACTAATTGTATATAAAATAAAAGACGCCTGCTGATCGGACCACAATATTATGACCATATTTCTGAATATCTCTGAAATCATTAGAAATTCGTGTGTTTTCTCATTAGAGAGCACATAATTCTGAACTAGTTTGTGACGAATTCTGCGAATATCGGTGTTTTTTAGTTGATCGCAAGAAGACTATGACAGCCACCAATAATATTAAAATCCGTCACCTACACTCGACAGAATTGTGCCGGATATTTTTTATGTTATCGGCAAATGTCCTAAGTTCACCTTAACATATAATTTGAATGGACCTAATCATTTCGTTGTAAATCTGATTACAATTTTATGATGTATATTTGGTTGCCTACTCAATCCGAAGCCAACCTTAAATGAAGGGTCCTATTTCACCATCTCAGTAACAATTTAAAATCTCTACTGTTTTTAATCTCTCTGTGATAGTTTTGATAAATTTGTCATGTGCCGAAAAAAAAAATCAATCGGTTAAAGGTTTAAAGTTATCAATCATTAAAGCTAAAATTGTAAAGTTTTACTAGTAAAGCATTGGCTTTTACAAACATTCCGATATTGGGGCGAATAAAAATTAAAAAAATCTGATGTGGCCAGGCACATGACTTTATCATACTATATATAAAATTAATAGTTTAGCTGCATGAGATTCTATTTGATCGAGATCGGCTATGTCTGCATTAAAATAAAAATAGTAGAACTAGACAGATATCTCGATTAAAGCTGCGTTCGGATATTGTACTCCGTTGACACCGGGTACACCGTCCAAATGACGGGTGTAAAAAGTGTAACGGGGTTCAATATCCGAACGCAGCCTATATTGACAGTAGTATTTTCAAAACATTAGCGTTTGACACTAGCTACTGTCATTAGAATAAAAAAATCTGACATATCCTGGCTACTAGTTTTAAAGCAGTACGACCGATCTCGATGAAATAGAATTTGCTCATGCAGCTAAACTATAAATTCTACCAAAAAATGTCATATACATAAATTATAGAAAATTTCCTCTCCTTTAATTTATTATTTAACTATTTTGACGACATTACACAAATAGCGGCTCATTTGCAAAATCTTCGAAAAATGCTATGAGTAAACCAACAGTTCCTTTGCACCCTTTTCAACAGAAAGCTTTTCAGTTCTAAGTTTGGTTATGAAACTTCTAAATATGAAGTTTCGTCCCGACACCTTTAGTAGTTTCTCCGGAATCGTCGCCACAAAAACGGGTACACACACACACACACACACACACACACACACACACACACACACACACACACACACACACACACACACACACACACACATACACACACACACACATACACACACACACACACACAGACATTTTTTGTACCTTGGTCAAAAATGTTCAGGGGACCCAAAAATACATATTTCCGCTAAAATCTCAAAAAATTTTTTTGGCATGATTACAATACTTTACATACTGCGTATGATAAAGTAAAAAGTTGAGAGTTATTAATACGACTGTGACACGTGTCACGTTGTTTCTTCTGTTTCTTCTTCTGTTTCTTCGTCTGTTTCTTCATAATAATATGTTTAGTTAATCGTTTACTATCTATTGAGGCAACGGCCATCTCGCATGTCTTTTTCTACATTATTTGAACACGGATCCGACTCCACAGCCCTGCTACTTACTATTACTTACTATACAATTGCACCAATATCAACAATTTTTTTCGCGCATAATTAAGTACTTGGCACGGCGAAACCGGTTAAACATTAACTTAACAAACAACCGGCTCTTCATCGTTATTCCAGCATCCGATCAATCAATATAATTAATTGTAATTTTTACTTTGCTTCAAAGTGTTTTCGTTAATATTATAGTAGGTACTATTATATGTATATTTTGTGGACAGACAAATTAGACTATAATATATTATCTTCAAATAATATGGACAAGAGATCCAAAAGCGAGCATCACTGTTCACGGGTACTACGTCGATTACTCCCCGCAGTGGGACCAACTGCATACCTACCTAATTCATATATTGTGTTCGTAACCGTATGATGAATGGTAGCTGTGATTTGTGGTAAGCGACTTGCTCGGATTCAGGTATCTACCTTAACGCAGTAGGGGACGATTCATTAACACACGCGTTGATATCATCCTCGTACGATTGATTCGGTCGCCCAGAAGGAATGTAGAATCATTATCGAGTTACGACCAATCCGAAATAATGCAACCGCTTGTATGTTGAAATCAAGACCCAGGTTATATGGTGGTGTGGTAATGGAATAAGTAAATTTTAATATAAACTGTACGCCTGTTTGATTAATTATACAAAGTTATTATGATTCTGTTTATGGATCAAAGGTCTATTTGAGCTAACTGTCAATTTAGGTGTGGTCTAATTGCATTTTTGGATGAGCAAACCTGGACGTATCATTAAATAGTAAAATGCTGAAGGACATCTCATAATTGCAAGTACTGGACGATGAAAACCTGAGAAACCGACAATGATCGAAGGCTATGACCAACGGAAGAAGGTAGACTGTGACTAAACTGACCATGTACTTTTGCTTTAAAGCTAAATAACACGATGGGAGAATAATCGAGACAATATGTGATATGACGTAATGAGAATAGAAAGGAACAAACATAAGGATCTCGGTGCAGGCAAATAAACTGAAAGAAAAGAAGGCATAGGATTCACAGGGATCACATCAAGACGGCTATTCAGATTCTCCACTGTGTGAACAGAAGGCTAATCAGATTTTCCACTGTCTCAACAGCTGAATATTCTTCATAGTAATGTCAAAACAGCGACGAATATCGAAAAGGGTGGTGTCGGCATACAGGACGATAAAACTGGAAGGCCTGTTGGTATTGTATATGATGCCATCAATTTAAGTGGTTGCCAGATAAAGAGGTGACGAGCGCATGACAGGAATGAATGGAGTAGAAAAAGACCAACATCATGAATGGATGAAATAAGTTACGGTATTATGTGGTATGCAGTCCGTCATTTGAAATAAGCTAATGTTTCTAAAAAAAAAGTCAGCGTAGCGGTCTCTGCGTCCATACTTGTTGCTAAGAGTTGCCATCCTTGTTCGCAATGTGTTGCTTGTGTATTTTTAGTCAGCGTTTGGAATAAAAGACAAGAAATTGGTATCTATGGTACCGTGATCCCATGAGCTTTCCACCCTTTAAACATCGAGCATTTTTCTTGTGAAGCAGGGTCAGGTGAAATTGAAATTTTCACTCCATTGCCGTTGATAACAAAAATCTTAAGTTTTTAGGGCCATAGAAGAAAATGTTGTCCTTAAGCATAATTTGTCCATGGTCACACTGAAACGACTATTGGTCGGTTGCAGAAAGGCTCATCAACTATTAATCACTGATTCTCTCCTTCGAGACTGATTAAAATTAAAGTCAGTTCTGCATTCTGATTGGTTAATATTGAGCCGTTAAGAGCTTAGCAGGCATTAAGACTTGGTGGGCCTTTCTGCGACTAGCCCTTTATCTCATGATCTAAAGGAAAATAATATTTGCACTTTTCTATGTTTTTTTTTTGTTGAAAATAGTACTATTGTCGATTAGGATTTTAAAGCAAAGATTCATTAAATTATAGTTATTTAACCAACAACGTTATTAAAAAGAGCGATTAATGATCGAGACTAACGCACGAGCGATTAGCGAGTGCGTTAATTGTTAATTGTCGATCATTAATCGCCGTTTAATATTCGAGTTGGTTACAAAATTTTTCGTCGATCGTATTCTTCTGGCGTTGTCTACATAGATTTGATTCGTCGTTGTCCTTTGAGGCTATACGACCATTTATATAATTTCACACTGACAGTTCACTGTGTGCTTGGATAAGGGAATATTTTGATTGGATGGTTTTAGTTTGCGTATGTTTATCATTAATAGAAATCGTGCATTAATAGAGATTTTTAATAAATAATTTTCTATTCAGTAAACATAAATAAACGATCGACGGAAATGGTTATCTAACCATTTTATCTAACCATATTAAAAAAAGCGATTAATGATCGAGACTGTTTAACGCTCGAGCGTAGCGAGAGCGTTAATTGTCGAGATCATTAATCGCCATTTAATATTCGAGTTGGTTACAAAATTTTTTCGTCGATCGTATACTTCTAGCGTCGTCTACATAGATTTGTCTTCGCCAATGTCTTTTTAGGTTATATTACAATTTATGTAATTTGACACTGATAGTTCTAGAGGGCTGTATATTTTGATTGCAAGGTTTCATTTCACACATGTTCGATTGGCCAATCAAACGACGTCTTTACGTCGTGTGATTGGCTATAACAAATCATGCATTCATAGAAATCGTGCATTAATAGAGTTGTTTAATAAACGATTTCTCCTATTCATTAAACTAACTCATAAATAAACGATCGACGAAAAAAATATTTGTGTGATACCAGTAACGCAAATATTGACCGTGATGATAAACTTGGCACATCGCAAACGCCTTGGAAAGCTATAATACAACCTGGACTTCTGTAGCCTTTGTATGCGATTTGAGCCCACAGAATGCAAACAATGGTTATATTCAGCATACACGTCATTTTGAAAAACCGTACAGAGCTCTCAAACTGAAAAAAATTAATCCGGGTCTTCCTGTTGGCATCACGATCAAACCGTAGATCACGGTCCGAGTATAAACTCAAGTCTCAAGCATCGCTTATAAGTGAATTGATAGCGTCGGAGGAAAATGAACAGTAGAGCTGAGGATCATCAGCATAGAAACAATGCCCGTAATTGACACCAGAGGACACACCACCAGTTCTGTCAGACTGCACACGATTCCTCAGGTATTCAGTGAAGGAGGCAACCGCGTCCGTATTAAGACGATGTGTCTCAGAATGGGAAGCAAAAGCTCATGGGTAATGGTATCAAATGCTCTTGCAAAGCCAAGAAGCACCAATATGGCCAACACACCTCGATCGGTTACTGTGAGAACACCATCAAACCAAATTCAGCATAACAGCCTCAAAACTATGCCTAGCCCTAAAACACGACTACGGACATCATGTTTCTACCCCACTAAACAACATTCAATTATGGAAAAATATTTTTATAGCATAAATATAATCGACAATCATCCTTTCATGCATCGTCGAAGGTGCAGACGCATTGCCAATAACGTCACAGCAACACCTACACGATATTGCGTACCTATATAGTACATACACTACAGTGTGATTACTCGCCACCCAACATGTCCACGGTTTGCGGTGCTAAGGGACAACACTGACATAATATGGACATAATGTAACGTCAAGTAATTGAATTGATCCGCAATTGCCGCGTCTGAGAACACTCCAGACACAACAATAACTATATTGTTTCCTCGCCTCGAGTGCATCGACGCTGACAGCGCACCACACGAGCGGCATTCCAGGCCGTCTTCGATCTAAGTGCATGAAAATAATCACGCCATAATCCTATACTTCCTATAGTCTATAGTGCAGTACGATCGATTGCCGTGTAGATGGCGTATCGTGACAAGTGTAATGTGTACACACTTAATACTATGCAATATGCACTATGGACGAGGGATGAGTATATTGAGTATTGTTCACATAACTGTAGATGTTTTGTGTCGTAAAAATGAAAGTTGACAATACGAAATGACTCGAAGAAATGAGGATGTGATTAATTGTTCTTGTAGTTCTCAGGTGCCAATGGCGTACGCTATTATTTGTATATGTGATAATTTGCATAATTTATTCGATACAATAAGATAGTGGTTTTTATTTTTAGGTAACGTTATATTCTATGATGTGTCTACTGTAGTGTGAGTGAGAGGCATACAATTACCATGATTGATTAATCATTGCACCATGGCATTGTAAAAGCCGTCATGTTGTTGCTGGAAAAATTAGAGTGTATTCGTAACTTAACTCAAGTAGAAATATATTATACAATACGTCCATCAATAAGTTCATTATTGACAGTAAGTATTAGTGTTGTCACCTATTGAGAGCTCGTCTTGAGGACATTGTGAATATAGCGCAGGCCATTATTGTTGTTGATCAATTACGAACAATTTTTTTTTAAATATGAAGAATTTTCAATTTACAAAAAAATTGTTTCTTTGAATAGTTTACTTTTTCTCAAATTGTTTACTTAAAAACCGATGTCTCCAACTCGCCATATTTAATATTGATTTTCCGAATGTAGTTTTTCACGTAAAAACAGCTGAAACGCTGCGACATTGTCTTTAGTTTTTAAAATACTCATGGCCAAAAATTTATGTAGTCATTTAGGTATTTATTTTCTTTGACTCAATTGATTTTCTGTCTGATTCAATATGTTACGGGAATCATTGAAATCAACCTAACTGCCTTCAGTCTGTTCGGTCGGTTTCTTTATTCCCGGTCACATATACCCCGGAAACAAAAACAGATGCGTCCTGCGGGCGGGAGTTGAAATGGAAAAGGTTACTTATATTTTTTTTATTTTCAATAAAAAAATAAATTCCATTACATTACTATAAAATGTGCTTTACATAGACTTGCAAATTTAACGCAAAAACACGTCAACCACAACAGTTTATACATGTAAATGCAAGCGGTGAAGCAAAACCCAGTAAATTGGTTTCCACACGTAAATATTGCAATTCCACTGACAAATATTTGTCGACCAATTTTCATTTAAAAATATGTTTAAATTCTATTTATTTATTTATTGAAACAACATTTGCGGAATACTCAACGCACAACACATTCAAAACATATTATAGAACACGCGATTCAAGAAGATATCCACGAAACACAGAAACCGTGAAAAATTTGCTCCATAACTTTTGTAGTGCTTTACCTATGTTAATATTTTTCCACAGCATTGTTAACAACTTTATAGTAATTATCACACGCCTATAAAATAATAGAAAAGAAAGAATTTCCCACACCACAATACCTTACTTTGAGGTGAAATAATCTTCAGGATCGGTTAAACATTAACACATGATAAATTATCGCAACAATTTCAAAGACAATATGTATGTCGAGCATGCTGGGTGTGGTCTTGCTTGTATGCAATTCATAACGATAAAGTACTTACTATAGTTGAGTGTATATGAAGAGAATCCAAGCGTATAGTTGCTCAAACGCTTATATCTCGCAGCAAGTGGCCAAACTCGCCGTGAACTATTTGATTAATAATTCCGGTCAGATGAAATATAATGCCCTGGACAGAACAGATCTCCTCAAAACATGAGGATGATGCGGTCGCGTCTAAATTTAATCGGATATTTGCTTTATGTTATTTTACACCTTACTAGATGCCCGGTTAAGATGCCTATTTCGTTTATAAATTCCAACTAGCAGTCCGAATATTTTCAATTGTCTCCCAACGCGTTGGTAGTAGATGATGAAGATTCCGACCAATGGAAATTTGGCAACAGTCAGCACACAACAAACTTTATAGTTTTGCTTTTAATTTCACCGGTCTAATGGAATTGATGTCACAAAACTAGAAATCTGGATTTGAACCAGGGAGCTTTGCGTTTCTAAAAAAAAAAATTATTTCTTTTTTTTTCTTTTTTCTACCAACGCTAATGGCCCTGGTTCAAATCCAGGTTGTGGCTGTGATTTTTGATTTATTTAAAATTTACATCCCGCCTGTATGTCACCATATTTGAATATGCAAGAAAAACATTCTTTCCTTTAAAGTAATATGTATGACTTGGTTTAAAAATACTTTTGTCAGCAAAAACAAATTTTGATAAAAGTATTGTTGGTTAAGTATTGTTAAAAGGCTACTCACTTGTAATACGGTCTTCGCGTTAACCGGGGAGACTAACCTCCACACCAACGATCGGTAGAGAAAGTGCAAAATTTCGAAATGCAGATGACATGTGGATATTTCTATACTGTATTACCCTACGAAAGGTCGACAATAATTATTTTAATCAAATATCTATTAATTGCAGTGGCCTAAGGTACCGGTTGAGTGTGCTCAACTGAAACAACAATTTAGTTAATTAAATAATCATAAGTCTTTCACTCAACACAATAGTTATATTTGAACTAAATAAATATTAAAGACTATTGAACGACATACTGTGAGAAAATAATATTTTAAGTATAGAATATGGTGAGATACAGGCATAATTTATCTAAAATTTACATCCCGCCTATCGCCATATTCTATACTTAAATAAATATTGTTATAATATACAATTGAAAACTTTACCTGAAAACATAAATTGTTTGACTTTTTACCAAACAGATCTTCCAAACAAACATTTCTTTGTTTCTGTTCTATTTTTTGTGTGTGTGCTGATTATAGTCTTGTACCATGTCCTGTTTTGAACTTGAACGATACGTTAGAGGTTATGTCTTCGTTTTTTGTTATTGCCAGCCATTTTGAATTTGTTCAATTTCACTTTTTCCCTGCATTTAGATGATCTTTTAGATTGTTTGAGACTTTGACTCGGTACCTTTTAATAATGCCCGTTTTGCCTGTTTTATGTCTACATGCCTATAGATTTCTTTGAATCGATGCATATTTATTTGAATTAACCAAAATTTGCTAAGCGTGCAGTGTACAGCTGTATAGCTGTATAGAGCAGGCATTCTCGCATTAGTTATTTCGCTAATGACTATAATCCTCAGGAGATTATCTGATAAAGCTGGACAATAACGTGTATTAACGAACGCCTAATATATAATTAATTATAATTAATTAGAATGGACCAATCAATAATATGGTAATAATTATAACAACATTAGATGAGATGAAATGGCTTTATCAGTATACTCAGTACTTACTACTATTATGAAACACAAAATAAAATGTTTTTGTACTAATTAATATTATTTGTGTGGAATAGCACTGTATTCTTACAATCATAATGTCTCATCGTCAACCGCCATAACAACATTTCTCATAATGGTAATCAGGATTAAAACTACAGCATTATAATAATAAAATTAAGAAAACTAATATCACCCAACAACCATAATTTTTTTTTTTTAATTTATGTTCTGTAGGTAGTTTAGAAGCTAAGAATTTGCGTGAAAAGTAAGTTTATTTTCGTTATCGCAGACAAAATTTTATTCGGGCAGGTTGTAAGATCACATTTGAACTAGTTTTTGTAGCTGATGTGTAAAATCTGCAACTACAGGTATCAACTGGAATTAAAAAAGCAGCTCAATGTTTTATGTCCTCAAAGAATTACACAGATTTTGCGTACATAGCTTCCACCAACCTAAAAGGTTTCTCCGACGAACAAATGATCTACATTTACAGTGCAAACGTGTAAACGTCTAGTTGTTAAATAAATCTAATCATGTATTGATTTTAACAATTAAGAAGATCGTTATATCATTTCCCGCAACTTTATCCATTGGATAAAACCAGTTACCATATAGGTATACTTATTAATTATGATCTTATGGCGTCACATTTGCATAACCATTATCGCTAATATCCACCTTCCTTAATAAACATTTGCATTAATACATAACTGCACCGTCTAATAGTGAGTATGCTGCACGCATTCGCAATAATTATAGATCAGAAGCCGGCATATTTACATATCACCTACTTTAGACGGGCCAGCAATATTATTACGCCTATAGATTCGGCCGACATAAGTACTATCGTATGCGCTTAGTATCGATGTAATCACAACACTGTGTCTACCCTGAAATATTACACGGTTAAGGTGTACTTAGGGCAGGTGGTACCAACGTCTAATAACACAGCATCCACCTTCCGCCTCTTGTGAACACTCAACCGGTGCCCTAAGCCACTGTCTAATTATCTCAGCCATCTAGTATAGCGTTGCGTCGTCGGGTTCGTTTATAATGATATAGGAGTCGGGTTTATGTACAAGATGACCTGTAGAGAGGAATTCGGTGAGACGTTCCTGTTTTCATTATTTTTGTATTAAGGAACTATGTTTATTTAAAATGATTATTTATAGTATATCCAGTAAAAGTATTACTAAAACAATATACCTAATAGTATTACCATAGATGAAACTGTAATTTCAACATATCCTGTTAATAGGGACGATGGTGTGGTGTCAGATGACTTTGAGTGATATAATTAGAGAATGAAATGGTAGACATTTGTTCTTGAGTTACTCTTGGTATTGTAACATTATCAAATTTGGACGTTTTATTTAAAATTTCACACTTCAAATGAAATTATACACAAACAGGAAAGAAAAAATAACTACTTCTATTCTAATCTTTTCATCTTTCACTCGGTCGCTCATATTAACACCCAACATCACCCTCTGTGGAATTCTTCATCTGTTAGCATTACTTTTTACAAGTGTTCTAGTTTCAAGGCTATCTATGTTTAGTAATTGGTAGAATGCATGTCTTATATATTATTATAGTTTACCAGTTTTCTCTGCCCAAACTAGACCTACCCTTCTTTTGATCAAGTTTCTTCTATGGAAATAAATAGCTCATTTTTTGTTGTTTCCAGTTGTGGATAGCAATTACTATATTACATTATGGAAATTAGGTATTCCGGTAGGTCTTTCGTGAGCAGGATCTTTAAAATCACTTCCTATTTATTCTTCTTGCTTCTTATTGCCTTCCATCTCAAACTCGTGATTTCCATTACATGACCCAGCCACTTGAACCTGTTATGTGTTATCACAGTTATAGCTGATGAAAGCAAAAGCTCAAAATACAACGTAAACTTCTTCGTTTCATCTTCTTTTTATGATACAGGATGAGGCAGAAATACCTCCCTGATTTTTAACATTACCAGAAAAGTTATTATGAGTGCTATTGAGTCTCTTATTGCATGATCAAAAAGTACATGAAATACAGTTTTTATTTTCAATGCAGTTCTTTCAGTATTTTATATCCATCTTGCACCTAAGCAAGGCAAAATAATAACATTTTATTAAGGCATGGGCAGAAAATATTGCTTTGCCAAGTTTGCCAATTTCTTTCCTAATTTTTATTGATATACTTACGTTATAACACATATTTAATCCAGGGTTGGGTAGGTATAATACATGAGGTCAAATACATGGTTTTCTACCAAGTAGAAATCATGTAATTTAGATTAGACAGTTTTCTACATTTAGGTACCTAGGTAATCTACGTGTAGAAAACTTAAAATATTAGTAACAAATATATTATTTATTTTGTTTATTAAACATGAAAATACAATACCTATATGTATCTATCCTATTTAAGTTTAATATGTGATATAACAATATAGAAAAAGTAATAATTACGAAAATGATCGGTTGGATCAATTCAGTAATCATCACACTTGTTACCATCTTTTACTTTGAGAGAGTAGTAAATGTGTTAACTGCAACACTCTTGTAATAGCACCAATAAGTAGGAATGACTATCGCAATGTATACAAAATGGGGAGCCACCGGCAGTGTTGCCAGATAGATTTTACGGATTCCCCCAATTAACAGTATAAATTCCCCCAAAACCAACCGTTTCGGCAACAAAATCCGCCGATTTTTTCTACCTTCTCAGAGAAACTTGTTCAGGAGGGAGGGGAGGGTGTAGACATAAGTTTCAATGTTTGTATCAGCGGTCAAACGAAAAAAAAACGCCAAAAAGGAATGTTTAAGGATAAAAGTCCCCCAAATCTTCAACTTAACGTGGAACAGCTGTGGAAATAGCCTGTTGATGAAAATTAGTTATCAATAAAATGTTTTCTACACGTAATGTAGAAAACAGTTTTCTACGCGTATTTACCCAACCCTGAATTAATCATCTCTTACATTTTGTCGAGCAATTTTATTTTTCCCCTTTTTAACTAAAAATTGAGAACTTTGTGACCATCGAGTTTCTTTCTGACGTTGTTAACCAACTTTTGGGAGACCAGGCGATTTGATCCGACAAGTTTAACTTGTTTTAGTCTACCCTGTTTGTGAAGGCTTAACGGACTCGGGCAAATAAAAGTGAATCAGCCGTTCAGTAGTCCACCTAAATTTGGTCTAAACAATTATGTCGGAAACTTCCATTTTTTCAGAAAAATGATAATTGGACAATGACGAGACCAAAATCAGTGCGATTATCTGAAAAAAAACCTAATTTTAGCAAACGTAGTCATTATCAAAAAAATACCTCGAAAATTGATATTAAACAGATCAGTGTTCGTAAAACCAATCGTTTCATAGATCATGTAGTTCAATGAAATTTGATTTCTAAAGCGGAAATATAGTAACAGCTGTACTTTCCTGTGTTGCTTTATTTGCAAGTTTTATCCTGGGGTTTTTAGTACCAGTTTAAACCACACACCAAGTTCTGGTCTCAAGGATTTTGCATACCTGGACTGGCATTGAAAATTGATGTGACTAATGAAAATTTTGAGCATTTAGAATGGTGAATTACTGAAGGGTTTCTTAGAAAAAAAAACTCTAAATCGTAGATTCGAAATAACGTAAAACTCATAAATAATTCAGACTAAAATCATAGATAAACTTTACATTTTTATGCTCTACTTGGAAAACCTTTTCATAAAATAACGTGTACATACTAAAGAAATAATTACTTTAATTAGTCTTTGTTACTTTTATATACTTCCTAGTGTGCAATACTACATCAGAAAACAAAGTAAATGTTTGATATCTATACAAGGCGTATTAACGCTAGGAATCTACGAAACACTTCCAGTAAACTAGATCCTTAAACAATTTAACAAAAGTATCAATCGATATCAGATGTGCAACCGTGGCGCAGCAATACTTATTCAGGTAATAGCTTCTCCAGTGATTACACGAAAATTACTACACTATTTTCAAAATGACTTCTGGTAAAGTTATGAATATGTAAAGCAACTTTTGAAAAGGAACCAACGATTGATACGGTTAGTCCATTTGCCTTTGACCCTAACCGTTTTGAAAAAAACTTAAACAATTTTTGTTTTTGTTTTTAATTTCAGTGTATACCACTGAATGTTCCCTCATCTACAATACTAGAAGATGTTTTGTCTGTGGCTTATATTGAATGAATTCTGCTTGTTTATGTATTTTTTAGACACATATATTACCACGGTTGATGGCTTATATCTTGGAAACTGTAAAAACTACATATCTTTACTTTATTTCTGATCGTATTTCTGTCGCAATAACAATAATAATAATATTTATAGTAACTCAACACGATAGAAACTACGAGAACTTTTGGGTATCCAACAATTCCTAATATCTGAATCGCTCTGTATAGAGTCACAGTCCTAACACTACAATTTTTTGTTCATTTCCTCAAGGGGTTAAAGTGGTGCCAGATTTCAGGCCGTTTGGTCCATTATGTATTGACTTGTGGCGTTACCTGAGTCACGCAACACTAATTTGAGGATCAATTTGTGACGTGGCTAGTAATTTTCTAACAGTCATGCTGATTGATAAGAATTCTAAGGAAATTTATGCCGTGTGGGTATGTGTGCCTATGTTTGCGGTGGTGTGTGTTTCGTGATCTCTTTGTTTTCGTATAATTTATTGTTGCCGGCTCGGGCAAGCTTATGCGAAATGGATTGACGAAGGTAGAATGCAAATGGCGGTTTTATTTGACATTGTGAGCGGGAACAAAGGAATAAAAATCAGAGGCACTGTTTGTATGTTGGCTCGGAAAAGTTTGGTGCAAAAAAATGAATTAATTTAATGTGAAATTGTAAGCAAAGTTGACAAAACGTGGGTGGACAAATATATTACAACAAATGTGATACAGCATTTTATTACAATTAATTTTATTGTTATAGAATGTGCGTCGCCTCATAAGATGACGTATCATCAAATTACAATTATGAATCCATTTTGGCATTTCCATGGTACTTGCATTTACCCTCTGTCAAATTCCTAGGAATCCACGTGAATTCTGGACCAACCTGGAGAATTCAGATAGATGAGGCAATTAATTTAATTTGAATTGTCGATTAATGTTTTGAGCAGGAACTTCTCCAGGATAGTCTACTTCTTTTCTGTAGATCATGCATCAGAATCATAATAGACTAGCTTATGGCAATGCGAGTGTCACACTTCTACGACTATAGAAGGTGTAGTAAGTTAAAGAAATTAGGACCCAATTTTTTTAGTAAATTGCTACCGTAAGTCAAGTAGCCTCTTGCCAAAAGTTAGAATGTTTCGTAAAGATTTTGGATTATAAGAAAGTAGCCACAGCTGAATTCATTTTACTTTTTCTTACAATACACGGTGCCCTGATTTATAGTATAATAATTAATCCACGTGAATGTCACTATTACGATTGTCTACCGAATAATAAGTATAACTAACATGGCGTGTTAAACTTTTTCAATTAATGGTCTCCATACACTAGCGAACTAATTACGATTTTGGAATGTACCTCAGACGCAAAGAAAGCTCGATAGACCAGCTTAGAACCCATATTTTTTCCTCCATAGTTAATTCCATCATCATCAAAATACTTCAAGAACAGCCTGAAATGCGCCCAGGTATTTGTTTTCTCTGGGCTCGAGGTCATGCAGGTTTGACAGGACGCAAACGCGTTGGGAAGTTTTCCAGAGGGTGTTAGCAAGGTATCAATAACAACTCATGGACAACCACTGACGGTTTACAAACACCGAAATTAGTTACCAATGAAAACCTTATCTGTTATCGGGAGTACGGCAAAGGACTTCTGCATCTCACTATAATACAAAAGACTACTCACTGTATCAACCCTGGTTCTCAAAGAAGAAAAATCTGGCTAAAACTATCAGTCGAGTACGAACAAACCACATACCAAGTATTTGGGTACCAAATGTCTAGTTCTATATTTTCAGTTACGAAATAAAAACTAAAAATTTAAAATTAAGTTTCTTTCTTTAAATGCGATCACTTGAATCTATTAATAAAGTCAACTTTTCGTCAAAGTAAGTACGTAGGCTTTCACGGCCAGAATCATTTAGAAAATAAACTGCTTCCGGGTTATGCCGTGTGTCAAGATTTGTTAATGCTGACGTTTATCGAGCCATGTTGCTCGCTTCTTCAAAGCTTCTTCAGTATTCAATTAGCTTTGCAGAAGCGAGCAACATGGCTCGCGAAACGTCAGCATTAACAAATCTTGACACACGGCATAACCCGGAAGCAGTTTATTTTCTTCAAAGGTTAAAAATTTCGTATTGGTCGATAAATTCCAGAAGGGTAACTATTGTTGATGTATCGTCGTCATGACTACCAGCGTACTTTAGAAGTTAGAATGTTTTAATAATATGTTGAAAATAAGCCCATAAAAACAAACAAAATTTAACGTATTATTACACATTGTAAATTGACTTCATATCTAAATTGAATTTGTTGATATTTACTTTTTAAATATTCACAATGTTTTGATAATGGTAATAAACAATAAAATAAATGCTTTGTTGTGCTTTGTTAGCAATAATGAACTATTCATTTTTCCTAAGATTAGTTATTGATATTCTGTCCTTTCTTTTTCAAAACATGCCAGCCAAAAAACAGTCCACTTTTGTGGCGTACCTGTACCTTTGCCTTTAGAACTTCTACGTACTTCAATTTAGAGGATTTTGGATAGGTGTTTTGAATTTTGGTATTGAAGTATTGTAGTCGTAGTTTTTGTTGTGTAGTTGTAGTTTTGCTTAATAAGAATTATGAAAAGTTGTCAGCTTTTGCCACATGGGCCCATATGTGCTTAGTTCACATACGAACAAAGTAACCACTTAATCTTAAAAATCATTGGGAAAATAAAAGAGCTGGTCTTTTTCTGATGTAGTTATTTAATTTACGAGGTTTCGAGCATCCCGCTCGTCTTCACGGCCATGCTACAGCAAAAATGAAAAAACGAAGAATGAGGACACAGTATCATTTATAAATGGCAAAACCAAAGAAATGTGTAAATGTACAGTTTACATACCACACAAGAAAAATACAAAAACACAAAAAACATAGAAAATATATAAATTGTACCCAGTGAGTCTTATCTGCCTCAAATAAAATAAAGACAACAGATAAGACAATTTATATATTTTGTATGTTTTTTGTGTTTTTTGTATTTTTCTTGTGTGGTATGTAAACTGTACCTTCACACACTTGTTTGCTTTTGCAATTTATAAATGATACTGTGTCCTAATTCTTCGTTTTTTCATTTTTATTGTAGTATGGCCGTGAAGACGAGCGGGATGTTCGAAACCTGGTAGCAATAAGTGCAAATTAAAGTACTACATCAGAAAAAGACTAGCTCTTTAATTTTCCCCATCACATTGACTGAAGTAAATGGAGGAATAGTATCAATAGTATTAAAAATCATAACTTGTTAACTGTGCTGTATTGCAGATATTTTCTATATTTCTACTTTGTATAAACCTAACAACACATAATTCTGAAAAATAAAAGATTAATCCACAGGCACTTACTTAACTCAACAGAATTCCACAGCTCTTTCTAAACCCTACGTGCTGTCGCTGTGTAAAGCAAAAAAGAAAACAACACAAGACAAGATTATCCCTTGACAGATTACACGTGTCCCTCAAAGAGACGACGCTAATGATATCCCCGTTAAGTACGCGCCGTGTCGCAGGACCCGTGAAACCGATAGTAACCCGATAAGGATCCAGCAAGGGCGGAAAGAAACACTTGACACCGAATCTGTTCCTATTGAGTTTCCTGATGAATGACGCCGCGCTAAATCTTTAAGACACAGCACACCGAATCGATGTACCTAACTGAGAGTAGGTGAGGGTTGGGGCTGGATTAGTTTACATCGTTCGGTGAAAATAGTTTACGACGCCTCTCCCCCTCCTGCTACCCCGCCGCGACGTGAACTTCGTAGGGGGCACGCGTTGACATATTGTCTAAGGCGCGGTCTCGAACTTCTAAACCGACACCGCCACCGGTTCTTGAATTCGCCCTGTCATCGGCATAGTAATGCGTCTTCTTAAACGATAGCTGCTGCTCCATCTCCCGGGAGATTAATGAATCTTGAAATTTTCGTCAGTGTTTGTTTGCACGGTCAAATTGTGTTTGCGAGCGCGCTGTAATTGGCGTGCGTGTCCCGTGTCGCATTTTGATGTTAGAAGGGTGTAATTTTTTTTCGGCTATCTTTTTCATCCCAGCTATCCAACCTTTATAATATTGATCACGATCACAATGCGTTTGCACGAAACACTAGTATTGAAGAATCGAGTTACTTGACAATGAACTGATATTTGAAACCAAATCTCCACTAGGGTGGATAGAAAATATGAAAATTTGAATTTGAAAACTGCCTGATGGGGAATTGATGCTCACAGAGTAGATATGTTGTTACTACAAAGAATGTACTGCCCCAGAGGGAGTGAAAAAAGAACAAAAGTAAAAAAATTTCCAAGAAATTTTTTGTTTATTTCAAATTCAATTTTGATAAATAAACATTAAAAACATTTAAACAGACAAGCAAACTAAAATTAATTGTATGAACTATAATATAGTTGATTAATTAGTGACCTTAGATTCGCATTTGACCGGCTGCATTAGATGAAACACATACAGGTAGAGATATTTCTGTGATACCTGACTTGAGTTGGCATAAAAAACCAGTTACAATCGAAAGCAATTTTACTCGTATCAATATTTTGCGTTTTCAAAACATTTTTGGCATGACCATAGAATTCATTCTGCTGAATTATTGGATCGATAATGTTTTAACTCTTCTGATAAATATCGCGATTGAGCTATAAAATTATAGAAATGTTTCGATCCATTGATAGATAAGAGTTTTGTTTTTACATGGAAGTAACAGACCATATTTTGCCAGTGAAGGTCACCGTTCCAACCATCACAACCAACTTCATTTGGTTGGGAATCTAGCAAGTACTCATTAAAAATCTCCCAGAAGTCCCAGAAGTTAGCGAAACAAGTTCGAAATGAACAGAGCCAGGTTCTTTAAAAAAAAAAATATGTGCTCTTGTCAATTTTACATCGATTTTCAGTTGTCGCATGAGCTTAGGGACCATCAAAATTAAGTCCAAACATATTGTAGTCGCTGAATGTGCCCACTGCATCACTGTATTTATAAATGCTGTATGGTAGGCTTGGCACTATTGCATCTCCTGCTCTGTCTGAAATTCTATACGATTCAGCTTCCTTTATTACGCAAGGTTAGGGTGACTTGGGGTAGCTTGGGTCTGGTTGAGATGGATTGGGTTGGTTTAGTAAATTAGCGGCAAATCTCCCGCTATGGTGTCTTAAAAGACCCATTATATTAACAATTCTAATGACTAATTAAATATACCCCTAAGGTATAAATATTGAACTTGCTGTTAAAAACGATTCCACTATAGACTGTTGTAGTAGCAACACATGTTGTTTTCCGTAATAAATTTATTTAACCTACATAATGTGTATAATGGAAAATGCTATAAAGTTTTTTTTATCTATGACTTATATATATAATAATTTTACTATATACGTACCGACTATTTAATCTCTAGCTGATATACGCCAAATATTATGATGACAGTAGGTTTGTATAACAATGACAGGGCTTTTGAATAATGACCTCTCAAAAAAACTAGTAATCAAACTAAGCTTCTGTCAACACTTACGGTGGTTGACAGTTCGCCTCACTATCATTGACAAATATGTTTAAAATATTTGATATAAAATGGACTCTTAGATAAAACGTAGTGTTTGACTCGCACATAACGGATATAACTCGCTAGTATATTTAACTTGCTCGAGATTTATATCCTTAATTATGTGCTCGTTAAATAATATACTTTTATATCAAGCATACTGTGATTGTGTTCTGGGTGACATGTAAAACTAATACCAATACTTGCAGACAGTATTCTATCAAAGTTTAAAATCTTTTTTCACGTTGGGGCAGTAGAAGTTATTAATATTTCTTTATATACTTTGTACACAATACTCGTTACACCATAGAGCACCCACTTTTCAGCAAGCAAATTTGATTATAAAAGAGAAATAATTCATAGGTATAAATACGATCCACCCTAATCTCCAAAATTACACGCAGTCTCCTAAATAAAAGTGGTAATAAAATATATGCGCTTTTACGTTTGACGTTTGATATCACTGCCACCAATCTATGAATCCTAAAAGTTACTAAAAGCAGTTGAACAATTTGCTGCATTTAATACCGAAAACAGTGTTACAATGTGTCAATTGTGATCGCATGGTAGAGAAATATATTATGAGTAATACGCTCCACACCACTTTTTGTCTCAATTATCAGTACTATTGCCATGGGCGCCCGTAGAATTACTCCCAGGTGGTGCAAAACGGTCCAAAACGGGTGTTGGTTCCTCAGTACTAAACAACATCAAAATTTTAAAAATTCGTAAATTCAACTGTGTGATTGAAATTTAATGGCCATCGTGTATTATTTAAGACATGGATGATATGCTGTGAATGCTTTGTGTTGTATGCAGACCAATAAACCGGTTCTTATTTGGCTCTAACATGTTTCAGAACTTCTGCCTGTACAGACGTTGTCGAAGGCTTACATCCGGGAATATAGAGGAGCATAACTTTTTTTCTTCTAAAATTCTTTCTATTACCATTGTTATTCGGTGCACCTTATGAATTGTCTAATGTTTGTTTCTGAATCCAGACTTATGAGCGGGTATAATCTTTCCTTCATCTAAGATTGGCTTCATTTGTTTTGCAAGTAGTGTTTCAAACAGTTTTGGCAATGTGGGCAGTAAAGAAATTGGCCTGTAGGAGGATGCTTCATTTGGTGGTTTTCCTGGCTTGGGAATCATTACTACCCCTGCAGTTATCCAAACAGTTGGATCATATTTAAGCCTAAATGCCGCGTTTGAGAAGTTATTTATCTTAACTATGGCTTTTTAGGTAATTTTTTTAAGATCTCACCCATTATTAGATTAAAACCAGGTGACTTTTTGGTTTTCATTTTTTTTTATTTCATTTATCACCTCTTTAAGAGTAACGGGGGACATTCAATTTCCTTGGGTTCTTCTACAATTAGTAGTTTCTTCCAAAGTTCTGTCTTCATTTGGAGTGAAGGATTGTTCCAAGTAGTCGGTAAAGACTATGGCTTTGTCTTTGCCATTTCTAGCCCAGTTTCCATCCGGTTTTTTATAGGCGGAATTTGGTTGATTGTTTTCTTAAGTCCTTTAGTTGCCTTCCATAGAGAATAATCTGTGGTTACGCCACTTCTCATTTCTTCTAAGCCTTTGCTTATTGACTGTTGCTTAATCTCTTGAATCGTTGTACGTAATTCCTGAGTTAACCAATTCAATTTAGTTTTGATTGCTGGGTCCCTGGTTACCTGCCAACGTTTTCTCGTTGTTCTTTTTTCCATAACTATCTCTCTTACTTCCTTTGGGTAATTATTATCTTTCACTGTTCTTGGAATTACTGGCGTGGCTTCCCAAGCGGATTTCTGTCTCGGATTTCTGAATCATAATCCTAGACATCTTCTATTTATGAAATATTCTTGATTGGTACTTGTAGATTTATTCTATTCTCCAAACTGAGTTTGAATCTATCCCAGCACGTATATTTACTTGTAAGTGTTGGATACCTTTCTTTTTAAATTCTCGTTTCGCTTAAGGTTAGAACAATTGGCGATTGATCCGAATTCAGATCAAATTCCTCTTCCACTTCAATATAAGCGGACGATAGATTTTTAGTAATACATAGAGCTATTAGTCTAGTTAATACTTTTGTCAATAATTAAGTTAATAATATTTATGGTATATGCAAATATATTAAAATACATAAACATACAAATATTTTATAAATATTTACCTAATTTGAATTAAAGCAGCTAAATGTGGACCAAATGAGAACCAGCATACTGACAAATTATGCAAATATTTACATTAAATCTTAATTTTTTTATGGTAGGTATCAACAAAAGATTGAAACATTAGAAGACATATTTACGAATAATCCAAATAATTTAATTGAATTACAGATTTGTCTTTATATACTGATTTGTCCAGGATATGCGCAATGAAGTAGATATTTTCATTTTACATTATTAATATGTGGAATACGTAGAAAACCAAGCAAATACTTATTAACTAAACATATATTATTACAATACAAAAACATGATGCTAAAGGAGTATCAACATACGATACAACATGCATTTCAACACTTTTTTCTTGTGGATCTTTCACCTCCCGCACATACTTCAAACGCATGAAACCACAAATGCACAAAATGTTCTGAAGATAAGTATTTTATTCTGCAGTATTTTATTCATCTCAAAATTTCTTTCCGTGTGTTATCTAAATAAAATTTACAAATTTAATTAAATTCAAGTTGTCATTGTATCTCCACTCGAAATAATCGGAATGGCATTTTAATGGTTCCGAAATATGTCCCCCGTATCCGTTGTATTATTTTTCTTGTCATCGCGTTACCTCTCGTAGCCTAACGGAATGTGTTTCCAAGCGTCGAGCATTTCGGCGACATTTTAATTATATCACTCCCTCGGATCCATTCCTTCAATTGAAATAATAATATTCACCACCCCTCACTCGGTTTCCTAAAATTTCATTAAATCCAAATCCTGACGAACCGGTAAAATTTATTTGAATTACAAATATTTTGCGTAACGTTTAACCCACGGTAAATATTATCCAATTAGGGGAGAGGAACATTTCCCAAACTGCGTACCACAAACCGAATTTAAGTTAAAACTCAAATGTAATCAGAATTTCCTTAATATCTCTGGAGCATTTACATTTAGAAAGAGTAAATCTATAACAGCTAAATACTGGGAAAGTCGCACATTTGTGTGATGTTCAACTACATAAAAAGAAATTTGCCTACTTTAGTTATTTTTAAGACAGCTAACAATTTGTAAAAAACAAAAAGACAATAACGAAGTTGATTACATCAGTATACACGCATATACAGTTGTATCCTCCACACTTTAGATCAGCCTTTCCCAATCTTTTTACTCTTGCGGAACCCTTTAAATAGGGTTTGAACCTGGCGGAACCCCAACAAAAAAATATACAATGTCCTTTCCAAGGCATTTCGTCTTCTTTTGCGTACAGAAAAGCGAATAACGTATTTCAAGTAACCAGATACAAGTCTGTAAAGAAATATGTGAATTCTGTAAAACCAATACAGACATTTAGCTGGTTACCAATAACTAGCGATGTTACAGTTAATTCTTCTTTTACAGCTTTTTTTTGGTAGTTTATTACATTCATTTTCTATAACATTGCAAATATTTCTCTCATGAGTATAAACCTACTTGTTCTTTTTAGTTCCTTCAAGTATTACTAAAGGAAGGAAGAAGAAAATACAAATCAAACAATGCGAAAACGAAGAATACAAAAAGTACCTTTTACAAATAATTAAATAAATAAAATCATTAAAAAAATCATCGGTCAAAATACAAAAATTAAGAAACAATTATTCTGAGTAAAAAGTTTCATATGGACCAATTGATAACAAGTTAATATTTCTTAAGAAGTTAGAGCCATTTAAAATACTGTTTTATTAATATTTTGTTATTTTTAAGGTATTGAATAAATAAATAAGTCCTTATGAAACATTTTAGTCACAACAATATTTACGTTCTGAGAGAAAAGAGTGTGGAACCCAAGTAGAAGATGATGGTGATTTGTACAAACTAATTTTATCTATAACTGATGATCTCTATATTTTCTCTTAAAGTTTGTTAAATAAGGAAAAGCTTGCTCATACATACACAATGTTGAAAACTGAACTGATACCAGGTAATTTATAACTCGAGGTGAAAATTAAATTCAAAAACATACCAAATTATAAATAAAAATATGTGAAGCACTTTTAAATATGTTTCATTGTCAAAATTAGTACTTACAAAATTAGTACAATTTAATTTAATTTTGTTTAATTAAATGCTGTCACGAAATTTGTAATTACACTTTAGTTTCATGTCCGCATAAATTTTCGTCTATAATTGCAAATCAATCTGTATATTTATTAAAGTGATCTATTACTATTTTTTTTTTATTTTCTATGATTGGGGCCGACATAATTTTCGTCATAGAAGCGCGGAACTTGTCTGGTGTTAGGTTAGTCTTATCTGGAATGTAAGATCATATTGGAAAGTGCTAAATGAAATGATTAAGGGGACTACTAATAATGATGTTCAAAAAGAAATCAAGATTGTTGTTGATGATGTAGAAATAATTGATAATGAAGTTGTTGCACAGGTTACGGATGTGTTAACACATAGCCACCACGATCCAGTAAACTTATTGTATGTACCATTGAATCCACCTAATAAATCGATTTTCATGATGCCCACCAATGACAATGAAATCAACTGCATAATAAACACGCTCAGGCACTGTCCTCCTGGTGATGACGGCATTACCTTGAAAGACATCAAATGTGTCCAGACCGAAATTGTTCCAGTAATCACGGGCTTTGTTAATACAATGTTGGAAAATGGGGAATTTCCTAAGGAATTGAAGAAGGCCAAAATAATCCCATTGCACAAAAAAGGTTCTACTGAAAGCCTGAAAAACTATAGACCCATATCATTGTTGTCAATGTTCAGTAAAATTTGTGAGAAGATGGTAAAAAAACGTATTTGTCAGTTTATAGATGATACCATAGGACCTGACCCTCATCAGTACGGCTTCCAGGTGGTAGGTGGAACTCATGCTGCTGTTACTGACTGCACTGAATACATACTTAGGGAATTGGACCAGTCAAAAATAGTTGTGTCTATATTTGTTGATTATTCCCAAGCTTTTGATACTGTAAACCATGGAAGTTTATTGGAAAAATTAGAATATTTAGGATTTCGAGGAGTGAGCTGGAATCTTCTGGAGTCGTATCTATGCAATAGGGAGCAATTCACATTTGTGAATGGTGAAAGAAGTGAGGTGGCAGGAGTCTTGCATGGTGTACCGCAGGGATCAGTGCTTGGACCAGTTTTGTACAATGTGTATGTCCAGGATCTTCAACATCTAGATCTGAATTATGCTCGATACTACTCGTATGCGGATGACACTGTTCTGGTGTTTAGTGGATACGATGTGGAGTACCTACAAATGTGCATTAACCATGACATAGAACTATATAAAAAATGGACGCTTGACAATCAATTACTACTCAACACTGAAAAAAACAGTATATATGGTTTCGAAACAGAAGAACAAGAGAGTTGATACACTACAGATCAACTTTGGATCTGATAGGTTGGCAGAGGTGGAGCAAGTTAAGTATCTGGGACTGTGGGTGGACAGTAAACTAACATGGAATAGGCATGTAGAACACATAAGACAGAAAGTGATATCCTTGGCGGGTGCAATAAGAAGAAATCATGAAGTGATAGATCTGAACACAAAGAAAAAACTGTACCATGCATATCTTGCCTCACATTTCAGATACTTAATTACAACCTGGGGGAATTGCTCTTGGACATTGCAAACTAAAGTCCAGCGTTTGCAGAATCGATGCATAAAGTCAATGTTTAACATGCACTGCAGAACACCAACAGCTGACGTTTACAAATCTTTGAGAATTGACAATATTCAAAAAATCGTCTGCATTGAACAATGCAAATTAATATATAGAATTATAGGTAAATTTCAAAAAAGTGACATCAATCTGACCATCAACCAAGAAACTCACAAATACGAAACTCGAATCAGACAGCATGCGGTTCAATTCTTTGCCAACTGAGATTAAGGCATTGAAAAGTTGTGCTGTGTTTAAAAATCACCTTAAAAGATATTATGCATCTTATTATATGTAGAAACTGTTGTTATTTTTCTTTTAGTGTTTAATTGCTGCTAGTTTACTTTTTCTTTTAAACTTGTTTACTGTATAAGATAATTTGGTCTCGATATCAGCTGTTGGCTGTTTAGAGAACCTATTAGTGCCCAATGAAATGTAATTGGCTTTTCTATTGATTGGTATATGTTAAATATATTTTTTTTTTTTTTTCAAATGATTATCATGTTAAGTTTTGAAAGAATTTTGTATAATTTTGTAACTTGGAGGAAATAAATAAATAAATAAATAAATAAATAAATAAATAAATAAATAAATAAATATTGAAATCCACCACCTACAACTCTGTTCTTCTCCTAAAGTACCATTATGAACAGCAGATTCAAATTATAAGTTTATTTTGTCACACATTTGGAAAGGCAAAAATATTGAAAATAAATAATCTTAGAGTTTGACCAATAACTCTGCCAGATTGTTGTTTTATAGAGGTTATTTTGTTTTTATGTGACAGATAATTGTAAGTAATATGGTCTATTGAAGTTAATGGAGAGTCTAGATAGTTGCCCTGTGGATGTAATATCGAAATAACAGTGGTTTATTGGGTTAGAAAGGCTCGAAATCAAAATTATTCATTGATTGACCTTGTTTATTAATCCAATATCAAATAATAATCCCATGCTAAAATAATGCATAAAAATAACACTGAATAATGTGTCCATGAACCGGCGACCGCTACCGCTATTTGTTACTATTTTTCCGCGGAACCCCTGACGACATCTCGCGGAACCCCAGGGTTCCGCGGAACTTCGGTTGGGAAACGCTGCTTTAGATGTACTATAGCTTGCTATGTGTAACGCTACACAAATCGTGGTAGATATGGTGTAGGTTTTTTCTTCAGATAACTCTGCAATAACTTACCAGTCTGTTGTTTATCGAGTGCATTAAGAGGCTATTGTTTTTAATGCGACAAGATCAAATAACTCACAATATAAAGAAACAAATTGTAGCTATTTTCTTCTTCTTTATGGAAAATCGATTAAAATGGGGACTAAGATCATGCTCAAAGGCCCCTGTCACTATCTCCTTGTAATCTACACACACAAACATGTGACCATGTATTCGCTTTTACGTTTGACGTTCAACATCAATGCCACACATTTTTACAAACCTAAAAGTGACCAAAAACAGTAGTGTTGTAACTTGCTAATTGTAACACCGAAAGCAGTGTTACAATGTGTCAATTGTGGACGCAAAGCCGAAAAAAATATTTATTATTTTTATTTTCCGTATAAAGAAAATAAATCAGACATAAGCTTAGTGTGAAGAATTAGATGAGACTGAAGAATCTTGGCGTTACTTCGCATCTAAATTTATCTTAATTAAACCAAATCGCCTAATTAATCCGGTCCATTAGTCTCGCCTGTCAATCGGTACTACCGACATCATTTTGTGCATTTTATAGGGTAGGTAACTTATTTCGGATGACAGCTTTGTGCGATCAAGCGGACAAACGCATGGTGTGTGTGTACAGTTTGGGGTCGGAAGCTATTGTTGCCACAAACTTTTGTTGTCGAAATTGAACCCCCTCACAATGGGGAGCGGGGGGAGCCGTTTTGGTTAATTTATTAGCCGGGATCGGGATTCGTTAGATTTTAATTGGACGGGGGGAAATGGGGAAATTTATAAATGTTATTAATAGACGTCACTCAGACAAGTCGATCTTAACGATACGGTAGACGCTCATTTGTCATAATTACGCGTGGATGTGTGCCACTATTTACCTTCTTATTACCAATCTGATTAATGACGTTAATAACAAGGATGTGTGATATGTGGCTGTTTGGTCGTGTCTTTTTTTAGAAAAATAATGTTGGTATTGAACATTAGAGTGTGTAGTTAAATCACTGTAGTATTCAAATTTGGCGAAGTACGGCTCATGTATAAACTACTTTTGATCGCGAACTTTTAGCCATTTACGTAGCAAGTGAATATTGTTGACACTTTCTGGAGGACACCATATTTACAATATTTACGTATCACAAACCAATATGCAACCGATTAAATTTATAAAAAGGAGAAACATAGTAGCTGATACAATTTCTCGCTAGATATTAACTCAAATTATAAAATTAGCCTACCCTGAGTTGAAAACATTACAATCGGCTCAAAACTGTGATAAACAACTTCAATTCTTTTTATCCTCATTTTTCTTTTGGAGGAAATCTATCTGTGGTGTAGGTACCCACAGATCTGTTTCTAAAAATTATGAAACTATTTTGGATCAAGAAGTATTATTCTAAATTTTTATGAGTTTGATATTATTATATTTATCCACAGACATAAACACTAAAAGTTTAATTTTAATCTATATATGTGGAAAAGAATTATTATTTACTACTACATTCACACAGTGGTCACAATTGCAAACCCCGTTGATAACTATATATAGTAGTAATCGCAATTTCTAAATTTATGAAAAATTAATTAATATTTGACGTCTTATTAAAGTCATATAATTATATAGTATTAATAATAAGTTTACACCAATTTTGAATATTTTATATCGAATTTAATATTTTTGGTTTGTTATGACAACTAATTTTTCAAATTTGGTTTTAACAATGTAAAATATGAATGTATCTTATATTTTATATTGTTTATGATGTATCACCGTGCTACTTGGCAAGGTGAATAAGATCTTTGAAGCTCAAACAGTATATTTTTCGAATTCTTGTTTTTGTCCGATTAAAAATAAATTTGTTGCCGTGGTCTTGAAATGTTAAAGCAGTATTACACTGTCCAAAATATGAGCCTAGATATTATATAATATTCGTACCAATGTAAATTGTGTAGTATCAAACGGGAAAGTGGTTCGAATATGCTCTAACTTCCCAAACTTGCCAGAAATTAGCAACGTGTTCCAAATTCAATCCAATATCCTAGCCAATTTCTTCTGACCTGCACACAACGGCTCCGCGAGTTTATTGTACATATTTAAATATCGTGAATCTTTGTCCATGTGTATGGATTATTACCAACGCTATGTTAGGAAAACATTACCACAGGCTTTTCTACGTGTCATGGATATACCTGCCTGTAACTGTGATTTGATTAGAGACGTGCTTCATCCCCTATTCCGGGGCTCGTCACTAGTCAGTTAGCAACACGTCAGTGTGAACCTTAGACCATCTATAACTAGACGGAGTACGGCCTATCCCAATGCATTGGCTTGTTGTGGCCCAACATACCTTGTCAATAAGGTCGAATTTCGTGTAGATTCTCGTGCACATTGTTCGCGCATGCGCACAGATGCTAGATACCGCCATTATTTTGAACATATGTTTACATCGAGGTTATGAGTTTGTTTACCTATGTAGATGCATGACTGCATGTAGATGGTACCTAGGATGGTTAAGAGGTAACAATGGGGCGAAACTGCTGCTTTTGTAAAAAGGCAGCATCCAAAAATATAACGTGTCACAGGTATGACCTTTATTACCGCAATACAGTAATATTAAATTATAACATATACCTTCTCGTAGATTTCCAACAGTTCAAGACTCAAAACAAGCTCGGATTGAAGCTATACCTATAAAAAGTCGGGGTTTTAAAACAACTGTGTTGTGTTCAAGACACTTTTCTAATAGCGATTATAAACTGGGAAAAGACGGAAGACCATAACTCTCCCGTAGTGCGGTGCCAAGTATTTTTGTTATGAGTGATCTACCAAATGAAAATACGGACACAGATAGTATGAGCGATGCAGTTGTAGCAGACACTAGTGGACACACAGAGTCAACAATCACTGCCACGGCTACGAGCTTTGAAAGTGCCACACAGCGCAACACCAACGGAACATCCTTCAGCACTGCCAAGAAAAAGGAGAAAATTTATGTAATATGTAACTTTGTTTTAGGTATATTTTAACGTTATTTTATTGTAGCTACAATCCTCGATATATGGGTGACGTACATACTTCAGACTTATCTTCGTCTCCTCAAGCACGGGCAGTTTTAGCATTAGCAAGAACTACCATAAGCAAGAAAATTGCTCGAATCCGCCAATTGTCTCGATACAACATGCGATTAAGACAAAAAGTGTGTAATTTATCAACATTAATGGAGCATATTATTTGTGTAAAACCATGTTATTAGAATCAGAAAAAAGAGTACGTAGTTCTTACACCAAGACCATTTTGTTTAAAAACCAGTGGTTAAATTATGTTCAAATAAAATATTTTCCTATTATAAGTTGTCTTTTGCTTGTAGTTTATTACCCATATTCCTATTAAAGAAAATAAACAAATCGTGTATAGTACAACCAACTTAAACTTGATTCGACAGCGGTGCGCAGAGCGTAAATATAATGAGTACGTGACGTGAGTACTGCGCAACGCTCTCGATGCAACTACTCGCTGGTCAAGCTATACAGACAAATAAAATCTTACACGCAAGAATACATTTTGTCCAAACCTATAAAAAAATGGATTCTGTTGTTACTATATAAATATATAATTGCTCTTGGATGGTTTAATTGCTTTTTTAACAAATGTCACAATTATAACAGGTACTACAAATGTATGTACATTCAAAAACAGAAAAGGATTTTTATTTTGTGAGGTTACCTTTCACGCCATACGCGACTACCTAATTCAAATTTGACATATAGCCGCCAGTTTAATCTGACCGCTCATTGGTGCGTTACATTGGGAACGAGAAAATATACGACTTTCGACCTTATTATCTTTGGCCACAAACAAAGCCCGTCACGCTCCCTCTAGTCATATAAGCTCGATGGTGTGAACACTGTACTTAACCTGCAAATTAGTTGCTTGGTGATGTCTTGTTGTATTGAACTTAATAACAAATTAATGCTTTTATTGTCCATACTTAGGAATTTATTATAAAACTCAGAATCTTCAGGCCACAATGGGTGATGTGAAGTTTAGCCAATGAGCGAAAATTGCAAAAAATACGTGTAGTTACAGTGATGAGGTGCTACATAAACGTAAATTTTTCTTTAGAGGTGGGGTTGGTCGGTTAGTTTGGGGGTTGATCTATTTTTTGTTATTTTTTTTCAGAGTGGGCTACCGAGCGCTATAAGTTTGTCAAAAAAAGTGCTTTTTAAGGTTTTGAAGGTCATAAAACGAAAACAGAAATTTCAACAATTCTTCGTCTTTATGTTGCAGCCATTATTCCTGTCACGCCTTTCTAACTTTCTGTTGACTTTTTCCCTCTTTTTTCTTTTGCACAATTCTCAATATAGCAAGCAATAACATTGAACTCGATAAAATAAGCTTTCTTCGTACATCCATGGTGATGTTAAATAAACAATGATAATAACCACAATGTCATAATTATGAGGTTATGATAACTTATTGTGACAATGCTGCCTATATTGATATTTTCTTCTAGACAGCTGGGCCAATATTTTGGACAGTGTAAAACAGGTTTTAACGTTCCCTCTAATAGTACATATATATAGTACATATGCAATCCTAGAAACAACGGCTTTTAAAAGTAAAATAAATGTTGTTATAACGCACTTGAATTGTACAAGATATCAAAACCAGTGCAAGCACACTTTTGCCCGTTGATTTATAACGTTCTGAAGATCTAATTTTGTTTCAAGGGCGCAAAACAAAGATGTTATTTGTTATTTTTTAAAATTGTATTCAATATTTGCTGCCAATTAATGCTGGGCGTTGCAGGGACAGATAAAAGTCTTGAAACATACACACACACACACAACGAAGGTAACGACATTATACAATGTCGAAGTTTGCGCTGAGACTACTATTATTATTAGAGATATTACTAGTTTAATCGGATAACAATTAGCGACAAAGTTATGACATTTTCACATAAGTCACTATTATGTGGTCACCATTATCAACTTTATAGCGTAAATCAGGTTTTATGTAGGGATTTAATTGCGAATCATAATAACACATATTTATTGCATTTAAATTGTATTTGTCATGTTATTTAATAACATGTATGCGTTACGTCATTTCTGGTAATTAATTGTTTATGTTGGTTACCGTAGGCGTGAAAATATGCGATGGAAAATAGCATTCGACACTTTCTTGCGTAAGGTAATATTGCACCTAAATGCCGTGTAATACTGTACGATCTTTTCTGGCTTCCAACTTTCAAATACATAAAGTAAAATATTAATTACTTGGCATTTTCATTAGCAATAATACCTCTGAAGGCAACACGTTATTAGGACAGATATCACGGTTGTACAATTATTTTTACTTAATTAACAATCATAAAATGCCATTTATGATGTACTTATATTACTTTGTTATTTATTATATTATTTTTGTTATTGTTATTAAAAGCCACTAGACACGTGTGTCACTTGAAGAGTGACAACTACCGCAGTATTTTGAGAATCACATCCCCACTATCATAATCTAAGTAAGGTGATTTATGGTAGTTATTTAATTGAATAAATTACCCATCTTTGTCTATAAGCTTGTATTTAATTATTTTTCAATCGGTAAGCACTCCATTAAGTTACCAAATGATTTTGATCGCTATTTACCCTAATGATAGCGATCGATTTCTGTTGAAGTGTACCTAAGGCGGCTCAATATATCATTAATTTCGAAAACCAGTCGTAAGGTAGAAACCGAGAAGTACAAGTTTTACAGATAGCCACCCGCTCGAGCAACTTGGAAATATCTTAAAGGCATTTTATTCAATATGTGGTCACGCAATACAACTTGTAATCGACCACATCCCACCAGCATAACCATCTGCTGGTGCGTGAGTTCCAACACGCTGAAAATGGAACAAAAGAAAGCGTTAATGAGACCACAAATCAGGAGAGAAAAAGTTTCTTGAGAGACTACGTAAAATAATTATTATAATCTTTTGCTGTGCAGTTGAGTTATTTCGAGTAAGGATTAGAATATGCAGTTAGGAGTGCAATTTTAGAATTAATAATGAACAATATTTATTGAAGCTTATTTTACCGATCCGAAATTGTAATCGGTTTATGTACACAGACTGTGCCGTATTTCCATGGACTTGGTTGGTGGAAGAAATAAAATTTCAAACAAAAACACTATACACAGATGATGCTACGTTCACTTCTTAAGTTTATTTTCAAAGTTGCCGGAGGTGAGAATAAGAAAACTAAAAAGGTAATATATTAAAACCTACCGTATTGCGTTGATGGGAGATGTAAGAAGGAAATATCGAACAAAGATACTACGAACAGATGATACAGCATTCAGTTCCTTCCTATGTTACTGTTCCTTTTAAAAAATTTGCGTGTTGTTCTGAATATTTCAGAATGGATGGTTTTTGTAGACATCGCACTTAGCTTATCCCCACAGGCAAAAATGTAATAGGGTAACATTGGGGTCTGAGTCCTGTTTCTGAGTTCCTGAATTATCCAGTCTTCCACGACGTTAAGAATTTAGAAAGCACAATTTTTACCTAGAATGAGTGACCAAGTTCCCATTCAGGTTTAAATTCGAAGATACTATTAGAAATTCACTTTAAAATTTTGAGAAAAACATACAAGTTTAAATATTTTATTACTTATATACCGCACAACACATGAGTCTTGAAAAGGTAGTGACCTCGAATTGTGAACTTGGGGGTTTCTTGAACCCACCGCCGGCAATTTAGAAAAGAAATAGTAACTATGGAAGTGTTCAACCTCCCTTCAAACCAAATGCCCTTACCTGTTATGAGGGGGTAATGTATTTCTTCAATAATAACACATAAAATAAGTACCTAACTAGACTACTAAAATTAGTGTTAGTGTTTATGTTAGTACTATTAGACCTAGAACTATTAGAAATTCACTTTAAAATTTTGAGAAAAACATACAAGTTTAAATATTTTATTACTTATATACCGCACAACACATGAGTCTTGAAAAGGTAGTGACGACCTCGAATTGTGAACTTGGGGGTTTCTTGAACCCACCGCCGGCAATTTAGAAAAGAAATAGTAACTATGGAAGTGTTCAACCTCCCTTCAAACCAAATGCCCTTACCTGTTATGAGGGGGTAATGTATTTCTTCAATAATAACACATAAAATAAGTACCTAACTAGACTACTAAAATTAGTGTTAGTGTTTAGTGTTATTAATGTGCTTATAATTACCAGTTGTAAACATACTAAACCTAAATCACCCCCTTGCATTAGTTGTTCCATGATTGTAATTATCTACACTATGAAATATATTAACATTGCATCAAGAAAAAACAATTTTGTTATAATTCCCAATTAGTATTTGCAATCATATTAAAATCACAAAACGCACATAATATTCAACCAAATATTAAGAATCACTAGATGGTAATTTCTGTTTTCACGATAGGTGGCAGTGATTTTAAATTTGGATATAGTTTTTACTTCTAAACAACATTTCTAGTAAACATTTTTTGGTATCATTGAAAATAAAGATTATTTACTCAATTCAATTCATACATTCTGAGCTGCCTGGTATATGGTACATAAATTGTAAGATCTTATAGTTACATTTTTGGTTTTAGACTAGACTTTTACGAAGAATAGAATTTTCTGAGTTTTCTCCATAAAGATCGCTGTAGATGCTTTGGGTTAAATCGTTTTATTTTCGCTCCAAAAATCTGTAGTTTAGCCATGTCCATTGAATTACGAGTCCCCCTGTGTCGTTGTGTGTGCAAGATAGTGGACACTGTTAAAATTTTTGTCGATTTTTAATTTTTTCGCAAATGTGACAGAATAACCACCACCTATGCAGTTTCATCATCGACACTTACTTTTACAATTTTTCCTTTAATCATCAAGAGGGGAAAATTTAGTGATATTTGGTGGGGTGTGCGATGCGGTAAAAAGTTACTAGAAAAGATGTTTTGAATGGAATAATCCTAATTCCACATTTTAATTGTTATATTAAGAAATTAATATATACTATATTAGGTTTAATTTATTTTTGAAGAAAGGATCAAAACATTCCTAGAAAAAGTCCGGACCTAAATGTCCCATTTCATGGTTACTTTCTTTGCCATTTGTTACCGTTACTTAACCAGTTGTTGTAGAATATCATAACAATCTTTCAGTAATACGATAAGTACCTAACCGCTGCAGATAATGCTTTCGTGTATCAAAACACCTATTTTAATCAACATAATCAAAACTCTCACTGATTAGTCGTAGATGTTTAAAAATCTTGCAAAGTTCAAAACACTACTGATGAAAGCTGCGGCTGGCGGTCTTATATATATATTTTATTTCTTGGAACACCGCGCTTGCAAGTTGACGGATTGCGTTCTCGCGTGGTTAGAATTCAGCGGAACAACAGCATGCGAATTTATACGAGAGAGTGAAAAACAGCGGCCGTTCAGCCCATCTCGCTTTTTCAATTTCACTGCTAGGTGGACGTGTACCCTCGACATGATGTCCGTGTCGAGTATGGCATGGTAATTACGTCAAATGTGCAGCTTGTCATCGGAAATAATTAATATTTTTAGTTTGGTATTTGTAAGTATTTGTAATTTGTGGAAAGTTTATTATTTGTCGGAAAAATAGATGGGTTGTTTCGTACATTAAGTTGCTGAAGTATTTTGGGCACCCACTTTGTTCTTCAGAAGTGGTATAATTTCTTTTGGGGTTTTCAGTCTGCTCTTGAGATATGTCAGTAGGTTTTCCAAGAGATTGTTTAGTAAATCTACAATATCACACTATGATCTTTTTGCAAAATTATTATTATTACTACTATAAAGTACAATATAATAGAATTTTACAAATAAATTATGTAAATTTGATGATGAAAATATACTATCCAAATTAAAAATATGTAACTTTGTCAGGTTAGATGTATTCTTACAAGTTTCAGGTGTATTTTCATGTATTCACAAGTATAGAATATTGAAAAAAAACTGAAAATTTACCAATACATTTTTTTATCTATTTAAATTTCAAATAAGCTACTCAAATCTATTTTATACCCAAAATTTGGACATATGCCATTTTAAATTCCTATACGCTTTGCCACCAACCAGATAAAGCAGATATAGTGCAATAATAACCCCCAGATGGAGTTAGGAACAAACGATACGATTAAATATTAAAAATATTGTGTAAATGGAAAAAACATGTATAAAAAGAAAGAGAAAATTTATTCAGAAACTTGATAAAATTGTAAAACAATTTAAGATAAAAAAACGAATTTCTTCTTTACTTCAACCTAAATTGTTACAGTTACATTCCTTATTAAATTTATGTAAAAAATACATTTTGTAAAAGCTACGCTATAAAAAATGCACAAAAATTAAAAAATTCCATATTTTGCAAAAATTTAGCTCGATTGGACAATGGTAAATAGGTAAAATATCGATTACAAGATTTGAACATAACATGTTAAGATAAGCGTAGTAATAAATTTATGAAAAAAAATACTATTATATTAAATAATAGACGATTAACTTTTAACTTTAAATTTTTTAAAAAGTTATGCAAATTGTGACAGAAATTTAAATTGTCCAAAAATGTATAAACTTTTATTATTCCTTTATGCATTGGAAGTCTGTGTTTATGCAGAGATTTCCGTTATGCACTGGAAATCTGTAATAGGGACATAGGGTACATAGGGAAGTAGGTAAAATATCGATTAGAAGATTTGAATGTAACAAACAAACAAGTGCAGTTAAGATAAGCGTGTGTAAAAATTAAATCCATTCTTCTTGTTTTAATTTGCGCGAAAAGATCAATAATAATATTTTCTTTGGTCTCTGAATGAAAACTGAGGATTTTTTTCTCCATTGAAAACATTGCAATTGTTCTAAAATACGTCTTGATACGCCATCTGCAGTTTGTAAAACTACCTTCCACCAGCACGACAGGTCCGGCACGGTCGGCGCTGCGGGAGCGCCAGTGTTCTCTCTATCCAGTCTCCATAGCAGGCCACGCCCGTGCATCGCATGCAACATCCTATGTGCGCATGCGCAGAACAGTCAAGCACCTCGCCGATAGAACGACATACAACGTCGCATACAACGACTTTTGTATCTTTTTCTTAAACTGGGCGATGGCTACTGACATTAAGGATTAAGGATTATATATTGTACAAGTATAAAGAATTAAAGGAAAAAGGACTCATTATATTTAATGTTATCCATAATATTAAGTGCAAAATAATAGGGGGTGCTGCAGTTCCACAGTGCCTATACGCGAGCCGCCACTGATGAGGATTATATTAAATATAAATAGGTATGTTTCTTCGTATTTTCTGCTTCACACACGTGATCCGTAAAGCTATGCGGCAACACACGTGATCCGTAAAGCTATGCGGCAAATCGGTTTAAAATAATAGTCAAAATTCAAAATTCACACTTAAAAACCGCACAATAAGTCTGCTGTTGGCGAAAGAACATTTAGAAATATTCATGTCTAACATAATAATTTAATTTCCACTGTTTTACTTAAAGCTTCGTTTGGCTGTTTATCGGCTTAATTGTACCGAACTTTTGCGCGCATCTCATACAAACGGACAATCTCTTTGAACACAGATGATATAGCAATTAGTTTAAGTAATATCCAATTAGCGAAAGAGCCGCACATAGTTCAATGTTTGATACCGCAGTGCTCGACAGAAAAGTACACGTTAATGTTACCATAAGATGATGAGCTCTTGTTTGCCCAGAACAAATTACTGTTTGCACAACAAGAATAAAGCGAAGCCGCTTTGGGCAGATACAGAGGTAGATTGAGGAGCGGAACCACAGGCTTTGCGACCCCCGGCGTAATGTAAATTTAATAGGCGGCATGGCGGAGTAAGCAGCGGCAGTAAGTGAGTGACTAATTATGAAATTGATGTTAATTTCAAGAATGCGGAACCGCTGTCTCGTTAAGTCTAATAAACTCCGGCGCTCTTTGAGGATTTTCCGCACGGCACCCCTCGGCTATGTGTTGCTTTATGCGAAAATTGACACAAAATGCGTATACAAGACGTTGAAAAACTGTGGCGGCAACTCGAAAAGTGGAGCACGCAACAATGTTGAGACTAATTAACGTCTGGAAACTGCATTTATTGTAGTTTATTTTTATTCCTCATCATTGTTAAGTGTATGTAAGAAACGACAGTTATTTCTATTTCCCTTATAATATTTCTTTAGGCTACAATTTAATTTCTCAATAGGGTATTTGACTGTATTAAAAATATGGCTAGTCATCCTAATAGATTACAGTTTAAGAAAACTATTTGTTATTACTTTTCCAAAAAAATGCTTTATTTCTATTAAAAACCAAAATTAAAATTGTATTTTATGCACGTCCTATCACGTGATTGAAAACGCTCTGTAATTGGCTCAGTCTCCTGTGACGTCATTCGTTAGTACGCTTAGAGCGCGTACGGTTTGTCAGGGTAGGGTATGGGGAGAGCAATGCTCAGATAACCTGGGTCGGCTGTCTCTCTCTTATATGCAGATAAACGACGCATGACGTTAGCCCGCCTATTATGCAGCGCGTCACTCTCACCGTACAATACCGGGTTATCCGAACGCGCTCTTATGCTTCTCCCGTTTGAATTTAATAGCACTAAACAGCCATGTAAGCATAGCTTTGTAGGTTAGGATAGCCCTAACCTTAAGCTGTCAGATCAGATAACACCTGGTTCGAAAATACGATAGATAACTTATTCTAGTCAGTTTTACAATGGTTTTACATATGTCGAACGTCACACAACAGAAAGTATCGTTTTGGCGGGACTTTTTGTGATTCATTTTTTAACGCTGATTTTTATGAAATATGGAGGAAATAATTACGAAAAATAATGCATTTACAATGTAGAGTGAAGGAATAAACACACTAAGATGGTTTTCCAATAATAGTCAAATACCCTATTATCACACGTCATTGTAAAATAATCAAAACCAAAATTCATAATGTTCAATTTTATTTTCCTAAAAATTGTTCAGTTGTAATGCTAAATGATCTTTTAAAATCAACAAGAAAAGTAGACTCTTGTTATTTAAAACAAGATATCTTTGGCGTCGTAAAACCTATTTCAACTAACAACTTATTTTTTCTATTTTAGTTGAAATGTTAGAAATGAAATTTGAGATCGATCAACTCATATTAACCACAGAACTCAATAATTTAAATGGAACACCAGTTCCATATATTCTATTGTGGCCAATTTAGGACTACGCGCATGATCAAAATTGGACGTGCACACTGCAAAATTATTTGCAACATTTTTAAATTTATATTGATAGGTTATGATAAGATGAAATCAACATTAAATTATTATCGAATATGGTAGCACAAGACTGCTTTATGACTTATGACTTTATGACTTTATGACACTATCAGATACGTATGTGTCCGTCTATAATTACGAATCTAAACACTAAACTTTATGGTTATGTCTTCATCTGTCGTGACGTGGTAACACTGCGTGGTACTAGCCTAGGGAATTTTAGTGCTTACCGCAGATAATTCTTTGGGGAATATATATCGGCCCGACAAATTAGGTGTTCTCAACGACAAATTGGCCACAACAACATATGTACTCAGCACGACAAATTTGGTATTCCCTACGACAATGGTTAACACGACAGAATATGTATTCAGCACAACAAATTAGGGATTCTTAACGATATTTTCAATTATATCATTCTGATTTTATAAAACTTAATGAACAGCTGTAGTGTGGGGATTGCAATTTTAATAAAAACACAAAATAAATTTAAAATATTGTATTTAAATAAAGAAACAAATGAACAATAATTCAAGTACAATGAATATATATTCGTACATTCTATAAAAAATAAACAAATATTTGAATTATTGTCAATAAATAATAATTCAACTTTAGTAAATATAAATATGTACTATCCGCGCCAAAAAAGTTGTACAGCTAAGTTTGATATCATGTAAGTCTGGCTTGTCAACTTGACAGCTGGTGCATGTTTCATCCCTATGACTAATGTCAGAATGACAGCGTATAGGTTATAAAAGAACCACTTACAAAGCTACTAGGTGTACGACTTTTTTTGGCGTGCATAGTACATACAATCTGAAAAATAATTTAAAAAATAAAACAAATATTCGGTTTTAATATTATTCATAAATATTAATGACAACAATATCAGAACAATAAACTAAACTATCAAAATCATTAATGTTGAATAATTAGAGCTCTCTTTCGCTTCTCCACCAAAGTATGTTTTTTGCTTCTTGGGGAATATTGAGTTAATTTACGCGAATTTCTAGTCCAAGTAAACGCTAGAATTTATAAGTTTTTTTAACATCCTGGACACGGACACTCAAATTTGTTGTTTTTATTTTCAATAGTCCAAATGTTAAAATGTAGTTCATTAATCACTTAAATGTGTTCCAATTGTTTTTATTATATAGAGCCAAGAAGTCTTTTATATTATTTTTGTCTGTTGATTTAGTAGAACATGTGTAATACTCAGTACCCATTTGACGACTTTTTTTGTCTAATTGTCGCCATTGATATGCTTCCTGTTCTTTACTGAAGTTGTTTGCTGTGAGTAAAATTGCTTATAGTTAGGTGACAATAGATCTTGATTTTTTTACCTTTTCAATAAATAACTGGCCAAATTATATAAAAATTGGGCTACTGGCAATCGCTCTCTTATAGTGTGTTCTTTTTTTATTATAGCGTTTGCTGGTTCTACCCCGTTATTGGTACTTAGATATCTTCTTGCCACTCTTCCATGAAATAATTTAAAAACCTCGTTATCTTTGCATTTGCTCTTGGGTAGGTACCACTTATTTAAAAATAGGTGTGAAGTCGTATTAAAAACATAATCATCACCACAAAGTTGCAGCACAGCGATGTGATTTTTTATGTCACGGTCTATGAGGTATGGTCTTTGAGGTGAAATCACTGATTTTATCGTTGAAATACAAATATTGTCGTTCGATAAAATTGTTTGTCGTTAAATCATATATTATATCGTTTGTTTACATGTTCTGCCGTTAAAACACATATTTTGTCTTTCAAATGCATATTTTGCCACCTTAATTCTTTCACTCAACACAATTATAATTATTTGAATTAAATAAATCGTGTTCCGTATAAGGTACAAGTAGCAATTTTCAACTAAAAACATAAGTGTTTGACACAAATAAACGTTATTTCCATCAAACAAATATTTCAAACAAATGCATTTTTATCCGCAAATAAATATTTCTTTGCTTCTATTGAAACACCAGATTTATTTGTGTCAATGCATATTTATTTTATTTAAACAAAATTTTCTATCTGTGTAAGTATTTCGATAAAGTTTTGACATTGTTTGTTGTTTTGCTGCATTGTTGGTTTTAACACTTCTCGATAATTGCATTAATTGCAATTAATATTGTCTCGCTTTTGTTGTTTATTAATTTGCTATGCTAAGAATTATTATTTGACTTTATGTACCATATTTGCTAATTTGTCAATTTTGTGCTTTGGTTTTAAACATTTTCTCTCCATAATTGATTACTGTCCCAATAATATTGTTGCCTTTCTATTGTTTGTTAATTTGCTATTAAGAGTATTGATTACCAAGAACACGATTCTAGAATTTTGAATCAAACGTCGGTACCCACCAAAACATGTAAACATGCGTTTATGTTTTCTATTCAATTTTACGTGATCAATTTAAAAACCAACGAACATTATCTTATATAGCCTGTAGTCGTGATTTGTTAAATTAAGGATACAATAATACCATTGTAAACCGCTCCTATGAAATCTAGGCACGCACTAGGAACGCAAGTAACCATATTGCATAAATAATTATAATACAAATATAAAAATCTACATTTCCAACTGTATTAGAGTATATCATACAACATTTATTGTAGTTATTATAAATTAAAAACCTACAGAACAAATATTTGTATAGCATAACTGGCATCAATAACATCATAGCAAAACCGCTCCTTGCCAATCCTGAACCATGCACACGACTATAGTCAATCACTAGCATTGCTTCGAATTTTCGCGTAGGGGGTTAGTTCAGTTGTTTACGGGCGTTTGTACAGCTGTTTTTCCAATTTGATCTTATTTTGCTATTTTTACCGGGACAAACGGCAAAATACCTTGCAAAATTTGATATAAAGTGTGCGCGATGTGACTTTTGGTGCTTTACGTAGTTCTTCGAGAGAAATCAGCGTTTTCTGGAAAATGGTTGGAAGCGGCGTGACAAAGAGGTTAGTGTATTGGTTTTCTTGTAAATTAAGATACATTATATAAGTGGTATTTGTACCAGATTTATGTTAAGAATCGTACCTAGGTATATTAAAAGCTAATTTTCTGAGTGGTTTATATATGTTACTTGAGTATTTATGTATTAAACATATTATTTAGCATTGTCCAAGCACTGCTGTATTAATTAGGTAATAGGTTCTACACGAGCATATTTCATTAGGTATATTGTTCTAAATAGCAACAGATGAGTACGTAGGTCACTTTTTAAAAATAAATTGAAAATAGTCCTTGTTTTGACGGGTTTGAATACGAAATTTGGGTTTAACATTCTTCAAATCTTCAATGAAGAATGAAGATTCTTCATTCAGAAACCCGCAATATACACGTGAGTACTCACTACGTCATATCGTGACGCTGAATGCAGCATTAGTCACGTTAATTTTTTCTGTCAATCAAAATATCGTTCTGTATTATGATCTAAAAGAATATACTTTTGTCTACAATTCCGGCAGATTCATTAAAATGCTAGTAATGAAAACTGGGTCACTGAATTAAACATAATAAAATTAAAGAAAAAAGTCTAATGCGCAACAACTGTTTTATGTTCTAAGTTTCATTAAAATCGAAGGTCAGCTTACAGATTGCTGACCTACCAGTATACTGACCCACTATAATATTGATCTTATGGAGATACTGATGAATAATACCGGTTGAGATGGGAATAAACCTTTCGAGTTATTCAAATAATTCCTATACATTTCTTACATACAAGGCAATAAAAAAAATGTTTATTGATCTGTTCAACATTCACTCCATGTTTTTATTTTTAAATACAGTTATTTTTAGTTTTGTTTTTTTTTTTTCAAATAAACAATATTTTTATGTTGATAGTATTTGATAGTGTTCTCTAGTCTTATCTAGTCTGCTCTAGTTTTCTCTAGTCTTGTCCAGTCATTTCTAGTCTTCTCTTGTCTTCACTAGCCTTCTCTTGCCTTCTATTGTCGTTTCTGCGTTGTTTAGTCTTCTCTACTAATCTTTAGTCTTCTCTAGTATTCTTTAGTATTCCCTAATATTCTGTAGACATCTCTAGTTCTTTCTAGTCTGCTCTAGTCTTCTCTTGTCATCTCTAGTCTTCTCAAGTTTACTCTAGTATTCTCTGGCCTTCTCTAGTCCTCTCTAGTAAGTTCTGCCTTCCATAGTTTTCGCTAGTCTTATCTATCCTTCTCCAGTATTCTCAAGTCTTCTCTTACCTCGCATATTGCATCTTCTTTCGTCTCCTATGCTTCCTTTTCTCACCATATTTCGGCTTTCTGCGACTTCCTGGAATCTGCAAAGCTTTTGACAATGTACAAGTGATTGCACGCAAGTAAACATACATTGACATTATACAAAAACTTGAACTCAATTACTTGAGCATGTAAACTGGCACATATTTGTTCACTGTAGGCACATAAAGGTGACATCTCTTTGATCGCAACTAATTGCCCTCGATCATACGAAAGCCACATGAAGCAATCGTAGTTGGAGTCGTCGAGCTCGAAGGAATTCAAAGCGTCGATAAATAAGCGTCTCAACGCGCAAAACCTCTAATACCGCGAAGTGTTGACATTGCGCTCGAATCGCGAAGTAATTCGACAGAGATCAATCTCCTTCCTCTTCTGGCCAATCCAATCATATTAACACACTCGTCAGTTGTCGCCGAGGGAATAAAATCTCTGGTACACATTGCAGGGGATTTGCACACAACTCATCCCCATCCCTTCCGAGCTAATGCATTCCTCAGACACCCTTCCGCCCTTAGCGCGGCGCCGCGCCGTTAAGGTTCCTTTACGAGCCGCATCAGACCCACTCGATGCGACATAAAACCCCGATCTCGTCTATCTAATTTGGTTGAATTTGTATAAGCATATGGTGGAACGATTGAAATGTGGAGAGGGGTGTAAGTAAGACTCCACCGTGCTTTTAAGGGAGTTTTTCTCATCAAATCACTGAAATTGTGCACGATTTACCGAACTTTCTTAAGGATTAAATGGGGAAAGACGGGCTTTCCGAAGAATTAGATCAGATTATAAAAATCTGAAAATTATTTTTTATCCTACACGATGCGAAAATATCATTTTCACGTCTCTATGGAGACACGAAAGATGCTATTTGCCCGCCAGGCTCAGCCAGGCCTATTATAAACACTTTTCAGCGCTAGCCGCGAAAATAATTGTCCCTATAGGTGACGACCGAATGGTCTGGCCAATCAAAACACAGCTTTCGATTCGGTTTGACGTTTGCGATTAAAACGTCAACGTTTTTTTATTTGTCAAAAGCCAATATGTCTCGTGATTTTAGAAGCGGGTGATTTTAACGATATTGTTGTGTAGGATAAAAAATTATGTGTGCACCACGCCCAGAAGGTGGTTTTCCGGGCCTCAAGAAGTACTCTTCTGTCGGCCCGGAAAAGAAGCACTTTATCGGCTTGGTACACAATATACAAAATTTCTTTCAATATGGAATTATAATTTCTGTATCATTTTCTTTGCTTTCCTACCCATGCCGTTCCTTCCGTTACCTCAGTCACCGAAACTCTTATATTTCCGCTCATGATTGAAACAGTTTAACAGCATTTAAAACATCTCCTTGTCAACTCCTTAAATGGGTTTTTGGAAAATGGTCAAACGTTTCTTTTATACAAATATGTTGTAGAAATAATCATAGGCTCCAGAGATGTATTTTTGTCCTAACAATGTTGACGATAACTTGTATTCGGCAATTGTCAACTGTGTCTGAGATGCATTAAAAATATTATGAGGTATCTTCTCTAATAACGAGAGAACCTAATCTAAATCTTTTAATAGCAAGTATGGAAAACTAAGAGAACACCATTTTGGAAACCTAGCACTAATGTTACACTTTTCAATGGCTACTCTCTAGTCTTCTCTAGTCATATTTACCTCTCTCCTGTCTGGCCTAGTCTTCACTAGTCTTCTTTAGTCTCCTCTAGTCTTCTCTGGTCTTCCCTAGTCTGGTCTGATTTTGATTCTCTTATTGTATATAAATAATAATCTAATAATATATGATTTAACCGATAGAAATGGAGGTTTGCTAAATATCAAATAACAAGACATTTAAATGGAACATTCTGGATATCTTGACTACTTTGCAAGACCATTAAACCAGCTTTCTGATAAAGCCTAATTCTATAGAGCTACCGTCAACAGCTAATAAGTAATAAACTCACTAATTTGACTATTATAATCTATGCACAATAAATAATATAAATTAGTATAAAATTTAAAGTTAGTAACCACGGCTAATTTCAATAATCGATAAACTGTGGAGATCAACAACTTTTTATTTTCTATTCATGCTGCGATCGATTGCGATACATTATGTATCATCTTCGGGTCAGGCAACAAAATTACAGAGATAAGTAACACAAAGTACAAACAATATCGTTACAACTCACAGTCTAAAAACTATTGAGCAACGTGGGGGCTATGTCTCGATCGGGTGGGTGTTCTCGTCAAATTAAGGGATTCTGTCAAATCGTGGAAGGTTCTCATACCAGTGGACGTTGTCGTTGCTCGTGATTAGCCCACGTTTGTGTTTGGTCACTTGGGTTTGTACTCTATGCCTCCGACACGTCAAATTCCGCACATATTTCATTTTCAGGGTTTCTACAGAAACATTTCGGTTATTTTGATAGTCATGTTCTTTATAGCACTGAAAACATCCCCATAAACTTGCTCCTCCACATGTCGCCAAAGGAGGAAATCGAACTGGGTTAGGTCGGGCGATCTAGGCCACCACCGCCCGTGCAACGTTGAGAACTGCAAATCAATTACAACGATCAAAAACGGCGATATTTTTGCAGTCGAAATCAAGGCTAATTACTTTAACATTGACGTTACTTATTTCAATGATCTAATGTGTCTTTGAAAATGACATTAATTTGACAGGATTTCAGATATAGTCAATTTCCAGGGGATGAAACGTTTTTATCCTTTTCTTAATGAACTTAAGGTACTGTGCTTCTAGTGTGGCACATTAAATAAACGAAATTAATGTGTTTTTTGAAAACACACGTGTTGAAAATGCGTCATTCTTCAACTAAACTCGTTTCATTGGCCCGAATTCACTTACTTTTTCGCTTGTTTTCTGCGCAAGTTGAGAAACTCTTCATTGGCAGGCATACTCAGCACCGACCGAAATTAAAATTCCGAATTAATTTTTCCGCATCGTCGCCGTCATCCCCCTACCGGAAGCAATCTGAAACTGCGCCGCAATAGCTCCATGGAGCCGATCCTCTTAACTATGAATATTTTAAGGAGATTACGATCGTACGAAACCTAAAATTGGAATTTTTAAAGTTCAGCTACAGCTACTCACCATCTGCAGTGTATTGTTATTGCTACCAATTAAAGACTTACCTCCTCTTCTCTGGTCTCTCGTCAGCGAGCTGTTATTATTTTAAAGTGTCGCACGAATAGTGGGGAAACACCAATGCCGTAACGTTTTATAAGTCACAAGCTTAGTAATTTTCTGCTGTAAATGATGGCCAAATTGCTTTTATAATAGTAATCCGGTATTTACATGAACATTGATTTGCAGAGCATTTTACTGGGGAAATTAATATGTAGACAGATTAAAATTTTTATGATAATTTGAATAAAAGGACCTCCTTGTCTCCCTCAACGCTCTTATAAGAACGTTACATATAAAAAAAATATATATGATATAAGCCCATGACATGATAATTTCAGGAAAAAAAATGAGCGCATGCCTTAATTTTAGGAGGCTGTAAGATGGTTTCTAGAACATCTCTTGAAACAGTATAAGGAAAGTAGTCAAGTTTGGTGTCGTAGGAGCACACACTAATAATACTCTATCCATCCATTAGATATGAGGGCACAGGCAAAGAAAACGGAAAGCTGATCGATTGCAAAGCATCATCAGCATGCTCTTGATGGATCAATGTATAAATCAAAACGAACCCACGGAGGTTAATGAAAGGGGCATACCGATGTCCCACCCTCCAGAATCGCCATATCCATATTCATCTGATTTTTTCAAGCAACTTTCCTTTACTGTTACCCTTCCTTACAAAAAAAGTTTTTGGAGTGAAGAATGGGGTAATTTGTCTGACGTATTTCTTATAAAGCATTTACATTATTTTTTTACAAATAAGCAAACACTGGTTTTGCCGTTTTCAAGACAAAATCCAGTTATGGGGTGTGAAGACTTTAACAAGACTCTCCTGAAAAATAGTATTGGGTTCTTATTTAATAACAAATTGTTTTAACATTCTCCCAAAATTTAGGGACGTTAAAATTCGTATTTTATTTCGTGATGACTCAAAAAAAAAGATGCAATGCGTTAAAATAATGAAATGCGTTAGGTTCTTGGCCTATCCCCATCTTTAGTTATAAGATTGTCACGTGTTTCACCGCTTACCAAAAGCCAGTTAAGAAGAATTGTTTTGTGAATTATTATTAACACTGAAAATCAGATAACATTCGCCTGTAATTTATAGTTCGTATAGCTTGACAAAAAATGATCCTCACAAAGGACCGTGTTACATTTGTTGCAAATATTGTGGGGCACTTTGTACACTTTATTACAGATATTTCTTATTAACCCAAGTCTGCTGCGTAGGTGGAACAACAGAACGACTAATAATATGACTCCTTTGGTGCTTCCATAATATTCCAAATAGCGCTTTGATTCTAAACCACACAAACCTACACGGTTCTTTACTCAATAGCTGGTAAATGTAATTCGCCCACCGCCAATTATAAATAGTTGCTTCAAGCAACATAACCGCTTGCCAAAGTCGACAATTATAGAATCCGGTTTCAGTTGCAAATCGCAATAATCAGTCGAAAATTAACACACACAAAAAAACACATTCCGCCAGAGTAATTCGATCTAAAAGTGTCCGTCACGATCTGAAATAGAATCGAGTAATCCATACGAAGAAATACAACTAAAAATTCGTTTGAAATACCATGAAGCAAAGATCCTGATCTATGTAACCAATTCGTCGTGTCAAAAAATGTCTTGTCATCATTGAGTCAGTGTAATGGAATGTGTCCGCATAGCGTGTTCATGAATCAATTGCGTGTTAATAATACAGGTGCTTATTATGCGCAATCTTATGCTGTTTATTATAATGCATATGTCATTTGCCTCTATATTCGTGGAAGGTGGCTTGCATGCCGTAGGGATTAATACAGTTGTAAGAGTAGAAAAAGAGGACGCGTGTTTCTCGTGTTATAATATTAACGGGAAAGGGTTTAAATAATTATAAAGTTGTGTTTTTCTCTCCAGTTTGAAACGAATGCTTACTACTCATAATAACACATTTCACAATTTCTTCAAATATTTTTGTTTATTTTATTTTTTCGAATTTAATTTTGTGTATTCCATACAAAGAAAAACAACCATTCGACATTGGATGTGATTCTAAAAAACATAGAATCACAGAGTCAATAATCGGAAAGATAGCAATAAAATATATAAAAAATGATAAATTAAAACAAAAGAAAATAAACTTGGGAAGAAAATTAAAAACACTAAATGGTGTTCAAATATTTAAATGATTCACCAATACACTGTGTTGCAATGCCAAAATACTTATCTCGAGACATAGTGTAAGTTGCACTGTTGGTGGAGCTGAACATAATACATAGTACCTATAGAAGAACTTTCCCAGACTGCCAAAATCGATATTTTTTTTTCAAAAACATTGTTTTCAGTTACTTATGTGTATTTAACAATTCATAACTTTTGTATTCGATTTCCTAAAAAAATGCAACTGAAAGTGGAAGCACAAACTGCATTATAGATTGCACAGTTTTAGTAGGTACTTTAGTGTAGTGATTAGTGGCAACCCTTCTCTTTAAGCGCCGCACAGATAGATCTTCCCTGTTATCATCGGTTCTTAAAGTAGTGCGAATCAAATCTTCCGTAAAACTGGGATGACTGTTTCGAACAATAACTTTGCATGTAACCAAGTGGGCAGGGATAAATTTTCTCCACCTATTTATCGTATCTACATCACAGTCCAAGAAATTATTACTCTGAAATAATAAAATTCCACGGAAAGTATATTTTTAAGTCTGTTTTCAATTTTGGAAACGCCTAAAGTATTTGTTTCGAAAAACAGGTTACCCAGTTGCATATCGTTAAGGTCACTCAAATTTTTTGTCCAGAGATTTGATATAAACAGCAAAAGGTGGAAAATCGTCAGAAGAAAAATCGTCAAATTAATAGGAGTTGTCAATGAATAAGAGGAGATACTTTCTATTGAGATATTTTATTAGAGAGAATAGATAATAAACAAAATAAATTTCTGAATTATTAGGCGCATCCATGTCATCATCTATAATTGATGTACCACTGGGCAGATGTGGAAGACCACCTCCTTAGGCGAGCATCCCTTCAAAAAGAAGTAATAATAAAACATTTTGCTAAATTTATTTTATTGTTTAATGTTCAGTGTTTTAATTTAGAAACATCTATCGCAATCCTTTGTTCTATCCAGACTTCAACCCACAATACTTATTATCCATATGACGGGGTGGTGGCACCCGATGACAAAAGAAACCTTATGGTAGTTTTTAAACAATTTTCACAGGGATGGGGTAGTCAAATTACAAAAAAAAATTGTTCGTTGTCTTAATAAAAATTCACGATCGACATGTTTTTGTGTCCAGAATGTCATCCTGATTGAAAAGAGCACCCAAATAATACAGGGTGCCATGAAAAAATTTCACTGATGACGGCATTTTCGAAAAAACCTGAAGTCATACTCTCCTCAATAGTATCTAAAAAAATATTCTATTTGATCGAGATCGGTCGTGTCTGCATTAAAATAAAACCAAACCAGGATTGGTTTGATTGTCAAAAGATCAGCGTTTGACACTACCTACTGTCATTGGAACGAAAATATCTGTCAAATCCTGGCTAACTAGTTTCATATTAATGCAGATACAAACTTATGTTTTTTTTTTCAAATGCAACACAAGGTATATTAGAGCAGTTTTTGATTAAGATTTGTCTCCTAATTGTTTTTCAACTTTTATCAGACTATTATCTATCAAATGTTTCTGAGATATAGTGAAATTAATGTCAAAAACGTGCATGCTTCAAAAAATCGTTCTGAGGTAAATGACAAGGATAAAGAAAAAAAAATAACTCATTTTGGTTAGTAAAATTGTCGCACTTTTCGATAGTTATTATTGATTTGAAATTCTAATAAGAGTTATCCCGAATAACTAGAGAGTTGCAAAATGTCGACTATCTTATATATCTTGACATACTTCGAAAGATCGATAACTCAGCATCTAACTGGGTATGTTTATCGTCAATAGCTAAAAAGTTATCAAACATCAAATTTGACATTTGTAACTTATGCACAATAATTCATAAATTAATATTAAATATCCACACGGTTGACGAAATTCAACAATCTCACAAACGTAATAGTGCTTCTTTTCATGCAGCAGCTTTTAGTAATAACTTTATGCAATTTTGAATTACACAAACGTATAATTTGAATATTACAGCTACGACAGCGAACATGGAAAATAGAATAAGGTGGCGTTTCAAAATATTTTTGTGATAACCACGGAAAATGTAATATTTCCACCGAGAATTTTTTTGAGTTAGACAAACGTATTGACATGAGAGGGCTGACATGTGCACTCTTGACAATCGTAGTGAAATAATTATTATTTGTTCAGTTTACAATTATCCATATATTTAATTATTTATTCTTATCCGGGTATTACTGACACTGTGTTATGTGTACAGAAATGTTAGTATTTCTACAGAACATCTATATACCAAGGCACTCCTTGTTTTTGTTATCTGTAGTAATTCGAACATATCCTTCATCTTCTTTTGCATCTTTCATTGTGGAAATTGAAGATTTGATTTATTAATCGAGATTTTGAGATGTCTGAGTAGTTTGTCCAATACCATTACTATATATTTGTTAAGTAACACCAGCTCTACACAATGTCACGCAAATAGTATATTTGTTTGTTTGTTTTTTAATCACAGTGTTGCCAAAAAAAGATCTGTCGGATACCACTTTGGTGACAAACGATTGATACTGAGGAAATTAGAAGCCTTTTAAATGGCCTACAACACAAAGTAAATGTGGCCCTCATTATTTCATTTGTGTCTTATCTATTTTCCGTGCGACTAATTGGCGGTGCTATCAATGGAAATGGAGACTGACAGAACAGAAGGCTGACTTTAATTCGATTACTCTAGCTCCATTTGAAACAACGTGGAGATAAGTATATAGATGACCAGAATAAAAATGTTTTGTCTGTGTATTTGCAAATGTTTGCGCGTAATTCTTATTGAAATTCAATTGAGAACTTGACAGGTGTCTTGTTTCGTATCATCGCCTGCTTTTAGTGAGAAGGGATGTTTCCGCAGCTCTGAATTTCCTGATACTACTTACGGTGTAACCGGATGTAGTGTTGTTACAGTAAATAAAGTACACAGACAGGATGTTAAAAAGGTGATAAAAAAGGTCAGAAGTTTAAGGGGTAGTAAAGATCCAAATAGTTTCTCAATTTATTTACAATCATTAGGTACTATATTAATTATGATTATTATGAATCAATTAATTATCGCATAATTCCAATAGTTCCAATATTGTCATTTCAAGTTTTAGACATTAAAACACATAGATACCTGTTTAGCAGAGACATTGTCAAACATATTTGTCTGACCTAAGAATACCACCTGTCACTAACATTTCGCTCAATATAAAGTAAGTAAACATACACATATTCGAAGCGTACTATTCAGATACGCGCAAAATATGCAGAAAACTGGTCGGACGCTAATGTTCCGTTACAATTCGACATTGATTGTTACGTTGTGTAAAAGGAAAACAGTAGCTCAACTATTCAAATGTGCTGCTATTCGAAATGGGATAATGGTGGTGATGGCTTTTTACGAGCCTCCAGTAAACAAAAATCCCCGCAAACAATTGCTAAATTCGCGCGCAATTTTCGAACGAGCAAACAAAGATTACGGAAGTTGATTTGTTAATTTCTCTTGTTTGACCTGCTCGCTCCCCACGCTTCGTATTTGTCATTGCGATCAATGAGAGCGAGTGTAGGCCTGCGCCAACTCTGTTTTTTTGGTAATAACTGCTGAGTGTGTTTGAATAAGGTTGAATGAATCTGATTTGCCCTGATGACTGAACCTGATTTTATGGCGATTGACCGGTGTTGTATGCTTATAAAACCTAATTAGACACAATAAAAAATCAAACTGTCATCATAATAATAATAGTAGTGTATATTATGCTTGGGATTATGTCTTATGTTTTACAATAAAAAATAAATAATTATGTTTATCTACGACAAACTTATAATAAGTTCATTGCATACGTAACTATGACTATATTATCCCCATCATGATACACGCCAATGATTATAATGACACTAGCGTTGTATAATAATGACAGTTCGTTCAAATAATGACTTCATTATTTGAACGAACTGTCATCATTATACAAAGCTAGTGTCAAAGTCTGTCAAAACCTACGTGGATGACAGTCATGTGACAGTTCGCCTCGCCATCATTGACAAATACATTTAAAATATGTGATATAAAATACTATTACCTACGACTCACATATAATAAGTTCCTAGCATAATACACACTGGTGATTATGATGACACTGTCATTGTGTAATCATGACAGTGCCGTTGAATAATGGCTTCGTTATTCATTTCAACTGATTATTATGCAACGCCGACGCGGTTGATATTTGATTTGATAGCTCGTCTCGGCACCATTGACAAATACAATTAAAATATTTTCTATTATTAAATCTCATATAATGGACATAAATCGCGAGCATTATACAAACCATAGGCAAGTGTATAAAAACAAATAATATACTATTACATAAAAACGATATGCAATGATCACATAAATTATGCAATTATGTCAACACCTATGAAATGGTATGTTATATGAAATTAAATTCGTTTTTATATCAAATTCAATTTCCGACCTTTGCCAACTGTAACAGTAGATTTATATTCAACGCAAAGACATCTAACGAAAATACACATCCTATTCACAAACAAAATTTATCAAGCAACTTCCTGAATAAAACTTTACTTAACGCTATTCAAAAAATGTGTTCGTAATGCATGGCTATAAAATATGTAGGCTATTAAGACCTATCTCTATTAAGAGACCTATCTCTATTAGAAGAAAAATAGGAAAACAATTTGATATAAGTGTGCACATTTTGATCATTAACAATCGTCGTTTTCGATGATGTCATGTCTGCATTTTTTAATTCAATTTATCATTGGCGGTGGGCTGGTTGCTTTATTAATTTCTCAATAGTTTATTATCTAGTCCTTGTGAAGTGAATATTTTATAAGCTATTTTTACTTTTCAGTTGTCTATGTTTTGCGGTTAGAAAATTATTTAAGGTGACTTGTTTTAGTTCAACGTGTATCGGCCCGAAACGTCATATACATTAGTAACGAAATATACTACTGAGAGTCTGTCTCACCAACACGTGCTGATCAAGAACAATCTCTATAACTATACCGGGTGACCCACGCCATAGGTACTTCCGTTTCATTTTTTTTGTTTATAAAGCTGAGCGAATGAAATTTGGGAAAGTGTTAATAGACAAAAAATGCCATTATTTGGGATACTCTTGAGGTTAATATGACTTCCAGGTTTTCCGTAAATGACATCATTGAAATTTTAAATGGCACCCTATATTCTTTGTGTGATATTTTCAATCAGGATGACATCCTGAACACAAAAACATATCGATCGTCAATTTTTATCACCAAGGCAACGCAAAAATAACTTTTTTGTGTATTAATCTAGGTGGCTAAAAATTGGTGAAAATAGTCGAAAATTGTCAAATAAAAACTAACTAAATCGATTTTGGCCTACATTGCATTACTGGCGCCCTCTAAATTGGTTTTTGGCCAGTGAGTCACTTTTTTCACGGGTACCCAGTGGCGACACCCAGATTATTCGATAGGAAACATCTTTCCGATTACAATGATACCAAATACTTGATATTTTGTGGAAATTCGTAGCGTACAAATGTTGTTAGAAGCAAGGAAATCGAAAAAAATATTGACCTAATGATCAAAGTCAGCCTACAAGTCAAAGTCACTCAATAAACTACTCGAAAGAAGTACCCTGATTATCCGCGGAATTTTCGACTATTTTCACCAATTCATAGCCACCTAGATTAATACACAAAAAAGTTATTTTTGCGTTGCCTTGGTGATAAAAATTGACGATCGATATGTTTTTGTGTTCAGAATGTCATCCTGAAATATCACACAACGAATATAAGGTGCCATTTAAAATTTCAATGATGCATTTCCGGAAAAAGCGGAAGTCATATTAGCCTCAAGAGTATCCCAAATAATGGCATTTTTTGTCTATTAAAACATTCCCAAGTTTCATTTGTCCAGCTTGATAAACAAAAATAATAAACGGGAGTACCTATGCCGTTGGTCACCCGGTATACTACAAAATCAGGACATAAAAATAAGTATAATTTCTCAAATTTAAATTATTCTAAATAATATCATTCCAGAACATATTGACAATGAAATAACAATTAACTTTAATGCTCGACTATCCACACTTTGGCTATCTGTGTCACCAAGTAGTATGTTAGTTTAATTTAAATTGAGTAATTTATATCATTTTTAAATTAATAATTAATTTATTTAATATTTATATTATTATTAAATTAATATTTTATTATTAAATTAATAATTATTGTTACTTTATGTTGAAGAAAATGAAAATGCCTTTATTGTTAGATATTTTTTTTAGTTTAAAGTGTTTAAAAGTAGCCCAAATAAATCTTAACCTCTGATAAACTAAGTGAAGAAATTTAAATTGTATTGTGTATGCATACTTAAATACTAAGCTAATAATCCCAATAGAATTTCTTGAACAAATCCGTATTATTTTTCGAACGAATGCACCAAGATGTCTTAACAGGAGTATCATACGGTATATTTTGAGTCAATAATTTGAAATAAATTTAAAAAATGCTGTTATAATAGGTTACCTCTAACCATGGTTATGGTTTCATGATGAAAACCGTCCATTATGAAACCGAAAAAAGTGTCACAATCTGTTCATTATGAAACCAAAAAATAGGTCCTATAGGCATTGACGTGTGTTAGAATGAAATAGCAATCTTCTTTATTTCATTCTAACACATGTCAATGCGTACGAACGTTTGCGCGTTATGTCAGCGGCTTACTGCCACTTGTCGTGAAATAAACGAAACATTTGAAATATCCTATTAGTATTACAAATTAAATAATCACTTCAAGCAATATATTTTCTGTTACCCCCAACCACTAAAAAGGGTAAAACTAACCACATACTTATCAAATTACCCTACCTTTTCAATTTATTCTCTCGAATTTCGTCGTATTCTTCGAAAGCTCTTCTAGCCCAAGCACACCGCAGGCATTAATCAAAAGCTAAATAACCGATCGCACTTCGTCTCTCAGGTGTCCGTTTCTCAGGCTTTTCCAAGGCGCACTTTATCTGGATCGGACGACCCAGAAGGGAATACGAACCAACGACGAAGAAGTCCTAAGATAACCGCTCTCTTATTACAGTCGGTTACCGCATCTCTGTATCTTAATTACCTGCCGTCAAACAATATACAAATTGTAGGTGTGTCGCCGGTTTGGTCAATTTACATATTCCTAAGTGGTGGAATTCGACGCGAACGCCATCTAAGGGGATCTTGGTGTATGTAATTTGTTGCTTGCGTGCAACACTTATCTTGTGCATTCCGATTGAGAGAAAACGATGAAATTTGTACTTTATGGGTTAGAATTATCAGAGATATGCCACATGCCAAAGTTAAAGTAATTAGTTACGTATTTTTAGATGTAAAATATTTATTTAAAAGAAATAAGAATTAGTCGATTTTTTATTTAAATTGAATTCACACACATCTTACTCGTATTTATGTTTTTTTGTTTCTTCAACTGGCGTTTAACAAACTTTAAAATTTAAGCAGTATACTATTGTATTGTTATCACACATAAGTAAGTGTGGGAATTTAAACCCGAGAAAATAATTTGCAGTCATAAAATTCAGACAAAATAAGATATATAGTACTGTCGATGCGTAACATTAGCCACGTTACCATACTTGCAAACCCAAGGCTTTGAAAGTAACAATTACTGGCTATATTACATCTTACAACAAAATGTTAGATTTTTTACTTTATCATACGTAGTATGTAAAGTATTGTAATCGTGCCAAAACAATTTTTGGTAATTTAAGCGGAAATATGTCTTTTTGGGTCCCCTGAACATTTTTGACCAAGGTACAAAAAAATTAAGAGGAGCAAAAGCACTAGTGTGTTCCGATGATATTTTATTAAGAACTTACGGCAACCAGGTTTCGTATCACAATCAATTCGTCTTCGGGCCGTGCTACAATGAGAGACAACATAAAAATTGATTTAATCCATTAAGAGTTCATTAATTACCGTCAATTTACAGCTTATTCGATTGAACGACGCAAACAACTTTGAAGTTATATTTACCTCTTACACTCATTTTCGTTAGAAATCGGCAGTCCTTATAACTATAAAATATATATCTGTCTGTTATCTATTATGGGACCTGAAAGTGATGAATGTGTATTAATTACCTGGATACCAGAATTCACGTGTTTAATGTAATATCGTGAAGCAATGGAATGAAGTAAGCAGGGGAATAGGGGCTCTCTTTATTTATGTTGGTGGTTCTGGTGTCCTTACATTAAAATTTTTAGCGCGATTTTTAAATTATATCTACGAACATATATGATTTTTGTTGGTAATTTCGTTAAGAAGCAGGTCTGGGTATTTTTTATGATGTCGGTAAATCTCTAGGTCTTCTAGAATGTTCATTTTCTGAGATTTAGTAACGTCGTGGATTATCGAGATGCTGTTAGTGGTTATGTGGTGGTGGTGTGCGTTAAGATGTTTAAAAACGCTGGAGTTCTGGTCTTTGGTATGTTCTTTCTAACGTTGTAAGAGATTCAAAGACTATTTTATATAAGTATGTCAGCTTTTTGTAGTATATCAGTTTTGGGCTTTGTGTTTACAATTTGGTTGTCTATTTTACATTTAGGTCTGAAAACTGTAGTGATGTTAAATTTAGTGAGGAAAGATTTAATTTTGTAGGATAAATTAGGTACCTTGGTATGTGAGATATATTTCTTGTAATAATTCTTGAATGCATATTGTCAAAGATCGCCTGCAACTCTCTCACACTATATCCATTATTCGTTCCTATATGGAGAATGGTATTTACCTATTCCTTTTTTGATTTGTTTATAGTTCCTAGTGGAACAGTGAGGGCTCTATGAAATAAGTAGCGGAAGGCTGCGTGTTTGTTATTATCTGAATTATATGATGTTTTAGGAATTACTACATCAGCGTGTGTAGGTTTGCGGTAAATATGGAACATTAATCGGGTTGTTTTTAAATCTTTTTTAATATTTAAGTCAAGGAATTGTAATGAATTGTTAGATTCTTTTTTTATTGTGAATTCAAGTACACCCAGATTATTTAAAATAATATGGAGACCTATAAGGTGAGCATCACTTCCCCGGAAAATCAAAAATATGTCGTCAACATATCTACAGTAGTGGACGATATTATTAGTAATGAATTCATATTTGTGAGAAAACAATTGTTCCTCCAATTTGTTTACGTAGAAGTCAGCCTTAATTTAAACCTGCCAATGATGATGGAGAGAGTCATTACTGATGTACAAAAACATGTCTGTGTGTGTGGGTATGTGTACCCGCTTTTGTGGCGACGATTCCGGAGAAACTACTGAAGGTATCGGGACGAAACTTAATATTTAGAAGTTTCATAACCAAACTTAGAGCTGAAAAGCTATCTGTTGGAAAGCGTCTAAAGGAGCTGGAGGTTTAGTCTTAGCATTTTTGAAATATTTTGCAAATAAGCCGCAATTTCGGGAATTTCGTAGAAATAGTTAAATAATAAATTAAAGTAGAGGAAATTCTGAATAATTTATGATATTTTTTTGGTAAAATTAATAGTTTAGCTGCATGAGCAAATTGTATTTTATCGAGATCGCTCATACTGCATTAAAAGGATTTGTCAGATATTGATTCTAATGACAGTAGATAGTGTCAAACGCTGATGTTTTGCCAATACCTACTGTCAATATAATCAACATACCTGTCTAGTTCTAGTAGTTTTATTTTAATGCAGACATGGCCGATGTCGATCAAAAAGAATCGCATGCAGCTAAACTATTAATTTTATATATGGTATGATAAAGTCATGTGCCTGGCCACATCAGATTTTTTTATTTAACCACTGACAACTGTTAAATTATTTAATTTATAATTCAAATTGCGACCGATCAAAATATAATTTGGATCAGTTACACCTATTATTGTTGAATTCGGAAAATGTACCCGCTAATTTGTCGTAACATTGTTCTAAATTTCGAAAATAAAAAGCCTGTATATTATTCGATAATTCGACCGTGAATGCTTTACGGGGCGCCAGTGTGGGGCAACGCGACGAGTACACATTTGAAACTGAGAAAACATCGCTTTCCATTCGGGGTTCGAATGGAAAATATGGGGGACAAATCAAAAATAGTTTATAGGCCTTGCACAGAGTTGTTGAAAACTTGGGACATCTATTATTTCCCCACCAGGTGTCTCAAAGTTGGAACGCTAGACTAGACCACCATTTTCGTTCTTCCTGTATAGTGAACTACAAGTTCTTCTCCATTTTCTAAATTGCAAAAGTGGATGATAATCTTCATGAATTCGTTTACAATTCGTTGATGACATCATCTAAATCTAATAACTAATTAATTTACAATTTGATAATTCATCAAAATATTAATTATTATTGTGTTATTATTATTAAAAGAGTACTGAATTGATTTCTTTTGTTGATTGCAAATGCCAAGTACGTAATTCTGGGTTTACAATCAGCTGTTCGCAAGCGCTCTAATCCACCACTAAACATACAGGAACTGACACAAGCCCTGATTGAGGAATGGGAAAGCATACCCCAAGAATATCTTCGCAGACTAGTGCGAAGGATGTCACGAAGGTGTGAGGAAGTGATTCCTGCTCACGGAGGGCATACACTATTAAACCAATCCACAGAAAACCCGACTGTCATCGATACTATGACAGTCCATTTTGTTGTGCGTTATTAATTTACATTTTTAAGTGTAACTTAGAAGTAACTAAGAGTTGTAACATTGTTTTTGTAATTTTCTTTAGATAAATATATACACTTAAAGCATACTAAATTTGGTTTGCCTACAACTATTATTTAAAAAGTTACAGCTTTCGAAAAAAGTGTTCCCCTAAGTTTTTTTACCAGTGTACTATAAATACAATAAATTCTTAATGTTTGTCAGCCTCGCTGGCAGTTTGTAGTTCCAACACAACAAGAACAAAGACGCATATAATTGGAACTATAACTGTCTCGGATGCAGTACTTGACGCAAGGTGTCAGTACGTGGCTTTAGTAACACGCATTTCATTATCACACCTCATTCATATTAGCTATTCTGTTTATAACTAATAATAATACCATGCACGTCCCGAACAATTCTGTTATGCTGTCGTTTTTAATATATAATAACAACCTATTGTTATTTTCCATAAAATATCAAGACCACAAAGCCACCTTTATGAAATTAACTTACACGCAAACTATAACCATTAGGTAAGCACATCGTAAACATCCTAAAGCGAGGCAGTAATGTGGCGTTAACGTCTTTTGGCTGTGGCGCTGTTTAACATCCCACATGCTGCTGCTGCGTTAACATCGCAGCGGCGCACGCTTTATTATTGCTTAATACCTATTCCTTTACTATTATTATTACCTGACGAACGGTGAACTCAGATGAAAGCGCGACCGCACTAATAAAATGCCATATTACGCGGCGTTTATACGGCCCATTTCTCTTCAACCAACCCAGCTCTGAAACAACTCTATTATGATATTTAATATAGTCTGGTGAAAGTTTAATTTAATTTTTTCATATATTTGGTGCGAAATTCAAGTGTATCAGGCGACCAAGGTATGTCCCAAATTGATATTAGACATAGTCGATGTTCAGTCATTTCTTTAATTACATTTAATTCTCGTATACCTGTCATCTACGCAAGATTTTAAAAAATATACGAAAAGTGCAAAAATGACGAAATTGAATAAATTTGTAAAGATTTGATATAAAGGTTTCCATAACGTTAGTCAAAAGATGAATAAGAGGATAAGTTGGTTTACGAACGTAATTTTTTTGTGGGTCCAATTGGCTACATGTTTCGAAACGTACGTTTCGTCATCCCGAATAAATTGAAGGAAAAGAAGACGGCGGATGAAAATAGGGGCGTAAAGAAGTGCTCTGCAAGTTGGCTGTGTAACTGCCGTGACCTGGCGTGAGTTGCGGGCACTGACGTAAAGGAAAAACAATGGATAAAAAGGAGGAAAATTTAAAATGTCCTGAAATTAAAAAAAAAAAAGGTGGAAAGAACAATGGAAAAAAGTTGAAGATAAGAACAACATATAGGACGGAAAATACTGAAAGAAAAAATTCGAGATGAATAAAAAGGGCAAAACAGACAAAATTGATGAAAGGAATGAAAGGAGAAGGATAAAAGGATGTAAAAAATGACAAAAAAGAAAGGAAGAAAAGAAAATGGAAAAGGGCGAATAGGATAAAAGTAACGTAAAGACGTTGATAAAACGGACGTAAATGATTATTATGATTGTGTGATCAATAAGCCCTAGCCGAACTTTTTACCTCTCGTCCATTTAGACCAATTTTGACCTTTCCGTATTTTATGTCAGTTACGCCGTAGTTTATGTCAGTTACTTCGATTGATATTGAAGATAATGCTGATGTTTATAGATTTCTTTTCTTATTATGGTACTAACTATCGCTTCCCGAAATAAACCCCTTCTTCAGCACCGAAAGGAACAAAAAATATCGACAATTCTAAATGATTGTGGAAAACCGCTTTTCTGCCATATAGAACAGCGGTTTTCCACAATCATTTGGAATTGTCAATATTTTTCAAATAATTGAGAAAATTTCGCTAATTGAATGTTTGTATTACCGTAAAGCCGGGGCTACACATTCGTATACTTGCCAAATATCAAATATTTGCCAAGTATATGAATATTTGTCAAGAAAGAAAACCTGCTCTATTCAATTCATAGCGAGTCCACCTCTAAAATAAATTTATATATTCGACGTTCGGCTGTGCGGACGAGTTTTTTTTACGCCATATACCTACTTGGTATTTGCAATACCCAGTTGAAGTGGGTATAGCAAATGTAAGGGCGACAAATATTGGTGCAGTTATTTGTACTCGATGAACATTTTAGTATGCTGTTTAATTTTTCAATTTTTTAATTTCGTTTTGTTTGTAGTAGGTCGTATGCGAAGATTGACGATAGATTTGTAATTATTAGTAAGATTTTTGATTTTTCTAAAGGGCGAAAACCGCATAAAATTATAATTTTGTGAAACCGTTAGACAGACAGTTTTCGGGAAACCGTCAGACAGAAATTAAGAAAAAATTGTTGTTTTTACCTGTCCACATAAACGCAATGTTATTTCTTTCCAAGAAAAACGTACACCATATACAGAGTGTATCCTAAGTTGATGCTTTTCTGTGAACTATATAGATGATACTCATTTAGAGCTTTCAAAATATAACCTTTTTGTTAAATAAAAAAAACTACACAACATTGTCTCTACTATTAAAATATTTTTAATCATTTTCGTTTCTCTTCAAGTAATAAACATCATAAAATTTTTATAGACAGCATGTCTATAAAATAATTTATTTGGAAAATTATACTTTATTTGCTTGTATTTATATATTTGTCTATTTTTTATGTTTATTATGCGAAGAGAAACTAAAACGGTTACAAATATTTTAACAGTATAGATAATTTTGTTTAGGTTGTTATTTAACAAAAAAAAATATATTTTGAAACCTAATATTTTTAAATTTTGGTTCCCAAAGTTAATTGATCTGTATTTCAGACAATATTAAGACACATTTATACAACGAACCTAGCAGTACAATTGGATTTAGTAGAACTTTAAAAATGGCTTAGAAACCATACCCAACTATTTCTTTATGGGCAATATATTCCTAATTTAAATACAAATATATATATATATATATATATATATATATATATATATATTTATTCTTCTTAAAATAATAGTTTATTTAATCTAGTTCTCACCAATGACCTATTGTATTGAGTTTTACAGCCTGTTAAAATTAGATGCTGCGAATTATTAATACAGATTGCTGACGAATTAAACAAAAATCATTAAAATAAAACAGTTTCGTCAAGATTTGTTTCTAAATTTCCACAATAATGCCTTCTTGGTACGCTGCTATGACTTCTACACTTATGAAATTAAACATGTGTCGATATTATAAAATAAAAACTTGCTTGTTCGTAATCAAATTATCAGTTTGATTTGAAAAAGAGACAAGCTTATATGCAAAATACGGCGAACTGATAAAAAAAAATAGCTAGTGTCCGTTCGGTACGCTCATGCAGCAAGTACTCAAAGAAGAAGATTTTCACTTGTTGGAAAATGCTATGTGGGGATGCATCAATGTCCGATGCATTCGCTGTTGCAGTGCAACTCTGACGGTCCGAAATCACAGACGAATATTGTACAAATTTGTTGGTATGTGAGAGATTTTTTTAAGTTTTATGACAATCCAGCCGGCAATCAAGTCAGTATGGATGAAAAATATTCGGTGAATGAACTTAAAAGGAAAAAGAAATCACTCATGGCATCGTTTAGAACCATCAATACCAAAAATTTTCGATTTGCTTGGCAAATATATTAGCTAAATATTTGATATTTGGCAATTATACGAATATGAAGCGAGGCAACCAAGTAATGCAAGTTCCGTCAGTTTTATTTATAAAAACCTAAAATGTACTAGTTTTACTTAAGTTAAACATCTACCCAATACCAATATTTAATCTGCAAATACTGTAAAATCAGTACAACTTTTACAATTAAGCCCTTCATAAATCACCCAGACCGGCAGAACGTAATCGGCAACATTGCCAAATGCAAACCAAACTTCACCAATAATATATCATAAAGCCGCCGCAGAGTGAAAAATGTAACAGGTTATTTCGAAATAATTAAAACTGACGCGCAGTAAATTGTTCGCTCCGTCAGGGCGCCCCCTTACGTTTCGCGCTAGAAATACATAACTGAACGAAGCTCAAGCTGCGTACGCATCCGCAGTTATCATTGTTTATATCGCGAGCGCACAAAAATTAATTAACGACAAGACAGTTGAAAAAGGAGCGGTATAAATCAGTGTGTGGAATGAAACGCACCTCCGCAGGGTTTTCTGTTGTGTTCTCTCTGTGTATCAGCATCCAAACAATGCAATAATTCCTAGCCGCATGACAGCTGCGATTGTGTAAGCTTATTAATGTTCTTATGTTTGGATTCTTAATTATTATATTATAGTAATATGCCACCGGAATAGACGTAATATTTTTTATTAAGATGAATGACCATGTTTTCTGACGAAATATTGTTATTATTATTGTTTGCGATCGTAATTTTGACTAGTTAGTATATTTATATAATTAACCAACCGTTTTTATTTATGACCATTCGTAACTGTTAAGTCAATAACAGAGATTTCTTGTTTTTCAAATTGAAGTTCGGACCCCTAACAATGGTCAAATAAACAATCATTAAATCGATTTGGACTATATTTTACGGCTATGCCTTTCCGTTGAATTCAAAATGCGCACGTTTTTGCGAATACCGTGATACAAAATACCTATGTTGCAAGAAAATAATTGCGTGGCAATCAGGGCTGTGGAGTCGGAGTCGGAGTCGTGGAGTCGGAGTTCAGACAAATTTGAGGAGTCGGAGTCCGAGTCGGAAAAAATGTACCGACTCCGACTCCGACTCCAGTAGACAGTAAACAAATAACACTAAACATTCTATTAGATTTTTAATCAAAATTATCTATTAGATCTTTGACAAAGGACCTTCCTACCTACATGTATATGTAAATAATCAAATTACAAAACACACTTTTCAAACGAAAGTGAATACGATTAACAAAAGTAATGGGAAATCAAAAAACAAAAGATTTTAACTAGATATATATCTATATGTTCGTACGGACATACCGTACCCTTCCGGTACGGTAAATTAGATTGAGAAGTAGGGTCGTAGTTCAATGTTGTAATAATCTTTATCCAGATTATCTATATATTACCTATATTATATCTATATTACATAATCATTTATCCAGATTGCCTGTGCAGCCATAATTATGATTATTTTCAGTTTAGAAAATAATTAGAAATTAAGTAAGGGCATCCTTGTAGGAGATTTTGGTTGGATCTATTCTGTTCCTCACAACAATTTTATAACCGTATTTTGCATTTAATTCTAATTATATTTTGGTTTATTTACTTGTAATAAATACCTAAACAAATAATCTGAAATGGAACCCATGCACATAGGGACTAAACATTCTAGGAATAAACTATAAAACAAAAACTTGTGTTAAAGCTGGAATATTTTCTGGAGCGATAGTTGGATATACTTGCCTTAAAACACATAACCAAAAATCATGTTGCGAGTGTATATGTTTGAATCAAAATTAGATTTCTATGGTGTAAAAAAATGTTTTTTTTTAAATCAAAACAAAATTATTACTTTAAAAGAATGTAATTTTTGTTTGTATCTAAATATATTTATTTCAGTTAAATAAATATTTCAAATAAATTAATCTCTACAAGCAAATAAACTAGAGTATTAAATGAAGTAAATATTGTTGGCGTCAAAAAAATATGTTTTGACCCAAAAGAATAAATTCAAACGAATATATTTCTTAAAAACGAAATCTTTTCTATCTGTGTGTTGAGCAACAGCGAACTGTTGAATCTTGCCTAGTCGCGTGTCTCTACTGTGTTGAGAAACGCTGCTAAGTCAACAATTAAGACAGTAATCTAATAAATAATCCATAAATAAGATACAAGCGAAGTCGCGGGCACAGGTAGAAGGTATTAAGTGAAATAAATGTAAACACTTAATATTAAAAACATGAAATTAACATGTATAATCAAGTCCGTAATTTGCCTTTTTTTCAAAATTCTTTACATTTTGGTACTAATGTGTTCTAACTTCCACGAGCAACGGTGTTGGGGTACATTTTTCTTTTTGGGTATACAGTGCGTAACTAAATGCGCCAGAAAAACCTATCTCGGTGAGATAATTACTAAATTGGAAGTGTTTTACGGCCCCCTCAATTATGTATATCTTGTAAATGTAAATTTAATTACAACTGTTTTGCATTCGGGTCCCTCTCTACTGGGACATCTGTCCAATGGCAAAACGGGACAACACCGTAATTTCCTGCGAGTCTCTTTTTTTATCCGGCCTGTCCCGCAGCAGTCGTCCGCATTGCGAAAGCGAAACAATGAGATAACTAACTAACCAGATAAATGGACGTTAGCCCGTCTACCTGAAATAATTACGGCGAAGATAATATACACGGACGCTCGGTAGTCATTATGGAACAAAATCTGACGATAACGATCCGAGTGGTGGTAAAACGAAGGATCGCTCGCGGTGAGTAAATTGGCCATGAAGGCGAGAAAAATTTACATGATTACCAACCCGATATAATCGTCTCGTGGACTTTAGTGTTGTAAAATATCTGAGAACTTGTTTTTTGGATGGATGTGTATTCTTGCTACCGTAATTTAGGTTTATCGGCTCTGACAGAGCCTCTGCGTTAACAGCGTTAACATAGTAAAACATTGTCAAATATTCCTGTAACGTCACTACGTCATGCTTATGCATATTCTAATTAATTTCTTTTATCTGAAAACTTTTGTTTTGGTGTGGTTCTAAATTGAACCAATTGATAATTTAAAAGATGAAAAATACATAATAAATAGGACAGGTTGAGAAACGGGGCCAAATACCTAAAACACATTCCGTCAACCAGAATTTTTTATTTTATTTATTTATTTTACTATTTTATTGCTAATGGTAAGTTGCGGAAATGATTGTTATTCACGTAACAAATATGGCTTGTCAAAAAGTTTCTGCCACTCAACAATGCTCCGGGCGTAGTATTTTAAACAGAAAACAACTTCTTGACGTCTTCAATTTAGTTTTATATAACATGAAACGGCTAGTAGCCAAGCACCCCAATGTAAAATGTTTCGAAATATCTGGACATAATTCTCTGTCATGAGCGCCCGCAGAGGAGTCAAGGGATAAAGTTGAGGATTTGTCTGCTGATTATATTGATTTAATAAAAAAAATTAATATTTTAATATTTTTATTTTTTTTAAATATTTATTTCGGTCCCATAATAAGAACTGATTTTGATTTTTCCTTTCTTTAAATCTAAATAAAAAATTCACAATTTCGGTTTGTTGTTGATATAAAAATTATAAACATTTAAACTTTCGTATAATTGTTCAGTAGGCTCCTTTGTTCCCATTGTACCCATTTGTTCCAAAAAATTTTATGCGTCGCCGTCCCAAAATTTACCTATATAATGAAGAACAATACTGCAATTATTATTGTATTTTCTTTATAATTTCAATATAATATTGATAGCTGCTGATGGTTTTTGACATAAATGACAAAAAATGAATGAAAAATTTATACAAAATAAAAAAAAAAGTATTTGTATGAATTATGCAACACCAGAATTTAATTCTATACATACTACAAAATATGTAATTGTTATGTGGATTAAAACTGGATCTAATAGAAAACGTGCAGGTTGAAATAAAAAAAAACAAATTATTAAGATTACAAATTATTATAACATAAAATGCTGCAATGAAAAAATTGGCCATTTTCAACCCAAATCATATAAACCTAACTCAAATGGCCATGGTTTTCGGTTTTGGACCCCCCTGGAAATAATTCCGCGGACGCTCATGTGCTCTATATACAGTTAATTTAATTAGCGATTAAAGAAAACTTTTTTTACTGAACTGATTAATATATCTACATCTGGACATTTGTCATTCAGAATCACTCATGCGATATACAACTATATGCAACATATTATTATATTTGTCTTTCAATAATTTGCCTGACTTGTGCTTACTGTGTAACCCACGCCAAAGGTACGCCCGTTTACTTTTTTTGTTTATTGGGCTGGTGCATGATACTAGGACTAATAGAGGTAAGCTCACTAGCAGCACGCATTTCGGTTCGCTATGCGCATGACGTCATCCCGTGACAAACAGGCCAATATCGCTCTTAATAGCCCTTACTTTATACATAAATATTGTATACTTTCCTAATGATTTAGAACATTTTAACGCGTGCCGTAATTGTTATAGGTTATTGTAGTTAGTTATAGTATTGTAGTATGTTTTTTTCCCTACCTGCTTATACAATTCACTGAATTTAGAGTTATGTTGGAAGTTAGGTTAGGGTAGTAAATAATCTCAACGCTCATTTTCCTGTCGTATATTTAGATACAAAAACACAACTTTAGAATAATATAATATATTATATAACCGTTATAGTAACAATAGTAAACATCTTAATAATAATCTCTTAAGTAGTAATTTTTGTAAATTTTCTTTTTGTCATATTAGAAGTTTCTTTAATTCTTTGATTTAAAATCCTCATTCTGAAGTACATTTTGCATCTAAAAAATAGTTTTTTGCTGTCTATGCTTAAATCTATATTACTCGACTTTTTAAGAAGATTACTTAAAAATCCTTTTTCTATTTTTAAAGAACAACCATTAATTTCCTGGAATATATGTTCTAGTTCTTTACACTTGTTTAAAAAGTTGTCTGATGGCTTCATTAGTCCACCTTCAGAGACGTGATTGATCCAGGAATAACAAGGATCATTAAAATTAGCTACATATCCAAGATTCTCCTTGTGTCTTAATTTAAATGCGATATAGATTTTGCAAGATTTTCTAAACCATCCCACTTCAAATCTTCATCTATTACAGTATCATTATCAGCTTGTGGTTGGGTCTGTGGTACTTCTAAACTTTTGAAAATTTCATGGGTGACAACTTTTGCACCATCGATAGAAATTGATTCCAAACATTGCAAGTGTTCAATTGCTATATTTGGAATATCTTCTGTTGGTACTTGAACATTTGCGGATTCAGATATTATTTCGTCGTTCCTCCCCATCAAATAATTTCTTAGTCTGTATTTGAATTGTAGGGCAGTGGGATGGTCATAAAGACCCCCAATTGAACGGATGATTGAAAAAAAGCCTTCCAAGGGATCTTGGTTTAAATGGTACGTCAACAAAAACTTAATGCCAAAATCATCCACGAGATCCTTAAATAGATGTTTTAATGAATGAATGCTAATAATAATACCTTTTTGGAAAGGTAGTACGTATTTGCTATTTATTTTTCTCAAAGTACTAATTAATTTTAGCATATCATCTAGAATTTTGTTCTGTTCAGTTAAAGCCAAACCATAGTCGTAGTATCATGGGGCTGGTGGAATAAAATTCTGAGAAATGCTAATAGGAAAAAATGCAATTTTTTTTGGGAGACTCTTGAGGTTAGTATGAAATTACGTCATTGAAATTTTAAATGGCACCCTATATTATTTGTGTGATATTTTCAATCAGGATGACATTCTGAATACAAAAACAACAATTTTTATCAGCAAGCCACCGAAAATATAACTTTTTTTTATTTATCGCAGTGGCTATGAAAATAGCCGAAAATTGCCAAAGAAATACTAACGATATTTATTTGTGCCCATATTGTATTACTTCTTACATATTGTAATCGGGAAAATGTTTTCTATAGAATAATCAGGGTATCCGTGAAGTTCGCGGGAAAAAAATTACCCCTTGTCCAAAAACCAAGTAAATCATGCTACAGGGCACCAGTAATCCAATATCGGCCAAAATCGATTTAGTTAGTGGTTATTTGACAATTTTCGATTTTTTTCACCAATCCATAGCCACCTAGACTAACAAACACAATAGTCATTTGTATGTTGCCTTGGTGATAAAAATTGAAAAAATGATAAAATATCCTTTCATATTTGTCCTGGATGTCACCGAATAATAGATTAAAACTTTCATCAACTGTTCAATTGGCATTTTATTAAATAAGGTTTATACGGAAAGTTTGGATGTAAAATTCCTACGATAGTTATTGAGTTATTGCGTCGCAAAAATGCAGCGACCGTACATGAGGAAATGCATTTTAAAGTTTCTTTCTGTGGTAAGTCGCAGCGGGCACTGTAATCGATAAATAATATAATTTATTTCTATATTTAGCCGCAGCGGGCTCAATCCATCGAAAATAAAAGCGTCTTAATTTCACTAGAAACGCATATTGATATATCAAAGGGGTTACCGCTTCATACACTATAAGTACCTACCTAAAATTCAATTCCGATCAATGTTGGTAACGCCACAAGTTTTGGCCGCAAGGATTCGCTGTCGTCATGCACATGGCAAATTCACTACCTTCTAGATCTATCAATAAATAAATAAAAAATCTGATATGGCCAGGCACACAACATTATCATACTCTTTAGCCGTGTTTCCCAACGCAAACGCTGATGTTGTGACAATACTGTGTAACAAGTCGGATTTGTTACTTCAATTTGGATGGACATTTGAATTCAAACGTTGGCATGTTTTGTGTTAAGTTGGTATTTAACACACGCTCGGAGTGGCGCTGCAGTCGCGTCAGGATTACCGCGCAAGCATATAATGCCTTTGGCGCGAAATTGTCGGGCAAGAAGTAAACGGACAAGAAAAGGATCTCTTTGGCATCGGGATTTGAAAGTAAACGGTCGTGCGTGACCGTGCGCCAAAGCGTAGGGCCCCAATGGGGGCCAAGTTATAGAAACTGTGCTGTCTCGTGTTTCTTGTGCTCAACCGAAATAATAAGGTATTTATTCGTTGTCTGTACTTGCTGATTTGTCCATCTCTGCCAAAAGAATATTATATCACTGTTTTAGCATTAGCATTCAGTTTTCATGTAAGCAGTTCTGCATTGTTGTATATATTTTTGTTAATAGATTTTACTGTGGTTTTCTTCGGCATATTCATTTTAGAATAATATAAACCTGTCCCTTTTATAGTAAAGTATTTAGCCTTGCATATAGTGAATAATAACACTGGCCAACAAAAAAAAATTGCCGGACAAATGACAACTGATTCGGATAGAGTTTTTTCTCAGGAATCCGAATCTGAACGCAGAAATACTGAATTGGCTCTAGTTTTTTCGAAAAACAGTGTTAAATGTGCAAAAAAGACGCTTTTTTGCTACTTTTGCAGACATGCCAAACAATAACGTAATGTAGTAGAAGTTTGTAATTAGGATCAAATAATACTTTGAACCTTCTGCTTTAAGAATATATAGCGCGAAATGGGATGGCATAAACTTTGAACATTTTACACCACTTTTTTTATGAGGAGCACGCCAATTGCAGCACCGCACGGAGCACACTGATTGTTCCTTTATTTATACATTGCACTGGTCAAATAAAAAGTTGCCGCAAAAATGAAAACTGATTTCGATAGGATTTTACCTGTGGAATCCGAATCTGATAAGAGAAATAGTGAGTTGGCTCCAGTTTTAGCGCAAGACAGCGTTAAATTTGCAAAAAACGTGTTTTTTACTTCTTGAAATTCCTAAACACATGCAAAACAATAACTCGACGTTATAGAAGTTTCTGTGTTGGTCAAATAAAACTTTGAAGCTACTGCTTTTTGATAATGTAAACTGGTGTAAAACTGGTCACGTGGTGTAAACTGCAGTTTTGGCTCGCATTTTAATAGGAGCGCGTGTCAATTGAAACGTTGCACACTTTTCCTAACGGCAGAGGCGGACACTGCTGTCTTCGTTTAGTATTCGTATTAGATTTAAATATAGGGTGATTTTATGTTGTTGATTCCGAATTTGATAACAGTTTTAGAACATTTGCTTTAATTTTAGACATGAATTTTAGACAGAAAGCATGAAAAGAGAATAGAACTTTTTTTTCAAATTTATTTCTATTTACAAATACCTAATTCAAACACACTATTATGATATTTACTTAAGATTTAGAAAAACTCCGCTTGTAAGATCTTCTTCTGTGTTCTTTAGAACAGTCACGTTGGAGGTTTCAACAATAGTCCGCCATCATGTGCACATCCCATCTGCCTTGATATCTTTCCTCCATGACCTTTATATCCTGATGAAACCATTCCCCTTGTTCCTCACTAAAATCGCCAAGGTTTTCTGGAAATCTGTCTAGGTGGCTATGAAGATAATGTATTTTAATGCTCATATGAACACCTAGTTTATCAAAATTATGGAGCATGGTTTCTACTATGTCTTTGTAATTTTCTGCTTTGTTGTTGCCTGAGAAATTCTTTACAACTGAGACAAAACTGCACCATGCAGAAGCTTCAATATCAGTCATAGATTTTTTGAAGCCTAAATCCTTGATTAGTTTCCGAATCTGCGGACCATTAAAAATTCCTGCCGTTAATTTCTCCATGCTCAGTCGAGGAAATGATCTGCAAATATACTTAAAACATTCACCATTTTTGTTTAAGGCTTTCACAAATTGTTTCATTAACCCCAACTTTACGTGGAGTGGTGGAAGAATAATTTTTTCCCTAGCAATCAATGACTCCTTCACAACGTTTGCTACACCGACGGTCATGCTCTCTCTTAATGGCCAATCCTTTTTTGTCCAATATCCTTTGCTCTACTATCCCACAGACAAATAAAGCAAGGATACTTGGTGTATCCACTTTGTTGTCCAAGCAAGAAGTTCACCATCTTTAAGTCAACGCAAACAGGCCACTGGTGCTCTTGATAACGGATCTTCTCCAAAACAATTTTTATATTTTCATATTCTTCCTTTAGCTTTATTGAGTGTCCTATTGGAATGGATGCATACCGATTTCCATTGTGTAATAAAACACATTTTAAGCTTCTTGTAGAGCTGTCAATAAAGAGCCGCCAGTCTTCTGGTCGATATTTCAGCACACCCATGTTTAACAGAAGTCCTGCGACATAATGACAATAAACAAACTCTTCATTTTCACTAAAATATGGTAGAATTGCCAGCTCCCTTGTTCTGAAAGCTGTTATTTTAACTTCTCGGTGTAGACATTTCTTTACTTTTAATCTGGATGCTAAAATTTCAGCGTCTTCTTTTGACAGCCTTAGATCTCGCACCAAATCATTTAACTCATTCTGAGAAAATTTTTCTGGAGTCTCATCTTCGCTTTCGCTGCCCGAATAAATCGTACTCTCTGCGTTAGGGAATACTTCGTCATCTGACCATGGATACTCTCGCTGTGACATAACAATTGGTACTTGTGGTATTGGCATGTCTTCTCTGTGGGGCATGGGACGCTTAGCTGACTCCAAAATAGGATATTCCCAAGTACGTTTCTTGCTTCCATTAAAGCCTTTCACATCCACAGCGCAAAAATAACAATCATCATGGTGATTTCTCGGTTCTGACCACATCATAGGAAAGCCAATGTTTATATGTCGCCTGTTTCCCTTAGTCCATTGTCGCAGCGACTCCACACACACTTTGCAAACCTTGTGGGGAACCCAGTACTTATCCTGTTTGCTAATTGCAATACCAAAATAAGCAAGATATGCTTCTTGCACAAATTCAGTAATGTTTTTTCTATACTTTTTCAAAGTATATACCCCACAAATAAAGCAGAATACATCTGGATTGTTAACGCAGGCTTCTCTTGACGAATTCATATTTATGCGAAACTTTAAGGCAACAGAACTTGAACTACACAAAAGTGAAGAATCACGTTTTTCTTCCACAAACCAAGCGGATTGGAAAGCATATGCTAGGAGTTCCAGGAGCGTAAGTTATATATGGCCAACATATACAAACAAGTAGCTAAATAACTACTTAATAAGTAGTTATTAAGTATGTATAAATGGGCAACCAAAGGCTGCTTATTTTTGTTAAGTAAAAGGTTGTTTTCGGTAAAAATGTTAAAACTTGCTTAATCCGTTCTTAATTAGCTACTAACAGAAAATTCACATTAATTTTCAATTACTAGTGGGATAGGTGAATAAAACCTAGACAATAGTAGTAAATATATTTGTCCAGGTAATATATTATCCTGTTATCTTTATAAATCAGTTAATTTTCAATTACTAGTGGGATATGTGAATAAAACCTAGACAATAGTAGTAACTATATTTGTCCAGGTAATATATTATCCTGTTATCTTTATAAATCAGTTATTAAGTATTTGTTGGCAAAATATACTATAAAAAGATTTACCTACTATATATTACACTGACCCTATAAATCGTTAGGGGTATTTTATTCTGAAACTTGTAAACCAAGGGATATTAATTAATTTACCTTATTGTTGTAGCGTTTTGCATTTTTCACACTACCTCTCAAAAAAAAAAAAACTGTAGCCAATTCATTATTTCTGGTTTCAGATTCGGATTCCATGGGAAAAATCCTATCGAAATTAGTTGTCATTTTTCCGACAACTTTTTATTTGGCCACAGCAATTTATAAATAAAGAAACAAGCAGTGCGCTCCGTACGATACGGTGCCGTAATTGGCGCGCGCTGCTATAAAAAGGTGGTGTGAAAAGTTCAAAGTTTATGTCATCCGATTTCTCGCTATATGCTCTTAAAGGAAAAGGTTCAAAGTTTAATTTGATCCTACTTACAAACTTCTAGTACATTACGTTATTGTTTGGCATGTCTGCAAAAGTAGCGAAAAAGCGTCTTTTTTGCACCTTTAACACTGTTTTTTGAAAAAACTGGAGCCAATTCAGTATTTCTGTGTTCAGATTCGGATTCCTGAGAAAAAAACTCTATCCGAATCAGTTGTCATTTGTCCGGCAATTGGAAGTCGGTCAAATTTTGTTGGCCAGTGTAATTAGTGAGCTCAAACTTCTCTGACAAAGTCTCACAGAAAGAACTCAGCATTTGAAGCCTCCGTAAGAGAGATAATTAATTCACGCTACCGTAAGATTAATTAAGATTGCGTTGTTAAGTCAGTTAGCATCGCCAAGCGTCGCTTGGGGCGAGTTACCACCTTCAACATGTGGGGTTAAGGTTAGGTAGTTGAGCAAAGTCCTAACAGGGGCCCCTTTCAGTTTAGAGTTGATTAAAGTATAATAATAAATATTGAGAAGGGTGTCCGCCCCGTCACAACTGCAATAGTATCAAAATATCTGTCAAATCCTGGCTAACTGGTTTTAATGCATTATGAGCGATCTCGATCAAATAGAATTTGCCCATGCAGCTAAACTATTAATATTACCAACAAATGTCATCGACACTAATGATACAAAATTTCCTCTACTTAAAATTTTTATTTAACTATTTTCGCGAAATCACAGAAATGGCGAGTCATTTGCAATATTGTTGAAAAATGCAGAAAATCTCCAGTTCCTTAGGACCCTTTTGAACAAAAATTTTTTCAGCAAGTTTGGTCATCAAACTGCTAAAATGAAGTTTCGTCCTGATACCTATAGTAGTTTGTCCGGCATCGCCGCAAAGAAAACGGACACACACACACATATAAACACATATTTTTTGGTACCTTGGACAAACATTTTCAGGGTACCCAAAAGGACGTATTTCAGCTAAAATCTCAAAACTATTTTTCGACATGATTACAATACTTTATCATAGTACGTATGATAAAGTAAAAAGACGATTGGAGCGAGTGACATAAACCACATGCCAAAGAATCGAGGTTTTATTAGTGTTAATAAACTCGTTAATTCCAAACCATATACATAATATGAATTTAAATGCGAATTATATTATTCGGTTGATAAACAGAAAACTAAATCTATCATTTACCACTCAAAGGAGTTGGAAAGGCAGTCAGCCATGCAAAATAATTGAACATTAATTATTCCGGCCGTTCAGAATGCTTTAGTGCTGTGCTGTCGCAGTAACTAAAATTCCCAACTAAACAAAGAATATTCATGGGTATTTAAAATCAGCGTAGCGCGCTCCATGGAATACTCGTTTACGAGCTTCCTTAATACCATCATAATCGTAATTAATTCCCGACAAGAATAGGCTAAAGTAAAAAACAGAAGAAGAGCCTGGAGGAAGCTAGAGAGAGAGAAGAGCTTCGCTTCGCGCCGCGCCGTCTAGCGGCCACAGCCAAAAACTGAATATTCCCGTCCGCGAACAACTAACAGCATTACTGACTTTTGTTCATTACTGGGCGGCCAGCCAGGCAGTCTGCTCTCGCAGCTTTTATTGTTACTGAGGACTGCGACGACGGTGAAAATTTAAAATGGAAAAGGAATTACACTAGTATGAATACCGGGGTTTTAATAACTCCATCCTGGGACTGTACCGCCTTCGGGTACTACCACCACCAATGCCGCACCACTTTTGCGCACCCCATTCTACTACCACTACTACTACCAGTCCCTTTACGGATGAATTATGAACGTGTAATATAAAATATTCGCTCAGTGCTCGAACTAGTGGAAACGCCAAAGCGCGCCAATTTTAATAATCCTTCGGGCAGTCGGATAAGTTCATATTGAAATGGTGAATCATCAAATTTGACTGTACTGATGTACTGTACCGATGATAGTTAATCATGAATTTAGCGGTATGAATTTAGATTTATCTCCGAGGTTTTCTAGTACCCACACATGATTAATATTATAATCAGTGGTAGGTGGATAGTACTCCGCCTGCAGCCGAGCAATTGAGCGGTCAACTGTTCATCCCGCTACCACTTCCACCGTGGCGCTGGTTATTCACTGGTAATTTCAGCATTTTAACAAGAAGAATTCGCTATTTAACACGATTACAAATATTAAAGTTCAGAAAAATTCACTTGCCATATGAGGTGATAGTGCACATTGTTCAACAATTTGTATTTTCCATGCCACCATCCGATAGTCAGAGTTGTCAAAGAATTCCAAATTTCAGTAAATTTGGCTTTCTGATTGTATTAAATTAATTATCTGATTGCAATATCAAAGTACTCACAAGAAAATATTGCACCTGAATATTAGTAGGTATAAAACCAATATGGCCCGTATAAGAAATACAAAAGTTTCATTTGTTTCCAGCTGATTCATTGGCGAAAAAGTAACCAACATGATCGAAATAATAATAATAAAAATAATACGTTTATTGTTCTACATCATTCTACACATATCTTTACATGCTATTAACAAAGAAAAAAAAATAAACAATAATAATGTAAATAAATAACGTAAATAACGTAAATAAATAATAATTAAATAACGAACTGTGAAGACAAATCAACGTGCATTTACCGACTTTCTATCTCTAATGAGTACCTGCAATCCAACGTCCCGTGACACATCCTGTTATTCGTAAGGTAAACGTCCCAAATTCAGACACTGTCCTAAATTCCGACATATTTCTGTTTAGCTGGATTAAATAAGAAATCTACAACATTGAACTTTATTTTAGGACCGGTTTGTTGATTTGACATTACACTTATCAACCCACAATCGTTTCTTGTGCTACCAATGCTCTAACGGTCAGTATATAACCTAGAAGTTTGACTGATCTTGATAATTCAGTGTTATGCTAAAAGTTGATTTGTTCCTTATAAGGTAACTGTAATTCGACTTCCTTTTACATCGCAAAATGCTTTATGTTTTCATAATAATACGGTGTACTACTCTGTTAACCACTATTATTTACAAATTTTATGGGTGTCGGAATTAGGTACATGGTTAGAAGTAATACACATGACTATATTGCTATCTTTACACAAGAAAATAACATAGTGTACATCGTTTGCTATATTACAATTAATTCTACGCATTTTGTCCAAATTCCGAGACGAGTGTCGGAATTACGATCATCAATAGTCCCTAATTCCGTCATATATATCGACTGGCATTATAGGAGATGATGAAATAATAGAGAATGATGCAACACTCGCAGCAGAGAGTAGCTATTTTGGCACTAATACACTAGCTTTGGAGATAATAGTACTCAAGCCATCTCCATTACAAAATCATTATTCTGGCCTGAAACACCCAAATAAAGTAAAAGAAACTATTCTTCTGTAACACTATCTCTAATGCATGGAGAGAATATTTGTTAATAAAAAAGAAGGAAGCACAAAAGAACATAATTCTAGAAAAAATAAGAAAGGACGCGAACAAGGAACAGAATAAGCAGCTACGCCAAGAGAAGGAGAACACTAAAAATTTCAGATGCAAGAAACATTAAAATACAGATGAGGTAGAGAGGGCAGACTGAAGAAGACTAAGTACTTATATTATACTGTAATATTAAACTCTAAACTCTCTAAACTCTCTTAAATACTAAACTCTTTTGTTTTACGTTGAAGAACCTCCGAAACAACGTAAAACAAAAGAGTTTAAGTGTTTGACTGTCGTCCTATTTTCTGTCGGTTTCTAGTCTAATTGTGCTTGTTGTTAAGTCTAATTGTGCTAGTTATGTACCAGATGACGAGAGTGTTTATTGTCCGTAGATATCCTCCAGATTTGACAATTTAGGGCTGAAGATGGTTTAAACAACCGAAACATGTACCCTATGTAAATTTTATGTTTTCAAAGCAAGGATAAATATAGAGGCTTGTAATTGTGTTCATTAATATTATCAATTTTCTTTCAAAATGAATAGCCAGATATCTTTAGAAGGAAATATTCGTTTAAAAAAAGTTGAGATAGTGACTAGCACCTTACATAAATATAAATTCTAGTTATTCTACAGTTTTTGTTATGTAACAAAAATTCCTTAACCTGTCTGAATTTGGGGCGTTTACCTTACCTGAACGGTGTTTTCGGTGTGTTAGAACAGTCCTAATAAGTTAGGAGTATTGTAAGTAGTTTCTTCTATTAAAACTTATTTTCTACATACTTTTTAATTACATACAATCCACATTATTCAATAACACAAATAAAACCTTTTTTTTTTAGTTTTATCAAAAAAATAACAAAAAAGAATTGACGAAATTTGATTTAATATGACGGTGTTGCTAAATTTTTGCTTTTGCCGCATAGTACATCGCCGTAATTATTTGGTAAAAATGGTAAAAATTGGTAAAATTAAATTACAATCCAGAACATTTTAGTTTAAAAGTATCACGAATTATGCTGGGTAAGTTACGCTCCGAGATGGTATGCGGGCAAAAAATGGTCGGGCAGAAACACCGACAAGTCAAGACTGGCAGAGTTCCTGATACGTGATAAACACCTCAACGCATATGCTGTCGTTTGTCAGTTGATCTCTTACTGTGGGTCTGAATGTATTGTTGGTCGGTACGGCTTTGATTCTGAATTTACCAGTAATTATTGCCTTTGTTCACTATCATACTGTATCTGTATTGGTGTTTACGTGACGTGAACTCTTGTGTGGTGAAACCGTTCTTAATTTTCAGCAATATATAATATTCGTATATAGATAATAAACATTCCAGTACATAATATAAATAATTTTCAAGCACGGCGGAGAGAAGGGCTGGGAGAGAAGGAGAACACTAAGGTACATAATGAAAATAGTCTATTGTATTCAGAAAAAAAAAACACTGATATGTTTGTTTGTGACCAAGGCGTTTATGACATTAATTAATTAATTTAATTTTAATAATTAATATAAACATATTTGGATCTCCCTCCTGGAATGGCCATGGACCGGAGTCTTTCAGCCTGAAATTAGATATTTATATCCCCACATTTGCTGTGGCGTTAATTTCTTTATGAAACTTTGTCCCAAGTTGATGGACAATTATCATATTGCAGATTTCTGCCATAAATCTAAAGTAAGTCTTACAATATTTATATTATCATTAGTCTTTCTATGTACGAAATCCGTGTTTGGTATTTTATACACAGCGTTTGTAACGATATTTTTATTAATGAGTCAGTTAATAAACAAATTGGAATTAGTTGGGTAGCAATCAGGGCTGTTAATATGTTAGGACCATTGTAAACAGTTTTTTCAATAATAGTGACAGACATCAATGGTCATGACTCATAACTCATGAGTCAAAACTCACTTTTTACATAGTTTTTAATTGAATCGGCGAGTTCGAAAACAGTACAAGTCCAAAATTGGCCATTTGAACTGAAATAGCCGAAATGTTCACTATTATTTATTGTATCGAATAGACCTAAAGAGGATGCTTGGGCCAAATAAACAAGTCCAGAACAGTGCTTTTTGCTCCCTCATGCAACGCGTTTCTACTCAGTTTCTACTGATATATCAGTCGTAAGCATTCGCAACTTCGTACTTTGCATTCAAATTGTTGTTGAGGTACGCCGAAGTAATCAATATGATTATCAATATCAAAAAGATAGATAATATTAAAAGAAGTCCTCAAGTATGTAACTGGAGAAAATTTAGAATTTTACTACCACGTGACTTCAGGACTGACTATCAACCGTAGAAGAGGCAATTTAATACTATCATGTATAAAATCATCAAACTCTATATCATACTCTATCATATCGGCATATATAGGGTTAGTCAAAATTACCGGAACACTAAATAATTTTCGTTTAAATATATTTTTAATATACAGGATGTTCATTTTATTCTGGATAATTGCTAACCTTTTCTTTTTCAAATAGAACATACTGTACAACTTTACATTTTTTAATTCTAGGATTAATTCTTTTTCAGAAATTATTTTTTTTTAATACAATAATACATTTCTTAGTTATACCTAAGTAATTAATCAAAACTCCTGGACTTCAAATTAAGAATATTTTCCCACATACATACACATTTCTTTTAATTTGGCAACTAGAATATTTATTTTAACTCTATTTCATAGTTTAAAAAAATGTGATTTTTTTATTTTTTTCCGTTAATGATCGATTAATTGCTTATAACTCAAAGATGATGCATTTTATAAAAAATTGATTCTTACAAAAACTGTTAGAATTAAAAAATGTTAAATATACAAATATACCAAATTACCAGAATAAAATGAATATCTGTATATTGAAAATATATTTAGAGGATAGCCTCTTTAAAACCAAAAAAAAAATTCTTTGAAATTCTTTACGGTTGAAGAATTACTAAGGTGTCCTGGCAATTTTGACTAACCATGTATAATCCGCCATTTTGAATTTGTTTTGAAAATCTAACATGCCATTTTTAATTATCGATCTTCAAATATTACTGGAAATAAGTTTCATGCAAATCCAAGACTTTTTACATTTTCGGTCACCACATTGATTCCGCCATTTTGAATTTTGAAAATTGGACATTGGATGTCGAGTCTAGGATCTTCAAATATGACAGCAAATAAGTTACATAAGCACCCACATCTTTCTAAATTTTCTAGTCGTCGTATTGAATGCGCCATTTTGAATTTAAAAAATTTGACAACGGGTTTGGAATCAGAATGCCAAAAACACTATACATCATAATAAAAATATTATCGAAATGCTTTAAATAAATAAATATTATTAAAAGTGTACGCTGGTTTTTCCGTAGAGTTCAAAAACAGTACAATTCCATGATGATTGTTTTAATCATAGCTCTGCTTTTGTAATACATTTAATTCTCTGTGAATTACTTTGTATTTTGTCTGTTGGCACAAAATATACGGCTATACTTTTCAAGATATTGCACTGACATAATTATTTTGTTATTTTTCTCAGAACTCACTTTTTGGATTTGTACTGTTTTCGAACCGACCTATTCAATTGCAATTCACATTTTTCAATTCCTTTTTATTTTCTTCGTATGCCACCACTATTTATTAATTCAGTGCTTAGTTGTTCATTTTTCAGAAATTTATGATAACAATAATAGGTTTCACATGCAAAACACTTTTCCATACACTACATAAAATGTATTCTGGCTCTTGTCATACAATATCGTGATTCAAACCTCATACTACGAATCGGCAAATTCGACCCCATGATCGTCGACCGTTACCGCCTCCCATAAAGCAAAATTTGTACATTTCGCGGACGCGCTCGTGTCTTGGGCCATTAGCCCTACCAGAACAGAACGCAGAACGGCCCCATTCGGTCCCCCCATTCCACCCTAATAGACGTATTTCGTTCCATCGGACATTATTCAAATTGAATGGTATTGCATCGCGTTATTACCGTCTATTTACATAACCGTTTGTCTTTATGGTTTGTAAGTGCTCGTGGTTCGTTTTATTGAAACCTCGTTCTGGTAACGCCAACTTGCTGTTTCTGTTGTTGTTCTGGTGTCTTCCGCATTTATCTGACGTCAATTTAAGTGAACCTGCTTTGCCGTGTGGATTACGATTCACCTGAATTAGCACTTAAATGTGTGTTGTTCTGTAGGTTGAAGCGCCATCGGCGGATTGCGAGGAGTTCTTCGTGGTTATTCTGCTGTAATGGCAATGAGATTGTAGGTGTATACAAATGGAAACGGTGTAATACTGCCTTAAAGACTTTACTTTATGGGACACATTCTTTACGATTCCGCAATTTGCTTGGATAAGCTTCTAGGAAATTAACTTTGTTAGAGAATCTGTTATGTGAATGTCCTTTATATGTATGCAATAAATAAAATCGGTTTTGTATTCAATTAATTCTGCTAATGCAAAACTAAATTGAACTTGTTCCTATTAAAAATTAGTGATTTCACAATTTAAATCTCAATCATGTAATTATGCTTCAAATCTCTTTTGTGAACTTAATCTAGTGCGGTGCTTGCTCACTCTTTTTTTTCGAAAGCATGTAGGATAAAAAGAAAGGAAACATTACACACCAAAGGTGATGTCTTAGACTATATAACGAAAATACTGTTTAATGAAAGAACCATAAAGAACTTTAGAATTCACACTTTTGTCGATTTTGCCATATGTCCCTTTTTGCCACTTATACGGGGAAACTAGGACCAACATGTAATAACATCTGCGACCAAGCGTATTGAAATATTTTCAATATATGAATAAATTATGGATTCTCTAAAACTCAAAACCTAAAATATAAATTATTTATTTTATGAATTACAAAAGTTTAATCAGTTTCTAACATAGCAGAGGAACTTTTTTTCTACAGGATAAAGAAATGCAAGTGGCAGAATGCGATTGGCGATAATGCGCGCATCAGTGTTAGTGCACGAACAAACAGCTAGCGACGCTGATAGCAGTGCTGAAAGCGGCGCTGGTAGGGGAGCGTTTGAATACACAGGTGCTTATGGTAATAAACACACAGTCAGCGGAATCAGCACCGCTAGCAGCACCGCTCGAAGCGCCGCACATGGCCATAAGCACCTGTGTATTCAAACGCACCGCTACCAGCGCAGCTAACAGCACCGCTCGAAGCACTGCTATGAGTGTCGCTAACTATGTGTCCGTGCACTTAGACGTTTAGAATGGGTGGATGCCGACGGTGTCGTAAATAGCAAATTATGATGTTGACGAATCAGCACGGGATGCTACCCAAAGCATCAGCCTTAAGCGACAAAAAGCGGTTCGAAGCTGGTTTGAACATAACTTTGTAATGGGCGGTGGAACTATAAAGCAAGAAAACATTCGCTGCTCCTCAAATGTGCCGCAAAAATACTGGATATTTTAGGCAACAACTAAATAGGCCAAGCTATAGAGCTACAAATCATTGTTTTTTTGACATAAAGACGCCTGTGTCATTCTGTGCAGGACAGTCCGTAGTATATTCCCACTGTTTCCTACCCGAAAATGCCATTTTTTAATTTTTTATAAACAATTATCAACAAAAAATTGCGTTTTTTTTTACTTTTTTTATTGTAAAAGGAAAACTATTGAAGCAATCTTAATAGTGCAATGGGACGAACTGTAGAGAATTAAATTACGAAGAGAATGACAGATCAAACGATCCGATCGGATAATTAGAACCGGAGAAAAGCTGAAAAAAAACGGAAAATTTTGCTTTTTAAAACAAAATCATAACTCCGCAATTTTTGTATATTAACAGCTGGAACTTTGCACAGTGGTACCTATTGTTATACGCATGTACTTTAAGTGTGGAAAACCTGGATTCGGGCGGATTAATAGTTTTCGCACAATCCTCATTTGAATTTTTGTGGCAATATTTTTGCGGAGAGCTGGATGCGTTTGAGGTCGTCCGATAGCAATTTAAAAAACGGATTTGGAAACTAGACGTGAACACAAACAAAACGTCTATTCTGATTTTTCGATAAGACCCGTTTACGTGGGTAATAAATAACTAATAAACCACTGAGAACAGGAGCGAAAACGCCCGCGCCCGCTATAGTGGTCGAGTGATGGGGGAAATGTGCGATTAGAGGGGAAACCTATATTCTTACTCCATGGTATATATGTATATATAGTAACACGCGCGCGCAGCGCGCTTGTATTACTATAATAGATACGCGGTTCCCCGCGTCGACCGCCTACCCCCACTACTCGACCGGTTTGAAGCGCGGGCAATTTTCAGTCATGTTTGCAAGCATTTTTCACCTATTTCGCAACATCTTAACGCAAAATAAGAATAGACGTTTTATAGCACAACACTTCTACTTTCGAAATACGTAAAAAGAATTAAAATCCGACCACCTCAGACGCATCCAGGTTCGTTAATATTAATACAATCGAGTCCGTGCAGGGTTTATTTTTTGTTGAAAACATCAAGATTGTTCCATCGGTTGAGTTTTTACAAGCGAAAAACGAAAAAAACACGATTTTTTGAGATTTTTTGTTTATAACAAATTAAGAAATGATATTTGCGAGTAGGAAACACATCACAATACATCTACGGACTGTTGCACGTGACCTGGGATCGTCGGCTTCCTGCTAGTATCTTTGTCACGCAAACATCTCTAATGCCTGGTCTAAAAAGTTATACGGATGTTTTTCAAAATACATTTTATATAACGTCATGTTTGTTTTGTGATATTACCGCTGATTCCCCCGTAGTAACAAACGCTAAGGCGTTGATTATTATTCTGATTGATGCACAGTTTAAAAAAATACCCAGTAATCCGGATATTTTATAATAAGGATCGGCAATCTTTTAATTGATCCGGATTATCAAAACTCTCCTGTATTCGTGCATCTATTCAAAATGCAATATATTAGAATTAAAGTAATTTTCTCCTAGTGTATCTTGATACATAATTTTCGTCGTAACTAAACACCTCATGGATGCAAAATAAAAAAGGAAACGTGAGTGCACTTATTATCGTATTCAACTAGCTGACAATAGGAAAATCCGGGTTTGGGTTGCATTTCGAGTGGGTATCGCATAGCCAGCGAGCGAATTAACGCAATCGGATCGCCCACAATCAATACACAATAATGACGGGGATAAAATTCAATTCGAGCAGGGTTCATTAACACTTTTGGAAGTCCCTATAGTGGCGGGTGCTAGCCCCCACCTCTCCGACATAAATTACCGAGTGCGTAATTAGACGCGACCCGTTTTACAAATTTCACCCAACTGCCGAGCAACAAGGAATTAATAATTTTCCATGTCAGTGGCGTACAGTTCATACAAAATAACAATACAAAATCAGATTAAACATACTCTCACAAATCCAACAAAGCACGTTTACATTTGTGTTTGCATAGTTAAGTAGGTAAAGCAAAGTACATAATACATACAAAACACAATAAAACTTTTTTGAAATGTTTGTCGCCTGGATAAACAAGGCATAACTGGTTCTGGTTCTAAACTTAAGGTATTAAAATCCCCCAATGTTGTTGTTTTGTAGATATTCTTGTGACCGATAGACATTTCGGCATAGTTGATTCTGCTACAAGTCTATTTATTTATTGCTTAAATACTAATATTGTAAAAATACTGATAATTGATTGAAATACTGATATTGAGAAAAAAATAAAATGATAAAATCAAAATGGCGAACCTGAAAATGAAAATAAGGGCAACTTCGGCCAAATATAGTTTAGCTCTTTTATTAGTTTTTAAGGACGCTGAGTCCAAATTTTGCAACACTGCAAATAGCAAAATGGCGGATCTGAAATTTGGCGGATTAGAAAATTATAATTAAGTTTCAGAATTTTTCTTTCTGGATTTTTGTTTTTCGGGTATTTTCCGAAAAAATAAACTATAATAATTTTCATGGAAAACTACGCCCGTCGTTGTATCCTATACCGATAAGTAGTTATTGCTTGATGAACCAGAAATAAAAAAAAGGATTTTTATTTGAGGAAATTGTGTCTTGTTAAACTCAAATTATAATCAAGGAATCAAGACTTAGGTACCTCACACATTTTGATAATGTTTTTGCTATTAGGTAAATAAAAACTACATAACAAATTGAGTAGTTCATCAAGCGATAACGCATTTTGGGGTAAAATACCCCAAAAAGCAAGTACGGCTGACAAAGGATTTTTTAGGACTTTTAATATGTGATTCAGGGCACTAAATAGAAGGGATTTACCAATTTGCTGATTTCCTTTATTTTTTTGTATTTGCATTAAGATTTATTTTTATTTTTTAATAAAAACTTTATCAGAGAATACCTCGGAGTCTTCTAGGCTGATCTTTGTTTTTATTTCTTTTGTCTAAACTATTATATACAGGGTCATTATAAATGACTGTAGTCAAAGTAGGCCGGGGATCTAATGTTAAAATTGTAGGTTGCCGCTATACTGATAAGTTGGAGTTATTTTACTGACCACACATTCAAAACACAATAGTCAAACTGTTTTCCTAACACCCCAATATTTATTGTTTTTTAAAATAAATAAAACAACTAAATAAAAAAATAAAACTTTAATTAAAGAATAAACGACGGAAATTAAAGCATAAAAAACTAAAATTAAAGAATTAAATAACTAAAACACAAAATAAAACAAAGACACTATTACACAGAGTTTTAAATAATAATCGTTATTTTGTTCACACAAGATGTTGGAACTGTTCTCCATTCTGTTGCAAACATAACCTAACTCTTCTTTTTTTATTTTCAAATATGTTCTGTAACATAATTTCATCAATATTTGCGCAACAATTTGTTATTTGGTTCATCAGTTCTTCTGCATTTGCTAATCGTTGTTTGTAGACGTTATCATTCAAATAACCAAATATTGAAAAATCCAACGGCGTCAGGTCACAGGAACGAGCGGGCCATTCTACATTAGCATTTCGGCTGATTGTACGGTCACCATAAAATTCTTATAAAAATCGAATATTTTCGATTGTGGTATGGGCTGTAGCCCCATCATGCTGGGAATAACCGAACTGCAATTCTTCGTCGTCCAATTGATTGATAAAGACTCCCAGTATTTGTTCCCTATATCTCAAACCATTTATCGTGTCTTGAAAAAATATCGGTCCGATTATCCTTCGACGTGATACGCCTGACCAGACACCCACTTTCACAGAATATAACGGAGTTTCCTGGAATGCGTGGGGATTTTCAGTACTCCAAATTCTGTAATTCTGTGAATTTACGTATCCCGATAGGTGAAACCACGCTTCATCGGAATAAAAAGACAAATCCAAAATTCTGTTATCATCCATGTGTTCGAGAAACCAACGACAATATGTAATACGATTTGCGTAATCAACTGGTTTCAGTTCTTGCACTAATGTGATTTTATAGGGAATCATATGCAGCTTTCTTTTCAATACTTTCTGACAAGTGCTGTATGGTACGCCAGATTGTGCAGACAATCTTGATACAGATTTCTTGGGACTCTGTGCCATTCCTGCTCGCAGGTCATCCACTACTTCACCAGTCACTTCAGGTCTTCCTGATGATTTTCCCTTGGCAACGCTTCCAGTTTCATCAAACCTTTTTACAATCCTTCGTATATGAGTCAGTAAAGATTCTTCCTCAATATCTATACCAGGATACATAGCCAGATAATCATTTTTGCATGCTTGCAAAGAATAAATCCACTGGCCATATCTTCATTGAATATCCCGTTTCTGTAGTAACGCTTAACAATAAAAGAGTTTTGCTCAACAGAACACACCATACTTAACCTAAAAAAATATTTTTGTGCAAAATAATGTCACCAAAACTTTCCGCGATTACCTACAATTAGTTTTTGATTATTTTTAATTTACGTAGATTACGTAATTAACTTTCAGATAACGACGAAAACAACAACAGCCACAAAATACAAATATTCTAAGCAAACTCGGTAAACAGGAGTCCGCCATTTGCAGTTAGTTCGCCACTGTTTGGATAGAGCGGCAAAAATATTATAACATGTACATGGCCAACGTTGACTACAATCTTTTATAATGACCCGGTATACGACCCGTCACTATATCGTCACACGTTGAAAAAAAAATAGAAAAAATACAAATCCCACTTGCTGTTGGTCCATTTTCCATTTTATGTCCATTTTCCATTTATGTTCCATTTTATGTCATCTAGTACAATGTTAACTACAATCTTGTATTTGTTCTTCATTTAAATCACCATTTTACATATCAAAACGTAATATTTTATGTCGTTTACACCTGGACCAAAAACTCAATGTACGCCACTGATGGACGCAAGCCGTTTTACAAATACCCCAATTTGCGCAACAAGGATATAATAATTTTCTCTAAACACCTATATACATGAGCAATATAATATACAGATATATACAGCGCGGCCTGAACATTACCATATGCATTTACATATATTATACTAATTAATTAATATGAGACAATTGTGGATTGTAAATTAACGTTGGAAGAGTGTCGTACTGATAATTTAGGGTCGCGGCTGGCTACCGAACACAATGGGCTGACGCGCCGCGCGCCAGCAGCGGCCCCTGTCGACATGCATTTGCGTTTTATCCGGTTGACAATGCGCCGAAATTTTGTACCGATAAAACTTGGACAACCATGTGTATGGATATATGTGCGTGAGCGTTTTTTTCGCATAAATTTCGAACCGGTCCTAAAAACGGGGTTTGGGGATGTTGGGGATGTGTGGGCCAGCGGACCGCTAGTATCGCTCAAATTACGATTAAACATTGCCGACATATTGAATTATGAACATTGGATTCGCGAATTTTCGCAATATTGGGAGTATGTAATATCGGGTTGGCTAATATTTGAACTGATGCGAGTGACTACAATAGTAGACCGAAGCGGCGGGGCGAGAAAAAAGTATGCACTTTAATCCTACACTATCCGAAAATGTCATTTTAGCGTCACTGAACAACTTCTAAGCTGCGACAGTAGTTAGTCACAATATAGCCACACAGCGCCCACCAACCCTTCTGTCCAATAAAAGCACAGCTTTCGATTTGACGTTTGCGATTAAAACATCAAAAGCAAATCTGTCTTTAGAAACCGTTGAGTTTATTTCGATTAGGATAAAAAATGTTGTGTACGCCGGTTCTCAAGAAGTGCCCAGCCTCGCCCCTGGCTCGTCTGTGCATCTCTGCTCTCATCCTGGAAAGGAATCGCTTTCTCGGCTTAATACATAATATACTATCTATCCTTTATTGGGCAGACAATTTGGTTTTTGACAAATTACGTTTTTTACCATGAACATCCAACTAAAGCAAATGTTTTTCTTTTATTGCGGCTAGCCAGGAAAGTTGTTCATTACACACCGCGGAGAAGTTAGCCATAAAAGATATCCATAACTTTTTTTTTCGAATTTTTTAATGAAACATATGCCAAACGATAGAGCTGTTCAAGTAGTATACGCCATAGTTTTGCACCGAAAATTTATCAAACGGTTTTGCCTAAAATTTGATTTAATTAAGAGAGCGTTATCTAATAGAGCGCCCGATGCTTATATAAACAATTACAAATTACTCCGTCCACCGACATCACAGAGAATCGACGCCAGCCAATTCGTAAAGCACATGAAATTCTGCATCCGACGACGGTATTAATAGGCTACTACCCTTAAGACATCCTACCCTAATGCGTCTGTAAAGTGAGAAATTGCTGCTGAATTCGCCAGGTGAATGCTATAAATATTTACAACTTCTACAAATATTGTTGCATAACTTTCTTTCATACATCAAATTGTAGGTATTTACAAGGGCTAGCCACCCTCGACCGCTCGGAGTTTTGCACCGTTGCTAACAACCCCTAAATGGCGATAGTATGTAACCACCCATATAGTAAAAATTCGCCGGCAGTCAGAGATAATTGTTTATAACTTCTACAAACATTATTGCATAACTTTCTTTCATATATCAAATTGTAGGTATTTAGAAGGGCTAGCCACCCTCGACCGTTCGGAGTTTTACACCGTTGCTAACAACCCCTAAATGGCGATAGTATATAACCACCCATATAGTAAAAATTCGCCGGCAGTCAGAGATAATTGTTTATAACTTCTACAAATATTATTGCATAACTTTCTCTCATACATCAAATTGTAGGTATTTAGAAGGGCTAGCCACCCTCGACCGCTCGGAGTTTTGCACCGTTGCTAACAACCCCTAAATGGCGATAGTATATAACCACCCATATACTAAAAATTCGCCGGCAGTCAGAGATAATTGTTTATAACTTCTACAAACATTATTGCATAACTTTCTTTCATACATCAAATTGTAGGTATTTAGAAGGGCAAGCCACCCTCGACCGCTCGGAGTTTCGCACCGTTGCTAACAACCCCTAAATGGCCATAGTATATTACCACCCATATAGTAAAAATTCGCCGGCAGCCAGAGATAATTGTTTATAACTTCTACAAATATTATTGCATAGCATTCACCTGGCGAATTCCGCAGCAATTTCTAATTTTACAGACGCATTAGGGTAGGATGTCTTAAGGGTAGTAGCCTATTAATACCGTTGTCGGATGGAGAATTTCAAGTGCTTTACGAAATGGCTGACGTCGATTCTCTGTGATGTCGGTGGACGGAGTAATTTGCAATTGTTTAAATAAGCGTCGGGCGCTCTATTAGATAACGCTCTCTTAATTGAATCAAATTTTAGGCAAAACCGTTTGATAAATTTTCGGTGCAAAACTATGGCGTATGCTACTTGAACAGCTCTATCGTTTGGTATATGTTTCATTAAGAAATTCGATAAAAAAAAGTTATGGATATCTTTTATGGCTAACTTCTCCGCGGTTCATTACACACCTACTGTGCAATTAGCATGTTTGTTGTCTCCATGGAGACGCAAAAACATGTTCGCATAGTATAAGATAAAAGAAATGAAATATGGCTTGTGTCATGAAAATTAAATTGAAAAATGTATATTTAGTGGGTACCAACTAGGGTGAATACAAAAAAGGTTTTAGAACTACAAATTAAAACGCGTTGTTGGTAAAATCAATATCATTAACTAGTAGGTAACCAATTAAATGCAGAGTTATAAATGCGATGTACCCCCATTTAAATGCACAACCTGTATATCAAGAATATATCTTTATATTTTATATAATAGGTGAGGTTACAGCTCTAAAACAAAAATTTAATGCACTCAATAAGTGTATACAAGTCCTAATTAAACAATATAGAAGCGAGAAGTATATGGAAGCCTGCTCCAAAATAGAACAATCTAAGGGAAAAAAGTACTGGCAGGAAATTCAAAAATTATCCCGATACAAGAAAACCATTCCGGTGCAAGAACTAACTGATCCAAACACCAATATAACATACACCGACCAACAACATATTGCAGACTTGCACGCCGAATATCTGCAAGAAGTTTTTAAGGAAAGTAGCGATCCACAGTTCGACCAACAACACTACGACCACGTCAATAAATGGTATGAAGATTACTTCAAGAACTAGAGTCCAACTCCCAAGGAAGACCTTATTGACGAGGAAGAATATTATTCGGCCCTAGCCAAAGGCAAAAACACAAGCCCAGGAAATGATAAGATCACTCGTAACACCCTCAAACGATTAGAGCCAGAAATACATGGCCACATCTTAAAGATGTTCAACTATTGTCTCCGGAAGCAACTCTTCCCAACAGAATGGAAAACAGCACTAATATCTTGTATTCCTAAAAAAGAAAGTGGCCTAACGGATCCGAGCAACTATCGCCCTATTTCGCTCCTGCCAGTACTAGGAAAACTGTTCGAAACACTGCTTAAGTCCCGGCTCCTCTCCCATACCGACCAACATATCCCCAAGTACCAATTCGATTTTCGCCAAAAGACTTCCACAATTCATCCCTTATCCATTCTCATATCCAATCTTCAAACCGCTCATATCAACAAACAACGATCCGCTGTTCTATTCCTAGACATACAAAAGGCATTTGACTCCGTATGGCATCGAGGTCTCCTTTACAAACTTTCTGTTCTCCAAGTCCCATTCTACATAGTCAATATCATCCGGAAATTCCTACAACACCGAACTTCCTACGTCAAATTACGTTCATCTATTTCCCACCCCATACATCCTGAGCAAGGTGTTCCACAAGGTTCTCCCATCTCTCCGTCACTATACAACATCTTCTGCTACGATATTTATGATCCCGATCCAAATGTATTTCATCCACAGCTATATTCCCTCCTTTATGCAGACGATACAGCTCTTCACACTCCATTCCCTAGACTCAGCTACTAACCGCCTCAGTTCCTTACTACATAGAATCCTCTCATGGTCCCGCAAGTGGAGAATAAAAATCAACCCACTCAAAACCCAATACCTCATTCCATTTCACCGTATCCTAGAGACCTCTCGTTCTATACAGGTCCATAATTCCACCATCACTCCATCCCCCTCCTGCAAATACCTTGGTATATCCATCGATACGAAGCTGAGATTCACCGGGCACACAAAGCAGTGTAAAATCAGAGCAAAATCCAGAGCAACGCACTTTAGATCACTCACCTACAGAAACCGAGGAATTAGCACCAAGGGAGCAGTGCACATTTACAAAAGTGTTTGCCGCCCAATCCTGGAATACGGGTGCCTCTTATTTAATAAACTATCTAGAATAGCGCGAAATAATATGAATGTGGGTGAAAGAAGCTCTCTCCGCACAATAACTCGAATACGACACCCAAACAATCCCCTCCACAACCCATCCAACGCACTCCTTTATGAAACCACCAATATAAATCCCATCCACTAGAATTGAAGCCCTCTCGGTAAAAATATCCAAAAAGTTCCCCCCAAATTTATTCCATTTGTTCCTAAAAAGAATCCCCAACCAACGCCAAAATACCCAAATCCATCCCAATCCCACAGTATTTGAAACCATTGAAGAAATGCGACGACTCCCATAGAAGACTAGTCAAGGCTGAAAGACTCCGGCCCATGGCCATTTCCGAAGAAATAAAAAAGAAGAAACACCTCTATTAATATACATTATAAAATAATTTACAAAATGCTGTGTAATTTATATTTTTTTTGGAAATAAACTGTTTTATATATATATATGTATAATATATATATATATATATATATATATATATATATATATATAAAAAAATTTATTCCATTTGTTCCTAAAAAGAATCCCCAACCAACGCCAAAATACCCAAATCCATCCCAATCCCACAGTATTTGAAACCATTGAAGAAATGCGACGACTCCCATAGAAGACTAGTCAAGGCTGAATGACTCCGGCCCATGGCCATTTCCGAAGAAATAAAAAAGAAGAAACACCTCTATTAATATACATTATAAAATAATTTACAAAATGCTGTGTAATTTATATTTTTTTTGGAAATAAACTGTTTTATATATATATATATATGTATAATATATATATATATATATATATATATATATATATATATATATATATATATATATATATATATTATGTATATTTGCTTGTTTAAAACCAACAAGGTTTTGTTCGATTTCTTTTTTAAATTCTTTAGGCTTTGAGAATTATTTAAGTGTTCCGGTAATCTAGTCTAATTTTGTTTAATTGCTTATAACACAAAAATAATTTATTTTATAAAAATAGATTCCTATAAAAAATTCTTGGAATTATTCTCAGAATATTTTTTTTAATATACAGGGTGTCTCACGGAACTGGTACATTAAAAGTTTTTCATGTTGCACTATTTCTGGAAACTTCAAATTTTGGAACTATAATTTACTCGATCTGAGCTCTTGAGCTAAAATATTCTCAAGTTAACTGTCACGTCCGGTCAACGGAAATCGGTATCAACTTTGTTATTTTAAATGGAATGATATAATTTTTATTTTATTTTTGGTTTCTACGTATCAAAATACATTATTTTTGGTTCCCTACATCTAAATATCACCATTTTTTAGTTTTTCTGATTTTACTAATTTTTTGGTGATTTTTGCGGTTACGTTTAAAATTGAATATCTCGGTTATTATTGAAACTAGAAGTTTCATGATTGGTGGTCCAAAACTAGAAACATAACCAAATAAGACAATGTTTAGTACATCATGATATCTTATACAGGGTGTTCAAAATTTACAACACAATAATTGAATTTTCAAACATTAAAAACTCATTTTTTTTTCAAATGGAGTATCCTGTATACCGATACGCCATCGAAAGGAAATCTTATTCCCTATCAATCTATATTAGGTACACAGAATATTGTCAGTTTTTATTTAAATACATTTTGAATACTCCCATTTAGTAATGGGGTACGAAATTAGATACAAAATTTACAACGAAAATTTAAATAGTTTAAATAGAAATTTTGCGTGGGCGTGTGAACATTTTTTTCGAAACTCTTCCCCTCAATATTTTACGCGACTGCTTCTATCAAATGGACGGTGCACCGGCACATTCTTCGCATGTGGTATCCATTAAACTTAGTCAGATGTTTGACGATGGAGATTGGGAAATAGGGGACCGTGGCGGTGGCCACCAAGCTCACCAGATTTAACACCATTAGACTTTTATTTCTAAAATACATTTTGAACACCCTGTATAAGATATCATGATGAACTAAACATCGTTTTATTTGGTTATGTTTCTAGTATTGGACTACCAATCATGAAACTTCTAGTTTCAATAATAATCAATTTTAGATAATCGAGCTAATCAATTTTAAACGTAACCGCGAAAATCGCCAAAAAATAAGTCAAATCAAAAAAAAAATCAAAAATGGTGATATTTTGGTATAGGGAAGGAAACCTTATTAAAAATGATGAATTTTGACACGTATAAACCAAACAAAAAATTAAAATTATATCATTCCGTTTAAAATAACAAGGTTGATACCGACTTCCGGTGGCCGGACGTGACAGTTAACTTGAGAATATTTTAGCTGAAGAGCTCATATTGAGTAAATTCTAATTCCAAAATTTCAAGTTTCCAGAAATAGTAGAACGTGAGAAACTTCTAATGTACCAGTTCCGTGAGACACCCTGTATACCGGGTGTTCAAAAATCAATCAATTCTTTGGAAAATGTTATTATATTTATTAGTTCTTCAGTTAAACATTGAATCGTCATTCCTGCTGACGATTACTTAATGTTCTTGTTATTTTAGATACAAAATGAAATTGATAAATAGAAAAACAATTTTTATTAAAAGAAGAAAACAGGAAATAGGACTCGTGAGTACTGTAACACTTATGGGAAAAAAGTTCCCATAACATTTTAATTTCATAAAAATTGCCTGAAAACACGGCGGATTCAACGAAAAGAATCGACCCAATGACAGCCGATTTTGGTATGCTTATATGTTTATCGTAGGCGATGAATCTGAAGACATAACTGGTGATGAGGTTTTTTTTGCTCTTCATTTTTGGCTCTGATTTTGCCAAAACCTATCTGTGATTCAAAATGTCTACCTTCACATTCTACGAAAAAGGCATCAGTTTTCATTAGTTCAATATTCTTTTGTGGTTGCGGTCGATGTAGTTACTTCGATCTTGTTCATAAATAATTGACATCTACATAATACAAGTTTAATAATATAGGTACGCAATTAAAAGTAATAAGCAAAGTTATATACCCCTTCCTTCCGTCATATGATAATATAGTAGTCTCTTTATTTTCACTAGAAGCCACGTGTATTTATAGACGGAACGAAAGGAAATATAATTATATGATTAAACGAACTTACCTTAGTGAAGTTCTATCATAATTATATGATCTTCCTTCCGAATATGATATAATCCACCCTTATTTGTTTAGACTTTCCCCAACCCTGAACAATTTAGAGACTCTGTACTTTCAAGAGAATGTCAGATATATACCAAAGCCGGCTTACCCATACATGTCATACTGGACATTTATTTGATACCATGGCTTTGAATACATGTGGCGTCTAGTGGAAATAAAGAGACTACAGGATTTTAATAATCGGAAGTAAGGTCATATGATTATGACAGAACTTCACGAAGGTAAGTTCGTTTAATCATATAATTATTTTTTTATTTTTTATACATTAGTATTTCATTCTTGAACTAAACATTTTAACCGAAACATTAGGCTTCATTAATTTATGAATTAATAATGTTAAATTACATTTAAACAAAACCGTTAAAACCATGGTCATCTTTGGTCTTCTTTATTGGAGCCATACAAATATTGGAGTTTGATTGTGTTGAAAGTTGGTACGAAAGCGCGCTGCTGTTTGGACTAGGCGACGCCGACGATGAAATTGTCGGGACATATATTTTTAGTGGTACAAATTAAACGTCACCATTAGAAATGAATATACATACCAATACACCATATTCGCTAATTAACATTTGCATGTATGTATACCATACATTTATAACGATGTTAGGAATGCCCTTGTGTGCGGTTTGTCTCCGTTTTCACTAGCCACATTAAAACCGTCTAATTGGCAAGGCTTTGCCGTAACACACCGACGTTTATCGTATACATTTCTGCTCTCCCCAAACTTCGATCTTCCCTTGGCCCCAATTAGGTCCTAGGTACCTTAACATTTACCTCATTGCCACCTCTATTGTTGAATAATAATCATAGAACGACGAGAGAAACCGCAGAATTTCTGTATGTAATATAAGTACACAGAGTGCCACAGAATGTGGATGTCGCTTCTTGCAAGTATTTAGTCTGGTATAAGTTTGTCATGGTAATGAATAATATGAAATCACTTTTCTTTTGTTTTATATGCATTTATTGCTAAAACATCCCCGAGATAATATTTTCTCAACCATAACTTTGATGGGTTTCCATGAAATGGTTCTCATGTCGATCTGGTATTGTGTAGTACCTACTACCTACATCTGACGTCTTTCTATTCGTACATCTATTGGAATGAAATTAGAATGTCTCGGATTCGATCGAAGCTTGGGTTTTAAAGAAGCGGGGAGAGGACGTCTTAACCGCGTCCAAGGAAAAATATTGCGTCAAAGTTAAAAACTAATTTCACGGTTCCAAGAAGCCGACATTTCTTTATGCCAGAAAATTCACGATGATCTAGGCATTCCGTGAAATTCAGTTAAGTCACTCGCTACCACAGAAAAGCTTCAGAAGAACGCTGAGCACACAAGAATAATTAGAATTATTTGCCATTGTACGTGTTCAATGACAAATAAGAATAATATGGATTTTTATATATCTATTTTCGATAATTGGTGTTATCGTTAAGTTTATAGAAAGCACAGTGGCACACTTGAGTAGCTTTACATTTAACGGAAAATATTATATTCCTTATTCTAAATTACATACATTATAACATACATACGTGCATTAATAGCAAATCAAAATTTTATATTAAGGAGAAAATATCCAGTCAATTAAAACGGAGACTGAATATTACTCAATAGCCAGCGGTTCTGCTCCATTTGATATGGGTATGACTGAGTCCCAAGAAGTGTTCGAAGATAATGGTTCTTGCTCACAAGTAATAATTAATCAACAGTAAAACAATATTTTTATTTATATTTTTATTTTACAAGGAATTTTAATTAGTTACGGAATGGCTACCTTTATGTTATGTCACGTACTGTAGTTTGAATTAGTCCTAAAAAGTTGTGACATAATTAAAGTACTTCCAACGAAAATAAGCGCTTTTTAAGTTCACTAGAAACAATAATTTTCCTAACACAATTGGATAATGTCAATTTTATAACAATTTGATACACTGCTGGTAACTAACAACTTCCGGTAGGTAACAGCATGAAGACCTGAGTTCAAAAAATAATATAGGTAAATAATATTAGCATTAGCAAGTTTGCAATCCTTTTAAAGAACCGTTCTTCATACGATCATAGATTGCTGTGTTTAGAATAGGGATGGGTCGTTCTCGAGCGAACCGTTCAAAATGAACGGGTCAAATGTACAAACCGTTTGATCCGGATCGCCGCTGTCAAACCGAACGGCTCAGTAGTGCGTTCGTTTACGGCGTTTACGAACTCTGCTCAACGCAGTCACAGTCCAGCTTTTAGCAACGCCCGGCGGCGTGGGTGGTGGTGTCTTTGATGCATATGTTCTTTTCAGATATGTTAAATTACCGCGGTAAATTACACCGTTATATTACCCATAACATTAACATAGACACAGTAAAATACCGCGGTAATTTATTATCTCTAGTTCTTTTGCACTACCGCGCGAAAGGTTTGAAACAGAGTTATTATGTTTTAAAATAGTGTTGTAAACGTTTTAAAACAAATATTTTGTTTTAAACAGTTTGTTTTAAATTTTGTGTTTTAATAGTGGGTATATTATTATTCAAATTTTAGAAGAAGTCAAATTGGCGCATGAGCTGTTTGGGGCAGGAGGTGCGCAAGCGACGAGTGCCCTAAATGAACGAATGCGCCAAGATGTCTTATAAACCGAGTGTAATATACCATTTTTTCTACTTTTCGTCATTAATTTTATATAAATTTACAAATTGTGGTTACTATATTTAGAATCTAGGTACTTTGCGGGTACCGTGTTGTTGTACTGTTGGTACTGTAGTAAACTGTCAACTTCGTAAAGTTGGGATAAAATCATGACAAAATATTATTGTGGATAACTTTACTCTACTTTAGCGTACAAGTTTTAATAAATAATTAACGGGGCGCAACTATTATCACAATAGAGCCAGCTAAACTGTGAACTTAATGCGAAGTTTAACATAATTATAGAATGTTTAGTCCAGTCATTCGACCTTTCTTATGTACAGTGTATTAAACAGATCAAATGGAGTCGATGAAACTGATATCCGACTCGATATCAGTTTCATCGACAATCTAGAATTACTGGACTAGTTGTAGTGATATGTCGCCAAAGTATGTTGCAGATCAAATTTTTTAATGTAAACAATATAGGTTGTTTTTTTGTCGGTTGGTACTCGACACGTAAACTTGCAAATCTAATCGCTAGATGTTGTGAGTAAACTACTACATAGAAATTCGACAGAGTTAAAATTTATTCGTCCAGCAAATTATAATTATGATTATTTATTATTTAGTAATAATAATAATAACTACACAAAAGATATTCGAATTTAAAACAATATAAAACAAAGAGATAAACTTTTATTTCTTAAATATTAATAATAAATATTTGGGATCAACAACTGGGATACAGTTAAAACTGGTATATGACACAAAAAGGAAAAAAATCAATAATGTTGCTGACCAGAAGTTTTTTTTTGATAAAATTTGCACTACCTACAATGAATCGACACTCGTTTGAAGTAAGTAATAAAATTTAAAATTATTGTTACGTAATAAATTACGATAGCATTTTAAAAATTAAATAAAGAAAACGTTACTCTATTGATATTTGCAGTTTTATGAGATTTTGTATAAAGATATGTCTTCTTAAATTATGACAATGTAAAAGTCGTTGCAAGAAATCATTTTCCAGCTATCACCTCCGGAACCACGTCGCATTAATTCCGCATGAATCATCTGCAAAAAAACAGTTATTGTTTCTTTTTAGTAGAATTATTATAGTAGAATTATTAGTAGAATAAGAAAGCAAATATCTTATGTAGTAAGTATTTTATTGATAACTGTATTTCTGCTAATGGATTTGTAACATTATTATGATCGCTAATTTTTCTACAATATTACTACTATCGGTCTTTCCAAATTTCTTTCTGCTAAACCGCTGGCCCAAAAAAATTCAAATTTACACAGAATATAAACTCAAGATCTTGTCTACAGATTGGCTTTTGTATTTTACTAATTTTCCTTGCAATAAAGGCTATAAACAAGATTTTCATGGAACCGGATATATCGGCAACGAGTATTAGCACGATAACGAGATAGGTACGAAAACAATCGCAAAATTTTTTTTATTGAGACTATTGAAATGGAAACACATTAATTTAATATTAATTTTTAATTTCATTAATTCTGTAAAGCAACATAAATATTCGATATAATTTTCGTAAAGCGCGCAAGTACGTCACGTCGTTCAACGCTCTCAGTCGGCTCGAGATTTGAGATCGACTACAGCATGTATCACAGGCCCGTACTTAAAATTAAAACAATCATCGTATATATTTATTGATGTAACCAGCATTGAAGTTGAAGGTTAGAAATGGTGGACTTTGTTTAATTAAAGAATAGGTTGCAATTGTACAACGAAGAGCTGTAAGCATATCGTGGGCTTAAAGGTAAAAGTCACTAACTAACATTTTGTTACATTTTCTTGAAACACGAATTAATTGTAGTCAAATGCTTCTAAATGCGCATCTTGTACAAGGAGGCGATAAATAAGTGTTCTAAGTACTCGAAAATGCATTAATTATCCAGAAAATATCATTATATTTGTTGGTAATACATCTTAAAGTCAGATTTTCTTAATTATTTTAGATGTTAGTTAGTGACTTTTACCTTTAACCCGACGATATTTTTTGTCTGTTTTTAACGCCTCTTGAATCATCAGCAGCAAGCAAATATTATCAGGTAGCATAAATAAATAAAATAACAAAACTAATTTTTTTTTCTCAGCCCCCAATAATATGTTTTGGGTAAAATCAAGATAACATTGAATAAAGTTTCTTTAATAACTGCGTTGCGTGCGTACGTGTTTTGCAACTATTGAGCAAGAATGCTGAAGTATTATTCCAAGGAAGTCAAACAATTAATTATCAATGTCAGAAATTCCTTTCTCAAATAACTAAAGCAAAGCAGTTGTATCTGTCAAAAAATCACCATCAAGAGAAGGTACTTCTATTATATTTTAGCGGAATTATATTAATCGGAAGCAATGAAGTAAAAGTGGTTACTTGCAGCCCATTGCAATCGAATTAATCTGCGCATAAGTACAAAATAAAGTTGGAAAAAGCTACAGTACATGTTAAATTAAACATATGTTAAATTTATTTATACAAAGCACTGTCTCAAAAGAGATATGGCAAAATTTTGTTGCAATTTTGCAACACAATTTTTGGTTTTGAAAATCAAAACCAATACATTGATATTGATCATATTTTTGACTCAATTGTAGAAACAATTATAATCAACTTGCATGATGATGATGATGATGATGATGATGTTGACTTATTAGACTACAACTACAACAGTACAGATAATGATAAACAAGTTACCGCAATATTGTTCCAATGTTCCAATTCGTTCAAAGTTTAGGACAAATACTTGTCGCAATTGAAAAATCAACTATTGATTTTTGGCAGACATAATGTTGTGAAATAATAATAAATCACAAAACAGAATATTATGTATACAATACCAACGTCCCGCGAAGCGTCGCGTCGCATCGTTTCACGCGCTTTATCTCCTTTCCCCGAGGGGAACCATCCTGCGCACCGGATCGATCACATTATGCAAATACCTTTTATGTTATTATACATCAATGGATAAGTATCACAAAAAATAAAGATTGTTTACGTGCTAACTGCGTTGTCCTGCTAGCGTTCGTTTCTGAGATAACTGCGGCCATAAAAAGCTCGCTTACAGACTTTATTACATAAGAAATCATGAAAATAAAAATACCAATCTATAGAAGAGATTCTAGCTGTAACCTGAACAAAAATTTAAATTTTTTTAGTAAGTATAATTTATGAGAAAGAAAAATCGTAAAGTCGAGACTTATTTTAAAACTGCAAGAATCGTGTACTTTTTTTTACTTCTCTCGCGCTCGTGCCTAAACACTCCTGTTATGAAGAAATGGTTCAGGAGTATAACGCACTTTTTTTTTTTTTTTTGTTCAGCCATTTCAGAGTTACTAGCTTTCAAACACAGGGCTCAATACTTTTGCAACCGATAGTAGTGTCACTAAACGCAGCCTCCGTTTTGCCGTCTGCAAAATGAGTTTGATTTTTTTGCATGATTTTTTTGCGATACGTCGAATCTCAGGTCGGTAAGACTTTTCAAGCTTATTGTTTTTTAGTCTAGGACAAGTTTGTTTCTTTTGTAAGATCTCACGATAAGCGGCGGCATCTCCGATATATCCGCAGGTGAATTTGAATCAGAACCCCGAAGATCGCAAACCAGCGGAAAATGCATAAAATAGTACCATAATATACTGTCTGTATTGACATTTGTCAAATTATATTAGTCAGTCAATACTTGGTGACATCTTTCGAAAGCGCACTCACGTCAACTCACGTACTCGTAAGTACACGCAGAGTACAATTTACTTGGCAGATCTACCTATAGAATGCCCAAATCTGTCGAGTAAATTAAAAACTACTTGCCTCGTGAAAAGGGAAATTACTTGTTGAGATTAACTTTCTGTTAAAAAATATCAACTTAGATATAAAATTAGTTTTAAAAAAAATCTCAGCATTTTTTAAATCCTCCGAGTTTCCGGTCGGGAGCTGTACGCCAATTAAGTTAAAAAGAAACTGAAAATTTATAGGAAAAATTGCAAAAATAGCACACAGAAACCGGAGCGAACCGAACCGAAAATTCGTATTGAAATCAAATACCTGCATTTCATTAAGCTGCCGCGCACACTAAAGCCGGCCGCGTTCTATCCATATACCACAAACTAATCCGGATTTCATTCACAAATACTTCACATAAAGTATGAAATTTGTACCTTTGACTTCGTCATAGAGACGACAGAGATCCGACTCCGGGAGTCCGGAGAGCTCGACTCGGCTTGCGCCGGCCGGCCTCACACAGCAGCCGCGGATCCTTCGCCGCTCTATCAGGCCTCAGTAAAGCGATGGACGCGAACGCGTGCGTATCGTCTGAGCCGCCAAAGAGTGGTATCGCGCCGCCTCACGTAGGTTCGCGAGGGTGTTCCCGGTTCTTCGCAGCCGTGCAGCGCAATAACTGATCGAAAAAAAAATTGCCTACCCCCTAAAACAAAAGGATAAACTACCCCTGTATTCCAACGAGGACGCAAACTATACAGATTTTGTTTAAAACACATAATATTAATAATAGTTACTACTTCGTATATACATAATATAATACAAAAATTATTATTATTGTATATCCAATAAATAAATACCAAAAAAAACAGTGTTGTTCTCAAGTTTTAAAAGTTAAACTTTAAACTCTCGAAAAGTTGTACCCCGAAAAAAGTGTCTAATTCTAAATTTTAAAAAAGTTTCTTGTAATAATAGATAATTTAAGAGATTTACTTGAGTGTTATAATAGTGAATAAAAACAAAGTTTAATTAATTGTTGGTGTGTGTACTGTTGAAAGTGAATTGTTAAGAAAGAAGAGTTTAATTAATTTTTTGTAGTGGTGGTGGTTTTTGCTTGTTATCTGGGGATGAGCTGATGTTTGGTGCAAGTGTTGTTGTTGACATGAGGGTTACCGTTGGTGTTGCTTGGCTGAATTTGGCCATCCTGTTGGCCTCTTCGCACTTCGTCCATAGCTACAATGCCATCGAGGGTATCGAGGTCCCATCAGCTTCCAGCGAACTAGATAAACCAGGTAAACTTAGCCTATGAACTATTAACTAGCAATTCATTTGTAATGCTTTCAATCTAGGAATGTTGATACCCAAGATAGAAACATTTAAATACAATTTTCAATAAGAGAAATATTCCTGAAAAGTTTGGTTTGCTTTTTTGTAATTAACTCAGGATTAATTGCTTTTTTAAATACACAAAAGGAATTTATTAAGATTGTTATGCGGAAGAATGTTTTTAATTTAAAAATAATTAATTAACTTTGGTATTAAATCTGAATGTCGCGCAGTGGATTTAAGTGGATTTAACTGTTTATTAAAGTTATTCTATAACAGTCACAAAATTACGAAAATTGTTACAATTTTTAACATAACAATGTGCTTTGTACATGTGTCCTTCAAATACTCTATAATCTCTTAATTCAAGAATATTACATTTACTTATAAAACTGACTCTGAAACTACATTTAAACAAAACAATTCTTTAACAACAGGGTGTTAATAATCAAATGTAACAAATGTTAGACGACCCCCCCATTGAATTTTGAATAATTCTCAAAATGGTGGAGGCGTTTTTATGACGTTTTTATGAGCCCATGGCGATTGGACATCATCGACAATTTTATGAGCAACTTTTTGTATTCGAGATTTATGATTTTATTGATATTTGTACCTTGTTTTCCAGTTCTATATGAAGCGCTATGTACTATGTAGGTATATTTTAAAATGTTCATTGTGTGTAAAACGCCAATAAAAGAACAATATATGAGAAGGAAACTTTCTTTCTTAATTTTGCCTCGGACTTCATTGTTAAAACTAGCCTAGAGATTTGTTAAATCGACCATTAATGACAGATTTTGCTTCTTTTTAACTACTTCTTGAACTCAATGTTGATTTAGGTACACATTAGTGTCAATATAATGTAAGAAAATGTAAAATTGAAAACCGAAAAAAGTGCGTAAATTATCAGTTTTATTACTTATTTATTTTCTTTTCTGGTTTATTGAATTTTTTAAATTGCATTTGCTATGGTCATTTTGCAATGGGGCATAATAAGTTACGACAATTATTATATTCTGACAAAAAAGAAAAATAAAATAAAGAAATAATATTAAAAATAAATCTGCACATATTCTCATGTTAGATATGAACAAGATCCCAACAATATATGGAAATGTTTGCTGAATGTCAGCTCCATTGACTCGTTATTGGGAAAGACGTTCCTTTCTAAATTCTAAACCGTTCATAAAACTATCATCATATCAAGTTATTATGAATATTCATGTATAGGAAAATTATATCGCTACTGGGAATTATGCACGGATTTATTAACGGATGTTTAACAATAATATCTAGATTTGCACTATTGTCTTTCAAACATACAATACGGAACTATTTTGCGAATAATTTTAATAACGTGAAACCAAACAATTAAGAATATTCACAACAAAAACCCACCTAACTTCTTTTTACAGTATTCAAATTAAAACCCACGTTTTTTTCGTTCTTCGCATTGCATCACCTACTAAAAAGCACTTAATTTACCATAAATTCGCGTTCATGGCATCTAACGAACACGTGAATCACGTGAAAACAAACCGTCAAAACAACACACTTACATCTGAAAAATCACTTGATAAACGTCCTATTTTTCAGCGATGCCATCTTTTAGTAAATAACGGGATTCTTTTGATGTACCAGTACACTATCATTCACTAAGAATATACAGAGTTTATTCATTTAATTGTAGAAATTACATGCAGTTTTTATTTATTGCCTTTATTAGTTCATGAACGACATTTTTTAATGAAAGCTCAGTATTACCTGTGTACCTACTTTAGAAAGTAGCACCCTTTAAGAAGACCACTACCATTTTAAAGATTTGAGGAAAGAGCCAATTCTTGGAGCAGTAAAATATTTAATTTTATTAGTATTAGTAGTTTATTAGTATTTATTAGTATTAGTATTGTTAGTATAAAAATGCTAAATATCTTAATGAGCAATATGTTATTCCTATTTGATTTGGTCCTAAAATTAATAATTTGTGATTTAAAAATAGGATACCTCAAAATTGCGCACTTGCCTGGGTGTATATATTTTCGTACCCTACCTACTTAATAGTGATATTTGCTGTTTACAGTTTCTGCTAACTAACTGCCAACATTATTTTTAATGAAATATTCGGTATATTTTAAAAATTTTTATTATTTTTTCATTCCTTATGCATTTGCATTACACTTGCTTCGGTATTATTTATACATATACTTGTTTTCAGTAGCGCGTTATCCCGTGGGTAAAATGGGCATTTGCCCAGGACCCCCAATAACAGGGGGCCCCCAAACAAGTACTTTGGAAACTCGTTTCTATAATAGACCACCACACCATGCCAATCCTCATTACCGTTGCAAGCACATCTCACAGCTAGCCCCAACTAATTTTTAACAAATTCACCACCGTGGCAAGAATATTGAATTTTATTTTTGCGCTCCTGCCATGCCGGTTGGGGACCAAACCAAATCCTTTATAAACTGTAAATTAATTAATTAATATATTAACGTAGCAAGAATATCGAATTTGAACTTAGAGCATAGTCCTTAGCAGTTAAACTTATTTTTTGCCATAAAAGAAACATCTAAATTTGAGAAACCCTTGACAAAGTTGAAGAAGAGAAAATACTGTTTGAATACATTAATGATTTTGAGTTGACACTTTCTCTTTGTTATAGAAATCTATTCTGCAAAAATTAATTCTCCAAAAAGGTCTGTAAAATAAAAACTGGATCTTCAAACTGCTTAGCTTTAAACATCTTTATCATTACACAGTGTGTATAAAAAGTAATGTAACTTGTGTTTCTGAAAAGCTGAAAAGGAAAAGATTCCTATAAAAGGTTTAGGAAATTGCTTAAGCTCCAAATTTGAAATGCTTAGAAATGAATTATACTATGTAGTCTTATTTTTTCTTGTAAACTTCTCAGAGGTCGAGGTGTTGATATGGTAGAAATCGTTTTAACATTTTGTAATTGCTTTCTTTTATCATTTAATCATTTTGTATCATTTAAAGGACTGATCTCAGACTTTTAAAATTATTATGAATAGCCATTTATTAATTCATGTAATATATTTTTTTTACGATCTTTGATTTTTAATTTATTAAGCTATTTATTTGTTATTTTGTATTTCTTAAAGATATTCATTTGTTGCTTTAAATAACGATGTAGGTACTTATATTAAATGTTGTTGCAAAAAACTCAAATACCTTACTTATTCTTTATGATTTTAGTTAGTATTAGTACATAAGTAATTCTTAATTCAACACGGTATATGGGGGCCCCAAATTCAAAATTGCCCAGGGCCCCATGATGGCATAACGCGCCGTCATTTGTTGTAGTATTTAAAATTATTACATTGGTCATGTCACTGAAACTGTAAACGTTGCGTCATCAGTCATCATCAATAATCATTCGGTACGCAGGGTCAGAAAATCTTTGTTTTATTACTATTATATTAAATTATACTATTTCCTTGGATTAATACTAACTACTATTTACTAGAACATGTTGTACATTTAGAAATAATATTTTTTTTATTTTTACATTTTAGCGTCTATATGAAAACATAGAGCTATAGCCTATAGGGCTCATCTACAGGTTGGACAATTTAATGCACATAATATTAGTTTTAAGGCGCATTATTTTTCATATGAGTTTTAAATTCTGATTTAATTAAACTGTTAAAAATATATTTTTTAATGATGAAATATTTTTTCAGCGGCTCATTATATTTTTATTGAGATTTTCCACTTACAGTGGATTCAACTCAATACTGTTGTTATTTTATCATTTTTATTTAAAACATTTAAGTAACGCTGCGGTGTGTTCGAATTAATTTTAGATTAATATACCGGCTTACTTGGATCGCCCAGAGATGTGAATCTTTAGTAATTTGCTTAGGGCCGAAGATACGCTAAAAAATAGTTTTAAAAATTTGCTTGAAATATTAAAAAATGTATAAGAAACAATAACAAACGCATATTTTTGTGGAACTTAGGATTCTGAACAGCTTTCCTTGGTATCATTTTACCGTATCTCTATAACAAAAATAATTTTTAAGTCTGACCAACATTTCTCCCGTATCTTTATTCCAAAACACATTTCCGACAATACGCATTTAGCTTGATCCCAGTAGGCCGGTTTGTTAATTGATACGACCACATAAAAAGCACTACCTTGGGAGTTGTACAATACCTACCTACTAAAAATTAAATCTAAATCATGAAAGGTAACAACAGTACGCAGTCCGTCACCGACACACCATTTAAAACTGCGCAAAACATTTATACCAATGCCTATTGTAAATGTATGTACTTTAAATACTGCTTACTTACATTTATTAATTTATTGCACGCGTATTTTCTAATGCTCAAAATATGCGTATTTCTATGTATTGCGGGTTTAAATTATAATGCGCTAGAAACAGACCCCCAATTATATAATGAGCCGTTAAACTTTATAGCCCCCCTGTGATCTGGCATCGTACAAGCCGTTAGGCAATAGAGATGCCAAGCTATACACAAAAAGCAAAAACATAAAGACGTTTATTGCAGGTCTAAAGATTGAGAAAATAATTAGGAAGGATAACCGGTTTGCTTTATTGGATATCCTAAAAAATAATTCGGTGGTTTATGTACCTATTGAAGTCGTTTCATTTTATTTTCTACTATAATTGATTTCATTATTCAGATTAATCATCGAATATCGTAAAATCACCAAGCCCACCTCAATTCCGGAAGTGATTTCTATAAATTTAAATTAGCTAAAACTTTCTCCTTTGCTCATTTGTGTGCATATGCATAAGCAGCATCTTAAAAAGTGTCTACTAGGATTAGTATATTGTTTTTTCCCATCGTAATTGGTTTCACCTTCGGTAAATACGTCTTTTCGAAAAATATGAATGCAAATTGAGCGTTGGTATGCGAATTATCCCAGGCAATTGATATAAACTTTGAATAATTTCATACTATCGACGGCTTACAAGATACATGTATAGCTGTCGGCTATACAAACAAATAACATTGCTTATCCTGTCATAGTTGTTCTTCCAGTACATATGTTATATAATAAATTAATTACAATGACTCTATTTTTTAATTTCACGTCCATACATTATAATTCTTAAAACATTATATATTTCGCATTTATTGAATGTAATGTCGCCAGTAAATTATTTCTCGATCTTGTAATGACAGAAACGTTCATTACCTAATAATGGCCTACCTCTCTGATGCTATCTCGTAATGCGTAACAAGACACCTGTCATATGAATCAATTTTAACGACTATTAACGACAGTTAAATTCATTTCATGAAATATGTTCTATTTTATTGGTGTTTATGTTGTTTTCTCTTGTGCTGTAACAACGAATTCGTTTGTTAAAACTTGGGTCATACATTATTGTAATGCATCGGTTATTGTTATCGCATTTGATACAATGGCTAAAAGTATGATGTCTTACCAACTACTTACCTACTTAGTAATGTGGATTTCAGTTAGCAAAGATTTTATTTTCGAAATTATGCCATTCTGCTATTACTCTCAGTCGGTTATTGTTATCAAAAACAGGACATCATTATGGAATATGTGGGGCATGTTATTGTAGCTGCGCACCTAGGCCACAGTTCGCCCCTTTTCCTTCGCCGAAATAATTGTCACGAGCGCGCAGTATGGTCATGGGCGGATGGGTAGCATATTGCTACCCGTCGCATACACGGCTTACCTGTGTTTGTGTTAAAAATATGCAAAAAACATAATAGTTTAGACAGCCCTTTTGACCCTGTTTATCTCCCTGGTAATTTTAAATCCATGTGGGGTTAGTGTTTTTTATAGACATGTTATTTAAATAATAATAAAATTGCCATCTTAAATACATAAAACCACGTTCATCTTTTATATTAAATGTTTTGAGAAACGTAACGTTCTGTCAAATGATGGTGTCCTTTACATTAGCTTGTTAAATTAATTAAGTTAATTAATTCTGACAAAAATGATCTAACACAAAATCATAAACATAGATAGCGGAATATATACTTGGGCTATTTTTATCTATACCGGTTTAGGTAATTTTCTAGTGTTAATAAAATAATGTCATCGACCTTTCAGTTAAGTGGAAACGTATTTTCTGAATTAGTTTTGTTTGTTTTGCATTTTATTTTTCACTCATCTACGTTTTTTTGCCAATTAACGAACCGAATATTTATGTTTAATGAATCCTGATACCTTCTCCATATGGAAAATGTCGGAAAAATTGCTATACGTTTTATGCAATAAACTACAGGCAAAAAATGTCGTAAAAGATGACAAAATTGTCTCTTATTTACAATCTCCTTGATTGTGAAATTGAGATTCTTATAAAGTAATAGATAAGATATATTTTTGAAATTTTACAGGAGAGGTGCGACATAACAAATATGCATACATACCTGTAAACCAAATTTTTAATTATCCTAGACGGGACGCCAGGTCCAAGGCATACATAAATAAATAGACTGCCCTAAACTTTCATCTTCAATAACTTTTGTAGTCCTACACCGGTGTTAATTATATTTAATGTTTCTGGTCTTCATTTGCGACATGCTGTGGGATGGAATAACTAAGGAACTTCGGCAACTATAGAAGTACTCCGTTACAAAGCCATATCGAGGTCCAACATTAGAATCCTTTATGCATTCAAATATACGATTTTTTTGTAGAAGCTTGCAGCAATTGTTACTAGATAAGTATTGGACTATTGTTTTTAATGCCAGCAATGATTTAATTTAAGGATAATGACCAGAAATTAGCAGATGAACCCATGGATAGAAAATTGAATGTTAATGAGTGAAAATGCACATCTAACTTGATATTTTGTTAATGTCCACCCTTTGTTGAAATATTGGAATGAATGCTACTGTTTTGTTGTCTTAGACATTCTGGACATTTTCGAGAAAAATTCAAAAAGCGAGACAAAAGTCGGGACGTCCCTCCTAATGCTGAACGGTTTGTCAACCTACTGTAAATATGAGCTTCTGCAATCTACATTATTATGTATTAGTTCGTCCGGTTCTTATATCATACAGTTTTACAGTATTTGGAGCCATGATCTAATTTTACGGTTGAATTTTACAGAAAGACAGTAGAAAGATTTATTTTACAATGTCACTGCATTTTTTTACAGCAATGTCGACTGTTATTTGATACCAGCTACATTGCTGTGGAATAATGTATGTGCACAATGGTTGCTTCCATGATTTTGATCTACATTTTCGTCTACTCTTAATTATTTATTTATTATTATTAAATTTTACAATTTATCTTTACTGTTGAACGTATAAAATTGTATACAGTAAGATCCCTACAACAACTAAATCTGATTGAAATATTACAGTTTTAAATTGTCTCCTCATTCTCCCGAAACTTATACAAAAGATGAAGTTATTGTTAGTTAGTAACCATGATTAATAATAATGTATAGATAGAAATAATATTAATAATGTACTCCAAGCCGTAGCTACAAAAAATCTTTTATCCTCCTGATATTTATATGTTATATTTATCCTCGCGATGGGCAAAAGGTCCTTCAAGGATCCCTCCGACATTCATCCGCGGTGTCCTGGAAGGATTCAGGGGTGGGCGTAGGCGTGTGGAGATTTATGATGAAAAAATTCAAATGTGGCAAGTTTATTTTTCGCAGGGCGGGTCGGACGCAGAATTGGCAGCAGCCACAGTTCATACCAGAGCCACAGGGCCTGGCTGTGTCGTGATTGATGATGTCATATAAAAAATAACTGCCGTCAGCGTTCGACTGGTAGCTATTGCCATAAGCGCAAACCCTTTGCCCTTTGCTACCCAGGGCAAGATATACCGGGAACCTCTGATATAGTGTATCTTCCTGAATGTATATGGCGGGACATGTTAAGCTTACTTTTTGGTTGGAACGTGGAATGATGTCGTATTATGTGGATAAGGATTTCGTTGATAATGAAATGTCGATTTGTTTTTTTTTATAAAATATTGTAGTCTTGGTGGTAGAATCTCTTTAGAACACAGAAAGATATGTTTAGATCTGATGCATGTAAGGACTAAAAGGACCAAAACCATGACAGATTTTCGATTTACTTTCAGTAAGTGAGGTATCAATTAGTGAGTGACAAAGTATGATGCCTTATAATAAGCGCCATCAGGACTAGCTCGTCATGCTGCAGTACGTATGCAGTGTGGGACATAGTATCTATAAACACTTTTGTTATTGTTGATAGATATGGACAAAGTAGTTCCTACTTGTGTGCTTTTACACTTTAGAAAACAGTTCAATGTTAAATCGTTTCATGGACATACAATTAAAAAGAACATATTGTAACAATGGTCACGGTCAAGCAACAATTTTCATCAACTTTTACCTAATTAAGATGAAACAGAACATGATAACTTATGAACCGCCATACCCACCATAAAAATTGAATTCAAAATGTGACTACTTAACTTGAACAGTTGTTTCAGTTTTCCAAAAATATTTATTTATGTCCATTGTCCCGCCTTGCAGTATTAAAGAGTTGTGCACCCTAGTCCACAGGAGGGTGACGACAGTCCCGAATTGTCAAATAAATCGTTGTTTGAAGGCAAAAATACATTTACTTGCTACAAAGAATGTTTATTTCAGTAAAAAAAAAATACTTTGCTACAAACACTGAAATAAATTGGTAATCAATTAGTGGATAGTTTACCATTATTCAAAAACACACACGCCGATATCCACCTCCCTCTCACCTCGCGTCTATGTATGTCGGCAAGTCAGCGCATACCTTTGTTTTCACATACGTGCTAACCGGATTCTACACCTCATTGCGTTTGCAAAATTTTAGCGTCTTCCAATTTTGACGCATTTCTCGATGTTTGCCTTCAAAATTAATGGTGTCTTGGTTTATAAATTTACTAAGTGTGTAACTTTTAACTTTTTCCTAGAAAAAGAAAAGAAGAATTATCGAAATTAGGTAGAATGTATTCATTTATCGTTTTGGGCTTGATTTTCCGTAATGTTGTATTCAACATTACGGAAAATAATATTGTGTCCGTACTCTACAGTCTATGTACACTGCTGCTCATGGAAGTTCGGACACATAGTAAACATATAGGAAATAATGATAAAAGCACTGATAACATAGCACTAGGCACCTCTATTTCTACCAAATAGCAAACACATTCATAACGTTGATTTCTAATAACATACGACATCATTAAATGTGCATTGCTTGGTCGGGAAAATCGTCATACACTACTGTTTCCAGTCTTCATTTGTCCAACTTCGATGTGTTCGTGCCCACTGAAGTCGTTTCTGACGATTTCCCCGACGAAGCAACGGTTTTCGTACGGCAACGCGTCCATGCAGATTGTCCGCTTGGAGACGTCGTTTCCCTGTGCTTACGAAAATTGGTCTTTCACGATCGCGATTGACTTCAGAGGTGATTTTAGGTGCGGTCAATTTTCTGTTTTGCTTAAAAATTAATTTCAATCGTTCTTCATCCGCTTGGTAAATTATTCGTGATAGTCCCGGCCGAACGCGTCATCCAAATTCCATGTTTCTCCATATTGGTGAAGAGTATCACTTATCGTTGACTCACTTATCGTTGACCTATTTCTTGCATTTTCACGAACTGACAATCGTTCCTGAAGAAAAGCGATAATTACAGAACGCTATTCTTTGGTTGTTGGCTTTCCGCATCGCATGATGGCTTCCGCGTGACATTACGAACTACAGATTGTTCTTGTTAAGTGTACCAGTTATCAAGTGCGTCGTCAAATATTCTTAAAGAAAAAAGCTGGCGGGAACCAATATTAAAATCGCTGAGGATCTCACCGTAAGTCGCTTTTCTTTATTTCAAAAAGCCATCAAAAAATTTACCAGCAGAAGAGTGTGGGTTTATGACGGTAATATCTATTTGCGCACGGGTGATAAGAAGATACCAATTAAGGGCGAGGGTGATCTAACTGATCAGTGAAGGCTTATATAGTTGATTTTTCCTGGCCTTTTATTCGGTGGAAAAAAAGTATTGTATTTTTGTTTTGTGTGGGGTGACAAGCAGCACTGTTTGTTAATAGTTAGTCTGCTTTAGGGATTATTGTTTCTCTGTAAACTCTCTGTCAATTCATTTTTTAGTTATTTTGTGAATTCAATTTGTTTGTTAGGTTAAGTTATTCAAGAATCCTTTTGATCGCCTTTTATTGATTGTACAATTATAATTATTCACTATTTTCAGTATTATAGAATTTAATTTAAGTATAAAATTTGTTTCTAGTTAATGTAAGATGAGTCTGAACCTTGCTCATTTAAACGTCCGCTCTTTGTTGAGTAATATTTGTCATGTCAGAGAACTAATGTCTGACCAAAAGCTACACATCTTTGCAGCAACGGAAACGTGGCTATCGGAGTCTGTGCCCTCTTCCTTGGTAAGCATGCATAATTACACGTTAGTCAGGAACGATGGACCCGCAAGGGGAGGCGGGACAGCTATATTTATACGCGGGGACGTTCAATATAAAGTTTTGAATATGTCGCAAATTCCCTTGGAACATACATTTGTTTCTGTTACGTTTGGGGGGTCGTCTTTGATTGTGGGTGTCATATATAGACCGCCGAGTACTAATGCGGGAGAATTTTTATCGGGTCTGGAGGATGTAGTTGCCTACATATGCCCTCTATGCGAAAATGTTGTGATACTAGGAGACTTTAACATCAATCTGCTTAATGAACATGATGCACACGTTGTTAATTTTTACTCGATTTTGGATACTTACAATCTTGAGCAACTTGTACAATCTCCTACAAGAATTACCAATAGTTCCTCTACCCTTATCGATGTGATTGTCACTACTATTAGGGCGGAGGAGCGTATGTGCGAGGTATCCGAGGCGGGAGATGCGTTTGACCACTGCTTTGTTCACTGTTCGTTGCCCATAGCGCATACTAGTTATTACCCGTTTATAAAAACTATTAGAGATTTCGGGAGTTTTGAGCAGGAGCATTTTCAGCAGGACCTTGACAATGTGCCTTGGAACGATATTCTTTATGTAGCTGATATTAACGATAAGGTTGAGCTTCTGAGCGGATTTCTTCTGCAGTTGTTTGATGTGCATGTTCCGGAAAAGTTGATACGGATAACGGGGCCGAGAACTCCGTGGCTTACACCAGCCATAGGGGAAATGATTAAATATAAGAAGCAATGTTTAAAGAAGTTTCACGCGAGTGGTAGCCCATTGGATAGATCCAACTATGTACAGATACGTAATTACACTAAGACAGCTGTACAGAGGGAGAAGAAAGCCTACTATGGTGCGCTATTCAATACTAGTGATTCGGCAAAAGTTTGGAGATCTTTCAATAAATTGCGAGGAGGTAGTGGGAGGAATACCTCCGTGCCTGCCGCACTGTCAAACGTGGATAAAATAAATGACTTGCTCGTTGATTCCGTTGCCGATTCCATTCTAGATCAGGAATCTTTGCGGTACTATCGTGATCATACACACCCAAACGTAAAGGCGCGTTTTGGTTTTCGAATGGCCACGGAAATCGAAATTACTGAGGCTATAAATACCATATCTTCTAATGCGTTGGGCGCTGACGGTGTACCTGTATCGTGGGTGAAGATGTGTTGCCCTACGGTTATTCCCTATATAATTCACATTGTAAATATATGTTTGGAGAGGTCTGTTTTTCCGGATTGTTGGAAGCAGGCTGTTGTAACGCCGTTACCTAAGATCGCAAATCCGACTGAGTTGAAGCACCTTCGCCCTATAAGCATACTCCCGGCAATGTCGAAGATACTTGAGCGCGTAGTGGAGCGACAGTTGCGCTCGTTTGCTGATGAACATGACTTAATCCCGCGGAATCAGTCGGGGTTTCGACCACGACATAGCTGCACAGCGACGCTCTTGGATGTGGTGGATGATTTGATTGGGGCGACGGATCGCGGTCATGTGTCGGTTCTGGTGCTTTTGGATTTTTCCCGGGCTTTCGATTGCGTAAACCATGAGCTTCTGCTGGGTGTGCTGGGTTACCTTGGATTTTCGGAGGCAGTTGTTCGTTTTTTTCGTACCTATCTGTTTGGAAGAATGCAGCGAGTTAAATTGAATCATGACATCTCAGGCGACCGTGTTCTGGAGTGTGGTACAGCTCAAGGAAGCATTCTTTCGCCGCTACTTTATGTACTATATACGTCGAGCTTGTCCACTTTTATCAAACACTGTAGTAATCACTTTTACGCCGATGATTGCCAACTATACCTGTCTTTCCAACCGCAAGATGTGGTCAGCGCATGTGCAAAGCTAAACGCAGATCTGGAAAGTCTGCGGGCTGCTTCCGATGCCCATTCCCTTCAGATAAACCCATCAAAATCATGTTTTCTTGTATTTGGCGGGCGTGGCTCGCAGGCGGAGGTCGGCGATCGGATTGCCCTGAGTATAGGCGGCATACCTGTCCCATGGTTGATCAGACTAAAAATCTTGGTTTGTTAATGGATACTGATCTTCGATTCAAGCACCATATTATTAAAAAAACCCAAATCGCGTACGCAAATCTTAAGGCGCTGTTTGGTCTCAGAGACGTGTTGCCCCGGAACGTGAGAGCGACTCTTTGTGACTCCTTGGTGTTATCACAGTTTAATTATGCCGATGTGGTGTACGGTCCGTGTCTTGATTCGGTCAGTAAGAGTAGAATACAGAGGGTACAGAATTCATGCCTGCGCTTTGTGTATGGGGTTCGTAGGCGCGACCATATTTCTCCGTTTCTGTGTATGTCTGGTTGGCTGTCTATGTCTCGGAGAAGGCGGATGCACTCGGCCACTATGTTTGCGGCTATTTTGGCATTCCGGGTGCCTCAATATTTGCATAGAAAAATTCGATTCAGATCGGACGTACATCATCTGAACTTAAGGCATCGCCTTATCATGGAGCTTCCGCGCCACACAACTACAATTTTTAAGCGCTGTTACTCATATAATATTGCTGAGCTATGGAATGCAATGCCCGATTGTCTGCGGTTTCTGATTCCAGTTGCTAGTGTTGGTGGAGGTGCGTTGTTTAATGCCAATAAATTTAAGTTGCTGTATAGACGGACTATTTTCAGTGAGCAGGGAGACGACTAAACATAGTAGTGTAGTATTTGAGTGTTTAGTTTTGCTATGATTATTAAATAAGTAGGTTAACTGTTGTGTTGTTGCATTGGTCCTGTATATTTTTTTCTTACAACGGTTGGGGTGGAAGATCGGAGAACTTACGAGTAATCTCCGAACCCCCTCCGGTTAACTTCTATCTTCATGTATACGCTGCCTGAATTGTGATCTTTATGTTATGGAAGTTACTAACGACTATTATTATTATAGATTGCAGGCACAGACTCGTTTGAATACGAATTCGAGCATTTGATGCAAAAATCTGGTAAAAATGGGGTTGCAACATGTGTCTGAGATGCAGTATTTATGACTCTATTTGTTATTTCGTATTTAATCCTTTTTAATGGAAACTAGAAAATTCCCAACAACCAGTTACAAAACAGCATAAATGTTGCATATTAATGAAATATGAAAATTATTTTAAATAAGCACATTTAATGATGTCGTATGTTACTGGAAATCAACGTTACGAATGTGTTGGCTGTTTGGTAGAAATAGTGGTGCCTATTCTACGTTATCAGTGCTTTTATCATTATTTCCTATATGTTTACTATGTGTCCGAACTTCCATGAGCGGCAGTGTAGGTATGTATACTAGCGACAAAAAGATGTAGGTACATCCTGCACTTTTATCGGCGCTATAACCCACAAAGTATGCAACAAATTTTGCCTTCTTGAATATTCCTAAAAAATTTCATTTCTATCCCTATGCTTTTTTACAAGGTTGGGGTTGGTTTTAGGCTGCACTAATTACACTGGAATATAACAATGTCAGACCTTGTAACAAGTGGAATACATCAAAACACTATTGTTACCTCTTTGGTCCTTTTTTTTCAAACAACAATTTCAATAAATTTGAGAGTTTATTTGTTAGTGTATTTCTAAAATCAATATGTCCTCAATACATCCTCAATATGTCACCAAAAATCTAATATGGCGTCAACAATAACTAGTACATACAATAAAATTAAACTTTTGGCGAATTATCATAAAGATACCCAAACAAACTTCTCAAAACCAATACTCACGCAGACATAAAATAAACATCCCTACAGCGTGGGTGAATCCACTTCGCCGTCGCTACGGTTCACCGAAGAAAACAGGGTATACTTATGTTTGTTTACAATATTTAAGTAGTCCAAACAAAAAATAACTCCTTGACAGAATAACACATCTCTCATATGTCAGTCACGCTTACGATTATTTTTTTCTCCAGCATCGGTAAACGAAGCGATTAACATAAACATAAACGTACAAGCACAGGGGTGCGGAAAGGTAACAAGCGGCAGAGTTCTTTAAGTCATAAAAATTTACTGATAATTTGAAACACATGAAGGCGGTATCTGCGTCTTTCATCCTGGAGTATTATTCGGCGTTCTTGAAGCGGGTTTAGGGCAAATAAACACAAATAATATACATACATATGTATACATAAGAAGTGTACTTGGGATGATAACCAACTGTCTCGTTGCTGCGCTTGTTTATAAATGTGGAAGACCCGACTGGGGCTGCGGGCGTTACGCCGGCAAATGGCGTACTACTACAGAAACAGGAAGGCACCAGTGTGGCAAAATAAATAGTGATCCATGGATTGGAAGCTGTCGGTAAATGGAAACCGTTTGTTTGAATGTGTGAGACTTATGTATGTACGAGTGTTGCTTCACAAAGTAGAAGCGGCTGAGATTTTGAAGAGGAATATTATTATATTACATAAGTTAAGATATAGACAGTCCATCTACCGAAGCATTTCTCAACCGGGGTTTCGTGTGATGTCGTCAGGGGTTCCGCGGAAAAATAGTAACAAATAGCGGTGTCGGTCGCCGGTTCATGAGCACACTTTCAGTGTTATTTTTATGTATTATTTTAGCATGGGATTATTATTTGAAATATTGGATTAATAAAAAGGGCAATCCATGAATAATTTTGATTTCTAACCCTTAGTCCTTAGTCAACATTCTAGACTATTCATTAACTTCAATTGACAATATTTACTTACAATTATCTGTTACATAAAAGCAAAATAACCTCTAGGAAACAACAATCTGGCAGAGTTATTGGTCAAACTCTAACATTGTTTTCAATATTTTTGTCCTTCCAAATGTGTGACAAAATAAACCTATAATTTGAATCTGCTGCTCATAATGGTAGGTACTTTAGGAGAAGAACAGAGTTGTAGGTGGTGGATTTCAACATGATCTTTCATTCCAGATAAGATAACTAACCTTATCACCAGATAAGTTCTGAGCTTCTATGACGAAAATTATGTCTGTCCTCATCATAGAAAATCAATAAATATACAGAGTGAGTTGCAATTATAGACGAAATTTATGCGGATAGGAAGCTAAAGTGTAATTTCAAATTTCGTGACTGCATTTAATTAAACAAAAAATAATTGAATTAAATTGAAGTAAGTACTAATTCTGACAATGAAACAAATTTAAAAGTGCTTCACATATTTTTATTTATAATTTGGTATGTTTTTGCATTTAATTTTCACCTCGAGTTATAAATTATATTGTATCAGTCGAATTTTCAACATTGTGTATGTATGAGCAAGCTTATTCTTATTTAACAAACTTTAAGAGAAAATACAGAGATCATCTGTTATAGATACAATTAGTGTGTATAAATATCTTCTACTTGGGTGTTTATTCTCACACTTTCTTTCTCAGAACGTAATTATTGTTCTGACTAAAATGTTTCATAAGGACTTATTTATTTTTTCAATACCTTAAAAAATACTAAAATATTAATAAAACAGTATTTTAAATTGCTCTAACTTCTTAAGGAATATTAACTTGTTATCAATAGGTCCATATGAAGCTTTTTACTCAGAATAAATGTTTCTTAATTTTTAAATTTTGACCCATGATTTTTTTTTAATTTATACTGAATTTATTTATTGAATTATTTGTAAAAGGTACTTTTTGTATTTTTCGTTTTCGCATTGTTTGATTTGTATTTTCTTCTCCCTTCCTTTGGTAATACTTGAAGGAACTAAAAAGAACAAATAAGTTTGTATTGCTAAATTATAAGCTAAATTTCTGTGTTATTTTTACAGAATTCACATATTCCACAACCATATTCCTATGAAATTACCACAGTATCACCTTAATTTGACAGGGCATTTTTTAAATTTTACAGGAAAAATACATTAATTTCACAGTAGTAAGTAATATTCAATCATTGAACTGTGTTTCTTTACAGACTTGTATCTGGTTACTTGAAATGCGTTACACTTTTTTCTGTACGCAAAAAGTACTCGAAATGCCTTGGAAAGGACATAGTATATTTTTTTTTTGTTGGGGTTCCGCCAGATTCCAACCCTATTTAAAGGGTTCCGCAAGAGTAAAAAGGTTAAGAAACGCTGGTGTAACGTGTTTCATCAAAAAGCTGACGTGAACAAGATAAATGTCTGTACTTACCCGACGAAATGTGATGCTGAGAATAAATTTTTTTGTTAAAATCACAGTTAAAATCACTCTGCAAAGAGAGTAACAATAGTAATCATCGTTATGTAACCCGTTTCTTCTGGATATAAATATTCTTTACAACTCCAATGTAAAGAGTTTATTTTATGTTGTTGATTGTGAAAACAGGCCTAAATGCAGCTTTAGTCTAAATGAAATCCACGTAAAATAGTAAGTAATGTGGCATTACTGTAATTAACAATCATAGCAATCGATGTAGAAAAATAAAAGGTACTTTTCCTGTAGGTTATTGTAGGTGTTCAACGTACCTAACTACCCCTAAAAGTCATACATAGGCCACCAGACGGACACGTGCGATACAGAAAGGAAGCGACAAAGCGGCCGACCGCACCGCTTCGGATAAATCGCGTGTATAAATGAAATGGGTTCAGGATTTGAAATCAGCTCTGGGGTTGCCTTTTCAGCCGTCGTCCTGCGTCGCAGTCCTATTTACCGCGTCCTCTATCTCCAAAGACAGGTGTGTGCTAAAAAAATAAATAAATAAGGCCGGGCTTTAGGGTTAGATATGTGACGCATTTTACGTCCTCTTTTGTGGTATTCGCTGTTTACGAAAAGAGGTTTTTGTTCGCAAAAGATTTCTCGCAAGGATTGTGCAAGTTTACTGTTAGACAGTTAAAACAAATATTACTATTTTTTTTCTATAGAAATATAAATTAAAACCAATTCTAATTCATTGATTCAATGAATTAGAATCCCTTTTGCCGCTTTGTGTGATCATTCTCCAAATATTCAATTTATATTTTAAGTGACTGTAACTTTTTAAGGAATTAAGAAGACTTTGCGAAAACTTTTGGCTCATGATACTTACATTTTGTTGGGGAAAAAGTAGGCAGTTACTATAAAAGTTATGAAGAGCAACAATAAAACATTCATTAAATCAAATCTTGCATTATATGGGTTGTGCCATTAATGCTTCTAAAGCGAAATAGTATATTACTTGACGATCAGATAACTAGGGATATAAATCGCGAGCATGAAGTGTATACGCGAGCTGTAGGCGAGCGTGTAAACATGCGAGCGATTTATATCCGTTGTGTGCGACTCGAATACGACGTTTTACCTGCGACTCAGAAATTCTATTTTATATCAAATATTTTAAATGTATTTGTCAAATGTGGCGAGGCGAACTGTCACATAACTGTCATCCACGTAGGTTTTGACAGACTTTGACACTAGCGTTGTATAATGATGGGGATTATACAGGGTGATTCAATTTCGAGGCTACCGTGGGGATCTCGCTTATTAGTGGAGATAGAGTCTATGTTTAAATTTGGCAAAGTTTCGTCTTTTTGTGCTGATTAATTATCTGAAAAGAAATTTTAGCAATCATTTTTCATTTTAAAGATATCCGCAAAAAAACTGATGTTAAGATATTGTTTTTAATTTTTTATTCAAAACCAAACGTAGTTAGACATTTGAAACACAAACATTATACAGCGACTTTTTAACAAGGAATGCAGTGGTATTTTTTAATTTGAGATAACATCAAAGATGGCGGCGTAACCATGGCCAACTTTTGTTTTTCTTATGGGCGCCAAGTTGAATTTTGGCATTTTCCGATAGTCGTGTTTTTTCTCATTTCCGCAATGGCGCCCATAAGAAAAACAAAAGTTGGCCGAGGTTACGCCGCCAACTTTGATGTTATTTCAAATTAAAAAATGACACTGCATTCCTTGTTAAAAAGTAGCATGTTATTGTTTCAAATGTCTAGCTACATTTGGTTTTGAATAAAAAATTAAAAACGATACCTTAACATCTCAGCTTTTTTGCGGATATCTTTAAAATTGAAAATGATAGCTTAAATTTCATTTCAGTTAATTGACCAACACAAAAATGCGAAACTTTGCCAAATTTAAACATAGGCTCTATCTCCACTAATAAACGTGATACCCATAGTGAGCCTCGAAATTGAATCACCCGGTATAGTTATAGATACGTATACAATATACTTATTACATTCGAGTCGTAGATAAACAATATTATACGACAGTTATAATGCAAGAAGGCGCCACAAGAACGTGTCACTGGCCTTAATTGCCTAAAAATATTTTAAGAAATAAATTATAACAATTTCCATTCTAAGGAATCTATATTAGAACACCTGTATGGTTACATTCTTGGAATGTAGATATGATTTACATACAACAAGTACTTGCTGCCCAGTTTTTATACAGTCGATGTAAAAATGCAATTATCTTTAAAACAGTATATTTTTGTTATATTTTTACAGTATATTAGGCTGGAACCATTTTAAATGAAAAAGAATATTATATACCAAAAATGGTATCTTGTGCGGGCAGTTCCAAGAAGGAATTCGATATTCATGGAATATAAATTGTTTGACAAATGTAGGTCCAATATTATGAACACGGTGGATACAAAGTAGTGGTACTGTGTCTTTAAATTGATAAGATTATTATTATTAATCGAATTCAATTAATTATAAATCACTTCAGAAACAAATTCTAGTAAGTAGTTCAGACATAATTAGGTTCTTAGACAAATATAGCAAAAACTTAAAAACTATTAGAAATAAAAAAAAGTATAAGAATTTAAAAGTATACAGAGACATAGGTCATTCCTTAAAAAAACACTAACATGTGCTTGTATCCCATCATGCAAGAAAAATGCTGCATAATATTTTTCCAAGAAAATCAAATCCAAAATATTGGCAATTTGGCAATAACACAATTTAAACTATCACATAATTTAATCTACATTAGTATACAGGTATCTTTACAATAGTGCGCCATTTTGCTATTTATTATAAAAAAAAAATAAACGGGTTTTAAGCAATCCCTATGATTATTGTTATCTTTTACAATCATTTAATCATTTAAGTAAATACAGGAGTGACTGCTGACCGTAAATTAATAAAGCAAATTAGCCTCAAGCTTATTTTAGGAATACCTATTACTCATACATAAAAAAAAATCAAATTTCCATACAATTCAAATTAGGCGACACATCTGATTATATCTAGCGGACCGCGAAATTCCAGTTTCTTCTCACACTAATAAAATGACAAAGATTGTCCGAAGAAACTTGTTGACCCATAAACAAAATTAAAGTGGAATTCTGCCAACCAACACCGAGCCGGTTATGTAGTGCTTTTTATGAACTAATTAAGTAGAAATTTCGTCCACGTCAATGTCAACTTACGTCAACATCTACATAGCATTACCAGGCAATTGACATCTCAAAGCCGAGCGTTTTTTTAACCGCTTCTCGATTCGTTTATTTGTGCGTTTGAAAAAAATCAAAGATAATGTCTGCGTTGGCTACTGTGAGAGGTATCACATTGTTTAGTCTACGTAATAAATGGAATGACAATGATGGTGTAAACAATCTGCGGTTTGTCATGGTGCATGTTTACCCCATCTTAGAAGATCGTGGGAACGTGAAGAAGTTTTTAAAGCTGTGCTAATGTTAATGTAGTTCTGAGTAAATTCATGCGGGGGTGCTTATTTGTCTTTGTGGTAAGCTTCTCGTTGTCAAAATAAAAGTGACGTGTCCTCTCTACGCATTGTATCATTTTAAATTACTTTTCGTTGAAATGAAAATCGTCATTATAGTAACAACTAAAACTGATAGTTAGAGGTAGATGTTTCTATGCATTTACAGTTCTTGGAAAACACGGAAGAAACTAATTATATCTGATTATTCAATTCCTATGTTTAGCACGAAAACACTAGCTTCATCAGCATACAAACAAGTAAAATAATTATGAAATAAGTACTTTTTGGCTATGATATTCTTGCGTTCCTGACATGTGTAGGCTTTTTTTTAACTTTTTTGAGTTACCTGTTAGTTGCTTTTAAATACCATAAATTAAATTTAAGCCCTATAAATTTTCTTTTATCTGTAAATTCAAGTTAAATGATAGGATTAATTTGTTCATCTCTTATTATATAGACCATGCCAGAAACTATCGTGTTCGAATGTTAGTGCACACCCGACGTTTGCAACTGATGACGAAAATTTTGCCTCGAAAGTCAAGTATTTCAAGAAAGCGAATTAAATAAAATTTTCCGTCGATCGTTTATTTATGAGTCAGTTTAGTGAATACGAAATCGTTTATTAAACAACTCTAATAATGCACGATTTCTATTAATGCATGATTTGTTATAGCCAATCACACGTCGTAAAGACGTCGTTTGATTGGCCAATCGAACATATGTGAAATGAAAGCTTCCAACCAAAACATACCGCCCTCTAGAACTGCCAGTGTCAAATTACATAAATTGTCATATAACATGCATATAACCTAAAAAGACATTGGCGAAGAAAAATCTATGTAGACGACGCTAGAAGAATACGATCTACGAAAAAAATTTGTGACCAACTGGAATTTTAAACGGCGAGTAATGATCTCGACAATTAACGGTCTCGCTACGCTCGAGCGTTCAACAGTCTCGATCATTAATCGCTCTTTTTAATATACTTGTTGGTTAAATAACCTCATCGACTACAGCATTTTATTTTTTGGTTTAATATCATCGATAAAATTGGAGCTATTCCTGACCAAATTACATAGACTTATTATTAAATCTTCTCGAATAATAAATTTAAGATTAATAGCCGATAGGAAATGTTTTTTTTTCTATTTATTGATTTAATTGTCTATCTAAAATAACAAAAATACTAAATAATCGTTACGATTATATTTTATGTATATTTGAAAAACTAATAAATTTATCATTTTTCAGAGAATTAATTGATTTTTGAGTATACTTATTGATCAGATCCTCTTTATGGAATAGTCGTTTGTAAGCTTACAATAACTAGATTTTTTAATGAAATGTAACGTTGTTTGTTAGTTAGAGATTTTTACCATTAACCATGAACCAATTATATTGCTTTTGCAAACAAATAAACTGTATCAGCCGTTTACTTGAAAATTCGAAAACCGGTTTCTTCAAAAATTGGATATTTGTGTATAATATACAACCTATTTGCCACAGTTATGTTATCGTTATTATATGTAATCTATGTAATTCTCTCGTCTAGTTGAAAGTAAATAATTATTATGAGTGAAAATACGCCATACTATGTAAACATGTAAGAATCTTTTTGAGAATCTTCATTTCTAATAACATATTTAATCCAAACATTTTAAACTAGCTTTCATCCGGAATTATTTGATTATAATTGAATTGTAATTATTAAGATTACTCATCTGTGTTTTACTCTCAACAACAATATAATAGAAATTCCTTGAACTTGGCGTTCGCAAGCGATAAAGTTCTATAATAACCAAACGCAGTGAATCAAACGGTTCTACCCCAACACACAAAGGCAAAGACAACAAATAGACCGACCATTCAAATCCTTTATTGGGATCTTGATGATTTGGCTTATTCCCAAAACCCACGTAAAAACACAGTTTCCCACTAAAGACCAATTTTATTACCTCGCAGATGATCTTTTTGGTTATTTTTAGCGCCAACCTCTGTTTATAATGAAGCCGTTGCCACACCACAATACAGGGATTACTGCGTGTCGCACATGTAATTTACACTTGCCTTAACTGGCACTGGAATATATACATATAGATGTTTGTATGCGGTTTGTAATTTTATTGGTGCCGGAGCTTTGTGTAAAAGAGGAATTTCTATAGTCTATCGACAGCTGCTTCTTCAGAGCCGTAAAAGAGTTCACAGAATTTCCCGTATTTTTGGACCGCGTGATTGCTTCGCTTTGCATTTTATGGGCAACGAGTGCGTCTGTGAACAGTTGCTCAATGGTTCCAGAAAATTACCAACTAACGCGTTAGTAGTCAATGTACGTTAAATTAAAAGTCTGCTTTGTGTATATGTGGAGCGATCTGGGAAAAGGTAGCTTCTCGGAAAACAACAAAATAATCTGTACAAGTTTAGAGCGAGAAGATTATATTGTTCACAAAGAGGGACTAGCTAAACAATAGACAAATTCTTAAAGTTTATTATTATGTATTTATCATTTTGATAGTGTTTGTGACGCCATAATGATTATATTATATGAATAGACACGATGGCTGATCATGTTACGAGCATTATCTTCTAGCGAGACCGGATACTCCAACAATTTTGAATAAACATTTGAGAAGAGAGACTTTTGGTTCTGAGTGGGAATAAGGAATAGACAAGGAATAGACAAATAATAAACAATAATAATTAAATCTATTTTTTTTCTTTTTTATTATGCCTTTAGAGACATTTGGGCAGCTATTTTGCACAAAAGAAACATCAAGCATTAAGTTCTGCCAAATAATCAGTCTTCTTTCGATTTTTTGGACAAACAAGAAGCATATCCTCAAGAAATCGCTGAGTTAATGCAAAAAAATTGTCAAGATCGAACAAATTCGTTCTATATAGTATGATCCGATTTTCAATTGACATGATACCTCCCAGAGTCTAGACGAATTAGATCTAAAAAACAAATGGGCAATCTGTAATTGAAATAAAAACTTCTATTTCAAATAGTCATAGCAGAGCATTGTACATTGTGTACCCAAGTTTTGCTAAAATGTTTCAATTTGTATTTTTTTTTAGATTTCACAATAATTTAATGAAAATAAGATAATAATTTGTCATTTTAATAACAAGTGTGAGATTCAGGAATAATAGAATTGAAAATAAAGTTAAATAAATGGCACATTTTTTTATAAATAATAAAAAGAAATGTGATGGGCCAGGCACATGACGTTATCATACTATACAGCAGTGCCTCGTCATGGCAATCTCAACGAATTAGCCTGTTGAATTCGCGTTCAACGCAAAAGCTGATGTTCTGACAATACTGTCAATAGAATCAAAATATCTGTCAAATTCTGGCTAAAAAAAACTAATTTTAATGCAGAGACGAGCGATCTCGATCAAATAGAATTTGATCATACAGCTAAATTAGTAATTTTACCAAAAAATGTCATAATAATAATAATAATAAATCTTTATTCTGATGTTAGTAAAATGTAACATACAGTCGTCATACACAAAATGTAACATGAATAAATTACATGAATTAAGTATATTGAATTTAACAATATAAAATCTTGACAAAAGAACATCACATGTAAAATCACACTTTAAAACTTGTGTTCTAAAACAGTCTGTGCGTCATAGAACGAATGTTTTAACAAAAAGTTCCGCACCCACGTTTTAAACTTTTTAGCCGGTAGTGTCTTTACCAGTTCTGGTAATTTATTATACAATTTTATATCTTGGAACGACACACTCATTTGGCTAACTTTTAGTTGGTGACATGGAAGCACGTAGTAGACATAAACTATACAAAATGTCCTCAACTTTTATTATTATTTAAATATTTTGACGACATTACAGAAATGGCGGCTCATTTGCAAAATTGTTGAAAAATGCTAAGCCTTTGGGCCCTTTTTGAACATAACTTCTTTCAGCTCTAAATTTAATCATGAAGCTTCTACGCAGCAGTGCCTGCTCTTTGCTGTATAGTATGATAAAGTAATGTGCCTGGCCACATCAGATTTTTCCCTTAGTTTACCAACTAGTTATACCAAATGTTCAGGGGACCCAAAAAGACATTTCCGCTAAAATCTCAATTTTTTGTTCGCACGATAACAATACTTTGTCATACCGTATGATAAAGCAAAAATATTGTGTTTATTAATATATTGTGAAATGTTAAAAGAATAACGAAATATTTTAGCGAAACTTGGTATTTGTGCTCTTATCACGATTTACAAATTCTTTTAATACTCTTTTGCTCTATCTTATTTCCTGACTTCATTTGAAACACTACTTTTGATTTTTAATCAACTTTAAATTTAAAAACCCCTTTCTTTTCAAATTCATATACAGGGTGTTCCTAAATACCATGTAAATACGAAAAGGGGTAATTCTTTGGCTTATTTAATGACTAAAAATTCATATAAACTTAGGTCCGCAAACGCTTCGTTGCCGATCTACAGGGTGTTGAAATTTCAAGATTTTTTTATTTTTTTCTTTATAGCTGTTTTAGTTTTTGAGATATTTAGCTTTAATTTGGAATATGGGTTACGCTGTAGAACTTACATCATTGGGCATACCAAATGGTTTTAAGAATCTACAGGGAGATATTTTTTCATGGGTCATGCCACTCATGCCCCCTTTTCTCCTCATGAACTTTTTTTCGGTGCGCCGCTGGTGGATTCTAAAATAGAAAATGCATTTTTTGTTTTGTTCTAAAGCATTTTAATCTTTTGTAGTTTTTTCGTATTTACCACCGTTATCGAGAAATAAAAATAAAAGCTTTTCTGTGTTTCGCTAGACGAAATTAAAATTTTTTAAATAATTGGTCTGGTATGCCTTGGCTTGATTTAGATGACCTTTTGTTTGTATTTATTTTGACATTTTATTCGCCACCAACTGTTAAAAATTAACACTAGACAAATAGGTGGTGATTTTTTCTTTCAGGAAATATCGGCATGGCGTCAGGGACGCCGTTACAAAATGTTACAGGGAGTGGGGGGTGCAAGATTTTTTTTTAGTTTTGAAGGCTGCCATAGTAGTAATGACTATGCTATTAACTATTCTGTAGCATTTGCGTCTTGTGTTAGAGAGCCCATATTATTATTTATTGGTTACTATTCTAAAAAGAGTCATAACAAGCATGAAAATAAAAAGGTATATGTAAAAAAAAACCAGCCCATATTGTTCGTTAAATTCAAATCGCATTCACTCTGAAAAATCGCTTTTATGGTACATTTTTACACATGTCTTTGCCACGGTCGTGATCCCCCGGTCAGATGCTGGACAAAACGTATCTATTATATATTTTGATATTGAGTGGATTCCAAGTAATTTTGCCGCATTTCTATTGTTTGTGTAATTAATCATTTTTTGTTAATAATTGTTTGTAATTATATTTTATTTAAGACTCATTGACCTCTTTTCCTAGAATTTAATTTAATTTTCAACCAATATTGTAGCCTTTGGATTACTTATTAATATGCTAGGAGTAATTGTTGTTAATTTTCTATAAGAATTACTAGCACGTATTCATCGAGTAAGACCCAATGTATAATAAACCATTTCTCAGCGTTCAATAAACACGAATATAGACTTTTCAATGTTGTCCATTTTCTCTGAATTATTGGTTTTAAACATTATCTCTCAATAACACGAGTGAATGCTAACTAATGTTGTCGCCCTTCTACTATTCTCGATGTACACGACCCAACAATTCTTATAGCAAATTAATGAACGATGCGAGTACATAATTCACTCAGTTGTCGAGAGATTGTTGCCGAAAATACAGGCACAACATTGACCAAATTGATTATTCTATAATCGTATTAATGGAACATCCGATAAAAAGTCTTAATAACAAATTTATAAACAATAAAAAGGCTACAATATTACTTTAAAATTTACCGCATTAGCGTGAAACAATGGCCAAATATAGAAAAAAATCTGATGTGGTTAGGCACATGACTACCACACTATACAGCAGTGTCAAAAGCTGATGTGCTGACAATACTGTAGAATCATAATATATGTCAAATCCTGGCTAACTAGTTTAAATGCAGTACGTGCGATCTCGATGAAATAGAAATTGCTCATGCAGTTAAACTATTAATTTTACCAAAAAATGTTATAGACATAAATTATTCCAAATTTCGTCTACTTTAATTTATTGTTTACTATTTTGACGAAATTACAGAAATGGCGGCTCATTTGCAAAATCATTGAAAAATATAAAAAACTAAATATGAAGTTTCGTCCCGATACCTTTAGTAGTTTGTCCAGAATCGTCCCCACAAAAAAAACGGGTACACACACATCCATACACACATACACACACACACACAAACATTTTTCAGGGAAGCCAAAAGGACATATTTCCGCTAAAATCTCAAAACTTTTTTCGACACGATTACAATACTTTGTCATACTACGTATGATAAAGTAAAAAGCGTTCACATTTTAATTTGTGTGATAAAGATCAACGACGAAATACAAAATTGTTATTATGTATTATTATTTACTATTATACTAACATAGCATAACAGAGCATAGAGAGAGTAGTGTCATGTATCATAAGATAAAACCAAATAACATTTGCCTGAATTGTTTAATTATTCAACGTCTTTGAAATGAATGTATGAGAACCCAAGTTTTTTAGTATTAAATAAATTAAGTTTCACATACAAATTATTTGGTTTTAAAATAGCTATTCTATGATAACCTATATTTCTAATGCAGTTTCTGAAGTTGGTCCCATATTCCAGCTCCCTGCATTTTCCAGTTTGTGTTTCTGGACGCTATCAAAAGTTGTTATAACTATACTAGAAGTAAATGGAACCTAATAAGTAGGATTAAATGAAAGCTCAGACAATAATGATGGTCATTTTGGACGTAACCTGGGAGTAAGCGCCACCCCTGTCCGTATGTAATGGCGCCCCTACGCTGAAGCGCCTGGGGCCGTTGCCCCCTTCGCCCCCCCTCACTGCGGCGCTGACAAGAGCAATAAAGAAAAAACTAAAAAAATCTTGAAATTTCAACACCCTGTAGATCGGCAACGAAGCGTTTGCGGACCTATGTTTATATGAATTTTTAGTCATTAAATAAGCCAAAGAATTACCCCTTTTCTTATTTACAAGATATTTAGGAACACCCTGTATATTTAGTTACTTATGTAATCGTAAAGTGCGACTCACCATGTATATTTTATTGCTCGTTGAATTGGTTCAGGAACCAGTGAACGTACACGGTCGGCTGCCGTTTACATCGCCATCTTGTAAAGATGGCTCTTTTGGAAGAAAATAATCATTTTTAGTTGCTCATAAACGAAAAAACCCAAAAAACTTCAGTAAATAGCATAAATATTATAATGCTAAAACTGCTTAATTTTTTTCACATCAAAACTGTTTGTTATCTGGATCACCGAATAAAGTCGGAATACTAAATATTGTTTTCTGCGGTCTATTAGCTAAATCTCGACGAGTATGGACAATGGACAAAGTCGGTAAAAAATCGGCCCATTTTCTTTTATGGGGGTATGTAGGACGAATCTGCCCGACAAAACTATGTTTTTAACAGACACGCAATACTGCCATAAAACTCTCTCTCAATTGTTTATTGTCAACGGACATCAACACCAGAAACAGTAAAATATTTATTCCTGTTACAAATTGCACTTTAATTTTACAGGTTTCAAATATGCTCGTAAACATGTTCTAATAGATTTAAGTATTTTTAAATTTTCGTAAACACCGAACGAAGTTATAGCAGCGATAATGAGTGTTAGTAGTTTGTTTTATGTCCGCAGGGTTATTACTGTTAAATGTTACAGTGGTACCACCACGGTAACAATAAATATCTCAGCAGTGGCTAATATATGTATCCTTCGCTTGCGGTTTATGTTGCGGTTTACAAAAGAATTATATGCATTATTCAAAGTCTCAACTAGATTGTAATAACAATAATTTCCAAGCAATTCCAGCTTATATATCCTTTGCAAGATAACGCACGCAACATTTGAATGCGTTTCATTTAATGTTAAGTGTAATTGCAATTACTATTCACGTTTATTGGAGTGAGAGTTGAGGACAATATAAATCCAATTTGTGAAGCATTATCTTAAATCAATGGCAATTCTATTCTACTATAAAATATGGAATTTTAATATTTGATCCAAACTAATCTATCGAATCACTTCAAAGAAACAATCATTGAAAGAAAGCACTCTACAAAATAAAATAAATAATGTCGGTTACCGCGATTATCACGATTACCGTTATTAAAGCGCTAAATTATTTACTGAGGGGGTGGATTTTCCCTGGTGATGGAAGTATAACGAGTTGGCGTCTCGAGCTCTTTCCTCCCTAGAGTAACCCCAATATTACGCCAGATATTAAGCTTTCGTCAAGATAAATTTGGATTTCAAGGGACCGCCCCACTCCGCTCTAATTTTAGCCACACGAATCCTTAATTCCAACAGCCCTACACACGATCCTTCGATATTTATCTTGATATCAAGCTGGTGAATAGACTCAATGTAGAAGTCGGGAAAGAATCGAGTTGCATTGAATGGTTTCAACCACCATTTTCTAGCCAGAAGGGAAAGCTGAGATATCAAAGGAGTATCTGTCGAAATTATACAGTGAGCGTGTAAAGTATGGAAACATGACAAAATCTCAAGAACGGTTTGCTATTTTAAAAAATCCTCGAACACGTCGATTTATAATTATCAAAATATACCTTATGATATCAAATTAATTTTTAGCAGATATATTTTTTAATGATTTTGACAGATTTTTTAATTGTCTTAATGGTAGCATAACATTTTTATGGCTTTATATAAGAATATTTTCGAGAAAATGACAATTGAAGGTTATGAAATAAAAGTGACAAAACCTCCGGAACGGCTCGACCGAATTTAACAAAATTTTAGAATTAAGTATTTTTCAACCATGTAAAGTCACTGGCGTTATTATCGTTGATGCAACAGTTACAGTTTCTGAGATATAACTTCAAACTTTTGAATTTTGAAATAGAACTCCCTGTATATTTTGACACTTTCTGTTACAGTCTTCCATTGCCTATTCAATGTTACTACGCTTGGTACAGTATTATATCAAAAACATCTAGAAATTAACTAAAACCGTTATTACTTAGGTCTAAAAATTAGCAAAGAAAAAATGTTTAACAAAAAGTAATCACAACTAAAAAATAAACCGATCAAATTTAAAACAATGTGTTCTTGTCAATGGTTGAGAATCCTCATATACCAACCAGAGTAGTTGCAGTAGAAAATGTAATATTGGTTTGTTATCAATTTTTACTTTGTTAATTTTTACACCTAAGTAATAAAGGTTTTTGTTAATTTCTAGATGTTTTTGATAATAATGAAGACTGTCAAAATATACAGGGTATTCTATTTCAAATTCAAAAGTTTGAGGTTATATCTCAGAAACTGTAAACCTTGCATCAACGACTTCACATGGTTGCAAAATACTTAGTTCCAAAATTTCGTTAAATTCGGTCGAGCCGTTCCGGATGTTTTGTCACTTTTGTTTCATAACATTCAATTGTCTTTTTCTCGAAAATTTTCTTATGTAAGGCCATAAAAATATTATGCTACTATTAAGACAATTAAAAGATATGTAAAATTCATTAAAAAAATATAAGGTTCTCATTTTAAAAATATGGCGATGACGTCTTATGTTGAAAACAATTGAAGGTAAAAAAATTAATTTAATATCATAAGGTGTATTTTGATAATTATAAATCGACGTGTTCGAGGATTTTCTAAAATAGCAAACTGTCCTTGAGATTTTGTTATGTTCCCATACTTTACGCTCCCTGTATATGATAGGAGTACTCCAGAGTCCAGATGATATTGGAAGAATTTTAACAATGTTACACTAAGAATACCTCTCATTAAGCGACCTGAGAACCCTTACTCGTTGATTTGAGCTGTACAGGCAAAGCAAGTTTTCTGACTTGTTATTACTGTTATTTTTGTATCTCTTTTATTAATAAAGATAGTGACATGCTGTAAGCAAGGAAATGTTTAGGAAAGATTGGGCAACTTCGTAATTCTACTTCATGCTTGTACACTGTAATTAATATTAAAAACTAACGCGAATAGGGTATTTGACTATTATTGGAAAACCATCTTAGTGTGTTTATTCCTTCACTCTACATTGTAAATGCATTATTTTTCGTAATTATTTCCTCAATATTTCATAAAAACCAGCGTTAAAAATTGAATCACAAAAAGTCCCGCCAAAACGATACTTTCTGTTGTTTGACGTCACCCGATAGTAGATGTCCAATCGGCCCATATGGTCTGCATCGGCATTGTCGCCGTGTGGTAATTGTGTTGGATGATGCGTTGTTTTCACAATTTCTACATATAAATGGGTTGGTTATAAATGGTATATAAATCCACAATGCAGAAATATGTCAAGAAAAACTCCCGATAAACTATTTGTACCTGTTCCGCAAGATTTGAAACTGCGAAGAAAGTGGGCTCGTAGAAATCCAAATGAAATAAATAGCGGAGAAAGGTATTTGTCGGGCAATTCCGTCATACGAAAATCGAAGATCGAAGAAGCAACCGTAGACACGTGTTGAAATAAATAGCGGCCAATACAAGTGTTTTTTTGTTGTGAAGATTACTTCGACATAAGTAAAACTGACTAGAATAAGTTATCTATCCTATTTTCGAACCAGGTATTATCTGTTCCGACAGCTTAAGGTTAGGGCTATCCTAACCTACAAAGTTATGCTTACATGCCACTTTAGTGCTATTAAATTCAAACGGGAGAAGCATACGACCGCGTTCGGATAACCCGGTATTGTACGGTGAGAGTGACGCGCTGCATAATAGGCGGACTACCGGCATACGGCGTTTATATGCATATAAGAGAGAGACAGCCGAGCGAGGTTATCTGAGCATTGCTCTCCCCATACCCTACACTGACAAACCGAACGCGCTCTAAACGTACTAACGAATGACGTCACTGGAGACTGAGCCAATTACAGAGCGCTTTCAATCACGTGATAGGACGTGAATATAATTCAATTTTAATTTCATCAAAGAAAATCTATTCATCAACGACAGAAATAATAAACTTTAAATTCATAAAAAATTTACCTTATAACTTCTTTAAAATAAATGGATTAAGATTTATAGATAACAATAATTCACATGTAGTAAAGTATGTAGATACGTAAATTTATCTACACTGGTTATTTTTACGAAACCTTTATTGTACACGATGGCGTCGTCCAGAAATACGTTCTCGTTTCTGTTGCGCTTGTTCAGAAAACAAAAACACCTCACCGCGGGGTGTGGTAATGTTAATGTATTACGGAACATCCCTACATAGATTTGTACGGCCTGTGTATTTAGGGGATTGAGCGTTGTTGTTGTTCAGCCGAATTATAACACCTGTCCACCCTAAACTCGCCCTGACACCTTCCTGTTTACGTTAGAACTCCTGTTTTCCTTAATATATCCACCGCAATGTACTACCCAAATCATCCCGTGGGATCAGAGATAGTAAATCTGTGAATTTAAGTATTATTTTTAGGTAGGGAGTTGTTTGAATAGACAGACTCATGTGCTGTGAAAACCCAACGATTTAAATTAAAGTTTTTATTCGGATTATACAACTGTGTTTTGGAGTAAAGTTGTTATCTTACGCAATTCTAATTGTTTTTTTTTGTTATTACGTAGACAGTAAACTAAATGTCATTTCTATTATTTTGATTAATCATGCTGTTAACATGAGACAGAGTCTACAGTCTTCTCAGTTAGTTAAATGGGAAAGTATGTCACGAATGTTAGGTAAAATGCGGTTCTTTCTTTACAAAGGTTTGCCTACGCACAAAAAAAAAGTATGTCGTAGTGGTAGTTATTGGCGGTTTCTGTGTTTCCTACAGTCGGACGAAACGAAATCGGAATAAAATACGCAATTACTCGAAAACAGTTGACCGGAAATTGAATTTTGTTTATATTGGTAAAATTATATACTGTGAAGCAAAAAAAAAGCGATACAAATTTTTAATTACTCGCATTCCCAATCATATTTAGTTAATTCAAATATTTCGTTAAAAGCGAATTGTTTATCTTAGGCAGATAGAAAACATACCATATTCGCAATAACAGAACGTTTCAATCTGATGTTATGTTACTTCATGTATGGCTAAAGACGATACAGCATTTCTCAAAATATCTGGTTAATTTAATGAGAAAAGGTGTATTAAAATCAGTAGGTACTGACATTTGTTTGGTTTTGGTGAAAAAGAACAGTAGGTAAGTGATTACAGGTAGTCTCTCTGTATAGTGATTTTTTTCATATATAGGGTGAAAATTTTAAACATCGGTTTCTACTAAACAAGCAGTGGAGGTAGACGTTTTGAATGAAGGCATTATTTTAGGTGATATTGTCTTCAGATTCAATTCTGCTATACCAGACTTGTTGATCTAAAAATCTTAGACAAAAGTTACTATTGTCTGCTTGATTTTGTAAAGATTGAAATGAAGCTGGAATCTACGTTTTTTGAGTATGACACATCAAGTAACATAACATTGGATGGAAAAGTTCTTTTATTGCGAATATGTTTTCAATCTTTACAATTGAATCTACTAAATATGATTTAAACATTTTTAATATTTTTTGCCAACAGGTATTATAACTACTCACCACATTTTCATCACATTTTACGTAATAATACGTGCTTTACGTCCATTGTCATTCTGGAAAAGTAAACATTTGTATTATCATGGTTGACAAATGTCAGATGTGCCATTATAATATCATTATAATCTCAGCATGACAACGGGATAATTCAACGTCACTGTGTGGGATATTTGGTCCAAACAGCTGTCCAATTTAATTTCTAGTGGAGTATTTCTATTGATTTATAACAGTTTATTGTTTATGGTAAGGAGTTCAAGGCGACTAACTTAAAAAATAGAAAAACAAAAACTGTCATGAAAATTTGGTGACACTGGGTATTTTTTGTGGTTTCATTTCACGCTGAGAGAAATGTACTTAAATACATTTAGTGGGATAATTATTTAATATTTCTGGATCTGTTATATTCATAAAAAATCTTTTTATTTTTTTAAATCAATACTAGAGATAGAACTTGTCAAAAGGTGCGCTATCGTAGTAGATGCTGTTAGGAATCTAGATAACCAGATTTATCTTAACACAAAGTATTGGTCTCAATGTAAATATTCAGTTGACTACTTTTACTTGTACAATTTGGAAGATTGATCATCCTTGAAGCAGTAACAGCGCATCGTAGTTAGTTCAGCGCAAACAAGTGCATCGAAAACGCATAGTCACTTGCAGATATGCAATACATCGAAACAAAAAATTAATGTGACGTGTTTGGATAAACTTGCGCCTTGAATAAAACCATGTGGTCCATGGTCAATTAAAGAAAATATAAAAAAATAGTTACATACAAGGCGCTATTCAACATCATACAAAATAGAATATTTGCACAGTTTTGCAACAGGAGAAAATGAAAATGAAATAGTAAGAAAATTAAACTAAAAAGGTTAGTACAGACCTTTGATGAAACGCATTTTTTTAATATTAGTAATATTAGTAGTTACCTTTAGTTGTTAGTACACAATAATCTAAAATGCCTGTATTAAGATAGCAAAATTGACAGTGAAAACAGTAAACACACCTTAATTTTACTGTGAACTGCAGAATTATGAACGGTTATGATAGCACGTCAATAAACATTATAAAGGCCGTGCAAATCCAAATAATATATAGAGTACGCCTTTGATATACCTATTATTACACTGTTCGTACGTTTGTATCTACACATACAACTAAACTTGAAATGTACACAATCGTCATACTCGCATTTGGATTAAGGACACAGTTACGGGAGGTATTCCTATTCCAAACAATAGAGGTCGCTGATCTTCACCGGTGTAATACTGGCTATCGTAATTGCAGTTCCAAACGCGCTGAGCATTCGCATCTGGCCCCGTGAACAAATAACATGTCCGCCTAAATATCTGCCGATAATCGAGTCTAATGTAAGTTAGAGGTAACTTAAGTAATCGGTAGATGGCACTGTTTGCAGTCGCTCATCGTGCAGTGTTAGCGACATTCTACGTGTGTCGTGTTGCATACATAGGTCATTTGATGCAGTGTCTATTGAGTTTAATTTTTGAACTACAAAACTGATGTTTAAAATTGATAGTGTATCCAAAGCTGTGGTTGACCAAACCAATAGAAATATAAATTAGCATGCGCCCACACCGTCTGTTGCCGATAACTGACATTAAACACCATGACAATAAGCCATTTAGTTTAACTTCATGAATATGCAAATGTCAGACCTTTGAACATTGAAGTTAAAACCAGATAAATTATATTAAGTCAAACTGAATTTTACGCTAGATAAACATCACAGAAACCCCAGACAGAGAATACTTCAACCGTATCCTGCTCAAAGCCATGTACTTATTTACCTTCTCTATAGCATTTGAAAATAGAAAGCTACATTGAGTAGTTGGTACAATTTCTAGTGTAATTTTGGATTTAACCATTCGCAATTACTAGAATTGTTCGTGCGGAAGCGAGTCTGGTTTTAGGGTCCGAGGTTCATTTAATTTGATTAACCTTCTTTCTTACGGGTTCGTACTACGTATACATATATACGAAACGGACCAGTTTCGATGTACTAACCGATAATCTTTAATTTAGATTGTAAAGGTTTTGCCGGATCTCGCTTGAGGTCAGCACAATCGATTCTAACCCCCGTAGGGTCCCATTCATTCCCGATTTAGTTTCGTGAAGCCGAAACTACTTCCATGCAAAATGAATAGGTGGGTGATTAGAACTTTCGGAGTTTTGCGAAGCTAGTGGATTTATTTATTTGATAGTTTTGGCTCTTTTTTCGATTTATTCGAGGTAAAGTGAGAACTGATATAAATTTGGAATGAATTCGTGCGAATTAATGATGTAATCCACCAAAAGGAAGTGTATCGTAGATTCGGAATCCTAGCATTAATAGGCGTTGTATGGATATGAAATTTTGACGGTGCTTTTTTGATGTAGTAGGTATTACAACCTGGAAAGTATATAAAGGTAATAAGAAAGTAATTAGCGTACTTTATTTGTTTAGTAAACGTTGCTTTTTTATGACTTTCCAGGGTACACTTAAGTCAATTGTTTTGAATGATTAGAAATCTACGATTTAGAAACAAATATTTTTTGTAAGACAACATTGATTTTATCGTTTATTCCTTGTAGTTTTTACATCCTATTCTACCCGTGGTAAGCTTCCGTTGCATTTTGTTTTCCAAATCTCCACTCTACAGTTTGCATTAGCGCAGTATACTTTCTCTTTAAGATGCTAAACAATTTGTATCTTTTCAGTAGGATCGGGTATAACATGGCTTTAGAACTAAATTAAATTATTATTTAATTATTTGAATTTAATTTAATTTTTATAATAAAATTTAATATTGTAATAATTTGAGAAAAAAATTTGAGTTTTTTTGATACATATTCGGGAAAACAAACAAATTCATAAATCTTTAAATTCTATCGTCTTGCCTATACTTTTGATATTATTATTAGCGAATCAACCACAGATTATCCAAAAAGCAAAGGTCAAAGTTGAACGTAAACCTAATCATCTCTATTAATTTGCTCACCGTTGTTTTTCTGTTGTGTTTTTGTTGCTGCGCGATATTTTGGCGTTTTGTATCGATGATTGTAAACTTTTTTGGAGATAGTAATACCTCTTCCAGACTCTCGCGAGACATAGCGAGAGACATAACATTCGAATTGCCAGAAGTCTCTACGGATGCAGATAGTCGGATAAAAATCACGCGTTCGCCAAGCGGCTCGCTTCATTTGTGCGCTCTCGTATCGATCCATTCAAACTGGATGGTTGACGAGGCGCATACCAGTGTACCCGAAGGTTTTATTTACGACAGGGGTCTGATTTATGACATCAAACACGTGCGGCGAACGGGCTCTTCGAGCATCAATGCAACCCGAAATGTACGTAACGAATGGAAAAATCTATTTAGTATTGAAATAAAAAGGATTTTAAAATATTGAACACAATAAATTTATATGCAAAATACAAGTAGTTTACATTGATATTAAATTAAATATCCGATAGTATTTTTTTCTCGTTTTGTGACGCCCCCATTACTAATGGAAATTAAAATTAATAGCAATATTAATTAATTAAAACTAAATAATATATTATTTATCTCTTTCAAATAAATCTTATCAGTTCCAAGTTACTCCAGTCTTATTTTCCTATGTTGTCTGAATCTATTGAATCGTTTTGGTACAGTTCTTTGATTACTTGGGCCAGCTGAGAACTACCTGCTAAGTAGGTATAATTTTACCCTCATTAATGGGGAATGTCGCACAAGTGTTTCTCGTACATTGGAGAAAAAATATTTATTCACTGTCGACAGACATTCAACAGTCATTCTTGTTTTATCTTTCTCGACAATCGCAAATTACTACTGCGATATACATAGGGCAATTACTAAGTTATTATTGATAATATCGTTACATCCCAGTATACAGGGTTGGTCAAAATACCCAGAGCACTCAAATTATTCACCAACCGTAAGCATTTTCAAAAATCATTGTTTGATTTTAAACAAGCTATCGTCTAAATATATTTTTAATATATTTTATTATAGAAACTGGCAACCTTTCCGTTTTCTAATAGAACAGATTTATTTACATTTTATAATTAAGATTGATTCTATGATTTTTTTGTAAGAATCATTTTTTATACAATGCATCATTTTTTAGTTATAAGCAAATAATCAAAACTGATAATCTTTTGTTTTAACTAAAGGGATAAAAACAATAAAATAGAAAAATAAAATTAACTGTTAATTAAATGTTCAAACAGCAAATTAAAATAAATGTGGGAAAAAAATCAGTTTCAAAGTTCAGGAGTTTTAATTAATTGCTGATAACTAAAAATGATGCAGTTTATAAAAACTTGTTCCTACAAAAAATTCTTAGAATTAAAAAATTTAAAAATATACAGTATTGTTCTATTTGAAAAAGGAAATGTTACCAAATTTCGATAGCTAGTTTAAAACAAAAAAAAATGTTTTTTTCTTTATTTTTTTACGGTTAGAGAATTATTTAGTTGTAATTTTAACTAACTCTGTACAGATATGCACTATAATATGTGATTTACATTATACAAAATAATAATTATGCAATTATTTAAGTTTGTTTTATGGAAAATCGTTTTACTATGTCTTATATTAGTATATGGTATCTAATACAAATGATCAGAATAAGAAATCAATAGCATTTAAGAAATGTTTCAAATATTTATTATATTTTATATTAAATTTTTATTTACGTTATTCAATTAATTAATAATTAATAATGACCACAATTTCAGTGAAAGTATGAACACACACTATCCGCTGAGGCAGCGGCTACTTCAGCGACGTCCATTCTAAGTCACCACCAGATGAACAGAGAATGCACGAGCTGAACGCCTAGAATGTCTCACCCAGGCTCGCCGAACTTTTCGCCTATTTATTCGGGCTGAGTCTGGAGCTAGCATTATTGAAGCACCTTTACATCATACTCTGGTTTTGTAACAAAACCATGCAAATTATTAAATTATGGACGCTTAAAATGTTCCTTCCGTAGTACCCTTTGTCGCGTTTTGCGCACACAAAAATGTCTATCCAATTTGTTTATAAGCAATTAAGATTTCCCATTTAAATTCGCCGATCTTCCCCATAAATTCATATTTTTTGTTCTGATATTTCTCTCAGAAATACATCCAAACCATTGAAATTCATAAGGATTTATGACTCCTCTAATTGCCTGAGATTTGCTCGATTCCACTCTACACAGTACACAGGTGCAGCATAATGCAAAACAAATAAACCATTTCCATCCTTGTCGAGATATCCCACTCCGAAATCTCCCGGATCGGAGCTTATTGCGTTTTTACTCATAATCCGCTCTTACCATTTTTTCTATTCCTTTTTCCTCTTCTCCAGTCTGGATAGGTACAGAATTATTCAGGGCTCATGAAGTGCCCCGTTAACGGTTCAGTTTTGCAGAGGCGTTTCATGAAAACGAGCGTCGACGTAGCGTTGAGCAGCCCTTCGTATCCCCACCAAAATCTTCCCCCCGCTTACTCGAGCGCTGAATTAAATATCACGCGAAAGGTGAAACAAAGGCTCTCGTCGCTACCGTAATTAAAAATATTTCTCTTTTTCGCTGCCGGGGTGCTTCTGCAGTAACCCCTCTTCGATAAAATGTCGACGTGGACTTTTCAAGCACGACAGCGATGGTAATATTCTTTTCCGTCGCATGGAATTAGAAGAGTAAACTTGTTTGTGCTTGCTACTTAGGGAAATGCATACACTTCATCAGGGGTTGTGTTTCTTGACAGTACAACTCGAGCGCTGTTTTCTGCTTTCAGCTTTACGCCGTTGATTTAATGTCCACTTCAGGAATTTAATATTTACGTGACAGCTAAATGGAAGCTTATTGCTTTGTTTGCCTGTAGTGTCTCTCTATAATTTACTACATGCCCTTTGGGATATTACTCGTGTTTTTCTGTCATATTCTTGATTAGCATTGTATAATACATTCAAATGCTATTTGTACAGTATGAAACTTTCTAAATTGAAGCGAAACTTTTCTCTACGGAGAGTTAATTCAGTTGCTAGCGGATAAGCAAACGAATATAATAAGATAAGTTAGATTTTATTGTCTTAAATTAACTTGAACTTTATTTTAATCTGATTAAATTCAGATTAGGGAGATGAAAAAATGTGGTTGATTGTTCTATGAACGCACTCCTCTTTAGTCGGCATTTATTTTCTTTTATCCAATTATAAAAAAAAACTTTTTCAATTTCTAAGAACAACTTAATCAAATTCGGAGGGTGATATCCTTTAAAAACTTCATACGACAGAAGAACAACAACTTTATTTTGTTATAATACAAAAATATATTTAGGGGCCCCTACTGGCTGTCAAGCTAAGAAGGATGAACTTTACGGATTTCTTATTACTTAATTTTCAAAAATATAATTATTGAAACTATTTTACCTTGGATGACAATAAAGAAAACTAAGAAAACTAAGAACTGATCCGAGTATGCTTTTTTTGTGTGAAATCTGGCTCTGAAGACTGATCTGAGTTTTGAGAAACTAAAACGAAAATGCAAAATATGCAAGACAAACGTTTTTCTCTCAACAAGTAGACAGAATTAACAATTTCTTCTTTCAGAATCAGATTTTACAGAAAATAAAGCGGATGATCGATTATCAGTTGTGCTATTTTAGAATCAAAGCATTAAGCTTTGATTACTGTATTCTGACAAATTAAGCAAAATTCAGGGGGGGGCGCTTGCCCCCCCCTGGATTTCGAACCCAACTACCGCTACGCAAAAAATGAAAATGACAGGAATGGGCGAGAAATTTGTCACAATTGAAGACCGATAAATAGATCTGATCTATAAATCGGTTATTATCATATCAGATGGATCTTTTGATCATAGATCAGGTGGATCTCGCATATCAAACCGACTTGAAAGCTATGTTTTTATTTAACAGACAGGTCAGTCGCCGCCCGGCCTGTATGTAAAATATTTTTGCGGCTAGGATTGAAAGTTATTAACTAAACGCCTAGCGGGCAATTAGCATCTTTTGTGTCCCTACAAAGATGCAAAAATGACATTTTCGTATAGTGTAGGATGAAAAAAAGTTACTAGATAAATGATGACTATTTCGATTATTATCGGCTATTGTCACCAATGTCAGTTTTATTAGATATTGCGATATTGCCCTCTCGTAACAGTCGCGAAAGAGCCACAAGATGACAATATACGGTATCTAAATTTTGCGCTGCAGTCCAAAATAAGTATTGTTGTATGCACTTTTATTTGATCGTACTTATTAGTTTCCATTACTTCACAATTTTTGGCACTGCTGAGCAGATTATCTTAATTACACTGGATGTTAAACTAATAAGCGTAGAATATATAGATAAGGTATAATAGTCAACTTTTGGTAGTAGACAAAATTTTGATAACGAACTCATGTCCAGATAGACGCCGTTTAGGAACTGCAGAGAGCCGGAATATTGTACCAACTTTAGAAATTGCTTTAGTAAAGTAGGTTGTATAAAGTATCATAGAATAACTATTTTAAAATTAAATAATTTAAAAAATTGGTACTAAAATTACAAAACTTCGGTTAATGAAAAGGGAGTTTCAAAGTTTAATAATAAAAAAATTCAGACAAAAGTTATTTGGTATTAAAAGGGCCATCCATGACAATAGATTCTCTATGCTGTTTGTAATATTGGTATCTACCATTTTATGATTCTCTCCAGCGTTGACACAATACATTTCCGTACATGAGTTCGTTCAAAAGTTAGTAGTTGACCTAACATTGTCGCCTTAAAAGTGTTCAAGTATAATAGTAAAATAAAAAAATATTATTTTGTCGCGATTATCCTTACCACAGAATTTTCAAATTAATCCAGTTTTCTCTACATTTAGTCATTATTTCTCGTTAACGAGGTAAATTTGAAAATAATATTGTTGCCTTTTTATTGTTTATCAAATTGTTATTAAGATATTGTATCATATTCTCGATGACCACGAGCTAGAAATTATTATAGGAAATTAACAACAATTTTCTCCTAACGTATTAAAAGGCTACAATATTGGTTGAAAATTATATAAAATCTTAAATTCTAGAATAAGAGTTCAATGATTCAGAAACAAAATATATTTACAAACAATTATTAATTAATAGTATATTATTTGACGAGCACATAACTAAGGATATAAATCGCGAGCATGAAAACATGCGAGCGATTTATATCAGTTGTGTGCGAGTCGAATACAACGTTTTATCTACGACTCATAAATTCCATTTTATATCAAATCTTTTAAATGGATTTGTCAATGGTGGCGAGGCGAAATGACAAATAAGTATCATCCACGTAGGTTTAGATTGACTTTGACAGTACGTTCGTATAATGATGACAGTTCCTTTAAATAATGGTCATTATTTGAACGAACTGTCATTATTATACAACGCTAGTGTCATTATAATCATTGGCGCGTATCATGATGGGGATTATATAGTCATAGATACGTATGCAATGAATTTATTATATGTGAGTCGTTGATAAAAATATTAATCCTACATTAATAAACGCTAGAAAGACTTGAAATTCAACGAATATCAATATATAATAAGTAAGTGTTGTCGAGCATACAGGGATCACGGTTATGGATGGCTATTAACACACAAAAATGTGAACAAAAACATTTCACTACCTTAAAGCGATAGAGATTTTTCAGAGTGTATGCAAAATAACACAAAACGAAAATGCTGCAAAACAGTTAATGGCATAGTCCTTAATATTACGTCACCATTTAATAATAAAAAAAAATTTAGCCCCCCCCCCCCTGGAACATTTTCAAACGGCGCCCATGATTTTATGCTGTGTTTTATTAAAAATGGTAAAACATAAATTTGTAACATTTCTTCATATTTCACATTTTTTCTTATTTAACAATATTTAAAACACTTAATATTTACTTGAATGTTTATATTTGTCGGAATAATGTACCACAAGTGTCTGATTTAGGATCACTGTCTGATTACCTTAATTAAGGTAAGCATATTTATAGAAAGCCCTACATGTAAATTTAAAATTATAAAACAAATCCAGTAGATGTTCGAATCAGAAACCGATGAACATTTGTGTTTCGGTATATGAAAAAGGGAACATTTAGGGTCGTGTTTTTTTTTTATATATTCGTCCCAACAAACAAAAAAGTCCCAACAACAGGGGCACTTTTATCAGAGTAATCAAAATGTTGACACCCGACTAATCAATATGTCTTGGTGGTGGAGAATGCTGATGGGCATTTTGTAGACGACCACTGTGCATTCCTAATTAATTTAGATAACTACTGAAATTGTAGGTTTTCTTCAAGTGAAAAACCATAAATCTGAAACTCTTGTAATAAGGACAACTAGGAAGAAGTGGAGATAATGGAGATAGAACTGTTCATTGTAGGTCAAACGAATAATAATTCAATGGCCACCACAACCCCACAAAAGGGAAAGAAGATGTCCACAGAGGAGATGGTTTGACGATATTAACTTTCTTAATGTACTATTGAACTGGGTAAAACGTAATATAAAATACATATGGGTCCTCTACGAGGTCTGACCGAAAAGAAAAAGTTAAAGTGTCTGTCCATACATACTGCCAATAATTTATTTTGTTACTTTTTATTAACCTAGACGATTTTTGTAAAAACACTGCTACGGATACAACACTGCCTTGCAGAAAATAAATTATGTTATTCCTTAATGAGAGTATAATTTATTCAATATTTTGAGCACAAGATGTCGCCTACCGACCTGTCTCCAAGAAATCAAACACCCATCAATCGATCAATTTCGCATAACTCACGCGGCAGGCCGTAATACAGAAATAATTGATCAATAGAGACGGATGCACACGTTGGACGAATTGCAAGCCCTGTAGCTCGAAGCCCGAAGAAGCCAATCAATTACCATCGGTTCGGAAGGAGTCCCCTTTTTGCTCGGTCGGTTCTTTGAGATTTGCCGGCTGTTGCCGATGTCGTTAGTTTGTTGTCGGATCTACCGAACGGCAATCCATCAAACTGCGATCACGTGCCCATGACTCATTAACGGATTAGTTGTTAGTGAGTACAATGCGACGGTAATTGGATAGAATCGGATGAATCCTCGAAATGCATAATCCTCGCGCTCCATGCTCGACGTGGTGTTGTCAGGACGTGCTGGCCTTACTTAACAATTGTTTCGGAATGGGGTGCCGGATTGCCGGTCCCGTTATATTGTTTAGCTGGTAACCTGTTACGCTTACCGCTAATGAATGAGCGCTGAGCAGAACTCTCGGCAGGATCCAGTGCGGTGGTCCGAAGTTCAAAACTTACGAAGGTATGTTGTTATGTGATTATTTGCGGGTTTGGGAGTTCTCACATTCAAAACAACAAAAAAATACTTCAATACCAAATCTACCGGGTGACCGACGTTTTTTTGTTTATAAAGCTGGACGAATGAAATTTGGGAAAGTGTTAATAGACAAAAAATGCCATTCTTTGGGATACTCTTGAGGTTAATATGATTTCCGGCTTTTCAGGAAATGACGTCATCATTGAAATTATAAATGGCACCCGATATTCTTTGTGTGATATTTTCAATCAGGATGACATTCTGAACACCAATTCATATCGATCGTCAATTTTTATCACCAAGGCAACGCAAAAATAACTTTTTTGTGTATTAATCTAGGTGGCTAGGGACTAGTGAAAATAGTCGAAAATTGTCATATAAACACTAAATCGATTTTGGCCGACATTTCATTACTAGCGCCCTCTAGCATGATTTAATTGGTTTTTGGCCACGGGTACCCAATGGCCACACCCTGATTTTTTGATAGAAAACATCTTTCCGATAATATGATACCAAATACTTGGTATTTTGTTGAAATTCTTAGCATACAAATGTTGATAGAAGCAAGGAATTCGAAAAAAATATTGACCTAATGATCAAAGTCAGCGTACAAGTCAAAGTCACTCAGTGGACTACTCGAAGGAAGTACCCTTAAACATCATTTTCACGCTACGATTATCAGCAAAATATCAAGAATTTGGTATCAATCTGTCGGAAAAATGTTTTTCCTCGAATACTCAGGGTACTTCCATCGAGTAGTCCATTGAGTGAGTTTGACTTGTACGCTGACTTTGATGATTAGATCAATATTTTTTTCGATTTCCTTGCTTCTAACAACATTTGTACGCTACGAATTTCAACAAAAATATCATTGTAATAGGAAAAATGTTTTCTATCGAATAATACCGATATGGCCATTGGGTACCCGTGAAAAAAATGATTCGCTGGCCAAAACCCAATGTCAAACAAAAAGCAAAGTCTTTCCGGAAAAACCGGAAGTCATATGACTTCCGGCTTTTCCGGAAATGACGTCAAGAGTATCCCAAAGAATTTGTCTATTAACACTTTCGCAAATTTCATTCGCGTATAGTAGATGAAAATAAGAAAAAACACAGGCAAGCAGTCTCGGTCGACTTGTTGACTCAAAAAAATTGGGAAATTTGGATAGTGGTGCCCAGCCAGAATAATTAGAACGTTTGTTAATCTGCAACGTTTTGACACTTTATTGAATCTTCATCAGACAACAAATTACTAGAAGACATTAAAATCCTGATATCAAATAAAGTAAGCAACATAAATATGTACTAGTTATTTAACCAACAATAGTTATCAATCAAATGTATAGGAAATGGTGCTAAACAGGCGGGATGTAAATTTTTAACCTATATCAATTAACGATGTAGTCTACCGGAAATGTTTCTTAGATTCGGAATCCTATGTATGGATTTTTTACAGTGGTTTTTGTATGTAGAATTCCACCCCGAAGTAAATAAAAGTAATAAAAAGAGGAATTAGCGTATTTTTATTAGCACAAAAAAAGTTATGCTTTTTACGTGAATTGTAATCACCGATTTGAAAACAAATATTCTTTTCCAAGACACCAAAGACTTTTTATCAGATGTGTTTTATACTATCGTTCAGATTTTTTCACAATAACATCCACCACAATTTTCATTTGTGCCTGTATTATATTTTCTCATTGCATTTCATTAAATAAACACCCGGGAAAGTAAATAAAATGTTGGTAAATAACCGATGTTTACCTACCGGGTGGGTAAATATTTTGCCCATCCATAAGCACAAACGGACGGGTTTTTACATTAGCTAATTTGATTTATTTTTCAAAATAAGTAGTTGTGCAGCTTCTTTGGGCTATTTCCATCTGTAATACATCTTTTAATCTGAACATTTCTTAAATTTCTTTTTAGATAATTCATTCAACTCAACATAAGAATGAGCTTTTCATTTGTTCATATTTAATCCTTTTTGCATCTATTCAATGTGAAGAAATGTTCATGAACTTGTAATTTCCAAACTTGAGTAGTATTCATTTTGTTCAATGGGGTATTCCGGTGTTTTTGAAATTGTCATTTTTTACAAAGTATGGGTGCTACTGTTTGCTACTTCACAAGTAAAATATCAAACATTGTTTTAAATTAAGAGAAATCGTTGTTTGAAGTTTGAATTAGGATTGGTCTTTGTGACGTCACAAAGACCGCTCAAAGTGAGCGACTTGACAACGTTGCTATATCTAGGGTGCACGTAGTAAATTTTTGTCTTCTGTTGTGTCAACGTTTAGAATCGATCGTTTGTTGACACCTGCTTTGGTTATTGAGGTTATATCAAACACTTGTTCAAAATGTATAAACTCCAACGCCGACATTGTTCTGTGCTGGGCTGTAACAGCAGTAGAACAGTAACTCCTGATAAGATTTTCTTTACATTGCCGACTAGCGAGATGAGAGATGTTTGGCTTCACGTTTCAATGATCAAATCATCTCTCAAAAAAGTTACCTTTATTCGTAGTCAAACAACAGGGTCGCCAACCGTCAACTTGGCCGATCAGGTGTTCGAGAGCTGCCGCTGTTGCCACCGCTACTAGGGATCGGTAATCATCGTGTATTTCCGAGGGTGGTCGGTGAATTCAAACAAAATGCACTTTTAATTGCAATTATCTTATAGAAAAACTAAATCAAAAAGCTCATAGCTTAACTATATGAATCCTCATAAATTATACAATAGGTTAAACCGAATATCTGCTTAAATTTTGACATGACCGGAATACCCTATTATTGCATTCGGGCCTTCATTTAACTGACCTTGATAATTTTATGATAACCGTTCCTCAAGACGAATCACTGACAGATTGGTTTTTAATAAGCAAATAACATTGACGTTTTAATTGCAAAATTCAAACCAACGTGTCTTTCATAATATTGCCAATTTGCGAGTGTTATGCCGGCGCTACATAATGCTATGAAAACCATCAGCGTTGAACATTTGGTAGTACGTCGAATGGTGTTGCACCTATGAGCTAGACACGATGCGACGTCCTACCAAACGTTGGCAGGTGTAGTATCGTGTAGCTCGTTCCTTACAACCGGCACGACCTTTCAAGAACAAAATCGATAATTCACACAGCTATTATAAAATATCACTCCGCATTTCTATACATAATACAACACAGCACAGTCATATATCACACTTATGTAAAAACAATTAATATTTAACCGTGCACGCCTACACCACATTACCATAATAGCAAACAATGCCCGTAGCCGCTGGTCATAGGCGTAAGTAAGCCAATCTACTTCATGGAGTAAATTCAGAATTTTGAGGTCGGTATCTCAGCTCGATCGTTTATACCCGTCAAGGTTATTTACACCCGTGTCGAAAACTTGACCTGCTCTACGATCCTCCCTTCGAATATACGAATTAAATTTACAGAAGATGTCAGTGGTGGTAATGCTGCCATCGATTTAGCCGATTTAGCGATTCCTTGAAATGTCGAAGGAGGATTTTGCCGAATAATCGTGCTCGTGAGATGTAGAGTCAGAGAGATGAGATTAGGTTTTTTTCTGTTGGCAAATCCACCTGACAGATTGCGGAAGATCCTGACCAACGACTTTCACTGGTATGCTGTGGTGCTATTAGCACATATTCGAAATGCCAATGTCTAGGTCGACGGCTCTTGTGTTGCGCTCTCTTGTAATAGTTGTTTTTTTGTTAGGATTAGCATTTATGCGTAATTTATGGCGATGTTAAAATATCGTTAGAAATCATGCGTAAAACGATGCTCGTGAGATCTAGATTTTTGTTAAGTGTGTATGTTCATAATTAATAAGTCAAGGCAAACGTGAAGATTCAGCATCAAATGCTAAGTAAAAAATGTGGATTTTTGCAATGATCTTTGTTTTCGAGATTTAACATTATTGAGATTTATTACTGCAAATTATTAATGCACAGAAGGTTGAACAATAAGGTAGAATATGGACAAAGAATTACAAGAAACAGTTAAAGAATTTCGAAGTATCTGCCACGAGTTCTGGTACAATCCAGACTACACAAAATAATGGAATTGTGGCGTGCTGTCAATGTGAATGAAATTATTTATTTTATTTTCTTATTTCATTGTTTGTAATATAGTGTAGTACATTTAATGTTTTGCTTTTGTTATGTTTTGAAGAGTAACCACAAACAAGTTTGCCGGTTTTTAATTGAAGCTTTTGGATAAACTGTTTTTGTATCTTGAAAGATTTTGTAGAATTTTAAACAAAAATACACCGGATACGTGTTCAGCTTTGACATATCTATCCTACATCATTTTAAAAGTTACATATCGGATTCATTGTTTTTTGTATTTTTTTATTTTTGTCTGCGAACACATAAATGCTGCGTTTGTACCTTTCTGTCTTTCAAAATACCCACCAATTCAGTTGACATCCGCAATATAGTGCGTTATCAAGTTAGGATTGCTAGGTAAACAAAGTAATTTGCAGGACCGGGGTAGAAAAAAGCGGGACAAATGTCAAAAAAGGACACTGTTTTATTAATTATAAAATAAATAGTCGGGCACAATAATTATATCTGAAAGTGGCAAAGCTCAAGAAAAAAAACTATACAAGAGAGTTTCTTGTGAATATTGATCTTTTAGGCAATATATGAGCGGTCCCTCAATGTTTGATAGAAACCGGCTTTATTTCTTTTTCGTGCAACTAACCGTTTCAAATATATGAGGGTCTAAATTGTGGCTGTAGGTAAAAGGAGGATACAGAGGATACCTTTTAATTTTTTTTGGTTAATTAGAGAAAATACATTTTTAATATTGGTGCCACTGCATTGTTCTGAATTAGGGAACACTATAGATAACACTGGCTATACTATTAAAAATATGTCTCTTATAATTAAGCTACAAATTGGCAGTGTTCAAGTATTGATAGGGATATAAAAGAGTAAATTAACGAGTAAATTACCAAATAAATTACGTGATTTCCGGATTTTTAATTTCTGTACCTTTAATTTTCAAAAGTAATTGCCGTTAGTATTTACCGTTGGTAAACCACCGGTCCCACAAACAGTGGTCATTTTTTCATGCGGATATTGGATCATTTGTTATCAATGCCTCTTTCCACTCTCTTCATTAAATATAGAAACATTCGCTATACATTCGCGACACGATCCACTACCACGGTCTGCTCACGCGCATAGGCCACGCCTACAAGTGACGTCAGTGCGGGAAAGAAGCGGAAGTAGCGTTATTATAGCGTTAATTTCCATGGCTGCCTTAGTAGCCATTGTTGTTGTCACGGTTGTAATGACATTTATGCGCTGACGTCATTGCGAGAAGTAGCGTTCGTTGCCCTGGTAGCAAATATGTTGTTGTGACGTTCAAGCTTTTTTGACAATAAAAGCGTTGGCATGGTTGACAACTTGTTAACCTAAATCACCTACAAAAGTCAAAAACTAAGGATGTATTTGGTTGCCTAGGTGCCCGTGTCAACATCCTGCTCGCAGTGACGTCATGGGCAGAAATGAACGAATTTGAGACACGAAGTGGATTGTGATTCGCGAGTAATAGCGGATGGTTCAGGTGTACCTAATAAAAAAATTATACATTGTTTTATTTGGTAAGATGGATAACCTATGACAGGTTAATCGCCAATGGCAAAAATGTATCTGTAGATTATGTAGTCGGGTGTTAAAGAATTATCCGGATCAAAAAAGTGGTCATTGTTTGTGAAACCGAGCGTTGTTATTTTGTCGGCTATCTTTCTACTATAAATAGTACCTACATTTTGATTATAGTCTTTGTTTTGGTCATAATAATTCAGGATATTATACATTAATCCTGAATCCAGTATATTCTGCCAAATCCAGGACACCTGTCAATATTAGATAAAGTCCATCTTGAATTGCTTTCTTATGTCTTCGGAATATTTTCATCGTCAAATCTAGCTCTGAATCTCGGCCAAATCCGAATCACGTCCAACCTCCTCCGTTGCTGCGGCGTTTCCACAATTTAACTAAAACGTACCGTACCGGAATTTCGAACCAACCACCACGGTAAGAGTCCCGTAAGCTGTCAAGCGCTCTCAGTCTAATATTGGCCGGGTGTATTATTTACGACGACGAAATACCTCTTAAATATTTATCCCCTGGAAGCAGTAAAACTATCCGGCCGAGACGTGCGATTCGCCGCATTACTTTGTATCGCCCGCAAGCCCCGCACGGAAACAAATTGCTCTCGTAGGAAATCAATATGGGCGATTTCTCGGCATCGGGTCGCGCTTTTCTTTTGTGGGTAATCGGGGCACAAGACAGCCCCTGAATATAATGGAGGAATTCCAAAAATAGCGATTATTGTGTCGATGCCTTCACCCGGTTAACCCTCTTCGGTGTAATTACTGCCGACTTTGACTAACAGTGGTAATCCATTATTTACTAGGATATCTATTTCTGCCCTCTTGTAAATCCTGGCCCGGATTTGAAAAGCAAAGGGGCGACTTGTCGATTTTCACTCTTTTGTATGTTGTATTAACCTGCTAATTAAACTACGTTGTTGAACTATCTTTGAATAAATTTGTTTAAATCCAATTATAAAGTATTTTCACATAACCTTCAAAAGGGAATAGTAGTACATAGTAACTTCTGGGGCCTTCGGGTCATATACTGTGGATTTCTGTCACACTCCTTTTTGTACCGGTTAATCCCTTGTTTTGCTTTGATTTTTGTTCAAAATCCATCGATTTATTACAGAGATACAGAGATATGTAGCAGTTATAATTTTTTCATCAGATGACAGTACTTAAATGCAGAATTTAATATACGTTTCTGAATCACCTTTAGGCATTATATAACATGCTTAAGAAATGTAGAAATGAAAGATCTAATATGGATAACGCAAACGCGAAAATGGCGCAAATTTAAGCGAATGACGAAAAAAAAAAACGATTAGATATAAAATGCATTTTTATAGTCTCAGATATAAGAAATTTGTTATTCGTTATACTCGAAATAGTATTTGTATTATAATTTTACATTTAGGCACCTTTCGAAAAAAAGACAATCTTCTCCGTTGTTCTGTTTCTTCAAATTACGTCAAATTAAAATCACCGACCAATTACGAGAATTTTTAGAAACCGCTTTCTCCATGTTAGAATCGTTATTTTTTGTGGCCGCAGTTTAAATCAGTAGCCCCAGAAAGGCACAATTACTAAATTTCAGCTATTTAGAAAATATTGTTGGAGATCTTAGCTACCACCATTGGATCCGCCATTTTGTTTTTTAGTTTTTTACTTCGGATTGTAAAGTAGTAATTTGTTTTTCAAGCTACGAAAATCACATATGTGCAATTAAAATTATTTGTTTCTGTAGAAAGTTTTTAAAATTCAAAGCTACACGCTGGAATTGCAAAATTATCAATTAGAAAATTCGTCACAATCCTAGGCTGATTTTTTCACGAATACATTTTTGTATTTTTCAACTTTTTATTAAACTTCACATTCTTAAGACACTATTTTGGTAATTCAGAAAGTTAAATAAACGGCAGATATTTTATCTAATTAATCGCTAAACCAGCAAATGCTCAAATTCGTTAGCGTGTTTGAACTATTTTAAACAATTTTATATATTACAAAACTTTTCTGATAATATTGCTATATCTACTTGACACACCTATTTATTTTTTTTTTGATCTAGATATTTGATATTGAATTGATCCATAAACTTATGCTATCACAAATTTTAGAAAATTTAAGAGTAAGCATACAATCGTTCATACACACCATTTTATTTATTTTATGTCCTACAATACATGATCATAAAGTGACATTTTACATCTTAGATACCGGGACAAAAAATGTTACTTAACGCCCGCGAGGGCGATAAGGATTCTTTATCCCCGCGCGGGCATTACGGGTTGCCATGGTTATATGTCAAATATATCAAATATTTGTCATTCAAATTGTAAATTTTAAATCGTCAATGTCAGTTATCGGCGATTAATGTTCTAACTTTGACAATTAATTGTCTGTATTGTCGCTCATCGATGTCAATTATTGGCGTTAAAGGTTATAAGTTTGACAATTAATTGTCTGTATTGTCACTCAACTCCGAATTGTTTGTATTGTTATTCAACTCCGTAGATACGCATGTGACTTGATAACATCAAAATATTTATTTATGTTATTCAAACGGGGGAACAAAACCATTGTAGGACATAAAGTTTTGTATGTACCGCGGGCATTACTTGATGTTTATACCCTCGGGCGACTTTCGGGCCTGTGGGCCCTCGAACTTTTTAAACTGCCACTCTCGAGGCATAACCATCCGTTTAATGCCCTTGGTATAGTCGAGCCAATATTAGTAGAGGGGTGACAGAGATAGAGATAGTTACATTTCGTATTTTGCAGTAATTTACGTCTATAGGGTGCGTGCAACAAGTTTTTGCTGGTAAAAAAATAAGTTGCAGTTCAGCGGCTGAAAAGGGCCGCCGTGGTCACGTTCACGTTCAAAATATGCTACTAATTTAGCAATAAGCATTTTACTTTGTTTGCTAAGGTCTCGCGGCAATTTAATGTTGTTTCTACTAGCGCAATTTACAACATTTATGATCAAGTCTTTTGCAGTAAATATCTGGAAATAGAATGATAACATTAAATAGCAATTTAAGATGCATAGTTTGGGCGCCTTACTGGTTGTTTTAATTGTATTTTGTTACTTTGTTTTTAATTTATCTGAAGTTGGTAATGAAAGTATGGTACATTTAAATAGCTATATTCCGACCCGTCTATTTAAGTTGGGCCGCTTATACATAAATAACTATTATGTTATTTTCATACTACTTTATTTTGGATTTTACATCCACTATCATATGCGGGATGCTTTGCAAATATCGTAACCATGATAATAAGTAGTATTAATAGCATTATTTATACAATACTACTTACTTCATATTACTACAAATTATTAATTTATAGTGGTGTATATTAATAATAATTATTTAACCTAAACCAAAACGATTTTACATTTTGCTTTTTTTTCTCCAAATTTTGATTTGCACGTTGTTTGAAGAATTATCTTCAAATCTTCTCTATGGGTATAAAAACTTCAATTTTGAAGCAAATTTTCAATAAGAAACATAGAAAACTCTGTTCTTACAGCTTTCTGAACATGGCGTTAATACATGTCGTCGCTGTTGATTAACTATAAAGATAACACGATTGTTACACACGGTGAGCAGTATTGCCGTCCATAAATCTCACTGCTCCCTTTTATGTGGTACAATCATCCGATGAAAACCGTTTTTTGTCCTCGCAGCGCCAGACAGAATTGTTTTTAAGAATAATTTTTTAATAAATATTTTTTGCTCATGTTGAAATGTTCGTTTCCTTCAAAAACAACTCCTCCATGTGACTTGTGGCCTCTGGACTAAAGTATACTAGTTCAATATCTAATCACCACTTTGGGACTCTTGTCCTTCCATTAACTTCCACCGAGGGTCCTTCCAATTTAGACTCCACTTTAATTATGCAATAATCCACCCAGAACAGACGATAACTTTCCAGAACGAAGCCCCTATACGGCAATACGAAGAGGAACAATGCGTAAGTAATGAACGAGCACCAGACCCAGGTAGAACCATAAATAAATAATTATAAAGGATTAAAAGAGCAGCACACCGGAATTTTTCCAACCTATTTTGACCTTATTTAAGACAGACCGGACCCGTGAAATATGCAAAGCGGCCTCTTTTGTTGCAGTTTTGTTATCCTGGTCGAAAATTAAATCTTCTAATCTTGGGCAGGGCGAAAAACCGTAAATCATGGAGCTTTGTTTGTACGACGCAAGGGTCAGTTCGCGTATGGGCCTTGCATTAACAATGTAGGTGCTTGTTAAGAGCGAGAATGGGTCGGTTAGAAAGGCCGGTCCTGGATTATGTCCAGGCGTACAAATGCTCCAAAAAGGACGCAGAACGCGTATCACCCGTGGAACGTTTTTGTTATTAAGAGAGGGGATAAAGAGCCGTTTTGCTTTACTGAAATATTTGTACAGCATGTAAAATATTAACATGATTGATACTATGTACCAGCCAGGGCACTCGAATTCTAGGAATTTACGTTAATAATTGCTTCAGGATTTAACAAAACATACTTGGTTAAAAAATACAAGAATAATGTGAAACAACATGTTTACAATTAAAGCGAAAACGTGCGCCGTGGGCTCTTCCATAGCCAGATGGAAATATTTTAATAAGTCATGATTTTGTATGTCTACTTCGTAACTAATAAACGTTTTTCTTTGTTTCAGGTATGATGGGAATGGCAATTCTAAAAAATTGGTAATATTTTTAATTTATTGAAACTTAATAGTTGCTTAAAACATTTTATAGTTTATTAAAACACTTTTAATAATATAATCGTTGGACAAATAAACATATCCCTACTATATACTAAAAGTCTAACACAGTCCGCGCAAGAAGTTTACGAAAATCGGCGAATCGGGGGAAGGGTCTGCTCCTCGGAGAAGCGAAAATCGGCGCCGCAGGCGCCTATTTTCCGCCTAAAATTTGATTCTACAGCGCTTAGGCCTTCGATTTCGTCCATTTTCGGCCCAGTTTTCGTTATTTTTTACTTCGATTCGGGTATATTTATGGATTATGCTTTAGGAGTGTACAGGTCAGCGCGTCGCCATGGCAACCGATCGAGGTTGCTAGGCAACGGCCGCGCGCTTCGCGACGCGGTCACCAGACGGCGGCACATCATCATGTCGCTGTTGGCTTTACGCTACGAAGCAATAGATGGCGCCCCGTAACCGCTTCGAACGTACGAGCATAATCACGTCGCGCGTGTAAAACCATCCGGGCTTTTTGTTTCCCTCTTAACGCTTCGGCGATCTACCTAGGTCGACCAGCAGGCCTATTAGGCCTGCACATTCTCCTAGTAATTTTCTACTGTTCTTCATTGTTTCTTTAAAATGATGGACTTTCTAATAAACGCGATAGAACTTTTATACAGGGTGTATTAGAAATGAGTGCAATACTTTGGAGGGGTGATGTAACTCAATATGAGGAGCAAAAATTGTCGCTACGAACGTTTTCATAATGTGCAATACTGCGGCAAAAAATTGCCGGACGTATCTATAGTCCTTACGGATATTTTTCGAAATTCATAATAAATAACGATACGTTCAATGCCTTAACAGTAACCTAACCAAAAAGTTAAACCCATTGCTTAAAATTACCTCCAAACAAGCTTGTGTACGGCCAATTTGCACTTAAATAGCGGCGTCCATCATAGTCTTCGAGCGACTGCAGCAGTCCACATATTTACATTCCCACGTTTTCCGAAGATTCTTATACACGGCTTGTGGCATTATCCGTTTTGATCAGACAAAAAAAAATAGCAAAACCCGACACTGACAACCAGGAACGACGCAAACACGAAAATACAGGAAGACATATAACGTTTCGAAATTATTCCACTTATCTAATATACACCCTGTATATTAAGTGCATCGAAAAACCCAGTAAATCAGCGATTAGATTTTGAAATGTTATCATTTTGAATCAAATGAGACGCAACCTCATCAACTAACTACTAATTTCTACTTGCATATGTATTGCTATATACCAGCGATTCCAACGTTTGAGAATCGCTCCGTAGTTTTTATGGGTAGCAAAATTATTTTTAAACATTACCGATTAGCGCAAACTCAACGATTGATATAACAACACGTGCACGAAAATAGGAAACGTCTCTTGTTATTTACTAGCCTAATAATGTGAAAGTCACAGGTCCCAGTACAAGCAAACCAGTAGCTAAAAGTGATAGAGGAGTCCTATATCAATTTCACTTATAGTTATCCAGAAAAAAATATTACATTCGGATTTACATTTAACAGAGAACATGGAATAGATTTACCACAGTGTGTAATCTGTGGAAATGTATTGGCCAACGCTTTAATGAAACTACTAATAACAACTACTAATAAACTAATGAGACATTTAGAATCAAATCACAATCAATCAAAAAGTAAACCCAAGGATTTATTTTGAATAAAACGCTATAAATTAAAAACAAATAAATCTAATTTGAATCAAATATTAAAGTTTTCATATTTGGATAAACATTGTTAAAGCATTGCATGAAAGATATTTGCAGAGAATGGTCTGGCAAGGAATTTTAAATAAAAATTAGTGCTATACCTATGTCAAATGATACGGTTAGTCGCTGAATAGAAGACTATGATATTAAATTGCAATTAGTAGAAAATACACAGAAGTCTAAAATTATGCGGTTCAACTGGACGAATCAACGAACGTTTCAAATGACGCGATATTATTAGTGTTCGTCAGATATATTGAATATACAGGCAACCAAGTACATAAGGAATTATGTTGTTTAAAGCTGGAAGCCAGAACAACATCCGAAGAGATATTTAGATGTATAAATTCTTATTTTGCAACAAAAAAAGCATGTATTGGGGCTGTGGAAATGACGAACAAGGGCTTAGTATCGCATTAACAATAACGTACAAATAGTACCTTACCGGACTGGTATAAAAACTAGCAAAAGTTCATTAACAGGCTCTATTCTTATTCACATATCAGATAGCTTTTAGGAAGTCAAGTTTTGACACGATTGCTCAAACTTCGAGTGTAAATTGAATTATTTTTAAGAGACCAGAAGTCATCGCGGAATATTTTGAAACTCATTTGCGTCTCGCTAAGGTGGCGTACTTAGCCAATATATTTTCGCTTATGAACGACGATCTCTGCAGGGGTAACAGACAAACCTTTTATTTTAAATAATAAAATTAATAGAATTAATGGAATTCAGGGCGAAGAAGGTCAAACAAGAAAATAACTTTGATGTGTTTCCATCATTTACACAGATAGTGGAGGACAAAATAATAACTAAACAAGAACTTACATTATGCAAAGAGGTGATAGAAAGGCTCCTTATTGAAGGTGAAAGAACAACTTATAAAGTTTTTCCACCCAATGATGATATTTGTTTCGGAAATATGTAGATAATAAGTCCCTTCAAAGACGATACTTACTTCAAATAATTTAACTATAGAGGAAGAGCAAAAGCTGATCAACAGAAAGAGGATTGTAAATGAGATTTAAAGAAACCTAAACTCGTTAAATGTTCAGAACAAATAACCAATATTGTCCGAAAAATCGATTAAATTATTGCTTCCGTTTGCGTCAACGTATCGGCAGAAAGTGTATTTTCAACGATGATTATAACAAAACACAAATTCCGTAATCCAGTAGATATAAGTTTGTTATTTGTTATTATTTTTTGCTAAAGATTATATTATATAAAATTTAAAAAAAAATTACGGTCGTTTATTATTTAACAAGCGATACTTCTATTGCCGAAAATTACGAAGTATGATACCCAGAGATGTTAAATTACCGCGGCAATTTACGGAGTCCGTATTAAACTTATGGGGTAATATATCGGTAATATGTAATCGTTAAATTACGGTGTTATATTACCCATAAGATTAACATGTACTCCGTAAATTACCGCGGTAATTTAACATCTCTAATGATACCTACCTAATTTTATAATGATTGGGTCGCGTCTTCAGTACAAACAAATAACTTGGGTCGCCATGATAAAAAGTTTGAGAAACGCTGCTATATACTATTATTACTTATTAGTGTACCCATTACCCAACATATCAAACATATCAAAGGTTAACAACCCTAGCTACAATAATATTATTTACTATTCTTATTTTGTTGTTCAACAACGCCGACCCGAACAGGTGGCGGCAAGTAGCCAATAAATCTGGTCTATAATGAGAGTACATCTGCCAAACCTCTCTCATCAACGACCTCTGTTGTATTGTATCGACCGAGTTAACCGGCGACTTCCATACCCCACTCAAGAGATCTGTTGAGGGAAGAGCCCAACCTGATTGACTGGTGTTGTGTCTTTTTCTATACGGAAGATTAGTGTGGTTCGATGTCCCGAAGAGATTTATGTTAGTGATAGAATTACAATGTAGATAGGTATTAGGTAGTAGATAGATGGTAGGTAGAATACATCCTTTTTTAGGAATGTATTTTGATGAAATGCTTTAATTATACATGTTAATTAACTTCAAAAATTGATCGGGTGATAATTTAATATTCCAGTTTTTTTGTTAGATTCATAAGCTTTTTATGGTTTTCAGTTATCATAAAAAAGTAATCGATTTGATTCAATATTAACGAAGCTCCTCCTACATGCTGAAACGAACCGGCTTTATAATTGGTTTAGTTACATAAAAATCGTCGAGGGACCCTCCATTATCCGAATAAAATATTTAGTTAGTTGGGGATTCTTTTCGTATTCGATGCGCGTTGTCAAATTTAACCAATTTTCCATTACTGCGTTGCATGCAGAAAAATGATCTCTAATCATTAGGCGGATGATGTATTACTGATGGATATTATTTTTACCTGAAACCCAACATTGGATCTCCTAATATTAAATATCCAGGCACTGCGTTTCAGTGAAAACTGAGAAAGGTATGTCCTGTCGGGACTTTAATTGAAAGTTTTTTCGTTGTAGGGTTGTGAGTTATCCTTCGCATTGCATTTTTTTTTTATTTCTTTTTATTTTTAAAACCGATGGCGTTTTTGTTTTACATTGAAGAAGCCTTTTATTTGTCCATATGTTAAATATAATTAATTTTTATAAAAGTCCAAATTTTAACACTAGAATTCATTGACGTTGTGTAGAGACTACGGGACACAGTTCTGATAAAGCGACACGGTAAGTGTTCAGTTCTTATGGAATAGGTGCGTTTCGTCGTCTTCAATTTAGACCAATTCATGTTTGAGGTGTTTGTTGTGGGCCAGTTTTTTTATAGGGTGGTTTTGGTATTGGAAATAATTTTCAGTTTGTTTTTTTTTAATGAGCGAATTGATATATTGAGCAGTTCCACAGCGAGCCTACCTAGCCCCTGGTGATCCTAGGATCTGAACGGAGAACCAGTAATGGTTCTCCGTAGTTGGAAAGAAACACCCGAATATTTTTTCGTAAATGGCATCATTGCATTGTTGCAAATGGCAAATCTCATTTTCAGCGAATAATTACAGAGCAATGCAACTCATTAGTATATAAACCACTATCTATGGTTTAACTATTTTGAATTATCTATTTTAAAAACAACAACATAACAAAAATTTCAATGTATACATTTCTGTATAAAATTCTAAAATTGTAGACCTTCAATTCTTACTAACGTGATCAAATTATTTTTTTAAGGAAACTCCCTATATTTTTACTGATTTAGGTAGATCTTTTAATTGTCTTAATGAAAACATTTAATGGTCTTACATAAGAAAATTCGCGAGAGAGTCTATTAAAAATTGTAAAATATTGATATTGGGATTATTTGAATTTCAAAATGTTTTGGATAGACCAATTTGCCCTGAAGACGAATCTGGACTAAAAAGTTCATCTCGCGTAAGGTTATAAAAAAGCGAGGGCAAATTTCAATAAATGCATTTTGGCATTTTTATAGAAATTTATGTAAGCTGAGCACAATGTCCTAGAATCCCCAAAAGGATCTCAGGGTAACATTTCTACTTTCACCTGAAAGTAGAAGTATTCCATATAAAAACAACGAAAAAAACGCGGTAACCTGACGTAGCAGATCCGTATTCAGCACCAAGAAATCTATTGAACACGCTTGGTGTCTTTCCATTTATTAACAAAAGTTATTAATCAACACTGGTTGTGATATTCCGTTCCGTTAAATGTTGCCATGCTTTGTTACATGATGCGCTTACTGTATTGTATCGTCATTTAACACGCTACTTAAGAAGGGCGTTTACGCTAGTGAGATTGACGTCGCCCTTGAGTCTGTAGTACCCCCAGGATGTGGTTCCATCTAACGATGAACCGTTGTTCTCCATCATACTTATATATATATATATATATATATATATATATATATATATATACTCTTCTCCCTTGTCTCGGTCTGTCGACTTTATGCCAGAAACCTTCTTTACAGAGCTCCACGGTGACAGTTCGTAGTAATTCGACACATTTCATAACAAGCAGATCAACTTGACAACGGCTGGGTCAATTTTAAGGAGCTATGTCTTAAAATGTCACCCTTAAATTAGCTCCTGTTCCGGGATTAGTGCTATTGGTTTAATTACCATGAGGCATATTAAATCAACCAGTATATTGTGTCAAACCGTAGCTTCTTTTCTGTGATTAAGTTCAGGATTAAAGTAAGCGCGGTTGAATTTTATATTTATCCCAGAACAATGCCCTATGCTTACACATGCCAACAGTACCTTACATTTACAGATGAGTGGAATAGTTTCGACTCCGATCTGTTTTTTATGCGCCCGTGTTTTGCATGGAACTGGTATAATATATGGATAAACGCCCCTCTTAACTTTTGAAAACATAACTTACGGTAAGTACAGCGACAAGTAGTGTCACGTATTGGTACACTCACGCAAAGTCAGCCTGTTTCGTTTATTGCGTATGTTGTTGAACATACGCAACAGAGAATTTATTTTGTTTTCCTTTTTAACCAAAATTATACGCAACGCTTTGTATCTTACTGCCAATGAAATACTCCCTAATACATATTTTAATATCGTTGATAAAATGGTTATTATCATTGACAATGGATCCGTGTCAGGATGATTTCAGGCCGGTGTCTACGTCACTAATGGCTTAAGCCCTCGGGGCCATGCTATCACAATGGAATTGCATTTTTTTCATCCAGCAGTTACATCCGTCCAACGGTTGGAACGTTCAAATAATTAATGTCCCGAACGCAGCGAAAACCGTGACATTTTTCGCATGCTGACATTTTTGCGATGTGTTACGTGATCGTTAAAAAATAACTGAAAAAACACCGCTGGCCCAGAAGAATTGAAAGTTCGCATGTGTTTGGTTTTGTAGGAAAAGTTTGATAATTATGCCCACATAATAATTGATTATTATCATGAACATTATTGCAGAGTAACGAACATTTAGATAATTTGTGTTCGTGGAAACTCTATTAGCAAAATCCTTGCTGATAATCATTTGCTTGCTAGCGTTTTATATCACATCTTCAATATTTGTCTTAGAAAATGGAGTAATTGTAATCGCAAATTTTACAATGTTGCGTAATAATACCGATTTGTTAGACATTTCCTGGTATTCGTAGTTTTATATCCGTCGTTGAAAGAGCCAACAGAGCTTTCCCTCAAAATTGCTTCAGTTAGTGCTGACCGTAAAACTGACACTGTTCGATTAGTAATCACGTTATCTTTAATGACATCCGTAAAGGCACAACATCTGGTCGGTGCTATCAGGAAAAATTAAACTTTTACTGCATTTCTAGCCTGGTAGTAGTAAATAAGTAGCGGTCAGCACGATGCACTTTATCCGGGAGCGGCGTGTTTCGGATTCTTTCTAAACTGTGCTCTCCGCAAATCTGGCACGTGCTGCCCTCTAACGTGCTTGCTGTGCGGTACATGCTGCTGTGGGTTTCTTTCAATTTTCCTGGCTCGGTCGAAAACTTTATAATAACAAACTTTGTTCATAAAGCTCCTCGAATTATTATAAGCTCCTTATTGAACCTTGTTGTGCTCCCTAAGTTGCAATTTGAGCAGTTTTCTACTTGAACTGGTGCCGCAAATACCAAAATTGTGATCAAGTTAGAGCGTTATAGTAGTTATATAGTTATAAACTTAGTATACACGTATGCAGTCCCGCTTTAACTATGAACTTCCTGAATGTTATGGATGATAATTTTAGAAATCTAGACACAAATGGCGAAGTTTGCGATTTTCAAATCATGCTATAAATTTTTCGTGTAGTTGTCGTGTGGACATTTAACATAGGTCGACATCAGCATAGGATCACTTGGAAGTCAAATTCATGTTAATACATATGTTCACACACAGTCCAAGCATGGGAACTTGACATTGGCTGAACCGGTCATGAACTGTTTAACCTAAGTAGGTAATCATAATTACAATTGACATTTCAGCATCAACGTAGCAAACTTACTAAATCTGCAATACTTGATTTTCCGTGTTTGAAAATAAAGGTACAAACTTACACTTTTCTCAATCCGTTTTAATTCTCTTTTGGCTGGGATTTGTTATAAGTTCCTCAGTATTTCTTTTCCTGAGTGATATTTTTACACTGCAACATCTTTTCTTTTCTTCAAACTGATTTGCTAATAAAGTAAATTATTCGATTGCAGAACTTGCACTGGGTGTTATAGAAGAATTGATTGAGCGTATAAGAGGCAATATATTTTTTTTTATTTTGACTGCATTTGCCAACAGAAAACTTCCCGATGTTGGATAGAACTTAAATTTTACCAATAATATAACCAATAATGGAATTTTGCTGTTATTTTTGTTTCCGTAATATTGCTCCAAATTAGATAAAGAAGACATATTTTAGAAAATGTGCCTGTAAAAAGGATTATTAATTTATTCAAACTTTGTTTCATTTTTAATCAGAATTTTCAGAAACAATAAAGTCTATTAAGAATGTGTCCATGTAGACAAACGTGGGTTAGGGAAGAATTGAATAAAATACATAATTTTCGTAGTGGTATTTAAAATTATATAAGGACTTTTCGTCTGATTTAATTTAGACATCATCAGCCTAAAGAGTCCTAATTGTAAAATTCGTACGACATATAATGAAAGGCTATTCAAAGTCTGATGTGTGTTTTTATTTCGATATTTTGCAAATCCGGATTTTGGGTTACCCCGTCTTCAGTGCAATGTACATATGGAAAACGTAACAACAAGTAAAGATGCAGTAGATAAATGGCTAATTAACCTACCGTCTAATTGTTCAATATGTCATAAAAAATTCTTCATATTTCATATTAAGACCCAGTTCTACCTGTGCTAAAACGAGTTTTCTATTAACGGCATTATTTATAGTTCAAAATTGATGAAACTCTCAGTGTAAATTCTTAGATAAATAAGGAGTTTGGCTAGGCCAAAAATAATCTTTTGGTATGATAAAAATGAATTTTACTTCTACATCTTTCTCTTTTTTCAAATATAATACCCCTAGCCAAAGTCTCACTACAATAATAGTTTATTTTTTATTTTTTGTAGGTACAACTTCAGCCCAAACATTATAACTTTTCCGCTAACCGAAAAATGCGATAATTGTCAGATATGTAAACAATGGTCATATTTCGGCTGTTACGTATGGCCAACTCATCGCAGACACTATAAGCTTTAATTGATTTCGTAAACCACGGTATAGACACGGACCCCAACACAAAAACATCGAATCTAAACATTTTGTTTCGTAGTTGCGATGTTTTTACAACGGAGCCTTAAGTTGCAACGGTTGTAGCGTCAAATTGTTGCTAGGGTTGCAAGGGTCCACGATCTGTATGCGGTTCCTGTTCCGGCTTACACTATCCTAATCATTATTCTTGCTGCACACTATAATATAAATTAAATAAATGATTTGAATCACAATAATGATTTGAAAACTTTTACATGTTTGAGGTTATGATTAAGTTAAACAATTAGAAAACTAACCGTCGGATGTGAACATATTTGCGAATAAATGCTGAAGCCGGTAGCGACCTTCAGTTGATCCTCGCTTTAAGCTATTGTTCTGTCTCAGGTGAATTAATAAAATTCCTGCTGCACACTACAAGTGAAAAGATATTATGAAAATTCAGTCGTGGCTTAAAATTTCTTGGTATGATTATAAAATTATGTCAAATGCGTAATTAACATACATGGTTGAGATTAAAATTATACATTTCGTGTCATTAATTACTAACCGTCGGGTCCAGATATAGTCGTATATATAAGTAAATTGGGTTCCAGGTGGTTGAAATTGTAGGCGAATTGTGTTTTCGCACAAGAATATGCCAAAGCGTCTGAAGTAGGCAGTGACAGTCAACTGGATGTGAGTGAACTTGGCGGCAGAGGAAGGAGTGTGTAGTGATGTAAAATGCTAATAATACCGTGGTAATATTACCGGTAATTTTGGTAATATTACGTAAAGTTACCGAAGACAGATTTTTGTGTTGCAATATTACCGCTGTAATATAACCGGTAATTTAAGTAATATTACCGATATTTTAATTTATTGCCGTTAATCTTGCAAAAATGTATTTTTAAAATTAAATTTTATTTTTCTTACTTTCATATTAATAAAATAGTTATTATCTATCTATTATGTATTACACGCCTCACCATTAGGTTTGTATGGATATCACCTGTGAGTAATATTACCGGTAACATTACCGGTAATATTGCAAGCTATTAAATTACGGGTAATTTATCGTCACGCTAACATTCCCGGTAATATTACCGGTAATATTACCATTTTTTAAATTACCGGTAATTTTACATCACTAGGAGTGTGTAAGACATGTATACAGGGAGACACACTTTCAGCGCGGTCCAATGAAGAGGCTATATGTCTGGTGGTTTTCTAGGGAGATAGTTCAGAAACATTCTACCCTCATAACATTCTGTTATATCATTTAAAATTCGATCCGGTGCTCTTTTATGTGTTTGGATCTGCATATCTTCTAAACGATTGAGTTTGTTAGATTTTTGTCTTTGATGTAGGAGTGTGAGGTTTTCTGCATTTGTGGTGTGTCCATTTTCAATCAAATGTAGTCCTAGGGCAGAGTTATTTTTATTTTTAATGTGTTCTTGAAATCTAGTAATTAATTTTCTACCTGATTGTCCTATGTAAAAACTATCGCATTCTTGACGTTTGAATTTGTAAACTCCGCTCTTTTGTGTTATAGGAGTTTTTGGTTTATTATTAATTAAAAATCTGCTCATTTTGGTTGTTGTTCTGAAGGCTGTTGTAATGTTGAATTTACGAAGTTTCTTCTCTAAGGGTGTGTCGTATTGTCTGTGATATTCTAATGAAATAAAATCTGATTTGGGTTTATGGTTGGGGTATATCTCCTTAATTAAATTTGCCTTGTGTACCTTATTGTATATTCTCTGCAGGTCTAAGGTCCTGTATCCGTTGTTGTGAGCTATCTGTGCAATGGTCTCTATTTCAATTTTTAGATTTTCTTCATTAAGGGCCACGTCTACGACATGTTCCTAAATTCGACAACGACAATGGACGAATGACAGTTCGCAACTGTTAAACTAGATAACAATTTTCTGAATATTACTCGACACAGACATCAACGTGGTTTGTCAAGGTTGACTAAATCATACAGTTTTTGTATTTTTTATTTACACTAACTGACATGATGGGTTAAATTTTGTATGCTAAAAAAATTATTATTGTTTGATGACTGGTATTTATCTTGAAATTCTGGACATTACAGACAATTTTTCAATAAGCTTAACAAAATTCGGGACGCTTTATGGGGCGAGATAAGTAGTTAAAATTCGGGACTCTTCGGTCCAATTCGGGATGGTTGGTCACCCTAACATTCAGATATTACCTCAATGTTATAACTGCAAACAATAACATAAATTTATCAAGTAATTTTGATTGGTTTCAACGTAAGTATACATGATATGATATGGTATGTTCATATTGGTACAATGACATGAATAAAATATTTAAACGAAATGTGGCAACAATTATATCTTAAAATCTGAATTATCAAAATCTTAAAGCTAAGAGCACCATACTTCGTTGATTTATAAAAAGTAATCTCCTGTTCGCCAATGTTTTAAATTGCATCGGCAAATTACATTTGCATTTAGCGGTCTGTATAAATATGCAAGATGCAATTTTCTTCCTTTTCTTCCCCATTTCGACATTTTATTCCAGCGGCTCATTTGTGTTGTAAATACGGCGCCGGTTCGGCTTAATACCCAACCTGGAAAACGGGTAAAAGTTTGCGTTACAAGGCCAGGTGAACTACACTCAATGTTCTGCATTATTCATAGCATCCGCTGCCGAAATTAAGTTCGTAAGTCTACCGCTGCGGTTGGGCAGCATTTTTGCCTTGCAAACTTTATTGGTAAAACATTGAATTAATATAAGAGGAGGAAACCGTACCGGCGACCACGGCAGGCAGCAGCAACTTCGGCTTAACAAGTTTGTTCGAAAATTCGCAATGTTTATGTTTGCCAGACTAATTAGATGGAACGGCATCGCCCCATTCGAGGGAATAAACGCAATTAATTTGATGCTCCTTGCCTCCAGCGCTAATGTTTATTTAGTTTAATTTTTGAACTAATTAGGTGTGCAGTCGATCTATCAGCTCTTGGTAAATCGTTGTTAATCAAGCGTCTAGATCGGAAAATAAAAAAAATTTGTAACTCATATAAATAATGTATCCTGATGAATTGAAATAGATAGCAAGATAGAATAGAAGCTTGATTTGTACAGGAGCTAAGAGTTGTCGCATCGCATTTTTAGTTTATAACTTTGAAGTGCAAGGTTTGATATCATCCTACTAGAAAATTCTATTACCACCCATTATTATTTTTGGGAAGTATCGAAAAGCACGAAAGGCAAGTTTTTGTCATATTTTTTTTCAAAATATGGACATGGTGGGTCTTTTGGTTACCAGATTTGTAGTCTACGGAGAAACCCCTATGGAAATAGCCTGTGATTTATTTTGAAAACATGTTGATCAGTGTTATTATAAACAGGACAAATTAAAAAAAAATTAAGAAGAAATAATTACCTTAAAGTATAGTTTAGTGGCGGAATGTGCAATCCGCCACTAAACTTGTCCAACAGTTCATGTTTACACATTTCAAGTGAACATACCAACGCAATCCCCTCTCGCAAATGATATCGATTTTTGAAAATTACGTTCTAACCGATATGGCCGACATTTTAAAACCAAATTCTTCCATTTTACATTTGACATATTGCCTATAATATGTCAAATTGATTTATCTAGTTATTTTTATCGACTGTTATTGAAAATGCCTGGAATGGGTATTTTGTTTAACACATTGATTGATACTACAACACAATATTGAAATAGCCAAACTCTACGCTCAATATCCTTCTTCAAAAATTTAATTTAGCATCCACGTGATCGGCTAACTCCATCAGGAAATAGTAATAAACGTCATATTGGTAAAGTCGGAAAGTAAACTGGCCAGTCCTACAAATTCCAATTGTCAAATTCGATTTGAACCATGGACCATACAAGTGCGGTGATTACTTTGTCAGGCTATAGCGACTTACATACGATAGAGAAAGACCATCTGCTGAATGGACCCAAACATTTAAGCATAATACACATTTATTTATAATACTGCCTTTATAATACTTGATAATACTGCCTGTACTATTTGACATAATTATTTTTAAGACATCGTGGGATGCACATGAGTACAACTTCCAGCTGTCTATATGAACTGGGCATCATGACATTAGATCATGACATTAGACATGAGAGCGCCATCTTGGAGCGATATTTGCCCAAAGTATTTTTATTTTACTTTAAGGAGATAAACTTTGTATGGTAATAAATTACTATCAGTATGTGTAAGAATGTATTAGGTTGTGATAATAAACCACACATTACACTATTCTGACAGTTCTCACGCTGTTCTGGCATGTTTTGTTCTTAGTTGATTTAAAGTACCTACAAGTGTTTTGTTCGATTGTGCAAATGGCTTTTGATGTAGTGTACCTAGGTAGCAGCTTAAGAAACTATGCTCTTGTCTATGAAAAAGGAAAGCATTTTCATCACTGATGTGTTTTTCTTGTGTTGTTCACAGTCAAAATTATCAAATAGTAAAATAAACTATATTTCTTCTGTATAAGAAGAATCTACATGTCTCAGGAAAGTCAAAATAAAAAAAAATCATTTTTATCTATTCAAACAAAATCTTCTTTGAGAAACTGTATGATGGTCTTACCTAAAACCAATAATATGATGTTTGCTTTTATAACTGAAATTTATTTATTATTTCTGTTATAAACTTATGAATTGAATCCAAAATAACTGAATCTAAATTTAATTAAATAAGTATCTTAATTAATAGATAGAAATCATATTATGATATATTTAATTTAATATATTTTCTAATTATTTTATTAATAATTAGAAGATATATTGCGGAATGGGGTTTTATAGATTTATTTTCCGATAGAATAAACTTAATAAACTCAAAACTACAAATAGTTGCGTCAGGAATAGTGACGGATGTCACAGTGTAAGTAGTAATTGTAGCAAGATTTGTGTTCCCACGGATTATCACGTTGTCTTCATGATTTATTGTAATGCATTGCGTATTTCCGTCATAATCGGTGACAATATTATTGTCGACTATTTGTCTCAATAATCTCAGCTATAATTTAGACCGTGTACTTAACGATGCTAATCGCTTATTCTTCAATATGCATATTCAGGACAAGATTTTTTTGTTCGAAATTATGATATCAACAACTAAGATACATGCAGGACTTCATCAACAAAATGACACAATTTCCCAACTACCCAACTATTGTGTTGACATACTAGTTTTTAAGTATACAGAACGAATTTTCAACTCGTTTTTTTTTTCTGACTTGTGCACCAACGATTTATTACTGCCGATATTGTTCCTAAATGTTTTATCTTAGTAAAATTAAAATTCTTTAAAATTTTTCAAATTGAAAAAGTTTTGCCACCATCTACTGACACACTTACATACTTGTCCACTAACACTGTCTCATTACCCATTCACGAAGTTTCCCCAAAATAGTTTTTTATTATCATAATTTATTTCCTCTTTCCATCGTTTCTTTGTCTATTGGTCCTCCAGCATGGTAGGCACGTTTCCGTCCGTACGATCCCCATTAAATATAGGTCCCTGGTAGCGTTCAATTCCAAATCTCGCCTCTACACTGGGGATAAAAGTCGACGTTTCCGCCGTTACTTTTAAATTGTAACCCATTGTGCGTCTGTGGGGTACAAATTTATCTGGTGCGTTCTGACCGGCCAGCAGCACAGTACGGAAGAAGCACACGCAAGCGGTCACGTACAAACAATCGGGGGCGGCCCTAGTTTACATACATACATTATGCTGACAGATGCTATCGTAGCAGCGGGGGTGTGCTGTCGTGTTCGCGCCATGCGTTGCTCGCGGCTGCCTTCACTCGTTTATGGAAATGTCCGATGCGTGGGAGTCAAATGTTTCAATTTCACACTGGGGATGTTTAATTGATATGTGACTGCGTATGATAATGTGGGACCATATGGGTAAAAAAAGGAGATTTGAGATACCCACTGTTTGCAATTGCGAATGACGGCTTAAATGTTATCTTTGCATCTGTCTAGATTGACACTGAATGATATGCGATGAAAGAGTTTTCCCTTGAGGTATGGGATACATTTTTAAATTTTACACTTAGTCGCTCATTGTTTAAAATCGTAAGCAGAGACGTATAAATGATGATGTGGATGAGTTACTTTCAGTTTTGTGGAACATGCTATGTTGTCCTGTGAGTGGCAATAAAAATAAAGGGAGTAGGAAATAAAATAGTCAGTTCTGTTGGTATTCTGTTTAAAAGTCGGTTGAAAACAGTGAAACTGTGTTGCTATATGTAAGTTTTAATTTTTTTGCATTATTTTTTTAAATTTGGCATTATGAATGTAAATGAATAATTTGTTATTTAAATAACAACTACGCCATGCAGGAACAATACCATTGAAAATTATATTTTATAAGTTTAATACTTGTGATCAACATATAAAATTATTATATTATTCTCTTTACTTTGTTATATTGTACATTATTATAGTAAAATATTTTAATTAAAGTTTGTATTTCGTCACATTTTATGATTCGAAATAACTGTTTTCCAATGACTTTACTTGAAACACTATTTACCTTTTACTTTATCATACGTAGTATGACAAAGCATTCTAATCGTGTCGAAGAAAAGTTTTGAGATTTTAGTGGAAATATGTCCTTTTGGGCCCCCTGAAAATTTTTGACCAAGGTACAAAAAATTTCTGGGTGTGTGTGTGTGTGTGTATGTGTGTATGTGTGTGTGTGTGTGTGTGTGTGTGTGTGTGTGTGTATGTGTGTATGTGTGTATGTGTGTATGTGTGTATGTGTGTATGTGTGTATGTGTGTATGTGTGTATGTGTGTATGTGTGTATGTGTGTATGTGTGTCTGTGTGTACCCGTTTTCTGTGGCGACGATTACGGAAAAACTACTGAAGGTATCGGGACGAAACTCATATTTAGAAGTTGTCAAACTGTCCAAACTTACAGCTGAAAAGCTATTTGTTCGAATGGGTCGAAAGGAACCGGAGGTTTACTCTTAGCATTTTTCAACGATTTTGCACGAGCCGCCATTTCTGTAATTTGGTAAAAATACACACAGAAAAGTGATTATTTGGAACGAGAAAACATAATTTCTTGAATTTATTTCCTAGATTCAAATGCATATTTACTTGGATGTAGAAAGTTAGGTATATACAAGAAATGCCACATACTCAATATAAGTAAAATAATTTCTCAGATAAATGCTGTCAACAAATAAATTCTTTCTTTATAAGAACCAATATTGTATTGAAAGAAGTAATTGAATTTTTTGTCCCAAAAATGTGAATTTTTCCAACGAAGTAATAGTAAATCCATCCAAGTGCGTAGTTACTTGACCCAAGAAAATATAAGATATTTAATGTAAGTAAGTATTGTTTACTGAATAAAAACCCACCAATTATTTAACTGAAGTGATTCTCACTTCTTTCAAGTAATCCCTTTCTCTGGAATAAATATGCGCACCGTGATTTTGTCAAGGCTCGCGTGCCCGCGCGTGGTGCTGGCGCCGCGCCGTACAGCTGGAGCCTAACCTAGTACGAAAACAACAACGGAATACCCGTAGGGGATGTGCCTTGTGATTTATTGGGGATGTGTATTGTGATTTATAGTGTACAATAAACGTTTCAACACGGAATAGTTTGATGTAACGCACGCAACAGTTTAGAACGAGTAAGTAAATATAACATACATATCTTGTTAATTAGCAATAGAAAACGTATTTGTGCCAAATCCTTAAAATTCTTACATTAAGTAGCTAAAAATATTTACCGGGAATAAAAATATACACTTCATTGAAGACTGTTTACTTACTTCACCAGAGTAACCACTTTCTTAAATCTAGTAATTATTCCAAGAATTAAAATTTCTTGGTTGAAGTCAATAATCTCTCGCGTATATACGAACCTACCAACTACTTCAGCCAAGTAATTCTCTCTTCGTTCGAGAGATCACTTTTCTGTGTGTAGTTAAATAATAAATTAAAGTAGAGAAAATTTTGTATAATTTATGTCTATGACAACTTTTGGTAAAATTAATTCTTTATCTGCAAGAGCAAATTCTATTTGATCGAAACCAGTCGTGTATGCATTAATATAAAACTAGTTTCCCAAGATTTTACAGATAGTTTCATTCTAACGACAGTATCTGTGTCAAACGCTGATGTTTTGACAATACCTACCGTCAATAAAATCAAAATTTCTGTCAAATCCTAGCTAACTAGTTTTATTGTAATGCAGACACGACCGATCTCGATCAAATAGAATCTCATGCACCTAAACTATCTATGTTATATATAGTATGATAAAGTCATGTGCCTGGCCACGTCCTATTTTTTATTTTTACTCGTTTTGCTTCAGGCTGTGCGTGACAACAAAAATAAAGAGAGTAGGAAATAAAATATACACTTGTGTTGCTTTTCTGTCTAAAAGTCGGTGGGAAACTATGAAACTGTGTTGCAATATGTTAATTTTAATATTTAGTATTTTCAATAAACGAATGTAAATGAATAATTTGCTATTTTAATAACAACAAGGCCATGTAAATCAAATTATATTGTTGTATTGTAAATTATTGGAAACAAAATATTTTAATTAAACTTTGTATCTCGTCACATTTTATGATTTGAAATAACTGTTTTTAAATATATTGTGTTCCAATGACTTTACTTGAAACACTATTTACTTTTTCACTCATGTTTTGTTTTAATCATAGTTCGCAAAAAGAAACTCAAATTTGTTTGCATTTCAATTACAAATTTCTTTGGAAATAGTTCTTTTCATGTAATTTTATGCTCAAATTTCAATTTGTAACTTATCTCAATTTTCCTATATCGATCCAGTTCAAGGCGAAATTGTGAAGCTGCACGTCCAAAATTAAAAAAATAATTATATAATTAGTTATCTGAAATTTTGGTATCAGGAATTAAAATCAAACTACTACATGACTAGTCCTGAAAATATTTATTTTTATTTACATTTTAAATGTGACGCCTCAAGCTTGATTTTTAAAACCTAATTCCAACAATTTCTCTAAATAACATCTAGAAAAGAGCACAGTTACCACGTGAAAGATCAACCTAAAGTAGAGTTTATAGCATGAAAAGTACGTACGTATTCTTTGTAAACAATTAGCACGAAAATATTGAAAATATTTATATTTATTCACATTTTAAATATTACGTCACATGCTATCAGCTTGATCTTTGAAACCGAATTTGAACAATTAGCAAATATGAACAATTTCTCTAAATAACATATAGAATAGAACACAGTTATCACGTCGAAAATCAACCTAAAGTATATTTTATAGCATGAAAAGTACGTACTATATTTTTTTGTAAAATATCAGCATGTTTGGTGTCAAAATACTTCAAAGTTCTGATGGTTTTTCTCAGGTATTTATTTACACAATCATAAAAGCAATGTACTGAGCTAAATATAAAGCATGTACTTACGGTATCTTACAAAAGAGTCTGCAGATTTTAAATCTTCTGTCTTACACTGAAAACACATATGTTATTGCTATTATTGTGCACCAGTTGTACACTAGCAATAGTACATTATCAAATGCACTTGTCATAATTTGTTGTTAATAGTAATGATGATGAAGCGTCTATTGGCCGGCTGCGCGATGCAAGCGCCTCTACAGGGGTTGGTGGTACCACTTTATACACTACAGATAACTGTAGTAAAGTGGTCCAATCAAATTATATTATTTATTACAACATTGCGTGTGTTAATACTTCTTTCTGTATTATAACAATTGTCAGTGCAACACTTATTGTGTCCCATTATGATTATTTATACGAACGAGATTATATTAATTCTGACAGATCGGAAGACAACATAATGCGTCGTGCACTACTGCACATAGTGTAGGCCGGTATTTCTCCGTTACGGGCGCTTAGATCGTTTCACAATTCCCCTCCACGGGGTATGCACGGGGCGAATAAAGGATGACAGGTTTCTTACTTAGGAATTGACAACATTGACTTTTACTTAATGGTTTTTGTGGGAAAATTTTTAATACGATTGTAGGCGCTTTTTATAGCTGGCATCACTGTCCATCTTAGTTATAGTAAGAAATAATATACTTCAAGAACCTACTTTGACTAAATAGGTTAGGTACTGATGAAATTAACTTGTTGATTTTAACATTAGCTTAATTAAACCTTTAGCAACCTTGAGAATTAATATAAAAAATAAATTTTTCACTTTCCTAAATTAAATCCGGGCACAAACCGGTCAAAACGGCCGCAAAATAAACAACAGAACCGGTCGTGTTATTTTTTTCTGTACTTGTTGTCCTGGTGTATTGGACATCACATGCCCGAAGGTAGTAAAGCAGGAATAAAATTTAATTATCACCTGGAATATTTGTCGTCGGCGTGGTGTTGCCGCTAATTATCAGGAGTGTATCGGGCGACAGCAGCGCCGGCAACGCAATATAAGTATATTAAAATCAACACGTTTGATTAATTAGTCTACCCGTGTTTTGTATCACCCGCCCTTTCATGTCAGGAGACGACGTGAAAATTCCAGGATAATTAGTAGTTCTATTATAATACGAATTATCGACGCGTTCTCGCGGAACATTTCCCTGTCGTATTAATTAATTAATTTTATTAATTAATTAGTAATGAGGAGCTTTTTGTTCAATTAGCTGTACCGGAAAAAGAATCTGTGATAATAGATTTTTAATTTTGTTGGTATTCCACATGAAGGTGTTCTATAATGGCTTAAAATAAAATGATATTAAATTTGATATGATATTATTTTGAGTTTACCACTTTTTCGCTCTTAACTCATGGGTTAAGTATTCCCACAAGATTTATATACCGGAAGTAGGCATGAACTCAGGATTACAATTAAATCAATGGTTACGTATTTTAAAAAGAAACAATTTTTCTAGGAAACTCTTCTAAGTAATTTGGTTTAAGAAATAAACTTTCATAATTCCGGTACTGGTCTTTCTTTCGTGGTTACATGACGTAATAGAGGTGCGGGGAAGAAAACTAGCATAACACCTATATTCCGGAAATCGAAACTTCCGTCATTACATTTTTTGGAAATGTATTTTTGTTTATGTTATTCTAGTTTTTTCTGACCCTTATTGCCTTATAATAACCAAGAAAAAACCTGGCACCAGTAGATTAATTTTGTAAATAGCTTTACTTCTCTAGTGTCATACCATTTTTTTTTACCTTTGACATGCCAGTCTGTCAATTTTATACTTTTTGCCAGATAATTGACAAACTGGAAAAAAAATGATTTTATTTGATGATCAAATCTAATTTCATTTAATGTTTTTTACTTATGACGTCATCGACACTTTTTTAAATGGCAACACCATAGTTCCATGGTTTTTGATAGATCTCTTAAATTTCTTAAAGGTGAGATACAAATTTTATCGCCTTACATCAGAAAAATTTCGAGGAAAAGAAGTTGAAAATATGGGTAATATTGATGAACTTTTGTTTTGTTCTTCCAAAACGCAATTTCAAATGCTATCCGCAAAATCCATGTACAATAGGGCTACATAAAAAATAAGTGTTTAAAATTGTGTGTTTCCATACTTTACCCGGTAATAGTACCATCTTGTGTGCTTTTTTATAAATGGAAATTTAAAAACTTCTTACCTACTGATCACTTAGTGTTTCAGAAATGTCTTCATAAAAAATCTATTTCTTACTGATGCAGTCGTCAGTTTTATTGACATACATAGGTATACGACTTTTGAATCAAAGAGAATCTATATAATAAAAATGCGTTTTATCTTTTGTATATCGAACAACTGTATTGATCGAATCTAAACGATTCTACCACAGTATCAAAGATTTCCCAACGCTTCGATTACCTTAGTGTGTTAACGATCTTCAAAAGAAAACTTTAATTATCCAACGTATACGATTGTAACCGTAAAACTATCTAACTACAAACGTGATAGTACTCCCATAAACTGGTCATAAACCTGAAACATCGCAATACAATCCTACTGAAGATATATTATTATGATTGACACAATGTATATACTCTAAAACACGCAAGATATAAACAGAAGGTATCTTATTATGGATTATGCTCGCTTGGCATCAACAAACGTAAAATTCCAAACCTATCATAAATGTCGCCGGTGTAGAATACCGTAAGCTATATAACGAAATTCACAGCACAGGTTGCAATGCCTGCTGCAATTAAATCTCTCAATTACCGACGCGTTTCAAGCAAAAAGCGTCTCAGATAATGAAAAGTTATTACGACTTCCTAGATTCAAGTTGCTTTGGGCGACATCTCACGGTGTAAAGATAAAACTCCGCCGATGGGCGAGGTTGGCTGGATTTACGACAGTCAGTCGTAATTATTGCTATAATTTGCGTCGCGAGCCGTCACCATCGCCACTGCGATTATTAATAATTGGTGGCTCTAAGTATTTTTTATATGTTTGGATCACGTAGAAAAATCTCCCGTGATGTTAATGTAAGGGCATTTATTAATGCAATATAGCAAGATATAAGTCAATTATCAGTGGTGAATGATGTAGTTAATTAATTATTGCGACTTTGTTGGTTGAGAACAGAATTCTGTTTCTAGTTCGTTTAAGGGGATTGGGTAGATTGAAATGACAAAACTTTATTTATTTTTTATCATTTTCATGAAGTTTAGACGTGTATCTAACCCAGCGTTTCTCAACCTTTTTACTCTTGCGGAACCCTTTAAATAGGGGTGGAACCTGGCGGAACCCCAACAAAAAAATATACAATTTCCTTTCCAAGGCATTTCGAGTATTTTTGCGTACAGAAAAACGTGTAACGTATTTCAAGTAACCAGATACAAGTCTGCAAAGAAACGCAGTTCAGTGGTTGAATATTCCTTACTACTGTGAAATTAGAGTATTTTTCCTGTAAAATTTTAAAAATCCCCTGTCAAATTAAGGTGGTACTGTGCAACTTTCACTGGAATATGTTTGTGGAATATGTGAATTCTATAAAAAAAATACAGAAATTTAGCTGGTATCCAATAACCAGCGATGTTACAGTTAATTCTTCTTTTACTGTCTTTTTGGTCGATTATTACATTCATTTTCTGTAACATTGCTGATATTTCTCTCTAGGTACAAACTAATTTGTTCTTTTTAGTTCCTTCAAGTATTACCAAAAGAAGGAAGAAGAAGATACAAGTCAAACAATGCGAAAACGAAGAATACAAAAAGTACCTTTTACAAATAATTAAATAACTAAATTCAGTATAAATTAAAAAAAAAATCATTCGCCAAATACAAAAATTAAGAAACATTTATTCTGAGTAAAAAGTTTCAGATGGAGCTATTGATAACAAGTTGATATTCCCTAAGAAGTTAAAATACTGTTTTATTAATATTTTGGTATTTTTTAAGGTATTGAGAAAATAAGTCCTTATGAAACATTTTAGTCAGAACAATAATTACGTTCTGAGAAAGAAAGTGTGGGAATAAACACCCAAGTAGAAGATAGTTATACCCACTAATTGTATCTATACCAGATGATCTCTGTATTTTCTCTTAAAGTTTGTTAAATAAGAAAAAGCTTGCTCATACATACACAATGTTGCAAATTAGACTGATTCAAGGTAATTTATACCTCGAGGTGAAAATTAAATGCAAAAACATACCAAATTATAAATAAAAATATGTGAAGGACTTTTAAATTTGTTTCATTGTCAAAATTAGTTCTTAATTCAATTTTATTTAATTATTTTTTGTTTAATTAAATGCAGTCACGCAATTTGAAACTACACTTTAGTTTCCTGTCCGCATAAATTTTCGTCTATAATTGCAACTCACTCTGTATATTTATTGATTTTCTATGATGACCACCGACATAATTTTCGCCGTAGAAGCTCAGAACTGTCAGGTGATAGGTTAGTTATCTTATCTGGAATGTAAGATCATATTGAAATCCACCACCTAAAACTCTGTTCTTCTCCTAAAGTACCTACCATTATGAGCAGCAGATTCAAATTATAGGTTTATTTTGTCACACATTTGGAAAGGCGAAAATATTCAAAACAAATAATGTTAGAGTTTGACCAATAACTCTGCTAGATTGTTGTTTCCTAGAGGTTATTTTGTTTTTCTGTAACAGATAATTGTAAGTAATATTGTCAATTGAGGTTAATGAATAGTCTAGAATGTTGCCCGTTAAATGTAATATGGAAATAACAGTGGTTTATTGGGTTAGAAGGGCTCCAAATCAAAATTATTCATGAATTGACCTTGATTAATTAATGCAATATTTAAAATAATAATCCCATGCTAAAATAATACATAAAAATAACACTGAATAATGTGCCCATGAACCGGCGACCGGGGCCGCTATTTGTTACTATTTTTCCGCGGAACCCCTGACGACATAACGCGGAACCCCAGGGTTCCGCGGAACCGTGGTTGAGAAACGCTGAATTCTAACCTCTCATCAAATATCAAGTTAACATTTTTTAAGTAACGCCGTTATAAAGATTTTTGTATCCAATCTCCGCGAACCTGGTTGCTCGGTCAAAATGAGTAGCCCGATAGAGCCCCCCACTCGCATGGTGTGGGAGTGACATCACACGACATAGCGGGACTATGCGTCTGAACTGCCATTTGCTGAAGGTTTACTATATGACCCGGGAATTGTAGATTAGTTGTAAGTAAGAAGCGATGGTACGACGCTCTAAAGTAAACTTCAAAATTTAAGTAGCGTTTAGCTATTTATCATTTACAATTGACACATTGTAACACATGTTTCGGTGTTATAATCAGCAAATTGTAACACGGTTTTTCGTAACTTTTAGTTTTGTTAAATTTGTAGCATTGATGCCAAACGTCAAACATAAAGCCGCATACATAAGCACATTGTAATGTGATAAGGAGGAGGTGACTGGGGCCTTTGCGCATGATTTTTCCATCGTTTTTTTTAAAGCAAAGTATATTGCCACTATTTCTTTATTTGTATTGTGAGTTATTTGAACTTGTAGCATTAAACTAATAGCCCCTTACAACTCGATGTACAACAGACAGCATGTTGTTATCCTGCAAGTTACCGTGCATTATTGTGATCAACTAAATCGCAAATCCCCTTTTCACATATAATACAAGGCCGCAGTTACCAAAATAGTTATGCGAAGAACAAACCTACACCATATCTACCACGATTTCGATTACTATAGCAGTACTGTATGTGCGCGATAACCTGTTTACTGAGTATAAGCTTACACGTAGCAAACTATTGAACATCTAAAGTATTCATGATTTCCCAGTTTATATAACGTTTTCCGTAACATTTTGGACAGAATTCTGGCCGCGTCAGTATTCTCTTTTGTAGGTCGCGTCCGACCTCGTCTTAGTTCCGGTGGTGGTGTGCAACTTATGTATGAAATCTTACTAAGTTGCAAGTAACTACAGTGCTGCCACATGTTACCCACAAAAATACTCTAGATTGTAAGTCAATATGGTACCCAAAATACCAGAATTTATATAAAAAGTTAGTAGGTATATTATTGTATTAATATACTATGTATCTTGAAATCGGTGGACATAATAACGATAAAACTTATTCACTGATTGTTTCCATACCTACAGTGCATATTATGCTTCATTCCTGAAATTTAGTTGGCCGGATTTTTCATAATTTACCTTTTCGATTTTTCTTTTTTTTTTTTGCTTTAAATACAAAAATCGTTAATTCCTTGTTTTCGTTTATATAGTTGCCATTCTCTAAATTAAAAATTGTGCTTGCCTGATGTTATAGTTTTATATCATTATTATACCCCAATACCATATGACACCCCATCACGTCTGGAGTCATACCCCGTTCACCTTCTCGCATACGTGTATCAAACTTCACAACTCATATAACTGAACTTGGCATATTCTTGTATTACAGAGCAGTTTAATTTCGAAAATTTGTTTACTACCTGCTTGGATCATAAGATTGGTAAGAGAAGGGGTTTCGGAAAGTCCTTTTAGATAATACCCCAATGGCACATTCAAAAACACGTTTTGAAAAACTGGTCGCCCCAAATATGCAGCCAAATTTCTTCTTGATATCTTTATCGAGCACAGTGAAATTTGGTAAGTTTTAAAACTATTACCGAATGATTTAATTCTTAATTATAGCGATAATTCGTTTTGTAATACCACTGTAATAACCATTGTGTTAAATCATAATTCATTGATTGCATGTCAGCAATGCATTTTACAGCACATTAAGGTAAAAGAACAGCGTAGAATACTCATCGCATGACGGCAATTGTTTAAAGACAAACTACTAATGTGAACCGGAAACTAACACTCTGTTGTAGTGCAAGATTATCTATCGTTAGACGACCTGACGAACGAAAATAATAAAACCCTAATGTCATATTGAATATCTGCATAACAGGCAAATGTTGTGATGGTTGCATCGTGTTTAGTTAGTTCATCGTCAAGTTGTGGTGTCATTAATCATCACAAATTAATCACCCGATTGCATGGCAATGGACATTTTCACGGAAAATGACAGGCAGAGAGTCCTTCACCGGAATTATTGAGACCATTAAAACCCATAAATGGATAAATATAAATTTTACGGCGCGAGGCGCGACGTTTTTAAAAATGTTGATCATTAGCGCGATGTTTCCTTGATGAACTGATACAATTATGGCATTAAATAACGGAGGAATTTGACGGGTTTATTCTTAATAAAGAAGAAATCCATTCATTTACTTGTTTATTTTTAATTAGTTCTAGTTACATTTAATGATGTAAAATAAGTTATGACGGTAATGGACAAAACTAGATCGACTTGTTAAAATGGCAGCCACGCCTATAATCGGAATTTATTTATAATAAAAAGAGAATTGACCCAGCCCGCTAAACATTCATTTTATTATCGTATAATGATCTAGTTTTCAACGTTGTATTCCGCAAGTTAGTTTTCAGTATTTGTTAGAAAATCACTCAACGCGGCGGGAGTAATATGCATAAATATACAAGGAAATAGATTGAAACTGATCAAAACTTACGAGTCAACATGATTACAAATACTGTTTAGACAAACATGTCCAAAGCAAAAAGTGTATTGGAAGTACCTGATTTGTTATTTTTTAACATGTCAATATAGCGTGATAAATCACATTTACCATCTTAAGTCCTTAAGAGTCGGCGACCGACGAAAGAAAATTTTAAAAAAGGAATAAATATCTCATATTTTTGTTGCACACACGATGCAGTAATTTGCCAATATTATTGTGGGCCTAACCGCCGATTACGTGACAAGACAAAAGTTGGTTTAGACAAAGTGGGATAGTGAAAGCTGTAGTTAAAGATAGTACACCGATGCATTTTTTTTTTGCATCTACTCGAGTCGTATTGTATTTTATTATAATATAATGCTCTGGCCGAAAAAGTTAGTTATGTAAAAAAGTAACGTTTATTTAAAACTTAAACAAACAAAAGCGCAAAGAAAATTGTAAACAAATAATCTACTTCCATGAAACCTAAACAATAGAAAGAATATTAGGTACTTCTATTATTTGGTATTTTTTATTTTTCTTATAATTTGTTTTTCAAATACCAACGAAATTATTAAACACCACAATTACCAAAATACAGGGTGTCTCACGGAACTGGTACATTAGAAGTTTCTCATGTTCTACTATTTCTGGAAATTTGAAATTTTGGAATTAGAATTTACTCGATCTGAGCTCTTCAGCTAAAATATTCTCAAGTTAACTATCACGTCCGGTCACCGAAAGTCGGTATCAACTTTGTTATTTTAAATGGAAAAGAAGTTTTAATTTGATTTTCGGTTTCTACGTATCTAAATACATCATTTTTAATAAGGTTTCCCTATACCTATATATCACCATTTTTGAGTACTTTTGATTTTACTATTTTTTTGGTGATTTTTACGGTTACGTTTAAAATTGAATATCTCGGTTGTTATTCAAACTAGAAGTTTCATGACTGGTGGTCTAAAACTAGAAACATAACCAAATAAGACGATGTTTAGTTCATCATATCTTATACAGGCTGTTCAAAATTTCGATAGGAAATCTTATTCGCAATCAATCAATATTAGGATTCCCTGTATCTATCTTTAATAGTTTTTGAGATATTGTCACTTTTTCTTTAAATCCATTTTGAATACTCTCAGTTAATAATGGGGGACGAAATTAGATACGAAATTCACAACGAAAATTTAAATAGTGATAGATATTTAGAAATTTTGTGTAGATGTGTCAACAATTTTTGCAAAACTCTTCCCCTCAATATTTTACGCGACTGCTTTTATTAAATGGACGTGAACCGGCACATTCTTCGCATGTGGTATCCATTCAACTTAATCAGATGTTTGACGATAGGTAGTTCGGAAATAGGGGACCCTGGCGGTGGCCACCAAGCTCACCAGATTAAACACCATTAGACTTTTTTTCTGGGGTCATGTGAAAAGTCAGGTCTATTCCACACCAGTTAATACTCGAGAGGAAATGACTAACAGAGTAGTAGCCGCCATTAATGGACTTCAGCGATAAGAAATCCGAAGAACGACGATGACAGAAGTACAGCGTAGAGTTTTAAAATGTTTGGAGCAGAACGGGCAGCATTTCGGACAACATAATTAAGTTTTTATTTAAGTTAGATATCCAAAATATATTATTTTAGTTTTAAGAAACCTTTTCAATATTTTTCTGTTTTCCTGCTGTTCCAAAGTTGTTACATTCCTATAAATGAAAAATAAATCTTTTGTATTTAGTTTGCATTCTTTTATACTGACAACATCTCAAAAACTATTAAAGATAGATATAGGGAAACCTGACATTGATTGATAGGGAATAATATTTCCTATCGAATGGCGTATCGGTATACAGAATGTTCAATTTGAAAAAAATTAGTTTTTTATGTTTGAAAATTCAATTATTGTGTTGTAAATTTTGAATACCCTGTATAAGAGTATCATGATGAACTAAACATCGTCTTATTTGGTAATGTTTCTAGTTTTTGACCACCAATCATGAAACTTCTAGTTTCAACAATAACCGTGGTATTCAATTTTAAACCTAACCGCGAATATCACCAAAAAATTAGTAAAATCAAAGAAACTCAAAAATGGTGATATTTAGGTATAGGGAAACATTATCAAAAATGATGTATCTTGATATGTAGAAATCAAAAATGAAATAAAAATTATATCATTCCTTTTAAAATAATAAAGTTGATACCGACTTCTGGTGACCGGACGCGACAGTTAACTTGAGAATATTTTAGCTGAAGAGCTCAGATCGAGTAAATTCTAGTTCCGAAACTTCAAGTTTCTAGAAATAGTAGAACATGAGAAACTTGGTTCATTTTGGTGTATTGCTTTCGATTTTCAATGGATTAATTCTTAGGCGTTTTTTTAGGTGTTTTTCGCAAAAAAGTACTTTTGTTCATTTGAATTATTTATTAGTTTAAGTTCATAATTTTCGGTAAAATTTATTTAATTAATTTTAATTGGATAGTATTTGTAGACTGATCATCGGTGTTGATGATGTGCCAGTTGAATAAAAGTAGAAAAACTTGAATGAAGACCAGCAGGGTACTTTTTATTTCTTTTATAATAACATAAAAGATACTATACCTCTTTTAAAAAATTCCAAGGGAAATATTAGATTAAAAATTCCTTGGACCTTCTCTCGGGGTCTTTTTCTCTGTGCACTTACTTCTCCGCGCTCGGTTAGTCATTAAAATTCCCGGGAAACTGCGCTCGGGTGTTCCTCGTCCCAGAGCATGTTTCTTAAAACGTTCCTCGATGTAAATTCAATTAGTGTGTGCGCGTCTTCAAAGAGCTTTGCCGGCGTACGTCGCGGCGGCAGCCTTAGGGCGTCCCCCTCACATCTTGCATTATAATGAGGGACAACGAATTATTGTATTGTACCCGGAGCCCATTTGATAAGGAATACCTAACAACGTACTTAACTAATTGGGGTTGACCGCTTTTCGGTGGCCCTGGCAACCGTTTACCTTATCTGATTAGTGTCGAAGGACATCTAAAGTAGTGATATATGTCGAGGTAATAGCGTGTAATATATTGAGGATAATGACTGAGAGCGTTAAGATAGGCCCTTGGTAAAAATAAACTCTGTATAGGATCGTAAAAGAGGATTATAGTTGGAATTACGTTTGGAAAAATTAATAGAAAAAGGTTTAATAAAATTTATGGTAGTTGTGGTATTATAATCTTATGAAATACTCAAGATCTTACTTAGTCCCTAAAAGGTAGTAAATAACTGTAAATTATTAACGCATTTCAAAACAAAATGTTACACGTTTCGTTGACTTGAGTTTGTTGTTTTTGCTTGGCAATTGAATTACTCAAATGTAACGATTAAATTAAACCCTTTTCTGAAAATTATGTGCCATGAATACTCTGGAAGACGACTCTGGCAAATTATTCACTCCTCACATTCTTAACAATTTGATATAGTAGAAATAATTTAACATATCACTCACCTAAATATCTATTCGGAAGGTTTTCTTTTTGAACTTTTGTAATACTTTTCAAGAAAGAACATTATTGTCAATGTTGTCAATCGAGTACACACAATATTGTTATGGAAAACCATTTCGCCCAAGGACGGGAGGTTTAAAAAAAATATTTAAACGAAACCAAGAAACTTAACATTAAAAATCTTTCTCGCATAGGCTGATTTTCATTTTACTTCAAACAATAAACGGTGATGCCTAAAATCGAATCCAAACATAATGTGTGAAACATACATTGAATAAAAAAATACATTTGAGAACATTAAAATCCAAAATTGTGCCCACGAAGGTTGATGAAATAAAGAAAAACTAATATTTTCTTACAAACTAAGAAACGTTGTTATTTGTATAATGTTGATTAACATACCAACACAGAATCTGAAAACATAACAATATGCCGTGACTATAGCAATTGTCACTATAAACATAAACAAACTATACACCATAAAACAAAGTTTGAACTGAAAATAGTCCAGTCAATAGGCATTTTGAGCTTGCCAAAGGTCAGACAGAGTTTATAATTTGACCATTCTCATTCTTAGGAAAAGTAGCTGACAAAACAGGCAACCAGAACATCAAAATATATTGTTCTCACTACATTTTAGGGCGAAATGCTGCTTCCTATATTAAGTTTTAGCTAAAATTTAAAAAAAAAATGAATTAAACTTTTTTTTTAGATTAATAGATAACTTATGGAAATGTGAAGCACAGTAATAATAATATAATTGCTGTATAAACTTCTCCCGACCTTGCCGTAACTCGAAACTATCAATCAATCAATACTGTGTTTATATCCCAAAAAAAAAATGTGCATACCTATATATCGGAGTGAGGCACTACTTGAGTAGTTTTTAGTAAGTTTGAGTATCGAGTACGTGAGTACTGAGTAAAATCAATACTGTTGGGTACTGTACTCAAACCGATTTGAGTAGATTTACTCAGAGTACGCATCTACTCATAACGATTTCAGTATTATAATTAGAGTATAAGTACGTACTTTGAGTAAACTACTCATACCGATTTGAGTATTTTTCTGAGTTCTACATCTAATCAAACCGTTGTTACTACGCACTATGTTGCGGATTGATTTCTACACGACTTTTTTTTAGTATTATGATTCTTTTGTCGCCAATCGGTCGCCAGCGTCGCCGCACCCACCAATTGTTCATACAATTTCAATTAACTGGCTAGGGTCGTGTTTTTAAACGCGTTTTTTATAACGCGCGTATTTTATGATGCGTTTTTTTCCGATGCGCGTACAAAAAAAATAAGTATTGAGTATCTACTCAGTACTAATTTAAAAAAAAAAATGTGTATTGAATAATCTACTCTATACTCTACTCATGAGTAGAATTTGCCCCATACTGCTATACCGGGTGACCCACGGCATAGGTAGTCCCGTTTATATTCTTTGTTTATAAAGCTGGACGAATGAAATTTGGGGAAGTGTTAATAGACAAAAAACGCCATTCTTTGGGATACTCTTGAGGTTAATATGACTTCCGGTTTTTCCGGATATGACGTCATCATTGAAATTTTAAATGGCACCCTATAGTCTTTGTGTAATATTTTCAATCAGGATGACACAAAAACATATCGAACGTCAATTTTTATCATCAAGGCAACGCAAAAATAACTTTTTGTGTATTAATCTAGGTGGCTATGAATTGGTGAAAATAATCGAATATTGTCAAATAAACACGAACTAAATCGATTTTGGCCAACATTGCATTACAGGCGCCCTCTAGCGTGATTTAATTGGTTTTTGCCCAGTTAATTATTTTTTTTACGGGTGATTATGGCCACACCGTGATTATTCGATAGAAAACATCTTTCCGAATACAATGATACCATATACTTGATATTTTGTTGAAATTCGGTAGTGTACAAATGTTGTTAGAAGCAAGGAAATCGAAAAAAATATTGACCTAATGATCAGTCAGCGTAAGTCAGTCACTCAATGGACTACTCGAAGGAAGTACCCTGATTATACGAGGAAAAACATGACCGACACAATGATATCAAATTCTTGATATTTTGCTGATAATCGTAGCGTGAAAATGACGTTTAAGGGTACTTCCTTCGAGTAGTCCATTGACTGACTTTAACTTGTACGCTGACTTTGATCATTAGGTCAATATTTTTTTTGGATTTCCTTGCTTTTAACAACCTTTGTACGCTACGAATTTCAACAAAATATCAAGTATTTGGTATCATTGTAATCGGAAAGATGTTTTCTATCGAAGAATCATGGTGTGGCCATCGGGTACCCGTGAAAAAAATGACTCACTGGCCAATAACCAATTAAACCACGCTAGAGGGCGCCAGTAATCCAATGTCGGTCAAAATCGATTTAGTTAGTGTTTATTTGACAATTTTCGACTAATTTCACCAATTCATAGCCACCTAGAATAATACACAAAAATGTTATTTTTGCGTTGCCTTGGTGATAAGAAATGACGATCGATATATTTTTGTGTTCAGAATGTCGTCCTGATCGAAAATATCACACAAAGAATATAGGGTGCGATTTAAAATTTCAATGATGACGACATTTCCGGAAAAACCGAAATCATATTAACCTCAAGAGTATCCCAAAGAATGGCATTTTTTGTCTATTAACACTTTCCCAAATTTCATTCGTCCAGCTTCATGAACAAAGAAAATAAATTGGAGTACCTATGGCGTGGGTCACTCGGTATACACGTATGCGGTGGGACACAGTATGGTCTGAAAGTTAGTACAAAATACTTGTACTCGAATAGGCAGCAGAAGCGAGATTCCCAAAAAATAAAGAAAAAACTGTTTTGGCAAATATTTTTGCTCAAGAATCTGTGCAAATTTTTGTTTTGAATAATAGCCCAATAACGAACAAAACTGCAACGTATAAACTCATCATTTTATCATTGTTTCAGAATGGATATTAACCTGGTTGGTTTGCAGATAAACCTATAAATATTTGAATTTCTACATAATCACTATATAAATAGTCAAGTATATAAAGTTTAAAAGTTTAATCTCATTTAACTTTCCTCAGATCTTAATATTTTAGTACCATAAAAATAGTGGAGAAGCGACATACTATCGGCGGACAAAAACTAGCTAAAACAAATATTCAGACGGCTAAAATAAGATTTTTACTCATCTGTTCTCACAGTACACACAGTACGTCCTTTGTTTTTTCATGACAAAGCTTGTACACTGTGAAATGTTTTTTGTGTCCATACCATATACCTCTAATGCGTTTTTAATTGGTCGGTCCGAGCAATTTAGTCTTAGCGCGCTTAACACTGATTGACGTGACAATCGTTCTTTCTCTGCAGTGACGTGAAATGAAATCATGACGAGTGTCCATTGATCATTGCGTGATTTGCCGTGACGTTCTCTGAAATCCGTCAGCGTCGGCAAAACATGATGAAAAATGATTGTATCGATTACCATTAGTATATATTCTTCATTAATAACTTGCTATTCGTAATTTTCGTAATGTATCCTCTTTTATCCCGTCAAAGTCATAAAAGACCAGCAAAAAATAGAAATATCATCTTCGATATTCTATCAACGATATTTTATCCTTGGTATAAAAAGGGTAGGAGATACAACTGTATGAACAAGCACACTTGTGTCTGATACCTGTGATTCTAGGTCCATTTGTGAGAGTGCGTATGCTATATACATATATTAATTTTTTTATGTTGATGAGGACGGTCGTTAAACTTGTGGTCTAATATATGCAAATGTAGGACAGCATGTATTATAGTTTATCTTCAAGATAGGAACTACATATGACATCCTCGGCGCTTAATTTGGAGTAACACCTGCTGTTTTTTACGAAGTAGTTTTATAATTATGAACAGAGAAAGATATGTCTTCCGACATGCGTGTAATAAATTAAGTCTTTGTGATGTTTACATTATCTATTAAGTCGCAAGGTTTCTCATAATGAAGCGGATGATTAATAAAGAATGAGATGAAATTTGGAGGATTAATGAAATTTGTTTTCCGAGTTGTGGGATGTGAAATATTGTTTGTTTTTAACCCTAGATTACTGGTCCCTTGTAAATTTTACGACGAACAGTTTACATTGTCTAAGTGATGAAGAAAATTTTTTTTTTTCTATTTTGTTTGTAATAAAAGACTGTCTTAATTTTTGTTTATTTTTTAAGTAGTCAAATTTACGATAGACCAGTATTCGTTTAACGTTTGACAAAACCACTTCAGTATTCTAAGGTTAAAATAACCCAATATTTCCTATTCGGGGTGTCTCAGTTTTTATTAAAATAACTATACTTAAATAGATGTAGACTTCCTTTTTTCTACAATATATTTCGTGTGAGGTAAAAAGGGTGCAAACCTTGCCTGGTTCCCACATAAATTCTGTATTTCTATAAAAAAAAAAGCATTTACTTTTCTAAAATTAGACCCTAGGTGTGATACTTTGCTATGCGGGGCGTGAAGTCTAGACCTCCCATCAGCCGATTTATTGTTGACGAAAGTTGAAAAAGCGACCGTAAAAAGCGACATTGTGTGCGGGCCTGAATCGATAATGGACAGATGACTCGGAGGTTCTGAAATCGCTCGCGGCAGACGCCAGTAAAAATTACGCTGTAAAAGTTTTAGGTATTTGTCAGGGATCGAGACAGCTTTTCTCTGGCTTAGTTCAATCGTTCTTAGTCAAGAGTCTTGCTCGTTCAACTACTTGGAAGTACATTTAAAACTTATTCTACACGCGTCGGTTAATTGATCGATGGTTATGTCCTAATCTGATTTTAAGATTTGATAAATTCTATTTCCTGAAGAATAAATTGATCTTGTGGGTCCAATTCGCAAGTACAAAAAACACAAAAGTTCTCCGCGCATTTTGTTTACATTAGATAAAGCAAAAAAATGGTCTGTTTATGTTCTACGTCCAATGTTTGACATGTGATACTGTGATAAGCATCATTAACATAGAAAGTTTATAGGTTCAGGTAATGCCGTGTAACACAATTCATAATTGCTAACATTTCGCAAAACATGTTGTGCGTTTCTGCGGAACTGTATGAACAAGGTGAGACCAAAACGTCCATCTTATATACTGTGTTTACTTCGTACTGCGCACATTGGAGCTACCGCTGCCTTGTGTTTTCCGCATGACTGGTGTTAGGATTGATTTTCTATTCCTACTGTTGATGTCAGTGTTGTCCTAACGGTGAATATTGTCCAATCGATTATCTGCTTTCAATAAGGATAGCTTTCATTCGCTGTGTTTTGCAACAACTTCTGGATCTTGTCCCAGATTTCGGCAGTATTTACCGTGTAAACATGGTAATTATTTTTCGTCCTCAACTGCTATAAACAGCGTCTGTTTTCGTCTCTCCAGGCTCGAGGCAGCATTTTTTACATAGCTTGTAGAAACTCAACAGGTTTTTATTTACTTAATTTTAATTCTCTGCACAATGGATTTACTAAATATGGTGATATATGCCAAGTCTGATTCGTTATGAAGAGAATTATCTGATTGTAACTCCAGTCATAGAAGAAAGCCGAAGGTTGTAAATGTTCCCCGAAATTGTTAAGTTCTAAGAGTCGTTGGAGTCACGAGATCCTACCATAAACATTAATGTTGTGGACATACTATAGGTCTCCAAAATACCGAAAATACCGTTCAGGTACGATACAATGTATTGGACCAGAGTTGTCGAACGTAAAATAACTGCTCCGTCACAAAACACGATACTTGAACGGTATTTTCTTTGTTTTAGAACAAACCTATAACTATATACAGGGTCATTATAAATGATTGTAGTCGAAGCAGGCCATGTCCATGTTAATAAATTTTTGCCGCTATACCCAAACGCCTGTCGAACTGGAAATAGGTTATGCAACCATTTAATTTTTGCGTGTAGAACAATTGTATTCCATTCAAATAAAGCGGCAACCAGAAATATTTACATTGGATATCATGGCATACTTCGACTACAATCATTTATAATGATTACTCGCTGTGTCCCACCTATAAGACGAAGGGACGGTACCTGAGCAAGAGACAATAAACAGAAGGCTGAAATTTTTGCAGAACATCTAACAGAAATCTTCCAGCCACACAACATCGAATCAGAGCCAATCACGAATGAAAATATAACCTATGATGAAGAAGCCATACAGCTAGTTACTCCAAAGGAAGTTGCCAGAGAAATCAAGACAAACCTGAATCCAAAGAAGGCACCTGGATATGATCTTATCACAGGAGAAGTTCTTAAGAAATTACCTAAGAAAGGTATTGTTATGCTGACGTACCTAATAAATGCATCGTGCAGATTAAAATACGTCCCACATGTCTGGAAAGTAGCAGAAGTTATCATGATACCAAAACTAGGCAAACCACCGACCGAGGCCAAATCATATCGCCCAATATCACTGTTACCAATGATATCGAAACTCTTTGAAAAGTTGCTTCTAAAGAGAATGAAACCTATCATTGAGAGAAAAGAACTAATTCCTAATCACCAATTTGGTTTTAGAGAAAAGCATTCCACTATAGATTGAGTCCATAGAATAACAGATATCATAGAGAAAGCATTAGAAGAAAAGCTTATTTGCTCAACAATCTTTCTTGATGTGACACAAGCTTTCGATAAGGTTTGGCATGAAGGATTGATACACAAACTAAAGAGTATGCTACCTTTACAATACGTCGAGCTGCTAACATCCTATATATCAGATAGACTATTCAGAATAAAACAGATCGATGAATACTCGGAACTAAAAGAAGTCAAAGCTGGGGTACCCCAGAGTAGTGTATTGGGACCAATTCTCTATCTACTATATACAAGTGACCTTCCACAGATGGAAAATGTAACAGTCGCCACATTCGCACGACATGACACGGCTCTAATGGCAGTGGGATCAACTATTGGTGAATCTACCAGGAATCTTCAACAAGCTAGTAACAAAATATACAAATGGACCAGAAAATGGAAGACCAAGCTCATCGAACTGAAATCTGTCCACATTAACTTCACAAACAAAAGAATCGAGGACATACCTCATGTCAAGATTAACGACGCCATAGTTCCATATGCGAACACTGCAAAGTATTTGGGTATGACACTGGATACAAAACTAAGGTGGAAAGAACATGTTAAGAAGAAAAGAGTAGAGCTTGGCCTCAAATACAGAGAACTGTACTGGCTTCTGGGAAGAAACTCTCAGTTGTCAGTACAGAACAAACTACAAGTCTACAACCAAGTACTAAAACCGACTTGGTTATACGGCATCCAGCTTTGGGGCTGCGCAAAAAGCTCCAATATACAAGGAATCCAGATCTTCCAAAATAAAGTACTAAGGAATATGGTTAACGCTCCTTGGTACATACGGATTAGTGACCTGCACCGTGATCTTGGTGTCCCACAAGTCATCCAAGAGATAAAAAGATTCGCCACTAAGCATAAATCTCGCCTAAAGCATCACGTCAACGTAGAGGCCCTGCAGCTACTGGACAACCAGAATCTAGTGAGAAGACTAAAAAGAACTAAACCCTTCGAACTAGTGAATCAGTGAAATGTGTAAAAAGCAGAGCACAGTGAGTGAAGTGTTAGTGCTTCTTGTTTGGGATAAAGTAAATATAGGGACATCAGTGGATAGCCTATTAGAGACAAGTACCTAGTTTTAAGAATCCAGATTTAAATTGATGGTTAATCTTTTAGATTAGTTTCAATATGTTAAGCATCTTATGCATATTAATAAAAAAAAAATTTATAATGACCTCGTATATTATATTCTAGTGCGGTTTCAATTGGTTTTGTTGGTAAAAAAACAAAACCAAAAAAGTACGGAAACTGATAGACATCATTACATTCCATTAATCACCTTTATTACAAAGATTATAGAGAATATCTTTGACATAAACGGTTTGCCTTTTCATAAATAGTATGTTGTGCACAAGGTGCACCAAGCCAACAAAGTGAACCTCTGTTCAGCTTTGTGGTATTGGTAGTGGCAACAGCCTCCAATATAGTATTTTTCACCAGAAGTGGTGGTGCTTACATGTTATTTTGCATGTAATTAGGTAATTAAGCCTTAATTCTTTTCCGGGATGCGAGCAGAGATGCATAGCCGTGCCGTGGCGTGGGTGAGACCGATATAAAAGGGTTCTCTTACGGCAAAATGAGCTTTATTTGCAGTTCAAAATTAAATGGGCGAATTGACAAATGTGCTATGAATAAAGATCATTTTGTCGCCAGAAACTCCATTCTAGTCTGTCGTAGCTGCAAACGCAAAAGCTGGGTTTCTTCTCTGAACAAGATACGCTCTCAGCCATGAAGATTTCCTGAAGACAGCCCTCTACTGGTATGTTTCATATCACGTGCACGTTTTGCCTTTACTGTCATTACTCTTGTCATTCCCACTAAAACTTATCCTCATTCTAGCAGCCTGTATAAGGTCAAAATTGAAATTTTAATCAAAATTTCTAACTTCTCGTTACTACAACTGAACGAAAAATAAAGCAAAGTAAATCAATCCATTAGCTTAACGCTTCTCATTGAACTTCTTATTTAATCCTATCGTAAATCTGAATTCTTAATTACCAATAATTAACATGAAATCGTATCTGCATGTCATATCTTCAACATAAAACCCGCCTTGTCGGCAACCGCAATGTACAAAACTGATAACTTAACGAAGTGTCGACTCTGTAAAGGCCAGATAGCAGAGCGAAATACTGTAATTAATACTACCGTACATGGTAAAACGGACCGACAAACTCCGAAGGAAAAAGAACAAACCTTGAAGGTATGCAGATGATATCGATGCTCGTCCATTTAAAATTTTTATTGACGCGTATGGCAAACCAGTCGGTTCTGGTTTAAAATAGCCCGTAAGCTTCAATCAGCGTGGTCTAAATTGCCCTCATATGTTGATCCACGCAAGCAAAACACAGAAAAATATAATAATAATCGGCACCGCTTTGAATATAAATATAAAATATTACGCATGGATAAATGTCGATTGCACGTATTGGAATAAAAATAAATTTTAAACGGTCCACAGTTTAGTACGTCCCGGAAATATAAATAAATATTTTTCCTTTTGTAAAAAAATAAAAATATGGTGAATGCGCGCCACCTATGCATACAAAAACACGTCCTCCCTTGCGAATCATTTTAATCGCTGTATTTATTGCGCTCGGATGACAGTTATAAAACCGTGATTAATGTAAAGGATGAATTATACAAAAACTGGTCGAAAAATCAAATTTATGTACGTGTGTATGTTATGTGGGCGATTCTATGCGAAATGGCGAAATGAGAAAGACAATTTATATTTTTTTTTATTACAGTTGTGCATAGAATTTTAAATTTATGCCATTTCACTACGCGTCTTGGTCAAACTTCTATTTTCACAAAATATATAATTTTATAATAGTCGTATCAGTTCAAATATACGTAACAAAATAAAATATATATTTTCGCGTTTCTTCCACAGAATCTGAATCTTATTGCAATTTACACTTGAACACGAGAAAACTCATCCGGATATGCTTTTTTCAGTAAAATCCGCATCTGGTTGTATTTATTGTTGGCTAGCATGGTAATTTAGCTTTGATTACTGCATTCTTTTACAAATAAAGAAATTTGAAATATGCAAAATGCACTGATAACTACAATAATTATTCAATTATTTCTGAATTTGTGTATTATATCAAGAAATTACACGTTGATTAAACTTTGGAATTCGATGTCCCAACTTTTCCAGGAACTAAGTATTTTTGAAAAAGGAAATTAAGTTAAAAGTTCATAAATAAGATGTAAATAAGATGTAAATAAGAAATAACTGTTCTGCTTTGCTGTGGTAGTAGCAATCCTTTGAGCAATTGGTTCATCATTCACCGCTGTTATTTGATAGCTACTGTAAACTTCATTTTCTGCTAAGATATTGTTACTATTTTTTCATAGGACAAATATTTTTGAAAAAGATTTTTCTGCAACCGTTTTTATATTTCTTTTATACCTGTGTTAGGCCTGATTTAGACGGTGCCAGCTACTAACCAGAAAGGGGGCAGTAGCTGGTATTGCGCAAAAACCTGCTGGTGCATTCCGTCCCTCACGTACTGACATCACCATTAGTTTAGATGTAAATTATTAAGTTTTTTCTGTATTCAAAATAGTATAACAATTTGTATTAGTTTTGTCATTAAGAATTGTAATACCTAAGCAAGTAGGTACAGTTGTTTTCTGTATCCTGATTTTAATACTTTTCATGAAATATCGATTTCATTATCATCTGTACTATAAATATGATGTATAAGTTCTTCAAATAAAAAAAAATCGAGACATAGAGTCTCTAAATGATATATACAAACAAAATCCCACGCGAAACCTTCACGTGTGATGAGCGGTCAAGGCATTGCCGATACAAATTTCTCTAAAACTAACACATCAAAACATGTTGTCTTTTTTTGCTATTCATCAGTATTGGATTCCCCAGAAAGGTCAAGGTTTTCTGAATTACAAAAATGCCCGAGGCATAACACAATTTGTCTAAAGGTCATCACTATTCCCACACGGTTGAATCGGAATATTCGTAATATTTTTTGCATTGTCATCTCGTCAGTTTATGCTATTACTCGTATACCGGGTGACCCACGCCGTATGTCAGGGCATTCATTTTTAAGTTATAAAGCCAGACGAATTAAATTTGGAAGAGTCATCATTGAGCAAAAACTCTTTCCTTTTAATAACCTTGAGGTTAGTGGAATCATCAATTAAATTTTAAATTACACCTTATACTATTTTTGCTGTGTTTTTGTCAGGATAACATTATGGACACACATACATCATCGATTTTTATAACCAAGATAAAAAATCCTAGGCAATTTTCCTATTTTTTCTTTTTTTTTATTGCATGAAGCCACATCCTGGAAATTTTATTGGTAAAGTTTCATACATAAAAAAAAAATATCGCTGTAATTATGGCATTGCTCACCGTGCATATTATGTGCAAATTATATACTGGTGCATACTGCATACGTATTACGTACACAATCTTATTCATGCCAATTGCCGCATTCCAGTCCTCTAAGGACCAACAACAGGCCGAACAGGAGAACTGCCAATGCTTAGTTTGATAAATGCTGCACATTCCTCATGCAGCTTTATCGCCAAAAATATACACCACGCCTTCACAAATGCGACATTGATAAACTCGATACATCGTCCTCTTTCGCGTAGAGTACGCCTCTATATCGCCACGCGTCGAAATACTGCATAATAGATCGCACACTAACAGAAAACATAACGGAGAAGACGAAATAATCTGCAGAACGTGAAATATTGGTCGGCAATATCTCAATAAATTACCATTGCACGACGGTATCTGCACTTTTGCAGTGTTGTCCAGCATCGGGACCAATGCAGCGCCGTGATTTATAGCGTTTATTTTAAACTGTTCCGCTAGATAAAATGTGTGTAGAGTGGGTGATATAATGGAGAATTGCAGTACTGTTTCTGTGTGACAATTTTATACGAAATTATGGTGAAGCTTTATACTGTGAATTTAAATCACTGGTGAATTCATTCATGAAGGAAATCGATCTTTAGTTGATCATTGCTAAATAAAATCAAAACTGCATTTTTTCTTTGTTTCGTAAGCAGAAAGTTGAAGACATTTTATATATCACTGAGAGAAAAGATTTTTAGTTATCAGACAAGCTCGTTTGATAATTGAAAATATCTATCACATTTTAGTTAAAAAAAATACTATTCGTACTATAAAATTTTCATAAAACCTTAACTAGAAGAAAAACACAAACATCAAATTTTCAATTTTATGTACTGTGTAGCAAAGCACATTAAATTTATCGGTAAGTCACGGCAACTATTCGTGAGGTTTTTTTATGAAACAGGCTATTTGGTAAAAAAAATTGGAGGTAATCAATATACATGTCCCATAAGACAACGCAATTTCTTAAGGGCTAATAAGCCAGCTTATGACTGGCCAGAACTATATGGCAGAACGAAATATGGCCTAAAAAATCGTTAGTTTTTCAGAGATTAGTTATGCAACCCTAAACGGCCACTGATCACAATCGAAAATAAAACTAATATTAAAGTAAAAAATGAAGGTTTTTTTTAATTTTTTTTGGTTAATTCTGCATGAACTGTATTCAAAGCAGTTATGATATTTATGAATACGTAATTCTTCGTGAATCGTGTCCATGTATTTCGTCAGATTTTTTAGTTCTATTTCAATTTCGGGCAAAATGTTTATTTTATTTTATTTTTTATTATTATTTTATATTCGGTTAAACATTTGTTGGCTGTGTTCGCATTGCATACATACTATAGACCAAAACATTTTATATGCTTTTGAATATTTTCATTAAATATTTGTATCGTTCTATCGTGGTTTATTTTTATAATTTACGCGGTAACGGTAATGGTGCTACATACTATTTAGCCTGCAGTATTTAACTCTGTTGTTTTGTTTCGTGTCACGCTTGATATTTGTCATATTAGGAATTTGATAGACAAAGTTTTATAACAGTTTTCTATTATCTTATGGCAAGTTCAGCCACGGTCTTTACATTGTTATTTTGTCGATATGCCAAATGTGCGTCCCACTTTGGGTTTAAACACTTTTTACTTTACTTGGCCCATGATTTATACCAGAGCTTTTCGACCTTTTTGGCCTTGCACTCGAAAAAATCTGATGTGGCAAGGGACATGACTTTATCATACTATATATAAAATTAATAGTTTAGCTGCATGAGATTCTATTTGATCGACATCGGCTATGTCTGCATTAAAATAAAACTAGTAGAACTAGACAGATATGTCGATTAAAGCTGCGTTCGGATATTGTACTCCGTTGACACCGGGTTCACCGTCCAAATGACACTTACGTGTTATTGGGTGTAAAAAGTGTAACGGTGTACAATATCCGAACGCACCTTATATTGACAGTAGGTAATGTCAAAACATTACCGTTTGACACTACCTACTGTCATTAGAGTCAAAATTTCTGACATATCCTGGCTACTAGTTTTAATGCAGTACGACCGATGTCGATGAAATAGAATTTGCTCATGCAGCTAAACTATTGATTGTACCAAGAAATTTCAAAGTCATAAATTATTCAGAACTTCCTCTGGTTTAATTTATTATTTAACTATTTCGACGAATTTCCAGAAATGGCGGTTTATTTGCAAAATCTTTCAAAAATGCTAAAGACTGAAGACTAAACCTCCAGTTCCTTTGGATCCTTTTCAACAGAAAGCTTTTCAGCTCTAAGTTTGGTCATGAAACTTCTAAATATGAAGTTTCGTCCCGGTACCTTTAGTAATTTCTCCGGAATCGTCGCCACAAAAAACGGTTACACACACACATACACACACACACACACACACACACATACACACACACACACACACACACACACACACACACAGACATTTTTTTGTACCTTGGTCAAAAATGTTCAGGGGACCCAAAAAAACATATTTCCGCTAAAATCTCAAAAATTTTTTTTGACCCGATTACAATACTTTACATACTACGTATGATAAGGTTATACATACTACGTACGATAAAGTAAAAAGGTATTATACTAGTTATAGTTTTATTACACATTTTCTTAAGAGTAAATATCATTCTGAGTAAAGGTTTTATACTTAGAGAACATTTCTAAAACAATTTCGATGTGCCAGGAAGCCAGTAGCGTGGTCTGTAAAGACACGCAGTTCAATTTTAAGAAATCACTTTAAAATTAATATATTTTTCCTGTGAACATATCCTGTAACATTACTGTGATAATACTGTAATTTCACAGGAATATCTCCATATACACTGAGCAACATAAAAAAACGCAACACCTAAAATGATGACCAGTTTCAAACTGCAGTAACTTTTGAACGTATTGCTCGATTTGAATGAGTTTTTTTTTATTTGAAAGGTCCACTTTTTGCCAATATTTCTGTATGTGTGCTACCCATTTTTGCGCTCTTCCATTTCAGCAATGGTGAATAACGTTAATGCTTGTTTTCTTCCTACAGTTTGAAGCTTTGCTGTGGGGTGCACCGACAAAAGAATTTAACCTTAAACAAAAGGAGCTTGTAGTCTCGTCTGTTCTGATCACTTATGGTTTTTTGTTCAAGTTTCTATTGTTGTTAACGCCAAAGTTACAAGCTCTAAAAGATAACGCTGCTTCTTCGGCAGCGCCATCAGAAATTAAAGAAAGCCATGGATAACGACAAAATTTAATTAAACTGTGAAAGTAATGATCAACATGTTAATAACGAGTATTGCCTACCCTCGCTTGACCCTCGTATCAATTTTGAAATCAATAGATAAAACACACAGAGTGATTTGTATTCCAAAATTGATACAACTAATCACAATGAAATTCTAAAAAAAGGTCCGATAGCCAGACAGGAAGTCAAATGCAAAATTTTGTAAACTCATTTAATAAAAAAAAATCACTGTGTGTTTTATCTATTGATTTCCTATGAATTTCTTAGATTTTCTGTCACAGAGGATCAGAACTTATCTGGCGAAATAAGATCATATTGAACCCACAATTCAGTTCAGCTCTTTCACTAAAGTAAAGTTCACAAGATGAGCAACAGATTCAAAAATTAAATTTGTGTGGACAGGGGTGAATTTTATTGAAAACAAAAGTAATTTTGGATTTTACCAATAATTCGGCGGTATAAAAATAGTTTCTACATTAGACATTCCTATTAATACAATTCCGATCGTGTTAATTGATTGGGATATACTACATGTGTCAGGTGATGTGTGTATGTGTCGTGTGAGGGATGCGTCACATATGGGTGTTGACAGCGCCCTCTATGTATGTTTGTCCGTCGCTCCAGTCCATATGCAATCAGATTATACGTACTTAGCGTAAGCTCCTCATACGTATGCATGTTTACTGGCGCTTGAAGAGCTTGCATTGAATGCATTTGCCGCTCACATATTGCTGCTACTTTGTCGCGTAAGCGCCAGCATGTAAATTTAAGGGATCATACGCGCAAATCCTATATATTCTCCATGTACTAATTCGTGTCAACTAATCAGTGCATATACCGTCTGTTGCAGTTAGATAAATTATAGTATTATGGATTAATCTTAGGAATTAGAAGTCCTACAGAAAACAAAACACAAAGTGTATAATAGGCGTTTTAAAACTTCAATGTTTATATTTCCCGCCACGATGTTTACGAGAATCAATTATAGAAGACCGAGAATATTAAAGGTGTTTGTGGAACCGAAGATGTAGCCTAATCTGGAGAATGTTTATAAACAGCCATTTCGAGAGCGATTTTGCAGAGAAAACCGGTTTACCTGCCCTCATCTGTGATGTCAGTAGGTAACGCGAAGGTGTTTTGTACAGAGATTACACTAACGACTATTAATTTATGGATCGGCCGGCTTTTATCTTTATTTTATACCATTATAATGTACGTGTGCCTATGTCTTTATTGCGTTTGAATGCACGCATTTCGAAATGTATGCTATTTCTCAATTTTAGTTGTTGTTACAGTAAAGGTGTGGCCAATCAAATAACTAGAGAAATTTATAATGTGTGTGTGTACTGTGTACTGTGTCTATTTTTATGTAAAGCGCGTAATTATAAGGCAATTTAATTGGCTGGCTGTCTATGGCTAATCTCCGGTAGGTAATATTCAACCGTTATGGTTGATTGATTATGAGTAATTTACTTGAGTGCATTCCGACTTGCGGTGTATCGATATGAATAGCGATTGACGACTTTTAACTATAATTAATTTGATACCAAATCGGCTATTAAAATATCACATAAATGTGTTAGGCATCAGTAATTTATTAATAAAATTTCATTTTCTACCGATCGTTTTATTTGTTATCGCTATATCAGCACTTCTGGCATTTAAAACAATAATGTTAATACTCTTTGTCAATATTATTAACAGAAAAGGCCGCTCCCCCAGGGTGTGATGAATGTGGCAAACGTTGGTCATTGATGTGCTCCGCATAGCGTGAGCCAACTCCGTGTATTCAGTTTGCCAACATGTTGATTTACTAGTTATATAAAGTTTCGTTATTTTCTAGCAATGATGTGAAATATCTATATATTGTCACCTAGGGTCATGCAAAACATAAATCATAAACGCCGCGGAGGTTTGTTTGTGTTTTGGAAACCTTGCTCTAGGAATGTGCAGCAATCAAACAACAAACTTAAGTAGACACCAGGAACGTCTACATCACCCGGTGCCTTGGAGAGCCGCTATAAAAGACGAAATTATTTTGTATACTCACTAGTGATTAAGAATGAGACGAATGTAAAAGTACAACTAAATAAATCGATTGTTAAAACGTTGTTAGCGTATTGATCACTTCGGGGAAGGTAAATGTGGGTGAGAACCCACCTGAAAACGTCACAAATGGTGGACGCGCCGTTATCCCGACGGTCAAAACTAGAAGCATCACCGAATTAACATCATTAACATCACCGACAACGGAAGAAGAAACCAACCAAGCCATAATGTCTAGCAAGGAGAGCGACCACGAAGAAGAAAGTAGAAGCCGCAACCAAGATGAAAGAAGCAGAAGCGATGAAAAAAGAACAAGAAGCGACCAAGCAGAGAGAAAAAGAAGCGACAAAGAAGAAAGAAGCAACAAAGAAGAAAGAAGCAACTTAGAAGAATTTTTCATCTTAATGAAAGATGGTCTGTCTGCCAACGGAACCAGAAAAAGATGGAAAGATGTCAATTTCTATCAGATCAAGCAGCAACATTCGGGCAGAAGGACTACAGAAAGGAGAGTAAAGATGAATAAAATTAAGGTTTCTCAACATCAGGCACTCGACCTAGGGTCGGAAAGTATATAATGTATGGAAATATTTAGTATAATTATTATAAATGCATGTAAAGTGATTTGATAAATAACGTATTATTCTAGGCTATAAGTAATTTAAATGTAGGACAGCATTACAAAAATGAAAACATTCATGTTAGGATATATGTTTTCGCAGAATAGAGTGCAAAGACTTTTGTATCATAATGTCTAGTCAACAAATAGAGGTCAAGTGTACGTGATGCGAAGTGACGCCAACGCCACTGTTCGAAACGCATGAATGTTTTCAAATAAAAATAGATATTTGTTATTAAGCAACTAGGTGTGTGAATGCAACAATAATAAGAAATCTGCAAATTGTGTTTAACGTAACAAAATTCTGCTCTGATAATTTTATGAATGTTTTAATGTTTCTTGAGATTGTAGGGACATTTTGGATATGGTACTGATTAATCAGAAGAATTAGTCAGGTGATGATGGCATAATTAGGAGAATTATGGAAAATAGTTAGTTGAAAAGTATATAAGAGAAATGGCGAATCACGTAAAATGTCAGGAGCAGATAATTGAGGCTATAACTAGCAGAATACAGATTTTAAACATGCGGATGAATCTATTGATGTATCTATGTATGTATGAAAATGAAAAGTCTTTAAGAAGTATGGAAGTATAAGTTATTATATGTTTTCTATATGCGTTGTTTTTTTCAGAGTTAGATAGGTTGTAATTTTTTGTGCATGTCTCCTCTTTTATAGTGTGTTCCCAGATACCAAAGGAAATGTTCGAGCTTGTTGGTAGCGCAGTTTATTGCAGCAGTGATTCAATAGCTCCGACATTGGGGGCAATGTCTTTTTGTAGAAAGGGGAATGTCGGGTAATTCAAAAAATAAAACATAATGTTTGTGTTTTGGAAACCTTACTCTAGGAATGTGCAGCAATCAAACGACAAACTTAAGTCGACACCCGGAAAGTCGACATCACCGGAGCTGTAGGTTGTGGTATAAATGAAAAGACGTTACAATAAAATTCAACGATTTATTTGTAACAATCTACTTACTACAATTTAACGAACTTTTGATCTATAGTTTCTACAATATAAGAAACTTTTGATCACTGGTAGGTAGTATTATAGACATATATAATGTGAATCATGTCACATCAAATCAAGATGTTGGCGAAGTAAATAGACGGAGATAGGTCTGGCTACGTAAGGAATTACCTATGACCAACGTTGGTCACATACATCACAGTGTGTGTGAGCGGCTAAAGGTTTAATAGCGTTTTAAATTGTTATACGTTTTCTACCAAAATTAAGCTGATGTAGATTATGTAGATTACGTAACCTAGGTCTAGGTTATGTAGACCCAGGTTAGGTTGTGAGCGAGGTTACTTCCATGTATTTGCTTCATCTCACATACATAATTAGTCAACACGAACAAGTAAACGTCAGTCTGAGATTGGTTAAAAAATTAATGACGCACATACCAACTCTAGCTGAAAAAAAACGTATCCTGCAAAAATAATTGTCCACAAGCAATTTAGTAAGTAAACTTTTTATGTTTAAAACCTTTACAGATTAAAGCTACTTTCCAGGACTTAAAAGCAATAATACAAAAAAGCAAACTTTACAGCCACATCAATCAACCTCTGCAATTTCTTATTTCCTCGATTTCCTCGCAGGTTTACATGCTTTCATGGGTTTCGTATTTACGACCCTAGGGGCCTCGCGTCGCGTGAATACTGGCAATAATACTTTCCCCGACGCAGACCAACCGCTCTTTTATTTGCCAAAAAAGGCACGAATAAGAGAGGGTCCGACTACAAATTATACAAATGTAAAAGCTGATCAGATACTGAACCAGACGTAATATATTCACTTTCGCCGCCTGTTCGCTCGATAAATTTCGATTCCCGCTGCGCAAACGATTGTTACCGGCGCCTTCGCCAATGAGGAACGACGAAAGGAACGCCGGACTGAGGACGAAAGCCCCGACTAAGCGGTTTTCCATATTCATGTCCGAACGAATTCATTTCAATATCGCTAATGTATCTTGAGCTCTCTACGACGGTAGTTCTATGGTATCACTAAGGGGATGATTTGGATCAGAATGTTCAAAGTTTCCCGCTACTTTGTATGGTTGTATAATAACGCTAATGGAAATTCTTGAAAGGATGTTTGTTGTGTCGGAAGTTGTGACTGGTAAACAAGATCGTTTTTCTGATTTTATTGTCGTATTGTATGAATAGCTTATTCTAGAACAGACCACAAAATTACTTTCAGTTCATATACAGATAATAATAAATAAAGTATAAAAGTTCCTATTACATACTTCCTATAAATACCTGAAGAATGAGAAGCCTGAAATAACTAAATTCAAGGCAACGAAAAGCTCCTCTTCCAGAAGAACTGAACGATAACCGACACGCTTTAGGTTTAGATATTTATATTTGACATATAGGCGAAATCATACATTTTTCTTTCCTTCGGTATAAATATTATGTAAATAAAATTTGGCAGCTAAGACAACAGTATTCAGCGTAAGAAGTTTTGGAAATGCTATTGCTTTCACTAATATTAATTAAAAATAACACTGAACCAAGACGCTAATCGCCCGTTTGGACCAATTTCGAAACCTCTCGTGACGTAGAATTGAATTGAATTGTTTGAATTCGCTTTGCACAAAATATGACATAAATTATTTCTGTGCTAATGTATATAGTTGACAGTACATGCAACTAGTTATTTGTCTACTTTCTTTTACCGGTATTTAGGTAAGGCGGATTGTCAAATGGGGCTGCAACAAAATCAAAGTACATTCAAAGACTGTAATACAAAGACTTGAAAACAACGTCATTAAGCACCGTTATAAGAAAAGTTTAGGCAATAGTGACTGTTAGAATCTATAGAAGTAGGGTTTATACAAAAACCGATTTAAAAAGAAGCGGTTTTCGAATTACAAATTTCTAAAAAAAACCGGTTATAACGGGATTTTAAAATTTTGGCACGCAAAATCAATAAAATCTACTGCGATAACTTAATATAATAAGAAACCGTAAAGTGTTGTGAATGATTCCTTATATTTTTCATATTAAAGAAAAAAAATATATAACACATATAAACTTAAAAATATAAAACAAATCTTTGACTTTGTTTTATTGTTCTCAGAGCATTTCTATCTTTATGTATTTAGTCTTTTATTGGTTGACTCAAATACTGAAATTTTCGTATTAAGTATCTTGAAATACCTTATAAATTACTCTTCATCTATCGTTGGTTTGCTATAATATTAGTGGGTCGACTCTAAAAAGTAAGTATATTTTACAGGGGAAACATTTGAAAAATATCTACTTTCTGACCCTAATCTAATGGAACTATGTCTTAATAATATTGTGCTGCTTTGTATACCCACATGATAACAGGGAGACAATTACTATGAAATACGTAAAAAAGCGGCAAAAAAGTTTCAAACTGACATCGGACATTACTCATTGAACACAAAGTACTCTACCAGGATATTATATGACATATTATTCATCTGGGGTGGCCCACCATTTTTCTCTGTACTCAGTAAAAAGTTTCATATGGACTTATTTGCGTTTTTAATTCCTTAGAGTTATGGCTGGTTTACGCGAGGACAGTAGGTAAGCGGTAACTTACTGCTTTTGTGGTAAATGTCGTTCACATGCATCGGCAAGTGACAACTAAATTTTTAGTTACTGCTTTTGTGGTAAGTGCCGTTCACACGCATTGGCGCTCAAGTAAGCGCACAAGATGCAGCAGCAACTTGTAGAAATGGGTAAAATATAAAACGATATAATACGCGATGTCTTAACTATAATTATGGACGAAATAAAAGAGGAAATATCTGAGTAAAACAGACCAAAACGACTTTAGGAGCGAAAATGGATTGCGAGAAGGAACAACTTTAGCGCAAGTGAAATTTTATTCAAAGAACTCGCCGCTGAAGATACAATCGAATTTTTTAATGCTTTGCGAATGTCTGAAGAATCATTTTATTATTTACTAGGCAAACTTATAAACGCACGGCCTAGGTGGGGGAATTGCAGCGCAGTTATTTGCACGCAAAATAGAATATTTTGTATTACGCTTACTAAATATCTTCTTGTTCGGCAACTTGTCACTTACTACTTAACGCACCGTTCACACGCGTTCAAGGGACTTAAAATTTAGTTAAAATTTAGTTGACTGTCCTCGTGTAAACGGGCCATTACAGCCATTCGAAAGTATTACCAGAAAGTATTTTAAACGGCTCTAACTTTAAGTTATAGTCGAGTTTCCAAGTTGTATCTGGATGTATTTATTTCTTTATTTGTTTATTCCTTTCATTTTTATTATTTTTAATTGTTTTACTATCACTTACATTTAACAATGGTAAACATTTTTGCATTCTTTCACAAGTATTTTATTGTTCTTTGTTTTGTTTAAACTTCAAGCTGCTTTTAAGTTCTGGGTTGAACGTTTTAAGAACTTGAAAAATTTTTTTGTTAAAAATGGTACAAACGTGTATTTATTGAAATCAGTTTCCATACAAGAAATGAATAATATGTAAAATATTCTACTTAGTCAAGGACAAAATGTAAATTTTTATCAAACACCTCATTATTAGAAAGCCGAAAAACCCTAATTAGAAACAAAATTAGCATCGTTAGTACTTTTTTTGCCATGGAATTTGTAGTTTGTGCGTACAAAGCAACATGAGTTTGATTGTTTTTCCTTTTCTGTTTCAGGTAAGCAGATATTCCAGAATGTCTTCCAACTTCCAACTACCTTACTATAGTTATCGTGAGTCGATATTATTTATCTAATAATAACCTACCAACTATCCACAACATTGCAACTGCGGTGTATTAAATTTAGGGATATTCACCGCAAATTATCATCGAATTGTTCACGCGCACAAGCCTCAACGAAACACCTCCCCACAAAATATATCGAAAACGAAACACTGTAAATTATTACCACGCCCGCTATGATTTATGCGGTCAGGTTAGGCGCGGTTTTATAGCGGATTTTTGAATCCACATTCACTACGCGTACTAATAATTTATATGTTTTAGATTCAATTATGATAATAAAATTGATATCGGGTGATTTATACGCACGAGCAGCGAGAAGCGATACTGGCTTTTATTGTTGCCATTTGCCGTTTAAAATGACATATTTTTGCGGGTGGTGCCGCGCGCGCTTTGATAGGCGAAATTAAAAGATAAACAACGACGCCACCTACCGGTAGCTCTCCATAAAAATGGTATACGTGACGGATTTACTACTGGCGTGAACGTTCGCCGAACGCCTGCGCGGATTGATAGTGCCATTGGCAAAGAGTTGTTTTTTGTTCTGTTAGGTTGTTGCTTTCGCCGGTTAGTGTCTCTATTGCACTCGTAAATCTTTTATTGCCCTCGATTATTGATCAATGCCGCCGTGATACCTTTTACGATCGGAAGTATACGATGCTGAAACTCGGATGTGACGTAATTACGCTTAAGCAGACTTCCAGATCCAAGCTGAGAATTTGCGAGCGGGATAATTTTTTATTTCTAAAACTATCGGGACGAAACTTCACATTTAGAAGTTTCATGACCAAACTTAGAGCTGAAAAGCTTTCTGATGAAAAGGGTCCAAAGGAACTGGAGGTTTAGTCTTAGCATTTTTGAAATATTTTGCAAGTAAGCCGCCATTTCTGGAATTGCGTCGAAATAATTAAATAATAAATTAATGTAGAGGAAGTTCTGAATAATTTATGACTATGACATTTTGTGGTACATGCAATAGTTTAGCTGCATGAGCAAATTCTATTTCATCGAGATCGGTCGTACTGCATTAAAACTAGTAGCCAGGATTTGTCAGATATTTTGATTCTAATGACAGTAGGTAGTGTCAAACGCTAATGTTTTGAGAATACCTACTGTCAATATAAGCTGCGTTCGGATATTGTACACCGTTACACTTTTTACACCCAATAGCACGTAAGTGTCATTAGGACGGTGTACCAGGTGTCAAACGGAGTACAATATCCGAAAGCAGCTTTAATCGACATATCTGTCTAGTTCTCCTAGTTTTATTTGAATGCAGACATGGCCGATCTCGATCAAATAGAATCTCATGCAGCTAAACTATTAATTTTATATATATAGTATGATAAAGTCATGTGCCTGGCCACATCAGATTTTTGTTATATTATACAGCGGTTCTCACACTACTGTATCGCAAATAAGTTTATGAGTTCTCAAAAAGAATTGGGTACATCTTTCGTTGAGTATTTAATATAAAGCGATTGACAGATTAAATGTAAATACAGCTTTAATAATGAAGGGAAATATTGATGTTGGAATACCTTGTTTGATGGACCCCGAACATTGGCTGTTAGCATTTTTTGAGTTTATATAATTGACCTCGCCCTGTATTGGGGCGTTATAGTTTGAGAAGCAATGCGTTTAAGAAAAAGTGAAATACGTATATATTTTTTTGGGCAGCATTTTGTAAGGATTAATTTTTGTAATTTTTGTAGAGAAGATAAAATTGTGAAAACGTGACCGTTTTATGGTCAAATGTGACAAACCGTGATCGTGCACGTTAGGAGTGGCTTTCGGGGTTCTAGTCTCTAATAAAATTCGCGGACGCCATAGATAAGTATTGTAATCGTACAAGGTACAAAAAATGTGTGTGTATGTGTGTATGTGTGTGTGTGTCTGTATGTGTGTGTACCCGTTTTTGTGGCGACGATTCCAGAGAAACTACTAAATGTATCGCGACGAAACTTCATATTTAGAAGTCTCATGACCATGGCTCAAAAGGTTCCAAAGGGCCTGGATGTTTCCTTCAAGCATTTTTCAAGGAATTTACAAATGAGCAGCCATTTCTGTAATTTCGTCAAAATAGTTAAATAATAAATTAAAGTCTTTGTCTATGACATTTTTTGGTATAATTATTAGTTTCGCTGCAGGAGCAGATTCCAATTAAGATCGGTCGTATCGGCGTTAAAACTAGTTAGCCAGGATTTGACAGATACTTATGACAGTAGGTAGTGTCAAGCGGTGATGTTTTGACAATACCTACTGTCGATAGTATCAAAATATTTGTCAAATCCTGGATAACTAGTTTTATTTTAGTGCAGACACGACCGAATACGATCAAATGGAATCTCATGCAGCTAAACTATTAATTTTATATATAGTATGATAAAGTCATGTGTCTGGACATATCAGAATTTTTTTCGATTAAAAACTTTTCGACCGTACTATATCCGAAAACTAGTTGTTGAATTTAAACAACATAAGCTTTGTTTCTGCAATTTTCGTAGCAATAGCGCAAAAAGATTTGGAATTTTCATATTTGAAGATATTCCATTTCTATGAGCACATTGCCTTGAAATTTTGTGGCATTAAGTTCTCAGAAAACGTTGGCAAGTTTAGTTTCATGTACTTTTCGCTCGACTCGAAAAGAAATTTGACTCATTATCTACTAATTAGTTATTAATAACACTGCATTAAACAATAAAAAACATTTTCACGAGGTTTGTTCGAATAATCAACTTCGGTTTTGTTTTGAAATCGGGAAATGAACAAAAATGGCGTATTTTGGTAAAAAAATCACCCAATGAAATTTCCTCACATAACGGCATCTCGGATGTCAAGCTAAACCTTTTTTAACCTTTTTATAACAATTGGCAACCCGACCAGGAATAGTGTAACCCATTTGATAATTAATAACGATAAAATACCTAACTAGAGAGAAGTTGCGTATATGACCTGAAATGTTGTTAGTGTGACACGGTTTTCATTGGCCAATCAGGTATAAACCTACAAACACGTTTTCACGAACACACCACACATAACAACTCTGCTTGTTTATACCTTTCCCAACTATGACTTTTGATGGGACTTGTAAGCTCATATTTGGTTTGCCTTGTATAATGTTTCCATACACAGTGACATGAAACTTTTTGACGCTATATTATGGCTACATTACCATACTTGATACCATACTTGACACGTTGATATGACCACATTGCGCGCAATTAATTATTGTACCTAATAATGTGGGAGTGTTTGGGAACAAAACCTTCATTGGTGAGCATCTAAATAGAAACATGATATTTTCACCGATAGCCTCATGTAATTTGTAGGAGTCTGATTCGTTGAAGTGAAACAGAAAATATCTTCCTGGGAAACATAACCTAATATCTTAAGATTTATTAATTCTACCTGGTGGTAATATAAAATATAAACCACAGAAACTACGTTCCGCTGTGATCCCTGTTTAGTTGCTGCTTTGACAGTAAGTTGCTTATAAATGGTATATTTCTATACCTCTTCAATAACATTTTAAAGCGTATCGGAAGCTTTGTGAATCGTTTATAAAACAAATTGGAATTTCAACAAATTTAATTTATACAATTATTTTGCGCATTTGTGTAGATTAGTGTGTAGATTAATACATTTTATTCAAGTTATTAATGTGTTTATACCCAGACATGTTGGTCTATATATAAGAAATAATATTCCCAAGAGAAACTGTTTGGAAAATTTTTGTACTAAAAGAATCATTACATTAATCGAATCACAGAGAAAAACTACCTTTTACCAAAACGACAAAATTACATTTTGCGCCTCCACCATCTTCATGGTCTTTCTCTGTCAACATTTTCATCAATTCCACCCTTTTTAAAACGTATATTACATCTTCCATTCCGTAGAATAAAAAACATCGAAAAGCATTTACAATCGCGCGAGAGAAAAAAAATCGCCCACTTTTTTCGACATTCCGGGACACGGAGGGCAATTTCCATAAGCGGCCCTCGAAAAATAAGGGGGTGGCTGAGGGTTGTGTTCTTGCGGGCCTCATTTGCAAGCCAAACAAAAAAAGCGGCGTCAGGCCCGTGCGCAGTTTTTCTAGCAATTTACCGCGACGAAGCAAAGTAAACAATTGCTTTCGGCGCCACCGCCGCGTTGATGAAGGTGTGCGTCGTCCCCGCCGCAACCGCGCGCATTCCCCGGAAATTAATATGCCGGCGCTCTTTTGTTTGCCGCCGGATGCAATTTTTCCGACCGTCTCCTTATTATTATCATCCTTCGCCTTTTTGTCGATATAATTTTCTATTGTGGTAACAGAACAAGGACAAAGAATTGTATATTGTTCGTTTGTTCTATATAGAAAGATAAATAATTAAAATAATTAATTACTGTCTAAATAATATTCAAAGTGTTTATTTGAAAAGATGATCGCTGTGCAATAGGAATAAAAGTAATGTTGATGTTAAATTAATAAATTTGTATAATTTGACATAAATACAATAATACGAGTTATTGTGTGTAAACTGTTACTGGTGCAGAGGAACCCTTGTGATAGCAGTGATAGTCTGACGGCGGCCTGATCATAACGGGGATATGTGAGTTACGGACAACGGCCGACCTCGACAAAGAGATGGAAATCATTACCGAAAGAGTTGTAATACGATACAGTTCTGTATCATAATATATAATAACGTAACCTATATCAATACAGTTTATTATTATCCGTAATTACTGTATATTAGTTCGTCCGTCTGTACTGGTATGCTTTTCTGTATAGTCTGAATCTCAAAAATGCCTTGTTCTTTGAGGAATACAGCAAGATAATGTCGTTAAGGACATTCATGTAAATGATCCTAAAAATGGCAGCAGAATGGATAATATAACTTATTATTGAAAATAGGGGCTAACCTGATTTTTTAATCGGTTTAACCTTCTTCCAATCCTACATCTTTCAATACCATTAAGTAATGAATAATAAAGAACAGTCTTCGTCTTTAATATACTGCATATGTTGTTTGTCTAAGCTTAATAGTTTTGGTGATGTTGGTGCAAACATGATCCTATCCTGTCATATATTTTCAGGATTATACGAAACAAAATCGTACAAGAACCAAATATTTCATATATCTTGACGACAACCTTGTTTTTTGCTCTAGCACATTTTCTAACCACTTCATTTAAAATATTGCTTTTTAGTTCAGTTTTAGTCCGTTAGTCTTTGACATTCAAAATATATTTCCACAAGTAGATTCACCTTACTTACCTACGTATATACTTGATATAAATTGATTGCTTCCCAGATGTCTTTTAGGTAGATTAACTTAAACTGTATCACCCGGTAAATCTAGAGTCAAATGTAAATTTTCACAATGTCACAATAATCTTTTTTTTTAATTCCACCAAAATTCTTTTTATTTTCGGAATTATTATTGGTTTCATGACTCACGTCAAAACAGGTTTTGGCAAAGTAAACATTACATTACATTATGGTCTATATTTTACAACAATTTACGATGAGTCATCTTCCAAATTTCTCACACTGTACCAGTTTTGCAGTCTCCAAATCACTTAAATACCAACAACAAGTTCTTAACCTTGCTAGTTTTTAATACATCCATTGTAATTATTGACAGGAACATCACATCGCTACGTTATTGTATTAGTATGTGTAAAACAATTACATGAAGGAAAACGTGTTTCCTTCGTAAATAAAATTCATTCCCATCATTCAATCACACAGGTGGACACAGCAAGGTCGTTCAGATTTGCGTATTATTGTAGGAATCTTAATTTTATTTTAATCGTATCTAATTAGCTTGTTTGTTTTGCTGTATATTCTGGAGTGAGACCGCTAATAAATCCAGTATAGTGGATGTGTTTACAATAAAACAGTAGCTCTGAGAACAGAGTGTGCTTGACATCGATTTCTATTTACGCGAGCTCCATTGTTATTCTGACTATGGATAATTAAATTTTCCACAAGTGTTAACGAAGTTGTTCGTTGTCTTGAGTTGTGCGCATTACGCAATCAGATCTCTAGTGTACGGCCGTTTGAGATTCTAGGAATTTCCTTGTCACGTTACTCCTCTGTTAAAGCAATGTACATTGTACAATACGTAGTTTAAACAATAAATAGTGTTAAAAGTTAGATAAAAATGATAATGAATAATGGATAAATACATGGTATCCTCATGTATTTTTCTTGTTTATTGCTCGTGTATTAACATTATTAGCAAATAAAACTATCATCTCCGTGCCCAATCAACAGAATTTCAGCAGTTTTTAGATCTCACCTTACTACCTAGGCGATGATATTTTGTATAATTATTGTTGTCTCCTTGTAGTTCAACAAAAATAAAAAATTTGATCTAAAAATTTAATTAGCTTTCACTATCACGAAATGGATATAGGGAAAAAAAACAATGAATTTCGTGTTCTTTAGATGCAGTCGATCGATTTCGGTTTTTCCACCAGCTTCAATGTGGAAGGCAGTAAAACAAAAAGTATACATATAACAATACTGTACACCAAATCAGGGCTGTGGAGTCGGTAAAAAACTTTCGACTCCTATTCCGCTTCCAGATAATTTTCGTTGTCCGACTCCGGCAAAATTTTATTTGCTTCCAGCGAATTAGTTAACGAAAAAATATTAAACTGACACAGTCTAATTGTAAATAAAATCAAAAAGGCCTGTTGATCGGACCACAATATTATGACTCTTTTTTATTTTTTCAAATATCTCTGAAATCATTAGAAATTCAACTGTTTTCTCATTAGTGAACTAGTTTGTGACGAATCTGAACTAGTTTGTGACGAATTCTGCGAATATCGGTGTTTTTTAGTTAATCGCAAGAGGACTACGACATAGCCACCAATAATGTTAAAATCCGTCACCTACACTCGACAGAAGTGAGCCGGATATTTTTTATATTATCGGCAAATGTTCCAAGTTTACTTTCACATATAATTTGAATGGAAATAGCTAATCATTTCGGTGTAAATCTGATTACAATATTATGATGTATATTTGGTTGCCTACTCAAAGTGTTTTGCAAAAAAAAAGTTGAGATTTAATAATACGACGTGATACCATCAGGTTGTTTCTTCTGGTACAAAAGCTGTAGGAAACAATTTTTTCTTTTTAAAATTGCAAGGGAATATAATTAAAATACTTTTTGCAATATTTAATGAATTGTTCAGCTGCTCTTTGTGGCCGAACGAATAGGAGCAAATTCTCTTAATTTTGATGAATAAGGAAAACCACACGTTGTCGCTTGCCTTTGGAAAGTTCTAATTCGTCTAAGTATACATTGAAGTCCGATTTTTTATTTGTAGATGATCGGGCTATCATAATTGGCACATTGAAGTTGGTTGTTGGAAATTGGTAATAAACTATATATGCGACGCGGCAAGCAACTCACTACAATCATTTTGCTAATCATTACTCACCACCGACCTGTGTGTTTTGTAGTTAAATTATATTTACATATAGGTACTTTGTAAAAGACCTAGGACTAGCTAATTTCTAAAAGACCGAATAAAATGTTGTTAATCGTTTACTATCTATTGAGGCAACGGCTATCTCGCATGTCTTTTTCTACATTATTTAAACATGGACCCGGAGTCGGAGTTAGTAAATTTTTTCCGACTCTGACTCTTCTGAAATTTGTCTGAACTCCGACTCCGGATGCCTTTGTTTTCTGGGCACATACAATCTTCTGATTGTGTCTATCAGAGTACGTTAATTTATGGTTTTCCCTTTTTTCCAATATTGATACAGGGGTTTTATTGTTAATTAATGTTCTGTGTTGTTCCTAGTAGTTGTGGCAATGTTATGACAATGTTATGTTTGTTGAGAATTTTTTTTTTACAAGAGAGACTAAGAAGGTTGTTTTGTTGATGTTTACTACAAAACTATGAGTTTATGGACTATACGGATTTTAGTTTCAGAAAACAGTAACAGAAAAAATGCTTGAATTCTTTATATGTTCCTAAATAATTAATGTTTCAAGGTGCATTATAATTATAATCATTATAATTAATATTACATAAATAATTTTAACAATTTTAAATTTCACTTTCGATCTATAATATTATAACTAATAAATAAAAAACTCAAAACAATAATTTATTTCCAGTACATTCCGTCTTAAAATAAAAAGAAACGTAAGTAGTTGGTTACAACACTGCGATGTTTTCTTGTTTGTTGCATATTTGGTTGATGTATCCAGACAGGAAACATCCGCCCAAATTTTAAATTCTCACAATCCATTAAAGTAATAATTACCGTAAACAGATCACTCCAAACTTTCCGACCAAGATATTAATCAAACAGTAACCTAAACAAACAAAAATAAAAATAAAACGTAAGCAAAGCAACGTGACTATAAATCACTATCGCACAGCATGTGGCGCCCTCTCCGACAAACGTTTACACGTAACCTGTTGTCGGATGCCGCTTGTATATACACGTCGCCCTGTTTACATTTTACACCACCGCGGTCCGTCTCTCAATACTACCGACTCAAAAGAGATAATCTTGTTATAAATGAACGCCCAACCCCTTTATTTTAACAACGTTCCGGAGGCGAGATAAGGTAAACACACGTCTAATTAATGTTAATAGACGTGGGAAATTAAGTGGAGATTAAAATCTCGGCGAGCAGGGCAATGTGGAGTGACACGTGATTGATAATTAAGACAAGCCCTAAACTGATTAAGGTCCAGTTTTTAAAGCAGGCACAAGCAAGCATACCGTGACTGGTGCGGTAATTAATTTGACTGTAGGCATGGGGACATGAATATTTCATACAAAGAGTTCTTTGAATGGCCTACAAGGTGGTTAGTTTTATACATGTATTATGTGTTTATCATTGGATTACTTATTCATATTGGACATTTTATACAGAACAAAAACAGTCAGACCACTAAACACATGTATGACCATAAGAATGGAGCACTGCCCAAACGGCTTGAGAGTACGGCGGATAACTGACGCTATTGCAGTACACCATCAGTCTCTGTATGGATACCCTGCTGAACTTCCAACGTCTTCAGATAGTAATTAAAGATGAAGCGAACCTAGGGTCATACAGGCCACACTAACTTTTTCATGACAAAAATCTAATGGGAACTAGAGGAATATACTAATAATTTATAGTCAGAAGATCATTCACATACCTTGCCTCATATATTGTTAACTTTGTCCTGAATACAATGGGATTCACTAGTCATTCAGTAATCATGAGGTCACTCAAACGTGATCTCCTCAATCAATCTTTACATCTAGAAGATATGTTTTAATTTAATTTTAATTTCATGAAGGGTAGTATTTTAAATCACTGTTTTAGTGTTATACTCACCTTTTGTACCTTAGTATACAATAAACTTTATTTATTTATTTATAAACCAGGAATTCTGACCGGTACACAGACTTGTCGATAAGGCCAGATGGATCTGATGCAATCATATATAGGTCTATTCCCCAGATGCAACATTTGCCTTTTTCTTTGAGGCACTGACAAGAAAGTTACCAGGCCGAAACTTTGCGCTAAACTGATCCGCATTGGAAAATGTACATAGAAGGTACATACAGAAGGGATAAATATGCAAGATACACAAAATAACGTGTAAATGCCTCCAAAACCTAACGTGACCGGCAATGACCATCACAGTAATTCATCAGTGTTGGAAACCAGTGTATGAATATGATCCGGGTCCCACAAGAAGTAGGGGGAGGGAGTTACTTAAAAAAGTGTGTATACCAGGGTTGCCACCTGTCCACGTTTCCCGAGGATTGTCCTCGTACGAATGATTTGTCCTCGTGTTCTCGGCGTGATACCATTTGTCCTCGTGTACACAGATAGAAAAGATTTCTTGTTTTTAATAAATATATTCTTTTGAATTTATTCTTATGACTCAAAACATATTTCTTTGACACCAACAATATTTACTTCATTGAACGCTCTAGTTTTTTTTTGCTTTTTTTTGCTTGTAGAGATTAGTTTATTTGCAATATTTATTTAAGCCAAACAAATATATTTGGATTGAAACAAAAATTACTTTTCTTTAAAATGTTTAAATTTAAAAAGACGTTTCTTTACAGCAAAGAAATCTAACTTTCATTCAAGTAATTATATTTGTATACAAGAAGAGGTTTATTTCCATCAGAGAAATATTTTTGGTTTGGCTTAAAAATAGTTTACTTCCGCCAAAGAAATCATATTTTGATTCAAATGAATATATTTTTAGTGTGAATACCTCATCCAACTGTGTTGTTAGATGGCGCTGTGAACAGTCTCCTCGCATTGTGGCCTTATCTTGAGTATAAATAGTAGACTGGTGAAAGCCTACCGCTCAGTGGATGTTATGCGTCTGGCTAAATTGTTAAAAACGCCGTGTGATAGGCAGTATAGAGCACAGTGCATGCAGGTTCAAGTTTCGATTCCGTATCAGCGTACACTTTGCTACCCTAACCATGCTACATCCCAAAAGGCGGTGACACGTGGAGATTGTGCTCTGTTGTACCCTTCGAAAAGTTATAGTCAATAATAGGTCAATAATTTCTTTAATCAAAGTACCATTTATCGCAACCTTAAAATATCGCATTTGAACTCAAACAAGAATTTCGTCAATTAAAAAAATTATAATTCTTTCACTCAACACAATCAAACTTATTTGAACTAAATAAATCTAGTCTATATTAAGTAAACGCAATTGAACGATTTTAAATCGGTGTTTCACCTGCCAAAATGTCCATTCTTAATTGCTTATGGAAAATATGGGGAACCTTTTCCGGGCGCGCGAAACGCGACCGTCACCCTAAACGGACCATTCTACGTTGCGTGAGTTTTCGAAATCGACGAAAAACGGCCTCTCGGGCGATTTTGCTTCTAAATTTTCCGAAACGCGAGCGATTTTTGTGAAAGGACCTCAACATTTCAGTAGCTGTTTATGTCGCGTCGTCATGGCTGCGAGCTAGAAACGTCAAAAACACAACCATAACATATTCACATTGGTATGTACAAAGCTAAGCGATTTCATTATCTGCGGGGGCCTAAAAGCACAAACTCCGTAGTCCGTACCCACAAATAATCTTTGACAAACCTATAACCATGTTGTACCTATAATAATAATTATTAATTCGTGATTATTTGCCTTTGCGTTAATATTTGTTTGAAGAATGTGTATCGATCCAATGAATGTTATTTGTGAAAAGTTCGCGTCTCAAACCCAACGTGAAAGCACCGCTCAGAACCTATTTTAACCTAATACGAATACAACTCTTGAGAGGTTACATATTAGATGGCACCACAAGATATTTCTGCTACTAGCGCCCCTAGCGGGCGTGAAATATCGTCACATAACCTATAATTATACATAAGTTTTAATGAACACTATACATGCGCTATACAAAATTTAGCTGCAAGAGCAAGAAGTAGTAGAAGATCAATAGGGTGTGGAATTGATAGAGGCGCCTGAAAAAAGCCTCCAATGGCTCGGAATATGGTCCCCAGCAAAATTTTGTTGCAAAGGCTGATCACCCACTTCAAACTACTTTGAACTGCCCGTGGTTCTTTCGAATGGTTTCTCCAGATTAAACTAAAATACAGTAAGAGAATTATATGGAATTCATCAATTTGTTGGCAACATTGAGGTTAGTTTTGAGTTTAGAATGCGTAGCTTTTGTTAATTTAATATTTTTGCAGGTAATGTGGTATGATGAAAAGAGTACACTCGCAGTGGAAATGGTTCCAGGTCTTTCCGAATAACAGCAACTTGCTTTGCGTAGACAAGCTACCATAACAAAGTGGCAAACAATTATTTATTTAAGAAAAAACTTGACCCAAAAGATATTGGGCGTACCAAGGGAGTACCGGAGAGACCAAGGGGCCGCAGTCGATAATAATCATTGTCGACAGTAAAGGGATATATTTTTATATTGCAGTTTAAAGTGCCTACCTGTACTTTAGATTTGGCTATGACGCAAGGTTACTAAAAATAGATAGGTCTGTCTGGTAACTTATAGCATACGTCACTCAGTTTACCACATGAAGTTAACTGGTATGGAATTTAATGTTTACGTGAGCGTATAAAAAATACTAATAATTTTAGTTCATTGTTTTCTGAATGATTTATTGGAGATGGGTGATAAAGCCCTCTAAGCTACAAGCCTTCTAATACCTATGAATTCAAATGAATTTGAATGGGCATATCAAGTGGTATGCAAATTTTGGTATCTTTGGGTATGACGTTAAATTTTTGTAAATAATAATTTAGTTCATGTGGTCACGGCAACCAAATGCATTTTTTTGTCAGTGAGGTGCAGGCAATAAATCTTAAACAATTAAATGGGTTAAATCATCTCAAGATTAGATAATATTAATTTCAGGTATTAGTTTTGGGTATTATATACCTATTGTATTATTACTAGATCTATCATTAAGATTTCTATCAATTTCATTTGTTAACTAAATTGTTTTTTGTTTATAGTAGACATTAATAAATTTTAAATTAAATATTTTCACATTATTTTATTATGTGTGTTTTATCTTGCTTGACGAGGGTACTCTAACATATTTCCCGTTTGTTTTTACGAAGGAGGAAAGGTAGATACTGGTATACAAATTTATAAATTTATTCTATATTTTACGTTTTATTTTATTTAAAAAGTGAGCATCTGGCTGTATAGTGTTTGTCCAATATCAAAACAAAAACCAGAACTATAAAGTATCAAAAATATTATGCTAATGCAACTTGGCATAAAATTGAGTAATTTGAACAAATTTAGCTTATTTTTGTAGTTCATTTAAGTCGGTATTGGGAAAAATAAATCTAACATTTTTTTTTCAAGTGACAAACATCTTTCATATTAACTGAAAGAAAAAAAAGACAAATCAATTTTAATTTTTTCAATAATGTTATCTATATACGGTATACTGTAGTTGCTTAGCCAACCACATGCTATTATATAAAAAAGCAGTGCACTGTTACCAGATTGGGGGATTTTCTCTCACATTTGGGCGGTTTCCCACCAAAAGTAGTATCTTTACCTTAGGGATAAAAGAAAGTTTTGAGGGTAAACTAAAGATTGTAGTTGTAATTGTAATTTATTTTGACAGCAGACTCGCCAAATATTGAGTAACAGAGAAATATGTACCTCATGGCTGGTTATGTACCCAATTTTCAACATTTATTAAGCCTAATTTTATTGGCGGTGGCAACTGTGTTTTTTTGACTTTACCGAATTCACTGATCTACCTAAATAGGCGATATACAGGTCCACTAGTTCGTTATAATATACAAATTGTAAATTTTAACTGAAAACATAAGTTGCTGACACAAAAAAAACGCTCTTCCTACCATACAAATATTTCAAACAAATCCGTTTTGATCAGCAAATAAATATTTTTTTGCTTTTATTGTAACACCATATTTCTTTAAGTCAATTTTTATTTGAATTAAATAAAGTTTTCTTTCGGTGTAGGATGAAATTGGGCTACCTAACCTAACCTACAAATGTTTTAAACAATTCGGTAAGATTTAATATTTTACTTTTTTCCGGCCTACTACGTCTTACCTTAATTACAGCAATAATGATAAATTGCGCCACATAAAAAAATTAAGCGAGATACAAAATTCAAAAATTCCTGGCTAACCACCGAAAGTTGGCTCCAAAAAGTCGACGAGTTTAAAGCCACACATTATGTATGCTAGGTTGAAATTTCGGTAGCAAAATTTCGGTTTACATGGTAGTTTTTGAGAATATACCCAAATTTTATTTTTATGTCATATTACCACAGCAAAATATTATTTTTGCATATTAGTAATGTATTGCATACAGTAATGTAGTATTGGTTTTATGTTATATTTGAAGAATAGTTTGGTTTATTAATTGATTGTTTTATGTGGCATCATACTGCGGACATAATATTTTCACCCACTTACTGTTCTCGTTAACAATTACAAAAAGGTGGTAACCCTGGTGTATACCTACAATTCATTCGTACCATACCAAATACAAACATATACATACAAACAATAAAATCTTCCTCACTGTTACTTCTAAAATATCTCTTTCTGAAGACTCAACATTTGCTGTTCACATATCAGTCGGTCAGCCAAATGTCTCAAAACCACACATCCAACCAACCAACAAAACCTGTATTAGTAACTAGAAATTCAATTGAATAGGTAAAAAATCAAAATTTAATATAATTTGGCAGTAGTGTATGTATGCATTGAGAATCGCAAACACGCTTCCATTGTAATGGCCATATTTGGTTCTTAGCTCAAAAGCACAAAAAGTAAATATAATATAATTTTTACTTTATCATACGTAGTATGACAAAGTATTGTTACCGTGTCCAAAAAAAATCTGAAATTTGTCTTTTTGGGTCCCCAGAACATTTTTGACCAGGGTACAACAATATGTCTGTGTGTGTATGTATGTGTATGTGTATGTGTGTGTACTCGTTTTTTGTGGCGACGATTCCGGAGAAACTACTAATGGTATAGGGACAAAACTTTATTTTGGTCAAAAGGGTCCAAATGAACTCTTCGCATTTTCAACGATTTTGCAAAGACATATCGACCGATGGGAATTTATGTTAGGGCACCCGACAGTAAAATACAATTAAATAAACACCAAAAACATACAACATCTGAGACGATTAAGCTCAGTGGGTACAACATTAGGATTGTGAGTGGACCTGTGTGTGTAAAACCACATGGCAAGACTAGAGCAACACTACCCCTTTGAACGCTATTAAAAGCAATCTAATTAATCAAGTACATAAAAATAAAAACTAACAAAAACTGGAATAAAATATTCTACTGAGGAAATATATAGGTAGTACGAACTAGGGAATGAGCATCAGCACTCCAATCCTTACCTCCTTTTAAATTCGAAATCAAAGGATCACTCTGAGATATTGGTTTCCTGGTTCACTGTGGAGCTTGAGTCGAGACTCGGATCAGGTCGATGGCACTAGAATAAAAAATTATCGAGCCGTGCAAGTGGACCAATATTGTCGTAGCTCGAATATCGAGGGTCCTTTAAGCGTTACGGCCTTTTAGCTAAAAGTGCAAGTGTCAGCGAGAAGGTTGACGCCCTGGTTTTACAAGTATGAAGCGAGGTAATTGGGTAATTAATTTTTAGGTGCGCCAAGCCGCGAGAGGTGTAATTTAATTGGCGATGAAAGATATATTTTTGGATGGAAACTTAATTGACAGCCTGATACGGACTGATTATGCAAATTACGGTTTACTAATTTTAGATTTTAACGGGTACCTACTTATTTTTGTATACCGCTCTCCGCTCTAATATCTCTCCAAATACGCTTCCTTCACCAATTGCTCAAATGAAGCTGTGTATTTTATAATTCAGTAGGGATATTTTAGACTGAATTCAACGAGGTTTAAATTTTAATGTAGAAATTTTGTTGAAAATCACGATTACACCATATTGATAATACTGGAAAACATGGATTTTTTTAAACGGAAAGTGAATGTATATTTGATTGATTTCTTTCCGCTAAATACAGATATCAAGAGTTGACTTGATAGGTCGGTGCTCCTCATACAATCTTGATTTATACATGAATGAATAAGTGTGGTCTCGATTAGTTTGAAGATTTGTGTGAGAATAAGGCAGGAGAATTTCGAAGAATAATTGCTAGTAGGCTGGTACAAGACTGCATTTCCATAATAATTTTAAATTTGATTCACTTGTGGATTTTGACAAGTTATCTGTTTGAATTCCTGTGCGAATTTTGATGAATAACTATTTCAGTTTTTTATTGAAATGGTAATGTCATTAATTCCATTGCTGTTCATGAAAAACATCGTCCTTCAAGTAAATATTTCAATTAACTTACAACTAGATTATGGACAATATTCAATTCTTTCTGATATCCTATTTCATCAAATATCAAGAATTGTAATTAGATATGTAATATTGGTATTCAGACTTCAGGTCTATTCTGCTCTTCAGACCAAAATTCAAATTCTCTACTTCCCAAAACAATTGAAATACAACCTTGTGAAAAAAAAAGTTAGTCGATGCTTCTTAATATTTGACTTTATTTTAATATTTATTGTAGTCCTAACCTTACAAAAAATACTTTCTGAAGGCAGAAGCGACACCATTCTGTAGCCTTCCAAGTTCCAAATCATCATAAACATCAACATGGTTGAGGTTCAACTAAATATATTTTGTAATCAAATTAAAAAGTGAAATTAAATACTTTTTATGTTATATCCTTTAAGAGTACATATGAATAAGTGTATACCCTGATGAATAACAGATGAATAACTGTATACCCCAAAACACTATTTATAAATTCCAAGTACAATTTATTGTCTTTTAATTCTTTCGCATGACAAAATCTTACAATGTTGAATATTTCCTTGGTCTGATGAATTTTCCCCAAAGTTGTTTAACGTACTGAAAGTAACGATGACTTTGTTCAATTTTTAGCAGCGCCATCGATATTTGGTCGCTTAGGCAAATAAGTTGCTGTGGAAGCTTTGACTTAATTTGCTGTAGAAGCTTTGACCATCAAAGCGAAACGTGTACGGTTTAACTAGTGAACACTGGGGCCAAATACCTCAATTGTTGGCATACACTAATTTTCTGAACATTTATCATGGAAATTAATAAAGCAATATATATTAATAACATTGTAGTAAATATGTTAGATTTTGAGAAGATTTATTCACTGTCAGAGGAATTTCAGGTCTCATTGTCACTGTTGGTGGGTTCATGGTAAAAATGTGAATATTATAATGCTGTAGGTTTATTTGAGCAGCAGTAAAAACAATTGAATATTCTACTAAACATGCACAATGGAGGTTTTGGGAGGGCTATTGCGCGTGCGCAAGAGAAAGAATATACTTTATGGATTTATTTTAGTGCTGCTCGATCAAACCTTATATTGAGCGGCATCATCAAAATTTCCTTGTCTAAGTTTCTATGTCTTCTGTTACGTACTTTCCGCATGCTGGTGATGACGGAGTCCGATGATATGAGTAGTAATATACGTTTATAATACGTTTTAATTTGTTTCGAGATATTTAACGAAAAAGAAATAAATTAAACTTGCAGTTTATTACACCGGGCAAACGAAAATGATGTTCTGGTGGCAATTGAGATACCCTGTCGAGAAATTAAGGTGAGATTCTCAAGAAATCTGTGCAAAGCCAAATAAATTATTCTTTGATTTGTTTTGAAATATTTTTTTTTATGCGAAGTCGGAATATTCGTAAATTGTGTATTACAAACAATAAATGCTGAACAAAATTAAAAAAAAAACGGTAAAATTGCAATTTTTTATATGAAATACATACAAACCAATGCACAAAATTAAATGTTTTTTCGCTTTAGTAAGGTACAAGGTCTTTTATTTAAAAATTGCAAAGGCTTGATTATGCTTATTATGTGCTGAAAAGATAATCAAAATCGATAAAACTTTGCAAAAGTTATGGAACATTACAACTAAAATTGTAAAGTTGTACACACAGAAAAGTGATCTCTCGAACGAAGAGAGAATTCCTTGGCTGAAGTAGTTGGTAGGTTCGTATATACGCGAGAGATTATTGACCTCAACCAAGAAATTTTATTTTTTGGAATAATTACTAGATTTAAGAAAGTGGTTACTCTGGTGAAGTAAGTAAACAGTCTTCAATGAAGTGTATATTTTTATTCCCGGTAAATATTTTTAGCTACTTAATGTAAGAATTTTAAAGACTTGGCACAAATACGTTTTTTATTGCTAATTAACAAGATAGGTATGTTATATTTACTTACTCGTTCTAAACTGTTGCGTGCGTTACTTCAAACTACTCCGTGTTGAAACGTTTATTGTACACTATAAATCACAATACACTTCCCCAATAAATCACAAGGCACGTCCCCTACGGGTACTTCGTTGTTTTCGTACTAGGTTAGGTTCCGTGGCGCCAGCACGTGCCAGCACCACGCGCGGGCGCGCGAGCCTTGACTAAATCACGATGCGCATATTTATTCCAGAGAAAGGGATTACTTGAAAGAAGTGAGAATCACTTCAGTTAAATAATTGGTGGGTTTTTATTCAGTAAACAATACTTACTTATATTAAATGTCTTATATTTTCTTGGATCAAGTAACTACGCACTGGATGGATTTACTATTACTTCGTTGGAGAAATTAACATTTTTGGGACGAATAATTCAATTACTTCTTTCAATACAATATTGGTTCTTATAAAGAAAGAATTTACTTGTTGACTGCATTTATCTGAGAAATTATTTTACGTATATTGAGTATGTGGCATTTCTAGTATATACCTAACTTTCTACATCCAAGTATATATGCATTTGAATCCAGTAAATAAATTCAAGAAATTATGTTTTCTCGTTCCAAATAATCACTTTTCTGTGTGTACTGCTAAAGTAAACTACTGCTAAAAAATTCAGATATTGGAATGAATCAAAAATAAAAGAAGTTGGGAATTGATACAGCTTTTTAACAGTCTACTCAGAAACCTAATCAAGTTTTTCCCCACAGGGATTCTCATACTTGGACCACCAAAACATTGACTTTGACTGTCCCGGTATAACAACTGTAAAAAGTTACTTTTTCAAAATTGCAAAGGCGGGTAATAATCATGATGCATTGGTTTATTATTCCCCGAAAGAATCATTGAAATCGGCAAAAGATTACAAAAGCTATTCAACATCAAAGCTTCAAAGTATCATTTATCACAAAACATGCCATAACTACAAAAGGCGCAGGAGGGCGCAGCTAATTCTTTATGTTTCTTCAAGAACAATTATTACACAAACAAATATCCAAAAATCAGAGACAGAATACAGGAAACGTCTTATTATAAAAATGTTACGAACCTGTGGGTAATGACTAATGACGCCATATTAAACAGTAAACAAGAAACTGATAACACGATACTAAATTTTGAAATGCTACGTGGTATTTTTCGCACTTGAATAGGTGTCGCAATTTTGGTCGCTGACATAAACAGCTTTCGGGGGATACACTCGCCGAAGTGGGGATACACTCTCAACACGACTTTTTGTTTGTGTGCGATAAGCTATGTTTACACAACTGTCGTTCCAGAAGATATTGGATGTTTAACGCCATTTTTAATTTTATAGTTTATGCCAAGACTTCATAGGTTTGGCCCCAATGTGCAGTGTTTAATTAGCATCGTTAATTAGCATAGTTCCCGAAAACATCTCGCTTTTATTTGCCAACATGTACGATCGAGATACTTCTCACTAATATGCCATGTTCGTATGCTTTATTATTATGATAAGCGTTTAGTCGGTTTTCGGATCATTGGCAAAGTGTCACTAAACGCTTATACCACGCTTCCTAGGATAGTTTTTGCGAGCAACACGCTCCAAAAGCTCGTAACTCGTAATATACGAGAATCCGAATGTAGCGGACGCGCCTAATAGCCACTTACCATCTCAGCGGGAGCTTTAGAGCTTCCGGCGGTCGGTCCACTTCCGGCCCGCTCCGCCACTATTCATTTTATTTACCTCGCATAATTCCGAGCGCGCGAGCCAGTTAATGACCCAAGTCGACGCGATATTTGCATAAATTTTGACGACCGCAGACGACGACCTAATTTTTTCTTCGTAGCTAGGAATCATCGTGGCGTGAAGCTCTCCTGTGGTTATTAATGATCGTTCCTTCGCAGGAACCACGGTCCAGGATAATTACCGCTTTTCAGACAATGGTCCTCGATATTAATCGCAGGAGCCGGGATCCAAGTCCAGGATTGTTTTCGGGTGGTGACATTCGGTGCATCCATTTGAATTTTGCGCCAGGGGTGCTTTTTTGTTGGAGATTGGGGCGTGGATGGAGTCCTTGCGCGGGACAAGGTTTGTCAGTGGTGCCCCGCGGTTGATTTATTGCCGATTTTCTCGCGATAATGATGAAAAACGGCCGGTCTGGTCGGTTCTATACTGTGGGAACGTGATGTGAAACTGCCTGCGGAAGATGGAATTTTTGGCTGTTACGCGGCGAGATTACTAAAAGCCCTCTGGCTGTTAGTCCAACCCAGCATATAAGGTTATTTTTGTCTGCGTTTTTTTTCAAAATTTTACTGTTTGGTGTCTGATGATAATTAGTTTAAATATGATAATAAATCCTATAAACTACAAATTTCTAGAAATTCTAAAAGTCACATTGGCCCTATGTAGAGGGCCAATGTGACAAATGAGCTGCTGTATAAATAAATAATGCAGTGTCGTAACATCATTACTATTATTATGGGAGACGTCAAAGCATGAACATGAAAATGAAAAAAACTATGAAATATTAGCTGCTGAGTCGCCAATAGTAGGATATATTTTTATTTTCAATGTACAAAGATGATATACAGGCGGAATGTAAATTTTTAAATAAATTAAAAATTACAGCTACAACCTGGCTTTGAACCAGGGACCTTTGCGTCGCTAGCACAATACTCTATCCAACTGAGCTATTGAGGCCTATGACATCTGTTAGGGAAAATCGAGGTTGTTGCTGTAATTTTTAATTTATTTAAAAATTTACATCCCGCCTGTATATCACCTTTATACATGGATTATTGTCATTACGATAAGTCCGTATGATATGGTATGTCCGTATATTCATTTCTAGTGATATTTCATGTTCAGTATGTCACGTAGATGACATTTGATAGGTGTCACGATAGGTTAGGCTTTGGTAGTGTTGTCTACTTCCTTTCCTTGATATGACAATTTTCCCTAACAGAAGTCATAGGCCTTAAGTTCTCAAGCTCTCGGTTGGATAGAGCATTGTGCTAGCGACACAAAGGTCCCTGGTTCAAATCCAGGTTGTGGCTGTAATTTTTAATTTATTTAAAAATTTACTGCCCGCCTGTATCACCTTTATACATTGATAATTCTCATTACGGTGAGCCCGTATGAAATGGTATGTCCATAAATTCATTTCTGGTGATATTATTATTTTGTTCTGGTGATACCCATGATCTCTGTACTCTAGTTTCATTCATTGGACATTTTACTCCACGCAACTATAGCGCACTATGACGTAAAGCTTTTTTAAAATTATGATTTTTACTTTATCATACGCAGTATGTAAAGTATTGTAATCGTGCCAAAAAAATTTTTTCAGATTTTAGCGGAAATATGTCTTTTTGGGTCCCCTGAACATTTTTGACCAAGGTACAAAAAAATTTCTGTGTGTGTGTGTGTGTGTGTGTGTGTGTGTGTGTGTGTGTGTGTGTGTGTGTGTGTGTGTGTGTGTGTGTGTGTGTGTGTGTGTGTGTGTGTGTGTGTGTGTGTATGTGTGTGTGTACCCGTTTTTGTGGCGACGATTCCGGAGAAACTACTAAAGGTATCGGGACGAAACTTCATATTTAGAAGTTTCATAACCAAACTTAGAGCTGAAAAGCTTTCTGTTGAAAAGGGTCCAAAGGAACTGGTGGTTTACTCTTAGCATTTTTCGAAGATTTCGCAAATGAGCCGCTATTTGTGTAATGTCGTCAAAACAGTTAAATAATAAATTAAAGGAGAGGAAATTTTCTATAACTTATGTATATGACATTTTTTGGTAGAATTTATAGTTTAGCTGCATGAGCAAATTCTATTTCATCGAGATCGGTCGTACTCATGGTCGTACTGCATTAAAACTAGTAGCCAGGATATGTCAGATTTTTTTATTCTAATGACAGTAGCTAGTGTTAAACGCTAATGTTTTGAAAATACTACTGTCAATATAGGCTGCGTTCGGATATTGAACACCGTTACACTTTTTACACCCACTAACACGTAAGTGTCATTTGGACGGTGTACCCGGTGTCAACGGAGTACAATATCCGAACGCAGCTTTAATCGAGATATCTGTCTAGTTCTACTAGCTTTATTTTAATGCAGACATAGCCGATCTCGATCAAATAGAATCGCATGCAGCTAAACTATTAATTTTATATATGGTATGATAAAGTCATGTGCCTGGCCACATCAGATTTTTTTAATTTAATAAAGATAAAGCATTGAATATCTTTGTATGTATGGATAATATTTTATTTGTGCGCTTATAAGGGTGGTGACTGAGATTAGATTTTATAAAGTTTCATCCTATCATTCAAGTACAACCGAGCTAGTAAACTTCTCTTGGCGAAACTCGGTTCTGATGATTACCGAGCAAAAGAGCTTCCGGAAGTGGAATTGCAACAACATGTAATTCAAGCAACAAGAACTGTTGAGAGACAACCATGCACATCATTTTGGCAACATTTCTCTCGATTGGCGATTAGGAAGTATGTAAAATATACATTACAAGTGGTGATCGTAACAAACCAATAAACAAGACTTACTCACGCTAAAAGATACAAGAATATAACAAAGAAATAGTCGTAGTGAAAAGAGAGTATCGGTAAGTGAACATTTTTTAAGTTCATAATAATATTATGACTCAGTTTGAGCACCAAAATATAACAAAATTAAAGAATTTCTACACTCAGTGTCTCGAATTTGATGATATTTACAATGTTTAAAAAAAGATCAAATTAAAAAGTTTTTGACCATAAAATTGACTCAAATAAACTTTGCGATCGAATAAATTTACAAAAATTAACTAATCCATTACGATTGACTCTTAACGTATTTTTGCTTGCGCCCGAGCGTCGTGCGTACTTGTGACGGAACATTCACTATGGCCTAGATATTTCGGTTCCATTGTATAGCGTGTGGCGGTCGTATAGAAAATTATATCTTGCCTACTTTATCAAATGGCCTATTGATTATTCTATTATAAACGATGGGCTCTAATACATATGTATTGGGCAATCAGGCTAAATCCATGTTGGCTGCTATGCATCGACCGGCAAGAAAATTTCCATTTCCAACATGTCGCTGTTCGAATACCGATTTCGCCTTCCTAACCAAAAATGAAGATGTCTCATTTGCATGAAAAGTCAATAACGTCCATATAGGCAAATATGCGTAACTAGTAATAATTTGTGTATCCCATAATTGTTTTGCAACTTAATTTTAATTTTTTTTTGTCAACTTGGACGTGCTGATTTGAAATATGGGCATACAAAAGTTGGCGGTTGTCTCATTTCCGTAATTAAAATACCATTCAAACCTCATTTTAGTACAAATGACCATTGTTCATTTCATCGTAGTCAGCTGTTCGTTTGCTTAGCTAGAATAAGAATGTTTGGGATTGTGGAATCTTAATATGGATGTGTTTGTGTAGTTCTAGAGATGGACGGATCGCAATGGTATGCGACGGATGCCTCGTATTTGAAATAACTTTGACCAACCACGGCGCGCAGTTACGGCGTGAAGTCATTTTGTTTTGTTTGACGTGAACCACTATGACATTTCTGCATTAAGTACGTACCAATATTTCCAATTTTTCATTTGATAAATGTGCATACGTATGTTTGCATTCGTCTTTTCGTCATGCGCGATTGGCCATTCACCTGGGCAGGCCTTAGACGATTTCTTTAATGCAATGTTAGTACTTAAAACTTTGAACTACACTACACTTTATTTGACCAAAATTCCTTCTCTGTGCTTGGCGGATATACTCGTACAAGGTTAGACGTTATTTCTGTTAAATTCTCAGAAGATGGCATGGGAAGTCAAAGCACAAGGACAAGGAAAAAGGACAAACTCCAGAAATGCGACTAAAGCATTTCAGAGAATAATTACTGGAAAGCCCATCGCCTTTTAGCGTTAATCCACGCCCATCGTCAGTTTTTGTATCGACAGCGCATGTATTCGACACATTATAGAAACGTTGACAGTTCACGGTGGTGCTTAAAAGGCATTAAACACCCACGAGCGTCGACTCTTTGTGCGGCGCCAAAAGATCCTTTGAAGTTCTCGGCCTCTTATCTGCATTCTGCCTTCCCAAAAGAGGAGCGCAAAAGTATTTTCAATCAAACGGGGCTCGGCTACAAAGACGACGGCGCCGGATGACTTTTTACAGGGCGTCGCCGTCGCTTAACGCCGACGTCACTTGTCGGCTCTGTAATGGTCGAGCGCATATTCGAACCGCTAAAAAGTCGAACAATAAAACATCAAAAGCCTAGTTTTAATAGAGAGTAGTGTGCGGAAATTGTTTTAGTACAGCGTCTGGAATCGAAATGATACGCCGGGAGCGTGTTTTTTGCGCGCGTTGCTAGACTTTTAGCGGCAGCTCCATCTCTCTTTGAAAAACGGAATTGCCCTGTAATCAAGCGGACAGAGGCGAACAGAAGTTTCAATTATCTCGGGGTGGAAAACGGAGCAGAAGGGGAAAAATGGGCAAACTTGAGACCGTGGAGAAGCCAAAGAAGCCAAGAGAGAATCCTTATTAACGTTTCGGTGCAGTGGTGCCCATTAATTACTGTTGCTCCTTTCAGGATTGAGCCCAAGGAATGATTTAATTGCCTTCCAATTTACTTGCGTCAGCTATATTTTATTCTAATTTTTTTGCCCTCTGGTTGATTTTGTCAGATTATTACGCTGTATCAGGTGGATTCGCTTCAACTGATAATGTAGAAACCCATTAATATATAATTATAAGCATTATTAGATGTATGGTTTCATTTGTTTATGTATTTTTATGATCTCACAATGTTCATCTTTTAATTCTACCCCCAGTTTCTTTCACAAATCACTTTTTTCACATAATAATATAAAATTATCGCAGACTAATATCGTGAGTTTCTGTATTATTTTGTATGTACCGGGTGATTCAATTTCGTGGCTCACCATGGGGATCTCGCTTATTAGTGGAGATAGAGCCTATGTTTTAATTTGGTAAAGTTTCGTATTTTTGTGTTAATCAATTATCTGAAAATAAATTTAAGCTATTTTTTTTTGAAATTGAAGCTATTTTGAAGATATTCGCAAAAAAAACTGAAATGTTAAGGTATCGTTTTTAATTTTTTATTCAAAACCAAATGTAGCTAGACATTTGAAACAAAAACATTCTACGGCGACTTTTTAACAAGGAATGCAGTGTTAGTTTTTCATTTGAAATAACAAAGATGGCGGCGAAACCATGGCCCAATTTTGTTTTTCTTATGGGCGCCATGTGGAATTTTGGCATTTTCCGATAGTCGTGTCTTTTCTCATTTCCGCAATGTATAACATGTTAGCATTATTTTTTAAAATAATGGTGTAATAATCAAAAGCCTTCAGATACCCAACCGGAGCTTGGTTACAGACCGCCGGACTCGTTGCCAAGCAACGTCAACAAAATGCACTTGGATGAAGCGGCGCGCTCAGCGTTGGATTTGCCATTTAACCAAATAATGCCGTTTGCCAATAATAAATTTAGCAATAATAATTTACATTTAGAAAAGCGGGTACGGTTTTATGCATTCAAGAAAATGGCGACCAATTTGAACATTTACTTAAAAAATAAGCTTTTGGTTGTATAAACTTGCCTCTTTTACAATCCCAATGTTTTTAATTCAAAGCACTCTTGGTCTGTCCGACGCCGGCGGTCTGTAACCAAGCCCCGGTTGGTTGGGTTGGGTTGCGTTTTTAGTATTAAACCATTGTTTTAAAAAATAATGCCATCATGTTATATATTGGGGAAATGAGAAAGAACACGACTAAAGGAAAATGCCAAAATTCAACATGGCGCCCGTAAGAAAAACTAAAGTGGCCCATGGTTACGCCGCCATCTTCGAATTTGTAGAGACTCTACAATTCTTATTTGTAGAGTAACTGTAGAATGTTTTGGTTTCAAATGTCTAACAACGTTTGGTTTTGAATAAAAAATTAAAACGATATATAAACATTTCAGTTTTTTGCGGATATCTTCAAAATGAAAAATGATAGCTTAAATTTCTTTTCAGATAATTAATCAGCACAAAAATACCAAACTTTGCCAAATTTAAACGTAGGTTCTATCTTCATTAATAAGCAAGATCCGCATGGTGAGCCTCCAAATTGAATCACCCGTTATTTACAATTGTCGTTGTGGAGCTAATTTGTTGATGTTTGCATTTTGTATTAGATTTTGTATACAAATGTATCTATAGAATATTTAAATTATATGAAACTATAATTATAATCTAAAATTCATGAACCCAGATTTCATTATCTTTCTCATCAATACATCGAGTCTCCTAGTGACCTAGTCGATAAGACTGAAGGTAATAAATATCCAAGGACAGGTGGAAAATATTTATCTGTCCTGATTAGCGTTTAACTTGTATAATACAACGTTCAGTTTCCGTGTTCGTTTAGTTTCAATGCTATATGAAATTTATCAACAAAATGTTTTGTTTCCTTTTAACTTTTCGTGAAAGCTTCTGCGTGAGGTTTTCCATTTGAAACGCCAAGCATATCCTACAGAATTTCTTAAATTTGAAATTTCCATTACCGCAGATCACGAATCTGACCTAATTTTATCTCAGCGGCTATTCGAGACTGAAAGGCCTCGAGGTGTATACCAGCGCGCTGTGCAACTGAAAGCCAAGAGCGACCAGAAACTCACGTCCTCCGCATTTGTTACTGCTTAATACGACTCAGTTTCCATCGTTAGAAGGGGAAGACGCGACTTCTCTCCCTACAGCACTGTAAATACAAATAAAAGGCAGAAATGAAACTGGAAATTGAAGTTAACCTGAAAGCTCTCTCACGAATTCATATACACATATATACAAATACACTACGTGGCCTACAAAACGGAATGCACAGTCTGACGAAAAATATAAAGTGCAGAAATATTCTCGTATAGCATAATAAAGAACTGTCAACTGCTCTTCATATCATTAATATCCAAAGTTCCAGCATTCATTACAGTCTGCTTTTATATTTATGAATTGTGCTGTGATGAATTGTCACGATTAATAACATGTCACATTACATTTTGAGCCAAAAAAATAATGTTACTTTATGGAAACTTGATGAAAACACATCGGGACATTATGAATGAATCAGTCAAATCGGAGATGAAACCTAATTTTACTCCAGTAATGTAATTCAACAAAAAATATGTGTCGCCTCCGCCATTTCGGAGGGATGGCCTACTATTATAGGTGATGGTATGTGGATATTAATTGTGTTGGACGGGACAAAAGCGATTACGCAGAGATGGGAAAAGTCGTACCGAATTCCCATCCACTGGCAGACAGTTGAAAGTTATCCAATTCTCGTTGCTCGGCGTTGCTCTTCTAATTTGGCCGAGGTGGCTCTGACATGGCCCGGACATCGCTGTAATTAATAGCTGCCTAGAAGAGTGATATATACGAGCACTTGATGTGAGAATCTTTATCATAAACATGCTCTTTGTCATTGCGCCCGCTCCCGTCGAAGGGGATAAAGAAGGGAAACGTTTGTGGGTGCGGGAAAAATGTATTTTCTTTGATATATGTGCCAAATTTTTCTACAAAATTGGGGCATTTACTCTCATTGGGGAAAGAGTTGGAGAACATTGTACGGTACTAAAAATTAATTACATTGGGGGATGTCCCAAAATCTGACAATACTATATCATTGAAAATGCAAATTAGGTAGGTATTGAAAGCGCAAATTAAGTATTTCAATAAATACGTACATTGATCAACACAGTGATGTTTCTAATGTTCCTCGAATAAAAAGTCTCTTTTCCTTTGAAAAGTACATTTAATTTCTTAGGTACCGGTTTGGTTTTGCAACATCATCAGCCTAAGTCTATAAAAAGAATATTGGTGGTAATAAAATTAAATAAATAATTATTTAACATATAACTTACAGGTAATTAAGAACATTAGCGACAACGTGTGCCATGCGTGAAAGTAGAAGTGACATTTGACATACGGCTGGTAGTTAGCAAGAGGGATAGTGGAAATTGCTACAAAGTATGCAACTTAAGAATCAAACATTTTCAAATTAATGTCTAGTGAACATAAATAACGTTTTTTTGTTGAAATTCTAATTCATCGTTTAACAAAGTGATATTGTCTATGTTTCTGTATTTCAAGCTGTTTTAAGAAATCTCAGTAAAGGAAATGGACATACATACATACGGGTGTCCTACTTTTTTCCCCGTAAAATGATTTTTTTAGAAAGCCAATGTCATTCTGAGAAAAATGCTTTATATGGACCGATTTGTTTCAATTCCTTAACAAGTCAAAATATTAACTAAACAAAGAGAAATAAAACACGTCAAACAATGCGAAAACGAAAAAATATTTTTTTTCTAGAATGTAAATGTTACCAATTTCCAGTAAAAAATCATATTCATTCCTCAATTCCTTAAACAGTTGGAGCAGTTTAAAATACTGATTTATTAATATTTCAGGCGGCTGTAACTTTTTAATGAACTTAAAAACTAAAGTGTTATTTACTAATTCAAGAAAAGGTTTGCGGGATAAAGGTGGGATACCCTGTATACATATACAAACATTATTGTCCTGTTTTGAAAGAATTTCTGAAGATCTATCACATTTTTAAATTAGTTATTTTATCTACTATGTTAGACACATTCTAAAATGCTCACACCAAATTTTAGAGTTTTGGGTCTCGGTTTCTAGCAAAATATTACGAAATTATAAATTATTAATGTTGCGAAGAAATTCTGACAGATTTTATTTGACAGTTAATTTATCTTTTTTATTTAGTTGGTGGCAAAAGTAATTTTTTGATCAAATTACTTTTTTACCATTTCGTATTGATAATAATCTGCACATTTTAATGTTAATAGGAGGAAAGAACTGGTACTAAATAACAACTCACAACAAAACACCACAACTACAAAGGTATAACATAACATGTGCTTACAAGGCCAACACAAACACATACAATACACTTTGCAATACTAGACAACCAAAAGACATCACAAACTGCAGTTCTGTTTACAGCATTAAGTCGACAAATGCCAAATGCCAAATATATGAAGGTCAAACTGGTAGGAAACTAAGAACAAGAATACAAGAATATCGTATAGTAAATATATATAATTAAAACATAAAACTAATACATAAATGGGACACCCTGTCACTCTGAAAATGGGAGGAAGCTGGATTTACTAGAAAAATTTGATACTGATATTATCCAAAAAGAGTACAGCGCCGTATTTCTGAACGACCAATTCACACTAAACCAAATCCCTCTTTACTGGTACATAGCAAAAGATCAACGTAGACAAGCGCCAGGACAGTAAATAGATACATATTTCAATAACTAATCAATCCATCTAGTCCTTCGTTGTTGTAACCGTCAATTTAGTGATACATCGTTTTTAGCTATTTATATATTTATTATTTTAAATTGTTTGTGACAACATTAACGAACATCGCAATATACACGCAAGTTTGTTATGAACAAATTCTTATAGTCGTGTATGTATTATTGACGCTTTAAACAAAGTCTGTATATTAATCAAAACGTGTCTTTTATATAAGAAAATTTACAAAAGTTCCATCTTAATCCAAGAGAAGACATCACAGAAAAAGAACTCCGCAAAACCTCCATGTTTACCCCTCAAATAATAAGACTTATTCATGAAACAGCCATGTATCTCCATTAGATCGCCGAGATGCAAATTGTGTATATCCCCGGAATTGCTCGGAATCTCAGCTAACGTCCCCGAAAAACGCCGGAAGACTCGCCTTTCTCTACCCGGTCTGACAAATTGCCACCGAAATCGTCATATGCGGTCGCATCAAACAAATCATAATAATCTAGAGAAACGTCGGGTAACCGAGAAGAAACGCAGATAAGTCCCCGCAGAAAATGGCAACAAACACGCCGTGCGTGCCGCTAGATGTCGCTGTACGTGAAGTGCCTGTTCAAGCGATATATCCCGATCCCGAAAACCATAATTTCCGCTTAGCATCGCTCCTTGTATTCGTAATATCCGCTTGCCAGTAATAAACGTTTTCGCGAAACGACGTGCTGGATATGGAGGCACACAATTTGTTTTTTTCATGGACTGTAAATATGTCAATTACTATGCGACGTATTTTTGGAAAAAAGGCAACTTTAGTGCCAACATATGGCTGGTGTATTCTTTTTGTCGCTTATTAGTAATAAGTTATTACTATACAGGATATTTCTGCAAAAACGGAAATAATAATTGGACATATTCGCCAGTTTCATAGAAACAACTTTGCTCAAATAACGTATATGTATATATATATATTTAGATACTAACATAGTTGTATTAAAGAAAGTAATCTTACACTAGTTAATTGTACTTACAAAACTTACAACACTAAAATAATTATGACTGAATGTCGATAAGAATTTCCACAGGACAGGAAAAGAGCAGACACTAACTACTATCTAAGTTAGTTTGTTAGTGGTTACCGATCTCTCGATTATCATATTATAGAATTTAGAATTATACCCAGTGACCTAGAAATGTGGACAACTAGTAATAATGATTTTAAATTTATTATTTATAGCCAAGCATCGATTGTGTAGTTTTGTCTGTCAACAAAGGTCAGTTGTAAAATATTGAACAAGAGCAAAAACGTCAATTTGGTATTCAGTGAAGAGTTTGAATGTATTAGAAGTACATGAGAAGATTTCTCAATATCCTGTGAAATTATACAGTTTAACTTTTACCAATATTACTTCGAAAGTTTCTCCTCTCATAATTTAGTAATGGAAATATTGAATTGCTTTGTATTATTAAATAAACCTGTTATTTGAAATATAATCTTAAAAGTCAACGCACGTTTTCATTGCTATGTAATACACTCTTAAACATACGTCTAATAAATTTGTTGAAAAACTTTTAGTATCTCTCTAAATATCCTCAACTTTATTATTCCCAATGTACGCCTAATAGATTTTGCAGTATTTTTGCACTGATACGTTTTTTTTTCTGATTACATGTATTGATATGTTGAAAAAAAATTGGAAATAACTGCGTAACCGCAAACAGTGTAACTAAGATTTGGTGACTGCAGTTTAAAGCAATGGAAAATCGTTACTAATTACAGGTTAATAATATGGTGACATACACAAAATTTACATCCCGCCTGTATGTCACCATATTAAGGGGAATCCATACCCCCTACGTTTTACTTGCAAAACACGCAAAAGTTCTGAGGCTTTTTCTCAGCAATTAGTTCACACAATCGTAAAAGAAATACACCAAATTAAAGATAAAAGATATATAATTTTGCGTCTAGTGGTAGATTTTTGATAGTTCTGTTCGTTTTTGACAAATCTATTTCTGAATATGACATAAAATTGGCTGATTTTGCAATTTTTTTACGAAGAACTCAGGTTAAAATTGAAAAAAGTACCACATAATAGGTCTAAGTTACACTTTCCTCTATAAGTGTACAAAATTTCACGTAAAAATATAAATATCTTACATGCTTTTTTCACTCAAAACTTTACTTCTTCAAGTACATGAATAAGTTATATTTTATCACGTAGCGTGGATACAACAACAACAAATAATACGTATACATTACCACAGCAAGTAATGCATCTTTATCTATAATTTGATGTATAACATGAGAGAATTGATACAACATTAAGCTGACTATGGATGCTTATTTTATACGACGTACCAGCAGTAGTGATTCCTCGACAATCCGTTGTTTGGTGTGAAGTTCACACCAAACAACGGATTGTGACTGTGAACCCTACTTCCAAGTAGACGACATTTGATAGGTGTACGTCAAGATAGGTTAGTGTTTGGTAGTAACCACTACTTCCTTTCCTGGTTTAGAGAAATTATATCTAACAAATGTCATAGGCCTCAGTAGCTCACATGGGGGAGCATTGCGCTAGAAACGCAAAGGTCCCTGGTTCGAATCCAGGTTGTGGCTGTAATTTTTGATTTATTTAAAAAAATTACACCGAAATCTATTAACCTATAATATTGCTTTGACAAATTATGTCGTTAAACATTTTCATTACTGATTACTGTTACGAGACCAGACAAGAAGACTAGCCGACCACCCAGCCCTGCCTAGACGCCAGGTCAACCCCAAAACACTTGAGATGTTTATATTACACAACCAGCCTGTAACCAACACACGTTCTACACTATATGTATTCTTACCGACAGATTCATTCGAGCCTTTGGCTAATACAGTTGTATATTCTTTTAAATAAAATAGTTTAAGCTCAACAGTGTTTAATTTCCAACGAGTACTATTTTAAAAGTGGCGCAGTCGGTAGGATTTGTGGAAGACCGAGAAATAATTTAATCAGTCTTTGATTTCTATCATTAATTCACAAATTCGAACATCAAGTGTTGGCCGTTGGCAGCAAATCGAAGGAATCTCGCTATCAACTCATCTGACTATCGAAGTCGAAAACCCTGACTATTGGAGTCGAATACCCTGACTACTGGAGTCGAAAACCGGACCATTGGAGCCGAAAATTTGATTATTGCAATCAAAAAGCTGACTATTGGATTCGAAGACGTGTGCTCATTTGCGAACAAGGATAGCAACGACTATTTCGTAAGTGCAGTTAACGTATTTTTCTATTTACATATTATTTACCATATTCCCGTTTTCCCTTTTTACCGAACACATATTTTTATTCTAATACTTGATCCGAGATACTTAGTTTTGTATTGTGACTTGTGACAAAGGATTGAATTAATTGATGAAAATAATTAAAATGGCAAACTCAAGTTACATTTCTTACGATAAGGCTCTCAAACTGATCCATTCTTTTGATGGAAACCCTGAGAAGCTCCATAACTTCATTGACTCCGCGGACTTTGTTTCTCAAAGGTTTAATCCTGCGGAATACGATATTTTTCAGTTTGTTATAAAAGCTAAGCTCGAAGGCGCGGCACTTAATCACATAGAAATTTTGGAACTCACTAGCTGGGGGGAGATTCGATCTGAATTGTTTAAAAAATTTGGAGAAACTTTGGATATTCATAGTTTATCATTTGAGATGACTAAGCTTAGACAGAATTCCATTGAAGCCCCTCTCGAGTTTGTCAATAGAGTGTCGAGTCATCTTCTGAGAATACAGAAACTTGTTAAGTATAATCCCGATTATAAAAAAGAATGCAAAGATGTACTTTATGAGTACCAAGCAAAGTCAGCATTCATTACTATCTTGAGCGGATTGAGGGAGCCTTTGGGTCAATGTATACGTATTCAAAATCCTGGTACCATAGCCGATTTAACAAATTTGTTGATTTTGAATCAGAACCAACAATTCATATCAAAACTAACGTTCCCTCAAGTTCTGCAACCTTATTCTCAACCATTACCCAGTTCATCAACGACCAATATAAACTTAGAGCGGCAAAATACAGACCCAGTAAAATCACCTATTAAGATGTTTGTGAAAAAATGCACATTTTGTGATAAAATAGGTCATATCGAAAGCGAGTGTTTTGTAAAGAACCGAAAGCAATCGCTAAGGGGTGCAAAGGTACAAGTTGTCGCCGAAGCCCTTGAGTCGGGTGATGCTTGCCAGGACTTCGTAGAAGTCGAGGGAGGACCCGATAATTGTTTAGAGCTAACAGACTATTGCTTACCCAGACCAATTCAGCGACTTAATAATTTAAGCCACTCAGAAAACCAGTTGTTATTTATACAGGTAAAAAATGTAAATCTTAAATTTTTGGTAGATACTGGAGCAACCATATCTGTTATAAAACCAAATAAAATTAACAATTCACAAATTAATAAAGAAAATTTAATTGTTTCTGGAATTAGTGGCAAACTAATTAAAATTAATAAGAGCTTATCAATGAACATTTTAGGAAAAGCTCAAAAATTGTACATATTTAACTTTGATTCGGCATTTGATGGCATTTTAGGAATTGATTTTCTTTTTAACAATAAATGTACAGTAGATTTAGCAAACAAACAGTTAGTAACGCCTAATCGCACAATTCAGTTATTATGCCTTAATAAGCCACTGCCTCTAGTACCCAAACTAGGTAAGCATGACACAAACACTGACAGATCGTCACCAATCAAAATAAATACAATTTCCTCTAGTACATTCGTCGATTTTCTGGAAAAGAGTGACGATTTAAATCCATCATTTAAAACAATACCGGATCAAGTTATGTCTAAGAAACATAAAGATATAATTTATTTTATTTCAGACAAAGACGCCATACCTTCAGATTATGACCGAGATTTCAAAGATAAAAATATCCTCACTATTAAAAACGAATTTGAACAGAATATTACATTTATTCCTTGGCATCCGTGTGATCTGCATAACTTATATGACGCTGTAGCATCAATTGATATAAATAATAATTTAACATATTTTCTAAATAACATACAAAACTCAAACATTTTCAAACTGCTTGCATTTCATTTCCCTGATACAAAATTTATTAATTGCAAGAATATAGTAACCACTCCAACAGAAGCCGATATCAACACTATCATAAAAACATACCACTGTTCAATTGACAATTGTCACAAGGGAATTTTGAAAACATATAAAAAAATAAGAGCCTTTTATTTCTGGCCAAACATGTATAAAACGATTTCCGCATTTATAACTTCTTGTGAAATTTGCCAACTAATTAGAATTAAGAGTAAATACAGAAAACCAAATTTAGTTGAACCACCTATAAACCCTAGAGATAAGCAGATTGCAAATAAAACTAAAATTAAAGACAGGATTTATAAAAAGTTTACAGATAAAAACAACACTTTTCATATAGGACAACTAGTCTTGTTGAAACCCAAACTGAACACCGATAAATCAACAGAACTACAAGAACCATACCAGATATTGAAAGTTGACATAAATAATAAAACTGCTTCTATAAAATTAGAAAAGTTACGCTATATTTTGGTCAGCTAAAACCTTTGTGTCAGTTCCTCTTTAATAAATTACATAGACGTTAGTGATTTACAAAATGACAAGTTATTCATAAAAAATGCTAAACTATATACGCAGAATCAGATTATTGATCTAGTAATTAAGGTAAAGTATATTAAAAATGTAGAATATTAAATTTTAACAATGTCTGTAGATAGACAGCATTTTGTCTTAGAGTTACTGAATATAATGCGGAGTAAGAAACGAGTAATTTTATAGTTTTATATGTGCGTTCATTATCAAGTTCCGTTTGTCACAAGCCAAAATTATAAACAGTCTGATTTCCTTTTCCAATTATGCTACCTCCCTTATTCCACCCGAAAATACGTTGCTGTATCTTATGACAATAGCTTGCAAATATATGTCCGACTAACCACCAAAACGCAAATTATTAATTTCCACATATGTTTGCCCGAGCCCGAAAGAAGAAGCCTTGGATACCGAGAAGAGGATACATCACACCGAAGATGACTTCATCACATGGCGACCCAAAATTGAGCCAACTGGAGCTGCACACCCTGTCGACACCAGTCATCTTCCAATGATTTTCGACACCGATAAATCATCCTTTATAAGGGGAAGGTGTTACGAGACCAGACAAGAAGACTAGCCGACCACCCAGCCCTGCCTAGACGCCAGGTCAACCCCAAAACACTTGAGATGTTTATATTACACAACCAGCCTGTAACCAACACACGTTCTACACTATATGTATTCTTACCGACAGATTCATTCGAGCCTTTGGCTAATACAGTTGTATATTCTTTTAAATAAAATAGTTTAAGCTCAACAGTGTTTAATTTCCAACGAGTACTATTTTAAAAGTTTACTGTTCACAGACAATTGCTGGAGCTAATACATAAACTAAAATCGTATTATTCCTTTTAATACTAAACCATATTCTAATTATTTGTTTTAAACAGGTTGTCATACATTGCTGTAGAATTGTACAAATGAATAAGTAGAATATTAGATGTGTCAACATCTATGCAAATATGAAGTCCATTTGGCCCACATAAGAAATAATGTCTGAACGGTGATGATAGTCAGCAAGAAACAAAATTTTTTAGAATAAATCTAACAGACTAATGTTTAAAAGAGTAAAAAGTAGTATGTGATGAAAAATGCCGTCACAAATTAGATACTATTTCTTAACAGCGCTCGAAATTTTGGAAAATCCTGAAATATTAAATGATATATGTAAATTTTATCTTCAAATATGTGATTAGTATATGGGACACATTAATATATACCATTGTACGACCAACAACAGGTGAAATTTTCAACGATTACATCAACTATTACCGTTAATCCTGCACACAGGATACACCAAAAATAATTTCTCCGTGGCTGCTTTAATCCTTCGCAGGATGGCGTTAGCTAACAGGTCGGCGGCAACACCTCTGTGTCTACTGTGTCACCGAATACACCTCTGCAAATTTCCTAATTAACAGCTTACAAAGCTTAGTTTGGGAAGACGTTGCACAGGAGCAGTATTAACGTCGCAGCGTGCGGGGTGTAAGCGGGAGAGGCCAAGAGTTGCACCCGACTTTACCCTGTCCATTAAAGTCCATTAAGCGGAAGTTAGAAGCCTCCGTTGCACTTCTAAATATTCATTATGCCGAAGGAAAATTGCGTTACTGTGAGACTCCGGGGTGCATACCTCCAGCTAAGTTAATTCAGTAAAGGAGCAGGACAAACTCCTTCATCCTCCAACCTACCTACACAGTGATTTAGCGAGTCGTATTACGGGGATGTAAAGTGAGAAGATACACCGCGAGAAGGTGTGTTTATGTGCTACCTCCCGGTTTCCTGAGAAGACTGATGGTCCACTTATGTCGAAATGAAGCAACCGGTACTGCAGGGCAGGGTCCCGCTCCTCACAATACGAGGTGAGAGCGATGGTTCTAAGGGGGGCGGTATAAGGATAAATTCCTTGAAAGTTCGGGAAACAGATAGTGTAAACTTTACTTATTAAAACTTCTGCAAAGTGGAACTGGTTGGATATTCCTTAGAAAGAAAAGTCCTTGCGTTTGGATCTGTTGGTTTGTCGGAGTGCTCTCCTAAATTTTTTTGTTTGCTTGCTATATTTCATGTGAATTTTAGAATGATCAATAATCTGAAGATATATTTGATATTCCTGGTATTTTCGATAATGTAGGTAAAAATCGCACCTGTTGATTATCTATTATCAACAAACGTTAGAGAAGTTTTTTTAAAAACTTTTAGGTTTTTTTTCTGGTCGTCGTCACCTTTCTGCTTTCTGACTATTTCATATGCGAGCAAAATGGAGTTGCATAGATTTTAACTTCTTCTGAAAATACTGTTCATACTAATGACAGCAATATAGGAAACAATTAAAAAGCATTTAAAAAATTAAGTAATGGTGGACTTTTTATTGAATTTTTATTTGCGTAAAAGATAATGGCTAATTTCAAAATATTGATAGCTATGGGCAGGGAGTAGGAAGGGAGGAGTTTGCAGATACTGTACATACGCTTTGAAATCTGACCCAAATGACTGCATGATAATGGTTAGGTTTCTAAAAATTATCAACAGAATATTAAAATTATTGAAAGAAGTTATGCAGAATTTTATTTTGCTTATTTACTAATAAAAACTTTACAAATTAGGTTTACTTTCCAGGAATTGGGTTTATACGAATTGAAATAAAACAAGTACGGTCCCAGAAGCTTGATTTTTCTAGAATCTTGAAACGTGGCTGTTGTATGTATGTATATACATACAACGTGGCTGTTTATCCGAATGTTTGGATAAATATTTATTTCGAAAATGTTCTTCAGAATGTATAATTACAGTCACGCTTGCTAATGCAAATTAATTTTTGCATACCCACATTCGGAGGGCAAAGTCAATCACTGGTGCACTAGTATTTTTGGGTGGCAGATAGTAAGAAAAGTGACTTGCGCTACAGTGTCTAGAAATGCAATTTATCCTGTTTTAATTTATGATCAGAAATAAGCCTTATGTTTGCGTCATGTTGTTTGTTTAGTTTATAGTAAATATCTTGGTGGTTATTGTAAATAGTAGACTGATCGCTATTTCTTTACATTGTATTTATAAGTGGGTACTTTTGTAGTTTTTGTGCAATAATAAATGCATCTGACGCATCACAGTACAAACTTATAAACATAAGGATAAACTCAACAACAGTACAAAATATCTAGTGTTTATTTTAATTCAATTAGTTTTAGTTTCAAATTGGTTTGAAATGCGTTTTGATTTTATTTGCCTGTTGGACGTTTTACAGCGTGGCACACAGCACTTAATCGTAAAATCCAGTGAAATCTAAATTTAGTTCATTGTCAGTACTTATCACTATCAGTCAGTAGATATAATGTAAACATATAATCAAATAATCGTCACTATTCACTCGGCCTAGAAGACATAACCACCATAACCTCACAACCATACATTTTGACAGGCCGATTCGTCGCTGAATTTATGAATGAGAGCAGTATGTGCGTACTGCGCGTGTCTTCAAACTTGACGTTTTTGGGACTTATTGTCCAGTGATTTGAGTCAGATTTTTCTTATAGGGTGCGGTCTCCTCATATTCCTCCCTGGCTATGGGGAATGCATTTTGTGAATGGAAATCGCATGGAAAGTGTCTCCTTTCTGATAGATTCATTTTTTTCTGACGACGAATAAGTTTATGCCAAAATGTTAAGAATGGTGAGTTTGGGATACATTTGTAAATTTATAGATAGCGTAATCGTACTTTTCGAATTCTATAAAAACAATTAAGTTGCCAACTTAGTCACCTTGTATACATGATGATCAATGACATGAATGCCAAACGGCAACCAGCAGTGGGCGACTTGATTTTGAGCGAAACTGTTTATTAGCTCCCTTCATTGTAACAACATTTGGAAACCATTTGGAAACCGTTTGGAAACCATATATTCCTATGAAACAAGTGTTCCAGTGTGAGGAGAGTAGGTGAATTATAGCGAGTCATTGTATTGGTCCACCATAAAGAACAGTTTCATGGGTAAACATTTTGCTAGCAAGCTATGGCACGTAAATTTCTTCTGATACCTAAATGAGACTTAAGTCGCCTGTGTTTACACCTGTACAAACTTAACTGGCCAATGATACTGTATTTGAGTTCAGACATCGAGTTCAGCCTCTATAAACTCGAAAAATTTCGAAAGAAAATTTCCTCTGCTTGGAAACCGTGATAGGTTGTTCGGAATCGTACAAATAATTACAAATGATTAAAGACGCCTATTTTCTTTACTTTCATAAAACCCATGTTCTCTAGAGCTATCAACATCTTAGATTTTTGTTGTATTGAAAAGGCGGAGCAATTATTGTATCTGTCAAACTATTTTTAAGCACTTTTGCCATGATTACTAACAATACATTATGTCACAAGTAACATTAAAAATTCAAAGTAAAACAAAATGTCATAATGAAATTTAATATATTTTTTTTCTAATGTATAGCGGCTGAAGCCAATGCCTCGAAAACACCAGAAGTGTCTCAAGTAAACCTTGGATTATTGCGAGCTAGCATTTCAGCAAAACAAGAAATTTTAAATTGCTATTGCTGGAGAACAAAGGCTTATTCGGACATTAAATGCTATAAACATTTTTATAAAAATCAGGTCCCCTATTACTTGCTGTCCTTTGGCACATATATCATAGATCACCCTGGATGTTATTTTAACCTGGAGCTAATTAGACAAACAAACTTGCAAACTGATAATCAGCGATGTTACGTCTCGAGATTGTTAGCTTTTTTTTGTTGTTTTCCAATCATTGTTGTTGAGCATATTCTTACATTCCTTACAAGTCAAATGTGAGGAAGGGAACCAAATACCTACTGCTTGTAATTGGATAATAAAATTGCCCAGAGAATACGTCAGGGCTACACCCACTTACCTATCTACTTGTCCTAATTATCAACGTTGGGAAAATTGTGAAATGCGATTCTCTTCCTCAAACCGGCTTGCACTGCAGGTAATTTGATTTAGAGTTCACATTTCGCGATGTGGGAAGGAAGCATTAAGCAACCAATCGCCTTTTACGGTGGTTTTATTTACATACACAACACGATTCTTTAACATCATAATAAAGTATCGTACATAAATGAAACCTTTATCTGCTTATTTAATATCCTATTACCATTATATAAAGTGCACTGACCAGAAGAGGCAATTAAATTTTACTTTACTATCATTCCTCAGTGGAACAACATTAATACTGTTTGTCGTCATTTGTTTTAATAACAACCCACACCTTTAGTATCTTTTGGTATTTTAATAACAACATATTTATTTCATTTTTTACTATCGTCTCATTCGCCCCTCTCATTTTGTCCCAGGCACCATCAAGTAAAAAAATTGTTACAACGCCAAGGGCTTGACCCTTTCTCACTGATTAGTGTTATAGTTCACGTGCTAGCTGAGTAAGGATTAAAACGCCCTTGAAGGATCGCGAGCTCAATTTTTTTGACGTGAGCATCAGAAACGCCGGAACAGAACACCCTTTTACTGTACCTTTCGTTGCGATAGAATCGGAAGTGACGTAAACGTGAACCAGAGTCGTGCACGACACCGAATAAAAAAATCTATAGTTACAAGCCTTTCTTAGTCCTTTGTCGAGATCGGCCGGTGATAACGTGGGATAAGAGGGGCATTAAAGCACGCGATCTCGAATTTAATAACGGTCTGAACGGATGCGCTAGGACAGCGAACAACACGGAATTTATATAGAGTCCACGTTTTAGTCTTGTTAATTGAATATTTTGTGATTTTATCTAATTTGATGGTTTAGTGGTTCCGTTAAACCGTCTAGTAAATTTATTTCGAAAATAATTTTGTTTATAGGTTAATAATATGGTGACATACAGGCGGGATGTAATTTTTAAATAAATCAAAAATTTCAGCCACAACCAGAAAAAAAAAAAATGAAAAAAACATAACAAATGACATAGGCCTCAGTAGCTCAGTTGGCAGAGCATTGTGCTAGAAACGCAAAGGTCCCTGGTTCAAATCCAGGTTGTGGCTGTAATTTTTGATTTATTTAAAAATTACATCCCGCCTGTATGTCACCATATTATTAACCTATAAATATTAATTTGACAAGTTATGTCGTTAAACATTTTCATTATAATTTTGTTTATTCAGGATTAACGGAAAATTATCACCGATTAAATTTAAGTCTTCCTTTGGTGTTTAAAGTTGAAATATTAACTTGATTATTAATAATAATTTAATTAGATTAGTTTTAGAGTTTATTATTATACTGTCGTCTATAAATGTTCATATTTTGGAAATTATAGAGGAGAAAATATCGAAAACTTGTATATATATTACGAGAATTTGTCTCATAACTCATATTTGGATATTGTTTCCATCTAAGATTGCCCATTGCCTGAACTATAACATATCTAAATAAAGCAATAATACATATATTCTAAATAAGCCGATAAAATCAATAAATAATCACGAACGTATGTGTATACAACTAAATTATAATAAATTCTCACAAATTCTCCCCACCCATTATTGTAGCAGCCTAAACAGACAAGACACATCGGCTAGGTTACTTTAAAACCATAGATAAGGCAACAACTAACGATGTATTGAATGCTAAATTATTGTATTTTATTTATGAAATACAGATAATTCAATTCACGCATGGTAAGTAAGGATAAAGGTATAACACCAATAAATAATACATACACAAACTTAAAAATAACAAACTGGTGCCTTTTATTGTTTGACGTTATTCAACAACGCACAAATATCTCCACTAATATCTCTCTACCAGTTCACCTCTATGTGAATGTGCCAGGCAGCACCGCGCCGGCGCGCCATCCTTTGTTTTCAGGCCGTGCCAACTAGTATGTTGACCAGTTGCGCATGAAAAATGTTAGCGTCTTTCAATTTTTACGCTGTTCTCGAGGTTTGTTTACTATATTAACCGCGTTTTGCTTGATAAATGTGAGACATTTGGTGATGGTGACTTTTTGATCAGTTATCGTCTAATTTGAAGAGAGAAATTGCCGAAAGAAGGTAAGTCTATTTCGCAATCTCTGTAGATGTTAGATTGCTCGCACTTTAAAATCGTTTTAGGTTTGATTTTCTTTAATAGAGTATGCTAACAATAATATTTTGACTATACAGTGTTTGTGTATCATGAGAAACTATGTTTATAGCATGTGAGTTTGTATGAATTATATTAGAGGTTATTTATTAAACAGGATGAGTCATTAGAGCAGCAGTCGTGAATATTTCAGTCTTATAAAGACAGACAATAATTTATTATAGTTCTTTATTGTCATTAGGATCTTGAGAAGATATTGACAGTCTGATAAATATGGCAATATGAATACGATATTATATATTTATAAAAACAAAACCTAGTTTGACGTATAGACCTTAAAAAGCAATACAATCTAAGTAATAATAACATAAGAATAACACAATTTTGATTGTGCATTTCAGTCACAACCAGTCATACACATCACACATTCTCAGTACTGAGTAAGATGTATCATTAACAAGATATCTCTTTTAAAAAATCATAAAACTAATTTCGGAAATTATTCAGTCATTCTTCGTTAAAATAATCTTAACATTCTGTAACCTTTTTATTTCCTAGTATCACATTGAGATGCAAGAGACTATTAATCAACATTTTATTTTCTGTTCAACGTTGTATACAATATACATTAGAAGCAAATAAATAACATATTTTGAGGTTCATTTGCTGCTTTCAGCATTTTTGCTGTTTTGCCGTTTTGCCGTTTATTTACACATTTTTTTTGTTGGAACATATATTTCGCCGTTCGTTTTTATTCTCTGGCGTTAAAGCACAAATTTTGCCTTTAGAATACATTTTTAGCCTTTCATGTAGTTCTTTAGGCTTCAAATTATCTGTTACTAAAAATAATCCTTAGAAGACAACCTGGTAGTCCTAGTGGTCAAGATTTAGCTTATTTTTTTTTTCAATATGACCCTCTGTCAACACAAAAGTATGAAACAAAATATGTACCTATAATTTGAATCTGCTGTTCATCCCGGGATCTTGACTTTAAGAGAAGAGCAGAACTTTGCGTTTCAATCACTTCTTACATTGTAGATGAGTTCATTAATTGATTGCCAGACAAGTCTGAGCATCTGTGAAATAAATTAGTTCATAGAATTAATAGAAAATCACACGTAGGGATTTGTATTTTGTAATAACATCCTAATAAGAAAATGCTTTGTTTCCGAAAAAGCGGACAGGAAGCTTAGAAGCAACATTCAACATTTTGTAACTGCATTTAATTAAAAGAATTAATTAATTTAAACAAACAAAAAGAAATTATAAAAAGGAATCTACTTATTTCAAAAGGCTTTCATAAGAGATTGTTTGCAGTGCAGATATTCAATTTGTTCTTATTTAACTGTTTTCTATTATTTAACACACTTTAAGAGAAAAATAAGTAATCTATATGTTACAGAGGTTCGTAAGGTTTGTAACTTATGCACATATTGCTTAGTAACCTTTGTTCATGTCTCAAATTGTGGGTAATTAATCGTGGTAGCTACATTAAAATCCACAGATTTTTTCTGTAGCAAGCAACCCCAAAATGAAGAATGAAAATACTGCATGTAAACCACCTGATGTACATTTTCTGGATGTAGACTACAGAGAAAATGTCCGGAAAATCTTTACATATTCGTAATTAGCGACCCCAAAACCACCTAAGTAAAAGATACTTGTTATTGGAAACGAAAAAAAAACCTTTTTAAAATACACGAAATTCATTACATGTAACTCCAAAACTATTAGATGAAAAAAGTTAAACAAACGTTTTCGTTTATCCACTACATCTTTTCTAATAAACATTGTTTGCTTTGAATGTATCAGAAATACGATACTTTAAAAATCCGAATTTGGGTGCCATCTTACCAGTCTAGCGGAGAGCGGTCGTGTCCGGAGAGGTCAACAAGTTGGTATATTATTCATATCATCAGAATGCACCAACCTATCAATTTTCGACCTAAATGGATTTTATTCCATCTTAGCCACTTTAAACGCTATTGCCTTGTCTAAAGCACCTATTTGTGCGAAAGAAATCATCCACTTGGCAGTGGTTTCATTGGTGCATAGTTTAACGTACTGATACAATTTATATCTTATTGGTGCAATGGATCCTAAATGTATTTATTTATTGTTATTGTTAGCATTATTTTCTTATTTTCTTTATTTTCTTTCTTAGAACGATAAGTATTAAAATTTGGAAGTCTTTTTTGGAGTTATCTCCAGTATATATATTTCTGATTCTAATGATGTACTAGGCTGGTTATATTAACGATTATTATTATTATTGTCAATGTTCCATGTTATTTTTTTTATATATTTTTTTTACTTTCTTGTTCAGTGTACTTTTACTGTAACCATCAATGTTTAAGCAATTATTGGACGGTCAAATCTTTCCTTATTTATTAATATTAATATGCGGGTGTATTAGTCTAAGATCCGACAGCAAGAACACGACATCCATCTTCGTTTTTTTATTAAAATACAAATTTTATTGATAATTATGAATAGAAGAATATGTTTCTGCCTGGTTGCCTATCCAAATGTGTTCGCAAGAAAATTTAATTAAAATTAAATTAATTAATTTTTTCCAAACAATTTCGCTCACTTGTTTTTAATAAATTATAATTTATTGCAAAGGGAGGTACGTAAAGAACTTGAGAAGTTTGGGTTGCTTTTGCTCAATTGGCCCAACAGAGTAATACCTGTTCACATCTGGCTGCCAGAGGCTGCGGCCAAGTGAGTAAAGGCTAACCAAACTTTTCAAGTTCTTTACGTATCTCTCTTTGCAATGAATTATATATAATTTATATTAATTAACAATTAGTGAACGAACCATGGCCAGTTGTTAGTCTTGTAGACAAACAACTAAAATCCTAAAATATTTGATAACCCTGGCGCACAAAGATTTGAAGTGTAATTGTTCAAAGTGAATAGGAGTTATCCATAGATTTTCTTGTGATGAATGAAACTCATGAATCTGGACTCCACAGCTAGTCTAGCTAGTCTGGATATTGGGCATTTGTTTATTTTTAATGGAGAAATGGAAGAAGAAAATACTTTTATATTTTTTGATGCAATATTTCATATACAAACCGGTTTTTGGTCATTTGTTTTATTAACTTTAAGAGAGACGTCGACTAAGAAAAAACTTTATTTTATTATGCAACATTTCATATAAAATTTATTAGGTATCACTCCATATAATTAAATGTTTATTTGCTTGTTTCAGGTTAGTCATTGATCTTTTCTTCATCATCAAATAGTCAACTGGGTAAGGTACAAACAAAGTTTATTTCAATCTTTAAGCATATTACATTTATAACACAATCCTTAATACATAAAAAATGGTCGCTCAATATCACACTAACAACCCACCTAATTATTAATGGACCGAACCAATTTAGAACAAAACTTTTTCCGGTAATTCCTACACTAATTAATTAATGTTTTCCTTTTTGTGCTAAGGGCAAATACCCTTGTCGGAAGTCAACATCTATACATGCGTGCTTATCAACTGTATTTCTAATTTTGAAGTGCGTGCTAGGGTGGTCAAAGGCAAAGGTCGATTATTGTAGTCGAATCTCATAACTTATTCCACCTTTACTCGTGAACAACTGTTCCGACACTTATGATAATTTTCTTGCTGTTGCTTTGATGTAGATGTTTATCGAATGCCTCTAGCAATATTGTATCGCCTAGTGAACGGGTATATAATGACTAAATATATGGGGTGTCAGGAAAGTACTGGGCTTCAATATAAGTGCAGCTTCCTTGTCACAAATGGGAGCAATCTTGCCTTCTTCTAAATGCTTCCTTACGAAGTTATGGGACGTTCAAGATCGGCAAAATGGTTGTTTTAGTATATTTTAGAATCGTATTATTATAAGGTGCAGTATGTGCAGTACGTAGTAGAATGATCGTATTAATGGTGACCCATTTTGCTAAAACAAATAAGTATCAACTAATTAACTGACGGCAAATTATCATTGGTCGGAATTGAGAGTTCCGAACGAAGTCTCTCGAAAGTACCTACCTTGACACGATAACTTTATTCGGGTCGTTATTTCGCAAAGTCGAGACATCATTAAATCCAAACGAAAATTTCGTGTAGATGCCATTAAGGCGAGAGCTACAACAAAACTTACTTTTCGAATTGTTCCCGAGCAATCCTCCCCGTCCTTCTCCCACACTCCGGCAATTATCATCCCCCTCAAACCGGTAAAGACTTAAACTTAATCCGAAAACGCAAAACAGTATCGGGCCGTTCTCCCGGCGCCTTCGCCATTCCAGCTGCAATACAATTTTCATTAGTTTAATGGGAATTAACGTGAGGAGAGAGATAGAAGGAGATAGAGATCGTCTAGAATGCCAAGCCGCCGGGGGCGGTTTGTCTTTGCGCCGCTTTAAGAACTGCACTGCTGGTTTGTTGGACGGAAAATGTAATATTGCCGCTCGAAACTTGATTTTAATTTGCGAATGCAAAACTTGAGCGTTGCGCGTAATAGTTGGTCTTATTGCACTAGGCTGAGAGGTTCTTCTGTTTCGACTATTTCGAAGTTAAATAGTAATCGTCTTTCATTATACTGTTTCCACTTGTGACATTACCATGCATGATGAACTTGTCACAAGTAAAACAGCGTGTTATTTATTTTTAATATACACAAGATACCTACACTTTTAGAAAATTAGTAGAGGAGCAAACTGATATTTCATCGATAGCTGTAGACTCAGCGCCATAGCTTCCTCTGAGCTGCTGGCCATGGATCACCTTTGTGCCCAACTTTGCTCTTTCAAAATCGGCCCATCATACTTATTTTTATTGCCAAGTGATCTGCCCAAGACCATTTCGTTCTTATCGTTGCTGTAATATTTGCTTAGTTCTTAGTTCTTCTTGTAATTTGATGGAGTAGTATTTTGTCTATCCATTTTATGTCCTATGCTACGCTGAGTCTTGTTTTGATACCTATCTATTTTTGTTACTTGTAATTTTGTTAACGTCCAAGTTCGACTGCCCAAGAAAACTGACATTTAGTTTTCATGGAAAAAATACTCCATATTATATTCTTCAGTGTTCAGTGTTTTTTCCAACCAGCTTGGATACGTCTTTGTTTTCTTTGTCTTGTGATAATTCGAATAACATCAACTAATCCAGATACACGTATTCTTTAAGCATTTTGTTGTTGTTCTATTCTCACGTCAATGGCTTCGTTATTTGTCATAACATAACATTGTTTTCCCTGTCGATTCTACAACACCTGCCAGTTTTAAGGCTTCCCACACTGACTTATGTTTTACAAAATTAACAGCTTTTTGGTTCTCCTTTATTGCGTTCCTTTATTTCTGAAACCTGATTGGCTTTCGGTTTGAAAGTGGTTAAAAGTAGTTTTTAGTCTTTTTTTGCAGTAGTTTTGAAAATATTTTGCACAGCGACGCTTGTGGTGCGATTGGTCTATTATTTATTATATTATTAGTATGTTTTCAACACCTCTCCTTTTGTAATAAAATTTGTTTTGAATTCTATCTTTGCTGTGGTTGTTATTTCTGTTGTTATATTGCTTATTTTATGGGATGCCATTTCATCGCGTCTATTGCTTCATGTGACTAACACATGATTGATTAGCACATTTACGAATTTATTCACTCCTGGACTTTTCTCGTTTGTATTTATTGCTATTCCCATTTATGAATTCTGGTGTTTTGTCGTATTTGTTTTGAATTAGGTTGTAAATTATGTCGTTTGTGAATTAATCTCATACATATGTTTGTAGTATTCCATTGAAATTGATAATAACCTTCGTCTACACTGTAAAAAGAAATTATGTAAAATTACCATAAAAGTTGCGGTAAACTGGTAACTCCTATGTTTTATGGTATTATTACACTCCCAGCGTAATTTTACATTCACAACTGAAAAATTACGATCGCTATGTAAAAATATTCACTATATAGGTATTTACAGTAATTTTTCGTAATAAAACGTATTATTACTACAAAAGTGCTTATTTTTTACCATACATTTACAGTAATTTTCCAATTGAAAACTGGTATTCCATGCTAATTTACGTAGTCTTTTACATAATATTTACAGTTATTTTATATTTGATTGTATTATACAGGATGTTTTGGATATTTTGGAATCGTATAAAAAAGTTTCTATAAACATGAGTCTGCACATCAACCGTCTTTTAAAACCACACAAATCTCATACCAAATGTCGGTAGGTGTTCCTGGATTATGAAAGCTATGGAAAAAGAAAATAACGTATATTTCAAAAACGGTTGCTTGTTGGACCGATGTTTTTAGAGCCATTTTTGTCCTGCCACGCTGATAGATCTATGTTCTACAACACTATGTATATGCTTGTTAAGAATTGAAACATAACATTTTTTAAATATGTATTTAATGAAATATTTGATACATTTATTTAAACAAAATAGAAAACATTTGAGAAACATAATCTTCTCTAAACTCAAAAATTATTCTTAAAATAAATAAAATAAACAAACTTCTCCGGTAACAACTTCAAACACTAACACACATTCCCACTTATTACCAAAATAAAAAGAAAACTGATAGAGAATGGAAAAAATGTCGCTTCTCAAATATTCAGGAAATAACAATAATAAATAATTAAACCTCTATATTTCTAAGATTACTTAGAAAATTTAAAACTCTCGTCTTGGAGGTAATGTTGTCTGGACTTTTCAACCCAGTTTCTCGATGTATTAAAAAAAATACATCTGTATTACTTCTAGTGTTAATGAGGCTTCTTTGTAACTTTTGTTGTGGTCTCTGCGCTACCATCTTGCATAGCAACCTGAAAGCAATGGAGTTGTAACTAATATCAATTTTTCAAGTACCAATTTTTTACCTACCCATAAAGTGCTTGATAGCTATTTATCAGCAACTAGTGATCGCCGAATTACTTATCGATTAGTTAAGCTATCAGGCACTTAACGAGAGATGAAAATACCGGCCCTAAAAGCCTTTTCTGAAACAGTGTTAAAACATTGTTTGTTTCAGTTTTACCATACCTCCACAATAATACTAAGTTTTTCCTTAAAATGGTGGGCAATAATTTCTATACTGTGTAGAAATTCACCATCCGCGCCGTGACGACGTTGGCACAAATTCAACCGTTTTCCATAAGCAAGGAGCATCCCACAACATGCATGCAAACAATTAAGCACCATGGTGTGCACCCCAAGGTGTGCTTGGGGTGCACCCCAAGCACATTTCTGTGTATATACTGATGTTTATTGAATGTTTTCAATTGTGGATATTCTTGACAACAATATTTACACGTGTACATTGTAATATCGGTAATAAGATTCACACTTACCTCCTTAGTATCACTAACAAGAATTTGTAATAAGATCTTCAAAACTGGGGTGCTCAGCTGTTTACGATACGAAGTATGCGCATGTGCTCAGATGCATTTCGACCGCGTTGAAACGTACTTCACACAAACAATACTGTAAGTTACACATTTTTTTCTGTAAACCTAATACTTACGGTACATTTTGTGTAATTTTTTAAACAAGTGTGTATTTTTAGATTTGCTATCGTAAAATTACAGTAAACATTTTGTGAAATTGAATTACAACAAATTTACTGTAATAACACAACTATTTGGTATGGAAAATGAGTGGAAAATTAGACATACTTTTTAGAGTGTAGAATACATAACAGAACCAGTTTCATTTTTCAATTCCTTCAATCCAACTTTTACCTGCGTGAAGTGCTCATCGTTAATACTGCGTTATAATATTTACTCCATACTAAGGAAGTGTTACGAACGATATCATTGTGGATATGAATGTCTATTTTTCTTATTTAGTCTACTGATATAGTCAAAGCCAATATAATCACTGAGCTTTTCATATTTGATTAAGAAGTTTCATAAACGAATTTCAGACTGAACAAGGGACTCATAGATTCTTCCTATTTTTTAACTTAATTTTGTCGTTTTTAGCTAAACGGATTCGAAATAAACGTTTAAAATACGCATTATTTTCAAAGAATTTAAATACGAAATTTTCTAAAAAAATGGCGGAGGCAACGGGGACCTTTTTAGTTTCTGCAAATTCATGAAATATATCAACAAACAAGCACAAGATCATTAATCGATGAAACCGCACATTCTTTCCACTATTTTCTATGTCTAAATAGAACCTAAACTGATATAGATTAATGTGAGAAAACGAAACGTTTTGATTAATTCTGCCGGAGCACCAACTAAGGTTATACCCTTCCCCTCATTCTGCTCCCTCCCCATTAGTGATTAATGAATTGGAGGTGAACGTATTTATCAAGATTTCAAATATTCATCTCACGATTATTATTTATTCCCGATTCCCGTGGTAGGTAGGAGGCGTTTCACAATTAGTAGGCCGGGACTGGATGGGGTCGCCACCGTCTCGTTAGAGCGATATTCCGGGATGAGTCTAATAGTACATCTAATCCTTATCTCGCCTGTAATTTGTCATTAAATTTGCGAAGTAACGCGGAACCGAACGATATTAATCACCGTAGACATGAATTCGATTCGGATCCGGTAATGAGCCCTTGATGGCCTTCAGTTTGTTAAGTAAAAAACGGCCGGTGGTGTGATCGAGCTATGAAAGATCGGAAGGATATTTTGCAAAATCTGTATTTTTAAGGTTAACCCGTCAAGTGCAGAAACGTAAAAATACATATCGGAGAAATAATATATAATAATATGGATACCTAATTAATTTTTTTATATGTGGTCTACTCAGGGCCGGCGAGAGAAATGTTCGGGCTCGTGGCAGGACTGTGGTACGGGCCCCCTCGAAAAAAAAACGAAACGCTGGTATAATACATAAAACATTTATTTAAAATGTTTGCAACTAATTTGCCTTACCTACAAAGGCCTCAATAGTTATGTGACGGATCTCTCAGAATTTGTTGCGCTATTTTAGTCCGTTGGGTGTACACAGGGATGTTAAATTACGGTAATTAATTTTTTCCGTAAAATAATGTTGAAATTAAAATTACTAATTTCAAATACTAAATTACCACGTAATTAAAAATTAAAAATGGTAAATTACGATGGCGTAAATTACCGGGTAATTAAAAATTCAAAATGGTAAATTACGCTGGTTTAAATTACCGCGTAATTAAAAATTCAAAATGGTAAATTCCGTCTGTTTAAATTACCGGGTAATTAAAAATTCAAAATGTTGAATTACGCTGATTTAAATTATCGGATAATTAAAAATTCAAAACGTTAAATTAAACAGATCACTGTAAGTTATGATTACTTCTAATGTTAATAAAAATGTTTGGTAAAACCTTAAATCATTATTTTGTGGATAACTACCGATCTCTGATCTTTTGCCTGATTTGATAGTACTAAAACCAAAGCAAAGACTACATAGAAATACTATTTATAACACTACTACAAAAACAGGAAAATCAAACAGGATAATAAATAGGATAAACAATTTAATTCTGTCCAGATTCACAAAATAACTCGCCGGTTCACAGAGGGTTTTTGTCATTTGTCATTTTTCTAACACTGGCATATTTATTAAAAAGTGAATTCTGATAATAAATGGCTTCTGATTTCAGAGCTGCATTATCGGATTTGTTGGATTGGTCGCCATTGGCGAAGGGGCTTTCCACTTCTCTGTTCATTAAATACAAAATATTAGTTCTGTATTTTCTCAAGCAATGTCGGATGATTTGGAATAGTAAAAATATAACGTTTACGGGCAATGGGACTGTCATTGGATGTGTAAACTTTACCCATAGACCCATTTCCATTGGTTAATTGACACCTTGAATAATATTGTCACGCAGGAGTCCGACCATGCACCACGCGGATTGTTAGGTACTTCTCAGGCAAACGCAAACAACAGTGCACTTGTCGACTGCTTAGGAGGGGTGGGGCGCATTCATGCGCCTACTGATGGAAGGTCTTTGAAATTAATTTATAAATTCCGATAAATTACCAACGGTAATTAAAATTGTCGGTAAATTACCAACGGTAATTTAAATTGACGGTAAATTACCATCGGTAATTTACGTCGTTAATTACGGTAATTAAGAATCGGTAAATTACCATTAATTATGGAAATTAATTCGGTAATTTACGCGGTAAATTACGCTTTTACATCCCCGGATCCACCTAATTACTTCTCTTCATTTTGTATCTGTCATAAACCGTATCTTATAATTTTTGTGATATATGCAATTTAACGAAAATATTGTAAATACTATCCTAAATATTGCTGCAGTGGACATAGGTATTTGGTGATTTGATGTAAAGTGTTTAAGGTTAATTTAGGACTTATTTAACCAGTTTTATCCTTATACAAAGCACTACGGTTGTCAAGACATCAACAATTTTATGATTTATTTATGTATATGTTGCATCGTATAGCAAACGAACCCAGGACCTAAAACTTCAAATTACTACTGAGGTAAATCTTATACCTTGTACTTTTAGGTTAACTTTAGTGAAAATTTGTTGACTTCTGAAAGTATTGAACTACGATTCTTTTATGTGCTTTATATGGTCACACATGAAAGCCAAATATCCAAAAAAAGCGATAGGTAGGCATCTAATTCAGAACAAAAAAAATCCTTAAAAAATACCTCCAAAGAACCCACGATCCATTCACGTTATCAATTATTAATCATATTATCCCAATTATGAATTATCTCTCCAGAAAAACAACCAGTCTTGCATCAAATAACAATGCCAGCAATTAACTGTTTAACTACTTATTGTTGGTTGTTTTGTGTACTGAATACAAATGTGTTCTCAAACGTTCCTCATCAAGTTAAATTTTAGCGTTTTCTGTTAGATTTTCATACCACTACAATAAAACGTCTGCGCAAAATTGTTACACCGAAAATTACACTGTTTAAAGTTTACTTCGGGATAAAATTTAAATTTCTAGGTCTCCGGGTTCATTTGGTATATGTTTTCACAAATGGCAAAACATACTTATATAAATTACTTATATAAAACTTACATAACATTTGTAATATCGTGACAACCGCAATACTTTGTACATGAATAAATCTAGTTAAATAGGTTTTAAATGACCTCATCTAAAACCCTTTTTAATGCCTGGCCCGTGACAACAGTCATAGGTGTCACCCCCTCTCGGCGGCCCTGGCGTCTACTCATGTGGAGATCGCCATAAAGATTTTGCTGGTTTCTTGGTTTTAAGAGTTGTAGGTACCTTTTAGCCTTAGCATGGTAACTGATGTATATGACATTCATATCTCAATTTGCAAGTTCATTAGTTAGTTGAATTGTGACCACTTAAGTAACAATTTCGATTTATTAGATTTAAAATTTATATAAAATAATTATTTAATTTCATTGCGAAAAGTATGCGGACCATTCCACAGATACCTAAGCGTCTATTAAATATCATGCATTCATTCAATAGCATTTTAATTAAATTACGTAAAACTTCATAATATCCGGTAATTAGAAATTTGCAATTCTGTGCCCTGAATGTTATTCATTTTGCGATTTAATATTTGCCTAACGCGATCACCAGGATGGGTAGATGGGATTACTCTCAATTATAACAATCATTCGCGGGCCGCCGAGCGTCGGTCGCTTTTAATACATAGCAACATTTCGAATTAATTTCGCAAAACCATTTCCAGTCGCGCTTTATTTACAGTAATCGAATGAAACTCTAGCCGAACCGCGGCGGCGTGCGCCATTACAGATGGCGCTATTGCCGAATTCGGTCGAATATATCGCGTGTACGTATTTATCAAAGTATGCCGTGGGGAGCGCAAAAGTTGCGTCAATATGAGCACGAATCGCGCGCCATCTAGTTGTAGTCTGTCGAATTACATTTTTCGCTATAGGTCGCGTTTAACATTTTATTTATTCCTTTTGCGATATTGCAGGCAAATATGTTGTTCCTATAACGTGGATGCGCATATACTATTTTGAAAACTTAGGTGAAGGTAGCTGCAGTCTTTTGGTTTGGAAGGCAAGATCTTGGAGATGGTCGCAGATTATAGGCCGAAATTATACAATACAGGGTTAGTCAAAATTAGCGGAACGCCTAAATAATTCTTCAACCGTTAGAAATTTAATAAATTGTTCAAACAGAAGTTTTTTGGCTTTAAACAAGCTATCGTTTAAATATATTTTCAATATACATACAGGGTATTAAAGAAATTTAGTAACCTTCCCTTTTTGTAAATAGAATACCCTATGTATTATTAAATTTTGTATTAAATTTAATGTATTAAATTCTAAGATTAATTCTAAGATTATTTTATAGGAATAATTTTTTTATAAAATGCATTATTTTTTAATTATAAACTATTAACGAAAAGTAGTCAAAATTACCGGAGCACCTAAATAATACTCTGCAGAAGAAATTTTTCAAATAAAAGGTTTTTGGGTTTGAACAATATCTCGTTTACATTTCCATTTCCTAATAGAACACCCTATATCTATATTATAGTATATTGATATTTTTTTGTAATTCTAAGATTAATTCTGACATTTTGTAGAAATAAGTTTTTTTGAAAATGCATTATTTTTGACTTATGAGCAACTAATCAAAATCCTTACCTTCGAATTAAGAATATTTTACCACAAACATGCACATTTATTTTAATGTGGCAGTTTGAACATTTAGTTTAATTATATTTAATTGTTTTGTTATTTTCTCTTGGATTTTTGATTTTTTACCCGTTTGGTTAAAGTTTGTTCATGTTTTGATTAATTGCTTATAACAAAAAAATAATTCACTTTATAAAAATATACTTCCAACATAAAATTCTAGAATAGAATAGAATTAATCTTTGTATTAAAAATGTAAAATATAGAGGTTGTTCTGTTAGAAAAAGGAAAGGTTTGCGGAATTCCATAATAAAATAAACACTGTATATTAAAAATATATTTGAACAGAAGGTTGTTTAAACCCAAAATACTTTTATTTGTAAAATGATTTTTTCTGCAGTTGGAGAATTATTTAGGTGTTCCGGTAATTTTGACAATTTTTGGTTAATAGCTTATAATTAAAAAATAAATAAAATACAAAAATGATTCATATAAATAATTCTTAGAATTAACTTTGAATTAAAAAATTTAATGATGTATACGGTGTTATATTTAAAAAAGGAAATGTTACCAAATTTCTATAATAAAATGAGCAGCCTGTATATTGAAAATATATTTAAACGATAGCTTGTTTAAAGCCAAAATTATTTGAGTTCCGGTAATTTTGGCTCAGCCTGTATACATGTTGTAGACAAAACTACGCCATTTACAACGTATAGAACAAAACAACGTAAAACTGCATCAGAAGCGCAAACAGACAGTACCAAAAACGAAATAAGATTTTCGAATAGAAATAACGCAATTAAAAACATACCTTCATGTCGCCAATTACTCATTCATCTTACGAAGTTAGTACATGCCGAAGTCTCAACTAAATGATAAAAAGTAGCGCTGATATATCTGATCCAACATATTGCGTAAATGAACGGTATTTTGTAAGTGTCGGAGTAGACTTTATATTACTGCCATCACGTCAGGTTTTTGAAAAAAATCTGATGTGGCCAGGCACATGACTTTATCATACTAAATATAAAATTAATAGTTTAGCTGCATGAGATTCTATTTGATCGAGATCGGCTATGTCTGCATTAAAATAAAACTAGTAGAACTAGACAGATATCTCGATTAAAGCTGCGTTCGGATATTGTACTCCGTTGACACCGGGTACACCGTCCAAATGACACTTACGTGTTATTGGGTGTAAAAAGTGTAACGGTGTTCAATATCCGAACGCAGCCTATATTGACGTAGTATTTTCAAAACATTAGCGTTTGACACTAGCTACTGGCATTAGAATAAAAAAATCTGACATACCCTGGCTACTAGCTTTAATGCAGTACGACCGATCGCGATGAAATAGAATTTGCTCATGCAGCTAAACTATAAATTCAACCAGAAAATCTCATGTACATAAATTATAGAAAATTTCCTCTCCTTTAATTTATTATTTAACTATTTTGACGACATTACACAAATAGCGGCTCATTTGCAAAATCTTCGAAAAATGCTAACAGTAAACCACCAGTTCCTTTGGACCCTTTTCAACAGAAAGCTTTTCAGCTCTTAGTTTGGTTATGAAACTTCTAAATATGAAGTTTCGTCCCGATACCTTTAGTAGTTTCTCCGGGATCGTCGCCACAAAAACGGGTACACACACACACACACACACATACACACACACACACAGACATTTTTTGTACCTTGGTCAAAAATGTTCAGGGGACCCAAAAAGACATATTTCCGCTAAAATTTCAAAAATTTTTTTTGGCATGATTACAATACTTTACATACTGCGTATGATAAAGTAAAAATAGGTAACCATTTTAACAAATTGCGCTTTTAAGTCCAGATTCGCATTCACAGCAAAGAAATCTATCAAATGGGCCCATTGGCTTTTCAACTGAGTTTTTCTCGAAAATTTTCTTATGTTAAGTTATTGCGTATTTATTTTGTTTTAAGCGAGCACCACATAATCAGTGCTTCACGAAGTCTTCACAGTCTCAGAATTACTGGCAAAAGTTCAATATTTTCAGTTTCCTTCGCAAACATTCGAAAAATTCCTTTTTGTTATTTTTAAATATTTTTTGAGGAAAACCTTTCATGATAGGAAAGTTTTGAGTTTATTCGTATTCGGCGCAAATAAATCTATCAAAAAACGCCTGTTGTCCAAGTCTATATTTCGTTTTACCTTTCAATTATCCACCAAGTATTCAGCACGCAGTGTTCATGCGCTATAGATTAGCAAATTTTGGCCAATTTCTGAGATCGGATTCGTATTCAACACAAAAGTCTATATCAAAAACTTGTAGTTACGTCCCAATCCCATAAAACATGTTTTCCAGTTTTATAAGTGATTAAACAAACACAAAAATCAAAGACCAACTTTTGAAAAACTCCACAGGCTAAAATATTGTGACAAGTGACACGAAACTAATAGCGTTTTCGACTTATTTGCTCGATTCACGCTCTCAGTGCGACCCGGCACCGTGCCAGTGGGATGTGCAGTTTTTGCGTGCGGTTGGTAAGCCGAACGCTTCAGGTATTATAATAACCTCAGATTCATCAAACTCGTCAATTAAAATTTTTATTCGCGGCAATTTTTTTTTGTTTTCTGCATGGCAATTAATATCTCTTCTTCGTCCGAAGATGACGAAGAAGATAATAATTCCATAAGCCGGAACAGTTTCATTTTATCACAACCTGTCATCGTTTGTTGATAGTCCGCTATATTGCATTGGTACTGCACCGACTTCCGAATTCACTGCAAGTAAATTGCCCTGGGTGCGCACTGAGGCAACTTTAGTTGTACAACATGCCACACTCGACGAGCGCCACCTGAAAATTATAAGACGAACACGCAAAACTGCCCAGCCACTGCAGTGAAAGTGCAGTAAGTCGAAAACGCTGTAAACATACTGACATTTCTCATCATTTTTTTCTTTTTTTTTATAAATCTTAGTTTCTGACATGATTCTAAACTTAACCTACCAAAACTGCGTCCGAGCCTGTTCAACACACCACAAGCTTCACCAGTATCAACTTCTTAACATCGCCTCTTATTATTTCTCGGATAATACAATGTTCCCGCAGCGGAAGGAAACTTGTCCTTATTGTAGGGACGTGATTGGGACGGCTATAAACCGCCAATTAAGGCCTCTATAGACAAGGGCTGGCTTAACGAGCCGCAGCTATTTATTTCGGGAAGTTCGGGGGCGGCTGCTCGTCGATGCGCCATCTAGGCGGCACAATAGCTCGTTTAAGAGCTTTGCCGGAGTCGCTGTCAATGACCATTTTCTTATATTTATCGCCACTTTGCTCCCAATAGGGCATTGTACGTAAGTGAAATAGTGTCAACGATGATGTTGATAGTTTATAAGTTTTGTCTAGTATCATTATGTAAATGGCTATGTTTAGATAGAACGTATGGTTTAACAATGATTGTCCGAATTAGTAAATAAACAACGGCCACATAAAATGTTCGACATAATTTGAGTAATAATTAACAAAAACATCTTTTTGAAACAACTTTTTGAATTTAGCTAAATAATTGACAAATGCATGAGTTGGTATTATTTGTAAACCAGCTTATCGAAAATTGATTTAATGGTAAAAACGTTAGAAACAATTCGACTAAACACCCATTTCATCATAATAATTAAGTTTAAATGAATAAACTGGAATTATTTTTAAATCAGTCATTCGAAAATTAATTGAATTGCATAAAACGTTAAAAAACGGGTCAAACCCTAATAATTTACTGACACTTCACTCAGCATATTTAAAGCTGTTGCAAAAAAACACGGAGTTTGGGAAAATAGTCAAGTTCAAACATAAAACGGTAGAAGCAATTCGAATGCCAAATTACAGTACTACACTCCAAATGTTAATCAAGTTCAAGTGTATTATTTCTATTTATTATTATTTCGTATTATTTCTGAAAGCAGTTGGAAAATTAATTTTCTATCAGTGATCATATATAACCGATCAATTTATATAAGGTGTACAATTTTCAAAAATTAATGATTTTTTTTACCTTATCATACGCAGTATGTAAAGTATTTAAATCGTGCAAAAAAATTTGTTTGAGATTTTTGCGGAAATATGTCTTCTTGGGTCCCCTGAACATTTTTGACCAAGGTACAAAAAAATGTCTGTGTGTGTGTGTGTGTGTGTATGTGTGTGTGTGTGTGTGTGTGTGTGTGTGTGTGTGCGTGTGTATGTGTGTGTGTGTGTGTGTGTGTGTGTGTGTGTGTATACCCGTTTTTTGTGGCGACGATTCCGGAGAAACTACTAAAGGTATCGGGACGAAACTTCATATTTAGAAGTTTCATAACCAAACTTAGAGCTGAAAAGCTTTCTGTTGAAGAGGGTCCAAAGGAACTGGAGGTTTAGTCTCAGCATTTTTGAAAGATTTTGCAAATAAGCCGCCATTTCTGGAGTTTCGTCGAAATAGTTAAATAATAAATTAAAGATGAGGAACTTCTGTATAATTTATGAATATGAAATTTTTTGGTACAATCAATAGTTTAGCTGCATGAGCAAATTCTATTTCATCGAGATCGGTCGTACTGCATTAAAACTAGTAGCCAGGATATGTCAGAAATTTTGATTCTAATGACAGTAATGACACTAATGACAACGCTAATGTTTTGACAATAACGTCTGTCAATATAAGCTGCGTTCGGATATTGTATTACACTTTTTACACCCAATAACACGTAAGTGTCATTTGGACGGTGTACCCGGTGTCAACGGAGTACAACATCCGAACGCAGCTTTAATCGACATATCTGTCTAGTTCTACTTGTTTTATTTTAATGCAGACATGGCCGATCTCGATCAAATAGAATCTCATGCAGCTAAACTATTAATTCTATATATAGTATGATAAAGTCATGTGCCTGGCCACATCAGATTTTTTATTTCTGATTTCGATTACACAACATTAAAGTTCACTGAAAAATTAACGAATTCACAGCCTAAAGCCGAGCTGCACTCGAAGTGCATAGCAACTAGATTTTCGGAATCTTTCTTCAACCTCTTCCCATACCTACATCAGATTTGCACCTATTTCTCCTCTTTGAAATGACGTATCATTTATTGTGATCAGCTTAATAGTTTTGGAGAGATTGATAAAAATATGAGTGGACAAGATTAAAAGTTCGCGAATGTCGTTACACGTCTATAATTGAAGCGCTGTTGTCCCGAAACGTTGTTTTGTTGGGCGGACACAATTTCGCAATTTCGCAAATTCTTGACTTGCTATCGCGTAGACTAGGATTCACAAAAAAATATTGAAAATTGTGGCAATTTAATTGACAGGATCTTTCAGAAAATAATACGAAAAAATTGCTTATTTTTCCTAAAAAAATTAGGATAAGACATTTAATATTTGTTGAAACCGGTTTAGTCTAGTCTACGCAAGTATATAGCGAGTAGATAGCAAGTCAATCTATGAATGTAATACAGCAAGAATTTTTTAAATCGTTTTAAATCACTCTTATTTTTATAGATATCTCTAAAACAGTTGAGTTTATCACAAGGTATACGTCATTTGACAGAGGAGAAATGTTTGTATTTCTGAAAATACTGAAAGATGTACTGTATTGAAATTTGTACGTTGTGTTCTTTAAATGTTGTACAATCAAAACATGTTACACCAGAATGTACTTTTAATATGAATTAAATATGTGTTATTTATGAACCAGCCATTCGAAAGCAGTCGCGAAAAACACCGATTTCAGAAATAATATTGTTTAAATGACAGCCTATAATTGGAAATACATAGCAAGGAGAGGGATGATAAGTCAAAACGGATGAATTTATAAGTTAATTTCTCAACGGCAATTGAGCTAAGCATCCCCCATAATAAAAACACCCCAGGTCATCCAATTTCAAAAGACTCATAGGGCAGCAACCCCTCGCCCTTAATAACTTCATATCTCAAGCGCAATGCTCCTTAATTTAGCCCCATAAATATTCACCCTTGTCTCGTCATCTAACGACGTTTGCAATTTACCCATCCATTGAGCGAACCCCACATTTTTCGAGGCGACAATCGGAATGTGAAACCTCGAAAATGTCACCCCCAAAAATTCCTACATCCCAGCTACCCTTAAAAAGTGGTAGATTGTGAATTCGGCTATCAAATTAACTAATCCCCTTAACGACCCTTAGCGTTACTATACTATTGACTGGTGTACCGTAAAACGTTTACCACTTTGAGGGGTGTCGCTAGTGTCGCGGATTCCGACGCGCCATCTCGCTGCCGCTTAATAAAAGCACTAACGCGGTTATTTGATGTGGATGCGGGTAGGTGGGGTGCGTGCGTAGACGGCGAAAGTGGCAACTCGGGCAAAATCAGCCACGCGATGGGATTTTGGGTAGGCGTAACGATCCTAGGCTTAGAGTGCGTTCCTAATTGATAAGCAGAACGCGAAGTGTGCTCACGTTTGTTATTAAAGCGCGCTCTGGCGGTGGGTATACGAAATAAACTTTGGCCTACTTGATACCTAACGTCGAAATGTCTACGCGTAAAGCTGAAGTTCCACAGGATGGGCCAATAATGTGTGCTGGGAGAACTTAGATAATCTAGCTTGATATTGTTATTGTGAAATGAGCAGCCCCGTAAATTAATATTAGAACTTTACTAGATATTTATTAGAGATTTTAATTTGTTTTTAATTAATTAAGTTTTTATTTAAAAATTCTGATGATGTTTACTTTGCCAACAAGTAGGCTCTCAGCTATGTTTACTGACAAGAGGAAAGGCAGTCTTTATTTACCAAAGAGTTGTGTTAATAGTCGTTTTAGTCGCTTTTGACGAAAAATGCGTACCTTTGCATTTTTTTTGCAATGATCATTCCAAAAACTATACTCAATCCATATTTTCTAATTCAAATCCAGATTGTACACAAAATAGCAAATTAGAATCAATTATCACTTGATCGTTTTCTTTCGTTAGCGACCATGATTTCAGGTCATTTAGAATTTTTAAGGAGTTGTGATTAACAAATTGAAACAATAAATGACTTGTCCTCTAACTTCTCTGCAGTTGTGTTTTTTTTTGAAAGCAAGGAAAGCAGTATTTTCAAACACATAAAAAAATCGCTTTTTTATTACACTAGGGCCTCGTTTTGCGTCGGGGTTACGTCCCAGGAAAATGCAACGCATATCGAAACAACGCAAATCGAATCACATTTTTCCATAAGACACCTTACACATTTTTGAGATGCGTTCCGCAGATGTCGGATTTACTTTTTGATATGAAATAATGTCTCATACAAAATAATTCCTGGGATCAATGTTGGGAACGGGAAGTATTTTAATAAAAGATACAACAACAAAGAATTTTTTCAGCGGAGCGAAGTAGGGGCACGGACACACATCGAGCGTATAGCGGAGCGGAAAGCGTTTTCTGTATGTTCGAACATATAGAAAACGCCGAGCGTATAGAAGAGCGGAAAGCGTTTTCGTTATGTTCGAACATATAGAAAACTCTTTCCGCTACGCTATACGCTCGATGTGTGTCCGTGCCCTAGACTGCCGTAAGCGGGAGAACGACAGCCGAACCAGGTTGGGAACCGATGATGTAAACAAACGGACGAATCAACGCAGTGTGTTCGAGGGAATCCCCGATTTATTTCGTCTGTAAGGACGCATACCATATCATAACAACACAAACCAGATTTACGGTCCTACATTTTCGATCAACGCAAATCGCAAACAACGCAAATCGAGCCGACGCAAATCGAGGCCCTAGTTTAGAAATATATCAAAATATAAATTTTGTTTCCTTACACACAATAATATTTCAGTCAACAAACATATTAGCATATCTGTTGAAAGGGGAAAATTTAGTTTTGTTTGTATCAGTTTTTTTGGAAAAATAGATATAACCAAAAGTTAAAGTTTTAAAAATTTGCGAAATTTTTATCATATTTTCTTCATGGAGATATAGCCGATTGAAAATCCAGCTTTTTTAAATTATTCCGTGTCACCTAACCAGTTATTAATTAATTACGGATACTAATTTACATATTTCGGATCGAACCTTTCCAGTCTTGGATTGACCGAAGAATGCTCGTTCGAACAGTGTTACTTTCATTCCTATATCTCCAAGGGTACTCGAGTAATTAGCGTTTTTCTATATATGTAAATTCCCATAAGTGGGGCTAAAGCCATCCGTCCAAACTGTCGAATAATACTCCGACTTTCGTCCACGCCTGCTACCTCAAGGCTGAATAATCTCGATCGGACTTTTTCACATTCCTATAGTTTAAGAAGAGGGGAATCAAGTGGTGTTGGCTTTATTCAGATTGAGCTAAGTGTCAGCGAGATATAGCATATTGAATATCCCGATTTTTGCAAATATTCCATGTGTCTTCATAAGTTATTAATTAATTACGGATACTGATTTCCATGTTTCGGATCGGACTTTCCCACTTTTAGATTGGCCGAAGAATGCTAGTGTTAATTTCATTGCAATATCCCCAAGTGTACTCGAGTAATTAGCGTTTCTTTATACACGTAAACTCTCATAAGAGGGGCTGGAAGCCATCCGTCCAAACTGTCGCATAACACGCCGACCTTCGCTACCTCAAGGCTGTATAATCTCGATCGGACTTTTTCACATTCCTATAGTTTAAAAAGGGGGGAATCAAGTGGTGTTGGCTTTATTGAAATTGAGCAAAGGGTCAAGATAGAGCCGATTGAATATCCAGATTTTTTAAAATATTCCGATTTTTCATGCAGCTACCTGTTTCAAGACACTGCTCTCCAATGGTAAAACGCCGTATCTACATATAAAAAATCACTAAAATTTTTCTAATATAATGCAAAAACCACGCCCTTTTTTAACATTTCAAAGTATGTATTTACTTTGGCCTATCATGTTACCTAATTATTTGTACGTAAAACACGCTAATTTGTGTTTACTATTAAAGTTATATTTAAGAGAAAACGGAAAACTGTTCCAAAAATGTCGTGTTTGTAGATACGGCACTTAACCGTTGGACGGCAGTATATACATGTGAATAATCACACCATGAAAAATGATCACTACAAAATAGATACAGAATTTGATTCTAATAATGGTTTAAATAGTATTTCAAGAGTTAAATTATGCATTGAACGAAAAATTATTATAAAAGTTATGGCTTGTTACATTTGCTATAAGGAAGATATATTATTTTGCGATATAGACGCATTGAATTGTGTCCTATTATATCCTCTATAGTTGTACTGACACAAATAATACTGTCATCATTTCCATTTCTTCATATCTAAAGTTCTGTTTATAGCACTGATATTTCGTAGGTTTTGGGCCTTCTGCCAATTTTGGACAACTTTCTGGTATCGTTTGTATTTCTGAAACTACATATGTTTGCATATAATCTTTTTACTTTATCATACGCAGTATGTAAAGTATTGTAATCGTGCCAAAAAAAATTTCTGAGATTTTAGCGGAAATATGTCTTTTTGGGTCCCCTGAACATTTTTGACCAAGGTACAAAAAAATGTCTGTGTGTGTGTGTGTGTGTACCCGTTTTTTGTGACGACGATTCCGGAGAAACTACGAAAGGTATCGGGACGAAACTTCATATTTATAAGTTTCATAACCAAACTTAGAGCTGAAAAGCTTTCTGTTGAAAAGGGTTCAAAGGAACTGGAGGTTTAGTCTTAGCATTTTTGAAAGATTTTGCAGATAAGCCGCCATTTCTGGAATTTCGTCGAAATAGTGAAATAATAAATTAAAGATGAGGAAATTATGAATAATTTATGACTATGACATTTTTTGGTACAATCAATAGTATAGTTGCATGAGCAAATTCTATTTCATCGAGATCGGTCGTACTGCATTTAAACTAGTAGCCAGGATATGTCAGAAATTATGATTCTAATCACAGTAGGTAATGTCAGGCTAATGTTTTGACATAATTTTGATAACACCTACTGTCAATATAATCTGCGTTCGGATATTGTACACCGTCACTTTTTACACCCAATAACACGTAAGTGTCATTTGAACGGTGTACCCGGTGTCAACGGTGTACAATGTCCGAACGCAGCTTAATCGACATAATATCTGTCTAGTTCTACTAGTTTTATTTTAATGCAGACATAGGCAATCTCGATCAAATAGAATCTCATGCAGTTAAATTATTGTTTTTATACATAGTATGATAAAGTCGTGTGCCTGGCCACATCAGATTTTTTTATTATTTTTAGTACGAACAAGCAAAACATATACATACATTTACATTTAGCAAATATATGAAAACTTGCTGCTACCTCTTGTATATATCGGACTTGAATCTTACTGGACACATATCCGAAGCTACTGCTTCGGTCGGCAATATGCGTTATTTCGGCTTGCTCGATAGGATTAATATTCAATGTTGAAAATGATGACGTTCCGGTTGGATGTTGTCATATGTCGAATATTGGTAAATTCCGATTGTCTCTGTAATATCTACATATGCAATTGTGTATGCCATGTTTCATCTACCTGTATGTAGTAATTAATTAATGTTGCATCAGACACTTTGTTATTGAACAGACCAGTCTTTCCCTTCATTTGTAAATTAATCCTGGTTTATTATACTCTATATAGCTGCCGACCATGCAATACAAGTATCTAACTAATTAAACCCAGAAAACGATAATTAACACAAACGTGTTATTATCCTTTAAGCCATACGAGCCGGACTAAACGATATATCACGGCAAAAAAGGGAAACAAAGAAATAACCGATTAAAGCCCTAAAACCTCGTAAATTCAAATCGCCGTTAATTAATTTCGTAGATTCGGAAAATGTACATACATATATCTTAGTTTAATCCACCGACTCGAAATAAATCGAGTAAAATGCATCCCCAAAATTCCGGACGCCCGCCTCTGTATGTATGGTCAATGGAGTAGTAATTAATATACACGCACACTGCCCAGCGGGCAATCCAATTACAATTATATAAAAATTTACAGCCGAACTTTTTAATTACTGGGAAACGAATGGCACGAAATGGTGGTAGCAGAGGGCAGCAGCGATAATTTTAGAGTGGGGGTGGGCCAGCAATAAAAAGTTTCCTCAGATTAAGCGTAATTAGTGTTTCATTCGGGAATTCCGTTGTTGTTATTCGGTTTAAACATTGTTGGTTTCTGCATGAGACCATTCAAATTAATTCATTTTCAAAAATTAATTTTGTGATTTATTTTAAATATTACAATCTGGATAACAGAGGCACATTTGAATTCACAATAATTGTCATAATTGTCATAAATTGTCATACGTGCAATTTAATTAAACACTGAAAAGAAAAACGCGTTTACGTGTTTATTGTCTGGTTGTTTATAAAATGTAGTGCTCATCAACCTTTGAAATATTCGGAACCCAAACTGACATACGCTCTATATAAACTGATGTACCAGCAATTTAGCGTGCGCCTCCGTCATTATTGATCGGCTAATTTTACGGGGAACCGTTCCTGAAAAATGTCAAGGTTGCTAGAATTGTGTCGTAAAATGATGTTTTTTTTGTTTTCTCCAATATAACGTAAGCTATATAACGTTATTTTACGTCCGTATAATCAACTAGCTTATTGCTGATACTGACTGATACGAACGGGGAAACGAGTGGCACTCAAAAGTCGGAAAAGAAGTTGTCAAAATGGCAAACGGTCTCCGCCAATATCGTAGCCGGAAATGTGAACAGTAAATCCTCCCACTCCTGCTGCTTCACGGTGAACAGACGGCAGCCTACGAATAACACACGAAGAAGAGCGGACGAAAGAATGGAAAGAAAAAGTGTTTTCCCGATAACGTTTATTTCTTATGTAAATGTCTTTAGGGAGATTTAGCTCGTGGAAATGAATAAAATTCCAGCCTGCGGCGGAGAATGAGCAAAAAAGATCTGCGAACGAAATTGCCCATTTAATAATGTATTATTGGAGTGATATTTTGGGTGTTATGTATAAAAAACGTACGAGTTGTGTAATGTGTTCCTATACCAAGAGAAAATATTCCTCCGAGTAAAACATTTTGTAACATCGGCAGCACCGAAGCAATTTCCCTGACCATTGTAACGCGAAACCCGTAAAATTTAACGATTCCCGTCTGCCACACAAAAGGTTAAAGTTGAAGCACTCCAATCTATGTTATCAATGCAATTTATTTGCACTAACTCAAGTCGGTTCTATTTTTTGAACTTCGCACTTCTTATTTGCCGTGTAGGTACATACTTAGTATATAGTTGGGTGACCAACTTTTTAATGCGGGACGGCGACATCCGGGGGTGGGCTATAAATAACATATTGTCAATAACTAAAACATACCTTTATATTAATTATTGCAAGGCTTTTTGATTAGAGGTAGATAAATGGAAATGAAGTTAAAGCTAGGTTTCTATGCTCTTAGGTCTGTTATTCTTTAATTTTTAAGTTTCTTTTTATATTTTGTAAGAATACAATTGAAGAGATTGTACGGACATGCCGTAATGACCAATTGAAATAAGTAGTGTAAACGCAAAAGTGGTTGACACTCGTATGTTATTAGCATGTCAGCAATATAATTTAATATTTACGTCCTAACTATGTGTCATCATTTGCTCTAACTAACTAACTAATGATTCTGACATAGATAATGATTAGAAATGTACCTGGAATATATATTTTTCTTCCACAGTTTCACCTCCACAGCCAGAATATTATCAATTTTCATGACCTTGTAACTTTAAGGCATTATTTGTATTTATTAGATGCAATATGTCTATGGTATTTCACTGTCTTCGCCGCTAGAAAACTACACCAAATCACGTGATTTGTTTCCAACTGATTTCCAAATATGAAGTTTCTTTTCTGAAATTGTTGTTAAATTTTCGTTTCTTGACTATTTATCATTGTAATATTTCTTAGATTAATGAAAAATATGTGATTACAAGGTTAGTTTAATTTTAAATTTGATGAACAATAAAGTGATGATGTTTTCCTTGGAACCGAAATTTGATAATATAATTTTTCAAATAAGTATCGACTAAAATGTTAAATTAATCAAAATCAGTTTGACTAAATTACAAACACAATATACGTTTAAACATCGTTTGAATAAGTTAATTATTATTTTTGTTAAAGTTTTGCCTTTTTATGACTATAAAATGCCATTCGTTCACCCAATGAGGAGCTCAATGTAGTACGTTGTCCGTCAACAATATGTATTTTATAGAAATTTGGTCAATCCTGACTGACTGAAATTTCTACACAAGAGATCTGTTCTTTTACAGAATAAACATGTAAAGGTTCTGAGGGGTTTTCTTAGCTATTAGTTCACAGAATCCTAAAAGCTATACACCAAATTGAACAATTTTCCGCCTAGTGATAGATTTTTGATATTTTTATCGTTTTTGACAAAAATGATAATGAATATGACATAAAATTGACTGATTTTGCGATTTTTTGTACGGCGAACAAAAGTTAAAATTGAAAAAAATATCACATAATAGATATAAGTTACACCTTCCTGTGTAAATGTACAAAATTTCGCGTAGAAATATCATTATCCCATATATCAACATTTCACTTCTTTGAGTACATAAGTCAGACATATTTTATCACGTGGCATGGATACAACAATAACAATTATACATATACATTACCACAACAAGTAATACACATTTTCTATAATTTGATGTATAACATGAGATCATTGATACAAAATTAAGTTCACTATGGATGCTTGTTCTATAGGACGTACTAGCTCTCATGATTCCTCCTAAATACGCTATAAAATTCGGGACTGTCCCGCCCAAATCGGGACGGTTGGTCACCGTAGTATACAGTCTTAGTATACAATATTTCTTGGCGACAAAACAAAACAAAATACAGCGCATTTTTACAATTACAGAACAAACTAACATCAAAACGTATTTAACTGATACTAAAATCATAGTGGAATAAATAATGCAAACTCGTACTGTTGCTCCATATAGTCGCGTTGTTTTTACTTTACCAATTATTACGCAAAATTTTGCAACGCTTTGGCCGCCCACATTAAATTTATCCGACCGGCCGCATAAAACTGCAGATTTAATTAAATAAATTAATATTCAGTTCTACATATTAATGAGTGGCGCCTGCACCGAGCGCTCTTTTTTCATTAACTGAGGTTGTTATCCGAGTAAACCGTTTCAGCGATAACAAATTTGATTAAAATTAAACGTGCTGTTGTTATTGGAATTTAATATTCGTATAGGACAAAATGGGCGGAAAATAATTTGAAACAATACATAATATAGAGGAGAAATGATTATTTTTTTTATATTTACAATCAGTAATTTATATTTACATCATCTATAATAATTAAAAGCGATTCATATTTATGAAAAGTAATTATCGGATTTATTTATAAATTGCGGGATAATTAATTACCATAATTTCACTCGTTAGTGCAGTTACCATGGTAGTGTACTGCGAAATAAACAAAATGAAATAAAATAAAATATAAACTGTTTATATTGTAACAATAAAAAATAACGTTTTGCATTAAAAAGGAAACAATGAAAACAAAATAATACTGTTGCCAAAAAAAAAATCTGATGTGGCCAGGCACATGACTTTATCATACTATATATAAAATTAATAGTTTAGCTGCATGAGATATTATTTGAAGGAGATCGGCTATGTCTGCATTAAAATAAAACTAGTAGAACTAGACGGATATGTCGATTAAAGCTGCGTTCGGATATTGTACTCCGTTGACACCGGGTACACCGTCCAAATGACACGTGTTATTGGGTGTAGAAAGTGTGAAGGTGCGTTCCGATTGGTGGCAATGGTTCGTAATGGCGGTGGTAGCAGACGAAATTAGAATGTTTCTCACATGTCGTGATGGTGACACATATTAGTTTGCATGTACATAAACTTGAGTCACTAGCAAATTCTATTAGAAATACTATAATGGCGTCTACTACCACTGCCATTGGCACTAATGAAAACGCACCTTAACGGTGTACAATATCCGAACGCAGCTTGTATTGACAGTAGTATTGTCAAAGCATTAGCGTTTGACACTATCTACACCGCCATTAAAATCACATCTGACATTTAATCTGACATATCCTGGCTACTACTTTTAATGCAGTACGACCGATCTCGATGAAATAGAATTTGCTCATGCAGCTACAGCAACTATTGATTGTACCAAAAAATGTCATAGTCATAAATTATTCAGAATTTCCTCTAGTTTAATTTATTATTTAACTATTTCGATGAAATTCCAGAAATGCCGGTTTATTTTCAAAATCTTTCAAAAATGCTAAGCCTAAACCTTCAGTTCCTTTGGACCCTTTTTAACAGAAAGCTTTTCAGCTCTAAGTTTGGCCATGAACACAACAGATTTTTTAAATTAAAAACACCCTACGAGCATGACATGAACTTCCCCACAAAACAACACTGTAAGTTATCGTACTGTGGAAAGTTGCCGTAGTGTAAAGTCAAAGCCGTCCCCAAGTTAGTAACTTTTATAATTTCGTAACTGAAAAGTAATAATATTCAGTTGTTTTCCACAGATCACCCACGTTCGGGCCTCAACTTAAACCGGAAATAATTTGAACCCCAAACAACTTTGCAACACGTTGCAAATCATTTGGTCTTGCAGTGAAAGTAATTTTCTTAATTTACGCATAACTTGTTGGCACAGAACCATTGTTCGGCTTCCGTAACGCTGATCTCTTCACTATGCATTAGTTCACCAACTGTTGCGGCAGTATTTATGAGGGTTGTGTCATCCGCGAAAAGTATAGGTGCACACGAACTTAAATTACTACATAGGTGATTTATATAGATTAAGAATAAAACAGGACCCAACACTGAACCCTGAGGAACACCATGCTTTATAATTAATTCAGAGGATCTTTTGTGATCAGTGATGACAACCTGTCTTCTGTCTGTAGGATACGATTTAAACATCATTAAAGGTTGACCTCTAACACCATAATGCTACAGTTTATATAAAAGATTGACATGATTTACGCAATCAAGAAGACAAAAGAATATGTATTACCAAAGAGTTCTGGAACAACATCAGCTTCGTATTTGTCGAATTGAAAAAAACGTTTGACACAACATCGAAAGATTAACTGATAAAAATACTCAAAACAATAAATGAGGAAGGACACTTTGGAAATGTAATAAATACATGTCTAAAAGATCGACCACAAATTACAAAATCTGCAGCCAAACGACATATTTGGAATGCTCTCCCCACTGACTTTCTTAACCTGAATGTTGCTAAGTTTAAGGACAAATACAAGCAATTTTTACTCTCCCTTCAGTTCGTGTAGCTGCTGAGGTCCTCGGGTTGTGTGTATGTGTGTGTGTTTATGAGTAGTATTAATGATGTGCTATTATGGGTCTCTTCTCTCCTTTATGGTTTTCTTAAAATATTTAAAATGTATGAAATGTAAATGTTTTAAATTTTGAATAGGGTATTCCGGTGTTTTTGAAATTGTCATTTTTTACAAAGTATGGGTGCTACTGTTTGCTACTTCACAAGTAAAATATCAAACATTGTTTTAAATTAAGAGAAATTGTTGTTTGAAGTTTGAATTAGGATTGGTTTTTGTGACGTCACAAAGACCGCTCAAAGTGAGCGACTTGACAACGTTGCTATATCTAGGGTGCACGTAGTAAATTTTTGTCTTCTGTTGTGTCAACGTTTAGAATCGCTCGTTTGTTGACACCTGCTTTGGTTATTGAGGTTATATCAAACACTTGTTCAAAATGTATAAACTCCAACGCGGACATTGTTCTGTGCCGGGCTATAACAGCAGTAGAACAGTAACTTCTGATAAGATTTTCTTTACATTGCCGACTAGCGAGATGAGAGATGTTTGGCTTCAAGTTTCAATGATCAAATCATCTCTCAAAAAAGGTACCTTTATTCGTTGTCAAACAACAGGGTCGCCAACCGTCAACTTGGCCGATCAGCTGTTCGAGAGCTGTCCGCTGTTGCCACCGCTACTAGGGATCGGTAATCATCGTGTATTTCCGAGGGTGGTCGGTGAATTCAAACGAAATGCACTTTTAATTGCAATTATCTTATAGAAAAACTAAATAAAAAAGCTCATAGCTTAACTTCATGAATCCTCATAAATTGTACAATAGGTTAAACCGAATATCTGCTTAAATTTTGACATGACCGGAATGAATACCCTATTGTATGGGCCAGATAGAATAACAGATTTATCTGAATCTGGTCCATTTAGTTAGCTGATTATTGTTTACTTTAATATAAATTAACTATGTAGTGCTTATATTACTAACTAATAAATTGATTTATTATCATTATTATTATATGCGGAGTATGGCATAAATGGATGAATAATTCCAGAATTCCATAATGATAGTAGGTAGTGTCAAACGCTGGTGTTTTGGTTCTACTGCCAATAAAACCAAAACATCTGTCAAACCTTGGCTAACTAGTTTAATTTTAATGCAAACCTGGCCGATCTCGATCAAATAGTATCTCATGCAGGTAAACTATTAATTTTATATATAGTATGATAAAGTCATGTGCCTGGCCACATCAGATTTTGGCTAGTTTGCGTGAGTGATTTTATATAAACCTAGCAATTGCGTTTAGGATATATAACCATAACTATGGTTAACACCGGTTTACACTGTGTTACCCAAAACAGTGTCATATTAAGTCCTTTATAGAACCAGCAGTAATACTATTTTTTCTACTTTTTGTCATAATAAAAGCATTGTGTTTTCGGTTTTACAATGGACGGGTTTTTTTTTTAAAACCATAACTATTGTTACTGCTAACATTCTAACCTCAATTTCTACATTTATATAAAGTTAATGACTCAAAGTAGGAGAATCATATTTCACTCGCTTTCTTAATACGCATTCGTTCATTTGTCGCACAACGTGTAACACTGGGAGTGCCCCACTCATGCGGCAATGAACCTCTTTTTATGCGTGCGCTCTCGACTATTCAAGAGTAAAACGACGAGTGGTAAACCTGGAAGAAATGTCATCTCGCACGTTTGACTTCATCCACTTGTTCACGTACATACAAGTTGCCGTGATATGTGACTACTATAGGCAAGGTGGGGAGCTAAGTTACGTGAGGAAGCAGGTGCTGCAATACCAGATGCGAACAAAGTTACCGAGCCAGGTCGAGGTGAGAATCTCCGACACAACTCGGTAATGTATTCCAATTCCGTTGACGAATGGGTCGCTATAACAAACCACAGCCGCCTACGACGCCACCGAAGTGTAATTCGTCGGCGAGGGTCGTAGCTTAATCATCTAAGCGTGGAATTATGGGCCGCATGTTAAATACATTTAAAATTGAAATTTTAGTATTATTTTGTGGAAGAGGTTTCTAACGAAGAACATTGCCAACAAATTTGTGTACAAACAATAATATAAAAAAAAAACATTGTTGACGACAAGTGAGTTGCAATAAATAATAATTATAATATCATAAACAAATTATAATATTGTTGCGAAGTATAGTTTAATTGCATTGTACATTTGAGGTCAGGTCATCCAACCCATCCAACCTGCAGACAGTTGCTTGTCCAGAAATGCAGACTTCAGGCTTTTCAATTCGGAACAAAGACATTCGCGTTCAAAACGTGAAAATTAACATTAACTTATATCAAAAGCCGTGTGCAACCAAAAATCCTAACTCAAGATTTTTGGGGGCTCAAAACAGGTCATGACGTCTTGCCAAATTAATACAAAAGCCACGGAATGGGATGGGAACAGGATCAGTAGTTGCAGTAGGTGCACCTGAGAATAGTATACACTCAACTGTCGTGTTTCACGTACTCCTTTAAGGTTCTCTTAATGCTCATCAGTGTCAGTCACACACTATCAGTCCTATGATAGTTTGAGCCACTACCGTTTTCAATATCATCACAAAAATGCAGGAAATGCACGACAAGAAGTGTCTATTAGGTCAGTTGCAGAATAACGTGCCAAGGCATGAAATTTTATTAAAATTTGATAAATTAAACAATGTTTATTTATAAGAAATGGGTACCATAATCTTTCATCAAATTGCAATTCCGATGATAGTACTTTATGCCACAATTACTACACACAATGGACTTGATAAGACTGAATGACTAAATAGAGACACTAAGGATTAATATAGCAGAATTGGAAGAAAATCAAATACACCAGGAGAGGAAAAATATTCTGCTTCATAGATTCAGCTTTAGTTTCAGTTCATATTTGTACTGCCAACTTATATTTAGAGTTCTACGCTTTGGAGTTTAGAATATTTTTCAATTTGTTGTATGAAAATCAATTTATCAAAAAAAACAAGCATTTGTAAAACACTACCTATACTATTACTTTTAGTGGTAATTGCTATAGGTACTACTAAATAACTTCATACTTTAATTGTTATTTAACAATATGCATTGAATTTTTTTCAATCAAAATTGTTGTCATCTGCTGTGCTGGTCTCCAAAAGTCATGGTCCCAAAGACCTCCTTAGTAGCTCAATTCTTCTGGAAGATATTCCAAAAGTAGTTCAAACTGATTATGAGATTCGTTCATCAAAACCAAGTCACTACTTTTTTTTTCCCCGTATGTTCACAATATTCTTTTTCAACATTGTTCCTTGAAATCGTGGATAGTTAATTCGATAGAACTTTTCTAATTGCGCCCACCGCATATATTATCTAGTAAATGGGATGGCAATTCCTCGGTGATTGCTTGTCGAGATATGATTTTTACGGCCGTCGGAACTCGTTACTTCGCTGCGGCAGAGGTAATATCGCGGGGCAAACAAATTTTTGATAAGCGGCGACTGACTGCAGGCAGCTTGCGCTTGAAGTCGACTGGAAGAGATAGTACCTACTGCGACCGGTTATAAAGGCGTATCTATGTAAATTTCGGGGTTATTTACCGAAGCTGGAAGCCCAGCGACGAATAAATACTGCAAAGAGCGGAAGCGTATGTCTTTAATGAGTCACTTCTAAAAAGCGACAAGCAAGACATGACGTCAATTTGATGTACTGTTGCGGTCTCTTGTAGACTACGAAAAATATATTATTTACCGTTCTGCATCTGCCACCAACTTTGTGGACTTATTGTGAAAATATGACTTTAGGTGCTTTGATGCTTTGTGCTGGAATTTCGTTATTATTTTTGGTGTTTGGAGCAATGCTTATTGAATGAAATTTTGCCAAATTTAGGTGCTTAGAATCAGATGGGAATTAGATCGCCATTCTTCCAGTATGGATTTCTTAAAATCAGACTAAAATCATCCATACTTCCCACTAATAAAAAAATATTACTACAATTCTTTACGTTTTGGTATACTCTCATGTGGCTGGAAGACCTTAGGAGACCTTGATATAATAAAATGAAATAAATATGACTGCATATTTCCATCAAACATCATGATAATAATTTGAAAATGAAAGTTTAGTCTTCACTATCGAAAATATTGGCGTACCAAACCAGTCAGCACACTATCTAAACATGTGAATATTTTTTCTCTTAACTATATTTAGATAGAGGGAGTATATATGTGCTTTTATAATACGGTGTGTGTAACCCAGAGACTTAAAGAGAGTATGTTGTATGAGATATCATGGGATAGCTCCAAACCTAAACTAAAAACGACTTTATAACAATCGGTACCTATCAATTTTAGGATTTTTTAAAAATATCTATCTATTCAACGATACGTAGTGTCAAGTCTGGACCCACCATTACTCTATTGTCATACACAATCATCATCAAAATATCATAGTTTATCTTTTAACGATGTGATAATCAAAGAACCTACTTAAGATTCACGTGAAACTCGTACTATCATCAGGAAACAAAATGATACGGACTTAACACAATTGGGCCAAATAACTAAAAAGTTTGTTTGAAACCCAGATACCTGATTGGATTACTTCGGGCATATAGATGTTATTTATTGTGATGCCTTGACAACTTTCAATGGCAACATTTTTTTCTTAATAAACTTTAAGGCGGCTTTTCTCGATTTCGTTTCTTATGAAAGCTATTAAAAGTTTTATCAGTTGAAGGGAGAAACTATTAAGAGATTGCTTCATGTAAATTTATTTGACGTTTGCAAGCCAGACTGATAGGTACAGGAATATTTTAATTGCCCAATAAATTAAGGAGAAAATACATTCCATATTCAATGAATCGCCCGTACGAATCATTAATATCTGGCTATTCAGGAAGTACAAAGCAATGGGAACAACAAATGCTTTTGACGGCTGACACTGCCCAGCCGGGTGACAATTTTGTACCCAGTCGATAAATTAATCACCAGTTCTCATTAATAACTTCCCCCGGAACAAATGATTTCAATCTAGTTTACATTTACCCCGTCGGTCATTATCGGCAAAACCCGGCTATCGAACTTTTGTAATGACCATATTGCAGATTGTTGGAAAAATATTATAATCTATACATGTATACGTCGGATAATGCGTTTTCGCAATGGTGGGCCCGCGCTATGATCAAATGAGATGTATATTGGCCGGGATTATGAATATTAAAGGCTTTTATTATATTTTAATGGGCGAACACGCTTCCATAACGGCCGTTTTGCATCCAGTAATGAGAACATAAAATGACCAAGCTTGGGGCGCCGCTCCGGTCGGGTTTTTGTGTTTTTGGTGTAATTAAAGGACTTTAATTACCAGTAGATTTATTGACACGTGACTGTATTAAATTAATAAAACATATTCGGTGGTTGTTATTTTGCCAAAACATGACGCGGGGATTAAGTTTATTTGGAATAAATTTTGGTTATGAATAGTAAACAAACATTATCACTTTTTTATCCTGGCGCAATTGACAACTTTTACAGCAGTGTAATTACGACATTCCTATTCACAAATAACAATGGTGGTGCTGTTTTCCTCTCAGTTATGGCTCACATAATATTGAGGACGTATCTTATATTTACCATCGAGCTAAACCACTCAGGCCTCTTTGTACGGCAACCTCTTGGTCCACAAGCAGTTGTTGACTTTGGCAGTCCGGTCTGTCCCAGTGCATAAACATGGCCGACCAGATATTCTGCACAACAATAGACTACCCTAACATTATCTCACTCCGAGCAAATCCGCTTATGCAAAATTAACGCTCGGTTATTTCCGAATTTCCAATATTTCTTCATTCGAGAGTGTACACTTTACTGCGCACTAGGGCCAACTTTAGTTTGATTGTATCCCGGAGATTATAACTCGGGGACATGGGGCAGAAAGCACACAGATCCGGAATATAGCAGCGTCCAGATCCACTTGATAGCGGCTGCTTTTATGAAATATAAGCTCGTCTATCGTAAGCGGATGGTATTTACTATGTAGAGAGTCAGTGGACATGTCTTTTTCTGATTTTCTCTGAAATGGACATTCGTACAACTCGAAAAATAGGTTGGTATAGAATAAAGTAAAAGCGGCCAGCATAGATGATTTCCTAAAATTTGATATAACCAATATGTGTCTATTTAATTATGTACAAATGTGAAGGAAGCACAATATCATTGAAAACTAAGAAATTAAACATTTTGTTTTTCGCCTTCGTCTTCTTCCTCTTCTTCCTCCCCTTCCTCTGCTTCATCTCCTGCCTCTCCTTCCTCTCCTTCCGCTCATTCATTTCCGTCCTCTCTTTGCACTCCTTCCGCCCCTTCCTCTCAGTACTTTCCGTAGTCTTCCTCTCCATTCTCTGCTTCCTCTCCTTCCGCTCCATACTCTCCTTCCTCTTCTTCCCCTCCTTCCTCTCCTTCCTCTCCTTCCTCTCCTACTTCTCCTTCCTCTCCTTCCTCTCCTTCCTCTCTTTCATCTCCTTCCTCTCCTTCCTCTCCTACCTCTCCTTCCTCTCCTTCCTCTCCGTCCTCTCCTTCCTCTCCTTCCTCTCCTTCCTCTCCTCCCTCTCCTTCCTCTCGTTCCTCTCCTTTCTCTCCTTCCTCTCCTTCTTCTTCTTTCTCTCTTTCATCTTCTTCCTCTCCTTCTTCTCCTTCCTCTCCATTCACCCTGCCTTTACTTGATCTGCTTCCTGCCTTACTTCTACGTCATCTTCTACCTCACCTTACCTTCCGTGAATAACAATTCACTAGGCAGATATGTCAGAATACAAATATGCACATCAAAAACAGAAAATTTCAATAAACTTTCCTGAACATAACTTAGAACCTTTACAGAAAAAAATGCTGGAAGGAATTTGTGCGAATGATCTGATGAAAAAGTTCCACCGCCAACTTTATAAATAACGAATTTATTTTCCACTCGAAAACCTGCTGTCATCCAGTGGAGCTCGCTTGTTCCCTTCCCTCCCTCCAATTTAATAACATGTAAAATATTGACCCGGTTCCAAGTGCTATTCGCAGAGGTTTTTTCCTCTGTCCCTTCTGGGTTTCTGTCTGGGATCGGTGGCACGCTGCTGAAAAATGCGCCCTTTTTGCGAGGGTTTATTATTATTTCCCGCCTACGAGGGGTCGTATTGACCTAATGCATACCGTCACTGATAAAAATATTAATAACCGGCGAAAGGTCCTGCCGAATACAAAAAAAAATTCTTTTTTTTTGTGGAAATTTCGTTGGCGAACAATTCCCCTCTTCGTGATTTAATTAATTGGATACGATATTTTCTTACTTTAATAGGATACAAACTCAACAAAGAATGCGTTTTAAGCATTTTAATTGCATTTTTCCGTATAATTATTTATTAAACTTTTGAATTATATTCCTCTAGAACATCTTTATTTCACCCTTCTTCTAACTTCCGCCAGACTGAAAGCTATTAAGTAACTGAAAACGTGTCAGTGTCCTTCGAAGGATCTCGGGATCTCCTCGGAGGGATTTTATCCCGTCTCATCCATGAGAGACGTCCGGGCGTTCCTTATCCTTGCGGCAGGACCTAGAGACGTCCTGATAAATGGTGTCGATTTTTTTTCCTGTTGGGGGACGTGTACATTTGTCCGATGTATACCGCGCCCCCATATCCTGAATCCCTAATATCCCCCGTGTCTTGTAAATGTTTCGAACCGAACCGCCCATCGTTTGTTTTGACTATGGGGGATTCAGTGACGGATCGTAGGAACCACCGACGGTAATTGATTGACTACGTGCACAACTACGTGACTCTTTGGGTGTAACCTCTTTTGCTGGGCTGACGTAATCGTGACATTCGACTGACATTTCGTGGTGTTTGATTACATACTCCTATTATGGTGTCTCGGGAATGAAGTATAATGATACGACGAATTCGTGTACGAGTAATGGCTTGAACATTTTCTCCAGTTCCTTCATTGGTTTTAGTATTTTGTAGGATGATCTAATGTTCTTTGTTTTGTTTATATTCTTGTTCTTAATATCTTAACTTTATCGAAAGTCATCTAAAAGAATTGCCGGACAATTTGAGATACAATATTCATTTTGCAGCAAGAACGGTATAGCGTTTTTGACACCTGAAACTGAGTTGTTTTTTTTTGTTGCTTTTTCAGTTACTTTATTTATTGCCGTGGATCAACGAATGGCGTTAGTTTAAAACAGTCGTTCCCAAACATATTTTGCCCAGCGCGCAATGTCAAAGTTATTTCATGTTGGCGCTCCCTCGGGAAATCAACTGATCATTCTCGATACTACGATAAAACACAATAAACTAAAATTTATTTTTTTTTGTATTTAAGTTACGCAAATTTTCAATATATAGTTACAAATAAATATAAATATATAATAGTAACTGTTCGCACCGCTTCTCGAGCCTGGATTTTTGGGATATGATACAAATGACTTTGAAGAAAAATATTGTTTGCCCGCTCTATACCTAAGGATGATAATCGCCCAAGGAAGCAACATACCGCATTTTTTATTGTAATGGAGAATCTAAATACATATTTTTCTACGTTAAGTTCGTTATAAACTCACAACGAACCCGCTTTCGGTGTCGTTATGAAAACACTATCACAAACTTTTAGTAACTTTCAGTTTCTCAAGATTGATGAAATTGACGTCAAGTGTCAAATAAGGCTGACATCTCAATCGCTATTGGCTCGCCTCGTCATATTTGTGAATGTTACCACAATTGCCAACTGTTGAAAATAAATTTACTCTAGATTGTAAGATGACAACCGGAATTTTTGAAATTTATGTAAAATTAATGTCGCAAAGTAGAAAAAATAGTATATCACTCGTTTTATAAGACGTATTGGCGCACTCGTTCTATTTGGGCAATCCTCGCTACGCTCGTCGTGCCCAAAACAACTCGTGCGCCAATTTTTGGCTTATAAAACTTGTATTATAATATACTATAATGCTCATGCCTATAACATTAGAAAATGGTAAAACATCTATTTCTTTAATTTGAAACAATAGCCTAAATACCACGTTCCTTAAAATCACTACTCTTAACTGAATTATTGGAAAATGGTAAAACACTTCTGTGATTCTTAATTGTCTTTCATACAAGAAATACAAACAAAAAATCAATTTTTTATCTCTCTCAACTGGATTTTTAGTCCAGTTATTAGGGCTTGGGGGTCTTAAGTTTGATACCAAGTTTGCTACCTTCCCGGAAGAATTTCAAAACTTCCCAACATTGTGCACCAAAACACCTGTCTAACGTCTCGAATAATAATAATAATAATAATAATAATAATAATAATAATAATAATAATAAAATGAATCAGAAAATGAGAGAGGATTATGTTAGTAAGCCAATGCATGGCCAATTTTTAAGAATTGTGGAGGGTGATGGTATTTCAAAGTCAGGATCGTTATCTTGGCTTTGTCATGGAAACATTAAGGCTGAAACGGAATCCTCTATCATAGCGGCGCAAGATCAGGCAATACGTACCAGATATCATGAACAGAAGATTATGAAAGTTGCTCATGATGGGAGTTGTAGACTGTGTCATCAGGCTCTGGAACATGTCTATCATTTGTTAGCGGCTTGTCCAGTCTTAGCTGAGTCGCATTACATTGCTAGGCATGATAGGGTGGGAATATATATACATTACAACTTGTGTTCCCAACTATTAGGTTTAGCAATGGATGTGTCTCGGTGGTATGACCACGTTCCATCTCCTGTTGTGAGTAATGATCATATTACCATATTATGGAACATGCCTATTGTCACTGATAGAATGCTTGATGCTAATAAGCCAGATATCGTGGTAAAGGATTTCCAGAGGAAGGTATGCACGTTCATAGAAATCTCGGTACCTGCTGATGCGAATGTTGTAAGGAAGGAGCTTGAAAAACAACTTAAATATAAGGATCTCTCAATAGAAGTTGGACGTATGTGGGGAATGAAAGTAAACATTATTCCGGTGATTGTAGGTTCATTGGGAGCAGTTACTCTAAATTATAGTAAACATGTCAAGGAGTTACCGTGCAAAATTTCGCCCTGGGAAATTCAGGAAATTGCGGTTTTGGGAAGCGCGAATATTTTGAGGAGAGTTTTATCATAAAGCATCCTAAATTTACTGCTATCGTACTACTTTTCATCTTTACCTTCCTTTGTATATGTCTATTAATAAATATCTGCATGTGTTTTTACTGACCTGTACACAACGCTGTACGGGGTTTCCACAGTTTCCCTTTGCTTTGCAAACTTGTGTTGCAAAGCATAAATGGCGTTGTTTTTCAAAATTGGGTTGAGCTGTGGTGATACCCGCAAAGGGAGTACCCTAGGCTTCAGCGAAGCTCGGTACTACCAATTTGCCCTGATGATCCTCATTACTTGTCAAAATCTATTAGTGTAATTTTAGTATTTATATGTTGTATCTAAATTATATTATCTAGGTTTAATGTATTTAATGAGATGTATCAGAGAATTCCAATAAATAATAATAATAATAATAATAATAATTCCTCTGATAGAATGCTTGATGCTAATAAGCCAGATATCGTGGTAAAGGATTTCCAGAGGAAGGTATGCACGTTCATAGAAATCTCGGTACCTGCTGATGCGAATGTTGTAAGGAAGGAGCTTGAAAAACAACTTAAATATAAGGATCTCTCAATAGAAGTTGGACGTATGTGGGGAATGAAAGTAAACATTATTCCGGTGATTGTAGGTTCATTGGGAGCAGTTACTCTAAATTATAGTAAACATGTCAAGGAGTTACCGTGCAAAATTTCGCCCTGGGAAATTCAGGAAATTGCGGTTTTGGGAAGCGCGAATATTTTGAGGAGAGTTTTATCATAAAGCATCCTAAATTTACTGCTATCGTACTACTTTTCATCTTTACCTTCCTTTGTATATGTCTATTAATAAATATCTGCATGTGTTTTTACTGACCTGTACACAACGCTGTACGGGGTTTCCACAGTTTTCCTTTGCTTTGCAAACTTGTGTTGCAAAGCATAAATGGCGTTGTTTTTCAAAATTGGGTTGAGCTGTGGTGATACCCGCAAAGGGAGTACCCTAGGCTTCAGCGAAGCTCGGTACTACCAATTTGCCCTGATGATCCTCATTACTTGTCAAAATCTATTAGTGTAACTTTAGTATTTATATGTTGTATCTAAATTATATTATCTAGGTTTAATGTATTTAATGAGATGTATCAGAGAATTCCAATAAATAATAATAATAATAATAATAATTTTATAAAGGCCAACAAGGAGGATAAAGTTATTAAACAATTAATTAGGGATACTTCTGGTAAGTCAATAATTAGTAAACATAAACTAATTTTAGAAAAATTTCAGGTGGAAGAACTCGGTAATTATGAAAATAAAATTTCAGTGGAGAGTTTAAAGCGACAGATAAAGTTAAAAATGAATCAGAAAATGAGAGAGGATTATGTTAGCAAGCCAATGCATGGCCAATTTTTAAGAATTGTGGAGGGTGATGGTATTTCAAAGTCAGGATCGTTATCTTGGCTTTGTCATGGAAACATTAAGGCTGAAACGGAATCCTCTATCATAGCGGCGCAAGATCAGGCAATACGTACCAGATATCATGAACAGAAGATTATGAAAGTTGCTCATGATGGGAGTTGTAGACTGTGTCATCAGGCTCCGGAACATGTCTATCATTTGTTAGCGGCTTGTCCAGTCTTAGCTGAGTCGCATTACATTGCTAGGCATGATAGGGTGGGAACATACATACATTACAACTTGTGTTCCCAACTATTAGATTTAGCAATGGATGTGTCTCGGTGGTATGACCACGTTCCATCTCCTGTTGTGAGTAATGATCATATTACCATATTATGGAACATGCCTATTGTCACTGATAGAATGCTTGATGCTAATAAGCCAGATATCGTGGTAAAGGATTTCCAGAGGAAGGTATGCACGTTCATAGAAATCTCGGTACCTGCTGATGCGAATGTTGTAAGGAAGGAGCTTGAAAAACAACTTAAATATAAGGATCTCTCAATAGAAGTTGGACGTATGTGGGGAATGAAAGTAAACATTATTCCGGTGATTGTAGGTTCATTGGGAGCAGTTACTCTAAATTATAGTAAACATGTCAAGGAGTTACCGTGCAAAATTTCGCCCTGGGAAATTCAGGAAATTGCGGTTTTGGGAAGCGCGAATATTTTGAGGAGAGTTTTATCATAAAGCATCCTAAATTTACTGCTATCGTACTACTTTTCATCTTTACCTTCCTTTGTATATGTCTATTAATAAATATCTGCATGTGTTTTTACTGACCTGTACACAACGCTGTACGGGGTTTCCACAGTTTTCCTTTGCTTTGCAAACTTGTGTTGCAAAGCATAAATGGCGTTGTTTTTCAAAATTGGGTTGAGCTGTGGTGATACCCGCAAAGGGAGTACCCTAGGCTTCAGCGAAGCTCGGTACTACCAATTTGCCCTGATGATCCTCATTACTTGTCAAAATCTATTAGTGTAATTTTAGTATTTATATGTTGTATCTAAATTATATTATCTAGGTTTAATGTATTTAATGAGATGTATCAGAGAATTCCAATAAATAATAATAATAATAGTATAATAGTATACTAGTATTAATGAATTAACAGATAATACTAGATATAAGTATCTGGGAATGGATGAAGCCTTTGGTATAGATGATGAAGGGATGAAGGCGAAGGTTATAGGCGAATACATTAAGCGAGTCAGAAAAATTCTAAAATCTGGATTAAATGGAAAATATAAAATGCAAGCGATCAATGCATATGCTATTCCAATATTTCGATATAGTGTTGGAGTTTTAAACTGGACTAAGAAGGAAATACGCGATTTGGACATTAAAACTAGAAAACAGTTAACACTAAATTTTATGTTTCATCCAAGGTCTGATGTCTGCAGACTATACCTGCACCGTTTAGATGGAGGTCGTGGTTTGCAGCAATTGGAAAATATTTATGATTTAGAAATGTTAAATTTAGGAAATTTTATAAAGGCCAACAAGGAGGATAAAGTTATTAAACAATTAATTAGGGATACTTCTGGTAAGTCAATAATTAGTAAACATAAACTAATTTTAGAAAAATTTCAGGTGGAAGAACTCGGTAATTATGAAAATAAAATTTCAGTGGAGAGTTTAAAGCGACAGATAAAGTTAAAAATGAATCAGAAAATGAGAGAGGATTATGTTAGTAAGCCAATGCATGGCCAATTTTTAAGAATTGTGGAGGGTGATGGTATTTCAAAGTCAGGATCGTTATCTTGGCTTTGTCATGGAAACATTAAGGCTGAAACGGAATCCTCTATCATAGCGGCGCAAGATCAGGCAATACGTACCAGATATCATGAACAGAAGATTATGAAAGTTGCTCATGATGGGAGTTGTAGACTGTGTCATCAGGCTCCGGAACATGTCTATCATTTGTTAGCGGCTTGTCCAGTCTTAGCTGAGTCGCATTACATTGCTAGGCATGATAGGGTGGGAATATATATACATTACAACTTGTGTTCCCAACTATTAGGTTTAGCAATGGATGTGTCTCGGTGGTATGACCACGTTCCATCTCCTGTTGTGAGTAATGATCATATTACCATATTATGGAACATGCCTATTGTCACTGATAGAATGCTTGATGCTAATAAGCCAGATATCGTGGTAAAGGATTTCCAGAGGAAGGTATGCACGTTCATAGAAATCTCGGTACCTGCTGATGCGAATGTTGTAATGAAGGAGCTTGAAAAACAACTTAAATATAAGGATCTCTCAATAGAAGTTGGACGTATGTGGGGAATGAAAGTAAACATTATTCCGGTGATTGTAGGTTCATTGGGAGCAGTTACTCTAAATTATAGTAAACATGTCAAGGAGTTACCGTGCAAAATTTCGCCCTGGGAAATTCAGGAAATTGCGGTTTTGGGAAGCGCAAATATTTTGAGGAGAGTTTTATCATAAAGCATCCTAAATTTACTGCTTTCGTATTACTTTCCATCTTTACCTTCCTTTGTATATGTCTATTAATAAATATCTGCATGTGTTTTTACTGACCTGTACACAACGCTGTACGGGGTTTCCACAGTTTTCCTTTGCTTTGCAAACTTGTGTTGCAAAGCATAAATGGCGTTGTTTTTCAAAATTGGGTTGAGCTGTGGTGATACCCGCAAAGGGAGTACCCTAGGCTTCAGCGAAGCTCGGTACTACCAATTTGCCCTGATGATCCTCATTACTTGTCAAAATCTATTAGTGTAATTTTAGTATTTATATGTTGTATCTAAATTATATTATCTAGGTTTAATGTATTTAATGAGATGTATCAGAGAATTCCAATAAATAATAATAATAATAATAATAATACTGACCTGTACACAACGCTGTACGGGGTTTCCACAGTTTTCCTTTGCTTTGCAAACTTGTGTTGCAAAGCATAAATGGCGTTGTTTTTCAAAATTGGGTTGAGCTGTGGTGATACCCGCAAAGGGAGTACCCTAGGCTTCAGCGAAGCTCGGTACTACCAATTTGCCCTGATGATCCTCATTACTTGTCAAAATCTATTAGTGTAATTTTAGTATTTATATGTTGTATCTAAATTATATTATCTAGGTTTAATGTATTTAATGAGATGTATCAGAGAATTCCAATAAATAATAATAATAATAATGACTGGACTATATCGAAAAATGGCAAAACATTGGTGTCTTTTTTAAAGTAGAATCGAGTTACCACTTCACATATTTGGAATATTTCTGCCACCCATTTTCACCCGCGTAGGTATATATAATTTTATAAAACGACGAGTTCATACGCGTTTTTTTTTTAATTTTTGAGTCGATGTAAATACACCTTTAACACCTTTTAACTGTACCTTTTTTTAAAATGGTATTTTTTCAAACACGTATGTCTTTATTTATTTTGTAAAGTAGGATATCAGTACCCATTTTTATAAAAAATACGATCCCCCGTTCGGAATATGGGGAAACAAGGGTTTCATTATTTTTCAGTTAGGATCTAGTTACCACTTCACACATTCGTAATATGACGGTTATTGAGAAATAGGTACTTTCATAAAAAATCAGCGATCATAAATACCAATTATCACCCTCGTATCTATATTTTAAAAGGTAACGGCAAATCACGTGTTCCTTTATTTTTTAATTAGGTTAATACGAAATTTCATTTACATCATAAACATACACTACCATCCTTTTAAAAACTCTTTCCCTAAAATGTTTTAAAATGTAAAAAAAACTTTTTCTTATTTTAAAGTCCGAATCTAAATCTAGTCGTTATGTTTGTAACTTGGTGGTTGAGATGATTCAAATTTCAAAAGTTTTCTTAAATAGTACGTCTTAAATAGTACGTTCGTGAAAGCCATCTCCAGGCATTAGTAACCATCCTATCTCCAATGCGGTTTCTGTAATAAGTATTACCTCGTATATGTAATAATTTTCACCTCGTGTTTTACCTATTTAGGGGTAAACTACTAATATTCATCGCTCTCCCCAAGAGGCATCTATCACCCTCTGGTCTGGCTAACCGCCCTCAGGAGGGCGATACCGCCCACTTTGGGAACCACTGGTTTAAAGTAACCAAACCAACGTTTATATTAACCATTTTGATACGGAGTTTGCCCCTTTCAGGGTTCCATTCAGTGCGACATATTTGAAGTTATAACTATGAAAGGGAGATACGGATTTTTATAGAGATTGTTTATCGTTAATCGTCGAGAATATTCCGTGAGCGTAAAGCGGAAACTTGTCACCGCAAATGAATAAACCAACTTAATTTGTCCGTGAATAGGGCCGCTAATCACTCGGCAAATTTACACGACCGAACTCGTTCCGCATAGCGCGCGTCTCTCGTGGAAAGTCTTTTAATTACGATTTGTCTCCGTCTTCCCTCCCATTGACGTCACCGAACGGCAAACGAGCGAAAATTCTACAGCCGCGCCGCCTAGAATTACGAACTTACGTCGTCAGCCCTAAGGAAGATCCGGTCAAAATTTAAGAATTTTGCCATCTCAAAAGCGTGCCGGGTAAATCCGCCACGCCGAAAACTTAATTGTTCGGAATGTAATTCCCTGGAGTTAATGAAATATCTACGTATTATGAAATATCTACGCAGTCGCCTTCATGTTCATTGTGACAAGTTTTATCATACCTTTTGAAGGGAGAACTTGTTGGCGTGGGAGTATGGAAACTGTTGTAGAAGATTTAGGCAAATGATATTTTGGGGCAGTACTAATCAACAAGTATGAACTTACTTATTTTAGCCTTCCTTTAAGGTGAAGAGTGAAGCGAACATTATACCTATAAACAATAATGTGGTTAGTTTGTTTATATCCAGGCCGCACCCAAGAATAGTTCAGTTCAGAAGACAAAAGGGTTTTATATAAATACCCCCCTTGTTTTTATGAGATTTTTCCAAAACTAGTATTTTTCTAGCCTACATACTTACAGAAGTTGTGTTGCATTTCCGCAGAAAACAAGGTGATTATTTCATAAAACACTTCGTAACTTTCGTTTTGACATATCATGGAAATGGTGAAGTTTAACTGCATGCTGTATGCTATAAAATATGATGCTCTGCCATGTTTTCAACAACTTGTGCAGCGGAAAGGTTTACCCTATAACCTATAACTCGTTTCGGAACTATGTATAGACATCGTTTTGTGGAGCATTAATAGGGTATTAAAGATTTCCTAATCGCATCCACGGTAGTCTAAACAATAGAAAGCAAGATATTGTTAAAAACCTCAATTCAAGCATATTTAACCGTGAATAACACGCATTAGACTCGCACTACATATCGATGGGGACTAAAGGTACGGACACACATGCGTATTAGAAGCACGAAAGCATACTTATTTCGAGCACTTGCTACTTAAAAGCATGTATACAATAAACTTTATTTATTTATTTATTTATTTATTTATGTGTGTCTAGACATTGCTAGTAATAAGCATGCTTATTTCGAGCATGCTGAAAAATCACCAGTTGTTTGATTTTTGAGCACGCTACCTGCGGTGCGGTGGAAGGGGGCGTGCTCTAAGCACGTGTGAACAGCTTTTAAGCATGCTTATTTAGGGAGCATGCTTAAAACTAGCATGCTTATTACTAGCAAATGTGAACAGCTGACAATCATGCTTGATTTAAGCATGCTCACTAGCATGCTTATAAATAAGCATGTGTGTCCGTACCTTTATACCTGTTATTTCTAATGCCCAACTAAAGGTGTAAACAAAAATCTTGCTGGGTTGGAATTTTTCCGAAGTTTGCCGCTATTTTCGTCTAATTCAGCTGGGTGATATGTTTAGTGAGCATATGTTTGGTTTTGATAATTTAGAAATACAGCTATTATTTTGGACAACGTTTTTTTACCTACTAGATATCACATTTTGTTTAATGTTCCTACCCACCCCTCCCGCGCCTCTAACCTTTTACGTTATTATTTCTGTCATACCAATTCCCTTCAAAACTCTCCTGTCAACCGCTTAATTACATCCTACAACAGTTTCTTCTCCTCAGTAGATCCCTTCAATAATTCTTTCCTCTCCTTCAAACGTAAGCTGGTGCGAGTCTTGCGTCCCCCTTGAGCGTTGTCTTACCAGCATTTGTCCACCAGTTCCCTATTCCGTTTCGCTACGTAGTCTCCTTTCTTTTTTTTTGTGACTTGAGTTTGCTCAATTTTCTTTCTTTTTTTATCTTTATCAGATTAATTTCCCAGCATTGCTTAATTTTTTATTTGTAATTTTAATAATTTTATGCTAATTTTCTATCTTATACGTACTATTTTAAGCTATTATCTTCTATTCCTGTATGTGTGTACTGGTTTGGGCTATGCCCGTTTGTACACCGAACGATTAATAAATAATAAATAAATAAATAAATAAATAATTATCGATGGGGACTTATACCCGTTATTTCTAACGCCCAACTAAAGGTGTAAACAAAAATTTTGCTGGGTTGGAATTTTTCCGAAGTTTGCCGCTCTTTTCGTCTAATTCGGCTGGGCTATATGTTTAGTGAGCATATGTTTGGTTTTGATAATTTAGAAATACAGCTATTATTTTGCACAAGGATTTTTTACCTTGTGTTGTTTTTTTTTTACTGAGCTTTGGCTAATACAAATTATTAAATTAAAATGATATGTACATAATGGGCTTCAAATTCGATATTTTCAAAATAGTACGATTGATGCTTTTGCTGCTATTATTTATGATTTATTTATTTTATTTATTATTTATCCATTGTAGTTTTTAAATTAATTGGATAATCGTCCCAAATTCACTGTCCTATATTCTCTCTATTTCTGTTTAGTTGGATAAAATATGAAATCTACAATATTGAACCTATTTTAGGACATTCGGTATGTTGATTTGACAATACAATAATACACAATCGTTTTGTCTTCTACCAATGCTCTAACGGTCAGAATATAACCGAGAAAACTTTGAATGGTCTTGATAATTGAGCGCTTTGCTAAAAGATTAATTTTTCCTCATACGACTTCTTACAAATATTATCATAGTATCTATTTAGATTAACTAAAAAAACCTTTATTGTTTTAATTATTTTCATATTAATATGGATTACGGCCCTTGTGGCCACTGTTATTTACAAATTTAGTGGTGTCGCAATTAGGTACAAGTAAATGTACACAGTTAGAAGTAATATTTATGTTTCTACTGCTTTCTGCGCCCCAGAATAACATATTTTGCATCATTGACAATATTAATAGTATATTATTCTATGAGCAAGTAATGTAAGCAATTACTCACGAGAACGAAGTTTGCAGCACGAGCCGTAGGCGAGTGCTGCAAAACGTTCGAGTGAGTAATTGCCATTACTTGCGAATGGAATACTATACTTTTTCTACGACTATACACTATTTTTTTTAAATTAATTTAGTGCGTATTAGGGCGGCGGTGACGCGGCGGTATTCTGTTTATGTATGACGATAGTAGTGTTCGATTGCTGGCCGCGCTTAGTTCTGTTCAATCTGATTCGCGCTCAGTTGGCTAAAGTGCAGTTCGATTGCTCGTTTGACGTCTGAGCAAAACTGATTCCACCAATAGGAAGCAAGTATTTCAAATTTGCGATCAAAAAGAACAGAACGCGCTCAGTTGAAAAAGATCACGGCCAGCAATCGAACACTACTACTATGTCGGTATTACAGATTTTTTTTTAAAGTGTCAAATATTGACAGTGAAGAAAAGATAACAAGGTATCTAACCTACAAAATGACAGATAATTATTATCCCTTGTGCGTATTGATGTATTAAATAAGTCACAGTAGGTGTGTTTTATTGCCACTGGTAATCAGTTCATTTCATTTTGAAACGTATTCACTTGTCTCAAAAAGCGTTTTATTGCGCATTCAAAATGAAAGTGAATAGATTTCAACTGATCATATTCAGTTCCCCTTCACCCCTGAAGGACAAGCCGGAAAAGATGATCAGTTGTATTCAAAATGAATTGAAATTAAATCTGCCAATAGGAGGAAGGTATCGGCGTTGGTATCAGTCTGCAGTCACATGCAAGTCACGTTTGTATGTCGGAGAGGTTATGTGTATTTGTTTTCGTCCACGGCTGAGACGGCTTCATATGCAATTCGTACTTAACTCCTTGCATAAGTCTTATGCAAAATGTCCGATACAAACATAACCTGTCGGCCTAACTACACGTAACACGAATGCGTATGCGCGCGCGCGATAGGTACACTCAAATGCGTTTTATTACTTCAAAAGAGAATCCATAGAAGAGAATCATTTCGAATAGATACGAACTGCACACGGGTGGCAATAAAACACACCTATTATAACACTTTTTTGGACGACTTAAATTTGTCGGCAAGCTCACCAAAATAGGCTATCAAAACATTTTCGGAAAATGAGCTTACATTTTTTCTGATTCGCCAATCCATAAACGCTTTGTTTTTTCATATTTTGTCCTCGATTTTTCGGGCAATAAATTTAATGTGCGGATTTGCGCGGCTTGTATTACATCAGGTGGAGTACACATTTCCTCTTGTTCGCTATCAGAATCCATTTTTTTATAATTATGATTAACGAATTACAGTAATTACTGTAATTACAGTAATTACTGTACACTGTATGTGTATTTCGTTAAAATATCTGACAGATTAAAATTGTTTGTAGCGCTCGTCGTTTAGCAACGTTGTCAACGCCATGACAACGTCGCTAAGCAGTCTCTCTAAACACGATGGAAATGAAAATCCGCGCTATGATTGGTTCTACGGCCGTGAGAAATGAAATATTGCCGTGAGAAATGAAATATTTCTCACGGCTCGCGGGGTATGAGGAACCTGGAATGAAATGTTTGTCATGTGTGTGGGGAATGGTTAGTATTACTTATCATAAATTGCCATGATAATGAATGCATTCATCAATAGGAGTAGAAAAAGATCATTGTGCGCATTATGGTCAAATTTTGTCGCGGGGGTCGGAATTAGAGACGTCAATAGTTCTTAATTCGGTCAGAAAAATCAACAGGCATCATAGCTAATGATGAAATACAGTAGAACGTCAAAAATCCGAACGTCAAAAATCCGAAACGTCAAAAATCCGAACCCGTTTTAAAAGAGTTTAAATACATAATTATGTAATAGTTTTTATATATATATATTTATATTTATAGTTTATTATATGTATATTTAATCGATTAAAGTGCATTTTTAGGCCTAAGGTGTCATTTTCTAGGTTATTTTCGAAAATCCGAACAATTTCATAATCCGAACTACCTTCGGTCCCAATTAGTTCGGAGTATCGACGCTCTACTGTAAACAGAATGATGCAACATTAGCAGCAGAGAGTAACGATTCTGGCAGTAATGCACCATCCCTGGAGCTACCAGGTGTAGTCAACTTAAAAATTTATGTTTCTATGAAAACATTTTCTAGAAAAAAAGGCAGATATCGTTAGGAAATTTTAATTTAAGAAAAGTGCACTATAAAATGTCTGAATTTAGGACGTTTACCTTACTTGTTGCTTAGGAATACTAATATTTTGCACACTGTACATTTTTTTTTATTGTCTCCAATAAATTTACAATGCTGCCCGGAGGCAATAAGCAAATGACATATACACCGTTATACAAGGAAAAGAAGCATGATGTTAGAATCTTACATTAAAGAACCAACGAGATGTAACCTAAGGTTAGTTTTATCACATGAATTTATCAGCTACATGAAACATTGTTAAAATCATTACTTAACAGAAATTAAATAAGTATTTTAGATATTTGTCAGATTTAAAAGTTGATTTAGTGTCTATTTATTATATCCAGTGGATCTAGCCGTTTTAGACGGTGAACCATTCTTTTGTTGTCCAGAAGATTAACACCAAGGGCGTTTGGATGCTGTTCAAGACGCGAAATGTATTTGCCACTCGCACACTTGGCTTCTTGTAGCACTTTTGCGATCAACAGGTCTTTGTGTATACTGTCATTACTAACGAACCACGGCGCCTCAACTATTATACGAAGCGTCTTCGATTGAAACCGTTGAAGGATTTCTATGTTTGAAACACTCGCGGTGCCCCAGAGTTGCACTCGATAGGTCCACACGGGCTTTAAAATCACTTTGTAGATCAACAGTTTGTTCTGCAAGGCCAACTTTGATCTTCTGCACACTGTACATGACAATAGTCATAACTCTATCAGCGTGAAAACTAATAATGCAAACAATTAGAATCATGTCATAATTTTTAAAAGTTATGGTTCCGTTTTGAAAACATTGGAACTCCGAAACGAAATATTTTGTTGCGACGTTTTTTTTTTACTGGGATTGGTTTGCCTGTCCCCCACCAACGTCAATCCGTAGTCACCAGTTTTAGGCGGTGTTTAAGGCGGTGTCCTGACGTCTGCTGTGTATACCGGGCAGCAGTAATATGGGCAAATAAATACATTTCTGGCAATTTCGCTTTATTATCGCAATTTTAATGTTTGGGTTAAAATTGTACATAAATAAAAAATCTATTTTTGTACCATGAGTTGGGCTAGATGTTTTAAATTTGAAATGTGCCAAAGATTTAGAAGTAAAATTAATTTTTATCTTTCCAAAAAATTATTTTTCATCCAGCCCAACTCGCTATTTATCTAAGAAGTTACACTGAAAATTTCATAAACTTTGAACAATAAATAACGTTTTTATTTGAAACCGCGTTTTAAGTGAGGTAGAACTGGGTCTTAAGCTGAATGTTCGGTGCTTAAAAAGTCTTAAAAATCTCTGCTAAAAAAGGCAAAATGAGAAAACGCAGCTGAAACTAAGTGTATGATGTACGACAAACCTGTCGCACTTATTTATCCAGCAACTCGTATATGAAGAACGACTCGTAATTTCGCCCAAGACTGCAGGAGCTACAGATCCGTATCGCAAAATTATGCTTAATGCGGAACAAACGCAAAGCGCAACCGGGCTGGTATGATTTAAGCATGACTCGAGACCTCTATCTCCGGGGCGTTGTAAATAACAGCTACCTTTGAGGTACTGTATCTACGTTTGCATTCATTACAGGAAACTGGGAGATTGCGTCTTATTGGAGTAGGTTGTTCCTGCAGTACCTGCGCGTGGAGAACGAAGAGACATCGCCCACTATTATTTACGCGGGCGAATGCTAAGAGTAATCTGATAGTTCGTTATCTGGAAGATTTGTGTTGGCCCGTTATGTTGTATAATTCACTATTTGAATCATGAATAGCGCATCTAAGCTAATGGCGTAGTATTTTACTTGGCATTATAGATTCTGTGTAGGAGGATTACCTTATATTGCGATTATGGAAGAGTTTTAGCTCTTTTCTAATCTTTCTGCTTATCTGCAGGAAGTTAATTTATTTAGATTTTATGGAAGTTTTGATTGTTGTATTTTCACCCGAATGGGCTTGACTTGAAATATGTGTGGATATTTTTGTCGTATATGGCGAAGGTAATTTAATTATTGAAATACTGAATAGGTATTATTCCTTATCCATTCCGAATCTATAGTGGACGAAACCGACATCCTAGCAAACGCATTTAACATCTTTTAATTCCTAGTTTTTATTCAGAGCACTATTCAAGTGAAATACTGTCTTGTTGTTTGAACGAAGTGCGTAGTGGGCTTGACGCTGATTTAATAAATACAAAATGTTCTAATTTTTTTCGTCGCAAATTTTTTTCGAAAGCAAATGTTACTCAATAGTAAGAGTTTCTTATGGTCTTATTTGCTTGTGCCAAATAAATGCAAATCAAATTAGACGGAGTAATCTATTAATTCTCTAGAGCTTAACTCTAATCTTTTCAAAGTATGATTTTCTTAATAATTTGTGATGTTAGTTAGTTAGTGATTTTTATTTGTCACCAGACGATATTTACGTGAGTTATAATTACTTTCTGCAAAGGAAGGTTCTAAAAAGAAGCTCTTTTTTCGGACAGCTTTTCAAGAAAATATATAGAGAGATCAATGCTGTTAGGCTGTATCAAGTCTTGCGCGGCTTGCTTGTCTCAATGGCGGAAATAAGAATTTCGAAAACGTAGAGATTAAATTTGTTAGAGGTTGAACCAACATTTAGTAAAAAAAGTTGATAATTGTTGACCAACATTATACGTTCTAACGCCGTTTCAATTTATTTTTGCACACGTAATCAGGTTGTGCCAATCACAATGCTTTATATGCTGGCCAATGGCAATCCGAGTGGAGTTTAGTGATTCCGTACAATGCTTACCAACATAACATGGTAACTAAAAATTACTGTTATAAATTGTCAACATAACTTATGTTGAGAATTTGGGACCTTTAGCATATATTTATATGACTCCAACATTTGTCTACGGTTTATGCAAAAACAAAGCCAGTGGCACACGTACTATGAATGTACGGAATATATGAATGAATAGTGTGGTTATGTGTCCATATACATTTATACATAAAATATGTTGCATTGTGTTTGTGAAGAAATACGTGTCATCTATCGCAAACCCCGTACCAATACCTTTGGTCACAGATTACTTTCTCTTGGTACGATAGTTATGCACTTTGTCATTCATATATTATTTATAAGAGGCAATTGCAGAATAAAGCTTTTTAATATTATATTATATCAACGTAAAATCACAAAAATGTTGATACTCACTATCATCAGTCCACACGCATATCGGTTGTAATGATTGTTCGGTTCTTCGGGGATAATTCCAATAGAATCTGCGGTTTGTTGTCTTAAACAGTCGCGTATGTCCCATTATACAATATTTCTCATATAACAATATTACGTCCAGTAATTTTGCCAACAAATTTGATAAAACATCGGTAATGTTCAGTGTACCTCGGTGATTTTATTGCACGTTCATGGAAATTATGAACATTAGTAATCACATCTCTTGTCTAGAAATCCTTTGCGATCGACAAAACAGTACGTAAGGTATTTTGATTCTCCGTAATGTAATTTGAATCCAATTCCAAAGCCCATAATGAGCTTCTGCATTATGCCATATTTGGAGCTTGAATTCTCCGTAGTAAAATGGATATAGCAGCACTGTTTGTATGTATATTCTGCTAACCTAACAATTGACATGGGTTTTTTAATAAAATGATAGTATACAATTCTTTAGGCTCAAACCCGATTAATGTCTGATATAATAATAGAATTTTTATGTCATCTCCTAATTTCGATTAGAATACTTCTTCATGCGGTTTTCCCAAGTTTTCCATATTTTCAGATTATATCTGATTTGTAGGTTAGAGCTCTCGAAATCTCTCCAGTAAATAATAATGTGAATTTTAGCGAGAGACGTTTTTTTTGTGGAATATGATACTAGATAGAGATAGACCCATTACTATCTTCGTCTAATCGCGTCTAGTTCGCGAGAACATCGTAGTTGGCCACACTGTCTAGACTCGAACATGAATGAAAAAATACGACGCCGATTCGTCGGAAGTGTGGCTTAATTTCTTTTCATTTATTGAAATTTTCTCATACATTACATTGACGTAAAAGGAAACTACTTCGGTATGTCACAAAAATACATAATTGAAATGTTATTCCTAAACCCACGATATTACCCGTCCTCCAATTATACGTCTATCTTTGAGCATCAATTGTTTAAAATTGGTCACGGGTATGATAAAAATGGAGCAATGCCGCAATAGAATAGTTAATTCAGATTGTTATCATCTTATAAGATGCTATCAATTATTCAATAATGAACCCACACGAGCACTGAACAGTTTGAATAATTTGCCACAAAAATAATTGTTATTTCTATGTCGTATTATAGTCGCCCTTTTCATTTTTGGTTCAATAAAATGTTGCCAAACCCACAAATACTCTTTCCTTCAACGACATTTTCCTTGAGACGCACTGATATGCACCGCCCCTCCTATTGCACATCTGTGTGTATGCATTTGCGAGCAAGCGCGTTTTTTTGTTTTAGCTGGCCTGGTGCTAACGCGTTTGTAGCCGTAGGCCCGTAGGCCAGTAGTGTTTGAACAATGATATCGTCTTCCAATTTTTACGCGTCTCGATATTCGCGATCAAAACTATCGACATCTTGGTCAATATACTTGATAAATGTGTGATATATGGTGTTAGTGATGCTCCGCTTGACTTTTTCATCAGCTTTCGTCGAATTTGAAGAGAACAAATGCGTAATTAAGGTTAGAATATTTTTCTACTGTCAAAACTATCTTGGTCAATGTACTTGATAAATGTGTGATATATGGTGTTAGTGATGCTCCGCTTGACTTTTTCATCAGCTTTCGTCGAATTTGAAGAGAACAAATGCGTAAATAAGGTTAGAATATTTTTCTACTGTCTAATCACTGTTAGTAGGCACTGAGAAAGGTATACTATATCGTACATCTCTATAATCTGAGAG